>CM067339.1:161645157-164355157 GCA_034376525.1 Nicotiana benthamiana | reverse complement strand
TCACTTTGTTTCTGGCTTTATGTGGCTTGAAGCCCGAACTAAAGCAATTAGTGAAATTGGCAAATCCTATGCATATCAAACTGCGAAGCTGTATGAAGAGTCATTCTCAACTCTTACTGCCCTCTTAATAATCAGAAACAACCCAAATCTCACTTATCCTAGACCTTTAGCCATCACTAATCCAAAAGCACAACAAAACCCAACTTCCAACACCAAACCAACCTTTGAGAATCCTTTGTATTGGGCAAATTTGGTTTCCTATGTTCTTATGTCATTCACGCACGTCCTTGACATAGAGACCGCCCAACTGAGGCCGACTCGAGTAAGGTCGACCCCAGTGGACGGACCGAGTGACATGACTCAAGACGACGTCGTTTGAAGCTCTGACTCTTCCGTACACTGAGACCACCAACCTCTGTACTTTTCTTTGATTATTTCGAGGAAGGTCCCTTAATATATATAAAGGGGACCTTCCCTTTGTAAAGGCTCATGTATATTTTGCTATTAAGAATATACAACTCTCTCTCTCTCTTGTGCAAAGATTATTACTTGTTTTATTGTTCTTACATTTCAAGATTATCACCGATATTATCTACACGATACTCTCTAGTTCATATTACGCTTTATTCCAATTAACCCTTGTTTATTTTCGATTGTTCTTGAGCTTAATAAGTATCTACATAACTTTTTAGCCAAACAATTTGGCGCCATTTGTGGGATTTCGTGAATCAAAGTTGTAGTTTGCTTCTGGAGATCCTTCAAAAACCACTTTCTACAACCTAGAATGGCTGAAAACAACGCAAGAATGAAAGCTATCGTGGATGCTAGAGCCGATCTCATGGGCCCTCTCAACGCGGCTGCTGAAGGGGATGCTCTACACGCAACCCCTAGTACCCTGATAAACGTGGAAAACCCACCTTCCCCTTTCTGAAGACCTGGTGGTTCCACGAGAAAAAGAGGTTTCTACATCTACAACTAAAGAAGCACCCACGAAGGTAAAGAGGTTACTGGAAGAGTGGTGACAAATGCTCTGAGTTGTTTAGCCGGGAAGCCACCCCAAAACGCTAGATGCATACCAGCGACAGACTATGTTGTAGCCGAAGATGAACTCGAGGTCACACGAACAAACAACGTGCCCGTCGATGCTCAAGCCTACGGGGGAACACTCACAGCCATCCTCAAAAAGATGGAGGAAATGGAAAACGAAAATAAGTCGCTTCGCGACCAGATGAAGGAGCACCAAGAAAGAGTGGACAAGATCCCGGGTGCGCCTAAGCTGCTGCCAAAGCGAGACGTGGGGAGGTTCGTTGAACAACCCTACAAAGAAGGAGCTGCACCATACCCCATCCCAAAGACCTTCAAAATGCCCCTACTTGAAGCTATACGACGGGACCTCAGATCCCTAGGACCATCTAATTCACTATGCCACGACAGTCAAAGGTAATGATCTATCAAAGGAGCAGGTACCATCCGTACTTCTGAAGAAGTTCGGAGAAACGCTGGAGGGGCCCTAACGTGGTACTCCCAGCTGCCGGCCAAAAGCATCTCCACGTTCGAGGAAATGGCAGATAAATTTGTCACCGCCCACGCAGGAGCCGAGAAAGTGGAAGCATGGGTCAACGACATCTTTGTTGTCCGACAGGCCTCGGGAGAAGGGCTCAGAGAGCTCTCAGCCAGATTCAACAGGGTCAGAATGAGCCTACCAAACGTGGCAGAAGGCATGGCATTCACGGCTTTTCAGAACGGACTCAACAGGGACGGCTAGCGGGAAACCAGGAAACTGCTTAGCTGTCTTATGAAATATCCCCCACCACCTGGGAAAAAATTCACAACGCATACTGTGCCAAGGTACGTGGAGACGACGACGACCTTAATGGCCCAACCCGGTGGCTAATAACGGTGCACCCAATCTCCGAAGAGACCGACACAATGAGGGACGACGGGAATAAGTCCCACGCCTCAACAGGGAAAGGCACCAACCGTACATCATATCTTCACATCCACTGAGGCACGCGAACGCCTTACAACGACATGTTGCCCCACTGAGGAACGACAGAGGTATGCCTCCGTTACTATCTGCACATAACTTTTGTGTATCTCTTTCAGAAGTAGTGTACGCACTGGAGAAGCTGGGCAACAAAGTACAATGGTCAGCAAAGATGAAGTCCGACCTCGCCACCAGAAAATCGAACGCCCTATATGAGTTCCACCAGGAACGGGGGCACTGAACCGAAGACTGATTAGGTCTTCGGCAGGAGGTGGTCTGGATGTTGAACCAAGGATTCTTGAAAGAACTGCTCAGCGACAAAGGAAAACTCAACTTCGCACGCGGGCGGGAACAACCTCACGGCCCTCCAAGGCCGCCCTCACCAACACGCACCATCAACATGATCATTGGGGGCGGAAATGACTCAGCGATCAACTATGTCAAATTCACCTCCACTCACAAATTAAAGCGAACCATCGCTCACGAATGGTATGACGACTTCGAAGATAGTATCACCTTGAATAAGTTTGATACCGACGGTTTGATTTTCCCCAATTATGATGCTTTAGTTATTACATTACGCATAGTAGATACTGACGTTAAAAGGATTATGGTCAACGATGGCAGCGACACATGTATCATTCATCCAAGAGTCCTTGCACTAATAGGACTCGAGGATAAGATAATTCCACACTGTATAACACTAACTGGTTTTAATGCAGTGAAAAGAAACTCTTGGGAGGTAACGGTGGCCGTTCTGGCTGGAGGAGTTACGATGGAGACCACTTTCCACGTAATGAACCAAGAAACGACATACAACGCCATCATCGGACGTCCGTGGATACATTCCACGAGGGCAGTCCCCTCCAGTTTCTATCATGTGATCAAATTCCCTACCTTATGGGGGGTGTACACCATACGGGGCGAGCCGCGCACCGCCCAAGAGTGTTGAAAACTAGCTCAATATTACACGCACACCAAATAGCTCAAAGGAGCGAGTGCAGAGCCATAGCAATCAGCCCTGTCGAGGACTAAGGTCCACCCGACAGAGGACGCCATCAAAGATCCCGACGACGTTGAGGCTAACAAGGCCACGGTCGAAGATCTCGACCCCGTCCAGCTGAGCAACAACGATTCCACAAAGAAGGATTATATAGGCCACGACCTTTCAAATCCAAGTATATCGTGAATTTCTATCTAACCATGCAGACTTGTGTGCTTTTTCCATGCAGATATGCCAGGAATTCCATGAGAAATTGCCTCCCACAAACTGAATGTTGATTCGCTACACCCGCCCATGCAGCAGGTAAGGAGAAAATTCAATGTTGCCATCAACGAAGCAGTAAGTGAAGAAGTAGACAAGCTGCTGGCGAATGGTTCCATTAGGGAGTCCAAGTATTCGAAATGGGTCGCTAACGTTGTAATGGTCAAAAAGAAAAATGGGAAGTGGCGGATGTGCATGGATTTCACCAACCTAAACTAAGCATGTCCAAAAGATTCATTCTCACTGTTAATAGACGCAATGGCAGGGCATGAGCTGTTAAGCTTCCTGGACGCATACTCCGGCTACAATCAACTCATGATGGACGAGGAAGATCAGGAGAAAACAACCTTCATCACTCACCATGGAACATACTGTTACAAGGTAATGCCCTTCGAGCTCAAGAATACGGGGGCCACATACCAGAGGCTGGTGACTACGATGTTCAAAGAGCAACTCGGCAAAACGATGGAGGTCTATATTAACGACATGCTAGTGAAGTCGTCAAAGAAAGAGGACCACCTCGATCACTTGAAAGAAGCCTTCGAAATATTAAGAAGATACGGTATGAAACTGAATCCTGAAAAATGCACCTTCGACGTAGCCTCGGGAAAGTTCCTGGGGTTTCTGGTGTCACAAAGGGGCATCGAAGTCAACCTAGACCAGGTCAAGGCCATAGAAGCCATCCCAGAAATACTAAGCAACAAAAAACAAGTGCAAAAGCTGACAGGTCGAATAGCCTCGCTCTCCAGGTTCATCTCACACTCCTCCGACAGGTGCCATAAATTCTTCGGTGTGTTGAAAAAAGACCAGGGACTACAATGGAACGAAGAATGCGTCGACTCCCTGAGGAGTTTGAAGGCATATCTGTCATCGCCACCCTTAATAGTCAAAGCCAACCCAGGCGAACCGATGTTGGTGTACTTGGCCGTATCGGAAGTCGCGGTCAGCGCCGTACTAGTGTGCGAAAATACAGGTACGCAATCTCCTATTTATTACATTAGCAAAACTTTAGTGGACACCGAAACCCGGTACCCACACCTTGAGAGTCTGGAATTTGCACTCGTAGTAGCTTCACGAAAGCTACGATCCAATTTCCTATGCCACCCCATAAGGGTATTAATGACCTTCCCTTTAAGGAATGTCTTACACAAGCCCGAACTCTCAGGACGGCTCGCCAGATATGCCGTTGAGCTCAGCGAGCATGATATCACATACCTTCCAAGGACCACCATCAAGTCACAAGTCCTAGCCAACTTTATTGCCGACTTCAGTGCGGAAGTTCTGCCAAAGGCGGAAGTTCTGCCAAAGGCGGAACTCGAGGAACAACGCACATCCTCCAAAAATGACCTATGGGTCTTTTATACGGATGGTGCCGCCAATGCACCGGGATCGGGACTGGGACTCGTTCTTGAGGTCCCCACGGGCGAAACAATTCGCCAGTCCATACGATGCTAAAAAATGACTAACAATGAGGCCGAGTATGAGGCCGTTATTGCACGTATGAAACTGGCCACCAAGTATGGTGCTCGCCGAATCCTCCTCCACTGCGACTTCCAACTTGTGGTAAATCATGTCACTGGGACTTATCAAATCAAAGAGCAAAGGCTACAAAAATACCAGACAGAAATCCGCAAGCTGATGGCTACATTTGACGAATGCCGCTTCGAACAAATCTGCAGAGCACGGAACATCGAAACGTACGGCCTGACAAAGTTGGCTGCAACCACCAAAAACATCAACAAAGAAAGTGTGGTAACAATCCTACACTCGGCTATTGATCACACCGAGGTACTTTCTTTAAACTTGACTTGGGACTGGCGTAACCAGTTCATATCTTATCTACAGTATGGGACATTACCCCCCGATAAAAAAGAGGCGAAGAAACTTCGCGTATAGGTTGCCCGATACTGCATGATCAACAACGACCTTTACAAAACGATGTTCGGCGGCCCCCTGGCCAAATGCCTAGGGCCATTGTGGCACCCACACTGGCAACTACGCCCTTGTGCGATACATCATACGTGCCGGCTACTACTGGCCCACTATGAAAAAAGGGGCAGCTGAGTATGTCCGCCGATGTGAACAATGCCAAAGGTACGCCCCAATGATACACCAATCAGGATAACCCTTCATTCCTTCACTTCCCCCTGGCCCTTCATCAAATTGGAATGGCTTTAATCGGCCCACTACCCGCAGGACGAGGAAAGGTACGATTTTTACTTGTTTTAACTGACTATTTTTCCAAGGGGGTGGAAGCAGGTGCGTACGCTCAAGTACGCGAACAAGAAGTCATCACCTTCATATGGAAAAACATCATATGCCGCTTTGGCATCCCCAAAAAAATCAGTTGCGACAACAGGCGACAGTTCATCGGTCCAAAAATGACCGAGTTCTTCGAGAAATGGTGCATCAAAAGGATACTATCCACGCCATACCACTCCGCTGCCAACGGCCAAGCAAAGTCCTCCGACAAAACAATTCTAAACATACTGAAAAAGAAGCTTGAAGACGCCAAGGGGCTATGGCCCGAACTACTCCCTGAAGTCTTGTGGGCACACAAAACTACACCCAAGTTCAGCACCGGGGAAACAACATACTCACTAGTTTATGGCACCTACACGGTCATACCTGTCGAAGTAGGAGAACCCAGCCTAAGGTATTTGCACACCAGTGGAACAAAAAACGACACCAGCAGACTTCAAGATCTTGATGAAGCCGAAGAAAGAAAGGAAATGACCCACATCAGGTTGGCAGCCCAAAAACAGCAAATCGAAGGATATTATACCAAAAGAGGAAAAAATAAGACCACTCAAAGTAGGAGACTACATCCTCAAAGCCAAGACGTTGGCCTCCAAAGACCCAAGTAAAGGAAAACTGGACACAAACTGGGAAGGACCCTACAAGATCACAGCGGTAGTCGGGAAGGGAGCATTCCATCTAGAGACAATGGAAGGAAAAACACTCCAGAACAACTGGAATGTCGCTCACCTCAAACATTTCCACTTCTAAACGAAGTCCCCCAAGTCGTACTCTTTTTCCCTTACCAGGGTTTTGTCCCAATTGGGTTTTCTCGGGAAGGTTTTTAACGAGGCGGCAAAGGGAACACCTGGAGATGTTTGTAGTACAAGTGTATCATATCCTTCTCTCTGTGTACTTTCCAAGCCCGACATGATACAGGGACTGGATTAGTGCCATCTCCAATGTATAGAAAGGATAGAAAGGCTATGGCCATCTCCAAATGTATGAAAAGGCTACGACCATCTCCAAATGTATGAAAAGGCTACGACCATCTCAATATTTATGAAAAGGGTACAGCCACCTCCAAATGTATGAAAAGGCTACGACTATCTCCAAATGTATGAAAAGGCTACAGTCATCTACAATGCACGAAAAGGCTAAGGCCGTCGTTTTTACACGGCTAAGACCGTCGAATTTTACATGGCTAAGGCCATCATTTTTACATGGCTAATGCCGTCGAATTTTACATGGTTAAGACTATCGTTTTACACAGCTAAGGCCGTTGAATTTTACATAGCTAAGGCCGTCAAATTTTACATGGCTAAGGCCATCGTTTTACACGGCTAAAGCCGCCTAATTTTACACGGCTAAGGTCATCGAATTTTACATGGCTAAGGCCGTCGAATTTTACATGGCTAAGGCCATCATTTTTACATGGCTAAGGCCGTCGAATTTTACATGGATAAGTCCATCGTTTTTACACGGCTAAGGCCATCGAATTTTACATGGCTAAGGCCATTGTTTTACACGGCTAAGGCCGTAGAATTTTACATGGCTAAGGCCATCGTTTTTACACGGCTAAGGCCGACAAATTTTACATGGCTAAGGCCATCATTTTTACACGACTAAGGCCGTCGAATTTTACATGGCTAAGGCCATCGAGTTTTACATGGATAAGGCCATCGTTTTACACGGCTAAGGCCGTCAAATTTTACACGGCTAAGGCCGTCAAATTTTACATGGCTAAGGCCATCATTTCTACACGCCCAAGGCCGCCGAATCGTAGGTGCTCAGAGTGGTCGCCATCGAATGACCCACTTAGCTTTAACTACGGAAAAAAATACAACAAGGTTCCAGAAAACATAAAAGATTAACTATGACAAAAGTCATATGTCTTTATCTTCAAAAGGGTCAACACCCATGATACAAAAATCAGTATTTACAAAAATCCTAAAGGCCTCCGTCACTCTAATTATCCTGCCCCGTTTGGTCTTCATGTGGCCTGTCTTCATTCCCAATAGGGTACGTCTTGGAAATCCAAGAGCTGGACTCCAAGCAGTTAACATATGCAGAGTTACCCCCCTCCTGGGCCGGTGATTCGGGACTATAGTCAGTCGCTTCACGGGCAGCTCTAACCAAGTGGCATTGATTCTCAACCTCCGCCTCAAATGCTCGCCAGGCCGCCAAAAATTCTTCAAGCACGACCGGCCGAGCCTTCGCATACACCCACATCTCGTGTGCCTCACGAGATGCATCAACCTGTGCAAGAGCCCACTTGAGGTCCTCAACCTCGGCCTTCTTGGCATCAAGTTTCGCCGTTAAGGCCGCAACCCGAGTGTGCAATTCTGCCACCTCCTCTGCCAGTACGCGGCCGAGCTATAATTCTTCATACTTAGATTCAATAAGGATCTCCATCTTCGTAGCCCGAGAAATAGCGGCCATGAGTTGCTCGTCAACTTTCTCCAGCTCAGCCACCCTCTTCTTCAACTGCGACTCAGACTGCACGAGGCCCTCACAGAACAACCTAAAGTTAGGGTCCTGTTTAAACATGTCGGCCAAGGTTCGGTGCGCCTCACGCGTCCTGTTATACTTCTGCACCAACTTATTGTATTTGGCCACTTTCTTCTTCAGACTTCGACCCCTCTCCGCCTCCAAAATAAAATCTTGGAAAAAGTCGAGGAGTAAGTGCAAGGAAAATCACCCTCCACAAATGCAAAAAAAAAATGTACAAAAGACATACCTGTAAGGTCGCATCCGCCACTCTTCGGGCCAAGTCCATATCACTGGTCTCCGCCAAGGTCGCAGTATCAGCACCCGCATACAAAAGTGTCATGATGGTGGATGCCTCCTCGCAATTTTCCAACAAATTGTAATGACTGGGAATCACTATGCGACAGGAAGACTAGCTAGCCAGCATTTCCACTTGGACTAAGGACCCTCTTTCTCCGCCCGCGTCCTCGATGGCGATTTCTGGGCTCGCCACATCCACACATTCACCCCCTCTCTCTGCGGCCGCCCGTGATCCGCCATCCCGAGCACGTGCCGGGCTGAGATAGGTAACTGCCACCCTTCTAAGAGTAGACTTCCCCGAGCGAATGGCTTCAGCCATGAAGACCGGCCTGGACTCACGGCGGGGTGGCTTAACCTTCTCTCTCTGTGTAACCACCGCCTTGCTAGCGTGGATCCGGCGTCTCTTCATCTCCAGCGAATCTTCTTCTTCAAGGATCCCCTCCGTGGGATGCAAGTCGGGCTCAGATGGCGCCACTTCGATAATGGGAGTCCTTATGGGGGCAACCTCAAGGACGATCCTAGGCACATCAAACAGGAACCTCCTCGGGCGTCATTTGAAGCGCGGCCCAAAGCATCGCCTCAGACATTTCCTCGGGAGCCGCCGCTGATGCGGCCTCTTTCCTTGAGGGGGAGAAGCACTGCCCCTAGACGTACCTACGAGGAGTATATCCTCCTCGTCAGAATCAGACACTGCCCTCGAAGGGCCGGCCACGATTTTCTTCTTCTTCTTCTGCGCCTTCTTCGAAGCACCCCGACCTACCAAAACATGTATGAGTTGAGCAAGGAAAATTAACGGGAGTCTAAGCTAGAACAGAAAGGAAAAATGAAGCAAGGTCGTTACCTGTCGGGCCATAGAGCCTGAGGAATTCTGGCCAGGTGCGGTATTCCTCCGCAGACAGTATTAATGCTCTCACCCACGACCTAATGTCATCAATCCCTCAAGGAGTGCGATCTGTCACTACATAAAAGTAATAAGAAATCTACTACGGTTAAGCCGACGAAATAAGATTTCCATAAAGACTGCGTACACAAACACTTACATGATGTGTTTCATGCCCCCGGGAACCCTTCGGGGTTGGACGCCAGATGCTCAGTACGAACGTAGAAAACTTTCTTCCAAAATTTACGAGTGGCCTTGTTGTCTGCTTGCACCACAAAACTCTTCTTACCCCGACGTACCAACTGGAGCATGGTACCTCTCATGAAGCTCACGATGAACATTTGCAAGAGGTGGTGAACGGAGACCTTTTTCCCAGCCTTAGCCACGTAGGTGGTAAGAATCCTACACACCTTCAGTGCGTACGGTGTAAGTTGGGCTGGACATGCCCCATACCAACGACAAATCTCCTCCGCCAGAGGATTGAGCGGGAGGTTGTATCCAATCCGAAAAGCATACTCATAAAATGTGCAATATCCAGGCTTGTGCACATTGGCGCAGTCCGTCCCAGCGGGAGCCATCCCAACGTAATCAGGAATATTGTACGACTTCCTGAGGGCAGTCAAATGAGATGAAGTCAGCTCATTATACTCTCAAGGAGGGAGTTTACATTTGTTGTTAAAGTCCTTCCGTGTAACCATGTCCTGCGGAAGTATGTTGGACATTGATAGAGGAACGAGGACCTCCTCGGCTTCTCCTTCCCCATCGTCTGAGGATGATGAAACTCTATACAGGTCATCACCCTTGGTCTTTTCGCTATCGTGGAGATGCTTTACCATGGTGAAAGTTATGAAATAAAGGCGCTTCAGGGACACAGGGTTCGATTCCCGGGAACGAAAATTTTAAGAAGATCGACGAGTACCAAAAAAAGACGAGGATAAGATTGAGAAAATAGTCTTTGAAAACGTTCGAAAGTTGAATTGGGTTCAACCTCTCCTCTACTTATAAGGAAAGGCACATGGAAATAAAAATGCATGATTCAAAAACAGGTGTGGAAAATAAAAACATCACGTCATGTCCTGAAATGCCTCGGGAGAAAAAGTAATTATCACGCACGTGATCGTTGATGTCATCCTAAAAAGGAGTCCTAAAAGGAGGTTATATGTCAACGACATAACACCTTCGCATATGATCATACACTTTTTCACATATCTATGGGTACAACCAAATTTCTGGAAAGGTCGAGCACGTATGTCCGTTCGTTGAAGACGTTTCTCAGCTACGTCCCCAACAAATGGAGGATTATCTGTATTGGGAAAATTTGGTTTCCAATGTTCTTATGCCATCCACGCACGTCCTTGACATAGAGACTGGCCCAACTGAGGCCGACTCGAGTAAGGTCGACCCCAGTAAGTGGACGTACCGACTGACATGACTCAAAACAACATCGTTTGAAGCTCTGACTCTTCCGTACACTGAGACCACCAACCTCTGTACTTTTCTTTGATTATTTCAAGGAAGGTCCCTTAATATATAAAGGGAACCTTCCCTTTGTAAAGGCTCATGTGTATTTTGCTACTGAAAATATACAACTCTCTCTCTCTCTTGTGCAAAGATTATTACTTATTTTATCGTTCTTACATCTTATGATATCTATATTATTATCACCGATCTTATCTACACGATACTCTCTAGTTCATATTACGCTTGATTCTAATTAACCCTTGTTTATTTTTGATTGTTCTTGAGCTTAATAAGTATCTACATAACTTTTTAGCCAAACACACCTACCCCAATCAGAGGCAAGCCAATAGATCTCCCCTCAAACCAAACAGTTTTGAGGCACTTAGGAAACAAGGGCTTTGCTATAAATGTTGTGAGAAGTATGAGCTTGGGTATCAATGTAAGGCTAATACTCTTTTATGTTATAGGAGTAGAAGCTGAAGTGGAACTTGAGGTGGAGGAACTTTTGGGTATACCTGAAACTTTATAAGAACTTGTAGAGGAACAAGCTGAAGTTTCTCTTAATGTGGTAACAAGACTAAGTTCCGCTGGAGGGACTACCTCTATTATCATATGCCAAGAAGATTCCAATGACTATATTAATTGATAGTGGATCTACACACTCTTTCATTGATCCTCGTAGAGTTAAAATGTTGAAGTTGCTCGTCCATCCTATGACAGTCCCATTAAGGGATGTTGTGGCCAATGGACATATTATGAGATGTGACAAGGAGGGCCCTATGTTTAATTGACAGATGCAGCATGAACTCTTTACTTTCAAAATCAGGGCGTGTAAAGTGGGAGGACGTGATATGGTCCTAGGAATAGATTGGATTGATGTAACTGAATAATAGACCTTAAAGTCTAAGTTTTATGAAGGATGAAAGAATGATGACTTTGTTGGGAGCAAATGAGAAACCTAAGATCACACCAGTAGACAATGATGCCTTGAGTAGAATAGTTGAATTGTTTGTAGTGTTGGTCCTACTGTAAAGAAGAATGAAATGAAGCGTAATGTAGAAAGACTATTGTTAGCCTACATTGATGTGTTTCAAGAACCAACTCAACTTTCCCCTAAAAGAAGTTGTGATCATGTTATTAATTTGATTCCTGGTGCTCAACCATTTAACTTGTGACCTTACAAGTATTCTCATGATCAGAAAAATGCAATAGAATCCATTATTAATGACTTTATAACGACCTGACTGGTTTTTTTAGCGCTAGCACACCATTCAGCAGTTTGAGGCCACGATCAGCTTCATTTTAAGTATTATGACTTGTACACGTAGTCGGAATTAAATTCTCGGGGATTCGAAGTTGGTTTGGAAAGAGAATTCTCATTTCGTAAGCTTTAAGTTGCAAGAATTAACTAGGATTGGGTTTTTACGTAAACAACATCACAATTGGGATTCGAAGGTTCTAGCAGGTTCGTATGATGATTTCGGGTTTGGGCGTATGCCCAGATCGGGTTTTGGATGACCCGGGAGCGTTTTAACACATATTGTGGAAGATAACAAAAAAATCTGAAAATTTATGCACATATATCATAATAAACCATCTAAAGTTTAGCTAGAACTATTCTAAGTTAATAATACACAATCGCTTCAATTAAGTTTAGATTAACTCTTTTAAACAATTCATCAAACACATTGTATGCATGCTTTTGTGAGCTAAACCACTTTTATAAAGGGTTATATCAACTCACCTCAAAATGTTTCGAGCCAATACATAGGCCCTAATCCAATTTATACCCGTCAAGAGATTGATTCTACAACAACCAGTTCATTTTAATAAATTTCGAAGTTTCATACTGATAATAGGTGAATTTAACTATATTCAGGCCCTAAATAACTACCTTCTTGCATAGTTTTGATAATAAAAATGATAACAAAATGCTCTTATTAGTGTTTTTCATGATTTTCAAGTTATATATGACCAGGGAAGGCTAGGGAGCACTTTTGGAGTCTAAAAATAAAGAAAAAGAGGCCAACCGTGAAATTTCTCAAGTGAACCACGCAAAGAAAGCTTAAGAATCAGAGAACAGGTTCTACCGCAGTTCCAACGTGACTGCAGCAGAACCAGATGAAGGCTGCTTGCGGACAAACTGAGATTCAAAGAGTGCAATTGGCCGCGGTTCCACTGCTACTGCGGCAGAACCGCGGCAGGCGCGAGAAAAATTCAGGGACTAAAGTGCAAACACGGGATTTTTAGCCCAAAACCCTATTTTAAATATTAGACTTAGCCCAAAGGAGGCATGTATTGATTTTTAGAGTTTCTTAGCAAGGAACCATTGTGAGAGATCACCCAAAACATCTTTCTTCTTTTGTTTGATTTTTATTGCTAGTTTTTATGATGAATATTATTTTAGCTTGTTTACCCATAGTCATGAGTAGCTAAATCCATTGTATAAGGTTTTGATGGAACTTATTGGGGGATGAACTTCTTTTTTATGTGAATACAAATTGCTAGTTTCAATATTTATTTATTCAACTATGTGATTGTTGTAGTTAATTGACAGGATCCTCAATTAGATGTGCCTATTTAGTGCGCATAACTCAGAAGAGAGTGCATATTTAGGTTATTTGTTGAATAACACCACTCCTAAAGTATAAGAGGAATCTATAACTGCGGGTTTAAAGGCGGGATTAGGGATAACGAAGCCTTGGGTGCAATCTTAAGTGAACTGTGTTAATTAAAGCTAGCTAGTGTATCTCGGGAGAGTGCAATAGTATACTACTGTGATTACTCGGGAGATATTTACGGTAAGTCGGGAGTTCATGATTGATAGAGGTGTGTTGGAAAATTTGTATGAAGCATAAATAGAAGGGATTCCATCAATATGGGAAATCATTACCTTAGCTTTCTCTCATTCTTGTTTACTACTTTAGTTATTTAGTTTACATCTTGTTATTTTACTGCAATCTTAGTTCATAAAGAAACCTCAAACTGTGATTTGAAAGTCTTGGGAAGCTGGTTTTGAAGAGTTTAGTGGATCTAAATATAGTGGTTGATAGGTTAACTCTCTGTGGATTCGACCCTGGGCGTAATACTCGGGTTATATTTGCAACGTCCACAGAGTCCTTTCTAGAGGACATAGTTTGGCGTGATCAAATTTTGCCGCTGTTGCCGGGGAGTTAACGGAATTATCAATTACCATTGATAGAAATACAAAAATTCTTAGTGTAGTCAGTTTTCTCTATACCCAACTTGTGAATATTTGTGTAATTAATTTTTCTTACCTTAGTCTATTTTTATTGTTTGGGTCTTGTTTATTTTCTTAGTTTTGAAAAATGGAATCATATAATAAAAATATGTGGGATGATAGTTGTTCATACTGTGATGACCCTTGTCTTTATTGTGGAGGACCACACTCGTGGAAAAATTGTTTAAATTCTCCCAGGGGTGGATTGTGCGCATAATCTCAAACCCATGAGTAGAGTATTCGTGATAAGTATGGCTTTCAGAATGGGCATTAGGATGATTGTGTTGATTGGTCCTTCTTTTCCTCAAGCCTCCACTATGAAGATTCTATTGTTTTTGATGAAAATGATAGGGCTAACGAATTGGAAGAAGTTGAGCATGGCCAAAAGGGAGAGTTCAAGCTCATGTTGGAGTGCTTACTTGAAGGAGGATACAAAGAACAAAGAGCCTTGGAGGAGCTTTTGGAAAATAGTCTCCAAAATTCCTTGGCACTTAGTCAAAACCAAGAACTCTCAAATGCCCAAAATGAGAAAATAACGCTCATGTCGGAGACCATTCTTGAAAATGAGGAAGAATGTGAGCTAATATTTGAAGAGTCATGAATTGAACCTCCGCCAACCGACCCCATGAGTACCAGTGATGCCGAGAAAAATATGGACTTAGAATCAACCGGTGTAAATAAATATCTGGTTGAGAACTACTCTAGTCTAAGGGAAGAAAAGGATGTCAAAAAAGAAAATTGCAAAATGAAGGTTTGAAGTCACATTCCAAGCATTTTTTAACATTGGAATTGTGTAGTGACATACAAATTGAACTACATGAGTCCGTGAGGGACTGCGAGGAGGAAAGGCAACAACCATACATTTTACAATTTGAGGGAACAAAAAACCAAAATGATATTCGTTACATGAGAGCCAAGAAGTGCAAAATGAAGAAGTTAAGGCTCGGCTCGATATCAACTTACCACCCTCTATCGCTCGTGGTCACAATCTTGATTCCAAGCTAGATGCACAATTCATATCGCCCAAGTGGCGAGAAAAGTGATAAAACTATTTGCGTCGTGCCTCGACTTTAAATCAAACGCTTGTTGGGAGGCAATCCAATTTTATTTTATTTTATTTTTATTTATTATTGTATTATTCTTGTAGTGTAGATTTTTTATTTTAGGAACATGGAAAACAAAGCCATTGGAATGATGTAACAACAAACCATTGGTTGGAACTAAGTGTGAGGTACCCGCACAAAGGACCAAGATTGGGAGAAGTCTGAGTACCCATGAACTCCTAGTGCTTAAGCCTTTGGCCTACCAGGGTGTTTCTTTTACCCTCATATTAGTATGGTGTGAATTGGGGACAATGCACAATTTTAAGTTTGGGTGGGATACTTGCCTTGATACTGCATTGTACTGTACATAGACATTGTGACCGTTGTAGCATTGGTTTGCTGTGTTGTATATTACTGATGGTAGATATATTAAGAATAACTGACTTGGCCCAAGGACGGATACTTGTTTACGGGTTTCTTGAGGGTCCAAGTCGGATACAAAAAAAATAAAAATGAAAAACAAAAACAAAGGTAGAGTACTCTTCCTGAGGACGGACCACTTGGACAGTACTCTTGAGGGAAGTAGTCCATGTAGATTTTTTTATTTATTTTTTTCCTTTTAGGTAGTGTAGTAAGTCCCCCTTAATTTTTCTTTTGACCACGGTTCTTTTACAAGAGGTTTTCTTGAATCGGATTAGGTAGATTTTTCTTTTGTAGTTGTAGGACTAAGATGGGTAAAGGCTAGAAAGGTACCCTTGATGTACACACCTGCAAACAACTAACATAAACTTGAGAGTGTGACGTCTAGGCTCAGTTGTAGACTTGTAAATCTATGCCTTAATTTTGCACACCTTGCCTTGCTTGAACGCTCATATGAGTGTGTTGATAAACTGATGCAGAATGAGTTACATGCTAAGTGTGTGAGATTTTACTTGCATTTTGTGCTTGCATGCGATACCTAGAATTTGCCCTGTGTGTTCGCAAAGCGAAATAGAAGCTGTTTGATTTTAGAGATGATTGAGGCATTTCTTTGTGTAAGCCTATATATAATTGTGAATCCACATGTCTATATTGCGATAGTCAACCCCTTTGAGCCAGAAGCGTGTTCTTTGATAACCCTATAATGACCTATATCCTTATGTTTGAATAGCTGATTGTTTGAAGCTATACCTCCTAGAAGAACTTGAATCACTAAAGAACATACAAAAGCAAGGTGTGAGGTGTTAGGGAGTTTGCGAAAAAAGGGAATCATGAATGAATCATTTGAATGGTGCACTGGCATTGTAAAAGAAAAAAATAGAAAAAAATGAGACAAATAAAACAAAGCAAAATAAAGAAAAAAAAAAAGAAAACAAGAAGCCAATTGCACCTAAAAGAAAGTAGGGGTCACATGTGAAACAAAAATGTGGAGAAATGATTAGGGTGAGCAGGGAAATTGAGATAAAAGAAAGTGTGTATTAAAAGTGCTTAGGGAGGTTGGTCACTACATCCAAATGTAACATACCCATCCCTTAGCCTACATTACAACCAAATAAAGACCTCTTGATCTTTGACTAAAACAGCTCGATTAGTAGAGTACTACACTAGGGGCAAGCTTATGGTGTGTCTTTGTAGCATGTGAATGTTCTTTGCTGAGAGTGAGTTAATTATTTCTATCTTTGGTTCATTGTTGCTCGAATTTTATGTGTGTGGAACCTTTCTCATACTTTTGATGCGAGGGCATGTAACTTGGGAAGGAAAAGTAAGTCTTCACCTCTGTTAGAGTAAATAGAGTGAGCACGAGTGAATCAGGGCAGTAGAGTCTGCATCTGGGATATGACTGTTGCATTGCTTAGGTTGTTTCGTCAACATGGCGGGTGTGACAAAACTTGGGTAATGCATCAAACAATTAGGCCTAGAAGTGTGGTTTAGCTTGCTCGAGGAGGAGCAAAGGTTTAAGTGTGGGGTGTTGATAATAGGTGAAGTTAACTATATTCAGGCCCTAAATAACCACCTTCGTGCATAGTTTTGATAATAAAAGTGATAACAAAATGCTCTTATTAGTGCTTTTCACGATTTGCAGGTTATATATGACCAGAGAAGGCTAGGGAGTACTTTTGGAGTCTAAAAATGAAGATAAAGAGGCCAGCTGTGAAATTTTCCAAGTGAACCACGCAAAGCAGGCTGAAGAATCAGAGAACAGGTTTTATTGCGGTTCCACCGTGACCGCAGAAGAACCGCGATGAAGAATGCTCGCGGACAACTGAGATTTAGAGAGTGCAATTGGCCGCGGTTCCACCGTGACCGCGGCAGGCGCGAGAAAACTTCAAGGACTAAAGTGCAAATATGGGATTTTTAGCCCAAAATCGTATTTTAAACATTAGACTTCGCCCAAAGGAGGCATATATTGACTTTTAGAGTTTATTAGCAAGGAAAACCATTATGAGAGATCACCCAAAACACCTTTCTTCTTTTCTTTGAATATTATTTTAGCTTGTCTACCCATAGTCATGAGTAGCTAAATCCATTGTCTAAGGTTTTGATGGAACCTATTGGGGGATGAACTTCTTGTTTATGTGATACAAATTGCTAGTTTCAATCTTTATTTATTCAACTATTTGATTGTTGTAGTTAATTGACAGGATCCTCAATTAGCTGTGCCTATTTAGTGTGCATAACTCGGAAGAGAGTGCATATTTAAGTTATTTGTTGAATAACACCACTCCTAAAGTATAAGAGAAATATATACTGCGGGTTTGAAGGCGGGATTAGGAATAACGAAGCCTTGGGTGCAATCTTAAGTGAACTGTGTTAATTAAAGCTAGCTAGTGTATCTCGAAAAAGTGCAATAGTATATTACTGTGATTACTCGGGAGAGATTCACGGTAAGTTGAGAGTTCATGATTGATAGAGGTGTGTTGGTAAATTTGTATGAAGCATAAACAGAAGGTATTCCATCAATATGGGAAATCATTACCTTAGCTTTCTCTCATTCTTGTTTACAACCTTAGTTATTTAGTTTACATCTTGTTATTTTACTGCAATCTTAGTTCATAAAGAAACCTCAAACTGTGATTTGAAAGTCTTGGGAAGCTGGTTTTGAAGAGTTTAGTGGATCTAAATATAGTGGTTGATAGGTTAACTCTCTGTGGATTCGACCCTAGGCGTAATACTCGGGTTATATTTGCAACGTCTACAGAGTCATTTCTAGAGGACATAGTTGGGCGTGATCACACACCTAAATATGGAATTTACTGTTGATACAGATAAAGAAGGGAATTAACTATCAAATTCGTATACTGTAGGATAATTGTGAATAGAAAATTTTATATAGCTGCATTCAAGAACTAGTTATTTGTAAAGAAGCCTAGAATTTTCGGTTGCATGTGTGTACCTCGCTTGGACATGTTTCTATTTTTTTTTTCTGTGTGCGTAGTAGTCCTTTTCTCTGGTTGCATGGAATTCCTTGAAATTTTCCCTAACCACTCTTTCGTCCAGGCTTAAGGCTTAAGGCTGTAAGCCTTTTTATTTTCCTTACAATAGGACATACTACTCATGGGATTTAAGCCAAATTCTTAAGTCTTTTTTTAGACTTAATAAGTATTTAATGGTACCCACTTTTAATAATTAATAATACTAATTATAAACATTTCCCTAATTGCATATCCAATTACTTATAAATAGATAACTAACTCAAAAGTCAATCACAAGGGATTAAATCCACAATAGAAGTATAAGTTTTATGCACTCTAAGCATGACTAAAAAAATATTAAATTCTATAATTAGCGTGTGTTGAAGTTTTTATATATTTGAGAAGTGTTACAAAAACCGTAGTGCAATTATAAGAAAATAGTAGAAATATCATTGCAGATGCACTGTTGAGAAAGTATGAACAACTACCTACTGGAGATCAACCACAATGTTTGATGTTAACTTATTAGAGGGTCAAGACAATTTCCTTTTGGCCTTCCATAATTGAAGATATGAAAAAGGTTATCCAAGAAGTGAAAAAGGTTATTGCCTTGTCTCATCCCTTCATAGCCTCTCAGGTAGCTAGAGTGTTTGTGGACACTATGTACAAGCTACATGAATTACCTAAGAGCGTAGTGATTGATATAGATAAGATTTTCCTCAGTAATTTCTAGAAGGATCTTTTCAAAAACCTGTAGGTACAATTACTTTACAATTCTGCTTATTATCCACAAATTGAGAGGCAAACTGAAAAGTTAAATAGGTGCCTTGAGAATTATCTGAGATGCATGACTGGACACCAACATAAAGAGCAGAATAAATGATTTTTATTGTCTGAATTTTGGTACAACATCAACTACCACTCAGCCCTGAAGTTGACTCCATTCAAAGTAATGTATGATGGGTATGAACCATGATCACACTCAACTCTAGTCCTAACTAGGATAAGCTATTGCTGCAAATATAATTTGGTTTAAGAGTGTGGAGTCGAATCCCACAAAAAACTAAGATTTAGCTACATTTGTTCAATATCGCTAAGAAATATAAGTCCAAACAATTTTCTAGTTATAAAATATTATAATATTTATTTTTATCTAATTAACAAACAGATACTAGAAAGTAATAAAACTATCAATTAACAAGGATACGGATTGGAAACAAGATTAAGGAGGTCTAGAGTTATGATTTTCTCAATTGTGGGAATCCTTCCTGCTTGTCTTTTATGTTTTCGCCTAAGTATTCTTTACCGGTTGTGAGTACTTTGGTTGTCGTAATTCTCTCTCGAGCAACTACCATAATTTATTAGTTGTATTCTCTTGAACACACTAGCTGTCACTAATTCACCGCTCACTACGATCGCACTCTCTAATCCTACCTTTAAACCCTCCTTATTAATCTCTCACATGCGTAATGAGTGATGTTGTTCAACAACTACCTAAATATATACTCTTTCTCGAGCAGTAGATGTTACTAAACTGTATCTGTAAAATAATTCTGGAAATATAAGTTAATATAAATAGAAATTATGATAAACAAAAATGACATAAACAATTCGAACCCACTGAATTCACAAGGTTAATCCCCTTCTAGCACCCAAGGTTATGGATTATTTCCTCCCATGATAGAACGAATTACACGCTGGTTTAGTGGTACTTCAAACTCCAGTGTTTCAGCGAACACAAAGATCAGTAGCAAATCACACTTGCTTTTTTCTTTGTTTGTATGTTAAAAGTATGCAGAAGACGGAGAGAAAACTCATAAATTCGTAGTGAAATTCTGAGCAGAATAGTGTTGTATTTATAACGAAAATTTGGGCTGAAATTTGAAGAGGTGCGACTCTTCAGAACAGCTGTTTCTGCAAAACTGCCACATCATAAATACCATTATATAAATGACTATTTACTCAACAATAAATAGGGAAAATTAATGGTTAGTTAATTTTCTGTTACAAAAATAGAAAAACAGATTGGATTTATTATTGATATTCTGTTATTAATAAATACTTAATAACACATTTCTGTTAATATTTTACTATTAACAAATAAATTTGGTCCAAAAAATTAATCAATCAATCGATCGTTTGACCAAATCCAAATCCAAATCCGAAGCCGAAGCCGAGCTGAGCAGAGCCGACCGAGCGACGACGACGATGGCGCAAGGCTTGCTTTCTTATCAACTCTTTAAGAGCTATAAAAAGAGAAATTACTTATAAACCCATAAAACAATTCTTCCTCTTCCAATATGGGACAATGTCCATATGCCAAGGGGGAAACTTGAGATTTCACTCAAAAATTTCATTTTCCTCCAGTTCCCAGTCACTCTTTTTTAAGTATTTAATATATTAATTAAATAACTTAACCCAACAATCCCTCACATGAATAGGCTATGGCTATATCACGGAAGTATGCATGAAAAACTGTGTGATTCGCAAGTAAGGATTAATTGCATCTCAATAAGTAGTTTCCCTTTGAACTTTCCGTAGTGAACTTGTGTTGGATATACTCGATCAATCAGTTGATTTGATATCTTTGAACCGTCAAACTTTTCTGTATACCTAGACAACTACGTCTTTGGTTCTAATTGTTGTGTTCGTTTCAGCCATGAACACCGCATGGTTTCATAAGTGCGTAGAGAACTGGCCTTGCAAATTCTCCTTGAAACGGCTAACACTTCACACTTACATAGGCGATTTATAAATATGTCATCCCGTAGATACACTATTTGATATACCCCGTATCAAACTTAGAAATCATTCAAAGGCCTTAATATTTTATCCTTTGTACTAAACATTGTCTCATCACGAGAGAGGACCAAAAGTTTAGTTGACAATGTTGAACCATCATAAATGACTTTGTTTGATCTCCTTGAACCTAGATCTTGGGATCTCCAGTCTTTTAGGTAGATTTACCGCTACTATGAATTGTTCTCGGCCACAGTCCCATTCCCCTTGATGACTTCTAACTACCTCTCTAGTTAGGACTTTTGTAAGTGGATCTGACACATTATCACTTGACTTACATAGTCAATTGTGATAATTCCTCTAGAGAGTAATTGTCTAACGGTTTTATGTTTTCGTCGTATATGACGAGATTTACCGTTATACATAACACTCCCAGCCTTTCCAGTTTCCACTTGACTATCACAATGTATGCATATTGGTGCCAACAGTTTGGGCCAAAATGGAATATCCTTCAATAAATTCCTAAGCCATTCAGCTTCTTCACCGGCCTTATCCAAGGCTATGAACTCAGCTTCCATTGTAGAGCGGGCAATACAAGTTTGTTTGGACAACTTCCACGATGCCGCTCCTCCACCAATAGTGAATACATATCCGCTTGTGGACTTAGAATCAGTTGACTCGGTGATCCAATTTGCATCACAGTATCCCTCAATGATTTCAGGATATTTAGTGTAGTGCAAAGCAAAGTCCTGGGTATGTACTAAATACCCCAAAACTCGTTTCATGGCCATCCAATGAGATTGACTTGGATTGCTCGTATATCAACTCAATTTACTTATAATACAAGCTATATCTGGTCGGGTACAATTCATGATGTATATTAAGCATCCCAACACACGAGTATAATCCAATTGTGATATGTTTTTACCTTAGTTCTTTGCTAATTCAAGATTCATGTAAATTGGAGTCTTTGCAACTTTAAAACCCAAGTGCTGGAATTTTTCAAGTACTGTCTTGATATAATGAGATTGTGAAAATGCCATACCTTGAGAAGTCTTATGTATCTTAATTCCCAGAATTAAATCAGCAACTCCTAAGTCTTTCATAAGGCTGTATCCGGTTCCGGTTCTGGGTCTATTTGGGTCTGCGGTTCCGGTTCTGGTGGTTCCGGTTCTGGCGGTTCCAGTTCTGCAGTTCTGGCGGTTCTGGCGGTTTCGGTTCTGGTGGTTCCGGAGCCGGAACTGCTACCATACGGTTCCGGAACCGCCCGGTTCCGGTTCTGGTGGTTCCGGAACCGCGGTTCTGGCGGTTCCAGGCGGTTCCCGACGGTTCCGAGTTATTTTTTTTTTTAAATCAATATCTTGTATAGTAGTGATTAGTATATTGTAGAATATATTTTTATATGGTGTACTATGTTATTAATTATAGTATATATTATGTTTGGTAATTAGTATATATGTGTATAAGTAGTGTATATTTTATATATAAGTAGTATATATTGTATTTAAGTAGTATATATTGTATATAAGTAGTGTATATTGTGTTTGGTAATTAGTATATATTGTGTATAAGTAGTGTATATTTTGTATATAAGTAGTATATATTGTATTTAAGTAGTATATATTGTATATAAGTAGTGTATATTGTGTTTGGTAATTAGTATATATTGTGTATAAGTAGTGTATATTTTGTATATAAGTAGTGTATATTGTATTTAAGTAGTATATATTGTATATAAGTAGTGTATATTGTGTTTGATAATTAGTATTTATTGTGTATAAGTAGTGTATATTTTGTATATAAGTAGTATATATTGTATTTAAGTAGTATATATTGTATATAAGTAGTGTATATTGTGTTTGGTAATTAGTATATATTGTGTATAAGTAGTGTATATTTTGTATATAAGTAGTGTATATTGTATTTAAGTAGTATATATTGTATATAATTAGTGTATATTGTGTTGCAGTTAGCAATTAGTATAAATTGTATATAAGTAGTATATATTGATAAAAGAATGTTTTCATTAGTATATTGTGTTGTATGTTATATATTGTATGTTATATAAATATTCAAGGATTGATATAGAAGTAAAGACAAAGAAATATTGAGACAAACGATATTCAAGGATATGATAAAGAGCATATTTATTGACCAAAATGGCATATCTTTCTTAGTCTTCCTTCCCCCAATGGAAAAAAAACTAAAAGAAGACATGCCAATGTACAAGTTACATCATAATTTATGCATTATTCCCTGAACATGACTTAACTCAGTTATCCCCTGTGGTGAACGCTTATTCTTGTTCCTTGGGGTTAATTCTATTGACAGTTGCACCCACATCATCGGCCACTTCAGTTTTTTCGACATCTTTTGGAGTTCCTGGAGCCGAGCCATATGCTTCTTCCCTGTCCGAGCCATATGCTTCTTCCCTGTCCTGTGTGCCTCCATTGATTTCTCAGACAAAGCCCCTACAATAATAATGCAATAAAATCCAGATAACAAAAAAGGTCTTTTAACTTTTCATTCATGTTATAGGACTCACAATAATAGACAAATACATATACTGAGCCATGTCGAATACAATGTCAAGGTCCATCAAAAGATAAGTTACTAAGGATTCAAATTGTTCAGGTATTAGAGAATTGAATTACAGCAGATGTCAGATCCTGTAGATAAACTTACCTTAAAAGTTGATGCCATAAGTAGATCTTGAAGCTTAGGGACTATGTTTTACCGAACAAATTTTTTCTTTACCGAACATATTTTTCAACGAAAATGCCATAATAATTAGCACGTAAGAGTTGAAAATCGTTGAAATTGAACACTTGAAAACTTCAATTCAACAACTTCACAATGTTTCACGAATTTGCAACAATAAATTAAGCACTTGCACTAGAAAGATTGAAAGAGAACTTGAGAGAGATTGAGAGATATTGAGAGATATTGATGAATTGGTGAATAAAAATGAAAGAATGAGGGGGTACTTATAGTTGAGAAATGGAAAATAGTGTAATTATATAAAGTTTGGGGTTAAATTAAAGTTTGGGGGCCAAATGGCTATTTTTTAAACTTCCAAACGGCTAGTTTTGAAAAAGAACCGTTTGGAACCGTTTGGAGCCGTTTGGAACCGTTTAGAACCGTTTGGAACCGTTTGGATTTTTTTTTAAAATTATCGTCACAGAACCGTTTGGAACCGTTTGGAACCGCCAGAACCGGTCCGGTTCCGGTTCTGGCGGTTCCAGTTCCGCGGTTCCAACGGGTAGAACCGCGACATCACGGTTCCGGGGAACCGCCGGAACCGGAACCGCGGAACCGGCAGAACCGCCAGAACCGCGGTTCCGGTCCGGTTCCGGTCCGGAACCGTGAAACTTACAGCCTTAGTCTTTCATATCAAACTTGCTAGTTAGCATACGCTTAGTACCATTTATGTTGGCAATGTCATTACTCATTATGAGCATATCATCCACATATAAGCAAATAATGACTATATGATTTGAAAATTTTTAATGTACACACATTTATCACATTCATTTATCTTAAACCCATTTGACAACATTATTTGATCAAATTTTGCATGCCATTATTTGGGTGCTTGTTTTAGTCCGTAAAGGGACTTCCAGCTCTCCATTTAAGAAGGCAGTCTTAACATTCATTTAATGAATTTCAAGACCATAAACTGCAGCTAACGCTATCAATGTTCGTATGGACGTAATTCTTGTAACTGGAGAGTATGTATCAAAATAGTCAAGACCTTCTCGTTGTCTATACCCTTTGACCACAAGTCTTACCTTATATTTGTCAATAGTACCATAATCTTTCATTTTCCTCTTAAAGATCCATTTAGAACCCTATGGTTTATTTCCAGGAGGAAGATCAACCAATTCCCATGTATGGTTGTTCAGTATGGATTCAATTTCACTATTGACTGCCTCTTTCCATAATAATGATTCCGAAGAAGACATAGCTTCTTTAAATATTTGAGGCTCATTTTCCAATAATTAAGTCACAAAATCTGGTCCAAATGAAGTAGACGTTCTTTGATGTTTACTACGTCTTGGATCCTCCTAGTTATGTGAACTTTCTTTTGTTTCTTCCTGAGGTCGTTTATATCCTTCACCAACCGACACACATTCCTTTTTATACGGATATATATATATATATATATATTTATAGAACTCAGCACTATCTGATTCTATAACCGTATTATTATGAATGTCGGGATTTTCTAATTTATTAACCAGAAATCAATATGCTTTACTATTAGTTGCATATCCTCTGAAAACACAATCAACATTTTTCGGTCCTATCTTTACCCTATTGGGTTTAGGAACTTACACTTTTCCCAAACACCCCCACACTTTAAAATAATTCAAGTTGGGATTCCTTCCTTTCCATTTTTCATATGGAATTGACTGTGTTTTGCTATGGGGTACTCGATTTAGTATTTGGCTAGTTGTAAGAACGGATTCCCCCCACAAGTTATGTGGCAAAACCAGAACTTATCAATAATGTATTTATCATCTTCTTTAATGAACGATTCTTTCTTCAAACCCATTGGATTGGGGCATGTAAGGGGTCGTTGTTTGATGAATAATTTCATATTCTAAACATATTTTTTTAAAAGGAGATTCATATTCACCACCCCTATCACTTCTTATTATTTTGATTTTCTTGTTAAGTTGTGTTTCAACTTTATTTTTGCATTGCTTGAATGCGTCTATTACTTCATCTTTACTATTAAGTACGTAAACATAACAATATCTAGTACTATCGTCAATAAAAGTTATGAAATACTTCTTTCCACCACGAGATGGTATTGACTTCATGTCACAAATATCTGTGTGAATTAAGTCTAAAGAATTTGAATTCCTTTCAACTGACTTATAAGGATGTTTAACATACTTAGATTCCACGCATACTTGAGATTTTGATTTGTCACATTCAAATGTAGGCAATACTTCCAAATTAATCATTTTCCGGAAGGTTTTATAACTAACATGACCCAAACGTATATTCCATAATTCATTTGATTCAAGCAAGTAAGATGAAGCTGAAATTTTATTATTATTCTCCACAACCATTACATTCAGCTTGAAAAGGCCCTCAGTGAGGTAACCTTTTCCTACAAATATTTCATTCTTACTTATTAAAACCTTATCGGAAACAAAAACACACTTAAACTCATTCTTAACAAGAAGTCTAATAGAGACAAGATTTTTCCTAATTTCGGAAACAAGGACATTGTTCAAAGTCACCACTTTGCCGGAAGTCATTTTGAGAAAAATCTTCCCACATCCTTCAATCTTGGCCTTTGCAGCATTTCCCTTGAAATTTGTCTCATCGGGTCCAACAGGAGCATAAGTAACGAAAGCCTTCTTAACAGCACAAACATGGCGAGTGGCTCAAGAATCAATCCACCACTCTTTAGGATTGCCCACCAAGTTGCATTCGGATAGCATGATGCATAAGTCATCAACATCATTATGCTCTTCTACCATCTTTGCTTGACCCTTTTGTCTTGTCTTTCTTCGGAGCACGGCATTTCGTAGATTTGTGTCAAATTTTTCCACAGTTGTAGCAGTTTCCACTGAACCGCTTCTTACTTGGGTTGTATTTCGAACCAGAAGTCTTCTTCCTCTTCTTGTTCTCTTCAATAATATTTGCTCCCATTATTGTTGAACTTCCACGACATCTTTTTTCAATAGCTTTTTTGTCCTCTTCAATTCTCAATCCAACAATGAGATCTTCAAGGGTATCTTCTTGCGTTTGTGTTTCAAGTAGTTTTTGAAGTCCTTCCAAAAAGGAGGCAACTTTTCAATCATTGATGCTACTTGGAATGCTTCATTGAAGACAAGACCTTCAATGAAATTTCTGTTTGTAAGAATACTAAGATTACTACTTTCAACATCAATATTAATTTGATTTCATACCTTCAGCAATGAGATCGTAAATAATCACTTGCAGTTCTTGGACTTGGGTAATAACAGATTTGCTATCTGCCATTTTATAGTCCAAAAACTTTGCAGCCGCGAACTTTTTTAACCCGGCATCTTTAGTTTTGTATTTATTTCAAGCACATTCCACAGTTCTTTTGACACTTCCACGCCACTGTAGACACTATACAACACATTCTCCAACCTGCTAAGAATGTAATTCTTGCACAAGAAATATGAAAGCTTCCATGCCTCAGTCGCGAGAAAGCATTCATTATCAAGAGTTCCATCAGCTAGCACATGAACATCTTCTCTGATGAACTTTTAAAGACTTAAGGTAGTCAAATAGAAAAACATCTTTTGCTGCCAGCGCTTGAAATACATCCCGAAAAATTTTCCGGGTTGCTCCACCGATGCCAAAGCAGCCAATGTCATTCGACTTGTTGATGCATTGGCTGTCACCATTGGAACAGCTTGGTTCTCATTTCCATTAGTCATTTCTGTAAAACAATGACACCAACGGTAAAATCACGTAGATTTTAATATAGTACAAAACCAGAAAGGTTTTATTCTCCATAAATAATAATATAAATACAGAAATATATTAAATTCCTTAAGCTTGTTATGAAACTGTATTTGTAAAACAATTCTAAAAATATAAATTAATATAAACAGAAATTATGATAAACAAAAATGACATAACAATTCGAGTCCACTGAATTCACAAGGTTAATCCCCTTCTAGCACCCAAGGTTATGGATTATTTCCTCCCAGGATAGAACGAATTACACACTGGTGTGTAATGGTACTCCAAACGCCGGTGTTTCAACGAACACAAAGATCAGCAGCAAATCAAACTTACTTTTTCTTTGTTTGTATGCTAAAAGTATGCAGAAGAGGGAGAGAAAACTCAGAAATCCGTAGTGAAATTCTGAGCAGAATAGTATTGTATTTATAGCCAAAATTTGGGCTGAAATCTGAAGAGGTGCAACTCTTCAGAATGATTGTTTCTACAGAACTGCAACAACATAAATGTCATTACATAAATGGCTATTTACTCAACAATAAAGACGGAAAATAAAGAGAAAAAATAGATGGGTAGTTAATTTTCTGTTACAAAAACAGAAAACGAACACATTTCTGTTAATATTTTACTATTAACAAAGAAATTTGGTCCAAAAAGTTAATCAATCAATTGATCATTTGACCAGATCCGAATCTGAAGCCGAGCTGCACCAAGCGACGACGACGACGATGGCACGAGGCTTGATTTCTTCTCATCTCTTTAAGAACTAGAAGAAGAGCAATTGTTTATAAACCCATAAAAAAATCTCTTGCTCTTCCAATATGGGGCAATGTCCATATGCCAAGGGGGAAACTTGAAATTTCATTCAAAATTTTTATTTCCTTCCATTTCCCATTCACCCTCTTTTAAGTATTTAATATATTAATTAAATACCTTAAAAACCCAACAATAGACACTAAATAGGCACTATCAATTGATGGCCATTCAATCAACAACAACAAACACGTAGTTGAACAAGTAGAGAAATCCAATGGCTCAATTATATAAAAACATAACAAGAATTCATCCTCCAAAAGGTTCCATCAAAACCCCAGATAACAAATTAGCTATTCATAAAAGTATATGAAAATACAATACTTAAATTCATAAGCAACAATGCAAATAGAAAGAAGGAAGTGAAAAATTCGTTGAAGAATTCTCCACCTTGCTCCTCATGTGTTCTTGCCTCCTTAGATCGAATCCCGATCTCCTTAGCCTCCTTATGTCTAAATTATGTCAAAAGTATGTAAAAGGCGCTCAAATTACACTTTTTCATGTATATATATCAAGTAGGGTCGGGCCCAAGTAATTATACCATTTCCTATGCGAAAAAGGACACTTTTCCAAGCCAGGACGTCCGTGACCACGGATTGGATAGCAGATTTTGCAGTGTTCTGACTGCGAACTTGTCTCGTATTTTTCACCCTGTTCTGTTTTGAATTTAGAAAAACGTAAAACATAAAAGTTTTAGCCCTTTAAAATATATTTCGAAAAATATATTGTTAGATCAAATGGAGTTTTAAGCAAAACGTTATGTGAATTTTACTAGATAGTGCGCAATATGCCTATTCGATTCTTCATTCGTTCTTCACTATCATCCATTGATCCCCGAACACGATCACGGCTTAATTACTTGGATTTTTATTCAAATTTCAAATCTCCAAATCACTTGAATATATTCCATAACTTCAGCATTGCTCGAAATCACTCCTACAAGGCATAAAACACACAATTAGTGCAAAATACTAGCAAATAAAGCACAAACTCAACTGAAGTGCAGTGAATTGGAATGTAATAATCGACTAAAATATGTAATTATAACCTATCATCAAACCACCACAGCTCTCTTTTGAATTAATCTCACAATCTAAAATAGCTGGTATTGATCAAGTTCTCAGAGAAAGACAATTAATGGCAAAAACACTGAAAGAAAATTTGAAGAAAGCGTAAAGTAGAATGAAGATGAACGCTGATAAAAGAAGAACCGAGAGGGAGTTTAATGATGGTGACTGGGTATTTCTCAAGTCGCAACCCAATGGTCAGACTAGCATAGCTGTGAGGAAAAGTCTTAAGTTGGCTTCTAAATTCCATGGGCTCTATCAGATAGCACGAATGATTTGACATGTTGCTTACAAGCTGAATTTGCCCCTATAACCAAGATACACCATGATTTTCACATTTCTCAGCTTAAGAAGAAAGTGGAATCATAGGTTGTTCCTTCAATATATCCTCTGATTTGTTTTGCTGAAGAATAGCCCTTGACAAAACCAATTGTTGTACTGGACAGAAGGATGGTGAAGAAAGAAAATAAAGTTATTACTCAAGTTGTGTTGCAATGGGCTAATCTACTGCATGAGCAAGCTACTTGAGAAGATTACAGTTTCATTATGTCTCAGTTTCCAAAAATTAAAGAATTTTGCAGATTAGAGAAAAAGTAAGGGCGAAAAAAATAATACCAAACCCACAAAAGAGATTATACAAAAGATAAATGAGTGCAACCAATAGTTGGAAGCATACAATCACACAGAAACAATAAAAAGAATACTTTATGGATCACACAACAACATAAAAATGGTCTTCCACGACCTTAAGATTTTAAAAGAAAACAAAGATGGGGATCTACAAAGGATACAGAATATCTGGACGACAGAGAAGAAGAGAAGAAAATAGTAGATGTGCGACAGTGCTTTGGTAGTGAGTGAAAACTTACTTTCTGTCTGATTAGTAGGAATTTCTTGCCTGCTAAGGGATTAATCCAAGTTAGACCGAACCCTCGGGACTTAAAAAAGAGGTTTCAACTATAAATCGTTGCCCTTATGTTGAGGAGATTTGAAGGCACTTGCTGAGTACCCTCCTAGCCAAAGGGATCCCCCTTGCCCTTGCAAGATGAGGGGCAGCGATGTTGCTTTTTATTTTTCTTGCCACATCATCTATGGGTGGCGCCTTCATAGTCTGGGATTTTCGAAGTATGAAGTTACTTGAACCAAGCACTTGCGAGGTTGTGCTTGACCGAAAGGGTAAGGGACTGCTTTTCAATCCAGCTACAGTACTGGCTTTGAAGCGCATTGTTACAACCGACACCAATTAGTGGTAGAGCGGTCGGCTATTAACCGATTGGTCTTAGGTTCGAATCCTACTATAAAGAACCTCGAAGACAAAGTTCTCAAGGAGGATGGATTATCATGAATGAAGAACTGTTAAGTTTTTAAGTAGCCACTTGAGTCCTTATCTATTTTAAGTAGACTAAGGTTGGTAACGATTATGATAACATAACCAAATGAAGAATTTTATTTTATTTGGTGTCTTGAGCTTCAAAATTCAATAGAAGTTGAGAGTGTGTGAGTGGCTAGATTTGATAAGTGTTCGGGCAGTTTTGAGTTGAAATTGCCAATTTTTGTGAGTTTCCAAATTGGCCTATTTTCATGTTTAGGGCATAATGGTAGTTGAACACTATTAATAGTGTTAAGTAATTGGCATGGTAGGCCAAAAGAGATATTTTTGAGGTTCCAAGATCCATTTTCATTGAGGTCTGTAATATTAAGAGTATTTTCAATAGCAGTATTGGGTAACCATTGGGTATACCAAAAATGAATGCTTTTACCATTTTCAATGATCCAACAGATACCTTGATTATAAAAGTATCATCCCTTAAGAAAGCTCCAGATAATTGAATTAGTTCTACGTTGACGGGTATGGGTTTGAGACTAGAAGTTTCTATGAGAACGATGATATTTATTAACGAAGATTCGGGCCTAAAGGGAAAGAGGGTTGTTAACAAGTTTGTTTGGTTTTCTGTGTATTTTTATTAGTATATGTATCTTTATCAGTATTAGATTATTACCTACTTTATTTATAGATGTACTTAGTGTTGTAATTTTTTTTGGATAAAGAACAAAGAAAACAAGAAAAATAACTTATCGAAATGAAAATTGTATTTTGGCAAGCCACTATCGTGAAAGCAATTTCGGCCTTATTGGGGTGCAAATCAATAAGACCTACTAAAGGTTTCACAATCCTCCCAAACACTTACATTCGTGAGAAAGTTTGAAGTTTGTACAAATACATTCTTCCTCTACTATATCTCTTAGATTATCATTGTGATCAGCTGGTTCATTTGAGGCGTGGAGAAATAGCCTTAACTTCTCTTTTTGCTCACGACTTTGCCCTAGAAAATTCTCTGAAGTTCATACTGAAAGGAACTTTTAGTTTAGAAGTTTTAATCCTTTTAGTATTGGAGGAAGATGATTTGGTGGGAGGGACAATTTTGAAAAATTTATGGCAAAAAAAACATATACTGGGCATGCTATTTTGTTGATGCCGTTAGTTTTTTGATAAAATTTAATAGGAGAATGATTCTTGCAGCTCTTTAAATAATTGATTTTTGTTCACTAGGGTAACGCAAGGATATACCTTTGGTTTAGGCCATCATTTAAGGATGATTTTTGCCAAAAACTCAATAATTTTTCAACTTTGAACACTACTTAATTCCCTTATGGGACTATCAAAATTATGTAATTCTATGTAAGAAGCGAATCATCTTCACTTCACTAACAAAATATTCTCTAGTATATGAGTTTAAATATAAGATTAGTTTATCTTCTTTCATATAACTTGGATCTTACTTTAAACTTCAACATTACAGGAAATTGAACAACTTCTTAATCAATTTTTTTCCCTAAAGAAATGTGATAAACGTCTTTCATTATTTTATCTTATTTGATTTTCTAATAATTAACACCAAATTCTATACAATCACACAATGTACGTCATAAACAAAGACTAGCACATTAAAGGACTAAAGTGCAATTTTCGAAATTATAGTTGGACTAATAATGTTGACTTTCCTCATTCTTCCTCCCGATAATTAATTCCCTATCTTGTTTGTTCATTCAAGCCCTAATTCGGCGGAGACAGTGAGGGAAAGAACTCAGAAATGGGAGCGAGTAGCGATCCGAACCAAGACGGGTCCGACGAACAACAAAGACGGTCCGAGATATACACGTACGAGGCGCCATGGCACATCTACGCTATGAACTGGAGTGTTCGCAAGGACAAGAAGTACCGCCTCGCCATTTCCAGCGTACTGGAGCAGTACCCGAACCGGGTCGAAATCGTTCAGCTCGACGATTCCAATGGCGAGATTCGCTCCGACCCGAAACTCTCATTCGAGCACCCGTACCCGCCCACTAAAGTCATCTTCATACCCGATAAGGAATGTCAAAAACCCGACCTCCTCGCAACCTCGAGCGACTATCTCCGGATTTGGCGGGTCGCCTCCGATAACAGTGGGGTTGAAATGAAGAGCTTGTTAAATAATAACCGGAACAGTGAATTTTCCGGTCCGTTGACCTCCTTTGACTGGAATGAAGCTGAGCCGAAGCGAATTGGTACTTCTAGCATTGATACCACGTGTACAATTTGGGATATTGAGAGGGAGACTGTGGATACTCAGCTTATTGCTCACGATAAGGAGGTTTATGATATTGCTTGGGGCGGCGTTGGAGTTTTTGCTTCAGTTTCAGCTGATGGATCCGTTAGGGTTTTTGACCTTCGTGATAAGGAGCATTCCACGATCATTTACGAGAGTTCCGAGCCCGATACGCCACTTGTTCGCCTCGGATGGAACAAACAGGATCCAAGGTACATGGCTACTATAATAATGGACAGTGCTAAGGTTGTCGTTTTGGATATTCGTTTCCCTACGCTTCCTGTAGTGGAACTTCAAAGGCATCAGGCGAGCGTGAATGCCATTGCTTGGGCCCCTCACAGCTCTTGCCATATTTGCACTGCTGGTGATGACTCTCAGGCGCTTATTTGGGACTTGTCTTCAATGGGCCAGCCTATTGAAGGTGGATTGGATCCAATTCTGGCTTATACTGCAGGTGCTGAAATCGAGCAGCTTCAGTGGTCTTCGTCCCAGCCTGATTGGGTTGCCATTGCCTTCTCCAACAAGCTTCAGATTCTTAGGGTGTGAATTAGCATTTGCTCGCTCTTTCAAACAGCTGCGCAAGTAAAAAAAAAAAAAATTCCTTTTTGGTATTTTACTCCCAAAAAGTTGAGGCTTATTACTGACAGTAGTTAGACCTGAATAGATGTGCTTTCGCCTAGAGCTCGATTATTGTGGAAGTAACTGGAATTCATGTGGTCTGTGATTCAGTTCGTCCACATTAATGTGGTTGGTCTGCAACTTCTGTAGTTTGTATTCTGTTTATTGAAAACATCAGTTGGATTAATTAATCATATGTGTTTTGATGTTCCTAGGAGGATTGTTTCTATACTAAGGAACTGTTAATACTTCCACATGCTAGGTTTAGAAATTGCTTGTTGTAAGATAAATAGTAGTACTAGCTTAAAGTTCTTATCAACTGATTCAAGATCTTCAGGCACCATTTGTTAACCATTTCCGAAAGTTAGTTCCCGTGGAACTTCTCGAATGGGAGAAGTTGTAAAATGAGCAAAAGGGTAGCAACATGTGTTCCACTTCGTAAATGATTGTATTTAGTAACAGGGTTAACTTCTCATGAGACCTATGATTCCCATGCAAATCATTTAATAAAATGCTAGGCATTAGTTCCAGAATCTAGTAGCGGTTTTTGTGGATTTAACTGAACTTATTGCCGTCGGCTCAAAATATGAATATACAAATTTAAAATTTCTACATATATGATCACACTCATTTCAAACCCACTAACTCTAGATTTACTCTGCTGGTTCGAAGCGTAAGTATCTCCAATGATTTCGGAGTAATCACTCCCTCAGTAGTCAGCTACTTCCCAGCAGCTAAATTTGGAACTATGGGCTTGAAATATCCACCTGGAGGCAGTCGTTGTCGTAATGCCTATGCTTATTGCCATGACGCCTCTGCTTGGTATTGGTGAAGGGTGAAAGTTTTCATCGTTGGAAACAATGATATATGGTGAATCTTTGTCCCTTTAATTGGTAGAGTCTGTAGTTTTTCATTGTTGGAGACTTCAAAACTTTTGGATTGAGATACAGGGAATCAGACTATGTTATATACTGGAATAAAGAAGATGCCGAAATGCTTTTGTATCTTAGTAGCATCTTGTTTGACTATTTAACATGGATCTTATCCAACGATCAGCTTGCGTTTTGCCCTGCTATTGTTGTCCCTGGTATCTACTATTCGGTTGATAAGCTTCTCCAGATTAGAATATTCTCATATTCTGATACCAGAGACACCATCTTGAGCCAAACTATTTGCAGCTCCCAGCTAACGCTCCCAAGTGTGCTCATCACAATTATCACCATGAAGGTTTCATTAATTTCATGCACCATGATGAATAGGTATAGTGCATTCTTTCTCTGCAAGTTTTTGGGGCAGCAGATTTTTAGTGGATTGTAAAAGTAAAAATGTTTATCCATTTCACAATCACAAGGAAGAAAAGGGTTATTATTCATGGTAGTATTAAACAAGTCGTTGTGTTATGTCTATGTAAACTTAGAATGGCAGGAGTAGGTAGTTTGAGCTGATTATGAAGCCATGTACATGTAGCAAAGAAAAATAACCTTTTTGGTTCCTTCACTACTTTAAGTGTGCATGTGTGGATAGTTCTAACTCTTTTGATATTTAACTGGATGCTGCCTGCATTTTCAGGTCAACTGGATCACTTCAAGTTTTGATCCCTTTTTTTTTTATGAAGACTTCAAGTTTTGATCCTTGTCATCATGCGGAGTCGTACCCAAATCCTTCTCGTGTCTTGAGAGGAAAGCGCAACAAGGTGATGTTGTTTACTTCATTATTCACCTAGTCTTGTTTTCCTCCTTGTTTCTTTGATCATAAAATGTGACAAGTCGACGCTATGTATATTTATTTTCAACTTGAAAAGTTTGAAAATCTTCATTTGTTGATGAGGAAGTGTGAAGGTGCAGCTCAGCTTATTTATTCTTTACCCTAGAAATTGTGAGTTTTGTGGGGACATCCAGTGCTGCAACAACTATAGGGGTATCAAATTAATAAGTCACACCATGAAGGTTTGGGAGCGGGTGATTGAGGCGAGGGTGAGGGATATGGCATTTATATCTGTGAAGCAGTTCGGTTTCATTCCGGGTCGCTCCATTATAGAAGCTATCCACCTTGTCAGGAGGCTGGTGGAGAAGTTCAGGGATAAGAAGGACCTGCACATGGTGCTTATCGACTTGGAGAAGGCGTATGACAAGGTCCCAAGGGAGGTGCTATGGAGGTGCTTGGAGGCGAAGAGCGTGCCGGAAGCCTACATCAGAGTAATCAAGGACATGTACGATGGAGCTAAGACTAGGGTTAGGACGGTGGGTGGCGACTTAGACCATTTTCCAGTGGTTATGGGGCTCCATCAAGGATCGGCGCTTAGCCCTCTCTTGTTTGCCTTGGTGATGGATGTTCTAACCCGACATATTCAAGGGGATGTGCCTTGGTGTATGCTATTTGCTGATGACAGTCTTGATAGACGAGACGATGGTCGGTGTTACTGAGAGGTTAAAGGTATGGAGACAGACTCTCGAGTCTAAGGGTTTCAAAATAAACAGATCTAAGACAGAATACCTGGAGTGCAAGTTTAGCGCCGAGCCGAGCGAAGTAGGCAGGGTCGTGATGATTGGATCTCAGGTCATCGCCAGGGTTGTGAAAAGCGACCGCTTCATCGCATAAAGCGAGAAGCGACGCGACGCGGCAGACCATCGATTTTTTCTCCTTCAGGCGACGCGAACAAAAGAAGCGAGCGCTTACCTGGGAAAAGCGACGCGAGTGGAAAAGCGAAAAGCGACAGAAGCGATCGATTTGTTGAAAAATCGATCACCCAGTATAAAAAAACCATTGTACAGCCTCAACCAGTTGCGGAAATCAAAAAAAGAGCTCGACCAACTACCCCTCTTCTTCTCCAGTGACGGAAATTAGGGTTTCCATCGGTGAAGACCACCGGCGACCGGCGACCGACGATAAAACCCAGGTATGTTTTCTTCTCCTTTCTTCTTGTTTTTTCTTTCTCCTTCATCTTCTTCTTCCATCTTCTTTTTCTTTCTCTCTGAAGACGACCTGCGTCGTTTTTTCTTTTTTTTTTTCATCTCCGATCATCATGGATGTCGGCTTCTCTGTTGCTGTTTCACTGTTTCTTTTTCATTTGTTTTTAGCCCAGCCCTTTTCAATTTTTTTTTAAAATTACTGTAGCACATATATACATATATATATTAAATTATTGTATTATTATTTTTAATTTCAGTTTAATATCAGGATTATTATTTTTAATTTCAGTTTAATTTCAGTGTATTTTCAGTTTATTTTCAGTTTATTAATTATTGTTTCGGTTATATTTTAATAGGGATAATTAAATGTCTCAAAGTTCGAAAGATAAAGACCCGGCTTGGCGATATGGCCAAAGAGTTGATGGGAAGAGTACTAATGTTGTATGCATATTTTGCAACAAGGTTACAACGGGTGGAATTTATCGCTTTAAATACCATCTAATTGGTGGCGATAGAAACGTGACAAGTTGTCCCAAATGTCCACCGGATGTGAGGGAAGAAATAAAGAATTTTGTTGAGAAGAAGAAGGAGATAAAAAGTCAAATGGTTCATCAACCAATGGTGAACAATCTTGATGATGATGATGACGACGATGATGAAGAATTGTCACTTCCAACAAAACGGGGAAGAGATGGCTCAAGCCATGGATCATCGACTAAAGGTCCTATGGATTGCTACTTCTCAAAGAAGCCGGGAGCAAAGGGAACAAAAGACGGTGGAAAAGATATACAAAAAGTTGCTAGAGACATTTTAAGGGACCGTGCAGTTAGTGCTTTTGCACGATGGGTCTATGATGCTGGGCTCCCCTTCAATTGTGTCAACTATGACACTTTTGGAGACTTTATTGAGCTTGTTGGTCAATACGGACCTGGAATGAAGCCTCCCACTTACCATGAAATAAGAGGTCCTTATCTAAATAAGGAAGTGGAGGAGACAAATAAAATTGTTGAGGAACATAAACTTGTGTGGAACAAGTACGGCTGCTCCATTATGATGGATAAGTGGACGGCAAGAACGGGAAAGATGATTATTAATGTGTTGGTGAATTCTCCTCGGGGAAGTTTGTTTGTTGAGTCCATTGATGCTAGCGACTCATCCACCGACCACATTAAAATGTTCACCTTGTTTCAGAACACCATCGAAAAGATTGGTCCAAGCAAAGTTGTTCAAGTGGTAACTGATAATGCTAGTGAAAACAAGAAAGCGGGTGGCATGATTGAAGGAGCGTACAAGCATGTGTATTGGACTCCATGTGCGGCTCATTGTATTAACTTGATGTTCGGGGACATTTTCAAAGAGAAACCCTTTTCTACAGTTTTTAGCCAGGGTGTTAGAGTATGTTCTTATATTTCTCAGCGACCCTTGTTATTGAATTTGATGAGAAAATTCACCAATCAAAAAAATTTGGTGAAACCGGCCAAGACAAGGTTCGCCACTGCTTTCTTAACTTTGCGTAGTCTCCACTGTCAAAAAGAGAAATTGCAAACGATGGTCACTTCAGAGAATTGGAACACCAGTAAATTTGCTAAGGAAAATGCGGGGAAAGAGGTTGCACGCATTATTCTTTCTTTTTCTTTTTGGAATAATGTCCGTTATGCTCTTAAAATTGGTGGTCCATTGGTTAGAGTACTTCGTTTGGTGGATGGGGAGGCAAAACCATCAATGGGCTACATCTATGAAGCTATGGATAGGGCTAAGGAGACTATTCAAGCATCATTCAGTGATGAGCAAAAATATGCAAAGGTCTTTCAAATCATTGATGCAAGATGGGATGCGCAACTTCATAGACCTTTGCATGCGGCTGGACTTATTCTAAACCCATCACTCTTTTATGAGCAGCAAGAGAATAATTCATTGGCTAAAGAACTGTGGACAAGATTCCATCAGGTTGTTATCAAGTTGAACCCGGATGAAGATTTGCAAGAGAAGATAGTAGATCAGCTTGCTACTTACAAGGCAGCTGAAGGACTTTTTGGTCTTCGACTTGCTATTAAACAAAGAACGAAGAAGTCGCCAGGTGACCAAGTGTTTCTACATTTTATTACTCTAACTTCGATGTATTTTATATACTTATTAACTCTTGAATATTTATTTTGACTTCTATAGCTGAATGGTGGGACACATATGGTGCAGAGACTCCGGAGTTACAGACTTTCGCCATCAAAGTCTGTAGCTTAACTTGTAGCTTATCCGGTTGTGAAAGGAACTGGAGTGTTTTTGAACACGTGAGAAATAAAAAGAATTATTTTGTATTTTGAGTTATAGTAAATTATATCTCAATTGTCCAAACTCCTACTAATTAGTTGACACATCATTTTTGCAGATTCATACAAAGAAAAGGAACCGACTAACCATGAAGCGCCTCCATAATCTAGTGTTTATAAAATACAATAGAGCATTGAGGCGTCGCTACAACCACCGCAATTTAATTGATCCAATTCTTTTGGACAATATTGATGACGCTAATGAGTGGCTAACTGGAGTCCCCGAAAATTGTGAAGATGAAGAAGTATTTGAAGGCGACCCCGATTTAACTTGGGGTGATGTTGCAGTTGCTAGTGGAGTTGGGGAGGATCCTTATAGTTTAAGGAGTTGTACTCCAAGTTCAAGTTCAATTAGGAAGGGAAAAAGTGTGGTTACTAGAAGTCTATCCATTGATGAAGATGAGAATGATTATGAAGAGGGGGAAGAAGAAGATGACGAGCAATATGAAGATAACCGAGGAATTCAAGATTTTGAAAATTTGGAAGGAGAAGAAGACATATAGTAGCTTTGATTTTGCTTGTCTTATAGTTTATGGATGGTTTGTGGATGATTTGGTGGTACCTAGTACCTAATTTAAAGTATTTAAATTGATGTTTTTGATTATTCATAATTTTACATTATGTTTTTTAAAAATTGCGCTTCACTTCAAAAAAGCGAGCGCTTTTTTGCGCTTTGCGCTTTGAAGCGAGGCGAGCCCTTGTCGCTTTTTTGCGCTTTGCGCTCTCCAAAACACTGGTCATCGCCAAGAGGGACAGTGTCAGATATCTTGGGTCGGTGATTCAGGGGGACGGAGAGATTGACGGGGACGTCACTCATCGTATAGGAGCGGGGTGGTCAAACTAGAGGCTTGCATCAGGAGTCCTGTGTGACTAGAAAGTTCATCAGAAACTCAAGGGAAAATTTTATAGAGCTGTGGTTAGACCTGCCATGTTGTATGGGGCGGAGTGCTGGCCAATGAAGAACTCTCATGTTCAGAGAATGAAGGTTACGGAGATGAGGATGCTCAGGTGGATGTGCGGGCTCACCAGGTTAGATAAGATTAAGAATGAAGTTATTCGAGAAAAGGTGGGGGTGACCCCGGTAGATGAGAAGATGTGAGAAGCGAGGCTGAGGTGGTTCGGACATGATGCTCCGGTGAGGAGTTGTGAGCGGCTGGCGATGGTCGGCATACGGCGAGGCAGAGGGAGGCCTAAGAGGTATTGGAGAGAGGTGAATAGGCATGACATGGCTAGAATGCGGGTTTCCGAGGACATGGCCCTTGATAGGAAAGTCTGGAGGTCTAGTATCAGGGTTGTAGGATAGGGACTCCTAGAGTTTTTCGTACTCCTCACCCGAGGTTGGGTGAGGCTTGGTAGGGCTATCCATAGATGATTTGTGTATTGGATTGTGTCTCCCTTATGGTAGTTATTTATGGTAGTTACTGTCTGATACTATTGCATGCTATTTTATTTATGGTTCTTATGTTTAGATAATTATTTACGCTATTTCTGCTGGAGTTGCTAATGCTCTTTTGTTTTTGTTTTTGTTTTCCTTTCCTTTACTGAGCCAAGGGTCGATTGGAAACAACCTCTCTGCCCTTTCGGGTAGGGGTAAGGCCAGTCTACATATTACCCTCCCCAGACCCCACTTTGTGGGAATTTACTGGGTAGTTGTTGTTGTTGTTGTTGTTGTTGTTGTGGTGTCTGAGTTGTTTTCGAAACTTGAAACTTGGATTTTGTCCAATCGACGTGGGACCTCATCTGGTCCACTGAATAATATAGATACTCTCTATTTTTGCCAGTACTTTTGATTACGCCAATAGAATTTCAGCTGTAGTAAGCTTAAGTTATCTGATCTTTTTGGCATGTGCCTGGCTATGATGTCACTGGTGATAACTCCATTGATGCCATGTCGTCATGAGTTTGAATGTTGAAGGATCAACAACTTCACTTATTAGCCAGCGACACGTCAGTGAAGTTGAGGTGAGATAAGATGGATTGAGGTGCGTAAATGTAGACATTTTATGTATCTAGGCTCAATGCTCAAGGAAAATAGAATGATATATGAAGATGTTGTGCATAGGAGAATTTTATGGGAACAAATTGGGCTATGCATCGACAGTAGAACTTCCCTTTGCAAGAGCAGGAAAGGGCTGCCAAAACATTCGAAAAAGACTTGGAACACCATACCAGCGGCTATTTGGTGGTGTATATGGAAAAAAGGAACAAAAGATGTTTTGAGGATCAGAGAAGCTCAATTTGGAAGATCAAATCTGACTGCATTCTTATGATGCTTTTGGTGTAAATTGGAAGTACTTGAAGATGCTGAAACACATTCAGGGTTAACCTCACTTTTGTCTATTAACTATGTTTTATAGGAGTAAATGTTGGGCCTCTAAATCCCAACCTATCCACAAGATGAATTTCACAGAGATATGAATGTTAAAGGTGGATGTTCTGTCATACAAGATTAAATAAGATGAGAAAGGATCAAATTTATCAGAAGGAAATAGCATACATAGACGATAAAATTAGAGAATATAAGTCCTTATATAAGACAATTTTACATTATATAAATCCTTCCCTTTTCGAATTATATATACAAAAACTTTTACAATTTAGACAAGAGGGGTTGCTCTGATGGTAAGCAACCCCCACTTCCAACCGAGAGGTTGTGAGTTCGAGTCTCCCCAAGAGCAAGGTGGGAAGTTCTTAGAGGGAAGGATGCCGGGGGCCTATTTGGAAACAGCCTCTCTACTACTATTTTTAGTATTTTGAAGTCAATTATGAACTTTCCACTTTGACATCCCATTTACAGTATTTTGATCGTTTAAATTTGAATCAGAAAAAGAGAGGTTTTCAATTACTTTTCAGTTCCCATCCGCGTCACTGCTCCTATTCCTATAATTTTGTTGACAACTTTGTTAAGAAGAGAATAACTAGGTAAAAGAGGTCTAATGTGAAGAGTCATAAAAATAGGTTTAACTATTTTCTCTATTTTTTAAATAAAATAGATAGTGTTATTAAATACTATAAATTTCCTCGTTCAAAATTCATCCTCCTCCACTATTACAAATAGGAACATTAATCTCCTCCCATATGTATCTCCGAAACTTGATTGTAAAGCAGAGGGATGTGGTTGTAAAGCATGTATTGTACGGAGATTTTTAAGGGGCAGCACCCCATAGCTGCAAGAAAGCAGACACAAGTATTTTAACGTTAGCCAAGTATGTTTTTCCAATGGCAAGGGACAGAAACATGGTCTTCTCTCCATCATCGATACAAATACTGTTGGGTCTCATCATGGCAGTGGTCCGATCCTTGACCAGCTTGTTTATTTTCTCAAATCCTACTCTATTGATGAACTCAACTATCGCTCTTCTGAGCTTGTCAATTTTGTCTTTGCTGATGCTAGTCCCAGTGGTGGCCCTCTTTTGTCTATCACTAACAGCCTCTGGCTTGACCAGACTTGGAACTTTAATCCTTCTTGCACGCGGATTGGGAAAAATGTTTACAAGACTGCTTCCTTTTCTGTTGATTTTAAGAACAAGGTTAGTTTTGATTAGGTGTGGGATTTTGCTGGGTCGTTGTTGTTGTTAGTTTTGATTAGGATAGTTCACTAGAGTTCGTCTTAATTTTGCTGTTTTTGGATGCTGGGATTTATTAGTCAGGTGGGGTGCGGATCTAGGATTTTAGAACATGGGTGTACCGCTAAAGAAAGGAGAAAAATGAAAGTATTTTGTGGGAATTGATCCCTATTTCCTCTAGGTAAATAGCTCAGAATTCAACCAAGTGCACCATTCAACTTTTCTGTAGCATGAGCCTCAACAGATGATATTAGGTCCATTCTAAAGTTTATGTACATAAAATACCTAGTTTTGCGGAGAAATCATGAGTTCGCCTGCACCATAATTTGGGCACTGAATTCCCTCGGGAGCCAAAAATTTCACTAAGGGTTATGAAAATATAAAGAAATAAACAAAGAAGCTAAGAAAATTCAACATATAAAATATATACATAAAAATAAACTTTTGACGTTGCTATACATTGTGATTTTCTGAACAGACACCCCTTAGCCTAAGGTGGCTCCGTCACTGCAAGTAGGGATGATTTTCTAACTGCCTTACTGTTTTGAGCAATAACTTCAATGTGTAAGGGATACCAAGTTACCGATTACTTAGATTTAACCATAGATTTTTAAAAGAAATTACAATAGCTACCTCTATGCCTGCATGTGATAATTTGAGCACACAATAATCATAAGTAGGTATTAAGTATTGGAATGAACAGATAACAAATAGATTGAAACAGAGGATTCATATTTCAAACACAACTAATTTAGTTGATTGATTTAGTTATGAGGTTGCTTAATGGCATCATTATAGTATGAGGAAATCTATGCATAATTTGAGTTCCTGAGATGTTAATTACAACAAAAAATTCAGATGCCATCTAGTTCTTTCGTTATTCCTTTCTTTTACTTAAATCATGGATTTGTGTTACTTTCCAATTATTATGCTTTAGTATTGTGCAGCTGATAACCACCTAGGAGGTGTATACAGCATAAATGAAATACTATAAAGCGTTTCTTCTATCGTAAACAACTTCTCTACCTTCACAAGGGTAGGGGTAAGGTTTACGTACACACTATGCTCTCCAGATTCCACTTGTGTGATTACACTGGGTTTGTTGTTATTGTTGTTGTTGTTGTTGTTGTTGTTGTTGTTGTTATTGTTGTTGCGTTTCTTCTTTTAACTAGATCAAACTTGGTGCAAATGGATTGTCAACTTGGACACCAAAAGTAACAATTTGTTATAAAATCTTCCTACTCCAAACAATTAGGAAAAAATGAAAAATTAAAGAATCTTTTTTTATATTTGTTTTACAGAATTTTGATTGATATTGTAGGCTTGTGAGGTGGTAAATCAAGTGAATAGCTGAAAAGGAAACAAGAGGCCTTATCAAAGGAATTCTTTCTCCCAAATCAGTTGACCGTAGAACAACACTTGTCTGCGTGGAATAAACAGTTCAATGGTTCATTGACAAAGCGCAAGGCGTTCCACCTTCTCAATGGGACCTCTGTTCGAGTAGCACTCATGACTAGTATTAATAGGCATGTAAAACCGTTGAGGCTTCCTTATAGGCAGGGCGAGGAGGATAGACAGACGTTTCTCCTTGGTACTTCTTTTTGCCTGATGCCAATACTGGACTTCAAGAACTGGTAAAAAGGGTCACTTCTGAACCTCAATTCTTGGACCGTTACCTTCCAACTCGGAAGGTTAAAGTTGGTAAATTTCATATCCCCAAGTTTAAAATGTGTTTTGGATTCGAAGTTAGCAAAGTTTTCAAAGGCTTGAGGTAGTATCTCGCTATGACCTCACCGAGATGGTAGTGACCTTGATGTTTCTAAATTTTTCAAAAGTCCGTTATTGAGGTAAATGAAGAAAGAACAGAAGCTGCAGCTGTAACCTATTGTTCGTGTTTTTTAATGTCATATACATCTGTGAACACAGTGGAGTTCGTTGCTGATCATCCTTTTCGTTTCCCTTTCTGATTATAGAAGATGCAACATGCGTGATATTGTTTGCCGGTAGCGTCCTTAATCCTCTCTCTGAGCAAGTCATTCCACCACATGGAGGTTGATATCTGCTCTTCTCGTCCTTTTTAGCAGTGCTGGAACTTTTTCTCGTGCAGAGTTGGATTAAATTCTGCCTTCAAGCCATTTCCATCTTGAAGTAGAAGTAATTTATTGTAGAAGGGTATTGCCATGTACCCTTCATTAAATTCTACTTATGCTTTATGTTCTACTTTGAAAAGATTTAACATCAAAGGTCTGTCCGGTATTTCAATTTCTAGTTATGGTTGCGACTTTTGTTGCCAGGAGCAACAAGATCAAGTTGGTAAGTATTAACTCTTCATTTCTGTGGCTACATATGTTTTCATTTCTGTGGCTACATATGTTTTCTAACTGTGGAGAAGTAGATATGTAGGTTTATCTCAAAAAGTTCCCACCTAAAGCAAGTTAGAAATTCCTACTAGCACATCAACAACAATAACAACGCACTATAATCCTACATAGTGGGGTCTGGGGGTAGTATGTACGCAGACCTTACCTCTATCTTTGGGTAGAGAGGCTGTTTTCAAATAGACCTTCGGCATCCTTACTTCCAAGAACTTCCCACCTTGTTCTTGGGGAGACTCGAACTCACGACCTCTCAGTTGGAAGTGGAGGTTGCTACTAGCACATCCACTTTTCTATTAAAGTTAATTCTTGTTCATGATACATAGCTCATTTAAAAGAGTATATCACTGCGATAAACCATGTATATATACCAAGGTTTCTTCTCTGTAACTTGTTACAAACTTTCTGATCCTTGTAAATTATCGGGTCTACCTTTAGATTTATGTAAGGCTGTATCCGGTTTCGGTTCTGGGTCTATTTGGATCTGTGGTTCCGGTTCTGGCGGTTCCGGTTCTGGCGGTTCTAAAGGTGGAACCGGCCCGTGATGGTTCCAGGTACCATGCAGTTCCGGTTCTGGCGGTTCTGAATTTTTTTTATTTTTTTAAATTCAATATCTTATATAGTAGTCATTAGTATATTGTAGAATATATTTTATATGGTGTACTATGTTATTAATATAATATATATTGTGTTTGGTAATTAGTATATATTGTGTATAAGTAGTGTATATTTTGTATATAAGTAGTATATATTGTATGTAAGTAGTATATATTGTATATAAGTAGTGTATATTGAGTTGTAGTTAGTAATTAGTATAAATTGTATATAAGTAGTATATATTGATAAAAGAATGTTGTCATTAGTATATTGTGTTGTATGTTATAAATTGTATGTTATATAAATATTCAAGGATTGATATCGAAGTAAAGACAAAGAAATATTGAGACAAAAGATATTCAGGGATATGATAAAGAGCATATTTATTGACTAAAATGGCATATCTTTCTTAGTCTTCCTTTCCCCAATGGAATGAGCACAACATGGTACTAATACCACCATTAAAAGGAAAAAAACTAAAAGAAGACGTGCCAATGTACAAGTTACATCATAATTTATGTATTATTTCTAATAAATCTCATAAAACCGTCAAGGTTGGGAGGTGGTTGTGTTGGAGGTGGTGGAAATGAAGCTTGTTCATCACCACTTCCGGGTGAAGTTGCTTCCTCAGCAAGTTCTGCTATCATTTCTTCATACGCCTCATCTATTTGGATCGTAATATAAAATACCTCCGGTGACAATGTTTATTCCTGGTTGAACTAGATTTGAACCAGTACTTGGGTTAACTCCAGAATCAACATTTGTCCGCCCCTCTTGTTGCGCTTTCAATTGCAAATATCTAGCCTTATCGCTAGGGTGTAATTTTATATGCTTAACTAAACTACCCGTGCCGCTACGATCTCCAGTATACCTATGAACAAGTAATTTCCCACAAGATTTACACTTAGCCTTATTTTGTTCTCTTTGTTGAATGAAAAATTACCAAACTAATAATGTTTCTGTACGTTTAGGAGGTTGTCTACTAAAAGTGGGAGTTTGTACAGGTGGGTGTGCCGGTTCATCACCTAAGTTATGAGCAGGACTAGTAGGTGTATCATCTAAATCTGGTACTTGGGTTTCATCATCATCATCATCCTCATTTCCCTCTAAGATAGGTGCATTACGATAAAGAGCATTCATAATATCATCGTCTATTCTATCACCTACTGCTACATCATGTGGAAAATCAATATCGCTAAACTGAAAACAAGGGTGATCACTATCAAGGATTCCGAAGGATTCATTAGGACATCTAGGTTGGCTACTACTTTCAACTTGCTTATCTTTTCTAGGTCGGGGAGCCGGGGGAGGGGTAGTTTTTTGGCCACTACTTTCACCGATTTTACCTTTTCCTTTACCGAACATTTTTTTCAACGAAAATGCCATAATAATTAGAATTAAGCAAACTAAAAACACAAAAAAATACTATTAGCACGTAAGAGTTAAAACGAGTTTACCGGATTGATGAACAACTTCTTGAAAATTGAAAATCGTTGAACTTGAACACTTGAAAACTTCAATTCAACAACTTCACAATTTTTCACGAATTTGCAACAATAAATTAAGCACTTGCACTAGAAAGATTGAAAGAGAGCTTGAGAGAGATAGAGAGATATTGATGAATTGGTGAATAAAAATGAAAGAATGAGGGGGTATTTATAGTTGAGAAATGGGAAATAGTGTAATTATATAAAGTTTAGGGTTAATTAAAGTTTGGGGGCCAGATGGCTATTTTTTAAACTTCCAAACGGCTACTTTTTGCAAAGAGCCGTTACTGAAATTATTTTTAATTTTTTTTTTTTGAAAAATGGCCGTTGGAACCGCCAGAACAGGCTGGAACCGCCAGAAACGGTCCAGAACCGCCAGTCGGTTCCGGTTCTGGCGGGTCTGGTTCTAGCGGTTCCAACGGGTAGAACCGCTCCACCACGGTTCCCTAGAACCGATAGAATCGGAACCGCCGGAACCGGGCCGCCGGAACCAGCAGAACCGGCAGGGCCACAGTTCCGGTTCGGTTCCGGTTCGGAACCGCAACAACATACACCCTTAGACTTATGTAATTCGAGGTCTAAATGACAGTGCCAGAGAGGCTACTTATATTATTCTAAAGCAAATCAAATACCTTATGATTTGATAAACGTGAGTGCCTCTATTCTTTGCCAAGTATTTATTAACGTGAAATCTTTTTTATTGTATCAATGTTTTTATTTGATAGTAAACAATGTAAATTTTAATCTGTTACGTTGTAATAGCATAATAGATGCGTTGTCTTATTTTTTTTGCACTCTTTATATAAACTTATCTACACTCCTTGCTCCAACTATGGAAACTGGATTACCCTCTCGCTCCCCTTCCCCTCCCCCCCCCCCCCCTCCCAAAAAAAGAAAGAAAAAGAAGAAGAAAAACGACGGAGGAAAAGGAGGAGGAGAAAGGGGGTTGAAGTTGTTTAAAAAGTGGGTACAAGTTAAAACTCTTTAAAAAAAGAATGTATGTTAAATGGGGACGATCAGATAGGGCGGCTCGTGCAATTTTTACAATAAAATGGGAGGAAAATTAATATAGGAAGAATATGATGTCTTAAGCCCAAACTTTCGAATGCAAAAATGTGATTTCTTCCCATCGTGCACACGGCCTAATCCGAACAACAACAACAACTACCCAATATAGTCCCACATGGCCTAATCCGAACACCATTGTTAATTGATTATGTTACCAACCCAGCTGGCTTAAACTTGTATATAAAAATAAAAATATTAGAATATTAATTCTCGATTGTATACATTAAGGTTGTACGGGTCAAAACTTGACCTCATGATAATGAACGAAATCAACGCATTTATTAAAGCCTATTTGTAATTAATAAATGGTACATCCATTTACTCACAAGATTATCGAGCAGTCATCCAATTTGACGACTAAGGCCACGGCCTGGCTGTCCGTACGAGGGCGCCCCCTCTAGAAGGTCCGAATCCCTAGGCGCCAACTCACAGATTTCCTAGCTATAAATACTAAGAGAAAGAACCCTAAAAGGAGGCTTCTTCTTCTTCTTCTTCTTCTTCTTCTTCTTCTTCTTCTTCTTCACATCTCCTCCTAAAAGGAGGGAGAATACATCATTGTAAGGCTTTGAACCTCTCTATGGAGAGGCAGACTAAACCAACATCATTAATAAAAGATCTTCATCCTCCTCCTTTTAATATATAATTGTTGTCTCTTATGTCTTATTCCTTTGGTATTTAGATTTATTAGGGTCTACTATGATTGATCCTCCATTTATTTTTGATTGTTTTATGCTTATAAAGTAATGAAAACTTTGAGCTAAACAATTTGGCGCCATCTGTGGGGATTTTATAGCAGAATCGTGTAGTTTATCCATAGGCCGAAAACGAAAAATGAACAACCCAGCTCAAGCGAGACCAAGCGGCATATCGGGTCATAGGAAGTCAAAAACCTCGGGATGAGCTTGCTTCCGCACCCCCACGTTTTAGAGCGAAGGAAGGAAGAAGAAGAAGAAGCAGATCCCCCATCTAGGGGAGAAATGAGCTCAAGGTACCTCATCCCTTTTCTTTCCACACGAGATCCTGCCGAAAGGAAGGACAACATGAAAGCATACCTCAAGCACTTCGGCAATTCGAGCGAGCCGGGCAAGAAAAACCACAAGTTCAAGCTAGGGAAGATTTGAAATCAAAAACAAATCCTGCCCCCAGCAAGAAGCGGGTTATGTAGAAAAACTCACACAAAGGTTCAACTACGGTTGAACTGGGACTCAGGCTATGCGCCTTCGACACATGCTACGCACCTTCAAATATTATAAAAATTCAACTACGGTTGAACGGCAATACAGGCTACGCGCCTTCAAATATTATAAAGGTTCAACTATGGTTGAACCGGGACTCAGGTTATGACCATCAACACAGGCTACGCGCCTTAAAATATTATAAAATTTCAACTACGGTTGAACGGTAATGCAGACCATGCGCCTTCAAATATTATAAAAGTTCAACTACGGTTGAACCGGGATGCAGGCTATGCGCCTTCGATACAGGCTACGCGCTTTAAAATATTATAAAAGTTCAACTACGGTTGAACTGGGACTCAGGCTATGTGCCTTCGTCACAGACTACGCGCCTTTAAATATTATAAAAATTCAACTACGGTTGAACGGAAATACAGGCTACACGCCTTCAAATATTATAAAAGTTCAACTACTGTTGAACCGGGACTCAGGCTATGTACAGGCTACGCGCCTTCAAATATTATAAAAGTTCAACTACGATTGAACTGGGACTCAGGATATGCGACTTCGACACAGGCTACGCGCCTTCAAATATTATAAAAATTCAACTACGGTTGAACGGCAATACAGGCTACGCGCCATCAAATATTATAAAAGTTCAACTACGGTTGACCGGGACTCAGACTATGCGCCTTCGATACAGGCTACGGGCCTTCAAATATTATAAAAGTTCAACTACGGTTGAACTGGGACTCAGGCTATGCGCCTTCGACATAGGCTACACGCCTTCAAATATTATAAAAATTCAACTACGGTTGAACGGCAGTACAGCTACGCGCCTTCAAATATTATAAAAGTTCAACTACAATTGAATTGGAACTCAGGCTATGCGCCTTCGACACAGGTTACACGCCTTCAAATATTATAAAAATTCAACTGCGGTTGAACGGCAATACAGGCTGCGCGCCTTCAAATATTATAAAAGTTCAATTACGGTTGAACTGAGACTCAAGCTATGCGCCTTCGATACAGGCTATACGCCTTCAAATATTATAAAAATTCAGCTGCGGTTGAACGGAAATACAGGCTACGCGCCTCCAAATATAATAAAAGTTCAATTGCGGTTGAACTGGGACTCAGGCTATGCGCTTTCGACACAGGCTACGCGCCTTTAAATATTATAAAAATTCAACTACGGTTGAGCGGCAATACAGGCTACGCGCCTTCACACAAAGGTTCAACTACGGTTGAACTGGGACTCAGGCTATGCGCCTTCGTTACAGGCTGCGCGCCTTCAAATATTACAAAAGTTCAACTACGATTGAACGACAGTACAGGCTACACGCCTTCACACAAAGGTTCAACCACGGTCGAACTGGGATTCAGGCTATGCACCTTCGACTCAGCTATGCGCCTTCGACTCAGGCTATGCGCCTTCAAATATTACATAAGTTCAACTACGGTTAAACGTCCGCTCGGGCTACGTGCCTTCACCAAAAAATTCAACTACGATTGAACTGAGACTCATGCTATGCACCTTTAAAAACTACAAAGGTTCAACTACGGTTGAATGACAGCTCGGACTATGTGTCTTCGCCTAAAAGTTCGACTGCGAATTAGACTAGGATTCGGGCTATGTGCTTCCGCCATCATGAATCACAAAAGAATTCAACTATGAGGCAAACCAGAACCCAGGCTACACGCCTCTATCGAAAAGCTGCAAGCTCAACCACGGACGAATCAAAGCCAAGGACACACGTCCCCACGGATATAAGCCGGGCCGCAATCAGACGAGAACAAACGCCCCCGAATGTCCAACCACGGACGAACCCCAGGTCGGGCCAAACGCCCCGCCATTCAAGTAAGTACGACTAACTCAAACTAAAGTGTTGACCTGCGGAAAGTTCGGCCCGAGTCGAACCACAAGGCCGTGCTTCTCATTATCACGGCCAGTAGTTTGACTAAGCCCGAACTGGGATTAAGACCATTTGCCGCAACTGCCCAAATGCTGCCACAATCCACTCCCAACAAGTGCAGGAAAGTGACTACCAAAAGCGTCTATCTATGACCAAGGCCATCCACACCAACTTTAAGGCAAGGAATCAGTTCGACAATGGTCAAAATCACTTAACCGGTTGAGACTATTAACGTGTCCACTAGAAAAACTCTAAAGCAAAACCCTTGCAAGAAAGCACAAAAATATATAATGTATTCGACGCAAAGCAAACGGAAAAGAAGAAAACCAAATATATTCACAATATTTACACGGGGTTACCCCCAATTACATCTGCCCAAGGCTGGCAGAGAAAAAAGAGAAAAAGAAAACAAGAACTAAACAAACATTACAAATTTTCTTTTCACTCGGCGCCCACAGCGCCCTCTTCAGCATTATCAGCACCCTCTGCGCCATCATCTCCCTCGGGCGTAGACGGATCAAAACCACAGTCGAGGCGGGCTTCACGGGCCTTTTGGTGTTCCTCCTCATAAGTGGCCTAAGACACGACGCCAACATCCCATAACCGCCTGTACACATCGAGCTGGGTCTCAGCATACGTCCAAAGCTCGCGAGCAGAACCAAACGCAGTGGCCTGATCCTTCAAGCGCTGGTTCTCGGCCTCCACGGCCGCAATCTGATCCGCCGCAGCACGGGCGTCTCGATCGCAGACGGCAATACGCCCCTCTAATTATCGTTCTCGAAAAGCAGCGGCATACCTCCCTAATCCACGCTCCCTTTCCTGGGCACGGTTGGTCGCCTGCAGTGCTTCAACCCTCGCCAGGGCATCCTCTGCCTGCCTCGTTGAAGTGGCAGCCTCAGACTCTAGGGTAGCCACCTGCCTGGTATACGCCTCAGCGGCCTCCGCCACTGCAGCCAGCTTTGTGCGCCCCCTCTCAGCAGCTGCTGTTCTCTCAACATCCACCCATTCGTTCACTTGGCGGAGCTGATCCTCAAGAGTGGTTACCCTGCTGAGGGTCTGTTGCATATGAAGCTCCCTCCGTGCTAGCTCTTCTACCAGCTCCCAGTTCCGCGGGTCGTTCTTTATGCGTTCACGCAAGCCATGGCACCGGTCACGGTAGCGGTGGTACTTCCCCAACAGCCGCACAAAAACCGCCGAACGGACGTTAGCCCGCCTAATGCTCTCCACCTCCAGCAAAAATGTCTACAATGAACAGAGTGACAGTTAACACGAGAAGACATGCTAAGGAAGAAAAAAACCAAAGTTTTGCACGTACCTTTATACTTAGGGTGACCACCTCGCCCATCAATTCAACGTCCAAAATACCCCTCACGGATGTGCTCTCCGCTTCCGAGCACAGGACCCCGTCACCAGGTTCTCCTCCTCGAGCAGCAGGTTCAGGCCGTTTGGAATCTCCAAATAACGATAATCCCCCTTGGCCTGCACGGCTGAGCGTGTATAACCCTCTTGAGCAAGACGGATGTCCTCGGGATCCATATTGGACTCTGAATCATCCCCCTCTCCTGAAACGCCCCTTCCTTCCGCCGCCTTGGAAGTTGAGGCTTCCGCCACCCGAGACGTCGAAGCGCCTGCATTCGCCATAACGTCGGTGCCTGCCATCTCCACCAAAACAGCTGCCGAGGAACTGCCTTCCCTCGCAGCAACAGAAACAGAAGCTTGAATCACCGAAGCGACTGTGTCACCTTGGCCTAAGCCAACCAGGGCAACCCCCACTGAGCGCTCGCCCTCTAGGGCAAGGTCCGTTAGGCCATGGAAACTAAGGACTACGAGTAAAGAACAATAAACGGCAAATCGGATTCTTACCAGCAGCCAGCCTATGGCCATTGACCTCCCAGAAAGACGCCCACATGTAAATCCTTGTTGTAACAGGGAGGACAACCTCAACTCACTCGCGGATTCCAGAAAATGGCGCCGGTGGCGCACCTCCCGCTACAGCACAAAAAGAAGATCGTTACGTATAAACATAAATTAGGACATTAACTCAAAAGAAATCAAAGCTAGCGTAAAAGAAACTTACGTGCATGGTTCCACTCCTCCGGGAAGTCAGTGGCGCAAGCAACCAGGTGCTCGATCCTGATGTAGAAGAAATACTCGAAAGGACGGGTGGCGACCTCGTCATCGAGCTCCGCAATTAAGTCGTCAGTCCCACGAGGGACCAACCAAATCATAGTGCCACGTACCCTCTGAGGAGCGTACAGAGTCAACACGTGCCCAAGTGTAACTTCCCTCCGTGCCAACTCCGTATATTCAATCAGCATCGCCAATAATTTGTAGCACGAGGGGACGAGCTGACGAGGGCACACCCTGTAGTAGCGGCAATGGTCCACCACCAACATGGGGAGAGGAAGTCTAAATCCCAGCTTGAAAGGATAGGTGTAGAAGATGCAGTAACCTCGGTGGTCGACATGCACCCTGTCGCCGCTCCTGGCCAGGACAATGTAGGAAAAACGAGGAATCTCACATTGCTCCTTAAGTTGAGCAATGACAACTTCCCCCATCAAGGGAGACTCATCCACTTGATCTTGTCCCTCGGGGTCGGTAAAATCGGTCGCCGGACCCCCAGGCAGGTAAAGAATGTCGGTCACCGACGGGAACCGATCAACATTCGATGAATTGGTGGCTCCCACCACCATAGATGGACCCTCTGCCGCCGCAACCGCCACCGCAGCCACATCGGAACGGGAACTGCTCGCCATTATCAATATAACGAAAAGAAGATGGTAAGATTCACCGAAAAAACAAGAGGATACGAAGATCCGACGAAAATGACGGAGAATGAATCAACAAGGGATGAAAAACCAGACAATCTGAAAGCAAGAAAGGTTGCCTCTCTCAGAATTTCACTTAGACAGATATCGGAAAAGTGAGAACTGAGCAATACAACCCCTTATTTATAGGCAAAGCATGAATGACACTCACGAATCCCAAAGATCACCATTAACTACCTGACCAACCGCAAAATGGTTCAGGCCTACAGTAACGGGCACCATTATGACAGATATTATTGAACGATCATTCGACCGTCAATCGGCACGTCCCCCATGGAACGGCTATAATGACCTCAAGGCACCACAGGCATGCCCAATGCGTCGCCATGCACATGATGTCCCCCTTATACGCAGCAAGCGTAATCGTACTCTCTCCAAGCACGCATAAAAATGGCTACGGCCATCTCTAAAGTAGAAATGGCTACGACCATCTCCAAAATAAAAATGGCTACGGCCATCTATAAAGTAAAAATTACTACGGCGATCTCCAAAATAAATTGGCTACGACCATCTCCAAATTAAAAATGGCTACGACCATCTCTAAAGTAAAAATGGCTACGGCAATCTCCAAAATAAAAATGCTATGGCCATCTCCAAAATAAAAATGGCTACAACCATCTCTAAAGTAAAAATGGCTACGGCCATCTCCAAAATAAAGATGGCAACGGCCATCTCCAAAGTAAAAACGGCTACGGCCATCTCCAAATTAAAAAATGGTTACGGCCATCTCCAAAGTAAAAACGGCTACGGCCATCTCCAAATTAAAAAATGGTTACGGCTATCTCTGAAGTAAAAATGGCTACGACCATCTCTAAAGTAAAAATGGCTACGGCCATCTCCAAAATAAAAATGACTACGGCCATCTCCAAAGTAAAAACGGCTACGGCCATCTCCAAATTAAAAATGGCTACGGCCATCTCCAAAGTAAAAATGGCTACGGCCATCTCCAAAAGATAAAACGGCTACGGCCATCTCCAAAGATAAAATGGCTACGACCATCTCCAAAAGATAAAACGGCTACGGCCATCTCCAAAGTAAAAATAGCTGCGGCCATATCCAAAACAAAAATGGCTACAGTCACGTCCCAAGTAAAAAATGGTTACGGCCATTTTCGAAGAACTAGGGGCTACGGTCACCTCCCAAGTAAAAAATGGTTACGACCATTTTCGAAGAACTAGGGGCTACGATCGCCCTCATCACGTAAGCAGCCACGGTTACTGGCGGAATCCGCTCATCGAGCTCGGCCTGAGCACGAACTCAATAAGCGGAGGGACTATCTGTACGGGCCAAAACTTGATCTCATGATAATGAACGAAATCAAGGCATTTATTAAAGCCTATTTGTAATTAATAAATGGTACGTCCATTTACTCATAAGATTATCGAGCAGTCATCCAATTTGACGACTAAGGCCACCTGCTGACCGTCCGTACGAGGGCGTCCCCTCTAGAAGGTCCCAATCCCTAGGCGTCAGATGGCAGATTTTCTTGCTATAAATACTAAGAGAAAGAACTCTAAAATGGGGCTGCTGCTTCTTCTTCTTCTTCTTCTTCTTCTTCTTCTTCTTCACATCTCCTCATAAAAGGAGGAAGAATACATCATTGTAAGGTTCTGAACCTCTCTATGGAGAGGCATACCAAACCAACATCATTAATAAAAGATATTCATCCTCCTCCCTTTAATATATAACTGTTGTCTCTTATGTCTTATTCCTTTGGTCTTTAAATTTATTACGGTCTGCTATGATTGGCCCTCCATTTATTTTTGATTGTTTTATGCTTATAAAATAATGAAAACTTTGAGCTAAACAAAGGTCATACTCATTCTTGTATCCCATAACTCTAAATTCTAAATTCACTTATGAATTCTTCTTTGACCTTAGCTGCATTCCGGTGCATGAAATATTTCAAATTCACACAGGGTTGGGGAAGGGCCGTATTCCAAGATGTATGATATATGTAGCTTACATGATGCAAGCATTAATCGCTGGTTTCATGGTTCGAATCGGTAATTTATAAGTCATACATAGATAATTTACCGTTTCTCTAAAGTTCCCCTCCAATAATCCTAACTACTATACCACTATATATATATATATATATATATATATATATATACTTGAAATATTGAACAAGATCTGTCATTGCCACATTACATATACTTTTACCACGAATTCTATGCTTGGAATTGGTTGGAGGTGAGATTTTCATCGTTGGAATTCGATAAATTGCGAATCCATATAATCCTTAATTCCTAAGTATTATTAGAGTGTGTACTATTTCATGAGTGAGACATTAAAAAAATTTAGGATTGAGATATGGTTAATCAGAATATGCGATACGATGGAATAAAGTAGATTCAAGAATTGCTTTAGTATCTTTGGCAGAATCCTCTTTGACCATTTAACACACAACTTGTCCACTCTTTCCTCTAGTTTAGACTCCTTAATTATAATTAGGTACACGTAAATATCAATCTATTTTTAATCATAAAATAACCGTTGAAAATACAGAAGCGATAAACATTGGCTGGGGCTGATAATATAGCATAGGCAATCACGACTGCACAAGTACATTATTGTTAACTTCTCAACTACGTGGGTGCTTAAATATTAGTCAAACATGTTTTTGGAAATTTCAACTCCCATGTTCAGGGGCGAAGCTAGAGCGGCCGAAGAGGACCCATTTGTAATTCTTTCGTCAGAAAATTATATTATATATAATTTTCTTTAAATGTATGTATAATAGATATTAATTCTTTTGAGACGTCTGTTGAAATATATGATCACTTAATAATTTCTGAATTATTCACTATTGTATTTTATTAGTTCTTTGATATGTTTGGCGCACTGTATACCACACGACATGTCTTGCTTTTTAAGTTGCTGGACCTCAGTGGCGGATTCAGTGAGTTAGATACGGGTTCCCGTGAACCTAGTAACTTTTGTCTAGATCCGATATTTGTATTGAAAATTATTAAATATATAAGAATATTTAGCTTGAAATGTAGTACATTATATTCCAGTTATTATTATATATTAACTTAAAAATTTTATGAGAAACTCATAAATTTAAAATTCTAGTTCCGTCTCTCCTTGAACTGGGTTGTTTTTCTTTCAAGTTTAGAATTTAGAATATGATATAGGCAAACAATTGTCCATCAAAAATTTTAAGTTAGTAAATATAAAGTATAATATTACATTAATTTTTTAAAGTGATTTGATCTCAATTCTTCAAACTAATTTATAATTATAGAATAATAATAACAACAACAACAACAACAATAATAACAACAACAACAACAACAATAATAACAATAATAATAATAATAACAATAATAATAACAATAATAACAATAATAACAATAATAATAATAATAATAATAATAATAATAATAATAATAATAATAATAATAATAATAATAATAATAATAATAATAATAATAATAATAATAATAACAATAACAATAACAATAATAATAATAATAACAATAACAATAAGAATAATAATAATAATAACAATAATAATAATAATAATAATAATAATAATAATAATAATAATAATAATAATAATAATAATAATAATAATAATAATAATAATAATAATAATAATAATAATAATAATAATAATAATAATAATAATAATAATAATAATAATAATAATAATAATAATAATAATAATAATAATAATAATAATAATAATAATAATAATAATAATAATAATAATAATAATAATAATAATAATAATAATAATAATAATAATAATAATAATAATAATAATAATAATAATAATAATAATAATAATAATAATAATAATAATAATAATAATAATAATAATAATAATAATAATAATAATAATAATAATAATAATAATAATAATAATAATAATAATAATAATAATAATAATAATAATAATAATAATAATAATAATAATAATAATAATAATAATAATAATAATAATAATAATAATAATAATAATAATAATAATAATAATAATAATAATAATAATAATAATAATAATAATAATAATAATAATAATAATAATAATAATAATAATAATAATAATAATAATAATAATAATAATAATAATAATAATAATAATAATAATAATAATAATAATAATAATAATAATAATAATAATAATAATAATAATAATAATAATAATAATAATAATAATAATAATAATAATAATAATAATAATAATAATAATAATAATAATAATAATAATAATAATAATAATAATAATAATAATAATAATAATAATAATAATAATAATAATAATAATAATAATAATAATAATAATAATAATAATAATAATAATAATAATAATAATAATAATAATAATAATAATAATAATAATAATAATAATAATAATAATAATAATAATAATAATAATAATAATAATAATAATAATAATAATAATAATAATAATAATAATAATAATAATAATAATAATAATAATAATAATAATAATAATAATAATAATAATAATAATAATAATAATAATAATAATAATAATAATAATAATAATAATAATAATAATAATAATAATAATAATAATAATAATAATAATAATAATAATAATAATAATAATAATAATAATAATAATAATAATAATAATAATAATAATAATAATAATAATAATAATAATAATAATAATAATAATAATAATAATAATAATAATAATAATAATAATAATAATAATAATAATAATAATAATAATAATAATAATAATAATAATAATAATAATAATAATAATAATAATAATAATAATAATAATAATAATAATAATAATAGGCAGTTGTAAACGTAAGAGAGAGATCCATTTTTATGATTCTCTTTTTCCCCATTCTTTCTTTGTCCGATTCAGACCTGCCAGATTTTGTCGCTTACGTAATCAAAGCAGTATGAATTGCTTAACCTGGCTACCTTATATATGGACAAATTTAGAGTTTATTATACTTTTTAATTTTATGGTTTGAGATTCATAAATAATTTTTTTTCTTGTCAAATTAATGGCTTTTTAATTGTTTAGGTCTTATATGGATTACGTCTGATCGCAAATAGCCTAAATAGTACCCAAAATAGTACTAATTTAACGATAGTGGTCATCATGTTGACCTGAATGCAAAAAGAAAATTAACTTTTTAAAATGTTTGTGGTGATGGAATCCATTATATAAGGCTGATTAGAAGTACCCTTTAAGTAATAAAAATAAATCTCTAAAAATAATATATATGCAGACGTTATTTTATCTTGCGAAAGTAGAGAGATTGTTTCAGATAAACTTTCGGCTCAAGTAGAGATGAAAAAAAATTGAAACCATAAAACAGTAACAATAACAAGAGAAGATGAATAAAATAACGGACACGATTATTGTTTCACTTGTCGGGCTTTATCTACTGGTTATTGTTGTGCTTTCTATTTATCTCCGTGTTCTTATGATGCTGTTATATTTTTTTCTTTTTCTATGATTTTTATTGATGATACTGATATATTACATCTTTTCATCTTCTTGAGCCGACGAACTTTCGGAAACAACCTCTCTATCCCTCGGAGTAAGGATAAGGTCTGCGTATACACTAACCCTCCGCAAACCCGATAGTGATATTTCACTGTATCATTGTTGTCGTTGTTGATTATTGTTTCAATTATCAATCAGTAAATTTTATTGATCAAAATGTAAATTCTTACTATGATTAAGCCTTTCTTAATTTGTTAATTATGTAACAAAAAATAAAATATTTATTATTGGAGGATTAGTAGGTGGATGGTCCCTAATTTAGACAGTAATGATTCCAAAGTGAGTATGGTGGAGCAACTTGCTATTTTTTATTTCTGTGAGATCAGCAACTTGCTATATTTCTTTAGATTATTCTTTGGTTCCTTTTCTTTTAAATCTCAATAAGGCGCAAGTGGAATCTCTTTTTGGTTAACCACATTTTTTTGTTTAAAAAGAATGTGTGACGTAATATTACAATAATAAGAACAATAATAATTGCAGTCAAAGCTAGAGAGAAATGAAAAACATAGGAGATAATCAACTAACATAAAAGCAGAATAATTTTTGCAATAAGCCAAGATTTCCACTCTTAAATGTTCTTATACACACACACACACACACACACACATATATATATATATATATATATATATATATATATATATATATATATATATATATATATATATATATATATATATATATATATATATATATATATATATATATATATATATATATATATATATATATATATATTGTCGGAGTTCGGCGAGGCAGAGGGATGCTTAAGAGGTATTGGGGAGAAGTGATTAGGCATGACATGGCTAGAATGCGGGTTTCCGAGGACATGACTCTTGACAGGAATGTCTGGAGGTCTAGTATCAGGGTTGTAGGATAGGGGCTCCTAGAGTTTTTTGTACTCCTCACCCGGGGTTGGGTGAGGCTTGGCAGGGCTATCCATAGATGATTTGTGTTTTTGAGTGTCTCCCTTATGGTAGTTATTTATGGTAGTTAATGTATGATATTATTGCATACTATTTTATTTATGGCTCTTATGTTTAGATAATTATTTACGCTATTTCTACTGGAGTTAATAATGCTCTTTTGTTTTTGTTTTTTATTTTTTCTTTCCTTCACTGAGCCGGTGGTCGATTGGAAACAGCTTCTCTACCCTTTCGGATAGGGGTAAGGCTCGTCTACATATTACCCTCCCCAGACCCCACTTTGTGGGATTATACTGGATATTTTTTGTTGTTGTTGTTGTTGTTGTGTGTGTATATATATATATATATATATATATATATATATATAAGATGGGTTATCATTTCGAGAGAGTTTCACATGCTTCTATATTTTTTTTTATCTCTTTTAGAGATTTTTTTCGTTTATTTTTCTTGACAAAATTATACTATACTCTTTTCTGACAATTCATCTGAGGAAGTTGCCAACCCTCCAGATGAAAACAGTAAAGAACAAATCAATTAATTATGTCTTAATTTTTAGTCGGGGTCAATCACATAAATTCTTTGAATATCTAGAGAATTCATTAAAATTTAATTACTTTAGCACCACTAATAATGTAACAATACTATACTATGATAAAAATTTATCTCTTTAGTAGCTTGCATACTTTATTTTCATATTATTAATTATGAATAGTACTTCTAGTTATTTTTTAGAATACATAATAATATTAAAAAATTGCACTATCACTAAATAAAATTTAACTATTTATATAGTTGTTGTCAGTCTCTATACTTTTTGTTTTTTATTCCAAGTTGGTGCCTTTTATATTTTCGAAAATGTGGTCCTAATTTGCTCTTGGTGCAGCTGTGGTTTGTAATAACACTACCTAAAACTACACAAATGTTGTCATCACTTTGATTACCCATAATGGTTCAAACATTAATCTAATATTAATTCCTACTAATCCCTCACGCATTATAATCATAACTGCTTAGCACGCTCCAATCGAGTTTTTTTACTTTTTGTCCCGTCATAAATTATATATATTTGATAGTCGAAAAGGTGTATAAATTTTGTATATAACATACATAATATATATATATATATATATATATATATATATATATATATATATATATATATATATACCACGCGCGATTCTAGGAGCGTGTATAAAAGTTCTTTTCCTTTTTATCTTGTATAATAAATAATACATGCAAGTTGATGTTTTTTTTGTGCCTTTTTAAACATTTTTTTGTTTACGTCAGGTAGCATCTGAATATAGTAATAAGAAAGTGGCAAACACACAATTCCTACTAACAAACACTGTACAAACCACCCACCCAAAAAAAATAAAAACCTAACAAAGAAGTGCATGAATTTAGACCTTTTTATTTTTACCATTTTGAGTTTCATTTGCTCTTTCTTGAACTAAAGAATCCAAAATCAACTTGTACCTGTTTGTTGTGAGTGTTGGATTAGATGGGGGGGGGGGGGGGGTGTTCTTGATTTGTAGTTGACTTTATAACGGGAATCCCCAGAGTTTTAGAGGGGGTTGTTGGGGTGGGGGTGGGGTGGTGGGGCCAGTACTTTTGTTAAGAGGAATCTTCTCTTGTAGGCACGACTTTACTTGAAGAGAATCATCAGAGCTAATGACAGATAATAGGAACTAAGAGAGAGAGAGAGAGAGAAAGAGAGAGAGATTTGTGATTGGTGGGATGTGGAGGGGAATTGGAGAGGGGAAGATATAAAGAGGGACATTTAGTCCCTACACATGTTTTGTTGCTGATGTTGCTTCTTCTTAGACAGCCACACACACACAAGAACATTTGCAGCCAAAGTTTACATTTTTACCGCACAAAACGAAAGAATAGAGCAAAATTTTGACCTTTGGAATATCCAAGAATCTTTTTTCATAGTGAGTTCCTCTTCCTCTCATTTCCTCTTTTGTCTCTATTTTCTCAACTTAGATCATTCATCTTATCTCTACTATGTCTACAATGTTTTTCTGTTCTTGTCAATTTTCTTACCTTTTTCTCCCTTCAAATTTGTTTTATGTCTCATACCCTTCCTTCTTATTTGTATAAACTACTCTATCTTGAATTCTTGCAACTTTCTTTTGTTATAGGTACTGTTGTATAGATCTATGTTTTGGTGGTAGCTGGTTATTTCTTCTATTTTTTGACTTTGGAAACAGATATGTATACCAAGATTGTAAAATCCAACTTGATGGAATATGTTGATATCCTCATATATTTGATTCTGGAACTAAATATTATTTGAAAAGTTCCTCTTTTTATTGTTGTTTTGAGATTCTTTGGTTCCTCTATCCTTTTTTGCTTTACTTCTATTCTAAGTTAGAAAATAATTTTGGCAGATTTGGTTTTTCAAGGCTGGAGCTTTTTAGATTGTATTGTGTCTAGAAGGATTCTTAGTGATTACCATAAATTTGGATCAAGTACAGTACTGGTCTTAGGAATTTGAAAACAGATTGAGAACAAATGGATGAAAGCGTTATTCCTTCGAATCCTTTGTTGACAAACCAGTCTGATTATTTCATGGATTTGGATTATATGGATGGACTATTGTTAGAGGGATGTTGGTTGGAGACTACTGATGGTAATGAATTCTTGCAAAATAGTCCAGCCACTTTCAATGCTCCATTTGACTCTTCTTTTATGTGGCCTAATACTATAGATACCAACAATGTAGAGTTTAATGGGATCCCATCAAAAGATTCTCAACAAGAAAAGCAAATTCAGCCTTTTGGTGAGAATGTAAACAATGCCATGTGTACTTCAGGTCAATCGGAAAGTCATTTTGTTGAAGCTCCAGAGTTGAATAGAAGGTGGTGGTTTGGACCAAAAGCTTCATCTTCTGTAATGGATAGATTGATTTGGGCACTTGGACACATAAGAGATTGCTCCAGGGATAAGGATATACTTCTTCAACTATGGGTGCCGATAAATAGGGATGGAAGGCATGTGCTCAGCACAACTGATCAACCTTTCTTACTAGACCTTAATTGCCCGAGGCTTGCCAACTACCGTCAAGTCTCTGTAAACTATCAATTTCCTGCAAATGAAGATTCTAAGGAGATTGTTGGATTGCCAGGCCGAGTGTTTGCAGATAAAGTTCCTGAGTGGTCACCTGATGTTAGATTCTTCCGGAGTGAAGAGTATCCGCGTGTTGAACATGCTCAGCAGTATGATGTACGGGGCACCCTTGCTGTTCCTGTATTTGAGCAAGGTAGTCGTAACTGCTTGGGTGTTATTGAAGTTGTCATGACCACACAGAAGATCAAGTATCGCACGGAGCTTGAAAGTGTGTGCGAAGCTCTTAAGGTTTGTCATTCCCTCTAATTTGTTTTTGTTAGATAGCTTAAGTTTTATATTCCTAATTGGCTTCAATAATATAAAGCTCAGTATAATTAAATCTATTGCTGTTTCGCATGTTAGTTAATTTGTTGTGGCTTTAACGAAGTAGTATCACTGACAATTTCTTGGTTGTTTTAGGACAGTGGTCATGGGCTTTGGAGTCTTTGTCTCACTTAGCTAAGGAGTGGATCTTTTAAAACTGTAATCATTTCTTGTGATTTCTTGGTTACCAGAAAGAATAATTTTGTGCTTTAAGATAGTTCACGAAGAACAAGATGAAATGCCAATTCCAAATGAATTAATATCTGGTGAAGTTACGGAGATTGAGACGATAATAGTTAAGTTTACAAAAACTACATTACTTGGTCAAAATAACAAAAAAATACTAGTAAAGTTAGCAAATCAGAAGGATCTGTAACAGGTTGAGTTCCATTAGTACTTGTTGCTAATTTCTTCACTTTGCTAATTTATCTAATCATTTGATGTTCCTCTCCTTTATTTAATCCTCATTATTGCTCTTAGTTAGGGATCAGATTGTTATTCTCATAAGCTGCTTTCTATCTAGTCAAGATTTTCGGTGTTTGTTTTTAGTGTGCATATAAGTCTTGCTTTTGTTATCCACATGGAATTGCTTGTTTGACCACACTTTGGTAATATAGTGAGGTTCCAGTTTCCTGAAATTCTCTCAAACTTCTTATTTCTTAATAGGCTGTTAATCTCCGGACTTCCGAAGTTTCAACCACTCAGAATGCCAAGGTAATTGGACTAAACTTGCAAAAGAAAGCATTTGTTGAAGCCTAAAAAAATTTTCAGCTTGATATATTGGATAATTTTATCAGGTATGTGATTTGAGCTACCAAGCGGCATTACCTGAGATTCTAGAGGTTCTGAAATCTGCATGTGAGACACATGGATTGCCATTAGCTCAGACATGGGTTCCGTGTGTTCAACAAGGCAAAGGAGGTTGCCGCCATTCTGAGGAAAACCTAATTCATTGTGTTTCCACAGAGGATTCTGCTTGCTATGTAGCTGACCCCCACATTCGGGGTTTTCATGAAGCTTGCTCTGAGCACCATTTGCTCAAAGGGCAGGGTGTTGTTGGGAGAGCATTCATGACTAATCAACCATGCTTTTCAGCTGATCTGACCTCTTATAGCAAGACGGAGTATCCACTTTCTCATCATGCACAAATGTTTGGACTGCAAGCTGCAGTAGCTATACGTCTGCGGAGTATCTCAACTGGTTCATGTGACTTTGTTTTGGAGTTCTTTCTACCGTCAGACTGCAGAAATCCTGAAGAACATAGGAAAATGCTTACTTCGTTGTCCATTATCATACAAAATGTTTGCCGGACTTTGAGGGTTGTGACAGATAAAGAGTTGCAGGAAGAAGTTGTTTCTATAGGCGAAGCGGCAAACCCCTCATTTATTAGATCCAATAAAGAGCAGACTGAAACTTCTCAAGAAAGGACATCGTGGACCTCTTGTGACGCAGAGTTCCAGGAGAGTTCTACTGTTGTTTCAGCATTCCAGGATGAGAAACCAGACGAAATGCTAAGGAAAGAACCTGTGGAGTTTAGGCACCATAATGATTCTGGTTATGGGATGGATTTTTCCTTAAATGAAAACCGTTGTGCTTCTGGGGAGGGTGTCTCTCGTAATGGTAAAAAGGGAGACAGGAGACGCACAAAGGCTGAGAAGACTATTACCTTGGAAATTCTTCAGCAATATTTTGCCGGTAGCTTAAAAGATGCTGCGAAGAGCATTGGAGGTAAGCATCAGTTGTCAAGTAACTTTCAAGGATAAGATCCAAATGCATGCCCTTTATTACCTCTCCTTTCTCATTTTGGTTTATAATTTTTATACTAATCCTATAGGTTGCTTTGTCCTGTTGGACCTTTAACATACAAAAATTTTAACCTGTCCTTTGCTGCTTCTTCTGTCCCCTTCTTTCTAATTCTTGAAATACAGTTTGTCCTACCACTCTGAAGAGGATATGCAGGCAGCATGGAATCAAACGCTGGCCTTCTCGAAAGATCAAGAAGGTTGGTCACTCCTTACAAAAGATCCAACGTGTTATTGATTCAGTTCAGGGTGCCTCTGGTTCTTTACAAATTGAATCCTTCTATTCAAACTTCCCAGAGTTAGCATCTCCAAATGTATCAAGATTGAGCCCTTTTGCAGACTCAAAGTCAAATGAACATCCAAAGGGCTTGAACACGCAACAAGGATGCGTTATGAGCCCCCATGCTGCTGCATCTAAGTCACCCTCCTCTTCTTGTAGTCGAAGCTCCAGTTCAAGTCAATGTTGTTCATCTGGGACAAAGCCACAATCTTCCCCTTTGAGTATTGCTGGTAATGACGATCCAATTGTCCAGGAAGAGTCTGTTGATAATGCAGTGAAAAGGGTTAAAAGTGAACCGGAACTTCATTTATCAAGTGAAGCACTGAAGATCTTACCAAGATCGCAAAGCCATGCATGTGTTGCTGAGAATCCTAAATCAGAAAGCCTTCTAGTGAAGAAGGGTCCTTTGAGATCTCAAGAAGAAGCTCCACGAGTAAAAGTAACACATGGAGAAGAAAAGATTAGGTTCCGGATGCAAAACAGTTGGAGATACAATGAACTGTTGAGAGAAATTACTAGGCGCTTTGGCATAGATGACCCCAGTGGACTTCAACTCAAGTACATGGATGATGACTCTGAGTGGGTTTTACTGACATGCGACGCAGATCTGGAAGAATGTATTGACGTTTGCATGTCTTCCCAAAATCAAATGATCAAGCTCATTTTGGTTCGTGATTCGCAGCATCATATTGGAAGCTCTTTCGGTAGCAACAGTCTCATATTAGTGCAGTAGAGAAGTGGTGTAGCTCTAGTTGCAATTAGTTGCCAAAATGGACATAGTTTCCTCTTTTAGGAATAGATCTGAAATGTTGATTGCTACACATAGTAGATTCACTCTATTTGAGTTTCATGTAAGTCAATCCTTTTGACTATTACAAATGTATTGAGCCATAAGGCAGTAATTGTTTCATTATGCATGGGAAGAAGGGCATTCAGTTTTATTACAAAGGTTATATGTACCTCCTCAAGTTGAACTCTCTAATGAAGAGATGAAAGGGTTTGATTGAGGTTGTATGTAGATACAGAAATCAATCCTTTGATAACATTGACTTGAAATATTTTGAAAGAGCGGTTACTATTGTTTATTAGGTCATTTTATCATTTTCAATGGCCTCGCAAAAGTTTAGGACTAAAATGCCAAAAAGGAGGAACGGTCATACCGAAGCCATAACTATTATTCATTAGGTCATTTGTGATGGCCTCAAATTTTTTTAAGCAATTTGGATTTGGTAGCCTATATTCATGCAGATGGAGTGGACTAGCACACAAATATTTGGAAATCAGCACATATTCAAGTTTTTTTTACCTAAAAACCAAAACGAGGAACCATCATGCCGAAGCCATAACTTTTGTTCATTAGGTCATTTTTTAGGCCCCCGCAAAATTTTAGGCGATTCGGATCTAGTAGCCCGGATTCATCCGATGACGTGAACTATAGCACACGAAAATCTGGAATCGGCCTGAATTTCATTTTTAGCCCTAAAATGATAAGAAGGAGGAATGGTCATGCTAGATCCATGACTATTGTTCACAAGGTCATTTTTATGGCCCAAAATTTTTTTAGGCGATTCAAATCCGATAGCCCTGATTCACGTTAATGGCGTGGACTATATAGCACACGAAAATTTAGAATTGGTCCAAATTCCATTTTTGGCCCTAAAATGCCCAAAAATGTGGAACGGTCGAATCCATGACTATTATTCATAAGGTCATTTTTATGGCCCCACAAAATTTTAGGCGATTCGGATCTGATAGCCCACATTCATGCAGATGTCGTGGGTATAACCCATGAAATTTTGAAAATCGACCCGAATTCTATTTTTTGACCCTAAAATACCAAAAAATGAGGTAGTCATGCCGAATTCATGACTATTGTTTATTAGATCATTTTTTATTGCCCCACAAATTTTAAGCGATTTGGATCTGGTAGCCCGGATTCATGCAGATACAAAAATGGAAATCGCCCCGAATTCCAATTTTTTGGATATGGCAAAAAATGAGGGACAATCATGCTGAAGCCCTGAACATTTTTCATTAGGTTATTTTTTATGGCCCCACAAAATACTAGACTATTTAGTTTTGGCAATTCGGATTCATGTAGATGGCGTGATCTATCGCGCATGAAAACAACGGTCATGTCAAAGCCATGACTATTGTTCATTAGCTCATTTCTTAATGGCCTCGCAAAATTTTTTAACAATTCGAATCCAGTAGCCAGGATTCATGCAACTGGTGTGGACTATAGCCGACGAAAATTTTGAAAACCCGAATTCTAGTTTTTTGCCCTAAAAGGCCAAAGAATGAAGAACGGTCAAACTGAAGCCATGACTATTATTTCTTAGGTCGTTTTTTATTGGCCAACAAAATTTAGGCGATCTGGATTCAGTCGTCTGAGGTCATGCAGATGGCGTGGACTATAGTACACAAAAATCTGTAACTCGAGCGGAACTCCAGTTTTATGGCCCTAAAATGCTAGAAAACAAGGAATAGTCACGGCGAGATGATAAGTATCATTCCTTAGGCTATTTTGATGGACCGACTAGGTGATCCAGGTCCAGTCGCTCGGGCCCATGCAGATGGCGTGGGCTATAGCACATGAAATCTGAGAATCGAGTGAGATTCCAGTTTTATGGCCCTAAAGCGCTAAAAATGAGAAATGGTCATGGCGAGGTGGGTCATGGCGAGGTAATGACTAATATTCCTTAGGTCACTTTAGTTGGTTCGGTAAAATTTTAGGCGATCCAGGTCCAACGCCTGGGTCCACGTCGGTGACGTGAGCTATAAGAAAAAAAAATAAGGAATTGGGAAAAATTCCTATTTTATGTACTTAAAATTCCAAAAAGGAGGAACGGTCATGACGAGACAATGACTAATGTTTCTAAGGTCATTTTTATTGTTCGATAAAATTTTAGGTGATCTGGGTTCCCCAGCCCACGTAGAAGGCGTTGGATAGCACACAAAAATTTATAATCGGGTGGAATTCATATATATGGCCCTAAAACCCCACAAAATGAGGACTAGTCATGGTGGGGTGGTGGATAATGATCCTTAGGTCATTTTTGATAGGCCAAAATTTTTTTAGGCGATTCGGGTCTAGGTTCCCGGACCCACATGGAAGACGTGTCACGAAAATTTGAGAATCGGGGAAAATTCCTATTTATGGCCCTAAAACGTCAAAAAGGAGGAACGATCGTGACAATTCGGTGATAATTATTTCTCAGATCGTTTTTGATGGTCTGGCAAAATATTAGGCGATCTAGGCCCGACGTCCGAGCCAATGCAGATGGTGTGGGCTATTGCACAAAAAAATCTGGATATCGGGCGGTATTCTAATTTTATGGACCCAAAACACCAACAAATGAGGAACAATCATGGTGAGGCGATGCCTATTGTTCCTTTGGTCATTTTTGATGGGCCAGTAAAGTTTTAGGCGATCCGAGTCCGGTCTACCAAGCCTATGCAAATGGCGTTGGAAATTGCACAAAAAATCAGGGAATCGGGCAGAATTCAGGTTTTGTGGCCCTAAAACTCCGAAGTGCGAGGAACAATCATGGTGAGGTGATGATTATTGATCCTTAGGTTGATTTTTATGGACCGACAAAATTAGGCGATATGAGTTCGGTCACCCGGGCCCATGTAGATGGCGTTGACTACGAAAATCTAAAAATAGTGCGGAATTTTTATTTTATGGTCCTAAAACGTCAACAAAAAAGGAACAACCATCGCGAGCAAAAACTATTATTTCTTAGGTCGTTTTTGATGGGCCGGCAAAATTTTATGCGATGCGAGCGTGATTACCCTAGCCATGGAGATGGTGTGGCTATAGCACACGAAAATCTAGAAATTGGGTGAAATTCCAGTTTTATGGCTCTAAAATGCTAGAAAATGAGGAACGGTAATGGCGATATTTTAGGCTATTTGTAACATGGGCTATAGCACATAGAAATTTGGAAATCCAACAGGATTTTAGTTTTACGGCCTTAAAAACTCTAAAATACGAGGAACAATTATGGCGCGACATTGACTATTATTCCTTAAGCCGCTTTTGATAGGCCAAAAACTTTTTAGGCGAGAGGTATAGCACATAACAATATGGGAATCAGATGAAATTACAGTTTTATGGCCCTAAAACGCCGAAAAATGAGGAACGGCTATGAAGAGGCGATGACTATTGTTCCTTAGTTCATTTTTTATGGGTCGGTATAAATATAGGCGATCCAGATTTGGTCGTGTGAGCCCATGCATATGGCATGGGCATAGCAAACAAAAATCTGGGAATCAGGCGAAATTCTAGTTTTATGGCCTTAAAATACCAAAAAATAAGGAACAAACATGGAAATGCTATGATTATTGTTCATTAGGTTGTTTATGATGAGATGGCAAGTTTTTTGGTTTGCCCGGGCCCATACAGATGGTGTGGGCTATACCATACGGAAATCTAGGAATCACCTAACTTCCAGTTTATGACCCTAAATGACAAAAAATGAGCAACGGTCATGGCGAGACGATGACTATTATTCCTTAAGTTGTTTTTGATGGGTCGGTAAAAATTTAGGTGATCCAAGTTTGGTCTCATAGGCCCATGCATATGGTGTAGGTTATATCACACGAAAATCAGGGAATCGCCTGAAATTTCAATTTTGTGGCCCTAAAAAAAGGAACGGTCATGGAGAGGCGATGACTATTATTTCTTAGGTCATTTTTTATGGGCAGACAAAATATTAGGCATTCCGGGTCTGATTGCCCGGGCCTATGCAGATGGCCCAGACTATAGCACTCGAAAATCTAGGAATCAATCGGAATTTTAGTTTTAAGTCCCTAAACATCAATAAACAAGGAATGATTACTGTATGGTGATGACTATTGTTCCTTAGGTCATTTTTGATGGGCTGGCAAAATTTTAGGCGATTTGGGTCCAACCGTAAGGCCCTATGCAGATGGAGTGGACTATAGCACACGAAAATCCAAGAATCTGACAGAATTCCGGTTTTATGGCCCTAAAATACAAAAAACAAAAAGAAACAGTAAAGGTGAGGCGATGAATATTGTTCCTTAAGTTGTTTTTTATGGGCCGACAAAATTTAGGTGGTTCTGGTCGCCCGAGCCCATGTAGATACCATAGGCTATAGCATACGAAAATCTAGAAATCGGGCGAAATTCCAATTTTATAACCCTAAAACGCTAAAAATAAGGAATGGTCATGGTGAGGTATTATTCCTTAGGTAGCGGTATTATTCCTTAGGTCATTTTTGATGGGCTATCAAAAATTTAGGAGATTCGGGTCCGGTCGTTTGAGCCTATGCAGATAGCGTGGGCTAAAGCAGACGAAATCTGGGAATTGAGCGGAAATTCAGTCTTATGGCCCTAAATATGCACACAAAAAAAAGAGAGAAACAGACATGGCGAAGTGATGATTGTTATTCCTTAGTTAGTTTTTTATGGGCCAACAAAATTTAAGGCGATCCAGGTGCAGTCTCCCAGTTCAATGCATATGGCATTGGCTATTTATGAAGTCCAAATCTACTACTAAAAAGTAAATGGACACAATAGCATGCAATATAATATACCCAACTATGAGTCGATGTCGAATCCTACAGAGAATAATCTGTAGACGATTAGGCAATATAAGAGAATTATTGTTTATTATACTATGCCAAACATCTAAAAGGGTTTTGAGAAAATAATTATGTCTAGATGTGAAAATGTAAACTAATTGTCACGACCCAATTCAGGATCATGACCGGCACTTAGGAGCAAGTGCTCCCAAGTAAGACTCATCGGTATTTTACAGAAAATCAGATAGAGTTTTCCTATTTTTAGACTATCCCAAAAAAATTTCCTTTCTCAAATTAGTAACCAAGGATTCCTAATAGCAATCCAAATAATATACAACTTATCAATTAATCAAAATAGTCTTCACCATTACTAATTAACCCACTAACAACCAGAAATACTAATTTATCTCCGATTCTGATAATAAAGAACGATACTCGATATAAGACTAATTACAAAATAATACTCATGATACTAAAAGAATGACTATGGAGCGACTCTAAGAATTCAAAGAAAATACCATAACAATTGATAAAAATCTCCGCCCACGCAAACAAGTGCGAGGCTCACCAAAAATTCTCAACCTATGTGCTCTAATTAACGAAATCCCCGCCTGCGTCAACTGTTGTCTCTGTAAAAAATTAGCGGGAAATGAGTCGCTAGCTCAGTGAGTAATAACACTTAACCACAACGGTTATTAATTTGGGGACAAATAAAAGAACATGCTAGTATATTAAACATAAAACAACATAAAAATGCCATTTCAGAAACAATAAATAATTTTCAGTCTCGTCATGTTTTTCTTGTAGTATAATACAATTAACAGTTCGGTACTAAGTCCGGTAATCACTGTCTAATATTAGTGTTCACATTTGGGAGGTTTCAATGAACGGATCAAGTAATCGGTATAACTATGGACTTTTTCGCAAGAAGTCAAATATAACGTTAGTCCCTACTCGAAGGAAATCGGTAACAGTATACCAGTTCTATCTTCCCACTAAATCAGAAACTCTTATAGGTATACTTCCTTATTTCCGAACGTCTGAGTCTGTGTAAGTGCTTGTGTAGTAAAGTAGTCTGAGGAGGATCTGCATGTCTCGGGATTTAAAGCCTACGCTCTGATACCAACTTTCTCACTAGCGAGGGTTATAACGGTAATATGTAATTACAAGGTGCATCAGGTCTAACGAATCCGCCGTTAGCTACGGGATCCTTCAATCTCTACTCCCATTTATACTTGTCTTTTTAATCCGTATACACTCATATAAAATATTTTAAAATAATATAGGGCATTTCGGTTCTTATAAAATCATATAATTTTTTTTTATAACAGTAAATTCAAGTAACGTAAAACAACGGTAATCTTCTCAAATAACTATTTCGGTATCATATCGAGTAAAAGACTTGTCCCACATACAACTTAAAATAATCGGTAACATATTTCTATTAAAAATTATGTGTAAATCATGCAAGTTATGAAAACACAAATTACGGTAAGACTACTACTCACAGTGCTAGTGCCGAAATACCAAATGCTTCACCTCGAGCAATTCGTACAAATTTCTCCAATCAATATATAATTACATAATATCAATCTCCTGTTAATTTCCTTGTTTAGGCTAATTCATAGCTAATTTAGAATACCCGACCCTCGAGGTTTCATATTTGACTCTTAATTCATCAAATAATATTTACCCACTATGAGTAATTACTAATCTATCAACTCCAACATATTCATATATTTTATTAATCCAATTTCATAAAGTTCTATTGATTCTTTAGGAAGAAAATTCTCAAGTATGAATGAACTAGTGTAATTTCTATTTCTCTGTGGAATCTTCCAATCATGAGAATCGAAATTAAAATCTACCAAAAAGAGAAGCTCAAGCTATACCCGTAAGACATAATTCATGATAAAGATTCCTCAACAGATTGCCAAAAATTAACAAAAATTTATGCATATCTTTTCTTGTTTCACTGACTTTTGCCAATCTCTTTATTTAACTCTAACCATTAAAATATATTCTCAAATTTGTGAAATAAGTACCTGAAAATTTGAACAAATAATGGATGAAAGCGGCTTCTTTTGCGGTACCAAGATATTTCCCCAGCTCACCTTCTGCATTTGTTTTTGATTTTCGTTTTTAATCTGACTCGTCAAAATCCTTTTTGCTTCTGCTTGGTTTTACGCAGCAGAATTTGATTTTGTTGCCAAAGAAAGGGGCTTCGGCCCTTTTTTCCTTTTTTGTTTCTGTTAGCTAGCGTAGGGATTTGCCCTATTTAATCTTATTTGTAATTTTTTTTGGTAAATTACGCAATTATCCTCTTTTTTTTAATGAGTATTGCACTAACCTAGAAAGCGGGTAAAATGATCAATGGCCACAAGCATGGATGCAATAGAAATTACACTGAAGTAACTATCCAATATATTTCACGAAGACTAACAAGACTTCCTAATTTAATTGTCCCAAAATAATTACGAGATTAAGCACACCTGAATATGGCTGCAGGTTGTTTAATCCTATCCGTAGGTAGAATCTGTAAAGTAAGGGTTAATGCCTAAAGTTCTTGTCAATTAATCTTTTCCAACCCCAAATTACCTTTTCCAAGATTAATTCGAAGCTAATGGACGAGCCCTATGGTTAGCTAATCCCTTTAGAATTATAAAAAAACAAGAAAAATTGAAGAAACAATTAACTCACTTCATAATTAATAGAAAAATATTCAACACATAATCACAATAACATATTTAATTCACACTTTAAATATGAGTACTCTCGTAAATAAGACTTAAGTGTTGGAATAAATATGAAACATTTAGATATTTAATACAAGGCAAAGAAATAAAGAAATGAGTAAAATTGGGTAAGAAATTCTCAACTAAAAGCTTTAAATCTTCAAGACCCAAGTCTGTGTGCAAGAACCCTAGTTCCTAAACATGTCTTCTTAGTCGATAGATTTAAAAATAAGCCAAAGATCTGTTTCAATAAACCAAGTCGTGTATTAAATGGATTGGGATAAAAAATGGAAAACTTCATTACTACGTAGAATCTGCCCAGTTAATGTCCAATGCGATCGATGAGCGAGACATGCATTTGCGTAGAACGTTTGACCATATTTACTTCTTCGTGTTCACGTGACTTCCACCACGTTTGCAATGGTTTAACTTTTGAACTTCCCCGATCACATAGAATTCTATGCGTTCGCGAAGAGAATTCACTGGCAGCAGTTAATTTTCCCCTTTGTAACACATTTTGACTTGTTTTCTTCCTTATCTATATTACTTGATACCTGAAATATGCCAATAAACATCAACAAGTGTTTTAGTTTCTCAACAAAATAACACAAAATCCTAAGTATAAAGAAGAAAGTACCAACTTATCATCGGGACCACGCCGGTGGAATGTGTTATAGCACACGGTAATATAGAAATCGGACAAAATTCTTATTTTTTGCCCTAAAACAAAAAAAGGAGGAACGTCATGGAGGGGACATAACTAATGTTCCTTAGATCGTTTTTATGGACCGGCAAAATTTTAGACGATTCAGATATGGGCGCCCTTCTATAGCACACGAAAATATAAGAATGCGGCGGAATTCCTGTTTTATGGCCCTAAAATGCCAAAAAAGAGAAACAGTCATGGCGAGATGATGAATAATAGTCCTTATGTCGTTTTAATGTTGGCACACAAAAATCTGGAATTGGGTAGAATTTTAATTTTATGGCCCTACAACGGCCAAAAAAAGGAACGCTAATGGCAAGGAGATAACTACTATTCCTTAGGTTATTTTTGACGGGTCGGCAAAATTTTAAGGCAATTTGACCCCAGGGTCCACGCCAGTGGTATAGGCTATAACCCATGAAAATCTGGGAATTGAGCGGAATTTCAATTTTATGATATTTCAAGGTCATGCAATAAGAATTTGTGATTATATCCATTTTTCATGTGTACTACATGCTGATTTTGTATATTTTTTTATGGACTCTGATTTGCTTGAAATTTCGAAGGTCCATACGAAACAGCCTAGTGACCAATACTTATCGCTTCGCCATGACTTTGAGCTCATTTTATGGCATTTCATGGTCAGGCAATACGAATTTGTAATTATATCTACTTTTTCGAATGTATTAGTACTTGTTGATTTTGTAAAAAAAATTGGCTGACTCTGATTGACCTGAATTTTTGTAGGTCAACAGGAAACGGTCCTGTAACTAATACTCTTTCCTTTGCCATGACTTTGGGGTGGATTTTTTAGTAATTTTGGGTCATGCAACACGAATTTGTGATTATTTTTACTTTTTCATGTCTAGAATTTTTTTTGACGGACTCCGTTTGGCCTGAATTTTCGTATGTGCATATGAAACAGCCTAGTAACCGATACTCATTGATTTGCCATGATTTTTAGGTTCTCTTTATGGAGTTTCATGGTAATGCAACACGAATTTATGATTATATATTTTTTTTCTTGTGTATTATTACATGTTGATTTTGTAGAATTTTTTTACGGACTCCGATTGGCCTGAAATTTATAGGTCATAGAAAACGGTCTAATGACAAATACGTATCATTTTGCGTGACTTTAGGGTTTATTATATAGTGTGTCGGGGTCATGCAATACGAATTTGTGATTATATCTATTTTCCTGTGTATTATTATATGCTGATTTTGTAGAATCTTTTTATGAACTCCATTTTGCTTGAAATTTGTATGTCCATAGGAAATGTCATAGTTACCAATACTATCGCTTAACCATAATTTTCGGGTTCATTTTTGGTGTTTCGGGGTCATGAAATATGAATTTGTGATCATATCTTTTATGTGTATTAGTACATGCTGATTTTGTATATTTATTTTGACAAACTTCGATTGGCTCAAATTTTTGTAGTTCCTTGGGAAACAGACCAGTGACTAATGGTCACTATTTTGCTATGAATTTGGGGTTCATTTTATGGCATTTCGTAGTCATGCAATATAAATTTGTGATTATATCTACTTTTTCGTGTGCATTGGTACATACTGAGTTTTGTAGAATTTATTAGGACTCTGATTGGCCTGAAATTTTATAGGTTCATAAGAGACGGCCTAGTGACTAATAATCATTGCTCCGTCATGAATTTCAAATTCATATTATGCTTTCATAGTTTATAAACGAATCTATGATTATATCCATTTTTTTCGTGTTTATTACTACATGCTGATTTTTTATAGATTTTTTTTTACAAACTCTGATTGGTCTGAAACTTCACAGGTCCAGGGATGGGTTCACGGGAACCCAGTAACTTTTGCGTGGACTCTACATTTTTATTAAAAAATTTATTAAGTATCTATAAATACCTATTTGTGAACCCAATTATTATTGTATTTTAATTGGAGATTGCGATAGGAACCCATAAACTTAAAATCCTGGATCCGCCTCTACACAGGTCCATAAGAAATAGTCCAATGATCAATACTGATTGTTTCTATATGATTAACGTTGCTTTTTGACTTTCACGTCCATATTGCGGCGTTTAATGGTTATGCAACACAAATTTATAATTATATCTACTTTTTTTATGTGTATTAGTACATGCTGATTTAATAGAATATTTTCAATACTCAAATTGGCCTGGATTTTCATAGGATAAAACAGCTTAGTGATCAATACTCATTGTTTCTCCATGACTTTCGAGTTCATTTTTGGTGTTTTGAGGTCATGCGATATGACTTTATTCACTTTCATATGCACTAGTATATGATGATTTTGTGAAAAATATTTTTACAAACTCCGATTGGCTTGAAATTTTATAGGTCTATAGTCAGGGGCGGATGCACCCTAGTCCAAGCGGTGTCATCCGACACCGCTTTGTCGGAAAATTTTAGTTATTACATATATAAATATTGTGGAAATGTATAGATTATAAATCATATGATACTGCTAAACAAAAGATAGCGTCTGGTCTGATGGTCAAGCCCCTCACTTGCAACGTCGAGGTCTGCGGTTTGAATACTTCGTATGCATTTCTTTTAGCATTTTTTCCTCTTAAGCTTCTTTTGTTTGAAAAATAGAATTGTGTCCTCTTCCGTAACGCCATAATTGATAATGAAATACTATTTAACTTCTAAAAAGTAATTATTTTAAAATAAGATAAATAAATTTTAAACCGTAAATACGAAAAAGTTTGCATCCTCTATAACTTGTAATTTCTAAGTGACAAGGTTTGATGGTGTTGTTCTTCTCTATTTCTCATCTCCCTTATTTATTGTAGTAATTTTTTCACCACTTTAAATTTCGACACGCTTATAAGAAATCCTGCGTACTCCCCTGTCTATAGTAAACGGCCTAGCGACCAATATTCGTCGCTTTGCCATAATTTTTGAGTTTTTTTATTAGTGTTTTGGGGCCATGCAACACGAATTTGTGAATAACTGAATATATTCACTTTTTCTTATGTACTAGTACATATTGATTTTGTTAAAAAAATTACGAGCTCCAATTCGTTTGATATTTCTTAGGTCCACAAAAAGCGGCCTGTTGACTAACACTCATTACTTTACCATGACTTTCGAGTTCATTTTGATAATTTGGGATCATACAATATGAATTTGTGATTATATCCACCTTTTCATATGTATTAGTACTTATTTGTATAATTTTTGACGGATTATGATTGACCTGAAACTTCATAGGTCCACAGGAAACGGCGTAGCGATAATACTCATAACTTCATCTTGACTTTTAGATTCATTTTATAGCATTTCGAGGTCATATATCACAAATTTATGATTACATCCACATTTTCATGCATATTAGAACATGTTGATTATGTTGATTTATTTGACGGACTCTGATTGATTTGAAAATTTGTAGGTCCACAAAAAACGGTCCAGTGACCAATACGCATCGCTTCCTCATGACTTTCGGGTACATTTACGGTATTTTGGGGTTATGTATTACGAATTTGTGAATATATCCATTTTTGTGTGTACTAGTACATGTTAATTTTGTAATATAAAAAATTGACGAACTCCGATTGGCCTTAATTTTTGTAGTTCCATAAGAAACGACCTAGTGACCAATACATATTGCTTCACCGTGACTCTCAGGTTCAATTTTGGTGTTTTAGGTCATGTAATACAAATTTATGATTATATCCATTTTTTCACGTGTAGAATTTTTTTGACGAACTCCGGTTAACTTAAATTTTCATAGGTCCATACAAAATAGTCTAGGGACCAATACTCGTTGATCGCTATGACTTTCGGGTTTACTTTACGGTGTTTCATAGTGATACAACATGAATTTGTGATTATATCTAATTTTTCATGTGTATTAGTATATGCTGATTTTATAGAATTTTTTGACGAACTTTGATTGGCATGAAAAATTATAGGTCCATAAAAAATAGCCTAATGACAAATACTCATCGATTCACTATGAGTTTCGGTCCATTTTATGGCATTTCAAGGTGATGCAACACGAATTTGTGATTATATCCATTTTTTCATATGTATTAGTAGGTGCTAATTTTGTAGAATTTTTTTGACAGACTTCAATTGGCCTTATATTTTATAGGTCTATAGTAAACAGATAAGGAAAACTTACAGAAATGTCTCATATAAGTTTCAACTTACCAACCTCTAATATTCTAAAAACCGAAACAAACAAGGAATTTTTTTAATGGGTATAGTCAAAATTAATTGAAAACATATAGACAAGTCAATATACAAAATTTGAGAAAGATTAGAGGTGATTTGGATTGGTTTTGTATCAAAATTCATAATTAAATCGATGTCAAAAAATTCTTCTGTTACACATGTATCACGCATGTATCTCACATACACAGATATACATGGATATAGATGTGATACACAATCGATACAAATATGATACATATATGATACACAGTGTGATACACTTATCATTTTTTTCATATTCAGCTTTTACTTCAAATTTTCAATTCAAACCACCTCAAAACTTCACCAAATCATCCCAAAACTGATATTCAAGCTCCTTAAGATATATCCAAATCTATTCTAATAGCACCCACTCAAAAGAAAGTAAAAATTTGATATTTTTTTCTACAAATAGCTAATTGGCCATTTTGGCTAATATAAGTAATATTTTACCAATTGACCAATTTTTGTAATGAGCTACTTCTAAATGGACATAACTGGTAATTTCCCAATAGATAATCTAAAATTGAAGGCGTATCAGCGGAATTTGACTGAAAACCCAAAGACATATATATACCTTTCTTTGTTCCTTCTTTTACAGAGAATATAATTGTATTACTTTACAATTAAAACAGCTATTCTGATGTGTTCTCCAGAAGGTTATACAAAGCAGTCATGGACATGGGCGCCCCTTTCCCTACTTCCCCTCCAACTCAAAAACTAGAGAAAAAAAGAATGAAAAAGAAAAGACTATGTATTGTATCCCTACAAAAAGGCAGCTCGTTCAATCTAAGCTTGTATCAAAGTTGTGCTGTAGGTAAATTACAAACATCAAGTCATGGTTTCTGGGAAAAAAAGGTTAGCTCTAACACCTGATTAGATTAGAATTGGGAAGATGTAGATGGCCGATCCTCTTGCTTCTCTACCAGCACACATCTTGATGGTGGACCAAACATGCTTAATAGTACCTGCAGAGGAGGAGCAAGTGGAGCATTTACAAGGCATAACCAGGTTTCCTTCAAATTTCAACATCTACATGATTTATTTCCAACATGTTCTACAATTTTCAATTAAAATTAAGGATTAAGTAAGCCAATTAAACTTTAGTTCAGTTTTAACTCTTCCTCTTTCTTTTTTTGGAGCAAAATGAATGCAACTATTGAAATACAGCAATCCTACGTTTCCAGTTCCACTAAGATCATCGTCGTCGTTTCAAGTTCTTTTTTCTATTTTGTTGTTGTTGTGAAACATAATAATGAATTTGATTTCAATGGATAGGATAAAGTACACTTTGTATTATATGATATTTTTCTTATCACTCGGAATAGTTATTGCTAATGCAAGTCACTTACAGGTAAAAATACGAGCCCATGTAGAAAACCAAGAAGAACCAAAGCCAGGTACATTTGGAAGTAGTAAACCTGCAAAATGTAGGTTAAGATAACGACAACCAGAACAAGCAGTTCACTCCAAGACTTTGTGTGCAAGTAGACATACCACAAAAACTTCTGTCCTTGAGAAACAAAGAACAAGGACACCGACGAGCTTGGTAAGCGTGATACCACTGCAAAAGGTGAGAATAATAAATAAGTGAGAATTCTTTTCCAGGTATATATATTCTTCAATATCTACCATATTTGAAAGACATGTATACATATATATTGTGTTGCGTCGCATTATTAGCTTCAAACTCATAGGTCCATTAGCTTTCTCTGTGGCTAGTAAACATCGTCGAATGGGAATAGATCCTTTTCTCGATTGGTTATGGCAGCTCGTTATAGGTCCACATAATTCCTATTTTTCAAATTTGATTTTCACATGATCTATCCATCCTGACAGTTTTTCATTTTATATTATGGCGCTATGTACTAAAATTCGATGTGTTACGGACATGTATTCATATCAAGTTAACATCCTGCTAGCCGTTAATTCCTGTTCTAGAAAGTATTGCGTCATAGTTATATCTGTTTATAAACAAGCTGACTCGCTATTTTTAGTCCTATTGATAAAAGTCAAAAAGTAGACTCGATTAAAGATAGTTTCACTGAATTGGTAAAATGGAGAAGCAAAAACAAAAGGATTTTTTAAACGTGCTCTAACATAAAGAGAGATCAGAAGACATGTTTCATCCTATCCTCTCCATTCGTATAAGAGAATGTCAAACCTGAATACTGAAGCGCCCATAGTAGTCAGTGCCTCCTTCATCCGTTGATTTCTATCTCCACTGCTGACCTGCATAAAGCGCATAAGAATGTTAAAGAGAGAACTCTAGGATGAATGCTTCTAACTGAACATACAGAAAAATGAATAAAGATAACGAAATATTGCTGTACAGCAACCCTGAATTAACCTAGGAATATAAAGCCAAATTATCTTGTTTTGACTTCCAATTTACGGTCATAATTGACTGCCCAAACGAATGTATAATTCGCTGCGGAGGTTCACCGCTAATAACTCAATGAAAAACATCATTTGAACAGTTTACTTAGCACACAGAGCACTAAACTTTTACTAGAACTTATTAGTCATTAGTTTTACTCAATCAGACAAAGATTCCCTTCTCAATCTCTTTGGAGACAGCTATATTTGTTCAATATACAGTAATTCCCTTACTTGGGCCTCCTCAAGTTGAGCTCGACTCTCCCATTATTTTAAAAAGAGTAGTAGACCAGATAGATCATTGTGATAGAAGACTAACCAAGAAGGCATGTGTTATATGGACACAGAATTCAACAGCAATACCGACGGACATCACAAGGTTAACAACAGATACAGCATTGAGCTGGATTTTTAGAATTGCCATTACTCCCTGCAAAACAATGTACAATGTCACAGCTAGAGAGAAAACAAACACGTTCAATGATATGAACTCAAGCGATTTGTTCACAGAAGAAAATATACCATAAGATCCAGAACAATCATAGCCAGCACAAGCAAGATAATTGCTGAAGTCCATAAACTGGATGAAGCAAAAGGTGTAAGGAAACAGAGTTAATATCACATATATAAAAATAAAAAAATAAAAAAAAGGTGTTTTGTTCCAGGAAGCAAGAAAGAATTGAAAGGAACAGCATTCCAAGTAAGATAATCTACTAACCTACATGTGATCACTAAGCATACAATAAATACAGCACCTGTAGAAAATGAAAAATTAATTGATTAACGTTTCTAAATGGTTTTAGTAATTCTGAAACTACCCAGTGTTTCCTAATTGAGAAAGGATAAGCGGCATATATAAAGAGCATAAAGAGGGATGATACTGACCAATAGCAATAGCTAAGTTAATTAGGGCTGTCCTCCATATGCTCAGATATTGCTCAAAGAACATATAAAACACAGCATATGGGAAGATCTCCATCTGCACAAGACAAAGAGATAAGCCATGGCCAACACATAGAATTTTTAGAAAATGCATGCCAAGTGTGTGATTGTCTGGAAGAAGATAATGAGACGAATCACAGAAGCGTAGCAGTTTACTAGTGGGGTTTAATTACAGGCTGTAAGAACTCTTTCACTTGGCACAATTTCCTTTTTATGCCACATAGTTTCTCTTTCCTTTGTACCTTGACTCTTATAAATACAGATAATTATATTAGTTATATATAATATGCAAGACACCATGACATGAAAATACCCTCCAGAATCTCTTGAAAGTTCCACAATGAAAATTTAAGTTTTACTAAACTTATCAAAACTTTAATAATACAAATATAACATGCCTATTGGTTTTTGGATTAAACCATCCCTATTTCACATCACCTTTCCTTCTGTTTTGGTTCAATCAGAATTGGCATAAACGACAGTAAGAGCACTCTCTCTATAAATGATCTAACTGTAGCTACACTTCTCAAATTACCACATTTACTAGCTAACAACATCCTTATTAAGAGCATATTTACATTCATGATATCAACTATGAATAACAAAAGTAAATGTGTTTCTCTCCTACTTTCATCGATCTTGCACAGCTCCCCTCTATTCAGAGTTTATAATCAGAAGAACAGCTAGATGAGATTAACCAAATTTTCCAGCAGTACCTGCCTCTGCACTGCAGAACAATTTTCTAAACCAAATATCCATTATCTGCTACCCTCATGAATTTCAAAGAATGAGTTGCAATGGGATTGTTGACAGCAATCTATATAGGTAAATAAATTGTACTGATTACTAAAACACAAATAAATGAGTTCAATACACGAATGACAATGCTCTAAAGGCTATAATGAGAAATAGTTTATCACCATAATGTACATACTAATAGTTGAACAAATAAAAACAAAAGAGAATCTTAGTACAAAAGTAGATTGTCACTAGAATTGTCATTAAAAAGCAGTAGAGACAACAAAGAGAGGCCAAACAGTTAAGTTCCTGAAAAGGATACCAATACTTCATTACGTTGCATTCAGAAATTACCTTTAGAGAATCAGAAAGCCTTGAACTGAAGTCTCGTGCAGCCCTCATTGAATTGACATAGTCAACCTGAAGAAAATGGCTTGATATTGAAGGCATGGACCTCAAGACAAAGTTAGTGAACTGTAAGGTAAAGGATTGGGAATGATTACATACTTGTTTGTTAAGAGGCGTGTGATATGTACGAAAGGCTGATGCTTTAATAATACCGGCCTCATAGCCTGATGACCAAAACAAAAGGAGCAAAGTTATAATTAATGGGAGCTGATTCAGGCGAACAATTGCTACTGACTGCAAGATCTATATCACGTTTAAGGGAAACAACCACCAATACATATAATCGGTCAACCTTCAAGCTCCACATTGGTGGTGTAAGCCCCATTGCCACCTTTAGCACAATCACTGGAAGGTAAAGCATTCAGGAACCATGGAAGCTTCTCTCGAAACTGTTGAGTTGTGGGGCGACCATTTGCTAAATCTGAATGACGGAAACACTGAAGGAATCCAAACGTTAGCCAAGAACTCAATTCAACAGTTTTCTGTTGGCTTAATGATTTTCATGTAATTGAGACATTCATAGGAATGACTCTAGCTAAACTTGGAAAATGTCCAAGGAGATTCTTCAAAAAGCCAAAATAAAAAAGATATTTGAAACTGAAGAATACATTTTGCTTACTGTCACATTGCAATACAAAGCACAATAACAAATTATATCAGATAGAAATATTTGAATTACCGTTGTGCAATCCTTGCATACGCTGTTCGGGCTACAGGAGCCACTACTGGGCGAACAACATGGGGGCTGAAAGAAAAGAGATACTTTCAGTTAGTAATAGAATATTATGAAATAAAAGAAAAGTATATCAAAAAGTAATAGCAGTAAACTCTTTTTTTTGTTTTTGATAGGGCAATAGCAGTAAACTTGTAGCGGCAATGATGTGAGATGTAGCACAAGAAGGACGCCATACTATGAGCTAACGGCAATTCTTGAGCCCAAAAGCTTTGAAACATCGCAATTTGTAAAGTTCTATCACATTTTATTCAGTTATTTGAGCACGCAAGAAGTGGTGAACTTCAAAAAGAGTGGTCTACTTCAAAGCAAATTGGAAAAACACACATGACAGTACAAAAAGTAGCCATTTTAAAGCTGTAATAGCACAAATGAAAAAATATTAGACTGAGAACAGAGTATAACAAGTCAAACACCTTTTACTATGAAATGTTGGGTAAGCATTCCAGTCATGACACTATTCTTCTTAAGGAAAAAGTAACCGAACCTGATCATCAGGAGGACAAAAACTACTATTTGTAAATTTTCTACAGCACCCAAAAGCTTCTGGAGATATCCAAACAAGAAAATCATCAAGCCATGAAGCAGCTGGTTTAGCAATGTAACTTGATTCTGGTGTTAAAGATGCTCTGGCTATCTGCAGAATACAAAGTTAAGCTAAAGTAAAGCATGAACAATACGAGGAAAATATCTCCTTAAGCAAAAAAAGATTTATAAACCATAAGACTCGCATCAATGAAGACCATATGCAATAAACTTTAGAAAGCACATGATCCAATTGGGATGAGCTCAAGAGTTAGGGGTCAGCAATAACCAAATACTATCCCTTTCCCAAAACCCAGCAGCAGAAGAAACTTAATCCAGGACCAAAAATATTATTCCTCTCAGATGAAGAGAGAGACAATTCTACATGTAACATAATTCTAGGAGAGACTCCACTTCACAAGAACATGTCAATGGTATGATTCATCAAAAGAAACACGTGTTTTACCTCATTCAGTAGAGAATCAGAGTCACATTGGCTGATGGAACATAGCTGGTTCGTTTGTCTTGAGTCAGAGCTAAGAGAGAAAAATCACATTCTCAATCATTAGGACTATTGAGTTAAACATTCACATCTGTCGCCAATAATAGCTCAAAGTTCTGACATTTACAACAACAACAACAACCCAGTATAATCCCACTTAGTGGGGTCTGGGGAGGGTAGTGTGTACGCAGACCTACCCTACCGTGGGGTAGAGAGGCTGTTTCCAAATAGACCTCCGGCATCCTTCCCTCCAAGAACTTCCCACCTTGCTCTTGGGGAGACTCGAACTTACAACCTCTCGGTTGGAAGTGGGGGTTGCTTACCATCAGAGCAACCCCTCTTGTCGAAAAAAGTTCTGACATTTAAATCATGCAAAAGCCAGTTAACCAGCCAATTGCATGTTCATAATTTGAACAGGGTAAGCAAGAGTTTTGTCATATGTATAATCATTTCAAGAACAATTTTTCTTATATATTGATATGAATTCTTTTCTTCTCAAGCATCCACAAAAGAACTTCCTTGGTACCAAACTACTTTAGCAACATGCTTAGACAAAAATTAAACACAATTCTAACTCTCGCAGGCATCCTCTTATTCTCTCAAATATAATCTGCATATCTTTGATGATTACGCATATCACAACTAGAATGTTTTAAAACATTTCTGAAGTTCTTCGTCAGAGACAAAGAAAGAAGTCAGCATATTGAGAAGCATGTTGCTAAATAAAGGAGTATATTATCCATGGTACCTATAGTTATAGTTCTTGACAACAAAGTACAGTGGTGGTCCAATTCTGAGATAGTCCGAGATATTGTTGAAGTAACCCTGCATAAAATAATGCAAACAAATATCACACTTCACAACTCTATGAAAACCAATTTTGTAAATGCACATTAATTAGGGTACTAAACCTGAAGGTATGAGTCGCGAGGAAGAACAATTTGTTGTTCCAAACCAGGTTCAACCCTTGTACATAATGCCTTGAAGGATATCACGATAAAAAGATCATTCACCCCCAGGTTGGTCGATATAATAAAACCAGCAGAAAGAGACAAAGATTACATAGTAAAAAGGTGGTGCAACTTACAATACTCGCCAATGCAAAAGCAGCAAAGACACATATGACAACAAGTTTTACTCCCCAGAGACTTAAGATGGGGGCGTGAATATCCTGCAAGTGAAAAACTCAAAATAAATCAAATTGGTTACCAAATGCAAATAAAACAGCTCCTGTTACAAGAACATCAAGTAGTGTAAGATATAACATGTACATAACTCTACACTCATCAGCAGCATAAAGCTACCAAGATGTACAGAGCTCCCATAAAGTTACCAAGATCTCTACCGTTACAACGTCAAGATGTTAAAGCACGAGTCAAATAATAGATTATGATCATGGGAGGCATTACTTGGGTGCTGGAGGGAGAAAGAAAGGAAGAGGAGACATAAGGCTTCGGAAGATGGTAGTGATAATTTCGTATATCTTTTTGGTATCCTTGCAGTACTCAATCATGTCCAGATGATAAGACAGCTTTGTAGAATGGAACTTCTCTTAATTAGGTTTCCAGATTTTCCCTTGAGTCGAGACATTTTATTCACTTATCAAAAAGAAGAAAAAAATAATTAATGTATAATCACAAACAATTTCCGGTCCTTCGAGATCTCATATGGCTTATATGTAATAAGTACAGCACAGAGATCTTTAAGATAATAGCTGCAATATGAGCAATATCATCAGAGTTCCTCCTGATCATCATATGTTAAGATTTTGCATGGTCAATCTAGAAGTCTAAGACAGAGAAAGATAAAACAAAAAGAATAGCAGGATCAAACATCTATTTTAATAATAGATTAAAACAACCTACAGATGGCATTGTTGATCGATAGTACTGAGACATGTTCGCATATAAGTAGATACGAAAACGCCACCTTTTGATTTAGATTTAACTAGACAAACCTTGTACTAGATAAAGAAAACAAACATTAAAAATGTTTCTGAGATCATATGCATCAGTTCAGAGAGGACAAAGGATGAAATTTCAGAAACATTTAAGACCATCCATTACCTTCATATACCGCACCAGCAATCCAGGTTTTCTCTGTTGATTACCTACAAAATTGTTTGTTATAAGGGCTTGATCCGATTGGAAAAGAAAAGTAAAGAGCCTTGCTGAAAAGCTCCCAGATTTACCTTTGTCAGGATCAGCATTTGAACCAGACACTTTAATACATGGGAAACAATCAATCCTGTTATCTTCGGCTCTCAAAAAATCAAAACAAATCAAGGCAACAAATGCAGTAACTTGCAGAAGGAAGTCCAACAAAACGGCCAATGCTGCAGCCAAAGAAAAGAAAAGGGATAAAGAACAGAAGCTCTAAACACAAGTATGCTAGATATTTACAATAATTAGCAACTCTGTAAGCCTAGAATCAGGCTATTCCTGACCTGCGAACATGGAAAAAACGCGGCATGCCGGCATTGGAATGAAACTTCCAACTGCAAATGCTAAAACCTCTGAAAGACTAGCTAGTGTAATTGATGGTCCAACTTCTACAAGAGCATTGCTAATTCGTCCCTCTAAAGGCAGTTCCATTGGCTGCCGCTTAACAGCATTCACCAGAATGCACATGTTATCTACTCCAACCTGAGAAAATATGGAGATTGAGGATGATCATAAAGCAAGAGAAGGGGTTTGTAAGTAAATATTTTTTAGACAAAAAGGATCAGCAAGTAGAGACAGAGCAAAGCCAAAGAAGAGGAGACTGTCAAAATTCCACTTACAGCCAAGACAAGGAAAGGGATCACTTCCATTATAATTAGGGTTGATTTTACACCTACTGCACTGAAGAAACCAACTGATCCAAGAACAGAGAGCATGACAAGTATAACTCCTGAAAGTCCAAGCAAGACCTGGAAAACAACAATCCATCAAAAGCAGATGTCAAAAAAGAAAATAGAAGAAGGCTAATATAAGCACCACCTTTCAAGTGAGAATGAAAAAGTCAAATGAAACCATTAAGTATGTTGATAATAATTCTCATAGTACATTCTTTTACAAAAATCTAAAATGTGCTAACTGAATAGGACCAAAAATTGCAACAGTCATGAGTCCATAGTACATTATGGTTGATGTACCTTAGAGGAAATGTAACAAAAGGAAAAACGGGGAGTATCGCCCAACGTCAAGGATATATAGGCAAACATCACAAGATAGCTTATCTGGAACAGAGCAAGTACAAAAGGAAATGGTGAGCAGAAGTAACAGAGGAAGGGCATGGTATAATCATCATTAAGGTGAAAGACATGTCAAAGGAAAAATGAAACCATAGTGGGTCCACTCCTTACCAAGATAGTAATAGCATCTGCTGTGCTCTCCCTTTTCAACTCTTCCTCAACAGAACTTTCTGATGAAAAAGCAAGGCTCAAATTCTTTGCTTCTACCATTGGCAAGATCTCATCCTGCCCATAGTATTAAAACTGATTAGACCACATAATCAAAGGTAATCTACTATTAGAAAATGATTGATGCTCAAATGTTTCATTTAGGATCTCTCAGTGACTTCTTATGTTATCAAGTTTCTTTTTCTTTGTGCTTTTATATTATAAAAAAAATGTTATCTAGCTTTTTAGAGCCCTCAGAAGGCACATCATGGCATAGAGCTATTAGTGAAAGGAACATATTACAACATGCAGACCTTCACTAACTGAATGAAAGCCTTCTCCCAGGCCACTGCCTTCTTAGAATAGTTGCCTTCTTTATCAATTGCATTATTCACAGGATAGGTCACAATGAAAGCAGAAGCCTGTCTCATAAACATTTATACATCAGGATACAGCTTAGACCAACATTGCATCAGTTCTTTGAATCACGAAATCTATGGACCAAAAGGCAAATGGAGGTACCTCAGAGTAATTGTTACCAGAGAAACCACCAACAGCAGTACTTGGATCAAGTGGAGCTTTAAAAGCACTCAAACAGCTCTCTGCTGAAGTATAATGCTAAAGGACAGCAAAGAAAATTGATGATGAGCTTTAACATTATTCCTTTAGGTTGTGAAGAAGTATGAAATGAGAGTGGATGTCAAAGATTAAGATACAAATTAAAAGGAAAAATAACCACATTGATTAATTTCTGATTCTTTAAACTCAAGAACCAAACTTTCCCCGCTGTTCACTTCTTAATATTCTATTGAAGACAGCAAGAATTGACTGATTTTACAAACTTAAGCTGTTAGAATAGCGAGTTCCTTGATTAAGAGATCTCGTAAGCACCCTGAGTAGACACAAGTTGAAGGACCTCTATTTATTTGCTCATCCAATCAATTAGAAGCAACTAACTCCTCACATGAACTCAGAGTACTATCAAGATTTGGATATGCTTTCTTTAGAGTAGAACGTATCAGGTTGTTTTATGTGTTGTCTGCAGATTTAAATAAAAATGACTGTCAATTTGATTTAGGTTGTTCTTATTCAAACCATGTCATATGTTCAAATCCCAGAATTTCTGCAGTCATTCAATTTTAGCATGGATATCTCAACTTGATGTGTGCATGCTAGAGGAATACACTCTACCTTCTTATTTTTCGATAACTGTGGTGTCCGGCTTAGCTAGCATGCACCTTGACTAATTTCACAATGTACCTGCTACCTCTCACCAGCATAGGTATCAGATAACTCTGTCCACCAAGGCTTGGACAGATGGGGACTCCTCTGGGATTTCAACCTGAGCCCTCATGGTTCCCAACCCATTAACCACTAGATCACACCCTTGGGTGCAATACACTCTACCTTTATCCAGGCTTAACTAACTAATACAACTCCAATCAGCAGTAACACCTTTAATGTTGTTCTGCTTGATTTGAATGTATACAGCAAACAGCAATGTGGACCAAAAAAGCAAGTTACAAGTAAAATCGACAGGAAGAAAGGAAAAGAATATTATAACAGCGACCAGAGACAAAAGGAAAAGAAAAATAAAAGTAACTTTATGAGTACTACATCACAAAGTTAGATCACAACATACCTGAAAACAGTACCGAATATGTTCAATGCCTCCATAACTATCGAAGTTATTGCTGTCCATTTTGAAATACTACAAATCATATAAGTGGGAATCAGTTGCAAGTCATCGAAGGGGAAATTGAGAGATTTCTTTAACAGACATCTGTAATAGCAGCCATGATTGACAATTAATATTAGTAGCAGAGTCACAAGTAATTAGGTCTAGTACCAAAAGACATCGCTAAGAGAAAAACAGATAACATTTGGACCACAAAGGAAGGAACAGGAAGTTAAAGGAAAACCATGCAGCAGGCAACATCATCTATGCAATGGCATGTCCAAGGGCCAAAACATTCAATCATAGAGCAGAGAGAAAAAGACAAGACCATTTCACAGCCCACGGAATTTTGACATTGAACTTTTCATATTTTTCTCCTGTATGTACTCAATATATAACACAATCTTCAGATCATGACATTCTTCAATAAGAGATCACTGACAGACTTAGAGAACTTGCTTCGAAATATTAATAAGAGTTAATGTTTGCTTTAATACGAGATATATATCCAAAGCGTAGAAGAATTAACTAATATAGTGTTGTACCTGAAGAATACTTTGAGTAGCGCATTCTGTGCCAAGTGGCTTCATACAAATGTCAGTCAGGGATACCATTGAGCCAGAATAGTTCCCTTGGATAGCATCAATCTATTCAACATGGAGCAAACTTAGTTTCTAGGAAAAGAAGAAACTATTAAGAATATAATTTGCTCTTGCTTAAATCATATGATGCACAGAATTGTAAATCAGATGTCACTCCTCTTGCAGGTAATTAAAGGAAGCATGATTCCGTTCAGTTTAAAAAAAAAATTCAAGATGTATTACCTTTTTTTGTATGTCAAAGAGTAACTTGATGTTGTCTTCAGTAACAATAGGAGGTGATTTTCCATTATCTGCGTCTGAGATTGTACCAATTATGAGCTGCAATTTTAATAAGGTGATAGTAATTTCCATGAGATTCAAAGGTCATCCAGTCACCCCCACCTCAAAACAAGGGAAAAAGGGAAGAGAAAAGAAAGCCCCCTTTACCCTGATAAATGGGAAACGTGGGATTCAGCTACTTGAATTTAAGGATACTAATGTAATAAAAAGGACAGACTTGAGAAACATAGTTTAAAGTACATCCAAACTGTAACTGGATCCAAACATGACCAGAATGGCAGGCCTGTTTCTTAAAAAAGGTTTATAAGGTTCTTAAACTATAAATTAAGTTGAAAGGCAACAAAACAGTGAACAGCAGCTAAGCAAAAAATGCTCCATTGAGCTAGCAGTTGTCAGCAATAGCATACGCCTAAACCCTCACAGAGTTTCCTTGCTGTAAAATTAGGATAGATGCAGATAGTCAAACAAGGAAGCCTCATTTTGTTTGGCTAAGACCTATCCAGACAAAGACGTTAAAGTTACAAACTTTTATTACTTGTAACGTAAATGTAAAGACAAGTCTGCGACATGAAAAGATGATACAGCTAGAGTCTACAAATGGATCAGGATTCAACTAATTCTACTACAACTACACCTCAATCCCAAGCAAGTTGGATGCATCAAGTTTCAAGTTGGAAAATTTTCACTGTCCAATTTTAGATGCCTTGCATTGCATGATCAGTACTGAATTGAGAATTCTCCAACTGAAGAAAAGGCTAGGTCAGTATTCAGGGTAAAACCTTTCACCCAATCAGTATCTGAGAAATCATTTTCATGCCTTTTTGGGAGGATATATGTAGGTGTTCATCTTAACCAAGTTCAGTGCAAAATTTTGGAGAAGCCCAAGTACTAGTAGCACAGTACTCAAATTAACCACAGTCAAGCCTTTTCAGCAACTGAAATATTAAGATGCCAGCATGTTAAATGAACTGGCATAGATAACTACTCCATTGTACCAAATACTTGCATGGAACCCCAGGTGCTGGAAACAACCAGCACTACGAGGTACAGACATATCTAAATCGGTAAGGTTGACTAGTGCTTAAAGCAATTAGAGACCATCAGATCAATCTTTGTCAATATATAAAACAAGTCTTCATTTTATAGGTCTTGCTTTCTCAATAGTGTTAGTTTTGTCATCATTTGAAGTTACTCCTGAGAAACACTCATCCACAAAGTACTCCACCAAAATACTTACGACTCATCCACAAAGTACTCAAGTCAATTAGCGTGAGAAACATAACATACACGTGGCCCCATAATTATGGATCCACTGGAAAACTACTGGATACTACAATCGTGAAATATTATACCAAGTCTGACTTAACTATATAAAAAACGACATAAGTATCTAGCAGAAAACACAATGATGTAGAACCTGCTCAATTCTATAAAATGGTGCAAGGTGGCTGTCAAAAAATAGTTTCTCCTCTGCAGCTCTACTGCCATGGCCGACCCATAGCTGAAAGTATCAATGAGGAATCTCAGGACGTGAATGCAACAAATTAAAAATATTAAAGCAATGGTATATACAAGCAAATATAATCTTGGTAAGTGGATGAAATGATATAATAGGAAATTGAGACAGCTAAGCCACATCATACCTTCTCAGGCCTTGTCTCAACTTTAAAACGGAAAAGGCCTAAGCAAAGCACCAGGACAATGAACAACGATGAACACAATACAAGGATTGGATTTCTAGCCACCCATGTTCCATATCTCCTGAAAAAGGGTTGTTTACAGATGCAACCATTTCTGTAAAACAATCCTCAACCAATCACTGATCTTAACTGATTAAAAGTGTAGAGAATCACCTGTAGAATTTTGACATATATCCCTGTACAATTGAGAGTTGAATACCACTTGAAATTTGAGGGACATCTTCAAGCATCTGAAGTTTTAAAATGAGTTATAAACGTGAGGAGATGATATTGAGATATCTCATGGGGAAACTTCCATTATCCAACCAGCTATGACCCAAAAGTTAACTCATAAACTATTACAACAAATAGAACATTGAAATTTTGTGGAAAGAAGCTTATAGAAGAGAAACCAGCCACCTTTCACAGTATTTAAACTACAACTTTTGGCCTATGCTCAATGGTGTTATAGCTAGTAGATTCTTTAGTTCATATAACTGGATAGGAATTTAAGCTGGGAAACAAAAGGAAAGACACATTTTATACACATGATGATTCGCCAAACTCGAGTTTTGAGAGACAGAAGGTATTAACATAAAGGAAAGTAGCACTAATATGAAAATACAAAATGAGATATCTCAGACAAGCAAACAAATCACTGAGAGGTTGCAAACTGGCATTCACCTGCATGGGAATATTTTCATCCTTTTGCCTGCTGCTTTGGCGGATGACACCATTTCCAGTTGCATGGATCAATGGCTTTGTTCTCGAAACCGGAGTCTCTTCTCTTTTTTTATGGAGAAAGCCCCATCCAAGAAAAACAGAGACTAGTACAACATACAGAATTGTGACAGCAACTTCAATACACTTCACCTGCACCAATCAAGAGTTGGAACAGCATAAATCATGTATTTTCTTACAGTTCTACCGACGCAACAAAGACAGATTTAACGAGCTATGCTTTAAAGCTGAAATTCAGTCTGAGCTATGTGTATGAATTATAGAAGCAAGCAAATCAAGTGACTCTCTATAATAGGTGTCTTTTCACCTTGAGAGACCCAATTCTCACTGAACAAGAATCTTCTCTCTGCGCGGGAGGAGGAGCTGAACTTGAGCAGGCCGAAGCCGAAGGGCAATCACCACATGAACAGCCTAGTGATGTATCACCACATGAATATGTAGACACGTTCATAGGTTTCATTCCAGATGACTCAGGAGCAGTTGGTTTGAAGTTAATTGCATAGGGAGATCCGGGGACTCCAGGTGCCGCTCGTCTTCCAATAAATGCATACCACTCTGCCAAATTAAGGGTCAGCATGGCATGCAGATTACCAACTAAATCAAAGAAGTCATACTATTATCCACCGTCACCCCAATACTCTCTCTTGTTCTCTCTCTACTTACAATGCATGTGTGTGTAAAACCTTTTCAACCCAAGCCAACAGGCCTCCTAATAACGATAAAGAAAAGCCAAAAGCTATACTTATTGAGGCATGGTAGCATGAAGAGAACAACAACAACAACATACCCAGTATAATCCCACGGGTGGTGTCTGGGGAGGGTAGCAAGTACGCAGACTTTACCCCTGCCTGGAGAGGTAGAGAGACTATTTCCGATAGACCCTCGGCTCAAGAAAAGGTGGAAAGGAAGAATTCGGGAGAAGAAGAGGAGGAATGAGGGGGGAGAAAGGCTATAAGCAAAGAGGAGAAAAAGCAGCATCAAATAGTAACCATCAGGGAGCATAAAAGGGAGAAAAAGAAGCATCAAATAATAACAATCAGAGAGCAACAATCCCACTAGCAATTTACAAAACAAAGGACGTGGTTGCAAAGCACCAGATACAATAACAAACTAGAAGGAAGTAACCTTCAACCCACAGCAAGAATATTACTAGTACTACTGGTGAACCTATGAAAAACTCGCAACTACCTGTCAACACACCACCTTAATCCTCGACCTCCACACCTTCATATCGCTATTCATGTCCTCGGTTAGGTGAAGCATTGACATGTCCCACTTAATCACCTCTCCACACTACTTATTAGGCCTACCCCTGCCCTTTCTCAAGCCCTCCATGGTCAACCCCTCACACCTCCTGACCGGAGCATCTATATCTCTCCTCTTCACATGTCCATCGCAGCATCGATTCTCGTAACTTGGCTTCCACGGATGCCACTCCCACCTTGTCCCTAATAACGTCATTCTTGATCTTATCTTTTTTGATATGATCACACATGCATGGTAGCATGAAGACATGCACCCCTTTTTACATGTGTGCATCTATTCAAAGTCAGGAACCAAGGAATAGACAATTTACCTCTGAAATTTTTAGCTCCTGCACCAATGAATTCTATGGCTTTGGTATTCATTGTACCAAATTTGACATCCTTGCAAGATTCGTACAATCCCTCACCAAAAGTGTCAGTTATGAAAAAATCAATTCCATCAACAGTAGAATTGCTTTTGACCTGAAAAAAAAAAACATGAATTGCCTATTCAAAGCAATTTAGGACAATTGGTGCACAGTGATAAACATGATAGTTTAGCTTAAATCAGCTTCCCCGAAAGTGTTTAGGACACTTGATACAAAGTGAGGACGAAATTAAATAGCAAACTGGCCATATAGGTAGCACTTACCTTGGAAATAGATGTAACATTGATAAACTGGCTCTGGTTCGGAGAGCATGTAAGTTCACAAAACAAATTCAAAAAGTTTCTCAAGCATGCTGGACAGCCCACAAGAAACGGAATTGCCTACAAAAGAAATTAATTGGATAGAGAGGATTTCAAAACAAGAAAGAATCGTGAGAAGAAAACTGCCATTATTTACACATAACTAAAACTGAAAAAGGTTTCAGCTAGCCCAACCCCTCCCAAAGAAGAAATATATAGATTATATGCACACACATATAAGAGGAACAACGTGTTTTGGAGTAAAATTATTTTGAATCCTATAGTAATTTTACTACAAATGATACTCTTATAACCACCCTACTAGCCAGAAAAGAGAAGCTATGGAAGAGCTATCGTATTGAATGCATAGATATTTCCTTTAATTCCTTTCTTGTACCTGCTATCTCCATTATCATATGCTATTATATCTCTCAACTTGCGTTTATTCTTCAATGACTTCTGCCAATTAGAATTATGCACAGTGTGCTCACCAGTATCTAGTGAGTAATAGTAATTAGACTAGCTGTCCTAAGTAAAGGAGTTGAAACAAAATTGAAAAATGATTCAGCAGATAAGCTACAAAATCTCAGTTTTGACAAGAATCAAGATTTTTCTCAAGTAAGAAGGCTACAGAGCCATCTCCAACTCAGCTCCTGTCACACAAATACACAAGACCCTGTTACTTGACAACCATCAAATGTGAGAGCTTATCACTAAAGCACCCATCTCAAGCCTCCTAAATAGCCCCATGCCAAAGAAAAAAAGACGCTCTGTCATACAACATTAGATTTGTTCAAATCACTTGGCTACAAAGACCCTCGAAATTATCAAAATTATACTCATCATATTCTTTGTTGTTAAAACCACTCATTTTTCAGATAAAATTCTCAAAATTAGGAGCTGGAAAAAGTTTTACAGCATAAAAATCGTACTTGTTGGACTTGAGCTCGCAAGGTATCAAATTGACCCTCCGTACAGCAGACGTTTCCAGTTATTGTAGGGCACAAACTTTGAATTTTCGATGAAAGTAGCTCACCTGGCTGCAGAGCAAAAATATTGTCCATAATGACATTAAAATATCAGGTTGAATATAATTTGGATATCCAATAGTTCTAGTGTAATACAACCAGGAGAACCACATTAAGTCTCTGAGCATGTGCATGTGATTCTTTTTTTTCCTTTTGACTGGAAGGGAAGTCAAGTCAGCAAGACAAAGATGATAGAGTGAGGGGGACAAGCCAGATCTTGTAGAGGCCAACAACTGTGAATGGCTAGCTTAGAATAGCCACCGAACCTCTATCAAGTGATCTATGATGAACCAAATACAAAGGTACCAAGATAGTTCATCAATAGTTATATAACAGTATTTACCTTCACAGAAGGGGAACCAAAGGGACAATTCAGAACTTTTCCATCACCGCGTGCTCCGCAAATATCATACATGGCACAATATCCTTCAGCATGCCTTTGTCTAACCAAGTGAAAAATTGAAGATTTCAAACTATAAGGTGTTGCACTTTATGAAATTCATGAAAAATGAGACAATTTAGTTTTTGTTTACATTTATTGTATAAAATAAAATAACAAAAATAAGGCTATCCAATTCTTCTTTGTTTATGCTCCACAAGTGCATATTGCTTCGCTTCATTTAGTAAGTCAAATTCTAGTTTAGGTTTGTTCCGTAAAATGTAAAATTCAATAAAAGATAAAATAAATAAGGGAGCTGACTGCCCTGGATTAAAATGTACATGGATTTTCTTTCAGCAGAAAAGATATCAATACCATAATTCACTTAAAGATAGAAATGTATAAAACTTACACTCCAGAGGAGTTTGATGTTTGTGCAGTCACCGTAGAACCAATAAATAAAACCTGCACATGTAAATTTGTTAGTATAACTCAGCGCAGTTCAAGAAGGATTTTCAAAACCATTCATATCAGAAATTATTTTCATTTATTGCATCAAAAGATGCCTATGCCCCACATGAACTTTCTAGGAATCTCTCTCTCTCTATCTGTCCCCCCCCCCCCCCTCTCTGTATGTAGGAATCAAATATAGGCACAATTCAGTAGAAGTCAGGACTAGAAGTTAGCCAGCTTATCAAATTTTTCAGCAAATTACTGCTCGAGTAACCTTCATCTTGAAAAAAAGGATACTATACTATGGGATTTCGCTGGAAAGAACACATAAAGATACCTTTTTGTTATGCCACAAATTAAAGATATAAATTTGTTAGGCGAAAGAACACAGAAAGACACCCCTTTTTTTAGTGCAGATGACTGCATTCAAACTCCTCATAAAGTTGAATTTTGCAATATACTTCACATGTAACTCATCAACGTTGTTAAAAGGTATAGATTTTCAAACATATGCAAGGAAGGCAGCCAAATTTCACAAGAGAAGTCAAGTTTTACAATTAAAAACTGTAAAATGAAAGAAAAATAGAGTATTTCAATAAGAAAGAGTAAGTCCAAAATTTTCAGAAAACAGCAAAAAACGTTTCACTCGCGAGCATTAATTCATTTTGAAGAATGCCGGAAATCAATGAAGAAAAAAAACGCGTTTCTGTACAACGACATTAGTTTCAATCAGAAAGCGAATTCAAAATTTAACAATTGAAAAGTGAAAATCAAAATTTTTCTATAATCAGAAGGAGACGTCCGAAATTATCAACCAACAGGCAAAAGCATTCTTCTGCAACTTCTCAGCTCTCACTGGCAGAAATCAATGATGAACAAAAAAAGAGCTTCTACTCAACCGAAGTCAGAAATTTTCAGTCTGAGTAATACCTGAAACAAAGATAGCGCGAACCAAATCCGGATAAAATGAAGCATCATTGTTCCTATGGAAGAAAACTCCGCCATTGCTAATGCCGGAGCTGAGTCCTAAACTCAGAAAACTCCTCTATTTTGGTTCCAGTTATCAACTACCTTTTAGTCCAAGTCCGTCTTTTCTGTACAGAATATGAGAGAGAGAGAGATCTGTAGAAGAATATATAGCACTAATAAAGACTGCTTCTATTCCATTAAATACTGGAGTAATATTCCAGTCTGGAACTTCACGAATTTTAAGGGACAAACCCGTCCCCGGCTTTAGGATTAAAAAATACAATTGTACAACAAAATATATATGAATTAATTTAATAATTTTACGGAATTACCCTTGCTTTCGGTTCGTATTGTCGGGGTGCATTTTAATTATGTTTCCTCAAGGCTCGCGTAATTGAAAGCGTATGATTCCTTTTTTTTTCTTTTTTTATTTGAGTTAATCATCATGAAAAGTGCATGACAATTCTTACCGTTAATTTGATCAATCAATTGTGTCCTACACCATTATATAGCAAGTACTCCTTTGTCTTTAATCACAACTCTCATATTCGAATTCTGGACATGAAGTTATATTTATTAAGAAATGTCATAGGCGGATTTAGGATTTAAACCTTATAAGTTAATTTTTAGAATTTTTATCATTGAGCCTATTATATATTTAAAATTATAAATTTATATTTACATATTTATAATTTTAATAAATTTATTTTCGGCGTCAAAAATTATGGGTCCAATTGAACCCATCGGCAAAACATTACATCTGCCCCTAGGGAGCGTTTTACAATCCAATATGGAAGTTTTCTTTGCAAATTCGGATTTTATTGGTCCAATATAGGTATTGAACACCGAATGAAAAAAAAAAAAAGCATATATACGAGTTAAGTTTGATTAAAGTCATTTTGATTCTATAATTGGAAATTTTAGATCATTCCTGCAAAAGTGCAAATATACGAGTTAAGTTTTACCTTTGGTAAATCTACTGATATTAGTAGGTTCAGAATATTTTTCATTTTTCATTTTTCATATGAATGAAATATTTGTTTGATAAAGAAAAGTAAACCAGAACTCATTAATTGGAGAACTTTTTAGCTAGGATTACGTATCTGCTTACTTTATTTTATTACACATTTAATAAGGGTAGAGAGAATTTAACTAGAATTTATAATTTGTAATTCCCGTGATATATAGGTAGACGACAATAAAGTTAAGTACTCCTGGGTGGTCCAAAATAAGTAAATTTTTAGTTGTTTTCACACATAAAGATAAATGTAGTATATTAACTGCGGATTTAACTGAACTCATAACTTTTTACGCGAAGTATAAATTTGCATGTAAAAAATCAATAATGGTTCGAGTTAAAAACATTAAAATTGAACCCATAAGATTTAATTTCTGGATCCGCCTATGTTCATACAGATTGAGAAATTCACCTTTTAACATTAATGAGCAATAAAATTGACCATATTAAAATTTATTGTTTCTTCACATAAATACTCGTAACACATACTCTAACACTATTTATTCCATGAATAATATAGAAAAAAATAATTAATTTATTTTTAAAATTTAAAAAAAATTACTTATTTTACATCACGAAAAAAATCAAAACACACTTATTTTGAAGATGATGGAATAAAAGTTAATTTTACACTGGAAGTAATTTATTGAGGATAAGATTCCCATTAACTTTGGTAACATTTCTTGTATTTCCCTCGCAACTAACTTTGATGACAGTGACTTTAATACTTTGTCTATACCAATATTATTTAAAGAATAAAATTAAAAAAGAAACGTACATTTACGACCTTCAATTTATTTCTCCTACGTTGGCGCTTTTATTAAGAGTATCAATTTCTTGAAAACAATTTTGTGATTCTTTTAAGCTCTTGAATATTCAAGAGATTGGTCACACGTGGCTTTGACGTAAGCTAAAGGGACATTTCATATTTGACTTCTCCATATCTAACATCCCGTTCGAAATAAGTGATTTTTTTGATTATTTTTGTGCATATTAAAAATTCACCTTTTAATATTAACTAGCAATAAAATAGATTATATTAATTTTTACTATCTCTTCACATAAAGACTCCTAACACATACTCCAACATTAATTACTCTAAGGGCAATATAGGAAAAAAATAATTAATTTATTTTTGAAATCTGAAAAAATTACTTATTTTGAACTACAAGAAAAAAACTAAAAATTTATTTATTTAGAATCGGAGGGAGTAATTTTTATGATGATATTAAATATGTATAAATTTTAATATCTAGTGTAGACAGATGTTAGCAAATCGCTGAATATCTACTTTCTTATGTTGTTGTATCTTCAAATTACACGACATACGGAATATAATATACATCTCAAATCTTGAAAGTATTAACAAATCATCAAATATCTACTTCTTTATATGTTTTATCTTCAACTTAAGGGATATGTTGTATATAATATACCAAAAGATAATCCAATTATATAATACCAAAAATGTAATGGATTTGGTATATTACGTATTACAACATAGATATATATCCTTAACGATCCGTTAAGTAGGATGCATAAGAATAATGCTGAAAAATAATGTATTAGTTATGTTGGTATTAGTTATGCTGACATATTTCTTATTCATTGCTTGGTTTAATATATTAAAGCATTGTATAATTTCTAAAAAAAATTGCTTGTTTACAAAACTACCCTCAAAACCAGTCCATCACTCTAACATTTTAAAAGAAACATATATTGAGAAATATTTTTATATGAAAAAAGTTTTAAAAAATTATTTGATTTGTCTACCTATATTATAAAATAGTAATAAATATTTATTTATAAGAAAAAATATGCTATGTATTTATTTATTTACTAGAGATATAATTTTATTTCTCGCTATTTGAATTTATTTTAAATTTGTATTAATATAATAACTAGCATATTTTAATCAAGCATAAATTTTGAAGGATAATTTTGTCTTTAACTAAGCTAACGCATGTATTAAAACTTATTGTATTGCTAATACCATGATTTTTTATGCATTAGTTATGCATAGGATAATACCAAATAGGATGTATAACTAATGCATAAGTTCAAAATATCTATCAAACAAGATATTATTAATACGCAAAGCTAACGCAAGTATTATTTTATCTAATGTATCATATCAAACAACCCCTAATTGTACAATGTAGTGCCTAAACATAAAGCGGTATTAGTACTAAATATGCCACCAAATCATGGATTGACTCATATGTGATTAACAGATAAGAGACAATCATGAGGAATACTAGGAGTGCTTTTCTTTAATCAATTTTGAATAATTGATTTTTGCTGTATGGCACTAGGGCGCCTAATCTGTTGAGATATTGGGCTCAACTCAACTGCAGCCCAATCTGAAGAACAAACAAACAGCAACAGATATTACATAAGTAGCCATTTTAAGACATTGTAAATATAGCCATTCTTTATTTAATACATACACCTGTATACACACACACACACAGATTTTTGATTTTATTTTTTTTGTGTATTTTTTATATAAGCGAGGGGTCAGTTTGTATTGGAAGATTCGAGAAAATAAAACAAACACCCTTTCAGAATTCTCTCCCTTCTCTCTCTTCGATACTGTTCACCGTCTCTTTTCTTCTCCAAATCCATGGCTTCCATGGACATTAACATGGTATCAGAGCGGGTCATTCGACTCTTCTCGTCAAGAGCTATCATCTGGTACTAGCCTCGTCGTCTATCGTTCAAGTTTTCACCAGTTTTCACAAACTAGGGTTTTCTTCGTTTTTCTTCGCAGTCGGTTAGTATCTCTTCTTCGATTCATCAATTTTGAAGTTGCTTGTTGTTTCATCGACACTACTCGTGGTGTGTTCACAGAAGTTTTGTGTTCCTTCTTCGATTCATCAATTTTGAAGTTGCTTGTTGTTTCATCGGTACTACTCATGGTGTGTTTACAAAGTTTTGTGTCTTAAATCAATTAGTTTTGAGTAACAGTTTTGTATCTCACATTCTCGTTTTCTTTGTTCATTTGTTGTCACTCACACTTAAAATGACTGATCAAAGTGAAAATCCTCCTCATGTACCTACTAGCTTCGTTCCTGACCCGTCGAATCCTCTATTTCTTATGTCTTCTGATGTACCTGGGGTTTCTGTAGTTGCCAACCAGTTTTCAGGTGTTGGTTTTGGGGGTTGGAGAAGAAGTATAATTGTTTCCTTATCAGCTAGAAACAAATTAGGTTTTATCGATGGGTCTGTTCCAAAACCTGCTGCAAATTCCCTTCAGTCTAAGCAGTGGGATAGATGTAATAATCTAGTCATATCCTGGCTTACAAATTCCCTTTCACCTGAAATAGCTGAGAGTGTCCAATACTCCGACACTGCTCAGAGTATTTGGAATCAGCTAAACATCAGATATGGAGCAGTCAATGGCACAAAAATCTTTGAAATCAAACTAGAGTTAGCCTCCACCACTCAGGGATCTTTGGACATAGCATCATATTTCAATAGGTTAAAGAAGTTATGGGATGAGTTGAATTTTATGAGGTCTTCAAGGTGTAATGCATCTACTTGTGGTGATGCATGTACTGCTAGAGCTGAATTTCAGCAGGAAGATGATGAGAACAAATTACATCAATTCCTCATGGGCCTGAATGACACATACTTAGGGATTAGAAGTAATATTCTCATGATGCAACCCCCTCCTTCATTAGACACTGCTTACAACATATTACTTCAAGATGAAAGACAAAGACAGATCAGCCGTGTGCCATCACAATTTGGTGGTGAGTCTAGTGCCTTCAACACTCACTTCATCAATAAACCTTCTACTAAAACCCCTGCACCATATCTACATGCCAAGCAATTTAACCAAAAACTCAACTTTGACACCACAAAGCCAAACATTACATGTAGATATTGTAAGAAACCGGGTCATTCAATTGATAAGTGCTATAAGCTGCATGGTTTTCCACCAGAGTTCAAGTTTACCAGAAACAAAAGAATTGCTGCTAATGTTGAGACACAAGGATGTGCCAGCCCTGTTAATTCTTCAAGCTCAAATGAAGGTAATCAGGGGCAGTCTAGCTCAGAATCTGGTATACCTGGCTTAACAAAGGACCAATATGCACAGCTCATGATGCTTCTTCAGCAGACTCAGATTTCAGAATCTCAGCATCAACCAAACATTATGGGGTCTGCAAACTTTGCTGGTACTCTTCCTTCTTATTTCAGTCCTCTAAAAGATGTTTCTTATGGTGCTTGCATGTTGACTAGAGTTAATACATTCATTTGGATTATAGATTCTGGTGCCACTGACCATATGACCTCTAATAAAACCCTTCTCTTTGACATCAAACCATTAGTTGTGCCTTTCTTAGTTGTCTTGCCAAATGGTTACAAAGTGAAAGTAACCTGTACTGGATCCATCATATTTTTGTGTTTTACTTTGCACAATGTGCTCTATATACCTAGCTTTCAGTACAATCTCATCTCTGTCTCCAAACTTTTATACCAACTGAATTCTATTGTTCTATTTACAAAATTTTCTTGCTTGATACAGGCCCCTTCTCTGAAGAGGCCACTGGAAATGGTAAACTGGATGATGGTCTCTACAAACTTGTTCAGTCTTCTGATTCTTCCCTTTCCCCATGTCTTTACAATTCCTCATTAGCTGTTGCTTCTGCCTCTTCTTCTCAATCTTCTTATCATTGTGAAAAACATTCTGAATTGAATAAAATGGAGGTCTTATGGCATAATAGGCTGGGACACATCCCCTTTGTAAAAATGAAAACCATCTCTTCTATTCCATACAAGTTTTCAAATAAACAGCCTTTTGTGTGTACTATTTGTCCATTAGCTAGACATTCTAAACTACCATTTCCTGACAGCTCTATAAAAACAAATCATCCTTTTCAACTTATTCATTTGGACACCTGGGGACCATACACCACTGCTACTTATACTAGCTGTAAATATTTTTTAACCATTGTTGATGATTTTACAAGAGCTACTTGGACCCACCTTATGGGATCCAAAAGTAATGCATTCCCCATTATCAAAGCCTTTATTGCTATGGTCAAAACTCAGTTTCAATCTCATGTCCAAACCATAAGAAGTGATAATGCTCTTGAACTTGGGTCTAGCACTGCTGGGGTTGATTTTTTTTGCTGAAAATGGCATCATTCACCAAACTTCTTGTCCTTATACACCACAACAAAATGGTGTAGTTGAAAGAAAACATAGACATTTACTGGAAACTGCCAGAGCTTTACTTTTTCAATCCCATCTTCCTCTACACTTCTGGGGGGATTGTGTCCTCACTGCCACCTACCTTATCAATAGATTTCCTTCCAAGTTACTTAACAATAAATCCCCATATGAATTACTTTTTGGTCACAGTCCATCTTATACCCATCTTAGATCTTTTGGTTGTTTGTGCTTTGCCTCTATACCAAAACACCATAGAGGCAAGTTCCATCCAAGAGCTGATCCATGTGTGTTTCTGGGGTACCCATTGGGCAAGAAAGGCTATAAGTTGTATAATTTGAAGACTAAACTCACATTTGTCTCTAGAGATGTGTCTTTTCATGAGAACATTTACCCTTTTGCTCCTTCAGGGGGCTCCTCCATTATTCCTCCTCCTGTTGTGTGTCCACCTATTGATGATGATCCTTCCCTCAGTATCTCTTCCTTCCATCCTCCTTCCTCTTTACATCCACCTATTTCCAGCTTTATTCCACCTTCCTCTCCTGTTGATTCTTCAGCACATTGCCCTTCTGCTCTTCCTATTTCCTCTACTCAACCAGACCATGTGTTACCTGCTATTAGAAGATCATCCAGACCCCATGTTCCACCTGCCCATCTTAACCAATATGTTTGCAACCTACCTCCTTCCCTTTCTGGCACTAGTTCTTTATCCCCTTGTTGTAATAGCTCAGTCCTCATGGCACCTGCTGAACCATCCTCCTACCAGCAAGCTGCCTCTGATCCTGCCTGGCATGATGCCATGACCAAGGAGTTTGAGGCTTTGCAAGCCAATAATACTTGGTCCATTGTTCATCTCCCACCTGGGAAGAAGCCAATTGGGTGAAAATGGGTTTATAAGGTGAAATATAAAGCTGATGGGTGTGTGGAAAGATATAAAGCCAGGTTGGTTGTTAGGGGTGACACTCAGGTAGAGGGTGTGGACTTCACTAATACCTTTTCCCCTGTTGTTAAATTCTCAACTATTAAATCTTTAATTGCTGTTGCTGTGAAACAGTCCTGGCCTCTCTTCCAACTTGATGTCAACAATGCTTTCCTCCATGGTGATTTGAATGAGGAGGTTTATATGAAACTGCCCCCTGGTTTGGTTGTCTCTTCTTCTTCTGCTTCCTCTTCTGTTCCTTCCTCTTCTTCTTCTATTTCTTCCTCTTCTTCTTCTCCTCCTTTGGTATGCCTGCTTCAGAAATCATTGTATGGCTTAAGACAAGCTTCTAGGCAATGGTATGCCAAGCTTTCTGAAGCTTTGAGCTCTAAGGGGTATTCTTCCTCCCTTAATGATTACTCTCTCTTTCATAAGAAATCTGGTTCTTCTATTGTGCTGTTGGCTGTGTATGTTGATGACATTATCTTAACTGGAAATGACTTGCCAGAAATTAATGCTTTGAAGTCTTTTTTGGATTCTACTTTTAAGATCAAAAATTTGGGTGTCCTCAATTATTTTCTTGGCATTGAAGTCTGTTATTCTTCTGCTGGTATTCTCCTTCACCAAAGAAAGTTCATTACTGACCTTCTTTCTTCCTATAATTGTCTTGATGCTACTCCTGTCACTTGCCCTCTTGATCTATCTGTCAAACTCAAACAAGACTTGGGTACTCCTCTTCCTTCCCCTGAGACTTACAGAAGTCTTGTTGGGAAACTTAACTTCCTTACTCATACCAGACCTGATTTAGCCTTTGCTGTCCAACATCTCAGTCAGTTTCTTCAATCTCCTTCTTCTACACACATGTCTGCTGCTTTACACACCTTAAGGTACCTTAAGGGGACTCTTGATCTTGGGATCTTCCTTAATAACTCTCCTAGTTTGGCTCTTTCTGCCTATTGTGATAGTGACTGGGCATCTTGCCCAGACACAAGGAGATCAGTTTCTGGTTTTTGCATCCTTTTAGGGGGTTCTTTGATTAGCTGGAAAGCTAAGAAACAACCTGTAGTGTCTTTGTCCTCAGCTGAGGCTGAATATAGGGCCATGAGCAAAGTTGTTGGTGAAATCACTTGGCTTACTCGTTTGTTCTCTGATTTTGGGTTTCCTATTTCTTCTCCTGTCCCTGTTTTTTGTGACAACCAAGCTGCCATCCACATAGCCAACAATCCTGTCTTCCATGAGCGCACCAAACACATTGAACTTGATTGCCATTTCATTCGGACTAAGCTTCAGGAGGGTCTCATCACTTTACATCATGTTATTTCTGGCTCACAACTTGCTGACATTTTTACAAAGCCCTTGACAGGTATCCTGCATCATTCATTCTTGCCCAAGCTGGGTGTTCATCCACCCTCCAGCTTGAGGGGGGGGGTGTTGAGATATTGGGCTCAACTCAACTGCAGCCCAATCTGAAGAACAAACAAACAGCAACAGATATTACATAAGTAGCCATTTTAAGACATTGTAAATATAGCCATTCTTTATTTAATACATACACCTGTATACACACACACACACAGATTTTTGATTTTATTTTTTTTGTGTATTTTTGATATAAGCGAGGGGTCAGTTTGTATTGGAAGATTCGAGAAAATAAAACAAACACCCTTTCAGAATTCTCTCCCTTCTCTCTCTTCGATACTGTTCACCGTCTCTTTTCTTCTCCAAATCCATGGCTTCCATGGACATTAACATAATCTTGCTATAATCAAATTTTCTGGTTGCTCTAATCTATCTTTGTTTTATTTAAATGGTGTTGGTTAAATTTAACCATTAGACTGCAATTTAATCATGAATTTATTTATGATCAAGAGTTAGATCGGGCCAATATTTTTTGTACTGGTTAACGAAAATGGGGTGTGATATAAGTCACGGGTTCGAATCTTAAAATTAAATATTGATAGTTGCATCAGGATAGATTATCTACATCATACTTTTTGGGGTGCGCCCCTTCCTCAGACCATACATAAGTACGAAATACTTTATACATCGGGCTGTCATTTTTCTAATATAAATGGGGTAATGAATGATTTACTGTGTTTACCCTAAAAAAGGATACTAATTGAATTTATATTGTGATTTTAAAGACACGTGATTTACTTGGCACAAACTGAGAAAAACGTAAATTGATATTGAAACTAACTGCAAATAGAAATAAAGAAAACCAATAGAAATGTATAGCTTTGATCCTCGAACTAGGTCGCCTTCGAATCAAATAAGTATTTCACTGGAAAAAATATGAACAGAGTAACAGTGTGTTAAAAGCTTAAGGGAAACATAGTATATTGTTTTATGTATTGTGAATATGATGATCACGCCTGTTAATTAGGGATTTTGACGTGTTTCATGTTCCTTCTTGCTTACGATACGATTATAAATTGTTACAAAATAGTCCAAAAGGCTCATAAGTTGTGCTTGATTACAGGTTTGATCAACAAAGTGACAAAATGTTAAAAATCGGCTCAAAAGGAGTGAAACCTGCTCAAGTACAAAAAAACAAGGCAAACTCAGTACAAACAGGCCTAGTGCGGCCGTACTACAATTTGTTCACTCAGCACTAGGGAATTCAGAGAGCTGGCAAAATGAGCTTTAAGGCAGTGCGGCCGCACTCGATCTTGTGCGGTCCGCACTGAAGGTTCCGTGGCCGTACTACTATTCTGTGCGGTCCGCGGAAGAGAAGATCAAAGAGATGACATTTTCAAGGATCAAGCCAGTGTGGTCCGCGATCATGTTTTTGTGGACCGCATTGAAGATCTCCGCGGCCGCGATTCATTCTGCGCGGTCCGCGGAGCCTGAATTCAGAGAGTCAAAACTTCAAGACCAAGAGCCTAGTGCAGCCGCGGTCCATTTTGTCCGGCCCGCACTGACCCCCGCAGGGGTATTTTTGTCTAGTTTTTTTATCATAGTATAAATAGAATATTTTACCATTTTTAGGTCATTTGTTAGTTCCTGAACACAGCTGCGCTCGTGAGAAGCTAGTTTGTAGCCATTTTAGCATCTTAACTTAGATCCAATGATAGATTCTCTGTATTTTCATTAGCATTTAATTAATACGTCTTGTCATTCATCTATTTCTCTATTTTTTTTGTTCTAGTATGAGTAGCTAAACTCATTATCGAGGGTTGTGGCTCAACCTAGTGTGGGTAATTGATGGGTGTTTCCATCTAGGGTTAGATTGACTATGGGTGTTTGCTATTTGGGTTAATTTTATGGTTTAATCTATGAATTGGTGGTTGCAAACACTGGTTTGCGCTAAGTTGACTTGGCTCTTCTTGAGAAAGAGAGCCTAAATCTCCAAAATTGATCCAACAAGGAATTGGGATGGACTCAAGAGAATTGATAGTCCCAATTAAAGGATTAAACCTCGAGAGAGTAATTATCCGACTTGAACCTTAGTTGCTTGAGTTAATTTGCCTACCCATTTGGTCTCGAGAGAGCCAATTCGGCAAAATCACTCTCTCTACCGAGAGGTGTGAGAGTAGGTAAAATTATGCAACGATTATAGTATACTTCCCAACCAAGTCAATCAAACCTTACAATCAATTACCCGTCATTTAACCATTTAGGTGAAATTCACTACCCTAATGCCTTCTCATCCATTAAATACAACTCCAGCGATCTTCGCATTAGCATAATTTAGATCTAATTAGTAATTGATAATATTAGTTTATTAATAAAAAATCAAAAGATGTTTGGAAGTGATATTTGGAACAATTACACGACTCTAGTCTAGATAGATACATCAACTCCCTTCCTAGCTCCCTGAGAAAGTCGATCTCGACCCTCATATCGGATAAAAGTCATTGCGACCCTCTCTTCCTACTCTATAGTAGTGTGGAGTTGGCAGCGATCACTTTTTGGCACCGTTGTCCGGGAGCTAACAGTTTTGACTATCTGTTTAGTTGGTGTTGTCTTTTGTTTCTCTTTCCTTCTTTGTTACTTACTTGTTTGTGATATTACTCAGGTACCAACATGGCTTTAAACAACTCTAATGACCCTCTTGGAAACGTGATAGCGGGAGAGGAAGTGAATGATATTGAGCAAGATGAGGTGCCTCTTGCACCTCAAGGACAACGGAGAGACCGAAATGTCAATGCTATTCCAAATGATAATATTCCAGACCCTCATCCCCCACCTCCAAGAGTGGCTCCCAGAGTATTACCGAACAAGGGCTATGAAAGTGCTATTGTTACACCCCGAATTCGGGTAGGCAAATTTCAGATAACAAATGTGATGTTGACCCTATTGGAGCAGCATGGACACTTTACGGATGTTGCGAATCAAAATGCATGCAAGTATCTAAAGGGATTCATAGATACATGATGGGTGAGTAAAAAGACGAATGTGTTCGAGGATGCGCTGAAGTTGAGACTTTTAACGTTCTCACATTTGGGAAAGGCTTTAAATTGGCTCGATGGCTCTCCAACCATTCCATCACAATGTGGGATGAGTTAGCAGATAAATTCATTGCCAATTTCTTCTCACCGAGTCATATTCAAGAGATTGGTCATCCAATTGCATAAGGAATTGCATGACCATGGTCAAGCTATTTCCGAGCTTACTACTACTATGAATCAATTGGCGAAGGCGCAATTGCAACAAGTCCAAAATTCATGCCAAGTAAAAGTCATGGAAGGTATTACTATGCCTAAATGGAGGCAAGAGGGCAACAATCTCAAGGAAATTGTAAAAAATATGACAACAATGATGGTGGTGGTTATTCAAATGAGTATTATGATGATCAAAGCGAAGAGGTTCAATATGCCAACAACTACCAAGGTAATAGAGGCAACTCTTCAAATCAACAATAGCTACCCCAAGAAAATTGGGGCAATCAACAACAAGGCGGAGGTAATTAGAATAACAACAATTAACAATAAGGTGGTGGCAATTGGAATAATAATAATCAAAGCAACAATTGGGGTAATCAAAATAACAACCAAGGCAACTGGAATGGAAACAACAATAATTGGAGCAACAATAACAATCAAGGCGTGTGGAACAATAATGGTAACCAAGGTAATAGGGGGCAAGGCTTTCAAAGGCCCCCAATGTACCAACAATCAAGTAATCCACCCCCTTTCCCTTCTCAAGGTCTGAGTTCTTCCGGAAGTGATATGGGGAAGATTGAAAGTATGTTCGAGCAAATGATTAAAAAGAACCAAGATTCTGATGCGCAATTGGCATCTCATGCTACATCTATCCGGAATTTGGAGGTGCAACTAGGCCAAATTTCTCAAGCTTTGAATACTCAACCTAAGGATGCTCTACCAAGTGACACGGTAGTGAACTCGAAGGGTGGGAATAACAATCATGTGATGGCGGTTACAACAAGAAGTGGGAGAGGAGGTGATGTGAATGCCTCAAAGCAAAATCAAGTTATGGATGATGATGTTGAGTTGCGAGATAATGACGAACCTTTGGTTGTTGAAGATGTGGTTAAAGAGAATGTAAACAATGATGTTTGAATTGATATTGATGAGGGCGAGGTAGAAACTCAAGATGTTGTGAACTCGTCTACGGAATACGTGATTGACATGCACGAGCCGGTTGTACCAAAAGCCAAGGCACCCTTGTCTAGGCCGCCTCCACCTTATCCCCAAAGGCTAGCAAAGCAAAGGAATGATAACCAATTCAAGAAGTTTATTAATATGATGAAGAGCTTGTCCATAAATGTGCCTTTAGTGGAGACTCTTTAACAAATTTCGGTATATGCCAAGTTTATAAAGGATCTAGTGACAAAGAAGAGCTCTATGAATTGTGAAACAATAAAGATAACTCATCAAGTGAATACTATAGTGCATTCAATGGCAACAAAGCTTGAATACCCTGGAGATTTTACTATCCCGTGTACCATTGGAAGTGCGGACTTTAGCAAAGCTTCATGTGACTTGGGAGCTAGTATCAATTTGATGACGTACCTGGTTTTCAAAACTTTGGGTATTGGGTAACCTTGACCAACTTCAATGAGACTTCAAAATGGCGGATCGGTCGATAAAGCGACCCTTGGGAATGATTGATGATGTGCTTGTTGGGGTGGACAAATTCATATTGGTGGCCGACTTTGTCATTTTGGATTGTGATTTAGATTATGAGGTTTCGATTATCTTGGGTAGACCTTTCCTTGCAATGGGGAAGGCATTGGTTAATGTTGAAGCAAGTGAATTCAGTTTCTGATTGGGTGATAAAAAGGTCGTCTTCCATGTTCGCAAATCCATGAAGCAATCCAATAGCACAAAGGTGTGCTCATTTGTAGATCTTGTCACAGCTGTGATTGTGGATGATACTAGTGTTATGATCAACATGGAGGATCCTCTTGAGGCCGTGCTTTTGAACATGGATGCCAATGATGATGCTAGTAGAGTGGAGTACGTGAATGCCCTACATGGGATGGGCTTTTATTCGTATGAGCTTAGGAAATTATCTTTGGATCTTGAAAATCGGACAAATAAATCAACAAAGACATCATTTGAGGAGCCATCGTTGTTGGAGTTGAAGCCACTTGCTCCACACCTCAGGTATGAATTCCTGGTCCCAAATTCTACTTTACCAGTCATTCTTTTTCCTTTCCTTACTAACATGCAGGTTGAGGGCACTTTGGCAGTTCTTCAAAAGCAGAAAAGGGCAATGATGGACTCTAGCTGACATACAGGGAATAAGCCCCGCATTTTGCATGCACAAAATTATCTTGGAGGAGGATGCAAAGCCTTCCTTGGAGCATCAAAGAAGATTGAATGAGGCTATGCAAGAAGTTTTGAAGAAAGATGTGATCAAATGGTTGGACGCAGCGGTTGTGTACCCCATCTTTGATAGTTCGTGGACTTCTCTGGTGCAATGTGTGCCAAAGAAGGGCGGTATGACTTTGGTGCCCAATGAAAACAATGAACTTATTCCTACTCGGACGGTCACCGGGTGGGGAGTATGTATGGATTATCGGAAGCTAAACATGGTGACCCAAAAAGATCATTTTCCATTGCCATTCCTTGACCAAATATTAGATCGACTGGCGGGGCGTGCTTTTTATTGCTTTTTGGATGGTTACTCGGGGTACAATTAAATTTTAATTGCCTCGGAGGATCAAGAGAAGACAACTTTTACCTGTCCGTATGGCACTTTTGGTTTCTCTAAAATGTCATTCGATTGTGTAATGCTTCAGCGACATTCCAACGATGCATGATGGCTATTTTCACCTCCATGGTGGACAATATCTTGGAGGTTTTCATAGATGATTTCGGTGTGGTTGGGGATTCCTTTGATGAATGTTTGGGAAATTTTGATAGAGTGTTGGCCCAGTATAAAGACACCAACCTTGTGCTCAATTGGGAAAAATTTCAATTCATGGTAGAAGAGGGTATAGTGTTGGGTCACAAAATTTCAAAGCGGGGAGTTGAAATGAATAAAGCCAAGATAGAGGTGATTTCAAGGCTTCCTCCCCCTACTTCTGTCAAAGGGGTGAGTAGTTTCCTTAGGCATGCGGGTTTTTACCGAAGGTTTATAAAGGATTTTTCCAAAGTGGTACACCCTTTGTGCAAGTTGCTCGAAAAAGAAGAAAAATTTGTGTTCTATGAGTGTTGTATGAAAGCATTCGAGCTTCTCAAGCTCAAGTTGACTTCTACCTCGATCATTACTGCACCAAATTGGAGCTTGCCTTTCGAGCTCATGTGTGATGCTAGTGATATTGCGGTTGGGGCTGTTTGGGCCAAAGGATCAACAAGATGTTTCATCCAGTTTACTATGCAAGCAAGACCATGAATGAGTCTCAAAGGAACTACATGGTGACCGAGAAAGAATTGTTGGCTATTGTGTTTGCTATGTAAAAGTTTCAACCTTATCTTATGGGGGCAAAAGTTATAGTGCACATCAATCATGCCACCCTTGGGTATTTGATGACAAAGAAATACTCCAAGGCAAGATTGATGAGATGGGTACTAATACTCCAAGAGTTTGAACTAGAAATTGTTGACCGGAAAAGTGGTGAGAATCAAGTGGCGACCCACTTGTCTCGTTTGGAGGAGGAGGGGAGGCCTTGTGATGGCCTTAAGATCAATGATTTATTTCTCGACGAGCAACTCCTTGTGGTGTCAATGAATGATATGCCATGGTTTGCCGATGTTTCCAATTACCTTGTGACCGGAATAATTCTGTAGGAACTCTCTTCTAACCAAAGGAAGAAGCTCAAGTGGGATAGCTTGGATTTTTATTGGGACGATCCATATGTGTTCAAGATTTGCACGGATGGTGTGATTCGTAGATGTGTACCGGAGGAGGAACATTTGGGTATCTTGGAGATTTGTCATTCCTCTCCCTATGGTGGAAATCATGGCGGGGCGAGGGCGGCTTCTAAAGTTCTTAGTGGTGGATTCTATTGGCCAACCTTGTTCAAAGATGCGGGTGATTTTTTGAAGAGTTGTGATAAATGCCAAAGGGCGGGTGGAATTTCAAAAATGGATGAGATGCCTCTCAATACAATTCTTGAAGTGGTTATCTTTGATGTTTGGGGCATCGATTTCATGGGTCCATATTTTAGCTCTTATAGGAACACTTACATTCTAGTGGCGGTTGATTATGCATCAAAATTGATTGAAGCCGTGGCTTTGCCTAACAATAAAACCCGAAGTGTTGTTGCATTTATTAAAAAGAGCATTTTCACAAGGTTTTGCACTCCTCATGCGATTATTAGTGATGGGGGGTCTCACTTTTGCAACAAGGCTTCTGACATGTTGCTTTCCAAGTACGGTGTCAATAATAAGGTTTCTACCCCCTATCATCCTCAAACTAGTGGTCAAGTGGAAGTCTCCAACAGGGAAATCAAAAGTATCTTGTCAAAGACGGTCAATGCTAATAGGACCGATTGGTCGAAGAAGTTGGATGACGCTCTATGAGCTTATCGGACGTCTTACAAAACTCTGATTGGTATGTCTCCGTATCAGTTGGTGTTTGGGAAAGCCTGTCATCTACCGGTTGAGTTAGAGCACAAAGCCATGTGGGCTTTTAGAAAGTTGAAATTGGAATGGGATATTGCGGCTAATCTTCATGTTGAACAAGTCAATGAACTTGATGAGTTTAGATTACATGCCTACTCCAGTTCGTCCCTGTACAAGGACAAGATAAAGTACCTTCATGATAAATATGCTCGTGGAAAGGAGTTCAAAGTTGGTGATTTGGTTCTCTTGTTCAATTCTTGGTTACATCTGTTTCCTGGGAAGCTTAAATCAAAGCGGCGTGGGCCATTTGAAGTTATGTTCTTGACCCCATTTGGTGCTCTTGATCTAAGGAACAAAAATGGTAATGTTTTCAGAGTTAATGGGCATCGGGTCAAGCACTATCTTGTATAGTTTGATGACAGCCACGTGGTGGCGCTTCTTCATCTAATGTGATGTGGTAACATCCGTCGTGCCGCGATTTAGATCAGGTGCTTCTTGGGAGGCAACCCATGCCTTTTTCTTCTTGTTTTCTTTGATTTTCTTTGATTTTCTTTGTAGTGCAGGATTTATTTTTGGGCTAATTGGTTGTGAGAAGTTGCAAAGATTGTGTTGATGTAGTGCAAAACAATCTAAAGAAAATGACCGATCTCTGAAGCTGCAACTGCGGCCGCATTGCACTTTGTGCGGTCCGCACTAGTGAAGGCTAAATGGGGAACTCCCTGAAGTTTGCCACCGCGTCTGCATTGCATGTTGTGCGGATCGTGGTAGACCTTTGCGGCTGCGGCCTGTTTTGTGCGGACCGCAGAGGTTTCCTTCTCAAGCTTCTTCTGAAAAAACCCAGCTCCAACCACAGTCTGTTTTGTGCGGCCGCGCTGGTAGGTGAGAATGGGTCCCAGCGGTTGTCTATAAAAAGACCTCAAAGACCCATGTTTACACTTTTTGCCAATTTTAAACTCATAAGAGACTAAACACTGTTCTGTTAGATAATACGCTTAACGCTGGGGGGGGGGGGGGTGAATAGCATTATAATAAAAATTAGCGTAAACTTGCGAAATTTAAAAATTGTAGGAAATAAATAAGTGCGATAAGTAAATAAATAAGAACGAACGCACCGATGTATCCTGGTTCACCACAACCCGTGGCTAGTCCAGTCCCCGAGAGACTCTCTCGAGATTTCCACTATCTTCGCCAAGCTTACGGGTGCTTAACAAACCGTTACAATTGCAGAAGGATACCACACCTTAAGACTTCACTTGCTTGAGGATACCTCACCCCAAGACTTCAACCACTAAGACTTTGGGTACTTAGCAAACCCGACAAATGAGAAGATGTGTTCTTCTCAAACAACTCTCTTTTACAACAAATACTCTCACAATAGAGTGGATAAAGAGAAACAAAGTAAGCTCTATGAACAACACAAAGTTTTCTATCAAATGGCTCAACAAAAGCTCTAAAATGATGCTTGAAAATGATCAATATGTATATCAATATATGCAGGAGTTGTGTGTTTAAAAATCAGCTCAAAAGACCTCTTTTTATAGGTGAAAAAGTGGTGCTGACCGTTGCTTAATTGATAAATAAAATCCCTGATTCTGTGCTCAGACAATCGATTGTTTGGAGTAGACAATCGATTGTTTGACCAGCGTTCAAAAAACAGATTCCTGATTTTAGGCTAAACAATCGATTATATGGACTAAATAATCGATTGTTTTCAACGTTCAAAAATCAATTGAGGATTCTGTGGGAACGGTCAAAATATAATCGATTGTATGAAAATGACAATCGATTGTTTATGAATATAATCGATTGTATGAAAAAATAATCGATTGTTTAGATGTTTAAAAACTTCGGTTGCACACTGTTTCAACATAATCGATTGTTAAAAGTAGACAATCGATTGTTTGCTATTTTGAAAAACTTCAGATCACACTGTCTTAATACAATCGATTGTTAAAACTGTATAATCGATTGTTTGCTACTTTGAAAAACACAATCGATTGTACGGAGCATATAATCGATTGTTTAGGTCCAGATTTAAAAGACATGTTTTAAAACCTTTAACATCATTTTGTTTTAACACAAAGATGTATGTTTATGAAAGATATGATAAAATATTATATGCATGTTTATGATGACCTAATGTTGAGCCAAAGGATAAGATAACTTAAACGTTGTCCCTACATTGGTTCTACCAAACGACCTACGTCTTGGGTCTTCGGTCTTGAACTCTTTGGCTCGTTCATGTAATTCCGTCATCAGTATGCTTCTCGCCATTTGATTGATTTGTCATACAATATCGTTGTTTGACACTTGACTTCATTGTTTGTCATTCATCAAAACCTATACCTGAAAATCATGCTCATACAACCAAAGCGCACATATCATAGATATACATGATTTCCAACATGTTCATCCTTCTTCCCTGCTCGTGATTAATCATTGCTTTGTTTTTATTCTTCCTGCTCAAATTCTGGTAACATTTCACCTAACTACTTTTAGTCTAAGTGTTTAATTTCATTTAATTTCATTTCTGGTACCTTGTAGTGCTTCTTCTCCCGTATTTTTACAATTTTTAGGCTAGTTGAATTCAGATGTTGATTCTGGTGTATTTAGTGAGTGTAATGAACTAGGTAAATTGAGTAGGGACCTTACCTAGGTGTGAATTTGAATTAAGTAGCTAAACCTTTAACTTTAACTCACTTCCGTAACAAGGCACCCTCCGTGGACCGCGGTCAATTTTGTGCGATCCGCAACACCAGTTTGTGCGGATTGCGGTGATGATTTTCTGAAAGTTGACCTTATGCCTAGTGTCGCCGCATAGCATTTTGTGTGAACCGCACTGGCCTACCTCAGCCACAGTACCACTTTGTGTGATTCGCGATGGTCAGATTCAGAGAGTCTGTCATAGGAGTCCTACCCCAATGCGATCGCGATTGCTTTTGTGTGGTTCGCGGTGGCCATAGTGCGGCTACACTCCTTTTTGTGCAGTCCGCACTACCTATTCTACAACGTCTCTGCTACTTTATACTTCTGCTCTGAAATTCATTCTACACTAATGTCTCACTGTCTCTGCTGATACTAATAATGTTATATGTTGTGTTTGCAGGTAATGATTAAACAACAAGGTATAGGCTCAAAACAACCCAGCCGAGGTGATTACTCCTGGGAGTAAAAGGAAAGCAAATGATAAAACTCACTCCCCAAGTTCTGGAAAGTAAAAAGAGATTGAGAAAAGCAATAAAAGCAGCTGACAGAACTGCTGATAAATCGGGGAGTGAGTACGAGACCTTACAGGATGTTTCCTCAGATTCCATACCCACTCATGTCCCTAACTGGCCCGGGAGATTTAGACTGACAGATGACTCTCCTTCACCTTCACCAAATGCCGAAGCTTCAAAGCGTATATCTTCTGAGTCGTCTGAGGACTTAGCAGCCGGCAACGATGAGTACTCCACCTCCCCCACAGCTTCATTATCCGGGGAGATTGCAGGCGGAGGTGATGAGGGAGATGAGAAAGTACCTAAGGGGGGTGAGCCTCAATTTGGGGGATTGTCAGCTCTAGAAAACCCGAAGTCTGGGAGGACAGGGTTGTAAGCCAAGTAGCATATCACAAATTTCAAGAATGAGAGGAGTTTCATTGATAAAGACATTCTACCCCACAACCCTAATGTGCAGAGAGAGTTTAGAACTAGATTGGGTTGGGAGAATTTCTTAGATAACTGTGTGGAGGCAAATGAGCACCTGGTCAAGGAGTTTTACTGCAATGTAGCCCACATCGTCAAGGATTCAAAGGTTACCAAGGTTCGAAACAAAAGGTGTTATTCGATAGGAAGTCTCTGAATGATTATTTGGGGTTCACTGATGTTGATGAGTCCCATACATGGAAAAGCTATAGATGGGCGAATAGTTCCGTCCATGGTTAGCTCAGTACCTGGCAATCCTAGGTACCGTTCCGAATTGGCTGACTGTAGGGGTGAAAACTCTACAGAGGACCCTAAACTTTGAGGCGAGGGATTGGGAGACGTTTTTATGCAGCAGATTGGATCCTACCTCCCTTGATCAGACTCTACCTCTCCACCGGTCTATCTTAGTTGCTTCCATCATGGCAGGGTACCCCATCAATGTGGGTAATGTGATGTCCTGCATCATCTCGATTGTGGGCACTGAGACTGGCATGAAATACCTTTTCCCTAACACCCTGACCATGTACTTCAGAGACTTGAAGGTAGAAAAGAGGTGGTTTGACATCAAGGTAAAGGCAACAACTCAGTTCTCATGGTACAGTTTGAGGGGGCCAGACAATCCCAAGGACAAGAGCTATGGGCACCTGCTTCTGCCCCAACTGGCCAGTCTGAAGAGGCAGTTGTGGTAAGGGCCTCCACTGAGCCTGCTTCTACTTTTGTTGAGCTGCCTCCTGGTCCTTTCACTGCTGACTTGCCTCTTGGTCCTTCTACCTGAGCTGGCCCAGAGATTCCACCCACCCAGACCCATCCTATCACTACCCATGGATTGAGTCAGGCGCTTCAGAGCCTGAACAAGTGGATGTACACTATGTCGTCCAAGTTGTCTACATTGACTTCTACCATCGCGGCTCAGTCGGCACCACAACCAGCACAGGTCACATAGTCTATAGAGGATGCCTTGAAGAATATTCTTGAAAACCAGGAGAATATCCTCTGTACTCATGGTGCCTTGGCTAAGGATGTAGTTTCGCACAGCAAGACTCTCAAAGAGCTTGCTTGGGAGAACGAGAAGATACGCAAGACACGGGCTTCTAAGGAGTCTGTGAAAGAGTTGAGGGGGGTGGATAGACTGAAAGCAGACCAGCAGGCTTTAAACATACAGTTTGAGGACCCAGGACCAGTAGCAGTACCAGCAACAGAGTCCCAGCAATAGCAGACACAGAGGCCTCCAAAGAGGAGGAGGATCATCCCGAGCACAAATGATGCCATCATCCAGTTGGCGGACCCACCAGAGGATTCCTCTAGTTAGCCATAAGATGTACTTGAGCAGTAGGACATCGGGAACCAGTCTGAAGTTCCCGAGCATATAGAGGACCCAGGGACCACTCGTGAGCCTATGCAAATGGACGTGGCTTAGGGAGTCTTCATATCCTTTCTCTGTTTATTTTTGGTACTTATTTGATTTAGTTGGAATTGGAGACAATGCCAACTTTTATTTGAGGGGGTGCGCCCTTTATCTTATCTTTGGATGATTGTACATATATATTGATTTAGTTTATGCATATTTGATTGTTATTTGGGGTGTATATAACTTTACATTTAGTTACTTTTACCACACTTTCTATCATTCATTTGGTCTGTATATAAAGTTACACTATTGTATATATTCATTCCCCATTGTATATTCAAATCCCCTATTCTACATATTCATTCTATTTTCTATTTTTGTAAAAAATTTCATTTTTAGCATTTTATATAGGCTCGTAGGTTTTTGTTTCATTTAGGTGCTTGGAAAAAGACAATACCTAGCTGGTGGCCTGTGTTTGGGTTGGTGATTCGACGCAAAAGCCCCCGTAACCGGAGGAAGTTGATAAGGGAGCTTCGGTAGAAGTTCCAGATCCAGAAAAAGTCGAGTTCGCTCCATCCCAAACTAATATGATCGAGGATAAAACCGGAGGTGAGGCTTCTCAGATAGTTGAAGATATCCCTAGGGACGATCTCTGAGTGATCGATATCTTCGAGTCCACTCAATTTTTGGACTCCACACTCTGTGAGGCTGCTAAGTTAGTAGGTCTCTCTTGAAAGGGTCCTAAAGGAACAATTGATATCCATGGATTCTTAGATGGGGTCGAGTTTGCTAGTGACTTACCGATTCTGAAGAAAACATCGTCCCCGCGTGCTACTGGGCCTTTGTCAAGCCCAAAATTGGTGGACCAATTCCCAGTGCCGAGTGTTAACCACGACCGTAGGTGGATATAGTGCTTTCCGTATCGGAGGATGCTCGGGTCTTCTTTTCCCCCATGGGTATTGCCGCTATCTGAGGTGCTTGGTGATCGAAGAAGACCAAGCTGTGATGAATGCAGTGGGAGCCGCTTGATTGTTCAACGAGGACCAACATGCTCTGAATCGGGTAACTTTGATTGTATTATCTCTTTTAAACTCAGATTCATCGGTAATTCTAACATTTTCTTCCTTTCTTGTAGGCTTCATTATTGCATCACAAAGATTTTCTTCGAATACAGGAGGAGCCCGGGGTTGAGGTTCGAGATCTCACTAAGAAAAATAACACTTACAAGCTTTTCAGCAAGATGCTTTAGGCAGATTTAGTGACGACCTAGGAAGAGCATGCTAAGATAGACGAACAGGCATTCCAACTGCTTCATGATAGCAAAGATGGGTTGGAGATAACGATTAATGATCTGATTCTACAGGTTCGGCAGAAACTCGAGCAAATCAAGGACCTTCAGAGACAAATAGATGACGTACGAGCCGAAGCTAAAAATTTCAAGGGGTGTATGGGCATCTTAACTTCAAAAAAGGAAGCAAAGGAGAAAAAATCGGCGCAGGCCACGAAAATCAAATAGCTTTAGTCCCAATTGGATTCGGCGGTCTCTGATAAGGTGAAACTGGCAGACGAATTTGAGGTTGCCAAAGCTGAGGTGTCCATGGCCAAAATTAAAGTCGATGCTAAAATGGCCTAGTTAAAGGTTGACGCCGAGGCCACCCATATGAAGTCCAGGAGTGTGGTGGATAATGTGTTATGGACAGCTCGAAGGGAAGCCCTCGAGGAAGTCCAAGCTTTAGGTTTTGATGTTATAGGCGAGTTTGAGATTGCCAAAGTAGATGAGACAAGAGCATGGAAATTGGCCTTTCCTGAAGAAGACTCCGAGACCCTAAGTGGATTCGAAAGTGGAGAAGACCCCGAGGGTAAAGATGATGCTCCCGGAGATTACTAGGCCTTTTAGTATTTCATATTATATTATATGTTTCTATCGAGGCCGTTTCGGCTAGTAAAGAATTTCCATGGGGCTGTGTTGCCCCTTGCAAATGGCTTCCAATATATATATATATATATATATATATATATATATATATATATATATATATACACTTTCTTCCCTTTTTACATTGGTCAAAGCTCCTTATAAAATCACAAAGATATATTATAAGGTTCGAGTTGGAGATGGTAAAGACCGATAGTAAGTAATTCCCTTGACCATTTTTGATCAGTAATCCCTGAGTGAATGTTTGAGTGAGGATTTGCTCAAACTCAAAGTAAAAGTAGCACTTCAGTTTTATGGTCTAGTGAGGACGTACTCAAACTCGATATAAGGGGGCCTTCGGGCTTGATAGATAGTCCCCGAACGAGAATTTGCTCAATCTTGGGTTGAAGTAGCCCTTGGGCTTTGTAGTCGAGTGAGGACTTGCTCGAACTCGAAGTAAAAGTAGACCTTAGAATTAATGGTCGAGTGGGGACTGGCTTGCACTTGAGACAAGGTAGCCCTTGGGCTTGATAGATAGTCCTTGAGTGAGAATTTGCTCGAACACGGGTTAAGGTACCCTTGGGTTTTGTAGTATAGTGAGGACCTGCTCGAGCTCGAAGTAAAAGTAGAACTTAGGCTTTATGGTCAAGCGAGCATTTTCTCGAACTCAAAATAAGGTAGTCGTTGGGCTTGATAGATAGTCCGCGAGTGAGAATTTACTCGAACTCGGGTTAAGGTAGTCCTTAAGCTTTGTACCTTTTCGTCTCTAGAGTTTTTTCCTTTGCTTAATCATTCATATTTACAAAGATTCAAATGTCTTAACATGAAATGATAAGGTTGTGTTCGAGGGTTCGAACAAAATTGGGTTAAGGCATTATCGGGGTTCGAAGCTACTGAAGTTTTCACCCGAAAATATCTTAAATTTAAGATTCTGCCGAGGGTAGCCTCTAGAACCAGTTGTGAATTTTTTTTTCTTCTTGAAGGCCTATTTTGTTACGGGTTTCGGACATCTCCAAGCCGGGTTAAATTGGTCGTAGCCTATTAGTTTGGGATCTACCCATTGGGCTTGTTTTCCCTTTTTATCCAGGCTTGCCCGAAATAATAAGGTTGTGTTCGAGGCTTCGAACAAAACTGGGTTAAGGCGTTATCGGGGTTCGTAGCTACCCAAGTTTTCTCCCAAAAATATCTTACGTTTAAGATTCTGCCGAGGGTAGCCTTTAGAACCAGTTGTGAAAATTTTTTCTTTTTTTTGAACGCCTATTTTGCTACGGGTTTTGGACATCTCAGAGCTGGGTTAAATTGGCCTTAGCCTTTTAGTTTGGGATCTACCCATTGGGCTTGTTTTCCCGTTTTATCTGGGCTTGCCCGAGATAACAGTCCCGAGTAGGGTGGCCGTGGCCTTTAAAATTCGAGGGTTGCCTCAAAGGTCTTATGCCCTCGGTGCTCAATAGTTCGATTTCGAGTTTTATTTATTGGAAGGCAGTACCCGAGTGTGGGGGTGATTATCCAAACTCTGGTTATGATTGGCCCTTGAGCTCATTTTCATAATAGATTGAAAGTATGGAATTGTAAAGTAGAAAAATCTTTTCCAAGACATGAGATAATTGCAAGGAAAACCACTTCTCTTTATTCTTATAAAAAATGATTACATATGCGTACATGTTTTGTACCAGGGCTCGAGAAATCTATGTGGACACGATTCGTTAGCCCTTACAAATCTCACCCCATTATTATAAAGTACTTTTATCGCAACACGGTTGACATCCAAGGGTAATGCCCCTAGTATTCGAGGTTGATTGTAGAGGAACCTCGGATACTGTTAATGTTGTCTTTGATACCAATTCGTGATCGGCCTTTAATCCTGAGTTAGCATGATCCATTGTTGCCTCGTTAAAAACCTTACTGAAAAACCCAATTGAGTAAAAAACGGTTCAAGGGAAAAAAAAGAGCAACGCGTGCTTTCAGATCTAATGCTTCGTGCCGCTCCTTTTCAATAACCTACAAGTGTTAGTCAAAAAATAGAAAGAATAGAAATGGGGTTGTACCTTAGCAGTAATATCATTTGAGGTGAGTTACATTCCAATCGTTCTGTAGCTATTCTTCGTCCATCGTTCCTAGCTTATAGGACCATTTTCCCGTGATCTCGGGAATCTGGTACGACCCTTCTTATTTTGGACCTAATTTAGTTTAATGTGACCTTACTCAGTACCAAGTCCCCATGAACTTTGACCTCGATCAGTTCTCCTCTCATTCCATGCAGAATTTTGCCCAGATCCGCTGCCTCTACGACCCCTATTATATGGTTGATATCAATCTTTGTTTGACCTTGGTTCTCGGTTAATATCTCTCTTGATTTTATTTACGGGCATGATAGGATAAACAGACCCGGAAGGAGTCCCCACTTGATCATCCTCGACATTGATCTTTGACTGATACCGATTGTGTACGTATGCCCAAATGACAGATGGGTATTCGATCAAATTCTATTTCAACTGCTGTGAAGCTAATGAACTTCGAATGTTAAGACCTTGAATGAAAGCTTGAACAACCCAATTATCGGTGACAGGTGGTGAATCCACCCGTTATTTTTGGAATGGAGACATGAATTCTATGAGCATTTAGTTGTCCTTCTGTCTTACCTTGAAAAGGCTCGACTTCCTGGTTGCGACCTTGATGGCTCCGGCGTGTACCTTTACAAAAAATCTGCAAGCATAGCAAACGAGTCAATAGAATTAGATGGTAAATTATGATACCATATCATATCACTCTTCGATAGAGTCTCCCTGAATTTCTTTAGCAAAACGATTCGATCTCGTCATCTTCAAAGTCATTACCTTTGATACTACACCTGTAGGAGGTGAAGTGTTCGTTTGGATTAGTTGTCTTATTATATTTAGGAATCTCAGGCATACATAACTTTTTGGGGAACGACTTCGGAGTTGTAGTCGTGAGGAAAGTTTTTTGTACAAACTTTTTGGAATCTCTTCCTTTCAATATTGGTGGAGCCCCCGGGATATGGTCGACCCTCTAATTATAGTTTTCCACCTTCTTGTCGATTTCCTATATCTTTTGTTCCCCTGTCTCGATTCGCTTTGTCAGTTCTTTGAGAATCTTAATGATAGCGGGATTGGTCTCCATCCCCTTCTCGATCGACCTCTTTGAAGTCGATTCGACCCTGTGTATGATTTTCGGGGATGGCTCGGGTTCAACCTTGCTCGATGTGTGGTTTTGATTTTAGAGCTGGGCTATTACCATTTGTTGAGTCTGCAACATTTCGAAGATCACCCGCAGGCTGACCCCACCATCTTCAATCCCATGTACGTTCTGAGTGACAGATCGGGTACCCCCGTGAATGTTGCTTTCAGGATTGACGGACAAATTTTCATTGATGTCTATGTCGATTGGATCTACAGCCGAAAATCCATCAAGACCTGCAGGTGGTACAATGTTTCCTGGTGCAATGTTCTCATTTTTGTCGTGGTGCCTGAGATCATTGTCAATGTGTTGAGGTGCTGACTAAGAGTTTGACATTTTTAATCCTGTAATCAAAGATACTTCAAAGAACAAGTGTAAAATAGTGTGTGTTACGAAAATTTGTACCAGGCAATCACTATTATCCTTAGCCCCATGGTGGGCGGCAAACTATTTATCCTAAAAACGGATAACAAATAAATTTATATTATGGTTTTAAGGACACGTGATTTTACTTGGCACAAACTTAGAAAAACGTAAATTGAATTAACTACAAATAGAAAGCAAACCAAAATAAATGTATACCTTTGATCCTCGAGCTAGGTCGCCTTCGAATCAAACAAGTATTTCACTAGAAAATATGAATATAGTAAGAGAGTATTGAGAGTTTAAGAGAAAGATAGTATAATGCTTTATGTAGCGTGAATAAGATAATGCTTACAAATGATCAAACCCCATTTATATAGTAGGGGAGTTCTACTCTTGGTAAAATTCTAAATACAGTAAGAAATCCCATGGTTGACTAATCAATCGGCCTCTTCTTGATACATGCCGGTATTTACGTCGTGATCCTCGCTCTGTTGTGAATATTTTGTCTTTCTGTTATTCGACTCAGCAAACTTCCCTCGATCTCCATCTTATTCAGTCTCGATTTTGGTCAATCTCGATTTTGATGATCCACGATTTTAATCGATCTCAAGGTCTCAGAGCTCGACGATCTATCTTTACACCCAAGTCCACTTTGCAAAGAGCACTTTGAATTGAGAATTCTAGGTCCACCCAAGTCCAAATGTCCTGTGTTTCCTAAAGACAACTGCAGATATGGAATTCCCACTTAGTTTCAACTACCAAGTTTATTAACGTCTTGAAGCCAACAACCCATAGAAATGGACACGTGAATGAGTGCATTGTCTATTCTAAGATCACCCAACGTAGTTCAACACTTAAGTTAGTCATTTTTTTAAGCTCATTTTCGGCTGTTCAACCACCACACTAACTTTGTGGGATTTTTCATCCAACAATATTAGTATAACGGGAGTCATTATTAAAGAAAATGATTTGTATGAGAAAATTATTTTTTGATACTAATTAGTTACCATAAAATCATTTTAAAGAAAAATATTTTTCATCAGAAATAGAAAGTGTTCTCTTGCTTAAAGCTAAAAGTCCTTTTTTTAGACATGCTTATTTCAAGCTATTACTTAGACATTGTTAATAATTTTTAGTACTCAAAACTTTCATCAAAACACTATTCAAAATACTAATATTTCTATTAACCTTTCATATAATTTTTTAAAATCTCATTCACCAACGAAACATCGGAAAAATTTCAAAAAATTACTTTTCATGAAAAAATAATTTATGTCAAGTCAAGCATACTCTTAATTGTTCCCCCCCCCCCCCCCGCCCCACATTCATGTCAGTGGCAGGGCCGTATTTAGGGAGTTTCTTAGTTCATATATACCCATGCTCCCTTCCTTAGGTTATGTATAATTATGTAATGCTTAAATATATATTTGTGCATCTAAGTTCAAAAAATTTCATTATATAATAATTATTGAATGCATCTTTACAAGTGAAATCGGATTTTAAATTTCATATTTATCTTACTATTGTTGTTTTATTTTTCTAGAATAGTCCGCGGCAGTATTAATGGATTCATAATAAAAAAGTAAAAATAACTCGTCCAATATAAATATTGAATCCACCTCTTTGTAACCATGTACTTTTGTAGAGCGAATTCTAAATGCAGCATTAGGATTAGATATTATGGGAGACAGATAATATATTGTGGTACTTTCGGGGTATAAATTAAAACTGATTGTTGGGAAGATTGTTAGTGCGATTACTGATGATATAAGCCTGACTTTATAACCCTGTGGGGCATGACCTTATTCCAATTTATTTTCACAATATCCTTTAATTTTAAGAACTTTAATTTCTTATATCTTGTTCTAGAAACATATACTGCAACCTCTGGCCTATACACAGAGGCGAAGCTACATTATCCGAAAAATCCTTTGTTAAAAAATTATATTGTCAAAAAATTATATTTTGTATATAGAGATGGAAGGTTTGGCGACAGACCCTCGAGTCTAAGGGTTTCAAATTGAGCAGATCTAAAATTGAGTATCTGGAGTGCAAGTAAAGCGTTGAATCGAGGGAAGTAGACAGGGAGGTGAGGCTTGGACCACAGGTCATCCCGAAAAAAGATAGCTTCAAGTACTTTGGGTCGATAATTCATGGGGACGGAGAGATCGGCAGGGACATCATTCACCAAATAGGGGCAGGCGGGATGAAATGGAGGCTTGCATCTGGAATTTTGTGCGACAAGAAAGCGCCACTAATATTCAAAGGTAAGTTTTATAGACTTGTGGTTAGACGGGCCATGTTGTATGGGGTTGGCCAGTTAAGAACTCCCATATCCAGAGGATAAAGGTAGCAGAGATGAGAATGTTAAAGTTGATGTGCGGGTACACTAGGATAGACAAGATTAGGAATGAAGATATTCGGAAGAAAGTGGGTGTGGCCCTTGTAGATGACAAGATGCGGGAAGCGAGGCTCAGATGGTTCGGGCAGGTGCAGAGGAGAAGCCTTGATGCGCCGATAAGGAGGTGTGAGCAGTTGGCCGTGGTGGGTACGAGAAGAGGTAGAGGAAGGCCTAAGAAGTATTGGTGAGAGGTGATCATGCAGGACATGTTATGACTGCAGATTTCAGAGGACATGGCCCTTGATAGGAAGGTTTGGAGGTCAAGCATTAGGGTTGTAGGTTAGGAGGTAGTAGAACTTTCCTTACTTCATAACGGGGGTGAATCGGGGTTGGATTAGGGTTAGATCTTAGATGACTTGCAGTTTATGTTGAATCCACACTATACTTGTTGTTTATCTTAGCATCGGGCCTTAGATACTGGTTATTGTTATTCCATGTCATTCATCTTTTGGTTCTTATGCTTCTGTTACTATACGATTTCTACTGGAGTTACTAATAAATTATCTTTTCTTATTTTTTATTTCCGTCTGCCTGAGCCGGGAATCTATCGAAATAGCCTCTTTGCCCTATCGGGGTAAAGGTAAGGTCTGCGTACACATTATCCTTCCCAGACCCCGTTTGATGGAATTTTACTGAATAATTATTATTGTATATAGATAAAATATTAGGTTTTAAAGATGTATGACATATACTAAACGTCATTTACTGGAAATTCTTTTCACTTCCTTCAAGTTGGAACGTCCATGCGAAAATACCTGGCTTCGCCCCACCCTATATATTCATCTCCATTGTTTTTAATCGTGAAAGAGATTGAAAAGTGAATACTGTGGGCTCTAAAGAAATGGGAAAAAAAACATATAGTAGTTTATTTGTTTTGTTATTAATATCGGAAATAGAAAGGTATGGTGTAACTCGCATTTAAAAAGAGTTTTTTGTTGCTTAACTTATTCTCCATGCTTTGAACATACATATTTAGCACGTCATGACTTGATAGGATTTGCTTTAAATATAAAAAATAATCACGGTTTATTTTTGTAGCCATCATATATATTTTTTCCAAAACCAGAAAGGAAAAAAGAAAAGAAAATTAGAATGGCTGTAACACAACTAGTAATTAACTTGTATTAAAGTCAAAGAGGCGTAATTGATCGAGTTACGTTTACCTATTGGTTCCCATATTATTATTATTGTTATTGTTATCGTGATTATTTTTTTATATATAATTTATCTTTAATTAATTAGTGTCTTTAATTGTTGAAGTAAAAAACCACTATGTCATCTTCTGGAATTCTAATTTTTTATTGTCTTTTAAAGTCCCAAGCCTCGGATCATGCAGCCATACTCTTAGTCTTATCTACTTTTGATTATATTCTTTCTTCCTCCTAGAGAAGGATTTTATGCTTATAGGTTTATAATTTAATTTTTTTTAAGTTATTGAATTATTCTCTCCGGTAAATTTTAATTGACTTTTAATTATTTTTTACATATTAAGAAATTTATTTTTTAGCATTAGTTAATAATAAAATTGACAATATTAATATTTATTTGTTCATTAAAAATATAAGAAGTACGTTGGCTTTTTACTTCATGGACAATTTTTTTAAAAAACATTAATTCTTTTTCAATATTTGTAAAAATTAAATATCGTGGACCGAAGGGAGTATAAATTAAAAATTATATATGTTTAATGAATTCTTTTGAAGGTTTCGATCAAACACGCAGTTTCTGCTCTCTCTCCACCCTTGCGTCTTCCATCTCTCGATCATGGACCGAAAACCACATTTGCTGCTACAGATTGCCATGGTGCTTAAAAAGTATATTTAATTCCACGATAAAGTTTAGGATCAACTTTATTTCATATTTGTTTTAAATATTAGCTGATTTCGGCATAACTTTTATACTAATATAACGGAATTAATTATTCATATAAGAGATGAGGTAACTAATCCTATCAAATATTATTTATACCATTATACCAAACGACCCACTAGGGAGCCAACCAACTTTGTTAGCGGTAGAACCTTCAAATTCCCTTCACTTTGTCACGTTTTTTGCTAAAAAGTCCATTTTTAAAACTCCATACCAATTTGTTTTGTTGCTTTTCTATACTCTGTGTCTTACAAAAGTCAACATTGGAAATCCAGGTCGATTTTTGTGCCTTTTTCGGCCGCTTACTCTCCAAATGTTATTTTGTTTATACTTTTTTTTTTTTTGTAATAACTTATGTGGGTATTTGTACCTGTAGATACATAGTATAGGAGATACTGGATAAATACAGAATAGGATGTGTTGATCATTGAATATTTAATTGCACGAATAAAGCGAAACAATATTACATCAACAATTTGAGAATTTAAAGAATGTTCTCCCTCCGTTCACTTTTAGTTATTCACTTTTAAATTTGCATTTCATTTCTAAAAAAACATATATTTTACAATTTTACGCATAATAATGATATTCCTTCGGCTTAAAATAAATAATTTTTTGGTTATATTCACACATACTAAGAATTTTACATTTTAATATTAATTAATAATGAAATTGACCGTATTGACCATTACTATCTCTTTACATAAACACTCCTAATACATATTGTAATATTAATTATTCCAAGGGCAATGTAGGAAAAAAATAATTCATTTATTTTTGAAATCTAAAAAAATCACTTATTTTGGACCACAAAAAAAGCCAAAAAATTACTTATTTTGGACCGGAGGGAGTACCATTTTCTTGGTAAATAATTTGGGAAATGACTAGTTAATGATAAGGGTAAAACAGAAAAGAAAGAAAATTGAAGAAGAAGATTGTATTTAATGAAATCATCGCCTGCGTCAGCTGCTGTCTCTGTAAAAAAATTAGCGAGGAATGAGTCGGTAGCTCAGTGAGTAATTACACTTAACCACAACCGTTTTTTATTTGGGGACAAGTCAGAAAATATGCTTGCATAATAATCACAAAATCAAATGCCCTTTCTTAAAACGACAATAATAATCAGTCTAATCATGTATTTTCTGTTACAAAATCAATTTACAGTTCACTAATAAATTCGGTAAATACTGTGTCATAGCAAATCTTCATATTTGGGAGATTTCAGAAAAGGATCATGTCATCTGTATCATTGTGTCGACCCCTTCATAAAAGGAGTCAAATATAACTATAGGTCCCTACTCGAGGGAAAACTGTAACTGTATGCTAGTTCTACCTTCCCACTAGCGAGGGCTAAAACTAATCGGTAATCTGAAATATACGAGGTGCACAGGTCTAACGAACCCGCCGTTAGCTATGGGATCCTTCAAAGTCTCCTCCCATTTATACTCTTTCTTTAAAATAGTAAATACTCGTACATAATTTTCAAAATAATAAAGGGCATATCATTCCTTATCAAATCTTGTAATCTTATTTCGGTAACAGTAATCATGTCTCAAGTAACGGTAAAACATATCTAGTAACAGTGAAAATATTTTGATTAATCAATAAACATCTCAAGTAACTATTCGGTATCATATCAAGTAAAGGAATTATCCCATATGCAATTTCAAAGCATCGGTAATACATTTATTTTCAAAAATCATATGAAAGCCATGCAAGTTATGAAAACACAAATTGTGGTATGATTACTACTCACAGTACTCTGCTGAAATACCAACTACTTCACCTCAAGCAACTCGTACAAATTCATCCAATCAATCTATAATTACATAATATCGATCTCATGTTAATTTTCTCATTTAGGCTAATTCATAGCTATTTTAGAATACCCAACCCTCGAGGTTCTATGTTTGACTCTTAATTCGCCAAAATATATACCCACATATGAGTAATTACTATTCTACCAATTCCAACCTATTCATATAATTTACCCAGAATAATTCTTATTGGTATTTAATTTCTTATACCTTGTGAAACCCTTCAGATATATGAATTGAGATAAAAAGAATTATAAGGAGAAAAGAATCCAGATGAGAAATTCGAGTATTACCCGTAAAACCAGCACGTATTTGAGCTTTCTCAAGGTTTGGTTCTAGCCTCTTTCTTATTCTCCCCTTCTTTCCTTCTCCGTATTTTTCCTCGTTTCGTTCAGCTTCTGCTTCGTCTTAGCATATTCTATTTGCTTGAGAAGGGGGCGTCGGCCTTTTTCTCCTTTGCTTGTTTCTGTTGGATTAATGTAGGGATTTGCCCTATTTTAAATCTTGTAATTTAGTTATTATTATTATTAGTAAATTACGTAATTACCCTCTTTCTTTTAATGAGTATTACATTCACCCTACCTTATTGAATTCAGTCTCCGAATTTAACTCAAGTTCGTAACTGTAGACTGAAACAAACGGGGGTACTTGACTCGCATAGTATCTTCTACTTCCCAAGTAGTTTCTTCAACTATATGATTTCTCCATTATACATTCATAAAAATAATTTCTTTTGATCGTAGTTTTCTTATTTGTCTATCAAAAATAGCCATCGGCTCTTCCTCGTAGGACAACTTCTTATCGAGCAATATAGTCGATGCTTCAATCACCTGAGATGAGTCTGATATACATTTTCTTAGCATTGAGACGTGAAACACTGGATGAATAAAGGACAACTCAGGAGGAAGTTCCAAACGATAAGCCACCGCTCCCACTCAGTCTAGTATCTCATACGGTCCTAACCTGGGGCTCAACTTGCCTCTTTTCCCAAACCGCATCACACCTTTCATAGGGGAGACTCATAGGAACACTTTGTCCCAATTTGTGAACACTAAATCTCTTCTTCTCTTATCAGCATAAGACTTTTGTCTACTTTGAGCTGCAAGCAATCTTTGTCTGATCAACTGGACCTTGTCCATAGCTTCTTGTACTAGATCGGGTCCCAATAAGTTAGTCTCACCAACTTCAAACCATCCGATAGGAGAACGACATCTTCTACCATACAATGCTTCGTACAGTGCCATTTGAATACTGGACTGGAAGCTACTGTTGTAAGCAAATTCATCCAATGGTAGGTAAGTGTCCCAACTACCTCCAAACTCAAGAATGCAAGCTCTCAACATATCCTCCAAGATCTGAATAGCACGCTCAGACTGCCCGTCTGTCTGTGGATAAAATGCAGTACTAAGATCTACTTGTGTACCCAATGCTTCATGAAAATATTTCCAAAAGCGTGAATTTAATTATGATCCTCTATCAGAGAGGATGGATAATGGGACTCCATGAAGTCGGACAATTTCGTTCATAAATATTTGTGCATACCTGAATCCACCATATGTAGTCTTCACCGGCAAAAAGTGTGCTGATTTCGTCAGTCGATCTACAATCACCCATACCAAGTCATAACATTTAAGGGTTCGTGGTAGCCTAGTAATAAAAACCATAGTAATTATTTCGCATTTCCACTCTGGAATCTCAATTTGTCGTAGTAGTCCTACGGGTCGCTGATGCTCAGCCTTGACCTGCTGACAAGTTAAACAACTAGACACAAAGTTAGCAACATCGTTCTTCATACCTTCCAACCAATAAAATTGCTTCAGGTCATGGTACATTTTGTGGATCCAGGATGTATAGTGTATTTAGAGTTGTGGGGTTCTTCAAGAATAACATGTCTCAACCCATCTACGTCTGCTACACATAGCTTGTCACCCATTCGAAGAACACCATCACTTCCAACAATCATATCCTTGCTTTTACCAGCTAAGACCTCATCTCTGTATTTACATAGTCGTTCATCCTCATATTGGGTGGCCTTAATGCGCTCAACTAATGAAGACTTAGCCTGAGCACAAGCCAATAATGCCTCTGAATTTCCGACACTAAATCTGATACATGTATGTTCTAGTCTTTGAATATCTCTAGCCAAAAGTCTCTTTGCAGGGGCTATATGTGCCAAAATCTACATAGATTTTCTGGTCAAGGCATCAGCACCACATTGGTTTTTCGAGGATGATATAAAATAGAACAGTCATAATCTTTGAGTAGTTCCATCCAATGACGCTGCCGAAGATTTAGATATCTCTGCTGAAACATATATTTCAGACTTTTATGGTCTGTATAAATCTCACAAGTTTCGCCATATAGATAATGTATCCAAATTTTTAGACCAAATAGCACTGCAGCTATCTCCAAATCTTGTGTAGGATAGTTTTGCTTGTGTTTTTTCAATTGTCTCAAAGTATAAGCAATAACACGACCATTTTGCATGAGAACACATCCTAATCCCACCCTCAAAGCGTCACAGAATGCAGTAAATCCTCTGGAACCTGATGGTAAGGCTAATATTGGTGCAGTTGTCAAACATGTTTTGAGGTTTTGAAAGCTCTGCTCACATTCTTTCGTCCACTGAAACTTTGCATTTTTCTGTTTAGCTTGGTCAGCGGTGATGCTATTTTGGATAAATCCTGCACAATACGTCTGTAATAGCCTGCTACGCCTAAAAAGCTGCGAATCTCTGTAGTAGAAGTAGGTATGGGCCATTTCTGCACAGCTTCAGGCTTCTTAGGATCTACCATAATTCCATATTTGGATACAACATGCCCCAAAAATCCTACTGAGTCTAGCCAAAATTCACACTTCGAGAACTTAGCATAAAGCCGATGTTCTCGCAATGTCTGGAACACAGTCTTGAGATGATTCTCATGTTCTCCTTGGCTACGAGAATATATCATGATATTATCAATAAATACTATTACAAACCTATCCAGAAACGGCTTGAACACCCTATTCATTAAATCCATGAATGCAGCTGGAGCATTTGTCAGTCCGAAAGTCATCACAAGAAACTCATAGTACCCGTATCGAGTCCCGAAAGCAGTCTTAGAAATATCTTCATCTTTGATTCTAAGTTGATGATAACCAGAACGGAGGTCAATCTTTGAAAAGTGGGCAGCTCCTTGTAACTGATCAACCATGTCATCTATACGAGGCAAAGGATATTTATTGCGTATTGTTATCTTGTTCAACTGCCTGTAGTCAATGCACATTCTCACAGATTCGTCTTTCTTCTTTACGAATAGTAGTGGTGCACCCCATGGTGATACACTAGGTCTAATAAAACCCTTGTCTAACAAATCTTGTAACTGTTGCTTTAACTCCCTCAACTCTGCTGGTACCATTCGATATGGGGGTATCGATATGGGTTGTGCGTTAGGTATTAAATCAATACCAAAGTCTATTTCTCGTACTGGAGGTAATCCTGGTAAATCCTCAGGAAATACATCAGAAAATTCTCTCATTACGGGTACATTTTCTATGCTAACTGTTTCCTTTCTTGTGTCATTTACTATAGCTAAGAGACCCAAGCAACCTTTCTTCAGAAGTCGTTGAGCCTTCATAAAAGATACAATTTTGCAAGTCTCTGGAACCTGACTCCCTCTTAGAATAAAACTGGGTTCATTTGGTATCTCAAACCTTACTATCTTTGCATAACAATCGACTATGGCATAGCAAGAAGATAGCCAATCCATTCCCATCAGCATGTCAAAGTCAGTCATATAAAGTACAATAAGGTCAGCTAGAGTATATCTACCCTCGACCCGAATTTGACAAGCACGATACACGTATTCAGCTAATAGAGACTTTCCAACGGGGGTAGCAACTAGAAAAGGATCATTCAATAGCCGGGCTGTCTACTAAATCTCAAAGCAAAGTACGAGGACACATATGAGTGAGTAGATCCCGAATCAATCAACGCAAGTGCATCAAATGAAAGACAGAAAGAATATATGTAACCACTGCATTCGAGGCCTGAGCATCCTGTCTAGTAAATGCAAAAACTCTCGCCTGACCTCTACCAGCATTGCCTTGTCCTTGATTAACAGTAGCACGGTCTCCAGCACCTCCACCTCTATTTCCTGTACCTGTAGCTCCTGAAGTATTACGAGTAGTTTGAGTCGGTGCAGCTGACTGAATAGAAGCCTGATTGAAATTTCTCGGAGGCTGAGGGCAATCCCTCAAGTGATGTCCCAACTGGCTACACCGAAAACACTCTCCAGTTAGAAAACGACATTGAACCAAATGTGAAGACATATGTGTCCCTGTCTGAGAACCCTGTTGTTGTTGTCCCTGATTTCCCGCTCTTCTATTGTCACTAAAACCACTACTGAAAGCCCCTCCTGTCTTGGCCTTCTTACATAAATCACTAGCTGCACGCTCCTCACGCCCCTTATTTTCAATCTTTCTAGCAAGGTCTACTATATCATAGTAGGATAAAGTCTTCATCTGTGGTGCTATTGCAGTGTATAAACGACCAACCAATCCATCAACAAACCTCTGAACTCGAGCTTCTTAGGTAGAAACTAAGTGAGGAGCATATACAACCAGCTTACAAAACTTAGAGTTATATGTTGACACGTCCATATCTGGAGTTTGAACCAATCTCTCAAAGTCTTTGGTATATTGTTGCATCAGACTGTCTGGAAGAAAGTGATTGTTGAACAACTTAGTGAACTCGTCCCATGTCAGTGGTGCTGCTCCTGTTGGCCTTCCTAGCAATACAGTTTCATACCATGTGTTGGCCATATCCTATAGTTCGATGCTGCGAGCTCCACGGCTCTCTCACTAGAACATCTAAGAGCACGTAATGCCTTGAGTGTCCCATCGAAGAAATCTTGAGGATCTGCTGAATTATCGGAACCTGTGAATGTTTGGTAATTCAATTTCAGAAACTCTTATAGAGATATTTCCTTGTTTCCGAAAGTCTGAGTCTGTGTCGGTGCTTGTGTCTGTAAAGTAGCCTGAGGAGTTGAACTTCCTCCCTGACTCTAACACATTTAATAACCTTGCCACTGCATCTGCAAGTAAGGCAACATTATGTACAACAGTTGGCACTGGTGGTGGATCGTTCTGAACTCCCTGCTCTTGCATTTGATCTGGCATAACATCTTGGGTTTGACCCATGTTCCCAACTTGAGGTTGAGGAGCAGTTTGTCTTCTAGTTTGATGAACCACAACTTGTCCTCCACCTCGGGTGGTACCACGTCCAGCACCACGTCCAAAAGATGAGGGTTTACGTGTCCTAGCCATCTGCCAAAAAAATATTCCAAAGTCAATCTCAAGTTATCTCAACGCACGATCAAAGAATGAAAAAAAGGGAAAACATTCCTAGATGTTCAGTAGCCTCAAATGAACAAATCTACTAAACATTGCTCCATGACTCGGGATTTAAAGCCTAAGCTCTGATACCAATATTTTCACGACCCGACTTAGGATTGTGACCGGCGCTTAGGAGCAAGTGCTCCCAAGTAAGCCTCATCGGAAATTTTACAAAAATTCAGACAAAGTTTCCCCTGTTTTTGGACCATCCCAAAAATTTTCTCTGTCTCAAATCAGCAACCAAACATTCTAATAGCAATTCAAACAATCTATAAATTATCAATTAACCAAAATAGCCTTCGCCACTACTAATCAATCCACTAACAACTGAAAATACTAATTCATCTCTAACTTTAATAATAAAGAACGATACTCGACATAAGACTAATAGCAAAATAATACTCATGACACTAAACAAATGACTATGGAGCGACTCTAATAATTAAAAGGAATGACCATAACAATTGATGAAAATCTCCGCCGACGTGAACAAGTGCGAGTCTCACCAATAATTCTCAACATGTACGCTTTAATTAATGAAATCCTCGCCTGCGTCAGCTCCTGTCTCTGTAAAAAAATTAGCGAGGAATGAGTCGCTAGCTCAATGAGTAATAACACTTAACCACAACCATTTTTATTTGGGGACAAGTCAGAAAATATGCTTGCATAATAATCACAAAATCAAATGCCCTTTCTTAAAACAACAATAATAATCAGTCTTATCATGTATTTTTCTGTTACAAAATCAATTGACAATTCCCTAATAAATTCGGTAAATATTGTGTCATAGCAAATCTTTATATTTGGGAGATTTAAGAAAAGGATCACGTAATCTGTATCACTGTGTGGACCCCTTCATAAAAGGAGTCAAATATAACTGTAGGTCCCTACTCGAGGGAAAACTGTAACTGTATGCTAGTTCTACCTTCCCACTAGCGAGGGCTATAACTGTAATCGGTAATCTGAAATATACAAGGTGCACCAGGTCTAACAAACCTGCCGTTAGCTACGGGATCCTTCAAAGTCTCCTCCCATTTATACTCTTTCTTGTAAATAGTAAATACTCGTACAAAAGAATTTCCAAAATAATAAAGGGCATATTATTCCTTATCAAATCTTGTAATCTTAGTTCGGTAACAGTAATCATGTCTCAAGTAATGGTAAAACATATCTAGAATAGTGAAAATATTTTGATTAATCGGTAAACATATCAAGTAAACTGTTCGGTATCATATCAAGAAAAGGAATTGTCCCACATGCAATTTCAAAGCTTCGGTAATACATTTATTTTCAAAAATCATATAAAAACCATGCAAGTTATGGAAACATAAATTGCGGTAAGATTACTACTCACAGTACTCGATCTCATGTTAATTTTCTCATTTAGGCTAATTCATAGCTATTTAGAATGCCCAACCCCCGAGGTTCCATATTTGACTCTTAATTCGCCGAACTATATTTACCCACATATGAGAGTAATTACTAATCTACCAATTCCAACCTATTCATATAATTTACCCAGAATAATCTTATAACTTGTGAAACCCTTCAGATATATGAATTGAGATAAAAAGAATTACCAGGAGAAAAGAATCCAGATGAGAAATTCGAGTATTACCCGTAAAACCAGTACATATTTGAGTTTTCTCAAGGTTTGGTTCTAGCCTCTTTCTTCTTCTCCCCTTCTTTCCTTCTCCATTTTTTTTCATCGTTTCGTTCAGCTTTTGCTTCGTCTTAGCAGATTCTATTTGCTAGAGAAAGGGGCTTCGGCCTTTTTCTCCTTTGCTTGTTTTTGTTGGATTAATGTAAGGTTTTGCCCTATTTTAAATCTTGTAATTTTATTTTATTATTATTATTATATTACTGTTATTATTAAATTACGTAATTACCCTCTTTCTTTTAATGAGTATTACAAATGGACAAGTAAAATTAAAAATATATTTTTAGTATAGTGAACAAGTAAAAGTAAACGGATGGAGTATTTATTAGAAGAGAGTTTTAACTATTTTATTCTTAATTAGAATGGGTTTTTGACTACTTCATACTCATATACTGTATTTGTAAAATAATTCTGGAGAAGAAAAAATAACGTATAAAAATAAATGTAGAAGAAACAAAATTTAATTAGTCCACTGAATTCATGGTGTTTCTGTCACACTCCTTTTTTTTAATAAAACTCCACTAAGCCCTCTTAAAATAAATAAAAGAATTTAGTAAGGCTTGAAAAGGGTTTTTCAATTGAAAAGCGACAAAAATTTATTTCAAAAGGAAAATAACTCAGAGTCGCCACCTGACATTTGATTTCGGCGTGTTAGGTCACCGTTTTTTATAAAATACTTTTTCCTTTCGAAACACTTCGGACTCTAAAACTAAGTCTGCATCAGAGAATCGGGTAAGAGGGTTCATTTGACTCGGGGAGAAGGTGTGAGTCACTCCCCAAGTCTCGTGAAGGTCACGGTGCGTACTCGATCTAGTTGGCTTTTAAAACATTTAAATTGAGGTAAAATCACAAAAAAAGAAGCAAAGTAAACGTACACAAGGCTCGAGATCGTCCCCACCTAATAAAAGAAAAATAAAGCAAAATAAAATAAGTCTTGCTAGCCTATACTAAGCCTCCATTTACATTTACTTCGGAGCATTCTCCTATTTAAAATATATGCAAATACTTCGGGGTATTCCCCGGATGAATTTAACTACGGGAACGACCTTTCGCCTTCAAACTAAAAAAATCCTAAGGCTAGCCTACTCAAGTGTTGTCGGCCTAACGCATGCTCCTATTATGGTAAAAGTAAAACGATAAAGTAAATAAACAAAATAAACGTAACAGTAATCTTCCTTCGTTTGCAGACAATGACGATAACCCAATTTCCATTCAATTTCAATTAGTTTGATTCATTTATCTTCCCAACACCACCCATTAAGAAACTTATATCTATTTTAAACATATTCCAAATTTTCTATGACTAAACAACATATAGAGACAGGAATGGAAATCGATTCAATTGATTTAATCTAAACTAAATTAATTAAACAAACCCTATCACTGAATTAATCAATATTAACAGATTCTAAAGCTCCATTCACAGTAGGAAAGTGAAAGATAGATAGGATGAAGAAAATGGACCTGCTGTGGCAAAACGTTTTTGAAACAATGAACAAGAAACAACCGGCCAGAGCTACGGTTGATGACTTCATATTGTAAGGTAAATATAAGGTAAATATACTACATAATGTAACAATTAATCTAATTAATTAAATTAAATGATGTATAAAATATGAAACTATTTGTTGCATTTTCGAAGATTATATAAAATAAAATAGGTTCAAAGTAATATACGTTTCTAAAATACTTAATGCATGAATTAAATAGAGAAACATAGACCTATTTTTTTGTATTTTCCAATTTTGTAATAAAGATAATGCAAAAGACCCAAAATTAGTCAAAATAACTATATTAAGCCTAAATTAAATATTTTACGCTAAAATGGGTGAAATTTCGGAGAGGATCAAAAATTACGTGTCTATAGTTTCCTTAAGAAACTTAATCCCCTCCTAATACCCAGAGTAGTGGATTATTTCCTCCCATGATAGAATGGATTACACACTGGTGTAAATGGCACTTCAAACTCCAGTATTTGAACGAGCACAAATAGCGGCAGCAAATCACACTTACGTAGTTTGTTTTGTAAGAAAACAATATATAAAGGAAGAGGAGAATTCAGAAATTTCGTAAGAAAAATCTGAGGAAATTTTCTGATATTCATAGCTAACAGTTGGGTTTAAATGAAGAGGTGCAACTCTTCAGAAGGTTTGTCATGACTTTTCACGTAAAAGGTCCATTAAACAAATGGCTATTTACGCAAAATAAAATGGAAAATCAAAACGCGGAGAAAAAATAATTTTACGTTATAAAACAACTAACTTTGATTAAATAATATTACGTTAATCTTATTAGTAACAAATAAATTTGGTCTAAAAAATTAATCAATTATTCGGCTAGATACGAAGCTATAGCCAAAGCAGAAGCCGCAACAACGGCGCAAAGCTTGCCTTTTTCTTAACTTTTTAAGAGCTAGAAGAAGAACAATTGTATATATACCCATAAAAAATCTTTTCCTCCACCAATATGAGACAATGTCCCTTTGTCAAAGAGGGAAAATCAAAATCTCATGTTTCCTTTTATTTTTCATTCACCCTCTTTTAAGCTAAAATAAGCTTAAAAACCCAACACTTCATTATGGAGGGAGTATGTCTTAAGATATAATCTATCTTTAATGAATATTTATTCTATTCACGTGTTATTTTTAATTTTAAGAATAAAATTAAATATAAAATGAGAAAAATAATTAATTTTATTTTAAAAATTTAAAATAACAAATAATTTGAAATAATTATTTTTAAATTACGACAATAATTTGAGACATATGGAGTTGAAACAAACCCAAAAATGGATGTTTTGTAGCAACCGCCTATCAACATCCAATGACCATAGGAAGCTTAACATAGGTACTCAAAAGCAGAGCATTGCATGAATTTAATGAAAATGGATTTTTCGTATATAAATGGGACAGCAAAAGTTTATTAAAATAATTAATGCTTGACCTGAAAATAAATACTTACAAGTTTCAAACAGATTGTTCCAACAACACATTTCTTCAAGAGGCAATGAACTGATTTGAATATGAATATGATCTAGTTTCACAAGACAATTGTCCCATATGTTATTTTAGTTCTATATACTCATAATATAAAAATTATTTATATAACAGATTACTTATAACAAAATTACTTAAACAATAATGTTAAATTTTCATTGATAATCTCGTAAATATAGGTTAAAATTTATTAATAGTGTTAGAAATCCTGGCACTATTAGTATATGTAATATGTAACTTAAATAAAATAAAATAAAAATTGTAAGCTTGGTTTTTTGCATTTTTTTTTTTTTGGAAATTTTTGCTAGTTTTCAAAACAGAGAAAAACAAAAGACCTTTTTCAAAAACATTTCATAAGACAACGAATCATATATATCTAACAGCAAAATTGTGCAATGTCAAACATTTCAACTGAAGAGGATGCTTTGGGCCAAACAAACCAAAAATTCCACAGCTGTAATGATTTTTAAAAAAATGATTCTAAGTGTATTTTTATTCAATAATACTTTTAAAAAAAGTATTTTTAACGAGAAATTATTTTTTTCGATTCTCCAAAAGTATTTCAAAAATAATTTTTTCTTTCAAAAGCTTAACCAAATACATTAACTTTTTTAAAAAATACTTATTTTAAAGAAAAAAATACTTCTAATATTAGAAATACAAAAGAAATCTAATATGAACAAAGAGAAATGTTTAACTACAACTACAAGTGACGGCAATATTCAATGTGAACAAATTAAAAATCTTGACCAAACTTTAAGCGCTTTAAAATTTCATAGCCTGAGTTGAACATCTATTTCACATTGAATACCTTAATCATCAATGAGGGTCCACACTATAGCACATCAATCTACAACTTATCGCCATTCCTAAGAGAAACGAGAAGAGCAAAAAAAATTTATTTTGCTTCTCACACAATTTATATTAATTATGTGAAAATATTTTTCTTACAATTTTATGAATTCTAAAATTTTATTGATCCAGATATATAAAATATAAGTTCACACTTATGAGATAAAAAAAGATTTCATATAATTAATATAAATTGTGTGAGACACAAAATAAAATCACTTCAAAAACAATAAAAAGGCAATATCAAGAGAGAGAGATCAGTCCTCTGCTCCTTTTAACAAGGAAAAAAAGGTCCAAATTATGCTTGAGTTCATGCTTAGTGTTGCCGTTAGAAAAACAACAACAACGATCCAGTAAAATTTCATTAATAGAGTTTGAAGAGGTTAATATATATGCAGACTTTAATCTTACCCAGAAAAAATAAAAAGGTTATTTTTGAAAGACCCTCAATTCCAAAAGACTAAAAAAATCAAATTTCATGTGTCAAAATATTTTGAGAAAGAAGTTTAAATTTACACCTCTACTTTTAACCATGGTTTTAAAAGTATTCTTAAGTTAGAGCTTTGTTACATGTCATGAACAAATACGAGACAGTTCTTTTTGTCTTCGTATGATTTATAAGTTACGGTTTCGAATTGTAGAATCAGTCACTAATTACTTACTTAGGGTATGCTACTTTAATCACATCCAGTGAGGTGCATGTGGTCCTTCCCCAAGTAGGGGCGAATATAGAGTGTTGATGATGTGTTCAATTAGACCTATAACTTTCGATGTGGAGTAAAAATTTATATGTAAAAATTTATTAAAATTATAAAAATAGTAAATATGAACCCATAAATTAAAAAATATAACCGGTTTAAAAATTACACCATAAAATTTAAATCCTGAATCGACTTCTACCCCGAACTTTACGTGAATACGAGATGTTTCGTGCAACGGGGTGTTTGGTATTCTTTAGGTTGCTAGGTTGTATATTAAAATGTGACGATAATCGCTTTCTCTATTCACTTTCTGAAAACATGCAGAGAATCGGAGAAAATTTAGAGAGAGAAAGTAGAGAGAAGGAGGAGAGAATAGAAGAGTCTCGAAGAAGACTCAGTTCCCAAAAGAACCAAAATGACCCCTCTGAAGGGTCGAGTTAAGAGAGAGAGTATATATCAGATATACTCATTACAAGAATAGCCTATTTACAAATACAACCTATTTGCACACATAGCCTATTTTACAAAAGAATACAAAAGAATAAAGGAATTACAGAAGTAGCCACAATTAAGGAAATGACCAATTATTAGGCTCAGAATAGTGTATCATCATAGCCAATATCTCAACACCCCCCCTCAAGTTGAAGGGGGGAAACCACCTTTAACTTGGACAAAATAGGAGAAAGAGCAGTCCCGGATAAAGGTTTCGTCAACGGATCAGCCAACTGTTGAGAAGTGGAAACATGAGAAAGTGTGAGAAAACCATTGCGTATCAAAGTACGAACGTAATGACAATCCACCTCAATATGCTTAGTACGCTCATGGAAAACTGGATTATTAGCAATGTGAACAGCAGCTTGACTATCACAAAACACAGAAATAGGAGAGGAAACAGATACCCCAAGATCAGTAAGCAGACGAGATAACCAAGTGAGTTCAGCAGTAACTTTGCTTAAAGCCCTATACTCAGCTTCAGCTGAAGAAAGAGAGACAACAGGTTGTTTCTTCGACTTCCAACTTACCAGGCTGCCACCCAACAATACACAAAAACCAGTAACAGAGCGACGAGTGTCGGGACAAGCTGCCCAATCACTATCAGAGTACCCAGACAAAGAGAAGTCAGCAGCATCAGAGTAAAATAGACCCAAAGAGGAAGTGCCCTTAAGATACCTCAAAACATGCAAAGCAGCAGACATATGGGGAACCCTTGGGGATTTGAGATACTGACTCAGATGTTGCACGGCAAAGCATATATCAGGTCTAGTATGGGTTAAAAACAATAATTTGCCAACAAGACTCCTGAACTGATCAGGAGCGGGTAAAAGATCACCAGAATCAGCATGTAATTTTAAAGAAATGTCCAGAGGGGATACAACAGGGGAAACAGATACACAGTCGAAATGATGCAACAAATCATGAACATATTTATGCTGATTCAGATGAATCCCACCAGGGATTTGTTTAACCTCAAGACCCAAGAAATAATGCAATGACCCTAAATCCTTTATCTTGAAAGTATCATCCAAGAAGGCTTTTAAGCCTGCAATCTCATCACAGTCAACCCCAGTAACAATTATATCATCCACATACACAGCCACCACAACAAGGGAATCAGGATTACCTTTCAAGAACAGTGAATAATCATTTAAAGAATGCCTGTAACCTCGAGAATGAAGGGCAGAGGACAGCTTAGCATACCACTGCCTGGAGGCCTGCCTGAGCCCATACAAAGACTTCTTTAGTTTACAGACCAGAGGAAGAGAAGAAGAAGAAGAAGAAGAAGAAGTAGTAGAAGAAGAAGTAGAAGAAGGATCAGACACCACCAAACCTGGAGGAAGTTTCATATACACTTCCTCATCCAAATCACCATGAAGAAAGGCATTGTTAACATCCAGTTGGAACAATGGCCAGTGATTTTTAACAGCCACTGCAATGAGACACTTGACTGAAGTCATTTTGACAACAGGAGAAAAAGTGTCTGTAAAGTCCACACCTTCAACCTGTGTGTCACCCCTAATAACCAACCTGGCTTTGTATCTTTCAATAGAGCCATCAGATTTATATTTGATCTTGTAAACCCACTTACAGCCAATAGGTTTCTTACCTGGAGGAAGAGGCACAATGTCCCAAGTGTGGTTAGCATCCAATGCATCAAATTCCTTCCTCATAGCATCCTGCCAAGCTGGTACAGAGGCAGCTTGAGAGTAAAACATAGGTTCAGATTCCAAGTGAGAAGAAGAGGAGCCAGAAAAGGCTGGAATTTGACAAACATAGTCTTTGAGGTAAGAAGGAGGGAGATGTGATCTGGTGGATTTTCTGGGCAAAGAAACAGGCTGGGAGACAGGCAATGTAGGAGGGGAGATGTCATGACTGAAAATAGGAGAAGGAATAGACACTGGAGAATCAGGAGAAGGGTGAGGAGAAGAAGAAGGGGAAGATTCATGGGAAGATGGTAGGGTGAAAGGTTGAGGGAGAATGTCATCAGAAAATGGAACAGGTGGAGGAGAAGGAGAAGAAGGAGGAGGAGACTTGAATGGAAAGTGAGTTTCATGAAAAACAACATCTCTAGAAATAAAGCATTTCTTGGAATTTAAGTCATAAAGTTTATAACCTTTCTTACCAAAGGGATAACCAAGGAAAACACAGGAATGAGCTCTGGATTTCAGCTTATCCCTATGAGGGATAGGTACAGCAGCATAAGCCAAACAGCCAAAAACTCTCAGATGAGAATAGGAAGGGGGAGAACCATGTAATAATTCATGAGGAGATTTGTAATGAAGCACCCTGGATGGCAGTCTATTAATGATATATGTTGCAGTTAACAGACAATCACCCCAAAAAGAAATAGGCAAACCAGACTGAAAGAGAAGTGCTCTACAAGTTTCAAGTAAAGACCTGTGCTTTCTCTCAACAACCCCATTCTGTTGAGGGGAATGGGGACAAGTTGTTTGATGCACAATCCCAAGTTTACTAAAATAGGAAATCCCTTCAGCACTGGAACCCAGTTCCAGGGCATTATCACTTCTGACAACTTTGACCAGGGAATTGAATTGAGTTTGAACATAGGAAATGAAGGATTGTAGTAGAGGGAATGCATTACTTTTAGAACCCATTAGATGTGTCCAGGTAGCTCTAGAAAAATCATCAACTATGGTGAGGAAATACTTGCTACCAAGAGATGTAGGGGTATGGTAAGGACCCCAAGTATCCACATGAATAAGTTGGAATGGTTTGGTAGTGCTAATGCTACTGTCAGGAAAGGGCAATCTGGTTTGTTTAGACATAGGGCAAATTGAGCAAGGAAAAGGTTGTTTAGCAGCAATAGAAAAAGGCAAATTAGAAACATGTTTCATATTAGCAAAAGATGTATGTGCTAATCTCAAATGCCAAATATAGTTCATATCATCAGGAACAGCATTATTACAACTAGAAGATTGAATAACTGAGCTAGAATGTTTGTTATCAGAAACAATGTCATCATTACAAACATCTGAGTCACTATGCTCAAGAGAAGAAGGCTTGGAAGAGGCAGAAGAGGAAGAGGGTGACCAAGAGTACTTGTACAAGCCAGCCTCCTCTTTACCAAGATCCAGAAGCCTCTTCAGAGAAAGGTCCTGTAACAGGTAAAGAAGGCATGAGGTTGGTGTAAACAAGACTAAACAATTCAATTGTTTCATCAACTTATGAACAGAGATCAAATTATGTTTGAAAGAAGGGACTAGAAGTACATTATGAAGAATGAGGTAAGGAGTTAATGCAAATGATCCTGTACAAGTAACTTTGACTTTATATCCATTAGGAAGTGAAACAAGGTAAGGCACAGTTAGGGGTATAATGTCAAACAATAGATTTTTATCATAAGTCATATGATTGGAAGCTCCTGAATCAATGATCCAGGTAGCAGAATTTATGTGTGTAAGCATGCATAACTTGGAATCAGAAACAAGACTCTCAGACATTAAAGTACCAGCAAAATTAGCAGAACTCATGGAAGAAGAAGTTTGATCACTGGTTGAAAGTGTTTGTTGAATCAAGCTCACAATCTGATCACATTGTTGTCTGCTCAACCCTGGTATCACAGGTTGACTGGCAACAGGATCCCCTAGAGGAGCAGACACACCTGAAATTCTTGAATCAACAGATACACAATCAGTACTAGTGGAAAGATGAGCAGCAGATTTCCTTCCCTTGATGTAAGAATTGCTTTGAGGAAAACCATGGAGTTTGAAACACTTATCAATTAAGTGTCCAGACTTCTTGCAATATCTGCAAAATAAGTTTCCTCTGTTTTGTTCAAAATTGACTTTAGGTCTGAAATTAAAGCCAGACAATTTCCCTTGGTTGGACCCAGCAGGGGGCCTATCAGTGTGAGCATTAAAAGACATTGAGTCTGGGCTCATATGGGAAATGGACTTGACCTGTCTTTGCTTTTCATCATTCAACACAATATTATAGACACTGTCAAGGGAAGGAAAGTGTTGCATCATTAACAAATTGCTTCTTACACCCAAATATGTCTCATTTAGTCCCATAAGGAACTGATAAATCTTGTTCTCATCATCTTCCTCAATGATACCATTCTTAGCAGCACAGGTGCACTTCTGCCCATGGTTTGGGACCATTGTCCCTAATTCATCCCACAAACTCTTGAGTTTATTAAAGTATGAGGCTACATCAAGGGAACCCTGGGAAGTTTGGGAGAGTTCTCGCTTTAATTCAAAAATTTTGGTTTTGTTAGGAGTACCATATCTCTTCTCAAGTTGAGACCACATGCTTCGTGCAGTGTCAGAGTATTGAACACTGTCAGCTATTTGAGATGACACAGAAGAGGTTAACCATGACATAACAAGCATGTTACATCTATCCCACAACCTTTGCAAACTCACATTATTACTAGGTCTGGAAAAGGAACCATCAATGAAACAAATTTTATTTTTAGCAGATAAAGCCATAGTCATTTTACGCTTCCATCCTCCATAACCACTTCCTGAAAAAGGAGTGGGGACTAAACATGCACCAGGAACATCAGAAGAATGCACAAATAATGGATTGGAAGGGTCAATAGGACCGGAGTTAGCACCAGAACTACCAGCATTCATGTTAGCAGCCATGCTCAACAAATGAATCAAATCTTTTGAAAACACAATATCACCAAACAATATTGACAGTCTACACACTCAATATTCTCAAGTTAAATGATTTATTCACAAATGGACAATCATATATACAAACAAGGAATCACAACCAGAGAATAGGAACGAGGTTACCGTCCTTCTTCGCAACCGGAAGATCGGCCTTTAACAATAGACAAAACCCTAGGTAGTGAAACCGTCAAAATTTTACCACAAACGTTGATAAAGATGTCACAGCACCACCGATGATGACCAAAATTTCAGCAAAGTAAGTATCAAACCACCGGATGGTAATCAAACACTCGATTTGACCACCAGAAAACCCTAGAGGTTGAAACTCACCGCAAAATCTCCGAAAGACTCACAATAAACGATTGAACCGTTCAATACAGAAGGAACAAACGTAGATCGTGAAGATAAATGGACCGAAGAACCCTAACATGGTTGAAACCATCATCGATCTTTTCGATCTCAGAAAAATCTCAAATTTTGTTAAAAAAATAGTTCAGATGAACTATTGATTCACACGATAAACATCACCGGATCATTGTACCGGCTTTGATACCATGAAAACATGCAGAGAATCGGAGAAAATTTAGAGAGAGAAAGTAGAGAGAAGGAGGAGAGAATAGAAGAGTCTCGAAGAAGACTCAGTTCCCAAAAGAACCAAAATGACCCCTCTGAAGGGTCGAGTTAAGAGAGAGAGTATATATCAGATATACTCATTACAAGAATAGCCTATTTACAAATACAACCTATTTGCACACATAGCCTATTTTACAAAAGAATACAAAAGAATAAAGGAATTACAGAAGTAGCCACAATTAAGGAAATGACCAATTATTAGGCTCAGAATAGTGTATCATCATAGCCAATATCTCAACACTTTCGTCTCTTAATGATGACAAAGATCGAATTGCACGTTAAAGAGGGAATTTCATCATGTTTAAACATTATGGTCTTTAATGTTTATTAATCCCTAGAGATTTACACAGTAATATAAGAAAGAGAACTTTACATCTATGGGCTTAATACTTCAATGATTAAGCATGCAGTTCCTTTTTTCTTTTTAAAAAATTTAAATTTTTAATTAGTTTAAGAACAGTATTAGTACAATATAATATATACAACCTTTATTCCTTGAAGGACTGCACACCTGACTTAGACGCATGTTTCTGTAATTAGTAGACCTTAGCTTTGGATTATTATATATTCTTTCACTTTTAAATTAGAGAATGTTTATTAAAATATTCATCACGTCATTATCTTCATAATTATACTTCCGGCGGCATCTCGATTAAACATAAGCGGATATGTATATTTGAATGCCACATATGCATGTTCGAAATAGAAAGTTATTATTAAATTACTGACCATGTACATTAGGCGGATGTAGAGTATAGTTATCGGATTTATTTGAACTCAATATTTACGCTTATAATATATATTTATGTATAAAAATTCATAAAGTTGCAACATTTAGAAATTGTTTATTAAAATATTCATCATATCAATATCAAATGCATGATGTTGGAGTGTTTCGGCTTATTTACGCGTTTAATAAATACTAAAAGCACTTATAAGTCAAGAAAAAAAAGAGGCGGAAGTTATAAGTGATTGATCACATCTAATTTAAGGGGAGGAGCGAAGCCAGAAATATTTTCAATGGTGTTCAAATTTGAAAGAAATAGAAAAAAAATTCGACAAAGGGTGTTCAATATATGTTGTATATATCTAAAATTAATATTTTACTTATATACACAATATGATTTTTCGTATTTTCCGGCGAAGGATGATCAATTGATCACCCTTTTCTAAAGGTGGCTTCGCACATGCTTAAGGGCTAAGCAACCTCAACATGTTAGGAATATTTTAGACAACTATTATTCCCTCCGTTTTAATTTATTTACAATATTTTCATTTTTATTCGTTTAAAAAAGAATAACAAGCTCTTATAAAAATGATATTACATACTATATACTAGGGGTATATATAGGGCGGGTTGGTTCGGATTTTACAAATTAGCAAACCAAACCAATTGTGTCGGGTTATTAAATCTAAAGACCAAACCAAACCAATAAAACTCGAGTTTTTTAATATCGGGTTTTCTCGGATTTTTTTGGGTTTTCGGGTTATCCGGGTTTCTTCGAATTTTTTCCCGGTAAAATCTTCGTAGAACAAAACATATAACCTATGCTCAAAATATTTCTTTAATCCTAGTAAGATATAACTATATAAAGTATTTTCCAAAAAAATAATACAAAATATGAGATATGTCATGACTCATGACATTATCCTAAAATATTCAACAAAAAATACAATAAAATTATGTAATATAAATATTGCTAATTAAAAAGCCATAATAAAAATAAACATAATCTAAAAGCACTAATTCATGCTAAACTAGATAGACTAATAAGGGAATATTAATTATATGCCTAAAAGCTAAAGTAAACTAAAAATAGGTTATCTATTTTTATCTAAATTATTGCAAAATAAAAAATAGACATTCAATACATTCTCATTCGTAATATTGAATTGAATGTCTTTTGTTAACATTAGTATTGATTGCTAGCATTATTTAATTTACTAATATTAATGGCTATAAAACTTATTAGAGCATTCAAAAGTTCTAAATCCAACATTGAAATAATACCTTAAAAGATAAAATTAAGAAATTTTAAGAAATATTTATAAATTATATTACAATAAGTATATTTATATATTAAATATATCTAAAATTTCTATATATATAATGTCGGGTTGGTTTGGTTTCGGTTTGACTTTCTTTAGTTAAAACCAAACCAAACCAATTATGGTCGGATTATTTTTTTCAACACCAAACCAATTCAAATCAAAACCATAATCAGATTTTTTTTCGGTTTAACTCGAATTATCAGATTGGGACAATTTGTCGGTTTCCTTTATACACCCTTACTATATACTAATAAAATGAAACTGATGGAGTATTATTTTTGGGTAGGGTTTCCCTGGAGACGTGCTGTATAGGAAAGCATGTGTGTTTTGTTGGAATAATTAGAGGCCTAATTGACTGCTGAGAAATGATAAAATTGGCACTCTCTAATCATTTCTTACTGCAATCAAAATCATTGTAATCCTTTTGAGTAATTCCCAAGCAAGTCTGACCCCAACACTGTTACTATGTTTAGAACGCGTTCTCTTAAGTCGTCTCCCTCTTCTAGTTGGGAGATATTTTTCAAATTATAAATAGTTAAATAAAGAATAGAAGGGGTTCGACCAAAAATGGTCTAAAGTTAATCCCAATTAAACTTCATATCTAAAGTTAACACTACGAAAATTATGAGCAGTGAAGAAACATAATTAATGTGATAACAATAAATGTACTTAATGCAATAGTGTGCATGAAGTATCAAAGAGTATTAAATAACAATAAATATAAATAAGGAGGAAAATACACAAAATATTGAATGAGGTTAAAGATTCTTCCTTATGTTAATTGATGAATGACAGGAATGTAAGAGAATATTGAGCGCACTTTCTTCTGTTAATGATGAATGACATGAATGTAAGAAAATATTGAGCGCACTTTCTCAGATCTGATGGAAATCATAATAGATAATCTACAAGGATCGAATCTTTCCAAAAAGTTATTCTTTGTATTTATCTAAAGAGCTTATTTTTCAAAAGTGTTCTTATCATATGGAATCTTACATGCTTTTTTCCTTATCTCTCATACTATTTATATAGAATATTCCCAAAAAATCCTAAAAGATACAAATAAAGAGAATATTCAACAGAATATTCCCTTTGATAATTCCAAAGCTATAGTAGTCGTTACTCCTATTTATATTGCTCGACCTTGGCCCTAATGAACCACTCAGCGGTTTATTCTGTTGACCACTGATCGACCTCTGCCAAACTGCCATATTGATTTGGAGGCCACCCATGACAATCATCTCTGCGTTTCAAATTTCTCTAGTTCGATTTTGATCCATAAAAACACATAGTGTTTATCATGCTTTATGATAAGTTACACAACTCAGTTTAGACAAGAAATAAATATTATTACTATTTTAATATTAAATAAAAAATAAACAACATACTCAGAGTGATCTCTTGAGTGGAGTCTGTGAAGGGGAAGGTATACACAAACATTGCCCCTACTTTTTGCGAGGTAGAAATATAATTTCCGATAGTCAATGACAAAGCCAAGTATAACACGAAAGGTGTTCAAAATTTAATATATGCATATAAAATAATTTTTGACCTATATACACAATATACGTTTCTACATACACAATAAATTTTTCGATTAATAGTGTTCGGTTGAACACCCTTCAATGTATGTGGCTATGTCACTCGTGGCGAAGCCACATATCACATAGGCGGTCAACTGACTACCATTCATCGAAAATTGCACAGTGTATATAGATAAATTACTACGTTTTAGAGATATATAACACACATTGAACAGTTTTGTCCGAATTTTTTTCACTTCTTTTAAATATCAATACTCTTGGGAAAATTCCTAGTTTCACCATTGTATGTTACTACTGATATTAATAGACCCTTGGATCAAGAAAAATACATTTCACGTGAATAATAAAAACTTGTAGATTGTATAAAACTTAAACTTCTAGGTTTTACAGTAAGAAAAACAAAAGATATGAGTAATATTTAAGGCTATAAAATAGGAGGTATGTTACTTTTTGAACGTGAAATGCTTCTTTCCCACCCAAATAACACAACTCAGTCTGTTTTAACACTATTCTTTGTTTACTTTTATAGAGACTAGAAAGCCAACTTCCTAATATCTATTTACATTTTCCTGAGATATTTCAATCAAGGGCGGACCCACATGGGGTCAAGGGGTCATATGAACCCGCTTTGTCAGAAAATAATATCGTCTATTTTATCTTTTTCCAGCCCACTGGTAATTCAAATTTTTTAAAAGATCTTGAGTTAGAAACACGCGGCAACATATGCGCACTACTACCGTTTCCTATTGACGCAACAATGCAAATCCTTTTTAGAGTAGGAAAGCTTTTTTATGCATATACACTTTAGAGGAAGAAAATGAAACCTTTTTTATGTATATACACTTTAGAGGAAGAGAACTGCTGTGGATATATGAGTTAGTTGATAATTAATTGGGCTCTTTTATAAATAACAATAGTTGAGTGGGGTATTACTTAGAATTGGTTGTATACATGGGCAAGTTAGTTAGATACAATAATAATGAATTTCATTCTTCTCCTCTTCTTCATCTGAGTTGTATCGAAGGTTCTTCTTCTTCCTTTCTATCTTTCTTTCACTCTAGTTTTGAGGTTGGGATTACATCAACCATAATTTCTATATGGTATCAGAGCAATCAAGCAATGATTGTGAGCTAAAATTACAAGTTCAGTAAGTAAATCTATCAATTGAAGAAGAATTTCACTTTCTCTGTTTTTTCTTCATCAATGGCGAACACACCTCGATCACAACCATGAATTGTATTTGCACCCCTAAGATACAATAGGAGCTCCGATTGTATCAATTCAGTTGATCAGACCGGACAATTACTCGATTTGGAGCCAGGCGATGAGAATCCAACTGCTATGTAAGAAAAGACAGGGTTAATCGACAACACATTGAAACGAGAAGATGTCGAAGAGAATCTAGGTCATCAATGGGACATATGTAATGCAATAGTTTTGGGTTGGATTATGAGTTCTGTGTTGAATGAGTTAGTAGCAGGAATTGAATATGCCAAAGATGCATGTCGAGTCTTGGAAGATCTAAAGGAACGTTTTGATAAGATCAATGCATCTAGGATTTATCAATTGCACAAAGAGATTGCAATTTTATGTCAAGGAACTAATAGTGTGTCGACATATTTTTCTAAGCTCAAAGAGCTTTGGGAAGAATATGATGATTCCAGCTTGTCGTGACAGAGAATTTGTTGAACATCTTCACAGACAAAAGCTGATGTAGTTTCTAATAGGGCTTAATGAGAACTATGAACAAGCGCAAAGTCAACTTCTTATGACAAATCCTACACCTAATGTTAGCAAGGAATATGCTATGATTATTGAGAGAGAGAGAGAGAGAGAGAGAGAGAGAGAGAGAGAGAGAGTCAAAGAGCAGTAATTAATGTGTCTGAGATGAGCAAGAATTCAGAAGCCACAGTTTTCATGACTACAAAAGGAGGAAGTTTTCAAGGAAGCTATCATGGACAAAGTAATAGGCCTAGGAAGAATTGGAATTTGCAATGTGAGTTTTGCAAAATGAAAGGGCACACAAAAGAGATATGTTACAAAATAGTGGGTTATCCTGCTGATTTCAAGTACAAGAAAAGAGGATCAGAGGCCAATATTTCAAGTGCTAATATTGCATACAATATAAATGATGAGAATTGTAATCCTAATATTGCAGGCTCAAGTGGAGGAAGAGTTGAAGCAACAGACAAAGGATACATGACTGAGCTACCTAAGCCACCACAGTTTACAGCTGATCAGTACAGCCAGATTATGATGATGCTGAACAAAGATGTTCCACAAAACACAATGGCTAACATGGCAGCTATGATACAATCCTTTATGGTTAACACATATAGAAACTAATGGATAATAGATACTAGAGCAACTAACCATATGATATCAGATTTAAGTATGCTACAAAACATATAAAAGCTTGATTCCTGGAGTTGTAGGAAGGTGCACATGCCTAATGGCCAAATGAATCCGGTATCACACATAGGTGATTGTGTAATATCTAAGGGACAAATATTAAAGAATGTTCTGTTTGTACCTGATTTTCAGTACAACCTTATGTCAGTCTCTAAGGTAACTAGAGACCTACATTGCTCAGTCACATTTTCCCCTCATTTTTTCCTATTCCAGGACCTATTAAGTGGGAGAATCAAGGGGATTGGTAAAGAGAAAGATGGATTATATCTCCTCTTACCTGCTGATGAGCGAGAAAGAATAAGTAAAGGGCTAAGTGTACAAGATAAGGAACTTGATGTCTCCTTATGGCACAGAAGATTAGCACATGCTTCTAGAGTAGCAATGACAGAGATCCTTGGGTTACCTATTGAAAGTTGTAGAGATGTAATAGATAAATGTGATGTTTGTCCTTTAGCTAAAAACACAAGGTTACCTTTTCACTCTAGTGACTGCAAGAGCACTGAAAATTTTCAATTACTGCATTTAGATGTTTGGGGACCTTATAGAACTTCTACTGTTGATGGGAATATACTTTCTAACAATAATGGATGATTACTCTCGTGTGACTTGGACTTTCTTGCCGAAGTTCAAGAGTAATGTGTTATTGTATTAAAAGGCTTCTTTAAAATGGTACACACTCAATTCAATATTATGGTTAAAACAGTAAGACCAGACAATGGGACTGAATTTGTGAATCATAACTTCATTAGTTTGTTAACAGAACTAGGTATAGTTCACCTAAGAACATGTGTCTATACTCCTCAGCAAAATAGAGTAGCTGAAAGGAAGCATAAACACATTCTTGGAGTGGCAAAAGCTATTAGATTTCAGGGACACATTCCCTTGAGATTTTGGGGCATTGTATTTTAGCAGTTGTGTATATTATCAATAGGCTAGTTGTTTTACATGGGAGATCACCTTATGAACTGTTCCATGGGAAGAAGCCAAGTATGCTACACTTGAGAACTATGGGATGCCTATGTTTTGCTAGTGTTATACCTAGACAAGATAAATTTGGTCCAAGGGCAGTTAGAGCAATAATGAATGGGTATTCTAATGTCAAAAAAGGATACCTTTTATACAATTTTGAGAAAAGGGAATTTTTCATCAATAGGGATGTTATTTTCAAAGAAGAAGTGTTCCCTTTCAAGAACATTGAGGGACCTGTGTTGCCAACTTCCTTTCAGGAAGGTGTTTTCTCTAACAATCCTTCTTTGTTTGCAAATATTAATTCTAAAATTCATACACCTGTTGTGGAGACATTGCAGCCTCAAGCTTTTGTAGATGCTGGTGTACAAGAAGACAACACACCATCTCATCCCCTACCCATTGATACAAGTCCACCTGGTGATTCCTCTATGAACAATCATATACCACACAACCACTCCTCATATAATGGTCTGCCTGGTCCTTCCACTCAAGTCAATGAGGATGAAGTTGTTGAAGAACCCTATTTATATTCATCAGATGTTTCAACACCTCTAAGGAGATCTAGGAGAGTAACTAAACAGTCATTATGGTAGACAGACTATATAGTAACTCTGCCATCTAAGAAAAAACTCTATGGCCAACTGTCTCACCTATGATCATGTTTCCTCCTCTCACAAAGCATATTTAGGGGCCTTTTCAGTAATATCTTAGCCCACATCCTTTTATATATCTTAGCCCACATCCTTTTATGAGGCATGGAAAGATACTAGATGGGAGAGGCAATGCAGACTGAGTTGGAAGCACTATAAGCCAACAATACCTGGGAGTTGGTCCCTTTGCCACCAGGGAATACTCCCGTTGGGTGTCGATAGGTATACAAAGTTAAACTTCAAGAAGATGGATCAATTGAATGGTTCAAAGCTCGACTAGTTGCCAAAGGCTATAATCAAAAGGAGGGACTTGACTTTAATGAAACATTCTCACCTATTGTCAAGATTGCTACTGTAAGAACTGTGTTATCACTAGCTGCTATGCATAATTGACATTTTCAACAGATGGATGAATCAACGCTTTCTTGCAGGGAGACTTACCTGATGAAGTATATATGGAATTGCCTCATGGATTTTCAAGTCAGGGGGAGACAGTTGGCAAACCTCAGTTAGTTTGCAGACTTGTTAAATCCCTGTATGGATTGAAACTAGTCAGCAGGCAATGGAATTTGAAATTAACAGAAGCTCTATTGAAGTCAGATTTCAAACAAAGCAGCCTTGATCATTCTTTGTTTATTAAGCAACATAAGGATGATATAGTACTTATTCTTGTCAATGTTGATGATATGCTGATTGATGGAAATAATCAACAATTGATACAAACAACAAAAGATGAGCTACACAAGGTATTCAAGATCAAAGACCTACGAGAACTAAAGTTTTTCTTGGGAATGGAGTTCAGCAGGTGAAGCAAAGGTATCCTGGTTAATCAAAGGAAATATGCCTTGGATATCATATCAGAGTTGGGGCTTGGAGATGCTAAACCATCTTGGACACCTCTTGAAGTCAATGTGAAACTTACTGTATCAGAGTATGACAAGTTGACAGGTAACAAAGATGATCTTGAAGACAAGGTGTAGGAGCAACGACTGATAGGAAAGTTATTATATTTGACACTAACAAGACCAGATATAGCATATACAATCCAAACACTCAGCCAATTCCTTCAACAACCAAAAAGATCTCATTGGAATGCAGCCATGAGAGTTGCTAGATACATAAAGAGAGAACCAGGTCTAGGAGTACTATTCAATAGGGAGAAATCACATAAGATCTTTGTGTTTTGTGATGCATATTGGGCATCATGTCCTAACACAAAGAGATCAGTGTCAGGTTTCTTGATCAAGTATGGTGAATCACTAGTTTCTTGGAAGTCAAAGAAACAAAACACAGTATCAAAAAGCTTAGAAGAAGCTGAGTACAGGAGCATGTCCAGTGTTGTATCTGAAGTTGTTTGGTTGATTGGATTGTTAAAGGAATTGGGAGCAGATGTGATACTACCAGCAGAATTGTACTGTGATAATAAAGCAGCTCTGCAAATAGCTGCCAATCCAGTATATCATGAAAGGACTAAATATAATGAAAGGACAACACATATTGAAATTGATTTCCATTTCAACCGAGAAAATATACAAATGGGGTTGATCAAAACGCAGCATGTGGCTTCAAAGGATCAGTTGGCAGATATACTGACAAAAGGACTCACCAGGATACAACATGAATCATTAACTGGCAAGCTGGAAGTACTCAATGTTTTTTGTACCCGCCAGCTTGAGGGGGAGTATGAAAATAGGAGTTAGTTGATAAATAATGGAGCTCTTTTATAAATAGCATTAGTTGAGTGATGTATTAGTTAGAATTGGTTGTATATATTGGGACAGGATTGATTGACTCTGTTTATAACTTTATATAAAGAGCATCGTACAAATGCAAGTATCATATTCTTAAGGTCAATATTGATTTGCCTTTGTTGCTTTCTTGGATTATTTGCCGCAACTAACAAAATAGTGCAAGAATTAATGTTACAAGCTCTTTGATTTTTAGTGAGACGTGACTATAATTTGTGTTGTTTTGTAATTTTGGGAGTAATTTGTAGTTAAATTTTTTAAAAATAACTTATTGGAAATTTTCTATTTTCGAAAATTTCGAAATTTATCTTCAAGCGGAAATTGAAAATTATATGGCCAAACATTGATTTCCAAAAAAAATAAAAGAATTTTATGGCCAAACGGCTTAGTTTATATAAGGCAGGGACATAATGCTATAAGAATTAATATGAAAAAATAACACTGTATAACCGCTCTTAAAATAATACCCGACAATATATACATGTATATATATATATATATATATATATATATATATATATATATATATATTGTGTATATATACGTTATGTATTTTATATACAAAATTATAAAAAAATTATACTTCATACTTTTTCGACTATCGAATATAAATAATTTCTAACACGAGCTGAAAGTGATAATATTCCAATTAATATTCGATCTTTATAACTAAACATTAATGTTTATTCCAACTTCTACTTGCCTTTCTTGGAAGGAGAATGAGCGACCAAATTGGATACGGACAAGAAAGTAACAAAGGCAAATCAATATTGACCTTAAAAATGTGATACATGAACAATGATCACCCTACAAAATGAATCCAAAAATTAAAAATATACAGACAAAAGCAATACAATCATATCTAGTAAGTACAAAAAGGAAAAAAGGGTATCTAGTCATTCTTTTCTTGACGTTGACTATCCTTCACTCTGATACAGACATATGCCAGCTTTTTCATTATTACGTAAGACCAATTCAAAGTACCAACAGGTCTCAGGGGCCCATTTCAATGGGCTGATAAATTGGGCCTCCACTGGTCTAAAGTTGGATTGGGCCTATACAAGCCCACATATCGTATTGTCCACCTTTGGACCGAGGGAATAATTGTACAACATAATTAGTTACAATTTAATCGAAGAAAATGACCCTACGGCCCGTTCAAGCTTCAGTAGCTTCGATTGATGGCAGCATGACGGCCTTGGTTTCCAATTACATTACCGCTACCTGTTTTCTTAACATGGAGAGGTGAGCGATGCCCGTAATTATTGTGATTACGATGATTTCCTGATCGTTGATCGTGGGCACGAGTAGCATTTTTTTCTCTCGGTTTCATCTTGATCGCGTTACATTGTTCTAAACGCTCTAGAATTTCTTCCATGGAAGGCCTAGTTTTAGGATCAGGCTCAAGACATTGTAGTACAATTTCTGCTATTTGATATGCAGCTTTTGATGGGTATTGTCCTTCCAATCTTGGGTCCATTATTTTCCTTAGCTTCTTTTTGTCAGGTAACATTGGTTTGGCCCATTCTACTAAATTAGTCTCCCCATTGGGCCTGTTTAGATCCAATACTCTACGGCCCGTTAATATTTCTAGCAACACAACTCCAAACCCATACACGTCACTCCTCACGTACAAATGACCTGTCCAAAATAAGGTTCCATAAGTTATAGCCAAACAGATAGCCATTTTTAGGGTTAAAATACCACGGGCTAAATTAGTTTTCGGATTGGTCATTCAAAAATAGTCAGAGTTTGTAAAGTCATTGATATATAATTATTATTTTATTGTAACAGGGATCGGTCCAGCATAATATATTGGAGATCGGTGCACCTCTGTATAACCTTCCAGCATATTATGGTGGAACTCCAACACGCGAGAAGTTCTAGCATAATATAATGGAGATTGGAGCATCTGTGTATAAACTTCCAACATATTATATTGGACAAGTATATTATACTGGAACTCCAGTATATTATGTTGAGTATTTTTCGGATTCTGAACGATATTTTTGTTCAGACTTATCTGTACATGAAAAGTGGCTAAAACTCGATTACTTTTGAATTCTTATGTTGTTATGAAATTTTAAACTAAAAATCTTAACTTCATGACAATTCATACATTTTTCTCATGAAAAATTAAACTTAAACACTAAAATTCAAAATGCACTGATTAATTCCCAAATAGCGGCCATGTAAAGAGGCTACATGGTATCATTTCTACGTATAAGAAGAAAGGAATGAAGATATAACCTAAACACTGGACCATCCAAGTGCTTAAACTAAGAATAATTGACGAATGCATGATATACGTACAATTTATGTACTCAGTGTATACGTGCTAGGGAAAGTAAATAATAAATCCGACCGACTATTTATATAAAAATCCAGGTATCAAGACTTCCCAAAAAAAGAATAAAAAAGCATAAGAATCAAGATTTAAAAAGTAATAAAAATAAGGAATTTAAAACCAAAAAATGGTTGAAACTAATATACCAACTTTGCCGGCCAATATTAATAAATCGTATAGGTATATGTGTTCTTGGAATTTAGTATTTGAATGCTAAGGAGTTCACATTATGTAAAGGTTGTCGTTTTCCCTAAGGGCCAGGTCAAACTTCTAATGGGAACATAGAAAAATTTTGGGGAAGAATTTTGATTTTAAGAAGTCAAAGCTATTAGTTTGTTGTTATTTAAATCAAATGAATAAATTTCTTTTAAGTGATAAAACTTTCACTATCGACTGACCCTTTTATTGACGGTGATATACAATTATTCCGATATTTTTTTCATCTTAACGTATATAAGTTAATGTCAAACTTTTCTAATTATTTTGTTGTTGTTTTGGACGAAATTTAGGCAAGCTCATGTCACATCTTGAATGGAACCAAAAAGAGTTAGCTGGCATAATTTATCAATTTATCATTAAATAAGTCAATTTTCACCCCCAAAAAAAAGTTGATTCGTTCACTATGTATATGATTGAAATCAAGTATGCCCGATTTTATGGGCTCGAAGAGTCGCTTCGGGCCCGAGTTCAGAATGGATCAAGTTCGAACCGATGGCTAAGTACAAGGCTCGAAATACGCGATGAGCACCGAGGCCGAGTATGACCAATCCCGAGATGATGCCGTTATGTGTTTGTAATAGAATAGCATGATTCCCGCACCGTCCCAAAAATCACAATGTAAATTTTGGAATAGATTTGTACGAGTTTGTATGGATTTGTACTAGGTGGTTAGATAATTGTCCCAATAAGATTCCTTACTAAACTTAGAAAATGTACTTATTTAGGGTTCACCTACTATATCAAGGGGATCCCAATAATTTGTAACAATGATCAATCATTGAAAAAGAATATACACTCTTGCTTTCTTGCTGATTATTCATCGTCATTGTTTGAGCTCTTAACTTTATTGTCCTTACTTTACTGTTCTTATTGATTTTCCTCGTAACTCGAGGTCAAAACTTGTTTAAAGTACTGGTTTAATTCAACTTACTTCTTTAATTTATACATTAAATTTCTTGATTATTAATTAGTATTAAATTAAATAATGTATTTTTAAAACCACAAAATTTAATTATGACTCGAATTTTAGGGTAGACACACTATTTGTATACTTTAAAGTTTGTAAAATTACATATAAAAGTGTCAATGGAATTAGGAGGGAAAAATACGAGGGCAAAATATGTGACTCGAACACTACAGTTATTAAAAAATTACCTGTGGCCATGTACTCTGGGGCAGCGTAACCATAAGTGCCAACGACTCTAGTGGTCACATGTGAGTCACCATTTACTGGACCCATTTTAGCCAGTCCAAAATCAGAAAGCTTAGCGGTGTAATCCTGTCCCAATAATATTTAAAACAAATATTTATCAGTAATTGTAAAAAAAAACAATTAATTAAAAAAAGTTTTTCTAAAAAAGAAAATTACCGCGTCCAGTAAAATATTTGAAGCTTTAAAATCACGGTAAATAACTTGCTTCTCTGTGGTGTGTAAAAAAGCAAGACCTTTAGCTGCTCCTATTGCTATATTTAGCCTTGTATCCCACGACAATGCTTCTGCACCTTCTTCAAATATACATAAATAGTGTTATATGTAATAATTCTTTTTCAACAAACAGAATATATAGACAATTATAGTATAATAAGGTGCTTACTTCTGAAAAGATGACTTTCTAAACTTCCTTTCTGCATGTGCTCATATACAAGCAAGAATTCTTTTTCTTCCCAGCAATATCCGATTAATTTTACAAGATTCGGATGACTAAATTTTCCCAAAAACTTTACTTCAGCCTGCAATCCATATAATAATTAATTAATTGTCCATAGTCATAATATATAGACAAAATAATCAAACTTGTTTATAATAATAATTCACTATAACGGTCATATTTTTTTGGAACAAATTTTATTATCACGTATAACAAATGTTATCTCCACTTCCAATCAAGAGGTTGTGAGTTCGAGTCTCCCCAAGAGCAAAGGTGAGAAGTTCTTGGAGGGAAGGATGCCGGGGTCTATTTGGAAACAGTCTCTCTACCCCAGGATAGGGGTAAGGTCTGCGTACATACTACCCTCCCCATACCCCAACTAAATGAGATTATACTGGGTTGTACTTTTATAACAAATGTTATCTATAAATTTTATTATTACGTATAACAAATTTTATTATCCTAATTTTGATTTTTATATGTGAGTTGTGACATTTCTTTTTCGTGACTTAAATTTGATTATTATATTTTCCACAAATAAATTGATAGTACTAAGGAAACCACGTGGATACTTGGAAAGAGTCAACGATATTATCTTCACATTTTAGTCAGCAAGATTTAGACTGATTTTTTTACTTTCCTTTTCTCATAGAAGAGACTGGTCAAATATTAGCTATTAGAAGAAAAAACCACATTTTAAAATTGTGAAGAAAGTTAAAATGTATAACAGAAGACTATCCGAGTTCATCATGTCAAGAAAATTATTTCAAAGGGCACAGATAATATATTATAATAATATTAATAATTAATAAAACTAACTATTTTTTTCAAATAAAGCACATATTTGACTTTAAATGCTTTATTTTATTGGTTTTAATTTTAATATTTCTGGTTTGGCTTCTTTCCACTCAACAATCAAATCCCCATTGGTTGAACATGCCGACACCTATTCTTAGCTTTCATAAACAAATACGTAGTTATGCTATGCACATAGGTTTTTAATTATATTTTCTGATTTAAGTTACAAAATTGGAAAACGAATTATAGTACGAACAAGTCCGCAGTTCAAGTCCGGAACTACTAATATTTTATCCCTTAATTTGAACGATAAATTAAAAATGGGAAAAATTGGAAGGAATTATTGTGAAGAAGAAATGCATGGACCACCACATATGCACCAAGTTGTTAATAGTTTAAGATATTATTCCGATCATAAGTTTATTTGCAAACACATATCATGCATATACTAATTTAATAAAAACAATCAGTAGTAGTAATTTTTTACCGATTGATAGCATGTTCGAAATCAGAGGCGAACCCATATGTATGAGTGAGGGTCATGTATAATTCGACCACAATCTTGTATATATATATATATGTATACTTTAAAAATGGTTTAATTTAAAGTAGTTAACACCCTGAATACTAAAAGCCATTAGAGACACTGATTGAGCGGAATAATATGCTCTCTTCGTGTAAAAATTCCGGTCCGCCTCTGATCGAAATATCTCCAACATTAACCAGAAGTCTGAATTTTAAGCCCTAATAATAAAGGAGCATTTGCATAAATGTCCTTTTCTTTAATCAGTTTTTAAATCATATCTCCTGTTAACCTATTTGTCTAAATAGCATAAACTTATCTGACTAGTTTTAAAGGCAAAATTTATAGGATTTAAAGTGCAAATAATTTGTTGGAAAGCTCATGATGCAGTGCTGAGTAGTCGGACCAATAAATTTCGAACAACAACAACAATTCAGAATAATTTTACTTAGTGAGTTTGAAGAGGATAGTATGTACGCAGACTTTGCCCTTACCCTCGGGTAGAATGACTGTTTCCAAATAGACCCTGGCATCCTTCCCTCCAAAAACTTCACACCTTGCTCTTGGAGAGACTCGAACTGACAAGCTCTCAGTTGGAGGTGGGGTTGAGCAACCCCTCTTGTCTAAACTTGGAACAAATGCATAGGAAATTAAAGCAAGGAAAATAAGAACAAACCTGCCATTCCTTGAGACCTTGTTCACTATCAGGATTTGATTTTTTAACAGCAACTGGAATTCCAACTCCAACTTTAGAAGGAGCAAATGTTTTATCATCAACCCATCCTTTAAATACTGTTCCAAATCCTCCTTCTCCTAATACTGTATCCGGTCTAAAATTTCTCGTTGCGCTCTTCAATTCTGCTAGGGTAAACATTTTCAAATTTGGAGTAATAATTTTCCCACTCGCCGGTAGTACTAATTCCTCTTTCTCCGATTGATCACCGCCGCCACCTCCTCCATCTCCACTAGGCTGTGCCGCCACCGCCCTTTTGGTATTACTCGCCGGAGCATCCGTATGTTTCTTCATCACTGTCACAGTAACAAATTAATTGGTACATAGTAGAGACGGTAAGTAGCTAGAGATTGAATCTAAAAAATTTAAATTTGAACTGATGATTTCAAAAGTATAATCGGTAAGAAGCTAGAGATTGAATCTAAAAAATTTAAATTCTGAATCCGCGATATAGTATATATAATAAATATATATACCTGGAGGAGGACTAGAAAATTTGTTAGAGCTAGGAAGATTATCAACAGGTTTAGGCCAGCAATTTCCCATATTTTCTTCTTCAGGTTTCTTTTGTTCTTCCCTCTAATTAATATTTTTGGGAGAACAAGTTGTGCTGTTGCTACTAATTAATAAGAATATTGTTGATGGTATAGTAGCTGGTGTAATTTTCTTGAGGTTGTGGTGTGGCTAATTTCTTAGAAAGAGAGAAGAAGGAAAGAGGAAAGCTCGTTATGTCTAAAATGAAACTTGAGAGACGTCTTTTATATTCACATTGCATACATAAAGAACAAAGACTATAGACACTTTATTGTTATTATTATTTTTTAAATATTTTTTTGCTTGGAGCGTTGGAACAACGGTAAAGTTATTTCCGTGTATTTTATAAGTTACGGTTTCAAACTGTGAAATCGTTAACTGATACTTGCATCATAGTAGGCTATCTACATCACATTTCTTGAGTGCAACCTTTCCTAAATTCTATGTAAATGAGGAATAATTCGTACACCGCTACCGTTTTACTTTTTAGTTTTATGGGGTTATTCAATTGTCTCCTCCCATCCACCCCCTCGTCTCTTGCCCAGTAAGTTTTCCTAAGAAGATGAGACGAATTTTTTTTATTTCTCATCCAATGTCCATCACCCGCATTAAAACGCGATTACATTTGAATTCGTGCCTCGTAATTATGGGGTCTTATTCGGGGGAAAGGCTCTCTACCAAGAATTTAAGATAAGATCATTAAAACATGAGATTTCAATTTTTAATTCATATTATAAAATTTACATTTAATGTTAACGTATTATAATATGTTGTATGACTTTTTCAAAAAGATCGCATGTGGACATTAAAAAATTTGCTTTAGCTTGAAAAATATTATTTTTCTAGATAATATTGCGATGTTTAATTTGAGTGATAGAACGTTCTATCTATGATTGGGCATAATATCTATAAATTGGTGGAAACGATTGTAGAAGAACATATTGTTTAACCAAAAAATATAATTTGGTCAAAGCTTGAATTTTAGAGAGAAGAAATTGGGTTACTGATAATCAAAGAGACTGAAATATAATTGACTTTCAAAGAATAAGAATAAAGTAATAAGAACTTGTTATTTCAATATGATATCAAGAGTGTACCGTGTCCCTACAAATGATAAATCTTCCCCCTTTTATAGTTGACAAGGAGTAATAGATTAATCTAAATAATAAATGAGCATTTAACGAGACGTTACATAATCATTGCTATTAAATACTGAATAACTAATGTATCAGGTATTTAATAATGAATGTAGACTACTTTTTGTCATCAGATTCTTGTCTTCAATCCCCTTTTTATCCGTTGATATTGAATGACTTAAATAGACACGAGATTCGTATCTAAAATTCCCTCTCGTGTCTGTTTTCTTTTCCTCCACCGTGCCTGTTGTTTTCCTTGCCTTTTAATCATTTATTGCTCTTTGACTGTTTGACCAATAGAAGTGTCATGCCACTCATATTTAATTCAAACTCAATTTTTTCCTAGTACAGATAGTCCCCCCACTTCTCATTTATTTATCAATTAAATAATTAGGAAGTGGATCCTGAAAAAGAATATCTGTCACAATTAATGCTTGTGTCAGTATAGACGTCTCATCTATCTCTCACATGTAATGCTCTATACACGTGTCATCTTCTGATTGAATCTGCAGTTTTATTCCCATTTTCTAGGCCTGTTCAACTTTCTCTGTTTACGAAGTGATGATTATCTTTAATATAGGCTTTCCATCACTGCTTCCCTTAATTTTGAGGGTTGTTCTCATATAAACCTTTAATTCACACTTTCCTTGTTCTCTTCTTCATTAATTTCTATCAAGCATTCGTATTTCCTTTCTTTCTTTTACTTCTATTTACTTCAAAATTATCTTTCAATTGCATCTCCACACCCTAACCCCAGAAAGGTTTTACTTCTCGATCAATTCCCTAATGCACCTACTCCTATCAAACATTCAAGATGCAGAGGTGGAAGACTCCGAAGTATGGGATCTACACGTGGTGGCTCAACCGGTTCTGTACTTCCTTCTTCTGGTTCTGGAATAGAAGGCTCCTCTTCCAAAATTCAATCTTCGAAAGGTAAAGAAATTTCAGACCCTTCTATAGAACCCACAATCGAAGAAATTATACCAAATGATTTATCTTTTGCAAGGGATAAAGCATCCCTTCAAAAACAGATTGGAAAAGACTTATCATTATCCTTCTCTTATAACTGAACTCACAATCCCCACCAGTAGGAAAGATTGCAACTGGAATGAGAGCGTTCATTTATCAATCCATTCTATAAACCATAGAATTTCATTCTATAGAAATGAGTATTCCTATGTTTATACCTACCCCTTCACTTTGGGGTTTAAGCTTGCCATAGATCCAGTTATCATTGATTTTTGTAGATTTTTCAACATTTGCTTAGCCCATATTGGACCTTTAGTTTGGAGGGCTGTAGCTTGTTTAAGGTTTTTGTCCAATAAGGTAAAAGTTACTTTTACCTTTCCCCATCTTATCCACTTATACCACCCTAATTTATTACGTCATAGGGTTTTTACCTTAACTGCAAGGAGCAAAAGAGTTTTGGTAAACGTCGATGATGATAAAGATTGTGGTTGGTATCTTCGTTACATTGGTATACACATAGTGGATTTACTGGGAGAAGCAAACATTCCCTTCCCCGAGATGTGGAATTTTGCACGTAAGTTTCCGTTTTACGTTTCCCGTACTTGTTTTATGAGATTTTGATTTTCTCTTTAAATTTATCCCCTTTGTGGTTTTTTTTGTAGCAACTATGGAAGATGTGGAACCCGTTCCCGATTTCCGTGATTGGGTAGACTCAATTTTGAAAGTTGCTCCTAAGGAAGATAGCAATTGGAAATCTATCCCTCCTTACATGGGTGGACAGTGAAAACATACGGTATATATTTCTTTTCATGTATGCTTTCTAGATATGTATACTAAAATTTGATGATGAACTCAAATCCTTCTTTTAATCAGGATTTGGAATAAAAGGGATGGCGGCGGACGTTGCTATAGCTATGCGTACTACTGCCAACACCGCCCTTGGCTTAGACAAGGCTAAAACACTCTTAGCCAAAAGAAAAGCTATGATAATTGAAACTGATAATGAAGAAGAAAATAATACCTCTTTGGTATCTAGACCAAGAGCTAGGAGACGTGTTGCTATGGATGAGAAAATTGAAGATTCTCCTGCCCGTACCTCTGCTGCAATTACTTCTTCTTCAGTTACTTCCATTACCAAGCCTGTCTTAATCCAATCGGATGAAGATCTTGCTCCTAGAGACACGAATGATTATGTTCAATGTCTCTTCGAGAGTGGTTTTGAAAGTGGGGATCTTGGCCCCGTTCTCAATGAAATCCCCTTATCTTCTTCCATTCCTATTTCTCCAGTTTCTTCTATTTCTCCTTCAACTGTACCTGTTTCTTCTCCTTCGACATCTTCCACTATTTTTACAACTTCTTCTCCTATTCCTTTTTAGCACCCGTGCCTATTCCCTCAGCTCCTGTTCTGGTTTCTACCGCTCCTATTGTTTTTACCTCCTCTACTACTCCTTCTTCCACCATTTCTTCCTCCTCTGTTCCCCATTCTAAACCTGGACCAAACAACAGAGGTATGGCTATGAGAAAGGTTACTCTTGAAGTACCTGCTACTCATAGTCTTTTAAGGAAGACAGGTGGAACGGATATTTGGATCGAGCCTCTTATCGGAGATGTGGAAAGAACAAAGATGTAGAGCCACAACTGCTACACCTTGATGAATGACATAGTTCTTTCAACACTGAAGGTACATTCCTTACCCTTGATTATTTATTTTTCCTTGGCCTTAAGTTCTTATCTTTATGCCTTATGTTTGTAGGCAAACTTGATCGTAATTGAGTTGATAGGGAGGATCTCTATTTTAGAGAAAATGGCACGTGAATCTACTAAGGTTGCTGAGGATGCTAAAAGAAAATCTGAAGAAGCCCAGCTTGAGGCTCAAAATTGGAAGGAACAATTCGAAGGTTCTTTAGGGAGCATTGAAGAATTGCAGTCTTCTAAGTTTCAACTTAAACAACAAAATCGGGCTTTATCCCCCGAATTAGGGATTGCCACGGCTTCTACGAGCCAAGCAATAAAGGATAAAGAGATTTTGAAGGATTCTTTGTCAAATGCTAATGAAGAAATTAAAGAACTCAAAGCACTAATGGAGAAAAAAGAAGAATATGCCAAAGAACTAGTGAAATCTTTGAACCAGACTCGGGCGGATTTGAGGATTTCTTCAGATAAGGTTCGTGTGTTGGAGAGTTCTTGTGTCAACCTTCAATCTTACCTTGATTCCCACTTAGCTGAGCATGAAACAATGAAGAACACATTAGCTACACAGGGAAGAGATTATGAAAACCTGGAGAAAGATTACGATTCCTTAGCTGAAAATTTCAATTATGAGGTTAACTGGGATTTCTTGAAATCTCGTCGTGATGTTTTAATGGAGGCTTCTCAAGAAAATTTTGACTTGCAATATGAGTTGTCCAAAGTTTTATACATGATTGAGAAGAATGAGCAACCTACTGAAACTCCTTATCCTGATTAGGTAATTGACATCTCCTCTCCAACAGTCGAAACTCCCGGGGTTGAAGAGCCTTTGAACTTAGAGCCAGCAACTGAAGTTATTGAACTTACAGCTCCAGTGACCGAGGGTAACTTATCTACAACATAGTCTTTAGGAATGAATATCCCTGTGTCTATTGCTTCTCTCGAGAATGTCGATACCTCAGTTTCAGCTGAGACCGCCTCTATTGCTGCTCCTTTGGAAGTTTCTACCGAGCCTAATGAGGTCGCGACTTCTAACGTTCCAATTTCCTCAGTGACCAGTGAAAATGTTTAACCTTACCTCTTTTGTTTATTTTTGATGATGTAATTAAGTCTCCAGTTTCTATAATGGGGCATCTATTTTTTTTAAAAAGCCAAATGTATTGTAATAGCTAAGTTTTTCCCTTAGCTTTTTATGTCGAGAAGCTTGTATAATACTTCTTCATTTTATTCTTGTCTATTCACTGTTCTAGACTTTGCAGAATAATTTTATTTTACCTTAATCTTGCCTATTGCCTATTTTTCTTTTTAGGACTTAGAGAATAAGTTAGCATTTTTATCCTTTTCAGAAAATGCTTTCGTAATTCTTCTCATTTGTTATCATCATGAGGAAAAATAAAAGAGGCCCTTTTATTTATCGACACTTAATGAAGAAGACTTCTAAACTTCATAATGGTGTTATCATACGATGAAAGAAATAGGAACATACATGTTTCATATAAAACAGCTTTTGTAAAGTTTTTGTTCATGAACTTTGATAAGTTTCTTGAGTATTACATGTATCGAAGCACATCTACAACTTTCTCGCAACTGTTTTCTTTTAACAGATTTACAAAATATACAAGGTAAGGTTTTTCATAACATGTTTCTGATACATAGTCATGTCCCTGCCTTTACATACTTAGGAATGGTTTAAGCAGTGACTTCATCGTTCTAAGAAAGAAAGAACACTATGATGAGTGCTTTTAGATTGATACTTGAATTCTCGTAACTTGATTTTATTTGTAAATCTTGAATTCTGCTCTCTCGTATCTATTTCTGCACATACTCGTGTGTATATAGTATAGTCCCCCAAGTGTTTGAGTGGTGAAGTATGAAGCCTCGAACACTTGTGTATTTGCTCCAGATTTTTGGTCCTTTTCCTGAAACAGAAAAATATACGGGACTCGGAGGTGCGATTATAGATGAAGTCTGCCTAAATCGTGTGTATTTCCATCAGATAAATGTAACATTGGGCTAGGAATTTAATAGTATTCCAATTTTTCGTGCATGTCGTGACTCATCATTTGGCACGAGTTAGGGTTTTTGCCGAGCATCTAAAATCATTAGTATAATTTTAACAATTCAAAGGAAAAACTTTAACATGGTGATACCTGACCGTGGGTACTTACTTAGAAGTAATACCTCTTTAAATGAACGGCATTCCAATGCGAAGGCAAAACCTTGCCATCCATTGTTTCTAGCTCGTATGCTCCTTTCCCCGCAATTTCACGAATTCGATAAGGTCCTTCCCATGTTGGACTTAGCTTTCCTGTATTAGCTGACTTCGTAGATTGGAAAACATTTTTCAACACGAAGTCCCCAACTTAAAAAAACTTTAGGCGTGCTTTCCTATTGTAATATCGCTCAATTACTTGCTTTTGAGCTGCCATCCTTATCAACACAGCTTCTCTTCTCCCTTCAAGTAAATCAAGATTTACTCGTAACTCTACGTTGTTCGAGTTTTCCTCTGCTTGAACACTTCGTGTACTAAGTTCACCTATCTCAACTGGTATCAAAGCTTCCGCACCATAAACCATTGAAAATGGCGTTTCTTCTATACTTGTTTTTGCCGTCAGGCCAATTGCCTTTTGATTCTTGTAACCTTTTCTTTAGGTTATTGATAATTACTTTGTTTATAGACTCTGCTTGCCCATTGCCGACTGGAGGATACGGTGTTGACGTAATTCTTTTAATTTGCCAACTTTGAAAGAATTCTGTGATTTGAGCCCCTATAAATTGTGGTCTATTATCAGACACTATCTCCTTTGGAATACCAAAGCGGCAAATTATATTTTTCCAAATGAAGTTCTTAACTTCTTTCTCTCGTACCTGTTTAAGCGCTCCTGCTTCTATCCATTTAGTGAAATAATCAGTAAGTATGAGTAGAAACTTTACCTGACCTTTTGCATGAGGTAATGGTCCTAGAATGTCCATTCCCCATTTAATGAAGGGCCACGGAGCTATGACAGGATGTAATAACTCAGCTGGTCTATGCATGTTATTTCCATATCTTTGACATTTATCACACTTAGATAAGAAATCATTCGCTTCTTCTTCCATTTTAGGCCAATAATATCCCGCTCGAATCAATGTTTGTACAAGTGATCTGCCTCATGCATGCTTTCCACAATGCCCCTCATGTACTTCTCTCATCACATATTCTATTTGAGAAGGTTCGAGACACCGAGCTAATGGTCCACCAAATATTTTACGGTAAAGGTTTCCTTGATATATGCAGTAACGAGCAGCTTTCTTTCTTAGTGCATGAGCCTTCACCTTGTCTTTAGGTACGATTATGTGCTGCAATAAAGACACGATTTCGTTTCTCCAATCCCAAGTTAAGTGATTAAAGTTTACCTCATTTTTATCAGGGTCAATAACGGAATGGAACAAATGTATAATTGAGGCATTCGCGTCTTTTGCTATGGAGCTGTCTTATTAACTCCCATACCTTTTCAAGATACTCTTGCATTTGAGTTTCTCTAGCCATGTAAGTCCCCAGTATTTTACTGACTACGAGATGTGAATCGCTTTTGATTACTATTTGTATGATACCAAGTTCTAATGCTAACTCCAAACCTGCAATAACAGCTTCATACTCTGCTTCGTTATTAGTTACAGGGTGACACTTTATAGCTTGTCTAATTGTTTCACCCGTAGGTGGTATAAGAATAATTCCTAAACCTGCTCCCTTTACATTAGATGAACCATCAATGAATAATAGCCAAGTCCCCGGATTAGAACCATTAAAAACTTGTTATTCTTTTTCTGCTTCTACGTGTATGCTTTGACTAAAATCAGATACGAAATCGGTGAGTACTTGAGATTTAATAGCAGTTCGAGGTTGGTAAATTATTTCGTACTCACTTAGTTCTATATCCCATTTTGCTAATCTCCCTGATAGTTCATATTTATGCAATATATGTCGTAAAGGAAAAGCAGTAACAACAACAATAGGATGTCATTGAAAATAAGATCGTAGTTTTCTAGATGCCATGATGAGAGCTAATGCTAACTTTTCTAGTTGTGGATATCTTGTCTCTGCATCTAATAGAGTTTTACTCACATAATAAATAGGAGATTTCTTACCTTGGTCTTCACATACTAAAACGGCACTTACCGCTACTTCTGATACTGCTAGATAAATGAGTAGCTTTTCACCTTCTTTAGGTTTCGCCAGTAAAGGAGGATTTGATAAATAAACCTACAAGTCCCTCAGGGCTTGTTGACAATCTTCATTCCACTCAAAATGATCTTGCTTTTGAGCGCAGAGAAAAATTTAAAGCATTTTTCTGAAGATTTTGAAATAAATCTCCCTAAGTCCGCTATCCTTCCCGTTAGCCTCTGAACTTCCTTTTTACTGGTAAAGACATCAGGTATTTCTTCAATTGCTTTAATGTGGGAAGGATTTACTTCAATTCCACGATTAGAGATAAGAAAACCTAAAAATTTACCAGAAGCAACTCCAAATGCATCAGGATTGAGTTTCATATTGAATTTTCGCAAAATTTCAAAGGTAACAGTTAAATGAGAAATATGCTCATGGAAATGCTAGGTTTTGACGAGCATGTCGTATATATATGCCTCCATTGTTTTTTCCTAAATGTTCTTGAAATATTTTGGTGACTAGCCTTTGATAGGTTGCTCCAGCATCTTTTAGACCGTAGGGCATTACTTTGTAACAGTAAGTCCCCCGGTCTGCGATGAAAGAAGTCTTTTCCTCATCACCGGGGTCCATTTTTATTTGGTTGTACCCCGAATATGCATCTAAAAACATAAAAGTTCATGACCTGCAGTTGCATCAATCAATTGATCTATATGGGGTAAAGGAAAAGAATCTCTTGGGCAAGCTTTGTTTAGATCAGTGTAATCTACACAAACTCGCCACTTACCATTCTTCTTCGGTACGACCACCGTGTTAGCTAACCAATCAGGATATTTTACCTCACGAATTGACCCGATTTTCAACAACTTTTGGACCTTATCTTGAATTACTTGATTTTTGAAAGCTCCTTGCTTTCTTTTCTTTTGCTTAATTGGAGTGAAAGATGGGTCTTTGTTAAGCATATGAGTCATCACATCCAGTGAAATACTTGTCATATCAGCATGCGACCAGGAAAAACAATCTACGTTAGCTTTTAAAAATTCAATTAATATTCCTCGCATGACGGGATTTAGATTGGCTCCTACGTATATTTTCTTCTCTGAGCATTGTTCAAATAACGCCACAGCCTCGAGTTCTTTTATTGTTGTTTTAATATTCTCGTTTTCTTCAGGTTCTTGAATTACATCAGGCCTCGAATCTAAATCTGTTGTTTCAGTTGAAGTTTGGTTGCTGACACCTTCAACTGTTTCCAGTAATTGCTATTTCTCTTTACTTGATGTGCTCGTATCTGTTATTGCATTGATACTCTTGGCTATTTGTTGATCCCCTCGAATTTGACATATTCCCAGGGTGATGGAAATTTAATGACTTGATGTAAGGTTGACGGAACAACATCCATATCATGGATCCATGGTCTCCCCATGATTATATTGTATGTTATTTCCCAATAAACTACCTGAAACTTAGTTTCTTTGACAACACCTGCAGCATAAGTTTTCAGAGCTACCTCTCCTTTTGTTACCACATTTGAATTGTCGAAGCCTAACAAAGCATGCGCCTTTGGTATCATTTTATCTTCAGCATGCATCTCCTGCAACACTTTTAATAGAATGATGTTTACAGAGCTACCTCGATCAATCGAAACTCTTTTTACATCAATGTCATATATAATTAAAGATATTACCAGAGCGTCATTATGAGGGGTAGTCACTCCTTCCGTATCTGCATCATCAAAGCTTATACTTTCATGTTCTAAGGTTTGCCGTATTTGCTTGCCGTGTGCAATTGTCATTTTGGAAACTTTGTTTGAAGCCGTGTACGTTACTCCGTATATATCTTCCCCTCCATTGATGACATTTACTACCCTCTTAGGTGAATGTGGTTTCGGTGACTCTTGCCTATTTTTCATGTAAGCTTGATTTCCCTTTTTACTGAACAACTCCGTGAGATATCCTTGCTTCAATAAATGATCCACCTCACTCTGTAGAAAACTACATTTTGAGGTTTTATGTCCATGGATGTGAAATTTGCACCAATGGTCTGGGTTACATTTGTTTGGGTTCGACCGCATCTCTTTTGGCCATCGTACCTTATCTCCCATACTCCTTAGAACAACTACGAGCTCGGAATTAGTTACATTGAAACTATGACCAGCAAATTGTGCCATTAAATTTCTATCATCATCTCGTGACTCTTGGTTGTTTCGATCGCCTCTGAACCTGGATGAAGATCCGATTCCCTTGTCTCTCACCCTTTGATCATAATGTTTATTATTCTGTCTAGAACGTGGGTCTTTTCCTGCAGGTCCCATATATGGATCGTACATGTTCTTACCTGTCCTTTTGTCGGCTTCAGATCTTTTGGACCCGCTTCTATCTTCTCATTGAGGTTGAGATACGGTATCCTCTTCAATTCCGAGCTTCGTACTGTACATGTTATAAACATCGTTCCAAGTAGTTGCGGCACAGAGGCTTTCTTTAAGTCTTCTCGTGGCTTCTGAACTTTTGTCATTCAAATTACTAGCAAAAGCTATTACAGCCCAATTATCCGGTACACGGGGCAATATCATTCTTTCACGTTGGAATCTATCAACGAAATCTCTGAGAAATTCAGTGTTCCCTTGTTTGATTTTGAAGATATCCTCCATTATCTTCTCCACCTTCTGAGCTCCCGAGTGTGATTTTATGAAAGAATCTGCAAGCTCAGCAAAAGAATTTATAGAATTTTCAGGTAAAATAGAATACCAGGTTAATGCTCCCTTGGTGAGTGTCTCTCCAAACTTTTTATCCAATACTGATTCAATTTCCTGTTTGGTTAAATCGTTGCCTTTCACTCCTGTTGTAAATGCGGTTACATGGTTACAAGGGTCCGTTGTACAATCGTATTTTGGGATGTCAGTCATTTTGAATTTCTTTGGAATTGGTAAAGGAGCAGCACTTGGTTTCCACGGTTGTTGTGAATATTTATCCACATCCACTCTTTTATCACAGGTGGAACTCCAGGGATTTGCTTGATTAGTTCGTTCTGGTCCTTGAGTTGTTTCTGCAAGGTTAATACCAAATTTTGAAGATGAGAATTACCTACATTACCTGGTTCTCCATCTTGTGAGTCACTAGGAGGTTCTCCATTGCTAGAATCAACTAGACCAGAGCGAGAGTTTTCTAACGTGTTGTTGTTTGGTGTTGCTGGTGCATTAGGCAATTGACTAACTAGGGCTCGCAAAGCTTTGTCAATTCGTGAGTTAATTATTTTCTTTAAAAGGTCATCTCTTGTTCCAGATCCTCCGTCAACATGTTCGGACATACCATTTGGAGTTCCTTCACGAGATCCACGTGGAGAAGTTTGAATGTTAGCGTTGTTGAGTTCATCATCATCAATTTGATGGTTCAGATTTTCCTGGTTATTGTTGTCGTTGTTGTTCGACATACTGACAATAGGTTGAATGTTAATTTAGAAAGAAAGGATTATCAGATTTCCGGTAACGGAACCAATTTGTTTAACCAAAAAATATAATTTGGTCGAAGCTCTAGTTTTAGAGAGAAGAAATCGGGTTACTGATAATCAAAGAGACCGAAATATAATTGGCTTTCAAAGAATAAGAATAAAGTAATAAGAACTTGTTATTTCAATATGATATGAAGAGTGTTCTGTGTCCCTACAAATGATAAATCTTCCTCCTTTTATAGTTGACAAGGAGTAACGGATTAATCTAAATATTAAAGGAGCATTTAATGAGACTTACATAATCATTGCTATTAAATATTGAATAACTACCGTATCAGTTATTTAATAAAGAATGTAGACTACTTTTTGTAATCAGAATCTTGTCTTCAATCTCCTTTTTATCCGTTGATATTGAATGACTTGAATAGACACGAGATTCGTATCTAAGATTCTCTCTCGTGTCTATTTTCTTTTCCTCCACCATGCATGTTGTCTTCCGTACCTTTTAATCATTTATTGCTCATTGACCAATCCACGTATCATGCCACGTCATCTTTAATTCAAACTCAATTTTCCCCAATACACATATGCATATGCTGATGTAAATCATTTCCTCTGGCGTATATATATCTTCTTTTAGGAATTTATTTTATTTTGAATTTATTTACTCATGTCATATACAAATTATTTTGACCAAATTATATACACATGTTTTTTTTCAACGACGCTGACTTTATGTATAGCGTATACTTGGTGAATTTTGAATTCAATGTTTCTAATCAGTAATGAGGATCATTGATTTTAATTATTATTTTGGTTTTCTTCAAATTAAATTCCTAGCCTTTTCAAGACAATTCAGATAAAATTGTCGATTCCTGAGTATCTTCTGCTACTATTTTCCTCTCTTATTATATTTTTTCATGTGATTTTGATTGCCATAGAGAATAAAAAACCAACTCTAAAGTTACTTTAAATTATAATTTTCACTTCTTTTTAGTTTTATATGGGGTTTGTTTAGCTCCAAAGTTCTCTTATACTTTGTAAGCATAAAACAATCAAAATAAATAAAGGGCCAATCATAGCAGATCGTAATAAACCAAAAGATCAAATGAGTAAGGCGCAAGAGACAACAGCTATAAGTTAAAAGGGGGGAGGATGAAGATATTTTATTAATGGTATTGGTTTGGTCTGCATTTCCATGGAGAGGTTCAGAGCTTACAATGATGTATTCTCCCTTCTTTTAGAAGTAAATGCAAAGAAGAAGAAGCAGCCCACTTTTAGGGTTCTTTCTCTTAGTATTTATAGCTAAGAGATCTGCCAGCTGGCGCCAAGGGATCGGCACCACATAGAAGAGACGACTTCATAAGGACGGCCAGGACGTGGCCTTAGTTGTCAAATTGGGTCATCCACCTGATAATCTTACTAATAAATGGTCATACCATTTATTAATCACAAATAGGCTTTAATAAATGCGTTAATCTCCTTCATTATCATGAGGTCAAGTTTTGACCCACACAGATAGTCCCTCCGCTTATTAAGGTTGTGCCCAGGCCGAGCTCAATGAGCAGATTCCACCAATAACCGTAGTCGTTTATGCGTTGGGGACGGTCGTAGTCCTTTATTCTTTGGAGTTGGTTGTAGCCTTTTTCCTACAGAGATGGCCGTAGCCTTTTATCTTTTGGAGATGACCGTAGCCATTTTTGCTTTAGAGATGGCCGTAGCTAGGGGTGTACGTAGGCCGGGTTGGTTCAGATTTTACAATTACCAAATCAAACCAATTGTATCGGGTTATTAAATCTAAAGACCAAACCAAACCAAAAAATTCGGGTTTTTCAATATCAGTTTTTCTCGGGTTTCCTCGGGTTTTCAGGTTATTTGGGTTTTTTCGGATTTTTTCCGGTAAAATCTTCGTAGAACAAAACATATAACTTATGCTCAAAATATTTCTTTAATCCTAGTAAGATACAACTATATAAAGTATTTTTGAAGAAAATAATACTAAATTTGAGATGTGTCATGACATTATCCTAAAATATTCAACAACAAAGACAATAAAATTATGTACTATAAATATTGCTAAATTAAATAGTCATAGTAAAAATAAACATAATCTAAAAGCACTAAGTCATGCTAAAATAAGTAGACAATAAAGTATTTTTAATTGCATGACTAAAAGCTAAGGCAAAATAAAAATAGATTATGCTTCTTTATCTAAATTATTGCAAAATAAAAATAGATATCCATTACTTTCCCGTTCGTAATATTGAATTAAATGTATTTTGTTAGCATTAGTATTGATTGTTAGCATTATTTAATTTACTAATATTAATGGCTATAAAACTTATTGAAGCATTCAGAAGTTCTAAGTCCAACCTTGAAATAATACCTTAAAAGAAAAAATTATAAAAAATTTTAAGAAATATTTATAAATTACAATACAATAAATACATTTATATATTAAATTTATCTAAAAACTTTATATATCTAATGTGGTTTGGTTTCGGTTTGACTTTCTTTAGTTAAAACCAAACCAAACAAATTATGGTCGATTTTTTTTTCAACAACAAACCAAGTCAAACCAAACCATAGTCGGATTTTTTTTCTCGGTTTGACTCGGATTATCGGGTTGGTGCGGTTTGTCGGTTTCCTTTGTAAACCTCTAGCCGTAGCCCTTTATCTTTTGGAGATGGCCTTAGCCATTTTTGCTTTAGAGATGGCCGTAGCCCTTTATCTTTAGGAGATGGACGTAGCCATTTTTGCTTTAGAGATGGCCGTAGCCCTTTATCATTTGAGATCGCCGTTGCCCTTTATCTTTTGGAGATGGTCGTAGCCATTTTTACTTTAGATATGGGTGTACCCATTTACGCGTGCCTGGAGAGAATACGATCACGCTTACCGCGGATAAAGGGGACATCATATGCATTGTGACGCATGGGGTATGCCCATGGTACCTCGGGGTCGTCACATCCATTTCATGGGGGACGCGCCGGTTGATAGTTGAATGACCGTTCAGTGGTATTTTTCATAGTGCCCATTACGGTAGGCCAGAACCGTTTTGCGCTTGGTCAGGTAGATAATGGTGACCTTTGGGATTCGTGAAGGTCATTTATGCTTTTCTATAAATAAGGGGTTATATCGTTCAGTTTTTACTTTTCCGATATTTGTCTAAGTGGAATTCTGAGAGAGTTAACCCTTCTTGTCTTTAGATTATCTAGTCTTTTACTCCTCGTTAATTCATTCTCCGTTATTTTCGTCGGATCTTCGTATTCTCTTGTTTTTCGGTGAATTTTGCCATTTTTCCCTCGTTATACTCATAATGGAGAGCTGTTTTCATTCTGATATAGCTTCGGTGGCGGTTGCAGCGGCTGAGGGCCCATCTACGGTGGTGGGAACCACCGATTCACCGAATGTTGACCGGTTTTCATCGGGGACAGACATTTTTCCCTGCTCGGCGGTCCGATGATCGATTTTACCGACCCCGAGGGAGAAGATCAAGTGGATGAAGCTCCACTGATGGGGGAAGTCGGCATTGCTCAGCTGAAGGAGCAGTGTGATATTCCTCACTTCACTGACATCGTCCTGGCCAGGAGCGGCGACAGGGTACACGTCGATCACCGAGGGTACTGCAACTTTTACGCCTACCCTTTCAAGCTGGGATTTAGGCTTCCTCTTACCATGCTGGTGGTGGACTTTTGTCGCTACTACAGGGTGTGCCCCTGGTCAGCTCGTCCCTTCTTGCTACAAATTATTGGCGATGCTGATCAAATATGCGGAGCTGGCACAGAGGGAGATTACTCTTGGGCACGTGCTAACTCTGTACGCCCCTCAGACGGTACGCGGCACCATGATTCGGTCCCTCGTGCGGCCGACATCTTATCGACGGAGCTCGATGACGAGGTCGCTACCCGTCCCACAAGCATTTCTTCTACATCAGGACCGAGCACCTGGTGGCCTGCTCCACTGACTTCCCAGAGGAGTGAAACCATGCATGTAAGTTTCTTTTACGCTGCCCTTGATTTCCTTTGGCCAAATGCTTTGCTTTATGATTGTACGTGCTGATCTTCTTCTTTTACCGTAGGGGAAGGTGCGCCACTGACGCCATTCTCTGGCATCTGTGAGTGGGTCGAGGTCATGCTCCCTGTTACGACGGGGATTCCTACGTGGGCGTCTTTCTGGGAGGTCCATGGCCGTAGGCCGGTTGCTGGTAAGAATCTGACTTGCTGCTATTAGTCTTCTTTCGTAGACTTTTAGTTTATTTGGCTTAACCTTTCTTCTTTGGTTAGTCAGAACGACCACGGCGCAAGAGGGCTCCTCAGCTTGCTTTCCCCTGGTTGGGGGCGACTGCCCGATTTATTACAGTGCCGGCACCTCGCCAGGTCCTGAGGGCAACTTCGCCTTGGCAGCACACTCTCCGGTACGGCCCGTGCCCCGAGTTGAGGAGTCTTCAGGGGTCGTGCGTTCCAGGGCGGAGTGGTTACCGAATGAAGATGAGGAAAAAGGGGGGAGGTCGTTGGTTCGACGCAGGGTGGCGTTCACCTCGGCTCTTCCGGTGGTGATTAGTTTAGAATATTTTCCATCGGCGGAGGAGGGGGGAAGAACGGACCTTGCCCTAGAGGGTAAACACTCAGTGGGGGTTGCCCCGGTTGGCTTAGGCCAAGGTACGCAATCGCTTCGGCTATTCAAATTTCTGTTCCTGTTGCTGAGAGAGAAGGTAGTTCCTCAGCAACTATTTTGGCGGAGGATGCAGGCGCCGATATTTTGGCGAATGCGGGCGCTTCGACGTCTCTGGCGGCGGAGGCCTCGACTTCCACGGCGGCGAAAGAACGGGCGCCTCAAGAGAGGGGGACGATTCAGAGTCCGATATGGATCCTGAAGACATCCCTCTTTTCCAGGAGGGTTATACTCGCCCAACGGTGCAGGCCGAAGGGGATTACCATTATATGGAGATCCCTAAGGGCCTGAACCTACTGCTTGAGGATGAGAACATGGTGACGCTGTTTGGGATTCTGTGCTTGGAAGCGGAGAGCACATCCCTGAGGGGCATCTCGTACGTTGGGTTGACTGGTGAGATGGCCGCCCTGAGTATAAAGGTATGTATAAAACTTTGGTTTGTTTTCTTTCTTAATACGTCTTCTTGTATTAACTGTCGCTCTGTTTGTTGTAGACATTCTTGCTGGAGGTGGAGAGCATCAGGCAGGCTAACGTCCACTTGGCGATATTCGTCCGCCGTTACCGTGACCGGTGTCGTGGTCTGCGTGAACGCATAAGGAACTACCCACGGAACCGGGATCTGGTGGAAGAGCTGGCGCGGAGGGAGCTTCATATGCAATAGAACCTCTGCAGGGTAACTACTCTTGAGGGGCATCTCCGCCAAACGAACGAGGAGATAGGCGCCGAGAGAAGGGCGGCTAGTGAAAGAGAGCGCCAAAACCATACAGCTGCAACAGAGGCTGCTGAAGCTCTAACTAGGCAGGTGGATGCCCTGGAGACGTAGGCCATCGCTTTAAGGAAGCAGGCAAAGGACGCCTTGGCGAGGGTTGAAACACTGCAGGCGACCAACCACGCTTAAGAAAGAGAGTGCGAATTAGAGAGGGCCACCACTACTTTTCGAGAGCGTTCGTTGGAGGGGCGCATTGACGTCTGCGAAGAGACCGGATAGTGGCCTTGGAGGCCGAGAATCGGTGCCTAAGGGATCAGGTTGCCTCTTTTGGTCCTGCTCGTGAGCTTTGGACGTATGCCGAGGCCCAGCTTGATGTGCATAGGCGACTGTGGGAAGTCGGCGTCGTGTTTGAGGCCACTTATGAGGAGGCATGCCAGAAGGCTCGTGTTGCCCTCCTTGACTACGGTTTTGACCCGTCTACCCTGGGGGTGATGATGGTGCCGAGGGCGCTGATAATGTTGAAGAGGGCGCTGGGGATGCCGAGTGAATAATTCGGAAGTTTGTAATGTTTGTTTAATTTTCGTTTTCTTTTTCTCTTTTTTCTTTGCCGGCCTTGGGCCAATGTAATTGGGGGGTAACCCCGTGTAAATATTGTAAATATATGTGGCTTTCTTCCCTTCTGTTTGTTTTGTATTGAATACACCTTATTCTCTTTTTTCTTTTTGTACTTGTTTGAGAGGGCCGCCTTAGAGAGTTTCTCTAGTGGGCATGTTAATAGTCTCAACCGGTTAGGTGATTTCGACCATTATTGAACCGATTCCTTGCCTTAAGGAAAGTTGGTGTAGATGGCATTGGCCGTAGATAGACGTTTTTGGTCGTCACCTTCTTCCACTTGTTGGGAGTGGGTTGTAGCCACATTTGGGCAGTGGCGGCACATAGCCTTAGTCCCAGATCGGGCTTGGTCGAACTACTGGCCGTGATAATAAAAAGCACGGCCTTGTAGTTTGACTTGGGCCGAACTTTGTGCGGGTCAAAATTTTAGTTTGAGTTAGTCGTACGAACTTGAACGGCGGGGCGCTTGGCCCGACCTAGGGTTTGTTCGTGGTTGGACATTTGGGGGCGCTTGTTCTCATCTGATTGCGGTCCGACTTATGGCCTCGGGGACGCGTGTCTTTGGATTTGATTCGTCCGTGGTTGAGTTTATGGCTTTTGTGACAGAGGCGTGTAGCCTGAGTTCTGGTTGACCTCATAGTTGAATTCTTTTGTACTTCATAATGGTGGAAGCACTCGGCTCGAATCCTAGTCTAACTCGTAGTCAAACTTTTTACGAACCTTTGTTATTTTTGAAGGCGCGTAGCTGAAGTCCCAGTTCAACTGTAGTTGAACTTTTGGGTGAAGGCACGTAGCCTGAACTATCGTTCTACCGTAGTCGAATTTATGTAATTTTTGAAGGCGCATAGCCTAAGTCCCAAATCAACCTTAGTTGAAGTTTTGGGTGAAGGCACGTAGCCTGAACTATCGTTCAACTATAGTCGAACTTATGTAATTTTTGAAGGCGCATAGCCTGAGTCCCAGTTCAACCGTAGTTGAACTTTTGGGTGAAGGCACGTAGCCTGAATTATCGTTCAACCGTAGTCGAACTTACGTAATTCTTGAAGGCGCATAGCCTGAGTCCCGGTTCAACCGTAGTTGAACTTTTGGGTGAAGGAACGTAGCCTGAACTATCGTTCAGCCGTAGTCGAACTTACGTAATTTTTGAAGGCGCATAGCCTAAGTCCCAGTTCAACCGTAGTTGAACTTTTGGGTGAAGGCACGTAGCCTGAACTATCGTTCAACCGTAGTCGAACTTACGTAATTTTTGAAGGCGCATAGCCTTAGTCCCAGTTCAACCGTGGTTGAACTTTTGGGTGAAGGCACGTAGCCTGAACTATCGTTCAACCGTAGTCGAACTTATGTAATTTTTGAAGGCGCATAGCCTGAGTCCCAGTTCAACCATAGTTGAACTTTTGGGTGAAGGCACGTAGCCTGAACTATCGTTCAACCGTAGTCGAACTTATGTAATTACTGAAAGTGCATAGCCTGAATCCCAGTTCAACCGTAGTTGAACTTTTGGGTGAAGATACATAGCCTAAACTATCGTTCAACCGCAGTTGAACTTATGTAATTTTTGAAGGCGCATAGCTTGAGTCCCAGTTCAACCGTAATTGAACTTTTGGGTGAAGGCACGTAGCCTGAACTATAGTTCATCTGTAGTCCAACTTTTGTAATTTTTGAAGGCGCATAGCCTAAGTCCCAGTTCAACCGTAGTTGAACTTTTGGGTGAAGTCACGTAGCCTGAACTATCGTTCAACCGTAGTCGAACTTATGTAATTTTTGAAGGCGCATAGCCTGAGTCCCAGTTCAACCGTAGTTGAACTTTTGGGTGAAGGCACGTAGCTTGAACTATCGTTCAACCGTAGTCGAACTTATGTAATTTTTGAAGGTGCATAGCATGAGTCCCAGTTCAACCGTAGTTGGACTTTTGGGTAAAGGCACGTAGCCTGAACTATCCTTCAACCATAGTCGAACTTATGTAATTTTTGAAGGCACATAGCTTGAGTCCCACTTCAACCGTAGTTGAACTTTTGGGTGAAGGCGCGTAGCCTGAACTATCATTCAACCGTATTCGAACTTATGTAATTTTTGAAGGCGCATAGCCTAATTCCCTGTTCAACCGTAGTTGAACTTTTAGGTGAAGGCACGTAGCCTGAGTAGTCGTTCAACTGTAGTTGAACCTTCGTAATATTTGAAGTCGAAGGCACCTAGCGTGATTAGTCGTTCAACCATAGTTGAACCTTTTTATTATTTGAAGTCGAAGGCACATAACCTGAATCGTTCAACCGTAGTTGAACCTTTGTAATATTTGAATTCGAAGGCACATTGCCTGAGTAGTCGTTTAACCGAAGTTGAACCTCTATAATATTTGAAGTAAAAGGCACATAGCCTGAGTAGTCGTTCAACCGTAGTTGAACCTTTGTAATATTTGAAGTAGAAGGCACATAGCCTGAGTCGTCGTTCAATCGTAGTTGAACTTTTGTAATATTTGAAGTCGAAGGCACATAGCCTGATTCGGTCAACCGTAGTTGAACCTTTGTAATATTTGAAGTTGAAGGCATATAGCCTGAGTGGTCGTTCAACCGTATTTGAACCATTGTAATATTTGAATTCGAAGGCACATAGACTGAGTGGTCGTTCAACCGTAGTTGAACCTTTGTAATATTTAAAGTCGAAGGCACATAGCCTGAGTCGTCGTTCAACCGTAGTTGAACCTTTGTAATATTTCAAGTCGAAGGCACATAGCCTGAGTAGTCGTTCAACGTAGTTGAACCTTTGTAATATTTGAAGTCGAATGCACATAGCTTGAGTCCCAGTTCAACCGTAGTTGAATTTTTTGAGTGAAGGCGCGTAGCCTGAGCTGACGTTCAACCGTAGTTGAACCTTTTGTTTTCCTACATAACCCGCTTCGTGTTGGGATTGGGATTTGCTTCTGGCTTCAGATCTTTCCTAACTTGCGCTGGTGGTCTTTTCGACTGGCTCGCGCGGGTCACCCCGTTACAGATCTCGGTTTGAGATATGCTTTTGTGCTTTCCCCCTTTTGGCAGGATCCCGTGTGGAAAGGGAGCGAGGTACCTTATGCACATTTTCTCCATGGGAATGGGGGATCTGCTTCTTCTTCTTCTTTCCTTTGCTCGGAGACGCAGGGATGTGGAAGCGAGCTCATCTTGAGGTTTTTGACTTCCTTTGATCCGACATGCCGCTTGGGCTTGTTCGAGCTGGATTGTTCTTTTTCCTTCTTTAGTCTAAGGATAAACTACGTGATTCTGCTATGAAATCCCCACAGACGGCACCAAATTGTTTAGCTCCAAAGTTTTCTTATACTTTGTAAGCATAAAACAATCAAAATAAATGAGGGCCAATCATAGCAGATCGTAATAAACCAAAAGACCAAATGAGTAAGGCGCAAGAGACAACAACTATAAGTTAAAAATGGGGAGGTTGAAGATCTTTTATTAATGGTATTGGGTTGGTCTGCCTCTCCATGGAGAGGTTCAGAGCCTTACAATGATGTATTCTCCCTTCTTTTAGAAGTAAAGCGGAAGAAGAAGAAGCAGCCCCTTTTAGGGTTCTTTCTCTTAGTATTTATACCTAAGAAATCTGCTAGCTGGCGCCAAAGGATCGGAACCACATAAAAGGGACGCCATCATAAGGACGGTCAGGTCGTGGCCTTAGTTGTCAAATTGGGTAATCCGTACGATAACCTTACTAATAAATGTCCATACCATTTATTAATCACAAATAGGCTTTAATAAATGTGTTGAACTCCATTATCATGAGGTCAAGTTTTGACCCACACAGAATTATTCAATTGTCTCCTCCTCACCCACCCCCTCTTCTCTTGCCCAATAAGTTTCTCTAAGAAGACGAGATGATTTAAACATAAGTGTCAACACTTCAAATTTTAATTCATATTATAAGTTATAACATTTACATTTAATGTTAACATATATTATAATATGTTGTATGACTTTTTCAAAAAGATTGCACGGACATAAAAAAATGTTTTACCTTGAAGAATTCTATTTTCTAGATAATGCAACATTTCGAAATTAAGGAAATAGAAACAGGTTTTCCTTGTACTTGCACAGGTAGTTGAAATTGCACCAAACGACCAAAAAAATAAAAATAACAATAACAACAACACAGTAAAATTCTACTAGTAGGGTCTGAAGAGGGTAGAATCTACGCAGACCTTACCTTTATCCCAGAGAGGGGTAGAGGGGCTATTTCCGAGAGACCCTCGGCTCAGAGACAATAGATCTGTGACAATAAAATCCGAAAAATAATATCAGCAATGTGAGAGACATCAAATAAATAGAAAAGCAGTAACATAAATATTATGCAAAAATGTGAAACACAACATAAATCACTGGTAGTGCTAGACAAAATACTCATACTCGTCGGTACAAAGAGGGAAACCGGGACAAAAGAAGAAAACCGCTCGACTACCCTTTGACCTACAACCCTAATGCTCGACCTCCACACCTTTCTATCAAGAGTCATGTCCTTAGAAATTTGGAGTCGCGCCATGTCCTGTCTGGTCACCTCGCTCCAATACTTCTTAGGTCGCCCTCTACCCCTTCAAGTACCTGCCAAAGCCAACCGTTCACACCTCCTAACTGGGGCATCTAGGCTTCTCATCTGCATGTGTCCGAACCATCTAAGTCACGCTTCTTGCATCTTGTTGTGTACCGGAGCCACACCCACCTTCTCCTGAATATTTTCATTCTCAATCTTATCCATCCTAGTGTGCCCACACATCCATCTCAACATCCTTAATTCTGCTACTTTCATCTTCTGAATATGCGAGTTCTTGACTGACCAACACACATATAAATTTTAACGAAAACAAATTATTGATTGTATATGACATAATATATGCTTTCAACAAGAAAACCTTGATTTTTATTTAACGTTGGATTTTTAACCAAAAAAAGAAGAAGAAGATATTAAAAATTACAATTGGAGTAGCTTTTCTATTTCTTTTTTGCTTAAATAAGGTGCCTGTATCTAATAAAAAGAAGGTAAACGATACCGCGTTACCCACGTAGAAATATAGAGAAGCAAATATTTTCCATCGATCTCATTTCAGTTTTTGTAGGGTATAATATTACTATATTCGTTTTTGTTGTATCATCTAAAAATGGAAAGGTTATGTCTGCACTTAAATCTAGCAAAGTTCCTTTGGAATTAATAGAAATATGGGATTGTTTTTGTTTTCTCTTTCTTTATGCACGTGTAGTTATCTTATTGCATAGTTAACATCTTCTCAAGACAAGACCATAGAAACTTATTCTTTCTCAAACCCACTACTGTAACAAATGGAACCACCTCAAATTAAAACCCCCTTCCACTGGAATTGCCGGATAAGCCAACCCAAATGGAAGTAGAAATATCAAAGCATAGCTATAAAGAAACACTCCTAGATAAACAAAATTGTAATCAATGTAGTTATTACGATATGGAAAACCAATTCACCCCAGAAGGATGCAAAGGTAAGCACATCGAAGGAGCAATTCCTCTATCACCTCAGGACAAAGAAAGGTTATACAAGCCATGAAAATTCTTAGTTATTATCAAAATATTCAAAAGGAAAATGCCTCTTCACATACTGCGCTCTAAACTAATTGAACGATGAAAACCATCCGAATAGTTAATCTTGATTGGCCTAGGTTGCGACTTTTTCACAGTAAAATTTAATCTAGAGGACAGTATGGTGAAGGCACTCCACCAAGGCCCATGGTTCATAGCTGCCAAGGCACTCAACTAAGGCCCATGGTCCATAGTTCTTCCACAAGAAGCAACGCATACCTCCACTGCCATCTGGATAAGGCTTCCACAACTCCACACAGAATTTTATGATAAAGTAATATTGGAAAAAGTTGAGAGAAAGCTTGGAAAGCTTTTAAAAATCGATCAATGCACATCCTCCATATTAAGAGGGAGGTACGCACGTATCTGCATCCAGATCCTATTAGATTCTCCAGTAGAAACCTTAGTGATTATCGGTGACCATAAATAAACAGTCATTTACGAAGGGGAATGAACTCTCTGTACAAACTATGAAAGAATAGGACACACAACAATGTCATGCTCTTTAAGCAAAAGCCAAACATCGGCAACCAACGGCCAACAGCTCCACAGTCAAGAAAGCTCTACTCCAGAAGAGAGTCAATGGAAAACAGTAACATTTCAAAGGAGACGGAGACATGGTCAACCAAAAGCACATCCAAAAGCAGAAGGTCAGCCCAGAAGAAAGTTCACTAATAAACAAGCGGAGGCAAGTCAGGTAATCATTCACGATGAGCTCCCAAGTAACCCTCCAATATCCAGAATTTTTAAATTTAAAGGACAAAACCAAATAAAAAAATTTCAAAAAAGAATCAGTAAGAGGCAAAAAGGCCCAATTACAAAGGACAATAGTGGCCCAAAAGGGACAAGGCATGTGCCTGACCCAAGCCCACATGACATACAAAATGCTGGGTCCAAGAGAAAAAAAGGGTCTCAGCAATGATGACTGTACCTGCAATACCAATCAGCCCAAAATGCAAGTGGGATCAACCCAAATCAGAATACCCCAATTATCACCTCTGACTCTGTGACTAATGGGCCATACGCATGCTGCAACAAGGTTTGAAAAAATTAGGCCCCAAGACCTATGTCACCCCTACCACATTTATTGTAAACTCCTCTAATGGAGAAATTCTAATCGATAGAAATGAAAATCGAGTGCCTTGCTTGAAACACCTCCCATTAACGTTTGACAAGACCCCAAAGATCACCAACGTTACATCCGTCATTAATAACCGGAAAAATTCCCTACTCCCAACACAAGCCACCCCATCCACTTTCCAAGATGTGAGACTGGAAGGTTTTATCATGGGAAATCAAACACCTTCCCACAATCCTTTTCTTTCCCATTCTAGTAAAGGAAAAAAATCAAAAAATGGCAAACCCCTTCCGCTGGACCACCAACCGGTGTCATGGATGGAGGTGGCACTGCAGGCTTAGGGACTTTCCTACGACTTCTCAATCGACAATAAGAAAGTTACCCTAATTGTGCAGAACCCGACTCACCTAGCAAGGGTCACAGTGGAAGCCCTGAACAAGGCATTATCAGCATTTGGGCCCCTCCTATGGCAGTCAATGACCAACAACGAAATGTGAACCTAATAATGGAACCCCAAGCCCTAAACAACCACCTCTTCCAATGTCACCAAACACTACCCTTCTTCCCGGACTTGTTGAAGGAGGATCTGGTGGCATAGCCCTCTTTCACGCTACTGCCAAATCCAACTTCAAACAAGTCTCCACCAATGAAGAATACCCCTCCATCACCTCCGTTGAAGCACATCCACAGAGAAATATCCATAGCTCTGGAGATTCTCAAGGGGAGCAATGCAACGAAGGAGCCAGAATAGAGCTACACAGTCACAGCCACGGACTCCTTGTCCTAGAATCTTTGAGGTCGATCGAGTTCAGTACCCAGGTGAGCGAAGTAATAGTGATTATATGTCCCAGGGTGATGTCCAAATGTGGACTAAGTTTAGCCCTAGCATAACCCCAAGGCCAAATGAAACAGATTCTAAACCTAACTCCTTTCCTGAACTTGAAGAGGAAATCTCCTCCCCCTCAAGTGCCCAACATGCAAAGCCGTCCGAGCCCACAGGAGGTGGCACCACTATCAGCCAACCCCACCCCTTTAATGAATTACATCATATAGAACGTTAGGGGGGTAAGACAATAGAGTTCGAAAGGCACTATTTGGAAATGGTAAAGCTTCATAAGCCGGCTATGATTGTGCTTCTTGAAACCAAGATGGCCAACCACCAAGCCCTAGCTCAAGCTCTAGGGTTCGACATGATAATCCAGTCTCCAGCAATAGGCTTATCAGGAGGAATCGTGTTCATGTGGAAGGAGGATTTGGTGACTGTGGAGGAAGTGGCCACCAATCCCCAAGGAATTCATGCTATGGTGAAGGTAAATCCCGATAACCCTCCCTGGCTTTTCTCTGCTATATATGCGAGTAATTATATTTCTAGTAGAAATCTCCTCTAGGAGCAACTTCAAACCATAGCTAGCACCACTACTGATAATTGGTTCATTGGAGGGGACTTCAATGAAGTCCTAAAAGCCAGGGATAAGTTTGAGGGCAACCCTATAAACTTAAACTGGAGTAACCTATTTTGGAAATGAATCAATAGTTGTAACCTTATTGACTTAGGGTACAAGGGTAGTAAGTCCACTTGGACGAATAAAAGATATACAAGCCGTAGTACCCTAATACTGGAAAGGATTGATAGGTGCTTTGCAAATGATAAGTGGATTAAAAAACACCCCGAGGCTAGTGTACTGCACCTACTTAGGACCCACTCAGACTACTGCGCCCTGAAAATCCAATTGGAAGGTCCCCCAATAAATAACCACTCTAGGCCTTTCAGGTTTGAAACTATGTGGGCTAGCCACCCTGGCTTTCCCAACATCATTAACAAAGCCTTCCAAGGAGGGCCCAGCCTGCTCCATTCCATTGATGTTTTTAAAAAATTGGCAACCATCTGGAATAAAGAGGTTTTGGCAACATCTTCCACAAAAAAAAGGCTCCTTGCTAGAATTGATGGCATCCAAAAATCCAACAGCTACCAATTAAGTACCTTTCTCCATATCTTGGAAACTAACCTGAACAATGAGCTGAACCACATCCTTAGGAATGAGGAGGACTTCTGAAAATTGAAGTCCAGAATCAGCTGGCTTCAAGAGGGAGATTCCAACACAAAATTCTTCTACACTTCTACTTTAAATAGTAGAAGAAGAAAGAGAATCCTCTCCCTGAAAGAAGACAATGGTAACTGGATCACTGATCCCAAGGAGATCAAATCAACCATCATAGACTTCTTCTCCAATCTCTATACCACATCCCTAGCTCAAGTTCCCTGGAAAACCACAAGTCATACCACCATGGGTCCCCCTCTAATCCAAAGCCATAGGACCTTCATGGATAGACCTCCCTAGTTGGAGGAAATCAAAAGGGTTGTTTTGTCCAATAAGCCTTTTAAGGCCCCAGGCCCAGATGGTCTTCACCTCTTCTTCTTCCAAAAATACTGGGATATGGTAGGAGAGTCTACCTCCCAATTCTGCCCGAAATGTTTCAACACATCCACCATGGACAACACTATGAACCAAACTTTGGTTTGCCTAATCCTATAAGTCACCCAAGCATCAATGTTGAAAAGCTTCAGAACCATTGGGCTTTGTAACACCATTTACAAGGCAGTTACTAAGATCATTATGAACAGAATCAATCTCATCCTCAACCACATCATAGGGCCTAACCAAGCAATCTTCCTAAGTAATAGTAAAGGTTGTGACAATGTAGTCATTGTCCGAGAATACATAAACCACTTCGGAAAAATGAAAGGTAGAATGGGAAACTTGATTCTGAAAATTAACCTGGAAAAATCCTTTGACAGACTAGAATGGTCCTTCACTAGGGACACACTCCATGCCTTTAATTTCCCAGAAAAGCTAATCAATCTCATCATGTCCTGTATTAGATTTTCCTCCATCTCCATACTGGTCAATAGAGGTAAAACTAAACCATTCAACCCCTCAAGAGGCATCAGACAAGGGGCCCTATGTCTCCCTACTTATTCATCATGTGCATGGAAAGACTTTCTAGATCTATTGACCAAGAAGTCCACCAAAACCATTGGGATCCCATTAGCATAAGTAGGTCAGGACCAAAGATGTCACACCTATTTTTTGTTGCTCTATTTTGGCTATTTTTGAAGAATTTAACTCCCAATCAGGTCATAAGATAAACTTGTCCAAATCAAGGGTGTTGTTCTCCTCTAACACCAATCAACCCTCTTCCCAGCTCACATCCTCCACTCTCTCCATCGGGCAATCCAATGCTATTGGGAAATACCTGGGCTTTTCCATCTTTCATAAGAGGAAAACAGCAGCAGACTTCCAATTCGTTCTGGATAACATGCACTCCAAGCTTGCTGGCTGGAAGTCTAAGTGCCTCAACATGGAAGGGAGAGTTTTTCTAGCAAAGTCAACACTAAATAGCATCCCTAGCCATGTAATGCAATACATTACCCTCCCCACCAAGGTCACTAAACAGATTGACAAACTCCAAATAAACTTCATCTGGGGCACCCCCCGGAAAAAAGGATAATTCACTAGGTGAAATGGGATGTAGTGACTAAAACTAAACAAGAAGGGGGTTAGACCTTTAAAAGGCTGGCCTAAAGAATCAGACATCGCTGGCCAACATTGCTTGGAGATCCTACAAAAACACCAACTCTCTTTGGGTTAGAGTATTGATCCACAAGCACTGCAACATGTCAAGGCCAAACCAGGGCCAGAGACAGACTAGAATGCAGTATTCCCCCACTTGGAAGAGCATGCTGAAGGGATGGGAAACATGTATCAAAGGAAGTAGGTGAGTAGTGCACAAAGGGAATAGAATTAATTTCTTTAATGATAAATGAATTCCAAATCAGCTAGCACTAAGAGACCTAATTCAGGGCCCCCAAAATCAAAATGATAGTAACATTAAGGTTAACTCAGTCCTCCAAATGGGCTCATGGAACACCTCAATTCTATCATTCCATTTACCACAGCACATTCAAGACCTTCCGGGGTCTACTTTCATCCCTAGTGTCCACCAAGGAGGATAACCTAATTTGGGACCTCACAGTTAATGGGCTATTTTCCATCTCCACTGCCTATTCCATTCTTAACAAAGCTGACCAGAACACCTCTTCCCTAAAAGGTGAACTCTTCAAAGGTTATGGAAGCTACATACACCCAATAAAATAAAAAACTTCTTGTGGGTGCTGAACACAAAAGATTGCCAATAAGAAGTTTCCTTCACTCAATTGGGTTGGTATACACCTAACAATTCAACTTCTGTGAGGCAGCCAAAGAGAATATTGACCATATATTATTCCAATGCCCTAATGTTATACTATTCCGGAGCACAATCAATGAGAAAGCTACAACTCCCATTGTAGCAAGCCCTACACAGCATGTCATGGGCAGCATTTATGGAAAAAGGGAGAGAAATTAAGTTCAATGAGAACCTCTCCTGGAATAATCTTCTGCCTTTGGCACATCTAGCTAAGCAGAAACAATAATGTTTTTAACAATAAGAAATATAAGAGCAGTGCTACTAATACTATTGTGAAGGCAACTGAATTCTGTGTTTTGAGAGATAGCAGGTAGGCAAAAGTCAAGAACAAAATGATGCTAAAATGATGTCCCCCACCAAGGGACTCATTCAAGCTAAACACAAATGGTGCAGCTAAAAAGAATCTGGGAGTAGGAAGTATACGAAGGTTTTCAGAAACAAAGTGGTAAATGGATTTTGGGGTTCATGGAGAACATCCCCTTTACCACAAATACAGGGGCAGAAATCATAGCCATTGCCAAAGGACTCCAATTAGCAGAACAGAACAACTTATTGCCCCTGAAAATCAACATTGACTCAGCTGAAACTATCAACATGCTTATACATGGTAATCTAACATTTGAACCTTTGATTTGTGAATGCAGGATATTGATTCAAAGGATGGAAAGAGTGGTGGTGAAGCATGCCTACAGGGAGCAGAGTAGGGTGACTGATGCCCTTGCAAAGGAAGCTGCTGGGGAATTTTTTTTGTGTAACTCTTTAATATTAACAGCTCCTCCGGTGTTTGCCAATGATGTATTTTGGGCAGACATACTAGGAACTGAACTACCTAGATCCTTTTTGGGTTGTAATCTAAATACTATTACACAAAACATTGCATCCTTAGGGGCTCTAAAGTACCCCTCCAACTGTCTAGACAATGTAAGGGTGGCTCCCTTTAGCTAACACAAGAAATATGGGATTTAAATTCCCACTAAATCCAGAAAGCATATTCAGTTATTCCACTTGAAACTACAAGGGGTGGTTACTATATACCTCATATTCAATTAAAGTACATTAGTTTGCATTGATATTACATATGAAAAGTTTTTGAATCTTATGATATTAAAATAAAGGCGCGCATTAGGGGTGTACATAGGTTGGATTGGTTTGGATTTTGCAATTATCAAACCAAATCAATTGTGTCGGGTTATTAAATCTAATGACCAAACTAAACCAATAAAACTCGAGTTTTCTCGGGTTATTCGGGTTTTTTCTATTTTTTCCGGAAAAATCTTCGTAGCACAAAACATATAACTTGTGCTCAAAATATTTCTTTGATTCTAATAAGATATAACTATATAAGGTATTTTTCAAAAAAAAATAAAATATGAGATGTATCATGGCGTTATCCGATCAACAATAAAGACAATGAAATTATGTAATATAAATATTGCTAATTAAATGTCATAATAAAAATATATATAATCTAAAAGTACTAAGTCATGCTAAAATAAGTAGACTAACAAGGGAGTATTAGTTACCTAACTAAACGCTAAAGAAAAATAAAAATAAGTTATGAATTTTTATCTAAATTATTGCAAAATAAAAATAGATATCAATACATTGTCGCTCGTAGTATGAATTGTATGTCTTTTGTTAGCATTAGCATTGATTTGATTTTGCTTTCGACTTTGTTAATCTTAATTAAGTTACTAATATTAATGGCCGTAAAACTTATTGGAACATTCAAAAGTTCTAAGTCCAACCTTGAAATAATACCTTAAAAGATATGAAAAGGTTTATGAAATATTTACAAATTACATCACAATAAGTATATTTATATATTAAATATATCTAAACTTTTTATACATGTAATGTCGGTTGGTTTGGTTTCGGTTTGACTTTCTTTAGTTAAAACCAAACCAAACCAATTATGGTCGGGTTTTTTCAACACCAAACCAAATCAAATCAAATCATAATCGATTTTTTTTCCAGTTTATTGACTTGAATTATCGAGTTGGTGCAGTTTATCGATTTCCTTTGTACACCCCTAATGCACATAACATTCAAATTATACTTTAAATCTTGTAGTATTAACAAGATCATGTCATTTCTATAAGGGAATGTCATTAATGATAAAATAGGAATATTAAAATTAAAGAATTTCTAAATATTAGAAAGTAACGTCCCTTTTTAAATGAACTAAAAAAAACAATAAGACGCTTAAATTGAATTGAGGAAGTAATGTTTGATGGAGAAAATGTAGAGAGAGGGAAAGCTTCATCAATCTTCATCTCATAAATACCTTCTACATTTAAGATTTACTTAAATACATTATATTGTCATCAAATTTTAACATGTTCAATCAGGTAGCATACCATATTTTTTGAATTATTGATTTTACTTTTCATGAACGGTTATCGGTAATTAATATAGGAATTTTTTTCTTCCTATATCATATATTAAACTTTATTACCAAATATGTACATAGTTTCTAATTTACCCGTCATATTCACACTTTTCTATAATTATTATACCATTTATTACATACTAATTATTAGTAGCTGAATCTTCCTAATTAGGTGTGCTACAAATCAGGAACATAATTGATTTAGCGATCTTCAGATCAAATTTGAAATGAAAATCATTTATCTTCAATTTAAAATCAAACATAGACTCTTTTGTGCAAAACTATGTTCTTCGATATTTTTCCTTAAGCCACAAATAAAAAAAAAGACAAAATCGTCAATGAATTCGAATCAAATTGTAGAAATCAGTTCTGCAAAAGTTCAGTTTGCCGACTTTTTTCCTCAATCCACTGATTAAAAAAGCCACAAAATGTTCAACAAATTCAAGTCAAATTGTAGAAATCAATTCTATTGATACTCTGTTCTTCGTCTTTTTTTCTTAATCCGAAAAATTTTAAAAGCGACAAAATATTGAACAATACCTTAGCAATGGCACGCAATCATGTCCAAATTCCAATCATGCTACAATAAAATGGGAATTGGGATAGCTATGTGTGACGACCCAAAGAGTCATCACCTATTTTCTTATGCATTCCGTGTCTCCGAGATCTTGAAAACCTCATTTAGGATTGCCTCGATTTATGTGTACAGTCCAGTCGCGTAGTCGGAAAGCTTAATTATGAATTATGTATGAAATATAATAAATTTTAATATTAATATGATTAAATTTGACTTCGATCAATTTTTTGGGTAAACGGAACCGGACTCGTGATTTGACGATCTCGGATGATCCGTAGAAAAATATAGGACTCGAGCGTATGCCCGGAATCGAAAATCTGAGATCCCGAGTAGAGAAATGAATTTTTCAAAGAAATTGATTTTCTGAAATTGTTAAAGAAATTTGAAATAAAAATTGATTAGAACGTGTTGGTATTGAGCCCGTATTTTGGTTCTGGCGCCGACATAAGTCTTATACAGGATTCAAGCACTTTTTGTGAAGTTTGGTTGAAAACGCACATCATTTGACGTATTTCGGACTTAAAATGGAAAATCAATATTTCATGAAAATTTGGAAGAAATCATGTGTTTTGAGGCTTGATTTGATGTATATGATGTTATTTTAATCGCACGAGTAAGTCCGTCAGATATTTTCGAGGTTGTGTGAATGTTTGGTAGGGAGTTCCGATGGCTCGGGTGAGTTTTGGATAGGAGTCTGAGTGCATTTGGAACTTTGGGGAAAAAACCTGGCATGTTCAGTATTCGTATCTTTGCATTTACGAAGGAATTCTCGTAAATGTGAGACCCTAATCGCACGACAAAGGGGGGAGGGTGGTTCTGCATGGGTCGCAAATACGATAAGATTTTTCGCAAATGCGAACGGTGGTCAGTCGCAAATGCGACAGTGATGATCGCAAATGCAAAGTCCGGCATCTTGCATAGAGTTTGCAAATGCGAACTTGACTTTGCAATTCCCATGCTTGCTTGGCTTGGATTCAAGTTCGCAATTCTCATATCTGAGGCCTGCATTTTTCATACTTAGACGATTTTAAGCTTCATTTTTCACATTCTCTCAAACTAAAACACCCATGGGCAATTTTTCAAGAAATCTTTCTTATCCAAATCATTTGTAAGTCAATTTTTACTTAGTTCTTTCAAATATTTAACATCATTAAACAAGTTTTCATCTTAAATCAAGGGTTTCCATGGGTGAAAATGGGGATTTTGGGTAGAAGTTAGGTTTTCTTAAAATTAGGGATTTGGACCTCAATTTGAGGTCCGATTTCAAAACCAATAATAGATATGGATTCGTGGGAGAATGAGTAACCGGGTTTTGATTCGAACCTCGGGTGTTGACCATGTAGGCCCGGGGGCGTTTTTGGACTTTTTGGGCAAAACTTTGGGAAATTCATTTTTATGCATTCAAATTGATTCAATTAGCATTTGTTGATGTATTCAAGTAATTTGTGACTAGATTCGAGCGATGTTGTGGTGGATTCGAGGGGTAATGCGGTAATTGAGGGTTGGATTGGCCGTGAAAGTTTGAGATAAGTGTTCGGTCTAACCTTAGCTTGAGGGATTAGGAGTTGAGTTATATTTGCTGTGTGTTTCTTCTTGGGTACGATGAATAGGCATGGTGACGAGTATCTATATATTGTTGTCGAGCATGACCGTGAGTTTTAAATTGATACTTGTGCATCCTTGAATAATATTATGATTGAAATAGGGGGAAATCCATGGTATTGAGCAAAGGCTTAGTTAAATTTCAGAGAGATGAAAATGATGATAGTAGTGATGACTAGAAGTTGAATTGAGATTGGTTATAGCTGATTCACCCTTGCCGGGACGTTTATACTTGTGGTGTAGAGTTCCCTTGCCGGGATAGTGAAATTTATGGTTAGTCCCTTGCCGGGATTGTTGTTGTAATCACCGTAAGCGGTACTTTTGGAATGGGTTGTGCGCCATAACATCTTTATTAACGAAAATATATATGTTGGATCGAGTTGCACGCTGCAACAGATATTGTATTGGATCGGGTGGCACGACGCAACAGATATTGTATTGGATTGGGTTGCACGCTGCAACAGATATTACATTGGATTGGGTTGCACGCCGCAATAGATATTGTATTGGATCAGGTTGCATACTGCAACAGATATTACATTGGATCGGGTTGCACGGCGCAACAGATTATACATGCTTTGTCGGGTTGCACGTCGCAATAGATATTGTATTGGATCGGGTTGCTCGCCGCACCAAATATTACATTAGATAAGGTTGCATACCGCAACAGATGATACATGGTGGATCGGGTTGCACACTGCAACAATTGAAATATGCACATGGATCGGGTTGTGCCCTGCAATTGTAGTATTTTTATATGGCTTTAGATACAGTACAATTCCTTCTTATTTACTTGGTTTATGCTAAGTTAAATTGTTCCCCCGAAGCATGTACCCCTACCTTCTACTGATTATTGCCTGTTTACTTTTTTGCCATATATTATATATAACTGCACATGTTTATCTGGAGTTTGGTCCTAACCTCGTCACTACCTCGTCGGGGTTAGGCCAGACACATACTAGCACATGGGGTCGATTGTGCTGATGCTACACTCTGCACTTATGTGCAGATACAGGAGCAGCTTACGGTGGGTAGCAGTAGCCAAGGAGTCATTCTTCAGTCCACGAGATCCCAAGGTAGTCCTGCAGGCGTCCGTAGGCCCAGGATCTCTTCTATCTGTTTATGCACGGTTTCCTTTTGTACCAGAGATAGAGTTTTATTTTATTGTTTCAAACTATTGCATTTAGCACTCTTAGATAGTCCGTAAAATGTTGTGATATCAGATAATGCGTAGAGACCTATATGGATGTTCTTAGACTTTGTTGTTATTTTAAATTCAGACTTCCGCTATTTTGTTAAATCAATGTCTCTTAATTGCTTAAATTATCAGTTAGTTAATGATTTAATCATGTAATAAAAGAGATAGGGTAATATTGTGAAGGTTCTTGGCTTGCCTAGCTTCCACAAGTAGGCGCCATCACGACTCTCGAGGGTGGAAATTTTGGGTCATGACACTATAGCAGATTTAGAGATTTTCAAGTTGATGACATTGTGCTCGATGAGGATGCAAGTTACAGTATGTTTATTTCTACAATTACAGAGCAATTAATAATTGTACTTCGAAAAAAATTGTAAAAATCAAATATATTGTGAATGAGAATTATCCTCCAATGGAGATTAGGAATGATATGGGGGTTCGTGTGTCTATGGAGACAAAAAAGAAGAATAAAAACTTAGGATCGTATCCGTTATCGATAAGTGTATGAGATTTCAATATGGAATTGAATTGATTATTACCAATGAGAACACAAGTGCACGTTTGTTATGTTTCAAATTCTATGGAAGTCTTATTTTACGGTAATATCTATATAATTCCTACATTTATCTTCAAATAAACAACATATCAATGTTAGGATGTATAAAGCAGTATTATTTGTAAGGATAACTACATAATTACTACATTTATACTACAATTAAACTACAATCTATGTAGAAAAGAAATATTGACTATAAAAATTTTTCTTCATCTACAATTTATCTACAAAGATTCTACAAAATTGTAGTGACACTGCTTATCTTTATTTTCATGCAGGTTCGTCTTTTTGAAAAGCTTCAACCCATTTGAGGACAGAAGCTCTTTAATCTGGATATGAATGCTAGGATCACACAAAGTGTGAAATCTAAGCACCCCATAATCAACATTATGCGGGGAAAAAAAGTATCCATTCTGCACAAAGAATAAATTATTTAACATTAATAAAATGCATAAAAAGGATACATTCATCTACATTTTATCTACAACATAACTACAAATGATTACATAATATCTACAATTTATAGCATTTTCTACAAAAATGCAGCAACAAAAGATAAATACAATTCTGCTTCAAATAGTACAAGTTACCTAAAAATATAACTACAAAAAACTATAAAATATCTACAACTATGAAGACTGAACATCACAACAACAAATAATCATCAAAATTAAGACAATTAGTCTACACTTCTCTAAAACACGTATAACACAGATTTTAGCATCCTAAACCAAACTAAAAATTAGAAACGAAACTAATAAATGTTTATCTTCACCAATGATTGGTTCTGAACAATTTTAGGGTATTTGTTTTGAATATTTCTTCATTTTTGGATTTTTCGAACCAGGAGACACCTTTGTTTTCTTTCTGTTTGAAGATTAGGGACCTCTTATACAAAAGTCGTCATCTACCAAAATCTCTTTTCCTTTTCGTTTGACTTGTTTGCCTAGTGTAGAAATTTCTCCAGCATCTACATCATGTTTTTGTTTGGTTCTCATCTCAGCTCTGATTTGTCGGGGAGAGGAACTATGAGTAGTCTCTGCTAGGGGTGTACATAGACCGGGTTGGTTCGGATTTTACAATTACCAAATCAAACCAATTGTGTTGGGTTATTAAATTTAAAGACCAAACTAAACCAATAAATTCGGGTTTTTCGATACCGATTTTTCTCGGTTTTTTCGGGTTTTCGGGTTTTTTCGGATTTCTTTCCGGTAAAATCTTCGTAGAATAAAACATATAACGTATGCTCAAAATATTTCTTTAATCCTAGTAAGATACAACTATATAAAGTATTTTCCAAGAAAATAATGCAAAATATGAGATATGTCATGACTCATGACATTATCCTAAAATATTCAACAAAAAAGACAATAAAATTATGTAATATAAATATTGCTAAATAAAAAGCCATAATAAAATAAATATAATCTAAAAGCACTAATTCAAGCTAAATTAGATAGACTAATAGGGGAGTATTAATTATATGCCTAAAAGCTAAAGCAAAATAAAAATAGGTTATGTACTTTTATCTAAATTATTGCAAAACAAAAATTATTATATGCCTAAAAGCTAAAGCAAAATAAAAATAGGTTATGTACTTTTATCTAAATTATTGCAAAACAAAAATTAGACATTCAATACATTCCCGTTCGTAATATTGAATTGAATATCTTTTGTTAGCATTACTATTGATTGCTAGCATTATTTAATTTACTAATATTAATGGCTATAAAACTTATTGGAGCATTCAAAAGTTCTAAATCCAACCTTGAAATAATACCTTAAAAGATAAAATTATGATTTTTTTAAGAAATATTTAGAAATTACATTACAATAAGTATATTTATATATTAAATATATCTAAAATTTCTATATATGTAACGTCGGGTTGGTTTGGTTTCGGTTTGACTTTCTTTAGTTAAAACCAAACCAAACCAATTATGGTCGGGTTTTTTTTCCAACACCAAACCAAGTCAAACCAAACCATAGTCGGGTTTTTTTTCTCGGCTTGACTCGAATTATCGGGTTGGTGCGGTTTATCGGTTTTCTTTGTACACCCCTAGTCTCTGCAATTGCATGTGGAGATTTGCCTTGTGTTTTGGGTGATTTTGGTGATAACACACCCAAATCAAATGGGGGTATATCAACTACTGCTGATTTTTTAGGACTTTATTTCGAAGCTTTATTGTCTTCATTGATAAACTTCAACTGGAGTAAAATGTGGAACCAACTTTGTTGAAGGGTTTCTTCAATTCCTTTGTGAATTTAGAGGGAGAATTTGGTTTCAGAAGATGGAAAATGATGAAAAACGTGGGTAATGGGTAAAACGTGGGTGGGACTGAGGGTTTAGAAGAGAGAAACGTGGGATGAGTGGGAATACTGGGATATACAGATTCTTTTAATTAAGGAGTAAAAATATGTATAATTAATTATACCCTTAATTTATTATGATATAGAATTGATAATTTTGTATACTAAGTGTAATTAAGTCAAACCATAAAGATTGAGGGTAATAAGGTTTCCAATGTGGCATAGAAATGTAAAAATTCCATTAATATATACTCCCTCGGGTCCACAATAAGTGATCAGTTTGTCTTTATTTTGGTCCAAAATAAGTATTCATTTATATAATTAAGAAAATATTTAATTTATTTTTCTAAAATTACCCTTATGTACGTATCCTAAAAAGTCTTCTACTACTCATATTAAATTATGCTGTAATATTAAATTAATGATAATTTAGTTACACTAATTATTTTTTTTATAATTTAATATTTCCTTAATGGTGTGCCCAAAGTAACTTAACACTATAAAAAAGAATAAAGTTGTATTTTTAGTTAATTTATACTGCTTGTTTTTCTGGTACGGAATTTTATAATGCTTATACCTAGCTAGCTACATTATTCTCAAATTTCAAGCCCTTCGATAGATCGATCATTGTCTTCTTTTTGTTGAATTCTTAGTAAAATACCTCCTTCTGTCCAAAATAATTGATCAATTTACTTTTTTATTTTAGTTCAAAATAAGTATTTATTTATATAATCAAGAAAAAATTTAATTTATTTTTTCAAAATTATCCTTATGTACGTAAAAGTTATTTACTCCTCACATTTGAGAAGATAAGTAAGTACTACTCCCTCCGGTCCAAAATAAGTGATTTTGTGGCCCTTTTTTATGGTCCAAAATAAGTGATTTTTTTTCAAATTTCAAAAGTGCGTTAATTATTTTTTCCTATATTGTCCTTGGAGTAAATAGTGTTGGAATATGTGTTAGGAGTGTTTATGTGAGATAGTAAAAGTTAATATGATCAACTCTATTTCTAATTAATTTTAAAAGGTGGATTTCTTAATCTGTGTGAAAACATTCAAAAAATTATTTATTTTGTACAGGAGGGAGTACTATAACTATGGTGCTACATTTAATGAAAGATAATTTAATCATACTAACTATTTTTGTCTAGAATTTAGTAATTTCTTAATGAATATGTCCAAAGTAAATTGGTCACCTATGATAAAAGGAAGGGAGTATTGTACTATTTGACTCTTTTATTTTAATTTGCTCTTTTAAGAATTAATGCATGTTTTCTTTTCCAAAATGTGAATATGTTCTTGAATGGAGAAATTTAGGGTCAACACCATCAATACTTAATGTTTTCATAGTGCAATAACATATATGGCCAAAAGAGATAGTATAAAGAGGAGAAGTTGGTTATAAGTTAAATAGACTTAGTCTATTGGGACTTAAATTAGTTTTCATTTTCAATGGGTACTCTACTCTGGACCAAGTCAGTATCACACCACAAAGTCTACTCTTCCAACTATTCACATTTATGGCTTTCTTGTTGTCCCTTACCCAAAATATATGTATATAAATCGAGCATTTGACCTCATGCCCAAGAGTTATAATCCAAATAAATGTTGAGAGATTTTTTAAAAGATTGTATTATTTGAGCAAAAGCAAATCTGAAAAATAACAATTGATGCCTACGAGGAGTCCTAAAGTGACACTTATTTGGAACCAAATTTGCTTAGCTAAAGAGTCATTTAAAATGGATTATAAATTAAGGTTTATTCTATCATGTTTAAAATGCTTACCAAATCATACCAATTTCTAGCTGTTTGAATAACCCTTAATTGTCTAAGCTATTTGGAATTTAATAATGACTAAAAACAAAGAGTTGACCTATAAAAAAATTTAATCTATTTTATCACATATTTTTTGCCATCTCCTATTAAAAAAAGGATTGAATTACTTTTGAAAAACACAAGTATTTCGATTTAAAAAGGGGTATTATTTAACTCGCGCTAGAAACTATATACATTTGATAGCTGAAAAGTGTATAAATTTTGTATAATTTTTGTATATAACATACAAAATGTGTGTGTGTTTATATATATATATATATATATATATATATATATATTATTTTTTTACTATTGTTTTTATGACTATATAGTGTTATTTTTCCTTTTGAAAAAATGATGCATAGACTTCCATTCCAAATCCCAAACATAAAAGCTAAAATATTCTAACAAGACTTTTTCCCAGCTGTTGGAGAGAAAGGAAGAAGTTGTCAACGTTAAGAACAAATTGAACATTTTTGGGGGCTAAATTTGCAAATTTTCAAAGTGTCTCGAAATTTGTATAATGTAATCAATGACGCAATCATTTGAGTGTTCTCATATTATTTATAATCCGTCTTCACGGACAGACATGTCTCAAGAAAGGGTTATTTTTCCAATATTTTGACTTATGGTAAAAGGAATGCGTTTAATACTAAAACAAGTACTTATATACTAAAAACTACACGTGGAACACTTTATAAACATTAAGAGAACAATAATAACTATTTAATTCAACTAATGGAAATTGAACTGCTCAAACAAAGATAGATTTTTGAGAAAACAAATATTAATCAAGTGAAAAAAGTCTGCACTCGAAACTTCTTAGGAGAAGAGAAATGTGAATAGGTTGACCCTGTAAAACTATAGACTAAATGAGATGCATCACTTTTTCAATTTGGACACAGCTGGATTAATTAAACTTAATCTTTTTCATTAATTTGAACAAAAATATTATCAACTAGATAATATTGTTTACCAAATTGATGCTAGCTTACTAGTTCGATAAATCATAGAATTGTTTATATAGTAAATTAATTATATATGCCAACTAAAAGATTGATTTTCGTTCATTATCATTAGTCCAACATGAAATTAAGAAAGATGTGCTTAAGTTGGCATTTCGTAGTTATTGTAGGAATCTCATCTCACAATCTTTCACGTTGACTTATTTACTTTATCGACAAACTGGTTAAAAGGAAAATTATTCTTGGTATCGGGTACCGGATGTGACTAGTCTGATATGGTTTTGTCTTAGACTGCTAGTGGTTAATGTTGTGTTCAAACTATTTTTGTTAAAATAGCATGGGCTATCCAGTTTTCGGACTGATCATTCAAAAATAGCCAGCATATGTCAAGTAATTGAAAAATAGCCCATGCTGGACCGGTATACTTTGTTGGCTCTAGTATAATATACTGATGCTCAAATCTCTAGTATATTATGCTGGAACTCCAATATATTATATTTTAAACGGTGTTCTCATTCAGATTTATCTTTACATGAAAAGTGGTTAAATTTCGATTACTTTTGAAATTATGGCTATTTTTGAATGATCACTTGTAAATTTGGCTATTTTTGAATTTCTCCCCCCTATTCTTCCATTTTTCATAGTATCAGGCCTTATTTACGGGTTATTGTTATTGCTTTTCATCTATTTTCTGGTTCTTATGACATTATTTTTTTGGTTTCTGTTGATGGTAAGCTGGTAATTGATATATTGTCTTTTTTGGTATTCTTGAGTCGAGGATCCATCGAAAACAATCTCTCTACTCCCTCGGGGTAGGGGTAAGATCTTCTTATACACTACCCTTCCCAAACCCTACTTGTGAAATTTTACTGGGTTGTTGTTGTAACCCAGACAAGTAGCCCTGACAATATACATGTGTTTATTGTGTGAAGAACATCATAAATAATGGGAAACAATGACTCATTCTTGACAAAGGTTGCTGCAGAAGTACAGAGAAAGAGCAGTCTGCATTTTTCTTGCAACTCAATTTTTGAGTCAATTGACTCAAAGGAAACATCATCTGTAACACCAAAAAGTTCTTTTGTTTATACTGTTTCCTGACCACTCAATGACTTAGTATATGTCTGGAGGATAAAATTAGTCTTTACAATTTCCAGTCAGCAAATGAAACTATATTCCAAGACATAAATATTACATATTGATATACCATCCTAAAAGGCATTATCATGTTTGCGCGACGAAACTTTATAATGCTTATACATAAACAAAGATTAGAAGAAATGAAACCTTCCTCAACCCACACCAACCAAACAGGAGAAAAAGAAAAGACGAGAGAAGCGTAGAAGAACGTCTCTAAATTATGTCGATTAACCTACCTATAGCAAATCCAACAATTACTACACTACAATGGTCAGACATATATTAACCTTCGCTCGCTCAGAACAAATCCTAACAGTATTTTGTTAACATTCTGTGCATCATCTTCTTTATATTCCATCATAATTAGTGGAAGTGCAATGCGTGTGAGATATCTTCTTACCTCATACTTCTCAAAAGCCAAAAGGATTGACTGTCATCTTTTTCTGTCTCCTATTCTCCTCTAATATGACATCCAATCAAAGGTGCAACTCCACACGTTGTCAGTGGCTGATGCCATGAACTTTAGCAATTTGATGTGAACAAGCTTTAACATGTGGCAGATCTGTTTCCCGAAAGTTTGCTTTCTTGAATTGATGTTTAAATCTCTTTGGGATGATATGTTTGCTTCCCGGTATGTGAACCGCCTCCTTGTGAATCGGAGCTTTCTGCTTGTGAGACAAGATAGTCAAGTGCGACAACAATATCACTGATGATGGGGCGAAAATTGGCTTGTTCTTGAATACACATTGCAGTAATTGCAACTGCATGGTGCAAAGAGCGAACAGAGAACTGACCATACAACAAAGGGTCAACCATATGAATAAATTTTCTCCGGTCCTTTAGGAAGGGACGAGACTGCAACCAAGTGAAAAACTTCTCAGATCAGGCATCTAGATGGAGCACGTAGAGATAAAAAAACATCTTTACTTTTAGGTCAGCAATTTGATACTAGTTCATATTTGCTTCCAGTATGCATGATGAAAGATTTTCAATGGGAGGATTGGCCGCAAGCTCAAAAAGAATGAGATCCAAGATGCAACCTATCTTAAAAATTGTCAACATGTCCTACTTTGCTTAAAATTCTTATCTGATTACTATAATCAACAAGTAGACTGGAATCAGGTTGTGATCCAATCTACTGACAAGCTCAACATGTAAATTTTGGAAGAAAAGTGACAAGATTGGTTTGTAAGACGTGCAACTACTTAGTTCAAATATATGAAATAAATTGACGGATAGTAATATACAGGCACATAAGATAATATAAACTCACCCAAACAACAAGGTTCTGTTCTCCTGGCTTTCTAGAACTATCATAAGCCTTTCGGCCTGTTATTAGCTCCAACAGCACAACACCTAAGCTATAGATATCTGATTTCAGAGTCAATTTTCCACTCATTGCATATTCAGGGGCACAGTATCCATAGGTTCCCATCACTCGCGTTGAAACATGAGTGTTTTCGCCAACAGGTCCCAACTTTGCAAGTCCAAAATCTGACAGTTTTGGATTGAAATCATTGTCCAACAATATGTTCGAAGATTTCAAATCACGGTAAATGACAGGTGGATTTGCTTCACAATGAAGATACTCGAGTCCATGAGCTGCACCAGCAGCAATCTTTAGTCTTGTGCTCCAACTCAGTGGCTTCTTTCCTGGTTCCAAATCTACAATATCAATAGTAACATACTGTTCAGAGTGCAGCACCGTTAAGTAAGATAACGTAGTACTTGGTTACAAGGAAATTAGTAGTATAAAACAATCATCTGTTACTCATAACAGCATACTAATACAAGCACACAGATACAACATAAGCTTGTCTGGCACTTTTCAACTACAGTTACCAATTGAAACAATCCAGGAGCTATAGGAAAAGTAATCTGAATTTCGCAACCGCCATCTTTGGAGAGCAAAAGCTAATGTCTTGTAATATAGCCGTAGCAGTACTAGAATTAAGTTGAAAATATGACATTCTTTTTAAAAAGTCATTTGCCATGAGGATCAAGAAAACAATCCAGGAGCTATAGGAAAAGAAATCTGAATTTCGCAACTGACATCTTTGGAGAGCAAAAGCTAATGTCTTGTAATATAGCCGTAGCAGTACTAGAACTAAGTTGAAAATATGACATTCTTTTTAAAAATTCATTTGCCATGAGGATCAAGAAGAGGAGCAGCCATGGCTTAACTGGTAAAGTTGTTGCCATGTGACCACGAAGTCACGGGTTTAAGTCGTGGAAACAACTTTTTGTAGAAATGTAGGGTAAGCGTACAATAGACCCTTGTGGTCCGCTCCTTCCACGGACCCCGCGCACAGCGGGAGCTTAGTGCACTGGGATGCCCTTGTTTGCCATGAAGATTAAGATTTGTGATTCAACATCTTTGAAGTAAACAACTTGACTTACAAAACTCAGGCAAATAAAGCAGAAAACTAAACATTTCAAAAGACAATATTTGTGGAAAGAAATTAAATTACCAAAAAGATGATTCTCCAGGCTACCCATCGGCATGAACTCATAAACCAAGAGCCTCTGGTCTCCATCAGTGCAGTATCCAATTAAGTTGACGAGATTTTTGTGATGTAGTAAACTCAACATCAGGACCTCCACAATGAACTCCTGGTTTCCTTGAAGGCCGTCAAGATTAAGTTGTTTGATTGCAACAATCTGTTCACAAAAAGAACAATTGGCGGTCATCTTCTACCCGATAAGATAGCCAAAAGATAAGGACATAGTATTCAAATTTCTATCTATGTAAAACATGTTCCTCCCTTATTTTCTTTCAGATAACACAGAGAGATAATAAACCCTTTCAACGGAATAGAAAGTTAGAAACACATATGAAGATCAAAAGCCAATGTGTTTGCGAAAGTAGAAAACTTGCCAAGCCTGATTCTAGACGGCCCTTGTACACACTTCCAAAACCGCCTTCGCCAATAAGATTAGTTTCCCTGAAATTCTGAGTTGCTAATGCAAGTTCTTTGAATGTGAAACTGTGCGCCACATTGCCCTTCTGGTTATTGCTTTCCCCACTTTTCCCTCTTAAGGAACCTCCTTTTCTACCTTTCCCTAACCCACAATTCAACAAAATTAAAAAAGAACCACATGATCAAATTCCACAACTCCCAAATGCAACTCCAATATTAACAACATAAACTGAAAATAACCCTTATCCACTGCAAACATCCAAAAAAAAGGACATATTTTTAACATATATAAACCACATTGTGTGATAGCCACAAAATACAGAGATAATACTATAACAGTAATTCCCACATTGTATAACAAAAAAGGAAAATAAGCAGCAAAAACCTGAAGATTTAATGGATCTTGAAGCCATGTCATCATCATAATCTCTGACATCTTTACGATTAAAGCTCATGCACGAAAAGCAAACCATTCTTTTCTTCATGGGATTTTTAGCCAATTACTTCACATACAAATGCAGATTTTTTAAAAGAAACAAAACCCCACCTCAAATTTCAGCTATAATGAACAGAACAGTTAAACAAAAACACAAAATATAATTGAAAAAAGAGAAGATTTTGGAGCTCAGAGAGAGGAACAAAGAGGGTTAATTCCCTCTTGTCTAGAAAAGTCGAAACCTAACACTAAGAAAGAAAGAAAAAGATGAGAAAAAATTAGAAAAAGATTGAAAAGGTTTCACATTCATAGATCTGCAAATATAATAAAGACAACCAAACAAATATAAATAAAGTCAGAAAAATGGGACAAAAATATTATTAACAATTACATTGAACCAAAAATGGGTCCTAAATATTTGGTAGTATCTTCTATGCCCATATGAACAAAAGAAGTAAAAGGTATACCAAAAAAAGATCCCAAATTTTTATTAATTATAATAATTTGCCAAATTTAAACCAAGCTTAAAACTAACATTGAACCAAAATCGGTCATAATCATATTCTAGAACTATATGAACAAATAAAGTAAAATATCATAAAAATCTCAAAAAATTCCTAAATTCAGCCAAAAAATTCCAGCTCCTCATTCAACGCCAGCTTTAGCGGTGACCATATTTCACCACCCACCCACGAAAAAAACACATCAAAAAGACATAATCTTTTTTTAATGTGGGCCTTTTTGGATATGAATTGAATTTGAAGGGGGGAAATTTTTAAAAGTAAAAGATGGGGAAGTGGGCATTAAAGCCCACTCTTTGATTATAGTTGCAGGTCGCTCTCAATGGCAAACTAGCATTTAAACGTTTGGGTGAGGGAAGAGGAAGTGAAATGACCATTTGACCTTCGTGATAGGTCTATTTTTTCCCCAGTTGTGGACAACAGTTGCGACACACGGGCTTGTTTCAGACTTTTGATTTTACATATGAATATGTTTTGCATATTGTAAAGGCCAAACGCATAAGTGGCTTTTTAAGTTGGTCCGATTTTTTATTGGGATTTTTATATATATATCTCATATAGCAAACCTTATAATCACTCATGTTTAAGGTTAGTGTTTATTAAATTTAAGTATACCGCATTTCAATTTATGTACCAAAATTTACTTTTAAGGTTTAAGGATCAATTATTTATTAGAAGCTTGATTTGTGGAACAAAATCTTTTCATATTTTTTTCCCATGTTTTTCTCTTTCTTCCAAAATCGATGCGTTTTCCCCTTTTTAATTACATCCCCCACCCCCACGTTTATTTACCAATACAGTTTTCGTAGATTTCTCTGGTTCAAGTTCTTCTCTCCATTGTCATCCTCCATTGTCGAAGGTTGCCATTGTTTTTTCAGTCCTACGGTTGCATCTAAGTCCCAAATCCTCTACAAAACCATTTTCTCTCTATCAGTGCTTCAATTTCATCGGCCATTTCCAAACCCTCTTCAAAGTTTTCTCAAGAAAACACATATTCTGTCACTAAAATCTTATCCATAGTAAAAAATGGTGAAAAAACATAGTACTCCCAAACGACAAAAAGTAGCAGATATTCCATCTTTTGATTTGGGTATTTTAACACCTAAATCTCTAGTAAAAAGACAACAATCTGTCCATGCAAGTGGAAAAGATATGGTTCCTGCATCGCCGAGACAAATCAGAGCTGAAATTCGAACCAAGCACTTGCACGATGTTGACGATACCGGTGTAGAAACAGAAGCCGATAAACAACGCAAGCGAAAGGGGAAAAGCTTGAGGGTCGATGATGATGATTTTGTGGACGATTCACCCAAAGTTCAAAACACAAAAATTCAAAAGGTGTCTCATTCGCCCTCAAAACAAAAAAAGATGAAACACTCTAAAAAAACTACAAAATTGGTTCCACAACAAATTTCATTGAAGGTAAACAAATTTTTTTTCTCCTCCATGTTTTGTAGTTTAATTTTTTTTTTGCCCAAAAATAGAATTCAATTGTTTTTTTGGTGTGTAAGTATTTTTTGTAAAAATATACTGTATTATTGCATATTAGGGTTGTTTCTACAAATTGTAGTTAATTGTTATTTTTTGGAGTTAATTTGTAGTTGATTGGCAAAATATACTGTTGGATCGAGTTTGTAGTTAATTGTAGTTTAATGTAATTTTTATTTGGAACTGTGACTGTTTACTCAAATTTGTAGTTAATTATAGTTTTTTAGTTTACTATACTTTTTATTTGGAACTGTGATTTTTATACAGTGTATAAAATATAGTTACATTGTACATGCACAATAAATTTATAGTTACGTATAGTTCCTTGTAGTTATAATGATATGTGGTCTGCAATTTTATAGTGTTATATGGATCTGTGATTATAAGTCAGGGTATATATGTAGTTACAGTTTATTTGATTTGTAGTTTGTAAAGTAAATTCTAGTTATGCTTTTAAAACTATTAACTGTAGTTAAAATGTAGTTTCATATAGTCTGTCACAATGTAGCAGATCTGTGTTCTGCAATTTTATAGGTAAAATGTAGTTTGTAGGTTAAAATTGTAGTTATACCTTTTGTAAAATAACTTCTACTGAAAATGTAGGTAAAATGTAGTTTGTAGGTTAAAAATGTAGTTTTATGATATGTTACATTATATATTGTAATGCTGAAATCTAGCTTCATTCTAACCACAATTAATATACTTTTTTTGTAGAATGGACCTTACTATGCTCAACATAATGTTGATTATGGTGTGATACGATTCCATAGCTTGTGCGATCCAACGATACCTAGCCAGATAAAGTCTTTATTATCCCCAAACCAATTACGTGGTTTCAAGAAAACATGTTTTGGTTATTTATTGGATATGTCCCCAATCTGCATGCAGAACCAATCAATTCATCTTCTAATGAAGTATGAGTTATCAAAGTCTACTGACAACTACTTTTCCGTTCTTTTAAATGGACAAAAATTGATTTTTTCCTTGAGAGATTTTTGTTTGATAACTGGTTTTAATTGTGTTGATAGTTTATCGGATTATGGTTACAATTCTAGTTATGTTAGCCATTTAATGACTAAATATTTCCCTAACAAATCTCGGGTCGAGAAATCGCTTTTGAGAAATGTAGTGACATCCAAATCATGGACAAATGATTTGAATGTTGTACAGTTGTGTATCCTGTATATGTTGGAATTCTTTGTTTGTCCTTCTGATAAGGACAATGTTAGTTTGATAGACAAGTTTACGTTTTTTCTTATAGAGAGTGGTCATTTTGATTCGTACCCATGGGGTACAAAATCTTTCAAGCAAGTTGTTGAATCTGTCAGACATCGTCTCAGTCCCAAAGTCCATTCTTATCTTATACGGGGATGCTCCTTAGCCTTACAAGTGTGGCTATACGAGTGTTGTTCTTCTGTCAGCACCGAGCTTGCTACACGGTGCTCTGACTTTATTCCTCGTACTATAAGATGGTCGTCTACAAAGGGACAGATTTGGCTAGCTGTTCTTGAAGAAAAAATCATCATGCCTGAGTGGCTCAAGGTATTCTTTTTAACCTTTGTATAATTCTTCAATTACTATTATAGTAACTACATGCCATCTACAATTTTCTTTCCAATTTACTTAACTGTCTTCATTCATCTTTCAGTTCTCAAACAAGGTTGCATCTGGGGAAGAGATTGGAGCGCTCAATCTCCCAAAAAAGATTAATTATGAAGATGAAGAGGTTAGTCAACCATCAAAAGTCCAATCTGCTGCTTCTCCGACAGTTCAACCTGAAGAGGCTAATTCCCCAAATGACATGGAATCTGTCAGTAGCCAGATCAGGAAGTTGGAACAGAAGCTTGAGCAGGTACTGTGAGAAAATACAGTTGTGTAGTCATTATTTAGTACCACTTGCCTTCATTCCTTCGACATTGTAGTTTCTTTTTATTTTAGTGTAACTAATCGAATATTCTGACCAACTAACATACATATTTAATTTTTAGGTTGATGGAAAGTTAGATCAGTTAAAAATGATGTTTTTGATGAACTCTCAAAACTTCGAGAGTTCATAGATGAATCTTTGACAAGGTTAATGAATGTTGTCAACAAGAGAAATGATTTGGATGAGTCCAATGTAAGAATTTACATATAATTTATTCTAACACTATATAATAGTTATGATAATTTATTCTAACACTAAAACATTCCTCTCAAAATGTAGTTTGCTGCTAGTTCAACAAAATATAACGAACATAATCAAGCAGACAAAAACAAACATTTTCAGTTCAATGTTGGTCCTCAACTTCGTGCAGGCCCCACTATAACAGGTATCTACATAATTCCTACATACATATATACAAAATTCAAGAATTGCTAATAAATAATCAATTTTCCTTTTCAGCTCCCACTTCTCCTCAAAAACTTGACCAACAAGTTGATTTGTATGATGACCTCCAACAAGCAGCTGATGTAGCAAAAGAATGTATTATTTAATAATGTAGTTTTTAATATAAAATAGTTGATTATACACTGTTATAATGCTTTTAAGCATATGCATTATTTTTGTAGCATATGTTGAAGACAATGTTCCACAGTCACCAATTCATGGTGTAACTGTGACTGAAGTTGTCGAAGAATGCGTTGAAAAAGAAGAGGAGATTGGAGTGATGCGTGGAGGATGTGAAAAGAAAGGTGTGACACTGGACGATTTTGAACTTCCAGAAAACCTTTCACCGATGGTGATGTATGGTGAGCCAATTCAAGTTGATTCAACCCCTGTTCATCAAGGAAGAACAAGGTTACCTGGAAAACATGCACGATCACCCTTCACTCCACTCTACAATACTGAAGGCAGCACGTCTTTTGGGCCAAAATTTTTTTACCTAAAGCACCCATTCACAATTCTCATTGGTGAAGATGTTGATCCTGAACTAATAGATAGTTTTACTACATGGTTATACCATCGAACTGACAAATCATCTAGGAGGTATGGTGCTTAAATGTCTTATATCTGTATGTACTTGTTTTCTATATCTTTGAACCTTTTTAGACTTTAAAGTTGTAAATGTTTTTGTTTTTTGTAGTTATTTGTTTAATTCTATTATTATTACAGGAGGAAATACTTCTATTCGAAGAAGGATAACCATCCCAATCTTTGGTTGGATTTGGGTTGCGAAAAAATTGACAAGAAAGACACTACGCCCTTGCTCACCCCGGACAATTAATCAATTGTACAGTATGTATATTGATTATCATTGCAGTTTTGTCTTTATCTATTATGTTTAAATGTAATTAATTGCTTAGGCTTCATGAATAGGAACTGCAGTCATTTTTCCTCCATATATCTCTGGTAGTTGGCTCACTGTTATTGTCAAGCAAGCTGATTTGTCTAACTGTAGATAATATGTAGTTATTCAACACTACATTTAACTACAACTGACTACATTTAAACATCAGATTGCATTAATGTACAGACTTGAACTACATATAACTACATTTGGATATAAGTAAATTGAAATATACAGACTTGAACTACAGATTTTGTAGCTGTTATTTGTATTTTGTAGCTGTTATTTGTACACACTACAACTTATTATCTCTGGTAGCTGGCTTAGTGTTATTGTCTTTGTGGTGTAGAACTGACTACATTTAAACTACAGATTGCATTAATATACAGACTTGAACTACAGATAACTAAAATTACATATAACTACATTTGGATATAAGCTAATGAAATACAGTTAACTACAAATGTAGTTTATCTGTAGTTATTTTGTAGCTGTTATTTGTCTACACTACAACTTATTATAAATTGCACTTTTACTTTTTTCAGCACATTGATGTTATAATGTACTATTTGAGAAAAAAGGGGAAATATGGCCCCAACATCAAATGTAGATTTACAACAACTGATTGCTTGTTCAAGACAAAAATTGAAAGTATCTACGAGAAGTTCACTACTGCTCCAATGGATCAAAGTAATTCTGTTGTTAAAGCCGAGGATGATATTGGAGAATACATTATGGGCTATAGAATTCTTGCTAATGTAGCATGGGATCTTGTGGACTATGTGCTAATGCCTGTTAACCTTATAGAGAACTTTCATTGGTTGTTGTTAGTGTTTGACATAAAGGACCGGCAACTGTATGTTTATGATTCATTGGTGAGGGCAAAGCGTAACAAAACTGTTCAAACCTTGGTTGAAAAATTTTCAATCATTATTCCTCTTTATTTTTCATGGACTGGTTTCTACGGTAAACGCAAAGACATTGACTTCAAGACTACAAAGTCATACGTAGAGAAGCCAGTTACGGACCTTCTAGACATACAATGGATGGTTGCTGAGATCACAACAAAAAGAAGGCTCACTGTAAAAAACTAATCTCCCTTTCTATATGTTTAATTAAATATTTTTTAAGGTTTGGTATTTAATGAAAAATACTCATATTCTACAGGGATTGTGGTGTAGTTGTGGCTGCCTTTGCGGAGTATATTAGCAATGGTGATTTGTCTATACCAAAGGAAGATCTTACTGATATTGACAAACACCGTAGATGCTATGGAGCTCTGTTGTGGGACTACGCCACAAAGAAGCTAAGTGATGGTTCAATCAGTGAGAGAGAGGTAACCGGCAGGCTGGCAAGGAGGAAGGGTCCACCGCCAAAGAATGAGAGAACTAAAGTTAAACGAAAGAAGTAGAGTATACTGTTGTAATGAACTTTGGTTGTACTGAACAATTTTTCATGAAGACTGAAAAATTTTTCATGAAGTAGAGAATTAGGTCACTTTGGTTTTACTGAACACTTTTTCATGAATACATTAGACATGAGTATTCGAGCTATCGAATAGCATATTTGCCGTAACAGCTATCTAATAGCATATATAATAGCTTCAGTTGCCATTCTATATAACTGTCAGTTCTTATATAATTGTGGGAATAAATTACTTATGTACAATGACTACATTTACCTACAATTGCATATAACTACACAACTATACTACATATAACTACAATTGCATAACTACAACTTGTTGGAAGTCCAATGCTACAAACTACTGTTGCAGTACATTTGCGCTGTTATGTTTTCGGATTAAACTTCTTGTCTTGAACAATGAAGAATCATGAATTGACGTTGCATAGAAATGTCATTTGCATTTTTCAGCAACTCATACCATCCAGCAGATACAAAAAAATACATTATTCAGACATATTTATCAATTGACTACGATTAACTACAACTAACTACAATTAACTACAAAGTTTATATAACTACAAAAATTGTAATTAATTGCTTAGGCTTCATGAATATGAACTACAAGGTTTTGTCTTTATCTACAAACTTTTGTCTTTATCTATTATGTTTAGAACACATTTAGAAATCACTTACAGTACATTATAACTACAATCTGCAAACAGTTTACATTACTCAAGTATATTAGTAAACTTCTTTATTATCGTCAAAACGCATAACAGTTACACAATAAATTCCGATAATCTGGGATCACTAACATTTATTTTGAATAACTATTGTAGCTACATTATATTCATGTCTTTTTCGGTGGATTCTCGCAACTTCTTTTGTTATGTCCTTCACCTCCACAATTGCCACATGACACCTTGTACTTCTTTGAGTTTATTTCATCAAATTTTTTATATCTTTCCTTGTGAGGTCTACCTGGCTGCCTTTTATCTCCAGCCGGTGGCTTTACTACATCATCCAAAATATGTTGTGGAACATCCCATTTGGCTTCATCAGGAAGAGGATTAACTGGCAATTCATATGTAAGAAGAAGGCTCTTCGTTGTGTAATACAGTGAGAAATAGTTGTCCGGCCTTTCATTCCTATGCCTTAATGCTGCCAAAGCATGTGCACGTGGAAGTTCATCAAGTTGGAATTGTCCACAGCTACATTTCTTGTTTCCTAAACATACAATGTACCGCTTCACACCATCTAACACAGTGTGTATATGATCTGTTGAAGCCCTCACCTACAATTCAAGACCAAAAAGAAAATAATAAGGTGTCAATAAATTAACTATGTTAGCAACAATCAGTTAACTACAAATCAGCTACAAACAAACTGCATATAAACATTAACTACATTTACCGACATTTGACTACATTTTAAAAACACACTGGAAACACTGCATATAACCTTAACTACATTTACCCACATTTGATTACATTTTAAAAACACACTGGAAACACTGCATATAAACGTTAACTACATTTACCCACATTTGACTACATTTTAAAAACACACTGGAAATACTGTATATAAACGTTAACTACATTTACCCACATTTGACTACAATTTAAAAACACATTGGAAACAACTTCAACAGCTACTACTTTTTTTGTTTTTTTTTCCTGCACCAAACAAGAATATATTACCTTTATTTTCTGGGATAATGTATTGTTATCTTCCAATTCTTTGTTGAATTTGTGCCCAAGTAATGTGAAAGTACCCTTTGCCTTCAATAACTTATCTTTTGTCCAACGTTCTAGAATAGTCCTCATATACTCCAATAGATCAAATATTGGCCGCTCTCTTGCCTCCTTTGTTACAGCGTTCAACGACTCTGCAATGTTTGACGTCATAGTAAAAGTTCTATTCGCCGTTGCATGTACTCTTGACCATCTATTATAGCCAATATCATATAGGTAAGTCGATACACGTGGGTCTACCTCCTGAATCTTCATCATCCTTTCATTGAATTCATCCAAAGTATATGACCGTGCTGTAGCAAAGTACAATTCATGTAATTGTAGATGTGCCTTCTTGAATTTTGACCTTATAGTTGTCCATATATGCCACATGCAAAAGTAGTGTGCCATTCCCGGATAGACAACTGAGTTGCCTTCGATATACTCTCATGCCTATTTGAGACAACACATATAGAAGGTCTTTCACCATATACCTCCTTGAATTGTTCAAAGAACCACCTCCAAGACGCGTCGTTTTCAGAATCAACAACAGCATATGCCAAGGGCAAAATAGAACCTACAATTTTTAGACATAACATGAGACTAACTATTAAATACAAATATATATGGAGAATTTAGGCAATTTAACTACATTGATTTATATAAATACAAACTAACTACATTATAACTACAACATTATTACATCTATTACCTGCTGCATCCATGGTGCTTGCTGTCAACATAATATCCCTATATGCTGATTTAAAGAATGTCCCATCGACCACTACTACCGGCCTACAATGTTGCCAACCATTTATTGATGTACAAAGAGCAACAAATGCATACAAGAAGCAATCATCTGCTGCATTCTTCAATTTAACAATAGAACCGGGATAATTCTTCTCAAGAATATAAAATATTTTGGTAATGTGTTGTACGAGTCACACGGATTCCCTCTCAGAAACTGTAATGCTTTTTCCTTTGCTCTCCATGCTTGCATGTAGCTTAGGTTGACTCCATGTTCGGATAACATGTCAGTTGGTATGTTCTTTGGCGTGTAAACAATCTTAGGATCACAAAACATTGGAACGACAATGCTACCAACTACTGTTGCAGTACATTTGCGCTTTATGAATGTTTCGTCCATTCGGAAACATGTGTGTTGTCGGCTAAAACTTCTTATCTTGAACAATGATGAAACATGAATAGACGTTGCCTTGAAATGCCATTTGCAGTTCTCAGCAACACATACAAGCCAGTAGCTACAAAAAATCCAATTTTCAGACGTATTTATTAAAGATTACAATTAACTACAAACTGACTACAATGAACTATAATTGACTACAATTAACTACAATTGACTACAATTACCTACAAACTGGCTTTCACGTCACTACAATGAACTACAATTGACTACAATTAACTATAACTGACTACAATTAACTACAACTGACAACAATTAACTACAACTAACTACAATTAACTACAATTGACTACAATTAACTACAACTGCCTACATAGAAATAATACAGTAATTTTTCAAATCAATAACTAACCACATACCTTCTATAACTTGATCTTTTCACTCTGAACTGGAACTTCTGCATAACTGCATAATTCTTCATTGCAGCAACTATCGTCTTCTTGTCCTGGTACACTTGTCCTTCTTCAATACATGTTTGAGAAGATTCAGTTATTATTTCACTTTGATATTCCTCAATAGCTGGTGAAGATGGAATTTCTATTAACCTTAATGATCCTGAAGAACCTGCAGACAATACATTCACATTGTATTTTCGTTATAGATAAATAGCGTCAAATTGTAGTTGATTAGAGAACACAAAAATCTCAGATTTCGGTTTCGAAGCAAACTTAACTATACTAATGGGGCATTCATTGGTGATTGCCAATTCCATATTGAAATCTCTTACACTAATACATAAGGGATAATCTCTTACACTAATACATAAGGGATACGAACCTAAGTTTTTATTCTCTTTTTTGGTTTCCATATATACACGAACACCCATATCGTTCCTAATCTGCAACGGAGGACAATTATCATTCACAATGTATTTTATTTCTACAATTTTATCCGATGTATCAATCGATAACTATTTTGCAATTGTAGACTGGAGAATTCTGTAGCTTGCATTATCATCAACCAAAATGGCATCAACTTCAAAATCTCGGAATCTGCCATAGTTATCCCAATAACCATTACATTTCAGCATTATCGGAATTTTTGACATTGTAGAATCTCCGTACTGATTGACTAGCACGGTGTCAATTATGATTTTCAATATTTGATGTAGAAAAATGAAAGATTTTCGAAACTGGCAATCACGGAAGAACTACAATTTCTGATTTTCGAACCTGACTATCACGGAATAACTACAAATTCTGATTTTCAATGGAAGAATGACTAATTTTCGAAACAGAAAAGAGGAGAGATTCGAAACAGAAAAGAGGAGAGATTCACGTTGTATATGAGATTTTACCGTTTTTGATTGAGCATTTAATTGGTACAAAATCAAAGATTAATTGGGAGCCTTAAATACAGGCGCTATTTTAGGCTATAAAATATTTAACATACTGTGGAGCCTTAATAACAGGCGTTATTGTAGGCTGCAAGATCAGCAAAATTTCGTTTGGTATATTTTTGGTAACAAAAACATGGAATATGAGGGTAATAACCAAATAAGGCACAATAATGGTAATAAGGTTTGCTATTTGTGATGTATAGGTAAAAATCCCTTTTTTATTTTGGTATCCCAATTTAAACTTGTACTATTTTAACACTTTAATTCATGGTCTCATGTGACAGTTAAACATAAAATGCACATCAGTCAAAAATATTAAGAGGGTATAATTCACATGCAACTTATATGGTAAAGTAACCAATGGAACAATGACATGTGACAAATATACCCCTCTATTTTTAAATATGGTTTAAAACAAAAATATTATGTTAAATTTTTTTTCTTCTATTTTTAGAAAAAAATATCCTATATTTTTAAACTGATTTAAAAAAAAATATTTTGTTAAAAATAATTTTTTCCGTTTTTAAAAAACGAAAATATTTTGTTAAACAACGAATTTTTTTTTCTGTTTTTACAAATAATAAATTCCAGTTATTTTTAAGCTGATTTTTTTTAAAAAACTAGAAAAATGAAAAAAATATTTTGTTAAAAATAATTTTTTCAATTTTTAAGAAACGAAAACATTTTGTTAAACAACGAAATTATTTATTTCTGCTTTTACAAAGGAAACAATTTAGTTTATACAAAAATAACATTTTAGTTTTTACAAATTTTCAGTGTAAAAAAAATCAGTTAAATTTTTTTTTCTCCAGTTTTTCAAAAAAAATTGAATTTTGGCCATTCTTTCAGCTTTCCACGCGCCTAAAAGAGGTGTAAGTCACACAATATGACAAATCAACATTTTGTGTTTAAGTGGCACATGAGACCATGAGTTAGAGTGTCAGAATAGAACAGGTCTAAGTTGGGGTGCCAAAATGAAAAGTCGGGCCAACTTAAAGGGGTTGCTTATGGGTTTGGCCTATTGAAAAAGTACGCAAATCTTACTCACACTCCACTTGTAAAATTATACTATGTACATTAATAATAATAAGGCGAAATGCCTTCCTGACCACTCAAACTTGTAGTCGATTTTAAAGCCGATATACGAACTTTTATCTTTCTCATTTAAACACTCAAACTTAACAAAATGAGTACTAATAAACACTTTTGACCAAAGCGTGTATATCAGTTGCGCTGACATGTACAACACACTATTTATGGCTTGCCATGTGTATTTGTGGGTCTTACTTTTAAATATAAAATCAGAAAAGAAAGTTATTTGTGGACCCAACCACCCCTTCTTCTTTGTTCACCCTCCTTCCTTACTTTCTTTACTCTTCTTTCTTCTCCTTTCTCTTTTTCTTCAAATGGCTCCTATAAACTTATATTAATCAGATGCAGATTTGCTCAAGTGAGCTGGGATCTTTGAGATGTCGAGTACTCCCAAATAGAATTATTTATTTTTGTTTTCAACTCTTGAAAGAGAAAGAAGAATAATTGCCGGAGTATGACACGATATCAAGGAGAGGAGATTCTCCACTACCCGGTGACAACAATGTCATATTCAGCAAAGAAACCTATAAAAACCAACCGATCAACCCCTTGATGAACAACCAGTTTAGGCACCCGTAAGCTTAACAGTAAAGTCTTGGAGTGTTGTATCTCCGAGCAAAGGTGTTAAGGCTTGTGTCCTTAAGTTGTGAAGGTTGGTTAGGCACCCGTAAGCTTAACAGTGAAGTCTTGGAGTGTTGTATCTCCGAGCAAAGGTGTTAAGGCGTGTGTCCTTAAGTTGTAAAGGTTCGTTGAGCACCCGTAAGCTTGACAAGTTAGTGGAAAATCTCGAGAGAGTCTCTCGGGGACTGGACTAGCCACTTGTTGTGGTGAACCAGAATACATCGGTGCGTTTTGTTCTTTATTGCATTTAATTTCCGCACTTATTTTTCCTGCAAGTTTTTAAATTCCGCAAGTTTATGCTAATTTTTATTATAACGCTATTCACCCCCCCTCTAGCGTTAAGCGTATTATCTAACAATTGGTATCAGAGCCCAACTCTCTGAAGACTTAACAGTTCGAGAGAACCATCCATGGCTTCTACTCGTGACTCTTTTGCAGGAATTGATGAAGGACAATGCTCCACACGACCACCTCTATTCAACGGTACAAACTATACGTATTGGAAGGAGAGGATGAAAATCTTCGTTCAAGCAAACAACTTTCATCTCTGGAAGGTGATAACGAAGGGAAATCAAATTCCAACCAAAAAGGTTGAAACCAAATGGGTTCCCAAGTCCGAAGAAGAATATGACGCGGATGATATCCGAAAGGAGCAAAATAATGCTAAAGCAATTAATTTATTATATTGTGCTGTAAATGCTGACGATTACAGGAAAATATCGTGTTGCACAACGGCGAAGGAAATGCGGGACAAGCTGGAAATTACGTACGAAGGTACGGACCAGGTAAGGGAAGCCAAAATTGATTTCCTAACCCATTCTTATGATTTATTTCACATGAAAGAAGGTGAAAAGGTGGATGAAATGTTTGAACGATTTTCAATAATCGTAAATGATCTACATGCTCTCAAGAAGACATTCACGGATAGAGAACTTGTTCGAAAAATTCTTAGAAGTCTCACTCCGGCATGGCGATCAAAGGCCGACGCAATCCAAGAATCCATTGGCGTCTCAAATGTCACAATCGACGCATTAAGAGGTAACCTTAAGACTTATGAGTCTACTATACTTAACCCTCTTGTTGATGATCAAAGGAGGCAAAGAATAGCACTTAAGGCAAGCACAAGCCAACCTCAAGTTGATGAGGACGGAGACAACGAGTTTGGACTCGTTATCAAAAGATTTCAAAAGTTCATGCGAAAGGAGTATGAACGAAAGGGCAAAAAGCAAGGCGAACAAATAAAGTGCTATGAATGCGGTGAAACCGGGCACATCAAATCAAATTGCCCAAACATCAAAAAGGAGAAGAAACATTTTAAGAAGCAACGTGCATACATTTCTTGGGGAGGAGACTCCGGAGATGAGTCAAGCGAAGAAGAAGAAGACGAAGCCGCAAACCTTTGTCTTATGGCGCAAGAAGACAAGCAAGATGAGGTATGTCAAATCTCTTCTAAAAACTTCTTTACTCTTGAGGAAATGCGAACTGCTTTTGATGAGCTTTATACTGAATTTTTTAAGGCTTCAAAAACTGTCAAGAGCATAAAAGAAAATGCTTCTAAAAGAAAAAGATTTTCAAAAACAGCTTTCTTTGAAAGAAAAGGATTTAGAAAAACTGGTTTTAGAAAATGAGAAGCTGAAAGAAGAAAACAAGTTTTTCGGAAAAAGAAGCGCCGACAAGCCCGAAAGTTCTATTAAAAATTGTTCTTCTTGCATGCATCTCAAAAATGAGGTAGATAGACTTAAATGTACCTTAGATAAGTTTAATTCTTCCCACAAAAATTTGAATAAGGTCCTTGTTAATTTGAAATCAACCAAGCATGGCATAGGCTTTAAGAATGAGCCTAAAGAAAAGGTTGAAGCCAAACCCCAACCACCTAAGGCTCAACCTAGGATTAATAAAACAAATGCTTATCCTAGAAATAGCAATCCTATAACAAAAATGCATGCTAGACCAGATGTTGAACATTTTAGAAGACCTAGAAATGACTTACCACCTAGAAATGACTACCCTTGAAATGATGCATATTCTAGGCCAAACACTAGAAGGAGTTTTGAACCTTTTAGAACATCTAGACATGACCATTACTCTAGAAATGCTGCTCATTTTAGAACTAATAGTAGGAGAAATGGTTCTCATGAAATGCGCAATAGTCATAATGAAAATAGAGTAAATCATTTTCGTCCATCAAGTTACTATGAACCTAGAAGGATGCATAACCCCAACGTGACTTGTCATTATTGTAGACGCATTGGTCATATTGCTCCTGCATGCTTTACACGACATAGACATATCACTCAATCGCATCATTATAATATGCCTAACCCTCAAGGACCCAAAATGGCATGGGTACCAAAAGATTATTAATCTATTTTGCAGGTGTGCTTGAAAGGCTACAGTATTGTAGTAGATTCACCGAGCACGACACCTCATTGCATCAAGAGGAAATTTCGGTTAGTTATCCTTTTTGATAAAAACCGAATTGTTGATATGTGCTAGCAACCAATATTAACTTATTTGTTGTTAATTTGGTTCCCCTATTGTTGAATCTTTGATAAGCTTAGTCGTAATAGTTGATGTGCGTTAACAATTGAGATATCCTTGTCAACAATCAATATCAATTAGCCTTGTTGATTCATATGTTGAAAACATGTTGTTAAATGACAATTGGTGTCAATTAGTTTACTTGTTAGTTATCTGCTTTTAAAAGATCAAAACTGTTGATATGTATTAACAGTTAGCTTAATAAAATCATTTCATTCATGATTTGATAATTGCTATCTGTGGTTTAAATAACTGTTAATATACTGTGTGGCGTGTAATCTGTTAACAGTCAACACTCGTTTGTAATATGCTTTACTAAAAATAACAATTTGTATCACCGTTAATAAAATAACTTTTGGTACACTTGTTATCTCATCCAACAAATGGGTTTATCATTGTTTTATAACAATTGGTATATCTATGTCTTGTTGGTATGTTCTGATAAATTTCTGATTAAGGGGAAATAGATTGCATGAAGTTTACTATCTTTTTGATGACAGAATTTCAAAACAACTCTCTATATTGGCAATGTTATTTTCTTTAAACTCTCATGCCACTAATATCTTGCATTCCAAATCTTGTGGAAAATGATATCTTAGAAAATATTTGTATTACTTTGGAGCAACTAATAAGTGTCATGCAAGGAATCTGTAAATCGCATTTGAGATATCATTGATAGACAAGCTTAATTTCTTCTTGGAGCTGCAAATTAAGCAAATGAAAGAGGGAACTTTCATTTGTCCATCTAAATGTCGCAAGGAGTTGCCAAATCAATTCGAAAAGAGCAACACCAAACCAATGGTCACTTCAATGAATTTAGATGACCATCTTGACAGAAATGTGAAAGGTAAGACGAGCAATACCAAGAACTACACAGGTATGATCGTTCCTCACTTTACCTTATTGCTAGTAGACTTGATAAAATATTTAGCGTTTAATGTTGTGCTAAATATAAATCATGTCCAAATGAAGTATTGAATGCGGGTAAACGTTGATCTAAATGCATACATTTTAGGGTTGCATTTATATTTTAATTACTGACTTGAGCGCCGGAGAGGTTTAATTCTATTTTGCAGGTATCACCCTAAAGGTAGGGGGAATTATTATATTTTGGCACAAAACAATCGATTGTTCCAAGCAAATAATCGATTATCTTACTGTGCAGAAAATCGATTAGCAGTATCACTAATCGATTGTTTATGGTTTATGTTTATTATGCAGTTTTGTTAAATAATAGATTCTTTAACTGCAAAATTGATTTCCGTCTCAGACATTCAACAATGCTTTTCCAAAACAATCGATTGTTTCAAAATATAATCGATTATTCTCAAAATCAGAAAATTTATGTGCTCACTGTAACATAACAATCGATTACCATATTTTGATAATCGATTATTTCATGTCAGTAATTCAAAATTTTTTTACCGTTTGGTTCTGCAATCGATTTGTCAGTTCCAAGATTCAGTCAAATCTTAATGACAATCGATTATCTCATTACAACAATCGATTGTCAAACGGTCAGTGCAATTTATTCTTTACCATTTCTGACCGTTTTAGCTTTCAATTTTCAGCAGAATTCTTCCATTAATGAAATGCCTTTCTCCCCTCTATAAATAGGCTTCATATATGTTCATTTTTATTCACTCAAGCATCAATTTTAGCTCTCAAACTATCAAAACTCTTTCAAGTCTCTTGCAAATTACAGCAATACTTAGTAAAAATGTCGGGCTGTCACTCCAAACGTTCCCGTTCTGCTAGGCATGGTGCATCCTCCTCTACTGCTCCAAACTATCCCTATCAAGATGGTTCCGTTCTATATTTTAATTCTGACATCGAGCTTACTCGATTTTTAACAAAATTTGAAAAGCGCGACATTCTTCCTCCCCGCTTTTCAACCAACAAATATCTTGAATCTTATGGCCCTGCTGCAAATATGCTCAAAAATTGTCAACTTCTTGACTTCTTACTTCTTACCCATCCTTACATCAATACTGCATTGATTCAAGCATTTTACTCCAACCTTCATGAGGATGATGACGGTGAGCTTGTGACAAATATAAATGGTGTTCAAATTCTTCTTTCCGATGAAAACCTTCATACCATTGCCCGTCTTCCTCATAATGGTAAAGACATTTTTCGGTACATCGGAGAGGAGCCCTTTTTGATGAAACAGTCCTCCTACATCAAACCGGACTTACTTCTTATGATCCAAATCTTTCTTCCCGTCGTCCTACAATTACGGGAATGGATCCCAATTATCGGTTGATTTTCTATTTCATCACCCGAGTCCTAAGCCTCGTAAGCATAACCATACTACCATTTCCCAAGAGGACACCAAGCTCATGCATGCCATAATAACCGGAGCTAACATCAATTGGTGTCGGTTCGTCAAGATTCACATGCGTGACGCTATCGGAGATGATAGGCCTCTTCCTTATGCTCTCCTCATCATGAATTTTCTTGAAGCCTCCGGATTCATCACTTCCAACGGTCCTCTCAAAAAGAGTACCAAGAAGTGAGAAATTTCAGAATCCTCCTTTCATCATGACGGTGATCATGCAGCGCCTGCTCCTCCTCCAACCCGTCGAACTCGTCCGCCTCAAGAGCCCACTCTCCAATCCATTTCCGACCAAAATGCTTCCTTGACCACCTCTGTTGGTCAATTGACTCATGAGATCCATGGATATTTTGACCATGTTCATTATCCATATGCGGGTCTTGTTCCCTTCGAAGCAGTGCCGGATGATGAGGCTGGAAATGATGATGAATGATTTCTTTGTTTTTTTGGTTCTATTGTGATATGCTTTATTGTCTCCTCCTTATGTAATTGTTTTTTCTTTCCAATAAACAAATAAGTTTTATTTACATCTTTGGCATCTTCTTATATTATTTTTGCTAATGGCAAAAGGGGGAAGATAACGGGTATGCACTCTCAATATTTATAAGCTTAAATTGAGGGGGAATACATATATTGAGGGGGAACAAATGCATGTCTTGAATCGTCATTATAAATTGTTTAAGTTGCATATCCCGCTTAAAGTTTGCCATTATCAAAAAGGGGGAAATTGTTGGGAACACGTTCTCAAGGCTTTATACTAAAACGTGTGTTCTTATGTGTAGGTTTTGATGAATGACAAACAAGCGCAAATTGATATATGACGAAGTTCAAGTACAAGGGCACAATTGGTGGATAACGAGATTCAAGCACAATAAAAAGTTTTATAGTTTAAATGAGTCGTTCTTAATTGTGATCTTGATCCGACAACTTGACTCATGACATGGCTTCTCTCGTAAAACTATTTTTACAAAATCATGCATATTTAATTTAATGCTAAATGATTTTAAATCATGCATATTTACTTTAGTCAAAATGATTTTTAAACATGCCTCTAAAATCTGGACTAAGATAATCGATTATGTACTTATGATAATCGATTATGTTAAGCCAAGACTGCATGACAATCGATTGTGAACTAATGACAATCGATTGTGTTAAGGCAGTGAGCATCAGGTTTTTCAAACCTGCATGAAAATCGATTGTGAACTTTATGACAATCGATTGTGATGAGGCAGTGTACATCAAAGTTTTTCAAAACTCAGAATAATCGATTGTGAAGCTAATGACAATCGATTGTGAAGAGACAGTGTCCATCAGATTTTTCAAAGTCACAAAATAATCGATTGTGAACATATGACAATCGATTGTGTTGAGGCAGTGTCTTCCAGACTTTTTCAAAGTTATTAAATAATCGATTGTGAGTATATAACAATCGATTGTCACGAGGCAGTGTCTAAAATGATTTTCAAAGTCTGATAAATAATCGATTGTTAACATTGCACAATCGATTGTGAAGCTGACCGTTGTCGTAAAGTTTTTAAATACCGTCAGGTAATCGATTGTTGATTTTGTACAATCGATTGTTGAAATTAAAATATGGAAAAGATTTTTTGAACGTTGCTGAATAATCGATTGTTGATTTTGTACAATCGATTGTTGAAATTAAAATCTGGAAAGGATTTTTTGAACGTTGTTGAATAATCGATTATTGATTTTGTATAATCGGTTGTTTTACGTAAAATCTGGAAATGATTTTTGAACGTTACCAATAATCGATTGTTGATCTTGGACAATCGATTGTTAAGCGTAAAATCTGGGATTGATTTCTGGAACGATTGGCAAACAATCGATTGTGACTTCTTGACAATCGATTGTCACACAGTAAAATCAGCAACTCTTAATTGGCAATTAGGCAACGGTAATGCCAAGTTTTTCAACTAAAAATACAGCTTCATTTCAGTGTTTTAAACACAACAACATACAACAACTGATCATTCTATTGCTATAAGCTTGCATACTATTGTTTATCATTTTATATTCATTTCATAAAGCTTTTGAGAGCCAAAGTCTTGTCCATAGTTGTTGTGATCTTGAGCTTATTTCTTTTACTCATATCTACTCATAAAAGAGTGTATTGTTTGAGTGTTTAGTGTTTTGTACACTTGAAGAGAATTGTGATTCTCTTGTTGTAAGGAACTTGTGTTTCCTTGGTCGAAGTCTTGGAGTGTTGTATCTCCGAGCAAGATTGTTGAGGCTTGTGTCCTCAGATTGTAAAGGTTGGTTAGGCACCCGTAAGCTTAACAGTGAAGTCTTGGAGTGTTGTATCTCCGAGCAAAGGTGTTAAGGCTTGTGTCCTTAAGTTGTGAAGGTTGGTTAGGCACCCGTAAGCTTAACAGTGAAGTCTTGGAGTGTTGTATCTCCGAGCAAAGGTGTTAAGGCGTGTGTCCTTAAGTTGTAAAGGTTTGTTGAGCACCCGTAAGCTTGACAAGTTAGTGGAAAATCTCGAGAGAGTCTCTCGGGGACTGGACTAGCCACTTGTTGTGGTGAACCAGAATACATCGGTGCGTTTGTTCTTTATTGCATTTAATTTCCGCACTTATTTTTCCTGCAAGTTTTTAAATTCCGCAAGTTTACGCTAATTTTTATTATAACGCTATTCACCCCCCCTCTAGCGTTAACCGTATTATCTAACAGATAGAGCCCCACGTCATGAAAAATATCACGAATCCAAGATGTCTCAGCTACAGTATAGGTGATAGCTATGTACTCAGCCTCTGTAGAAGATTTAAAGACTGTTGGTTGCTTCTTTGCACGCCATGAGATAAGAACATTATGAAGATATTTATGAAAGACTTAGTAATTAGAGAGCAACTGTTACTTGTATTTATAAGATATGAATACATACATTGGGATAAATATATCACCTACAAAGATAAGTATTAAGAGTCCAGCACATATATGGGATAGCTACAAATATGAGATAAACTCTTAGAGTCCTAATAGATTAGGCATGAAGCAGCAGATGCTGAATCGGCTCATATACAGCTAGTTATGCGCTACTAGCCCTCCCTCTCCCGTGCTAAGGGGTGGTTGAGCAACTCAAGCGAACCGACTTATTTTATTCCAACGTAGGGATAGAAGGGAGAAGATTGTGAAGGTGGCTTCGACAGGGATGGCACTAGAGAGCAAGTTACGCGTTCGGCTGAACCCAGTAGAGTTGATTCAAACTATATATTTGTTTGATAAAATTCATTAAATATGTAGTACGATTTATTAATTTAGAACCTAATAACTTAAAATAATTAAATTCCAAACCCATAAACTTCAAATTCTAAATTCGCCTAGACGTTAGTTCTCATATATTTAACTTATAGAGTAACAATTGACAGAGTTTCTCAATCAATAAAATTGGTGAAGGATCAAGGATGAACCCAAGATAATTCGAACACGATGTTATAAGAAAACAAAATAAGCATGGTCGAGAAACGCGTTAGCGCCGTTATAGATTCTGTAAAGAATTTCGGTCCTAATATTTAGGTGGGACCATTCTTAATAATTAATTCAATTAGGATATTGCCTTTAATAGTTAGTTTGAGATCTTGTGATATGTTGGACCTAAGATCCACTGTCTTAATTAAAAATTCGTGTAAGAGATGAATTTAGATTGGACGAAGTGTTTATCAACAATCAATATAAAATATGACAAGTATTAGATTTTTTTTTGTTCGTGAAATGACTTTGAAAATTCTTTCTTCAAACGAGAAAACCGAGTTTGAAAAAAATATAACAGAATAAAGATTGAATGTTAGAACGATTTGCATAGACTATATTATTTAAAATAGAAAAAGCTGGTTATGGGTTGTCTTAGCAATGCATGGAATAGTAGATGTAATTTTACAAAAATAATAATTCTTTAATATATATATATATATATATATATATATATATATATATATATATATATATATATACACACACACTAGTATCTATAAACGTACGTTGCATGTTAATAATGTCATATGATGGTTTAAATATTTATTTATAGGAAGAAACAATCAAATTTTATTAATGAGAGAAATTTTATACATAATACCACAACAATCATCCAAATGTCGGAAAATATTGATACATTAGCATAATATGTGAATTCATCAGAACTTACATAAATGGTCAATTTTAGTCATGTTAAGTAAATAATTATGTTTGCAGTTTAATTATATCTAATGTGATGACATATTACCGAATAATTCTTTATAGACAGTATGTTTTTTGTAAATGTTTTCTTCTAATACTTTGATTACTCTGCCATAATCAGAACTCTTATTGTAGATATGATATCTCTATTGAAAGTGTAACATATAGTTATTCATGTAAGAAAATATATTGTGACAAATATAGTTTAATATATAGCTAGGATGTTCCTTTTACTTTATTTGTTATAACTACAAAACATAAACATACTGAAAATTATTTTCACACAAATTTAAAGTTATATTCTTCAGTTTCAAAAGACGAAAATTGAATTCGGGGTAAACACATACTTAGATGCACATTGACATGTATCATAAGTTCTGCATGTATGATGTTATTGTCAAAACGTTTATATACCATATGTGTACTATTACATAAGCTATTCAATAGATCTGAGTTTTCAATAGTATGATGGGCATAAACCTATATGCAATGGAAGACCAATTTTAACTTAGTTTATTATATATATGGTGACACTAATATATGTAATAAATAATGAACTTGACAACAAACATGTAAGGTAGAAGGCCAATTGGTATTTATGTAATTAATTATTTTTCATGGTAGTTATTGTTAGTATCATCTTATGTCAAAACTAATTTTTTTTTTTTTTTACCACAAAACTTAGCAATCAACCTTTTATTTAGTCGATCAACATAATTATTTCTGATAGCTAAGATAGCTCTTTAATTCCTAACATGCAATTTGTACAAATTGTATTTTAATCTAATGATGATAATACTTTTCTTATTAAATGTTCTACTATTACCATTGAGGTTGATAACCAAGTATTATAGAAGAACCAAATTATCTTTAATTGGATGCTCTTCTTCGTTCCGACGCGAAGCGAGAAGTCACTGAATGCTGGATGTGTTCTTACTTTTATATTCTTGTCATTTGAATATTTTTTTATTTGAGGTCGTAAGTATAATTTGGGCAAGCTAACTTTTATAGTTTCTGCTTTGATCAATTTTGGAACTGATGATCGTACTTGACAAAATCACCTCCCAAACTATAACGTTTCTACCAAACGGTTCATTGATATCTAATAAATCTCTAAAACTTTAGGCAATTATTTCGACCATCTGACGCTTAGCCAAAAATACTTCACCCTATATTATCTCTTTTTCTTTCCTTATAAGTTTAGTACAATTGATCTAATTTAATACATTTTTGATGGTTATTTCAGTTATTTAAAGAGGTATATCAAATCTAAAGTGAATTGTACGACCTCATAATAAAATTGTTATTGGTACACCACTTGTTCGTATTGCTAATAATATCATGCATCTTGATCTCACATTTGCAAGTAACGCATAACATATGAATATTATTTCGATTTCGCCGGAGGCATCTAAGAGGATAATCCCGCGGTACCAGGATCAATTTTTTATAATATAGTCTTGAAAGTTTATTTTTGTTCACGATTTAGCTTTGATTGTGCTTCCTTAAATACTTGTATGACCTTCTTAATATTATATTTTTTCAACTTGAGAAGTAATTTTACTTATACGATGAATTTTAAAAAAAAAATTGGATTGTATAGATAAATAGTTAATTGAAAGATTTAGTTATTTTATTTTTAACATAAAGTGTAATTCATTTTCTGTTGATTTAGATTATTAATAATAGTTCATCTCATGTTTGATTAATTAACCGTGATTATAATTTTATCCACCATAACTTTTATTTTTAAAGAGTGAAAGATCTATGGCATTCCACGTTTAGATGTTTATATTTGCAAAATCATTAGCGATATTGGGACTTGCCAATTTTTTTTCTTTTCTCACACATTTGTTAAAAAGTTTCTTAGTTGTTTTCTAATAATTGGGTTATATTACACAAAAAAGTAATAATAAAAGAAAATTATTTAAGCAAGAAAGTAATTTAAATATAATATAATAAATTATTATCGTGGTAATTTTTCTTCTCAATTTCAATGCTTTATATATGTAATCCTTTTAACATTACTTTTATTTTTTTGGTATTGATTATTATAAAGTGGTAATGTGTTACCAATATGGAAGATTCTTATGAAATTGATTTTATTAAACCTTCCTACATATTTTTAATAAGAATGTAATAGACAAGATTGTATTAATTTCAAAATCTTAAATATTAAAAAAATCAACATAGAAATTATTGTAGTCCAAAAAATAAGTCATTACAGCTATGTCCTTTCAATATGAGTTATTCTATTTAATGCTTTAGGCCTATTTTGGTCTATTAATATTTTATTCATGCTTTTATAATAATATACGCTTTTCTTTTTCTAAATGAATTTGGACAATATAATATGTTTTCAAATTAAATTAGTAATAGGAATCTTTTAAGAAGTATATCCTAAAACTAATAGGAATAGAAGGGTAATGTCTAAAATTCTGATTATGTCCTCATGTTGTGAGTTATTATTCTTAATATTAAAAGGTTATTTTTGCAATCCAATATTTTGTTCATGCTTTTATAATAATATAAATATATATTAAATGAATAAAATATAATTTCTGTAACAATTAAAAGTTTAAATATAATGATTATACACAATTATACAAAGCATCGGAATAGACTTTGAGTCTTTCCATTAATAGAATAAAAAGGACATGCTTTCATAGTCCACCCTAAATGAGATTTATAAGAAAACCATTACCTTTTTCACGTGAAGTGAGACTTCATAAGGGGAAGAACACAACCAACCATTCTTAGGGCAGCTATTTAGGGGTTAGTCAGTATTTATTATATCCTAAAAATTTAAATTAAAAATATTAATTTTAAAACAATTCAAAATATTTATGTCCCAAAAAATTAGATTGAAAAACTAAAATTCAAAATATACTAATTAATTCCTAAATAATAACCATTTAAAATGGCTACCTAATTTCATTTCAACGGCTTCATCGTGCCATACTGCCATAACAATTATGGAAGATATGGCCCCCTTTCGATTCAACAAAATTGTATCATCAAATCAAAGAACATTGGTTATCAAAATGGCGGCTCACCCAACTCCTTAAAGTAAAAATAGTAGCGATTGAGGTATAATATATACATAATTTATGTAATAAATATGTATAATTATATATAATCTATGTATATATCTAAAAAAAAAATATATAATGAATATGACCAGTTATTTGTACAAAGATCCTACCAAAATATGGTGAGCCATATGGGGAGAAATTAAAAAATAGTCAGATTTACAAGTGGTCAATCAAAAATAGCTATAGTTTCAAAAGTAATCGAAATTTAGCCACTTTTCATATAAAGATAAATCTGAACAAAAATACTGTTCAAAATATGAAAAATACTCCAACATAATATAGTGGAGTTCCAGCATAAGCGTGCTGGAACTCCAACATATTATAATGGAGTTCCGACATAAGTATACTGGAACTCCAGCATAATATACTGGAGTTTCAATATAATATACCGGTCCAGTATAATATGCTAGAAATTCATACTCAGGTGTTCCAATCTCCAATATATTATGCTGAAACTTTCTGCATGTTGGAGTTCCAGTATAATATGCTGGAAGTTCATATACATGTGCATTGATCTCCAGTATATTATGTTGGACCGGTCCATATTGCAGCAAAATAGTGATTATTTTTCAATTACTTTGCAAACGCTGGCTATTTTTGAATGACAAGTCCTAAACATGGCTAGCCCGTGCTATTTTAATGGTCATATATTAGCTAAGTGCTAAGAAATCCTTTTCCATTCCATTGATTATAAGCAGGCACAAATCCATACAAAATATTATGGTATAGCCAGTTTTCACACTGGTCAATCAAAAATAGCCTGCATTTACCAAGTCAATAAAAAATAGTCACTATTTTGCTACAACAGGGACCGGTCATATATAATATACGGAAGTTTTGGTGCATTTATGCACGAACTTCAGCATATTATGCTGGACCGGTATACTTTGCTAACTCCTGTAAAATATACGCGAGACTCGAGCACCAGTGCTCCAAACTCCAGTATATTATACTGTACATTTATACTTGCTGGAACTCCCGTAAAATTTGCGGGAGTTCCAGCATAATTATTCTTGAACTCCCCTAAAATTTGCGGGTGTTCCAGCATAGTTATGCCGAAACTCCGTAAAATATGCGGGAGTTCAAGCATACTTATGCTGGAACTCCCGTAAATTTTTGCGGGCGTATTTTTCGGATTTTGAACAGTGTTTTCGCTCAGATATATCTTTACATAAAAAGTGGCCAAATTTCGATGACTTTTGAACTTTGGCTATTTTTCAACGACCAGTGGTAAATCTGACTGTTTTTAAATTTCTCCCGCAAATCCAACATTCGTTTGGAGCTTTGAACCAATAAGAGCATAGTTGGGTAATTGGCAAATTGTCACACCCCTTTTTTAACACAAACCTCACTTAAACCTCTTAAATTAATAAAAGAGTTAAATAAAGTTTGAAAAAGATTTTTCAATTGAAAAGTGACAAAATTTGTTTCAAAAGGAAATAAACTCATAGTCGCCACCTGGCATTTGATTTCGGTGTGCAAGGCCACCGATTTTTTTAGAAAATATTTACCTTTTAAAACACTTGGACTCAAAACTAAATCCGCACCAGAGATTCAGGTAAGGGGGTTCATTTGACTCGGGAGAAGGTGTTAGAAACTCCCCAAGTCTTGTGAAAATCACGTTTGCGTACATGATCTAGTTGACTTTTAAAATATTCGAGTTAAGGTAAACAAACACACCAAAAAATAAACACACAAAAGGGCTCGAGGTCGCTCCCAGCTACAAAAAGAAAAATAAAAATAAAAACAAAAAATACTACAAGTTCTAGTTTGCGCCTCCAAATACAAGTACTTCGGACCATTCCCTGGGATAAAAATATACATTAGCCCTTCGAGGCATTCCCCGGTTAAATACAACTAAGAAAACGACCTTTCGCCTCAAATTAACAAAAATTCCTAAAATTTGCCTACCCAAGTGATGACGGCCTAGCATGCTTCTAGCGAATAATATCATCAATAAAGGAAAAGAACTAAATAAAAGAACACTTCAATTCTTGCTCATGTAGACACCCATTTTAGAGGAATCATCTTGAAAATAATTAGCCAAACCAGTAGCAATTCGTCGACTCAAAACTCTAGAGAAGAGGAAAAGATCACTAGATCTAAGTCTAACACAATGGATAAATAATATGAAAAAAAATAAAACCCCATGATGAGAATGATTAATTAACTACTGCAAAAAAATATTTTTTTGGAATCTACAAAACAAATGACAGAGCAATTTTGCAATCTACAAAACAAATGACAAAGAGCAAATGGACAACAAAATGATAGAGGTCGGTGAAACAAGATAAGAAGACAGAATGGATTAAACTTAAACATAAATGTTGACTAAAGGTTGGTCTAACAGCTTCGTTCTATGCCAAAATTATCAAAATCTGGGGAACTTAGCTCGATAGAGATAAAAATTAGGAAGAATGAGCCAACATCATATTTCAAACCACTTTTAGTTTCTAAATTGACGAAGATGAATATTATCACAAGAACAGTAACCTTTTCCTAAAATTCTGAAGCGAGGCACGAACTTATATGAGCGCGAACTAATCCAATTTGCCTTCAGGGAATGACAGTTAATTGACGACAAAGACATGAGAAAATTTCAGCATTACGAATTATCTTCGAATCACTCGATGCGCACAGTAATTGAAGCAAGCAGAGGTCCGAATAGTTCCTACTTATTTACTGTCTAAGAGACTACACCTGAAGAATTTGATGAACACATAATTGACTTAAACGAAACAGGATTCCCGTAAAGTCACAGAATACTTAACGAGCTCATAACTTTCCAAGCTTCACCAAACATGCTATTCGATTCAGGGAACTATACAAAGAATTAGATCAAACAATATGATAAACTCATGTATCATTGGAGCCACAATTCTGTTTAGAATAAATTGAATCATACTAAAACACACACGACCCGTCATTTGACTATCTCAGAACGTTACCCAAACTCTAAAAGGCAATAGTTACTGACCCCATTCTCAATTCCATCAGTTATCACTACTGGGAATGTGATCAAACTTAACTGATATTGAACTAGAATCTGACTTTTAAAACAGTTACTCAAACTAACAAATTACCAAACTAGCAGATTATCACGTTGGAAACAACATCAACTCGAGTTAGGTCGCGAACCAATGTCTACACTTCATCAAACTTTCATTTTTATTCTCGAACTAAAACAGGTAGGCATCGATTTCATGATACTACGAAAATCTCATGAGCAGTGAGTGATGTTAAAACACAGAAATGCTTGATCAGATTATGAAAGAAATCAAGTTTTCAGAACCAAAATCAATAGTGAGAACAAAGAACTCCGATGAAACAGTGAGGAATGAACATATTCCTATTTCTACCAGCCAAACCAACATACGAGCAGCACGATCAGAAAGGAATCACACGTTAAGAGAAATCATCCAGACTCGCCATCATTCGGAACAAAACAATTTGTTTCTGTTAACACTTAAACTTAACCAATTTTTAAGATTCAAACCAATTCTAATGGTTTATCCTATGATCTCGTCTAGATTAATTCATCACAAAACAGTAAGTAAACAGAATGAGAAATGAGATGAACCTGAGAGTGTAGCCTTTCGATTAAATATGTTTGTAAGCAATTACAAACAACTTTCCGATGAAGCTTCGAAATGAACAAGCAGCAAGAACCAAGAACCAGAATTCAGCCTCAAATGCACCTCAGCAACTCGAATCAACACCTCGACTCAACTTTGCGACGAACACACAACCAAATTTCACTCGGGCAGAACGGAACACATCTCCATTTTTTGCAAACAAAAATCGAAATTGGAAAAGCAGAGATGGAACATATATTTGAGTTTTCTTTTATGCAGTGATTGAACAAAGGAAAGGAAATAACACTGACTTTCTTCTTTATTTTTTTGTATTTTTGGAATTAAACTATGTCTAAAATCTGAAAATTGAAAAATGAAAACAGAAGGAGAGTTAAGCCTTAGCTTCTTTGGAAAAATAGAAAAATCCCCAGAACCCTAGCTTTTTCCGAATTTTTCTCTCTAGCCCCCATTCTGTCCGAAAACCCCAAATATATAAGATCCTAGGAGCTTCTTCTCCTCCTCCAAGTAACGCCCAAAACCATGTGGACCCCAAAAATAAAAAATCCGAAAATCCTTTTCACAAATAAAAAATCGGAAAAAATGGAGATTTTTGGACGAAAATTTCATCCAACGATTCCCATTCTTCCCAAGTTTATTCAAGGGTTCGGATTTTGCCCCATCCAAAACCAAATAAATGAAGAAAACGCGTAGAAATAATGAACTTTGTACGAAGTGAGTGCCGTGGAGGAAAAATAAGGGAGGAGAGGGGACCATTGGTGACCAACGGGTGAACTCGGGTAAGGCTTGGGTTGGGTTTGGTAGCAGAAGGTGTGGGATAGAAGAGGGAAGGTGTGGGGGCGGCTATTCTCTAGGTTTAGGGTTTGGGGAAGATTAGTTTTTTATATGGTTGGTGGAATTAATTAGGTTCGTTGGATCTGGAGGAATTAATGGCTGATATTGAACAAACGAAATGGGGCGGGTCGTGGTAGAGGTCGGGTCAGGGGTTATGGGATTGGGCTCAAATATGGCCCAATTTGGTCTTTTTTAAGACAAGACTAGCCCAGAAATTCACTTTTCTTTTCTTTTTCTTTCATTTTTCGTTTTTTTCTTTCATTTTTAAACAAAAGAACAACAACAAAAATATTAATTAATTTTAACTAAACTAAATCTATATTAAAATTGGAATTATATGTATATTTATTATTTTCCAAAGATTATATTAAAGTAAAAATAAAAAAGAAAGCAAAATTAGACTACCGTCACTATAAGAAAGACTAGAAATTTTGTGTGAAACTAATTTAGAGATTAACTATTTTTGTGTTCTCAAATTGATGTGCTTTAAAACTAAAATTAAAATTAATAATAAAGTGAAATCACGTAGAAATAAGCTTAAGTAATATTCTGAAAATACCAGGAGTATTAAAAATGATTCTAATTTACGGGTCAAAAATTATATGTCTATACAAATACCTATTGTTCTGCAGCCCATATCCTTAAGAAGGACCCATTTTGGTAAGGGAAAGGACAGGAAGGCCTATCCATCCACATTGTATCGAGTATTGAAAATATAGCCTTTTTGCACCATATAGCCTTTTTGAGGTCGCTCTTTAAATTCTGTCTTATTTTGCAACAACAACAACAACAATACACCAATTGTAATCCCATAAGTAGGATCAAGGGAGAATAGTATGCGTAAATATTACTTTTACCTTATGCAGGTAAAGAGATTATTTCTAATAGACCCTCTCTAATTTTGTCTTAAATAGAATTGGTTTAGTCCACTAGATTAACAGGCGACAAAATTGAAATAGTAGCCTCAGAAACCTTTTTTGTATGTTGGGGAACAATTGGTTTTTATCTAATATTTACTTTAGATAAATAGATTTTTATACGATATCTTCATATGTAAGTTTACCATTTAATCATAATTAAGTGTATTATCTTCACAATGTAATTTATGCTCCAAATTAGAGTTAGATTTACTTGGTTAGTGCCAAATGGGGAGATGGATAAGTGCTTTCATGTCTCTCAACGCAATTAAACGGAAGAGGCTATGACTATTTTATTTGAAAAAATGACACTGTATAGCCGCAGTAAAAATAATAGTTAATAAATATATATAGTTTTTAATTTTTATACACACACACCCATTTTATATGTCATATACAAAAAATATTCAAATTTTATACAATTTTTTGATTATTAAATATAAATAGTTTTTAATGCGGACTAAAAAATAATAATACCCAATTTTATTTCTATCATTTTTGTTCTTCACCTTATGAGAGTAAAATTTCTCCCAAAAGTCGAGACTCGAGGGAAACTAACTTTTTGTGCAATCAAAGGATACTATCCACTTTTGAGAGAGTGAAGTGATCTAATAAGTAGGAAAAAGCTACTATAAATATTTATTTTATTCCTACAAGTTAGCATAAACCTAGTAGAAATTTGCTTTGAAAAATCTGATTTGGGTGAAGTTTGGTTTGAAGATGAAAATGTGTTTGTATATCAATTTTCAAAACATATTTCCCAAAATTTATTTTGGGAAAACATGAAACATAACTTATACCCACAAGTTCTAAAAACTATCACAAACACCCTATAGTCCCATTATCAATCAAAGTCATTTTATTATCGCAAACCATAGTCCTAACATAAATAAATTTAGTACAAAATTATTATTTTTATAATAAATTACACGATACACTATCAAATGATCAAGAATACTCTATCTGACTGGAGGAAGTACTCAACTAGTGAATGAAAGAAAAGATGACGCCCAGGTGAAGAAATAACGTTGTTACAAAATAATGGAAAGATCTTTTATAAAATACAAAATTTTGAGATAATTTTTCAAAAATATAATAGTGATATTTTGGCCAAACTCAGCTATTGAGCTGGTTTTGGGATTTCGGATTTTGCCAAAATGTAGGCAAAATCTATGGCCGAATATATATTTTCCAAATAAAACCCAAATTTATTTACGCAAAATCTATGGCCAAACGGGTCCTTCAATCACTCAAAATAAAAGATAATACTCCACTAATGGAAAAAAGATAAATTCAATTCTTTATTCTAAGTTTCCATTTTCCACTATGATTTTCACAATAAGCAATATTGTAGCAACAACGATAACAAATTCAATATCTATCTCACAAGTAGGGTCTAAGAAGAATAGTATGTATGTAGACCTTATCCTTATCTTAGATGTTGTTTTTGATTGTTCCTCGGCTCAAAGAGAGATATAGGCAATATTATAGCAATCTAACATTAATCTTATGCTGTTGAAGAAGAACAAGTAGTCTTTCCTATCTATCCTACTACCTTCAACTAAACAAATATATATCAACCTACACCAAAAGAATCAAAAGAACAAAAATTGCAGATAAAAATAAATAAATTAAGAATCAAAGAAAATCTCAATTTGAATCAAAGAAATACTACAGTTCTCTGCTACCTTCTCTCTGGTAAATTCTAAAGTCATAGCTAGACAAGATGTATTGTAACAACTCAATCCACTAGTAATATTGTTCGCTGTATTCGTCGATTCCCCAAATGGTTCATCTTTGCCAAGGCAAACTGTACTCAGATGGAGCAAGGGATTCAACTGCAAACCATCTCCATGTCAAATCTTTTAAACCATTATCATATACCTCACAAAACTTCCTCTGCCACTCTTTTGGCTCAACAGGACTAGACCCTAACCCGGGAGTCCGATCATTCGAACCAAGGTTCAATGGTTTAGTCCAATCCACAACATAATCTGATACCCTTCTCCTAAATTTAGCCTTAAATTCAGGCCAAGCATGATATTTATAATGATTCACCACCATTTCAACAACATTCAATTTCTTCACATTGTACCCTGGCTTCAACTTAAAATGATGTATCACATTAAGCAAAGAATAATCCACTGCATCCAAAAATACTATAGACTTGTGCCTATTCTCCATTTTTCTCCAACAATTATACCCTTGTACCACTCCCTTTGCTGGATGTACCTTCTGTTTAGACGGTCCAAATTCATAACAAGGGATGCTAATTTGTGCAACATTTTTCTCCGTCGATTTTCTAGATTCTACTTGTGCGATTATACTGGATATGTTATTGTTGTTCTCATTCGATATTCCTTCTGAACTCGGTAATATAGAAGGTAATAGTAATTTTGATGGTGAGTTAAATTTGACCAAGATGGAGAGTACACAAATTCATCTACATCAATGTACATAATCCATGAACATGAATCCTTAGCAAAAATTGCACTATGGGAAAAACCGGCTTCTTGCGTTTTTGACCATAGCCAAAAATAAGTTTGCACATTATAGCCTTCTTCAACTAGCTCCTCAACAACTGTGGCTAAATCATCATCACTTCCATTATCATATAATATAAATTTTTCAACTCCAATTTTAGAATGGTAATAAACCCATTCTCTTAAGATTTAGCCACGTTGTACACCATAGTGCAAAAACAGAGGTTAGCTTTTTCAGGGCTAGCAAGTTTCCGTTGTGGCGAATAATAGGCTACTGTAGGGACCATAATAGGAGTGGGTCCTACAATTTCAATTGACACTGTGATTGGCTTATTAACGGCGAAATCCGGCCTTTTACAACGGAAAACTTCTTGTACTGAACTTGTCACGGCGGTTTTAACGCCGTCGCCAAAAATACAGGTGAATTCTGTGGGTTCTCTGTTAATGCCTTGATGATTATTTAACCCTTTAACGAATAAAACGACGTCGTCATCGGTTGTGAGGGAGTCGTAGACGAGATAACTCCACCGTAACAGCTCCGGCGAAGGTGAATTCTGATTAGAAACATTAGTAGAAGAGCTCGTCAAAATGGATTGCGTAAACGGTAATCTCCGACGAGCCCGAAAAGGAAGTTTGCAGTTGAAAATGGACCGGACCGGAAATGGAATCTCACCGGCGGGAACACCCGGAGATTCCTCTCCGGTATAAAAAACACAGAGAAAACTAGAATTACTATAATGGGTTTGTAGAGGGGAAAAATCAGGTGAAACGATGATGCAGACTTCCCAATCCGGCATGAGAATGGAGGCAGAGGGAATTATAGGGAATTTTCGAGAAGGGGTATTAGGGGAAGAAAATTTTCATGAAAATGAAAATTGGGCGTGGTGGATTTGATAGTAGTATTGTGAGGATTAATAATGTCGTCGTGATATGCAGAGAAATCATGGCGAAGAAAATGGTGATAGAGAGTAGCGAAGAAAAGGAAGCAAGTGAAAATGATGGTGGGATTTTACAACGGAAGAATATATAGTAAATGTTATAAATACACTTCTATTTAAGGTGAATCTCTTTAATTAGAGAGATTCTAGAGTTCTATTCTTGATAGCTAAATTATACTCCTCCCTATAAATAGAGGTGCCCTCTACCATTGTAAATCACTCCTAATATTCTCTAAGTATCAATAAGAAGAACTCTCTCTACTCTTCTCTCTATTGCTCTTGTTCTTGCATTATTGTTCATGTCTTTTATATTATTTCATAACACGTTATCAGCACGAGACTCTACCGTCTCAAGAACCATTCTCGAAAAATCTAAGGTATTTCCCTCTTCCTAATTTAATTTTCGATTATGTCTGACATTACGAAAAGAAAGTTCGTTGCCCTTGAAATTTCGGGCAAGAACTATATGACATGGGTGTTGGATGCTGAAATCCACTTAGATGCTATGGGTCTCGGAGACACCATCAAAGATAGAGAAAAAGCATCCACCCAAGACTGTGCGAAGGCCTTGATTTTCTTGCGCCATCACCTTGATGAAGGTTTGAAGATTGAATATCTCACCGTCAAGGATCCACTCATCTTGTGGAACGGCTTAAAGGAGAGATATGACAACCTGAAGTTGGTCACTCTGCCACAAGCACGATATGATTGGGCTCATCTGAGGCTCCAGGACTTTAAGTCCGTTTCTGAATATAATTCTGCAATGTTCAGAATTACTTCTAAATTGAAGCTATGCGGGGATAATATCTCCGATTATGATATGCTTGAGAAAACGTTTACAACGTTTCATGCCTCCAATATGGTACTGCAACAACAGTACAGAGAGAAAGGCTTTACAAAGTACTCTGAACTGATTTCTCTTCTACTAGTGGCTGAGCGAAATAATGACCTGCTCATGAGAAATCATGAAAATCGACCAACTGGGTCTACACCACTGCCTGAAGCAGATAAGGTGCACTCTCATTATGCCAACATGAAAAGGACCATGGTCATGGTCGTAAACGGGGTCATAGCCAGGGACGTGGACAAGGAAGAAATTCCAATGAAGTCCGTCAACCCCCAAGGAGAGATAACCGCCGAAAGCAGAAACGGGGTCATGAAGATCCTAAGGCAAATGGTTCAGAAACTATATGTTATCGTTGCGGTGGGAAAGGGCACTGGTCAAAGACTTGCCGTATACCAAGACACTTGGTTGACCTTTATCAAGCATCTCGAAAGAGAAAAGACCCTGAAATAAATTTTGTCTATGACGACAACTCAGACATCACCCACCTGGATGTGACAGACTTCTTTGAGCAACCCGAGGGGAAAATAGACCACCTAATCAGCGATGGATCCGTGATGAAAGAAGATGGAGTTATTTGATTTTATTCTACTTATTTGTATTAGTTAGTGAATAAACTAATAGTCATTAGTATTAGCTCGTATTAGTTAGTTCATGATGCAATGTTAGCAGTAGTTCTTTAGAATATCTTCAATATGCTCAAATATCAATAAAATTTTTATTTTCCAGTAGGGGTAATCGACTAGCCTGAAAAACTAGTCGATTATCTACTATTTTCGCATTAAAGCTGAAAAATAATTGATCAACAATCGATTGTCTTTGTCTAACAATCGATTGTCGTTAAGACAGTGTAATCTGGAATTTTTCAAAAATCATCCACAATCGATTGTCTTTGTCTAACAATCGATTGTCGTTAAGACAGTGTAATCTGAAAACTTTCAAAAATCATCCACAATCGATTGTCTATGCATAACAATCGATTGTCTTAAAACAGTGTGCTCTGGAATTTTTCAAAATAGCCAACAATCGATTATCTATACTTAACAATCGATTGTCTTAAAACAGTGTGCTCTGGAATTTTTCAAAATAGCCAACAATCGATTGTCTATGCATAACAATCGATTGTCTTAAGACAGTGTGATGAAGTTTTTCAAAAATAGCAAATAATCGATTGTGTGTGTTTAACAATCGATTGTCAATGTTTAACAATCGATTGTTTGTGTTTAACAATCGATTGTTTGAAGAAAATGCTTAAACTGAAATTTTCAAACTGCAAAGTAATCAATTATGGATAACATATCTGATTTTGTTAGTCAACTGTTAGCAGCAGATTTTGAAAATATTATGTGACACAAACGAATTGAACTTGTTTATTCTTATATTCGTATATCTCTTTTGTATGTCAAACTATGGGATAGCAAATATGGATATCTCACAAAGCGAACTTGGATCAACGTCCAACTGTAAAAGTATTTGCCTAGTTGATTCATGTACTACACATACAATACTCAAAGAAAGGAAATATTTCTCTCAACTAAATATGTGTAAGGCAAACGTTACTACAATCTCTGGAAGTAGTAAATTGATTGAAGGCTCCGGAAGAGCAATTGTAACTCTGCCCAAAGGCACGACGTTAATCATAGAGAATGCAATGTTCTCCTCCAAGTCTAAGAGAAACTTGTTGAGTTTTAAAGATGTACGCCGGAATGGCTATCATATTGAGACAATGGATGAAGATAATCTTGAATATCTCGTCATCACAAAGAATGTCTCCGGCCAAAAGAGGTTTATTGAGAAATTCCCGTCTTTATCTTGTGGCCTGTATTGGACAAGAATTAGTGCAATTGAGGCACATTCAACAGTAAACCAAAGGGTTACTGATTCCAATACCTTTGTACTTTGGCATGATCGATTGGGACACCCAGGATCGATCATGATGAGACGGATTATAGAAAGCTCATATGGGCATCCGTTAAAGAATTTCAAAATTCTTTCGAATAATGAATATCCTTGCACTTCGTGTTATCAAGGCAAGTTGATTATCAGGCTATCACCAACAAAGGTTGGGACTGAGTCACCCACGTTTCTGGAACGTATACAAGGGGACATTTGTGGACCTATTCACCCACCTAGTGGGGCGTTTAGGTATTTCATGGTCTTGATAGACGCATCCTGTAGATGGTCTCATGTGTGCCTGTTGTCATCACGCAACCTTGCGTTTGCGAAATTAATGGCACAAATAATTCGACTACGAGCACAATTTCCAGATAATCCAATCAAGTCCATTAGACTGGATAATGCTGCTGAGTTTACATCCCAAGCATTTAATGATTATTGCTTATCAATCGGGATAAAAGTTGAACATTCTGTAGCTCATGTTCACACTCAAAACGGTCTTGCAGAATCGTTAATTAAACGCCTGCAGTTGATTGCAAGGCCATTACTTATGAGAACGAGGCTGCCCACTTCGGTATGGGGTCACGCCATCTTACATGCAGCAATGCTAATTCGTCTCAGACCGACGAATTACCACAAGTATTCCCCGTTGCAATTGGTTTTGGGTCATGAACCCAATATGTCCCATTTAAGAATTTTTGGATGCGCAGTATATGTGCCTATAGCACCGCCATCCCGCACCAAAATGGGTCCGCAAAGAAGGTTAGGAATATATGTTGGGTTTGAATCGCCCTCCATCGTTCGCTACCTCGAAACATTGACAGGCGACTTGTTTACTGCACGATTTGCAGACTGTCGATTTGATGAGACACTTTTCCCAAAATTAGGGGGAGAAGTTGGTGAAACCAAACGGGAAATTTTGTGGAAAAATGCATCATTATCTCATCTTGATCCACATACCTCTATTTGTGAAAGAGAGGTACAAAAGATTATCCATTTGCAAAGAATAGCAAATCAAATGCCTGACGCATTTACGGACTTGAAAAGGATAACGAAATCCCACATTCCCGCGGAAAATGTTCCAATCCGTATTGATGTCCCTGTTGGACAATCATCTAGTGTCATAACCAATGAGTCGAATGCACGCCTGAAGCGTGGCAGACCATTAGGTTCCAAAGATCGAAATCCTAGAAAGAGGAAAAAGAACGATCAAAATGACACCACGAAAGAATCTCATGATTTAACAAATTCTGAGATTCATGAAGAATCCATTGAGCCCGAGACTCTGGAAAATACGGAACTATCCCTAAATCCAATTAATATTGAGGCAAATATTAATCGAGTGGATATTGTAGTGGATAATGCCTTTGCTTATAATGTAGCATCTAGCATTATGCAAGAATGTGAGGATCTCGAACCTCAATCTGTTGAAGAATGTCGAAAAAGACAGGATTGGCCAAAGTGGCAAGAAGCAATTCAATCAGAATTGAATTCGCTGGCAAAACGTGAAGTTTTTGGCCCTATAGTTGAAACACCTAATGGTGTTAAGCCTGTCGGCTATAAATGGGTCTTTGTACGCAAAAGAAATGAGAAAAACGAGGTACAAAGATATAAGGCACGCCTTGTTGCACAAGGTTTTTCTCAAAGGCCTGGTGTCGATTATGAAGAGACATATTCGCCTGTAATGGATGCGATACCCTTTCGTTATCTCATAAGTTTTGCTGTCCATGAAAAGCTTGACATGCACTTAATGGATGTGGTTACTGCCTATCTTTATGGCTCACTCGATAATGAGATATACATGAAAATTCCCGATGGACTCAAGATGCCAAACGCGCATAATTCAAAATCTCGGGAAATGTTCTCAATTAAATTGCAAAGATCCTTGTATGGTCTAAAGCAAACTGGACGAATGTGGTATAATCGTCTTAGTGAGTACTTGTTAAAAGAAGGCTATATAAATGACGCCACTTGCCCGTGTGTTTTTATAAAGAAAACAACATCGGAATTTGTTGTACTTGCCGTATATGTCGATGACATAAACCTTATTGGAACCCCTATAGAACTCCAAAAGGCAATTGATTATCTAAAGGATGAATTCGAGATGAAAGATCTCGGAAAGACTAATCTATGTCTTGGTTTGCAAATTGAATATTTGGCAAACGGAATTTTTGTTCATCAATCTACCTATACAGAAAAGGTACTGAAACGGTTTTACATGGATGAAGCACATCCTTTAAGTACACCGATGGTTGTTCGATCACTTGATGTGAACAAAGATCCATTCCGACCACAAGAAAGGAATGAAGAGCTACTTGGTCCTGAAGTACCATATCTTAGCGCAATTGGCGCACTAATGTATCTTGCAAATACTACAAGGCCTGACATATCCTTTTCAGTTAATGTCTTAGCAAGATTTAGCTCGGCTCCTACGAGGAGAAATTGGAATGGGATCAAACACATATTGCGGTACCTAAAGGGAACTACCGATATAGGCTTATTTTATGGCAAGAATTGCAACCCGGATCTTGTTGGTTATGCTGATGCTGGATATTTGTCCGACCCACACAAGGCTCGATCTCAAACGGGTTATGTGTTTACCTGTGAAGACACCGCCATATCTTGGCGATCGACTAAGCAATCAATTGTGGCTACTTCATCTAATCATGCCGAGATAATTGCTATTCATGAAGCAAGTCGGGAGTGTGTGTGGTTAAGGTAACATCATATCCAAGACAAATGTGATTTGAAGTGTGATAAACTACCCACGACTTTGTATGAAGACAATGCAGCATGTATAGCTCAATTGAAGGGAGGATTCATAAAAGGAGATAGAACGAAGCATATTTCACCAAAGTTATTCTTCACACATGATCTTCAAAAGAATGGTGATATCAATGTTCAACAGATTTGTTCAAGCGACAATATGGCTGATTTGTTCACAAAATCTCTATCAAAGTCAACCTTCAAGAAGCTAGTTCACAAGATCGGGATGCGAAGACTTAAGGACATAAATTGATGTTCTTATCAGGGGGAGTTTAGTGCGCGTTGCACTCTTTTTCCCTTACAAGGTTTTGTCCCACCGGGTTTTCCTTGCGAGGTTTTTAAAGAGGCAACCAATAGGCGCATATTCAAACATGTGTACTCTTTTTCCTTCTCTTTAATTTTTCCCATTGGGTTTTGTTTTAAGGTTTTAACGAGGCACATCATTGAATAGACATTCAAGGGGGAGTGTTATAAATACACTTCTATTTAAGGTGAATGTCTTTAATTAGAGAGATTCTAGAGTTCTATTCTTGGTAGCTAAATCATCCTCCTCCCTATAAATAGAGGTGCCCTCTACAATTGTAAATCACTCCTAACATTCTCTAAGTATCAATAAGAAGAACTCTCTCTATTCTTCTCTCTATTGCTCTTGTTCTTGCATTATTGTTCTTGTCTTTTATATTATTTCATAACAGTAAAGTATTTATTAAATAGATTAATAATGGTGGAATATGTGTTTACATACTTGAGTATAAGTTGATGAACTCGATTAAGTTACCAACATTCCTTTTTAGGTTAGTAATCTCTTTTGAATTCAAAGTTCTAGGAGTTGTAGAATGGTATTTTTTGAGGGGTCTTTTTTTTTTCTTGTATGTACTTTAACATATTGCTCAGGCAGATCCAAAATTTGAAGAACGCGATATATTTTTGGATTCAACTAAAATCTATTTGTATATATGGTATCTGTTATTAATATATTATGATTATATATATATATGGATGTTATGTCTCACTTAACCATTGTTACTGTGCTCCCGTTTGGACATGGATTTTGGCTATTTCATGAAATTTGATCATTTTTTTAAAAAAAAATTGTAAAAAAGTCTAAGTTCTAAAAGCTGGTTTAGAATAGTTTATAATTTTTTCTTCCACTCACAAAACTTCAATATGTTTTAAAACAATATGTATTTCCAAATACAACTTCAATTTTTAAAAATTATTATTTCACACAACTTCAAAAACTATTTTTTTTTAAATTTTAATTAAATCTATGTTCAAATGCTAGCTTAATTACTCTAACATATTATAACCTTAAAAATGTCACTTAACCATAATTAATTACAATTTTGTTTTAGTATAAATTCCAAGTAAGTTTTCCATATCTTGAGTGAGGGAGAATGTAGATTTGTGTAAGGGTGCGTGGGGGAGTCTAAAAGGTGGGATCATTAGTAATTTTTTCGAAGGCATTTAGCCAAAGATTATTCTGCGGCTGCTGATTTAGTAATGCAGGTTATGAAATAATAAAAGAAGAAGAGTATTGCTGAAAAAAGTAGAAAGTGAGAATTTTTATTGATTTGGAAATTATAATGCAATAAAACACCTTTATTTATAGGGAAAAAATGACTTAACCACCGAGTAACAAATCTTAAAATCTTTTTAAAATATAGATATTTACCTTAAATACAAATCTATTTATAACACTCCCCCATGAATGTCTATTCCACAGATAGTGTGTTTCGCTAAAATCTTAACTAAAATAAAAAAATCTAGTGAAGGAAAAAGATTACACATATCTAACAATACGCCTTTTGGTTGCATCGTTAAAAATCTTTCAGGGAAATCTTGTTGGACAAAGCCTTATAAAAAAAAGAGTACAACACATATTAACTCCCCCTAATGAGAGCATCAATTCACATCTTTAAGCCTTCGTATTCCAATCTTGTGCACGATCTTTAAAAAATTATTGGTAAAGATTTGATAAATAAATCAACCATATTAACTCGAAAGAATTCGTTGCACCATGAAATCATCATTCATGATAGAGATATATTATCTTCATATCACTTGCTTTTAAATTAAATTATGTATTTTTGAGGCTTGAAAACCTCATTTAGTGTTACCTCGATTTGAGCGCGCAGTTCGGACGCGTAGCCGGAAAGCTTAAATATGAAACAACAACAACAACAACAACAACAACAACTATCCAGTATAATCCCACAAAGTGGGGTCTGGGGAGGGTAATATGTAGACGAGCCTTACCCCTACCCGAAAGGGCAGAGAGGATGTTTCCAATCGACCCCCGGCTCAGTGAAGGAAAGGAAAAACAAAAACAAAAACGAAAATAAAAGAGCTTTAGTAAGTCCAGCAGAAATAGCGTAAATAATTATCTAAACATAAGAACCATAAGTAAAATAGCATGCAATAATATCATATAGTAACTACCATAAATAACTACCATAAGGGAGACACAATCCAAAACACAAATCATCTATGGGTAGCCCTACCAAGCCTCACCCAACCCCGGGTGAGTAGTACGAAAAACTCTAGGGGCCCCTATCCTACAACCCTGATACTAGACCTCCAGACTTCCCTATCAAGGGACATGTCCTCGGAAACCCGCATTCTAGCCATGTCATGCCTAATCACCTCCCCCCAATACCTCTTAGGCCTCCCTCTACCTCGCTGAACGCCGACCATCGCCAGCCGTTCACAACTCCTTACCAGGGCATCAGGACTTCTCCTCCGCACATGCCCGAACCACCACAGCCTCGCTTCTCACATCATCTCATCCACCAGGGCCACCCCTCTCGAATAACTTCATTCTTAATCTTATCTAACCTGGTGAGCCCGCACATCTACCTGAGCATTCTCATCTCCGCAACCTTTATTATCTGAACATGAGAGTTCTTCACTGACCAGCACTCCGCCCCATACAACATTGCTGGTCTAACCACAGCTCTATAGAATTTCCCCTTGAGTTTCTGTGGAACTTTCTTGTCACACAGGACTCCTAATGCAAGACTCCACTTTGACTACCCCGCTCCTATACGATGAGTGACGTCCCCGTCAATCTCTACGTCCCCCTGAATCACCGAAATAAGATATCTGACACCGTCCCTCTTGGCGATGACCTGAGATCCAATCATCATGTCCATGCCTACTTCACTCGGCTCGGCGCTAAACTTGCACTCCAGGTATTATGTCTTAGATCTGCTTATTTTGAAATCCTTAGACTGGAGAGTCTGTCTCCATACCTCTAATCTCTCAATAACACCGACCCTCGTCTCGTCTATCAAGACTATATCATCAGCAAATAGCATACACCAAGGCACATTCCCTTGAATATGTCGGGTTAGAGCATCCATCACCAAGGCAAACAAGAGAAGGCTAAGCGCAGATCCTTGATGGAACCTCATAACTACTGGAAAATGGTCTGAGTCGCCACCCACCGTCCTAACCCTAGTCTTAGCTCCATCGTACATGTCCTTGATTACTCTGATGTAGGTTTCCGGCACGCTCTTCGCCTCCAAGCACCTTCATAGCACCTCCCTTGGAACCTTGTCATACGCCTTCTACAAGTCGATAAGCACCATGTGCAGGTCCTTTTTCTTATCCCTGAACTGCTCCACCAGCCTCCTGACAAGGTGGATAGCTTCTGTAGTGGAGCAACCCGGCATGAAATCGAGCTGGTTCGTAGATATAGATGTCATCTCCCTCACCCTCGCCTCGATCACCCGCTCCCAGACCTTCATGGTGTGACTTATTAATTTGATACCCCTATAGTTGTTGCAGCACTGGATGTCCCCTTTGTTCTTGTACAAGGGCACCACTGTACTCCACCCCCATTCATCCGACATCCTTTTGGTCCTGAAGATCGCATTGAACAACCTGTAGAGCCACTCCGCTCCTGACCTACCCATGCACTTCCAGAACTCCACCGGGATCTCTTCAGGCCCGGTCGCTCGACCCCTACTCATCTTACGCAAAGCCCCCATGACCTCATCCGCCCTAATGCGCCTGTAGTACCCAAGGTCTCTATGTTGCTCTGAATACCCCAACTCCCCTAGCTCTATATTACGATCCCCTATCTCGTTAAGTAAGTCTCGAAAGTACGCCTGTCACCTCTGCTTGACTTGAGACTCCCCCATCAGAACTCTACCATCCTCGCCCTTGATGCACCTAACTTGGTCAAGATCACGCACCTTCCTTTACCTTGCTTTAGCTAACCGGAATAACTTCCTGTCCCCGCCTCTCTCCCCTATTTCCTCGTACATGCGACCAAACGCCGCGTTTTTAGCTTCCGTAACCGCCAACTTTTCTTCTTTCCTCGCCACATTGTAGATCTCCCTATTCGCTCTGCGTTCTTCCTCGCATGTGCTCCCTGCCAACTTAGCAAACTCTGTCTTCTTCACCTCCACTTTTCCTTCGACTACATCGTTCCACCACCAGTCACCCTGATGTCTGCATGAATAGCCCTTGGCTACCCGAGCATGTCCTGTGCTACCTCCCTAACTAAGTTCACCGTCTCTGACCACATAGACCCAGACTCATAATTTGACGGTCCTGGAGGGTCCGTAGGAAAACACGGGACATGGATGTATTCCCGGAATCGAATTTTGAGGTCCAAAGCCCGAGAAATAAATTTTTAAAGAAAATTATTTTCTGAAATTGTTTAAAGGAATTTGAAATGAAACTTGGATGGAATACGATGGTATCGGGCCCGTATATTGGTTCCAGTACCCGTTACAGGTTTTATATGTGATTTAAGACGTTTCTATGGAATTTGGTGAAAAACAAATGTCATTTGACGTGATTCAGATCTTAATTGAAAATTTTGATGTTTAAGAAGTTTTGATAAATTTCATTGATATTGAGGTTTAATTCGATATTCTTGATGCTATTTTGGTAATTTTATTACACGAATAAGTTCATAGGATATTTTTGAGGTTGTGTGTATATTTAGTTTCGATCTCCGAGGGCTCGAGTGATTTTTGGATGGGCCACAGGGTGCATTAGGAACTTAGAAAATTCCAGAAAATTTTGTTGGTATGATTAGACCCGTCGGCTTTGCTTTTGCAAAACCTAGCTCGCAAATATGAAGGTTGGATCGCAAATGCGAAACCATCCCAGGCCTGCCTCGACTCGCAAATGCGAGATTATCTTCGGCAATGCGAAGATTCGCCAATTACCCAGCGATCGCAAATGCGACCAATGTATCGCAAATGAGAAGTCGCAAATGCGACAGTATCTTCGCAAATACGAAAGTTTGGGATTTCTGAAGGGTTCACAAATGCTAACCATGTTTCAAAATTCCCATGGTAGCACAAGTCGGGGTTCGCAATTACGAACCCCTGTTCGCAATTCCCATACCTGTGACTTGCAACTTCCATACTTAGCCGGTTTTAAACCCATCTTTCATATTCTCTCAAAACATAAACACATTAGGGCGATTTCTCAAGAGTAACTTTTCTTCCAAATTAATTGTAAGTCATTTTTAACTAGTTTTCTTCAATCATTAACATCTTTTAACATGATTTCAACCAAAAATCAACGATTTTCATGGGGGAAATTGGGTGTTTTGGGTATAACCTAAAATTTTCAAAAATTGGGGATTTGGACCTTGATTTGAGGTCCGATTTAAAAATAAATTATATATTTGGATTCTTGTGGGAATGGGTAATCAGGTTTTGGTTCGAACCTTGGGTTTTGACCATGTGGGCCCGAGGATGATTTTTGACCTTTTTGGCAAACTTTGGAAAATTTAATTTTATGGATTCAAATTGATTCATTTAACGTTTATTGATATAATTAAATAACTTATGACTAGATACGAGCAAATTGGCGGTGGAATCAAGGGGTAAAGCTATAATTGAAACTTGAGTTGTGTTTGAGGCATCAAGATCTTAGCTTGATGGATTAGGAGTCGAGTTCTATTTATTACGTGATTATTGTTGAGTACGGCGTATAGACATGGTGACGAGTATCTATGCGTTATTGTCAAGCATGACCGTGAGTCTTATAATGTGATTTTTATTATGATTTCGTTGAATTATCTATGCTTTAGAAGTGATTTCTATTTGTGCTGAAAAGTTTGAAAAAGTAATTGTGACCTTTGAACATCGAGGAGCATTGACTCAATCTATATTATAAGTTGTGAAATCAAATGAGTTGATTGAACCCTTTGGAGCATTGGCTCAAGTGGTAAAGTGAATTGTGAACAAAAAGTGAAAAGGAGAATGAGTTATTAAATTATTCCCTTGATGAGATATTGTTGCTTAGTTGGTTATTTCCCTTGCTGGGATATTGACATTATCGATGTTGTTCCCTTGCCGGGATTTAATTGTTTAAGCATTATTCTCTTGCCAGGATTTTTATTATAATCTTGTTTATCCCCTCGCCCCATTGTTTGTGATTGTTGTTTGGGTGGGGAAGAGTGCTAAAGCACGAAGGGTGATGCTATGCATTATTTGATTTGTGAGAAAAGAGTGTAAAGCACGAAGGGTGATGCCATGCAACATGATGTACCATTTCGTGCCGATTCTATTGATTATATGGTGAGGAAAGAGAGTAAAAGCACAAAGGATGATGCCGTGCACATTTCTATTACATAATTACTTTGGTGAGGACGAGAGTAAAAACACGAAGGGTGATGTCGTGCATTTATTGATTTCTGATTCTTTATTGATATCCGAGTTATGTTGATCCCTTTGTTACTTGATGCCCTTCTATTTGGAATTTGTTATCTCTCCCACAGCATGTTCCCCCTCCTATATTGACCGCTTATTTCTATAATTCTTTTCCGCTGTATATATATATATTTAAACTGCACAAGTTTTGATAGTCTGGTCCTAGCCTAGGCTAGGCACTTACCAGCGCATGGGGTCACTTGTACTGATATTACACTCAACAGTATGTGCAGATCTCGGAGCAACTTTTGGGCAGTAGTTGGAGTGCTTCCTTTAGTCCACCCGGAGACCCAAGATAGACATGCAAGCATCCGCAAGCCCTGGTGTCTCCTTCTATCTCTATTTGTTGTTTCATTTTCCTTTTATTCAAAAATAGTGTTCTGTTATTTTTCTTCTGACCTTGTATGTAGTGATTTTAGATAGTCTGTGACACTAGGTTTTGAGTATTTGAAGTATTAAGAATTGTAATAGACTTTGATTTTAGATATTTCATTGTTATCTTCCTATTAATTATTTAAAATTCCACCAATTTCATGTTATCACTTATACTTGTTAAAAAGAAATAATTTGTTAATGAATTAAGTAGGTAAGGTTTGGCTTGCCTAGCTCCTATTAGTAGGCGTCATCACGACTCCCGAGGGTGGGAAATCCGGGTAGTGACAAGTTGCTATCAGAGCTCTAGGTTACATGGGTCTCACAGTTCACACACAAGCTTAGTAGAGTCTGAGGGATCGGTACAGAGACGTCTGTATTTATCCCCCAGAAGTTACAGAGTTCGGAAAAAAAATCATATTTGTTCTTCCATGTCGTGCAGTTTCGTTTCCCAATGTTAATTGAACTTCTACTCTTTTCTTTCGCAGATGGTGAGAAAATTCACTTCCTCATCCTCGACTTAGCAGCCCGAGCCCCCAGAAGTAGCTCACACGAGGGGCAAAAGGTGAGGTCATGCTAGAGGCCGAAGTAGGGGCAAAGCTCAGCCACGAGCAGCAACACTAGTGGCGGAGCCTCAAGTTGATTTTGTTGAGGAGGTTCTGGCCCCAGCAGTTCCGCTGGGCCCAGCTCAGGTCCTAGAGGGGTTTATTGCTACCTAGTTCTTCAGGATAATCTAGTAAGATTAGTAGGAATAATGGAAAGTGTCACCCAAGAAGGCTTGCTTCCTGTAGCACCAATAGCCTCTCAGGCTGGTGGAAGAGCCCGGAATCTTGCTACTCGCATTCCAGAGCAGGTAGCTCCCCAGATTCAGACTCCAGCAGTTCAGCTGGTTGGAGTAGTTCATCCGGGTGTGGTAGTTCAGTCCAGCGATGGAGCGGCTATATCCGCTGATGCTTTGTGGAGGCTGGATAGGTTCACCAAGCTCTTCACTTCTACTTTCAGTGGTGCATCTATTGAGGATCCCCACGATTATCTAGACAACTACCACGAGGTTCTCAGGAACATAGGTATTGTTGAGACCAATGGGGTCAATTTTGCTATATTTTGCTTGTTTGGATCTGCAAAGACTTGGTGGAGAGATTATTGCCTAGCAAGACCAGCCGGATCGCCATCCTTGACTTGGGAGCAGTTCACACATTTATTTCTAGAGAAGTTTCTCCCCATTAGTCAGAGAGAGGCCTATCGGAGGCAGTTTGAGCGCCTCCAGCAGGGTTCCATGACTGTTACCCAGTATGAGACCAGGTTAATCGACTTAGCTCGCCATGCTCTTGTCATACTTCCTACAGAGAAAGAGAGAGAGAGAGAGAGAGGGTAAGGAGGTTTATTGATGGTCTTATTCAACCGATTTGTCTTCATATGGCTAGGGACGCTGGGAGTGAGATTACTTTTCAGGAGGCGGCCAACGTGGCTCATAGAGTTGATATGGTTCTATCACAGGGAGGTGGTCATGGGTCAGATAAAGGCCCCATTTTTCAGGACGATTCAGTGGTACCTCGTCTGGAAGTAGGGATTCATATGGTAGAGGCCATCCTCCTAGGCCTTTTCAGTCAACACTTCAGGTTTCTCATAGTGCTTCAGGTGGTCATGCTTCTCAGATGCATTATTCTTATCAGCAGTCCTATAGTGCACCACCAGCTCCTATCAGTGCACCATCGCTTCAGAGTTTTCAATGTGGTCATTCAGGTCGACAAGGTCAGTTGTCTCAGCAGCCGAGGGCTCGTTACACTTGTGGTGATACGGGTCACATTGCTAGGTTTTGCCCTCGAGCAACGAGTAGCTCTCAGCATCAGGATTTCCGTGCCATGATTCAGGCACCAAGTGTTCCACATCCCGCCCATCCAGCTAGAGGTGGGGTAGAGGTGCTAGAGGTGGAGGTAGATGTAGAGGTATTAGAGGTGGAGCTCAGGCCGCTAGAGGTGGAGGCCAGCTGGCTACAGGCCTTCCCAGAGATGTGGTTCAAGGTGGTGGGGCACAACCCCGATGTTAGGCTCTTCTAGCCCGGCCTGAGGCTGAGGCTTCATATGCAATTATTATAGGTACTGTTCTGGTTTGTGATAGAGATGCTTCAGTATTATTTTATCCAGGGTCTACGTACTCATATGTGTCATCTTATTTTGCACCATATCTGGTCATGCCTAGTGATTCATTAAGTGTTCCTATTTATGTCTACACCGGTGGGTGATTCTATTATGGTAGATCGAGTCCATCGTTCATGTATAGTTGTGATTGGGAGTCTTGCGACACGTGTAGATTTGCTTCTTTTGGACATGGTTTATTTCGACGTGATATTAGGGATTGACTGGTTATCACCTTACCACGCTATCTTGGACTGTCATGCCAAGAATGTAACTTTAGCTTTATCGGGTATGGCTCGTTTAGAGTGGAGAGAGACTCTTGGTCATTCTACCCGTAGTGTTGTCTCATATGTGAAGGCTTGGCGTATGGTCGAGAAGGGGTGTTTGGCCTATGCGGCATGTGTTCACGATTCTAGTGTTGAGGTTCCTTCTATTGATTTTGTGTCCGTTGTTCGTGAGTTTCCTAAGGTTTTTCCATCAGACCTACCGGGTATGCCACCCGACAGGGATATTGATTTTGCATTGATTTGGCTCCGGACACTCAGCCATTTCTATGCTGCCGTATCGTATGGCCCCTCCTGAGTTGAAAGAGTTGAAGGAGTAGTTGTAGAACCTGCTTGATAAGGGTTTTATTAGACCTAGTGTTTTGCCTTGGGGTGCGCCTATGTTGTTTATTAAGAAGAACGATGGATCGATGAGAATGTGCATTGATTACAGGTACTTGAACAAGGTTACAATCAAGAATAAGTATCCATTTCCGAGGATTGATTATTTGTTTGATCAGCTTCTTGGTGCCAAGGTATTTTCAAAGATTGACTTGAGATTTGGCTTCCATCAGTTGAGGATTAGGGTATCCAGTGTCCCTAAGATAGCTTTCCGCACTCGGTACAATCATTATGAGTTCTTGGTTATGTCATTTGGGTTGACCAATGCCCATGCAGTTTTTATGGATTTGATGAATCGAGTATTCAGGCCTTATCTGGATTCATTCGTGATAGTCTTCATTGATGATGTTTTGATATATTCTCGCATTCGGGAGGAGCACGAGCAACATCTCAGAGTGGTTATTCAGACTCCGAGGGATAGTCATCTATATGCTAAGTTCTCGAAGTATGAGTTCTGGTTGAGTTCGGTTGCATTCCTAGGTCATGTCGTATCAGTAGAGGGGTATTCAAGTTGATACGAAGAAGATTGAGGTAGTCAAGAACTGGCCTAGACCAGCAACAACTACACAGATTTGGAGTTTCTTGGGGTTGTCATGCTATTATCGTTGGTTCATGGAGGGGTTTTCATCCATTGCAGCCCCGATGACCAGGTTGACCCAGAAGGCTACCTAGTTCAGATGGTCAGATGAGTGTGAGGAGACCTTTCAGAGGCTCAAGATAACTCTGACTAGGGCACTGGTGTTGGTTTTGCCCACATGTTCAGGGCCTTATATAGTTTATTGTGACGTGTCTCGTATTGGACTTGGTGTAGTGTTGATGCAGGATGGCAAAGTCATTGCCTATACTTCACGGCGGTTGAAGATTCATGAGAAGAACTATCCGGTTCATGATTTAGAGTTGGCCGCTATTGTTCATGCATTGAAGATTTGGAGGCATTATTTGTATGGCGTGGCATGTGAGGCGTTCACATATCACAAGAGTCTTCAGTATTTTTTCAAGCAAAAGGAGTTGAGTTTGAGGCAGATGAGGTGGTTGGAGCTGTTGAAGGATTATGATATCTCTATCTTATATCATTCGAGGAAGGCCAATATGGTGGCCGATACTTTGAGTAGGAAGTCATCCAGTATGGGCAGTCTTGCTTATATTACGATCGGTGAGAGGCCACTTGCTTTGGATGTTCAGGCATTGGCCAATTGATTTGTGAGGTTGGATATTTTTTAACCTAGTCGTGTATTAGCTTGCACAGTCACTCGTTTTTCTTTATTGGAGCGTATTCATGATCCGCAGTATAATGATCCCCATTTGTGTGTCCTTAGAGATACGCTGTATCGCGGAGGTGCGAAGTAGGTTACCTTAGATGATGATGGAGTTTTGACATTGCAGGATCGAGTTTGTGTGCCTAATGTGGATGGGCTTAGGGAATTGATCTTAGAGGAGGCCCACAGCTCCTGGTACTTTATTCATCCGGGCGCCGCGAAGATGTATCAAGATTTGCAGCAGCATTATTGGTGGCATAGAATAATGATGGATATTGTTGTATATGTGACTTAGTGTTGAATTGTCAGCATGTTAAGTATGATCATCAGAGGCCTGGTGGTTTGTTTTATAGGATTGAGCTTCCCGAGTGGAGATGGAAGTGGGAGAGGGTCACTATGGATTTTGTTGTTGGACTCCCCCAGAATCGGAGGAAGTTCAACTCAAATGTGGGTCATTATTGATAGGTTGACTAAGTCAACACATTTTATTCCTGTGGCAGTCTCCTATTCATCCGAAAGGTTAGCTGAGATCTATATCCGGGAGATTGGTCATCTTCATGGTGTGTCTGTGTCTATCATTTTGGACCGAGGTACGCATTTTAACTCACATTTCTAGAGAGCAGTTCAACGAGAGTTGGGCATACAGGTTGAGTTGAGCACAACATTCCATCCTTAGACGGATGGGCAGTCCGAGCGAACTATTCAGATTTTGGAGGATATGCTCCGAGCTTGACTCATCGACTTCAGAGGCTCGTAGGATCATATTTTTTCTTTAACAGAGTTTGCCTACAACAACAACTACCAGTCTAGTATCCAGTTGGCTCCTTATAAGGCTTTATATGATAGGTGGTGTCGGTCTCCGGTTGGATGGTTTGAGTCGGTAGAGACTCGGTTGTTGAGGTACGGATCTGGTTCAGGAGGCCTTGGACAAGGTCAGGGTTATTGAAGATAGGCTTCGTACATCTCAATCCAGGTAAAAGATTTATGCAGACCGCAAGGTTCGAGATTTGGAATTCATGGTCGGTGAGCGTGTATTGTTTCGAGTGTCGCCTATGAAAGGCGTGATGAGATTTGGGAAGAATGGAAAGCTTATACCTAGGTTAATTGGTCCATTTTAGAATCTTGATAGAGTGGAGAGGTGACTTATCGACTTGCATTGATGCCGAGCTTATCAGTCGTGCATCCAGTGTTTCATGTATCCATGCTTCGGAAGTATCACGGCGATCCATCCCACGTGTTATATTTCAGCACTGTCTAGTTGGAGAAGGAGTTGTATTATGAGGAGGAGCCAGTAGGTATTCTAGACCGACAGGTTCGTCAGTTGAGGTCGAAGAGTTTTCCTTCTGTTCATGTTCAATGGAGAGGTCAACATCCTCCCAATCCTTTCCTCGACTCAGGTACTTCATTCTTCTGTCCGTTCGAGGATGAACGGTTGTTTTAGGGGTAGAGAATGTAATGACCCAAAAGGCCATAACTTGCTGTTAAATTAAATTCTATATTTCCGAGGTCTTGAAAATCTTATTTAGCATCACCTCAATTTGCGTGCTTAGTCCGGGCGCGTAACCGTAAAGCTTAAATATGAAAAATGACTGTGATGGTCCAAAGGGTCATCACCTTTGTTCTTACTCATTCTGTGTCTCTGAGGCCTTGAAAACCTCATTTAGGGTTGCCTCTATTTGCGTGTACACTTCTAGTGCATAACCGGAAAGCTTAAATATAAATTATGTGAGAAAAATGAAGAATTTTGATATTAATATAAATAATATTGACCTCGGTCAACATTTTGGCAAAACGGACCCGGACACGTGATTTGACGGTCCTGAAGGATCCGTAGATAAATATGGGACTTAGCGTATGCCCAGAATCGAATTCCGAGGTCCTAAGCCCGAGAAATGAATTTTTGGGTGATATTATTTTCCAAAATTAATTAAGGAAAGTGGAAAAGAAATTTGATCAAAAGACTAAGGTATCGGGCTCGTATTTTGGTTTTGATCCCGGTACAAGTCTTATATGTGATTTAAGCACTTTCTGTAAAATTTAATTGAAAACAGACGTCATTTGACGTGTTTCAGACTTAAAATGAATTTTTTTTACGTTTTATGAAAATTTGGAAGAAATTATGGATTTTGAGGCTTAGTTTGATGTAAATGATGTTATTTTGGCGATTTGATCGCACGAATAGGTCTGTCGGATGTTTTCGAGGTTGTATGTATGTTTGGTGTGGAGCCCCGAGGGGTCGGGTGAGTTTTGGATAGGCCACGAGCTGCATTTTGAACTTTGGAAAAAAATATTGCAAGTCAGGTCTGGTATTTTCGCATTTGCGAAGGATTTCTCGCAAATGCGAGTCCCCTACCGCAAATGCGAGAAAATGAGACTTCTTCTTGGGTCGCAAATGCGACGATTTGTTCGCAAAAGCGAAGGTCGACCAGTTGCAAATGCGACGTTCATGACCGCAAATGCAAAGTCTGCCTTGATGCACAGCATTCGCAAATGCGAACCTATCTTCGCTATTCCCAACATAGCAGGGCCGGAGTTCGTAATTCCCACATCTGCAACCTGCATTTTTCATACTTAGACGAATTTTACCTCATTTCTTCATTGTTTCAACTCAAACATTCCATAGGCGATTTTCCAAGAAAACTTTCTTCCCCAAATCATTTGTAAGTCAATTTTTACTTAATCCCTTCAATCATTTACATTATTTATCATGTTTTTATCTTAAAATCAAGGATTTTCATGGGTGAAAATGAGGATTTTGGGTAGAACTTAGGTTTTCTTCAAATTGGGGATGTGGACCTAAATTTGAGGTCTGAATTCAAAACAAATCATAGATATGAGCTCGTGGGGGAATGGGTAACCAGGTTTTGGTTCGAACCTCGGGTTTTAACCACGTGGGCCGGGTGACATTTTGGGAATTTTTGAGTAAAAATTTGGAAAATTTATTTTCATGCATTCAAATTGATTTAATTAGCATTTGTTGATACATTAAAATAATTTGTGGCTAGATTCGAGCGGTTTTGTGCTGGATTTGAGGGGTAAAGCCATACTAGAGGCTTGAGTTGAGTTTGGAGCATTCGAGGTAAGTGTTTGGTCTAACTTTGGCTTGAGAGAATAGGAGTAGAGTCTTATTTGCTAATTGCTATATGTCGAGTATGGTGTATAGGCATGGTGTTGAGTATCTATACACTGGTGTCGAGCATGGTCGTGAGTCCTAAATTGCTGAATTGTTGTATTCTTATTTGATGCTTACGAGAACTTTGTTGAATATTTTTTAGACTGGGCAAGTAATTGTTATGACTGAGCATTTGTATCAATTGTGTTAGGTAGAAATTTCATAAGTTTGGTTATAGCCGGATCTCCCTTGCCGGGGTAGTTTATTATATTATCTTGTTCCCTTGTCGGGATAGTTTAATATAACATCTTTCTGCCTTGCCGGGTTATAATGTGTATTCTGTTTAAAGAAATGGGATCGAGTGGTACGCCTACCACGTGATATTATGAATGGGATCGAGTGGTACGCCTACCACGTGATATTATGAAATGGGATCGAGTGGTACGCCTACCACGTGATATTATGAAATGGGATCGAGTGGTACGCGTACCACGTGATATTATGAGAAATGGGATCGAGTTGCACGCCTATAACAAGATAAAAATTTAAGAGTGACAATTGTATTTATGTTTACTCCGCGTGTAAGTTAAAGTGTAGTATTTCCATGATATTTCCTTAGATTCTACTTTCATCTGTTTCCCGAAGCATGTCTTCCCCCTCCCAGCTTTACTTGTTTAGTTCTATTGTTTCTCTGTTGTATTTGTATATATATCTATTCAGGTTTATCTGGATTCTGGTTCTAGCCTCGTCACTACTTCGCCGGGGTTAGGCCAGACACTTACCATCATATGGAGTCGGTTGTGCTGATGCTACACTTTTTACATCTTTTTGCATAGATCCAGGTGTTGGAGAAGCATTTGAGTGGTAGTAGCATTATGGGAGCGAGCTTTCTGTCCAGAGATATCGAGGTAGCCTTGCAGACGTCCGCAGGCCTGGAGTCTCTTCTATCCTTAGCTTAGTTTGCTTTTCTTTGTATAAGAACAAATAGAACTTCATATTTTTATTTGGACATTGTATTTAGTATTCTCATTACTACCCAAATACTGGTAACTGCCCTGTAATATACCTCACATAATCCCACTGCAATGGTCCGCGATACCAATAGTCTCGCCTCACCTAGTACGAGCTGCTCAAACAACCAGTCACCACAAACAATGACCAACGGTCTCACATGATGCAAAAATGCGCCAATAGGCCATAACGCGAACAAGATACATAAGGAAATGACTCAGGAATGGACTGCTCAACTCACACAACTAATATGGATTGTTCCCCAGAGAATAGGAATTTATCGAGCCATTTCATAGCACACATGGCACAATCATAATATTACATGAATTGATGAATACTGAACAACATTTAATATTTCGACGCCCCTTCTTGAGGAGCGCTATACTGAAATGAACACATATGACTCACATGAAGCCCATCATCCTATTTAAGTCCATTCACCAACTTCAGGTCAATTGTGCTCGCAGTGAACTAGGTTGATAGCCTTTCATGGACCCGTAATAAGTTATTTCTTCTCATAACATGCAAGAACTACCACCATAGCCGGGATAACACCCTACAATCTACAACCAAATGAACCGAACGACTTCATATAGATCTTACATATTCTTCCAACATTTAAACTTTCTTATGTCCCCAAAATTTGACTAACTCCGAGATTTTTCAAATATTTCGGCAGAGTCTCCCTTGTAATTGGGTCTAATCAACCTACCAGAGTAACACCAAAACAATTCCTAACAACATGTCCACAACCCAACAAGTACCACAAGTATATCAATAACACTAATCTCCGCATTACAAGCCCGACATTATCACAATGATATCTTGACATGAAACACATAATTTCTGTGATCATAACCACATTTCTGGTCTTAATAGTTGATCATAAATAATTCCATCATTATTAATAAATCTCATATTAACCACCACCACATTTCAAATTTTCACAATACTGACAACAGAATGTGAGGCATGAGAACCTCATTAAACAGAATGTGAGGCATGAGAACCTCATTATTACTTACTCGGATTAATGAGTCACATTTAACGTCACCCAGGAACTCATCTCATAAGCTAAAACTCAATGTTTACAGTACGAAAATGGCTGAATATGAACATAAAATATACAAGAGTTATCAAATCAACCTGACTACATGACTCCCTTTTAATATTATCGTACGAATTAAACTTTACAAAGGAAAACTTTAAACTCATAAATATTTACCACAAGGACCTCGTCATTACATAACCTCCACCGCGGTTTGCAGCCCGGTTTAAATATTTCATATTGTGCCAACTGCAATTTTCAATTTCCTTTTCTTTCTTCTTCTCAATAAATTTCGTAAACATTTTTTTTTCATAGCACATAACAAACCCTCATACCGGTAGAGCATATAATTCATAAAACACATTAAACACATTAAGTGAATAATAAATATTACTTTAACCTTACCCCAAAATCCTTGCAGCCCAATTTCTAACATTCAGAATTCTTTTCAAGACCTGAATCTCACATACACACATTGTATACGTCCGAACAAACTGTGTCAAGCCAAAACAATAACCTTAGATATAATCGCATAACATACTACACAATTCGTATACTCGCAACACCATTCTCGATCACCATAACCACTCAAAAAAACCAAGTACTAGTAAGAAACTCCACATTAAACAGAACCTTAATCCAAAACCTTCGTACCTCATCAATAATGAAGAAATATATAGGAACTCACACTACAGAACACGTTCCCCATACCGGTAGAAAATATCTGGTTTAAACCATGGTAGGAACCATCAAGAATACTTGGAAATCCATTTTCTCTTAATCAAGCTATCAGAACTAAATTCCTCTAATTCAACCACGCCACACAGTTCATCAAACTCAAGAATATTGTCATATTACTATAGCTAATTCAACAAAAATTCTTCACAAGCTTAGGTAACACAAACCATAAAATACCTCAATTCCACTACTAAGCTCACCTTCATTCTTGTGAAAATCAACTCAACTTTCTCAATTAGAGTCAAATTCAAATCTCAACACATACACCTTGTTAGTAGAAAAGAAACTCTCTACTCAACATTATAAGGAACACACCTACATAGATTATTCCGCATGAGATAATCCACATGCTTTGTCTCCAATAATCATTTTTGTATACCTTCCACTTTCATACACATTACACAATCACTTAGTCTTCCCGAGTCTAAACTTATACCGTAACATGAAATTTACTTCACTCCAAACATCAGAAATGAAAAGATTCTTCACGCGCCCATAACTTGGGGCTACACATCCTATCACAATGGAAATTATACACTCAAAAGTTCATCTATCATCCGGTAGAACTTCCTCATCACTTCCAAGTCATATAGATACATCTCGCAGTACTAACATACTCCTCACATAGCTATCCAACCATCATTCCTACTAGTAGGAACAATACCAGACATATAAGTTCAAAACACTTGCTCACAAAATTAATACCTCGGTCTTCGAGCCATCGGCAAAGATTCGGCCTCAAGTCCTCTAGACTGAACTAACATATGTATTCACAAAGATTACTTCTCGCCCCTCAATCGGGAAATCACAAGCAATCAAGGCACATCTGATATTGAGTGATCATGTGCTCTTACGGACACATAGGAGGAATTTCTACGAGTTTCTTTTCAAGATGAATCAAGGACGCACGATAAGAATTCAAGAATGTGAAGTTTTCATAAAGGTTCTGCATCCTCTCGATGATAAATACAGATGTCTTCGTACCGATCCGCGAAACTCTACTAAACATGCTCATGACTCGTGAGACCTAGTAACCTAGGCTCTGATACAAAACTTATCACGACCCAAATACCCAAATCCCGAACTTGGTCGTGATGGCACCTTTCGTGAAGACAAGTCCAGCCAGTCAACTCAATTCATCCTTTTAAAGCAATTATTCAACACAATTATAGTACAACATGGTTTAATAATACCAAATAGCAGAAGTATAGTTAAAAATGTGGAAATCCAACCCAACTCAGCCCCAACCGGGGTTTCACAAGTCACGAGCATCTAAAGGAGTCTAAATACATTTACAAGACTAGTAGTACGTAGTATGGAATTTAAAAGTTAAAAGGTAGAACATCCGGTGCCGCAGACGTTGGCGGTCACCTAGCTCAACTATGATAGCAAATCTCCAATCAGCCCAAAATTTGCTACCGGGTAACAAATACATGCATCTGCATACGAGGTGCAGAGAGTAAAGTGAGTACTCCAACTCAATGAGTAATAAAAGTAAATTTTAACTGAGTAGTATGGAACCACGTAAAGCAAGTCATCATGCTATATAATACAGTGTAATCCTTTGAGAAAATAGTGAAAACATGAAAATCCTTTAGTAAATATCTTGGCTAAGTTTTAAATCTCTTTTGAAAATGATATTTTCAACAGTTGCAAAAATAATTTTAACAATTAATAAATAATCAGAAAATCTGCCTCTCGGGCTCAATATCAATGTCTCAGTACAGTATCAGCCCCGCGGGCTCACTCCTAACTCACAAAATACAACATTAGTCATGCGGGTTCACTCCCAACTTACAAAGTACAACATCAGCCCCTCGGGCTCACTCCCAACTCACAAAGTACAATATCGGCCTCTCGGGCTCACTCCCAACTCACAAAGTACAACATCAGCCTCTCGGGCTCAGCACTCCATTAATAAATAACACTGGGGAACCTAGTAAATAATGCAAGAAGTAGCATGGATGCCAATGAAATGAGATTGTTGTATGTCATGACAACTAGTACAGATAGGAACAAATGCATTAGTGCAATGCAATGCATATGACGGTACACTTTAGTACCTGCTGGGGTGTGCAGCCCGCTCCATTTCTTTATCATCGATGGCGCTCATTGGGGGTGTGTACAGACTCCGGAGGGGCTCCTACAGCCCAAGGCAATATCAAGCCATCACGTGGGATCAAATCTAGGCTCTCGGCCTCATATCAATATCAGTGTAATCAACCAAGCTCTCAACCTCAATATCAATGTGATCAACCAGGCTCTCGGCCTCAATATCAGTGTAACACTGATGCAGTGTGCAACCTGATCCATGCTCAATCCAGAAATGCACATATAATACTGTTGCGGCATGCAACCTGATCCATGCTCAATACAAAAATTTATCATAAAGCTTCGGCATTTGTAAAATAGTAGCTCTCAGCCCAAAATATCACTTAGAATATCGTTTGAGTTTCAAATCATAGAAAGATGGCTGAGATGGCAAAACAGTTTCCAAAACCATGGACTAAGCTAAAATGGTATGCACATACAAGAACACCAATGATATCAATCCTTGAAGGATTCAAATAATTGGCAAGAAGCCCAAATGTGACCATTAAATCCAACTAAGGATAAATTCTCAAATTAATTCAAGTAGAAAACACGGTAAAGACAACTCTCGGGACGGACCAAGTCACAATCCCTAATGTTACTTTGCCCTACGCCCGCTATCCGACTTGCAAGTCACCTCAATATGATATGCAAACCCGTGGTTTCAAACTCTCAAGATATCATTTAAAAGTATTACTCACCTCGAACCAGTAAGATCTTTAGCCCGCGATGCCTTTTCCCCTCAAACCGGCCTCCACACGCATTGTATCTAACCAAAAATAGAACGAATACATCACAATGTACTAATGGGACAATACCCAATCGAAAATAGTCGAAAAATAGCCAAAATCTTGAAACTAGCAAAACCCGAGCCGCGGTCCCACTTCTCAAAAAATTACAATATTCACATTACCGGATTTCTCATCTCGCCACGAGTCCGTACATATTAAATTTACCAAAATCAGAGTCCATTTGTACCTCCAAATTCCATATTTAAATCTCAAAATCCCAAGTCCTAATTCATAAATTTTAGGCTTAATTCCATGAATTTCTAGGTTAATTTCACATAATAATCATGTATTTAACTTGAAAATAATTAGAAACAACTCACCTTTGATGCTTGATGAAATCCCCTTTGAAATTCTCTCCAAAATCCTCCAAGCCAAATGAAAGAAATGAAAGAAATAAGCCAAATTCGTGTTTATAGAATCTGCCCATGCTTCGTCGAGTTGTACCTTGTACTTGTGCTTTACAAGCTGTACATCCTATTAAAATTTTCCCTTGTGAGACACCTTATGTTTAAACACCCATACCGTCTTGTATAAATATCCAAATGACAAACAATTTGAAGATTTAGAAACTAGACTTGAAGATATTTAATTTGATAGGTTGTACCACTTACAACTCTTTATATATTCCGAGATATAAGCTTCTAAATTGCATCAGAAAATTCTGTCAAAATTGCTCCACCAGCCATTTTCGATCCATCATAACTTCCTGATACAATATCCAAATCATGAATGCTTTAACTTTCTGAAAATTAGAATGCAAGGGCAACAACCTTTATGTTTTGTCATTTTTCTGATTCCTTATAGATTGCAAGCTATGAGATTCTAAATTGGACTTCTTGCATCAGAAATTTTCTGGTGCACAATTGAAGCAAAAGAAAATCTGCAATTTTTTAAAGATGAAATAGTCCGTTTAACCACCCAAAACTCACCCGAGGCCACTAGGACCTCAACCAAACATGCCAACATATTCCATAATATAACTCAAACTTATTACAACCTTCGGAACACTCAAAACAACATCACAACACCAACATTCACATCTGATTCAAGCCTATGAACTTTGAAACTTCTAACTTCCACATCCGATGCCAAAACACGTCAAAACTATTCCAAATGACCTCAAATTTTGCAAACAAGTCCAAAATAACATATCGTAGCTACAACAACTCTCGAAATTCCATTCTGACCCTCATATCAAAATCTCACCTATAAACCGGAATTCGTCAAAATACTAACTTTGCCAATTCAAGTCTAATTCCACATCGGTCATCACAAAAATATTTTGGACACACTCCTAAGTCCCAAGTCACCTAACAAGGCTATCCGAACCACAAAATTCACATTTTGAGCCTTCTAACACATAAGTCAATATCCGGTTGACTTTTCCAACTTAAGCTTCCTTAAAAGAGACTAAGTGTCTCAAACCTTACCAAAATCATTACAGAATGACTTTAAATTTTGCATACTAGTCACATTCAACATTGCGGACTTGCCCCAACTTTCGGAATCACATTCCGACAGCGATATCAAAATTTCCACTTCCGACCGAATTTTCTCAAAGAAAAAACTTTCAAATTTCTATATTTAGCCAAATGATTTCATAATGACCTCCGGACATCCGAATTCACTTTTGATCGCGATCCCAACTCCAGAATAACCATACGGAGCTATTTCCAGACTCAAAATCCCAAACAGAGATCTATAACACTGAAATGCCTTCCAACCCAAATTTATGAAATTCTTCTAAAATACTAACTTCAACAATATACGCTAAAATGCTCACGGGTTATCCATAACCAAATCTGAACATACACCCAAGTCCAAAATCATCATACCACCTAGAACTTTCAGATCCCGATTCTGAGATCGTTTACTCAAAATTCCAATCTTAGCCATTTTCTTCAACTTAAGGTCGCCGCAATGAAAATTTTCTTTCCAATTTGACTCCGAATTTGCCGAAATTCAACTATGACCATGCGCACAAGTCAATATACCTGAAATGAAATTGTTCATGATTTCCAACTGTTGAACGACGTGCTAGAGCTCAAAACAATCGATCGGGTCATTACAGGACCGCATAGGCGGTTACGCAGATACGACTAGGTGGTCAAAAAAGCTGTCATGAGGGCCTGGGTAATTTTTCAGAAGATGACGAATATTCGCAAAAGCGGAGATCGCATATGCGAACTTGGACAGCAGAAAAAGCGGTCTGGGAATTTATGGGAGAAACCGAAGAAGTGGTTGGAGAACCTCAAAAGCGGTTACCGAATAGGCGATAATTGGAGCGCAGAAGCGAAAAGGCCTGGACAGATTTAAGCTAAGTCTTCTTTGCAAATTTTGAAAGAACAAACATTTTGGACTTCGAACCAAAGGGGTTTTGGGCGACTTTTGAAGAGGGTTTCAAGGGCTATCATCAGGTATGGATTCTTGGAATTAAATTATGATATTATGGTATATAAACATGGATTAACACTAAAAGACCAAGGAATTAAAGGTTAAAAATAGAGGTTAGGGCTTGAAACATAAGAGAGCTTAAATTCATGATTTGAGGCGTCAAATAGACTCCGATTTTTGTGAACTTGATATGTATAGACTTGTGGCGAGATAACAATCGTATTGATGTAAAAGAATTAGATTTTGAAAAGTGGGCACGGGGTTCGGGTTTTGCCAATTTCGTGGTTATCAACAATTTTCGAGTCTTTTCGATTGGCTTATAATCCCTTAGCCTATTGTAATGTATTTGTTGTGGTTTTAGCCAAATTCAACGCGCGAGGAGGTCGATTCGGGAGGTAAGAGCATTGCGATCTAGTTTTCGGCCGCCTAGAGGTGAGTAATAGATGTAAATGCTGCTCCGACGGTTTGAAACCCCAGGCTTTCATATCGTGATGCTATATTGAGGCGTGACACACATTCCACGATAAGTGCATGGTCATTTACTGTTGGGGATTGAGACTTAATCCATCCCGAGTGTTGATTTCTACTATATTGGCGATTGAGACACATACTTTATCATTGTGAATTGGGCTTATTGCCGTGTTTGGGGCCTTGTGCCGACCTGTAGAATACATAGAGGATCCTTATGTATTTTCCTCGCTTGTGTGCATAACATAGATTCTCAATCATGCTTTCAAGTGTTAAAAATAATATAATAAATGTGTTTATACATGAACATTAAATAAATAAGGATATGATGGTTGAGATCCCTATAGTATGTCACGCCTGATTGGCTGTGAATTTATTTGACTGAGATGGGTAGGGGACCCGGTAGTGAGAATGTTTCTTGATATGGATGGGGCTGCACGGCACATTGATTATATATATTGATATTGAGGCCGAGAGCCTGTTTTATGCCAATACCAAGCTGATATTGTGCTTGGGCTGTAGGAGCCCCTCCGGAGTCTGTGCACAACCCCAGTGAGCGCCGTCGATGTTAAATAAGTGGAGCGGGTTGCACGCCGCAGTGGGTACTAGCTTGTAATGTTATATGTGTTACATTCATTCATACGTTATTTCTTAACTGTATTACTTGTTGTATACTGTTTCCACTATTTTGGATATGAACTGCTAGACATAGAGTACTTTGTATTTTTTCTGCATTTTCTTAACTTTGGACTATAGTTATGTTTATTACTCACTAGGTTGGAGTACTCACTTTACTCCATGAACCATATGTGAAGATCCAGGGCAGTCTGAGGCTGAGTAGATCCAGCTGATCCAGAGTTCCTATTCCGGGAGTACTTGAGGTAGCTGCAGGGCGTTCGCAGCCGATGATTTTCCCCTCTATCCCTATCCTTTATTTCCTCATTTTATCAGTTTTAGACAGACTATGTAGTGGGATTCTACTTTGTCATTAGAGGCTCGTGTTCGTAACACCGGGTCATGTGGGTTGTATTGGTATTTTGTTAGATTTTTCGCATTATTATCAGTATTTCAGACTTTTGACTTAAATGATATTTATCTTAATCTATTCAATTAATGGGGTTATTGTTGTAAATGATCGGGCTTGCCTAGTAGTGTGTTGGGCGCCATCACGACCGGGTTGGGATCGTCACAAGTTGGTATCGGAGCCTAGGTTACTTGGTATCGCGAGTCATGAGTCGGTTTAGTAGAGTATTATAAATCAGTACAGAGACATCTGTACATATCCTCGGGAGGCTGCAGAACCTTTAGAAAACTTTATATTCTTGGAATTCTTATCGTGCGACTTTGTTGATCCGAGAACTAATTTTTGTTATTCTATTCACTCGCAGATGGCGAGAACCCATGCTACTGGACGTGGCGGACGACCACCTGTACCACCTATTGAGGCCACGAGAGGCCGTGGACACCATCGCAGTCGAGGTCGTGGTCGAGATAGAGCCAGGGGGAAGCACCTGTTGACCCACCAATTGCCCCGGCTCAAGAGAAGGCTCCAGCTGTAGAGACTCCACCAGCACTTGTTCAGGCACCAGCTGTGCCTATTGTGATTCCGGGTCTTCAGAAGGTCCTAGCTCAGATTCTATCAGTTTGCACTGACCTGGCTTAGGCCGTCTCAGCCACTACTGCAGCAGCTACCTCGTAGGCTGGGGGAGGCAATCAGGCCCCCGCTGCCCGCACGCCTGAGTAGGGAGTGCGGGGTTTGCAGACACCAGAGACACCACCAGTGCAGCAGGTTGCCCCAGTTGAGGAGGTTGCCCCAATTCAGCTGGTTGCCCCAATTCATGAGGATGTGATTCCACCTACGCTAGACGATGAGCAACGTCGTCTTGAGAGGTTCCGTAAGCTCTCACCTCCTACTTTCAGTGGTGTTTTGGGCGAGGATTCCTAGGTTTTTCTCAACAAGTGTTGACGTATGCTTTGGATCGCGGGGATCTTGGAGTCGAGCGGGTATGATTTACTACTTTTCAATTTTCTGGATCAGCTTTCACTTGGTGGGAGGCTTATGAGCGACGTAGGCCGAGAGGTACAACGCCTTTGTCATGGCGGGAGTTCTCCACCCTCTTCCTGGAGAAGTGGGTACCGCAGTCTCAGATGGAGGAGCTGTGGAGACATTTTGAGTGGCTTCGTCAGGGAGATATGGGTGTGCCACAGTATGAGGTGACCTTTTTGAAGTTCGCTCGTTATGCTCCATGGATGGTCCCGACTGATCGGGAGTGGATTAGGAGGTTTGTGGACGTACTTATCTATCCCGTCTATATTTTGATGACCCGAGAGAGGATGAGTCATATCATTGAGGATGCAGTGGATATTGTTCGTGATATTGAGACGGCCCACCGTTGGGAGAGAGAGGACAGGGAGGCCAAGAGGCCTCGAGGATCGGGTAGCTTCAATGGTGCTCCATCTAGGGGCCAGGCTTAATAGAGTAGAGGTCGTTCTTTCAGGCCTCATCAGTCGGCTCATCCCGAGTTTCGTCGGGCATCTTCAGGCCATGGACATCAGGGGTTTCAGTAGGGCCAGTCTTCACTTAGTGCCCTCCCAGCTCATAGCTCTTCACATGCCCCTTCAGCTCAGGGTTCTTCTGCGCAGGGCACATCAGCTGGTCATTCCGATGCAAAGGGTGGTTCCCATCATTCCCCTTCTCCAGCATATAGTATTTGCTTCGAGTGTGGCGAGTTTGGACATATGAGGAGGCAGTGTCCTTAACATCGTGGTATCCAGTCTCAACAGAGGGATCAGCCCTCGTCTTCTGCTTCGGTTTCTTCAGCACCAGCCCTAGAGCCGGAGAACGATCATGCGGCGGTGTCCAGGCTATATTTTAAGCTATCCTAGGTAGGACAGATGCCTTTTCATCCGATATTGTTATCACAGGTATTATTCCAGTCTACCACATAAATACTTCTGTCGTATTTGATCTTGGTTCTACCTATTCTTATGTGTCATCATATTTTGCTCATTATTTTGGTATGACCCGAGGGTGTCTTGCTTTACTTGTGCACGTATATACCCGGGTGGGTGATACTATTATTGTGGACCATGTGTATCGGTCATGTCTTGTTACTATTGAGGATCTGGAGACCCGAGTTGATTTATTGCTTTTGAGCATGGTAGACTTTTATGTTATTCTAGGCATGGACTGGTTATCTCCGTATCATGCTATTCTAGATTGTCATGCAAAGACAGTCACCTTGGCTATGCCGGGTGTTCCGAGGATTGAGAGGCGTGATATGACTGATTATATCTGCAGTAGGGTTATATCTTTCTTGAAAGCCCAGCGCATGGTTGGGAAGGGTTGTCTATCATATTTTGCCTTCATGCGTTGAGGGAGGAGAAGTCGTATGCCAGGTTCTCCAAGTGTGAGTTCTGGCGTAGTTCTGTGGCCTTCTTAGGACATGTGGTGTCCAGTTATGGTATTCAGGTTAATCCAAAGAAGATTGATGCGGTTCAGAGTTAGCCTAGGCCATCCTCGGCTACAGAGATTCGTAGTTTCTTGGTTTGGCAGGTTATTATTGCCGGTCCATTCCGGTTTTCTCATCCATAGCCTCGTCCTTGACCAAGTTGACGCAGAAGGGTGCTTCGTTTGTATGGTCATATGAGTGCGAGGAGAGCTTTAAGAAGCTCAAGATAGCCGTGACCATAGCTCCAATATTGGTCTTGCCATCAGCTTCGGGTTCTTACACAGTTTATTGTGATGCTTTGAGAGTCGGGATTGGATGTGTATCGATGCAGGAGGGTAGAGTGATTGCTTATGCTTCTCGGTAGTTGAAGCCCCATGAGAAGAACTACCCTGTTCATGACTTAGAGTTGGTTGCTATAGTTCATGCCTTGAAGATTCGGAGGCACTATTTATATGGAGTATCTTGTGAGGTGTTCAATGATCATCGCAGTCTTCATCATTTGTTCAAACAAAAATATCTTAATTTGAGACAGCAGAGGTGGCTTGAGTTACTTAAGGACTATGATATTACCATTTTGTATCATCCAGGAAAGGCCAATGTAGTGGCTGATGCTTTGAGCCTAAAAGCAGTTAGCATGGGGAATTTGGTGTACATTCTAGTTCGGAAGAGACCACTTGCAATAGATATTCAGGCTTTGGCCAATCGGTTAGTATGGTTAGATATTTACGAGCGTAGCTGAGTGTTGGGCGAGCGTAGTTTCTCGATCTTCCTTGTATGATTGCATCAGAGAGAGCCAGTATGATGATCCGCATTTGCTTGTCACCAGGGACAGATTTCAGCACAGAGATGCTAGAGATTTTACCATAGGTGAGGATGGTGTGTTGAGGATGTATGGCCGGATTTGTGTTCCCAATGTGGATGGGCTTAGACGTTGATTTTTTATGAGGCCCATAGTTCGCGGTATTCCATCCATCCGGGTGCTGCGAAGATGTACCGGGACTTAAGATAGCATTACTGGTGGAGGTGAATGAAGAAGGACACTATGGGAATTGTGGCTCAGTGTCTCAATTGTCACCAGGTAAAATATGAGCATCAGAGACCGGGCGGTTTGCTTCAGCAGATGGTTATTGCTGAGTGGAAATGGGAGAGAGTTACAATAGATTTCGTGAGTTGTCTTCTTCTGACTTTGAAGAAGTTCGATTCGATTTGGGTCATTGTGGATCGGCTGACCAAGTCCGCACATCTCATTCCAGTGTGTACTATATATTCTTCGAAGAACTGGCAGGGATCTTTATTCGAGAGATCGTTCGATTACATGGTGTTCCGGTTTCTATTATATCAGATAGAGGTACTCAATTCACTTCTCAGTTTTGGAGGACTTTTTAACACGAATTGGGTACTCAGGTGGAGCGAAGTTCAGCATTTCATCCTCAGACGAAGGGACAGTCCGAGCGTACTATTCAGATATTGCAGGATATCTTGCGTGCCTGTGTAATTGATTTCGGAGGATCTTGGGATGAGTTTCTACCTCTTGCAGAGTTTGCCTACAACAGCAATTATCAGTTTAACATTCGGATGGCACCAAATGAGGCCTTATATGGGAGACGGTGTAGATCCCTGGTCGGTTGGTTTGAGCCTGTCGAGGCTAGGTTTTGGGGACAGATTTGGTCCAGGATGCCTTAGAGAAGGTGAAGGTGATTCAGGAGAGACTTCGTACAGCTCAGTCACGTCAGAAGAGTTATACGGACCGGAAGATTTGGGATGTATCTTACTCGGTGGGTGAGAAAGTCTTGCTGAAGGTTTCACTCATGAAAGGTGTGATGAGGTTTGGAAAGAAAGAGAAGCTGAGTCTGCAATTCATTGGACCTTTTGAGGTGCTTAGGAAGATTGGGAGGTGGCCTATATGCTTGCTTTGCCACCCAGTTTGTCAGGCATTCATCCGGTGTTCCATGTGTCTATGCTCCGGAAGTATGTTAAGGACCCGTCTCATATCTTGGACTTCAGCACAGTTCAGCTGGATGAGGATTTGTCTTATGATGTGGATTTAGTGGCTATTTTGGGTCGACAAGTTCGAAAATTGAGATAAAAGGATATAGCTTCGGTGAAGATACAGTGGAGAGGTCGGCCCGTGGAGGAAGCCACTTGGGAGATCGAGTAGAAGATGCGTAGCAGATACCCACACCTATTTGAGATGTCAGGTATGTTTCTTGACCCGCTCGAGGATGAGCGTTTGTTTTAGTTGGGGAGGATGTGACGACCCGATCTGTCATCTCATGTAATTCCATCCCGTTTTCCCCGTTTATTGATTACTCATGATTAATTATATGTGCTTGGTGAATTTGAAGTGATTCGGATAGAGTTTGATAAGGAATGGGACAATTAGTCTCTTTGAGAAGAGTTTGATTTGGAATAGTCAACCGGGAGTTGACTTGCGAGTTAAAGATCTCGGAATGGATTTTCGATGATTCGATTAGTTTCGGGGGATGAATTAAGGCCTAGGAGAGCAATCAGAAGTAATTTTGGAAGCTCGGTGTAGAATTAGGCTTGAATTGGCTAAGTTATCATTTTTGGCAGTATCCGGTTGATATGTGAGATTTTTATCTGAGGATTGGAATGGAATTCCGAGAGTTGTAGTAGCTTCGTTAGGTGATTTGGGATGTGTGTGCAAAATTTCAGATGAATCGAAGGTGTTTAGGTCAGATTTTTGATCGAGTGTGAGTTTTCGAAGAATTTGATAAACTTAGGCTTTGATTTGGTGGAAGTTGAGGATTTTGATGTTAACGATAGTATTTTGATGATTCGAGCAAGTTTTTATAGGGTAAAAGATCATGTTTATGTTTTTGGTTGAGGTCTCAGGGGCCTCGGTGTGAATTCGAGTGGTTAAACGGAGAGTTTAGAGTTTATTGCATGATTTAAGTTTGCTAGTTCTCTTATTTCCGCTTCTGCGGAAAAGGGACCGCATAGGCGGTTTCGGAGATGCGACTAGGTGGTAGCAAAAGTGGTCTTGAGGGACTGGGAAATTTCCGCAGAAGTGAAGAGATTTCCGCAAAAACGGAGATCGCAGATGCGAACTCAGACCGCAGAAGCGGTCTCGACATTTTTGGTTGAAACCGCAGAAGCGGTTGAAGAACCGCAAAAGAGGTTACTGCATAAGCGGTAATTGGACCACATAAGCGAAAAGTCCTAGACATATTTAAGTTAAGTCTTCTTCAGGAATTTTGAAAGAACAAACATTTTGGACTTCGAACCAAAGAAGTTTTGGGCGATTTTTGAAGAGGGTTTCAAGGGCTATCATCAGGTATGGATTCTTGGAATTAAATTATGATATTATGGTGTATAAATATGGATTAACAATGAAAACCCAAGGAATTAAAGGTTAAAAATGGAGGTTAAGGCTTGAAACTTAAGATAACTTAAATTGATGATTTGAGGGGTCAAATGGACTCCGATTCTTGTGAACTTGATATGTATAGACTCGTGGCGAGATAAGGATCGTATTGATGTAAAATTTTCTAAATTTCGAGAAGTGGAACAAGTGGAATCGGGGCTCGGGTTTTGCCAATTTCGTGGTTTTAGATATTTTTGAGTCTTTTCAATTGGGTTATATTCCCTTAGCCCATTGTAATATATTCGTTGTGGTTTTGGCCAGCTTCGGCGCGCGAGGAGGTCAATTCGAGAGGCAAGAGCATTGCAAGCTAGTTTTCGGCCGGCTAGAGGTGAGTAATAGATGTAAATGCTGCTCTGAGGGTTTGAAACTCCAGACTTTCACATCGAGACGCTATATTGAGGCGTGACACGCATTCCGCGATGAGTGTGGGGTCGTTTACTGTTGGGGATTGAGACTTAGTCCATCCAGAGTGTTGATTTCTACTATATTGGCGATTGAGACGCATACTTTATCATTGTGAGTTGGGCTTATTGCCGTATTTGGGGCTTGTGCCGACCTATAGAATCCTTAGGGGGATTTTTATGAGTTTTCCTCACTTATGTGCATAACATAGATTTTCAGTCATTTTCAAATGTTAAAAATAATATAATAATTGTGTTTATACGTGAACATTAAATGAATAAGGATATGAGGGCTAAGATACCTATAGTATGTCACGCCCGATTGGCTGTGAACTTATTTGACTGAGATGGGTCGGAGACCCGGTAGTAAGGATGTTTCTTGATATGGATCGGGCTGCACGCCGCAGCGATTATATATATTGATATTGAGGTCGAAGCCTGTTTTATGCCAATACCTGGCTGATATTGCGCTTGGGTTGTAGGAGTCTCTCCGGAGTCTATACACACCCCTAGAGAGCGCCGTCGACGTTAAATAAGTGGAGCGGGCTGCAGGCTGCACCGGGTACTAGTGTGTACTGTTATATGTGTTGCATTTATTCATGCATTATTTCTTAACTGTATTACTTGTTGTATACTGTTTTCGCTGTTTTGGATATGAACTGCTAGATATAGAGTACTTTGTGCATTTTCTGCGTTTTCTTACCTTCACACTGTAGTTATGTTTATTACTCACTGGGTTGGAGTACTCACTTTACTCCTTGCACCTTGTGTGCAGATCCAGGACAGTCTCAGGCTGAGTAGATCCAGTTGATCCAGAGTTCTTATTCCGGGAGTACTTGAGGTAGCTGCAGGGCGTTCGCAGCCGATGATTCTCCCCTCTATCCCTATCCTTTATTTACGCATTTTATCAGTTTTGGACATACTCTGTAGTAGAATTTTGCTCTGTCATTAGAGGCTCATGTTCGTGACTGTATTTTATTAGATTTTTCGCATTATTATCAATATTTTAGACTTTTGACTTAAATGATATTTATCTTCATTTATTTAATTAATGGGGTTATTGTTATAAATGTCGGGCTTCCCTAGTAGTATGTTGGGCGCCACCACAATCGGATTAGGGTCATAACACTTATACGCTTAGCAAGCGCCTCAAAATCTTATGTGTAACTTTTTATTTTAGGATCTTCCATTAATTATTAAGAAACTTCATTCCTCCTTACACATCCTTTGGGGCCTGTAACATGTGTTTGACTATCAAATTTTTAATTTTCATTTAAATAGAATTTCAAAATTTTTTCAAAATTTTTAAAAAGTTATTTTTAAAGATTTCACTTTAGATCACTCATAAAAATTTAAAAAGTAATTCAAAATTATATTACGTCTAAACACAATTCTAATTTTCAAATAAAATTATTACTTAATTTATTTTTAATTTTACATTCTTATGTCCAAACGCCCATTTAGTTATCCCATCTATTTCCTCATTGACACTCTCTCATATAAGCTCGAAATTATTTAAATTTAAAGAGAATACAAGACAAACAAAAATTAAATTAGAAATAGAAAAAGAAAAAGAAAAAGAAAAAGAGAAAATCCAAATCCCATTTGAAGAGAGAGAAACTAAGAAGAAGTTGGAAACGGGTAAGGTAAAAATACCAACAAGAGGAGCAGTGCCTATAGAAACAACAAACGGAGACAACAATAACAACACCACCAATGGAAATGAAGAGAAAGAAGAAGAAAGGTAGGCCATCTTTATCAGATCTTTCTAAACGGGAAATTAATAAATCCTCCGTTATTCGCCGTTCTTCTCGCCGGAACCCTAATTCAAATTCGAAGTCTCCGCCACCGGAATTTGACGACGATGAGGATGAAAGGAAAGAGAAGAAAGTCAAGCTCGTTGTTCGTTTGCCCCAATCGAATAATAATCAACAGCATTTGGATAATTCTTCTTCCGATTCAGATTCTGATTCCGAACCTGAAGAAGGCGAAGCCTCTGCTATTAACACAAGTAAAATCAGCTCCGTCGATCTTAGATCTAACGACGTCGTTTCTGATAAGGTGCTCAATTTTCGTTTAAAGTTCAAGCTGAGTTATTTAATGTATTTCTATTTTGGGAAAAAGAAGAAGCTGGAGGAAATTTTTTTTTTTTGTTGAGGTTTCTGTTTCTCGATGTGATTCTATAATTATTTTTTTTTGGGAATTTGGCGCGTAAGTACAACGTTCCTTTTTTTTTTTTTCATGACTTTCAAGATCTGCATGTTTTTTGACTCAGTCACCGACCCTTTATGCATTTTTATCTTCTATTTTTCTACATAAAAAGTAGGACTAATTTTTCTATTTTAAAATTTTCAATTTGGGTCTTTTCTTATTTTGCTTCTTTTATTTGTTTTTCTCTGCATTTTTTTATTCCCTTTGCTCAATCAAACTTTATGAGTGCAAACTAGATATGCATCAGTTTTTGGGAAAGTTGCAAGTTTTGTCCTTTTTAGTTAGTTTCAGTTGTTTGTGTATTTCACTTGTACTTTATGTGCTTTTTGTAGAGCTATTTAGCTCCATCATCAACTTCAAGGCGACCCCTTTACTGTAACTTTCAATTTTTATGTCCCATCTTTTAAAAATACTCCAATTTAACTTTATAATAATTGAGCTAACAACCATATGCTTGTGTTAAATTTGCAGGAAGAGAAGCTTTTGATAGCGACGGACACTGGACATGGTTCAATTCCAAGCCTTTTTTTTCGTTCTTCAAAATTGATTAAAATGGAAAAAGAAATTGTTGGGAATTCTTAGTAAAGATTGGATTTTTATATATAATTGCTGACAATTATTCTGTGGTCAGGGTCGCCATTGGTGTCAGGCCCCACAACACCTTTGCCAGACAAAAAGTTGTTGGTGTTCATTCTTGACAGGCTTCAAAAGTATGTTTTTTCTTCTTAAGCGGATATCTTTATATTTCTTGTACTTGGGCTGGTTTTTTTTGTTCCGTGGTACACTTGAGCATTAGTTTATTTCAACACTAAAATGCAGGAAGGATACTTATGGCGTATTCTCTGAGCCAGTTGATCCAAATGAGGTACATTTCGGTAGAGGTGAATTGTACGATGGTAATTACATCCTCTGTAGCTATTGAAATAATTTATTTGCAGCTACCTGATTATCATGAGATTATTGAGAATCCAATGGATTTCGGAACCGTGAGGAAGAAACTTGATGGAGGTCTCTACTCAAACCTGGAAGAGTTGGAGGTAAGTTATGGATTGCCACACTGGAATTTGTAGTCACAGTTCCTTGTATTTGGATTATAATGGATTCAGTTTGGAGGAGACCTTTTATTGTCTACTGATATGAAGTACCTGCAAATGCAGCTTGAGCTGAGAACAACACCCTTAACTTTCCTGTTAGTAGAATTTGATTCGGTTATCTTGAGTATTATTAAATGGTTGGTGAATTTGTTGAAAACCAAAGAAAAGTATAGTAGCTAAATGAGGAGTAAGGATCTTTTATATCTCAGTTGGATGTTGCACTGTTTTGGGCATAATATTTCGATTTTAAATTTTTAGGGAAGAGTAGGAGTAGTGGGTATTTTGTAACATTTGTAATAGGAGAAGATGGAGGGCTAGGTGAGTTTTTATAAAGATACGGCAGAGATACTTATTTTTGGATTTTGATGGCTAAGTTTAGTGTCGCTCAGTGTTCTTTTAGAGCAGGAAAACTTTATTTTTTAGAGATTTTGTGTTTGTTGCGATGCCCTTGGTAACAACTGAACCTGAACGAACTCGTTTCTTTTTCTTTCTCTTCATTTAGTTTTCTTTTCATCTTCAATAAAATTTTGCCCTTATCTAAAAAGGAAAAAAAAGGTAAAGAGAAAAGTATAAGGTCAAATAACATGGCATATACACAAGTCTCAATGCAGGAAGTTTTGAAGTGTTTGGAAATTTATGTTGTAGTAAAAATAATTTCACATTCACTGGATAAAGTAAAGTTCGTGTAGTTTATGCAGAGATCTTTTCATATTTCTTGTGTCATAGTCTCATTTGTGGTAATTGTCTCTTTCATTTTAAATATCATTCGGCTGTGATTTTGGTCGGTGCGATGGGATTTTCTTCCTGTTTGCACCTCTCAAAAATTGCTATTGGAGTATAATTGAATATAACTCTGATCTCCAACATTATTATAATTCATGTAGGTTGATGTTTTCTTGATATGCTCAAATGCAATGCAGTATAACGCCCCAGATACTGTTTACCACCGGCAGGTATCTTTAGCATCTCTCTAGCTCTTCTGTTATTTCTTCATTGTCTCTGCTTTGTCCTTAACTCTTCCTTTTGTAGGCAAGAACCATTCAAGAGCTGGCAAGAAGAGATTTCGAAAACTTGAGGCATGAAGGAGAGGATGGCGAGCCTAAGGTAGTTCGTAGAGGTCGTCCTCCAGGCAAAAACCTAAAGAAGTCGGTTGAAAATTCACCTCTAGATCGTGTTTTCACTGAGATTTCTTCGGGTGCTACTCTTGCTAGTGGGGATGACAAAGCCATGGGATCTAATTCTTATAACCTAAGAAAGGGGCCTATGCCTTCAAAGTTTCATTCCTCTGATGCATTCTTGGCTCATCGCTCGCGTAATGGCGAAAGTTATTCTGAAACTGATTGGAATACTGAGTTTCCAGGTTTAAACCTAAAGACAGTCTACTTCTCTACACCATTTTGTAATGAAAAACGACTAATTATCTTGTTTCGTGCAGCTAATATCTTGAGGGCTGACATGAAGTATGGAAAGAAACATTTTTCTATTGATGAGAACAGGCGGGACACATACCAGCAATTCCATCCTTCGGCTACTTGTAGTGAACCATCTCTCTTGTCAAATGTTGACGGAGATATGAAGCGGTTAATGGCTGTATGTACAGAGTGCTTACCCTGCTTCCTTTTTTTTTCATGGCTGTTAATGAGAAGGGAATACAGGGCTGTATTCAAATTATTCATTTCTATTTCTGTTAAAACTTACATTTTAGGACTAAATTTAATGAGAACCAACTTATACAAAGATAAAGTTGTTCATGAAAATCAAGAAAGGCAGTCCAATATTCTCTACATACTGGTCCATTCTATTTGTCTCATTTTTAGATTGCTTTTACATAGACTATGTTGCCATTGACATGTCATGTTTCAATTACACAATATAGGATAGGTCTGGATAAGTTAAAACAACTTTAAAGATTCCAATACTTTATCTGGTGTGACAGGGTTTTGACAAATTTCTTACCTGATTTCTTGTTGTTCTTTTTTGTCTGTTTTCATCATCTCCCTACCCCCCCCCCCCACCCCACATGAAAAGAAATCCTGCCCGCCAACCCAACCCTTATGCATGCTGAGATGTTACATTTGTCTTACTTTACCAAGACCAACAGTGTCATCTGATTATAATTACAGGTTGGTATTCACTTCGAGCAGCATGCTTATGCCAGAAGCCTTGCTAGATTTGCTGCAAATCTTGGGCCTGTTGTTTGGAAAGTGGCTTCTAAGAAGTTGGATCACATTTTGCCTGCTGGAGTAAAGTTTGGTCCTGGATGGGTGGGAGATGGTGGAGGTCCAATAGAGTCATCGACTTCTTCAGCTGAGATCCAGAAATCATTGTTAGATAGCTCGGCGGCTGATCACCATTCTAGTAGGCCCGTTACACCGTCACCTCCTGGATTAAGTTCTGCTGTAATGTGCAAGCCTTCTGCCGAAATCTTTGAAGCTGTCAAGAGGTTGAATAGTCAAAATGAGCTAACCAGACAGGGTTGTGGTGATGGGGGATTTTCGTGGGCAAATCCTGTGTCTACCTCCTGCCCAGCTCCGCAGAAATCTCTCCTTCAGCCAAGAAATGGTTTCAATGGCATGTTTGGGCATGAGTCGTCGCAGCAGGCGGAGTTGTCAAGGTTTTCCATGTGTAAAGGACAGTCAGGCCTACAAGAGGCATCTAGGCCTAATCAAGTGCTTGGAATGCTTCCTGTAAGAGATAATCCATCTTTTCATCCTGCGCTTTCTAACCATGTTGCTTCAGCAGAAAATAAGTTGTTAGAAAGCTGGGCAACATTGTATTCTGGAAATTCATTACCACAAGGTAAAAATCCTGAATTTTGTGCAGAACAGAATGGGAGGGTTTCCGGTGAACCATGGCCTGCATCTTCGGGTCAGCAGAGGAGCAAACTGTCAGTTCCCCCTGACCTGAATGTAAGAGTTCAGCCTCCGGGCTCCCCTAGCGCTAGTTTACAAAGCGGTTCCTCACAGCAGCCAGATTTAGCGTTACAACTCTAATTTTTGTTAAGCCCTGTTGGTTGTGAACCAGAAAACATCGGTCGCTACGATTGACGGTGATCTGGAATGAGGGCTTCATTGTATTAGGAACTTCAGGAAAAAGTTTGTACAGATTATGTTTCCGATTTTTTAGAGTAAAGCTAGGAAATTTCTGGTGTAAGATTTGAAATTTTGAAACCCAAGATAGAACAAGTGGAATAGTGTGGGGGTTCTCCAACTGTCGAATAGATTCTACAATTGAGATAACACTAAAACTGCATTGGGGGCTGCTCGCTCCTTGGACAGGCATTAGTCCTTGTACATTTTTAATTTGTTCATAAAGGAAACAAGTTTTCTTTTTTCTTTTTCTGTTAAGTATCATTTATTGAATCATGTTACTCAAAATAGTACTACCTCTGTTTCAGTTTATGTGAACGTATTTCCTTTTTGGTCCGTTCCAAAAAGAATGCTCTCTTTCTAAATTTGGAAACAATTTAGCTTAAACTTACAATTCTACCCTTAATGAGAAGGGTTTATTACCACATAAATACTCTTGGTCCCTTTTTGACCTGTTTAAGACCATAAATTCCAAAATCTTCATTTTTTCTTAAACTCCATGCCAGTAAAACAAGCTTACATAAATTGGAACGGAGGGAGTAGTAGTTTTTGTTGACCCGAGGTTTGTTAGGACCGAAAAATGTCAGCTGTCATGCGGAAGCTAGGAAAGCAAACCTTGAGCAACGATAAATCAGATAACAAAAGAGAAATCTACCAAATGAGACACAAACATTTAATGTGGTTCGGTCAACTGACCTACGTCCACAGCGGAGATGAGCAATCCATTATAATAAAAAGAGAGTACAAAATATCGAGAGAACAACCTCACGAAGAGGCAAACACAATTGACTAACACTTGTACTGTAAAGTTCTCCCCCTAAACAAGACTCCCAAGCCCCATATGGCTACATTGTAGATGCTACTGAATGAGAAGGAAGGATCCTCAATTTATAGAAGTCCAAACATTTTCCTACAAGAAAAAGGACTAGCAAAATATAGAAGATTTGTAATTTTCTTATACAAGTAAGAAAACTCAATTAAGGTTATTATATTGCCCTTTTCCTTCAACAAATAGGAAAATCAAATATGGTAAGAAAATTATGGCAAATACCTAACAATTCTCCCCCTTTGCCTGAATTTTCTGACAGAATAAACTTGATCCACCTTCTTTTCATAGCCTTCAACAGGTCCCATCTCCAAATCTCTGCCACAAAGTTTGTCTCAACGTGCGTAGCACTCCAGTCGAATTTCTCAGACAAAAAATATGATTACCGTCAAATATGTTGCGGTTAGAACTAAATCCGCCAAGATGAACCTTTCTTGAACTCGCTCTGATATCATTTGATATGTCGAGGAAGAGGCAAACCCGAAAATAAAGAAGATAAAGAACACCAAATTTTAACGTGTTTTTTACCTTCGATTTGAAGGTTTTTGCACGTTAAAATTTTGTGTTCTTTATCTTCTTTATTTTCGGATTTGCCTCTTCCTTGACATAACAAAGCTTTATCGAAAATAATTTCTTTATCTCACACAAGGTAGGGGTAAAGTTTCCGATATTCTATCTTTCTCAGACCCCATCTGCATGCAGAAGGAAAGAGAATACATGGGAAACGAAGTAACGAGGGGAGGGAGGATCTACTACTTGGAAGTTCATTAATTGTTTTTTCAAATCCAGATTTTTTTAACTTAAATACTACTAATACATAGTTTCTGATATGGTATTTAATGACTAGTTAATAACAATAGAAGCATTGTTATAATTAGATTTGTATTTAAGTTGAATGTCTATATTTTAGTTAGATTTTAGGGTTTGTAATTTGGTGGTTAAACCATTTTTCCTTCTATAAATAGAGGTGTTCTATTCCATTGTAATTCATCCCAAATCAATAATAATTCCCCCACTCTACTTTTCTTTGCAATACTTTCTTCTTCTTTTATTGTTTCATAACACGTTCCATTAACTTCTCTCAAGAATAAATTCTGGATATAAAATAAGTATTTTACTTTATCTTTCTCTTTTAAATTCTTGATATTCTATAATTTAATTTTAAATATAAACAAAGACAATAAATTTTGATTATAACTCTAATGGAGCTTGTAAGAAATTATAATCACTCGAAGTGGTAAAATTTCTATGTCTTGCCATGATAAAATTTATGTATGATTGTGAGCACAAGAAGTGAAAACTCGTCCTATAGAATTTGGTTCATTCTCATTCCCTAAAGAGAATGTGGTAGGAATATGTGATAAATCTAAAAGAAGATAAAATTATCACCGTGAAGGTATCAATGGAGATAGGCGTGGCAATAGAAGAAATTATAATCGTCATAATTGTGGTAATTAGAACAATAAGGATTCTCAAAATAACCATTCACTCTGTGAAAGTCATGTTTGTCATCAATTTGACATGTTATTTTGTCAAGCATATATATATATATATATATATATATATATATATATATATATATATATATATATATATATATATATATATATATATATATATATATATATATATATATATATATGTGTGTGTGTGTGTGTGTGTGTGTGTGTGTGTGTGTGTGTGTGTGTGTTTGTGTGTGTGTGTTTTTGTGTGTGTGTGTGATTACGGTCCATTCTTGACATGTGATTTATGAATACATATTCATTCTTGTAATAATATGAATGTGCTAGTGGTAGTGATTCTACTACACTAACATCTACAAAGAGGTTTAAGATGAAATAAGAAAATAATTTCATTATTATGGCATGAATGGTCATTGATCATGTACCTATTGTGATTATGCAAAAATATTATGGCAATATTATTGTTATAGGGCAAAAGTAACAGAAGCAACATTCTTGCCTATAATGATTTTGACCATGACCATAATATTATAACTTTCTCCTTAAAATAAATATTCACCACATGAATGTTGATAAGTATGTGGTAGTACAAAATTAAAGACCTCTGGAAAAGCTAATTATACTATTTTGAAAAGGTAAAATTGATTATCAATAAGGTATTATGTTGTAGTATGTCTTAAAGAAATTTATTGAGTTTCTAAAATATTCGTGAAAGCAGTTGGTTATATTGAAACTATAAATAACGGAAAGATTTAATATCTTCCATTACTACAACTTGTAGTAAGGTAATATGTATGTAAAAAGCTACTCCTTTTTTTCTCCAGTTTTCACTATATGAATAAATGAATGCCACAATAAAATAAAAGTTTATTGGTATAAAAAATTATATCATAATAAACTTGGAGTTTATTGATAATTGCACACTCATGGTATAAACTTGAAGTTTATCATATCGATAATTTATCTGATTGGCATAATTAATTTAGCCATATTACTTTAAACATGATGTGCAAAAATAAAAGAGAATTAACACGTGTAAATATTAAAGAATTAGAAAGTTCTTTATGAATTCTCATGTTGCTTGTTCTCGCGATTATTATGTCAAATAAAATAGGGTTGAATTCCATGAATGCTGAAAATATTAAGGGTGAATATGATCTCATTCATCTTCCATGTATCTCACATAAGATGCATCTATGAGATGGTTACATGTGTGATTATTATTAACCTGCAACCTGATATTTGCTAGGTAACTTGCTCAATAATTTAATTTTGAGCATAATTTTTATATTCTCTATTCAAGATAGTTCATCTTGATAAGTTGGTTTATATCACAATTGGTTTAGCAAAATAATTTATTGATTGCCTCTACTTAATAGTCAAACTTTTACTTATGAGAATAATATTATCTATATCAGTTTGATATACATTATATACAAAAAGTATATTATGTTATCACCTCACAAATGGTTTAGGGTCAGGAATCAAATAATTCCATCTTATTATTACTGATGTGCGGTGCATCTTTTGATTAGCACCATAACGCATAAAGATGGAATCCCAAAGTTGAGGAAGCAAGGTAATTTTTCTAAAATGAGAGGGAGATAAGATAAACAGTTGAGAAAAACTTACATGGAATGAATTATTATTTGTACGTGTAGATCCTTAAATAAAATAATACGAACTTGAAGTTCATAAAAAGAAAATTCATCTGCACTATATTGCAAAGCATGATAGGAGAATTTGGTAACCCAAAAAAAGTAACTATATTCTTACTGAAAATGCTCCTTTTAGAATTAGTCCTAGAAGGACAAAGTTTATGGTAAGCTTAAACAATTCGGTTTCAGGTAAAGTTCTTGATAAAGAAGATGAGCAAATAATAATAATAAGAAGGCAAGTGATTTAGAATATTACATGACATAACACTTCATAAAATCTCAAAAGAGTTTCAGGTCCCTGAAAAATATATGAAAAGATCTGTACACCATGTCTTTATGAAAAATTATTGGAACCGATATAAATTGTTTGTCAATTATATATATCTCTTAAGCCTGAAGAAACAATTCAAGTAGAATTGGTTTCATATGAAAGAAATATAGTTTTGGACCTGCAGATCAAACACTTAAAAGTATAAAGTCAATGGTGTGTGCAATTACTTTTATTTATCTAATGTGTCTAGCATGACATGAAAATTTGATATACATCTTATATAGCTTATATGACTATACTTATATGACAATCCATGAAATATTTAAATTGCTTAAAGTATATAGAATTCTTGGTCATGAAGTACTACATCCTAAGTACAATTTGTGCACATCTGTATCTTGCTATAACTATAAGCATGATAGTATGATTAGCAAGCATATTTAACCCTATATGATGATATTGAAGTGACGATTCTAACAAGATGTCACGACCCGAATTTTCCACCCTCGGGAGTCGTGACGGCGCCTACTAATGGGAGCTAGGCAAGTCAAATCTTAAATGCTTACTTCATTAACAAATTACTTTTTTTTAACAAGTATAAGCGATAACATGAAATCAGCGGAATTTTAAATAATTAAGCGGAAGATAACAATGAAATATCTGAAATCAATGCCTATTACAATTCTTAATACTTTGAATACCCAAAACCTGGTGTCACAGTGTCACACACTATCTAAGATCACCACATACAAGGTCTAAAGAAATAACAGAACACTGTTTCTGAAGAAATAACGGATGCCTGCACGTCCACCTTGGGTCTCCGGGTGGACTGAAGGAAGCACTCCAACTACTTCCCAAAAGCTGCTTCGAGATCTTCACGTAGTGCAGAGTATAGTATTAGCACAACCAACCCCATGTGTTGGTAAGTTTCTAGCCTATCCTCGGCAAAGTAATGACGAAGCTAGGACCAGACTACCAAATAAATCTATACAGTTTAATATATATACAGTGGAAAAGAAATACAGAGATAAGCAGTCAATTTATGAGGGGTAGCATGCTGTGGTAGAGATAACAAATTCCAAATAGAAGGACATCAAGTAACGAAGGGATCAACATAACTCGGAGATCAATAAAGAATCAAAAATTAATAAATGCACGACATCACCTTTCATGCTTTTACTCTCGTCTTCACCAGAGAAATTATGTGATAAAAATGTGCACGACATCATCCTTCGTGATTTTACTCTCTTTTATCACCATATAATCAATTGAATCGGCACAAAATGGTACATCGTGCGGCACGACATCACCCTTCGTGTTTTACACTCTTTCCTCACAATCATACATGGCATCACCCTTCGTTCTTTACACTCTTTCCTCACAAATCAAACAATGCACGACATCACCCTTCGTGCTTTAACACTCTTCCTCACACAAACAACAATCACAAACAATTGGGCGAGGGGATAAACAAGATTATAATAGAAATTCTGGTAAGAGAACAATAATTAAACAATTAAATTCCGGTAAGGGAACAATATCAATAATGTCAACATCGAAATAACCAACTAAGCAACAATATCTCGGCAAGGGAAAAATTTAATAACTCTTTCTCCTTTTCACTTTTCCTTCACAATTTACTTTACCACTTGAGTCAATGCTCCAAAAGGTTCAATCAACTCATTTACATTCACAACTTGTAATATAGATTGAGTCAATGCTCCTCGATGTTCAAAGGTCACAAATACTTTCTCAAACTTTTCACCACAAATAAAATTACTTTTAAGGCATAGATAATTCCACGAAATCATAAAAGAAATTACATTATAAGACTCACGGTCATGCTTGACACCAATGCATAGATACTCGTCACCATGTCTATACGTCGTACTCAAAAATAATCTCGTAGAAAGTAGTACTCGACTCCTAATCCCTCAAATTAAGGTTAGACCAAACACTTACCTTAATGCCACGAACACAACTCAAGTTTCAATTATAGCTTTACCCTTTAATTCCACAGCCAATTCGCTCGTATCTAGTCACAAGTTACTTAATTACATCAATAAACACTAAATGAATCAATTTGAATGCATAAAAATGAATTTCCCAAAGTTCTGACCAAAAAGTAAAAAATCTCCCCCCCCCTCCGGCCCACATCGTCAAAACCTAAGGTTCAAACCAAAACCCGATTACCCATTTCCCCATGAACCCAAATATATAATTTGTTTTGAAATCGGATCTCAAATCGAGGTCCAACTTCCTAATTTTTGGGAAAACCTAATTTCTACCTAGAACACCCAATTTTCCCCATAAAAATCTTTGATTTTTGGTTGAATTCATGTTAAAAGATGTTAATGATTCAAGAAAAATAGTTAAAACGACATACAATTGATTTGGAAGAAAAGTTGCTCTTGAGAGATCGCCCTAGTGTGTTTATGTTTTGAGAGAATATGAAAGATGGGTTTAAAATCGGCTAAGTATGGAAGTTGCATGTCGCAGGTATGGGAATTGCGAACAGGGGTCCGCAATTACGAACCCCGACCTCAGCAAACATGGGAATTGTGAAACAGGGTTCGCAAATAGAAATCCCAAACGTTTGCATTAGTGAAGACATTATCGCATTTGCGATCGCTGGGCAATTGGCAAATCTTCGCATTTGTGAAGATAATCTCGTATCTGCTAGTCGAGGCAGGCCTGGGCTGGTTTCGCATTTACGATCCAAATAAATTTTCTAAGTTCCAAAAGCACATTGTGGCCCATCCAAAACTCACCCGAGCTCTCGAGGCTCCCAACAAAATATACACACAACCTCAAAAATATCCTACGAACTTCGTGTAATAAAATCACCAAAATAACATCAAGAACATCGAATTAAACCTCAATATCAATGAAATTTATCAAAAATTCTTAAACATCGAATTTTCCAATTAAGATCCGAATCACGTCAAATGACATCCGTTTTTACCAAATTCAACATAAACATCTTAAACTATATATAAGACCTGTACCGGGTGCCGGAATCAAAATACGGACCTAATATCATCATGTTCCAATCAAGTTTCAAATTCCTTTAAAAAATTTCATAAAATAATTTTTGTTAAAAATTTATTTCTCGGGCTTGGAACCTCGGAATTCGATTCCGGCATACACCTATGACCCATATTTTCTACGAACCCTACGGAACCATCAAATCATGAGTCCGAGTCCATTTACCCAAAATATTGACCAAAGTCAAATTAGCTCATTTTATAGTCAAAATTTTAGAAAATCACTCTATCTATGATATGTGCGCTTTGGTTGTATGAGCATGATTTTCAGGTATAGGTTTTGATGAATGACAAACAATAAAGTCAAGTGTCAAACAACGATATCATATGACAAACAATCAAGCTTGAATGCCAAGAAAGCATATTGATGAACGGATTGCAATGGAAAAGCCAAAGACGAGCTCAAATATTCAAGACCGAAGATCCAAGGCGTAGGTCGTTAGGTAGAACAAATGTAAGAGCAACGCTTAAGTTATCTCGTCTTTTGGCTCAACACAGGTCATCATAAATATGCATAAAATAATTTTATTAAATCATATCTATCATAAACATATTTTATTAAATCATATTTATCATAACCATATTTTAAATACCTCAAACAAAATGATGTTAAAGTTTTCATCTTAACCAAAATGGTTTTTGAAGTAAGTTTTCAAATCTGCCTCAGAATAATCGATTATACAAAGTGCATAATCGATTATGTTATAACAGTGGCCAAAGTGTTTTTAACACTGCCTCAGAATAATCGATTATACAAAGTGCATAATCGATTATGTTATAACAGTGGCCAAAGTGTTTGAACACTGACACAGAATAATCGATTATACAAAGTGCATAATCGATTATGTTATAATCGTTGCCAGGCGTTTGAACACTGCCTCAGAATAATCGATTATACAGTATCAGATAATCGATTATTCAGCAGAAAATCAGCTTCTAATTTTCTGAACGTTGGAGAATAATCGATTATCAGATTGTGAATAATCGATTATCTGGGCACAAAATCAGCATAATTGATTTCCAATTAAGCAACGGACATACACCATTTTTCATCTATAAAAAGAGGTCTTTTGAGCTGATTTTAAACACACAACACCTCCCAATATTGATATACATATTGACATTATTTGAGCATCATTTTAGAGCTTTTGTTGAGCCATTTGAGAGACAACTTTGAGTTGTTCATAGAGCTAAATTTGTATCTCTTTATCTACTCTTTTGAGAGAGTTCTTGTTGTAAAAGAGAAAGGTGTTTGATAAGAACATATCTTCTCATTGATTGTCGGGTTCGCTAAGCACCCTAAGTCTTAGTGGTTGAAGTCTTGTGGTGCGGTATCCATGAGCAAGGTGAAGTCTTGAGGTGCAGTATCCTCGAGCAAGTTGAAGTCTTGTAGAGTGTACATCTACGAGCAAGTGTAACGGTTTGTTAAGCACCCGTAAGCTTAACGGAGTTAGTGGAATCTCGAGAGAGTCTCTCGGGGACTGGACTAGCCACAAGTTGTGGTGAACCGGGATAAATTCGGTGCGTTCTTTCCTTGTTATTTTAATTACCGAATTTATTTTATTCCTGCAATTTTAATTCCGCAATATTTATCAATATTCTTGTGCCGCACTATTCACCCCCCCCCCCCCACTCTAGTGACGGGCATACATACTAACAAAAATTCATCATTATCATGACCCGGATTTCTTACCCTCGGGAGTCGTGATGGCATGGAGTGTCACTGTAGTTAGACGATGAATTATGCGATGCATGGTGCTAATTCAACAAAGGTACGCGGTCGTGTTCTGGTACCTTGTGTGGTAGTTGATATAGTGTTTATATACAGGGAACAAGTCTGGCAGAGAATTTCAGGTGTTGGAATTGGGTTCTGAGCTTATTGTATGGATAAAAGAGGGTATCTACAGATTTGATCAAACTAATGTGGCCATATGAGTTATGGTAGCACGGGCAGGTGCACGAGGTGTTAAACAGTGATTTTAGATAACTTAAGAGCAATTCTTGGAACGTTCAAGGACGAACGTCTATTTAAGTATGGGGGAATGTAACGATCCGATTGGTCGTTTTGAGCTCTAGCGCGTCGTTTAACAGTTAGAAATCATGAACAATTTCATTTCAGGTATATTGACTTGTGTGTATGGTCAGATTTGAATTATTGGGAAATTCGGAGTCAAATTGGAAAGAAAATTTTCATTGCGGCAACTTTAAGTTGAAGAAAATGGCTAAGATTAGAATTTTGAGTAAACGACCTCGGAATCTGGATCTAAAAGTTCCAGCAGGTTCGTGTGATGATTTCGGACTTGGGCGTATGTCCGAATTTGGTTATGGATAACCCGAGAGCATTTCATCGTATATTGTTGAAGTTAGTATTTTCGAAGAATTTCATAAATTTGGACAGGAAGGCATTTTAGTGTTATAGATGTCCGTTTGGGATTCTGAGTCTGGAAATGTGATTCCGAAAGTTGGGGCAAGTCTTCAACATCGAATGTGATTTGTGTATAAAATTTGAAGTCATTCCGGAATGATTTTGGTAAGGTTTAAGACACAGTCTCTTTTAAGGAAGCTTAAGTTGGAAAAGTCAACCGGATATTGACTTATGTGTTAGAGGGCTCAAAATATGAATTTTATGGTTCGATAGCCTTGTTAGGTGATTTGGAACTTAGGAGTGTGTCCTGAATATTTTTGAGGTGACCGGTGTAGAATTAAGCTTAAATTGGCAAAGTTAGTATTTCAGCGAATTCTGGTTGATAGGTGAGATTTTGATCCGGGGTTTAGAATTGATTTTTGAGAGTTGTTGTAGCTTCTTTATGTCATTTTGGACTTGTCTGCAAAATTTGAGGTTATTCGGACTAGTTTTGACGTGTTTCGACATCGGATGTGGAAGTTGGAAGTTTCAAAGTTCATAGGCTTGAATCGGATGCGAATTTGGTGTTGTTATGTTATTTTGAGCGTTTCGAAGGTTGTAACAAGTTTGAATGATGTTATGTAATATGTTGGCATGTTTGTTTGAGGTCCCAGTGGCCTCGGGTGAGTTTTGGGTGGTTAAACGGACTATTTCATCTTTAAAAAAAATTGCAGATTTTTCTATAGCTTCAGCTGTGCACCAGAAAATTTCTGGTGTGAGAAGTCCAATTCGGAAGCTTATAGCTTGAAATCTATAAAGAATCAGAAAAATTATAAAATATGAAATTTGTAGCTCTTGCATTCTAGTTTTCAGAAAGTTATTCATGATCTGAATATTCTATCACGAAGTTATGATGGATCGAAAATGGCTGGTAGAGCAATTTTAACAGAACTTTCTGATGCACTTTAGAAGCTTATATCTCGGAATATATGAAAAGTTATATGTCATACACCTTATCAAATTAAAGATCTTCGAGTCTAGTTTCTAAATTTTCAAACTGTTTTTCATTTGGATATTTATACAAGACGATATGGGCGTTTAAACAGAAGATGTCCAATAAAGAAAATTTTTAATAGGATGTACAACTTGTATAGCACAAGTGCAAGGTATAACTCGACGAAGCACAGACAGATTCTTTAAACACGTGTTTGGCTTATTTTTTCATTTCTTTCATTTGGCTTGGATGATTCTGGAGAGAATTTCAAGAGAAATTTCATAAAGCATCAAAAGTGAGTTGTTTCTACTTATTTCCAAGTTAAATGCATGATTATAATGTAAAAGTAACCTAGAAATTCATGGAATTAAGCCTAAAATTGATGAACTAGGGGTTGGGATTGTGATATTTAAATATGGAATTTGGAGGGTCAAATGGACTCCGATTATGATAAATTTGATATGTACGGACTCATGGCGAGATGAGGAATCTGGTAATGCAAATTTTGTAGTTTTTCAACAAGTGGGCCGCAGCCCGAGTTTTGCTAGTTTTGAGATTTCTGCTAATTATTTGACTATTTTCGATTGGGTATTGTCCCATTAGCATATTATGATGTATTCGCTCTATTTTTGTCTACATACGACATGCGTGGGGGCTGGTTTGAGGGGCAAAGGCGTCGCTGGCTAGAGATCTTACCGATTTGAGGTGAGTAATACTTGTAAATGATTTTCTGAGGGTTTGAAACCCCAAATTTGCATATCATAGTGTTGTATTGAGGTGACTTGCACGTCGAATAGCGGGTGTGGGGAAAAGTACCATTAGGGATTGTGACTTGGTCCGTTCCGAGAGATGTTTTTATCGTGTTTTCTACTTGAATTAAATTGAGAATTTATCCTTACTTGGATTTAATGGTCACAATTGGGCTTCTTGCCAATTATTTGAATCCTTCAAGGATTTATATCATTGTTGTTCTTATATGTGCATATCATTTTACTGCAGTCCACGGTTTTGAAAACTGTTTTGCAATCTCAGCCATCTTTCTAAGATTTGAAACTCAAATGATATTCTAAATGATATTTTGGGCTGAGAACTACAGTTTTACAAATGCCCGAGGGCTTGTGATGATTTCTGTACTGAGCATGGATCAGGTTGCGCGCCGCAACAGTATTATTGTGCATATATAGACTGAGCATGGATCGGACTGCATGCTGCAACAACGTTACATTGATATTGAAGCCGAGAGCCTGGTTGATCACATTGATATTGAGGCTAAGACCCTGGTTGATTATACTGATATTGATATGAGGCCGAGAGCCTAGATTTGATGCCATGAGATGGTTTGATATTGCGCTTGGGATGTAGAAGCCCCTCCGGAGTCTGTACGCACCCTCAGTAAGTGCAGTCGACGATAAATAAATGGAGCGGGTTGCACGTCGTAGCGGGTACTAGAGTGTACCGCCATATGAATTGCATTGCACTCATGCATTTGTTCCTATTTGTACTAGTTGTCATGACATACAACACTCTCATTTCATTGGCATCCATGCTACTTCTTGCATTGTTTACTGGGTATACCAGTGTTATTTGTTGATGGAGTGCTGAGTCTGAAAGGCTGATGTTGTACTTTGTGAGTTGGGAGTGAGCCCGAGAGGCTGATGTTGTACTTTATGAGTTGGGAGTGAGCTCGAGGGGCTGATGTTGTACTTTGTGAGTCGGGAGTGAGCCTCCGGGCCTGATATTGTACTTTGTGAGTTGGGAGTGAGCCCACGAGACTGATACTTTACTGAGAGGTTGATATTGAATCCGAGGGGCAGATTTTTGGATTATTTTTTTAATTGTTGAAAAGATCATTTTCAATAGAGATTTAATACTGAGCCAAGATATTTACTAAATGATTTTTGCGTTTTCACTGTTTTCTCAAAGGATTACACTGTATTATATACAGCATGATGACTTGCTTTACATGGTTCTATTCTGCTCAGATATTAGTTACTTTTATTACTTATTGAGTTGGAGTATTCACTTTACTCCCTGCACCTCGTGTGCAGATGCAGGTATTTGTTTCCCGGTAGCGGGTTTTGGGTTGATTGAAGATTTTCTATAATAGTTGGTCCAGGTGACCGCTGGCGTCTGCGGCACCGGATTTTCTACCTTTTGACTTTTAAATTCCATACTCCATACTACTAGTCTTGTAAATGTATTTAGGCTCCTTTAGATGCTCGTGACTTGTGACACCCCGGTTAGGGCTGAGTTGGGATGGATTTTCACATTTTTAACTATATTTCAGCAATTTGGTATTATTAAACCATGTTGTACTAAAATTATGTCGAATAATTGCTTTAAATGATGAATTGGGTTGACCGACTGGCCTTGTCTTCACGAGAGGCGCCATCACGACCAGGTTCGGGATTTGGGTATTTGGGTCGTGACAGGTCCCTTTTTCGCAGATGCGGAAATGACAGAACCAGCAAACTTAAATCATGGAATAAACTCCAAACTCTCCGTTTAACCACTCGAATTCACCCCGAGGCCCCCTGGACCTCAACCAAAAATACAGACATCATCTTTTACCCTATATAAACTTTCTCGAATCATCAAAACACTATCGTTAACACCAAAATCCTCATCTTCCACCAAATCAAAGCCTAAGTTTATCAAATTCTTCCAAAACTCACACTCGATCAAAAATCTGACTTAAACACCTCCGATTCAACTGAAGTTCTGCACACACATCCCAGATCACATAACGAAGCTACTGCAACTCTCGGAATTCTATTCCGACCCTCGGATCAAAATCTCACCTATCAACCGGATATCACCAAAAATGCTAACTTAGCCAATTCAAGCCTAATTCTACACCGAGCTTCCAAAATTACTTCCGATTGCTCTCCTAAGCCTTAAATCATCCCTCAAAAATAATCGAATCATCGAAAATCCATTCCGAGCCATCAAGTCAACTTTCGGTTGACTATTCCCAATCAAACTCTCCTTAAAGAGACTAATTGTCTCATTCCTTATCACTATATCTGAATCACTTCAAATTCACCAAGTACATATAATTAATTATGAAGAAGCAATAAACGGGGAAAACATGATGGAATTACATGAGACGATGGGTCGGGTCGTCACAATAAGTTAATCAAATTAGTTTATACTTTTTTTAATTAATTACGCATTTGGTGAATATCAAAACTACTTATAAGTTAAGGGGTCGTTTGGGTTGAAGACACGTGAAGTTGGGATTAGTTACGATTAGATTAACTAGGATGGTATTAGATATCCTTATATTTTTTTATTGGCGGTTTGATATATTGTATTAATCCTGAGATTGTCAATTCTACAACGTTATTCTGGGATTATGATTCTACTCTCTATCTCGGTACTATTTTTAATCTTGAAATAACTTATCTCAGAATTAGTAACCAAACTACGGATAAGGCGGTACTAAATGTTTATCCCATTTTTGCTTATCCATCATGCCAAACGACCCTTGTAAACCGTGTTTATAAGCTAAAAGTCATAATTGGTTTTATAATTTATAAGCACTTTGGTTTGGGTAAGTCTTTTATAATTTTATTCTTACTATATTTTGTAAGCTTCGAAATACTCTTCTAAAAATATCACTTTTAATTATCTTTGTGTTCTATTTTTGTCATTCGTTCAGGCAGTGCTCATATCTAAACAGATAATTAATTATTTATAAATTAGCTTCAGTGACGCTTATCAGCTACTTTTAATTCAAACAAACCTTTTTAGATTTAACGAATCTTAAGCGGTGCAAATCTAACTTAATCAAGCCTTATGCGATATAAATCTAAATTAATTAAATACAAAAGCAAGTATTGCAAGAAAATAAAAATAAAATATAAAATATAAAAGAAAAGTAGACGCGTGACCGAGGCGTTATATTATGATGGTGAAACGACTGTCTTCACTTCCTTACGCGCGTTATAACTCGTGATGATGCGTTTTGTTATTTTTGTTCCTTTTTTATATATTGTTTAATTCCATATGTTACTTTATTTTCCATTTTATATATTGAAGCTTTTGTCAATGTGAAAAAACATATTCTATAATTATTCTAATAATAACAACAACCCAGTATAGTCGCACAAAGTGGGATATGAGGTCTATAATCATTCTAGTACTAATTTTATATGCGTGTGTACCGAAAGATATTTTGAGTTTACTTAGTTTGCAGTAGATATTTTACCCGTAAAATGTTTAAACTTTCAAAAAGATGACTAAAAGTATAAATAGAAAATAATATTAGGAAAGTCACACATATCCTAACTTACCCACACTCAATTTTTTCTTAATCATAATTAAATGGGTATATATTTTTATTTTACTTTTTAATTGCTAATACTAGCTTTATATAATTTGGTGTAAGTATGGAGTGTCAATATTTAATTAGAGGCGTGTAGGTATTTTTCTATCAACAATTTCCAAGTCCTTACCTCGTCTCAATACAAACTCAGCATTGGGGCCTACAAAATCTGGACATAGGCATGACATAAACGTCCAACTGCTGCAAATGCTTAACAACTTTAGCTACTTAGGGTTGTTTGGGTGGAATAGGTTTTATATCGGTATAAATTATACTAAAATTATTATTTATTCGATATTTGATATGTAGTATTAAGAATGATAATTATATAATTTTTTATCCGTCTCAAATGCGGATCGGATCAAATAATTTTATCCATTTTTTGAATTACCCGTTGCGACACGCTCATATCCGATTCGTCCTGCTCGCCTCACCTGTTTACTACCCTTATTTCCATTTAAGAAGGCTAAATTTTCAGCTTCCAGGTTTTCTTATGAACTAAAAACTGCCTATATAAGTATTATATCATTTGAAGTTCATCGGCTTCAGCTTTGGCTAAAACAGAAAAGAGTAAAGCATCAACAGGAGAAGAGTATTTGGTCCTTTTTCATTTTGGATGTGTTTGGTACGAAGAAAAATATTTTTCGAAGTTTAATTTTCTAATGTTTGGTTGACGTAAATATTTTGAAAAATATTTTCCTTATTAATTCATTTTCTTCAAATTGGAGAAAAATATTTTCCTTATCAAGAGAAATAAAAATAATTTTCAAAGTTCCTTCTCAACCTTCTTCACCCTTACCAACCCACCCCACCTCCTCTCCAAAAAAAAAAATTTCTTCCAAATTTTAATTTTTTTTTTGTAATTTCTATTTTTTTTTCTGCACCACCCCTCCCCACCTGCCCTCCCCCCACCACATGCCCCCCTCCCCCCAAAAAAATATTTTTTTAGCTTAAACTTTTTTTTGCAATTTCAATTTTTTTATTTTCTTGCAATTTCTAAAAAAATATTTTCTTGGAAAACATTTTCCGTTATACCCTTAGTCTTCATATTGGTACTGGGCTCAAATTCATCTTAGCCCAAACAAAATTGGGTGATTTGTACAAAAAGAATATTTTGGGTGTCACTCTTGTTTTTTTACCATGCTTGTCTCATGGGCTGAACTTTGAGTTTAATAAGTATTGCCCCTCATTTGCTTTATGGACAAAACTTTTTACCTTAAAATTTTGAGTGAAGTAAAAAATCAAGACCATCAATTTTTAAGGTCATTGTGTGTAATTTTATAGGAACACAATTATACTGTTAGCTAATGTCTTTTGAATCAGGGCTCACCAAAGTAGTGGAAGTGACACCAGGTAGCCATTTTAACCTATGATGTTTAAAATATATCCATAGTTTACAATGAATCTAAAGATTAGTCAATAGCTCAAACTTCAGGACGCGACGTCATGAAATTTAAATCTCAAAGTTCAAACTCCAGAACATCGTATCCTAAAGTTCAAAATTATGCCCAAAAATTTGGACCTTATGGCTAGAATTTTAAATTAGCAGTTCAAAAATTCAGGACACTTAATAGGCGTTTGGACATAAGAATTGTAAAATTCCAAGAGACGGTGAAAAAAATTTCAAGTGAAAATGATATTTGAAATTTAGAGTTGTGTTTGGACATAAATTTCAGTTTGAGTTGTTTATGAAGTTTTGTGAGTGATTTGAGTGAATTTTTTTTTTGAAAAACAGCCTTTTGGAATTTTTAAAATTTTCGAAAATTTTCAAAATGCATCTATATTGGGAAAAACCGATTTTACATATTGGAAATGACGTGTCATGACAAGTGCATCAGTCAAATAGTCAAAGAATTAAAGTTAGCAATAGACACGAGCAATAACAGATGCGAGCAAAGGTAGTGGAAGAGGCACGGGCAATTACTCAGGAGATGTAGAACCCGTACTTATTCAAGATATTTAAAGCGCAAAGATCAAAGGGAAGTAAGAGAATAAACCTAGTAGCTTATGAGAGATCAGATACAATATTTAATATGTATTAAATACTAAAATAGTAGAGAATATTTGTTTTAATATAATAATTGTGTAACGTTTCATTTATTGTCATTAATTGCTCATAATAGCCTTATTATGACGAGGGTAAGGCACAAACCCCCAAAATTACAATAAAAAGGAGGATGTTAAACACTTGTACGACGCGAAATATTATTGGAATACACTTTGATTTATTTGCTTTCTGATCACGTTACTATCAAAATTCTTTCTTTGTATTCTCTTTTGATTATTAGTAACTCGTGTTCTTCTAAATTTCTAGCTTTGAGTAAAAAACTATTTTTTGGTTAAACAAATTGGTTCCGTCACTGGAAATCTGATAATTTATTTCCATCAACTATGACAAACAACAATGATAACACTCAAGAAAATCAGGAAAATCAAAACCAACAAGTTTAGGGAGATTTACAAAACGTTCACCTGGTCCTTCTCCACATGGTTCACCACGTCAATCTCGTAAAGGCACTCTTGAATCTCATGCCGGTATACAAGAGCAATCTGAGAATTTTAAAGGGGTAAATGAGGTTTTACAAAAAGCAATTGCTGCACATGTCAACAAAGTTGTTCAGGCTCTAGTCAATCAGTAACCTGTTGCACCGCCTACACCTACACCCAATAACAACACAATGAAGAATTCTCGTTCTGGGCTTGTTAATTCAGGAAATGGAGGAACCCCCAGTGAATCACAGGAGGGAGAACCAGGTAATTCAAATAATTTTCATTTGCAAAATTTAGTACTAACCCTGCTGAGATAGCTCAAGGAACAAAATGACCGCATAGAGTAAATACCCGGAGTTCCACCTGTAATTAAAGGAGTTGATATGGATAAATATTCACAACAACCTTGGAAGCCAAGTGTTGCTCCCCTTCCAATTCCAAAGAAGTTTAAGATGCCTGATATCTCAAAATATGATAGAACAACAGACCCACGAGACCACATGACAACATTCACAACTGGCGTAAAAGGCAATGATTTGATCAAACAGGAGATTGAATCGGTATTAGGCAAAACATTTGGTGAAACACTCAGCAAAGGGGCGCTAACTTGGTATTCTCTCTTACCCAAAAATTATATAAACTCTTTTGTTGAGCTTGCAGATTCTTTCATCAAAGCATATTCGAGAGCTCAAAAAGTAGAAAAAAGAATGGAGGATGTCTTCAAAATCAAGCAAGGAGATTTAGAATTACTTCGATATTTCGTGGATAGATTTCAACGTGAAAGAATGACTTTACCGCATGTACCTGACAGCTAGGAAGCTATAGCCTTCACAAGTAATTTGAACGAAAGGAGCTCGGAAGCCACGAGGAGACTAAAGGAAAGCCTTTGAGAATTTCCTACTACAACGTGGAATGATATTTATAACAAGTACAACACGAAGTTGTGGATTGAAGAGGACACTGTTCCATGATTCCAAAAATAGGAAAAGGTAAGTTCGAGACGTGCAGAAAATTAAAGGACGTTCGATAAAAATAGATACGAGCCTTACATGAGACCTGCGGCAAAAGACTCACGGTCAAGACCAGATAATCAAAGGTACAATCAACAAAACCAGAAACAATGAGTGAAGTTCCTCTTCAAAATTTAGGAACGAGCGAAACAATCATGGGTCACGAGATGATGATAGAGGTTTAAGGCAAGATTCAGTGGTTATAATTTCAATGTCAGCACCTTCGAGCTCGTACCTATTTTGAGAAGCATGGAAAATAAGTTTCGATGGCCAAAATAGATGAGGTCAAATCCAAATTGGCGTGACCCTTATCATTGGTGCGAGTTTCGTAATGATCACGGCCATAAAACCTCTGATTGCAGATTTTTATAGAGTGAAGTTGATCATTTGCTGAAACAAGGGTATCTTACTGAGTTGCTTAGTGAGAAAGTCAAAGAGGCTTACATGAAAAATATGTATGTGCCCCCAAAATCATCATCCTCCAAAAGAACCGTCAACATCATAAGCGGGGGAGAAGATATCAACAGTGTAACGTATATAAGATCCAATAAAGTTTCTAAAGTCACTATTATCCACGGGAAGTGGGTGCAACAAGTCTTAGTGGAAGAAAGTATGACCTTTGACAATGCAGATATGGATGGTGTATTATCTCCATATAATGACGCACTTGTAATATATCTACTTGTATATGATAATAATGTGAAACGAGTTTTGATTGATCCAGGAAGTTCTGCAAATATTATCCTACTTAGGGTATTACGTGAAATGCAAGCTGAATAAAAAATGATACCAAAGGCGCATACCTTGTATGGATTCGATAATTCCAATATAGTAACAAAAGGAGAGGTAATACTAACAACTTTTGCAGAAGGAGTTGTTAAAAAACTAAATTTCTAGCGCTAGATATGGAACTGACTTATAATATGATCATGGGGAGACCGTGGATCCAAGAAATGGATGTTGTCCCATCAACTTTACACCAAGTTATTAAATTCCCATGACGTTGGGGAATTTGACAAATTCGTGGAGATCAACATGCATCTAGGAGTATAAATTCTTTGACAGATGTGAGCACGATGAACAAAGAGAAATAGTAATCCCAGAAAGCAGTTGAGGATATTATAGTTCAAACCTCAACTCAACAGGAATGGATAGATATAGACTCGAGACCTGAAACAATTCAAAAGCCAGAAGGAAATGAAAATATTAAAACAACAATCGAGGAATTAAGATGTAATTTGAACAATGGCTCGAGCGGAAAGTTTATATTGGAGCAAATTTGAACCCAGATATGAGAGGTATAATAATTTAATTTTTAAAAGCTAACGTGGACTGTTTTTCTTGGTCCCATGCTGATATGACAGGTATACGATCAGAGGTAATGACTCACAAGTTAAATGAATACCCATCATTCACACTGATCAAATAAAAGAAGAGAAAGCAAGGAGCTTTCACAAATCAGGTGATTTAAGATGAGGTTCAAAAGTTATTAAAAATTGGGTCTATCCGCGAGGTAAAATATCCTAATTGGTTAGCTAATACCATTGTGGTACATAAACAGAATGGTAAGTGGCGAGTCTGTGTAGATTATACAGAATGTCCAAAAGATTCTTTTCCTCTACCGCATATAGATCAACTAATTGATGCTACTGCAGGGCATGAACTAATAAGTTTTTTAGATGCATATTCAGGTTATAATCAAATCAAAATGGATCCTGAAGATGAGGAGAAAACTTCTTTTATATCATAAATGGGGACTTACAGTTATAAAGTAATGCCCTTTGGCCTCAAGAATGCTGGAGCAACCTATCAAAGGCTAGTCACGAAAAATGTTCCAAGAACTGTTGGGAAAAACCATTGAGGTGTATATGGATAATATTATCGTAAAACCTTAGCGTTCTATAGATCATATATCTTATTTATCTGATACATTTCAAATCCTTCGAAAAGTTAATATGAAGCTGAACCCCAGAAAATGCACGTTTGGAGTTGCATCAGGTAAGTTTTTTGGGTTTTCTTGTTTCTAACCGAGGAATTGAAGTAAATCCCACGCAGATTAAAGCAATAGAAGAAATCCCTGACGTGCTGGCAATTAAAAAAGAGGTCCAAAGAATAACGGGAAGAATTGCAGCCTTGGGAAGGTTCATTTCCAAATCATCAGAGAAGTGTTTCAAAATTTTCTCAGCTCTTAAGAAGCAAGATCATTTTGAATGGAATGAAGAATGCCAACAAGCACTTAGTAATTTGAAAAAATATTTATCAAATCCGCCATTACTTGCAAAACCAAAGACAAGAGAAAGGTTGCTTATCTATCTTGTTGTTTCAGAAGTTTCGGTAAGTGCGGTTTTGGTTCGAGAAGACCAAGGTAAACAATCCCCTATATATTATGTTAGTAAATCTTTACTAGATGCAGAGATGCGGTATCCGCAATTAGAAAAATTAGCACTTACTTTAATCATGGCATCTAGAAAGTTAAGACCATATTTTCAATGTCATCACATTAGTGTAGTAACTATTTACCCATTACATAATATATTGCATAAGCATGAATGGGAGGTTAGCTAAATGGTCTATTGAATTAAGTGAATATCACATACCAACCTAGAACTGCTATAAAATATCAAGTATTAGCTGATTTCGTGGCTGATTTTAGCCAAGGGATGCAATTAGAAGCGGAAATAGAGTTACAAGTTTTCAATGGTGCAAACCCAGAGACTTGGATTTTATTTACTGACGGTTCATCCAATGTAAAAGGCGCAGGTCTAGGAATTGTTCTGGTACCACCTACGGGCGAAACCATTAGTCAAACTATTAAATGTCATTCTATAACTAGCAATAAAGCATAGTATAAAGATGTGATTGCAGGTTTAGAATTGACACGAGAACTCGGCATAACCTAAATTATAGTCAAAATGATTCACAACTCATGGTTAATCAAATGCTGGAGACTTAGACAGCCAGGGAGGCAAGGATGCAGTAGTACTTAGAAAAAGTACAAGAATTAATAAAGCAATTTCAAACTTGGAAGGTTGTACAAATACCAAGAAATGAAAATGTTGAAGCGGATGCTTTAACCAATCTCGCGTCTACAGATGATGTGGCAAATGATGTAAATGCTTCAGTTATACATTTATTTTATTCCGTTCTCGAACCCGATAAGATTGAGTTAAATTTTAATATCTTAACCTGGGATTGGAGGAACGGAATTATTGCTTTTTTTTGCAGTATGGTATCGTCCCTGAGGATAAAATAAAAGCATATGCACTTCGAAAAAAGGTTGCTCGGTACTGTTTAAAACAAGGGAATCTTTACCGTAAAATATTTGATCGTCTCTTAGCAAGATGCCTCGGACCCTCTCAAATAGAGTACGTAATGAGAGAAATATACGAGGGACATTGCGGAAATCACGCAGGAGGAAGGTCACTGGTAAGAACATTAATTAGGACAAAATATGATTGGCCTAAAATGGAAGAGGAAGCAGAAAGTTTCGTGGCTAAATGTGAAAAATGCAAAAGGTACGATAACAACATGCATAGACCAGTAGAGTTATTACATCCAATCATAGCGCCATGGCCATTCATGAAATGGGGAATGGATATAGTGGGTCCATTACCACAAGCTAAAAGACAGGTAAAGTTTCTACTCGTACTTACTGATTATTTCACTAAATGGTTGGAGGCAGGAGCATGAAAACAGGTACGAGAAAAAGAAGTTAAGGACTTCATTTGGAGGAACATAATATGCCAATTTGGAGTACCAAAAGAGTTCATGTATGGTAGTAGTCCACAATTTATAGGATCCCAAATCACATAATTCTTTCAAAGTTGGCAAATCAAAAGGATAACGTCTACAACATACCATCTAGTAGGTAATGGGAAGCAGAATCCACAAATAATATCATTATCAATAATTTGAAAAAGTGGTTACATAAATCAAAAGGTAATTGGCCCGAGGTATTACCTGGGGTTTTATGGGCCTATCGTACATCTGAAAAAACGAGCATAGGAGAAATACAATTTTCATTGGTTTATGGTGATGAGGCTTTGATTCCAATAAATATAGGAGAACCGAGCACGCAGTTTGTACAAGCAACGAAAGAATCAAATAATGAAGAGATGCGGGTCAATCTTGATTTGCTCGAGGGAAGACGAGAAGCTGAACTAATACGAATTGCAACACAAAAATAAGTTATAGAACGATATTACAATCGATGAGCACGCCTCAGATTCTTTAAAATTGGGGACTTGTACTTAAAAAAAGTTTTTCAATCTACAAAGGCTGCCAATTCGGGAAAACTAAATCCAACATGGGAAGGACCCTACAGGGTTCGTAATATTGCAGGAAAAGGATTATATGAATTGGAGAGAATGGATGAAAAAATTCTACCTTCAAACTGGAATATTGTTTATTTGAAGAGATACTACTTCTAAGGAAACACCCACGGTCACGTATCGCCATGTTAATTTTTATTTTTTGAATTGTTAAGGTTTTAGTAATGATTTTAGATGCTAGGCAAAATGTTAACCCGTACTAAATAATGAGTCACGACCTGTAAGGCAAAATGGAGTACACTAAAATTCCTGGCCCAGGGTTACAATTATTCTGATAGAAATACAAAGGGGTTAAGCAGTCTTCATCTTTAATCACACCTCCGAGTCTCGTATGTTTTTCCTTTTAAGGAAAAGGACCATGTGAAAGAAACTAATAAGTGCTCGAGGTTTCATACTTCAACACTCAAACACTTGGGGAACTACATAATAAACACAAACATGTGTACGAAGAAGGCACGTGTACGAAGAAGGCAAAAGGAAATGTGGAAATTTAAGTCTAGAAGAAGCAAGTGCAAGATAAAAGCTATGAAGACATGATATTCATCATAGTGTTCTTTTCCATCAAACACTTATCATAGTGTTCTTTCCCATGAGAACAATGGAGTCACTTCTCAAACCCTTCCTAATGTTCCGAAGTTAAAGGGATCCAATGTACCCTCAAAACAGTTAGGGTAAAGATTATGTATTAAAACAGGTTATAAGGAAAAACCCTGTTTCTATTGTTCTTCTTTTGTAAAAATCTGTTATAAGAAAAATAGTTACGAGAAAGCTATAGATGTAACTCAAATACATGTAAAGTGTTATTCAAAACTTGTCAAAGTTTGAAAATAAAAACTTGTCAAAGTTATTTTCAAAATAAACATATGTGTTCCTATTTCTTTCATCGTATAATAACACCATTATGACGTTGAGACATCTTCTTCATTAAGTGTCGAAATATAAAAGGTCCCTTTTATATAAAACTCATGGTTAAATTATCTAGTCTTGAGATTAACTGAAACATTTTTTAAAGAACAAAGATGCAAACTATTCTCTAAGTCCTTGAAAATAAAAAGGAAAGAATAGAACAAACGGAAGTTTAGCAAAAACTTCTTAAACATTTAAAGCTAAGACTAAGTATAAAACTTAGTCATTCCATTGTTCATACATGGAAATTTCCCCATAAACAAGACTTGAGGACTTGAACTTCTAAAATCAGACCTTAAATGAAACTAAGGTCAGATCACCAATTTTCCAAAAGTAAAAAAAAAAAACACAAAAAACGAATTCATTTCAAATGAATGGTCAGTGAGAAGTTTGAGGAAGAGAAGCACCAACATTAGGAGCAACAGTTCCAATTTGAGCAGGAGCATCTACAGGCACGACTTCAGCCTGGCTGGCAACAATAAGATCGTTGGGGGCAGGAAGAGTCATGACACCCCCACTTGTTTCAATATTTATAGAAATTTTAGTTGTGGGAGTATCACTTACAACAACTTCAACCTTGAGAGCTTTCGCCTCAGGAATTTCAGCTTTAGGAGCTTCAACCTCAAGAACTTCGGCCACGGGAACTTCAATTGCAGGAGAAGGGAGGTCCAGTGGTTGTTGAGCCTTTCCAATCATCTCCATAACCTTAGCTAATTCTGACTCTAAGTTGAAGTCCTCATGACTAACTTCAGTTAAGCCATCACGATGAGAGTTCAGAAAAGCCCAACTTACTTCAACATCTAGTTTTACTTCGAGAAGCTCATAATCTCTTTCCCAAACAGCAAGTTCAGTCTTGAGCTCTTCATTTTCAGCCAAGGTTGAATCGTAAGAAGTTTGAAGGAAGTCATGAGAACTGTCTAAAGCACGAACCTTATCAGTGGTAGCGCTCAAATCCACTTGTGTCTAAGTCAGACTCTGCACCAATTCTCCAACATAAACTTCTATTTGGTTCAGAAGTGCTTTTAGCTCCCTAATTTCATCACTTGACTTGGACAACTACTCCGAAAAAGAACATTCAAGGTGTTCTTTGACCTTCTCAACTTGACTTGAAGAAGCTCTGACCACTACCAACTCAGACGTCAATGCTCGTACCCGCTACTCCAGGCAATTTCTATTTTCTTGCAAATCTTCAATAGTAATTTGTGCGTTCTCAAACTGTCCTTTCCAATTAGCCACCTCTAATTGAGATTCACGAGCCACTTTCTCAGACTCAATAATAGTCTTTTCAGAGTCACGGGCCACCTCCTCTAATAGAAAAATTCTGTCCATTAACTCTGTACCAATAATATTAGCCTAAAAATAATAAAAGTGGAAAGTAAGAATCCAAGGGAAAAAGGAATTTTTTGAAAAAACAAATAAAGGAAGAAAATTCCTTCAAGGTGGCATGAACTATGTCATTCATTAGAGTTAAACAGCTATGACTGTTCATTTTTTCTTTCTCAATTGAGCCAATCAAAGGCTCGAGCCAAACATCAACCTGGTCAAACTTCCTCAAAAGACTGCTGTTGGCGGGAACTTCAGTAGTCACGCTCCTCATGGCAGCACTTCTGCTCGTAGAACCCACCTTTGTACGAAGAACAATAGAAGGGGAAACTACTGAGAGAGGAACACGCTACTACAAAAAAGTCTTTGACAAAAATTATTTAGCGAAAATAAGGAAATTATCGCTAATTAATTATTTATACTGAAGTATTAGTGGCACATGATCAATAGCTAGTAAAAGATATCCTTTTACCGATAATAAAAAAAATTACTGCTAACAAGCACTAATTGAAATCAACTTTTTTTATTATTTTAAGTTTCCCACCTTATAAAAAAATCCCTCCTATTTTTTTTGGATAAAAAATTACATTCCCTCCAATTAAAAAATAATAGGAAAACATATTCTTTTCGAAATTAAAGACGCACGCTAGTCGCAATTTGAAGGTGAGGCACGCCGTAGCAAAACCCACGTGCTTAACAATTACGCTCCGCCAGTCCTCCCTGCCACGTTCTCCGACCATCCCTGGTAACTTTTGTTCTTACCCAGCAGGTTTCTTGAAATCGATTTACAATTGATTTTGGGTTGATGCTGCTCGAATATGCTCAATCGTCGCTGCCAATCTTCTCTCTCTCATTCGTTTCTAACTTCTCTTTTCGTGTAGGTTTTAAGACTGTTGAGTAAATAATTCTTCTCCTTCAATTTCTTGTCTATAGGCAAAAAAATTATGTTTACCAGGTACCAATTTCTAATTGTTGATATCAAACTATAGCTTTTTCATGTTTGCTAAGTTGTTTGTGATATTTGCCTTCTGTTAGATTGATAGTCGATTGATTGAATAGATTCTTCCTTTGTTACTTTATTGTTATTTGTTTGTCTGCTGCTTTTTTGTTGTTTACTCTGATTGATAGTTGTTTGTGATATTCGCTGTTATTTTTGTGTTTACAATTTTTGTTTTCTTGTCTTTGAATTGGTCCCGCAGTATTTTTGCTAAGGCTACTGCTAGGCGGAACTAAGCGAATAAGATTCTGGGTTGTGGCATTTCTATGTTCTGCCTTTTTTTAATTTTTCTTGAACCATGCCTTCCTACTCATTTGAATTATTTTGATCTGCGAACATGATTCTTTGTAAGAATTTTTTGTTCTTGTTTCTGGCTTAAAAGTGGAATATGCATGAATCCCCAAATTTAGGTGTAAACGGGTATAATTTGCAAAAATATGTTTATTCTTGTATTTCTTCTAAAAATGGAGGATGATTAAGTTTTTAATCCCCAAATTCAGGAAATCACAAGAAGAGTATTAAGTTTTTAATCTCCACGAAATGCTTGCCTTTCATTCTGTGGAGTCTCTAGTTTAGACGCTTCATATATAGTGACCAAGTGCTATAAGGGTCAAAAACCGGTGTTATTTTAACATTCTAGACAAATACACTACATGGCTAAACTCTAAATTATAGGATATCAACAATGCATCCTAACAACACAAGTATGGCAGTCCACTGCCGAAATATCCTTTTAGGCGTTGGATATTTTATTAAATTTTTTAAGTTTATACACTTTGTTTCTTTCTTGTTTGGTTAAAGTAGTCTTTAATTGAAATTTTAGATGGATGATTTTTTTAAAAATAATTCATTAGGCAATTGCCTAGGGCTAGTTTTTATAAATATCTAAAGCAAAACAAGTAAAAGTAGTGTCGTGTCTTATAATATGTAAAGACATATGCAAAGGTAATTACATAGCACCTATTACCAGAAATGGGCGAGGATTACTCAATTCAGATATACATTCTTAACTAATTAACCAATGATAAAGAAATATAATAATGTAGTAAGGTTCTTGAATAAAAACTAACACTAAGCATGCCATGATAGCATCTGTATAACTCATTGGCCAGTAACTCTATCTTCCGCGCAAAATGTAGATCATGATTTGACCCATAAGGTGTCCACCCTGCTACATATAGTGAAGGAAAAGGCATAGAAGCAAAGCAGGTATCGTGTAGGCACTCACATAAAGATCGTGGGTGGTACACTCGTTATGTGGCAGTACACACAGTTGATTTGGTGGGAGAAACAAACATCCCCTTCCCTGAGAAGCGGAACTTCGCACGTAAGTTTTTTTTATGTATCGTACCTATTTGTAAAAGTTTTAACTTCTCCTCTGATTTCATTCTTTTCTTACTTTTTTGTAGCAACCATGGGAAATGTAGAACCCGTTCCTAATTTCCGTGGTTGGGTAGATTCAATCTTAAAAGTCGTGCCTATGGAGGAGAGAACTTGGAAATTCATTTCCAATTTACATGGTTGGAAAGTAAAGACTCATGGTACGTATCTCTTATGCTTTTTCGTATGTTAAATTCTTTATTGCTCTTACCTTTCATCCTTCTTTTTATCAGGATTTGATATAAGGGGTATGACAGCTGAGGTAGTCGTTGCCCTTCGAGCTTCTTCTAGCTCATCACTTTCTTTAGAAAGAACTCATGTCATGATGCCAAATAGAAAAGATATAGAAGAAGATTCTAAGAATGAGGAAGATGAGGATGCCTCTTTGATAACTAGACCAAGAGCTAGGAGACGCATTGCTTCCGAGGATGAAGCTGAAATTACTCCTACCCATGCCTCTCTCTCCGGTCATGTTCTCATTCCTTCTGATGATAAAATCACTCCAAGAGACACCTCTGAGTATATTAAACATCTCTTTGTTAGTGGTTTTGAAAGTGGAGAACATGGGCAAGTTCTTGATGAAACTCCTCTCTCTTCTTCTATTATCGTTCCTTCTATTCCTCCCTTGGTTTCAAGTGCTTCCTTGCATGTTTCATCTGCTAATGCTCCCTTACCAACTTCTTTTCCCTTACCTGCTTCAGATCCTTCGACTCCTATTATTTTCACTTCTTCCACCGCTCCTCCTTCTGTAGCTCTCCTACCTTTGTTCATCAGGCAGGGGAGGGTTCCAGTAATAGAAATTTAGCTATGAGGAGCGTTATACTAGAAGTTCCTGCTAATAACAGTCTTTTAAGGAAGTCAGGTAGGGCAGACGTTTGGCGTGAGCCATTGAATGGAGATATTGATAAGAAGAAAATGAGCAGTCATAGTTGCGTAACGCTGATGAATGACATAGTTCATTCTACTCTGAAGGTACTTTTCTTCTTCTATTTTTACGAGCTTTCGGTTTTACTTTTAGACTCTAACCCTTATATCTTATCATTGAAGGCTCACCTCATTGGTACTAAGTTGATGGGAAGAATTTCCCTTTAGGAAAAAAGTCTGTGAGTCTGATAAGTCTATCCATGAGGCTGAGGAAATAGCCAAGGGAACCCAGCTAGAAGCAGCTAACTGGAAAGAACAATTTGAGAGTGCTTAGGGAACCATAGAGGAATTGCGAGAGAGTAGAAATCACCTGGAGCAATAAAAGCGAGGTTTGACTTCTGAATTAGTAATTGCGAAGGCTTCTTCGAGCCAATTTGAAAAAGATAAGGAGCGTCTTGAATGTGCATTTTCAAAACAATTATCAAAGTCAAGTGAAGAAGCCAGAGAACTCAAGGCACTCTTGGACAAGAAGGAAGAATATGCAGGGGAACTACTGCAAATCTTGACTCAAGCTCAGGCTGATTTAAAGATTTCCTCTGAAAAAATACGTGCCTTAGAGAGTTCTCATGTCTCCGTCGAAGCTTCCCTTGATTCCCATTTAGCTGAGCACCAAGTGTTGAAGAATGATCTTGATATGTGGGAAAAGGGAGTATGAACTTTTTTAGGAGAATTTTAATGTAGAGGTGAGTTGGGATTTTCTAAATTCTCGTCGTGATGCTTTGATGAAGGCCACTCAAGAAAATTTTGATTTACAATCAGAATAGGCCAAAGTTTTAGATACTATTGAGAAAACCCAACAACCACTTGACTCTCCTGCACTCGAAGCACATGTGGCTGAAGAACCTTTGAATAATAAATTCGTTGTTGTGGCAGTTGAAGTGAGAATGTTACAATTCCAGCTCCCAAGGATGAAACTTCTATGACACAGCCTGTGAAAGTAGAAGCTCCCATGACTCTTGCTTCCCTCGATGAAATTAGTACTTCAGGCCCAGCTGAGACCGTTCTTTATTACTGCTTCTTCAGAAGTTACTACCGTATCTGTGGTTGTTTCTGAAACTTCTAACAATCCAACCCTTCAGTGACCAGTTGAATATGTTTCGGACTTTGTTTTTTTATTGATTGGTGGTTTGGTTTTATCCTTGGCAGTTTTAAGGAATTTTTTGGTGAAGTCCCCAGTTATCATAATGGGGCGTTTGTAAAAAATATTTTGCTGACTAAGTTTTTACTTCGTCTTTTTTAATCATATTAAGAATTTTTCTGAATACTTCTATATGTTCTATTCTTGCCTTTTTATTTACTAAGAACTTATAGAATAGCTTAGAATTTTATCCTTTGAAAATCCTTTATGATTCTTCTCATGAGTTATTAGCATGAGGTTTATAAAAAAGGACACTTTTATATATCGATACTTAATGAAGAATACGTCTCAACTTCATAATGGTGTTACAATACGATGAAAGAAATAGGAACACACACGTTTTGTTTGAAATAACTTTGACAAGTTTTTATTCATGAACTTGGACAAGCTTTTGAATATTACATGTATTAAAATACATCTATAACTTTCTCGTAACTATTTTTCTTGTAACAGATTTTACAAATTATAAAATAAACAAGGTTTTTCCTTATAACCTATTTCAATACATAGTCATGACCCTATCTTCATATATTAGGAAGGGTTTGAAAGATGACTCCGTTGTCCTCATGAGTTTGACAGATGACTCTATTGTTCTTGTGAGAAAAAACATTATGTTGAATGTCTTATGTTTACATTTGTTGAACAGAATGATTGTTAGCCCGAGTTTTAGTTGGAGTTTTGAAGATTAACAAATGAACTTATGGAAGGACCTAGTCTATCATGTACTACACAGTCTGAATCAACCAGTGCACATGTGAAGCACGTGAGGAAGATATGTACTAAAGATCACGCATCAATATCTTCTGAACGTAATCGAAAAGGTTGCATTTGGGATATGGAGGACAGTCTCCTTATGTGAAGAGAACTTGATCGTAAGTTAGGATAAGAGTTGTAGTTTGTATTGGCTAAGGACTTAACTGGACTACGGATAGAAGTGAAGTTGTAATCAAACGCTAACTACTAACTCAATATATTATTGTATTGGTTCTCTTTTATAGGTAACACATACAAAAGCAGAAGTAAAGCATATTTGAGAGCAAGTAAAGCGAGTCTGGTTTGCAAGCAATATATGCAAGATACAAGTGTATACGCCTGAAGCTACATGAACTAAGAGAGAAGAACCAGCTCCATATGTGTATTTATTTCTAGTTCAATTGTAGTAGATTTTTCATATTGTACCTCTCATATTTATTAGAAGAAATTGTATTAGGTACCCCATATAATCAAGTTAGAGTTAACTTGATAGTGTCGCAGCAGCTGAGGTTGTGTGCCACACTGGGATTGGAGTTTAATCCTTAGGTTTATGTAACGACCCGTCCCAACACTGTGTGAATATTGTCCGTTTTGGACCTAGCTCGCACAGATTTTTTCCTAGGGAACTCAGTTAACCCCAAAACGCGTCCACATATGTTGTCCAAGGCCTTACTAATATAGCCCAGGACTCCCCTCTCATTTCTGATGTGGGACTCCTGTGAGCTACAGTGAACAAGTTACCACTCACTCACCCCACCAACAAAGGCACAACGTCCTCGTTGTGGGTACCCACCCATCATACACTGGAGAGTCGGCCCTGATACCAACTTGTCACGACCCAAACCCGATCGTGATGGCACCCAACCCTAAAACTAGGTAATCCTGACCAACAATCGCTTCCAATTTAACATTTAGTCTCAAAACCGACAATTTAAGAATATTATAGTAATTTTATAATAATAATCCGAAAATATTAATGAGTAATAAGAACAAATACGAAAATTGATAAACACCCATAAGATCTAGGGTCACTAGTCTAGAGCCTCTAACATAACTGAGTAATAATAAAAGTATCTGAATAATAATATAAAAATCTGGGAGAGTATGTAATAATAATAAACTCAGAAAATAATGAAGAGCAGCCAGGTCCTGCGAACGTCATGCAGCTACCTCAACGACTCTGGGAATATCTCTGGAGACTACGAGAACCAGCTAAGCCTCCGGTGTACTTGAATCTGCACACAAGGTGCAGGGAGTAGGGGTGAGTACTACCGATTCAGTGAATAATAAGTATTGAAAATAACTGAAAGTAAGAAATCCACGAAAGACCATAACGCAAAGCTATAGCTAACAATCCTATAACTTAGCTACAGGCTAACAGCATATCAGTATCACAACAACGACCAAGTATTAGATAAAGATGCAATGCAATGCATATGAATACGCTGCAGCGTGCAGCCCGATCCATTTGTCATCGACGGCGCTCACTGGGGTGTGTACAGACTTCGAAGGGGCTCCTTCATCCCAAGCGCAATATCATATATAACCGTTGCAGCGTGCAGCCCGATCCAATGTACATAATCGCTATGGCATGTAGCCTAATCCATGCTCAGTCCACAGTATGCATAAGAGTCACATAACAAAATTCAACTTATTTTCTAGTTTCCAATTCTTAGGAAGAATATAATTTAATTATTTAATTTCAGGGGAAGTGACTTAGCATTTTATTTCGGTGATTAAACACAGGACTGAGATCAATGATTATGCAAATCATGTTATCTCACAGATATTCACCCTAGACGGGTACTACAGATCGGCACAAGGCCCCAAACATGGCATTAAGCCCAATTATCAACAACACAATGCGCGTATCAGACGCCAATAATTTATTCAGCTCTCGGGATTGACCAAGTCACACCCAATCATTTACAACCCCGAACCTGCCATGGGGTCTGAGTCACGCCCTAACATAGCGTCACGATGTGATAAACCGGGGTTTCAAACCCTTAGGCCTTCGTCTATACAAACGACTCACCTCTAACCGGTCGTAGACTAGCCAGCGGCCCTTTCCTCTTGTATCGACCTCTTCGCGCGTCGAATCTAGTCAAAATCCCAAGAAATATATAAATATGGGCTAAATAAACATAACCCAACAGAAATTATTCGGAAAACACTAAAAATCACGAAGTTGGCAAAACCCGAGCTCCGGGACCACTTCTCAAAAAATTCTGAAAATTACATCTTTGGATTCCTTATTCCGTCACGAGTACGTACATATAAAGAACACCAAAATCGGAGTCTGTTTGACCACTCAAATCGACACCTAAAGATCTCATAATCTCAGGCCCTAAAATCCTATTTTTCTATTGTTTTTCATAAATTAAAGGTTGAGATTATGGTTTATAATTACCTATAAATGAGTTTTAATAATCAGATAACTTACCTCTGCGATACTCACTGATTTTCTCTCTTAAAAATCGTCTCGGAAGCTTCTTCTTGTTCAACAATTGGAAGAAAACGCGACCTATTCAAGCGTTTTGCTGCTCCCAATGTATTCCTTATGAAATTCTAATGAATTTAGGCTTTTGAATCACTCAATTTAACTTATAATGAAGGAGATATGTAAGTTTTAAGATTTGCAAATAGTGCAGGTTTTTAATACGCCGTCAGGGGCAACTTGATCATTAACTTGAAAAATCTGGGCAAACCTTGGTAAAACGGCCATAAAATACTCATACGATGTCCAAATTCGACGATTCTTTTTGCTACAGGTCCATAATTACGATACGAATCTAGGCTTCATTAAATACAGTAATCGGAGCTAATTTGTTCAATATTATATCATTTATGCTTGAAGAAACGACGTCGAAGCATAAGAAAAACGAGCACAACGCAGCCCAAACCTATCCAAAACTCACCCGAACTCCTCGGGACCGAATACAAACATACTAAAACATAAAATATGATCAATAAAACTTAGTTTCACTCTCAAAACACCAAAACTAACATCAAACACCAAATTTACATCGGATTCACGCCTAAGTTCTTCTAAACTTCCGAAACACACATTTGATCCAAAACCTGACCTAAACACCTCCGAATGATCTGAAAATTTGCACGCATATCCAAAATTACCTAACGGAGATATTGCAATTGTCGGAATTTCATTCCAAACCCTCTAACTCATAAGTCAATGCTCGGTTGACGTTTCCAAACTAACTTTCTCATAAAGAGACTAATTGTCTCATTTCTATCCAAACTCCATCTGAATTACTTCAAAATCTTCAAATACATATATTGAAACATATAAAAGCAAAAAACGGGGAAAAGGGGCAATAATTCACGGGACAACATGTCACGTCGTTACATTTTCCCCAACTTAAACAAACGCTTGTGCTCGAGCGTGCCCAAAGTTGCACTAGGATCTAACCAATCTCCGAATCACCTTACTAATCATATACCCGGGGTGATCCCACGTCACCCTAACTCACATATACCCGATAATACAACACGCTAAAATTTCACAGGCCGTCTAGACCATAACCGTAGAGTCACATTGCACCTCTGAAACCATACACAAGATCAAAACCTCACATTTATACTCAGAATGAGCTTGAACCGACTGTAATAACCCAAACCTGCAACCTCAGGTGCACTCACATGATATATCACATAATCCTAACACTCAAAACGATAATTTATATCCACAGTAGCTGTCCACAACAACCATGTACCGATAGAAACACCTTATTAGCTGGAGTCTTATCCCAACACTGCTATACTCTATCAATGATAATAAACACACAGTAGACCATAACCATTTCTTATATCAACCATTCACAAAGACATTGCTTCCCCTTTGACTAATACCACAATAGATCTCCGAGCCGAAACTCGATATTAGCCTTCCAACAAGCTGAGACCAAATCCGTTCGTACCCATTAATGACCCCAAAGGTCTCTTCTGACCAAACACACCATCTTGGTGATATGACACTTCAATACGACCTAATCCCAACTTACATAACGCACACACCAATAAAAGACGGTCTGAACATACTCAAGTCATGAAAATGACTCAAACAAAAGAGCTGCACCTTAAGCTCATCAATACTGTTACAACACAAGGCTGAGACCCCATCTCACATCATAGGGATAGAATACCTAAACCTTTACCGAAAGATCTAATCTCCACGTAGCCTCGCTATAATGCACGATCTCATCCAACACCATTCCACATGAAGCACCTCGAGTCGCTATACTCGAACTTGACAACACTCACTGATTGATGTCTGAACCCAAGCAATCCGTCACACTCATGGTGAAGAGGGTTATATACACCATTCAATCCTGAAATAACCCAGTCGATGCGCTATTCGCCGAGCAACTCCTAATACGGACTTTCCTCAGAAACCAGGAAACAAGGCATACAAAGTAACACACGGAAACTATCCTCAACGTCATACCACTGTGGCGCGCAACCCCATCCAGATAACATACCTTGTGGCGGCGTGCCACCCGATCCACTAAAATATCTCACATAGGGAGATGCACATCGAGCCGAATTCGCTCATAATCAGAGAGTACCAAGTATCGGTCGCAAGCACACTGAATGCTTAATCATATCTACTTATGGCGGTGTAAGCTACAAAACTCAACTTCCACTATGAATCTCGATAGTGCCGCACCATATGTGCCCGTAGTTCGTAAATCATAACATCTTGCAATGTAGAAACAACTCATAGATCTCTCCAGATCGCTGATAAGCTCAGTAATGGTCGAGTCAACTTATCTCTCGACAATACAATTCGGATCCAATCGAGTCGATTCAGACTGGAACACCCATCTGAAAAGTCCCTTAATGCCGGAACTGAATCACTGGTAGAAACCTCTACACTGTCTCTAGCCTCAAAGGCCAAATTAAGGAAAGCAACTCCTACCAGCTGTCTACTGGTCCTTGGAACACAACCATTACGCTAGGACATAGTCCAATGCACCTCGCCACGCAACCTGTGGACATGATCCACAACCACTACATAGACTGCCTCGGAGAACTCCCAGTCTCCCGCTCCATATAACATACAAATCATTATTCCTGGTCCCACATTCCTCCGTATGAATAATTATGACACATCAAGTACCCATTCATTCAATGAAAGATATTCTAAGATTTCCCTGTGCCATCGACAGACTCATATGCCAACAATTGGTCCAATAGGAAACTGCCGCAATCCCACCGAATTGTTGTCAGTTTACATCACCTTCCCCTCTTACTGAACGTATACTCTCGTCAAATTACTAGAATAGTAATAACATCTTCCATAATCATCTGAGGATCGCTTCTTAACTCACATGCAGCTGCCCGAGCTGCTTAAGAATTTAATGACTTTCCATGCGGAACTGAACCGTACCTTACACACACAAATCCCAATCCTCCACAACAGACCGCACATACCATAGCATACTAGGGTAACCTGAGAACTCCATCTCCCTTTTTCCTAACCACAAGCTATACTGCTAGGACCAAATCCTTCTACACACACCAGCCTAAGCAAGCTATCCGAGCTCAAAAGCTCTACCGCCTAGTACCCGTAAGGGCTCATTACCTCGAACAGAACAAGGAATTGATCATATCTTTACCATACCGATTCGGTCCGCTAACAAGCTACTTCATTTGTCTAGATTTCTTTCTGATTCATTTTCAACCTTATATACTCTCTTGCTATAGCACCACAATGCCTCAACCCAGGCTTACCACACGAGACTCAAACGTAAAACCACACTATCTAAGACCCATAGGCCACTACACACTCTCTCAGACATTCCCAAACATACCATTTCAAAAATACCCTACTTTGAAGAACTTCTTGCGAATCTTAGTCCGCTACCATTACTCCCAGATACTGATACATAGAATCTCGTAATTGACGTAAAAATACCGCAAGTCTTGACCTGTTCTAATGAAAACACTGATTTAGTCACCCACTCAACCTTAAAACATCCGAGTGCTACATATAGAATCTACAACACATCAAAATCATTCTCAAGAGTCATCCACTCTTATACCCACTGCAAATTACTTGACTTAACGAATCGAACCACTCGTGCCTTATCAGCACTCTGATACCTCAGGACATGACCTCAGTCCGATGCAAACAAACCACTTCCTTCTCTTTACACTAAGCATTCTTTATCAATAACTCAAGACATCCTATTATTTTTTTCACATCACTAAGCACCATATAGCCTTCGTCTAAATTTTTGCTTCACTCGAGCCATCCTCGGCATAAAATATGCAACCAGAAATGATTCACCCGTATGCATCAAAATTAAAACTAACATAATACCTAATCGTACAATCGGCTAATCAACAGAAACCTCCCCAACTTAGCTCGAAGCCATATATACCACAACACATATACATCTTTTGTTGTCGTAATATCATGGTGAGATTAAACTCACACTTTCATAAGCTTGTGGAAACACGAATCATCAAAAATTTTAACCCTTCTGCAATTCTTGCATTCATTCACACAACGGTTAAGCCCACTCTTTAGGCGACAAAACTTTTACTAAGTCCCAAATTTTTACAAAAATTTTGGCAGAGTTTCCATTGTAATTGGACCTATCCACCTGCCAGAGAATCACCCAAAACTATCCCAAAAGCACGTCCATAACTTGATAAGGAATCATAAAGTATATCAACAACATTAATCTCAATACTACATGTATTCTATTATCAAAATTGATATATGGACATGCGTTACATCTATTCGAATCATAACCCATAGAAAATACCTTTCAATTACACATGAAATCTTCTCACGATATACATAAGAATCGCATCATTTCAGAACACTCCGCAGGAGATAACCCACCTGCTTCACCTAAATATAACATCTCTGCATATCCTCCATCTTCAGATACATTACACAGCTACTTAGTCTTCCTGAGTCTGAACTCATATCGTGTCACGCAATTTACTTCACTCCACTAGGAGACTTGAAAAGATTCTTCATCCGCCTATATTCGGGCTACACATCGAACCACAATAGGAAACAAATTGATTAATACTTCATCCATCATCTAGCAGACTTCGTCGTCACTACCAAGTCATATAATTGCATATCGCAACACTAGCATACCCGTCGCACGGATACCAAACTGCCATTCCGGCTAATAGCGACAATATTGAACATCTAAGTTTAAAACACTTGCTCACACGATCAGCACCTCAGTGCTTAAGTCCTAGGCAATATCCGGCCTCAAGTCCTCCAGACTGGCCCAACATCATCCTCAGGAAGATTACATCTTGCCCCTCGGTCGGGGAATCGCAATCTATCAAAGCACATATAATACAGAGCGCTCATGCGTGCATACAGGCGTGAGGAAGGAATTTCAAGAGTTACTCTTTCAGGCTGAATCAAGGATGCATGATAAGATTTCAAGAAAGTGGGGTGTTTCCTAAAGGTTTTGTTGCCTCCTGCTTATAAGTGTGGTGCACGACACACCCATAAACAAGGCTCAATTAAACCGGCTCATGACTTGTGAGTCCTAGTAACCTAGGCTCTGATACCAACTATAACGACCCGGCCCAACACTGTGTGAATATTGTCCGCTTTGGGCCTAGCCTGTACGGATTTATTCCTAGGGAACTCAGTTACCCCCAAAACGCATCCACATATGTTGTCAAAGGACTTACTAATATAGCCCAGGACTCCCCTCTCATTTTCCGATGTGGGACTCCTGTGAGCTACAGTGAACAAGTTACCACTGCACTCAGGCCATCATCTATACAAACTACTCACCTCTAACCGGCCGTAGACTAGCCCACGATGCCCTTTCCTCTTGTATCGACCTCTTTGCGTGTTGAATCTAGTCAAAGTCCCAAGGAATACATAAATATGGCCTAAATAAACATAACCCAATTGAAATTATTCGAAAAACACTAACAATCACGGAGTTGGAAAAACCCGAGCTCCGGGGCCACTTCTTGAAAAATTTTGAAAATCACATATTTGGATTTCTCGTCCCGCCACGAGTCTGTACATACAAAGAACACCAAAATCGGAGTCTGTTTGACCCCTCAAATCGACCCCTAAAGATCTCATAATCTCAGGCCCCAAAATTATATTTTTCTACTGTTTTTCATAAATTAAAGGCTGGGATTATGGTTTATAATCACCTATAAACGGGTTTTAATAATCAGATAACTTACCTCTGCGATACCCACTGATTTTCTCTCTTAAAACCCGCCTCGGAAGCTTCTTCTCGTTCAAAAATTCGAAGACAACTCGACCTGCTAATTATAGGTATACTTTTCACGCTTTTGCTGCTCCCAATGGATTCCTTGTGAAATTCTAATGAAATTGGGCTTTTGAATCACTCAATTTGACCTTATAATGAAGGAGATATGTAGGTTTTATGATTTGCAAATAGTGCAGGTTTTTAATACGCTGTCATGGGCAATTTCATCATTAACTTGAAAAATCTGGGCAAACCTTGGTAAAACGGCCATAAAATCCTCATACGATGCCCAAATTCGACGATTCTTTTTGCGACGAGTCCATAATTACGATATAGTGCTTCATTCAAAACAATAATTGGAGCTTATTTGTTCAATAGAATATCATTTATGCTTGAAGAAACGACATTGAATCATAAGAAAAACGAGCACAACGCAGCCCAACCCTATCCAAAACTCACTCGAACTCCTCGGGACCGCATACAAACATACTAAAACATAAAATATGATCACTCAAACTTATTTGCACTCTCAAAACACCAAAACTAACATCAAACACCAAATTTACATCGGATAAGCCTAAGTTCTTCTAAAACTTTTGAAACACACATTTGATCCAAAACCCGACTCTAAACACCTCCGAATGATATGAAAATTTTCACGCCTATCAAAAATCACCTAACGGAGATATTTCAATCATCGAAATTCTATTCCGAATCCTGTAACTCATAAGTCAACGCTCGATTGACTTTTCCAAACTAACCTTCTCATAAAGAGACTAATTGTCTCATTTCTATCTAAACTCCATTCGAATTACTTCAAACTCTTCAAATACATATATTGAAACATATAAAAGCATAAAACAGGGAAAACGGGACAATAATTCACGGGACGACGGGTCAGGTCGTTATAGTTTACAAAGAGTCTTTGTAAATGTTGTTTGGCTCATTGATTTTTAGTACCCTATTGAGTAGTAGGTCGTGGTTTTTTCACCTTTTGAGCCAAGTGTTTTTCACGTAAAAATCTCTGTGCACTTTACTTTCAGTTCTTATTATTTTGCAAACTTCTGTAGTCAGAACGCTTAGAAGAACCAGGTTCTTCTAACGTGAAAATTAGGTACCACACAAATCACCCCCTCTCCCATGTGTGGTATTGATGTTTATTGACATCAATGATGAACGCTGAAGCCTCCGTAACTTTTGCTCAATACTTGTCTCTTTATAGCTGGATTTTTCATTTAAATCTTGCTCAATCTCGATCAATTTTTATTCGATATTCGTATTTGTTTATCTGCACGTATCTGTGTATAATATGTAGTCCTCCAAGTGTTTGAGCGGTGAAGTATGAAGCTTCGAGCACTTGTTTATCTCAATTTGGTCCTTTTTCTGAAACAGAAAAACATACAGGACTCGGAGGTGCAATAATAGACGAAGAATGCCTAACCGTGTATATTTCCATAAGATTAATTGTAACCCTGGGCTGGGAATTTTAGAATATTCCATTTTTCCATGCAGGTTGTGACTCATCATTTGGCACGAGTTAGGGTTTTCACCTAGCATCTAAAATTGTTAGCAAGATTTTAAAAATTCAAATAAAAATTCTATCATGGTGATACCTGACTGTGGGTACTTTCTTAGAAGTAATATCTATTTAAATGGACAACATTCCAATGTGAGGTTAAAACCTTGTCATCCATTGTCTTCAACTTGTATGCTCCTTTTCTTGCAATGTCACGAACTCTGTAGGGTCCTTCCCACGTTGGACTTAGCTTTCCTGAATTAGCAGCCTTTGTAGATTGGAACACCTTTTTAAGCACGAAGTCCCCAAGTTTGAAAAATCTGAGGCGTGCTTTTCAATTGTAATATCGTTCAATTACTTACTTTTGTGCTTCCATTCTTATCAATGCAACTTCTTTTCTTCCTTCGAGCAAACCAAGGATCACCCGCATCTCTTCATCATTTGATTCCTCCGTTGCTTGAACGCCCTGTGCTCGGTCTTCTATTTCAACTGGAATGAAGGCCTCCATATCATAAACCATTGAAAATGGTATTTCTCTCGTGCTTGTTTTTGTCGTTGTACGATAAGACCATAATACTCTAGGTAATACCTCAGGCCAATCACCTTTCGAATCTTGTAACCTTTTCTTCAAATTGTTGATAATGACTTTGTTTGTGGATTTCGCTTGTCCATTGCCCACTGGATGGTATGGCGTAGATGTTATCCTTTTAATTTGCTAACTTTAAAGAAATTCCGTGATTTAAGCTCCTATGAATTGCGGACCACTGTCACACACGATTTCTTTTGGTACTCCAAAACGGCATATTATTTTTCTCCATATGAAGTCTTTAACACTACAAAAAAAACCCCAATTGCTAACGGATTTTACCAACGCCCCGAATTTGTTTGTGTATTAGCAAAAAATTGCTAACCAAATGGTAACTAATTTATTTTTCAGAATTTAGTAACAGATTCCTAACGAATTGCCAACCAAAATGTTACTAACTAAATAATTTAGTTGGTAAATATGGCGGGAAAAATAGGCGGCTAATATAGCAACTGCGTACTAATAGATTACCAACTCAAATGTTACCAACAAATATTTTTTGTTGGTAATATTACCAACGGACTACATATCCGTTGTTAAATATGGTGTAAAAATGAAGTATTATTTATTAACAGATTAGTAACGAATTACCAACCAATTATTTACCAACAGAAAGATTTTGTTGCTAATTTTACCAACTAATTTAAAATGCGTTTGTAAATTACCAACCGAATGGTATCTGTTAGTAAACTTGCCGACTAAAACTTAATCGGGTTGGAAAACTTTATTAATAGATCAAGATTTTGGTTTGTAATTTATTAGTAGATTGAAATTAATTATTAATATTATTTATGATACTTACATTATTAATGGAAGAATAAGCGAAAGTATGATCGATCTGAATTGTTCGAGTACATCAAATCATACATTTTAACAAAATCATAAATTAAAAATCATTTTATCTCAATAATTAAGAACCAAAAAATTATATATCTTTTAGACTTTTATTCGATTTCTTTGAATATATTTATTATTTATAAATTATCAATAATATTTTTGGGTATTATTTTTACTTATTTCTTAAATTCAATTTAAAGTATACGCTTTAATTAGTGTTATATTCAATTCTCTGTCTCTATTTTTCTTTCTATATGTATACATATATTTTGGGTTGCTTCTGAGCCTTTATTGACTAGTTCTTACGTTGTTTAACTAGCTTGTGCTCGTTCGACTTTGTGTTGAGGGTTTGGCTTATTCTTGATATTGGAAGTGCGCTTCAATTCAGAGCGAGGTGAGTCTCTTTCCTAACCTTGTAAGAGGGAAATGTCCCCATAGGATTTATAAATGAATAATTGTTGCTAAATGCGGGGGATACGTGCGCACTACGTGACGAGAGTTGGTGCTTAGCTACTACTATATTAATTATCCGGGTAGTTTAGGACCCATGACATCATGCCTAATTTATGAAATCTCTATGTCAGTGATATCTCCTAGGATGTACTAGGGACTTGAAAGAGGATAAAAGTAAATTTGTATACTTGTTGAACTATTGTATGGCATAATTGGATATTTATGTGCCTTCGTTTGTATATATACATGATATTTGCTTGATATTTGTGGATCGAGCCGATCGCCTAGGTATGAATAGATGCATCTATAGGCGGCCGTCGACCCTCGGCAAGTGCAAAATTTATTTCTATTGGTTCGGACAGTCGCCTCGGCATAACGTGCGGATGATTATTGTGTGAAAACTCATACTCACATTGTTCATTATTATACACAAAAATAGAAATAGTAAATCATGTAAGAATGCATCTTGCCATAAACTGCTGATACTAGTAGCTTTCTATGCTTATAAAATATTTCATATATTATTTGACCTTAGTAAGTATTAAGTCGACCTCTCGTCTCTACTTCTTCAAGATTAGACGGGATACTTACTGGGTACATGTTACTTATATACTCATGCTACACTTCTGTACTTAAATGTAGAGGATCTGAGGCTGGTGGATCTGGTTATCACTCGGGTGCGCATCAGTGGGCCATCTGGGACTTCTATGGTGAGGTGCTTCCCCTTCATGACGATCTGCAGCCGAAGAATAGTCTTCTTTAATTTGTAATTTATTTTTTTGTCTATCCTGATTCAGACAGTAGGATAGTATAGTATTCTTTTGTGTATATTCTACTAGTTCCCGTAGCTTGTGGCACAAGGTTCTGGCACACACATTAGTAGACTAGTTTTGGGCTGTATCATTATATGCTTCCTACATTTCTTACTGTATTTGGTTTCTAAAACCCCATTGGGATCCTTTATCTTTTCTTAAAAAAATTATAATTTTTGATAACTTGGAAATATTTTCTGCACTTGGCTTGTCCGGCAAGGTTGATGGGCGCCATCATGACCTATTATGAAAATGGATTGTGACACCAATAAGAGTTTAAGTAGTAGTAAAGGATTCAAGTCGTATATATAAGAGTCCTTCATAGTCTAAAACCTTCGATTTTTTTGTGATAAATATGAGTTATTATTCGATTCTCACTATTTTTAGGATCTATGACACCGGCGAGAATGGTACTAAAAAATAAAATATAATAATAATTAAGTATGAGATTTGAGAAACAATTAATCTTTTTTCACGTTGTGTTTTTAATTAATTAATATCCAATGATTATCTATATTTAATTTTATCAAGAAGTTATTTCAATTTTATGATTATTTATATACAACCTAAACAACTCTAATATTTGACATGGTCAGTGTACGCGTATATCGGTGTGGATAATAATACTAGTTCTAATATTAATTAGAAATAATTTCATTGCGTATTCGAACAAAGAATAATTAGCTAAATTATGTTTGGACCTAGTTTATATTTAATAATTCAAACATGAGTGCAATTAAAATTTTATTATTTTATATAAATAGTTTGGTGCATTAAAATTTATTAATTTGTATGATAATATAATAACCAAACGATACATGTATTTAGTTAGTATTAATATAGTTTAATTAAGAATAAAAAATAAAATGGTTAAAAGAAATTACAAGAATGTACAATTTTTTGTTCTTTGTCGTTATGTGATTTTATTTAAATGTGTAATTTATGTTTAATAAAGTGTTAATTAATATGTGTTTGATTAATTTCTTTTGATTTTTATAGGAATTGTTTAGGAGTTTATTTAATTTTGGTTAGTTGAGAAAGAAGAGAAAAGGGCTAAAATTGCAAAGAAAACGTGGCCAATTGAGTCAAGTCCGGACCAATTTAATGGCAAAAACACCCAAACCTTAGCCCAATAGTCCCCAAAGTCCAATCCAAACCACCCCTGCAACTGACCCAGTCGCGACGACCCATGTAACGACCTGCCCCGCCTATTCCTTAATCCTGGCCGTTGATCTTTCAAGATTAACAACCGAAGATCACCTCACCCCTTTTAATTAATCAAACACCTAAAACCCTAAAGACCACTTCAAACTAGCCGCCTCTATGCTTTCTCGAACCTTCTCCTCTCTTCTACAAACCGTAGCTGCTCCACTCAAATCCCAGTCCCAATTCGATAATCACATGGAAATCTTCCATGATTCCTTTCCTTTCTTGCACACACGGAGACGCTTACCGTCTCTTAAACATTACAATCATTTGGTACTTGATTATTTATGGAAAATGAATCACCGATGTTCGTTCAACTCCGATTATGTATTATCTTCATGTTTCTGACCTGATACACTCACTTCCAGATCTTATTAGTCCGAGTAATTGAGACATTTTTACTATTTTTGTTCATCTTTTCAAACTAGGGTTTGCCTAATTCTTCTTAAATTGATTCTAACTGATTTTGCATGCTATTATTGATGTTTTCGAGTTCTTTATCCTTTGTTTAGTTTGTCTGCAACTGGTTAGTGCACTATTCTTTGACACTTCTTCTTCTTTTTATTCATGTTTGTGTTATATGCATTACTGATATTTGGATTTCCCAGAGTTAATTTTAATATTATGACCCTCATATACAATTTTGCTTGTTTTAGTTCTACTTTGTAGTTCCCCTAGCTTTAATTATATGGGAGTTCTGATTTTAACTCACTTGTGGATAGCTATGTTGATTCATGATGCCTGCCTGACTCGTAATTGAAACCTCATTGTTGGTTGTGGGACCTTGTTTTGATTTCTTATACTAAGACCCTTATGAAACTATCTTCCTTCTCAAATTGCATTCTTCACGTTGAATCCTTTATGCATAATTTGCTGTATATCTGCAAATCTATCAATATATTTATCCTAATATGCTATTCTTAATGCGTTCTCATTAGGTGTGTCCAACTTGAATAATTTCTAATCATCATGTTTATGAATAGTTGGTTGCTTGTACCTGTTGCTTATTCTAAGTTGGTTCATTGCCTTGTTTTGTACTTTTATGATAACCAACTCATGCCTAGAATGTGTTCTAATTCATGTAGAGATATTCATGCCCAACTCTTTATCTTTCTGGAGCTCTACTATTAGCTATGACTTTTTCTCATGCCTTTGTAATTGTATCATGTGCTTTTCTTGACCTGCTTAGCCCTGTGTTCCCCAGTATTAGTTAAGACCTTTAGAGTAAATCTCGTTACCAACATTTTTACCTATATGTGGCCACCTAGTACGTGGTTCGATGCTTGTTTGTCCTATTGATTTGAAAACTGACATGTCTTCTATTTATTATAAGTTTTTGCTGATACTCAGCATGTTCAAGTTTTCTCATGCTCAACTAAGTAATTGCTTGATCATGAACCTGTTATGTTATATTGTTTTCACTAGACCTTCATGTTAAAACTTATGTGTGAAGGCTATGCTCTACTTGATCGTGTCTATGAGTCTATTAGATTTCCATGTTAAATCTTGTGGCTAAAGCTCTTTTAGGCTAATTCTGAATCAGCTTGCTCTTGAAAGTCTTTTGTAATAGTTCACTATCTTATGAGGGTCAATCCTGTCACTTTAGGTTTATTTCTAACAATACAAGCTTGAACCTTCCTTGTAAACTTGTCGGTATTTCATGTGATCTTATCCATATGTTTTGGTTATAAATGTTGATTAGTTATAGCTTTAGGAGTTGAGTGTGAAAAGTTATTTAGTTAATTCCACGAGTGCTCTGTTGTTTGTATGATTAAGTTTGGCATTCATACCGCTAAGTAAGTTATTCAATGGGCTCGGTATTAGGCCATATGTATTGATGGACCTGGGCATTGGATTCAGGAAGATTCTACTGTCCTACTTCTTTAACTTGCTCTACTTCTGCACGCTAGTATAAATCATGTCTCTAGGAATTGATCACACCTCACCTAATTTGACCAATACTGGTACACTATTATCTCCATACTTGTTATTATTGTGCATTTAGACAGCATGCCTATAGGACGTATATTATGTGGTTTTGCTAACCTAGTTATCTTGCCAATAGGACTTCAAATAATTAATTGATCAAACTGCTCCTATTTTCTTTGATGCACTATCAATCTGGATATCATGACCATATGATACTAATCTCTTAATCAACTGCTTCTGCCATTTTATTACACTTCCACTTGGATAGCATGACATACTAATCTCTTTCCTATAAAATACTATTATTCGCCTAGAAAGGATGTATATATAATCAAACGCTGGTAATTCCCAGATTTAATAGCTTTCACTGCCCACTTAGCAAATAACTTAGAAATCATACCTATGAGACAATGTCACTCGCCTAAGATGCCTATCTATAAAATCAGTGCTAATAATCCTGAGTTTGCAAATAGTTTACTGCCTCCTCGCCAGGGTTGTAAATAGCGCTCGTTACAGCGCTAAAAGCGTGTAGCGAGGCGTGGCGAAGAACGCCACAAAGGGCAGTGTGGCGAGGCGAGCCAGAATAGCGAGCGCTACAGTAGCTGTGGCGAGTGGCGAGGTGAGGCGCGAGGCGCTACGAAGCATTACTATTTTGATATTACAGCATAATTAAAACACAGCAGCAAAACTAAAACACAGCAGTTGCTCCAGTCAATAAATTAGGGTTTTTCACTCCTTCTTCTTCTTCCAGCCTCTGCAACAGCACCAGTGCCCAGGTATGTTCTTCACTTCTTCTTTGTTCTTTCTTCTTTCATCCTTCTTCTTTTCTCTTTCTGGAATCGACATCACCAGGCTCTGTTTTTCACTTTTTCTTTCTTTCTTCTTTCTTATTTCTTCTTTTCTCTTCACAGTTTCGACCAGAAACAGACTCTCTGTTTTTTCTTTCTTTCTTCTTTCTTCATTCTTCCTTCTTCTTTTCTCTTTCTGGACTCGACATCACCGGGCTCTGTTTTTCACTTTTTCTTTCTTTCTTCTTTCTTCTTTCTTCTTTCTTCTTTCTTATTTCTTCTTTTCTCTTTCACAGTCTCGACCAGAACCAGACTCTCTATTTTTTCTTTCTTTCTTCTTTCTTCTTTCTTCTTTTCTCTTTCGCGACCAGCACTGTGTGCTCTGTTTTTCACGACCAGCACTGTCCAGTGCTCTGTTTTTTCACGACCAGCATTGTCCAGTGTTTTGTTTTTCGCGACCAGCACTGTCCAGTGCTCTGTTTTCGCGACCAACACTGTCCAGTTGCTTAACTTAACCTGCACAGATAAAACAAGAAAAATTAATCTACAATTCTGCTAAGTTGCTTTCTATAAAACAGCGCTGAAAATTGAAATGGCGTCATCCCATAATAGTAAATGAAGTGATATAGCTTGGAATAGATGTTACTTATTTTATGATTTTATGACTATCTATTGAGTTTTAAATTTTTTAAATTGATATATTTATTATTAACATATTATTGTTATTGAGTTTTTAGTGTTATATATATATATATATATATATATATATATATATATATATATATATATATATATATATATATATATATATATATATATATATATTATTTTTTTTAATAAATTGTCGCCTCACATCAAAAAGACGAGCGCTTCGCTGCGCGCCTCTCGCCTCACTGAAGCGAGCCCTCGTCGCTAGTTGTCGCCGCGCGCTATCAAAAACACTGCTCCTCGCGTAAGTTATTTAGGACAATAATGTTGAATATACGATACTGGAATTCAGAATCACATACAAACCATTCCTATAGGATTTTAAGTCTTCATTCTGAATATGTGTATTGCCTAAATTGCCCGCATGCATTTCTTGTCTATGTTTGGAGACTAACTTAGTCAATGTATTATTCCCATGAATCACCCAAATGCTGGAACTAATTAGAGACAAAAGGTTAGTTTTTGTTGGTGATTCCATTAACAGAAACCAATGGGAATCAATGATGTGCTTATTATTCGGAGCTATTAAAGATCCAAAAAAGGTTTATGAGACTCGTGGTCGGAGAATAACCAAAGAGAAGGGAAATTACTCTTTCAGATTTGCGGTAATCAGCGTAAATTTCTTTTTTATTTTTACTTGTGGATAGCTAATATGCAGAAAATTGTCAAGAAACTTTTGGTGTCAATTTTGCAGGACTATCAATGTAGTGTTGAGTACTATGTAACTCATTTTTTGGTTCATGAGGGCAAGTCAAGAATAGGCAGCAAACGAGTGCAAACGTTGCGTATTGATGTGGTTGACAAAAGTTCATCAAGATGGAGAGGGGCTGATATTCTGGGGTTTAATACTGCTCACTGGTGGAGTCACCATAAAACTAAAGCAGGGTAAGCCTTTTGGAAACTATATTCCTATGGACTATTACTTCAAGTTTGACATACTAATAATAGGAATAGAATCTGTTCTTGTTGAGGTTCTTAGTTTAATAATCTATCTGAAGATCTGTTTTAGACTACTACACTTTGGACTAACTAACAGGTTATTACTAATGGTTAATTGGAGAAGCCTATATTTGATTGAGATGAGTTTAAAAGGTGCGAGATAGTCATAGCTGAGTCCAACTTGTTTGGGATTGAGGCTTACTTGTTGTTATTGTTTTATTGGGTAAAGCCAATATTGATATAAAAATGTAATCATGATGAGATAGGACATAGAAAGAACTTAACAATACCAGTTAATGAGCTGGATTGTTTCTTGGTTCATCCCGTCAATTTTTGTTATTAAGCTAGAAAACAAGTTAGTACTTGTGTTATATTCTTCTGAAAACTCGTTTCTAACCAGTAGTGTCATAACAGAAAAAATTACTACCAGGAAAGGAATCAAGTTCTTCCTCGCCTTGATGTTTCAACAGCTTTCGAAAAGGCCCTGACTACTTGGGCACAATGGGTAGATAGACATGTCAATCCAACCAAAACACAAGTTTTCTTCCTAAGCTCTGCTCCTTCTCATTTCAGGTATGCCTTAATTTGCTTTGAACTAAGTATTGGCTTCAAATCTTCGTATGGCTCATGACACTTCTTAAATTGGATAGCGGAGGTCAGTGGAACACTGGTGGCCACTGCAGAGAAGCTTCTCAACCTCTTCCTGAGACTTACAAAGGCGAATACCCGGAGAAGAATATGATAGTGGAACAAATGATAGGGAAGATGAAGACTCCAGTTATCTTTTTGAATATAACTGGTTTGCCAGATTATAGGATTGATGCTCATCCCTCTATATATGGAAGAAAAACCGGATAATGTTGTACAAATGCCCATCTTGAAAGGCTCCATGAAGGTTGAATGCTGGTAGTGCACTGCAGTATGTTTCTTAGGTTCCTTCAAACCACTGTTTAGTAGCTGTAATTCAAAGTAGTATCTGGTGAGATTGCTATGCTGTTTCAGTAGTATTTTTGTATTCCTGGAGGTATGTATGGATGAATAATTGGTGCAAATGGTACAGTTTCATCATATTGAGCACATAAGTGCTAATACCACTGATGGAAACTACACCTGCAGAGTTAAACACAATTGTACCTGCAGATATGAGTATTATCAGATGCAACTATACAGCATGACCATATAGGCTTGCTTCTCTGTTCCTCAAGTAGTGGTTTTCTGTTGATCTCAAACTCTGTAGGTTGTTTCTGCATTGTGTAAAGGTTATAGGACATGATTCGGATGAAGTATAGGAAATACAGTAACCAAAATAGAATGGAAACACATTTTCTAAATGTGGTACATATGCAGCATTTAAAATGTCCCATGCGCAGTATCCAATTGAAGTGATTGCCATCTTCTTGGTACAGAACACTTGCAGAGTTCTTGATACATACCACCTGCAAATGAATATTAATACAATTATTATAACCATATTTGTTAACGAATTTGAAATTTATTTGTAAATTGCGTACAATATACTAAATAGAACTTTTCTATAGACAAAATTACCAACCGATTGCCAATGTATTTTTAAAAATATACGATCGAATTTACCAACCAAATTGGTATCCATTAGTATAGTTGCTAACGTAATACTAATGGAATTTTTCTTGTTACTATATTTATCAACCAATTACAAACACAATTTAAATAATCAAAAAATTATTTTACTAACTCAATTTCTATATGTTAGTAAATTTACTAACGAACTTCCAACTGAATTTTTGTTAGTAAATTTACCAACGGAAATCTTGGACTCAAGATTCAAAAATTGCCAACAAATTGATTTGGTGTTTACTAACTAATTTTTAGTTGGTAAGTTTACCCACCAATTCAATATGGTTGGTAAAATTTACCATCGAGCCTTTTAGCAACAGACCAATTTCCGTTGGTAATCGGTTAGTAAGTCAAAATACCAACCAATTTGATCAATTTACCAACATTTTTTTTTGTTGTTATTGAGTTTTTTTTTGTAGTGTAACTTCCTTCTCTCGTACATGTTTAAATGCTCATGCTTCTACCCATTTAGTGAAATAATCTGTAAGTACAAGTAGAAACCTCACCTGACCTTTTGCTTGTAGTAATGGACCTAAGATATCCATTCTTCATTTCATATAGGGCCACGGGCTATAGCAGGGTGTAGTAACTCAGCTGGTCTATGCATATTCTTGCCGTATCTTTGACATTTATCACACTTGGACATGAAAGTGTTTGCCTTCTCTTCCATCTTAGGCCAATAATACCCTGCCCGAATCAACATTTTTACTAGTGATCTTCCCCTGTGTGATTTATGCAATGTCCTTCATGTACTTACCTCATCACATATTTTGTTTGAGAAGGTCCGAGGCACCTTGCTAGTGGTGCATCGAACATCTTCTGATAAAGATTTCCTTGAAATAAATAGTAACAAACAGCTTTTTTGCGAAGTGCATGAGCTTTATTTTTGTCATTAGACGCAGTTCCATGCTGTAAAAAAGCAATAGTTTCGTTTATCCATCCCTTGTTAACTGATTAAAATTTACCTCGTTCTTATCAGGCTCAAGAACGGAATGAAACAAATGTATGACTGAAGCGTTTGCGTCATTTGCTACGTCTGCTGCAGATGCAAGATTAGCTAAAGCATCTACTTCCACATTCTCATCTCTTGGGATCTGCATTACCTTCCAAGTTTGGAATTGTTTTATTAGTTTCCGTACCTTTTTGATATATTCTTGCATTCGTGTCTCTCTGGCCGTATAAGTCCCCAACATCTGATTGACAACGAGTTGAGAATCACCTTTGATTATAATATGTGTTATGCCGAGTTCTCGTGCCAATTCTAGACCTGCAATTACAGCTTCATACTCTGCTTCATTATTAGTTATAGAATGATATTTTATAGCTTTCTAATAGTTTCTCCCGTATGTGGTACGAGAACTATTCCTAGCCTGCTCCTTTTATATTAGATGAGCCATCAGTAAATAAAATCCAAGTTCCTAGGTTTGCACCATTAAAAACTTGTAATTCTTTTTCTGCTTCTAAATGCATCCTATGACTAAAATCAGCTACAAAATCGGCTCGTACTTGAGATTTTATAGCAGTTCTAGGTTGATAAATAATTTCATATTCACTTATTTCTATAGCTCATTTTCCTAATCTCCCTAACAATTCATGTTTATGCAAAATGTTTCATAATGGAGGAGCAGTAACTACAACAATGGGATGACATTGAAAATAAGGTCATAATTTTCTAGATACCATGATCAAAGATAATGCTAATTTTTCTAGTTGAGAATATCGTGTCTCGGCATCTAGTAAGAACTTTCTTACATAATAGATAGGAGATTGATTACCTTGGTCCTCACGAACTAAAATATCACTTACCGCAACTTCTGACACGGCCAAATAGATTAGTAGTTTTTCCCCTTCTTTTGGCTTTGCCAATAGTGGGGGGTTTGAAAAGTAAGCTTTTAAATTTATAAGAGCCTTTTGGCAATCTTCATTTCATTCAAATTGATCTTGTTTTTTGAATGCAAAAAAAAAAAAAAATTAAAACATTTTTCTAAATATTTGGAAATAAATCTTCCCAAGGCTGCAATTCTTCCTGTTAGCCTTTGAACTTTTTTTTATTCGTAAGGATATCAAGGATTTCCTTTATTGTTTTGATCTAAGAAGAATTTACCTCAATACCACGGTTAGAAACAAGAAAACCCAAAAGCTTACCTGATGCAACTCCAAATGCACATTTTTCTGGATTGAGTTTCATATTAAATTTTCATAAAATTTCAAATGTAACAGATAGATGAGAAATATGATCATGAGAATGCTGTGTTTTGATGAGAATGTCTTCTATATATACCTCCATGGTTTTTCCTATATGTTCTTGGAACATTTTGGTAACCAACCTTTGATAAGTTGCTCCAGCATTTTTGAGATCGAAGGGCATTACTTTATAACAGTAAGTCCCTCTATCTGTGATGTAAAGAAGTTTTTTCTTCATCACTAAAATTCATTTTAATTTGGTTGTACTCTGAATATGCATCTAAAAACCAAAAGTTCCTGTCCTGTAGTTGCATCAATTAATTGATCTATATGCGGTAAGGGAAAAAAATCTTTTGGGTAGGCTTTGTTAAGATATGTATAATCCACATAAATCCGCCACTTATCATTTGTTTTAGGTACAACAACTGTGTTTTCTAACAATTAGGATACTTTACCTCGCGGATTGACCCAATTTTCAATAACTTTTGGACCTCATCTTGAATCACCTGATTTTTGAAAGCTCATTGTTTTCTTTTCTTTTCTTTTACTGGTGTAAAGGATGGGTCTTCGTTTAATTTATGAGTCATTACATCCGGTTGTATCTTTGTCATATCAGCATGGGACCAAGCAAAACAATCCACGTTAGCTTTTAAAAATTCAATCAACATACCTCGCATGTCAGAGCTTAAATTGGCTCCAACGTAAACCTTCTGTTCTGGCCATTGCTAAAAAAAAATCATAGCCTCGAACAGATATTCTCTTCAAGTTCTTGAATTGTATCAGGTCTTGAGTTTAAATCTATCTTTTCTCGCTAAGTTGAGGTTTGATTTTTGATACCTTCAACTGTTTCCTGTAATTGCTATTTTTCTTTATTTATGGTGCTTGTGTCTCTTACAGTGTTGATACTCCTGGTTGTTTGTTGATCCCCCCGAATTTAGAAAATTCCCACGGTGATAGGAATTTAATAACTTGATGTATAGTTAATGGGACAACATCCATATCATGGATCGAAAGCCTCCCCATTATCATATTGTATGCCATTTCCATATCAACTACCTGAAATTTAGTTTCTTTAACAACACCAGCAGCAAAAGTTGTCAGAATTACCTTTCCATTTATTACCACACTTGAATTGTCGAACCCGGATAAGGTATGCACCTTGGGTATCATTTTGTCTTCAGCTTGCATTTCACGTAATACCCTTAGTAGTATAATATTTACGAAACTTCCTGGATCAATAAAAACTTGTTTTACATTAGTATCATATACAAGTAAAGATATTACTAGTGCGTCATTATGTGGGGTTATTACTCCTTCGGTATCTGCATCACCAAATGAAATACTTTAATTTTCTAAAACCTGTCGTACCCCTTTCCCGTGTGTAATTTTTACTTTAGAAACCTTGTTGGAAGCTGTATATGTTATACCATGAATATCTCCCCCCCCCAGTTATCACATTCACTGTTCTCTTGGGTGAAGGGGGATTTGGTGGCTCCTGCCTATTTTTCATATAGGCTTGTTTACCTTTCTCACTAAATAAATCAGATAAATACCCTTTATTCAATAGATGATCCACTTCACTTTGTAAGAATCTACATTCTGAAGTTTTGTGCCCGTGATCATTGTGGCATTCGCACCAATGGTCAGGATTGCGTCTATTTGGATTTGACCGCATCTCTTTTGGCCATCGTACCTTATCTCCCATGCTCCTCAAAACAGCTACGAGCTCGGAGGTAGCGACATTAAATTTATATCCACCGAACCTTGCCTTTGAACTTCTGTCATCATCTCGTGACTCTTGTCTGTTTCGATCATTTCTGAACCTTGATGATGAACCAGATTCCATGTTCCTCAATTTTTTATCATGTTGTTGGTTATCCTGTTTTGACCGTAAGTCTTTCCTTGTATGTCCCATATATGGAACATACCTGTTTTTACCTGATCTTTTTTTGGTTTCTGATCTCCTGGAACAGCTCCTTTCTTCGTGTTGAAATTTAGGCACGGTATCTTCTTCAATTCGTAGCTTCGTACTATACCTGTTGTAAGCATCATTCCACGTGGTTGCAGGGAACTCTCGAAGGCTTCCTTTAAGTCTTCTCGTGGCTTCCAAACTTTTGTCATTTAAGTTGCTTGCAAAAGCTATTACAACCCAGTTATCAGGTACACGGGGTAAAGTCATACTCTCTCGTCCGAATCTATCAACAAAATCTTTGAGCAGCTCTGAGTCCCTTTGTTTAATTTTGAAAATGTCTTTCATTGTTTTTTTAACTTTTTGAGCTCCCGAGTGTGCTTTAATAAAAGAATCTGCAAGTTCACCAAAAGAATTTATAGAATTTTTAGGTAAAAAAGAATACCAGGTTAATGCACCCTTGGTGAGTGTTTCTCCGAATTTCTTGACCAGTACTGATTCAATTTCTTGCTTGGTCAAGCCATTGACCTTTACGCCTGTTGTAAATGCGGTTACATGATCACGTGGATCTGTTGTGCCGTCGTACATTGAAATATCAAGCATTTTGAATTTTTCGGGAATTGGAAGAGGAGCAGAACTTGGTTTCCAAGGTTGTTGTGAGTATTTATCCGCATCCACTCCTTTGATTATAGGGGAACTCCAGGGATTTGCTCGATGCGCTTATTTTGTTCCTCAAGCTGTTTCTGCAAAGTTAGTACTAAGTTTTGCAAATGAGAATTATTTGAATAACCTAGTTCTCCTTCCTGTGGTTCACTGATGGTTCCTCCATTTCCAGAATTAACAATACCAGAACGAAGATTCTTCAATGTATTATTATTAGGCCTTGGTGTGGGTGGTGCAACATGTAATCGACTAACTAGAGCTTGAAGAGCTTTGTTGACCTGTGCATCAATTAATTTTTGTAAAGCTTCATTTGCTCCTTTAAAATGTTTAGATTGCTCTTATTGATCAGCACGAGATTCAAGAGCAGGAGTGCGTTCACGAGATTGACGTGGCGAATTTTGAGGGGAGGGAACCACGTCAATATTTTGTAGATCTCCTTGAGTTTGATGGATTTGATTTTCATAGTTTCCCAAGGTGTTTTCATTGTTATTGTTGTTGTTGTTGTTTGACATGTTGACAACAACGTAGCTTAAAATAAAAGACTATCAGATTCCCGGTAATGGAACCAATTTGTTTAACCAAAAATATGATTCTTTGGTCAAAGCTAAAGATAAAGAGAAATTTGAGTTACTGATAATCAGGAGACAAAAATAATAGAAGACTCTTGAGAATAATAATAAAGCAATAAGGAAGTTTGTATTTCCATGTAATCTCAATAGTAAATTGTGTCCTTACAAATGTTGAGTCCTTCTCTTTTTATAGTTGATTCTAGGAGAAGGTGTAATGCCTTTGCCTTAATGAGACTATTATTAGCAATAAATGACATTAAAAGAAACATTACATAATCATTCCTATTTAATACAAATTCTATAATGTATTTAGTATTTAATACTGAATTCGGACTCATTTACGTCATCAGATTCGTATCTTCAATTCCTTCTGTTCTCTTGGCTTCAAATGATTTAAATAGGTATGAGACTCGTGCTATTTGAATAGCGTCTCGTGCCTATTTAACTTTCTCTTTCTCATAACTGTTGTCACTCGTGTTTTTTGGTTATTTATTGCGTTTTGACTTTTTGAACAGTCCACATATTATGACACGTCATCTTCAATATATAAATTCAGTTTTTTCCTAATACAGTGACCATCTTCACAGAAATATGGTAGTACTTTTCGATCAAATATATATAAAGAACCGCCTGGAGGTCTGTGTGGTACTATTGGCTTATTAGAAGGCTAGAGTTTTCCTCAGATAATTACATCCTCCTTCATTTGTGGAGCTTAGTACTCATCCATTCCATTTTACTTGTCCTGTTTACTAAAAATATTTATTTCATAATGTTTGCTATTTCCATTTTTATTATCTAGCTTTATCCTTACTTTAATAAATTAGGAGAGAGACTAATGTGCTGAAAGGAAGTAGTAACAAATTGATATCGAAGAATACAAAAGAGGAAGTTAATATTTTTGTTTAGGGGTGCGCAAAAGCCAAAAAGCAAGTAAAAGAGAATGGAGGGTGTATATTCTCTAGCTCATATTTTAGTGCAAGGGCTTTTGAAAACAATTCTTGTACTGAAAAGAACGGACCTTGGGCCTAACTCAACCCCAAAAGCTAGCTTATGAGGTGAGGATTGCCCAAGCCATATAAGGAGACCAAGGACCTCAAATCCCTCCGATTTGGGACAACTCAACACCCCCCCTCACGCCCAGATCTCTGGAGCGTGGACAACATAAATGGGGGCCCAACATCGGTAACAATAATTGGGATGAGTCTGGCTCTGATACCATGATAAGAATGGACATTGGACCTAACTCAACCCCAAAAGCTAGCTTATGAAGTGAGGATTGCCCAAGCCATGTAAGGAGACCAAGGACCTCAAATCCCTCCGATGTGGAACAACTCAACACCCCCCCTCACGCCCAGATCTCTGGAGCGTGGACAACATAAATGGGGGCCCAACATCGGTAACAATAATTGGGATGAGTCTGGCTCTGATACCATGAAAAGAATGGACCTTGGGCCTAACTCAACTCCAAAAGCTAGCTTATGAGGTGAGGATTGCCCAAGCCATATAAGGAGACCAAGGACCTCAAGTCCCTCCGATGTGGGACAACTCAACATGTACTTCATAGATATAGACAATGGTCATTCTTTATGGTTGAAATCCTATACTTTCTAGAGAAAAATACTGAAGGGGGAGATGTTAAAAAGATATCCAGTGTTCTTAGTATTAATTTGGTCCTTTGTAGAATTTAACAACGCTATTGCTCTTGATTTGCTTTTACAGACCGATGGAGCACATCGTCAACAACAACAACAACAATCCAGTATAATCTCACTTAGTGGGGTCTGGGAAGGGTAGTATGCACGCAGACCTTATCCCTACCATTGGGTAGAAAGGCTGTTTCCAAATAGACCCACCGGCATCCTTCGCTCCAACAACTTCCCACCTTGTTCTTGGGGAGACTCAAACTCACAACCTATCGGTTGGAAATGGAGGTTGCCTACCATCAGAGCAACCCCTCTTGTCCTGGAGCACATCGTCCTTGCTCATTATAGAGAAAAGAGGTATTTCCTCTTTTACTCATTAGTTTAATCATTTGGTGCTTTCTGTATGCTGTTCTGGGTTTAGTTGTTTGTTAATTCTTTGATTTTGCACTTAATATTTATCCTCTATTTTACATAGTCCCCCATCATATATCTCTACATGCATCTATCGGTGTTCTATACATTATAACTTTTTGAAGTGGTTCCTATGTGTTTTCTAGCAAACGTGATGGATTCATTCTATTCTTGTTCTTAAACTCTGATTTGATAAGCAAATTATTAGGGTAGAGGAAAGGGAAATATGAGTTGAATTTCCTCAATAACTCCAAGGAATATTAGTGGTACTCCATTCCATATTATATGACTATGTTTGACTAGAATGGGAGTTTCAGATGATAATTGACATGTGTATGATGCTCTTTGCTGCGCGGACTCTCCGAAAGGTGCGTGTCGATTCTCCAAAAGCAATATATTTTTGGAGAATCCGACACGAATGCGACAATATTTTAGTGAGTTTGTAAACATAGAATTGATGCTAGGGGTGGAGGAAGAAATTATTAAGTATGGTTGAAGTAAGTTTGATAAATTAATATATACATATATATATATGTCACATCAAAGTTCAAAATTTTGAGCATTTAAACAAATTAAATTTTTTGAAGTTGTGAAAAGTATGTAGAGTAATATTATTAATGGATCGTCTAACATTTTGAGACTTCCTCGATAGAAAAAAAATGTAATATAACTAGAAACAAGATTTGTGTGATCAGGAAAGGAGGATTGCATTCTCAGTAGACATCGTATTACTATATTAAGGCGTGCACCCAATTTACTTGTATTAATATGTATAGTTATTAGTCAGTCAATCTTACAAACATCACAACATGGTATTGAAGATCAGGAGCAGTGGTCAATAATAGGAAATTATTACAGATCTCTTCCTTCGTTTCTTTTCTAATTTTATTGTCTCTTTGAGTCGAGAATCTCCCGGAAACCATCGCTCTACCTTTCTGAGATAGGGGTAAGGTCTGCGTACATCCTATCCTCCCAGAACCCACTAATAAAATTTTACTGGGTATGTTATTGTTATTGCTGTTGTTGTAAAAATGGAGTATATATCTTGATAGTCAACAAATAAGAGTAGTAAGTTTTGAAAGTTTTAAAATATATGACATGTAGTTCTTTTATAAATTATAAGTTTAATAATTCTATTCTAAAAAAGTTTATGAACCAATATGTGAAAACTATAAAAGAGCGTGATAAGATATGTCTGAGAGTAGCATCTTCTTTTTCACCATATTCTATTGCTGATGTTGATGTTAATGATGCTCTAAATAACTGATAAATTTTTCTTAAATAATTAAAGTAGTTAAATAAAACATCATGGATAGTAACGTGAATTCAACTACTGCAATAAATGATAAACTGAAGTGACTCTTGACCTCACAATATAATCCTTTTTTCATGCACAAAAATCCATTTCCCTCAGAAATTCCTTATGAAACAGACAGGAGTTGAGGCTTTTCTTGTTTTATTTTTCCTTGTGAGGATTCCCCTGCGGATTCCCACTGAATCATAAAATTTCAGGAATCAATACAAAAAGGAAAATGGTATATAAGGCAAACTGTAGTTCTTCCTTTTCATAAGTAATATTTTATTGATGCCAAAACAGCACTAAGGTGGTTCTGGGAAGAAAAATACATAGTTCTATACTACTATCGTTAAAAGCTATTGAGTCTTGTTCAGAATCAAGTCCCTTCTAATGTGGCTTTAAGTTGAGCTAATAGATCTCTTTTCAATACTCAATTTATCTAGGAGCTAAGCTTGCTTTGTATATTTTATATTTGTCAGATTGATTGCCAAAAATATTTTATATTTTGTTTTTGTTTTTGTTTTTCCATTCTTCACTGAGCCGAGAGTTGAATGGAAACAACATCTTTGTCCTTTCGGGTAGGGGTAAGGCATGTCTACATATTACCCTCCCCAGACCCCACATTGTAGGACTATACTGGATTGTTGTTGTTGTTGATTGCCAAGTCTTGCATAAATTTCATATGTTTTTTCTTTCTACATTGTTGTGATAATCTCTGTCTTGCATTCCTCTTTTATTTAGTGATTGCTAGTAGAAGAAGATTTGGTTGCTTATGCATACATCTATAGTGCTCATAAATTTCATCTATTATCATATTTATTTTATGATTTCAGGTCATACAATTTGATTATTGAAAATTTAGCGGGATCAAAGATTTCAACATGATGAAGAGTTGCAACTATTACTTGAAGATTGTTATTCGTTGGAACTAGTCATATAATGACATTAGACGTTTACTTCAAACAATATATGCTTTATTTAAGTTATTGTGATATTAATATTTTGAATTAGTACTTTCTTTTATTTGTTAAAATTTTATAAGATACATTATATTTTTATGAATAAATATTAGTATGTTTTGTTATTTGGAATCTTGTTTGAATGAATATATTAGCTATTATTAATGACGGCTAAACTATTATTGTTATAACTTGTGACATTTAACGCCAATTTAACATGATGTATCTATTATAAAAATGGACGATAAAACGGTAAATTGTGATGTCTCCACAGGGGATATTGTAGCCATTATAATTGCTGCTAAAGATGACTTTTAGCGGCAATTTAATTGAATTTGCTAGCCATCAAAATAGATGCTAAAGGGCATATTAATACATTTTTAGAAAGGATATTATAGCCACTCTAATTGTCACAAAACATTTACCACTAAAGGTATGGACTTTTAGCGATAATTTTTTTTTAATTTAGTGGATATAAAAATGGACAATAAAAAAGAGCTAGTAGTTGTTTTAGCTTGGATTTAGCGGCCATCATAATTGTTGCAAATAATTGCCATTAAAGAAAATTACATTTAGCGGCAATAAGTCATACCTTTACCAGTTTTTATGATAAATGTCGCTAAAAGCTTTAGCGACCCTGGCTTCAGCGGCTAAAGATCAATGGCTAGTAAATAATATAGTGGCTATTGTTATTGCCGCTAATTGCCTTTTTTATTACCGCTACATCCACTTTATGTTGTAGTGGCAGTAGAAGAAGTGAAAACAGCAGAAGTGGAAATAGGAGCAAACGGAGAAGGTAAAGGAATATAAGCAGATTGAGTAGGTAAGGGAGAAACTTTAGGCAAAGGAGGAGGAAGAATTGACGTTACATGAGTTGAAAAAGATGAAAGGGGAAGTTCATCTAACACGGGCCCTAACTCGCCACTCTCAAAACCACTGAAAAAAGTCGTTGAAAGACTCACGAGTATCCTGAGGCATAACATCGTCATCAGAGACGAGATGGACAGGCTCAGTAGGAGAGGCACGGGGAGAACCTTTAATTTCTTTATCAGATATAATACGTCTCCTACCTCTTGGCCTCGTTACTAAAGAGCCGCATTCAACTTCTTCTTCCTCCTCGGAGTCATTTTCCATGGTTTCCCTCTTCACCAGTATATCACGAGCTCTTTCTAATGTAATTTGAGCTCCTGAAGAGGCTCGAGAGGCCTCAACTGCTTCGCCAGAAACGCCTCAAATTGCAAATCTTGACAAAAAGAGGGGTGAAAATTAAGGCAATAAAAGGAAAATTTTACATATGGAAAAATAAAATAAGAACTCTTACCATGAGTTTTCACTTTTCAACCGTACTGATTGGAAATAGATTTCCAAGACCTAGCCTCCATAGGTGCGGTCTTCAACAATTTATCTACCCAACCATGAAAATTGAAATCGGTATCCACAACTCCCATGGTTGCTACAAAAGAGAAGGGAGTAGAAATAGAGAAGATGTTAAATTTGAAGAAAAGAGGTACGAGAGAGATAGAAGACTTATGTGCAAAGTTTCACTTCTCAAGGAAGGGAATATTTTCTTTACCCACCAAATCAACTATGGGGATAGCAACAAACCGGGCGTACCAGCCAGGATCCTTATCATCTTCAGGGCCTACCAAAACCCTTTTACTCCTTGCTATTAATGTAAAAATACCATTGCGAAAAGGCCTAGGGGAGTAAAGATGAATAAGGTGGGGGAAGGAAAAATTAACACCTGCCTTTTTAGACAAATATCTTAAACAAGTTACTGCTCTTCAAATAAGAGGACCAATCTGTGCTAGACAAACATTGAAGAAACGACAAAAATCTAGAATTGCTAGATCAATAGCTGGTTTAAATCCATGAGTAAAGGGGTATGTATAAAAGAAAGTCCAGTTTTGTAAGAGGAAATTCTTTTATTAGGATGGGGAATATTGATGGAAAAATTATTGTTCTAATGGCAATCGTTGCTAACCATGGAAGATAAAACCTCTGTAATCATGGTGGGGTAGATATCAGCATGATCTAAGCCAAAAAATTGGAGTTGAAGTGATTGCCTATCCTGGTGGAAATATAAGTCATTAGGGACTATCTCTTCAACAAAGGGTTGTTGAAGAGGTTCAGAAGATTCATTGCCCTTAGAAGACGATATTTGAGTAAAAGAACCTCTAGTTCTAGAAACAAGACCAGAACTAGATGAAGGCACAGAAGAACCAGAACTATCACGGATGGACCCTAAACTGCAAAGTCTACCATCCCTACCCCTTCTATGTCTACTATAGGCATTGGGGAAGCTATCTAAAATAGGAGTTTTCCTAGGGTTAGGGTTTGAAGAAGACATGATGAAGAAGATCGATATGAAAAAGAAGTAAACAGTATTGGAAAAAATAAAGCGTTAAAATAAAACTTTATGTGAAAGAAGACAAGAAAGGAAGTTATATTTATATTAGAGAACAACCGTCAAATGAAAAAGCATAATGATGGCAAGCATATAATAAAGGTAACTGGCACTTCGTGAACAGTGAAGCCGTAAAAAAGTCTTGAAAATGGCTGCAAAACTGCAGAGTCGACAAGGGAATGATACGTGCACGGAGCATTAAATGGAAAAGATAATTGAAGCGTCAATCTTGTCATAGCATTAATAGTGATAGAAATTTCCTTTTTAATGAGAAGCCACTTCCTAAATATTAAATTGATGAATAAATAGAAAGTGGGAGGACTATCTGTATCGGGAAAAATTGAGTTTACATATTGAAAATGACTTGTCGTGACACGTGGATCAGTCAAATTGTCAAAAAAATATAGTTAGCCAAGAGACACTAGCAAAGGTTGTGGAAGAGGCACGAGCAATTACTCAAGAGATGCAGAGCACGTACCAATTCAAGACATTTAAAGCACAAGGATCAAAGGGAATTAAGGGAATGAACCTGGTAGCTTATGAGAGACCAGATACAGTATTTAATGCATATTAAATACTAAAAACGGTATTGAATATTTGTTTAATGTAACAATTGTATAATATTTTATTTAATGTCATTAATTGCTCATAATAGCATTATTATGACAAGTGTAAGGCACATGCCTCCAAAATTACTATAAAAAGGAAGATGTTAAACACTTGTATGACACGAAACATTATTAGAATACACTTTGATTTATTTGCTTTCTGATCACATTACTCTCAAAATTCTTTCTTTATATTCTCTTTTGATTATAAGCAACACGTGTTCTTCTAAATTTCTAACTTTGACTAAAAACTTATTTTTTGGTTAAACAGCATCTTCAAGTGAAATTTTGAAATTTTATGAACAAACACTGATTTTGAAAAAAAAGTAAAATTGTATGTCCAAACGGGCTTTTAGTCTTGAGTTTCAAATTAGCACCTCAAAGATTTAGAACACTATATCCTGAATTTGAAATTCAGAATACTTAGCTTTAAAGTTTAGGTAAATTAGCTAATTTTTAAATATATTATAAACCATGAATATATTTTAAATAACGGACTTAAAAATAGCTAGGGGTGCACTTCACCTCCACAGAATTAAAACTGCTCAGTTGCACAATCATGTTTCCTATTGCCAAATTCGATTCTCCCTATGCGTTTACCCTATTAAAGGTCACGTCTCTATTGAATAAATATGAAAAATTATTTCTCATATATTATTTTCTATTTTTTCATTCAATCTAAAAGAACAATTAATAAAGGTACTATATGCAGAATATAATGTAATTGCAATATTAATTAACAATATAAAATATTAAGCAGATAATATTACGATATTCGTAACAAAAATGAAAATACTTTCATATCCTAAATTTGGCAAGTCCAGCTGAGATTGCTAATTCGGCCTAACTTAAAAGTCCATGTAACTGTGTGTAATAATTTTAATTTCTGTTTGTGGGCAAACACGGACAGATAAGCTAAAGAGCAAGCCAACTTGCTGTATATATTATTTAGAACCATAGTAAATTGCGAACTTTCTCCCAAAATGTATTAGTATTTCTTTGCTCAACAATTTTAGTGCTGTGTTTTTAAAGCAATATAAAAAATATGCAAAATACATGTGTAGAATGAGACTGGAAAATAAACTAAATCATAATGGCAGATGAATAGATGGGAATAAATATGCATATTTTGCATATATTTTTACACTTGCATGCAATAAACTCTTTTACATTTTTGGTTTGAAGTGTTCGCAGTCAATAAGCGAGACTTGCTTAGTTGGTAAGCACTTTCATCTACTACCGTTAGGTTTTGGGATCGAGTCACCCTGCAGGGGAAGTGTGAAAACACTATATAGATCCTCCTAATTTGGGAGGGGTTTTAAATATAAAATAAAGTTTCGCAGTCTACATTTTGCATTACCCAAGCCGATATTCTTGCTCCTGCTTCGTCTACCACCGATCGTGCATTACCGTACTCCAACTTGATAGTTTCTACCGCCTTCTAGAGTTTAACCTCCATTTCTCTTATTCGTTGTCCCTCCTATTTGGCTCTAGTACATTTGAACAGGGACGGATCTAGAGTAAAGGATACGGATTTCCGTGAATTCAGTAACTTTTGTATAGACATTGTATTTGTACTAAAAAATTCATTAAAAGTATAAGAATTAATTATGCTTAGTTTGAAACTCAGTTTATTGGTCCAGTTATCATGTAGATTAATCTGAGATTATTATAGGAACCCATAAACTTAAAATTTTGAATTCGCTTCGATATCTGTAACTTCATAATTAAGTAGTTGTAATTGAATTTCAAATATTAGTAAGGTGGTCATGTTTGGATTATGATTCCTACTAAAAACAACAACCTTCATATTGAATAATTCGGATACATAAACTACATGAGCGGAAGCTAACCTGAATCCATATGTGGAAATGTTGAGCCTCCTTTTGATGATTGTCCTTTGTTGTGAACTCCTTTAGCCTTCCTTCAAGTTTCTTGAAGTATATTTGTCCCCACAAGAATGTATCCACAATACTCAACAATATATGAAAAAGTTCACAATAATAGTGTTATGACAATTATCAAAATTTGGCTTATGGTTTTCCACCCTATTTGCAAGACAATGGACAATATGGTTCTTGGTTCAATGGGAAGAAGAAGAACTTGTCTTGCACTAGAATGGGAACCATAACCCCACTTTATAACTCTAGGAGTTACATAACCCAAGAGACAAGAGTTACAAGACAAGAGTTATGTCTTGCAAGAGTTACATAACTCAAGAGTCACAAGCAAGTAACCATAGTTACTTATGTAACCTTAGTTAGCCCATCATAAACTAAGGTTACCCTTTTGGGTATCTACACATTAGTCCTACACTTTAGTATGACAATACATTGGCCCCTTAACATAATGTCCATAAGACCACATAATTAGGCCAAACCAAAAGATAGCACATAAAATATAATTATCCATATATTGTTCATATGTGTGTAGATATAAGTCCATATATCTAGATATAAATCCATATATCTTACAATCTCCCACTTGGACGAGATATACAAACATATGTACAATCCTTAATATTATATGTTACAAACCTTAGGTGCACAAAATTGCTATCACAATAAAATTGTCATGAACAATCCGGTCCATCAATCATACCAACATAGGACCTAAGAGCTCGTCGTTACTCATTCGTAACTAGAACCAATCATAGATCACGTATATCAATATAACCAACGACATGGATCAAGTGTAGGTATGTAGCATGGAAATAACATAAAGTGTGGTCAATAGAATGTCTATTTCCAACTGGTTCTCCTTATTGAGATCAAACTTAAATTGTAAGAGTACAAAAACTTTAAAACTGAATATCTGCGCAGATATAACTGAATTACTGAATTTCTGAATATAATGAACAATACATAAATGTGCAATACAAACTCCCACTAAAATACATAATCCTTATCTGATTTGACACCCATACAAGCAATATGCTCAAGAAATACTTTTGGTGTCAATCCCTTAGTGAGCGGATCCGCAAGTATGGAGTTTGTACTTATGTACTTAATGCACAATTGTCCATTTTGTACTCTTTCTTTAACAACCCGAAATTTGACGTCCTTATGTTTTGCTTTCGTCAAATTACTGTTGTTATTAACATATGCAACCATGGTTACATATGTTATTAGCATAAATGGCAAAATTGGAGTCGGTATACCTGATGATCTCAAACTGGTCCGAACTCCAATATGTAAGCATGTAATCCTTTGTTCTATGTATGTTCCTCATGACCCTTTTGGCTGCCTACCAATGGTCCATACCCGGATTGCTTAGATATCTGCCTAACATCCCAACAATGTATGCTATATCAGGTCGTGTACATACCTGAGCATACATCAGACTACCTACCGCCGAAGCATGAGGCGTCTTCTACATTTCCAAAAATTTCATAATTATTATTTGGGCACTGTTTGAGACTAAACTTGTCTCCCTTAGTAACAGGGGTGTTGCCTGGTTTACAATCATGCATGCCAAATCTTTTTAGAACCTTATCGATATAGCCCTTTTGTTACAGACCGAGAACACCTTTAGAGCGATCTCGTTGTATCTGAATTCCTAATACAAAAGAAGCTTCACCAAGATCTTTCAATTCAAATTTCTTTGAAAGAAATTTCTTAGTTTCAAGTAATAATGCTATATCTTACGGGCAAGCAGTATGTCATCAACATATAAAATCAGAAAAATATACTTACTCCCACTGAACTCATGGTATATACAGTCATCAGCAATATTCGATTCAAAACCAAAAGATGTAATAACTGCATGAAACTTATAATACCATTGACGAGAAGCTTGCTTGAGCCCATAGATGGATTTCTTTAATTTGCAAACCTTCTTCTCTGATTCATCCGAAACAAAGTTTTCAGGTTGCACCATATAAATTGTTTCCTCAATGTCACCATTGAGAAAAGCAGTTTTAACATCCATTTGATGAAGCTCAAGATCAAAATGTGCTACTAATGCCATTATAGTCCTGAAAGAGTCTTTCGACGAAACTGGAGAGAAAGTCTCTTTATAATCAATGCCTTCTTTCTGAGTGTAGCCTTTTGCGACAAGACGAGCTTTGTACTTAATAACATTGCCCCCTGAATCCCTTTTGGTTTTAAAAATCCATTTACAACCAATAGGTTTCGTACCTTCGGGCAATGCAACAAGCTCCCAAACGTCATTATCGCTCATAGACTTCATCTCATCCTTCATGGCATCAATCCACTTTTGAGAGTTAGAACACTTAATAACTTGACGGAAGTTGATTGGATCATCTTCCTCAAGTCCAATATCACTTTCTTGTTCTTGGAGAAATACATAATAATCATCCGAAATTGCATTTCTCCTCTCTCTAGTGGATCTCCTTAATGGCATTTCAGTTATTTGAGGTTGTTGAGTTTGATTTTCATTAGTTATATCAGGTTCCTGATGGGGGAGATTTTCGAGATTGTCTTGAACTGGAGTTGTGTGATCCGAGTCAGGAAGACCAAGATCAACAATTTGAGGGAAAGACACATGTTCTTCCTCAAAGACAAAATCTCTAACAACTTTATCTCCCCACCCCCCAAACTCAATATCCTCAAAGAACCTAGCATTACCCGTCTCAAAAATAGTTCGTGATGTGGGATCATAAAACTTAAAACCCCTTGATTTTCAGAGTATCCAACAAAATAGCTACTAACCGTCTTAGCGTCCAGTTTCTTTTCATTCGGCCTATAAGGCCTTGCCTCAGCTGGACAACCCCAAATGTGAAAATGCCGAATACCGGGTTTATGCCCAGTCCAAAGTTCATATGGGGTTTTTATTGTAGCTGCAGTTGGAACTCTATTAAGAAGATAAGCTACGGTTTTTAATATGGATTGGGACTTTTCATGAATAAGATATAGGTACCCATAACGAGAGTAATCGTCTATGAATGTGATAAAGTATTGTTGACCATTCCGACAAGGAGTAGGAAATGGCCCACAAATATCCGTATGTATCAATTCTAAGACGTCTGAATCTCTCTTAGCACCTAATCTAGTCTTGTTTGTTTGTTTTCCCTTGATACACTCAACACAAATTTCCGAATTTGAGGTATCAAGAGAATCAAGAATTCCTTCTGACACGAGTTTCTGAATTCTTTGAATGGATATATGACCCAAACGTTTATGCCAGAGTGAAATAGAATTCTCATTAGTTAACTTTTGGTACCATTAAACTTGTATGCAAAGTTTCTTTATTTGAAGTTATTGTATCAACCAAATATAAGCTATCAAATGTTGATAAAACACCAGTACCAATAAGATTTGAATTCCGAAAGAGACTAACTTTATTGTCCCCAAATGTACATTTATAACCGGATATGTGCAATTGGGGAACTGAAATTAAATTCCGTCTAAAAGACGGTACAACAAAAGTCTCATTCAAATCTAAATGAAAACCGGTCTTAAACAACAGCCTAATTTTGCCAATAGCTTCAACTGGCACCTTCTTGTCGTCACCCTCATAGATGTATCTTTCACCATCTGTTTGTTTTCGGCAGTTCAGGCAACCCTGTATTGATATACTTATGTGAGTAGTAGCAGCAGAATCTACCCACCAAGTATCCTTAGGTACCGAAATTATATTAACTTCAGAACAAACAAGAGACAGAAATATACCTTTTTTTCGCACGCCAGGCATGGTACTTGGTACAATCTCTCTTTAATGATCAGTCCCATTACAAAGAAAGCAACCTAATTCAGTAATTTCAACCTTAGGTTCCTTATGTTGCTTAATCTTGGGCTTTACAACCGCAACTTCCTTATTTTTCCTCTTCTTAGAATCCCTTGAAGAGGATGCCTTAGAAGAAGATGCCAAATGAGCACTTTCTGCCTTATCTTGCTTAATCCTTTCCTCTTCTTGCACACAATGTGAAATGAGCTCATTAAGAGTCCATTTCTCCTTCAGGCAGTTATAACAGACCTTAAACTGATTAAAGTGTGCCGGAAGAGATATCAAAACAAAGTACACAAGCAGTTCCTCAGGTAATACTAGCTTGAGTAACTTAAGTTTCGAAGCAAGAAGAGACATTTCCAAAATGTACTCCCTAATGTTTTCCTTGCCCTTATACCTCATAGAAACAAGTTTACTCAATAGTGCACTTGTTTCCGCCTTTTCGTTTTGAATAAAACGCTGTTCGAGGTTTTCAAGGAAAACTTTGGCATTAGGTTCATCATTCATAGTGCCCCTGAATGATTCTGGAATTGTACGCTTCATGATCATTAGACTCAAGCGATTCGAGCGTTCCCACTTCTCCATCGCTCTCTTTTCATTAGGAGAGGATGTATCCTCAAGATGAGTAGGTTGCTCGGTCCGAAGGGCTAAGTCAAGATCCATGCAACCGAGAACGATCATTACATTCTCTTTCCATTCCTTAAAGTTAGTGCCGTTAAGCACAGGGATGCTATTGATATTGGCAGAGATCGTAGAAGCAGAAGAGTTTACTGAAAATTGAACAAAGGATTACTAAATACATGCTTACAAAACTTGAACTTTAACTTTATAGATTCAAAGTTAGGCATTTCCCATTACAAGATACCTAGCACAACATTGATTTTAGTCGTTGGACAGAAAATCAGCTTGTAAGGGGTACTCTTGGTGTAGTGATCAAACATAGACAATAAACTCCTGTCAAATATTAAACCTTCCTTTGGGCCGATTTAATATTCACATGGAAAACCAAATAATCATCTCATATTTACCACCACAAGAATGTTCGAACTCCTGCCAAATAACACCTTCCTTTGGGCCGATGTTAAACGCATGGAAGACTAACATCCACAGTCATCTCATATTTTATAATTAATCAATCTACACAATAGAGGTTACTTTGGCAACATAATGCTTCAATTGAAAAACTAAAATATTAGATGCAATCAACTTTAGTTCCTTAAGCCATTTTATGAATCTTAACTTAATGTGTTACATGATTGGATGTGTAACACTTGAATATTAATCGTTGTTTACTGAATTGGACAATTCTATAATATATAAGAATTGATGGACTATAAAACAATTAACATTCACTGAAACTTAAGAGAGTTGAAACGTTTTTCTTAAACTTTACTGGACCAGACAATCGATTGTCAACACAGACAATCGATTGTTTGGTTTTTTCTGAATTTTAAGTCACTGGATGTGACAAGGAAAAATTTTTCTAAGTTACTGGACCAGACAATCGATTGTGAAAACAGACAATCGATTGTTTGGTTTTTTCTGAAAAAATTTTAAGTCACTGGATGTGACAAGGAAAAATTTTTCTAAGTTACTGGACCAGACAATCGATGTCAAATCCAGACAATCGATTGTCAGGTATAATTTAAAAACATTTCATCTCACTGGAGTGTATACAATCAATTATACAGTGTATACTTTTTCTGAATTATAACAAGATTTTTTAACATGAATCTTTAAACATGAAAACATGTTATTTACCAACTAAATCATGCTATATACAACGTTTTAACATGATATAAAAACATCAAACTGAATCAAATCATAACATTCATAAGATCATGCTATCATGCTATTTCATGGTAGAATTTCATAAACAAAATTCTAATTATACTTTAACATGAATCCTAATATAACATGAACCTTATGAACATCCAAATTATCCAAAATTGAAGGGTGGCTCTGATACCAATTGTTAGGATTATGATTCCTACTAAAAACAACAACCTTCATATTGAATAATTCGGATACATAAACTACATGAGCGGAAGCTAACCTGAATCCATATGTGGAAATGTTGAGCCTCCTTTTGATGATTGTCCTTTGTTGTGAACTCCTTTAGCCTTCCTTCAAGTTTCTTGAAGTATATTTGTCCCCACAAGAATGTATCCACAATACTCAACAATATATGAAAAAGTTCACAATAATAGTGTTATGACAATTATCAAAATTTGGCTTATGGTTTTCCACCCTATTTGCAAGACAATGGACAATATGGTTCTTGGTTCAATGGGAAGAAGAAGAACTTGTCTTGCACTAGAATGGGAACCATAACCCCACTTTATAACTCTAGGAGTTACATAACCCAAGAGACAAGAGTTACAAGACAAGAGTTATGTCTTGCAAGAGTTACATAACTCAAGAGTCACAAGCAAGTAACCATAGTTACTTATGTAACCTTAGTTAGCCCATCATAAACTAAGGTTACCCTTTTGGGTATCTACACATTAGTCCTACACTTTAGTATGACAATACATTGGCCCCCTTAACATAATGTCCATAAGACCACATAATTAGGCCAAACCAAAAGATAGCACATAACATATAATTATCCATATATTGTTCATATGTGTGTAGATATAAGTCCATATATCTAGATATAAATCCATATATCTTACAGGTCATACTTCCTACTTTTTACGTGTTTGCCAGATTAATGAATAGCAGAAAAATTTGATGAAAAGAAGAGAAAAACTAATACTAGTACAATAATATGGTAACACAATTGATAGTAGTAGTAATTAAGACTGGCTGATTACCAAACTTTTGTCACATGGAAGGTGTGTACTATTGCTAACTCTTTTGCGGGAATTATCATCTTTAGCTCGTGCTATAAATTATTAATTATCGATATATATAATTCTGACTATTATGAAAGAGATTATACAATGTCCTATTCACACTTTTTTAGTACTGTTTCATTTAGAGGCAATTCCTTATAGAGTAAAATGTTATTATAGACTTTATAGTTAAATGGGACCAATTCCATAATTTTGTTACTCATTTAATTTAACAGTAATAAGTCGACATATGCAAGAAACTCTCCTAACATGTGCCAACCATATTATTGGCTATCGCATTATTTTTAGTTTAACCAATAGAATCGGTGCAAGAGTCGGTGGTTTAATTAATCACGTCAAACTATGTCATTAATTACACCCCCTCTATTAATTAGAACTAGGGCAGGCATAGTTTAGGCAAACCAAAATCTAAATCAAAATTCGAATTTTTTGAATTTTTGATTTGGATTTTCGGATTACGGATTGATTTTTGGATTTCACTTTTAAATTTTTTGGATATTGGATTTGGTATTTTGAAGTTTTGGATATCTGAAAATCTGAATTCTTATACTTATGTTTAGTACATTATCCACATGTCAATAGTAATAAGTTCAATACTCTATCCATTAGATATTATTTCGTATATTCAATATTAATTACTAAGTTATTGTGAGATTACTTTCTATTTGAATATGGTTTTACTATTTTTACTTCGTATCGGTTGTATTAATATCTCTATTGTATTTTTATAATAATTTCGCTACTTGAATACTTTATTTGGATGATTGCGGCGAGAATGAGGAACTTTTTCAGGCGATTTAACATAAGTACTTCATTTGAATATTTATTTTTGTAAAAAGAAGAAACATCTCAACTTATAAGTTCGAAATCGAAAATTCAAAATATTCAACCCTATTAATGCGGAACCGAACTTAAAAAATCGATCCAATCCGAACTTATTTGAATTGGATTTGTATTGTAATTTTTTTAATCCGAAAATTAAAAATTCAAATTAAAATATTTACATACAATTCGAACTGCCCGAACGTCCACCCTAATTATAACCTTAATTTACTTTAAAATCTTAAAAGGCTGAATCAGCTGATTGGTTGGCGGAGTTAAGGCGATATTGTGGTTTTTCGGCTCTATATGAAATATTTTAAAAAATTAAAAGTGGCGTAAGATATTTCAGAGTTTGCCAACAATAAATATACTATGATAGTATCAATGTATCATAATACTATGACACTTACCCGACAAAAAAACAGTTTAAAGGTTATCCGATCAGAGGCGGGGCCAGAATATCGGAAATGGGTTCGATCGAACAAATAATTTTAGTTCAAATTTTATATTCTTTTAAAATTTTTATTAAATATATAAAAATTATTAACTTAAAATCTAATAAATCTCAAACGGTTTAAAATCCCGAACTCATATACTTAAAATTCTGACTTGAGCTCTGTATTCGATTGTTATCCAAACAAAGGTTATACTCCCTCCGTTTCATATTGTTTCAGGTATTTTTCTTTTTAGTCTGTTTCAAAATAAATGACATATTTCTAAATTTGGAAACAATTCAATTTTAAACTCTTCATTTTACCCTTTTTGCCCTTGGTGAAAGTTTTTATAGCCACACAAATGACATGACTCCCCAAACATTTTACCCCTTAATCTTTTAAGACCAAAAATATTAAAAGTCTTCTTTTCTTTTCTTAAACTCTATGCTGAGTCCAACTACCTCGAACAATATAAAACGAAGGGAGTAGTAGTTAATTATTGCGCTGTCCTCTTCCCTGGAGTAGTACTCAAAGTACTTCTATGTTGCATTGGTGCTTAATCCAATTGACCAAAATTTAATTAATTCAACTTTTAACGTTCTTTAACATTTGATATAATTTTTAAAATTATAAATTCAACATTTAATGTTTAACTGTATTTTCTTGATTATATAAATATATATTTACTTTGAACTAAAATTAAAAAATAAATTGATCACTTATTATGGATCGGAGAGAGTAAAATTTTAGTGACTTTTTTCTTTTTTTTCTTTCTCTCACACACATATATTTTGAAAAAAAAAATATTACGAGCCTCAGTTTATGTCACGACCCAGTTCCCCTAACTAGTCGTGATGGCGCATCTCTTGAAGACAAGGCCATATCCAATGCTCCAATTACCGAGCAACACTCGATTACTCTTCCCACTCGACTTTCTGTATGAATCCTCAGAAGAACCGCATCACATGTGCCCATATCCAACCAATCATGACGTCTCAAAACACCGAAAAATAATTCATATCTAAGCTCAACGACGATCGAATCAACCTATCTCTCATTAACACAATTCGGGGCCAACCAAGCTAACTCAAGCCAAGTACATAGCCACATCGGCCTGCCCATGAACACAACATCAAGAAGCCTGAAGTTGTTCCTCCCACTACTATAACTCCTGTCGGAGCCGCACGATACGGTGCCCGGCACCAAATCAATATCGAAATTCACAATCTCGCTCGGCGACATACCCGACCACAAGGAACACATCCGAAAAAGTCCCTTAATACCAGAACTGGATCAATGGTAGAAACCTCTACACCGACGTCCACCATGAAGGCCTAATTAAGAAAAACAATCCTTCCTAGCCGTCCGCTGGTCTTTGGAATGCAAACCACTCTGCTAGAACATAATTCAATGTGCCTCGCCATGCAACCACTGGCATATTCCGACGTAGCTCATAACACAATAGCCTAGAATAAACCACACTGAGACAACCAACGTATACCCTAATGTCATATCCAAAATCTACTATACCAGGAAAGATCCACTCGGGCCTCCAAATCCTAATAGCCGCTAATGGTACCAATACATATGATCCACAGTCTGTACCTGAGAACTCCAGTCTCCAATCTCATACAGCACGCAAATCACTATACCTGATCTCAAATTCCACAGTATGAATACATTTTACACATCAAGCACCCAGCCATTCCACGAAAGATATTCTAAAACTCCCCCGTGCCATCAAACACACTCAAGAATCAACAGTCGATGAAGGCACCACAATACTAATGAAGTATCATCAGTTTAATCACATTACCTTTTTCCCGAGACGTATACTCTTGTCAAATCACTTCCAATTAGCAGCATCATTTCCTTGGTCATCTGAGGCTACCGTTGCCTAAGGGTTTTATGAACTTTCTTTCAAAACCGAACCGAAACCTCGCACACGCGAGTCTCAGTCCTTTACAACATACCGCATATACCATACCCTCCAAGGATAACATGAGAACTTTTATTTCCATAGAAAATATACATCTCCAAACCACGATGAAACCCAACAAGAATTCTCTCCCAATTCCATTTGCACAGGCTAAACTGTCAGGACTGAATCCTTCTAACTAGACCAAGCTAAACAAGCTGTCAGAACTCAAGAGCTTTGCTGCAAAATACCTGTACGAACTCATTGTCTCGAACACACATAAAGAATTAATCATATTCTTACCATACCGATTCGGTCCACTAACCAGTTACTCCATTTATCTAGGTTTCCTTCTGATTCATTTTCAACTTGATATTCCCTCTCGTTGTAGTACCACAGTTCCTCAACTCAGGCTCACTATACGAGACCCAAGCACAAGACCACTCTGTTTAAGACCCACAAGACACTGCATACTCTCTCAGATATTTCCAGAAATACCACATTCCCACAATAATCTACTAGGAAGAACTTCATGTGAATCCAACTCTGTTACCTTTATTTTCCTGATACTGATGCATAGAATCCCTAATTAACCTAAACATACCACAAGTCTTGACATTTCCCAATGAAAACATAGTCTCTAACCACATACACAACCTTAAAATACCTGATCGTTACATGTAAAATTCTTGAACACGATAAAACCATTCTTGAGAGTCACTCACTCTTATACAGCTGCAAATTGCCTGACTTAACGAACATAACCACTCGTGCCACTTTACTCTCTGCACCTCGCGTGCAGATGCAGGTATTGATTTACTCGGTAGCGGGTTGAGCTGGTTGAGGATTTGCTATCATAGCTGAGCAAGGTGACCGCCAGCGTTCGCGACACCGGTTTTCTTCCTTTTTGATTCCAGATTATATCCATGTATTTTAGACCGTGTAGTTATATCAAAAATCCTTCTAGATGCTCATTACTTGTGACACCCCGATCGGGCTGTGCTGAGTTGTAAATTTTGTTAATTAATGCCACTAATTCATATTTTTGGCTTTTCATTTATGTTTAATTATTTGGAAGGGGTCTAATTGGATTAGTTGTATTATTTAGAACGTCATCACGACTAGTTTGGAGAACTGGGTCGTGACAGTTTAAATTTGTTAACTTAAAGCTGCATTCAATTATGTATAGCTAGTATTAAATATATATTTTTATAACTCAATCTCTCACCTTAAGAGTTTTCAATGTCTAAATTTTGAATTCGTATGTGCAACCTTTATATCAACCTGACCAAAAAATTTATCACAATTGCGTTTGTTTTGATATTTTTTAATGTTATATAAAAATATAGGAAATTAATTCTGAAAAAATTTAACTTTCATAGTGAATTATTATTATATAAAAATATTATTATAAAATATTTGATTGTAATTAATATTATTAAGTATTTTTTCTGTAGCTTCTAGCACGTACTAGAGTTAGGAGTAGTATATAACCATGTGACTTCTACATCAACTTACTTGTTTTAGGGAAGAAATTCAGATAACAAAACTAACAAAGAAAATGTGTATAGCTGTGTTTATTTGGCAAGCTCACACTCAATATTCATTTCTGTTATTTCTTAATAGAGATGAATATCACAACAGGCCAACAAAGGCCGTCCATTGGTGGGAAGGTGAAGAAATTGTTGGTGGCAGAGATGAAGTTGCTGGTGGCACTTGGTTAGCTTCTTCAAGAAAGGGTAGAGTTGCTTTTCTCACTAATGTTTTGGAACTTCATGCCCTACCTCTAGCCAAAAGCCGAGGTGACCTACCTGTCCGTTTCCTACAGGTATATACACTGTCAATTTAAAGAATATTTACGCTTCCCAGTATTAGGGTTGAAAATTAAGAGGTAGTCGAAAGTTTTTTTACTTTTTGTACTCGAGGTGGGGCTAGTCTGATAGTATTTTATCTTGAACTGCTAGTGGGTTATGTTATGTTCACATTATTTTTCTATTTTTCATAGTACTGTGTTATTATTATTGGTTATTGTTATTATTTTTTCATCTATCCTGAGCATGAAGACCGAGGTCACTGGAGTCCAGTAGCTTTTGTATGTATATAGACTAAGAAATTTATTAAATATCTATACATATTATATTGTAAACTCATAAACTATTATACATTAACTTGAGATCGTTGTAGGAATTCAGTAACTTTAAATTTTGGATCTGCCTCTGCTTACAAAGTTGATATTATTTTTCCGGTTTTTGTTGTTGTTACGGATCTACTGTCTTTTTTCATCTTCTTGAGCTGAGGGTCTTTCGAAAATAACCTCTTTGTCCCTCCGGGGTAGGGATTGGATAAGGTATGCGTACATTATACCTTCTCCAGACCCCACTTGTGAGATTTTACCGGATTGGTGTTGTTATTGTTACACTGTTTTGTTACTTAATATTTGTTGCAGTAGATTGTCTATATTGTTCCGTCAGGAAATCAGAGTTGTCATTTGTGACTATGATTTCAAACAAGGTGATGTTGATTATATGAAAGCAAATTTTGATATTGAAGTTTTGTTGGTATTTTGCAGAGCAGAAAAGGGCCAATGGAATTTGCAAAAGAGATGGTGAATGAAGGGAATGAATACAATGGATTTAATTTGATATTAGCAGACATTGAGAGTAAATCACTGGTGTATGTATCAAACAGGCCCAAGGGAGAGCCCATGGTTATACAGGAAGTCCATCCAGGTATTCATGTGCTCTCCAATGCAAAGCTGGACTCTCCTTGGCCCAAGGTCAGTAGCATCGTTTGGTTAACGGAATAAGTATATTAATCTCGGGATAGCTTGGTGCACAGAGCATCCCGCATTCACGCAGGGTTTCGGGAAAGGTTGTGCGCCAGTGTGTATGATATACATAACCTATCCTAATACAAGCATTAGTGACTACTTTCACGGTCTTATATGTCACACAGAAATAACTGTACTATTGCACCAAGAATCCAAGGATAGAATATGGGATTATACTTATCCCATGTTTGGGTATGAATATTAGCTAGTGGGGGCTGCGATAATTTGTTTACCATAATGGTGAGATTAGCTATCCTATATAGAAGGTCAGATAGGTAATCCGTATAATATCTCAGCTCATAGGATATCCTTGTCTATCCCATTTTATAACCAAGACCCCTTAGGATTAGGACTGATAATCATCAAACTTAATAAGTAATTTGAAGTATATTCTGTGCTCTTGGTTGTTTAATTTCAGGCACAAAGATTGAAGTTGAATTTTAAAACAATGCTGGATGTATACAAAGCAAGTGAAAAATCCATTTGCATCAAAGAGATGATAGAGAAGTTGATGAGAGACACAACCAAAGCAGAAAAAGGCAAATTACCTTGTATTTGCTCTCTGGATTGGGAATTGGAACTTAGCTCCATATTTGTCGAAGTAGACACTCCACTGGTAATTTTCTTTTCGAAATTAAATAATCAATTTTCATTCATTCTATTTGTTGGGATAAGGCTTAGTGACTGGTAAAGTTGTTGGTAAAAAAAATTTAAGGGAAGCTTTGGCGTAACTAGTAAAGTTGCTGTCACGTGACCAGGAAGTCACGAGTTTAGCTATGAAAACAGGCTCTTGCAGAAATATAGAGCAAGGGTGCGTACAACAAATCCTTATAATCCGGCCATAGACATTCTATGAACCCCGCACATAACGAAGCTTAGTGCGCAAGGGTTGCCAACCTATTCTTTAGTCTAAAATATTTTCATAACCTTTTTCTTATTGTGGTATAAATACATAGGGATGTTATGGCACTAGAAGTACAACAGCATTGGCAATTGAAGTGGGAGGACAAATAAGCTTTCATGAAATGTACCTTGAGAGGAACTTGTGGAAAGAGCAGAGTGTTAGCTATTGGATTGAAAAGCTCCAACTGCAATAGACCGTTGGATTTCATATATTTGTTAGACAATTGGATGTTGAAATATGTTATATTCTCATGTTTTCTTTTCAATTATTAAAAATAAGATCAAATGAATATTGTTTTTGTATTCCATTTGCAATTTGTTTTTCATTTTTATTTTTCGTTGACATTTTGTTATTTAATATCTATACTTGTAATCAAGCAAGGATATTGTTCTCTTTTGACAATTTATATACGTTACATTCTCCTTCAAGTCTGTGCCAAAAACCAAAACTTCTTTGAAACTTCAGACTCCAATAAAATGTTTATATTTTTAGCCGATCGGTTTAATATTTGTTTTCATTAATTGATATATATATATTTGTTGTCGTTGTATTAACTGATATATAGGTTTAATATTTGTTTTCATTAATTGATATATATATTTGTTGTCGTTATATATATATATATATATATATATATATATATATATATATATATATATATATATATATATATATATATATATATATATATATATATATATATATATCCACTTGGTATCTTAATTTAAACGATTTCACTTGGTATTTTAATTTAAACAATTTGGGGCGATAGTTGTTTTTAGTTTAAGAGGAGGACGAAGAAGAGGAGAAGGACAGGGAGCAAAAGAGTAAGAAAAGGAGGACGAGGAGGAGAAGCGTGAATAAGAAAAAGGGTTTTTCCCATTTTGCTAAACTTTAAATATTTATAAAGGAGGCTTGTTCAGTTGGTAAAGCATCTCCACCCATGACTATTAGATCATGTGTTCGAGTTATGCTGGAGGGAAATATGAAAATACTATAGATCCATCTAAATTGAAAGAAAATTTAAAAAATAAAATACTTATAAAACTAGTTATGTCTTAAATAGCGTGGGTAAAAGGATCCCACTTTTCCATCCACAAATTACCATAAAAGGTAGTAATAATAATTAAACATAGGATTTATAAGAGAATGAAAAGATACTACCTAGTAGTATTAATTAGTAGCCCTAGTCCCGAATAAAAGGGAACAAAGGAAAAAAAAAAAAAAAAAGGCAACTTAATTAGATATTATATTGTTTTCAAAATAATCTCAACTTCTTGATCATTGAACTGTTTATTAGACCCAAGTTAAGAGAAATTAAAAAGTAGCCAGATTTATAAGTGGTCATTTAAAAATAAATATAGTTTTATTTTCAAGAGTAATCTAAATTTAGCCACTTTTTATGCAAAGATAAATCTGAACGAAAGCATTGTTCAATATCCGAAAAATACTCAAGTATACTTATGCTAGAAAAATATATCGGTCCAACATAATATATTGGAGATTGGAGTACCAGTGCTTTTATCTCAATATATTATGCTGGAACTTTCGGTGTTCCAATAAAATAGTAATTATTTTTTAATAACTTTACAAATACTGACTGTTTCGAACGACCAATTCAAAAACTGACTAGCTTGTGTTATTTCTACGCTTAAGTCGAAGAACTGTTATTGCTCCGAACCACAAGACCCGACAAAAATTCCATGACCTCCTTTTTTCTTTTTCTTTTTTTTTATCATTCCATGACCTCCTTTGGTTCACGTAAGAGTATAAAGCCTTGGTGTCTTTTGGAGTAGCAGATACAACTATTGGAAAACCTTGTCCCCTTTTCCTTATACCTGCAATAATTTCATTACAAGAAAATTCTTAAAAAAGAAATAAATTACTATGTAAACTTAATTACTTTTCTTTTAAGTAAGAAATTAAAGTCAGATTAAGCAAAAATCTAGATGTTTAGATCACACAAAATCTGTTACAACAACAACATGATCAAACAGTATAATCTCACAAGTAGAGTTCGGGAACGGTGAGGTGTACGCTATATATACAAACTTTACCTTTATCTCGTTTGAGGTAGATAAGTTTTTTTCAATAGACTTAGGCAAAATGATTAATAAATACAAAAGATGCACTAAACCGAAAGGAGTTATTTATTACATTGAAAGCGTCTTCATCAGTTCGATCATCTCCAATGTATATTGGAAAAACATCATCTGAAGTTCCAAATCCAAGATTTTCTAAGAAATAATCCAGGGCGTGACCTTTATTCCACCCAATATTTGGTCGTATCTCAAATACCTATTCATAAAAAAAAATATTTGTTAAATCCTTGTTGTTAAAAAAATACAGTTAATTAACCAATTCTTTGAAAGAAGATTACCTTCTTGCCTTTTGATACACGAAAGTTTTGGTATTCCCTTAATACAGTAGAAATCATATTTTCGAGTGTTCCGAGGTCCTGCCATTTGGCGTTCATAGTTAACAAAATAAACAGTGCCAAAAGTGAGTATACAACGATCTAACTGGTCATTTTAAAAATTAGTATTCCGTTTGAATAGTTAGGATCATAAGAATTTTTATGACTTATTATATCATCAGTTCTTGTGGTAGCTAGTTTTTATTAAATTTCGTACTCTTATTTTATTATTTATTTGATGATAGTTATGTTTCATATTGGTTGGCTTGCCTAGCGGACTAGTTTAAGGCGACATCTCATTGTTTATGTAATAAAACAGACCTTAGCAGGAACATGTCTGTAGTGTACAGAACTGCAGAATTTGTTGTCTTCAATATTGACGCCCTTGATACCTTTAGTTCTCTCACTCAAGAGAATAAAAACCAAAATAAAATATATTAAAAAAAGTTAGGAGAATTAAAGAATCAATTGTTGAAAAGAAAACTCCAGTCCTCATATATGCAAAAAAAAAATTAGTTACATTTTTTTTCTTTCTAATTTGTGAATTGTATTGCAAACTCCATGCACCCATACCTTATGTTTTTCAGGCAAAAATTCTTTTGCAGGTTGGTGAAGGACAACTTCATTATCCTAAATTTTCGAGAAACATACAAAAATCAAGACCTGGCGACCTTGACCTTTCACATAATTACAGACAATCAATTAGAAATTTAATATTTAAAAAAACTAACCATATCATCAGGATTTGTTGTGTGATTCAATGGAGCTTCGATATCTAACCCATGACTCCCAGCATAATAAACATTGTTCAATTTTACAAAGTCTTGTACCTAAAAACAAAGGAAAAAGAAAACGTAAGTAGGATTAATAACAATTTTGTTTAGCTCAAAGTTTTCATTTACTTTAGAAGCATAAAACAATCAAAATAAATGGAGGGTCAATCGTAGCAGATCATAATAAATGCAAAGACTAAAGGAATAAAATATAAGAGACAACAGTTATAGACTAAAGAGAGGAGGATGAAGATCTTTTATTAATGATATTGGTTTGGTCTGTTTCTCCATGGAGAGGTTCAGAGCCTTACAATGATATATTCTCTCTTCTTTTAGAAGGAGATGTGAAGAAGAAGGAGCAGGCCCCCTTTTAGGGTTCTTTCTCTTAGTATTTATAGATAGGAGATCTGCCAGCTGGTGCCAAGGGGTTGAAACCATATAGAGGAGATGCCCTCGTGAGGACGACCAGGCCGTGACCTTAGTTATCAAATTAGATAATTACCCGATAATCTTGTGAATAAATAGCCATACCATTTATTAGTCCTAAATAGGCTTTAATAAATGTGTTGGTCACGTTCATTATCACGTAGTTAAATTTGACCCATACAGATAGTCCCTCCGCTTATTGAGGTCGTGCCCAGGCCGAGCTCGATGAGCGGATTCTATCGATAACCGTAGCCATTTATGCGCTAGGGACAAACGTAGCCCTCTATTCTTCGGAGATGGCCGTAACCATTCATCTTTTTAGAGGTGGTCGTAGCCTTATGTTCTTTGGAGATGACCGTAGCCACTTTCGCTTCAGAGATGACCGTACCCATTTTTACTGTAGAGATGGCCGTAGCCATTTTCACTTTGGAAATGGTCGTAGCCATTTTTACTGTTGAGATGGCCGTAACCATTTTTACTTTGGAGATGGCCGTAGCCATTTTTACTATGGAGATGGTCGTAACCATTTTTACTTTGGGGATGGACGTAGCCAGTTTTACTGTGGAGATGGCCGTAACCATTTTTACTTTGGAGATGGTTGTGACCATTTTTATTTTAGAGATGGCCGTGGCCATCCACGCGTGCCTGGAGAGAATATGATCACGTCTACCGCGTATAAGGGGGATATCATATGCATGATGATGCATGGGGCGTGCCCATGGTATCTTGAGGTCGTCACAACCGCTTCATGGGGGACGTGTCGATTGACGGTTGAATGAATATTCAGAGGCATCTGTCATAATGGTGCATGTTACTGTAGGCCTGAACCATTTTGCGGTTGGTCAGGTAGTTAATGGTGTCCTCTGGGATTCGTGAAGGTCATTTATGCTTCGTCTATAAATAAGGATTGTATCGTTAAGTTCTAACTTTTCAGATATTTGTCTAAGTAGAATTCTGAGAGAGATAGCCCTTCTTATTTTCAGATTATCTAGTCTTTCACTCCTCGTTAATTCATTTTCCGTCATCTTCATATTCTCTTGTTTTTTCGGTGAATTTTGCCATCTTTCTCTCGTTATACTGATAATGGCAAGCAGTTCCCGTTTTGATATGGCTCCGGTGGCGGTTGCGGCGGCTGAAGGCCCATCTATGGTGGTGGGAACCACCAATTCGCCGATTGTTGATCGAGTCCCGTCGGTGGCTGACATTCTTTCCCTGCCGGGCGATCTGGCAACCGATTTTACCGGCCCCGAGGGAGAAGATCAAGTGGATGTGGCCCCACTGATGGGGGAAGTTGGCATTGCTCAGCTGAAGGAGCAATGTGATATTCCTTGCTTCACTGACATCATCCTGGCCAGGAGCGGCGATAGGGTGCACGTCGACCACTGAGGTTACTGCGTCTTTTACGCCTACCCTTAAAGCTATTTAGGCTTCCTCTCCCCATGCTGGTGGTGGACTTTTGCCGCTACTACAGGGTGTGCCCTGGTCAACTCGTCCCTTCTTGTTACAAATTATCGGCGATGCTGATCAAGTATGCGGAGTTGGCACGGAGGAAAATTACACTTAGGCACGTGTAAACTCTGTACGCCCCTCAGAGGGTACGCGGCACCATGATTCGGTTGGTCCCTCGTGGGACCGACGGCTCAACCACGGAGCTCGATGATGAGGTCGCTACCCGTCCTTACGAGCATTTCTTCTACATCAGGATCGGGCACCTCGTGGTCTGCGCTACTGACTTCCTAGAGGAGTGGAACCATGCACGTAAGTTTCTTTTATGCTGGCCTTGATTTCCTTTGGTTAAATGTTGTGCTTTATGTTCGTACATACTGATATTCTTTTTATACTGTAGCGGGCGGTGCGCTACCGGCACCGTTTTCTGGAATCCGTGAGTGGGTCGAGGCCGTGCTCCCTATTACAATGGGGATCACACGTGGGCATCTTTCTGGGAGGTCCATGGCCGTAGGCCAGCTGCTGGTAAGGATCTGATTCGCTGTTTATTGTTATTCCTTCGTAGTCCTTAGTTTCTATGGCCTAACCCTTCTTCTTTGGCTGGTCAGAACGACCACGTGGCAGGAGGTCTCCTCAGCTTGCTTTCCGCAGGTCGAGGGCGGCTGCCCGAATGATCACAATGCCGGTGCCTCGTTCGGTTCCGAGGGCGACTTTAGTGGAGTCTTCGGCTGCACACTCTTCGGTACGGCCCATGCCCCAGTTGAGGAGTCTCCAGGGGTCGTGCGCTCTGGGGCGGAGCGATCACCGAATGAAGATGAGGAAGAAGATGGGAGGCCCCTGGTTCGGTGCAGGGTGGCGTTCACCCCGGCTCTTCCGATGGTGATTATTTTAGACTCTTCGCCATCAGCGGAGGACGAGGGCGCAGCGGACATGTCCCCGGAGGGTTGCCTCGTTGGCTCAGGCCAAGGTAACAAAATCGCTTCGGCGATTCAAGTTTCTGTTCATGTTGCTGGGAGGGAAGGTAGTTCCTCGGCAACTATTTTGGTGAGGATTGCAGGCAGCCGACGTTGCGGCGAATGCGGGCGCTTCGGGGTCTCGGGCGGCAGAGGCCTCGACTTCCAGGGCCGCGAAAGGAAGGGGCGTATCAGGAGAAGGGGATGATTCGGAGTCTGTTATGGATCCCGAGGACGTCCGTCTTTTTCAGAAGGGTTATACCCGCCCAGCGGTGCATGCCGAAGGGGATTACCGTTATTTGGAGATCCCTAACTACTTGAACCTACTGCTCGAGAAGGAGAACCTGGTGACGCTATTCGGGGTCTTGTGCTCGGAAGCAGAGATCACGTCCCTGAGGGGCATCTCGGACGTCGGGTTGATGGGTGAGGTGGTTGCCCTGAGTATAAAGGTATGTATAAAACTTTGGTTTGTTTTCTTTCTTAGCATGTCTTCTTGTATTAACTATCGCTCCGCTTGTTGTAGACATTTTTGCTGGAGGTGGAGAGCATTAGGCGGGCTAACGTCCACTCGGCGGTTTTAATGCGGCTGTTGGAGAAGTACCGCCGCTAACGTGATCGGTGCCGCGGCTTGCGTGAACGCATAAGGACCGACCCGCGGAACCGGGAGCTGGTAGAAGAGCTGGCATGGAGGAAGCTTCATATGCAACAGACCCTCAGCAGGGTAACTGACCTTGAGGGGCATCTCCGGCAAGCAGACGAAGGGGCGGATGCTGAGAGAAGGGTGGCTGCTGAGAGGGAGCGCCAAAATCTGGATGTGGCAGCAGAGGCCGCTGAGGCTTATACGGACACTGAGGCCGCCACTTCAAGAAAGCAGGCAGAGGAAACCCTGGAGAGGGCTGAAACATTGCAGGCGACCAACCATGCCCAAGAAAGGGAGCGTGGATTGGAGAGGGTTGCCGCTGCCTTTCGAGAGCGGTCGTTGGAGGGGCCCATTGCCGTCTGTGAGAGGGACGCCCGTGCTGCAACAGACCAGATCGCAGCCTTGGAGGCTGAGAACCGGCGCCCGAGGGACCAGGCCGCTTCTTTCGGTCCTGCTCGTGAGCTTTGGACGTATGCCGAGGCCTAGATCGATGTGTATAGGCGGTTGTGGGAAGACGGCGTCGTGTCTGAGGCCACTTATGAGGAGGAACGCTAAAAGTCTTCTTAAGCCCGCCTTGACTGTGTTTTGACCCGTCTATGCCCGGGGGCAATGATGGCGCCGAGGGCGCTGATAATGCTGAAGTGGACGCCGGGGTCGCGGAGTGAACAAATGGAGAAATTTGTAATGTTTGCTTAGTTTTTGTTATCTTTTTCTCTATTTCGTTTGCCGACCTTTGGCCAATGTAATTGGGGGTAACCCCGTGTAAATTTTGTAAATATATGTGGTTTTCTTCTTCTCTGTTGTTTTGTGTCGAATACATTATATATATATATTTTTTTTTGTGCCCGTTTGCAAGGGCTTTGCTTTAGAGTTTTTCTAGTGAGCATGTTAATAGTCTCAACCGGTTAGGTGATTTCAACCATTGTCGAACTGATTCCTTGCCTTAAGGAAAGTTGGTGTAGATGGCCTTGGCCATAGATAGATGCTTTTGGTCGTCACATTCCTCCACTTGTTGGGAGTGGGTTGTAGCCGCATTTGGGCAGTGGCGGCACATAACCTTAGTCCCAGTTCGGGCTTAGTCGAACTACTAGTCGTGATAATGAAAATCACGACCTTGTAGTTCGACTTGGGTCGAACTTTGCGTGGGTCAACACTTTAGTCTCTAGTTAGTCGTACTTACTTGAATGGCGAGGGCGCTAGGCCCGCCTCGGAGTTCATTCATGGTTGGGAATTTGGAGGCATTTCTCCCCGCCTGAACATAGCCCGGCTCATGGACTCGTGGACGCGTGTCATTGGCTTTGATTCGTCCGTGGTTGATTTTGTGGCTTTTATGGCAGAGGCGTGTAGCCTGAGTCCTGGTTAAACTCATAATTGAATTCTTTTGTAATTCGTCATGGCGGAGGCACTTGGCCTGAGTTCTGGTTCAATTCGCAGTTGGACCCTTATGATATTTGAAGGCGCGTCGCCTGGGTTGTCGTTCAACCGTAGTTGAACTTTCGTAACTTTTGAAGGCGTGTAGCCTGAGTCGAAGGCACGTAGCCTGAATTGGCGTTCAACTGTATTTGAACCTTTGTAATATCTGAAGGCGCGTAGCCTGAGTCGAAGGCACGTAGCCTGAGTCCCAGATCAACCGTAGTTAAACCTTTGTAATGTTTGAAGGCGCCTAGCCTGAATCGATGGCACGTAGCCTGAATTCCAGTTCAACCGTAGTTGAACCTTTTTAATATTTGAAGGCGCATAGCCTGAAATGTCATTCAATCGTAGTTGAAACTTTGTAATTTTTGAAGGCGCGTAGCCTGAATCGAAGGCACGTAGCCTGAAGTCCAGTTCAACCGCAGTTGAACCTTTGTAATATTTGAAGGCGCATAGCCTGAGTCGAAGGCACGTAGCCTGAGTCCCAGTTCAACCGTAGTTGAACCTTGTAATATTTGAAGGCGCATAGCCTGAGTCGAAGGCATGTATCATGTGTCCCAGTTCAACCGTAGTTGAACCATTTGTAATATTTGAAGGCGCATAGCCTGAGTCGAAGGCACGTAGCCTGAATTCCAGTTCAACTATAGTTGAACCTTTGAAATATTTGAAGGCGCATAGACTGAAATGTCGTTCAACCGTAGCTGAACCTTTGTAATTTTTGAAGGCGCATAGCCTGAATCGAAGGCAAGTAGCCTGAATTCTAGTTCAACCGTAGTTGAATCTTTGTAATATTTGAAGGCGCGTAGCCTGAGTCGAAGGCACGTAGCCTAAGTCCCGGTTCAACCGTAGTTGAACCTTTGTAATATTTGAAGGCGCATAGCCTGAGTCGAAGGCACGTAGCCTGAATTCCAGTTCAACCGTAGTTGAACCTTTGCAATATTTGAAGGCGCGTAGCCTGAGCCGAAGGCACGTATCTTGAGTCCCAGTTCAACCGTAGTTGAACCTTTGTAATATTTTAAGGCGCATAGTCTCAGTCAATGGCACCTAGCTTGAATTCCAGTTCAACCGTAGTTGAACCTTTGTAATATTTGAAGGCGCATAGGCTGAATGGCCGTTTAATCGTAGTTAAACCTTTGCAATTTTTGAAGGCGCATAGCCTGAAATGTCGTTCAACCGTAGTTGAACCTTTGTAATTTTGAAGGCGCATAGCCTGAATTGACGTTCAGCCATAGTTGAACCTTTGTTTTTCCATATAGCCCGCTTCATATTGGGGGTTGGAATTTGTTTCTGGTTTCAGATCTTGCCTAACTTGCGCTTCTGGTCTTTTCGACTGTCTCGTGCGGGTTACCCCATTACAGATCCCCTTCGAGAGATGCTTTTGTGTTTTTTTTTCTTTTTGGCAGGATCCTGTGTGGAAAGGGGGCGAGGTACCTTAGGCCTATTTTCCCAATAGGGATGGGGGATCTGCTTCTTCTTCTTCTTCCCTTTGCTCAGAGACGCGGGGATGTGGAAGCAATCTCATCTCGAGGTTTTTGAATTCCTATGATCCGATATGCCACTTGGGCTCGTTCGAGCTGGGTTGTTTATTTTTCTTTTTTGGTCTAAGGATAAACTACGTGATTCTTCTATGAAATCCCCACAGACGGCTCCAAATTGTTTAGCTCAAAATTTTCATTTACTTTAGAAGCATAAAACAATCAAAATAAGTGGAGGGCCAATCATAGCAGATCGTAATTAAGCCTTTCTAACGGGTCAACCGCGCCAGTCCGGGTTGCACAGTAACGGGTTCGTAGCGGGCTAGGTTAGTTCGAGTAAAAATTGAACCATACGGGTTGAGGGGAGCGGGCCGGGACGGATTTAGTATATTTTCACTTTTTTTTTTGGAATTATGTATAGTATAACTATTAAGTTATTTTAATACTTTGTAATAATTGAATGAATACAAGTAAGATGGAAAAAAATTGCACTTATTGCAAGTGCTACTTTATTTCTTAATTTCAAATTGAAAAAGTAGAAAATGAAATGTTACATTTTTTCTAACAAGTAAACTACTAAAGTAGTAATTTCAAATGTTTTGCATCGCCCTAGCAAGTTCATCATAATCAATATGAACCGATTGACCTTCTTCTGGCGTGTTAAATTCGGATGGGTTTCCATAGGTTAATATATCTCCAAGTTCCTCGTCTTCTGGGCTATCAACATCTTCCTTTGCTTGATTTCTTCATTCCGATCTAATCCAAGCTCTGAAACATACTAAAACTTCCAAAGCATTACTTCTCAATGAGTGGCGGGTGTTTCCAAGTTGTTGTCTTGCTTGGCTAAATGCACTTTCCTATGCAACAGTAGAAATTGGCACATTCAGCACGTCCCGAGCCATAGCGCAAAGAACAGGAAATTGCTTTTCATTTTCATGCCACCATCCCAACGGTGAAAATTCCTTTGTGCGAGGCTCCTTTTGCTTCTGCAAATAGAATTGAAGCTCATCAATATTCCTACTACTGGTTTGAGTGTTAGAAAATGTAGAAAAAATATTAAAACTATCAAGGCCTTCATCATCCACGTTAGCAGAACTGCTACATTGCATAGCGGGATTAACATTCCCAGAAGGACGAGCAGTATTATCACATTCATTTGCATAATAATTATATAGTTGCTGTAAATATTCATTTAGCTTGTTCATAGAATCATATAAATTTGGGGTTTCAGTTTCTTCAATCTCCATATAAGTATATAAAGCATTCATTAATTGGTGAAAATCAGACACTTTAATAGAAGGATTTAAAACGACACCAATTAAGTAAATCGGGGGAATTGGAAAGAAATATTTTTTGAATTTTGCTTGCATTTTTTCAACATCCTCATATTTTTCTTTCTTCTTATATTCAGATATTAGAAAAGAAATTTCAGCTATATGTACTAAAGCCGTAGTAATAGTGGGATAATATGCGCCAGAAAACACAACAGTAGCAGTATAAAATTTATGTAAAAATTTAACAACATCATTAATGACCTCCTAAGTGTCACTTGTTAACATACGCCTAGGATCAGTACAATGTGCATTAGCAACTTCAGTTATTGAAAATCTATATTTTTAGCAACATTTTAAAAATATATATGTATAATTCTATCTAGTAACAATTTCGCCTGGCATGAATCTAGGTGTAAGGTTATACTGGATACACTTAGTCTTCAATTCTTTTATTCTAGATTGTCTATTATTTCCCTGAATAACACCAAATGCTCTTCTAACATGAGTAATCTCAACTGAAAATAAATCAAGGCCACTTTTAACAATTAAATTATAAACATGACATGCACACCTAACATGAAAAATATCATCAAGAGGTGGTTGCAAATGCAATTTTAAAATTGAAAGTGCGGCATTATTGTTTGAAATATTATCAAAAGACATACACAAAACTTTTTGGTTTAGATTATAAAATTCAACAACTTCAACAATTGTACTACTTAGCAGTATGACTCTGATCTTCATCATATTTAAAAGCGATAATACGTTTGAACCTTTGTAATATTTGAAGGCGCATAGCCTGAGTCGAAGGCACGTAGCTTGAGTCTCAGTTCAAACGTAGTTGAACCTTTGTAATATTTGAAGGCGCATAGCCTGAAATGTCGTTCAACCGTAGTTGAACCTTTGTAATTTTTGAAGGCGCGTAGGCTGAATCAAATGCACGTAGCCTGAATTCCAGTTGAACCTTTGTAATATTTGAAGGCACGTAGCCTGAGTCGAAGGCATGTAGCCTGAGTCCCAGTTCAACCGTAGTTGAACCTTTGTAATATTTGAAGGTGCATAGCCTGAGTCGAAGGCACGTAGCCTGAATTCCAGTTCGACCGCAGTTAAACCTTTTAATATTTGAAGGCGCGTCGCCTGAGTCCCAGTTCACCGTAGTTGAACCTTTGTAATTTTTGAAGGCGCGTAGGCTGAATCAAAGGCACGTAGCCTGAATTCCAGTTCAACCGTAGTTGAACCTTTGTAATATTTGAAGGCGCATAGCCTTAGTCGAAGGCACGTAGCTTGAATTCCAGTTCAATCGTAGTTGGACCTTTGTAATATTTGAAGGCGCATAGCCTGAATTTCTGTTCAACCGTAGTTGAATCTTTGTAATTTTTGTAGGCGCATAGCCTGAAATATCGTTCAACCGTAGTTGAACCTTTGTAATTTTGAAGGCGCATAGCCTGAAATGTCATTCAATCGTAGTTGAACCTTTGTAATTTTTTAAGGCGCGTAGCCTGAATCGAAGGCACGTAGCCTGAATTCCAGTTCAACCGTAGTTGAACCTTTGTTATATTTGAAGGCGCGTAGCCTGAGTCGAAGGCACGTATCCTGAGTCCCAATTCAACCGTAGTTGAACCTTTGTAATATTTGAAGGTACATAGCTTGAGTCGAAGGCACGTAACCTGAGTCCCAGTTCAACTGCAGTTGAACCTTTGTAATATTTGAAGGCGCATAGCCTGAGTCGGAGGCACGTAGTCTGAATTCCAGTTCAACCGTAGTTGAATCTTTTTAATATTTGAAGGCACATAGCCTGAATTGCCGTTCAACCGTTGTTGAACCTTTGTAATTTTTGAAGGCGCATAGCCTGAAATGTTGTTCAACCATAATTGAACCTTTGTAATTTTTAAGGCGCATAGCCTGAATTGACGTTCAACCATAGTTGAACCTTTGTTTTCCCACATAGTCCGCTTCGTATTGGGGGTTGGGATTTGTTTCTGGTTTCAGATCTTGCCTAACTTCCGCTTGTGGTCTTTTCGACTGGCTCGCGCGGGTTACCCTGTTACAGATCCCCTTCGAGAGATGCTTTTGTGTTTTTTTTTCTTTTTGGCAGCATCCTGTGTGGAAGGGCGCGAGGTACCTTAGGTCTATTTTCCCCATAGGGATGGGGGATCCGCTTCTTCTTCTTCTTCCCTTTGCTCGGAGACGCGGGGATGTGGAAGCAAGCGAATCTCGAGGTTTTTGACTTCCTATGATCCGATATGCCGCTTGGGCTCTTTTGAGCTGGGTTGTTCATTTTTCTTTTTCGGTCTAAGAATAAACTACACGATTCTTCTATGAAATCTCCACAGACGGCGCCAAATTGTTTAGCTTAAAGTTTTCATTTATTTTAGAAGCACAAAACAATCAAAATAAATGGAGGGCCAATCATAGCAGATTGTAATAAATGCAAAGACTAAAGGAATACAATATAAGCGAGATAAGAGTTATAGATTAAAGGGAGGAGGATGAAGATCTTTTATTAATGATGTTGGTTTGTTTTGCCTCGCCATGGAGAGGTTCAGAGCCTTACAATGATGTATTCTCTCTTCTTTTAGAAGGAGATGTGAAGAAGAAGGAGCGACTTCCCTTTTAGGGTTCTTTCTCTTAGTATTTATAGTTATGAAATCTGCCAGCTGTTGCCAAGGGGTTGGGATCACATAGAGGGGACGCCCTCGTGAGGACGGCCAGGCCGTGACCTTAGTTATCAAATTGGATAATTACTCGATAATCTTGTGAACAAATGGCCATACCATTTATTAGTCATAAATAGGCTTTAATAAATACGTTAATCTCGTTCATTATCATGAAGTCAAATTTTGACTCATATAAATTTATAACTTGACTTAGTTGATTATTTTCTGTTTAATTTAAAGGATGTAAAATAAACACGCACCTTTTCTCGTCGGCGTCCACTAATTATTGCAGTAGGAAAGCGATTAGCAACTACACGTAGCACCCTTCTCATCTGCAATTTATATGAAAATTTTCATCAGTAATGTGCCATAACAATTTGATGATTACTAACTAAAGTTATATACATCCTTTGTTTTTTGCACCTTTTTTGTTTTTTGCGTGTGATATTATACTTCTTTTGAGGAAGTATAAAACGTAATACTATATAAATCAACTTTTTATTTCATGTAATGCACTATGAAGCAGTTTGGTGCACAAAACATCATCGAACATTTATATATGGTTTGAGAAAGGACCACACATTAAGTGATGTGATGTGGATAACTTAATTTAATAACCAGGAACGGATATAGCCGATATATTCAATTGAATCCATAATTTTTGATACGGAGTAAAAATTAATTAAAGTTGCAAAAGTAATAGATATGAACCCATAACTTTAAAAACATAATGAATTTAATGTTAAAAATTAAAAATTGAACCATAAAATTTAAATTATGAGTCCGCTTTTACTATATGTGACAAGTTTACCATGTGGTGCACTATAATTATAAATGTCTTAGTTTGACTGCCCCGAATATTAATTAACCAAAATCTTGAGACAATTTAATAAAAAAAAAAGTAAATTAAAAGTGCTCCATCTGTATATAAATTAGTATCACCAAAACATTATACCAAATTTAGTATAATTTTTAAAAATGGGATCTAGGAAAAATAAGTGTACGCAAACTTTACTCTTATTCTTTAAAGGTAAAGAGGCTGGTTCAAATAAACCCCCGACTCAAGGAGTAAAATGAAAAAGAAGCAACAAGCAGTAACAACAATAAGATATATAAAGAAACAACAAGAAGATAAAATGATAGAATAGCAGAAACAACATATAGTAAAAGAAACCTACAAATAAGAAGATGTTTAATATTATTCAACAAATTATTTTCAGACAGCTTTCAGCTTCACAAGTTCTAAAAATTCAAATTTAATTAACCAAAGTTTACGATATACATATAATCTAATAAACATCTTCAGCTTAATTTAGATAAGGATCAGAAATGGGCTTACCAGCCAAGAAGTGTATTCAATTGAGAAAGCATTTTCACCTTCAATCGATGAGAGCCTTGACAATCCCATATCTTCTATTAATGCCTGAAATAAATATATATTTAATCTCAATGTTATAAGAAGATGTTATAATTTAAAAAATGCATGTAAATTACCTCAAGTCAAATTTTATAACTTCCAAATGCAAGAAAATCCACGTTACTATAGATTTATCAAATTTGGAAAGGAGTAGTAGATTATAATAGGATTATAATTCTGATGAAGTTAAGTAGTTCTAGTAGCTTCTTTTTTAAGAAATGATTATTTCATACATATTTTTTTTGATATATCTAACTATCTCTATCTAGTTTGTATTGGAACAATTAATTTAGATTTGCATCGCATAAAGCTTATTAAAGAGAAAATGCTCTTTACCAAGAGTTTCTCTATTTTCAAAGCTGGGAAATCATTATTGTGATGGTAATACGAGACTGGGGCGGACGTAGTATATACTCAGCAGGTTCAATTGTACTCATAACTTTACCTATATTCTTTAAAACTCATACAGAGATACATTTCAAGGCAGATTTTAGCGAGTTTAATTGAACTATGTGTATATATGTGTAAGAGTTTTAAATGTATACATATTATATATATGCATGTACAATCACACCTATTTAGTGTAGAGAGATTTGGGAGAATTGATTTTCTCGTATTGCTCACAAGTACATATAGAGTACAGAGAGGTATCAAGTCCTACCAACTATAGGACTGTAGAATAATGAAGGAAATCAAATCCTACGAACTATAGGACTGTACAATAATGAAAGAATATTCTACCAATAATAAAAAGATACACACAATATATTCTAATACGCCCCCTCAAGATGGAGGGCCGGAGGACACGCCAATCTTGGACATCAGCAGAAGAAGTCGAGGACGAGATAAGTGCTTGGTTAGAGCATCAGCAAGCTGATCAGCAGAGGAACACGAAGAGATCCATTCTGAACCAGTTGACGAACAAAGTGATAATCAATGGAGATGTGTTTCATGCACGAATGAAACACAGGGTTGGCACAGAGGTAAGTGGCGCCAATGTTGTCGCTGTAAATGACAGGAGCAGCCGGAAGAGGGACATGAAGCTCGCGCAGCAGTGAATGAAGCCAACGGACTTCAGCGGCAGCAGAAGCAATGGCACGATATTCAGTCTCAGTAGAAGATCGTGCAACGGAACGCTGCTTTTTGGAGCTCCAGGAAATAAGATTAGGCCCCAGAAAGACAACATAGGCACCAGTTGAGGAGCGGTCATCACAGTTTCCACCCCAGTCAGCATCAGAGAAACAATGCAGAGGTATAGCAGATGAAGGACGCAGCCAGACTCCGAAGTCACGCATCCCATTAAAATACCGGAAGAGACACTTAACTGCCCCCAATGAGTGACAGTAGGAGCATGCATGAACTGTGAGAGTTTATTCACAGCAAAGGAGATATCAGGACGAGTGAAAGAGAGATACTGGAGGCCCCCAAGGGCCTGGCGATAGACGGACGCGTCGGCAGGAGCCGAGCCGTCGGCCAGATGAAGGCGGGTTGATGCTGCTGTTGGCGTCTGAACAGGGTTGGATTCCAGCATATTATGACGAGTCAAAAGATCAACAACATACTTACGCTGAGAAAGAAAACACCCCTTGGAGCTGCGCAGAACTTCGACACCAAGAAAATAGCTTAGATCACCCATGTCTTTAAGAGAAAATTGAGTCCCAAGAGAGTCAATCACACGGTTCAAGAAAGCAGAATCATTACCAGTTAATATGAGATCATCAACATATACCAAAAAATAGGCCGTAATACCAGAATGCTGAAAGACGAAGAGCGAAGTGTTAGAAGTAGTGTTGACGAAACCCATGGTCAGAAGGCATTGGCGGAGCGCACTGTACCATGCCCGGGGTGCCTGTTTGAGACCATAAATAGCTTTCTGTAACTTACAGACATAAGATGGATAGGCTTTGTCAACAAAACCTAGTGGTTGTGCCATATAAACATCCTCTGTAAGCTTCCCGTGGAGAAAGGCATTGTTCACATCCATTTGACGAAGAGGTCAGCCCTTGGATACAGCTAGACTGAGAACCAAACGCACAGTTGCCGGCTTAATAACCGGACTGAAATTCTCCTGGAAGTCTACACCTGGACGCTGATGAAAGTCCTTTGTAACAAGCCGGGCTTTGAACTTATCCACAGTACCATCAGGCTTTCGTTTGATACGATAAACCCACTTGAAACCCACAATATTCTGTGAAGAATCAGGCGGAACAAGATCCCAGGTGCCATTCCGTAGCAGAGCATCAAACTCTGATGACATAGCAGCGCGCCAGCGCTCATCAGACATAGCACTAGATAGAGTCTGAGGTTCAGTAACAGCTGGAGAGGTGACAGTAGACATACCAAACTTCTTGTTGGGCGTAAAGATGTTATTTTTGCTGCGAGTTTGCATATGATGACCACCCTGAGAGGATGTAGGTGGCGGCATAATGGGTGTACCGGCGGCAGGGGCCGCTGGCAGTGCCGGAAGGGGCGCTGGTGGCGCGGGCAGTGGTGCCGGCAAAGCGTCCGGTGAAGGATCGCTAGTGGGAGCGACGGCAGGTACTGGTGGCGGCAGAGGAAGGACGTCTAGGGAGACCAAAATGGGTACAGGGGGGACTCGGGGTTAGACAATTTGGAGAACGGGAAGACGTCTTCATGGAAGGTGACATGACGCGAGACGAAGATTTTAGACATTAAGGGATCAAAGCATAGATAGGCGCTTTGAGTAGTAGAGTAGCCGAAGAGGACACATGCACGAGATCTGGGTTCCATTTTGTGTGAGGTGTAGGGCCGAAGCCAAGGGAAGCATTGATAGCCGAAGAAACGTCGTTTGGCAAGGTTGGGGCGCTTATGGAAGAGAGACTCAAAGGAGGAGAGCATCGAGAGATTTGTCTTGGGAAGACGATTAATGAGATAGACCGTTGTGGCAAAGGCATAAGGCCAGTAAATGAGAGGGATAGAGGCATAATGAAGGAGGGTGAGACCAGTATCGACAATATGATGATGACGGCATTCAGTATAGCCGTTGTGTTGAGGTGTATGAGGAGGTGAAGTGAGATGTGAGATGCCATGGGAGGCAAGAAAAGAGCGTAAAGCTAGGAATTCACCCTCATTATCAGTATACAGAGTAATGATTTTAGTAGAGAAGTATTTTTCGACAATGGATTTAAAAGTGGGGAAGGTTTGTAAAACATCATATTTACGGCGTAAAGGGAAAAACCAAACGTACTTAGAAAAATGATCAACAAAAATGACATAATATATAAATCCTTCATTAGAAATAATTGGAGAGGTTCATACATCAGAAAAAATAAGCTCCAGCGGAGCAGTAGAAGATAAACTTGACTCAGATAAAGGTAACTTATGACACTTATGAAGCTTGCAAGAGACACAAGAAAATCAGACACACTACTGGACGCTATACTGCTAGAAGACACTAAATGACGTAGGATTTTAGCTGACGGATGACCAAACCGAGAATGCCACAATGACGCAGGGAGTTTTAGTGATGTGAGGGCGGACGGTAGACGGGAAGCCGCCGGCCAGTAGTAGGCGTCATTCCTACGTGGGCCGCTGACGAGTGTTGCCCACGTGCGACGATCCTTCACCTGAAAATCAGTATCAGAAAAAACAATATCAACATTATTGTGACGACATAATTGAGCAACAAAGATCAAATTTTTACGAATATGTGGAACACAGAGAGCCCCAGACAATAAAAGAGATGAATAACTGAAAAGTTGGCCAGTATGTGTAATTTTTAAACCTTCACTGTTACCAATAACCACATCACTGAAACCAGTCTAGGGACTGTGAAGAGACATGTTGGCAAGATCATTGGTTATGTGATGAGTGGCACCAGAGTCGAGGATCCAATCAGATGGAGAGTAACGGGCTGTGTTAGCAGCCGGATAAGATGATGCAGCGTATGCTGGTCGCGGCTATGGTCCACCGTAAGGGGGCTGATTTGCGCAGGAAGTAGGATAGGACGGACAGCGGCGCGCGGAGTGGCCAAATTCACTGCAGAGCTGGCACTTCCCATTGTACCCGCGAGATTGGCCATTGTTGGAGTAACCACCGCGGCCAGAGGATAGACCACGGCTGCCACGGCCACGCCCGCGGCCACCGAAGCGGTTACGGCCGGACTGCTGTCCGGCAACGAAGGCAGCCGACGGAGCCAAATCAGATGCGGCGGAGGTGGTCGGCGCACGGACAGTAATCTAAGCCTCCATGCTTAACAGCTTGTCATGTAATTCAGCAAAAGAGATTGGAGATTCACGGGCTTGGATAGCATGAGAGAGCTCCATATACGGATCATCAAGACCACTTAGAACCTTAAAGACAAGATCCTCAGAATCAACAGTAACACCCAGGAGAGATAATTCATCCACAATCACGCGAATACCGTGCATAAAATCAGTAACAGATTTAGAACCTTTTACCCGATGATGGAGCTGCTGTTTGAGAGCCATGATACGACCACGAGAAGCAGTGCCGTATGTGCGCGCGAGGATGTCCCAGGCCTCTTTAGAGGTTTTCGTAGTGGCAATAAAGGAGATGATCGTCGGTGTGATCGACGAGATGATGGCACTGAGAATAAGATTGTCCTGGCGAATCCAGTAAGGATATGCTGGATTGGGGGAAGTTACCTCCTTGTCGACGATAGTGGCTGGTGGGCACGGCTTCGATCCGTCCAAGAAGCCGAGGAGGTCGTAACCCGTAAGAAGGGTTCGGAACTGGAATTTCCACGCTAGGTAATTAGTGGAATCCAATTTAAGTGGGATCTGAGCCGATGCATTGATGGCAATCGGCTGGAGAAGATCGTTGGATGTCGTAGCGGCCATGAAGCGCGAGACAGAGAAGGCGATGATCGACGTCGAGAGAGAGAGGGCTGCCGGTTAGTGCACCGATGGCGTGAAAAGACGCCGGAGAGAAGCGGTGGACCGAGAAGGTCGGCGGCGGCGGGCTGCCGATTAGTGCAGCGATGGCGGCGGCGCGGGGAAGAATTAGGGTTTCTTTGGCGATAAGCCACTGGCGTATGATACCATGTAGAGAGTTTTGGGAGAATTGATTTTCTCGTATTGCTCACAAGTATATATAAAGTACAGACAGGTATCAAATCCTACCAACTATAGGACTGTACAATAATGAAGGAAATCAAATCTTACCAACTATAGGACTGTACAATAATGAAAGAATATTCTACCAATAATAAAAAGATACACACAATATATTCTAATATTTAGATCCATTAACTCTAAATTCTAAATTCACCTCTACCTGTGAGAGAAATTCAAAAACAAAATTGAACAAAAAACATGAATACATTGAATTACACAGAAAATAAATAAAGCGCGCGCTCATATACATATATAACGAAAACCAAAATGATGGTTAGCCAAATTGTTTCTGTTCGAATGCAAGGAAATGATTAAATAAAAAGAAGAAGGAGAAAGGAAAGTACTTTAATTTCTTTATTTTAATACTCTAAAATAAGTCTAGATTTAGCAATTTTAATTTAGTTTGTAATCTCATGAATCCACTGCTAGTTTTGTTTGACGTGTAAAATATATTACGCAATCACTTATCAGGTAGTATAAGTACTATACTACTATGTCTATTTGGTAAATTCAATTATTACCATAACTTAAGCTATATTAATACTATTAAAACAATCTTTAAAGGTCCTACTAATATTTGGCAAATCGAATCTGCAATTTGTAAATGATCTAAATTACGAAGAATTAACCCGATTAGCTGCCTACTCAATTTTTCAAATTAAAATTAGCCTGAGGAGGTATAATATATAAGTATAATCTATGTTTAATATGTGTATAATCTTGTATAATAAAAATATATATAATCTATATTTAACCATATCATATTGTTTTAAAATAATTTAACTTTAAATTTTTTATCTTACTCTTAACGAGATAATCTATAATCACACAAATATATATGTGTGGGGGGGAGGGGGGATAGCTTGTTTTAGACCACAAATTTTAAAAGTAGATCTTTATTTTTTTCTTAAATTTTATACTGAGTCAAACACTGACACATAAATTAAAATGAGGAAATAGCGCTTTATATTTGATTATTTGTACATGGATCCGGTCGGGCATTAACTTTTTTTTTTTTGGTTTCTCACCTGGTATCCGATACTCGTATTGGAGCCTGACTATATTCGATTCGCACCATATAGAGCCCCATTCGTGGAAAACGCTCCTTACTAAAGATTTTTTTATACCCAGAACTCGAATTCAAGACCTTTATTTAAAAGAAGATCAGCTCCATTGGCTGCACTACATCCTTTGGTAGTGGTCGGGTATTAAGTATACGAGGTGCTGATAGAAAAATGCATGTCTTTTATATTTGATATTCTTGGTTTTATTTTTTCTATTTGATTCTTTTTTCGCAGAGAAGTAAATGTATGAAGACTCTGCCACATGTTAACAATGGAACTTCACTTCTACTTTCTAATATTAATGATCTCTTTATCATCTTCTCTGACTTTATAAAACTTATTGCTAATATTAATAATATTTACTCATAATTGCCTTTATAAGTGACTTTTTGTGTAACTGATTTTACATAGTCAATATATGTAACTTAAATTAGTGTTTTCTTTTAACATATTTATGAAAAAGTTAAAAGTTTCAGATCCTTAATTAATAATGCGCGCAATCAGTTGTGTTATTATACTACTATTAGAATATATTGTACAGTCCTATAGTTGGTAGGATTTGATTTCCTTTATTATTGTACAGTCCTATAGTTGGTAGGATTTGGTTTCTCTCTGTACTCTACATATACCTTTGTAAGCAATACGAGAAAACTCTCAATTCTCCCAAAACTCTATACATGATATCATACGCCAGTGGCTTATCGCCAAAGAAACCATAATTCTTCCCCGCGCCGCCTCCGTCGCTGCACTAATCGGTAGCCCGCTGCCGCCGACCTTCTCGGTCCACCGCCTCTCTCCGACGTCTTTCCCCACCACCGCTGCACTAACCGGCAGCCCTCTCTCTCTCGACGTCGATCAGCGCCTCCTCTGCCTCGCGCTTCATGGCCGTCACGACATCCAACGATCTTCTCCAGCCGATTGCCATCAATGCATCGGCTCAGATCCCACTCAAATTGGATTCCACTAATTACCTGGTGTGGAAATTCCAATTCCGAACCCTCCTTACGGGTTACGACCTCCTCGGCTTCTTGGACGGACCGAAGCCGTGCCCACCAGCCACTATCGTCGACAAGGAGGTAACTTCCCCCAATCCAGCATATCCTTACTGGATTCGCCAGGACAATCCTACCAAGATGGGTCTCTTCGTGTTGCTCACGTATCCTCTGCCGATCAGTTTGCTGACGCTCTCACCAAGCACTTATCTCGTCCTCGGCTTCTTCTGCTGATGTCCAAGATTGGCGTGTCCTCCGGCCCTCCATCTTGAGGGGGCGTATTAGATATATTGTACAGTCCTATAGTTGGTAGGATTTGATTTCCTTTATTATTGTACAGTCCTATAGTTAGTAGAATTTGATTTCTCTCTGTATTTTATATATACCTTTGTAAGCAATACGAGAAAACTCTCAATTCTCCTAATACTTTCTACAACTACAAAATATTGTAAATTAACTAAGAAGATGCACTTAAATTTGGTTGCTTCTAATGACTATTACTTTTTTCCACAAAAGAGCAACATGAAACGGTGACTAGCTCCTTAATTTTATTTAAATTAATTCCAGTTCTACATATAAATGTGATTACAATGTCTTCTGTTCAATATCAGTTTATGTGGCGCAAATTTAAATTAATCAATTTAATGTGAGTTTCAAATATCGAATAAAAATTTATATTTTTGGTACGAAACACCACCAACTTTTTGCATGGTTTTCCTCTCTCCATCTATATAAGTATTTCTCCATACCTTTTGAGATCTTAAATTCTTAATTAGAGATGCAATTAAAGATACACCTTTGTCACTTTTAAAATTATGGTACACATTAAAATACTTTAATATAATGTGTGCTTTATTAATACCATAAGTACACTAACTGAATTATTATAATACCTCTGTAAAATAATTGGGACCAATGATTGTCGAAGTAGCACTTCTTGTTTGTACTTTCTAAGCTCTATATAATACTTTCATATAATCCAATATTCTAATTTTGTAGGCTGCTTAACTAAATTACCGACACGTAGTTATTTTTATAACGACAATCTTAAAGTAAGATCGGTTGAAAATATTTTTAATTGTCTTAACTTTTGGCAATCTTAGTTTTCATAAATTGTCCAATTGTATATCCAACGATTGACAACTAATAAAGTATTTATGTTAGCTTCAATGATATCCACGTGGAAACATCCTAATATTTAAAAGTTTTTTTTTTGACAATACTAAAGTTTTAAACCCACAAGAAAATGACCTTTTCATGTGATTTGGTAGTTAAATAATTTAATTAATATGATATTTAAGTTCTCTTTATTAATGTTCATATCTCAGCAATTAAATAGAATTATTAGGAAGAAATTGCACGATATAAAAATATTTATACAATCATATCACTTAAGAGATAATTGCATGATAACTTAGAATAAACTGTAAATAACATGTTATACCAGCTTAAATTATACTGACGATATACAAAAAAATCATTATACTAGTACCTTTAACTTAACCCTTTTTAATAATTCAAAACTTAATGAAACATTTGTTTTGATTCAAAAATTATTGCTGCAAAATAATAAAAATTAAAGAATGAAAATTATGTTCGTATTTATTAGATTTTAATCTTGGCCATTCACCTATTTGAGAGATATTGTATACGCATTTTTATTCATACTTTCTTTTTGAGAATAAAAGATTTAAAACGCATGTTACATTGTTCCTGTAGCATTAACCGCTACATCACCAAGAGCCTCGAAGACATTTACATTCTCCATTTCGGCTAAATTAAGATAAGTAGTAGAGTTTAGTTTCTTAGAAAAATAGATACAATCATATTTATTTATTGCTAATTATTTAATACTAAGGGCAATGGATTTGCAAACATTTGGTTTTTCATTCCATGCTTGAGACCATCCTTAGCAATTTTGTGAGTTACCTTGTTCCCATCCTTAAAACTATGGATGATTTTCGGATGCTTCAGCTGGTGCATTAACCACCTGCAATCAGAAATAATTAAAGTATAAGATAATTTATTCGATGATATTGCAATGATGAGATCTATTGCATCTGTTTCGACTATTAATGAAGAAAGACCATATTTGTGGGTTGTCCATAGCCCAAAGCGAAGGCCTTCCAGTTTTTTATTCATACTTCCGCGCATTATATACTTAATAATTCTATAATGACTAATTGCTTATTAATTTTAGTGCAGAGTTGAAATTTTCTAAAACCAAGAAGTCACTGTGCACACATTTATAACAAATAATACTGTTGTTTTTTGTTTTTAATTCGTGATTAAAATAACACTATTTCAATTAAGAAAAGCGTGCACTCAAAGTGGAATTACTCCTCTCTCTTTTTTAATCAAAAGGGGAATATATTAGTAATTACGAAAATATTGCTACACTAGAGTGGAATTACTCTATTGGCGACACTAGAAAACCATGTAGAAAAAGGGTAGCAGCTTTTGAATTTTTTTTTTTAATAGTTATTTTATAAAGTTAGGTAGATCAGGGATAAAGTGAGGATAAAAAGATTTTTCCAAATAGGGGAATCTATAGTAAGAAATACTATAGTTTGTTTGGATGGTTGTTATTTATCGTTCCATAATGTATTATATTGTATAGTATTGTGTCATTTAAATGTATATAATGTTTGGATAGTTTGAATTATTTTTCGTCTTTTTATAATGTCATGCACCAACAATATGAAGAATATAAACTTACAATACTATAAAGGAAAAATAAAGTAGTAGAATTATTATATATAAAGGTAGGATAAAGGATAATGTATAATAAGTTAATAATATGGAAGGACAAGATCAGAGGAAAAAAGATAAGGTAACAATGCGATCACACCAAATTGATCGTTGCATAAAAGTGACTTTTCGTCGTTATGTAACAAAAGACTTAATGATGCGATACAATAAAGATTAAGTAACAATTAAAATAAATACTATATTTAAAGTAATAGTATAATGTCATATAACAGGTAATAACTGATAATGGGTAAAATACCCACTTATCTTGTCTTTAAACCTATACTTTTGATGTGTTGAGTGATAAAAGTCGTGCGTTTTAATGTCGTTTACTTCTATTTTATAGGTTGTATGTGATTTAGAAGTAATGGTAACGGAACCAAGTGAAAACAAGCCAAAAAGGAGTAAAAATGGACAAAACAAAGCTACCCAGTGAATTACTCTTCACGAATGCAAAGAGGAATTGCGAACACGATGAACCAGGCCCAGAACTACTACGCGAACGTGCAAGGTAACCGCAAATGCGATGGGCAGAAATAGTGACCTTCACGAACGCGAACGCGAACGCGAAGGGCAGAAAATCAAGGGCAGAAGTCAAAGCTTCGCGAACGTGTGGTCAAACCTTGAACGCGAAGGTTCAGGACGCAGTTCAGAATCGTGAACGCAATGACTGTACGCGGACGTGAAGGCTTAATTGCCTGGGAAGAAAGGGCAGTTCTAGAATTTCATGACTTTGACCCTAAATCTTTTAATACCAAAATCAGTTTTTTTTGTACGTATCATTGGCTTATTTTCATTCCATAGAAACCAGAGAAAACAAGGAGAAAGCTAGGGTTCTTGCACAAACACACTTGGGTCTTGAAGATTGAAGCTTGTGGTTAAGATTTTCTTACCTATTTAAGCTGCTTTCTTCATTTTCTTGCTTTGTATTGTAAATCTAAGTGTGTAGTATTTATTTCAACACTTAATCTTATTTATGGGAATATTCATAATTAAGGTGTGGATATAATACATGGTTGTGCTTATGTATTAATTGAAGTTCTTGTATTGTTAACATAGGTTTTGCTTGTTGAATCTTAATATGTTCAACTATATAATTATTATTAGTTAATTGAAAGGAATTTCAATTAACCGTGCCTATTTAGTGTGCATCTACTCGAGAGAGAGTGCATATTTAGGTAGTTGTTGAACAACATCACTCCCGGAGTATAGACGAGAGTCATAACCGAGGGTTTAGAGGTTGGATTAGAGATAGAGATACCTCGGGTGCAATCTAAGTGAACCACTATGCGAATCTAGCTAGCGTAGCTCGAGAGAGTACGTCTAGTAAATTATTATAATTACTCGAGAGAGATTTATGATAAGTATAGAGTTCACGATTGATAGAAACAACTAAGTATACCTTTGTGACCATTATTGAAAGGGATATAAAATACAGTGGATCGTTACTTGATGTGTAATTCCCGATACATTCATACTTGTATCCATTGATAATTTTACTTGCTTTCTAGGATAGTTCATATTTCCATACTTAAACCAATATAATTCCAAAAACATCTCTTTAATCCGTTTGGCTTTGCACCATAAGCGATAATTCTCCTACATCCCTAGTCGCCTACACATTGTCCCTGTGGATTTGACCCCGAATCCTAGTTGGGTAAATTATATTTCAATTGACCGTACCTATTACTTTTTTTGCAGTGGATTTGGACGACTTCAATTTTGGCGTCGTTGCCGGGGAGTTAACGGAATTATCAATTGCTAATGCTAGAAATACAAAAATTCTTGGTGTAGCTAGTTACTTTACACCCAATTTTTGATTGAAACTTTTGACGGTTGCTGACTTGGTTGCATGCGTGTATGCCTAGAAACTCTACAAAGACTGTGAAACTACTTGAAGTACTCTCAGACCCTGAAAAAAATTCCGGGCATTGAACCGTGCCAACAGAAGACTTCAACCACCTCAACATACAGACAAATTCGATACTGACATAGAAGACGTAGTCGACCCCAACGAAAATGGAAGGCATGAGCAAGTCAACTTGAATGATAGAGAAGCGGCACATCTTGTGCACGAGGGTGCATTGTATGACTGGCACAGCCCACAACTGATAATCTGGCCACTGCCACAGTTGTGCCCGCCATACAAGCTGAGTCGTTCCAGATCACAAATCATATGCTACTTTTGTTGCAAAATAAGGGATTATTCTCTGGGACACAACTTGAAGACCATCAGCAGCACATGAAGAACTTCATGTCGATATGTAAAACTCAAAGGCAGCCCAACGTCACTCCAGAGGCAATCAGGCTTTTATTGTTCCCATTCTCAGTGACAAGAGTTGCACAGGTTTGGCTTAACTCACTCCCCATAAAATCTATTGCAACTTGGGATGAGTTAGTCAAATAATTTCATAACAAGTTTCATCCACCCAACAAAACTGCCCAATAAATTGATGAGATCGTGAGCTTTAAGCAGAAACCGATAGAGACACTGCATGAAACATGGGGCAGGTTCAAATATTGGTTATATGTCCAAATCATGGTGTTCCAGAATAGATGTTGGGACCGAAATTTTATATGGGACTGTCAGATGGGTTGAAGAATATTGTGGATGCCTCAGCAGGTGGGGCATTCCTGAGCAAGACATGGAGAGAAGGCCAGAGTTTACTTGATAAAATGGCTAAGAATTCAGGATGGACGTCCAGAAATGCACCTATCACTCCAGTGGTGCATTCAGTGCCTCTTGATCCTTCAAACACTATGGCTAAAAATATGGCGAATCTCCTAACATAAATGAGCATCCTCACAAAAAAGGTGGAGGAGTCAGGGCAGAAGCAGTAGGTACACATAGTAGATACTTGCATAAGTTAGCCAATTGATAATCCTTGGAACACAGAGCTTGATCATCATCAGAAGCACCCTGAAGATATGAACTACGTGGCTAACTATGGGGGTCAGCGACAGAAAACCAAAATTGGGATCAGCAGACTAAACAGCAGTATATGCCACCTCAGCCACAGTATAATGCCGGAAACATGTGAGGTATGACACCCCCCCCCCAACAACATGGCACTGTATCCTAGACCACATGGGTACAATAATCAGCTGTAGGGGTATAATAATCAGTAGCAAGGGTACCACCCACCTCAGCAACAGCATGGTGGGAGACAAGATGATGGGTTTGCTAGACTGGAAGCAATGATGTAGCAAGTTATTGGGTCCACCGCAAAGATAAATGAGCGATTAGATGCACATGATGCAGCTATAAAAAATATTTAAGTGCAAGTGGGACAAATTTCAATGTCTCTGAACAACCGTCCTCAAGGGACACTACCTGCAGATACCCAAATCAATCCTAAAGATCAGGGCCCGAAGCAGCTGATGGCGGTGAGTCTCCATAATGGCAAGGATCTTGATGTAGATCAGGAGAGAGCTTGTGAAAATATATAGGCTGAGCCACTCATTCATGTACACATTGAGCTGGATGAATCCACAAGACTGACTGATGTGACAGTCCAGCATGTTCAAGAGGAAAAGAATATTCAGCAGGAGACAGAGAAAGTTGTTGAAGCAGTTGAAGATCCGGTAGTGGAGATAGTAGCTGAGAAAAAGAAGTTCCAAGTGATTTGAAAGAAAAGACCTCCTGCAACATTTCCACAGAGGTTGGCCAAGCATCAAAAGGATGAGCAATACAAAAAGTTCTTTGAGATGCTCAAGCAAATTCAAGTAAATATCTCGTTGATTGAAGCGTTAAAGAAGATGCCTGAATATGCTAAAATGATGAAAAAATTGATGTCCCAAAAATTTGACATCCAAAACTTGGCCACGGTGACACTTACTCAGACTTGCAGTGCAGTGGTAACGAGACTTATTGCTGAAAAGCTCTCTGATCCAGGGAGTTTTACTATTCCATGCACTATTGGAAAATTTGCTTTTGCAAAAGCACTATGTGATTTAGGGGCCAGCATTAATCTTATGCCCCTGATTATTTACAAGAGGTTGGGCATTGGGAGAGTTAGACCTACCTCTATGTTGTTGCAACTGGCTGACAGGACTGTGAAGCATCCATTTGGGATCCTTGATGATGTGCGTATTCAGGTGGGAAAATTTGTGTTCCCTGTAGATTTTGTGATCTTAGATTGCAAAGTGGATGAAGAAATTGCCATCATTCTAGGAAGACCATTCTTGGCCACAGGGAGAGCTCTGATTGATTATGAGACTAGAGAGCTTAAGATGAGGCTCAATGATGAAGAGATTATATTAAATGTGCAGAAATCTATGAGGCATCCAAGTGAGTTTGCTAATTGCTCTCTTATTGATGCCGTTGATGTAATCATACAATCTGATGATGAAGTGTTGACGGTTGAGGATCCTTTGGTTGCATGTCTGACGAATTTGGAGGAAGTAAATGGTGAGGAGTTGGCAGAATGGGTGCTGGCATTGAAAGGTAGGGGGTTCTGGGATAGAAATCTAGAGTTTGAGCCCCTACACTTAGAGAAGAGATAGACTCCACCAGCTAAACCATCCATTGAAGAACCACCAAAGCTGGAACTAAAGCCATTGCCAGCCCACCTCAGGTATGAATTTCTGGGACCTGAATCCACTTTACCTGTTATTATCTCATTTGGTTTGTTAGATGTGCAGGTGCAACAGCTTTTACAGGTAATGAAGGAGTGCAAAACTGCCATTGGGTGGACCATGGCAGATATCAAGGGGATCTTCCTCGCTTACTGCATGCACAAGATTCTGCTGGAAGAGGGACACAAACCTTCCAGGGAACATCAAAGGAGGCTAAACCCCAATATGAAGGAAGTGGTAAAGAAGGAGGTAATAACGTGATTAGATGCGAGAATCATTTTCCCAATCTCTGACAGCAGCTAGGTTAGCCCAGTTCAATGTGTGCCGAAGAAGGGTGACATGACGGTTTTGAAGAATGACAATAATGAACTGATTTCGACGAGAACCGTCACCGGCTGGACAGGATGAGTTATCTAACAGAGAGATCAAGAGTGTGTTAATAACAACGGTGAACGCCACAAGAACTGATTGGGAGAGGAAGCTAGATGATGCACTCTAGGATTATAGAACAGCTTTCAAGATACCAATTCATAAAAGTTGGTATTTGGGAAGACCTGTCACTTACCTGTCAAACTTGAGCATAAAGCGTGGTGGGCACTGAAACAACTCAACTAAGACATGGAAGTTGCGGGCACCTCAAGAGTCACTGAATTGCATGAGCTCGAGGAGTTTTGGTATCTTGCTTTTGAGAGCACAAGACTGTATAAAGAGAGAATGAAGAGGCTACACGATCAGAACATCGTGGAGCAAAATTTTAACCCGGGGGACATGGTATTGCTACACAACTCAAGATTGAGGTTGTTCCCGGGTAAGCTGAAGTCACGATGGTCTGGACCATTTCGGATAGTTGAAGTTTTCCCATCTGGTGTTGTTGAAGTTGCTACTGAGAATAAATCTCGCACATTTAGAGTCAATGGTCAGCATTTGAAGCTGTATTTCGGCATAAGAGACCCTAAGGAGGGGTCTAAACTGCATTTCAATAAGCCACAGAGGTCAAGCGAGCCTTAAATTGCGCTCATCTGAGTCATTCCACAATGTTAAATCAGGCGCTGCATGGGAGGCAACCCATGAAATTGTTGTAAGTATACTCTGCTTAAAAAAAAGAAAAAAAGACGGTCACAATCAGAGAAGGGCTCCGACCGCGGTTCCACCACCGCGGTCAAGTCCTCTCTCTGAATCCATCCTTTCGCAGTACCACCACGAACGCGGTTCAAACGCAGTCCCGACCCCCTTCTGAACTTGGTTCACCGTGGTCCTACTGCGACCGCGGTTGAACGGCGTTCAAAGCCCAGGTATGTTTTTTTTTCAATTTTGTTTACCCGTTTTAAATCCCCGCCTTTCCCAAAATACCCCCCACCTACCACTAACCCTTCAACCCAATAGACCCCCCCCCCCATGCCCCCAAATCTTTTTTTTTCTCTATCTTCCTCACACAATCCCTCTCCCTCTCACTCAAAATTCCTTCATTACCATCCTCCCCACTATCTTCCAACTTCACTACCCACTCCCTTAATCCCAACAAGTACTATGGCTCCCAAGAAGCAAAGGAGAAGGGCTGGCACATCGCAACATCCAACTTATCATGAGTCCAGGTTCGTCTCGGAACTAGCAGAGGATGATTTTAGTGGTAAGGCTGGCAAGAACTTCATTCCTGAAATTCAAATTGACCGGGCAGCCCTCCGCGTGGAAAAGGAGGAAATGTATGATGAAATTCCGAGGAAGTGGATGGAATTCCTCTTTGATGAGCCCTGCCCGGTCAACAGGATGACTGTTAGGGAGTTCTATGCGAACTGTCCTGCTAACTTAGGTCGAGATGTGATTGTGCGGGGTACAATAGTCCCAGCACACATTCCCTATATTCGCCAGGACTTGCAGCTGTCTGATTTCACGAGCGATGTTGACTATTAGCATGACCGACCAGATGTCACATGGGAAGTTATTACCGAGGTCATTTGTGCAGGGGGCGACCAACTTGGATAAAGGACCATATCACCCTGAATTCCAACTCTTTCACGCACTTGGGTAAGTTCTGGTTGACGCTCATCTGCAGCAGGTTCATGCCTTCAAGCAACATGATAGACGTGGACTTCAACAGGGCCCTACTGACATGGTGCTTCCTCACAAAGAAGGAATTTGATGCAGCACAAGTCATTGGTGATTGTTAGATAATTCGCTTAATGCTAGGGGGGGGTGAATAGCGTTATAATAAAATTTAGCGTAAACTTGCGGAAATTAAAATTTGCAGGAAATAAATAAGTGCGTTAAATAAACAAAAGGAAAGAACACACCAATAGAGTATGCAAGCTTATAGCAATTGTATGATCAGTTATTGTGTGTTATTATGTTTAAAACACTGAAATGAAGCTGTATTTATAGTTGAAAAACTTGGCATTACCGTTGCCTAATTGCCAATTAAGAGTTGCTAATTTTACTGAATGACAATCGATTGTCAAGAAGCCACAATCGATTGTTTGCCAATCGTTCCAGAAATCAATCCCAGATTTTACGCGTAACAATCGATTATCCAAGATCAACAATCGATTATTAGCAACGTTCAAAAAATCATTTCCAGATGTAAAACAATCGATTATACAAAATCAATAATCGATTATTCAGCAACGTTCAAAAAATCCTTTCCAGATTTTAATTTCAACAATCGATTGTACAAAATCAACAATCGATTACCTGACGGTATTTGAAAACTTCACGACAACGGTCAGCTTCACAATCGATTGTGCAATGTTAACAATCGATTATTTATCAGACTTTGAAAATAATTTTAGACACTGCCTCTTGACAATCGATTGTTATATACTCACAATCGATTATTTAATAACTTTGAAAAAGTCTGGAAGACACTGCCTCAACACAATCGATTGTCATATGTTCACAATCGATTATTTTGTGACTTTGAAAAAACTGATGGACACTGTCTCTTCACAATCGATTGTCAGTAACTTCACAATCGATTATTCTGAGTTTTGAAAAACTTTGATGTACACTACCTCATCACAATCGATTGTCATAAGGTTCACAATCGATTGTCATGCAGGTTTGAAAAACCTGATGCTCACTGCCTTAACACAATCGATTGTCATTAGTTCACAATCGATTGTCATGCAGTCTTGGCTTAACATAATCAATTATCATAAGTACATAATCAATTATCTTAGTCCAGATTTAAGAAGCTTGTTTAAAAATCATTTTGACTAAAGTAAATATGCATGATTTAAAATCATTTAGCATTAAATTAAATATGCATGATTTTGTAAAAATAGTTTTACGAGAGAAGCCATGTCATGAGTCAAGTTGTCGGATCAAGATCACAATTAAGAACAACTCATGTAAAACTATAAAACTTGGTCTTGTGCTTGAATCTCGTTATATATATATCAATTGTGCGCTTGTACTTGAGCTTCGTCATATGTCAATTTGCGCTCGTTTGTCATTCATCAAAACCTACACATTTGAACACACGTTTTAGTATAATGCTTTGAGAACGTGTTTCCAACAATTTCCCCCTTTTTGATAATGGCAAACTTTAAGCGGGATATGCAAATTAGACAATTCATAATGACGATTTAAGACAAGTAAATATATGCAACAAGTATGCAAAATTAGTTCCCCCTCAATTAATAAGAATTGAGAGTGCATACCCGTTAATAAGAATTGAGAGTGCATACCCGTTATCTTCCCCCTTTTGCCATTAGCAAAAAAGTGTAATAAGATGGCAAAGATGTAAATAAAGCTTGTTTATTTATTGGAAAGAAACGTGATTACTTAAAGAGAGTACAATAACTCAAGTAATAGTAGTACAATCGATTATTGATACGAGATAATCGATTATTAGACGACAGAAACCGATTTTTCTGAAGAAGACTTGATTATTGCGCGTCATGCTTTATACTTCCCCCTACCTTTAGGGCGATACCTGCAAAAATTCGTTAGACGTCTCCGACGCTCAAGTTAGAAATCATGTAAAATAAAAAGATGCAATGCATGACTTAGATCAACGTGGAGTCAAGAATCCCGAGTTCACTACGAATTCGGAAGAAGGACTTTTTCTCTAAGGGCTTTGTAAAGATGCCGGCCAATTGATCTTTGGTTTCAACAAATTCAATTTCGACATCGCCCTTGAGAACGTGATCTCTTATAAAATGATGTCTAATTTCAATATGTTTTGTTTGCGAATGAAGAACGGGGTTCTTTGTCAAGCATATGGCACTAGTATTATCACATCTAAGAGGGATATGATTAAGACTTAGGCCATAGTCCAAGAGTTGTTGTTTCATCCAAAGGATTTGAGCGCAACAACTCCCCGCGGCTACATATTCAGCCTCGGTTGTGGACAACGCAACACTTACTTGTTTCTTGCTAAACCAAGAAACGAGAGAGCTACCGAGCAAATGGCAAGTGCCGCTAGTGCTCTTGCGGTCCAATTTGCATCCAGCAAAATCGGAGTCGGAATAGCCAACGAGTTGGCATGAAGAACCTTTGGGGTACCATAGACCCACATTTGTAGTACCAATGAGGTACTTCAAAATCCGTTTTGCCGCAGTAAGGTGAGACTCCTTTGGACACGATTGATAACGGGCGCATAAGCACACGCTATACATGATGTCCGGACGACTAGCAGTAAGATAAAGAAGAGAGCCAATCATACCTCGATACTTCTTAGTGTCGACTTCCTTACCTTTCTCATCTTTGTCTAGATGATCGGATGTGCTCATGGGAGTCGCCATTGCTTTTGCATTGTTCATTTCAAATCGTTTCAACAATTCTTTGCAATATTTGGCTTGGCAAATGAACGTACCTTCTTTCATTTGCTTTACTTGTAATCCCAAAAAGAATGTTAACTCACCCATCATAGACATCTCAAATTCGTTTGTCATTAAATCGGAAAATTCCTTGCATAAGACATTGTTAGTAGCACCAAATATGATATCATCCACATATATTTGAACTAATAAAATATCATTGTTTTTATGCTTAACAAAAAGGGTGGTGTCAACTTTCCCCCTAATAAAATCATTTTCCAATAGAAATTTACTCAATCTTTCATACCAAGCTCAGGGAGCTTGTTTTAAACCATAAAGAGCCTTTTTGAGTTTGAAAACGTGATCGGGAGATTTAAAATCTTCAAAACCGGGGGGTTGTTCAAAATAAACTTCTTCTTGAATAACACCATTTAGAAAAGCACTTTTCACATCCATTTGATATAAATTGAAATTCATAGAAGAGGCAAATGCGAGTAATAGACGAATAGCTTCTAATCTAGCTACGGGAGCATATGTTTCTTCATAGTCAATACCCTCTTCTTGATTATAGCCTTTTGCTACAAGCCTAGCTTTGTTTCTAGTGATTACACCATTTTCATCTAGTTTGTTTCGAAAAACCCATTTCGTACCAATTATGGTATGATTTTCGGGTCTTGGCACCAAATCCCAAACGTCATTCCGTTTGAATTGGTTAAGCTCCTCTTGCATTGCCAAGGTCCAAAACTCATCCCCAATTGCTTCGGAGATGGTTGTTGGTTCAATTTGAGAAACAAAAGCAGTACGACTTAAGGTGTTTTTAAGGGAGTTTCGAGTACTTACCTTTTCTCCGACGTCGCCAATTACCTGTTCGAGTGGATGATCTTTGATTGTCCTCCACTCGTTAGGCGTTTTCGTTTCATTCTCCAATTGTGGCGCTTCATCCGTTGGTTGTTCCAAGATTTCATCTTTATTTTCCTTAGGCGTTTCCACTTGTATTTTGTCTTTCAAGCTATCTAAAATACCTGCAAGATCAAAACCGGAATCCTTTCTTGCCAAGCGAGCATTATTTTCGGAAAATACAACATGAGGGGATTCCTCCACAGTTTCGGTTCTTTTATTAAAAACCCTATATGCTTTACTACGTGAAGAGTAACCAATGAAAATTCCCTCATCGGACTTAGCACCAAATTTTCCCAATTGATCTTTTCCATTGTTATGAATAAAAACTTTACAATCGAATACTCTAAAATGGGAGATATTTGGTTTCCTTCCCTTGTAGAGTTCATAAGGGGTCTTCATGAGTATTGGCCTTATGACTACTCTATTTAAGATGTAGCATGCGGTACTCACGGCATCCGCCCAAAAATGTTTGGGAATCTTAGCCTCTTCGAGCATGGTTCTAGCCATCTCTTCGAGACACCTATTTTTCCTTTCCACCACCCCATTTTGTTGTGGTGTTCGTGGAGCGGAAAAGGTATGCTCGATACCGAGTTCGTCACAAAAGTCCGCAAAGAGATTGTGATCAAACTCTCCCCCATGATCACTTCTAATTGAAGTGACAGTTGTTTCCTTTTCGTTTTGAACACGTTTAAGGAAATATTTAAAATTTTGAAAATTATCACTTTTATGGGCAAGAAATAAAGTCCAAGTAAATCTAGAATAATCATCAACAATCACAAAAGCATAACGATTTCTTCCTAGACTTTCAATGCGAGATGGTCCAAATAAATCCATGTGAAGTAATTGCAATGGTCTAGAAGTTGAAACAATAATTTTGGATTTGAAAGATGCTTTTGTTTGCTTCCCTTTTTGACAAGAATCACAAATAGAGTCATTTTCAAATTTTAAATTGGGAAGACCAAATAACTAAGTTTTGTGAAATCAATTTGTTCAAAAGATGCATGTTTATATGTGCTACTCTACGATGCCATAGCCAAGTATCATCCTCTTTGCTCATAAGGCAATCCACATATTCGGGTGAGGAATGAGCAAGATCAACCATATAAATATTATCCACTCTAAAACCACGAAGGATAATTTTGAAATCGCTACGTCTAAATACTAAGCATTCATCCGAATCAAATAAGGCAAGATTTCCCTTATCACATAATTGACTTATGCTCAAGAGATTATGCTTTAAACCTTTAACAAGTAATATATGCTTAATAGAGGAATTTTCATCCTTACCGACCGATCCGATGCCAATAATCTTTCCTTTATTGTTATCCCCAAAAATCACACTTCCTCCTTCTTTGTGTTCTAGTTGAAGGAATTTGGATTCGTCTCCCGTCATGTGCTTGGAGCATCCACTATCAAGGTACCATGGTACACTTGATCCCTTCAAACATACCTACAAAACAAATTAATGCGTTTTAGGTACCCATGCCATTTTGGGTCCTTGAGGGTTAGGCATATTATAATGATGCGATTGAGTGATATGTCTATGTCGTGTAAAACATGCAGGAGCAATATGACCAATGCGTCTACAGTAATGACAAGTCACGTTGGGGTTATGCATCCTTCTAGGTTCATAGTAACTTGATGGACGAAAATGATTTACTCTATTTTCATTATGACTATTGCGCATTTCATGAGAACCATTTCTCCTACTATTAGTTCTAAAATGAGCAGCATTTCTAGAGTAATGGTCATGTCTAGATGTTCTAAAAGGTTCAAAACTCCTTCTAGTGTTTGACCTAGAATATGCATCATTTCTAGGGTAGTCATTTCTAGGTGGTAAGTTATTTCTAGGTCTTCTAAAATGTTCAACATTTGGTCTAGCATGCATATTTGTTCTAGGATTGCTATTTCTAGGATAAGCATTTGTTTTATTCATCCTAGGTTGAGCCTTAGGTGGTTGGGGTTTGGCTTCAACCTTTTCTTTAGGCTCATTCTTAAAGCCTATGCCATGCTTGGTTGATTTCAAATTAACAAGGACCTTATTCAAATTTTTGTGAGAAGAATTAAACTTATCTAAGGTACCTTTAAGTCTATCTACCTCATTCTTGAGATGCATGCAAGAAGAACAATTTTTAATAGAACTTTCGGGCTTGTCGGCGCTTCTTTTTCCGAAAAACTTGTTTTCCTCTTTCAGCTTCTCATTTTCTAAAACCAGTTTTTCTAAATCCTTTTCTTTCAAAGAAAGCTGTTTTTGAAAATCTTTTTCTTTTAGAGAAGCATTTTCTTTTATGCACTTGACAGTTTTTGAAGCCTTAATAAATTCAGTATATAGCTCATCAAAACCAGTTCGCATTTCTTCAGGAGTAAAGAAGTTTTTAGAAGAGATTTGACATACCTCATCTTGCTTGTCTTCTTGCGCCATAAGACAAAGGTTTGCGGCTTCGTCTTCGTCTTCTTCGCTTGACTCATCTCCGGAGTCTCCTCCCCAAGAAATGTATGCATGTTGCTTCTTAAAAGGTTTTTTCTCCTTTTTGATGTTTGGGCAATTTGATTTGATGTGCCCGGTTTCACCGCATTCATAGCACTTTATTTGTTCGCCTTGCTTTTTGCCCTTTCGTTCATACTCCTTTCGCATGAACTTTTGAAATCTTTTGATAACGAGTCCAAACTCGTTGTCTCCGTCCTCATCAACTTGAGGTTGGCTTGTGCTTGCCTTAAGAGGGATTCTTTGCCTCCTTTGATCATCAACCAGAGGGTTAAGTATAGTAGATTCATAAGTCTTAAGATTACCTCTTAATGCGTCGATGGTGACATTTGAGACGCCAATGGACTCTTGAATCGCGTCGGCCTTTGATCGCCATGCCGGAGTGAGACTTCTAAGAATTTTTCGAACAAGTTCCCTATCCATGAATGTCTTCTTGAGAGCATGTAGATCATTTACGATTATTGAAAATCGTTCAAACATTTCATCCACCTTTTCACCTTCTTTCATGTGAAATAATTCATAAGCATGGGTTAGGAAATCAATTTTGGCTTCCCTTACCTGGTCCGTACCTTCGTACGTAATTTCCAGCTTGTCCCACATTTCCTTCGCCGTTGTGCAACACGATATTTTCCTGTAATCGTCAGCATTTACAGCACAATATAATAAATTAATTGCGTTAGCATTATTTTGCACCTTTCGGATATCATCCGCGTCATATTCTTCTTCGGACTTGGGAACCCATTCGGTTTCAACCTTTTTGGTTGGAATTTGATTTCCCTTCGTTATCACCTTCCAGAGATGAAAGTTGTTTGCTTGAACGAAGATTTTCATCCTCTCCTTCCAGTACGTATAGTTTGTACCGTTGAATAGAGGTGGTCGTGTGGAGCATTGTCCTTCATCAATTCCTGCAAAAGAGTCACGAGTAGAAGCCATGGACGGTTCTCTCAAACTGTTAAATCTTCAGAGAGTTGGGCTCTGATACCAATTGTTAGATAATACGCTTAACGCTAGAGGGGGGGTGAATAGCGTTATAATAAAATTTAGCGTAAACTTGCGGAAATTAAAATTTGCAGGAAATAAATAAGTGCGTTAAATAAACAAAAGGAAAGAACGCACCAATGTATTCTGGTTCACCACAACACGTGGCTAGTCCAGTCCCCGAGAGACTCTCTCGAGATTTTCCACTAACTTGTCAAGCTTACGGGTGCTCAACAAACCTTTACAACTTAAGGACACACGCCTTAACACCTTTGCTCGGAGATACAACACTCCAAGACTTCAACCAAGGAAACACAAGTTCCTTACAACTAGAGAATCACAATTCTCTTACAAGTGTACAAAACACTAAAACACTCAAACAAAACACTCCTTAATGAGTAGATATGAGTAAAAGAAGTAAGCTCAAGATCACAACAACTTTGGACAAGAATATGGCTCTCAAAACTTATGTAATGAATATAAAATGATTAGCAATAGAGTATGCAAGCTTATAGCAATTGTATGATCAGTTGTTGTGTGTTATTGTGTTCAAAACACTGAAATGAAGCTGTATTTATAGTTGAAAAACTTGGCATTACCGTTGCCTAATTGCCAATTAAGAGTTGCTAATTTTAATGAATGACAATAGATTGTCAAGAAGCCACAATCGATTGTTTGCCAATCGTTCCAGAAATCAATCCTAGATTTTACGCGTAACAATCGATTATCCAAGATCAACAATCGATTATTAGCAACGTTCAAAAAATCATTTCCAGATTTTACGTAAAACAATCGATTATACAAAATCAATAATCGATTATTCAGCAACGTTCAAAAAATCCTTTCCAGATTTTAATTTCAACAATTGATTGTATAAAATCAACAATCGATTACCTGACGGTATTTGAAAACTTTACGACAACGGTCAGCTTCACAATCGATTGTGCAATGTTAATAATCGATTATTTATCAGACTTTGAAAATCATTTTAGACACTGCCTCTTGACAATCGATTGTTATATACTCACAATCGATTATTTAATAACTTTGAAAAAGTCTGGAAGACACTGCCTCAACACAATCGATTGTCATATGTTCACAATCGATTATTTTGTGACTTTGAAAAATCTGATGGACACTGTCTCTTCACAATCGATTGTCATTAACTTCACAATCGATTATTATGAGTTTTGAAAAACTTTGATGTACACTGCCTCATCACAATCGATTGACATAAGGTTCACAATCGATTGTCATGCAGGTTTGAAAAACCTGATGCTCACTGCCTTAACACAATCGATTGTCATTAGTTCACAATCGATTGTCATGCAGTCTTGGCTTAACATAATCGATTATCATAAGTACATAATTGATTATCTTAGTCTAGATTTAAGAGGCATGTTTAAAAACCATTTTGACTAAAGTAAATATGCATGATTTAAAATCAGTTAGCATTAAATTAAATATGCATGATTTTGTAAAAGTAGTTTTACGAGAGAAGCCATGTCATGAGTCAAGTTGTCGGATCAAGATCACAATTAAGAACAACTCACGTAAAACTATAAAACTTGGTCTTGTGCTTGAATCTCGTTATATATATATCAATTGTGCGCTTGTACTTGAGCTTCGTCATATGTCAATTTGCGCTTGTTTGTCATTCATCAAAACCTACACATATGAACACACGTTTTAGTATAATGCTTTGAGAACGTGTTTCCAACAGTGATGAACTGGTCTTGCGAGGACCGCTGCTATCAAAGGGGTTTTACTTCCCTTCCTTGGTGACTCAACTGTGCCTACGGAGGAATGTCCCCACTAATCCTACCGAAGGGACAGTGGCACCTTAAGCACCTTTCCAAGCTTCCCACATCAGAGTGGGCAAGGGCACACGGATGACAATTGAAATAGATGATAATGATGATGATGATGCCATGATTCCCGTCGCACTATCCAGACAGTCTACTGATACTGTCGGACCCTCTCGGCGTCCCCCATACTAGGGGAGGCTTCTCCATGTCTCAATCTACCTGTCCAATGCTACGTTCCATAGAAGAAGAAGTTGCGGATCTATGCACCTCAGTTGATGTCCTACATACACGGCTGGATGCCATGTCTCAGAGGCAGGCCAGTTCCGAGGGACGGCTCATGTCATGGTTTCGTGCGTTGAGGAGAGCTTGCAATGTGGACCCCAGCATTGTCTCCGACTCTGATTGAGTCTCAGGGAAGTCTTCTTTCCCTTCTGCACTTTATTCTATTGATATGACATGGAGACATGCCATGATTTTAAGTGTGGGGTGGAAGACTTACTATGTTTATATGTTGTACTGTATATAGATATTATGATTGTTGTAGCATGGAAATGTTGTTGTATATAACTGATGGTAGATATATTAGGAGTACTTGACTAAGCCCAAAGACGGACACTTATCGACGGGTCTCTTGAGGGTCCAAGTCGGATACACAAAAAAGAAAAAAAGAAAAAAAAAACAAAGGTAGAGGACTCTTCCTGAGGACGGACCACTTGGATAGTACTCTTACGGGAAGTAGTCCAGGTAGATTTTTTATTTTTATTTTTTTCATTTTAGATATTGTATTAAGTCCCCCTTGGTTTTTCTTTTGACCACGATTCTATTTCAAGGGTTTTGCTTGAACCGGGTTAGGTAGATTTTCCTTTTGTAGTTGTAGACTAAGATGGGTGAAGGCTAGAATGCAACCCTTGATATTCACACCTGCAAACAACTAAAATGAACTTGAGTGTGTGATGTCTAGGCTCAGTTGTGGACCTGTAATCTATGCTTTAATTTTGCACATCTTAACTCGCTTGAACGCTCGTATGAGTGTGTTGATAAACTGATTCAAAATGAGTTACATGCTAAGTGTGTGTGAGATATTTTACTTGTATTCTGTGCTTGCATGCGATACCTAGAACTTGACCTGTGTGTATGCAAAGCGAAATAGAAGTTGTTTGGTTTTAAAAAGGATTGAGGCATTTCTTTGTGTAAGCCTGTATAATTGTGAATCCACCTGTATATATATATATATATATATATATATATATTGCCATAGTTAACCCCTTTGAGCCTGAAGCATGTTTTTTGCTAAGCCTATTGACCTATAGCCCTGTATTTGAATAGATTGATTGTTTGAACCTATACCTCCTAGAAGCACTTGAATCACTAAAGAACATACAAAAGTCAAAGTGTGGGGTGGTAGCGAGTTAGCGAAAAAGAAAGGGGAATCAAGAATGGAAAGTTGCATCGTGCACTGCTTTTGTAGAAAAAAATAAAAATGAAACAAATAGAACAAAATGAAGAAAAAAAGAGTGAAAACAAGAAGCCAGTGCACCTAAAGAAAAATAGGGTGACTTGTGAAATAAAATGTGGAAGAATGATTGGGATGAGCAGAAAATTGGGATAAAGGAAGTGTGTATTAAAAGTGCTTAGGGAGGTTAGTCACTAAATCCAAAAATGTACCCTACCCGTCCCTTAGCCTACATTACAACCAAATAAAGACCTCTTGATCTTTGACTAAAACAGCTCGATTAGTAGAGTACTACACTAGGGGCAAGCTTATGGTGTGTCTGTGTGACATGTGAATGCTCTTTGCTGAGAGTGAGTGAATTCTTTCTATCTTCGATTCCTTGTTTTTGAATTTTATATGTGTGGAACTCCTCTCATACTGTTGATGTGAGGAGATGTGATCAGGAAGAAAATGTAAGTCTTCACCTCTGTTAGAGTAACTAGAGTGAGCGCGAGTGTGTCATGGCAGTAGAGTCCGCATCTAAGGTATGACAGTTTCTGCTTAGGTTGGTTCATCAAAATAGCAGTTGTGATAACCTTGGGTAATGCAGCAAACGGTTAGGCCTAGAAGTGTGGTTTAGGGTGTTGATAATATGTGAATTTAACTATATTCATGCCCTAAATAATCACCTTCTTGCAATGTTTTGGTAATGAAAGTGATAACAAAATTCTCTTATTAGTTCTTTTCATGATTTGCAGGTTATATATAATTATGGAAGGCTAGGGAGTACTTTTGAAGTCAAAAATAAAGAAAAAAGAGGCCAATTGTGAAAAATCCCAAGTGACCCACGCAGAAAAAGCAAGAAGACTCAGAATATGGGTACTTCCGCGGTTCTACTGCGACCGCGATGAATGAATATCGCGGACAACATGAGATTCAGAAGGGTCGATTGGCCGCGATTCTACCGCGATCGCGGCAGAACCGCGGTAGGCGTGCGGAGCTTCAGGGATAGAGTTGTCCAAGCGTGATCTTTAGCCAAAAAACCTATTTTAGTTACTAGGTTTCGCCCTTTGGAGGCATATATTCAGTTTTTAGAGTTCTTTGAAGGAGAAACAATTGTGAGAGAATACCCAAACCATATTTCTTCTCTTCTTGATTTTTATTGGTAGTTATGATGATTATTTCTTTAGCTTGTTTACCCATAGTCATGAGTAGCTAAATTCCTTGTCCTAGGTTTTGATGGAACCTATTGGGGAATGAACTTCTTGTTTATGTGAATACAAATTACTAGTTTAAATCTTTATTTATTCAACCATGTTCTTGTTATAGTTAATTAACAGGATCCTCATTTAGTTGTGCCTATTTAGTGTGCATAACTCGGAAGAGAGTGCATATTTAGGTTATTGTTGAATAACACCACTCCTAAAGTATAAGAGGAATCTATAACTGCAGGTTTAAAGGCGAGATTAGGAATAACGAAGCCTTGGGTGAAATCTTAAGTGAACTGTGTTAATTAAAGCTAGCTAGTGTATCTCAGGAGAGTGCAATAGTATATTACAGATTACTCGGAAGAGATTTACGGTAAGGCAAGCATTCATGATTGATGGAGGTGTGTTGGTAAATTTGTATGAAGCATAAACAGAAGGGATTCCATCAATAGGGGAAATTATCACCTTAGCTTTCTCTTATCATTGTTTACAACCTTAGCTATTTACTTTACATCTTGTTATTTGACTGCAATTTTAGTTCATAAAGAAACCTCCAACTGTGATTTGAAAGTCTTGGGAAACTGGTTCTGAAGAGTTTAGTGGATCTAAAGATAGTGGTTGATAGGCTAACGCTCTGTGGATTCGACCCTGGGCGTAATACTCGGGTTATATTTGCAACGTCTGCAGAGTCGTTTTTATAAGGCATAGTTGGGCATGATGAAGTCGTCCAAATCCACTGCTCAAAAGCAATAGGTACGGTCAATTGCAAAATAATTTACCCAACTAGGAATCGGGGTCGAATCCACAGGGATAATGTGTAGGCGACTAGGGATGTAGGAGAATTATCGCTTATAGTGCAAAGCCAAACGGGTTAAAGATATGATTTTGGAATTATATTGGTTTAATTGTGGAAATATGAACTATCCTAGAAGTCATGTAAAATGATCAATGGCTACAAGTACGAATGCATCAGAAATTATACATCAAGTAACAATCCAATGTAGTTTATATCCCTTCCAATAATGGTCACAAAGGTATACTTAGTTGTTTCTATCAATCGTGAACTCTCTACTTATCATAAATCTCTCTCGAGTAATTATAATAATTTACTAGACGCACTCTCTCGAGATACGCTAGCTAGTTTTGCATAATGGTTCACTTAGATTGCACCCGAGATATCGCTATCTCTAATCCAACCTCTAAACCCTCGGTTATGACTTCTCGTCAAACGCGAAGGCGAAGGGCAAAAAGTCAAGGGTAGAATTCCAAGCTTCACAAACGCGTGGTCAGACCACGAACTCGAAGGTTAGGATGCAGTTCAGAATCGCGAAAGCGATGACTGTACGCGAAGGCTTAATTGCCTGGAAAGAAAGGGTAGTTCTGCAATTTCACGACTTTGACCCTACATCCTTTAATACCCAAATCAGTTCATTTTGTACGTATCTTTGGCTTATTTTCAGTCCATAAAGACTAGAGAGAACAAGGAGAAAGCTAGGGTTCTTGCACAAATACACTTGGGTCTTGAAGATTGAAGCTTGTGGTTAAGATTTTCTTACCTATTTATGTTGCTTTCTTAATTTTCTTACTTTGTATTGTAAATCTAAGTGTGTAGTATTTATTTCGAATACTTAATCTTGTTTATGGGAATATTCACAATTAAGGTGTGGATTTAATACATGGTTGTGCTTATGTATTAATTGAAGTTCTTGTGTTGTTAACATAGGTTTTGCTTGTTGAATCTTTATTTGTTCAACTACATAATTATTATTAGTTAATTGAAAGAAATTTCAATTAACCATGCCTATTTAGTGTGTATCTACTCGAAATAGAGTGTATATTTAGGTAGTTGTTGAACAACATCACTTCCGGAGTATAGACGAGAGTCATAACCGAGGGTCACTGTTTCTGTCCATCGCGTTTGCGGTTACCTTGCGCGTTCGTGTAGTAGTTCTGGGCCAGGTTCATCGCGTTCGTGAAGAGTAGTTCACTGGGCAGCTTTGTTTTGTCCATTTTTACTCCTTTTTGGCTTGTTTTCACTTGGTTCATTCACCATTACTTCTAAATCACATACAACCTATAAAATAGAAGTAAACGATATTAAAATGCATGACTTTTAGCACTCAACACATCAAAAGTACAGGTTTAAAGACAAGATAAGTGGGTATTTTACCCACTTATCACACCCTCAAACTTAGACTATTGCTTGTCCACAAGCAATGAAAGTGATAAAATCTCTTCCCAAGTATTTAACTCAACAATGCATCTATATCATCCAAGCCAAATAGGTCTATTATAAGCACAAAAGCATGACTTCTATTGGTACCAAAAATTAGCATATGAATTATCGAGCACTTCACATAAACTTCATTATACTTCAAGTGCTCAAACATTAATGCAAATCAAAGTAGCAATCAAGTCATGACACTAAAGTTCAAAATTTGCCTCTATATCACAATCAACTTTCTTTGGTCATTCTTATCAATTGAGAATGGGATTAAATTCACAACTAAATTCTCATGTGCCCTTACATTCAAGAGAGGATCTCACACTCATAAGTCTCAAATTATATAAAAAATGGATATCAAAATGGAAAAAATTAACTCACTCTTAAAAAGATGTTCAAATGCGTACAAGTAGTACCATAGGATTGCCCTTCATGTATTTCTCCACTAATGTAGACAACTTAGTTCAAAATCAATTAGCACTTAAAGGATTGTAGTTTAGGCATTTGGTTAAGGTAAGACACAATTTTGGTTACAGTGACTCAAAACCTTCTACTTCCTTCAAAAATATTATCCATCCTTTCTTCACTTTTCATTCCACACCTAGTCTTCCATTTATTCACAACTTTTAATCAACATATATCATATACACATTTTTTATATATATACCTTTCAACCTTTTCGATCAACTTTCCATATCACAACTTTCCCAACTTTCACCCTCAAACTTAGGCTTTTAGCCTACATAAACACTTTCAAGGTACTTAGGGAAGTAGGGTGCCAAAAGATATATCATTTAAGAAAAAAGAACTTAAGCATGTAACATGGTTACCAAATAATAAGGTTAAAAGCTCAAAATTGTTTGACTAGGAAAAATATTTAAGGGTAGGAAATTTAAGGCATACTAGTGGTCCAAGGAAGGCCTAATATCATTTTTCAAACCAAGTTAGTCTATAATTTCGCCTGAAAGTACATTCCGGCAAAGTTCTAGACCACAAGTACTACAAAAGAACTCACAAATAAATCTCACAACACATGACACATGAAAACTCAAATGGAATACAAATCCACATTCCAATTAACACAAATGACTCAAAGAGACTATATAGCATAAAGGAAGCTATTTAGTGAATTAAAGAGCGAAAAATTGAATCTAAAAGGTCATAGCATTCGTACTTTAATTGTTTTATTTTTCCACAATCAAAAACTCATATGCCAAGGTTTAACTATGTTGGTACCAAGCAAGCCACGACTTATACAATGGCCAAAAATCTCAAATCAACTCAAATCATTTATTTTAACAAAATCTAATTCTAACAACAAGATTAATTCCCTTAAGAAAGCTATCTATCATTGAGAACAATCGTTAACAACCAAAAAATAAAAAAAAATAAAAAATATCTACAATTTACCGGTTCAAGAAAAAAAATTGGCATCCTTGGAAAAAGAACAGTGGTATAAAGAAAAACAAGGATATCTCCACTAACATAAAACACACTAAATAAATACTGCATCAGCTAATATAATTAATATAACTAATGTCAAATAGCACACAAAATATACTACGAAATAAAACAAAAACAACTACAACACTAAACTGCCACAACCACAGTTATATAAGAAGCCACCCCCAACAAAAGATATTGCATTGTCCCCAATGCAACTAAACATGGAAGAATAAAATGGTGAAAAGTGCTTCCTGAATACGGCATCAGTCTGAACTGGATGTGGTGGGGAATTTAAGCTTCGTGTCCACCTCATCGTCATCATCTGAGTCTTGGGAGCCACAAAGTGTACTCAACTTCTGCATCATCTTTGATAGCAGCTTACTTTTCTTTTTCTCGTGCTCATTGAATTTCTTTGCCTCTTTTTTTACCTTATCCTGTCCGCGGCTCATATTTTCTAGCCTGGTGCCCATTTCCTCCATATTATATGTGATGTTATTCTGCTCTTTGACTATGTCCTCCAAGGATTTAGGAGCTTCTTCCCACGTAGATGTGCTTGCCCCAGGCGAGCCCATGGGAAGGCCAGCTATAAGCTGCCTGACATGGGCATCTACCCCATAAATCTGGCTGGATAAATGACGCATAGTGTGTGGTCCAGACTGGAGGGGTCCCATATGGTCAAAAGACCTGGTGGATTATCATATGGCTCTGTGAACTGCCCGAATGAAGGGAAGGCTACATCAATGCGCCTCTTTTTCTGCTTTTCAATTGGTCCCCTTTTTAGTATTGGATGAATCATTGGCTTACCTGGACCTTTCTCGACATCATTAGAGCTTTTAAGCACCCTGGCATCTTAGCAGAGTCTGGTGATCAAGGAAGGAAATAACAGGCTCATGGACCTCCCATTTGTAGCTTCTGCAATCTCACTGACAATATGCTCCCCCACATTAACTGGTAGCCCATCTATAAGAGCAGCAATCATGAGTGCCCTGTCTACGGTGACATCAGTGTCATTTGAGGACGGAGACACTCTGGAGCAAATAATGGAAAGACATGTCTTTGCTTCCGCAGTGAAGTCATGAGAATTTATTCCCTTGTGCAATCTTATCCACTTTGGAATGACCCCGTCATGCAGCTTATCTATCAGCCATTGGTTGCCCCCTATTCTTGCTCTTTCTCTGTAATCCTCATTGTTAGAGTTGGGGAGGCCATAAAGATCATTGATAATCTGAGGGATGAAATGTACCTGCACGCCCCCAATAGTAGTCACCAACACACCCTGGAAGTCAGTCTGAATAGCATTTGAATAGAACTCCAAGACTACAATGTGATTGGCGGTGATTGGTGGATCGACAAAACATACCCATCCGCTCTCCAACAAGCATTGGTAGAAGTTAGGCATTTTCTTCACTGTGCATTGGCCATCGCGTTCGCGAAGGCTGTTTTGTTGCCCAGAAAATTTCTTCTTCTTTGAGGCATTCTTTCAAACATATTGTGAGCACACTCTTATTTTGCCTATTTACAGAACATTATTGCAAAAATTTCACCCAAATTTTCTTTTGAATCAGGCCCTCGCTCTCAACCAATCTCACCCAGCAAGCAACAAATATTTTCAAGCAAATATTTTGCAAATTAATGCTCAAATATTAAGCCCAAATGAACAACTACGGAAGTTCTTCCATTTTTCAAAATTCAAAGCAAGAAAAGAGACGAAAAATTGAGAGTAAAGTGTAGAGATTACATACATTGATAATTGAGATGAAGATTTGCAAGAAAAACTTGAAGATTTTAAACTTTGGAATTTTTTTGGGGTTTCAGGGAATAGGGGGGACCGTGTTTGAACTAGAAATGAGGAGTACTACGTTTTCTTACAATTAAAATTGGTCAGCCTTACCCGACCCTTCGCGTTCGCGACGTCCCTACGCATCCGCGAAGGGTAAAAATTTCCATAGCCTATGCGAACGCAATTAGACTACGGGAATGCGTAGCTTTAATTTCCCAAAATCTCGCGAACACGGTGTGGTGTCGCGAACGCGTAGATTTGAACTTTTATGCACTTGAATAGTTCTGGTAGCTACTGGTTTTGTCCCTCCAGACCATCCCGGCCTGCTCAAATCAACTTTAAAAAATCAAAACTTGGCAGATTAGTACAAAATAATATTCTAAGTTATTTCAAAAAAGACTAAAAATTTTGAAAAACAATGGGTTGCCTCCCACCAAGTGCCGCATTTAACGTCGTGGCACGATGCAAACAATATTTCCACTTTTCTCGCCACTTGCATAATATGAACTGGGCACCTAGCTTGGAATCAAGCTTGTGACCACGAGTGGTAGGGGTTTGTAAGTTGATGATCGAGCCAATGCTTAAATTTTTCATTTTGCACTTCTTGGCTCGCATGTGAGGAATGTCATTTTGTTTTCTTGCTTCCTCAAACTGTAAGATATATGGCTTGATTTCTTCCTCCTTGCACTCCTTAATTAATTTATGTAGTTCAACTTTCGTGTCACCACACAATTCCAACGTTGAAAAATGCTTGGAATGTGACTTCGAACCTCCAATTTACAATTTTTCTTGGATTTTGACATCCTCTTCTTCCTCCGGACTAGAGTCAGTTTCAGATGATGTTGCATTTTCACTGGATGACTCTAATTCCATCTTTTCTTGGCATCATTAACACTCATGGGGTCGGTTGACGGATGTTCCGTTCTTGACTTTTCAAATCTTAGCTCACCTTCTTCCTTATTTTAAAAAATGGTCTTCAACATGAGCTTCATTTTCTCATTTTTGAGCATTTAAGAGATCTTCTTGATTTTGATCAAGTGCTAAAGAATTTTGGAGATTATTTTCCAAAAGCTCCTCCAAAGCACTTTGTTCTTTGGTTCCTTCTTCAAGTAAGCACTCCAACATGAGCTTGAATTCTCCATTTCGGCCATGCTCAATTTCTTCCATTTTCATAGCCCTATAATTTTCATCAAAAAAATAGAGTCATCATAGCGGGGCTTGGGAAAAGAAAGGACAAATAAACACAATCATTCCAATGATCATTTTGGCAACCACAATTATCACAATTATTCCACCCATGGGGTTGAGATTGTGCGCACAATCGAACCCCGATAGAATTTAAACAATTTTGCCATGAATGTGATCCTCCACAATAAGGACATGGATCATTAAAGTATGAACCATTATCTCCCGACCAATTATTATCAAATGATGTCATTTTTCACAAAATAAAAGAAAATATATACAAGAACAAACAAACAAAATAATCACACAAATATTCACAAGTTTGAACTAAAGCATTTTTTATTACTTCTCAGAACACCTAAGAACGCCAAAATGGTCCCCGGTAACGGCGCCAAAATTTGATCACGCCCAACTATGCCTTATAAAAGGGACTCTGCAGACATTGCAAATATAACCCGAGTATTACGCCTAGGGTCGAATACAGAGAGTTAACCTATCAACCACTATCTTTAGATCCACTAAAATCTTCAGAACCAGCTTCCCAAGACTTTTAAATCACAGTTGGAGGTTTCTGTATGAACTAAAATTACAGTAAAATAACAAGTTGTAAACTAAATAGCTAACGTTGTAAATAATGATGAGAGAAAGCTAAGGTGATGATTTTCCCTATTGATGGAATCCCTTTTGTTTATGCTTCAAACGAATTTACCAACACACCTCTATCAATCATGAACGCTCGTCTTACCGTAAATCTCTCCCGAGTAATCACAGTAATATATTATTACACTCTCTCGAGATACACTAGCTAGCTTTAATTAATACAGTTCACTTAAGGTTGCACCCAAGGCTTCGTTATTCCTAATCTCGCCTTTAAACTCGCAGTTATAGATTCCTCTTATACTTTAGGAGTGGTGTTATTTAACTATAACCTAAATATGTACTCTCTTCTGAGTTATGCATACTAAATAGGCACAACTAATTGAGGATCTTGTCAATTACTACAACAAGAACATAGTTGAATTAATAAAGATTGAAACTAGTAATTTGTATTCACAGAAAGAAGAAGTTCATCCCCCAATAGGTTCCATCAAAACCTTAGACAAGGAATTTAGCTAGTCATGGCTATGGGTAAACAAACTAAAGAAATAATTATCATAACTATCAATAGAAATCAAAAGAAAAAAATAAATATGGTTTGGGTATTCTCTCACAATTGATTCTCCCTCAAAGAACTCTAAAAACTGAATACATGCCTCCAAAGGGTGAAACCTAGTGACTAAAATAGGTTTATGGGCTAAAAATCACGCTTGGACAACTCTATCCCTGAAGCTCTGCACGCCTACCACGGTTCTGCCACTATCGCGGTAGAACTGCGGCAGTACCCATATTTTGAGTCTTCAGCCTTTTTCTGCGTGAGTCACTTGGAATTTTTCACAATTGGCCTCTGTTTCTTCATTTTTGACTCCAAAAGTACTCCCTAGCCTTCCCTAATCATATATAACCTGCAAATCATGAAAAGCACTAATAGTCTAATAAGAGCATTTTGTATCACTTTCATTACCAAAACATTACAAGAAGGTGGTTATTTAGGGTCTTAATATAATTAAATTCACCTATTATCAACATCCATCCAATGGTTAATATGAATTAAATGTCAACGAAGCTAAATTTTCTGGAGTCGAGGGTTGAGTTAACTAGAAGGGGAAAGGCCCCCAAAAAAGTCTTAACAACCCAATGATCAATATATGACAATTCAGTCTTCTCACAAATTTAATTCCCAGTTGTTATCGAACAATGTTTATAACATAGTACAAATAATAATAATAATAATAATAATAATAATAATAATAATAATAATAATAATAATAATAATAATGGTATAAGTTGTGTTGGTTATATGCAGACATAAGAAGTCCAATGGAGCTGCAAATGTGCCAAAGTGTCAATTGCCAAATGAGTTGGTGAAGGAGGGAATGTATACAATTGGGTTTCATTCTTAATCTTGGCATACATTAAACCTCCTACGTACTAAACAAATAATTAATCTAAATAGTCGTTCACTAAACAACTTAAACTAAAAATAATAGAAGGATATATAGTTTAAATATAGTTTATATATAATATGTATATAACTATATATAATCGGTGTATCAACTATATATATCTTTATGAAAAGTAAATAATAAATTTGGTCGACTATTGTTTAAAGATCTTACTAAAACGAGGCTTTTACATCTATACCCAGTTTTGGGGTCACAATTAAACTTATACCAACTTTGCAAAAAATTTGCACACGTACTCACTTTACGATCAACTTCTGACTTATCAGGTTTGAAGTTAAAAAAATTAGTGTGAAGTAAAAAAAAAATCACTTCAAATGCACTTAAGGCCAAATTGGTTTGAAGTGCAACCAATGGTTTCATGTAGGGGTGTTCAAAACCGATCCGAAACCGAAAACCGATCCAAACCGAAGCTTAACGGCTTACTGGTAACGGCTTAACGGCTTAACGGACGGGGAACGGATGAATTTTTTTTATTAACGGCTTATCGGTTTGGGGATGGATTATTCAATTTTCTTAACGGCTAATCCGTTAACCCGTTAAGAATATAAATATATTATATATATATATATATAATTTATTTTTATTTTTATATATATTAAATATAAAAAAACTAAAACCCTTGAAAATGATTAACAAAAGTTTATTTCTACTTCTAAGCATTTTTAATCTCGGGATCTAGATGATTTGCAGGTACTCGCCCAACACAAAGGAGATGAAGGTGTTGGACAAGAAAAAAGTGAGGAGGGCAAAGCTATACTACCTCGGGGATAAAATGAATGCCCTGAAAAAACAATAACAAGGTAGCTCATATGAAGGTATACTGGAATAGGTGTTTGATCTATAATTGCCTGAAGAGATCTATCAAATTCTAGTAAAGATGTATGTTAGGCCGATAAGCCACCCAATAACCGCCCTATAAGAGCTAACCCGATATCAATCCGCCCGATATCTTATCGGGTGGCTAACGGATTAATACATTTAAAAGCCGATAACCGCTAAGCCAAACCGTTAAGAGTAAAAAGCCGCCCAATGAACACCCCTAGTTTCATGCACTTAAGGCTAATAAGTCTGAAGTGAAAAATTGTACTTCATATGCACTTAAACCAATAAGTCTGAAGTGAAAATTTTCACTTCAAATGCACCTAAGGCCAAAATTTCTAAAGTGCAACAAACGTTTTCATTCACTTATGGCCAGTAAGTCTGAAGTGAAATTTTGCACTTCAGATGCAGTTAAGGCCGAATAGGTCTGAAGCGTAACCAATGTTTTCATTCACTTAAAGCCAATAAGTCTAAAGTGAAAATTTGCAATTGTGATGCACTTAAGGCCAAATAGTTTTGAAGCGTAACCATTGGTTTATGCACTTAAAGTAATACGTCTGAAGTAAAAAATTGCACTTCAGATGCACTTAAGGTCAAAAGGTCTGAAGTAGAGCAAATATTTTGCTACACTTAAGGCAATAAGTCCGAAGTGAAAATTGTACTTCAGATGCACTTAAGGCCAAAAGGTTTGAAGTGAAACAAATATTTTATGTACTTAAAGCCAGATATGTCTGAATGTCCAGAAACATAAATTTGTTCTTCAAATTATAACAGTCCACTATATGATTTAATACCTAAATCTACTTCAAATGGGCTCAAAGTTAAATGTAACCTCCAAATATCATTAGGAACAAACCCCAATCATCAAATTATCAAAATAACAATAAATCTAATGAAACCATATTACAACTGAGAAAAAGAAGAAGAAGAAGATAAGAAGAAGAAGAAACCCTAAGCAAAAGTAAAAAATAAAGCATCATACAAATTATCATTGTACAATATCATAAACTACCTCAAAATATTTTTACAACCACCATATAAAATTATTGTCATCCGAAGAAAAGAAGAAGAAGAAGAAGAAGAAGAAGAAGAAGAAGAAGAAGAAGAAGAAGAAGAAGAAGAAGAAGAAGAAGAAGACAAAGGAGGAGGAGAAAGATACCTGAAATTGTTTTAAAATGGGTACAAGTTAAAACTTTTTTAAAAAGTAGGTATAGGTTAAATAGGGGAAACCAATTAGGAAGCTTCGTGCAATTTTTACTACTAAACAATGGTGTAGGTATCAAATAGGCGCGAATGGGAACACATGGTCGTATAAAAGGGAAAAGACCATTTTAGCCCGCGTCGTAATTTATTTTACTTTCGGTAGCCATAAAAATATAAATTTATATATTTTGTATACTCCTATAATATATAGAAATATATAAATATACTAAATATATATTTTTCGACTATTGTGAGCACGTGACTTTTTCCACGCTTAATTTACTCTTATAAATTCTTTATAATTAGAAATTTTCTTTTTATTATTTGAATATTTAAGACTTAATTGCATGAATTTTGTCATGTTTGCATTTTTGTGTGCATTTTTATTTGCTATAGATCATAAAAAGTACAAAATAGTACGTTTGCATTTAGAATTCGATATTATATTTTGGTCAATTAATATTACTAAAACAAGAGAAATAACAAAAATAGTCATTTTACGTTTTGTTTAGATTTCTTTTTAAATTGGGATTTAGTTAGTTTTAGGAAAATTAATTGGTTTGATTTCAGTTTAATTCTTTGTTATTTTTAATTTTAATTTTTTATTATTTTTAACGAAAACAAAATCAAGAAAGAGAAATGAAAATAGTTTGAATTTAAATAAAAGAAGAGAAATTAATTGAAAAAGAAATAAAAGAGAAAAAAGGAGAGGTCTGGGTTGGGCTTAGCTTGTTAAATTCGCTAGCCCAAGCCAAAGTCCCCAAATCCGTTCAAAATTTGGCCCAATCTGTCTCCCACCCGGTGCAGTCCCCAGGTTATCAAAAGGATGCTGTTTTGGCATCAAGTAATCCAGTCCATCCATGCCTCTTGATCGAACGGCCCAGATTGCTTCACAATAACGCTTAAAACTGTCCAAAAATATATACAAAATCTAAAACACAATCCTCTTCCTTGTACCCTGTAACGTCAGTATATCACCTCTGTACCCCGCCGTATCTCTGTCGTCCGCCACCGGCCGAAAATCTCCGTTAGCGGAGGCGAAGCTCCAAACCACTCCAAAAATACACCCATTACTCATCTCTTCTTCCTCTGTCCAACCCCCAAAACCGTTTCTCACAAATCCAACACTTCGAATTTTAGATCGAAGTTTTTTTGGCCAAAACACAAAACCATCCAAATAACCCCAAATTTATACCATAGGTTCCTTGCATGCTTCTCTTTCCGTATCTAGCATAAGTTCCCCTCGAATCACAACCAAACGCCTCGAATCTTGAATCAAAAATCCAGCAGAACCCTAGGAGCTTATGTTGTTCGGTTTCGCCTAATTACTAGAATCTGGTATTAGATTCGAGTCACGAAATAATGTTTCGTTTGTTCTTTGAGAAGAACAAATGCTTAACACTGTTCTGAGGCTCGAATCGAGTTGTCAATCTCCGTTCCAGCTTTGAATGGGTGAGTCTCTGTTATTTCTGTAATTAGTTTCAATATAATTTCCTTTTATTCCTGTTATTTTGTTCGTTATGCTCTTTTTCTTCTTTCTTTTTTCGACAATAATTAGTACTGATTTTGTTATTTGAATTTTGTTTTTGATTCCATTTATGTGCTTACTGATAGTAGTTTTAGAATTCATAAAGTAGTGCCATTGATTACCTGCTGAATTCTTGATTGTTGGTTAGTTAATCATAGAGAATTAGAGTTAAGGTTTCGCTTTTTTTGGTTATAGCTTATTTAGACTCATTAGGATTACCTATAGTTGACTTCTAACTAGGAAAAAGGGTTTTGGGTTTGGTTAGTAATTTTAGGGGGTCTTCAAGGGTATTTTGGTCATTGAAAATGGCCCAGTTTGTTAAGGATCGGTAATTCTAAAATTCAATCAAAGGTAGTTTAGGTTTTTCACAGCTAAAAGAACACCCTAGGGCCTTCTAGAAAGGGGCCTTAGTTTAAGTTTCTGCATTTATAATGCAGTAACTTGGGTAACAAGTCTTAAAGTTAGGGTCTAATAGTCAATTTTTGAAAATAAAAAAGGAAAAAAATAGAAAAACTCTTTCAGAAGATTCTGCCCCATTTCTTGCCTATAAAAGGCATCACTAGTGCCTTGATTAACAAGTTTAGATCCCTGAAAATTCCAAAAACCTTCCAGCTTCTAGTTTCTCCAAAAATCCACTTCTAAAAAGCTGAGTCTCAAATTTTGAATTTCAAAATCCAGAGAAGTACAAATATGAAGTTTCATAGTTCTAGAAACCTTTTGTTTAGCTTTTAATTCCTGCCAAAAAATCCAAACATATAAAAATCTAGTAAAGATCCAAAAAAAAGATGTTACATTGCTTTATTTGAAGTTAGTTTTGAGGTCAAACAAGTGTGATTTGGTTTGCTTTGTTGCTGTTGATTCTCTGTTACTTTTCCTGGGTGCTATAATATCAATTTGATCCTGAAATTGGTCTTGTCTGTTGCTGATTTGAGATGTTGTTTGCTATCTAATACTGCTGACTCATGTCCTTTGTTTTACCTCAACTTCCAGGTACACATTCAAGTCTGATGTGCTGTAACTCTTGATTTAAAAGACGAAAAAATATGCTCTTTTGCTTGGAATGGATTGAATCCACTTTTGACTTGTATTTTTAACTAATGAATTATATTGAACTGGACAGTATGCTCTATATATATATATATATATATATATATATATATATATATGTATATATATATATTATATTCATTGATTAACTTGGATAGAACTTGTAAGTTGATGAGTGGACAGCCTAGGAATGTTTCTAGACTTTTAAGTTTGTCATGAGTTAATGTACATGTGTAGATTATTAGACTATTGAAATTATGTTCTGTTATTAGCCTTTGATAACTCCATGTGTAATTAATCCTTAGGCATTTGAACTGACATTGGTAATTCTATGTGTAATCTGAGGTTGAAGGTCTAAAATTGTGTCTTATAACATCAGTTTCGCATTTAATGTTCATATCCAGCTGGTAGTTAGGTTGCACACCTTACGTTAGTTTACTTTCAGCATTCATATTATAGTTTTTATGTCAATTGAAGTCCAGGAGATGTTAAAATGATGTTAACTTTCACATCTAAAAGGATAGGCATGAACAGGTGAACTTATAGGATTATAATCACATTCAAAATCAGCAATTCATTTGCATAATTACGAATGTGTTTAGCAGATCCTGAGCAAGATTGGTATTGACTTTGCGCTCAATAGGAGCCCACTCCTGTTCGTTTTCATAAAATGTGGCCAAATCATGGGCCATCCGCTCAGAAGCTCAACATGGGCATGCATTTACTTGGATTTCACAAGCTGATAGCTTACCAGCTTGGACCAAAGTTTTAAGGCCCAACAATTTGCTATAAGTAAAAAATCCTTTAAATTACATTAGGAATATGGGAAATTAATTTGCAATATAAATTTTAGTTTTGAGTTAGATAGAGGGTTCAAATTAAAAGGGTCTTCCCTTTCGTTTGAATTCGGACGAGAACTCGAGGCCCCAATTTATAAATGCAAATTAATTAGGCCCTTTTAGTGACAAAAATAAATAGAAAATATTAGTTTGCTTTAGGTTTCCCTTTAAATAATAAAAGTGAGATGAGCCTCGCCAAACAAAAAATTCACAAAGTGTGGGGCCCTCATTAAATGTTTATATCAAAATACTTAGAATTTGGGGCGCGCCACTTAGCGAATTTCACGACCCTTCGCAAAGATAATAACCCGTTAGTCGCTTTAGGCGCGTTTTTAATAATTTTACCTTTCTAAATACGGGTGTACATTTCATGCAACCCAAATCCAAATCTAAAAATGTTAAATAGAAATGTGTCGGGGATCCAGATGCATTTCATGCGACGTGATCCGAGAACACATTTTTAAACGACATTCACTTTTTTAAAAATTTAACTAAAAAAGGTAAATAATCTTAAAATTGTATTGTAAGTTGGAGCATGTATAAAAAATTAAATTTTAGCCATTTATAATAATTTAAGCGACCATGCTAGAATCACAGGATTCGGGTGTGCCTAACACCTTCCTCTGGTCAACAGAATTCCTTATTCAGAATTTCTGGTTTGCAGACTCCAATTGAAAAGGCAGAAATTTTCCTCGGATTGAGATTCAAGCTAAACCGGTGGCTTGGGATCCCAAAAGTCAAACCTATCCCAAGTGGCGACTCTAAATAAATAATTTTTGATTCGAATAATATCACTTTAAATAAAAAAACTCCCGCATATATTATCTTTTGGGATATATGTAAAAAGAAGGTGTGACAACTATTATTTTGAAAGCAGTTATAAATGTCACTTTATTCATTACAAAAGTCAATGTAAAGAGTTCTTGTGCTATCTATTGCAAAGCTGGACTCTCCTTGGCCCAATGTCTGGATTTTGATTTACCAGCTAGGATTGATAAGGACTAGCCATCATCAAATTTCATTTTGCTTTGTTTTTAAATAATCGGATTTTTTTGTCATATCTAATTTGTAATTTCTCTTCTGCTTTTGAATGTTAATTTTTAAAAAGTATTAGATGTAAAGAGAGAAAGTGAATAACATATGTGCGTAAAAGATATAATAAAAAATAGTAAAAATAGCACGGGCTAGTCATTTTTTAAATTGGTAATTAAAAATAGTCAGCGTTCATAAAGTTATTAAAATTAGCCATTATTTTGCTGAAACTGGAAAATTCCAGCATAATCTGCTGGACAATGGAGCTCTTGCACATAAATTTTCAGCATATTATGTTGGAACTAAAGCATACAAAAAGTTTCAGCATAATATGTTAGATTATGGAGCTCTTACGTACAAGCTTCCAGGATAATAGCACGTTATAAAATATCAGCACATTAAGCTGGAATCTCATATGTAAAAACTTCAAACTCTAGCACATTATGCTAGATTTTTTCGGATTTTTAAGGGTCTTTTTGTTTAAATTTTGTCTTTACATGAAAAATGGCTACATTTCGATTACTTTTGAAACTGTGACTATTTTTTAATTACCTATTATAAATCTAGCTATTTTTTATTGGGATTTTTACATATATATACCACATAGCAAACATTATTACCCCCACGTTTAAGGTTTGTGTTTATTACATTTAAGCATACCAAATTTCAATTTATGTACCATAATTCAAATTAAGGGTATAATTATTGCTTCATTTATTCTAAGCATGATTTTAGGAGCATATATTCCTTTTTCCTTTTTTTTTATCCCACTAACAACTTAGAAAGTGTATTACTAATATTAATAAGAATAGTTTAAGACCTGAATAATAATCCCTCTTGTTTCATTTTGTGGGAAGATATTTAACTATGCATAATCTCATAATATAGTATACGACAGATGCATTAGAAAACCTAGTCCACATTCACTGCCCAAATTCAAGCCATTCCATTTAACTGGGACGAATGCATCTTAAGTTTACCAATAGCACAATAACACATATTATAAAATAAATTATCACAACAACAGCCAATGCATATAAATCGTTCTTGCCCTTTCAAAATTTGCGGCACTCCCAAAATTAAAAATTTGAATATTAAGAATTGATTAAATTTGGTATGCTTAAATTTTTTTGACACAAGATTGTAGTTTAATTGTAGTATAAATGTAACAATACAATTTAACTATAATTTATAATTTATCTACAAATTATCTACATTTTATCTACAATTATACAATTTAACTACATTTTAACTATAAATTCTGGAAAAATATGTCTTCTTCTTCTTCGACGAGTTTCAATCTGAAATTCAGTCAAAACCAAGTCTAATCTTCATCAAAACCCCTCATAATTGAGATATAAAATCCTAAACATATTTCGAATTATTTACAACAACACCCAATCCAAGGGATTTTCAATTGTAGCATAATTGACATTTTCGACATAATTGTAGAAGACTTGTAGAAGTTTTAGTCTTCCCAATCTACAATTTATCTACAACTTATCTACAATTTATCTATATTTTATCTACAATTTATCTACAATTCTACAATTTAACTACAATTTCTGGAAAAATATGTCTTCTTCTTCGACGAGTTTCAATCTGAAATTCAGTCAAAACCAAGTCTAATCTTCACCAAAACCCCTCAAAATTGAGATATAAACTCCTAAACATATTTCGAATTATTTACAACAACACCCAATCCAAACATATAATGATTTTTGAAAATCCAAATTTGAATTCAAAGCTTTCAAGGTTTTTAATGGCTATCAATGGTGGAAAATATATGGAGAAGGAGAGAATTACGCTGCGATAGATTTTCTTCCGTTTTAAATTTCGAAATTAATGGTGATAGAATCACCATTAAATGTGATTCCTACAAATTTGGAGCCTTTTTAGGATAGAATCTATCTATTTTTGGTTTGGTACAATTTTTGTAAACAAAACATGGTATAGGCGGGTAAATACCAAACCATACACAATTTTAGTAATAAAATTTGCTATATGGTATATATAAGTAAAAATCCCTTTCTTATTTTCCCCTAAAAAAATACTCGAGGAGGGACACTGCGGAAATTGAAAAAAGAGTAAACTACTGTGTATTTGAGACTTAGCTCCATATTTTTTTAGGAGATCTAGTAATTGATTTTCTTTTCTCATAGTAGCACGATAAATATAATGTAGTCTATTTCAAATTCAAAAGAGCGAATGGAGTTGAAGTATGCGATAGTTAGTGCAAAAATAATCAAGTTATAATAAATCACATGATAGATGCGAATGATTCATACAATCAAACTAACGAATTTGATTGTATGAAATATTGGTTAATGTATATGATAATTTATTGGTAGAAATTAACATGTTATAGCATGATAATACGAAGAACAAAAGAATTTAATAGAAAAGAGGATAACCAAATTTCGTTCATGGCTTTCACAATCTAAAATAGTTTGATAATGTTTTTTCCTCGTATAAATAACAACAAGAACAACCCAGTAAAATTTTACAAATGAAGTCTAAGGGTAAAGTATACATATACCTTATCCCTACCCCAAGGGAGAAAGGCTTTTCCAATAGATAATCGGCTCAAGAAGACAAAAGAGACAATATATCAGTACCATCACCAGAAATCATAGAAATAATAATAGTATTATAAGTACCAGAAAATAGATGAAAAGCAATAACAGTAACACGTAAGAAATGTTCGGTACTATGAAAAGTGGAAGAAACGTACGGATACAACAATAAGTACTAGCAGTCTAGGACACAATCCTATCAGACTAGCCTCTCACTCGATACGAAGTAGAAAATAGCTCTATTACCTCCTAACCTACAACCCTAATGCTCGACCTTTACACATGCCTATCGAGGGCCATGTCCTCGAAAATCTAAAATCTCACCATGTCATGCATGATCACCTTTCCCAGTACTTCTTGGGCCGTCCCCTACCTTCTCTTATACTCGCCAAAGCCAACCGCTTGCTTCTCCTTACTGGGGCATTTGAGCTTGTCCTCTACACGTGCCCGAACCATCTGAGCTTAACTTCCAGCATCTTGTCATCCATAAGATCCACGCCCAGCTTCTCCGGAATATCTTCATTCCTAATCTTATCCATCATAGTGTGCCCGCATATCCACCTCAACATCCTCATTTCTGCTACTTTCATCTTCTGGATATGAGAGTTTTTAACCGGCCAACACTCTGCCCCATACGACATGGATGTTCTAACCAGCTATATAGAACTTACCTTTGAGCATCAATATACTTTTTTGTCACATAAGACTCCATATGCTAACCTCCACTTCATCCATCCCACCCTATACGGTGCGGAACATTCTCGTCGATCTCCCTACCCCCTGGATAACTGACCCAAAATACTTAAAACTGCTTCTCTTGGGGATGACTTGTGATTCAAGTCTCACGTCTACGCCCGCTTTCCTCGACTCGGCGCTGAATTTACGTTCCAGGTATTCTGTCTCGTTCTTGCTCAACTTGAAACCCTTGGACTCAAGGACCTATCTCCAAACCTTCAGCCTCTCGTTAACGCCACCTCGTCGTCTCATCAATTAGAACTATGTGAGCACAGATCCTTGGTGCAACCCCATAACAATCAGAAAATGCTCCGAGTCACCCTTACTGTCCTAACCCGAGTCTTACCTCTATCATACATGTCTTTAATCGCCTTAATATAAGCAACCCGCACGCTTTTCATCTCCAAGCATCTCCAAAATACCTCCCTAGGTATCTTGTCATACGCTTTCTCCAGGTCAATAAATACCATTTGCAGACCCTTCTTCCTATTTGTGTACTGTTCCACCAACCTCCTAATAAGGTGGATAACTTCCGTAATTGAACGACTCGGCATGAACCTGAACTGATTATCGGACAGAGACACAATCCTCCTAACTCTCACTTTCACTACCGTATTTCAAGCTCTCATGGTATGACTTACTAATTTGATACCCTATAATTGTTATAACTCTAATATCACCTGTGTTTTTCTCGTGTGAACATATGTGGATTATATGACTTTGGAAGTACAATAATTTGAGTTGAACAATCAATTACGCTGTCACAAGTAACTTATTTCTTCCTATTTTTTTCATATACGAACAAAAATCAACTAATTCACTTTGAGAAAAAGTTGATAACTCCCTTTTATTTTGTTGTCCGTGATCTCATTTACTATATTTTCTTCGAATGTGTTATCTCTTTTGTTGTAGAATTGTTTTTCTCTCGTTTGTTAGATGTTGAAGATATTATTTTGAAAATAATACAATAAACTTAGAAGATAATACTAGCATATGTCAATGGATTCTCACTTACACCACCAATGTACATAGTTCTAATTAATAATTTAATACCTTATTAAATAATAAATAATAATAAAAAGGAAAAAAAACATGGGGGTGGATCTGTAAAGTTTTGATTACCAAGGGAGTACATGGAACAAAATGTACAGTATTATGCTTCAATTTCCTAATCTGGAATTCTAGATCGGGTAAAACCTAGCATAGCAAAATCAGACCCGATTTCTACTCAATTTCACTTTATAGATCTCCGCAATTCTTCATAATTTTCACAAACTATTCATGCTTAGCTTCATTTATGCAGGATTTAATCTTATACCCGTCGAAATAAATCCAAATTGAACAAAAAACACTGTCATCAGTTTTTTTTTTTTGAATCGGGGTTTTATTCGAGTCTTTGAAGTCTAATGTGTTGATCTATGAGTTTTGTGTGTGATTGGATTGAATAAAATAGCACAAGGAGGACCAAATATGGACCAGTTTGAAGCTTATTTTCGTAGAGCGGATTTGGATCAAGATGGAAGAATCAGTGGTGTTGAAGCCGTTGCTTTTTTAAAAGGATCTAATCTACCTCAACCTGTTCTAGCTCAGGTAGCCTCAATTTACTTGACTATGTACTTCTCTTTTTGCTGTTGCTATCTTAATGTTTGTAGCTGTCCTTGTGATTGAATTGTGTATTGTAATGATCTCAAAGGGCTCAAAACAGTTGAATAAATTGTCCGGGCGATATAAATGATCTCAAAGAATACAATTGAATCAATCTGAGTGTAAAAAAAATGCATTTACTTGGTAATGTTAATAATTGTAGCATGAATTATAAGGGATTCAGTTATTCACCTTATTATAAACCTACTGACCACATTTAGACAGTAAACTAGTGGGAAAAATGATGTGCCGACTATGATGAAGAATCATGGGTTCTTAGTTGACATGATAAGATTTACTTCGATCACCAATCACCAGCAGTGTGCCAGTGTCTCAATAGATTTTAAGAGATAAGTTACTGAAGGTAAGAAGAATGAGGAGAGAGGTCGAGAATGGGGGAAACAGAGATAGAATAGGAGAAAGGTGAAGAGAAGAACGGGAATTGGTTGGCATTCTTGATAAGTCATCCGACTTTTCGGCTGTGGTGGTTGACTAGTTTTTGGTTTGTTAACTGTTTGCCAGGGGTTTAATTACTGTTTAATAGTAAGATTTCGGCAGCTGGTGTGTTTAGAATGGTAGGATATTCTAGACAAGTTCTTTCTAGGCAGTAGAGTTTTCTTTCAAGCTACTTTTAAGTTTTATGCTGTGAATATGCAGATTTGTTTCTTTGACAAACTTGCAGGAGGACTGGAAGTTTTACTTTGCAATTTCTATATTTCTATAAAATGTTAAGTTAATATATTTCCATTTCTCTCTTTTGCTATGCTTTTCGAATATGTCTTTCCATTCTGTAAATCTCACAAGTCTCTTAGGATAAGCTAGTTATGAACCCTTAGGGGTTTGGCCTGGTGGCAATTGACTTGAGCCTTGGGGTTTGCTCCCTTTCAAGGTCTCAAGTTCGAACCCACTGGGTGCTAACAATTTCTGAGGGCCATCAGACCGGGTAAAACCTGAATTAACCGTGGTGCACTTGTGGGAAACTCCTTGCCGAGGGCCTATGCGCCCCCGGTATAAGTCGGGGCTCGAAGAGACTCGGACACCCGGTGCAAAAAAAAAAAAAGATAAGCTAGTTATGACTAGTTCTCTTTAAGTTTCTACAAATTTTACCTCTTCCTTGGTAAATATGATTTCTTCAACTGTGCGTGCACATTGTGTTTCTTCGATTGCAGATATGGACACATGCTGACCAGAGCCGTACTGGGTTTCTTAGCCGACCAGAGTTTTATAATGCTCTTAAACTTGTAACAGTGGCACAGAGTAAACGAGATTTAACACCAGATATTGTGAAGGCGGCTTTATATGGTCCTGCTTCTGCTAAAATCCCTGCTCCACAGATTAACCTTTCAGCGATCGCTTCTCCCCAGTTAAATTCAGTTGGTGCTGCACCTGCACAGCAGATGGGTGCTGGAGTACCAACAACTTCTCAAAATCACGGCATCAGAGGACAGCTACCTCCTACAACAGGTATGAACCAGCAATATCTCACTTCTCAAGCCAGCCACTCAGTGAGGCCACCTGTTCCAACTGCAGCTACTGCATCACGTCCCCAGCAATCTCTTGCTGGTATGGATTTCCCCAGGGGTGGTAGTTTGACAGGTCCTGGTCTTCCGAACTCAAACATTTCAAATGACTATCTAGGGAGCAGACAAGCAGCAATATCTGCTGGACCTACTATGCAGCCTCCCAATAGAGGAATGAGCCCTTTGGTTCCTCCAGTTACGCAGACTCTTCAGGGATCTCTTTCACTACCTTCCATGACAGCAGCTAATACAAAAGCTACTGGAAATGGTTTTGCCTCGGACACAGTGTTTGGAGGTGAAACCTTCTCTGCTAGCCAATCTGTACCCAAGAAGTCATCGTCTACTCCAAACTTAAACTTTTCTGTGAATAGTGCACCAACCTCTTCAGCTATGGTTCCAGTAACCACTGAGTCTCAAACTTCATCCAAGCCTGACCCCTTTGCTGCATTCAATACTATTACAAGGCAATCTCCTGCGAATCAGCAGCAAGTAACACCATCTGTGTCCAAACCTAATCAACAGGTTTCTGGTCAGAATAGTTTGCCAGTTTCATCATCTGGAACTCCAGTGGGTTCTGTCCATCCAGCTCCTGAGCAGTCACAAGTTCCTTGGCCAAAAATGACAAGAGCAGGCATTCAGAAGTATGCAAAAGTGTTTATGGAGGTGGATTCAGATAGAGATGGAAAAATCTCCGGGCAACAAGCGCGAGATTTATTCTTGAACTGGAGACTGCCAAGAGGTAAATTAACTTCTTTTGCAGCCTTTACTGTCTTTTTTTTTTCTGCTGACAAGCTAGCTGTCATCAGAGTTCTTTATTTCTTTTTCTTTTTCTTTTGACTTATGCACTTTCAAGGAATCTTACTCACCACTTCGCGTGTATAACTATGAGTACCTTCTGTCGTTTAGCTGAGCATCCGATTCATTCACTGAATTTCATCCTATAAACTCTACTACAAAGACTCAGGTTATTGACTTGAGGAGTATAGGATATTTTGTATGTTATAGAACTGTGTTTGATAAATTCATTCACTGGATTTCATCCTATAAACTATATTACAAGACTCATGTTACTGACTTGAGTACAAAAACAACCCAATATAATCCCACTAGTGGGGTCTAGGGAGGGTAGCGTGTACGCAGACCTTACCCCTACCCCGAGGTAGAGAGGTGGTTTCTGATAGACCCTCGGCATCCTCCCCTCCAATAACTCCCCACCTTGCTCTTGGGGTGACTCGAGCTTACAACCTCTTGGTTGGAAGTGGAGGGTGCTTACTGACTTGAGTAGAATAGGATATTTTGTGTGTTATACCATAATGTTAGTGTTCTAGTCAACAAGGAAGCAAAGTGGGAAAGGGCCATAGTTGGGCTTCTGGGAAGTAGGGTCCAGAGGATGGTGTTTACCATATCAAAAACTAAAATTGTGAAAGTTTGAAAGAGGATAAGATGCGGGAGTCGAGACTGAGATAGTTTCGGGCACGTGGAGAAGAGAAGCACATATGCCCGTGTTAGGATGTGTGAGAGGTTGGCCATGACGGGTCTGACAAGAGGTAGAGGTAGGATAAAGAAGTAGTGAGAAAGGTGATTAGGCAGGACATAGCGCTGCTTCAACTCATTGAGGACATTTTATAGGAGGGTGTGGAGGTTGAGAATTAGGGTAGAAGGCTAGTAGGTAAGCTAGAGTTTCCCTTCGACCTCTTCGTTTATCTTATTTCCCTGTCACTACTATTTGATGCTACTTTTTCTTTTTCTTCTTCACCTTTTCCCCCCTTTTTCCTTATCGCCGTTTGTCTTCTTCTTCTTTTTTTCTTCTTCCTCTTTCATCTTCTTTCCTTTTTCCCTTTTCACCTTTTCTTGAGCTGATGGTCTATCAGAAACAACCTTTTACCTCACTAGGTAGGGGTAAGGTTTGCATACACTCAACACTTTCCAGACTCCACTTGTGAGATTATGCTAGGTATTGTGTTGTTGCTGTTGTTGGACAAGTTTAAAACTTGAGCGAAATCCATTTTTAAACTAATTCATGCAAATTTGGGGTCCAGAGATTCTTTTGTGTGTTCTAATCATTCTTATTTTACCACCTTGGTCATCTTTGATTTGTGAGGCACAACCACAAATGCAAACATCCTTTTTCTTTGTTCACATGCTCTAAATCGGATTGCTGCCACAAATTTCATTGGAGAGTGATCAACAACAACAACAACAACTATCCAGTATAGTCCCACAAGGTGGGGTCTGGGGAGGGTGATATGTAGACGGGCCTTACCTCTACCCGAAAGGGCAGAGAGGCCATTGGAGAGTGATCAGAGATGTTTTATTTAGGTGCCTCAGAACTTTTGGATTATTTTTCCAAATTGTACATGCGACACTGATGAAGTGTCTACAAGGAAAGTTTCAGTTTGGAGAATTCTCTAATTTTGAGGTTGTGGAATTTGGATATCCTGACCTAGATACAAAATCACTTTCTATTTTCGCACTTACTTTTTTTTGCTAGATTAATACATTACGACTCCAAATTGTTTCCCCTAAAAGCATGCCAAACCGCGTACCTAGTTGTTTTTTAAGTGTCATTTGGAGCTTGTTGCACATTCGTAATGCTTCTTGAATTAGTAATATCATTTTTTGTCTCTGTCAGAGGTCTTGAAGCAGGTGTGGGACTTGGCTGATCAAGATAATGACAGCATGCTCTCTTTGAGGGAGTTTTGTATAGCTCTGTATTTAATGGAACAATATAGGGAAGGACGCTCTCTTCCATCTACACTACCAAATAGCGTTATGCTTGATGAGACTTTGCTGGCCCTGGCAGGTCCGCCTGTTACTTATGGAAGCACTGGCTGGAGCCCTGCTTCTGGTACTACCTAAACAGATTTTGGATGTTTTAAGTTGTCAACCACTTTGTTAGTGTACTAAAACTTTCATCACTCATTTTATGTTCAGGCTTAAGACCACAAGGGTTGCCTGGTGTTCAGCCTGGTGCACATCCTGGATTAAGGCCTCCTATACAGGGGGCATTCCCTCAGCCTGACCGATCGATGCAATTTAATCAGCAAAATGCTAGAGCAACATCAATTCATAATTCTCATATGGACCAGCTAAGTAATGGGGAGCAGAATATGCTGGAGCCAAAGAGAGAAGACGCGGTAGCAGGAGAGGAAAAGGTATTATTTCCTTCATAAGGTAGTTCGTCTCCTCTCTAGGTTTTTCTGTAACTGGGTTGCAGTTATCTTGAGTTCTATTCCTCGATACAATTTATCATATACCTACTGAATGAAAGAAAGATACTGATTACAACTCCCTCACCTCGAGGGCATTGTTAACCTCAAGACTGTCCCGGAGTAAAATCCAGGCAGGTAGTGATTGCGTGCAGCTATAAGGGAATAATGATTCCACCCGCGAAAATAAAATCTAACTATTGACAGTAGTGCGGCCTCTCCTTGTTTCCCCCTGCCCAGAAACCAAAACGTCTCTAACAACTACTCCCTCCGGTCCACAATAAGTGGCCATTTTACCTTGACACACCCAGTAAGAAAATACTAACTCCTAGAGAAAAAAAGATATATTGAAATTAACCTTAATTAATTGTTATTGACACATTGGAATACGTAAATAAGGGCAAATTTTGGAAAAATAAAATTAATTCATTCTTGATGACGTAAATGGACACTTATTTTGGACCAAAATAAAAAAGTAATATGGTCACTTATTGCGGACCGGAGGGACTACTGTTAAGCTCTCACAATGCCATGTCATCTGATACATTTTCAAGATTTAGTTGATTTAATTTTTACAGATTTAGTCAGCTAATTAGCTATGAAGAAATCTAGAGTGTGAACATATCCTGGTCGGAAGCTGTTTGTGTGATGAAAACTTGGATGCTATCTACTTCATGATACTGTTGATGTAGTAAACCTAATTCCTTTGTTTGACAAGGATGAAAGCAAGGACAATGTGCTTCTGGATTCCAGGGAGAAGCTTGAATTCTACCGCACAAAAATGCAGGATCTTGTGAGTAGTTGCCGCCTTTAATGTACAGCATTGTTGCATTTCTATTATTTCCAGTTGCTTTTGCTTCACTGTCACCTGCTCTTTACTTTATATTTTATCTGTATATTTTTTTCAATCTGATTCATTTTCTTTTGTTTATTGGGTTTTCCTCCAGGTTTTGTACAAAAGCAGATGTGATAATCGACTTAATGAAATCACTGAAAGGGCATTGGCTGATAAACGCGAGGTACCACTTTAGCCGTTTGATCTCTCTCTCTCTCTCTCTCTCTTTGAAGTTCATAACTTGTTGCTTTCAATTTGTTCCTTATTATGCACTTTTCCAATCGATGGGTCTCTTAGGCTGAGATGCTTGCCAAAAAATATGAAGAGAAATACAAGCAAGTTGCAGAAATTGCTTCTAAACTGACAATTGAAGAGGCATCATTTCGTGATACTCAGGTGAGAGTTTGCTCCATATATTCTTTCGAATGTTTACAACATTTATATATCCAAGCTCTTTTGATTGTGTTCTCTAGTTATATGTCCCAGCTCCTTCATAAATCAAAAGATTTGAGTTTATCACTCTATGATGCTATACACACAGGAATATAACCATTTTCTCCTTGCAACTCAATGAGTAGACTTCTTCCTGGTTTCTTCTAATAATCCAATGCTTTAATTGTAAAGCTGGCTTGTTTATGGGCTTTCTGCCTTCTCATTTGTTTTACATATTCCCCTATGGATTATGTATTCTTGGCTTCTTGCAAGTATTACCGCTTGTTGATTTGTTGGATGCTGGTGCCATATGAGTTTTTACCTGCATTAGGTAGGGGTAAGGTCTGCGTACAGACTACCCTTCCCAGGCCCCACCTGTTGGGATCATACTGGGTTTGTTGTTGTTGTTGGAACCATATGAGTTTTCATTTTCTTTGAGATAAAAGAAAAAAGTTCCTTTATTCAGGAGAGGAAGCTGGAGTTACAACAGGCAATCATTAAAATGGAACAAGGTGGCAGCGCCGATGGTATTCTTCAGGTGAAGATAACAGGACTTATTAATTTGATTTCTCAGGTAAAATATAGCGAAATGTAAGTTTCGTTAGGAACTTATGCTATGTTTTTGCGCTTTTGGTTTTCTAGGTCCGTGCTGATCGCGTACAACATGATCTTGAGGAGCTCCTGAAGGCCCTGGCCGACCGTTGCAAGAAACATGAGCTTAATATTAAGTCAACTGCTTTAATTGAACTTCCCCCTGGTAAGTTGTTTTTTCCCTTGTTTTGCTGCGTCCTGTCAATTTGTTCCCTTTTGTTCTGTTTCTACTGTTCCCACCGAATCACTTTTCTTCTTTGAACATCTGGATAAGGAGTCAATCCAAACAATTTCATCTGCATATTGTGCAGAATGTCACTTGAATTTTTGAGGTCTTCCATTTTCTGTGTTTCTTACTCAGAAAATACAATTGGAACTCATTCTTCCTCAAGTGCTGGAGTTATTACTGAAAATTGATTCGACTGAATATGTTTCAGTGGGTTTTCAATTACTATGTTAATGTTGTTTATAAAATGTTGTTCTTGGAAATTTGATGATAGCTGATTAATTTTAAATTATTTGCATCACTGTTTATTAAATTTTCCATCTAACTTCTTTTACCTCTTTGGTCCGCTATGATCTTCTTAAGGCTGGCAACCTGGAATTCCGGAGATATCAGCTGTTTGGGATGAAGATTGGGATAAATTCGAAGATGAAGGTTTCCTTTCTTGAATATATACCTATCTTTTCCTGTTCTTCATCAGTTATCTTTCTGACACCATCGTTGAATAAGTTGTAAGATGTTTGATGTATGTGCATCCTATGTCACTTTCGGCAGGATTTTCTTTTGATGTAGCTGCGCCTGCAAATTCCAAATCCACATCTAATCAGAAGGAAAGTTCTCCAATTCATGGAGATTCCCCTGATTCCATGTCAAATGCTGATACCAAGTCAGAAAACTATTCTGCTAAAGGAAATAATAACAATTTTGAGACTGATTTGATGTATATGCATAGCGACGAGGAGTCAAAAAGTCCACAGGGAAGTCCAAGAGAACAGACAGCATTTGATAGTCCATCCGGTGAATACTCTGATAACCATTTCGGCAAGAGCTTTAAAACCGAATCTGAAACTGATAGGTATAATTTGGCTCTTTCGTGCAATATCTTCCATCTTCTGAATTTCTCTATTTCGATTAGTTCCAAGTTTTAATAGTTTATGAAACTTTTGGGACTTTGATGTCCAGCACAACACCCGTTTAAATCCAGGGGGGACATGCTTGATGGACATTTCACTAGGTCTGAATCTTTGGCCAGTTTGTTTGACCACTGCTCACCAGTGTCCTCGATGGATGCTTAGCATGTCTTGCAACTGTCTCATTAGTTTGTAAGAGTTAAAAACAGAATATCGCATTCTATGTTCTGAAAAGTAAAGATGAAATGTACTGTTAATTAATCATACCTCCGTCAAGATATAAGCTACGAATCCGACCTCCATTTTGGTTTTGAGTGTTAAATAAAGATCCTTGTTTTATCTCTGTAATTTTCTTCATTCAGCGTATTTCCCATAAAATGATATGTCCTCCAAAAAACAGACCCCATCCATGGTAAAATAGAAAAACATTCCTTGCTTCTCTCATTCTTGTATCACCAGAGTTCCTTGGAAATAGAAAACAATGTTAGGAAAATACTCAAGCCTTTATGATAGACAGATGATTGGCAATTTACCTTTTGCTTCTGTGTCCTTTTAAGGCTCAGAGAATATTTTTGCTTTAGGGGAATAAACAACCATTTGCTTGTGATGGCATTTTATACATGAAATTTGGTTCTGTCATTGGATTATGTATATTAAAAAGGTGAAGATACCTACTAGTACAAACATGTTTCTTTTTTTTTTTATTTGCACCGGGGGTCCATGGCCCTCAGAAATTGTTTGCACCCATTGGGTTTCGAACTTGAGATAGTATAAACATGGTTCTTCAGTGCCCTGATTGAGTAATGTCCAACAAACTTTTATTTTAAATCCTTCTGCATGTCCTTGCTCTTGTTGGACATGCTGTATCCCTACTTGTGCACAGGTCTATAGTTAGTTTTGATTAACTTTTTTTTTTTTTAAGAATGAATAGTTAGTTTTGAATAATTAATGTCTTCTTCTTCGCTTGGATAAACAGATTTGATGAACCTGGCTGGGGTACGTTTGACAATAATGATGATGTGGATTCTGTTTGGGGTTTCAATGCTAAGGTTAGTCGCCAACCCCTTACTTTTACTCCTGTTCTAGTGTTATTAGATGTCGCCTGTCTTGTTATTGCAAGAATGTGCAAGTGTTGACTCATCCGCTGAAATAATCTGCTGTATAATCTGAGCTAAAATGTTGCTTTAAAGTTTATAGCAAAGTGGTAATGCTACCTCCTTTTACCACTCCGATGATAATTGATAACTTCATTACTGCTATTATGTGCAATGACATCATCCTTTAAATAAAACAAGATCATCCTCGTTTATCTTTTATACGGAACTTTTTCTTCCGTACCCCCTTATTATTTGTTTATTCTTGACTTTTCCGGTTCAATAGGTACATTTTGTATCTTGGTTGCCCATTTAAGAAAATTCCTGTGTCGCCCTTGTACAAACCCGATAATGATCTCAAGCGCACAGCTGGATTTTGCTTTTTAAATATTACCATATGTTGATGATGATAGAGTCTTAGTGTGCTCTATGTCGCAAAGTCTTCCTATAGATTGACTAATTATTATCCTGCAGGAGTCGGATCATGTCAAACATGGAGAGAAGCATTTCTTTGACTCAACTGATTTCGGTGCGAGTCCAATAAGAACAGACTCTCCTGGGGCTGAAAGTAGATACCAGAAGAATAGCCCATTTGGCTTTGAGGATTCAGTTCCTGGGTCACCACTTTCAAGAGCAGGAAATTCTCCGAGGTATAGTGTACGATCAAAGGATCCTTTCTTTGATAGTTTCTCAAGGTATGATTCCTTCAGTACACATGATCATGGATCTTCTCCACGAAAGGAGACTCTCACGAGGTTCGACTCCATAAGTAGTACCAGTGGTTTTGATCATAGTCGAGGATACTCATTTGATGACTCTGATCCATTTGGTTCCAGCGGCCCATTTAAGGTCTCATCTGAGAGTCAGAATGCTAAAAAAAGTTCAGATCATTGGAGTTCTTTCTAGCTTGTGGCAATGATTTGTTATATTTGATTACCACTGGGCCATCTATTTGCATTTATGTGTGTTGTATAGCCTGGGAGAGATAAAATCTTGGTAAGATACAGTTTGTATTGGTTTTGTTCCAAGAATCGCGGTGTAGTCTGGGTTGTTGTTGTTGTTAGTCTATCTTCTTCAGCTTTTAGGGGAAGAGATAAAGGGTAAATGAGAAAGGGAAGGGGATGTTTTCGTCTGATATACTTACTGTATTAGAATTTTTTACTGCTTATGGGTCGTAATGGGAAGTTTCACTGTCATTCTTTTGTGTTTGGAATTGTTGTGTCCTTTATTTTACAGCACTCTTGACTATATAATTCAATTATTGCTAAACCAATGACCTTCTTACTCCTTAGCAATCAAATGGATTGCACAAGCTTATAACTTCTTATTTTGTTTTTTCACGTTTAGACACCAAATAAAATAGTACGACATCTTTTCTTTTTTAGGTTTGAAAGGCCCCCCTCATATTCATATCGGGCACAAGTTTTCAATAAGAGTTGAAATCTTCTTAAACTAAGAAGGCATGTAGTTAAAAGTACTGATATTTATCTTCTTGTGTTAAACTAAGGAAACTAATATATAATAACATATTTTACGGTGAAAAAAATTTAATAAATAGTTTTTGACATGTTACACGATTATAGTTTGCACTTTGCACGTGTTTCTAGTTTCGTGAATTTTTAGCTAAAGATAAAATTATTAACAATGCAATTTAATTTGTTGTAACATAGTATTCAATCTTTGGTCATCAGCACAAAGGCTCTGCTGGACCATATTTATAGTACGAAAACTTGCAAAAAGAAGTGTTCCTGTGTTCTAGTAAAGGTTGACGGGTTGAATTACACAAACAACTTTTAAAGTGGATGATGTTGAATTTTTATTCTCACATATTTCGTGACACAATTTCAAGTTTAATAAGTATTTTCACTCGCTTATCCGTAATACCTTTACTCTTTTACCTTAAAGTTATGCCTATAGGACAAGCGGATCAAAAGTTAAAAGACAATCCAATATTAGAGCCCGTTTGAATTGGTTGTCCCAGCTTTTAAGCACTTTTTAATTTTTAGAAGTGTTTGACAATAAAAAATATAGCTTAAAAACTGCTTTAAAAAGCCAAAACTAACAAGTTGACAAACCCAACTTCTTCGAAATTAGTTTTAACTAATGATTTTACTTTCTTATCCCTTATAAATTTTCTTATTTTCAAAATTACTCCTTAGTTAAAAAACCCTAAAACATACGATTTCTCCTCTTTTCTCCATTCTTTCTGCCACTCCTTTCTTCTTGTCTTCTTCCATAAACTTCCCCAATTAAATTATTCACAACTAATAATTTATTCGCATGCGTTTTCTGTACGATTCTCATGACCCTAATTAGGATTCGTTGTTCATCTTCAATTTCTATTTGTTTATGTCAGATTCATTTAGCATAAGTACATCAAGAGGGATTTGCTAGGTGAATAGTTACAAATTCAAAATATCCCAATATATTTGGAATATCTAGAGGAAAATCTGTTTATTTCTCTTTTGTTGTAATCTGGTAGTGTTAAAAGATCAGCTTAGAACATATTGCAATGGATTAGTTTATTAAATATATTCTAGTAATCCGTTCATTTATAATGTTAACAATTTTAAGTATATTTATATCGTTTTAACAAAAAAAAAATACTTATTATAACTTATTTACTAAACATTTCAATAACTTTTTTCAGCTTTAACACTTTTAGACAACACTCTTAGTTGTCTTAATTTTAGCTTACTAAATTTCACTTATCAAAGATACTTATCTTGACATTCTAACTTGAGCTCATAGTTTAAAGAAAATTTACACAGTAAATCTATAGAAGTTAAATCCGAGGATTATTTAAATTCCATATTTTCTCTGTTTCAAAAAAAATACAAAAAAAGGAAAATCTTCAGCCAAGTTAACACTTAGCCCGCGGCTGCCAAGAACTGCCCGCCGTTTCTTACTCCGGTCAACTCCAGTTGTAATTTCCTCTCTCTCTGTAACTCATATACGCATATCTCTCTTTCTCTCTCTTATCTCTCTTTAGCCGATGTTTTTCCAATGATTTTTGATTAATTATTGATAGTCTTTAGGTATTGAAGATATGGAAAATATAGTTAAAAAGTATCAGCAGAGATTCAGGAAGGTGAAGGAAGAGATGGACACGTGGAATGATCTTCAATCTCGACTGCTTTCTCACTAATGCTTCTTCTATCATTCAGAGATTACAGGTAAGTTTCCCAGCTCTTTTTTTTACTACGTTCAAATGGGCTTTTGAAATTTGCTTATTTTTGCCCTTTTTTTGTGCAGGGTCTTCAAAATTCTAAGAATTATGGTGCCCTGAGATGTGTTGAAGGCATTGAAGAAGCTATTTTGCTTAAACAAATGGATTCTCTTCAAACTATCTTGCTTTCTATGAATCAAACTATGTACGTCTCTTTTTCTTTTTTGTTTTTTTAATCTTTTTATTCCATGATTCTTAATTAGTTGGGGTCGGCTATATGAATCCTTTTAATTCGGCTTCATTTCATTCTAATACCAAAAATTAGTCTTTTAAGTTAAACTAGAGGTTATTTCAAACACTTATATGCAAGTCTCTAACTACAGAAAAGATAACTAGTGCAAACACACACTTCCCTCACAGAGGCGGACTTAGGATTTGAAGGTCGCGGGTGCACTTTTTGATTCAACTAATATTTGATTTGTATATAGTGTGTCCACTATTAATATATCACTATTTTCTAACGACATATACATATATACGTGGAATTTTTGCCGAACTTTCCGGGTGCAAGTGTTCCCTCTACCTATTGCATAGGTCCGCCTCTATTCCTCAGTTATAAAGTCAAATATTTGTCATTGCCCTTTTGAATTTTTTGTTTTGTTTTTTTTGTTGATAATTGATTATGTTAGCAAAAGTAGCATTATTTTCCTTGTTTTTGACTTTCTTAAAACTGTGGGATGAGTTTTGTTGTACTCCTTTGTAATGTTATAGAGCAGTAAGTAAATTGCTTTTGCAGTTTACTTGTGCGTTTTGTTATTGGAGCTAGATGTTGATTATCAACTAAGAGGGTTATTCTTTTTTCCCCTTTCTGTTTGGTTCAAAATCTAGGGAAAAATTTCGTTCTGTCATGATATCGCTTGAGAAGATGGTTCGTGATGGTAGACAGCACGTAAAAGGGGGATCCACTCAGGTAACTGTGAAACAGCTGCAGCAACGTGTTGGGATAAAACCAAGTATTGCTGATTGCTTGGATGGGCTAAAACTTCTATGTGAGATGCACCAATCCGAGTATGCATAGCCAAGAAAATATTTTTTTTTTCTTGTTTCACTTTCCTAATGAATTCTCTCCTCTTGTTTTTTTTAACTTTATTTTCGTCTTTCTGAGCCGAGAGTTTATCAGAAACAGCCTCTCTGCCCCTGTCGAGGCAGGGGTAAGGTCTGCGTACACATTACCCTCCCCAGACCCAACTATGTGGGGTTTCAGTGGGTAGTTGTTGTTGTTGTTTCACTTTCCTGCCTTGTTTGTCTTAAATTAGGAAGTTTATTGTCTTTTAGTACTAGTAAATTTCATTGTTGAGCCTTTATAACTTTATTAGCAGAGAATATGTTGTTTCCTAGTAATATAGCTGAACTTTGATCTTTCTTCCTATGAATTAGATATTCATATAGTTATCCAGAAAAATAAAAATGCTATATAATCATGCAATCCACTATCACCTCCTTCGTATCACTAAGTTCACTTCCTGCATCAGGAGCTTTTTCTCTTTACTATGAAAATGATATAGCTGTGCTATTTGCTATGGTAGGTTAACATGAACAAAAGTTTGAAATCAAGTTACCTCTTTCTTCTCTTTCATCCCGGTCACCTTGAATGGATTTGATATAGGTTTCTTTTGCTATAGGAACTAGTTCTTATCCTTGCATTATTATGCATCGAACACTTTATGTTACTGATTCCCTCAGTACATTATTTCAGGTACCGTCTTAAATTATCGGTCATATCAGCAATTTCAGCAGTTGCCTTAAAACCCAGGTATCATATGACACAGTTTTTTGCCACTTATTTTCCTCTCTATATCTCACTGGCAGATCTAGGGTATAGGTGGTCAATGTCCTGTCAATTTTTTTTTTCCTGTTTTGTTGGCTTAATCTCCATTTCTGAGTCAAAAGTCAAGGTCATGTTGTTTCGTTTTGTGAAGAGCATTGGGATATCCTGGGATTTCATTCTAGTCTTATCATTAGGTTCCGTTTCTCTTTCTTTCTAAAAATTTATGCACATATTGAAGCTTGGCTTCCTTGCAGTGCAACTGATGATTTGGGTGCGCTTCAGCAACTGTTGGTTGATCAGCCTAACATCCCCAAAGAGGAAGGTGAGTAAAAATGAATGTGGTAAAGCAATTCAAGTAACTTGCTAATCCCTATGGCATATGGTGTGGGTTTGAATTTGTTCAAGTCGCAATGTGAATGAAACTATCCATCTTTATTCCTCTTAAAATAAACTAGAACGATAAAAGCGGTGTCAGTATGAATCAAATAGTCTATCAGACAGTTATTCTTTCCTGTGAAATGAACATCTTGTTATCAGAACAAACTGTTATAGCATGGTAGTTGTAGCTTTGCACTTTTATGAAGAACAACAACAACAACAACAACTACCCAGTATACTCCCACCAGGTGGGGTCTGGGGAGAGTAATATGTAGACGAGCCTTACCCCTACCCGAAAGGGCAGAGAGGCTGTTTCCAAGCGACCCTCGGCTCATAGGATGAAAGTAAAAACAACAGTAAAACAAAAACAAAGACAAAAACAAAAACAATAGAGCATTAGTAACTCCCGGAGATATCTGACACTGTCCCTCTTGGCGATGGCCTGAGAACCAATCATCACGTCCCTGCCTACCTCGCTCGGCTCGGCGCCAAACTTGCACTCCAGGTATTCTGTCTTAGATCTGCTTATTTTGAAACCTTTAGACTCGAGAGTCTGTCTCCATACCTCTAATCTTTCAATAACACCGACCCTCGTCTCATCTATCAATACTATATCATCAGCAAATAGCATATACCAAGGCACATCCCCTTGAATATGTCGGGTTAGAGCATCTATCACTAAGGCAAACAAGAGGGAGCTCAGCGCCGATCCTTGATGGAGCCCCATAACCACTGGAAAATGGTCGGATCACTTTTATGAAGAGAAAACTGAAAATATATTTTGGTTTTGTCAAAGAGAATTTTGTATTAGAAGGACCAATATGTGGGTATGCCATTCTGAGTCAATAATATTCTGTCAGACACGAGTCTAGGACAACCCGAAATTGGAAGGCGAACATTCTTTTGGTGCAGCCTGAAATAAAGAGATGGATGTTGACTTGATAATGCATGGAAAATTTGTTATGGAGGAAGAAGAAAAAATGGTATATAGCCTTGTATTACCAACCTCTACGCTTATAGTCAAAACTAGAACGTAGGAGTTAACTTATGAGATTATAAACATTGAATTGCATCAAAGCATACAATTTCAGGGATTCAACTTTTTGGTCAAGAAGCTAAATTTAGTTCAATGTTTTTTGCAGAATTTCTACTCTAGTAGAAGAGTAGAGGGTCGATTGGAAACAGCCTCTCTGCCCTTTCGGGTAGGGGTAAGGCTCGTCTACATATTACCCTCCCCATACCCCACTTTGTGGGACTATACTGGGTAGTTGTTGTTGTCTAGTAGAAGAGTAGATTATCGGTTACATCTTCAGCATGTCTAAGACGTACACGAGGTTAATTACTATTTTGCTTCTCAACTGGTAAAAGACCCAAGTCCTGCAAACCTTCAGCCTGTTTAAAACATAGATCAAAGCTAACTGCTACTAGGATTTGGCACCTGCTTGGTGCCACCTGTAAAATATTAACGTCCTTCAACTTTTAATATGTGGAAACATCAAGTATATATTAAAATGTGACTAAGCCTTTTCTCCTTGTTTTTTCTCCTTGCGGCTATGTTTATTTGTGGTGTCTTAGTGCATTTTTATGTTGCTGCCAACCTTGTCAGAAGGAGAAGTAGGTGTATGTGGTTTTTGAGCACTGTCTTGAAAAGTTAATGTTGTATATACAGACCATATCCTGCATCAACTTACCTCTTACGAATGATCCTGGCAATGTTCTTAATCCTGTTTGTTCATGTTGCATATGCTTGATTATACTTCTCTGCTTTATTTTTCTGGATTTTAAGAAATTTGCATTACTAATTTGTAATGGTAGTTATATATTTTGAAAAAGAGGTGCTGATAGTATATAGATAACATCACTCCTTCGTCGTACATAGATGGAGTTTACAGAGCATTGGGGTATTGATTACTTTATTATAATATTTTTGACCACTTTTGCCACTCTTTCATTTTATAGTGCTGGGTCTATTTATTAGTTATTGCTATTGCTTTCATTGTGGGATTATACTGGGTTGTTGTTGTTGTTGTTGTTGCTACTGTTATTGCTTTCATCTATTTTCTGGCTTTATGTTGTTATTATTCCTTTGGTTTCGGTTGATAATACTGATATATTGTCTCTTCTCGTTTTATTGAGCCGATGGTCTATCGGAAACAACCTCTCTACTCCCTCGGGGTAGGGGTAAGGTCTGATTCTACTGGGTCGTTGTTGTTGTAGTCTCAGGCATGTACTTTTTCATGATTCCTCCTCTTTCCTTTGCAGTTTAGTTATTAAGGCAGCTCTTACCCACCATAATGTTGTTTAAGTTGCTAATAATGTGTAACTTCTTGTTAATTATCCCATCAAGTTACCTAATGCCTGTAGATTATAGCTCCTCGAAAATGTACAAGGCAAGATCAACCATATGAAGCCTCTTGACAATGCAGTTTTGCTTATGGAATTAAGTGTTATGGCAGTAAGTTTTCATTTGCTCGTGTTGAACTTCAGCTGTGCTAAAACAGAAGCTTTTAAGGTATTCTCTGAAGTCCACACATATACTGTTGTTATTGAATCCATACTTCTACATTCTAATTGCTTCTATTCTGCAGTACAATTCATTTTTGATATCATATTTGCGGAAGAGATGGCTTGATGTCCTTCTCACATGGATTTTTGTACTGATGAAGTGCTTTTGGAGCTGGTGAAATCTGATTTAAGTTTAGACTGAAGTTAGGGCTTTTTCCTGACCAGAGATAACATAGTTGTCCATATTGGAGATCTATCCTGTGGAATGTGGATATTGTTTCCACTTGGGTAAAGAAGAGAATTATTTTGATCACTCCAGGTGGAAGGGGTTGGAACCTGGTAATACAAGAGATTCTTAATATAGATATCACTGTAAACTTTAGCTGCTTTGTATATTTATTTCATTTATTCATATTCTTAAGTCAACCCAAGAATTTAAGTATTTAAATATCTTCCCCAACTACAGAAATAAAAAATCATAATTTGTTGTATTCATTCATCAGCATCAACTCCTGCTGCCAGCTCTTTCCCTTCCTTCTTCCTCTCCAACATGACCCCATTCAAACCCTAAATTCAAGATTCATGGAACAATCTGAATTTTGCTCAATTTCATCTTTGGACTTTGTTGCTGACTTGATTTCATAGTCTTGACAGTTGAGCTAATTGAGTCTTTTTCCATAAAGGTATGAGCTTTTTCGGTTAACTGATGTTTTTTCAATTCAATTCTAGTTTTTTTTAACTGGTCCAAGTAAAGGCTGTTACTTTTTTCCCAATTGAAATTGGGGTACAACTAGTTTTCCTTTATATTGACTTCTTTTTGGTCATTGAACTTGATCAGTGAATTGTTAATTTTACTGTTTGTAATTTGTTCGGATCATTGTAATTTTGATCTTTGATTTTAGGGCTACTAGTTAATTTTGATCGTTGTAATTGTAGTTGGATCATAGGAATTTTACTGGGTTGTCGTCATTGTTTTTTATTGTAGGGCTACTAGTTGTATCCCACCCCAGTCATTTCTCTTTTGGGATCTTCTGTTACAAGTTCCTCTTGTTTAGTTTTGGTCACATTTTCAAAGATGGAATTTTGTATATCATTAAAGGAGTAATGACAACAATTGAATAGAAGATAAATGCTGATGGCTTGATTAAAAGCATAAGCTTGGTTAAAAGAATTCCTATTAGTGGACACAGCATTGTGTAGCATTTCATGAAGCCTCTCTGCTTTCTATTTCTTGTTTTGCTTTCATCTCTAGAATTGAAGTCTAGGAAAATGGACAGGGGACAATATTGCTTCACAAGTTTAGTTTTTCTTTTTCCATCACATCATGGAAATAGTAGCGTTTCATAATAGTAGGAGCAAACTCTTGCTCAAGAGGTCGGCTTATGTATGACCTGCCATTTGTTTGAGATTTTTGTGTTAGGATTTGAAGTTACGTTAGATGCGTTGACAGGTACAAAGCTATAATGGCTGAAAGCTGGGATGGGAATCATGATCCTGGTAGTCCGTCGGAGGAAAATTACCATCTCGAGAGACTGCACATAGAACCAATTTATGATGCATGTATATGTCCCTTGACAAAACAAGTAATGCAGGATCCTGTTACCCTGGAAAATGCCATGACTTTCGAGAGGGAAGCTATTGAGAAATGGTTCAAGGAATGTAGGGATAGTGGAAGAAAGCCTGTGTGCCCTTTAACGCATAAAGATCTGAATAGCACGGAGCTGAATCCAAGTATAGCTCTACGAAATACCATTGAAGAATGGAATGCAAGGAATGAAGCACAAATAGATATGGCTCGCAGATCATTATCTCTGGGTAGTGGGGAGGGTGGTATTATGCAGGCTTTGAAGTTTGTCCAGCACCTTTGCCAAAAAAGTCGCTCAAACAAACATGTTATTCGAAATGCGAAGCTCATACCCATGATTGTAGAAATGTTAAGAAGTAGCAGCCGCAGGGTTCGATGTAAAGCTATTGAAACGCTTCTAGTTGTGGTAGAGGACGACACTGATAATAAGGTTGTAGAACTTTGGTAAAAAAGGGCTTATGTTGTTACCAAAGTCGTTTTTATGATGTTGATTGTTCCTATTATTTATGTTTTTCCAATTTTAATTTCTTTTATCATATGCCCTGCTCTTTCCTCAGGAAATAATGGCCGAGGGCGACAATGTACGGACAATAGTGAAGTTCTTATCACATGAACATTCAAAAGAAAGAGAGGCAGCCATTTCTTTGCTGTACGAGCTATCGAAATCTAAGACTATATGTGAAAAAATTGGTTCAGTTAATGGGGCAATTCTGATTCTGGTTGGAATGGCTAGCAGCAAATCGGAAAATCTTGTGACTGTTGAGAAGGCTGAGAATACTCTGGAGAACCTGGAAAAGTGTGAGATTAATGTAAAACAAATGGCTGAAAATGGTCGGCTGCAGCCCCTTTTAAGTCTACTACTTGAAGGTACTTTTTCTGAATCTCCATCTCTTGTGCTTCTTTATATTACGATAAATGCTTATTTGTTCCGTTTGATAGCTTCAAAGGATGCCAGCTTGCTTCTTGTTTATTTGCTTGAGCTGGGGCACACCCCCTTCTGATGTCTTTTGAGTTAACCAAAAAGTAGCATATTGTTGCCTGTTTCCATTCTAAAAATTTCTTTTTCAGACTTCTATACTAACTAAAACTGATTGCTTCATGCTCATTGTGTTTGAGCTAAGTAGATGTACGTAAACTCATCACCCATGGATATTTGGGAGCAATTTCCCAGATTGACCATACTTTCTCCTTATACTGGTTACATCTCTCTAAGCAAAATCCTTGCTTTATTTCATTCAACATCTTTATCGTCCCATCAATTGTTACAGGATCGCCAGAGACCAAACTTTCCATGGCTGCTAATGATGTGAAAGTGTTAGTGGCAAGGACTGTTGGTTCATCACTGATCAACATCATGAAACATGGTAACATGTCATCAAGAGAGGCTGCTTTAAAATCTCTAAATCAAATCTCGTCTTACGAGTCTAGTGCCAAGATCCTCATAGAGGCAGGTATACTTCCCCCTCTTGTCAAAGATCTCTTCTTTGTTGGGGCTAACCAACTGCCGATGCCACTGAAAGAGGTTTCTGCAACAATCCTTGCAAACATCGTCAATTCAGGGTATGATTTTGATTCAGTTCCGGTTGGCTCTGAATATCAGACACTTGTCTCAGAGGACATAGTTCACAATTTTCTACATCTTATTAGCAACAGCGGTCCTGCAATAGAATGCAAGCTTCTCCAAGTTCTTGTTGGTTTAACCAGTTCTCCCACAACCGTTTTTAATGTTGTTTCTGCCATTAAAAGCTCGGCTGCAACTATCAGATTGGTTCAGTTTATTGAGGCTCCACAGAAAGATCTTCGGGTAGCTTCGATAAAGCTGCTGCGGAACCTCTCTCCTCATATGGGTCAAGAACTTGCTCGTTGCTTACGTGGTACGTCAGGTCAGCTTGGTAGTCTAATTAAAGTCTTATCAGAGAATACTGGTATAACCGAGGAGCAAGCTGCGGCAGTTGGTCTTTTAGCTGATCTCCCTGAAAGGAATAGGGGACTTACAAGGCAAATGCTTGACGAAGGTGTCTTCCCACTGGTAATCTCGAGGGTCGTTAGTATCCGACAGGGAGAGACAAGAGGGAGTCGCTTTGTTACGCCATATCTAGAAGGGCTCGTGAAAGTTCTCTCAAGGATCACATTTGTTTTGACTGATGAACCTGATGCCGTTGCACTTTGTCGTGAACAGAATGTTGCCGCACTCTTCATTGAGCTTCTGCAGACCAATGGGCTTGATAATGTGCAGATGGTCTCCGCCGTGGCTTTGGAGAACTTATCTCAAGAATCCAAGAACTTGACCAAATTGCCTGAGCTGCCAAAGCCAGGTTTTTGTGTCTCGATCTTCCCTTGTTTGATCAAGCCACCTGTTATAACGGGATTGTGTAAGGTCCATCGCGGGACATGTTCTATGAGAGACACCTTCTGTCTCTTGGAAGGACAAGCCGTGGACAAGTTGGTTGCACTTCTTGACCACACAAATGAAAAGGTTGTTGAGGCATCACTTGCAGCTGTATGCACTTTGTTAGATGATGGAGTTGATATCGAAGAAGGTGTCCACATATTGTGTGAGACTGAAGGAATCAAACCTATTCTTGATGTATTACTTGAGAAACGTACTGAAAGTCTGCGCAGAAGAGCAGTTTGGGCAGCTGAAAGACTACTGCGTACAGAGGATATAGCCCTTGAAGTCGCTGGTGATCCGAACGTGAGCACAGCTCTCGTTGATGCTTTCCAACATGGTGATTATAGAACACGACAGATTGCTGAGCGGGCGCTGAAGCATGTTGACAGAATTCCGAACTTTTCGGGGGTATTCCCAAACACGGGCTAATTTGTCGAGGTTTTTACTTCACCATTGATGAAATTGTGGCCATTTCCACTGCTGAGTTTGTTAGATGAATCAGAGTGTTTTCATGTTGTAACTTGTATGATGCAGGTACATAGTATTTTCTTTTTCTTATTTATCGAGGGGTTTTGTATTCTTCCTCCTTCCCCTAGTCCACCTTTCTGGTGTTCATTCTTTTTCATGTCTATTCATTCTATTTTCTTCAAAAGATTATTGTCCTCTTTAGATGTTGTAAGGTTTTATTGTTGTAAAATGTATTATTATTCAATTTTTACGAGTTTTGCTGAACCATAAAAATACGTGCTCCATGATCTGATTCAGTTGATTTGAAGCTAGGGCAGCCCAGTGAAGGGCCGGACCGATACCTGTTAATTGGGTTGGGCTGTTCCTGGCTGGACACGGAAAAAACAGCCTGTCCGGTTATCATTTCGGGCTGATAGTGGGTTGAGATTTTTCGGGTTTTGGTGGGCCCGTCCAGGTTCGAGCTTAATGAGTCCGGACCGGGCCGGGTTACCTTTTTTTCTAAAATTATATTTTATTTTTTTATTCAATGTTATTCATTCTTAAGTGTTTGCAAACTTTTAAGGCTTAGAATTAATCTTTGAAGTTTAAAGTCTTAAATTTGAAATTTGAAAGTAAGCGGCTACAAAAAATTATTTTAATAAGACCAATAGGCAATATGTAAGGATCAAATTCCGAAGGCTTTCATTTTATATTTTTCATTAAAAAATAAATAATACTTCAAATTAATTTGCAAGTTCTATTTTGATTTTCTATTTTTGAACTTGCAAAGGCAATAGGGGTTGCTCTGATGGTAAGCAACCCCCACTTCCAACTAAGAGGTTGTGAGTTCGAGTCTCCCCAAGAGCAAGTGGGAAGTTCTTGGAGGGAAGGATGTCGGGGGTCTATTTGGAAACAGCCTCTCTACCCAAGGATAGGGGTAAGACATGCGTACACACTACCCTCCCCAGACCCCACTGTGAGATTATACTGGGTTGTTGTTGTTGTTGAACTTGCAAATTCAAAATTTACAACAATTATAAAAAATAAGAAAGAGTACATCATATGCTTTGCATCATTTTTGTAAGTTCATCCATGTCAACATGAGGTTCTTGGTTTCGGACATTAATTGAATCGGAACACAAACCATTATATCTCCAATTTCTTGGTCTATGCTTCATCTACCTATTCACGCCCTTGGTTTCGCTGTTCTGATCTTATCGAATCTTTAAACACACTAAATTTTCCAAAGCATTGCTGCCCAATGAATAACGAGTATCTTCTAGTTGTTGTTTGCTTGGCTAAATGCACTCTTTGATGCGACTGTTGAAATCAGCACATTTAGCACATCTCGAGTCACGACCCGAATTTTCCACCATCGGGAATCATGATAGCGCCTACTGTCGGAGCTAGGCAAGCCAAACATTTCAACATTTCTACTAAATTCATTTAAACAATTAAAATCAGCTGATACCATAATTAAAGAGGAAGACCTTTAAATACTTAAATGATTGAAAACAGAAATACGGAAAGTTCAAAATGCACCTCTACCCAGTATCTGGTGTCACTACTCATGGACTAGTACAGAATGCTACAAATAGTGTTCGGAAAGGAAATACATAGTGTTTGCCTCATACAAGATGAACAAACGAAAAACAAGGAAAGTGACTTCGGCCTACGAACGCCAGCTAGGCAACCTCGAGAGTCCTTGGACTGAAGATAACTCCTAGAAGTCCTACTGCTGCGGTACGTAAGCTGCGTCCTGATATGTGCACAAAAATGCATAGAATGTAGCATCAGCACAACCGCCCCATGTTCTGGTAAGTGCCTGGCCTAACCCCGGCAAAGTAATGACGATGCTAGGCAGGACCTACCAAAAATAACCTGTGCAGATACATATGCAATAGCGGGAAATAAGCTTTTGACAAATTGACAGCTTATTTTCATTTCATTGCTAACTTAAGTCCTTTTTTAAATGAATCATATTGGTAACGTCCAATACACTCTATTTTGGCGCATTAGGCAACTGCGTACCTTCCTTCACATCCCTTCCATATTTCAGTGGTTTACTGCACAAAATTAAAATTTGAAGTTTATGGACTCTAAATTTACCGTCAAATTCATAACTCTTTACGGTTATGGATTTTTAATTAACTATTTACATATTTTTAATGGGTTTTCTAATACGAATATAGATTCTAAGCAACCTTGGTTCTTGATTGAGGGCCGAGTGAGAATGATAATTTTGGATGGATGGCAAAAGCAAACGACTAGAAGACCATTTAGGATGAAAGGCAAATTTAGGATGTATGGCGTAAGTGATCATTCAAAATTTTCCTGTGACAGCCTGTTAAGCAGATTAATAGTAAATGACAAGGACTACCTTTTCTATACTCCTCCTTTTGTCATACCATGGTTTTTTTATTTAGGAGTCAGCTATACCTTAAATAATCATTTAGTTGGCAACCACTGAAAACAAGTTTTTGCTACATGAAAAGGGTTCCTAAAAAATCACAGAAAACCAGCCAAACACCCAAAGAGATTATTTTGATACCGTTGAGTTATGATTGCCCCATATTTAAAAGACAACCCAATATTAGAGCCCGTTTGAATTGGTTGTCCCAGCTTTTAAGCACTTTTTAATTTTTAGAAGTGTTTGACAATAAAAAATATAGCTTAAAAACTGCTTTAAAAAGCCAAAACTAACAAGTTGGATAACCCAACTTCTTCGAAATTAGTTTTAACCAAATATTTTACTTTCTTATCCCTTATAATTTTTCTTATTTCTAAAACGGTAAAGGGTCATAACTGCCCCTAACGTATTGACTCCGGAATAAAATTACCCTCGGTTTACCTTTTTTGAAGAAAATGCCCCTACCGTTAAATTTATGGCATACTTTTGCCCCTAAAACTAACAAATGCCTTGTCATTATTTTTTAAATTTTTTTAATTCCACGTGTCTCATTTTGATTGGCCATTCAATAAACTTGACCCAAAATTAATTTTACCCCGCCCCTACCCGATGCTCCGACCCTACCCGACCGACCCGACCCATCAGAAAATATTTTTTACCCCCAAACCCACTTACCTCGGTCATTTCACCGCTTCCATGTTCTCTAACCAAACAATGGCAATTGTGTAGGCGATTCTGGAGGCGATTTCAATGTCTATTTCTGCGATAATGGTGATGGATTAAAGTTGCTTAGTATTATTAAAGTCTTCTCTCCATTCAAACAAGCATTTTTTACTGATATTCTGTAACTTTTTGGTTAGGGTTTCTTAAAATAGATACAAATCTTGTTTCTACTGATATTCTGTAACTTTTCAGTGTTGGGTTCAATGTTAGTACATGTCTTTATAGTATTTTGTTGTTGCACGTGGTCCCGCTGAGATTTTTCTAACATCTGCTTACTTTATTCGTTTGGGGTTATATTTTTTAGCCGATCTAGTTGTTTATTCAAAGCTTTCATGTTTGTTTACTAAATTTTCAACGAATTTTCAATTGCATGTGGTCCCTTCCCTTTTTGTTTTGGTCTGGACATACAGGTTTTATTATTCTTGATGCCTGATTTCTTTATTCATATGAGGCCTACTTGTTTGTTGATTTCAGTTGTTTATTCAGTTGCATGTGGTCCCTTTCCCTTTATTGGTAGTAGTCAACTTTAAAAATACTGTTTGTTTATTGCTAATGGGCCCTTTTTTATGGCTTGCATTTGTTTTCTTTGAAGAATGATTGACAAGGCTGATTTGGTCTTTAATCATGGGGGTAAGTGGTTGTTGGAACCTCAAGTTGTGTATTTTAAAAGAAGGAAGCATGTATTGATAGGTTATGATGTGGATTTGTTGTCTTATATAGACATTTGTTCTGAATATACTGAAAAGTTAGATTTTTGTAAGGTGAAACAATTACTAGTATCTTGTGGTAGGTGCTTTCTAATTGAGGGTGATACTGGCATTAGAATACTACAGTCTTTACTGTCAAACCAATTCAAGGAGATTCAAATATTCGTTGTAGATGCAGGTGAATTAGATGTGGTAGCTCCTAGCATCATTCAACATGATGAACCTTATAATTTCACAGTAGGAGTAGAAGTTGGAATTGATTGTGATTCATGTGATGAGGAGGAAAGTAATGAAACTAACTTTAGTGACTATGATAGTGAAGAGTTAGAACTGTTTAGAAGAGAAATGAACAAAGAAGTTAATGACACATTTGACAAGTATAAAATCTTGAAGAAGGGTATGAGTTTTATAGACTTAGCTGAAGCTAAGAGAGTTGTAGGGTACTATGCAGTTGCTAATAGGAAGGGCTTGAGAGTCAAAAAGAGTGATACAACTAGAGTTAGGTACAGATGTGATATTGGATGTCCATTTGTGTGTTTTATGTCCAAGGATAATAGAGATCAAGGATTTAAGATTAAGACTTTAAGCATAAATCATGATTGTGGTCCAGCATTTCAGAATAGAAGAGCTACTCCCAATGCTTTAGCACACTATTTCAAGAAAAAAGTGCAAAATAATCCTAAGTACAAAGTCAAAGATATGAAGGTGGACTTGGAGGATAGATTCAGACTTAATGTTAGTTATTCAAAGATGAAGAGGGTTAAGAGAATGGTGTTAGAGAAGTTGGAGGGTGGCTACATTGATGACTACAATAGGTTAGAGGCCTATGCTCAAGAGTTGAGGGATAGTAACCCTGTTACAGATGTGGTTATAAACATATCAAAAGGTGCTTTAGAAGAGGGAAAGAGGAGATTTCTTAGAATGCATGTATGCTTCCAAGCTTTGAAAAGTGGATGGAAAGCAGGTTTGAGGCCTCTAATAGGTCTGGATGGCACATTTCTCAAAGGAAAATTCAAAGGAATTTTGCTGGTAGCAATGGCACAAGATTCTGCCAAACATTTTTATCCACTTGCTTGGGCAGTGGTTGATAGAGAAACAGGTAGAACTTGGAAGTGGTTTCTAGGGCTGCTGATAACTTCCTTAGAGTTGGGAGATGGTGAAGGAGTGACATTCATTTCAGACATGCAAAAGGTATTATCATTAACAAATCATACTTATTTTTTCCAATGTTTTTTTTTTATTTAACTACTAAATGTCTTCTTTGTTGTAGGGTTTGATTGATGTTGCTGCAACTTTGTTTCCTAAATCACATCATAGATGGTGCGTTAGGCACATAGAAGCTAACTGAAGCAAGAACTGGAGGGGTGCATAAATGAAAAAGTTGTTATGGTGGTGTTCTTGGAGCTCTTATGAAGAAGAGTTCAAGGATCATTTGAGGACCCTAGGGGCTATTTCTGAAAAAGCTGCTAAAGACCTCCTTTGGTACCCTCCACAAAATTGGTGTAGGGCTTATTTTGATACAACATGCAAGAATCAGATGGTTGATAACAACTTCACAGAATCCTTCAACAAATGGATTCTAGAGGCAAGATACAAGCTAATAATCAAGATGTTGGAAGATATTAGAGTCAAGGTAAACCAATAACTATGTACAGCTGCTCCAGCAACAACAACTGCTCCAGCAACAACAGCTGCTCCAGCAATACCAGAACCAGCAACAGCAGAACAGTTGGATGGTGGCTATGACTGTGAAGATGTGGATGCAATCTCTGAAGATGATGATGAACAACCAGTTTTGAGAACCAAGGTGATTTCTGAAGCTAAGACTAGGCTTCAAAACAAAAAGATGAGGCAAATGTCAACTGGTACAAGGAAGATTGCATTCAAGGGTGATGAATCTGGTGCCAATCTCCCTGCAAACTTGCCATATTCACGAAGGAAAGTTAGGTGAAAAGGCAAAGCAGCAATGACATCAAGACAACTAATGGCAGAAAAGGAGAAAAAATTTGGTAAATTGAAGGCTAAGAAGATGAAGCTCTAGGGACTTAAATGTTGTTTAATGACTAATTTTAAGTTAGGAAACAAAACTATATTTTTGTCATGACTGATTCATAGCTAATTGTGTACTGTTTTTGTGGTGAATCAGTTGTGGAAGTTGTATTGGTTCACCCCAAAAATCTTTTGTTGGGCTTATATTAGGGTGAAAGATGTATTGTTATGTATGTATAACTCTTTTGTTGGAATTAAGGGCAGAATTCAGTCTCTCTTTATTCAGTGATTTTGGAATTGCTTCTTGGTCACTTCTCTCTTTTGTTATTCCGAACAACTGGTCACTGTAAGATACGAGCATCACCACTGCATACTGGTTTTACATCAATACAATATTACATCAATACAATGTAATACAATATTACATCAATACATCAATACAATATTACATCAATACAATATTACAGAAACGCACACATTCCTGGAAATTCCAGAACCATATTTGGACACTACTAACCAAAATACAGGAAATTGGACACTACTAACCAAAATTATGTAAAGATAGGAAATTGCAGCAAACTCCATTCACCATATTTGGACACTACTAACCAAAATACAACTTTACTACATAAATTTGTAAGCTACAAATATAACAAAAACAGCCCATGACCATTTAATAAACTTTTTTCATTGCTTCAATTTCAACTCCAAATTTGAAACTTTCTCCTCCAATGCAGCTACATTATTCAGATTTCCAGCTTTACTACCCACCATGTCATCGACCATCTTCCTAAACTTATTCCTTTCTTGGCGAAGAGCATCCAATGTAATTTTTTGCTTGTGGATAAATATTGATACATGAGGTGGAAGTTCTTTATCGCGCCATTCCCAATAACAACAACCATTACTCTCGTAACGAGGACATTTATAGAATCTACGACCACCATTCATAGGTGTCGTAGCAATAAATTGATTGGGCACCAGTCCGCAATAACAAACACGAGCATCAGCTACATCACGAGAAGAATTAGAAAAAGATTCTGCCATTTGAAGCTTAAAAATAAACGAAGTCCGAAAGATAGAAGAATTAGAGGAGAGCAGATGCTGAAATTATCGCCTCCAAAATCGCCTCCAAAGTCTTTGAATGGAGAGAAGACTATAATAATACTAAGCAACTTTAATCCATCACAATTATCGCAGAAATAGACACTGAAATCGCCTCCAAAATCACCTATAAAATCGCCATTGTTTGGTTAGAGAAGATGGAAGCGTAAAATGACCTAGGTAAGTGAGTTTGGGGGTAAAAAAGATTTTATGATGGGTCGGGTCGGTCGGGTAGGGTCGGAGCGTCGGGTAGGGGCGGGGTAAAATTAATTTTGGGTCAGGTTTAATGAATGGCCAATCAAAATGAGACACGTGGAATAAAAAAAATTTAAAAAATAATGACAAGGCACCGGTTAGTTTTAAGGGCAAAAGTATGCCACAAATTTAACGGTAGGGGTATTTTCTTCAGAAAAGGTTAACGGAGGACAATTTTGTTCCGGAGTCAATACGTTAGGGGCAGTTATGACCCTTTTCCATTTCTAAAATTACCCCTTAGTTAAAAAACCCTAAAACATACGATTTCTCCTCTTTTCTCCATTCTTTCTGCCGCTCCTTTCTTCTTGTCTTCTTCCATAACCTTCCCCAATTAAATTATTCACAACTAATAATTTAATCGCTTGCGTTTTCTATACGATTCTCATGACCCTAATTAGGATTCGTTGTTCATCTTCAATTTCTATTTGTTTATGTCAGATTCATTTAGCATAAGTACATCAAGAGGGATTTGCTAGGTGAATAGTTACAAATTCAAAATATCCCAATATATTTGGAATATCTAGAGGAAAATCTGTTTATTTCTCTTTTGTTGTAATCTGGTAGTGTTAAAAGATCAGCTTAGAACATATTGCAATGGATTAGTTTATTAAATATATTCTAGTAATCCGTTCATTTATAATGTTAACAATTTTAAGTATATTTATATCGTTTTAACAAAAAAAAATACTTATTATAACTTATTTACTAAACATTTCAATAACTTTTTTCAGCTTTAACACTTTTAGACAACACTCTTAGTTGTCTTAATTTTAGCTTACTAAATTTTACTTATCAAAGATAATTATCTTGACATTCTAACTTGAGCTCATAGTTTAAAGAAAATTTATAGAAGTTAAATCCTAGGATTATTTAAATCAGTTAAGGGTCAAATATATCCTTATACTGTTAAAAATAAGTCATATTTATCCTCCGTTTGAATTTTTTATCAAATATGTTACCACCGTTATACATTAGGGCCATATATATCCAATCCCTCAAGCCGTTAAAACTTGCTTCCAGAATTTTTAACACGTGGCATGTTCTGATTGGAACAGATGACCACCCATTAGATTAATTAAACCCGCCCCGACCCAGCGTATCAAAATCAAAATCCAGCTTAATCAAATTCAAAGACCAGCCAGCTAGCCTTTGGAGAACATCCGTGAAGAATAAAGAATACTCTGTTTCAATTTAGAGAGCTTGTAAATACTCATTTCTATTTTAACATAAGATAATGCATTTTGTTGCACTACTTGTTCTAATTATTTTAGATGCAAAATTTGTGTTACAAGTATTACAACTGCTAGGCGGATACCAAACCTCAGATTCAAAAAGAAATTGCAATAAAAAGGGGCAGATCGTAGATATGCAATAAAAATTCAAGTCGGCAGCGGCGAGGTCTCCGACGCTCTTCTTGGCCATAGAAGCAACGCCCCTAACAGGCTTGGAGGAGCTCTTGAGGGATCGGAGCTTGGTAGCCACGTGGTTGGTGAAGAGAGAATCAGCGGCGGCGCCAGCGAAGCCGAGGCGGCGGAGAGGAGTTTTCGAGAGGAAGCGAGCAGATGAAGGGGCAGTCGCCTTGTTGGTAGTAGAGGATGAGGTGGCGGGGATGCCGCACAAGTGTGAGAAGCTGTAGCTGATGCCATTGATTACACTCTTCTCGGTTCTGTCTTACGGCAAAGAGCAGAGAGTGTGAAGACAGAGTGAAGAGATGTCAGATGTGTGTTGACAGGGAAATAAAAGGGGATTGAGTGAGAAAGGATTATTTCAGTTAGCAGTAGAGGTGGCTAATGGGTCTACCGGTCCGGGCCGGGTCGGATTTTTTTCGACCCGTCCGGGTTCCGGTCCGGGCCGAACCGGGTCGAACAGTAACGGATTGTTAAGGGGCCGGGTTGGTTCGGGTTACAATTGAACCATACGGGTTACGGGTTGAAAGGGGACCGGGTTTAGTATATTTTTAATTTTTTTTAAAATTAAGTATAACTATTAAGTTATAATTATGTTAATACGTATGTATGTTTGATATTGTCCATGAAGTCTAAAGATATCTGCTCTACAAGTACTTCTAGGGACACCTTTAAATAAAGGATTGTAAATCCTTTGAATATACGTAATAAGATACGATAAAGAAGCAAAAGAAAAAGGTAAACAACCCAAAGTAATCATTTTTGCTAGTTCCTTCCGATCCCTCATTTTATTATATTTTAATAGACCTCCAGTAGTAGGGTTAAAAGTTGTTTGACTTCCATCCGCATTAACTCCCCATTCTATAGGATGGATACCCGACATATGTCTAGTAAGTGTCCCAATCCCCCCTAAATTACCTCTGGTCAAATGTTTAAAAGTTTCATTACATAGTTTGTACTTAACTCTATCAGTACCTTCTATTATTTCAAAAAATTTCCAAACCGGACTTTTTTTTTTACGAGTAGAAGTTGGAGCAACTGGTGGTCTTCTACCCCTTGTAGCACTAGCAACTCCAACTCCAATACTACCAACATTTCCACTACTAGGTGTAGGTGGTATCTCATCTTCTATTCCAATTTCATTATCTTCTATTCTATAATCTTCTTGTAATTGTTCATAATCAATCTCTACATCTTGCAAATTAGGCGATGATTCAGAAACATGTGTTATTGGATCATTACTATTACTACCAGAAGCTACAGGACTACCTCTTTTTTTACTTCCACCCCTACCAGTAACTTTTCTACACGCTCTTTTAGCGGCATTAAACATATTGTAAAAATTAAAATATAATCAAATATGCAATTAAAATATTAAATAAGAGAAAGAGTTGGAGGGAGTGCACCGAATTTGACAATAAATTAAGCACTTGATTACGCAAATCCGGTGTCACCACGAACAAACTTCAAGCAAGTATTTCAATTTTGAACTTCAAGCTTCAAATTTCGAATGACAAATTGCGATAAATTAAATTCGGGAAAAGAGTAACAAATGAAATATGTAATCTTACAAATTGAAGGGAAGAGATAGATTGATAATTTGAGAATTGAGATTGAGATAAGATTTTGAGTGAAGAAATGAAGAAGAGATGAGGGGTATTTATAGATTTTAAGAAGGGTTAATATTGTAATTTAATAAATACCAAAAAAAATGAAAAATGGCCATTTTTGCAAGAAATCCGTTGGCCAACAGATCTGTAGCCGTTGCCAACGGAAATGTGGGCCCCATCAATTCAAAATTTAAAAAAAAAAGAAGTTACCGTTGAACCGGGCCGGTCCGGTCCGGGCTGTACCGGTTCACGGTACTGTTCACGTACCAGGCTGGTCCGGTGCGGTTCCGAATAAAAAAAATTATTAACGGACCAACCCCCTACCCCTATCAACCCAGCCCAGCCCGGCCCCCCCTGCCGGTCCCGGGTCAACCCCGCCCGGTTGACGGGTCTAGTTAGCAGACAACCTCGCTGGATCGGGGCGGGTTTAATATGCTGGGTTAGGCAGGTTTAATTTATCGAATGGGCTGATCCGATCAGAAAATATCACGTGTTAAAAAAAAATCTGGAAGACAGTTTTAACGGCTGAGTTATATATATGGTCATAATGTATAACGGTGGGGACATATTTGATAAAAAATTCAAACGTAGGATAAATATAATTTATTTTTAATAGTACAAGGATATATTTGATCTTAAACGTATTTAAATTCCATATTTTCTCTGTTTTAAGAAAAAAACAAAAAAAAGAAAATCTTCAGCCAAATTAACACTTAGCCCGCGGCTGCCAAGAACTGCCCGCCGTTTCTTTCTCCGGCCAACTCCAGTTGTAATTTCCTCTCTCTCTGTAACTCATATACGCATATCTCTCTTTCTCTCTCTTTAGCCGATGTTTTTCTAATGATTTTTGATTAATTATTGATAGTCTTTAGGTAAATTGGAGATATGGAAAATATAGTTAAAAAGTATCAGCAGAGATTCAGGAAGGTGAAGGAAGAGATGGACACGTGGAATGATCTTCAATCTCGACTGCTTTCTCAGTTCACTAATGCTTCTTCTATCATTCAGAGATTACAGGTAAGTTTCCCAGCTCTTTTTTTTACTACGTTCAAATGGGCTTTTGATATTCGCTTATTTTTGCCCTTTTTTTGTGCAGGTTCTTCAAGATTCTGAGAATTATGGTGCCCTGAGATGTGTTGAAGGCATTGAAGAAGCTATTTTGCTTAAACAAATGGATTCTCTTCAAACTATCTTGCTTTCTATGAATCAAACTATGTTCGTCTCTTTTTTTTTTTTTAAATCTTTTTATTTCATGATTCTTAACTAGTTGGGGTCGGCTATATGAATCCTTTCAATTCGGCTTCATTTCATTCTAATACCAAAAATTAGTCTTTTAAGTTAAACTAGAGGTTATTTGAAACACTTATATGCAAGTCTCTAACTACAGAAAAGATAACTAGTGCAAACACACACTTTCCTCACAGAGGCGGACCCAGGATTTGAAGGTCGCGGGTGCACTTTTTGATTCAACCAATATTTGCTTTGTATATAGTGTGTCCACTGTTAATATATCACTATTTTCTAAAGATGTATAAGGGGATGTGCCTTGGTGTATGCTATTTGCGGATGACATAGTCTTGATAGACGAGATGAGGGTCGGTGTTATTGAGAGGTTAGAGGTATGGAGACAGAATCTCGATTCTAAGGGTTCCAAATTAAGCAGATCTAAGACAGAATACCTGGAGTGCAAGTTTAGCGCCGAGCCGAGCGAAGTAGACAGAGACGTGATGATTGGATCTCATTTCATCGCCAAGAGGGACAGTGTCAGATATCTTGGGTCGGTGATTCAGGGGGACAGAGAGATTGACGGGGACGTCACTCATCGTATAGGAGCGAGGTGGTCAAAGTGGAGGCTTGCATCAGGAGTCCTGTGTGGCAAGAAAGTTCCACAGAAACTCAAGGGGAAATTTTATAGAGCTGTGGTTAGACCTGCCATGTTGTATGGGGCGGAGTGCTGGCCAGTGAAGAACTCTCATGTTCAGAGAATGAAGGTTGCGGAGATGAGGATGCTCAGGTGGATGTGCGGGCTCACCAGGTTAAATAAGATTAAGAATGAAGTTATTCGAGAGAAGGTGGGGGTGACCCCGGTGGATGAGAAGATGCGAGAAGCGAGACTGAGGTGTTTCGGGCATGTGCGGAGGAGAAGTCCTGATGCCCCGGTGAGGAGTTGTGAGCGGCTGGCGATGGTCGGCGTACGTCGAGAAGAGGGAGGCCTAAGAGGTATTGGGGAGAGGTGATTAGGCATGACATGGCTAGAATGCAGGTTTCCGAGAACATGACCCTTGATAGGAAAGTCTGGAGGTCTAGTATCAGGGTTGTAGGATAGGGGCTCCTAGAGTTTTTCGTACTCCTCACCCGAGGTTGGGTGAGGCTTGGCACGGCTATCCATAGATGATTTGTGTATTGGATTGTGTCTCCCTTATGGTAGTTATTTTGATAGTTACTGTCTGAAATTATTGCATGCAATTTTATTTATGATTCTTATGTTTAGATAATTATTTACGCTATTTCTACTGGAGTTACTAATGCCTTTTTGCTTTTGTTTTTGTTTTTATTTTCCTTCACTGAGCCGAGGGTCGATTGGAAACAGCCTCTCTGCCCTTTCGGGTAGGGGTAAGGTCCGTCTACATATTACCCTCCCCAGACCCCACTTTGTGGGACTATACTGGGTAGTTGTTGTTGTTGTTGTTGTTGTTGTATATACATATATACGTGGAATTTTTGCCGAACTTTCCGGGTGCAAGTGTTCCCTCTACCTATTGCATAGGTCCGCCTCTATTCCTCAGTTATAAAGTCAAATATTTGTCATTGCCCTTTTGAATTTTTTGTTTTGTTTTTTTTGTTGATAATTGATTATGTTAGCAAAAGTAGCATTATTTTCCTTGTTTTTGACTTTCTTAAAACTGTGGGATGAGTTTTGTTGTACTCCTTTGTAATGTTATAGAGCAGTAAGTGAATTGCTTTTGCAGTTTACTTGTGCGTTTAGTTATTGGAGCTAGATGTTGATTATCAACTAAGAGGGTTATTCTTTTTTCCCCTTTCTGTTTGGTTCAAAATCTAGGGAAAAATTTCGTTCTGTCATGATATCGCTTGAGAAGATGGTTCGTGATGGTAGACAGCTCGTAAAAGGGGGATCCACTCAGGTAACTGTGAAACAGCTGCAGCAACGCGTAGGCATAAAACCAAGTATTGCTGATTGCTTGGATGGGCTAAAACTTCTATGTGAGATGCACCAATCCGAGTATGCATAGCCAAGAAAATATTTTTATTCTTGTTTCACTTTCCTTATTCTTGTTGTTTGTCTTAGCCCCGGGTCTTAGATTATGGATACTGTTATTGCATGTCATTCATCTTTTGATTTTTATGTTTTTGTTACTATTACGATTTCTACTGGAGTTACTAATGAATTCTCTCATCTTGTTTTTTCTTACTTTATTTTCGTCTTTCTGAGCCGAGGGTTTTTCAGAAACAACCTCTCTGCCCCTATCGAGGCAGGGGTAAGGTCTGCGTACACATTACCCGTTTTCACTGGGTAGTTGTTGTTGTTGTTTCACTTTCTTGCCTTGTTTGTCTTAAATTAGGAAGTTTATTGTCTTTTAGTACTAGTAAATTTCATTGTTGAGCCTTTATTAGCAGAGAATATGTTGTTTCCTAGTAATATAGCTGAACTTTGATCTTTCTTCCTATGAATTAGATATTCATATAGTTATCCAGAAAAAGAAAAATGCTATATAATCATGCAATCCACTATCACCTCCTTCGTATCACTAAGTTCACTTCCTGCATCAGGAGCTTTTTCTCTTTACTATGAAAATGATATAGCTGTGCTATTTGCTATGGTAGGTTAACATGAACAAAAGTTTGAAATCAAGTTACCTCTTTCTTCTCTTTCATCCCGGTCACCTTGAATGGATTTGATATAGGTTTCTTTTGCTATAGGAACTAGTTCTTATCCTTGCATTATTATGCATCGAACACTTTATGTTACTGATTCCCTCAGTACATTATTTCAGGTACCGTCTTAAATTATCGGTCATATCAGCAATATCAGCAGTTGCCTTAAAACCCAGGTATCATATGACACAGTTTTTTGCCACTTATTTTCCTCTCTATATCTCACTGGCAGATCTAGGGTATAGGTGGTCAATGTCCTGTCAATTTTTTTTTCCTGTTTTGTTGGCTTAATCTCCATTTCTGAGTCAAAAGTCAAGGTCATGTTGTTTCGTTTTGTGAAGAGCATTGGGATATCCTGGGATTTCATTCTAGTCTTATCATTAGGTTCCGTTTCTCTTTCTTTCTAAAAATTTATGCACATATTGAAGCTTGGCTTCCTTGCAGTGCAACTGATGATTTGGGTGCGCTTCAGCAACTATTGGTTGATCAGCCTAACATCCCCAAAGAGGAAGGTGAGTAAAAATGAATGTAGTAAAGCAATTCAAGTAACTTGCTAATCCCTATGGCATATGGTGTGGGTTTGAATTTGTGCAAGTCGCAATGTGAATGAAACTATCCATCTTTATTCCTCCTAAAATAAACTAGAACGATAAAAGCGGTGTCAGTATGAATCAAATAGTCTATCAGACAGTTATTCTTTCCTGTGAAATGAACATCTTGTTATCAGAACAAACTGTTATAGCATGGCAGTTGTAGCTTTGCACTTTTATGAAGAGAAAACTGAAAATATATTTTGGTTTTGTCAAAGAGAATTTTGTATTAGAAGGACCAATATGTGGGTATGCCATTCTGACAAGAGTCAATAATATTCTGTCAGACACGAGTCTAGGACAACCTGAAATTGGAAGGCGGACATTCTTTTGGTACAGCCTGAAATAAAGAGAGTCTAGGACAACCTGAAATTGGAAGGCGGACATTCTTTTGGTGCAGCCTGAAATAAAGAGATGGATGTTGACTTGATAATGCATGGAAAGTTTGTTATGGAAGAAGAAGAAAAGTTGTATATAGCCTTGTATTACCAACCTCTACGCTTATAGTCAAAACTAGAACGTAGGAGTTAACTTATGAGATTATAAACATTGAATTGCATCAAAGCATACAATTTCAGGGATTCAACTTTTTGGTCAAGAAGCTAAATTTAGTTCAATGTTTTTTGCAGAATTTCTACTCTAGTCTAGTAGAAGAGTTGATTATCGGTTACATCTTCAGCATGTCTAAGACGTACACGAGGTTAATTACTATTTTGCTTCTCAACTGGTAAAAGACCCAAGTCCTGCAAACCTTCAGCCTGTTTAAAACATAGATCAAAGCTAACTGCTACTAGGATTTGGCACCTGCTTGGTGCCAACTGTAAAATATTAACGTCCTTCAACTTTTAATATGTGGAAACATCATGTATATATTAAAATGTGACTAGGCCTTTTCTCCTTGTTTTTTCTCCTTGTGGCTATGTTTATTTGTGGTGTCTTAGTGCATTTTTATGTTGCTGCCAATCTTGTCAGAAGGAGAAGTAGGTGTATGTTATTTTTGAGCACTGTCTTGGAAAGTTAATGTTGTATATACAGACCATATCCTGCATCAACTTACCTCTTACGAATGATCCTGGCAATGTTCTTAATCCTGTTTGTTCATGTTGCATATGCTTGATTATACTACAACAACAACAACTAGGTATAATTATTCGTGTTCCTTCAGCGTGTGAAGCAGTGGTGGGATCGATAGATATCGCTTGAGTTCCTCTAAGGCCCGTTGGCATTATGGGGTCCATGAGGAGTTTTTCTTCTTGTTCTTCAGTAGTGAGAAGAATCGATGGCTCTTATCGGAGGACCTCGAGATGAATTTCCCCGGGGCGACTAGACGAGCCTTACCCCTACCCGAAAGGGCAGAGAGGCTTTTTCCAATCGACCCTCGGCGCATAGGATAAAAGGAAAAACAGCAGTAAAACAAAAACAAAAACAAAAACAAAAACAATAGAGCATTAGTAACTCCCGCAGAAATAGCGTAAATAATTATCTAAACATAAGAAACATAAATACAATCGCATGCAATAATATCATACAGTAACTACCATAACTAACAACCATAGGGGGGACATAAGCTAAAACACAAATCATCTATGGGTACCTTGCTGACCCACACCCAACCCCGGATGAGGCGTACGAAGAACTCTAGGAGCCCCTAACCTACAACCCTGATTCTAGACCTCCAGACTCTCCTATCAAGGGTCATGTCCTCGGAAACCTGCATTCTAGTATATCATATGCTTGATTATACTTCTCTGCTTTATTTTTATGGATTTTAAGAAATTTGCATTACTAATTTGTAATGGTAGTTATATATTTTGAAAAAGAGGTGCTGATAGTATATAGATAACATCCCTCCTTCGTCGTACATAGATGGAGTTTACATAGCATTGGGGTATTGATTACTTTATTACAATATTTTTTACCACTTTTGCCACTCTTTCATTTTATAGTGCTGGGTCTATTTATTGGTTATTGCTATTGCTTTCATTGGGGGATTATACTGGGTTGTTGTTGTTGTTGTTGTTGTTGTTGCTACTACTGCTATTGCTTTCATCTATTTTCTGGCTTTATGTTGTTGTTATTATTCCTTTGGTTTCGGTTGATAATACTGATATATTGTCTCGGGGTAGGGGTAAGGTCTGATTTTACTAGGTCATTGTTGTTGTTGTAGTCTCAGGCATGTAGTTTTTCATGATTCCTCCTCTTTCCTTTGCGGTTTAGTTATTAAGGCAGCTGTTACCCACCATAATGTTGTTTAAGTTACTAATGATGTGTAACTTCTTGTTAATTATCCCATCAAGTTACCTAATGCCTGTAGATTATAGCTCCTCGGAAATGAACAAGGTAAGATCAACAATATGAAGCCTCTTGACAATGCAGTTTTGCTTATGGAATTAAGTGTTATGGCAGTAAGTTTTGGTTTGCTCGTGTTGAACTTCAGCTGTGCTAAAACAGAAGCTTTTAAGGCATTCTCTGAAGTCCACACATATACTGTTGTTGTTGAATCCATACTTCTACATTCTAATTGCTTCTATTCTGCAGTACAATTCATTTTTGATATCATATTTGCGGAAGAGATGGCTTGATGTCCTTCTCACATGGATTTTTGGACTGATGAAGTGCTTTTGGAGCTGGTTAAATCTGATTTAAGTTTAGACTGAAGTTAAGGCTTTTTCCTGACCAGAGATAACATAGTTATCCATATTGGAGATCTATCCTGTGGAATGTGGATATTGTTTCCACTTGGGTAAAGAAGAGAATTATTTTGATCACTCCAGGTGGAAGGGGTTGGAACCTGGTAATACAAGAGATTCTTAATATAGATATCACTGTAAACTTTAGCTGCTTTGTATATTTATTTCATTTATTCATATTTTGATCCCTCCAGGCTTTTTGTCATATTTGTCCTTAGTTGGTAACATAGTTGTGATCAAATATGAAACATCTTAACTAGTTGTTGTTGTTGCTGCTAGTGCTATTGCTTTCATCTATTTTCTGGCTTTATGTTGTTATTTTTCCTTTTGTTTCGGTTGATAATACTGATATATTGTCTCGGGATAGGGGTAAGGTCTGATTCTACTGGGTCGTTGTTGTTGTAGTAGTCTCAGGCATGTAGTTTTTCATGATTCCTCCTCTTTCCTTTGCGGTTTAATTATTAAGGCAGCTGTTACCCACCATAATGTTGTTTGTCCTTAGTTGGTAACATAGTTGTGATCAAATATGAAGCATCTTAACTAGTGATCATTTCTGCTAGGGTATCCAAAATTCTGATTGTTGAGATTAAGGAAATAACATAGATCCTTGTCCATTGAAAAGTACTTGTCCTAATTGAAACTAGGCTATATATATATATATATATATATATATATATATATATATATATATATATATATATATATATATATTAGCAACTAAAGGTAAATAGATACATTGTTTTCAAGGGTATGAAGTAACCCCTAAATTTTGTTCCACAATATTAATATTACAGTCCAAATAAAGGCTAAGTTATATCTTGCACAATGGCAATGTCACTTTGTTTTCTTGAGCCTATTTAAAGGGAGTAAATGTACATATGTAAACAACAACAATTGCTACGCCTAAATTTCATCGATCATTGGTTTGTATTTGAATTTTTATTGCTTGTGTTTGTGATCAGAATTCCAATCTCTTACTAATAATACTATTTTATTTTGTCTATATTCCGCTTATTTGTGTTATCTGATATTTGGATTGTCATTATATTGTCCCTTTTTTCCCTACTAATGTTGCCTAGTCGAGAAAAAGGCAGACTTAAATAACACGACATGCTTGCGTACTTTATGCCAGATCCTAAAATGATGTCTAACTTGATATAATAAATCAAGAACCAGAATATGAATGAGGCTTTTAAAGAAATAAATCGAGAATTGGAAAAATTCGAGAATAAGGCTAAGCCAAACTTAAATGAAACCAATCCAGTTAATTTGGGCAATCCAAAAGAGGTTCGAGAAACCATGATAAGCATTCATGCCGATGAAAGAACTAGAGATTCCCTGGTCCAACTTTTGTTTGAATTTAAAGACGTGTTTGCATGGTCCTGATGACATTCCAAGGTTGAGCGTTAATTTGGTGGTACATAAATTTCCTACTTATCCCTGTTATCCACACGCCCAATAGAAGCAAACAAAACTGACATTAGTGATAACATCAAGGAAGAAGTCACCAAAAAAACTGAAAGATGGTGTGATTTGAGTGGTCCGATACACCACATGGCTAGGTAATGTGGTTCCAATGCTGAAGAAAGATAAAAAAACCTGAATGTGTGTTGATTACCAGGATATGAATAAAGCAAGTCCCAAGGACAACTTTCCGCTACCAAACACCCACATTCTTGTTGACAACTGTGCCAGACATGAGATTCAATCTTTTATGGATTGTTATGTTGGGTATCACCAGGTTCTGATGGATGAAGAAAACGCAGAAAAGACGGCTTTCAGTACACCTTGGGACACTTACTGCTATAGGGTCATGCCATTTGGTTTGAAAAACGGCGAGACAACCTACATGAGAGTTATGACTGCCATCTTCCATGACACGATGCACCAATAAATTGAGGTGTATGCGGATGATATGATCATTAAATCCATAATGCAAGAAGACCATGTGCGATATCTAAGAATGTTCTTCGAGCGCCTGCGCAGGTATGATTTGAAATTAAACCCAGCTAAATGTGCATTCGGAGTTCTATTTTGGAAACTTTTGGGGTTTATAGTCAGTCGAAGGGGTATTTAATTAGATCCAATAAAAATAAAGTCTATTCGGGATTTACCACCTCAGAAAACCAAGAAAGAGGTCATGAGTGTGCTAGGGAAATTGAATTACATAAGAAGATTTATTACTCAGCTTACTACCACGTGTGAGCCCATATTCAAACTGTTAAATAAAAACGCGACAATCAGATGACAGATGAGTGTCAAGAAGCTTTTGATAAAATCAAAGAATATATATCAAATTAGTCTGTGTTGGTTCCACCCGTGCTGGGGAGACCTTTGTTCTTGTACCTGACAGTCTTGGAAAATTCTTTCGGTTGTGACCTAAGGCAACACAATATGACCGGAAAGAGATATCAAGCCATTATATTATCTAAGCAAGAAGTTCACTAGTTATGAAGCCAAATACACTTTGTTTGAAAGAACTTGTTGCGCCCTAACTTGGATCGCCTAGAAGCTTAGACATTATTTGCTGGCTTATACAACATATCTCATAACCAGGATGGATCCTCTTACGTATATATTCCAAAACCAATGCCTACAGGAAGGTTAGCAAAATGAAAAATACTGCTCACTGAGTTTGACATAGTCTATGTCACCCAAACGACGATGAAAGCCCAAGCCTTGACGGATCATCTAGCTAAAAACCCGATCAATGATAAAAACCAACCTCTAATCACTTACTTTCTAGACGAGGAAGTAAATTCAGTTGAAGTAGTTACAGATGACACAATTGTCTGGAAAAAGATCTTTGATGAGACTGTAAATGCAAAATGTGTCGGGATTAGAGCAATTCTGATTTCGTCCACTGTGAGCACGTGATTTTTTCCCTATGTGAACTACTCCCATAAATTCAAGAAAATAAATTTTTTCCATTATTTGCAGTTTCATATATTTTGGTAGCATTTTTCGTTAATTATTTGTTAATTATTTGTATTTGTTTGCACATGTTAATGTTGTTTAATTCATTAAAATTACAAAAATATGTTGCATTTGTATTTATAACGTAATTCTACAGTTTTAGATTGATTAGCAAATTTGTTATTTAAGAAATGAAAAATAAAAAAAAATATATATTTTATCTTTTTGCACTTTTTAATTTTAATTTCGAATATTGGTAGTTTGTCCTTTGATTTGGTTTTAATTAGTCGTAGTAAGTATTATTTGTAGTAACTAATTTGATTTGATAAGATTATTTGATTAGCAATTAATATAGATTTATTTTTTTAATTTTAATTTAAAAGAAATTTGAAAAAAAAAACGAAAGGAAAAGAGAATTGAGAAGGTTGTTAGTTTGGGCTGTCTTTATTTTACGTAGGCCTAAATACCCCCCTCCCGAAATACCCATTAAAACCAGCCAGATCTGCGTCTAACCCAGCCCAAACCTGGTCTGCCCCACTTAAAACCAAACGACCCCGTTTTTCGCACAATCAATCTCAGCCTTTGGTTTTATTTGATCCAACGGATGGGAACTGGGTTCACCTTATTATATAATTGTCCTAATGAGCCTACTCCCTTCATTGTCTCTCTCAACCCCCCTCTCAAAGACTCATACTCCAAACCCTAGCACAACCCTGAAATTTCCCTCCCTTCCGATGGTGGCGCCTGTCCCAATCCACCCTGAATCAATACCATGCAACCTCCAAGACCCCTTCATTCCAAATCCCCACTTAATTTCCTTAGAATCTTCCTAGAAGCCCTCAAATCTTAGATCTGAATTCGAGCCCTAAAAGTTCAAAATCAGTTATGGTCAAATCTGATAGCATGCATCGACCCAGAATTTCTCTTCTCATGTTTGAAGGCTGACCACTACAAAACTGATGCCATTCATTCTTTCTTGAAAGAGAAAAACGACTGGTATCATTTTTGTGTGAATCAAGATATCAAGTATCATTTCGAGCTTGGCCAGTGAGTTTCATTGCATTTTTGGGTCCGTTTCTAGTTTTATTTTCACTTGTTGTCCTTCTTCTTTCTTTTCTTTTTCATTATTTGAAATTTAACCAAAGTTTTGGCCGAGTGCGAGATTTGTCCGTTTGGTTTTTGCTGGTTTTTTGTTTCCAAATCTGTTCTCCGATCCTACTAGATTTGTTTAATTTTCTTTTGATTAAATAGCATAGTTAATGTTCTAATTAGTCACCTAGTCAATTTAAGTAGGTCTATTGTGATAACTTGGTTAATTTCTTGCTCATTTGTCTGTAGTAATAAGCTGATTAGTATAGGCTTAATTCTCGAAAGTTTTCAAGTATTTGCCATTTGTTAGTTGATTGATTTGATTCAGCCTGTCTTGTGTTTTGACTTTGAAGCCATTACAGACCTCACCCCAATGGGGGTTTGGGTTGGGTCATTGGGTCAGAATTGAGCCCACATTTGGTTTCATTATCGGGTCCACTTGACCCATTATTTTCTGAAATAAAAATAGGTTGGTTAAGGGGTAATTTGGGAATTGTAGTTGGGGAATCTTCGAAAACTGATTGAGGAAGCTGGGGTGGGGACTATTTTGAAGTTCTGAAATCTAAAGTAGGATTTTTTGAGCAAAAATGAAAATATAAAAAGGATATAAGTGCAAATTAGTTCCCTTAGGCATCCCTAATGCCTTGCCTATAAAAGGCACTATTACTTGGGTTAAAAGTCAGAAATATTGAAGAAAAAACTCTGTAAAACTGAGACGACTGAAAAATTTAGATAACACTGATTTCCCTGCATTTTCTTTGTCAAAATTGCCCAAAACACTATATTTAGTTCTGAGTTTCTGATCCTCTTCACTAGATATAATTCCCTGAAAAGTTTAGATTCTTCATTTGGTTGAGAGATGGCTTGATTTTGCGACTTTAAGCTGGGGTTGCAGTTGATATTTCGAAACACTGCTTCATTGCTGGGTTTCATCCTTATTTTGCTGGTTGATTTTCAAGTGGTTTTTATTGTTGTTTCTTCCTTATTTGAGATTGCTACTGCTGCTATTACTGATCAATTCTATCTCATTGGTTTTACCATTGTTACCAGGTATTACTCACCACTTACCTATTTGATATGAGAAATGGAAGAATGCAAGCTACTTGAATTGAGCTGTAGTTTATGCTTACTAAAGCTTTGCCTATTAGATCGTTGAAAGTCATTATATTCTAATTAGTTTAGTTACTTGTTAATATGCTTGAATCTTTCTTGCTTCAGTTTTGATTTTAATCTGTAATGATGTTTAATAAAGGCCTTAGTCAATTAGTCTAGATAAGATTGAAGTTGGTTGTTTGTATGAATGGACATTTAAAGGACTACATCAAAGGATAAGAGTTGTTTGATTGTATTGAATTCAATGATGTTAATTTTGTTTAAATCTCCTAAAAATGTCGAGCATTGAGTAGAAAGTCAAAATTATGGGTAGTTATACATATCAGTATTTGTGACATGAAATTATTCCTTTATTGAATTATTTAGTTGACTCATTGGTATTTACCATTTGGACTGACTTATAGAAATGAGTCAGTCAATTTGTAAAGGTGGAACCATTGGGCTGGTCTCCTGAGCCTAATAACTCAAGGGGCCATTGTTGGACTTTTCACATAGCGGATTTGATTCAAAATGCATGCTAAAATAGAATTAGAACTTTAGTTTAGTTAATTTGTGTCAAATGTTTTAAATCATAGTTTAAACCTGTCAATTGAATATCATGCTTCTGTGTTAATGTCAATTGTGTTTGCATAATTGGGATTGGGTGTGAACTATTTGGATCACAAGAATTGGGCCAAATGTTGGCCTATGCTGAGTAACAATCGAAGTCAATTACACCACTCATGAGACTTGTTTGTTTCATCAATATGGGCCCACTTGAGCCCAAGGCTGGAGGCTTTTGATGAATGGACCATTTGCTTTGCTTTATCATATATGACCCATTTCTTTTCAATATGGTTATCTCTTTCGAAGTTTGCTGTTGGCCCGAGTTTTATTCGAAGCATTTGGGTAGTTCTGCAATTGCAATTAGCCGATTTATAATCGAATTGAGGCATTTGCTTTTAAATAAATTCGAAATTCCCGTTAGTTTTTTTAATTAATTAGACCTGTAAGTTAGTGGAGATGAGCCATACTAGATAACACAAATAGCTTATGGCCCACCAAAGTTTAGTAGAATCCCTTTAAAAATTGGAATCAAGGTGTGTTGTGCCAAATAAAATCTCAAAATGCATGGCCCTCATTCTATTAATATTTTAATCCTTAGAATTCGAGGCGTTCCATTTAGCGAATATTTCATGGCCCGCACAAAGTTGAAAGTGCGTAGTTGCTTTAGGCGCGCTATTAAAAAATACCTTCCTAAACTCGGATGTGCATTTTATGTGACCCAAATCCAAATCTTAACAACGTTAAATAAAATATGTCTCGAACTGTGGGTATATTTCATGTGAAGTGATTCGAGACATATTTTAAAGGACGTTCAACTTTCCTTAAAAATAATTAAAAGTGATTATAAAGTTAAAATTGAACCATAGGTTAATACATGTATTAAAAATTGGACAATAGGCCAATAATAAGAGTTGAGCAACCGTGCTAGAACCACGAATCTTGGGAATGTCCCAGGTTAATAGAATTCCTTACCCAAATTTCTGTGTTTGCGTACTGTAAAACAGAGTCAATCTTTTTCTCGATTCAGGATTTGAACTGGTGACTTGAGACATCATAAAATTATCCCAAGTGGCAACTCTGAATTGAATAATATAAATAATTTCGTTTCCATTGTCACTTTAATTGGAAAAAACTGCCTTATACCCTTCAGGGGTGTAGGAAAAAGGAGGTATGACAGCTCTGGCAACTCTGCTGGGGATAAGAACCCATAACTTCTGGTTCAGGGTTTAAAATCTGAGCTTTGATGAATTGTTATATTTGGATTTACTTATTGTCTGATTTTATCTACATGGTTGGGCCTAATGAGCTAAATATTGCTTTTACCGCTTTGATATATTGTGAACTGTATATAAATTGCTGTGAAACCCTTCTTCTCTCTGAGTCTTCTAACTCATTTTAGAAGGGTGCACTTCATGTGACTTCTCTTCTGTCTAACGTCTTATCCAATTTTAGAACGAGGTTCGAACAAGTTGCATAGCTGGTGAAGATTCTGTATTCCCGGTACGCTGCCCCCTACTCGAGTTGTCTGCTCGGATAAGCTAGGTCTAGATTAATAAACCCAGGTTTTAAACCTAGTATAACAAAGCCTCATGCCGGATCTCTAGTAGGAACGTTTGTATGCATCACACACATTTGACTTTGGAAGCTCAACACAGGGGTTGGGTCTGTCTAGGATAGGTATACCCGAAATGAAAAGACCATCCTGATGAATCTCACTTGCTACTTCTGCATTTAGTTGCTTCGGATTTGCATTTGACCGGCTTATGAATAATTAGAGGAGAGTTGGAAAAGAAAAGTCAATGTGAGGGCTCAGAGAGATAATTACCTATTTTTAAAAATCAGTGTCCCAAAAATATACTGACACTCTGCCAAAATTCTTACAAAATTTTCTATTTTTCTTCTTAAAAAAATAGTTGGTTTTATTTTCATCAAATCTGCCCGAACTACGCTAGTTTGATTCTCACCGGATGTGGGATACATAGGCAACTCCCATCAGGTCCAACTTCCTTTTTTGAAAAAATAGCCCAAAAAGAATTTTTTTTTTAATTTTTATTGTAAATAAGTAAGGTGATGTCATTCTTGTCAAAAATAGTCGAATGTCCCCAAAAGGGTGGCGGAAGGCTGTTTTTGCAAGAACAATCACCTTTGGTCATTTTTTCAAGGTTTTGGCTGGTTAGAGAACACAAGCTTAAAATATTCTTCCTCGAAGTGCTAAAAGGCAGTATTGGCAAAGCCGGATATTTTTATGAAAATTTTGAAAAATAATGATAGCCTTTTCTTGAGTCAAATGAGTCCTAATTTTTCTCCTAAGTAAAATCACCCTAATAAATGTGCAGGACAAGAACAGATTAAAATGAACCCTTCTTAGCTCATAAGAGATCCCTTTACAGCTCCATATATGGTGGAACGATTTAGGGAAAGACAGTAGAGGAACCATGGTCATGGTTTAAGGTGGCCTTATCGGAATTTTGAATGTCAAGCCAAGATTGGACGTGATTGAAGCCTTGATACCTTTTTGGAATCCGACTCGCAATGTGTTCCACTTTTTTGACTTCGATATCACACCCACGCTAGAGGAAATTGGGGGTTACACCGGCCTTAGTGTAAACCTTAGAAGTCTTTACCCTATTTCACCAAGATCGATATCTCCCCAAATATTTCTCGACATGTTGAGTATTAGCCGTGACGTTCAGGATGGGAGTTTATGTAAAGGGTATTGCACTTTCCAGTTTTTATATCATCGCTATGGTAACCCCCAAGGCTTCGAAGCACCGAACACTGGTTAGACTCATGCCGTAAATAAAGATAAGTGGGAGGCAATGTGAGGTTTGGCTTATATAGTAGCATTCTTGGGTACTGTAATCTATCCATGAGATGACGACAACATAAAATTGGGCCTCATGGGAATGGTTGATGTTGCAATCAAGAGAGCTAATGGAACCTTGGTTCCCCTAATCTTGTATGAGATCGAGCTTTGACCATTTGTCTAGAAGGGGGAAAGTTCTTCTAGGGCTACAATTTACTAGTACAATTATGGATACAGGAACATCTCTGCCACCATGTTGGGTATATGAACCACAATATGACCGGTTTAAAATGCATCGAAGAATTTGAAAGTCGAGTGGTGGGTATTTCCTTTCCCAAGAGACTGAGGCTTGGTTTGCACTCTTAAGTTCGTTGACTACCAATAAAATTGAGTGGGCGTTCGAATGGCTTCTTGTCACCAAAGCAGTATACATGTCAGCCGAAGTGTGTTATCTTCTCCTTATGGGCATCTGGAGCATCCAACCGTATGCTCCTCACAGGGTTTTGCGCCAATTGGTCAGGTTTCAAACCATTCCCCACGACGAGGATTTGAGCAGAAATGTTGTAGAATTGGGACCGAAGGCCATATTTCCGAAAGCAAGAGTTCGCTAGTTGTGGAACGAATGCAGATTTCTTGAAGAGTAGTGGGGCTGGGATTCCTGAGAGACCTGCTAAGAGAGCTCATGTTCAATAATTTTCTAATGACTCGCAAGAGCAGTGGGGCTGGTTAGCAAACGAAGAAGGCTAAAGTGCTAAAATAAGTAAGTTAGAAGGGAAAATCAGGGACCTTAAGTTTTGCAACAGTATCCAAGAGGCTGCAGATGAAGCGAAAAAGAAAAAGCTAACTCGGGAGAATGAAGCCCTCAAAGATCAAATCCAGAAAATAAGAATAGCTGCTGGAAACTCGGAAAGAAGCCGAGCTGATGAAAGGTTTATATGCAGTTTGAGAAAGAAAGCCCTTGAGTGTCAAGATGACCTATTAAAGTCTAAAGCTAGTCAAGAAAAATTTCAGGCCCAATTGGGAAAAAATGCCGAAGGGCGGGCACATTTTGTGCAACAAATGAAAGGAAAATATGAAGGAACAATCACCAATCTGAAGAGAAAGATAACTACCTTTGAGAATGAGACAGCCAAGCAGGCCAAGGACTTTAAAGATGATCGGGGATATTGTTATGATTTGATGGCTCGGATGGAGGAAGAAATACAACAGTTGCAAAATAGGCACCATCACGACACTCAGGTATTAGAGGCCCATAATCAGCAAGTTGGGCGTCTGCTTCAGGAAAAGGGTAGAATCCGAGAAAGGGTTAGAGCCATTGCCGACAACATTGTCGTGAAATGCCAAGCATGTGAGGACATGACTTGTACCACTTTCTTTGCTGAAGTGATGATATTCGTCCGCCAGATAATAAGAGACTCGGAGCGGCTTCAAGGGGATCTCGCACATAGGCCCATAGCGAGACCGAGTGGTGTCCCGCGGGCCCCAAGAGAATTTGAGGCATTGATGTATTCATGATTTTTATTCGAGTCTGTATTTTTTTTTCTGTTGGAGTCTGTTGGTCTATTTTTGAGTCTATATTTTCATCCATCTATGGGAGTCTGTCAGTTTCCTTTTCGACACTGTTGTTTTTTATGGTTAAAGTACTTGGTAAGATGAGTCGTTGTAATCAGGACATTTTATTTTTATGAAAATTTAAAAATCACAAAATGTTTTTATTATTTATTTTTTACACTTATCCCCCAGAACTACACTTGGTCTAATTCATATGGGGTCATGATACGTAGGCAATCTCCATAGGATTCGATCTTAACCCAAAAGAGTGATTAAAGGAAAAAATAGAAAAAGAGAGAAAACAAAAGAGAAAAAGAAAAAAAGAGCGAAAACAAGAAATTTGAGAAGGAAGCAATGGCAAAACAAGAGAGAAATATGAGAAAATAAAGAACAACTAGAATCAATCAAAGAAAGGCATGAGTGAAAAAGAAGAAGAAGAAGAAGTTGCAAATGGAAATTAAAGAAAGCCGGGATGACGCAAGCAACTGATTAAATGCATAATAGAAATGGTTAACTGCTTAGGTGTATTGCATCCTCAATGTGCGGTTGTCGGTCTATTAAATGCCTAGCGCTAACGGGGTGCCCCTAGTTTATTCCTTTTGATATCTTTATAGCCTAAAGGTGGTTGGTTTGTGGTTCTCGAAGTAGTAACTCCTCTCCACAACAGAAAGTCAAAAGGAAATGGAGGACAACAACAAAATTGAGTTGGTTGATACCGGTGCCGGAAAGTAGTTGGTTGGACAGGACACTGGTTTGGCGCTGAGGTAAGGATGTTAAGCAACGCATGACGGACATGTATCAGTCCTGGATGACTAGGAAGGCACCACCCCTTCCACCCCGGGCTTCTTAGGTTCTACCCTTACCCAAACTCCGCTTATAGCGCCGGATGATCCCCCATACTCTCTAGATCTACCCGTATATCACAGCAGTCCCAACCACCCTAGTAGCTCCATCACTCTTTCTCCAATTACCCTTCCCCAAAAGTGCCCTCTTGTCATATTCTCTATTCCCAAAAATAAATACCCACTCAAAGCTCATGATACCCAATATTACCCCTCAAAGGTTGCCCACAAGGTTCCTAACTCATACAAGAAGAGCTCTCGAGATGAGCTTCATGCTGAAATAAAAAGGTTACAGGAAAAGAAGGGTAAGATGGGATATCCTGAAAGCTGAAAAGCATAGAACACTCTTTAATGAACATGCACGGGACGCGAGACCATGTTAACATGTCTTAATAAGAGTTGTGTATGTTCCCTGACGTTCGCCTGCCCATGGGGTTTAAAGTGCCAAAGTTTAACTTGTATGATGGGGGTGGAGATCCAGTAGCCCATCTGAGGGGTTATTGTAGTGAAATGAGAAGTGTTGGCGAGAAAGATGATTTGATGATGGCGTATTTCAGTGAGAGCTTGACTGGGGTAGCTTTGGAATGGCATAATCATTAAGATGTCGGTAAGTGGTATACATTGGGCGACATGGCTCAAGATTTTGTGCGGCACTTTCAGTACAATATAGACATTGCCCCTGACCGCTCCTCCCTATATCAGATAGAAAGAAACCCAAGGAAAGTTTTTGAGATTTTTGGCTCAGATAGAATGAACAAGTTGCTTGGGATAGTCCTCCCATTGATAAAAAGGATGTTGCTGAGCCCTGACGACGACAGGGTCCAGTGGTCGTTCTTGCTAAATGCTTTCAGCCTCAATATCGACCCCGTGGATATCCTTGTGATCCTCTCCACTGCTACTCTCTCCACAGAAACCCCACAATTGTACACCACTTCTTCGATACCCTGTCCACAATGCACCACCATATGCTCCACATCCCTGAGGCCCGTGATGGCCCGCACCACTTCCACAAATGTCTCACTCGCCCCCTCAAGCATATCAACCACCTACCCGCAAAAGGTTCCAAACGAGGCCAGGGTATAAAATGAAAATACTACTGAAAGAAAATTTTTTCACGCCCATCGGAGAATCTTATATAAGCTTGTTTGAAAAGTTAAAGCATTCTGGCCTGATTGAGCCACTCCTCGTCTATACTCCAAACCCATATGCAAAAGCTTCGATCCTGTTGTACGATAAAATTACCACTTTAATGTCCAAGGAATATCATTGAAGATTGTTGCTTTTTGAAAAGGGAAATAGAAAGAATGATTTAAGAAGGGGTAATTGTGATCAATGACAGTGATAGGGAGCATGTGAATCCTCTTGGGAACTTGTTGACTAAAGTTGATTGTTGAAGTTCGAAATGGTCTTGGCAAAATTGATGCAGAACTCAGTGGCTAAGATGTCGTTCTTGGTAATTGGAAAGAACTCCATCTCTTGGCAAGCTATAGAGGAGTCTTGTCGGTATATTTTGTTGTCATTTCTGTTGTCTGGGTTATTCTCAGGGTTGTCATCCGGATATTGTATTATGACTCAAACCCTTCTATCATTTTATTTTGCCTACTATGTTTAGTCGTAGTAGCTTGTTTGGTGTTGTCAAGGTTTGTTCCAGGGTTGTAACCCAGTTTAGTTTGATTGTTTCGTTGTTTAAACCCTTTCACCATATGTCTAATGCAATTTTTTGTTTTCTGTTATTTTTAGTTATTTTTGTTTAGTTCTCTTGTCCTTTTATAGTCCTTTTCCTGTTGACTCTAGTGACATGACATGCACGCGTAATGATCTTCCCGGTTTTTAAATGTTAGCTCAATCATAAAGTAATTTGGAAGGTGATATGGACATTTGAGGGAAATAAGAAAAGAGATTTTAAGATCACTTCAAGCCCAAATAGTGTGAAGCTGGGGCAGATAGAACATAAAGAAATACTATTGAAATGCATCACGTCACATAGGGTTGAAGCTAAAGGCAAGTTTGCCCCAAATTGGCAGGGGCCGTTCGTGGTAACGAGGTTGTTGTCCAGTGGTGCTTTGTATTTAACATATGTAGAAGGCAAATGTATATACATGGCTATCAATTCTGATGCAGTCAAAATATATAATGTATGATTCCTTTGGTTCAATTATGTTTGTTTGTACTTGGCATGTTTAAAAAATTTGAATGACAAAGGCATTTTGTTATGGTATCTAAAAATTTATCATTTGTTACCCCTTTGAGCCTTATTTATTTCCTTTCGTACCCCTCCTATGGAATCAGTAGCAAAGATCAGAAATGCAAGCGCGAAAGATAAGTAAAGGAAAAGAGAGAAAAGAAAAAAAAAGAATGAAAAAAAGAGAAAAACAACAACAAAACAACAAAAAGAGAAAATGGAAGAAGAAAAGAAGAGGAAAAAAAGAGAAAAGAGAATATCACAACAACAAAGCAATTTCTATGTCATTAACTACGTTCGACCTGATTCCTTTTAGGGATACGTAGGTAGCCTCACGGTTCGGTCCCATCAAAATAAAACTCAAAAGTCCTCAAGAAAATAAACTGGGGCGGAAGTTGTGGCTATGTAAAAGATCTGACTCCAAAAGTTGTAAGTTTGAACCCATTCAAGCTGTTTTGAGCCTTCATGATACTCTTTATTTCTAACCCTATCTAAAAGCCCACATTACGGTCCAAAGAAAGACCTTCCGACCAGTCTTTAAGAGATGCCAAGTCGAGCAAGTATAGGTGATTCATATCAGGGGCAACACCTCGTTCCGAACAAAGAGAAGAACAAAATGAGAGAGTCTTATTGGTGGAAACCTTCACGGGCACCATAAGGCAAAGGTGAGAACAAAAGGAGATAGGCTTGATGGTGAAAATCCTTCAGGCACTACAAGCTGAACAAGGATCATGAACCAAAGGGGCTAGTCTACCCGAGGGAGCCACATCATGGACGTCATTATTCCGTACTCTCACTGCTAACCAAGTATAGTGGATGTTCGGATAGTTTCCTGTTGAGGAGATCATATATAAGCCAGGAGCCATGCCCTATTTTCTGTTGATGGGACTTAAAAGCATCCAGCCCTATGTACCATGTCGGGTTTTGAGGAAACTCGGGAGGTATCAAGTTGTGCCGAAAGTTGAAGATCTGAGTACCCAAGTGGTTGAAATTAGTCCTGACAGTCGGTTCCCCGAAGAAGAAGTTCGCCAGATTTGAAGTGAGTGTCAACATTAGGCGGCAAACACTTGTGTATCGGATAGGGCTAAAGGGGATGTTTCCCATGGGTATCACTCTTGGTTCAGAGATGACGTGTCATATGGGAGACTGGCTAAAAGACCTCATCTCAAAGATTTTTCCGAGTTATCCCAGGAGCAATGGGATTGGTTAGCACAGGAAGAAGGTTACCGGGTTGAAATTGGGAAGCTGAAACAACAATTTAAAAGTCTGAAATTCGAAAACAGTGTGCAAGTTGCTGCGGATCAGGGTGAAAAGAACTAATTGTCCCGAGAAAATGAGGCGCTTAGGGCCCAAATCCAGCATTTGAGAAATGCCACTGATAAACAACCGAGGAGTCGATCAGATGAGCGAATGATAAAAGGGCTGGAAAATGAATTCAGGGAATGTCAGGACGAGTTGGAAAAGTATGAGAATGTCATGGCAGAGCTCAAAGCACAGTGGGCCACAAGAGCAGATGTGCATCGCCAGTACTTGAATCAATTGAAATGGGACCACAAGGAAATTGTTGCCAATTTGAAGAAGTATTGCAATCAGTTACGGTGAGCCGGTGGCAGAGAAAAATTATTGATGGCATACTTCGGGGAAAGCTTAGTTGGCATTGCTTCAGAATGATTTATGGATCAAGTCATATCACCTTGACATATCTGGGATGATCTTGCCCCGAGACTTTGTCCGACAGTTTTAATAAAACATAGACATTGCACCGGATAGGAACTCTCTGACCAATTTAAAGAAGAAATCCTCAAAAAATTTCAGAGAATATGCAATTAAGTAGCGCGAGCAAGCTTCAAGAGTGAAACCTCCAATGGATGAGATAGAGATGGTTACTGTCTTCCTGCAAGCCCAAGAGCCCGATTACTTCCATAATATGATGTCGGCCATAGGAAAGCCTTTTGCAGAAGCAATTGAAATTGGGGAAATGGAAGAAAAATGGTCTGAAAATGGGTAGAATCTTGAGCCAGGCAGCCATAAGAGCGACCTCCCAAGCCATCCAAGGCGGGTCTGGAGGAATAGCAAGGGGCAAGAAAAAGGAAGAAACATCTATGGCGGCATGAGATGAAAGAAAATACCATAACCCCAGGTCCCTCTTTTCAGAAAGAACCCCGCAACACTACTACCCACACCAAGATGTGGCCTATGCTCCTCAACCTTACATGGTCATGAATGCTCAACCTTATGGCCGACCACCGCAACAAGCCAACCGGAACCAAGCTCCACCTCCCAGAAACCAACCTCCTTATCGGAACCATTATAATCCCCAACCACCCCAGAACAACTTTCGTCCTCAGGAACCACCTAGAAAACAAACTTTCACACCTGTTGGTGAACTATATTCTACCCTATTCCCAAAGCTTGTCCAAATGGGTCTCCTGCATCCAGTCCCTCAAACAAGACAAAATCCACCATCGCCTGCTTACAGAGCCGGTGGCAAGTGTGCTTATCATTCGGGAGCGGAAGGGCATGATACCAATGATTGTTGGACCCTAAAAATGGTAGTGTAGAACTTGATAGAAAAAGGGGAAATAGTGTTAAGGGACGAGGAGGTTCCAAATGTGACTAATAATTCGTTGCATGCTCACAATAATGGGCCGGTGATTGGGATAATCTTTGAGGACAAAGAGTTCGATCCCGACTTGAAAGCTATAATTTCCATTGCTGATGCCGAAAGAAAGGCTACAGCAACCCTGAAGCAAGAGAAAGGGGAAAATAAGACTAGGGTTGAAACGAAGATAGAGACGAGGGTGCCTCCGAAAAATGGGGTTCTCTATATTCCACGAGGTTGTTCAGAGAAGCCGCAGAGATTCGAAGTGAAACAGGGAATACCGATGTATGTGTCAAAAGGAGCCTATGTGGTCCGGGGGACGAATAAACCGCCTCGGCTGAATGAGCCAGTGGTTATCGGATACGTGCCATAGAAGCCAATGACGGACCCATCTGCGGTGCCATGGAATTATCAACAGATGTTGGTTATATACAAAGGCAAAGAAATCACAGGAGACTTTTGGAGAAATACTTTTGCTGGAAAATATTCTGACATACAAGAAGTGAACAATGCCACACGGAAGCGCTTCCCACCCAAGAAGCCTGTGAGCGCTACAGAAGCAGAGGCTTTCTTCCAGAAAATGAAGATGCCTAACTATGAAGAGGTGGATGAGTTGCGCAAGTACCCTGAACAAGTGTCTATGCGATCTTTGTTAATGAGGTCTGCCGAGCATCAATTGATCTGATGAAAACTCTGAACGACGCTTATGTGCAGGCTGAGACTTCGGTCGAACTACTTGAAAGAATGACAGAAAGGTTCTTTGTTGTTGACCAAATTACTTTTAGAAAGAATGATTTGCCTCCGGATGGAGCGGCTCACAACAAGGCTTTACATCCGACCGTCAAGTATGAAGACTACTATGTCAAGCGAGTAATGGTAGATGGGGTTCAGGTGTTGACATTTGCCCACTCTCCATGCTACAGAGAATGGAAATTAGGACCGGAAGGATTCGTCCCGATAATATCTGTGTAAGAGCCTTTGATGGCATCAAAAGGGGTACCCTCGAATAAATGGACCTGATATTAACAATAGGACTGGTGGAGTTTGAGGTGACTTTCCAAGTACTGGATATGTACACCTCTTGCAACTTTATTCTCGGAAGACCTTGGATTCATGTTGCAGGGATTGTACCCTCCACTAGATGGTGAAGTTCGAATATGAAGATCAGGAAATTGTGGTCCACGGAAAAGACGAATAGTCTATTTATCGGGACCCATCCATCCCATGTCTTGAAGCCAGGGAGGGAAGTGAGCACATAGTTTATCAAGCTTTTGAAGTTGTATTGGCGGAGCAGTATGAAGAAGGGAGCCCTTGCCCCCAACCTTTCTTGTCTAATGCCTCAATAATGGTTGCTAAAGAACTGATCCGACGAGGATTCAAACCGAGAAAAAGACTTGGGAAATCATTACAAGGAATAACTGAACCTGTCACCCTGCCTCCAACTAAGAAGTTCTTCGAGATAGGTTTTTAGCATACTCCAGATGATGAAGAGTGGTAAAATAATAGAAAACATGAGGGATGGGATTTACCTCAACCACTTCCGCATTCGTACGAAACTTTCGTCAGATTAAAGTACGCTGAAGAAGAAGATGATGAGGCCTTTACAGCCGAAGAGATTGAGGAAATATGTGGGGCGATGAGAGAAATTCTTTACGAAACCCACATGGTTTAGCTGGGAGAAGGCACAATCACCGCTGAGGTGCTATACATGGGGACAAATGATAAGCTTCAAAATTGGGAGGCTACACCGTTCCCAGTCAGGTGGGAGTCCGGGTAGACTTATCCTGCCATCTTTTCTGCATCAAGAGTTATCCTAGGGTGTAACTCGGATGTTTTCTTTAGTTTCCTGTTTTATTTTTCTGAAATGTAAACCCTGTTATCTTCCCAATTCCAAGGAATAAAATTAGTATTTAATCATTTTATTTTTCCTTTATTCTTTCTGATTTTCGCTAATTTTCTTTTATCTTTTCTTTTCAGTTATAATAATGTGGCTTTAAATAACATGAGATGCTTGTGGACTTCATGCCAGATCCAAACACATTGTCTAATTGTGAAATAATGAACCAAGAATCAAAATATGATGAAGAAGAGGCTTTTAGGAAAATAAATCGAGAACTGGAACACTTTGAGAATAAACCTAAGCCGAATTTGAATGACACAGAACTGGTTAATTTGGGAACTTCTGAAGAAATCCTAGAGACAAAAATAAGCATTCATATATATGAGAAAACATGGGATGCAATAATTCAACTCTTGTTTGAGTTTAAAGATGTGTTTGCTTGGTCATACGATGACATGCCAAGATTAGGTATTGATAGAGTGGTGCATAAATTGCCAATCTACCCTGATTGTCCCCCTGTTCAACAGAAACAAAGGAAGTTCAAGACTGATATCAGTGATAAGATCGAAGAAGAAATCACAAAGCAGTTGAAAACATGGGTAATCCGGGTGGTCCAATATACTACGTGGCTGGCTAATGTAGTTCCTGTGCCGAAGAAAGATGGGAAAACTCGGGTGTGTATGGACTACCGAGATTTGAATAGGGCAAGTCCCAAAGACAATTTTCCCCTGCCCAACATCAACATCCTTGTTGATAACTGCGCCAAACATTAGATACAGTCTTTAGTGGATTGTTACACATGATATTATCAGGTGTTGATGGATGAGGAAGATGCCGAGAAAACAACTTTCACTACACCTTGGGGTACTTACTGTTTTCGGGTTATGCCGTTTGATTTGAAGAATGCCGGGGCAACTTACATGAGAGCCATAACTGCCATTTTTCATGATATGATGCATCAAGAGATAGAGGTGTATGTAGACGACGTGATCATCAAGTCCAGAACTCATGACGATCATGTTCGAGACTTGAGGAAATTTTTTGAGAGGCTGAGAAAGTACAAATTGAAGGTGAATCCAGCTTAATGCACCTTCGTAGTCCCATCGGGAAAGCTTTTGGGTTTCATAGTAAGCAGGAGAGGTATCGAGTTAGATCCAACAAAGATAAAGGCAATCCGGGATCAACCTTCTCCAAGAACAAAGAAGGACGTGATGAGTTTATATGGCAGGTTAAACTATATCAGTCAGTTCATTTCTCAATTGACTACCACATGTGAGCCCATATTCAAGCTATTCACGAAAGATGCAGAAATCAAATGGACATCTGAGTGTCAGGATGCCTTCGACATAATCAAAGAATATCTTTCAAATCCTCCAGTTTTGGTCCCCCTAGAGCCGGAAAGACCTCTGTTCTTGTATCTGACGGTCTTAGAAAATTCTTTCGGTTTTGTCCTCTGACAGCATGACATAACTGGAAAGAAAGAGCATGCGATCTATTACTTGAGCAAGAAGTTCACTGGTTATGAAGTCAAATATGCTTTGCTGGAAAGAACGTGCTGTGCTTTGACATGGGTCGTTCAAAAGTTGAGACATTATCTTCAGGCTCATACCACTTACCTCATAACTAGGTTGGATCCTTTGAAGTATATATTCCAGAAACCGATGCCTACTGGGAGATTGGAAAAGTGGCAGATCTTGCTTACCGAATTTGGCATAGTCTACGTCACTTGCATGACAATGAAAGCCCATACATTGGCGGATCATTTGGTCGAAAACCCGATTGACAAGGAATACCAACCATTGAGTATTTATTTTCCAGATGAAGAGGTAAACACAATAGAAGTAGTCCCTGAGGACGCTCATGCTTGGAAGATGTTCATTGATGGGGCTGTAAACGCCAAAGGTGTAGGAATTGGGGAAGTCTTGATCTCACCCACTGGCCAACACTATCCGGCTATAGCTAGTCTTCATTTCTTTTGCACTAACAATACAGCTGAATATGAAGCCTGTATCAAGGGCATGAATATGGCAATCGATCAAGATGTTGAAGATTCATTGATTATGAGGGATTCTGATTTGATTATCTGGAAAGCCCAGGGTGAATGGGAAACTCGAGATGTCAAGCTTATTCCTTACCGGAAGCACATGAAAGATATCGGGAAACAATTCAAATCAATAGAGTTCAGGTACATCCCGCGGTGTCACAATGAACTAGTTGATGCACTTTCCACTTTAGCTTCAATGTTACCTTACCCGGGCAACGCCCACATCGATCCCTTGGAAATCCAAATCAGGGAAAGACACGGTACTATAATGTAATCGAGGCAGGACCAAATATCCAGCCATGGTACCATGATGTTAAGAGGTTTTTAATAACACCAGAATACCCTAAACATGTTACTAGAGATCAAAAGAGAACAATTAGGCTGCATGCAAGGGGTTTCTTTTTGAGCGGTAAGGTCTTGTATAAAAGAAACCAGGATCTCAACTTGTTGAGATGTGCTGACACCGAAGAAGGAGGAAGAATCATGCATGAAGTACACGCATGAGAGTGTGGACCTCATATGAACGGGTATGCCATGGCAAAGAAAATACTTCGAGCCGGGTATTATTGGATAACTATGGAGAAAGACTGATTAGATTCGTTCGAAAATGTCATCAGTGTCAAGTGCATGGTGATCTGATTCATGCACCTCCAACAGAGCTACATCATATGTCAGCACCGTGGCTTTTTGTCGACTGGGGTATGGATGTCGTTGGTTCGATTGAGCCAAAAGCTTCAAATGGGCACAGAATCATATTGGTCGCTATTGATTACTTCACAAAATGGGTCGAAGCTGTCACTCTTAGATCGGTCACTAAGAAAGCCATGGTGGATTTTGTACATTCAAATCTTATCTGTCATTTCGGTACTCCTGCGATCATCACAGATAATTCGGCAAACCTGAACAGTCATTTGATGGGGGATGTATGCGAATAGTTCAAAATAACGCATAGGAACTCCACTCCTTATCAGTGTTGACGCCTCCTTTTTCAACCCCCTAAAAGGCAAAATTGGGTTTACGACATTATGGACAAAACAACTCTTTATTATCATTTGAGAATTGGGTTACAGAGTTTGAAGAGTTGTCACCTAATGATTATAGTGCATTAGGACACTTTGAAAAAAGAAGATTTTGAAAGAAAACCAGAGTTCGTGAAAGGGCTTGAAATTATCTCGAGGGGAAGGTGTTAGGCACCCCGTAAAATCCACTAGTGTGGTTCCAGGCCTTTCTTAGATGTGACTTTAAGAAAGCATAGAAATAGACAAGCAAAGTTTTACATATAAAAAATACGAGCAAGTTGACAAAGAAGGATAGCACAAGTTAAAGGGAATTTGAAAGAAAATGCAAAACAAAGAAAAAAATAAGGAGGATCCTAGGTTTAACTATAATATGGATCATTCGATACAATATCCGCATATATTCCCAAAGAGGGGCCGCTTTATGATATTATCACATCGTCATCATCTACATATCCGACCCTTCCCACTCGTAAAGGTCAATTAAGCGCGTGGATTGGTTACGATGATTTATTGCATGTTATTACCCGTCCCATTCTATAGATCCTAGAGGACACTTAGGATCACTATTTCTATAAGGTGGGAACTAGGCTGACCCCCTAGGTTCAAAGGTTAAAATGCTAGGCGACATACAAGAACAAATAGGACTTGCACATAAGGGGACTCATATAAGCATGTAAAAGGCTCAAATATCCCCGTATAGACGAACACATAATTAGCATGACTTAAACATACTTAAGGTCTAAGGAAGTAAAATCTTTCGAAAATCGGAGTATTGATTAAAACAGAAGTTTGGAGGTTTTACAGAAAAGTAACACAAGAGAAATCATTCAGAACTTTCAAAGAGGCATTAGCAGTTTTGGAAATCTGCAGAATGGTTAAAAAATATTTGTGGAACACAGTTTTCGGACGAGAAAAATAGAAGAAAAAATATGAGAGTATTTTAAGAGATTGCAGAAGTATAAATAAAACATATCAGGTTTTGGACCTTTAAAAATCACAATATTCAGATAGCTTGAAAAATAGTAGCCCAGTGCTGAGAAAATACAGTAGAAACATTTGCATATATGGTTTGAAAATAGTAGTCCAGTTCTGGACAAGGTAGAAATCTCTTGCATAATTAATTTTAAAGAAAATACGGCAGAAGTTTATAAAAATGAGACAACTTCAGAAATAGACGAGTTCAGGCAGAGGCGGATTAATTCGAACATGACTTAGAAGTGATTAACCCATTTTATCCGGCCTAAGGCTTGCCTAGGTGTTATTAACGAATGGTAAGCATACACATTGGCTTCTAGTTTTAAAGAGAGAGTTTCTAACCAATTTTAACCCAGATTAACAAAGTACTTAACGATTGCAGATAAAGTCCTAAAGGCATGGTATCTAATGAACAAAAGGTCCTATGAATAGGGTATCTAAATGTGAGGTTAATGACTTTATTAACTATTAAGTAGTCATGGTTATGAGGATGTACAAAATAACATACTGAAAGTGAGAAGCCTAAGAATATGATTTCTATGTGTGAAGATGCATGCCCTAAAGCATGGTAACTATTGCACAAGTAAGTAGGTAAAGGCCTGTAAGAATGTTTTCTACCCATTCCCTTAAATAAACATGAATAGCCCCCCATATTCACTATATTCCCCAATATTCTTACAAATTATTACAGCCCAGAATAATAAATTACAATAGTGATGAAAGAAAACAAATAAGAAGTTATCCTATAGAGAGCCTCCATCCAGACCAAACATCTCCAACCTTACTTCTTTCGAGTTTCACAGTCATTACCAAGGCTTGGGTGCGGCAAAGTTCCCTAAGGGTTTGTTTGAAACCCCCAAAGTATCATTATTAGACAAGTGCAAGTGTGGAAGTGCCAGCCTTGAGCATCAAAGTTCAATGTGTGCTCAAGGGCTCCCAAGGCAATGCTTACACTAAGGGGACAAAACCTAGTGTTCTAAGAGTAGTGAAGTTGTGATAGGATTGAGAGAATTTAAAACAGTTGAGAGTCAGTTTAGTAGCAAGATTTAAGAGACGGTTTGAGAAAATAGTTTAAGAGAGCGAAAGAGTTGAAAAGAGTTCTTTTGAAATCATTGGTACTAACCAATTTAAAATAGAGCATCATACAAACAAGGGGAAAGGGGAAGGGAACATATAAGTACATGGACCTACTCACACACAGACAAACATAGTGAAGGCAGGAAATCAGACAAAGTTGTAGAACAATAGGGGTTCAGTTCTTACTGCACCAAACCCCTATGCACTTAACCTCAGGGAGAGGTTTTAGGCTAATCAAGTAGCCAAGCAGACCTGGACACATAGTAGTGATACGCAAGGAAAAGGAAACAGACATAGAGACAAGGAATGGGGTAAGGTGAACATGCTAAGCTAAATTAAGTAGACTAGTAAGTACATGCTAGTGACAATGAGTACATCAAAACCATAGATAAAGCACACAAGGAACAAGATGAAGTGCATGACTAACAAAAGCATATTGTTTTGAGGACTATATACTAAATAGATAACATACCAGTTGCAGAAAAATAGAGCACAAAGAGCAATAGTGCATAGAGTAACAAGGTGAGCAGAGAGTGTGAGCAGCAGAGAGAATAACAGTGTGCAGCTGTAGCGTGAGAATAGCAGTAGCATCAAACCCAAGTAGACAAAGCAATAGAACCTAGTAATGTAGAAGTAATTAACCCATGTTACTCAATCTTGGCTTTCAGCCGATTGAGTGTTCGAATAAGAGAATGAGAAGGTATAGAAATAGCAGAGAAAGAGAGAATCCAGAGAGTTTGAAATTGTGAGAGATATGTAGTGTGTGTTGGTGTGTTTCAAAAAGAATGAGGGAGAGTACTTATTGTAATAGAAGCGAGTACACAAACGAGGCAACACTCATTAATTAAGGAAACAATGTCAATAAAAATCCAATTAGGATTAGGACTCCCCTTTAACTAAGGAGTCAAAGACAAACGGTAACAAACATTGGTTTAAAAAAAAGGAAAAGAATCAATTAATTGTTGTGTTTACCTTAGTAAGATTAGCAAGCATATAATATACCATAAAGGTCAAATACATAGCAGCTTAAGTTAGGAAAATATACTGAAGGCTGTTTATGCACAAATATGGTAGGGAAAATATAAGCTAATTCTACCAATTAGTAAAAGAATCTCGGACAAGACCTAAAAATCAGAGAGAATTGATTCTAAGTAAGGAAAGCATACCCAAGTAAGGAAACAATTCAAAAGAAATCAGTAAGAACATTTAAGAGAAATCATGTACAAATCAAAGATTCACAGAGATATTCAAACTCAACACAATATTGAACAAACACTGACACTTAGGCCTATAAAGCATGATAGACATGGAATTCTGAGAACCCTAAGCAGGTAAACAAAGGGTCGAAGCCCTAGCCAAAAAAAATTGAAGCATGGAACTCAAATTAAAAAGGAAACCAAACATTCGTAACACGAGCAAACACAAAAAAACACGTAATACTCCAGAAAAGTAGAAGAAGCGATTTTGACAGAGGGGTCAAAAACCCTAACTTTGAAAAAGATGAGAAATCATAGGAAAACATAAGATAATCAGAGATTGAGTGAAAATTAGAGTAAAAAAACAGAGAATCAAACTGCAAATCATTTTAAAAGCACAAAAATTAAAGAGACTGGAGTAGAAAATTAGGGTTTGCAGACGAGTTAAAGAAAGGCAGATTCTGGCCGTGAAACTCATCCATTACACAATATGGAGCATTATCGTGTGAAAACCATCGGAGGAAAGCCGACAAAGACTCAGGTGAGCTTCAATCGAGCGTATTTTATGGCAGAAGCCCCTGGGCTTCATGTTTGAGAAGGAAATAATGAGATACAGTACCATGGTGTGTGGTGATCGAGAGGAATGAGGGTGGAGGTGGCCGGAATGGCAAGGAAAGCCATCGGAGGAGAGAGAGGATCGAAGATTCTAGAGAGAACTCAGATACGAGGGGTTAGAGAGAGAGACAGACGTTTCAGAAATGAGGGGAGGGGTTAGGGTATATAGGTTTTAATTTAGGAAATTTAAACTGGGCTCAACGGCTCAGATCAAATCTAGGCTGGGTCGGATTATTTGATGGGTCATCTAATTGGGCTAAAATTAGGCTGACATGGGGGGTTGAATTTGGGCTATGTTTTAAATAGAATCTGGCTATAGTTTAAATAGCCTCGTATTTCTAATTAATTTTATAAAATAGCTAAAATAGTTTAAAAGCAAAATTGAAAGCATATAACTAATTAATAACATATAAATATTAATCTAAAAATATTAGAAATAATTTTATAACTATAAAACACATTTAATTGCAAGATATGACATAATTGCAATTTTATGCATTTAGCTTTCAAAATCCAAATGACTTTGTAAAAAATGTGCAAAAATCACACAAATTATATTTTGTCGTAAACTTGAGAATGAAACACATTATTTACTAAAACTAATAATTTGGAAATAATTTTGGCCTTTATATTGTCGAAAATAGTCATTATATTGATTTCAAAAACCTCTAAAATTAAGGAAAATACTAAAATTTCCAGGCATGCTTATATATGCATACATATACTATTTTGAAAGTCATTTGGGTGCAATATATATATATATATATATATATATATATATATATATATATATATATATATGGAAAAATTGGGTATCAACATCTGCCCCTCTTTACCCGAGGAGGATGAAAGAGCTATCAGGTAAAGATAAGATGACCAATTTTGACCGGAATTGCGATTATAAGAGGATTTTGATCGCGCTCCAATTTCTGAGCTGCCTACATATCCCTTGTTTTACAGGAATCAGGCTATGTGTAGTTCAGGGATCATTGGCGGAATATGCCGATGGAGGTTTGAAATAACGGACGCGATGTCTAGATTCGAAAGGGATTTGTATGTTGGACGAACTGTCGAGAACTGGAGCAGGATCACCCCTACTGAGACGACCGCGAGCTAACTGGAACACCTGCAAATGGGCGATGCGCATACATATTTCCTTGTTTAAACGTGATGCAAATTCCCATTGGACCATGAATGTTCGTCCTTAGACTGTTAGGATGATGTCCTCAGACTATTATGCCCCGGGCCATGAAAAACATAAAAGTAAAGGTTCGTAGGCCATGGAATAATGTTCTAAGGCTATGAAGATGGTGCCTTCGAACTATGACGCCTTTGAACGAGTTGGCGATCTTTCAGCCCATGAGAAAAAATGGAAATCTTTCATCCAGATGAATGCACTGGTGGAGATCTTTCAGTCCAAGCGAGAATTTAGAATAAAGTGCGATATTTCAGCCAGATGAGAATTTCACATGCAGGCAACGATGTTTCAGCCAGTCGAAAAATAAAGCGGCGATATTTTAGCCATGCAGGGCGTAGACAATGATTAGTCTCGAAAGGCAGATGATAGCCTTATGCAATATGGAGCTAGAGTTTTAACCTCGAGAGGTAGAGATTAGTCTTGTGCAATGCAGGTTGCAAATGGAGACAGAGCTTATTCTTGAAAGGCAAATAAGAGCCTAATGCAAATGGAGATAGAGCCTAGTCTCGAAAGGCAGATAGTAGCCTTATGCAGAATGCGAATGGAGACAGAGCTTAGTCTCGAAAGGCAGAAGATAGCCTTATGCAAGATGGAGGTAGATCTTAACCTCGGAAGGCATATAATAGCCTTATGCAATGCAGGATGAAGACAAAGCTTAGTCTCGAAAAGCAGAAGACAACCTTATGAAAGATGGAGGTAGAGCTTAACCTCGGAAGGCAGAGAATAGCCTTATGCAAGATAGATGTAGAGCTTAACCTCGAAAGGTAGAGAATAGCCTTATGCAGTGCAAATGTGTAAAGGAGAAGATACTAGCGATTTCCTAACTGCTGGGAAAATACCGGATGTAGACAGTATGCCCTTGTGAAGTTAGCGAGAATTTCCGACTTTGTAGAGCAAATGCATTGTTAACTTGTGTCCCAAATTCCTGCATCCAACGAAAAATCATGAGTTCTGTAAATGGAGAGGTTAGTTTGTATCTCTCGGCTCGGGACGCCCTGTGCCATTCGGGGTAGCGTTGCTAAATGCTAGTAATCCGAATGATTTTATGCAAAATTTAACAAACATGATGCAAATGTATATATATTTAATAAAGAGAAGAATAGTTTTGTTTTATGATGAACCAACAACTGCAACGGGGTTCAAGACACGGTGACCTCGTTTGCTCCGAAATTTTGAGGTTTCTCCTCAAAATCTGCCCCAGTTTTTGGGCTGGTGCTACTGGTGGATGTGCTGAATAACCAAACGCAAAACAGTTCTAGAATATTGAGGGTCCTCCTCAAAATTTTGCCCCAGTTTACTGGGTTGGCGCTGATAAAGAGACTGAAAAACTTACTTCGGAATTTTGAGGGTCTTCCTCAAAATTCTGCCCCAGTTCCAATAGCGGGGGAAAATGGAGTTTTTATTAAAATGTGACTGAACCCATAGGGTTGCCTACACATCCCCTCTTAAACGGGAATTAGGTCAGGCGTAGTTTAAATTACTTCATAACGGAAATCAAAATTATCAAATGTAATATCTCTTCACCGCGTCTGAGTTGATAGGCTTCGACCAAATTTCTCCATCCATTTCTGCGAGAATAATGGCTCCTCCAGTCAGAAACCGATGGACCATGTACAGACCATGTCAGTCGGGAGAAAATTTACCTTTGGCTTCATCTTTATGTGGAAATATCTTCTTCAACACCAGCTGCCGCGGTATAAACTTCCTTGGTCGAACTCTCTTGTTGAAGGCTCTGGACATTCTGTTCTGATATAATTGACCGTGATAGACAACATTCATTTTCTTCTCGTCGATGAGGGCTAACTGCTCGTAGAAACTATTAACCCATTCCGCCTCATCTAATTCAGCTTCTTGTATGACTCTTAAGGATGGAATATCTACTTCAGCGGGAATGATCGCCTCTGTTCCATAAACCAGCATGTAAGGAGTGGCCCCGGGTGATGTGCGGACCGTGGTGCGGTAACCCAATAAAGCGAACGACAATTTCTCATGCAACTGCTTGTGCTTTTCAATCATTTTCCTTAATATCTTCTTGATGTTCTTATTGGCCACTTCTACAGCTCTGTTCATCTGAGGTCTGCAAGCCGTAATGTTCTTATGTCTGATCTTGAATGTTTCTCACATTGCTTTCTTTAGGTCGTTGTTGAGGTTAGAGCCATTTTCGGTAATGATTGATTTTTGAACCCCAAACCAGCAAACCATATGATCTCCGACGAAATCTGCAACTACCTTCTTGGTGACTGTCTTGTATGATGCTGCTTCGACCCATTTGGTAAAATAATTGATTTTTTCTAGGATGAACCTCTGCCCATTTGACGCGGCTGGCTCAATTGGTCCAATGACGTCCATAACCCAAGCGACGAAGGGCCATAGTGAGCTTGTTGTATTAAGCTCGTTTAGTGGCACCTTTATCATATCTGCATGCACCTAGCATAGGTGGCATTTTCGGACGTATTGAATGCAATCCATCTCCATAGTCATCCAAAAATAACTTCCTCGAAGTATCTTCTTTGCCAAAATAAAACCATTCATATGCGGTCCACAAGTCCCTGCATGCACTTCTTCCAATAGTCTGGTTGCTTCTTTTTCCTCGACACACCTTAATAGTCCCAAATCAGGAGTCCTCCTATACAGGATTCCTCCGTTGTGAAAGAAATTATTGGACAATATCTGAAGTGTTCGTTTTTTAGTAGCATTGGCAAGCTTTGGGTACCTCCCTGTTGTCAAGTATTCCCTGATATCGTGGAACCAAGGTTTCCCGTCGGCTTCTTCCTTGACGTGAGCACAATAAGACTGCTGGTCGTGAATCTTGACCGGAATGAGATCAATAAAAATTTTATCCGGATGCAGGATCATGTATGATAAAGTGCCTAAAGCATCGGTGAACTCGTTCTGTGTTCTAGGAACATGATGGAACTCCATCTTTCTGAATCGTTTCCTCAACTCCTGCACATGGTGTAGATAGGGGAGTATCTTGGAATTTTTGGTTGCCCATTCCTCTCGAACCTGATGAATGAGTAGGTTCGAATCTCCGATCACTAGCAGTTCCTGAATATTCATGTCAATGGCCAGATTGAGCCCTAAGATGCAGGCTTCGTACTCGGCCATATTGTTGGTACACTGGAATCTGAGCTTGGCGGACACCGGGTAATGCTGACTAGTTTCTAATACAAAAACCGCTCTTATACCCACTCCGTTGAAGTTTGTGGCTCCGTCGAAAAACATCCTCCACCCATCATAGGATTTTGCAATATCTTCTCCTATTAAGGTTATTTCCTCATCAAGAAAGTACATCTTTAAGGGCTCGTATTCTCGTTCTACAGGATTCTCGGCGAGGTGTTCTGCTAGGGCTTGTCGTTTGACCGCCTTCTGGGTAACATAAATGATGTCAAATTCACTTAATAAATTCTGCCACTTGGCGAGCTTGCCAGTAAGCATGGGCTTCTGGAAAATATATTTCAATGGATCTATCCTGGATATGAGATGAGTGGTGTAAGCGCAGAAATAATGCCTCAATTTCTGAGCTACCCAGGTTAAAGCACAACAACTGCGCCTCTAATAAGGAATACTGAGCCTCGTATGGGGTGAACTTCTTGCTGAGGTAGTAGATCGCCTTCTCCTTCCTTCCCGTTTCGTCATGTTGTCCCAAAACACAACCAAATGGCCCATCCGATATTGCAAGATAAAGCAATAGAGGTCTCCTTGGCTCAGGTGGAACCAAGACGGGCGGCATTGACAAGTATTCCTTGATTCTGTCGAAAGTTTTTTGACAATCATCAGTCCAATTAGTGGTGGTATCTTTCTTTAGCATCTTGAGGATGGGTTCACAAATGACAGTGGACTGAGCTATGAATCGGCTGATGTAGTTGAGCCTTCCCAGAAAACTCATTACCTCTTTCTTGTTCCTTGGCGGTGGAAACTCTTGAATGGCTTTGACCTTTGGCGGAGCCAGTTCTATTCCTCGGCGACTCACAATGAAACCCAATAATTTTCCGGCCGGGACCCCGAATGCACACTTGGTGGGGTTCAGTCTCAGTTTCTATCTCCACAGTCTGTTGAAGAATATTCTCAAATTTTCCATGTGATCTGTAGCTTTTTTGTATTTAATGATGATGTCGTCCACATATACCTCGATCTACTTATGTATCATATCATGAAAGATTGTGGTCATGGCTCTTATGTAAGTAGAACCAACATTCTTTAGACTGAAAGGCATCATTATGTAACAATACATTCCCCATGGCGTGATGAATGCCGTTTTCTCTGCATCCTCTTCATCCATCCATATCTGATGGTACCCAGCAAAATAATCGACGAATGACTACAGATTATGCTTGGCGCATCTATCGATCAATATGTGTATATTTGGCAAAGGAAAGTCATCTTTAGGACTGGCCCGGTTGAGATCCCGGTAGTCGACACAGACTCTAACATTCCCATCCTTCTTTGGCACCGGCAGAACATTGGCCTACCATGTTGGATACTCCACTACTCTGAGAACTCTGGCTTTGACCTGCTTGGTGACCTTCTCTTTGATTTTCAAACGCATATCTGGCTTGAATTTTCTGAGTTTTTGCTTGACCGGCAGACATGTAGGATCTGTTGGCAGCTTGTGAGCGACGATAGACGTGTTGAGGCCGGTCATATCATCATAGACCAGGCGAATATGTCCTCATACTCTTTTAAAAATTCTATGTATTCTTCCTTTTTTGATGGTGACAAGTGTATACTGATTTGTGTTTCCTTGACATTTTCTGCATCTCCCAGATTTATGACCTCAGTTTCGTCTAAATTGGACTTAGATCTGTTCTCAAAATTTCTAACTTCTTTAACAACCTCTTCTGGTATTTTGTCCTCTTCTGAATCTATGTCTGTTTGTCACATAGTCTCGTTGCACGTTACAGTCGTTGATTTATCATCAAGATATGTAATAGTAATGCTGTGTAAAACAAAGTAAACGATAAAGAAAATAAATGAGAGGAAAATATAAAGATAAACTTGGAAAATGCTTTTGATTAAATTCATAATTGTCTAAAAAATCGGAGCTCTTTTTCAAAAGTAAAGACAATGCTGAAAAGTAAAATCAACTATAGCTAAAGTGTGATGCATGTGTTTCGTTTAGCCTTGCTACCCTGAGGCTCTACGGCCACTGGTGGTCCTGATTGACCAGTTAGTAAGGTGTTCTCCCAGGTTCACATCTTGAATGGAAGGGCTTTCCACCCTTTCCTCCTCGAAGGTAACACAACAATCCATATCATCCTCCAGAAACAGGTTCTTCATGGTTGCTAGCGTCTCATCTTCCTCTGATATGACATCAGCAAGCTGAAAGGTCTACTCTAACTGAGGTAAGGGTGCTCCAGTGGGTAGTAGGGACCGCGCCATGGTGGCGACCAATGATGGAACTCCTCCCAAGTGTATTCATAACCCAGACCAAAAGTGGTTCCATGCTTCTTCAACTGGATGGGCTTGGTGATACCCTGGAGATTCTTCCAAGACCCTTTCCGGGCTCGTATCCGCTCCAATTCAAAATTCTCTCGATTTTGCTATCCAACCTTTTATCCTTGTCAATGGCATTGACCCGCTCGATGTGATGGTACGTTTTTCCACCTATTCTCCTTCTTCCTCTGATCATTGGGATAGCCTGGAGACTGTATATGGGATTACTACCATTGCCGTGAATGATTACTTCTTGATAATTCCACACAAATTTCACAGCTTGATGTAATGTTGACGCCACAGCCCCAACGGCGTGGATCCAGGGTCGTCCTAGCAACAAGTTATATGACGTTGGTACATCAATGACTTGGAACTCAATGTCGAACCAGGTGGGCCCTATCTACATGCATAAGCTAATATCTCCAATGGTGGACCTTTGAGATCTATCAAAAGCTTTAGCCGTCTTTGATCTCGTGCAATCCCTTGCCCGATGTCCTGAGAATGACCAACGGACAAATGTAGAGGCTGGATCCCCCGTCGACTAGAATCCTGGTGATAAAGTGATCCCCGCATTGCGCAGTGATGTCCAACGCTTTGTTGTGACCAAGCCCTTCCGGTGGTAGTTCATCTTCGTGGAAGGTGATCTTATGGCTTTCCAGTATTTGTCCCACCATGTTTGCCATTTCGCCTCCCATTGTGTTGCTGGGAACAAATGCCTCACTTAGTATCTTCATTAAGGCATTTTGATGTGCCTCAGATCTTTGTAGGAGGGCTAGAATAGAAATCTGCGCTGGTGTCTTGTTCAACTGTTCAACGACCGAGTATTCTTTAGCATGTATCTTTCTCCCGGGGTCGTCAGGTCCGATTTCAACAGGACGTCCAGAGGCCTGCTTGCTGGACTCAGCTAAATGTTCTGGCGTGTATACCCTGCCTTTTCTAGTAATGCCTTGTACGACAGTTGCTTCTCTAGAATACATCTTTCCCTTTCTTCTATCCTCAGCGGTGTAATCCTAAGGTATAGCATTTGTTTGGAACGGGGTCATGTATGTCATGGAGACTGGAATAGGTCCTTTGGGAGGCAACACATCAACTTCAAACAGTGTAGGTGGTTTCGGAATTTCGAACTCAACCTCAATTAGTTTCGGTGCCTTTGCGGAAAGTACTTCAAATTCGAGTGTCATGGATTCATTTACCACGTCGCCCTCAGAGGGCTGAATCTAGACGACAATGGGATTGAGAGTAACCATTGGCTTTTTAGGCTTATCTTCTTCAGCTGTTAATCCGATTAACCCCTTGGGGTCCCAATCATCTTTGATCTCAATCATGTGGATGCCTCCACCCTTGTGGTCAGGTAGGGGGTTGTTGCGGACATTAGGAGCAGGCTTCTTTGCTATAATAATCTTGTTGTCAATCAAATTCTAAATCTTGTCTTTTAACGAGCGACACTCGTCAATGGTAAGACCCTTCATCCCGGAATGGTATGCGCAAGTCTTGTTTGGGTTGATCCACTGGGAAGGGTTTTATGGAGTTACGACTGGGATAGGGGAAACGTAGAATGCAGCTTTGAGGTTCTCATCAATTGGTCAATCGGCTCGGCTATGGTGGTGTATTGTCTAGGAGGTTTGCGGTCAAAGCTTGGTCTAGGTCGAGGGAAATTTTGGCGAGTAGGCGGTGATGGGTAGTGAGAAGGTTGGGAGTTATATACTTGGTATACAGGTGCAGGTTGGGAATATCTGGGTGAGGCGGGTTAATATGTGGGTGGTGGAGGTGATCTGTAAGAAGGGGTGGAATTTGGTAAGTGGGTGGTGGTGCTTGGTAATTTGGGGTAGGCTGAATGTGAGTGGAGCTGAGGGATACGTTTAGTACTTCATGGGAGAGTTGTTTCTTTGCGCAGCCATCACGAAATTTACATCCTTCTTCTTTGTCGAGCCACCAGACTGTAGAGCCTTATTGGTGGCTTGCAATGCCTCGAGGTTAGTGACCATACCGTTCTTGATGCCTTCTTCAGTCCTTTCTCCTAATTTGATGATATCGAAGAACTTTTGACCCTCAATTAGCATCAATCTTTCGTAGTATTGTGGATCTTGAGCACGGACAAAGAATATGTTCATTTGTTCTTCTTCCAAAGCCGGTATGGCCTTAGCAGCTTTCGACCTCCAACGAGTATCATACTCGCGAAAGGTCTCTGTAGGCTTCTTCTTAAGATTCTGGATATAGAACACATCTGGTGTATTCTCAGTGTTGAACCTGAATCGATCCATGAAATCAGAAGCCATGCTTACCCAGCTAGTCTATTTCTTCGCATCCTGGATAATATACCAGGATAAGGCATCACCTTCAAACTCCTCATGAATAGCTTCATACGGATCTTCTCATTCCTAGCGACTCCTACTAGCTTGTCACAATACATCCTTTAAGTGAACCCTGGGATCCCCGGTACTGTCGAACAATTTGAACTTGAGAGGTTTGTACCCATCCGGGAGCTCAACATCTGGTTGAACACAGAGATCTTCGTAATTCAACCCTTCAACACCCTTGTTACCTTCGAAAACCTGAATCCGGTTTGTCAACTTCTTTATCTCAACGGCCAAACTCTAAATGAAGGAACCTTTGTCGTCTGACTCGGCCACATTGGTGATTGGCTGACCGTAATGTTTTATAGTATCCACAAAGACATGAGTGTTCTGGTTATCTGTGGTATTTTGGGGCTATGGGATAAGTAGTGGAGCATTGTTGCCTGTGTTGCGGACTTGGGTCTGGGCAGGCTAGGCTGGTGGCGGTGGTTGTGATTTGTTGGCATTAGCAGCAACAAGAGTTATCAACAGACTTGCCAAGTTCCGGACTGGTTCCAACTCTTTTCGAAACCTCACCAAGGTTTGCTCAAGATGAGCAGCAGTTTCTTTGGTGATTGAAGCTTCTCCGACTTCCTTCCTAGAATTGATATCTTCCATTTAGTTGTTGTTCCTGTTTCTGGGAGGACTCAGAGGAGGAGGAGGTAGAGGACCCTTTGATCTTGTGGAGTATGCTGATAGTTCCAGAATGCACGAACTAACCTTTGGGTAGGGGAATAAAAATAAAAGAAAAAAGCCAAAAAGTTAGTGCGGATTTTGATAAATAATATTGCAATATTTAAACACATTGTGCGGGAATATAAATCGCTTTCTAATTTGGGTGCCTCATTTGTGCCCGAGGTAGGCCTAGCGACAAGTAAAATTTGGAGAACTTGTAATTCTAAATGCCTCATTTTATTGATAAAATAAGACTATTCCCAAAACAACACTAACTGAAATATAACTAATGGCCATTGGCCTTATTACATCATTAAAGCAAAAGAAAAGACTCCTAACTACTTGGTCCCAGTAGGACCTTCCCCAGATTCGGTATTCTTGCCTCCCTCGTACAGCTGCATCAACTTGCGCATTCCTAATAGTAGGTAGGCTCGAGCCAAATGTCCGCATGTGCTTCCCTCAACATTCTGACAGTCTTCGATCCTTTGCAAGTACTTACCTTCCAATTCTACGAAACCTTGTTCCACATACCCCAGACGGTTGTTGGTGTTGACAGTCATATCCTTCCACTCGTTGATTAGCTTCTCCTGGGCTTCCTATATTTCCTGATGTTCATTCTCGCATTCTCTCATTCTATTGCGTAATTGATTGTATTTGAATTGCATTCAGCTTTCTCATCAATAATTCTGTGACCATGGGTGAACCCTGGGCGACCCAAACCAATGTGATCATCTTCTAACCAACCTTTGTAGTGCAACACACACCCGGCATGAAACATGTCTAGTTCAATAGAATCCTTCCCTAGAACAAGCTTGCAGTGCCACATATGCTGAGCATGACACCTATGCAGGCTATCATCATTTTGAAAGTCAGCCTTGAAGTGACTCATTTTTTTTATCCTGGGTATGATTTGTTTATTTTCAGCTTGCCTCATCACTCAGATGGGGACATAAGGATGAGTTCCCCTCAGGCCAATGAGTATGAGTAACGGTGCATCTCGGGACCGGACAATGAACTCCCGTTTCAGGAACCACTCGAACATCCATTGAATTTGCTCTTCTTTTAGATTTTCGAATAACAATACCCATCCACTAGTGCCCTCTGGCTGAGCGAACATTATGGGCATGAAGTTCATTCGCTTTGGATGATAAAAATGCGATATAGTCATCCCAATCTCTGCGTATGATTTCCTGTCTGTAATTTCCTTTCTAAAGGTGTTCTATGAGCCATAGTTGAAGTAGTAAGTTACAACCCTCAAAATGTGGAGCCCCTTGCTGACACTCCCCCAAGGCTCAATAGATTTCCGCAATGATCATAGGTATGCTGAATGATTGCCCGTCGATTCCTTCCATCAAAGTCTTAGTAACCATGGCTAGTCTGGTGTGGATCCTAGCCTTCTTCATAGGGAAAATTATCATGCCCAAGAAACAAAACATAAACACAAACACCCTTCTATGTATGTGCCCCAAAGAGATGAGGGAGAATTCATCCATGTAGGTGCGATATGACTTACTGTGGCCGTATTCTCATATGGGAAGTTGAATGATATGTAAGAGTCCTTCAAGCAAGAAAGGGTGGGATTTTTCTTGAGTCCCATCATTTTAAGAAAACCTCTACTTTTGCGATTCTTCGGCATGAGTAAACCCGGCCTTTCCCAAGGGATGCCAGCTAGTCCCCCTATTTCTTCTAGCAAAGGGGTCATCTCCAAATATCCAAAACGGAACACTGATCGATCACCATCCCAAAACAAAGTGGCGGCCTCAATGATTTTGTTGTTGGGTTGGATTTCCAAAAGCGAGGGCAAATTCCCTAAGTGCTTATGGACGAGGGTTTAATCACTGCTATGAAGATCCTCCCACCAGCTTAGCAACCTTGGATGAATGTTGGATACCATACCGAATCTGGGGACCTCGTACCTCATTTCTGCAAAATAAAGTGTTAGACCCTTAACCCCACTAGACTCGACTATTTTAATAAACAATTAGCAAAAAGCATTCAGTTCTCCAAATAAATGCACATAAAGTGAAGGTGTCCGTTGGGGTTTCAGGAAACCCAATGGACTTTGGTTTAGGCTATCTTAATGAGTCATTATGCAGACAACATGACTGACTCGGCTAGGGTTGACCATGATGCATGAACAGTATAACATAATAAGGTTTCTACTTTTGAAGTGCTAGACAAGTTACCCTTGAGCGGACAACTCAAGAGGGAAAGGCGCGGAACAATCGACTACACCGTTGATCGACTGGTTTTACCGTAAGTATGCCTTTGCTACATTTAGGGGGTTTATAATATTGGAAGCCACTCATTATAAGTGTTGATATAGGATTTGTTTTGGCACAAGTGGAATATGATGTTGAGATGCAATTACAATAATGAAACAAGTTGCATGTATTTTCACGTTCATAAAGATTACAATAGATACTTGAAAATTACAACAAAATTGAAATAAAAGCAGAAATTAAAAGGAAAGAAAAACACAAAGAGTCAAGTTAGTAATTGTGATGAAATAATTAAAACATGATATAAATGCGATTAAAGTAAAAAAATAAAGTCATAAAAGCAAGTAATGGTAAAAGCCTTAAAGAAAATCCCCAGCAGAGTCGCCATGCTGTCGACGCCCCCTTTTTCAACCCCCTAAAAGGAGAAATTGGGTTTACGACATTATGGACAAAACAACTCTTTATTACTGTTTGGGAATTGGGTTACGGAGTTTGAAGAGTCACCACCTAATGATTATAGTGCATTAAGATACTTTGAGAAAAGAAGATTTTGAAAGAAAACCAGAGTTCGGGTAAGGGCTTGAAATCATCTCAAGGGGAAGGTGTTAGTCACCCCTCAAGATCCACTAGTGTGGTTCCCGGCCTTGCTTATATTTGGCTTTAAGAAAGCATAGAAATAGACAAGCAAAGTTTTACACATAAAGAATACGAGCAAGTTGACAAAGAAGGATAGCACAAGTTAAAGGGAATTTAAAGAAAACATTTAAACAACGAAAAAAATAAGGAGGATCCTAGATTTAACTATAATATGGATCATTTGATACAATATCTGCACATATTCCCAAAAATGGGTCGCTTTATGATATTATCGCATCGTCATCATCTTCATATCCTACCCTTCCCACCCGTAAACGTCATTTAAGCGTGTGGATTGGTCACGAAAACTTATTGCGTGCTATTACCCATCCCGTTCTATAGATACTAGATGGCACTTAGGATCACTATTTCAATAAGGTGGGGACTAGGCTGACCCCCTAGGTTCAAATATTAAAATGCTAGGTGATATACAAGAACAAATAGAACTTGCACATAAGGGGAATCATATAAGCATGTAAAAGGCTCAAATATTCCTGTATAGACGAACACATAATTATCACGACTCAAACACATTTAAGGTCTAAGGAAGGAAGAATCTTTCGAAAACTGGAGTATAGATTAAAACAGAAGTTTGGAGGTTTTGCAGAAAAGTAACACAAGAGAAAGCATTTAGAACTTTCAAAGAGGCAGTAGCAGTTTTGGAAATCTGCAGAGGTGTTAAAAAATATTTATGGAACACAGTTTTCGGACGAGTAGAATAGAAGAACAAATTTGAGAGTATTTTAAGAGATTGCAAAAGTATAAACAAAACATGTCAGGTTTTGGACCTTTGAAAATCACAATATTCGGATAGCTTGAAAAATAGTAGCCTAGTGCTAAGAAAATACAGTAGAAGCATTTGCATATATGGTTAGAAAATAGTAGTCCAGTTTTGGACAAGGTAGAAATCTCTTGCATAAGTAATTTTGAAGAAAATAGGGCAAAAGTTTATAAAAATGAGAAAGCTTCAGAAACAGACGAGTTCATGCAGAGGCGGATTAATTCGAACATGACTTAGAGGTGATTATCCCATTTTATCCGGCCTAATGCTTGCCTAGGCATTGTTAACGAATAGTGAGCATGCACATTTGCTTCCAGTTTTAAAGAGAGAGTTGCTAACCTATTTTAACCTAGATTAGCGAAGTACTTGATGATTGCAGATAAAGTCCTAAAGTCATGGTATCTAATGCACGAAAGGTCCTATGAATATGGTATCTAAATGTGAGGTTAATGACTTTATTGATTATTAATTAGTCATGGTTACGAGAATGTACAGAATAACATACTGAAAGTGAGAAGCCTAAGAACATGATTTCTATGTGTGAAGATGCATGTCCTAAAGCATGGTAGCTATTGCACAAGTAAGTAGGTAAAGGCCTATAGGCATGTTTTCTACCCATTCCCTTAACTAAACATGCATAGCCCCCCATATTCACTTTATGTCTCAATATTCTTACAAATTATTACAACCCAGATAAATAAACTACAACAGTGATGAAAGAAAACAAATAAGAAGTTATCTTATGGAGAGCCTCCAGCCAGGCCAAACATCTCCAACCTCACTTCTTTCGAGTTTCACAGCCATTACCAAGGCTTGGGTGCGGCGAAGTTCCCTAAGGGTTCGTTTGAAACCCTAGCCAATATCAAGCACCAAAGTATCATTATTAGACAAGTGCAAGTGTAGATGTTCCAGACTTATGTAACTATGTTCAATGGGTGCTCAAGGGCTCCCAAGGAAATGCTTACACTAAGGGGGCAGAACCTAGTGTTCTAAGAGTAGTGAAGTTGTGATAGGATTGAGAGAATTTAAAATAGTTGAGAGTTAGTTTAGTACCAAGATTTGAGAGACAGTTTGAGAAAATAGTTTAAGAGAGCGAAAGAGTTAAAAGAAGTTCTTTTGAAATCGTTGGTACTAACAAGTTTAAAACAGAGCATCACACAAACATGGGCAAAGGGGAATGGAAAAGATAAGTACAAGGACCTACTCACACACAGACAAACATAGTGAAGGCATGTAATCAGACACAGTTGTAGAACAACAAGGGTTCAGTTCTTACTGCACCTAACCCAAATACACTTAACCTCAGGGAGAGGTTTTAGGCTAATCAAATAGCCAAGCAGACCTGGACACATAGTAGTGATACACAAGGAAAAGTAAACAGACATAGAGACAAGGAATGGGGTAAGGGGAACATGTTAAACTAAACTAAGTAGACTAGTATGTACATGCTAGTGACAATGAGAACAGCAGAACCATTGATAAAAGCAGACAAGGAACAAGATGAAGTGCATGACTAACAAAAGCATATTGTTTTAGGGACTATACACTAAATAGATAGCATACCAGTTGCAGAGAAATAGAGCCCAAAGAGCAATAGTGTATAGAGGAACAAGGTGAGCAGAGAGTGTGAGCAGCAAAGAGAATAACAGTGTGCAGTAGCAGTGTGAGAATAGCAGTAGCAGCAAACCCAAGTAAACAAAGCAACAGAACCCAATAATGTAGAAGTAATCAACCCAGGCTACTCAATCTTGGCTTTCAGCCGATTGAGTGTTCAAATAAGAGAATCAGAAGGTATAGAAATACCAGAGAAAGAATTCAGAGAGTTTGAAATTGTGAGAGATATGCAATGTGTGTTGGTGTGTTTCAAAGAGAATGGGGGAGGGTACTTATAGTACTAGTAACGAGTACACAAATAAGGCAGCAATCATTAATTAAGGAAACAATGTTAATCAAAATCCAATTAGGATTAGGACTCCCCTTTAACTAAGGAGTCAAAAACAAACGGTAACAAACATTGGTTTAAAAAAAGGAAAAGAATCAATTAACTACTGTGTTTACCTTAGTAAGAGTAGAAAGTATATAATATACCATAAGGGTTAGATACATAACAGCTTAAGTTAGGAAAGTATACTGAAGGCTGTTTATGCACAAATATGGTAGGGAAATATAAGCCAATTCTACCAATTAGTCAAAGAATCTCGGACAAGACCTAAAAATCAGAGAGAATTGATTCTATGTAAGGAAAGCATACCCAAGTATGGAAACAATTCAAAAAAATCAGTAAGAACATCTAAGGGAAATCATATACAAATCAGAGATTTAAAGAGATATTCAAAATCAACACAATATTGCACAAACACTGAACACTTAGGCCTATATAACTTGATAGACATGGAATTATGAGAACCTTAAGCAGGTAAACAAAGGGTCGAAACCCTAGCCAAAAAAAATTGAAGCATGGAACTCAAATTAACAAGGAAACCAAACACTCGTAAGACGGACGAATACAAACAAACACATAATACATCAGAAAAGTAGAAGAAGCAATTTTGACAAAGGGGTCAGAAACCCTAATTTTGAAAAAGAGGAGAAATCATAGGAAAACTTAAGATAATCAAGGATTGAGTGAAAATTAGAGTAAAAAAATAGAGTATCTAATTGAAAATCATTTTAAAAGCACAAAAATTAAAGAGACTGGAGTAGAAAATTAGGGTTTGCAGACGAGTTAAAGAAAGGCAGAACCTGGCCGTGAAACTCATCCATAACACAATATAGAGCATCATCATGTGAAAACCATCGGAGAAAAGCCGGCAAATACTCAGGTGAGTATTTCATGGAAGAAGCCCCTGGGCTTCAAGTTTGAGAGAGAAATAACGAGATACAGTACCATGGTGAGTGGTGGTCGAGAGGAGTGGGGGTGGAGGTGGCCGGAATGGCAAGGAAAGCCATCGGAAGAGAGAGGATCGAAATTCTAAAGAGAACTCAGAGATGAGGGGTTAGAGAGAGAGACATGCATTTCAGAAATGAGGGGAAGGGTTAGGGTATTTAGATTTTAATTTAGAAAATTTAATCTGGGCCGTTGATCTCATTTGATCAACGGCTCAGATAAAGTCTACGTTGGGTTGGGTTATGTGATGGGTTATTGGGTCGGATTATTTCGTAAACTGGGTCGTCTGATTGGGCTAAAATTAGGCTGACATGGGGGGTTGAATTTGGGCTATTTTTTAAATCGAATCTAGTTATAGTTTAAATAACCTCTTTTTCCCAATTACTTTTATAAAATAGCTAAAATAGTTTAAAAGCAAAATTAAAAGCATAGAACTAATTAAAAACATATAAATATTAATCTAAAAATATTAAAAATAATTTCATAACTATGAAACACAGTTAATTGCAAGATACGCCATATTACAATTATGTGCATTTAGCTTTCAAAACTCCAGATGAATTTGTAAAAACTGTGAAAAAATTACACAAATTATATTTTGTTATAAATATGAGAATGAAATACATTATTTACTAAAAATAATAATTTTGAAATAATTTTGGCATTTATATTGTCGAAAATAATCATTAAATTGATTTTAAAAACCTCTAAAATTAAGGAACAATACTAAAATTTCCAGGCATACTTATATATGCATACATATACTATTTTGAAAGTCTTTTGGGTGCAAAAGATATATATAGGGAAAAATTGGGTATCAACAATTGGCTCAAAGCCAGTGGCGCTGTGGAAGCAGCAAACAATAACATCAAGAAGATTTTCAGAAAGACAATCCAGAGCTTAAGACAAAGGCATGGACAATTATCTTTTTCCTTATCGGGATATCGCACTACAGTGCGCACATCAGTAGGAGCAACCCCGTACTTGTTGGTTTATGGGACCAAGGCTGTGATACCGGCAGAAGTAGAAATTCCTTCGCTATGGACAATTATTGAAGCAGAGATTGAAGATAGTGAATGGGTTAAAACTCGATTGGAGCAGTTGACCTTAATTGATGAAAAGTGAATGGCTGCGCTCTATCACGGGCATTTGTATAAACAAAGAATGGCCCGTGCTTACAACAAGAAGGTGCGGCCCAGAAAATTTGAAGTAGGTCAACTGGTGTTAAGACGCATTCTTCCCCATCACCAGGAAGAAAAAGGAAAATTTGCTCCTAATTGGAAAGGCCCGTACATCATCAGGAAGATATTGCCAAGATGAACATTATATTTGGGTGATATTGAAGGAAATGATCTTGAAATTGCTGTGAATGCGGATGCAATCAAAAGGTATTATGTATGATTTTGCTTTGGTGATATATTTGTGCACTTGAAATGTTGAAGGCTTTTATTCACGCTACCCAAACACTATCAACCCTCTTGCAAATCCTTTAAGCCAGTTACATTTCCTTGGCTACCTGTTTTGGAATCCAGAAGCACTATTATAAAAAGAAAAAAAAATTCTTGAACTACGTCTGACTTGATTCTGAAAGGATGCGTAGGCAGCCTCTTTCTGGGGTTCGGTCACTCCAAAACAAAAATCCAATTTTTCCCGAAAGTAAAATTGGGCAAATGTTATAATGGTTCGACCATGAGCCTACCAAACAGTTCCAAAGTTGTAATTTCATCCAATTTCTTTTTACCAAAACCGAGTACAAGTCTTTTGGATCAATTCCCAAAGGCGGGGGAAAGTAGAAAAAATATTATTATTGAAAGCCGATGCATTCTAAATTGATAGAAATAAATGAGAGAGTCTTATCGGTGAAAACCTTGGGGCACCATGAGGCGACATGAGTTAGAGAAACCACAAATGAGAGAGCCCTTTAGTGAAAACTCGCAAAGAGCACTATCGGGCAATGGTGAGAAGAGAAATGAGAGAGGTCGATTAGCGAAAACCCGTATAAAGGCGCTATCAGCCAAAAAGAGGATTTCACCACTAAAGGTCTTGGCAGGGTTCCCTGGTTTGGAAACATAGATCCGTTTGGTTCATGAGAAAATGCAAGTTCGTGAGGATCAGACATCCAGTCCAAGAAGCATGTCATGTCAGTTTGAAGCCAGCATGCACCCCAGATAAGGGACTCTTCTATTTCAAATTCATTTTTTCCCGCTCTTTGTTTACCTTTCCTTGAATCCCTTTCGGCTTAACCCTAATTTCTGGGACTGTTACAAACAAAAGGTGGCAGGACTGATTTTATAGGGCTCCGCCTGGCAAAATCCAAAGAGAATACCCAGCCTAAGAGGATGTGGCAGTCCGATCCCGACTGACCAGGGTAGTTGATGCTTTCAAAGTAAAAACATTGGGAAAGAAAGAAAAATCAAAAGTAAAGGCCCTAAGAACAGAATAAAGTGAAAGGTCAGAGCCCACACGGGCAACTCATCTTGAAATCCAAAATTTAAGCCTTGTCAGAGAGTCCTCCTCAAGACCAGCAAGTAGCAAAGTTCTCAACAGAAGTGGGGCGAGATCAAGCAATTGAAATAACCAAGGCCAACGAACCAACCACAATTTCAAACTGACAATTGTTCTTTTTTTTTAAATTGAAATAGGTACAATCCAAAGCAGCCATGCAAGAAGCAGGTGCAACTAAAAGAAAGAAAAGTGTGCAAGTGCTAAAACAGCTTTGCAACAAATAATTAATTCAAAAGGGAAGTTTCCTCCAAGTTCTTTCCTGTGTTTATCAAAATAAAGAAAAGAGATTACAAAAGAAGAAAATCCCAAAAGAGGTTAGTTTAGAATTCTAAATACCATCCTGGTACTTCCTAGCCAACGTTAGGGCTCCAATACCTGACTTGAGCAGTTTTTCCTTAGCCAACATTAGGGCTCCAATCCCTGAGTTGAGCGAGCTTTTCGTTAGCCGACATTAGGGCTCCAATCCCTGAGTTGAGGAGTTTTGTTTAGCCGACTTTAGGGCTCCAACCCCGGAGTTGAGCGAGTTTTGTTTAGCCGACATTAGGGCTCCAATCCCTAAGTTGAGCGAGTTTTGTTTGACCAATATTAGGGATCCAATCCCTAAGTTGAAATTTTAGACATAGGGCCTCCGTTTCCTAGTTGTCATTGCGAATATTAGGGCTCTAATCCCTAAGTTGAAATTTTAGACATAGGGCCTCCATTACCTAGTCGCCTTTGCCAACATTAGGGTTCCAATTCCTAAGTTTAGATTTTTAGACATAGGGCCTCCATTCCCTTGCCTCCTTTGCCAATATTTGGGCTCCAATCCCTAAGTTGAGATTCTAGAGATAGGGCCTTCATTCCCTAGTCGACTTTGCCAACATTAGGGCTCCAATCTCTAAGTTGAGATTTTTAGACATAGGACCTCCATTCCTAAGTTGCTTTTGCCAATATTAGGGTTCCAATCCATATGTTGAGATTTTTAGACATGGGGCCTCCATTCCCTAGTTGCCTTTAGCCGACATTAGGGCACCAATATCTTAGTTGAGCTATTTTCCTTTAACCGACATTAGGGCTCTAATCCCTTAGTTGAGCACTTAACCTTTAGCCGACATTAGGGCTCCAATCCCTAAGTTGAGCGAGTTTCCTTTTAGCCGGTATTAGGGCTCCAACCCTGAGTTGAGCGATTTTCATTTAGCCGACATTAGGGATCCAATCCCTGAGTTGAGCGTCTTTCTTTTGCCAATATTAGGGCTCCAATCCCTAAGTTGAGAGATTTTCCTTTAGCCAACATTAGGGCTCCAATCCCTGAGTTGAGCGTTTTTCCTTAGCCAACATTAGGGCTCCAATCCCTGAGTTGAGCGTTTTGCCTTTTGCAAACATTAGGGCTCCAATTCCTGAGTTGCGCATTTTAGACATAGGGTTTCCAATCCCCTCATCAATTCCATAGATTTTTATGGCAAATAACTCACGAAATTTTCCTAGTAAAACTGGGGCAGAAAAATTTTGTTTGTTTGTTTGTTTTGTTGTCTGAGCAGGTTTGACCTCGAGGCACAATGATCGAGATGACCTGCGGTGTGAGTCTCAATCCAGAATAAAGAAAAGAAGAAAAGAACAAAAAAATGAAAAGAAATGAGCTCAAATATTGGAGCAAACAAAGGTGCGGATTTCTCAAAATCTGATTGAAGTCACAAGCTCCGCCAATCTCGCTTCGCTCAATGCTACAGAAATAAACAAGCACCTACAACTTGCGAGCATCAAGACTCAGATCGAAGAGTACAAGCAAAATCAGCTAAGACTCAAGATCAAGTTTCAAGAGAATTATAGATAGGAATTTTGTAACTCATTGTTGATGGGCATAACTAGCTTTGCTTTGATGTTCCTTTTGGTGTAATAAGGAGGTCAGTAAGCAGTGGCAACAACAGCAACAACAATAACAGCAAAACCACAGCTTCTGGTAGTCCCAACTACCAAAACTTCCCGAACTACATTAATTTGATTCCTTTCTAGACAAGAATATGTAGAAAACCTTCGAAGCATAGGTTCGGTCAAATCTTTCAAAAAAAAATGCTTTACACGGAGTATTCAAACGAGCAAAAATTGCTCGTATCTGCTCACTTTATCTTTAAACTAAAGCCCTTCGTATTTTCGGACAAAGAGGGATAGCTGTGAGCACGTGATTTTTGCTTCACGAAAAAAAACTACTCCAAAAGAAAATAAAAAAACAAAAAAAAACAAATTTCTTTTATGTACAATTTTGGGAATTTGCGTGGCGTTTGTGGATAGTTATTTGTAGTTTTGTTTGTGAATGTTTATTTTTATTAATTAAAAATATAAAAATTATATTGCGTGTGAATTTAGGATTTTATTCTACTATGAGGAATTAATTAAATCATATTTGGTTTTTAAAAAAGGAAGAAAATCACAAAAATACGTATTTTGTATTTTTATCATTTATTGTCTGATTGTGTGATTTTTGTTTTAATTAGTTTTAATTTTAGATTTTAAGAGTCAATTAGATTTTAATTATTAAGAGTCAATTAGTATTAGTGTTTATAAATTAGGAATTTAAAAGGAGAAAAACATCCCATACCCGGTCAAATTCGAACAGGATTCAAGACGCCCTAAACGACATCGTATCCATAACGCCCCATCCTGATCTTTGATCTCACTTGATCAACGGTCCTGATCACTTCACTCTCAACCATTACCCCTTACCCGACCCGTTAGCGTCTCCTAACCCACCCAATTTAGACCAAACAACCCCGTTTAGGAACTGATTAATTAATGAATTCGAATTAATCCACTGAACTAATCTGAATGGAAGCCATGTGATTGTCAGGCATGCCTGAACTTCATTTTTAAAGTGTCATTTGAATCCATTTTTTTTAGTTGCTGAATGGAGATTGGAGTGGGAACGATATGGGCTGTCAGGCACGCCTGATTCATGCCTGCCCATATTTGTTAGATTAATAAAAGAAAAACACTTTAATAATGAAAAATGGGGCTGTCAGGGGAATCTGACAGGGGAATACATTTCTGTTTGATCCTTGAGTGGAAAAACAGAGGAGAGAATCAGTTTTTAATTGACTAAGTGCTCTAAGAGCTGGAAAAGGAGGCCTGTTGTGATATATAAAAGGGAGGGAGTTTGGAGAGGAAAAAGGGAGTTTTTTTAGAACCTAAAGGAGTCTATTTTGAACCAGTGAAGTGAGTTCATTCTTGATTTCAGTTCTACATAGGAAACAAACAAAAAGCAAAAGAAACCCTAAAATTCCAGAAAAAGGTACTGTTCCATTGTTAAATTCACAGTTAGTTTGAAATTAAGGCCCAATCGAAGCTACTCTAGGATGATTGTGTTAAGCTGTTGGTTTCAGATTTGTCCCAGCTGATTTCGAGTTGGTGTTTGGTTTATTTCCAATTGGTTTTGAGTTGATCTAGAGAAGACGGGTTGATCTGATGGTAAGCAACCCCCACTTCTAACCGAAAGGTTGTGAGTTCGAGTCTCCCCAAGAACAAGGTGGGAAGTTCTTGGAGGGAAGGATGCCGGGGATCTATTTGGAAACAGCCTCTCTACCCCAGGTAGAGATAAGGTCTGCGTACATACTATCCTCCCCAGACTCCACTACGTGGGATTATACTGGGTTGTTGTAGTTGTTGGTTTTGAGTTGATCTGTTTAGCTCTGTTGGTTTTTCTAAACATTTCTGAATCTGTGTGTTTCCCTGGGCTGTTCCTATTGTCCTATACTGCTGAAGTTGCATTGCTGTTACTGATCTGCTGCTGCTGATTTACTCTTCTCCTTCACTGTATTTCATTTCCAGGGACATATTTCAAACTTACTTTGATGTAGCCCTTGAACTGGAAATGGAACAAAGTTTACTCACGAATTGGCTTCCTAATATGTGCTCGTTGGGATCATGATCTGTCAAATATCTATATATATGCTTAGTTTATATGTATTTGTTTAGTTTAGCTTTAATTAATACCAACATGGACAACGGACTGTGAATTAATATTTTATTGCTTTGTCTTAGTAGTATTTGTGCAACTTATTTAGTTTTTGTTGGTCAGTATGTCGAGTAGTTTAATTTGTGCTTAGATGTGAAGGTTACAATTTAAAGAAGAGTGCTGTAAAACTGTACTTCTGCCCAAATTCCTTTTTCTGTTTTGTTTATGAATGAGCTGTGAAACCAGTACAGATGTTTGTCTTCATCCATAAGAAGTAACCAACCTGCTTTTATTACATCACTCTTTTTTTATGCAACACTTGCTCTCTTTCTTTTGAGAATAAAGCTGTATGTTGGCTTTCCTCACCAGTGACATGTTTCGTTAATTAGTGAATCTTTGATTGCTCTGTTTTGAACGTTGGAGTTGTTATTTCGTGAAGATGGAATGTCGTTAATAATTGAATGGGTAGAGATTCTGTTGGATTTTCCTACTGTACATAACTTGAGCACTAATTTCTGCAAGTTCAACGTTCTAATTCCCATTTGTTCTTTTAATTTAGTCCATTTCTTTTGTATTTGGTATGGGCTATATAACTGTGCAGTTTTTGTTTGTTTGCATTCAGGGTGTATTTCATGTGACCCGACTATAATGCCTTCGAATAATAAAGCCCTTTTGAATAAAATAAACGAGCCTCGTCAAATAAAATGCAAAATTGCGGGGCCCTCATTAAATACTTATACTAAAATACTTAGAACTCGAGGCGTGCCGTTTAGTGAATGTTACGGCCTCCGCCAAAATAATAATACGTTAGAATCTTTAGGCACGTATTTTAATAACATTACCTTCTTAAATTCGGGTGCGCGTTAATGTGACCCAAATTCAAATCTCAATGAAGTCGAAATGTGTCAACAACCACGGGTGCATTGATTGCGACGTGGTTCGAGACGCATTTTCACGACGTTGCAATTCTATTAAAAATAATGATAAAAGCGGTTTAAAGTTAATAAAAGTACATAAGTTATAACATGTATTAGAATCAATTAATTAACCATTACAACAATTTAGCGACCGTGCTAGAACCACGGGATCCGGAGGTGCCTAACACCTTTCCTCGGGTAAACATAATTCCTTACTTAGAATTTTTGGTTCGCAGACTTAATTTGGAAAGTCGAATATTTTCCTCGAATTGGGATTCAAGATAAACCGGTGACTTGGGACACCAAAAGCCAAACCTTTCCCAAGTGGCGACTCTGAAATAAATAAATAATCTCATTTCGAAAATGTCACTTAAATTGGAAAAACTCTTCATATACATATTACCCTTCGGGATAGGTGTGCGAAAAGAAGGTGTGACAGCTCTGGCGACTCTGCTGGGGATGACAATCCAAACTTTTGTTTAGGGTTCGGAATTCGAGCTTAGATAAATTGTTGTATTTGGTTATATCTGATTTTCCTACACGTTTCATGATTAATGTGCTAAATGTTTACCACTTTGATATTATCTGAATTGTATATAAACTGTGCCAAAACCCTTCTCTTCTCATCTCAAGGGATATGCTTACTAGTTGACACTCCCTACTGTTAGTGTCATACCTTAAAATAAGAAAGTGGCTGGACAAGTTACTTCGCCGGATGGCCTTTTGGTTCCCGAAAAATTGCCCCTCCTCGATTCGATTTGTCCGCTCGGGTACATAGTCTAGAACACATACTCAGGTTTGAGCCTAGAAAAAATGACTTCATGCAGTTTTACAAGGGGATAGCTTTACAAAAGGGCAAAACACTTTGCTATAAACAATTAGCACTAAGAAATAATGATTGGAGCACCATGCCATGTTTTCTGAAGCTTTGTCCCATGAATTAACCCTCTTCAGCATCAGCTTTCCACCAAGAGGGCCCTTTCCAGCACTTCCAGCTTCAGAAAGTGCTAGGCACACTTTGCCCATGCACCAGCACACTCCAGCACACATCCAGCACATTTTGTTCAAAGCTTTGCACACGTTTTTGCCCTTCAGCTTGCCTTTCCCACGCCCTACCTTGCCTCGTCCGCATTCGATAATGCCATAGCCCGAAGTGACCGAATACTCTTCCTTGGCGCGCATGCCGTACCATGTTGCCTTTCATCCGCCACATTGTTTTCTCAAGCCTTTGTCATGCCTTGTCATTCTAAAGATATTTGCCAGTACTTTGTTCTCAACAGTCGTGTTCATGCGCCCATAATTGGCGCACATGGCGTGCCATGCAACTCTAATTAATTTACGTTGGCGCGCATGCCGTACCATGTCGCCCCAATCCATTTTCGCCGCCTTCTTCAAGTCATTGCCAAGCATATCTTATCGTTCCAAAGACCTCGGCCCACACTTGTTCCTGACAACCCACATGACAATGCCTTCCGCATCGTCCTGCATGATTTTTCGTCCGCACATAGGCCAATTTAGCTAGGCCATCACGCTAAATCCTTGCCACAGCTGTGCCTCGTCAGAGTCAAAGAGTCAGGGGTCTAACAAACCACCCGCACACTTTTAAATCGATGCCCTTGTCGATTCGTCCTATTTGAAAAGCCCCAAGGGGTTGTCAACAAACGCCGCCCCTTTGGCTTCGTGCTGGGACAATGGAATTTGCACCCGCCATTCGATCCTGCTTCTCGGCAGCCAGCATAGAGTTCACCTTTGCTTGCTAATGATCCATTGTATGTCAAAACAATGAATCATGTCAGGGAGGGGATAGTGAGGAGACACTAAGTCGAGGACGATCTTCTCTATTTCAAAGGGGGGAGAATCATAGTGCAACATAGCGAAGGTATACGTCGTGAACTATTGAAAGAGACTCACGATGCCTTGTGGGCGGGTCATCCAGGAATCGAAAGAATAATGGCCCTACTGTCCGGTTATTATTTTTGGCCCAAAATGGAACAAGACGTGGAAGCTTATGTGAAGAGTTGTCTTGTATGTCAGCTAGATAAAACTGAGCAAAAGAAGGAAGCAGGTTTACTACGACCTCTATCAATCCCAGAAGAATCATGCCAATCTGTTTCGATGGACTTTATCAGTGGATTCCCAAAGGTTAATCGATTTTCTTCAATCATGGTGGCGGTTGATAGGTCTTCCAAGTATGATGTTTTTATTGCTGCCCCAACAGAATGTCCTTCAAAAATTTCGGCTGAATTATTCTTCAAAAATGTGGTTAAGTACTTCGGAATGCCGAAGGATGTCATTAGCGACAGGGATGCACGGTTTACAGGCCGGTTTTGGACCTATCTATTTAATTTGATGGGCACAACCTTGAAATTCTCAACAACGAATCATCCCCAAACTGATGGCCAAACAAAGAGAACTAACCATCTGTTGGAAGAATATTTGAGGCACTTTGTGACTGCGAGTCAACGCAACTGGACAGATATGCTAGATTGTGCACAATTCTCTTATAATTTGCACAAGTCTTCAGCAACGAAAATGAGTCCATTTGAGATCATTTTGGGGAAACAACCTACACAACCTTTGGCAATTGCACAACAAAAGACCGGGGGTAAATGTCCAACAGCTTACCATTATGGTTGGGATACACAAGCTATGATCAAAAAGGCGACGGATAGCTTGGCTAAAGCTCAGAGGAGAATGAATAAGCATGCTGGCAAAAACAGGCGTCCACTAGAGTTGAGGGTGGGTGAAAAGGTGCTGTTAAAAGTTACTCCACAACTTTGGAAAAAGATTGACAGTCGAGTTAGGCACCGAGCCTTGGTTTCAAGGTATGATGGTCCGTTTGAAGTTGCCGCTAAAGTTGGTGAAGTTGCTTACCGAATTATTCTGCCGGAGAAATTGAAAATACACCCAACTTTCCATGTGAGTTTTCTGAAACCGTATGCTGATGATCCCGATGACCTGAAAAGGCACAATACCGTGAGAGCTCCTCCTGAGGTATGCACTCAGCTAGAGGAAGACATAGAAAAGGTGCTTGACCACAGGATACTTGGGATGAATAAGAAAAATAGGAGGACAAAATTCTTGGTACGGTGGAAAGGAAAGCCCGAGGCAGATGCGACTTGAGAGAAGGGTGCTTCATTATGGCAGCATGAACAACAACTAGAGGACTATTTGAAATCAGCCTCGATGAGGACGTCGAGTTCAACTAATGGGGGTGGTTTGTTAGCCCCTAATGTTAAGACGTGACAGTTGCTTGAAAGGAACTATGCCAAGGGCTTGTGCATTGCCCCCTGGCATGGTTAGTGGAAGTTTTGTTGAAGTAATGTATGCAGCTGGGATTGTGCCTATGTTGTGCATGACTTGGGCAGGTCAACTAGATAAGGCGTCTTCAGTGATGGGAAGACAATCGTGGTTTCGGGCGGCGGCTATGGAAAAGGAAGATGGAACAATGGGATGACATGTTTGTGCCAAGACATTGTCAAGAGTTCTTGGTAGAATATGATTTCATGTGGGAACATAAGCCGGGAAAAGACAACCAAGTTGCTGACGCACTAAGCTGGAAGAAGGTGTTAGCTGCTGCTTGTTCTCTTACAAGACTTGAGTCTAATTTTTTTTGATAAAATCAAGTCTTGTGCTGCTAATGATCCATTGTATGTCAAAACAATGAATCATGTCAGGGAGCGCACAGTATCTTCACTGTATCGAGGACGATCTTCTCTATTTCAAAGGGGGGAGAATCGTAGTGCCACATAGCAAAGGTATATGTCGTAAACTGTTGAAAGAGACTCATGATATCTTGTGGCCGGGTTATCCAGGAATCGAAAGAACAATGGCCATACTGTCTTGTTATTATTTTTGGCCCAAAATGGAACAAGACATGGAAGCTTGTGTGATGAGTTGTCTTGTATGTCAGCTAGATAAAACTGAGCGAAAGAAGGAAGTAGGTTTACTACAACCTCTGCAATCCCAAAAGAACCATGACAATCTGTGTCGATGGACTTTATCTGTGGATTTCCAAAGGTTAATGGATTTTCGTCAATCATGGTGGTGGTTGATAGATTTTCCAAGGATGCTGTTTAACTGTTGTCCCAACAGAATGTCCTTCAAAAGTTATGGCTGAATTATTCTTCAAAATGTGGTTAAGTAATTCGAAATGCCAAAGGATATCATTAGCGACAGGGATGCACAGTATACAGGCCGGTTTTGGACTTATCTATTTAATTTGATGGGTACAAACTTGAAATTCTCAACAGTGAATCATCCCCGAACTGATGGCCAAACAGAGAGAACTAACCATCTGTTGGAACAATATTTGAGGCACTTTGTGACTGCGAGTCAACGCAACTGGACATATCTGCTAGATTGTGCACAATTCTTTTATAATTTGCACAAGTCTTCAGCAATGGAAATGAGTCCGTTTGAAATCATTTTTGGGAAACAGCATACACTACCTTTGTCAATTGCACAACAAAAGACTGGGGGTAAATGTCCAGCAGCTTACCATTATGGTTGGGATAGACAAGCAATGATCAAAGAGGCGATGGATAGCTTGGCTAAAGCTCAGAGGAAATTGATGGAGTTTGCTGACAAAAACAGACGTCCACTAGAGTTCAGGGTGGGTGAAAAGTTGCTGTTAAAACTTACTCCACAACTTAGGAAAAATATTGACAATCGAGTTAGGCACCGAGCCTTGGTTTCAAGGTATGATGATCCGTTTGAAGTTACTGCTAAAGTTGGTGAAGTTGCTTACCGGCTTATTCTGCCGGAAAGAATGAAAATACACCCAAATATCCATGTGATTTTCTGAAACAGTATCTTGATAATCCCGACGACCTGGAAAGGCACAATACAAAGAGAGCTCTTCTTGAGGTATGCACTCAGCTAGAGGAAGACATAGAAAAGGTGCTTGACCACAGGATACATGGGATGCATAAGAAAAATAGGAGGACAGAATTCTTGGTACAGTGGAAAGGAAAGCCCGAGGCAAATGCGGCTTGGGAGAAGGGTGCTTCATCATGGCAATATGAACATCAAGTAGAGGACTACTTGAAATTAGCATCGACGAGGACATCAAGTACAACTAGTGGGGGTGGTTTGTTAGCCCCTAATGTTAAGATCTGACAGTTTCCAGAAAGGAACGATGCCAAGGACTTGTGCGTTGCCCCTTGGCATGGTTCGTGGAAGTTTTGTTAAAGCAATGTATTCACCTGGGAGTGCGCCTAAGTTGTGCACAACCTTGGAAGGTAATCTAGACAAGGCGTCTTCAGTGATGGGAAGACAACCTTGGTTGCGGGCGGCGGCTATGGCAAAGGAAGACGGAATAATGGGACAACATGTTTGTGACAAGACGTTGTCACAAGTGAAATGTGCGAGGCATGGTCCGACAACAAGGCTAGGCAGGCTAAGGTCAAGGCATGGACAGATCTGTTAGACAAGTGTGCAAGACATGTGCAGCGGGACAGTGCTGATGATGGCTATTTTAGTGGGAAGGCCCATTGTCGGTCGAGTTAATGATGAAGACATAACTGAGTGCTAGTTGATTGCTCCATTAAATACATGGCTTAGTGCTCCACTAAAATGGCATAGTTCTGGCAGCAATTATAGTGTATATGGCCCATTTGTAAAAGCTGTCTTTGAAGTAAACCCTTTAGTTGTAGCCTTTGTAAATCTACCAATAGAGCAGCCACTATATATACTTGTGTCGTATTTCGTTGGAAGGGCATCGATATATGTGAGCCACTTAACAGAGATTCCTTTGTGTATTGTTCTCCGAGAATAGTAAAAGGTTGGGTTTTTACCCGTAATATTGTGTGTTGCCTTTGTTTCGTAAGTTTGCAATAATCCTTAGTATTGCATAGTGAGGGAAAAGTGTGGTGAAGTAACTTGATCGTCAGGTTGTTGCATTATAGTGTCAATTTCAAAAAATTTGACAGCACAAGGACACAATGTTATCTAGCAGTAAACAATTGCAAGGAATGTTACGGGGCCCTCATTAAATACATATACTAAAATACTTAGAACTCGGGGCGTGCCATTTAGTGAAAGTTACGGCCTCCCCCAAAATAATAATACGTTAGAATCTTTAGGCACATATTTTAATAATATTACTTTCCTAAATTCGGGTGCGCAATTATGTAACCCAAATCCAAATCTCAACGAAGTCGAAATGTGCCGAAAACCACGGGTGCATTCATTGCGACGTGGTTCGAGACACGTTTTCACGATATTGCATTTCTTTTAACATAATAATAAAAGCGATTTAAAGTTAATAAAATGACATAAGTTGTAATATGTATTAAAATCAGATATTTATCCATTACAACAATTTAAGCGACCATGGTAGAATCACCGGATCCGGAGGTGCCTAACACATTCCCTCGGGTCAACAAAATTCCTTACTTAGAATTTCTGGTTCGCAGACTTCAGTTGGAAGGTCAAATATTTTCCTCGAATTGGGATTCAAGATAAACCGGTGACTTGCGACACCAAAATCTAAACCTATCCCAAGTGGAAACTCTAAATAAATAAATAATCCCGATTCGATTTATGTCACTTAAATTGGAAAAACTCTCTTGTGCACTATCCCTCGGGGTAGGTGCGCAAAAAGGAGGTGTGATAGTATCCACATCTGATAGGTTTCTATTTTGTAGTTTTCTTAATAGGAATCATCTCTTTACTTTATTCCTTTTGTCTTGTTTACGTCCTCTTCCTGAGTCTGTTTGGTCAGAACAAGTGAGAAATGACTTCAAAATTTGCCACCAGCTTTCCAAATTGCACAAAACGGGATCTGGCTAGCACATCAAAGTGGCATAAGTTAGGAAAAAGAAATGTGCACACTGAGTTGGTAACAATCAACATGCCTTGGGGTTTATGTGAAATACAAAGGAACAGATTGAGGGTTAGGGTGAACGGATCAAAGGTATTTTCTATGATTAAATTGGCGAAAAAGGTGGTTAACCAGTAACAAGCAAGGTCTTCCAAAAAGAAATCAAAGTTATCGTGGCAAGTGATGGAGCAATAGACCTCAAGGCCAATTCTGGTGATTTAAGTCAGGAAAGAACAACATACGCACTGAGTAGATGGCAACTTGTGATTGATTCAGAATTCCTTTTAATAAGGTTCGATTGATTGTTACTGATTTTCTTTAAGTAAAACCTTTCTTCACTTTTCTGACTGGATTCATTCATACCAAAACGCAGACTTTGTGATTTACTGGCTATTGATTGATTTCCATTCCTTCATAGCACAAACCGTGTACTACTAGACTTTTGCCTTAAATAAACCTCTGTGTATTTACCCTTCTTATACTGCTTTGGAAAATATTTTGATCAAACTCTTTCCTTAATTATCTTTTACCTGTTTGAAATCAGAATCCTTTAATTAAAGGGGAAATTCTGTAATTGATTTTTTTAAAATTATTTTCTTACCTAGTTCTGCTCGTTTTCTATACAATAAAAGGGAACGACCCCTTCCTTCTCAACACACCTTCACTTTAACACTTTCACACTTCATACACTTACGATCTCACAGTTCTCTTCTAAACTCACAGCATCTTGATTACTTGTTTGCACTTTTGCTTTACAAGACTACTGCTTTCTTCTTGATTGTTTCTTTGAAACTGCTATATTCTAATTTTGTTTTCATCCTCACCTCAATGTGTTTATTTTATAGTTTCTACAATCATGTCTACTTTGATGTCTATGCTCAGTGTTAAATATGTATGTTGTTCTCTTTGCATCTATTTTCTGCCATGAATCCTTGTACCCTTACTCCCTTCTATGTGTTTGAGTTAAAATTCAGACATGGTAGCATCCAAATTGTTGCTCATGTCTGGACTTGATCCTTCAAAGGATCCTAACTCCCCAAAAAATGTCGCTAACAGGTTGGTTGGGGTGTGCCAACATTTCTAATTGCTGGGTATAACCACCAGCCTATCTTGTCTTTCCCCTAAATCTCCTCTATGCGCTTACACTCTCTCTTAGATTCTAAGTTCTAGCCTCTCCTATGAGCCTTTCCTTGGGACGTTGAGCTCCCTATGAACTTGGATATTTAAGGGTCGGTCCTTCCATACTGCACTATAATTCAATTTTGCAATATATTTGGGTGTAAGCACTGTCCGGAGTCCACTTGAGACTCTTAGGGAACTCTGACATATCCCAAATAAGAGAAAGGATTTGGAAATTGGATCTTTGGAGTTGGTTCATTTCATATTTCAGACGTGGAGTCTGAATTAGGCTCTCATTGATTGTACTTTAATTTTTTTATGTAATTTTACTCTTCTTGATTCATTCTGGCATTTAATAAATTGTAATAACTTATGGTGTTTTTAGTGAAAAGGGGAGGGTCACTCATGTATGCATAAGGGTAGATATCATGTTCATAGGTATTTACTTCTGCAATCATATCCTGCTTTCATTTCTGCATTTTATAAATTCAATCTATAGGTTTCTGCATTTTAGAAATCCTGTGTATAGGTTTCTGCACTTTCTGCATTATAGAAATCCTGTCTATAATTTTCTGCACTTTCTGCATTTTAGAAGTACTGTCTATAGGTTTTTGCACTTCTGCATTTTAGAAATCATGTCAATAGCTCCTGCATTTCATACATAGATGTCATTCCTATAGCTTCTGCATTTCTGTATCATCTAGAGAACATGTCTATAGGTTCTGCATTTTATAACACTACATATCATACAAATATCCTGTTTATAGGACTTTTTTGGATTCTGCGTTTACATCTATCACTAGGTAAACGATTTATAGGATTAAACAACAAATTGCATTCTAGATACCATACCAATAGGACTCCTGCATTCCTATGAACGTTTTAAAATCAACAACGCTTAGAAAGCATTTCTATAAGAGTAATCAATTGAATCTAATTCGCATGTAAGCGTAAAATCAGTAGCAACGTTACTCAATACCTATAAAACTTATGTTTTCTATAATCAACAAGCTTTCTTCTTTAAAATTAGTATACTTGTGCATTATTAGATACCATGCCTATAGGTTTCACCTAGGCAAACCATAAGGTAAATTAATTAATTGCACCAGTCTTTGATAATTACAACCAGCGGGCAGGCCTAATTCGGACTTCTTATCTAAAAATTATGTGATAAATCATCTTGCCTTAACATTTAAAAATAATTCATACCATAACAAGTACATGCAAGACATGCTAAACAATCCGTCTTTAAGCGAGGAGGCCTGTCTGAGCTTTTTAAACTGTTATGTGTTTCCCATGTCTGCTTTATATGTTTTTGTTTGTCATTTTAGAATTTATCCTTTTAAAACATAAAAAGCATAGATCTCCCTTCCCCTTAGGACTAGTAGTCCCAATTACCTCCGGGATGATAGTATTGGGACGGGTAAGAGCATGCAATAAGTAACGAAACTATTCCGTGTATTAGTACTTTAACAGGGTGGGAAAGGGTATATATGGATATGATGACCGGTGCGCTAATACCACGTGTAGCCCCTCTTCTGAGGAGTGATTACCGGGTATTGAATTGATGTGATCCATAATATTTGTAAACCTAGGACCCCGTACCTTTATTTTTTTATTTTATCACTTTTCAGAATTTTCAAACTATTTCAACTTCGGCTTTTCTTTGCTTTCTTTCAACCTAACTATTTGTAACATTGTGTGAGAAATATATTTGAAACCCTTATATGTCTATCTGTTGTTTGCATTTAAAGTCATAATTGTAGCATGGACGAGAACCACACTAGTGGATCTTGAGGGATGCCTAACACCTTCCCCTCGAGATAATTTCTAGCCCTTATCCAATCTCTGGTATCTAAATCAAAATCCTTCTTAATTTCTTAATGCACGTTAAACATTAGGTGGCAACTCTCCAATTCAAGACCCAATTCCCAAAAGGGAACGAGTTGTCCTCCCAAATGTCATAAACCCAATTTCGTGAGAAAAATTGGGCACGACAGCAGTTGCACCAACAAAGAAAGGCTCGTGCCCACAACAATAAAGTGCGGCCCGAAAAATTTGAAGTGGGGCAACTCGTCCCGAGACGTATTCTCCCGCATCATGAATAAGCCAAGGGAAAATTTGCTCCAAACTGGAAAGGTCCGTACATTATAAGAAGAGTGTTGCCAAAGGGAGAACTATATTTGGGAGACATCAAAGGAAATGACCCCGAGACAGTTGCCAATGCAGACTCGGTCAAAAGGTATTACATTTGACTATTTTCACAGCTTTAACATGCTCTGATTGGGATGACAAAGGCTTTATTTCTCGCTATCCAAATACTACCAACTCTTTGCAAACCCTTTAAGCCAACTACCTTCCTTTGATTACTCTCTTCGAAACCTGAAAGTGTTATTGAAAATAACAATAAAAAATAAAAAAGAGACAAAAAGAAAATGAAATGAGAAAAAATAATATAAAAATAAATTAAAACAAAGTTACTTGAACTACGTTCGACTTGATTCCAAAAGGATATATAGGTAGCCTCTATCTTGGGTTTAGTCATACCAAAATAAAAATTCACGTTCCCTCAAAAGTTGAAATTGGGACAGATGTAATAATGGTTCGGCGGTAGTTTTGCTTGAAAGGTTTCAAAGTTGTTACTCAATCTATATTCCTTTTACCCAAATTTTTTCAAGTACCCCTCATCAATCAAGAACGTTCAAGAGTTGGAGGATATAGTTGTTCGGATCTGATACAATCGAAATGAAAAAAATAAAATGAGAAAATCTTATCAATGAAAATCCTCACGGGAACCGTAAGGTTATGGTGAGTAGAGAAATTCAAAAATGAAAGATTCTTGTCATTGAAAACAAAAAAAGAGCAATATAAGGTGATGGTGAGAAGAGAAATGAGAGAGGTCATCTGGTGAAAACCCGAAAAGAGAGCCACTGATAAAAATGAGGATCCTTACAACCATTAGTACCGACATAGTCCTAGGCAAGGTTTCTCGATTCGAGGCAAAATTTGTGATGAATTTCTAAGATTCAGAAAGTTTACATAGATCTGACATCCAATCTAAAATGCATGTCATGTTCATTGAAGTCCGTGTGTACTCCAGATAAGTCCTTCTTTCCTTTCCCTGAAAGGGACAACTCTTGTCTAAATTCATTGTCTATTCCATTGTTTGTCTTTCTTTGAATCCCTTTCAGTCTAAATCTATTCCAAGACTAAGGCAAAGAAGAGATAGCAAGACTGATTTATAGGGTTTTCGAATTGAAATTTTGAAGTACCTACAAGGACAAAAATAAAGTTAAAAAGGTTGAGTCAAACACAACTAACCGTCTTGGCAAGGTCTGAAAAGTCAAGGATTCCCCAATATTTTGAAGATAAAAATTGGATGAAATAAAACTGAAGCGCCTACAAGGACAAAAATTAAGTTGAAAAGGTTGATTCCCACGTGACTAACCATTTTGGCGATGTCTGAAAAGCCAAGGATTCCCCAATATTTTGAAGTTAAAAATTGAAGGAAAGAAAGCCAAATGCCCACGAAGGCAAAAGTAAATTTGAAAAGGTTAAGTCCCACACAACTAACTGTCATGGTAAAGTTTAGGAAAAACCAAAAGTTCACCGGGGCTAGGAATGCCATCAGTATTAAGGAAACAACTAGTTGCATGTGAAATTATTATCAAAGAAGCTGATCGGGATCAAGTGACTGAAACACTCAAGGCTACAAAACCAACAACCGTTTCAAACTAAAAATTGTTCTTTGTTTGAAAAACAAGAAATAAGTGCAATCCAAAAGCGACCTTGCAAAAGCAGGTGCAACCAAAAAGAAATTGCGCAGAGGCTAAAATAGCTCTGTAGCAGCAACAACTCCAAAAAAAGGGAAGTCTTCTCCAAATTCTTCCCAACATTTTACTCATTCTCAAAATAAAAGAAGAAAAAAAAGTTCAAAATCATGGTAGTATAGGGTACACCAATCCCTAGCTACGTTTTGCAACATAGGGTCTCCACTCCCTAGTTGATTTTATTTTATACATAGAGTCTCCATTCCCTAGTCTCTTTTCTAACGTAGTGTTTCCACTCCCTATTATCCTTTTCCAATGTAGGGTCTCCCCTCCCCAGTTGATTTTATTTTAGACATAGGGTCTCCACTCCCTACTCTCCTTTTTCCAATATAGGATTTTCATTCGTTAGTTATTTTATTTTAGTCATAGGGTCTCCACTCCCTAGTTTCTTTTCCAAAATAGTTTCTCCACTCCCTAGTTAATTTTATTTTAGACATATAGTCTCTATTCCCTAGTCTCTTTTCTAACATAGGGTCTCCACTCCCTAGTTGATTTTATTTTAGACATAGGTCTCAACTCCCCAGTCTCTTTTCCAACATAGGATCTCTACTCCCTAGTTAATTTTATTTTAGATATAAGGTCTCTACTCCTTAGTATGTTTTCTAACATAGGGTCTCCACTCCCTAGTTAATTTTATTTCAGGCATATGGTCTCCGCTCCCTGTTGATTTTATTTCAGACATAGGGTCTCCACCGCGAATATCTTTTTCCAACATAGGGTCTCCGTTCCCTAGTTAATTTTATTTTAGACATAGGTTCTCCACTCCCTAGTTTCTTTTCCAACATATGGTATCCACTCCCTAGTCATTATATTAAGACATAGGATCTCCATTCCCTATTCGTTTTTCCAACAAAAGGTCTCCATTCCCTAGTTTCTCTTCCAATATAGGGTCACCACTCTCTTAGTTAATTTTATTTTAGGCATAGGGTCTTCACCCTAGGTATCTTTTTCAAACATAGGGTCTCCTCTCCCTAGTTGATTTTATTTCAGACATAGGGTCTCCACTCCCTAGTCGATTTGATTATTTGACATAGGGTCTCCACTTCCTAATCGATTCTATTTTTTGACATATATAATCCATTCCTTAGTCTCTATTTTTTCCCATGGTACACCAATCTTGACCTTTTTATTGCTTTCAATAATAAAGCACTGTAAATTTTTACTCTAAATAACTCACAAAAATTTTCTAATAAAAATTGGGGTAGAAAAAATTTGTTCGTTTATTTTAGTTTGGGTGTCCGAGCAGGTTTTAACACGAGACACCAGGGTTCTATCCGACCAAAAGAAGAAGTCTTAATCCATAATAAAATAAAAGAAAAGAAGTGAACCCAAAATATAGAAGCTGATGAAAAGATGTGGACTGCTCCAAACATGAATGAAGTCACGAGCATTGGATGTCCCATTTCGATCAGAAGAAGTCAGAAGAATGAACTAACATCTACAGCTAGCAAGCATCAAGATTCGGATTAGAGTTAGTATGAAAAATTAGCCAAGACTCAAGATTATGCTTCAAAAGACTTATAAATAGGAATTTTGTAACTCGTAGCTGATATGATTGTTTATTTTTATATTATTTTGATTTGGTGTAATAAGAAGTTTAACAAGAAGCCATAATAGTGAAATCATAGCTTTCCGGTGGTTCCAGCTACCAAAACTTCCAGAACTACACCGACCTGGTGTTAGAAAATACGCTTAATGCTAGAGGGGGGGTGAATAGAGTAATAATAAAATTTAGCGTAAACTTGCGGAAATTAAAATTTGCAGGAAATAAATAAGTGCGTTAAATAAACAAAAAGGAAAGAACGCACCGATATATTCTGGTTCACCACAACACGTGGCTAGTCCAGTCCCCGAGAGACTCTCTCGAGATTTTCCACTAACTTGTTAAGCTTACGGGTGCTCAACAAACCTTTACAACTTAAGGACACAAGCCTTAACACCTTTGCTCGGAGATACAACACTCCAAGACTTCAACCAAGGAAACACAAGTTCCTTACAACAAGAGAATCACAATTCTCTTACAAGTGTATAAAACACTAAACACTCAAACAAAATACTCCTTAATGAGTAGATATGAGTAAAAGAAGTAAGCTCTAGATCACAACAACTTTGGACAAGAATATGGCTCTCAAAAGCTTTATGAAATTGAATATAAAATGATAAACAAAAGTATGCAAGCTTATAGCAATGTAATGATCAGTTGTAGTATGTTGTTGTGTTTAAAACACTGAAATGAAGCTGTATTTATAGTTGAAAAACTTGGCATTACCGTTGCCTAATTGCCAATTAAAAGTTGCTGATTTTACTCACTGACAATCGATTGTCAAACCCCAACAATCGATTGTCTGCCAGTCAGATCAAAATTCAATCCCAGATTTTACGCTTGATAATCGATTACTTACAATCCATAATCGATTACTGGCAACGTTCAAAAAATCCTTTCCAGATTTTACCACAAACAATCGATTGTCCAGAATCAACAATCGATTACTCAGCAACGTTCAAAAAATCTTTTCCGGATTTTAATCAAAACAATCGATTATACAAAATCAATAATTGATTACCCAATAACGTTCAAAAAATCTTTTCCGGATTTTAATCAAAACAATCGATTATACAGAATCAATAATCGATTACCTGACGGTATTTGAAAACTTTACGACAACGGTCCGCTTCACAATCGATTGCACAAAGTCAACAATCGATTACTTATCAGTTTTTGAAAAACATTTTAGACACTGTCTCTTTGACAATCGATTTTCCAATGTAACAATCGATTATTTAATAAATTTGAAAAATCACCGGAAGACAATGTCTCAACATAATCGATTACCATTAGTTCATAATCGATTATTCTGAGTTTTGAAAAACTTTGATGGATACTGCCTTAGTTACAATCGATTGTCATTAGTTCACAATCGATTGTCATGCAGGTTTGAAAAACCTGATGCTCACTGTCTTACTCACAATCGATTGTCATTAGTTCACAATCGATTGTCATGCAGTCTTGGCTTAAAACAATCGATTATCATAAGTACATAATCGATTATCTTAGTCCAGATTTTTAAGGCATGTCTAAAAATTATTTTGACTACTGTAAATATGCATGATTTAAAATCATTTGACATTAAATTAAATATGCATGATTTTGGAAAATAGTTTTATGAGAGAAGCCATGTTACGAGTCAAGTTGTAGGATCAAGATCACAATTAAGAATGACTCAATTAAACAATAAAACTTTGTCTTGAGCTTGAATCTCGTTGTATATCAATTGTGCGCTTCTTTCTTGAACTTCGTCATATATCAATTTTTGCTTCGTTTGTCATTCATCAAAATCTATACAAAAGAACACACGTTTTAGTATATTGCATTGAGAACGTGTTTTCAACACCTGGTTCCCCTTTTTGATAATGGCAAACATTAAGCGGGATATGCAAGACAAGCAATTTATATTGACGATTCAAGACAAGTATATACAAGCAACAAGTATGCAATTTGTTCCCCCTCAATTTGAGAATTCCCCCTCAATTTAAGCTTATAACTTGAGAGTGCATCATACCCGTTATCTTCCCCCTTTTGCCATTAGCAAAAATAATAATAAGATGCCAAAGATGAAATAAACCTTGTTTATTTATTGGAAAGAAGGTGTGATTATTTAAAGAGAGCATAATAGCTCAAATGATAGCATTACAATCGATTATTGATACGAGATAATCGATTATTAGATGAGGGAAACAGATTTTTCTGAAGAAGACTCGATTCTTGCGCGTCATGCTTTATAATTCCCCCTACTTTTAGGGCGATACCTGCAAAAAAGAATTAGACGTCTCCGACGCTCAAGTTAGAAATCATGAAAAAAAAATGCAATGCATGACTTAGATAAACGTGGAGTCAAGGATCCCGAGTTCACTGCGAATTCGGAAGAAGGACTCTTTCTCTAAAGGCTTTGTAAAGATGTCTGCCAATTGGTTTTTGGTTTCAACAAATTCAATTTCGACATCGCCTTTGATAACGTGATCTCTAATAAAATGATGTCCAATTTCAATGTGTTTTGTTCGCGAATGAAGAACGGGGTTCTTCGTCAAGCATATGGCACTAGTATTATCACATCTAAGAGGGATATGATCCAGACTTAGGCCATAGTCCAAGAGTTGTTGTTTCATCCATAGGATTTGAGCGCAACAACTCCCCGCGGCTACATATTCAGCCTCGGTTGTGGACAACGCAACACTTACTTGTTTCTTGCTAAACCAAGAAACGAGAGAGCTACCGAGCAAATGGCAAGTGCCACTAGTGCTCTTGCGGTCCAATTTGCATCCAGCAAAATCGGAATCGGAGTAGCCAACAAGTTGGCATGAAGAGCCTTTGGGGTACCATAGACCCACATTTGTAGTACCAACAAGATACTTTAAACTCCGTTTAACCGCAGTAAGGTGAGACTCCTTCGGACACGATTGATAACGAGCGCATAAGCACACGCTAAACATGATGTCCGGACGACTAGCAGTAAGATAAAGAAGAGAGCCAGTCATACCTCGATACTTTTTGGTGTCGACTTCCTTACCTTTCTCATCTTTGTCTAGATGATCGGATGTGCTCATGAGAGTAGCCATTTCTTTTGCATTGTCATCTCAAATCGTTTCAGCAATTCTTTGCAATATTTGGCTTGACAAATGAATGTACCTTCTTTCATTTGCTTTACTTGTAATCCCAAAAAGAATGTTAACTCACCAATCATAGACATCTCAAATTCGCTTGTCATTAAATCGGAAAATTCCTTGCATAAAACATTGTTAGTAGCACCAAATATAATATCATCTACATATATTTGAACTAACAAAATATCATTGTTTTTATGCTTAACAAAGAGAGTTGTGTCAACATTCCCCCTAATGAAATCATTTTCCAAAAGAAACTTACTTAATCTTTCATACCAAGCTCGGGGAGCTTGTTTTAAACCATAAAGAGCCTTTTTGAGCTTGAAAACATGATCGGGAGATTTAAAGTTTTCAAAACCGGGGGGTTGTTCAACATAAACTTCTTCTTGAATAAAACCGTTTAGAAAAGCACTTTTCACATCCATTTGATATAAATTGAAATTCATAGAAGAGGCAAGTGCAAGCAATAAGCGAATAGCTTCTAATCTAGCTACGGGAGCATATGTTTCCTCATAGTCAATACCTTCTTCTTGATTATAGCCTTTTGCTACAAGCCTAGCTTTGTTTCTAGTGATTATACCATTTTCATCTAGTTTATTGCGAAAAACCCATTTCGTACCAATTATGGTATGACCTTCGGGTCTTGGCACCAAATCCCAAGCGTCATTGCGTTTGAATTGTTAAGCTCCTCTTGCATTGCCAAGGTCCAAAATTCATCCCCAATTGCTTCTGAGATGGTTTTGGGTTCAATTTGAGAAACAAAAGCAGTATGTTCTAAGGTATTTTTGAGAGAGTTTCGGGTACTTACCTTGTCTCCAACGTTGCCAATTACCTGTTCGAGAGGGTGATCTTTGATGGTCCTCCACTCATTTGGCATATTCATTTCTTTTTCCAATTGTGGTGCTTCTTCCGTTGGTTGTTCCTCAGTTTCATCTTTATTTTCCTTGGGAGGTTCCTCTTGTATTTTGTCTTTCAAGCTATCTAAGATACCTGCAAGATCAAAACCGGAATCCTTTCTCGCCAAGCGAGCATTATTTTTGGAAAATACAACATGAGGGGAATCCTCCACAATTTGGGTTCTTTTATTAAAGGCCCTATATGCTTTACTACGTGAGGAATATCCAATGAAAATACCTTCACCCGACTTAGCATCAAATTTACCCAATTGATCTTTGCCATTGTTATGAACAAAACATTTGCAACCAAAAACTCTAAAAAGGGAAATATTTGGTTTTCTACCCTTATAAAGTTCATAGGGGGTTTTCATGAGTATCGGCCGAATTACTACTCTATTTAGAACATAGCAAGCGGTACTCACGGCGTCCGCCCAAAAATGTTTGGGTATCTTAGCTTCGTCGAGCATGGTTCTAGCCATCTCTTCGAGACACCTATTTTTCCTTTCCACCACCCCATTTTTTTGTGGTGTACGTGGAGCGGAAAAGGTATGCTCGATTCCGAGTTCGTCACACAAGTCCGCAAAGAGATTGTGATCAAACTCTCCCCCATGATCACTTCTAATTGGAGTGACGGTTGTTTCTTTCTCATTTTGAACACGCTTAAGAAAATATTTAAAATTTTGAAAAGCATCACTTTTATTGGCAAGAAATAAAGTCCAAGTAAATCTCGAGTAATCATCAACAATCACAAAAGCATATTTATTTCTTCCTAGACTTTCAACGCGAGAGGGACCAAATAAATCCATCTGAAGCAATTGCAATGGTCTAGAAGTTGAAACAATGTTTTTAGATTTGAAAGATGCTTTTGTTTGCTTCCCCTTTTGACACGAGTCACAAATAGAGTCATTTTCAAATCTTAAATTGGGAAGACCAACAACTAAGTTTTGAGAAATCAATTTGTTCAAAAGATGCATATTGATATGTGCTACTCTACGATGCCATAGCCAAGTATCATCCTCTTACTCATTAGACAATCAACACAATCGGGTGAGGATTTAGCAAGATCAACCATATAAATATTATCCACTCTAAAACCACGGAGGATAATTTTGAAATCACTACGTCTGAACACTAAGCATTCATCCGAATCAAATAAAGCAAGATTTCCCCTGTCACACAATTGGCTTATGCTCAAGAGGTTATGCTTTAATCCTTTAACAAGTAATATATGCTTAATAGAGGAATTTTCATCCTTACCGACCGAGCCGATGCCGATGATCTTTCCTTTATTGTTATCACCAAAGATAACACTTCCTCCTTCTTTGTGCTCTAATTGAAGGAATTTGGATTCATCTCCCGTCATATGCTTGGAGCATCCACCATCGTACACTTGATCCCTTCAAGCACACCTACAAAACAAATTAATGTTCTTTAGGTACCCATGCCATCTTGGGTCCTTGGGGGTTAGGCATATTATAATGATGCGATTGAGTAATATGTCTATGACGTGTAAAGCATGCAGGAGCAATATGACCAATACGTCTACAAAAATGACAAGTCACATTTGGGTTATGCATCCTTCTAGGTTCATAGTAACTAGACGGATGAAAATTTCTTACACTATGACTATTTCGCATTTCATGAGAATTATTTCTCCTACTATGAGCTCTAGGATGGGCAGCATTTCTAGAGTGATTGTTTCTCGGTTGAAGGCCGTTTCTAGGTCTTCTCAAAGGTTCAACATTTGGCCTAAAATATGCATCATTTCTAGGTGGTAAGTCATTTCTAGGTCTCCTAATATGTTCAACATTTTATCTAGCATGCATATTGGTTCTAGGATTGCTATTTCTAGGATAAGCATTTGTTATATTAGTCCTAGGTTGAGCCTTAGGTGGTTGGGGTTTGGCTTCAACCTTTTCTTTAACCTCATTCTTAAATCCTATGCCATGCTTGGTTGATTTCAAATTTACAAGGACCTCATTCAAATTCTTGTGGGAAGAATTAAACTTATCTAAGGTACCTTTGAGTCTATCTACCTCATTTTTGAGATGCAAGCAAGAAGAATAATTTTTTTTAGAACTTTCGGGCTTATCGGCGCTTCTTTTTCCAAAAAACTTGTTTTCCTCTTTCAGCTTTTCATTTTCTAAAACCAGTTTTTCTAAATCCTTTTCTTTCAAAGAAAGCTGTTTTTGAAAATCCTTTTCTTTTAATGAAGCATTTTCTTTTATGCCCTTAATAGTTTTTGAAGCCTTAATAAACTCAGCATATAATTCATCAAAAGCAGTTCGCATTTCTTCAAGAGTAAAGAAGTTTTTAGACGAAATTTGACATACCTCATCTTTGTTGTTTTCTTGTGCCATAAGGCAAAGATTTGCTGCTTCGTCTTCTTCTCCTTCGCTTGACTCATCTCCGGAGTCGCCTCCCCAAGAAATGTATGCACGTTGCTTTTTAAAAGGTTTCTTCTCCTTTTTGATGTTTGGGCAATTTGATTTGATGTACCCGGTTTCACCACATTCATAGCACTTGATTTGTTCGTCTTGCTTTTTGCCCTTGCGTTCATACTCCTTGCGCATGAACTTTTGAAATCTTTTGATAACGAGTCCAAACTCGTTGTCTCCTTCCTCATCAATTTGCGGTTGGCTTGTGCTCGCCTTTAGAGCTATTCTTTGCCTCCTTTGATCATCAACAAAAGGGTTAAGAATAGTAGATTCATAGGTCTTAAGGTTACCTCTTAGTGCGTCGATGGTGACGTTTGAAACGCCAATGGATTCTTGAATTGCATCGGCCTTTGATCTCCATGCCGGTGTGAGACTTCTAAGAATTTTTCGAACGAGCTCTCTATCCGTGAATGTTTTCTTGAGAGCATGCAGGTCATTTACGATTATTGAAAATCGCTCAAACATTTCCTCCACCTTTTCACCTTCCTTCATGTGAAATAATTCATAAGAATGGGTTAGGAAATCAATTTTTGCTTCCCTTACCTGGTCCGTACCTTCGTACGTAACTTCTAGCTTGTCCCACATCTTCTTTGCCGTTGTGCAACACGATATTTTCCTGTAATCGTCAGCATTAACAGCACAATATAAGAAATTAATTGCTTTAGCATTATTTTGGACCTTTCGGATGTCATCCGCGTCATACTCATCCTCGGACTTGGGAACCCATTCGTTTTCCACCTTCTTTGTTGGAATTTGGTTTCCCTTCATTATCACCTTCCAAAGGTGAATGCTATTGGACTGAACGAAGATCTTCATCCTCTCCTTCAGTACGTGTAATTTATACCGTTGAATAGAGGTGGTCGTGTGGAGCACTGTCCTTCATCAATTCCTGCAAAAGAATCACGAGTAGAAGCCATGGATGGTTCTCTCAAACTGTTAAGTTTTCAGAGAGTTGGGCTCTGATACCAATTGTTAGAAAATACGCTTAACTCTAGAGGGGGGATGAATAGCGTTATAATAAAATTTAGCGTAAACTTGCGGAAATTAAAATTTGCAGGAAATAAATAAGCGCGTTAAATAAACAAAAAGGAAAGAACGCACCGATATATTCTGGTTCACCACAACACGTGGCTAGTCCAGTCCCCGAGAGACTCTCTCGAGATTTTCCACTAACTTGTTAAGCTTACGGGTGCTCAACAAACCTTTACAACTTAAGGACACAAGCCTTAACACCTTTGCTCGGAGATACAACACTCCAAGACTTCAACCAAGGAAACACAAGTTCCTTACAACAAGAGAATCACAATTCTCTTACAAGTGTATAAAACACTAAACACTCAAACAAAATACTCCTTAATGAGTAGATATGAGTAAAAGAAGTAAGCTCTAGATCACAACAACTTTGGACAAGAATATGGCTCTCAAAAGCTTTATGAAATTGAATATAAAATGATAAACAAAAGTATGCAAGCTTATAGCAATGTAATGATCAGTTGTAGTATGTTGTTGTGTTTAAAACACTGAAATGAAGCTGTATTTATAGTTGAAAAACTTGGCATTACCGTTGCCTAATTGCCAATAAAAGTTGCTGATTTTACTCACTGACAATCGATTGTCAAACCCCAACAATCGATTGTCTGCCAGTCAGATCAAAATTCAATCCCAGATTTTACGCTTGATAATCGATTACTTACAATCCATAATCAATTACTGGCAACGTTCAAAAAATTCTTTCCAGATTTTACCACAAACAATCGATTGTCCAGAATCAACAATCGATTACTCAGCAACGTTCAAAAAATCTTTTCCGGATTTTAATCAAAAATATCGATTATACAAAATCAATAATCGATTACCCAATAACGTTCAAAAAATCTTTTCCGGATTTTAATCAAAACAATCGATTATACAGAATCAATAATCGATTACCTGACGGTATTTGAAAACTTTACGACAACGGTCTGCTTCACAATCGATTGCACAAAGTCAACAATCGATTACTTATCAGTTTTTGAAAAACATTTTAGACACTGTCTCTTTGACAATCGATTTTCCAATGTAACAATCGATTATTTAATAAATTTGAAAAATCACCGGAAGACAATGTCTCAACATAATCGATTACCATTAGTTCATAATCGATTATTCTGAGTTTTGAAAAACTTTGGACACTGCCTCAGTTACAATCGATTGTCATTAGTTCACAATCGATTGTCATGCAGGTTTGAAAAACCTGATGCTCACTGTCTTACTCACAATCGATTGTCATTAGTTCACAATCGATTGTCATGCAGTCTTGGCTTAAAACAATCGATTATCATAAGTACATAATCGATTATCTTAGTCCAGATTTTTAAGGCATGTCTAAAAATTATTTTGACTACTGTAAATATGCATGATTTAAAATCATTTGACATTAAATTAAATATGCATGATTTTGGAAAATAGTTTTATGAGAGAAGCCATGTTACGAGTCAAGTTGTAGGATCAAGATCACAATTAAGAATGACTCAATTAAACAATAAAACTTTGTCTTGAGCTTGAATCTCGTTGTATATCAATTGTGCGCTTATTTCTTGAACTTCGTCATATATCAATTTTTGCTTCGTTTGTCATTCATCAAAACCTATACAATAGAACACAAGTTTTAGTATATTGCATTGAGAACGTGTTTCCAACACCTGGTTCCTTTATAGCCAATGATATGTAGGCAACTTTCAAAGCAGGGTTCGGTCAAATTCTTTCAAAATGCTTCGAGATAGAGTGTTAAACAGGCGAACATTGCTCGTAATTGATCACTTTATATTTTCCAAAAACTCTTCATATTTTCGAGCAAAGAGGGGCATCTGTGAACACGTAATTTTTGCCCCACGAAAAAAATACTCCTACAAAATCAATAAAAATAAATTTCTCTTTTTATTAATAGAATATTAGGAATTCCTTTTAAAGTGTTTCTTTGCATTTTGTGCATATTTAATATTTTAAATATCATAAAAACATCAAAAAATGTTCAATTTTCCATTGCATAGCATTTTAGATCTACATTGCATTTAAGATTTAACTACATCAATTAAATACATTATTAAATGAACATCACAAAAAATAATGGTCATTTTTAGTTTTTAATTTTAAATTAAATAATTTCCTTTCATTTGTTTGAAGTTATTTAGTTATTTAAATGTTATAAAATAGATAAGTAGGCTTAATTTATCAATAGATTTAAGTTAGAATTTAAAGTCAACGGAGAAACAAAGAAAAGGAAAAAAAAGTAGGCTATTTTGTCTTCCAACTTGCATTTGGGCCAGTTTAACTAAAAGCCCAAATTTAATTTTTGCCCCCTTAGCCCAACCTTCATAAACCCCAATCTAGTCCACTCCTCAATGACCAAAACAACCCCGTTTTGGTCAAAAGCAATTATGGTCATTCAAATATTTTTTATCCAATGGTCCAAAACTCCCCTTCCTTCCCCTATAATTGTCTAAGAACACCCCCCCCAACCCCCCAAAACCTCTCCCATTTATCCATCTTCCCCAATCTCTTCAAACCCTAGTCGCCTTAAGAATTCCTGAATCCCTCACTAGCGGCCACCACCCCAATCGCGCCCAAATTTTCACCCTATAATCCTCAACCTCCCCTCATCACTCCCATTAATTTCCTCAAAATCCTCACCAAGACCGTCGAATTACAAATTTAAAAACCCTAAATATCTGATTCTTCTCCTTTTTGATTTTCTCATAGTACGTTTAAGGTCGAAGATTTCATCAATCAATGGTTAGTGACTCAGCCGTCATTTGACATTGGTTTCGGGTCAGTGTGTGGTCACCGAATACTGGTTAAATCGTTGTTGACTGGCCAGCTTTGCTTGAACCTCATCCCTCTAATGTGACTGATTTTTTCAAACGTTCTCATGCAAAGAAGAACTATTAGAGATTCAAATTCCAGATGGGTCTCTTGGAACAAGGGCCTTTGGCAACCAAATGATGCCTTTTAATTCATGTTCCTACAATAATCAGCGCATTTGGCTTCATTCAGTTTTCGTAGGTATATTTCTTTTCTTCGCAAACAGCCTAACTTATTTATTGATGTTTAGAACGCCAATTGGTTCTCTTTGTTTGCAGAGGCAGATCTAGGAATTGAAGTGTATGGGTTCTTATTTCCTACCACAACTTTAAGTAAATATATCAATCCGGGAACCCATACCTATAACTGTAGATCTGCCCCTGTAGGTGTGATGATTGAGAAGAATTGACATTATTATTAACCACTGGACATGAAGGAGAACTAGAAGTAGAACCTGAAGAGGTTTGCGGCTTGAAGAATCTCTTAATCATCTTGACTCTTACTAAAATATCCTATAAATCATAAGAAACAAATTAAACAAATTATTCCACTGTATTTTTTTCCTCTTAGATATCAAGATAACTAACTAACTAAGAAGTAAGAACTATCAAATCACAATCTATGCAATTTTACCATTTATTAACTGGAAATGAACTTTTGGCTTTAGCTATTTATTTTCTCAAAACCCTCTCTATTCATGACAGGAAAACAATTAAAAAAGAAAGAAAGAGGAGGAAGGAAATCAAAATACCTGTTGCAATGGAGTGAAAATAAGTGAAGAAGTTAAAATTAGCTTTTAATCTTGAGTGGTTGCTTAAAACAGAGGCATTGAATTTGAAGAACACATTTTGAGTAATTGAGTTGTTGTCACTGGAATGAGATTGGGAATTGGACAATTGGTAAGAAAAATGGAATATTTCTTTTTCTGATGGTACACCTTTCAATTTAGTGTCTTTACTTTTTATTATTTTAGTTAAGCAAACATAGCAAGTGTCTTTACTTTTTATTATTTTAGTTAAATAAACATAGCAAAGTGTCAAAAACTGGTCATAAAGTCAAAAAAGCTGGTAAGAAAATACATAAAACTTTGTGCCAAAATATATGGGAAAAACTAAAATAAACTACGGGGAATCGAACTTGCATCGTGGGTTTGGAAATATTAGTATGAGTTCCTCACCTTACCATTGAACCAGTAAGACATTTTGCTACTAGATTCCTATATAAATATTCTTATACATTTAATAGATTTCTTAATATAAATACAGGGTCTACACAAAAGCTACTGGGTTCCCTGGAACCCATACCTATAACTGTAGATCCACCCATGTTTGTTTGTGTTTTAGCCATTGCATTTAATAGTTCATTACATATTTAGGTTAATTACATTAAGCTTTGTTTACTTGTTAGTTATTATTTTTCTTAGTTTATGGAATTTGAACTCCACTTAGATTTGCCTGTTTAATTTAGTTCTAAGTCGGGCCTAGCTTGTAAGATGGACATGCCCATTAGTAGAAGCCTAATAGCAATGACATTTGGGTAGGGTTTATTAGGCCTAATGGCCCAATCTCTAGTACTGTCAAAATTAATAACAAGATTAATTTAGGTCTTAAAACTTAGAGAAATCTTTTCTTTACTGCTGGAAACATCTAGAAGAGGGATAACCGTAGAAATTGGTTGAAAAAAATGCTTTTTTCCTGATTTTCAACAGACATTTTCCTACGAAAAAAGGACCTAAAATGCCCCTCTACTATAGGAAATAGGACATCAAAGCCCTCCGTTAAAACTTAGAGTCTTATATGCCCCTGCCGTCCAGAAAGGGGCTCACTTATGCCCTTCTCTACTAACGATTAGCTTCTAATTCCACCTGGAATTACATATGTAATTTATTTAATTCCAAACCCATTTTAAAATTCCACATGGATTTAAAAATACCCCACCCCTTTATTATTTCCCTACCCTTACCCTCGGGCACACCCCTTTCTTAACTTTACCCACTTAGTCATTAGGTTATTTCCAATTACCAGAACATTTCCTTCCCCATTTTTATCCCAAAAGCTTTCCCTCAAAAATATTCACCTTCATTGATAGCTGAGTTCTCCTACTAATTGGGTTACCTTTTCAATTTCGAGTTGGGTTCTAGTTTAGGTTTAATTCTTTTTCATCTTTATTAGTTTGTTTTAGAGATTTCTTTAAGACAATGTCGCAAAGTTTGAGTTGCTTAAATGGGCCGATTAGGAGGTGTCGTTGTGGACTTGTTGCTAGTTATTTCATGGCTTGGACTTCTTTAAATGCTGGGATAAGATTTTTCAAGTGCCCTAAGCATGAGGTATGTAAATTTGTTGATGGGCTAGCAATAATTATTTTGACTGTAATTTCCTTTTTGGGGGGTTTTAGGATGAAAAATGTTCCTATTAGGAATGGAAAGATGAGGAGCTGCCTCCTAGAATTTCAAATCTCATATGCAGTTTAAAGAAGGAAAAGGACGCTCTAATCCGTGAAACAAATGTACTCCAAAGGAAAGTTGCCGATCTTGAGAATGTATGATGCTCGTCGATCTTGGAGGAATAGAATCCTTGGAATTGGAAAGAAATGTTCTAATGAAGAAAGTGGTTGATTTAGAGTACACAGCTCAACGTGATGCTAAATTTCGGAAGAAGATATGGATTTTCTTCTGTGTGATACTGGGATGTTTTGTTATGTTTTTTGGATTAGGGGGGAAATGATATGTAATGTTAGTGTTATTGTGGCTTAATTGTTGTGTTTTTATTAAAATAGATTAGGGGAAATGATATGTAATATTGTTGTATTTGTGCAAGGATTCAATGAAACTATTCCCATTCCAATGTTTTTGTCTACCATTGCGTTTCCAGTTGCTATGATAATCAGTTGTAATCAGTTTATTGTTCTCAAATAGGGATTTGGAGTACACTGATAAAATGTGTAGTTCTGTAGAATTGATTACTATACTTGACCTGTATATGACCTTGTACTATCTGAAAAGGGGTCTAAGATGTCCTCACGTATACCTGCTGGACCACAGATTTAGCTGTTTCCAGTTGGTGGCAACCTTAACAAGATATACAGAAAGAGACTAGTCATTCAACTCAAACAAGATATAAAGAAGAAAGAGACAAGCCATTCAACAAACATAACATAAATGTCATTAACAAGTAGGTGGTTAACCAACCACTACAACCATAATTGTGGTTGGTAGCAAAAAAGGTTGTCTATCAACAAAACATAAGTTTAGAACCACCTACATCTAATTCCATTACATTCAAAACTAATTACAAATCTGCAGATTTAGTCTAGACATGGGTTCTTTCCTTTTCTTCCCATCATCTTGATATTCTTTCTCCTTTTTTGTTCAAGCTGGTTAGAAGTGATTGCTGTCTTCCTCTTCCAGGTTATCTTGGTTGGGGAATATGGAAAGTTTGTTGGTGTGCAAACTCCATTATCATCACCCATGAAAGGAATCCTTCTGTTTCTAGTTGGTGCCAACTTTTGAGACTTCCTCACCTTCAACTTTGTTAGTTTCTCAGAAAGAATATTTGGCCTTAATGGTGGATGTTCTTCATCACCAATGGAAGGACCATATGCAGTGGACTATTGTATCCCATAACAAGTGGACTGTTGGGTTGCATCTTCATTGTTGAAGATTGATTGAATTGAATGTTGTGTTCCAGCATCAACAACTTCTTATTCAAGCATTTCATCTTCAAATGTATCATCTTCAGACACTTCATCTTCACATACTTCATGTTCAGAGACTTCATGTTCAGAGACTTCATCAACCAGCACTTCATCTTTAACCATTTAACATTGTGATGATTGGCCTTTGTTTGAAGCCTTTCTCTTTTTGTTTTTGTTTATTTCTCCAGCAACCTCATCCTGCAAAAAAGGAAATTAGTTACTTAATTGTAGTTAGTTGCTTAATTAGTTACTTAGTTACCTTTGGACAACCCCTACGATTGTGGTTAATTCAACCACAGTTGTTGCACTCCATGACTCTTACTTTTCTTGAAAAACTCCACAAACCTTTTCTTACTTGCCTCATCATGTTCTCTATTCTTTTCACCTTAGGTCGACCAACTGTTTTGACAATCTCTGGGGGCTCCATAGCTTGAGCAGGATCAACTTTCCAGAATTTAAGACCTCTAACAGGCTATAACTTATGCTTATATGTCAGCATATAAGCATCTTTGCTATTCCACCAATTAACACCAGTTAAAGGGTCATCTTTATTGAGCTTCATTACCTTGATGGCATGAGGGCAAGGTATGCCACTCAAGTCCCGCAGTCTGCATGTGCATCTCTTTGTCTTCAAATCCACAGTATGCCTATCATCTCCTTCAGATATCTCATATCCATGGTCACCATTGAATACAACTTTGAAAACATTAGCAATAATCTTGTAGTCATTGAACAACTTCATAGCAGTTGGACTTATATCAGAAGTCCAACTCATAACTTTCTTCTCATTGTCTGCCAACATGTTCATTACTTTCACCCTTATATCTTCCAACATTTTAATAGTTGGTTTGTGTCTAGCTTCAAAGATCCAACTATTAAATGATTCAGTAAATTTGGTATCAACCATTTCATTCTTACACTTTGTATCAAAGTAGGCCTTACACCATGCCTGTGGTGGATATTTGAGTATATCTTTTGCTGCCTTTTCATCCAATTACCCTAGATTCTTTAGTTGGTATTTGAACTCTTCCTCGTATATACTCCAGGCACACCACCATAATAGTTTCTTCATTTCACCACTCCTCCACTTTTTCATCCAATCAGCTTCAATATGTCTCACCCAAAATCTGTGATGTGCATCTAGGAGTATTGTGCGTACAACATCCAACAACCCTTATAGTTTAGCAGCAAGTTCAAATAAAACATCATCAGGTTCAAAGAAAACATCAAAAAACTGAAAATAACAAGACTAGATAGGCAGGTTTAAGTGCATTTTGCATGTCAGAAATGAAAGTTACATTTGACCCAGTTTTCAGATCCAAAGACAACTTCAAATGCTCCATAAACACTGTCTGGTCCTACTATTTTCTTTGTCCACAAGTGCCAAAGCTAGTGGATAAAAATGGTTATTACAGTCTTGTCCAATGGCCACCAGTAACTGACCCTTGCACTTTCCTTTCAAGAAGGTACCATCTAAACCAATAAATGGTCTCAACCCATTTTTCAACCTTCTTTCAAAGCTCAGAAGCAGGTGTACATTCTCAAAAACCTCCTTTTTCCTTGTTCAAGTGCATCTTTTGATACGTTAATTACAAAGTCAGTCCCTGAATTTGTATGTCTAATTTCTTGTCCATAAGCTTCTAACTTGTTATACTCATCTCTAAAGTTGCTGCCTCTCAAGGGCCAATCTTTTAGCCCTTTTTAGCTTAGTTTTAGACACATTCACCTGAAGGGTATTCTCCAACTGCCCTTTCATATCTTTTACAGCATACCTAGGATTGTTCTGCACATGCTTCTTGAAATACAAAGCTAAAGTTTTGTAGCCAGCTTTAGGCTTATCAAAACAGTCATCACATGAATGTTTGGACTTCCATGTTTTGATCCTACAAGTAGATGAATTCTTATCCTTTGAAACAAGACACACAAATGGGCAGCCAGGTTGACAAATATATCTAACTCTAGATGTATCACTTTTCTTGACTTTAAGCTTCTTCTTATTAGCTAAAGCATAAAAGCCAACCACCTCTTTTGCTTTATTGATGTCCTTGAAGGACATTCCTAGTTCCAACTCTCTATAATGTCAAGTCCATTAGTCACTACTCTTCTTTTTCCTATGTCAATTTCATCAAAGCTATTACTATCATTTTCACTACCTTCCATTTCTTCTAACATGTTATAACCAAGTTCATATTCACAATCAGTCCCAACATCAATATCAACAATATATGACTCAGTGTGATGGATAATATTTGGGATGGACACACTAAGATCATACTCATCGACAACAAAGTGCCTTAATTCCTTCCTGATTTTCTACCAAATAATACTTACCGGATGCACCCATTACCAGCAGCTACTTAACAGTACGATACCCTAGTTTTGAAGTGAATTCTTCACAAATGTCCTTATAAGAAAGTGAATGTGCATCATAACGAAGACAAGAGTGCAAAAGTCTTTTATTGTAGACTAGTTCAGGTGAAATGACCCAATTTCCACCAAAATGGAATAAAACATTAACTTCTTCAATCATCTTCAATTAGCACATGCAAAAAGGGGTCAAACACAAAGAGACCACATCAGCATTGAAAGCAACATGAGGTGTATAGCTAAACCATAAAAAGGTATTAAAAACACCAACCACACAGAATACTAATTCTGAGATTGAATTAAAAACCCTTGAAAAAGATTCATTTATTTCGGGACCACCGACCCCACACAAACAAGTTTCAACTATAAAAATCAAACATATAAAGACACAACATGTGAATAAACTAATGAGATGGTCACAATACCAAGAAATGTCACATGCATCTTCAAAACAAAAGCTTCAAAACCAGTAAAAATGCAAGTAAACCAGTAAAACTTACCCTAACAACAAAACCATAACAAAAGGACAACAAAACGATGGCTTCAACACGAAATCTTCAAGCTTCAATCGGAGATACACACTGTTCCAGAACCCTAGCTCATCGTTGAATTTGCGGATTTAGCAGAGAGAGAAATATGAAATGGTAAAATGGTGAAAATAACGAGGGGTTAACATATAAGTGGGTTAAGTTAAGAAAAGGGTGGGCCCTGGGGTAAGGGTAGGGAAATAATAAGGGGGTGGGATATTTTTAAATCCATGTGGAATTTTGAAATGAGTTTGGAATTAAAAAATTACAAATGTAGTTCCAGGTGGAATTAGAAGCTAATCTGCAAGGGTCTTACCACCTTCTTTATTTACTAAAATTGAGTCTTTGGAGTACTTTAGGATTATATTCCGCGCCGAGGATTTGTGCTTGTGGGCCAGGATGAATATTGCAGACCAGCGGATCTGGTGGTCGACGATCGTTCGGGCTTCCTCAATTAAACTAGCTTCCTCATCTTCTTTTCCCCCCAACAACTTCACTCCGGAGGAATCGCATATTCTTAAGCGAGAAGATCAGACTCTTATTATTGAATTTCCATTGTTTGCACGTAATAGCTCATTCTCTATATTTTTTTATGCTCAATCTTTCTGTTTTCCTTTTTCAGTCTAAAAAGAAAGCGAAGTGACTATCATCGGATAGTCACGAGCGCTTAGAGGTATGAAGTTAAGCGAATCTTACTACCTGAAGGATCTTAGCTTCTTAAAGGACTCTTAATAAAGAAAACTTTTTTGAAGAAAGCAATTCAAGTAGGGCTTGCAAGAAGCCAGGCGATCCGATCAGAAGATAAAGAAGATAGACGAGAAGATAAGGGGCGAAGTACTTTTTTTAGAAGGGCATAAGTGAGACCCTTTTTGAACGGCAGGGGTATATAAGAGTCTAAGTTTTAACGGAAGGCTTTGATATCCTATTTCCTATAGTAGAGGGGCATTTTAGGCCCTTTTCCGTTTTCCCTATATTCCCTCATATTTTCTCTCATATAGCACAACACGCACTCTATATAAGAAAACTAAAATTTTGGACAATCAGCCGACATACAAAAATTCTCTGAAAAATTCAGAATCCTTTTCTCACTTTAACACTAATTTTACATTGAGTTCTTAAAGGAAAACACTTTAAAGTTCCATCAAGCTGAGATTTGAGGCTATTTCTTCTGTTTGTTGCTGTTGATCTTGCTGAATTCATCTTGTGTCAATCTCTTTCTTATATTTTAGTTAGCAGAAGTTTTAGTTTGTTCTAAGCTCAGGTACACATCTAGAAACTTGTATGGCTTTGGATTTTTTATTATCAAACTTTTTCTATTTTTCTTCTATGAACTATAGATATGTTGCTGCTTTTATGTGATATTTTATGCTTAGTTTGTTTGGTATGTTTGTTGGTTAAGTTGATATTGGAAATTTGAAGTCTGCTGCTAGTTGTCACGTACAGTTAGCTTATGTTAAACTGAAACTTGTTAGAATCTTGAGGAATGATGATTTCTTTATGTGGTTTTTGATATTGGTACGTTTAATTTTAATCTGTCTTTGTTTCTCCTAATGAGCATCTGATTCTGTTGGTTAGTTTTAGGCAGAATATGTGAGCTATTATTGACGCAATAACTGGGCTGGTTGGTTATTGATTATTCATTCATCTGGATGTAAAGTTATTGCTAGCCAAGTATTAACATGAGCCTATGAGTTTCAAAATAAACATGTCTATTGTCATTTTGTTGTACACATATGAGGGTGCAGCTGTGAACCATGAGTGTCAATTTGAAGCCAAATGTGTGGTGATTATGAGTTAATGGCTCTTGATTTATATGTTGTAATATTGTTCGATTCAAAAGAAAAGTAGAAGGCGTTTGATTCATAGCATTATCTTTTAGTATAAGTAACAATTTGAGTTAACTCATTCTGTTCCTTTCAGCTATGTAGTAATTTTAGTGCAGATATTCATGTATTAATGTTTAGGAAATCTGTAATTGACGTTTGTAAAATTATATTGGGAAGCTTTCTTGAATCATTTGGTTGGGTAGTTGGCTCAAATAGGGCTATTTAGTTAATTTAAGGAGGACTAGAATTTCTGCAAGTATTTGGGCTCAACATGGAACCCCATTTAAGAATTTGGCCTCAACGCATGATCATGCCAACTATTGTAGAAGGGTGAAGACGCTTCAAACCTCATTTTGGTCCATGTGACCCTCATATTTTTGGATTGTTTAAAACCTCAACGTAAATTTATAATTATATAGTTTAGGGTTACCAGACAAGAGGGGTTGCTCTATGGTAAGCAACCCCCGCTTCCAATCGAGAGGTTGTGAGTTCGAGTCTCCCCAAAAGCAAGGTGGGAAGTTCTTTGAGGGAAGGATGTCGGGGGTCTATTTGGAAATAGCCTCTCTACTCAAGGGTAGGGGTAAGGTCTGCGTACACACTACCCTACCCAGATCCCACTAAGTGGCATTATATTGGGTTGTTGTTGTAGTATAGTACACGGTTTCCATTTGGAATATTAGCAAACTAAATTGATTGGTCCATTAGCTGATTGTCATAAAAAAATAGAACCCAAACATTTGCTCCATTTTATCCTTTCTAATTGCGTTTGTTTACTTCAGGGACCAAATATCGCGTGCCTCCACTTTTAATAAAATTCAACTCATATCTCCAAAATTCGATGCCCATACTAATACTGTTTAACGAGAATCAGAAACGTGGTGAATATATTCATTTAGTAGGATGCTTTAGACATGTCCTAATTTATTATCGTGATTGTATACACGTTCGCACTACATAATTATGATTTTCTCCAAATAAATCAAAGTACATGTTAGCATGACTTTGACCAAGCATTCTTAAGATTAATAAAGCGTGATGACATGATTTTAGCGTCCCAAATAAAATGGCTTTACCCACATGTGATCCGGTTCAAAGATAAATACATAAAATGCCATAATTAAAAGCGGTAAAAAATAAAAATGTATATAGGTTCTAAAATGAGTAATTAAAAAATTAACTAAGCCATGATAAAAGCATAAAACTCGGGAGTGCCTTACACATTCTTCTCGATTAACATAACTCCTTACCTGGTTTTCCATGTTCGCGGACCTTAAATAAAGTCAATTTCCCCGATTTAGGATTTAAAAATAAACTGATGACTTGGAACACTATAATAACTATTTCAAGTGGCACTCTAATTCAATAAATAATCTTATTTCAAATAATGTCACTTTAATTGAATAAACTCTCTATCCCTATTTCTTCGGAAAAAAAAGGCGTGACAATGCTATAACCGAGCTTATAAAATTTGATAGTCCTAATTTTTATCTTCTATTTCTAGTAAGAAGACTTACTTTACATTTTAAAATGGGTAAGTAATATAACCCGTTAGAACATTTGTTTTTAACATAAAAAGTTTAATTTAGTACAGGATACACGTAGAGAAATAAAAATGGTGAGTCAATTAACTTAAATTTAGCATATTGTTTACTCAAAAGTTATCAAATATCTTTATGAGTGCAAAACAATGTAAATAGATCACGGGAAAATCATAGCAAACCGTAATAAAATTCATTGGGCCAAATGAAGGAGACAAAAACAAGTACTTAGTGTTAGGAGAAGAAATATTACAAACTTTTATTGATAATATTGATTTGGTCTGCCTCTCATTGGAGAGGTTCAAAGCCTAACAATGGTGTTCTTCTTTCCCATAATATGGGTATTGTTGTGTCTTTTCTCTCTCTTGTGAATAGTAACCAAGAAGAAGCCCCCTTCTAGGGTTCCCTCTCTTGATATTTATAGCTTGTGAGCCTCATGAGCTGTCAATAAGTGGCCGTGACCACGTTAAGGGTTCGCCTTCATGATGGTGAATAGGACGTGGCCTTATCAATCGAACCAGAAAAGGGATAAGTACCGTTAATTCTGAGTGGTCATACAACTTACTAATCATGAAACGGCTTAAGACGGGATTAACTTCGTTAACTATCGTGGGGTCGGATTCCTACCCATACAGTTAGTCTCTCCGTTTATTGAGGTCGTGCCTTGGCCGAGCTCGATGGGCGGACTTCATCGACTGTAGCTCGAAGAATTCGGGTAGGGAGGTCAACTGTGGCTTCGATCGAGGCCGAATTCTCTTCGGCGATGGACCTTAGCCTTAATACTGTCGACGACCTTAGTCGTGTACGTAACTTCGATTGTCGTCGAATTACTTGCTCATCGTAATCGAGCTGGGTCGACTTATTAGCGACAATGGCCTTAGCCGTTTACACACTGGATATGGCCTTAGTCTTATTGAGTGCTAGCGTTTTGTTATTGTGTTATCTAGTCGTCATTCAATCGAGGTCGAGCTCTTCTATTTGGCGAAGGCATTTAGACTTTTATATTAATTCGAGTGAGGTCGAGCTTTATTATGCTCTAAAACTTATGTTTGCTCGAGAGCGTAGCCGTCGATCATGGCGGATAGTTCATATGCTGTGTGGCCGTGACAAGTGAGGGCATGCTTGAGATACGTTTGGCGACGTCCAAAATTTCTAAGGCACATGGGACATCTACTCAGCATTCATAGGTAGTTATGACTGTTTTGACGGCGAGACGCTGGTTGGCGATTGAAAAGCCGCTTCATGGAGCCTGTCATAATGACGCACGTTTCTGTTGAACTGAATCGCGGTTGGTCATGTAATTAATGATGGCTATTGAGGTTCGTGAAATCCATTTGTGTTGCCTATTAATAAAGGGTTGAGAGATTTATTTCTCATATTTTCATTGTTGGTTTAAGAGAGATTCTGAAGAAACTTTTCTTCTCTCTAAGTCATATTCATCTTTGTTCTTCGATTGTTAAAAACCTCCATCCTGCCCAACAAACGCTTTTTCGTTCTTGTTAGTAAATCGGCAATGGCAGGCAGTTTTTCCCAAAACGTTCTTCTGATGGATTTTCCGGTTAATTTTTCGGTGGTCGAGGGGCCATCTCTGGCAATAGGAAGTGAACCGGTGGAGATCGATGAAGTTCCATCGGTTGACGAGATAGTATCTCTGCCCGGAGGCCTGATGACTAACTTCCCTGTCGATGGTGAAGAGGATCGGGTGGATAAAGCCCCATTAATGGGGGAAGTTGGGATGGCCCAACTAAGGGAATAGTGGGGCATCCCTAGCTATGCCGACATTGTTCTTGCTAGGAGCGGAGAGAGGGTACATACCGAGCGCATGGGATACTTCGTCTTTTATGCCTATCCCTTCAAGTTGGGATTTAAGCTCTCGCTCCCCATGTTGGTGGTTGATTTTTTTTCGTTACTACGGGGTGTGCCCGGGTCAGCTTGCTCCTTCCCTTTACAAGTTGCTGGCGATGTTGATCATGTACACAGAATTGGCCGGTAGGGAGGTCACGCTGCAACACGTGTTTAGTCTCTACGCTTCTCAGAGAGTCCGAGGTACCATGATTCAAGCACGCACTCGTGGGTCGAGGGGCCTGACCGTAGAACTGGATGACGAGGTCCGGCTTTGCCCTTTTGAGCACTTCTTTTATATCAGGACTAATCACTTGGTGGCATCCTTTCCTGGGTTCCCCGAGGCTTGGAACCATGCACGTAAGTTCTTTAGTCGTCGAATTCTCTTTTTAACCCCTTCTTACATCTTATGCTCGTAAGCGTTAACTTGTGTCAATTTTGTAGCTGAGAAGTCGCCACTAGCTCCATTAGCCGGGATACGTGAGTGGGTAGAGGCCGTGCTCACCCATTCGGTGGGGATACGCACGTGGGCGTCTTTCTGGGAGAGGATGGCCGTAGGCAGTGACAGGTGGAAAGTTGATTTCTTCTTCTGTTCCATTTTGTTTCAACCCTGTTTATTGACTTTGTCTTTCTATGATCAGGGAGGGCATTGCCGTATCAGGGCCCATCAGTTGGCCTTCCGTCGGCCGGGTGTAATTGCTCAGCTCACTACAGCACTAGGCCGCACCTAGTACCGAGGGCGGCGTGAGTTGAATCTTCAACGGCTCTTTCTCCAACATGGGTCGCGCTACGGGATGAGGGGCCGTTAGGGGTTATGTGCCCTAGAGCTGAATCGTCCTCACATGAGGAGGAGGAGAGGCCATTGGTAGGGTTGTGTTCACACCGGCTCTACCCGTAGTAATCAATCTGGACTCCCCCAGCGGATACGGAGAGGGATGCGGCTACGGAGCATGTCCTTGAGGGAAAACCAACAGTTGGGGTTGCCCCGGTTGGCTTAGCCCATAATGATACCGTCGCTTCGGCGACTCAATTGGTGGTTCCAGTCGCTGAGATGGGAGGCCGTTCCTCAGTAGCTGCTATTATTGGTGAATCAAGTGCTCCTTCAGCGGCTACGACAGGTGGAAGGGATGTTGTAGGAGATGAGTATGGGCCCGAGTACGAATTGGACCCCGACGATGTCCGCATGTTCCGAGAAGGTTTCACCAATTCAACGGTGCAGGCAGATGGGTGATCTCACTTTATTGAAGTTCCCATGGAGTCGAACTTATTGCTCCAAGGGAATAGCTTGGTGCCATTATTTGAGGTGCTATGCTCTGAGGCCGAGAAGGTGTCGTTGAGGGACGTCACGAATATTGGACAGATGAATAAAGTGGTCGTGATGGGCCTGAGGTTACGTATTATGACCTTGGTCCATTTTTTCCTTGCCTTAGTTTATTCTTTATCTTAATCGTTGTCTTTGATTTGCAGTCTTATTTGTTGGAGGTGGAGAGCATCCGTCGAGCCAACGTCCGCTCAGGGATATTTTTGCGGGTGCCGGAGAAGTACCGCCACTACCGAGATCGGTGCCGAGAGGTGCGCGAGCTCATGAGGGACGGCCCCCGTAACCGGGCCTTGGTCGAGGAGCTGGCGAGGCAGGAGCTTCAACTGCAATAATTACTTGGTAGAACGGGCGCCCTTGAGGAGCAGCTTCATCAGAAGGACGGGGAACTCGAGGTGGGAAGGAGGGCTGCAGCTAAGTCCGAGCGTCGGGGCCAGGCCAAAGAGGCAGAGGCCGCTGCGACATGGAGCGGGAGATTGTCTGCGTTGGAGAGTGAGGTTGCAGCTCCAAAATTTCAGGTGAGTGCTGCCTCGGCGAGAGTCGCAGGGTTAGAAGAGGCGATCCGCGTGCACGAATATCAACGTGGTTCGGAGAGGGCTACGGCAATCGAGAGGGAAGCAGGGCTCGAGGAGCAGATCGTCCTTCTTGAGCAGGAGGCCCAAGTCATGGCAGATCAGGTTAGGGCCTTAGAAAGAGAGAATCAGCGGCTATGGGACCAAGCTGTCACTTCTAGACATGCTCGTGAGCTTTGGGTCTTTGCTGAGGCCCAACATGATGTATATAAGAATTTATGGGAGTCCGGTATAGTGACCGTGGCTTCTTTCGAGGAAGCGCGTCAAAGGCTCGTAAGTCCCGTACCGACTGCGGTGTTGAGGCGGCGACGCCAGAGGTTGACGATGGTGTAGATGGTGGCGCGGACGACGCCGAATAAAAGCACTTGTTATGTTTGTTTGTTTGTTTTTTGTTTTATACGCCGCTTGGCATTTAGAAGTTTCTTATTTTTTCTCTTTCTTTATCCTTGTTCTGGCCGGCCTTGGCCGGGTGTAAGCGGGATGACCCGCAATTAACTTTGTAGATAAATGAAATTCCTTTTTTGTTATTTTCTTCATATTTATTCTTGTACCTTCCCTTATTCTTTAGACTTTTCTTTGCACGCGTTCGAAGGGGTGATTTGCCTTTGAGTTTGACTCAGGTAGGAATGTTTATTTTTAATTGTTGATGACTTTTTTCTACTACTCGGTGTGCGCGAGTCGGAGCCGTTGCTTGGCGATAGCGGAACATATCCTTAGTCCCAGTTTGGGCGTGGTCGAACTACCGGCCGTGATGGCAAAAGAGTGGCCTTGTAGTTTGACCGAGGCTGAACTTTACATGGCCCGAATCTTAGTTTGAGTTGGGGGTACTTACTTGACTGGAGAGGGAGGCTAGTCTGCACCTCGATTCGTTGGAGGTCGGGTTTTGCTGAGTTCTATGATGAAGGCGCTTGGCCTGAGTCCTAGTTCAACTGTGGTTGAGCTTGTTAGATTTAAGGACGAAGGCGTCTATCCTTACAGTTCGAGCGGGGTCGAACTTGTTAGATTTAATGGCGAAGGCGCATAGCCTGAGTCTCGGTTCAACCGAAGTTTAATTTACTGGCGAAGGCACATAGCCTTGATTTAATGGCGAAGTTGCGTAGCCTGAGTCCCAGTCCAACTGTTGTTGAACTTTGTCAAAGTTGAGGGCGAAGGCGCATAGACTGAGTCTTGGTTCAACCATAGTTGAACTTACTGGCGAAGGCACATAGCCTTGATTTAATGGCGAAGGAACGTAGCCTATATCCTAGTTCAACTGATGTTGAACTTTGTCGAAGTCGAGGGCGAAGGCGCATAGCCTGAGCCTTGGTTCAACCTTAGTTGAACTTACTGGCGAAGGCACATAACCTTGATTTAATGGAGAAGACGCCTAACATGAGTCCTAGTTCAACTACTGTTGAACTTTTCGAAGTCGAGGGCGAAGGCGCATAGCTTGAGTCTTGGTTCAACCGTAGTTGAACTTATTGGCGAAGGCACATAGCCTTGATTTAATGGCGAAGGTGTGTAGCTTGATTCCCAGTTCAACTCCTGTTGAACTTTGTCGGAGTCGAGGGTGAAGGCACATAGCCGGGGTCTTGGTTCAATCGTAGTTGAACTTACTGGTGAAGTCACATAGCCCGAGTCTTGGTTCAACCGTAGTTGAACTTACTGGCGAAGGCACATAGCCTTGATTTAATGGCGAAGGCGCGTAGCCTGAGTCGCAATTCAACTCCTGTTGAACTTTGTCGAAGTCGAGGGCGGATGTGCATAGCCTGAGTCTTGGGTCAACCGTAGTTGAATTTACTGGCGAAGGCACATAGCCTTGATTTAATGGCGAAGGCGCGTAGCCTGAGTCCTAGTTCAACTAATGTTGAACTATGTCGAAGTCAAGGGCGAAGGCGCATAGCCTGAGTCTTGGTTCATGTTCAACCGTAGTTAAACTTACTGGCGAAGGCACATAGCCTGAGTCTTGGTTCAATTGTAGTTGAACTTACTAGCAAAGGCACATAGCCTTGATTTAATGGCAAAGGCGCGTAGCCTGAGTCCCAGTTCAATTGCTATTGAACTTTATCGAAGTCAAGGGTGAAGGCGCGTAGCCTGAGTCTTGGTTCAACCGTAGTTGAACTTACTGGCGAAGGAACATAGCCTTGATTTAATGGCGAAGGCGCGTAGCCTGAGTCCCAGTTCAACTGCTGTTGAAATTTGTCGAAGTCGAGGGCGCATATCCTGAGTCCCAGTTCAGCTGCTGTTGAACTTTGTCAATTTTGATGGCGGAGGCGCATAGCCTTGATTTTTTGCTTTGTGGGTGTTTGAGAGCTGAAGCTCGATTTTGATTCGAGATCTTGAGTAGCTTAAATGCCAACTTCCCAATCGGGGTATGCAAGCTGGCAAGAGGCGATTCTCGGTTCGTGATATCTTCATGCCGGTTTCTGGTGGGGGGCCTATCAGGGATGCGGGAGATGCCTTATAGAGGTCCTCCCTTAGGGGGGACTTCTTATTCTTGTTCGCACTATCCGAGAGAGGAGAGACAGAGGAGTCGGATCTCGATTCGAGATCTTCGAGTTCCCCCTGTCAGATATGTAGCTTTGGCTTGTTTGAGCTGGGTTGTTTTGGGGTGTTTTTTTCCTTCTGGTCCAGGGAAGAACTACGCGGTTTTGCTATGAAATCCCCACATACGGCGCTAAATTTTTTACTCAAAAGTTATCAAATACCTTTATGAGTGCAAAATAATGTAAATAGATCATGGGAAAATCATAGCAAACCGTAATAATCCATTGGGCCAAATGAAGGAGATGAAAACAAGTACTTAGAGTTAAAAGAAGAAACATTAAAAACTTTTATCGGTAATATTGATTTGGTCTGCCTCTCCTTGGAGAGGTTCAGAGCCTTATAATGATATTTCACTTTCCCATAATATGAGTATCATTGTGTCTTTTCTCTCTTTTGTGAATAGTGGCCAAACAGAAGCCCCTTCTAGGGTTCCCTCTCTTGATATTTATAGCTTGTAAGCATCATGAGTTGTGAGTAAGTGGTCGTGATCACGTTGGGGGTTCGCCTTCATGATGGTGAATAGGCCGTGGCCTCGTCGATCGAACTAGATAAGGGTTAAGTACCGTTAATTCTGAGTGGTCATACAACTTACTAATCATGAATCAACTTAAAACGTGATTAACTTCGTTAACTATCGTGGAGTCGGATTCCTACCCATACACATATAATATCCAATAATCTCCAATATTTTGTTTAATTAATTAATTAATTAATTATTTAAATAATAAAATTGGCAATTACAAAAACCCAGGTGTCGGAGTAAACCACATTGATATCATCGAATCGAACGAAAGAAACAAAATAATATGACCCTCACCTATCAGTCAGTCAGTTGTTTCAAGGTAGTCTTCTCCACAATTGTAATTCTGGGGTGTCCTCCTCCTCCTCATAGCTAAGGCCTAAGAAGAAGATGACAGCTCTTTCAAATTCTTTGGTTTTATCCATACCCCAAAACCCATCTCTCCATTTCTCCTCCGGTAATCCGTCCCCTCATTTTATTTCTCATTTCTTACTATACTCAAATCGACTGTCTGTTTTGTTTGTTTTGGGATGTTTTTTTGTTTTTCATTTCTTGATCTCATTTGTTTGCTCCGCTTTTTTACTGATTTTCTGTTGCTGACTGAGCTTCTGATATGGCGGACTGTTATATGGATGTGTTTATTTTCTATGTTTTGTTGTTTTTCCTTTCTTGATCTGATTGCCTTATCTAGTTTTACTGCACTTTTGTATTGAATTATTTTTAACTGAGATTCTAGTATGGTCTTTCGAGCTCTCTATTTTAGCCAAATTGATGGATTGTTATATTGGGTGTTAAATTTTGGATATTTCATTGCCCTTCTTATGCAAGGAATTTGAGCTTGAATGAGATTTACTGCAATATGCATCTTCCTTGTCTTGGCAAATTCAGTCCCTAGGAAAAATGTTAGTCGATAAAGTAGGTGCATATTCCACTGCTTTCTTGAGGAAATGGTGTGAATATATTATTTTCAAAAAATAATTGCATTCTCTATGTGTGCGTGCGTATTTATATCTAGTTAATATGAAATGGTGCACCCATTGACAAAACCTTGCACCCGCGGATGTGTCCAATATCATTCTAAAAGCCCAGAAGGTTCTCCTGTACAAGGATTTATCACTTCGTTCTCTTCAATCATATGTCATTTTTTTTTGGAAAGGAAAACTGGTTTTCTAGATAGGTATCTTACTTCAATTTTAAGGACACCGTGATTTAGTTCCCAGTATTCTCCAAAGAATAGCTTATAGAGCTCAATCTATCCAAAAAAAAAAAAAAAAAAGAGAAGCTTATGTAGAGATTTTATTTACTCTCTTACTTATCTACACCGGAGTTTGTATGGCCGATAGCTGATGATAAGCTTTATTGAGTCAAAGTACCACTAAAGTGCCTTCAGCTATATGAGCTGAGAACCCCCACACCCACACACACTCTTTCATCCTACAACCGACCCTTAGTCATTTTAATTGCTTCTTTGGAAACATCCATCTACTTGCTTTAACTTTCAGTATGACGATTTAGTAATGTATGGAGAGAATATTTGGAAGATCAAAGTAACTACAGGACATGAGTCCCCAGAATTATCAAGCAACCTATGTTTGCTAGTAATCAGCGGGCATTTCCAATCGTATTGTACCTTGTGCTGAAAAATCTGGCTAATCTTTATCTTCATAAAAAAAAAATAAAAACAAATCTGGCTAATCTTTATTGTTAAGCAGTGACCTCAATCATCATAATGCTCTTCCTGGTTGCAACCGGCTTTAGGATTTCTTGAAGTGGAAATGGAAAATCCTCTAATTTCTGTTAACATCCAGTTACCTACGAACTGCCTTGCTCCCATTTACTATTGCAGTTATTATTATTGTTGAATGATAAAATGAGATTTTGTTTCGATGTGATTGCATGGAATATATGCCTTCTGCTAAATATTATAGCTTCTACCTAATTCAATGTGATAGTTCTATTCCTAATCTAATAGATGTATCTCAATTAGATGAAAACTATATATTGAGAAAGGGGTCATGTTAATGTCAAAGTTCATCTGGTATTCCCTCCCTCCCCACCACCCCCCACCCCCAAAAAAAAGGGAATCAAAGTTCAGCTGGTATAATTCATGCTTGTCTTCCATTATTTTCTTGTCTTCCATTATTTTCATCATAGCAGTTGAAGGAAAATTTTGTGATACAAATGAATTGTATGTTTCTGATATGCATTGAGATTTTACATTTTTTAGTATTCTTCGTGGGAAATCACGATGCTAATATTTCTCACAATTGTGATTTGGCTTATAAATAACATGAGCAAATCATTTGTTTGCATTGATAATGCTGTTTTTCTAAACCTGATGAGTTGTCCTACATCGGAGGGATTTGAGGTACTTGGTCTCCTTATATGGCTTGGGTAATCCTCACCTCACAAGCTAGCTTTTGGGGTTGAGTTAAGCACGAGGTCCATTCTTATCAAAACCTATAACAGTGTTGTGGTGTAAAGCCTCTAACTTTATTGATGTGTTAATTAGGTTCTTGCTTGAAGTCACTAGACCTAAATGTCGGTGCGGCCAAGTTGTCCTTCAGTCCAAGGCATGGAGGAAAATCATATTCTTCTAAAAGATCATTGACCATTCAAGCATCATATAGGTATTACCTTCTCGTATTCAGTGTGCAGGTTATGCATGAATTCTCTACTTAGAGTTACTTTCTGCAAAATAAAACAGGGGATCTAACTATTATATAGGTGCAGAAGCAACTTGGCTCTTAGACTCTGAGAAGCCACAGAGAAACTGTAGTTTTATTTTTCTTCACATGTTGTTGGCCACCTAAACCTAATAGAGAAAATATTATATCGGGTGTTTCTCATTCTGAATTGGCAGTGATGGTGGAAGGCCAAGTGGTGCTGGCATCTTTGTTGGTGGCTTTGTGCTGGGAGGATTAATTGTTGGCACACTTGGTTGTGTGTTTGCACCTCAGGTAATTATGTGATTGCGTCGGTTGCTGCTTTTATTGTGCTAAACATACTTGTGAATATCACATCTTATCACTCTATATATTTTCTTTTCTTTCCAAGTGCTGCATCTTAGAGGAGTAGCAAGCTGATTGCAGTGTTACTTTTTCTTTACAGATCAGCAAGGCATTAGCTGGAGCTGATAAGAAGGACCTCATGAGAAAGTTGCCCAAGTTTATATATGACGAAGACAAAGCACTGGAGGTAAGCTGGTGTCGTGCATGTCTTTGATTAGATAGGAGTAAAGAGGTATCAAATATAAGGAAGATGGATATATTTATGTATCACAAACCATATCTTCTGATTAAATATAGTTTCTTTGTTATAAATTTTTAATCTCATTAATTGGTGTAATTCTGTTTTTTCGAGTCTTCACCTTACACTTTAAGCTGAAATAATTCTGTTAAGCTGGCATTTGGTGTTCCCTTAAAGACCTCCTACTTTACTAGTACTTGGGCAGAGGATAAACCAAAGGGTAAAAGTCCTTTTTTTTTAACCATTTTTTTTAATTTCCACTTGTCTAACTTGTGGATGCTGTTTTGTCCGCAGAAACAACGCAAGAAACTTGCCGAAAAAATTGACCAGCTGAATTCGGCGATTGATGACATTTCCACTCAGTTGAGGTCAGATGACACGCCAAATGGAGCTGCTGTGAACTCAGATGATGTTGAAGCTGTTGTATAAGAACATTTCTAGCTTAATGTCAAAGTCAGCAGAGGACATTGAATACATTCTGGGAATATTCTGAGTTCAGTTTTAGTGTTTTTTGGTATTTGCTACAATATAATATATCCGGAGCGAGGAACAATATGCGATTATATATGATTTTGCTGTTTTCTGGTGAAAGTGGTGCAGCTTACAACAACAACAACAATCCAATATAATCCCACTTAGTGGGGTCTGGGAAGGGTAGTATGTACGCAGACCTTACCCCTACCATGGGGTAGAGAAGCTGTTCCCAAATAGACCCCCGACATCCTTCCCTCCAAGAACTTCTCACCTTGCTCTTGGGGAGACTCGAACTCACAACCTCTCGGTTGGAAGTGGGAGGTTGCTTACCATCATAGCAACCCTTATGGCAGCTTGAAGCTATAATATACATGCTTATAATCCTTTTGCCCACTGCCCCTATATATTACTTCCTGCATCTGTTAGTTATTGGCTGATTCTAGCTTAGTGCATTACTCTTTACCTCATTTATAGTTCCTTAGTAATTGATAGTCTTAACGTTCATTGATATAGATTCTTTTATATTAAGGTTTTATTACTGAGTTTTCAAATAGTAAAATATATCTGCCAACTGCTATTTAGGCTAGCACGAAAAGCTTGCTGTTTCATGTATGGTATGGGCAGGGGTGGATTTTTTTTTTGGGGGGGGGGGGGGGGAGTGCGGACTAGACGCCCCTTCGTTGGATGCCGGAAAATTATACTGTACATATAAGGCAAAATTTAATTTGTACTTTTATGTATTACATTTCGAATCTCCCTTAACATAGTCCAAAAGCATAACTATGTGGTCAAGGGGTTCAAAAATTTTTTAGTAGTCCGGAAGTGGAGTGCGATACAGTCGAAGCACGACAAACCAGGATTATGGCCTATGGGTACAAATTTGAGTAAAGATTCAGCAAACTTGAGATTCTTTGCTTAAGTTTGTGGTAAGTTATTATGAAATCAGGACCAGGTTTTACATTGAACTATAACCACACATTTTCCCAAATCTAAAATAAATAAATAAAAGCAAGTCCAGTTTCTATCAACACAATCTTTTCACATGTTTGACTCAACGAAATTAATAGCTTTAAAATATTTACAGAAAATGTACAATTCCATTTTGGATCTTACCTAGGCATAAAATCCGATAGCCATTTCATCCTTCAGCGAGTACATTTCTAGATTTTCTCCTTTTCTAATGAATTGACACTGATATTTTTCTTGTATAGTTGTTTCAGCAAATATTAGCCAGAAGTTGAAAGGACTTGAAATAATGCAATTATTGTAACTACCACCCTCTTCCTCTAGTTCCATTTCACGTGTTCCCCATATTTGTCATTTTGCATGCATTTTCCCCCACTGTAAATGCTTAGAGCTTTTTCCACAAACTTATTTTCATCGATGGTAAAGTTGTTGTCTTGTGATTAGGTGGTCAAGGGTTCAAGGCTTCAAGCCGTTGAAACAACCTCTTACAAAAATGCAGGGTAAGACTGCGTGTATTAGATGCTTGTAGTCCGGCTCTTACCCGAACATCGTGCATAGTGAAAGTTTAGCGCATCAGGCTGCTCTATTTTCACTTAGTTATTCTATATTGATGGTATAAAGAAATTTACTCTGTCAATGTACAAACTACGGGCAGTTTATAAAGAATACCAAGGGCATGCATGGTATAAAGGGAAATATGCCAACAATCTGTGGTTGAGACTGTGAAAATGGAATACATGGGGACATGATCTTATCTTGTATCAATCTTCATACTCTTAGGGATATAGTAGATATGCCCTAGATCCAATATCATATTTGATAAATTGAACATATTTTTGTGAATGTCATTTGATATAAAATATATGGCATTTGATATTCTTTTATCATTATTATCAATTGTTTGATTATTTTAATAAGGTCCTTGATTAAATTTTGAGATTTGTCATCGTGATAGAGATCATGATAATGAGAGCAAAGTCTTTTACAATTTAATCTAAATTTGTTCTTGATCGTAGGATTATTAATTTGGACATTAGTAATCCGGTTAGATCAATATTTATGTGATCGTCTTTATCGGATAAAGATTAGTTGATCTCATTAACTAAATCACATAGATAGATGATGCATATAGAGATATGATCATTGAACCGGCTCATTGGATAATTCCTAATGGTTAGAATTACCATAAACTGTCAATAGGATATTTTCTTGAAAAATGTGATGTAACTGTTTCCTTTGACTTGAGATCGTCATAGTAATTGACAAGTTATTTATTGTGCTTTGATACTAGACACCTATGGCCCTAGGGCGATAGTTGAAAGGATATTGGGTACGATTAAATACCTGTAGAATTAGTAATTGATCAAGACGGAATCTGTCAACTCTTGGTAATGAGTTTAAGCTCCATGTTGTAATGAATTATAAACGACCAAACTAAGACCTTGACCAGGGCAATTGAATGAAAGAAGAAATGAGTTTCTTAGGTCATTCAATGGTCAATTATATTTGACGTGAACACATAGTTGATCGCCTATTAGGATTTGACAGTTGAACCATATCCTAGGGTGATCCAGAGCTATAAGGACAGAAGGAATTACTACATTATTCTTCTACTGGTTCTTGAGAGTAAATTGTATACTTCATGCTATCCGGTCGTTAAGGAGTGTTGCTAGACGCCACCCTTGATTAGTATATTTATATGATCAATTTACTACCGGTTTAGTATTGAACCTATGGGGTCGCACACTAACGAGTGTTCTGATCTTTGCGAAAGGATTAATTAACTTATTATCTGATAATTAAATTAAAGAATTTAATTAGTCAAATAAATTTAATTATTAGTCCAAATGAAATATTATTATATTCTTTGCTAGCACAAAGATTATAACTAATATTGTGAATAAATTGAAGTTTCTATTTGGAATAGAAATTAAATAATATCTCTTGGTTGAAATATATGTGATATACACAATTAATATTATTTTATATATTAGATGTATATAAAATATAATATTAATAAAGGCTTGTTAATAAATCCAATTTTGAATTGGACTATTAATGTGTAATTGAAGGTTTATCTTATTAATGAGATTAATATTTTCAATAAGAAAAAGAATTATATTAATATAAAAGCGTATGAATTACAATCCAATTTAGAATTGGATATTAAATGCCAATAAACCCTTCAGCAGTAATCACGTAAAGGTATGGAAATTTGGAATTTCCATACAAAGTTATTTAAAGTTTATTTTTGGAATAAACTTTTACCCTAAGTAAATTATTATCTCAACCAAATATAAATAGTTTTTGCAGGTGATGTTATATAAAGGGTGATTGAGAAAATTTGCAGGTTTTAATTTTTAATTTTCTTGAGAAGAAAACCTAATTTGTGAAAGTGAGAGTGCAATACAAATCCAAGAGACAAAAATACAATTACAAGAAAAGTGTTTCTTCTTCTTCTAATTTGAGTTGAGATTTTTGAGAAAAATTTCAACACAATATTATTCGCTCAATTTGTTCGCGGGTTTCATTGATCAACAAGTTGATAGCAAGAATCGGTCTCGGTGTGGATACGCATAGAGTCTTCGCACTATCGAAGAAATTTCGGAAAAGAAACTCTCTTCACCAGGTACGTCTTAGATTCTATCTTTGACACGTAAATAAATTTTTAAACACGAGAAAATCTACCTAGGATTGTTATTATCTTCCGCTGCGTGTTATGAACACCCATATGCAATCCTTCACATACACCATCTTCACCACTCATTCCTTTACCTTCAATACCAATCATGACTTTATTTTAATTGTTCCCATTATAGAACAAATAAGAATAATATGTTGGCAACATAATATATTTCAAACTATATATTAGCACAGGAAATAGTTTCATAAGTTCATTTAATTGCAGCCATGGCTTCCTACGCAGCTTTGGCTTCTTCAAGAATTCCTACAACCACAAGGCTACCTACCAAGAACTCCCACTCTTTCCCCACTCAATGCTTATCCAAGGCTTTTTTTTTTTAAAATTCTTTTTGAAGTATGTTTGCTATGTAGTAATGTGTTAAAAAGTTCTGGTCTTTCTAAATTCTCATGCTTTGTTATGTGTAGAAATTTGAAGTAGCTGAATTTGCTGGTCTTAGATCAAGTGGATGTGTGACATTTTCCAACAAAGAGTCTTCTTTCTTTGATGTTGTCTCTGCTCAACTCACTCCAAAGGTAGACTTTTCTCCCTATTTTCAGCTTTTCTTTTAAGCAATACTAACACAAGACAAGCTATAGCTTATATGTAGAAGGATTTACATTATCAATGTGTTTAATTAACCTGTTTTAGCAGGTTACGCGTCTTAATTTCCAGGTTACTAATCCTAGTGCAGTGGACAAATAGTTGTAGTTATCTTTTAATTGACATAATGTTGTTAGTGAATGGAAGTTAAAACTCTAAGACAGTATGCATAATTCTAGATATCTTGTGGAACTGATCTATTTTTATGGTATGATAAACTAGACCACAGGATCAGCCCCTGTTAAGGGAGAAACCGTTGCCAAATTGAAGGTTGCTATCAATGGTTTTGGACGCATTGGTAGGAATTTCCTTCGCTGCTGGCATGGTCGCAAAGATTCACCACTGGATGTCGTGGTTGTCAACGACAGTGGTGGTGTCAAGAATGTGAGTCCAAATTCTATGTTTCCATTCTTGCAATGATTAATTCAGTTAAACTTAATTACTAACAGTTGCTAGTTTTGCTGCAATATGGATTCTGCAGGCATCTCACTTGCTAAAATATGATTCAATGCTGGGAACATTCGAAGCTGATGTGAAAATAGTGGATAATGAAACCATTAGTGTTGATGGAAAGCACATTAAGGTTGTTTCTAGCAGAGACCCCCTTAAGCTTCCTTGGGCTGAACTTGGCATCGACATTGTTATTGCAGCAATGCCTCTTGCACCACTAACTGCTTGGCTCCGTTTGTAAAGGTCAGGGATGAAGAACTTGGTAAACAGCAAATTCTATTACAATAGCACTACATCGATGACTGTTGAAATAATTAACACAATTTTGATTGTTGTGTCGACTATTTCCATTCACTTTTCAGGTATTGTGAAGGGTACAATGACAAAAACTCACTCATACACCGGAGATCAGGTAATCATGCACAATATTGAGAGGGAAACCAACGAAACACCTTCACAAACATGGTTTCATGTCAATAGAAACTTATAATTCTGCTTTAATAGGGTTGATTATATTGTATGCAGAGGCTTCTTGATGCTTCGCACCGTGACTTGAGTAGCCTGTCAACCGGTCCGGGTTGACCCGGGACCGAACCGGACCGGCCCGGTATAAACCGGGACCGGACCGGACCGGTTCTTAAGGGGTGGGCTGGGCTGGGTTGGGGGGGGAGGGGTTAGAACGGTTAGGATTTTAGGATTAAGACCCGTGACCGGACCGGCCCGGTAAGCAAAACAGTGCTTGAACCGGTCGACCCGGACCGGGACCGGACCGGTACAACGGTCAAAAAAAAATTTTAAAAAAAAAAAAATTTCTGAGCATGTGGCCCCACAGGACCGTTGGCAACGGTCCAGAACCGTTGGCCAACGGGAGTATTTTCAGAAATGGCCACTTTTTTATTTTTTTTTTTGTATTTATTAAATTACATTATTAACCCTTCTTAAAATCTATAAATACCCTCCCCTCTTCTTCATTTCCTCACTCAAAATTATCAATCTCTCTCTCAATTCTCAAATTATCAATCACTCTCTTCTCTTCAATTTTCAAGAATTCATATTCTAATTTTATAATTTTATTGTCTTTGTTTTCCCGAATTTAATTTATCGTAATTTCTCATTCGGAAATCGGAATTCTAAGCTTGAAGTTCAAGTGTTCAACATTGAAATACTTGCTTGACGTTTGTTCGTGGTAACACCGGATTTGCGTAATCAAGTGCTCAATTTATTGTCGAATTCGGTGCACTCTTTCCAACTCTTTCTCATATTTAATATTTTAATTGCATATTTAATTTAAGCTTATATTTTCATTTTTACAATATGTTTAATGATGCTAGTCCTGTAGCTTCTGGTAGTACTAGTAATAATGATCACCCGACTTCTAATCGTAAAAGAAGAAGTCGGGTATGGAATTTTTTTGAAATAATAGAAGGTACTAATAGTGTTAAATGCAAATTTTGTAACGAAACTTTTCAATATTTGACCGAAGGAAATTTAGGAGGAACTGGACCATTTGCAAGACATATGAGAGCTGTCCATCCTATAGAATGGGTCAATAATGATGCTAATCCTGTAGCTTCTGGTAGTACTAGTAATAATGATCACCCGACTTCTAATCGTAAAAGAAGAAGTCGGGTATGGAATTTTTTTGAAATAATAGAAGGTACTAATAGTATTAAGTGCAAAATTTGTAACGAAACTTTTCAACATTTGACCGAAGGAAATTTAGGAGGGACTGGACCATTTACAAGACATATGAGAGCTGTCCATCCTATAGAATGGGTCAATAATTATGGGAAGCAATGATTTGTAAGTTTTAGACTTTTAGTATGTTTGACTGTTTGTACTTTGTTTCAGAGATTGGATTAGATAGATCGGAACGAAGAAATCAGGAAAGGAAGATGTTCACACTTCACAGTTCATACTTCATAGCCCAGAAGACGAAGAACTTTAACTTGGAGATATTGATTATGATGAAGATGAAGTGATGAACTGATGAAGTGATGCAAAACATTTGAAATTACTACTTCACTATAAAAAATGTAAACATTTCATTATCTACTTATTAATTTGAAATTGAGAAATAAAGTAGCACTTGCAATAAGTGCAATTTTTTCGCCATCTTTTGTTGTTTTCATTCAATTATTACAAAGTATTAATATAACTTAATATTTATACATAATTCTAAAAAGAAAATACAAAATAACGAAACCCGACCCGGCCCGGACCATTACAACCCGTAACCCGTACGGTTCAATCTTAACCCCTAACAACCCAGCCCGGTCAAACCCGGCACTGTTTGGACCCGGCCCGGTAACCGGACGGGTCGAAAAAAAATCGACCCGGACCGGACCGGTGGAACCGGTTGACAGGCTTGCTTGAGAGCGAGAGCAGCAGCATTGAACATTGTCCCCACCAGCACTGGTGCAGCCAAGGTTGTATCTTTAGTGCTACCTCAGCTTAAGGGAAAGCTCAATGGCATTGCTCTCCGTGTGCCAACACCTAATGTATCGGTTGTTGACCTCGTTGTCAATGTTGCGAAGAAAGGAATTACAGCTGAGGATGTGAATGCAGCTTTCAGAAAAGCTGCTGATGGTCCATTGAAAGGCGTATTAGCTGTGTGCGATGAACCTCTTGTTTCAGTTGACTTCAGATGCTCTGATGTCTCATCCACCATCGACTCCTCTTTAACCATGGTTATGGGAGACGATATAGTCAAGGTCGTGGCTTGGTACGATAACGTGGGGATACAGGTAAAGTTCAATGACTATGCGTGAAATATATTTAAATACTTTAGTTTAACTGGTAAAGTTGTTGCTATGTGACCAGAAGGTCCCGAGTTCAAGCCGTGGAAACAGCCTCTTGCAGAAATGCAGGGTTTACCCTGCGTACAACAGACCCTTGTGGTCCGGCCCTTTCCTTGACCCCGCGTATTGCGGGAACTTAGTGCACCAGCCCTTTTTTGTTGTTATGAATGAAATGGTGATCATGTTTTTGTAAATTGCAGCCAACGTGTGGTGGATTTGGCACATCTAGTAGCAAACAAATGGCCAGGAGTTGCAGTACCAGGAAGTGGAGATCCATTAGATGAGTTTTGCAAGACAAATCCTGCTGATGAGGAGTGCAAAGTCTATGAATAATCATTTTTGTTATGTTTCCTCTTTTGAAATGGATGATTTTAGAAGCCAATAATTTTGTCATCTACATATTTAGTCTGTAAAACTTAGTGGGAAATTACCACTAATTTAAGACAGTAATATCAGTGTTATGAATTCTTTCTATATCCATTTAGTTGAGACTTTTTTATTTTTTTGGATATAAGTTGATTCATTATTTTCCCTTAGCCACAAAACCAGGTGAGAGGTTCATGAACAATCATGGCATTTTGTCAATTCTCATCGAACTACATTTGTTCATGATTCATACATTAAGGTAAACTTAAAGCATGTCTAGCAACGAATTTAGGAATCAGGGAGAAAAGCATCACCACACGCTCCAGTCCAACTCCAAATCCACCGTGAGGAGGAGGAGCACCATATCGGAAAGAATCAATATATGTTGACATTGTCTTCACATCAATTCCACATTCTTCAGCACGTTTCGCCAAGAACTCAGGTACATGGACACGCTGAGCTCCGGAGATAATTTCTTCTCCTCTAATGAAGACATCAAAAGAATTACTGTAAGCTGGATTATCATAACATGGCATAGTATAGAATGGACGAACTGCCAAGGGATACTTGTGAAGTATATAAAAGTCAGTTCCATAATTCTTTGCAACAAGCTGGCCCAGCTTTCTTTCTGATTCTGTATTTAGGTCCCAAAAGAATCGACTTCAATACCAGCTTCCTTCAACATTTGAGCTCCCTCTTCAAATGTAAGCCGTAAGGTCTTTTTATCTCCCCGAAAATACTTCAAAGGTTCAAAAGGATATTGCCTTCCAATGGCTTCCAGTTCCTTTTTGCATTTGTCATTCAAACTATCAAATATTGTCACAAATAAGTGGTCAACAATATCCATGACCTCTGAATAGTGCTCTTTAATCTCCATTTCGACATCAAGACCTGTAAACTCACACAGATGTCTGTGTGTAAAAGAATCTTCTGCTCTAAAGACGGGATCAATTTCAAACACACGGCCAAAATCACCACATATTGCCATTTGTTTGTGAAGCTGAGGTGACTGTGCCAGACATGCAGGTTGCCCTTTGTAATCCAGTCTAAATACAGCTGAACCTGTAAGATATATGGATTTATATCTAGATATATGGACTTATATCTACACACATATGAACAATATATGGATAATTATATGTTATGTGCTATCTTTTGGTTTGGCCTAATTATGTGGTCTTATGGACATTATGTTAAGGGGGCCAATGTGTTGTCATACTAAAGTGTAGGACTAATGTGTAGATACCCAAAAGGGTAACCTTAGTTTATGATGGGCTAACTAAGGTTACATATGTAACCATGGTTACATGCTTGTGACTCTTGAGTTATGTAACTCTTGCAAGACATAACTCAAGACATAACTCTTGTCTTGTAACTCTTGTCACTTGGGTTATGTAACTCCTAGAGTTATAAAGTGGGGTTATGGTTCCCATTCTAGTGCAAGACAAGTTCTTCTTCTTCCCATTGAATCAAGAACCATATTGTCCATTGTCTTGCAAATAGGGTGGAAAACCATAAGCCAAATTTTGATAATTGTCATAACACTATTATTGTGAACCTTTTCATATATTGTTGAGTATTGTGGATACATTCTTGTGGGGACAAATATACTTCAAGAAACTTGAAGGAAGGCTAAAGGAGTTCACAACAAAGGACAATCATCAAAAGGAGGCTCAACATTTCCACATATGGATTCAGGTTAGCTTCCGCTCATGTAGTTTATGTATCCGAATTATTCGATATGAAGGTTGTTGTTTTTAGTAGGAATCATAATCCTAACAATTGGTATCAGAGCCACCCTTCAATTTTGGATAATTTGGATGTTCATAAGGTTCATGTTATATTAGGATTCATGTTAAAGTATAATTAGAATTTTGTTTATGAAATTCTACCATGAAATAGCATGATAGCATGATCTTATGAATGTTATGATTTGATTCAGTTTGATGTTTTTATATCATGTTAAAACGTTGTATATAGCATGATTTAGTTGGTAAATAACATGTGTTCATGTTTAAAGATTCATGTTAAAAATCATGTTATAATTCAGAAAAAGTATACACTGTACAATCGATTGTATACACTCCAGTGAGATGAAATGTTTTTAAATTATACCTGACAATCGATTGTCTGGATTTGACAATCGATTTTCTGGTCCAGTAACTTAGAAAAATTTTTCCTTGTCACATCCAGTGACTTAAAATTTTCAGAAAAAACCAAACAATCGATTGTCTGTTTTGACAATCGATTGCCTGGTCCAGTAACTTAGAAAAATTTTTCGTTGTCACATCCAGTGACTTAAAATTTTTTCAGAAAAAACCAAACAATCGATTGTCTGTTTTGACAATCGATTGTCTGGTCCAGTAACTTAGAAAAATTTTTCCTTGTCACATCCAGTGACTTAAAATTTTTTCAGAAAAAACCAAACAATCGATTGTCTGTGTTGACAATCGATTGTCTGGTCCAGTAAAGTTTAAGGTTAAAAACGTTTCAACTCTCTTAAGTTTCAGTGAATATTAATTGTTTTAAAGTCCATCAATTCTTATAATATATAGAATTGTCCGATTCAGTAAACAACGATTAATATTCAAGTGTTACACATCAAAATATGTAACACATTAAGTTGAGATTCATAAAATGGCTTAAGGAACTAAAGTTTATAGCATCTAATATTTTAGTTTTTCAATTGAAGCATTATGTTGCCAAAGTAACCTCTATTGTGTAGATTGATTAATTTTAAAATATAAGATGACTGTGGATGTTAGTCTTCCATGCGTTTAACATCGGCCCAAAGGAAGGTGTTATTTGGCAGGAATTCGAACATTCTTGTGGTGGTAAATATGAGATGATTATTTGGTTTTCCATGTGAATATTAAATCGGCCCAAAGGAAGGTTTAATATTTGACAGGAGTTTATTGTCTATGTTTGATCACTACACCAAGAGTACCACTTACAAGTTGATTTTCTGTCCAAAGACTAAAATCAATGTTGTGCTAGGTATCTTGTAATGGGAAATGCCTAACTTTGAATCTATAAAGTTAAAGTTCAAGTTTTGTAAGCATGTATTTAGTAATCCTTTGTTCAATTTTCAGTAAATTCTTCTGCTTCTATGATCTCTGCCAATATCAATAGCATCCATGTGCTTAACGGCACAAATTTTAAGGAATGGAAAGAGAATGTAATGATCGTTCTCGGTTGCATGGATCTTGACTTAGCACTTCGGACCGAGCAACCTACTCCTCTTGAGGATACATCCTCTTCTGATGACAGGAGGGTGATGGAGAAGTGGGAACGCTCGAATCGCATGAGTCTAATGATCATGAAGCGTGCAATTCCAGAATCATTCAGGGGCACTATGAATGATGAACCTATTGCCAAAGTTTTCCTTGAAAACCTCGAACAGCGTTTTATGCAAAACGAAAAGGCGGAAACAAGTGCACTATTGAGTAAACTTGTTTCTATGAGGTATAAGGGCAAGGAAAACATTAGGGAGTACATTTTGGAAATGTCTCATCTTGCTTCGGAACTTAAGTTACTCAAGCTAGTATTACCTGAGGAACTGCTTGTGTACTTTGTTTTGATATCTCTTCCGGCACACTTTAATCAGTTTAAGGTCAGTTATAACTGCCTGAAGGAGAAATGGACTCTTAATGAGCTCATTTCACATTGTGTGCAAGAAGAGGAAAGGATTAAGCAAGATAAGACTGAAAGTGCTCATTTGGCATCTTCTTCTAAGGAAACTAAGAAGAGGAAAAATAAGGAAGTTGCGGTTGTAAGGCCCAAGATTAAGCAACATAAGGAACCTAAGGTTGAAATTACTGGATTAGGTTGCTTTCTCTGTAATGGGACTGATCATGTAAAGAGAGATTGTACCAAGTACCATGCCTGGCGTGCGAAAAAAGGTACATTTCTGTCTCTTGTTTGTTCTGAAGTTAATATAATTTCGGTACCTAAGGATAATTGGTGGGTAGGTTATGCTGCTCATATAAGGATATCTATGCAGGGTTGCCTGAACTGCTGAAAACCAAAAGATGGTGAAAGATACATCTATGAGGGTGACGGCAAGAAGGTGCCAGTTGAAGCTATTGGCAAATTTAGGCTGTTGTTTAAAACCGGTTTTCATTTAGATTTGAATGAGACTTTTGTTGTACCATCTTTTAGACGGAATTTAATTTCAGTTCCCCAATTGCACATATCCGGTTATAAATGTACATTTGGGGACAATAAAGTTAGTCTCTTTCGGAATTCAAATCTTATTGGTACTGGTGTTTTATCAACATTTGATAGCTTATATTTGGTTGATACAATAACTTCAAATAAAGAAACTTTGCATACAAGTTTAATGGTACCAAAAGTTAACTAATGAGAATTCTATTTCACTCTGGCATAAACGTTTGGGTCATATATCCATTCAAAGAATTCAGAAACTCGTGTCAGAAGGAATTCTTGATTCTCTTGATACCTCAAATTCGGAAATTTGTGTTGAGTGTATCAAGGGAAAACAAACAAACAAGACTAGATTAGGTGCTAAGAGAGATTCGGACGTCTTAGAATTGATACATACGGATATTTGTGGGCCATTTCCTACTCCTTGTCGGAATGGTCAACAATACTTTATCACATTCATAGACGATTACTCTCGTTATGGGTACCTATATCTTATTCATGAAAAGTCCCAATCCATATTAAAAACCGTAGCTTATATTCTTAATAGAGTTCCAACTGCAGCTACAATAAAAACCCCATATGAACTTTGGACTGGGCATAACCCCGATATTCGGCATTTTCACATTTGGGGTTGTCCAGCTGAGGCAAGGCCTTATAGGCCGAATGAAAAGAAACTGGACGCTAAGACGGTTAGTAGCTATTTTGTTGGATACTCTGGAAAATTCAGGGGTTTTAAGTTTTATGATCCCACATCACGAACTATTTTTGAGACGGGAAATGCTAGGTTCTTTGAGGATATTGAGTTTGGGGGGTGGGGAGATAAAGTTGTTAGAGATTTTGTCTTTAAGGAAGAACATGTGTCTTTCCCTTAAGTTGTTGATGCAACTCCGGTTCAAGACAATCTCGAAAATCTCCCCCATCAGGAACCTGATATAACTAATGAAAATCAAACTCAACAACCTCAAGTAACTGAAATGCCATTAAGGAGATCCACTAGAGAGAGGAGAAATGCAATTTCGGATGATTATTATGTATTTCTCCAAGAACAAGAAAGTGATATTGGACTTGAGGAAGATGATCCAATCAACTTCCGTCAAGTCATTAAGTGTTCTAACTCTCAAAAGTGGATTGATGCCATGAATGATGAGATGAAGTCTATGAGCGATAATGACGTTTGGGAGCTTGTTACATTGCCCGAAGGTACGAAACCTATTGGTTGTAAATGGATTTTTAAAACCAAAAGGGATTCAGGGGGCAATGTTATTAAGTACAAAGCTCGTCTTGTCGCAAAAGGCTACACTCAGAAAGAAGGCATTGATTATAAAGAGACTTTCTCTCCAGTTTCATCGAAAGACTCTTTCAGGACTATAATGGCATTAGTAGCACATTTTGATCTTGAGCTTCATCAAATGGATGTTAAGACTGTTTTTCTTAATGGTGACATTGAGGAAACAATTTATACGGTGCAACCTGAAAACTTTGTTTCGGATGAATCAGAGGAAAAGATTTGCAAATTAAAGAAATCCATCTATGGGCTCAAGCAAGCTTCTCGTCAATGGTATATAAGTTTCATGCAGTTATTACATCTTTTGGTTTTGAATCGAATATTGCTGATGACTGTATATACCATGAGTTCAGTGGGAGTAAGTATATTTTTCTGGTTTTATATGTCGATGACATACTGCTTGCCTGTAACGATATAGCATTATTACTTGAAACTAAGAAATTTCTTTCAAAGAAATTTGAAATGAAAGATCTTGGTGAAGCTTCTTTTGTATTAGGAATTCAGATACAACGAGATCGCTCTAAAGGTGTTCTCGGTCTGTCACAAAAGGGCTATATCGATAAGGTTCTGAAAAGATTTGGCATGCAGGATTGTAAACCAGGCAACACCCCTGTTACTAAGGGAGACAAGTTTAGTCTCAAACAGTGCCCAAATAATAATTATGAAATTTCGGAAATGTAGAAGACGCCTTATGCTTCGGCGGTAGGTAGTCTGATGTATGCTCAGGTATGTACACGACCTGATATAGCGTACATTGTTGGGATGTTAGGCAGATATTAAGCAATCCGGGTATGGACCATTGGTAGGCAGCCAAAAGGGTCATGAGGAACATACATAGAACAAAGGATTACATGCTTACATATTGGAGTTCGGACCAGTTTGAGATCATCAGGTATACCGACTCCAATTTTGCCATTTATGCTAATAACATATGTAACCATGGTTGCATATGTTAATAACAGTAATTTGACGAAAGCAAAACATAAGGACGTCAAATTTCGGGTTGTTAAAGAAAGAGTACAAAATGGACAATTGTGCATTAAGTACAAACTCCATGCTTGCGGATCCGCTCACTAAGGAATTGACACCAAAAGTATTTCATGAGCATATTGCTTGTATGGGTGTCAAATCAGATAAGGATTATGTATTTTAGTGGGAGTTTGTATTGCACATTTATGTATTGTTCATTATATTTAGAAATTCAGTAATTCAGTTATATCTGCGCAGATATTCAGTTTTAAAGTTTTTGTACTCTTACAGTTTAAGTTTGATCTCAATAAGGAGAACCAGTTGGAAATAGACATTCTATTGACCACACTTTATGTTATTTCCATGCTACATACCTACACTTGATCCATGTCGTTGGTTATATTGATATACGTGATCTATGATTGGTTCTAGTTACGAATGAGTAACGACGAGCTCTTAGGTCCTATGTTGGTATGATTGATGGACCGGATTGTTCATGACAATTTTATTGTGATAGCAATTTTGTGCACCTAAGGTTTGTAACATATAATATTAAGGTTTGTACATATGTTTGTATATCTCGTCCAAGTGGGAGATTGTAAGATATATGGATTTATATCTAGATATATGGACTTATATCTACACACATATGAACAATATATGGATAATTATATGTTATGTACTATCTTTTGGTTTGGCCTAATTATGTGGTCTTATGGACATTATGTTAAGGGGGCCAATGTGTTGTCATACTAAAGTGTAGGACTAATGTGTAGATACCCAAAAGGGTAACCTTAGTTTGTGATGGGCTAACTAAGGTTACATATGTAACCATGGTTACATGCTTGTGACTCTTGAGTTATGTAACTCTTGCAAGACATAACTCAAGACATAACTCTTGTCTTGTAACTCTTGTCTTTTGGGTTATGTAACTCCTAGAGTTATAAAGTGGGGTTATGGTTCCCATTCTAGTGCAAGACAAGTTCTTCTTCTTCCCATTGAATCAAGAACCATATTGTCCATTGTCTTGCAAATAGGGTGGAAAACCATAAGCCAAATTTTGATAATTGTCATAACACTATTATTGTGAACCTTTTCATATATTTTTGTTGAGTATTGTGGATACATTCTTGTGGGGACAAATATACTTCAAGAAACTTGAAGGAAGGCTAAAGGAGTTCACAACAAAGGACAATCATCAAAAGGAGGCTCAACATTTCCACATATGGATTCAGGTTAGCTTCCGCTCATGTAGTTTATGTATCCGAATTATTCGATATGAAGGTTGTTGTTTTTAGTAGGAATCATAATCCTAACAGAACCGCCTTCACTAGACCCTCCAATCAATTTTGGGGTATGGATTCCGACAAAACCTTCATACAGCAAAAACTGCCTAAATATATTTTCAACTTGACATTGGATGCGGAAGATCCCTTGATTTGCAGGTGTGCGCATATCTAGAATTCTGTAGTTCAAACGAGTATCCTGATTTACACGAACAAGCTGCTCTCCTTTCTCTAAAGCTTGTTCTATCTCCACCTCGCTTCTAGCAGCATCCTCGATATTAATTGGCAGTGTTGGCACAGCCTTGACAAGAGGGGCTTGGTCTGATGGTAACCAACCCTCACTTACAACCGAGAGGTTGTGAGTTCGAGTCTCCCCAGGAGCAAATTCTGGGGATTTATGCCGGGGGTCTATTTGGAAACAGCCTCTCTACCCCAGGATAGGGGTAATGGTATTGTACTGGGTCGTACTTTTTTTTTTTTTTGTTGGCACAGCCTTGTTGACACAATAAAGTTTGCTTATCTAAACTTCCACCTGTTGTTGAGTGGCACCCGTAATTGACTTCTCCGGGACAGTAACAACACCTCCAACATCAACAATGGACTCTTTGCTCAGACTTTTTGCGAATTTCACCATCTGCGCACTCACCAACTCTGGCTTTACCGTCAACACGCACTGCACTGTGCAACCTCGTTCCCTCACGACAACGAAAGCTATCTTCTTCCCAACGGGACGGATCGTCTGAACCCTACCCCGAATCAGGACCACCTGGTCCCTCATTTCCTTTTTGAGACTGAATAAATGGGATGTACCTTTTTTTGTTTTCTATATCCAAAAACTGTACTTCTTAATGAGTTATTCTTTACCCAAAATCCAAATTAATGCCATTGCTTATAAAATCTTTTGATTTTCATAAAATAAAGTTGAATTGCCTAATATATATTTAGCAAAAAGTGATCATGGTAATAACTAATAAGCGATCGATCAGATATTACTTATGCGATCATAAATAAAACATATGTGATTTCTAGGTAACGCATAGGCGATTTATGATATTACTATGATCTCTCCCCTTATAAAAAAAACGATCATGGTAATAATAAATAAGATCAATCAAAAGTCAGTTAGGCGATCATACATGAGTGATTTCAAGATTACACATTTGCGATTTAACTAGTTTACCCCTAAGTGACAAGCAGTAAATTTTATCTTGGAGTTATTCTTTCAAATTTGACTATTTTACGTAAAATTAAGTTCTATGGACAGTCATAATAAGGTTGCTCATAATGTTGTCACATGTAAAATCGACTAATACTGTAAAAAAAAATCTTTGCATTATTAGTGTTTAATTAATTTAATTTTTTTAGATAACTTTCAAAAATTTGACAAATTTATTATTTCATTTAATTGGTTACACTTTAAGGGGTTGTTTGGTAGGATGAAAAAGTTAAAATAACCATGCGATAAAAATGTAATACCGTTGCAACTCTGGTTTGATTACTAATTATTCCAAGAGTATAACTTATAGATGTCAAAAGGTGAAATAGTAATCTCAGGGTAAAACAATAAATTTAATAATCTCATTATTAATTTAATATAACAAACAACAAATAAAATAATACAAAATAAATAAATAATTATAATATAACTAATTTCAATATAATTAATCTGCGCGTAACTTATGATCCTACCAAACAGACTCCCAAGGGAATAAGTTTTTCTGTCCAACTAGATTTTCAGTCATTTTTATTTTTTACGTTCTCTCTTATCCACTCACTTGCTTAATCCAAAAGCAAACCAAAAAAAATTAAAAAAAAAAATATCAAAGAGGTCAATGCTTTGAATTTGAGCAGAATCTGTTGACCCGACATCATAGTAGCACCCAATTAACGGTTACGGATCCCACCCCGGTTCTGCAAAATGCAAGAAGGGACGATCTAGTTTACGGTTTTACACTGCGTTCGAAAACCCCAGAAGAAGAAGAAATAAGATATTCCATTTTTGCCTCAACCAATTTAAATTATTTACAAAATCGCCTCATCTGTTGATAAGTTTTCCCTGTATTCGAAAACCCTAGAAAGGAGATCAAAAGACATAATCTTTGCATCAATTTCTGCAAATTATCTTCAAAATCACCAGCTTCTGTTGATAGTTTGCTGCAATTGAGAATTTTCATGGAAACTATTCGAAATTTCTGACCCCTAAATATTAGAGATGAGAGGTTATTTCCTCATCATATTCTTTTTAGCAATTGTGCTCATAGCTGTTGTATATGGAGCTCCATCAAATTCTGAAGGATCCGATCCGGAAGTTGAGGTCCCAACTACCTCAGAAGTTCCACCTTCAACTTCTCTATTGCCTCTTAAACCGTAAGTCCCTCCCTTTATTAATTAAAAAAGGACCTTTTTTTCCCTTCAATGTTTAAGTTGTAGTCATTTTCACTTTTGATACTTCATGAACAGTTCGAAATTTTGATGACACATATTCCTAATTGATACTGACACTTCGCTATATGAGCTTCACAATGCCTAGCAAATAGAGAAGTTGAAACCTTTCAAGATAAGGGCTTGACAGAACTGAAAGAATATAGAGGACATAAATAGATAGCACCTAACTGGTTTAGGGTTGAGGCTTAATTTATTGATATATATACTGATATAGGCTGATAAGAATGCTTATGGGTGTTTTCGACTCATTAGCTTACTTAACTGTGCTGTTAACTGATTTGCTTTACATGGCAATTAATCATTGGTTTTCAAGTTGTCGTATCTTAAGGAATGGGATTTTGAGATTGTTTTTGGTTGGAGATATGTCTCCCTCATAATGGCCTCAGTATACTATGTTTAACTGAAAGGAAAGAATTATGCCTTTTGGAATTGCACCTATAGATTCAACACGAGAGAGGCGAGGCCAAAACATTTGGATAATTTACGCTGAATACATTTTCCAACACATTGTTACTAGTTAGGAGATCGTACGCTTTTGTGTCTGCATAACTTAAATTTGTCTAAAGCATCTGAATTTTATATAAGTTGATAAACAACTTAAAGGATTGAGATAAGAGTGACAAATAGGCACGCTGGATGTAGATTAGGCAGGTCGAAATGGGTTGAGGAACAGTATGAGTCATGGAGCCACCCGCCATTTTTTTTTTACTGTCAGTATGGATTGGCAAGAGGGGCTAGGTCTGATGGTAACCAACCCTCACTTACAACCGAGAGGTTGTGAGTTCGAGTCTCCCCAGGAGCAAATTCTGGGGATTTATGCCGGGGGTCTATTTGGAAACAGCCTCTCTACCCCAGGGTAGGGGTAAGGCTGCGTACACACTACCCTCACCAGACACCACTGAGTGGTATTGTACTGGGTCGTACTTTTTTTTTTACTTTTTGTCAGTATGGATTGGGTGGAAAATGTGTTGAGTGGTGTTCATAGCCTAAACCAAATCTGGTAGAAAGTTTTCCATCAGATACACCAACAAACTTTTGAGCTAGTTTAAAAAGTTTTACTAGCATGGCAATGATAACTAATAATTATGGTGAACCTTGACTGCTGCATCAGAATCTGTGACTATTTGTTCAACACTCAGATCTACCTGTCTTCAACTTGTAGACTTTTTTGAAAATTAACCAAAAAAGAACATCAACCAACTCTGTCATTATCTCCTTAACAATGTATGAGCTCTTTGTATAATGGAATTTGATTTGTTAACATCAAAAGTTGGAAAGGAAAGCAGAAGATAGTAAATGGGAACGAAGCATACGAGTCTGAAGCTTGAAATCAGCATCACTACAAAACCTCAACTTGGGAAAATTGACAGGTCAAATTGGGATAGTGCACCTAAGCCATGTTGACCCAATCTTTTGTACCGATTGATTTCGGCTAAGCACATCTTGTCACTTCAATTGACCAAGTTATTGAAGTCGCGGGTTGGACGGCTACACATTTAATGGTTCAGAATTGACACTTTTAAATTGGAGATTAACATAGGATAAAGGAAATAAGATCTTATGAAAATTGTAATCCAGTGGGACAGAAAGTTGGGAGGGGGCCAGAGAAGTAACCATGCACTTAATAGTTAATACAATGGGATTTTAAGCGAAGAATAAACTGTGACAGGCTTCACAATTGAGTTGCACAAAGCTGCTTTGCTGTTTCTATTTTTTATTGGAATGGATGAGATATATGATGATGTCATATTAATACCCACAGCAGTGGAACGCTGGCATGGTGGTGAAGTTCTTATTTTTCAGGATCAGAAAAATTCAGGGATGTGGTTTTTGTTTTTCGTTTTAGAATTTTAAAAATCTTCATTTTAAAGTTTCTTTGATAAGATAATGTGTATGGTTGAAGACTTTTTCATCTTTATTTTTCATGTGCTTCATTTTACCTATCATCTTTCATTTGCTCTCTGCTCGAATGCCCCTAAGCTAATTCAAGTGCAATCTGTTGTCTCTTTGCTTTCAAATTCAGTAAACGTGATACAGCGATTATAGCTGCTCCAGATGGCACGATACACCTGCTGGAGCTAAAATCAGGAGAACTTATCTGGTCATTTAGGTCAGGGGCACCCATTTATTCTTCTTATCAGGCTCTCTCTGATTATCAAGGTGATAGTAACAATGTTACCATTGAGGATGATAACTTCTATATAGATTGTGGTGAAGATTGGAAACTTTACATGCTCGGGAATGGCTTCGAAAAAGTGGTACGCTGACTGAACTTGTTCTCTACCCATGCTCATTCAGAAACTCTATGGAGTTTTATGTTGAGGAAATGCATTTCTGAAGAGCTTTTATTTCCCTTACCGGTAGTTGTACGATGCTTTTGAATATTCTCACAAGAGGGTTTCTCTATTTGTCCATCTACTAGTGTATATATCATGACGAAAGTGATGCATGAAAACTTGTTAATATTACTTTGAGAGTGCTGCGTGTTCATATGAAATAGTTTGACATTGCAAGGTGTTATAGTTTCTTTTTTTGGTTAAGGTGAGGATAAAATAATGTGTTTTGTTAATCTGCTTTTTTTTTTAAAAATTATCTCAGGAGCTTCCATTCAGTGCAGAAGAATTTCTAAAGCGTACTCCATATGTCTCAGATGGTGGAATCATGTTGGGATCAAAGAAGACCACTGTATTCATTGTTGATGCTAAAACCGGGAAACTTATCAACACATTTAGGTCGGATTTGTTTCCTTTAGAAGGTGATACAGATGTTGGACAAAATCCAATTGTAGCAAGGGAGGATGTTGAAGAATGGGCAGCAGTGCAGGACACAGACTCAGAAGCTCTAAATCCACTGTACATTATGAGAACAGACTATGCTCTGAAATATACTTCTTCGAAGACCGGAAAGGTTTTATGGTACTTAATGTTTGCTGATTTTGAGGCTTCACAGCAATGTAAACAAATTGAGAGTTTTGTTGGTGATCTTTCTGACCAAGAGGATCAATTGAATTCTGGATATGGAGTTTGTCCTACAAAGCCAGCTGTCCACCGAGTGAGGAATCTTAGATCATTAGAATCACTTTTTGCATCTGGTAGGCCACAGAATGCTCTTTCTGGAAATGAGGCACTTTCTTTACCTGCTTCTTATCCTGTATTAAAACCAGTTACTGAACTATCGGGATTAAACAAAGCTGATATGATCCGTTCTTCACCTTCACCTATGACTAAAGAATTTGGGGTCATGCGTTTTCTTAGTGGAGATAATGGTCATCTAAATACATTACCTCCATCTATGGCTAAGGAATTTGGGGTCATGCGTCTGCCTAGTGGAGATAATGGTCATATAAGTACAATCACAAAATCTGATGCTTTAGTACATTCATATAACTGGAGTTCCATTGTGCTAAACGCATCCATGCCGCTTATTGCAGCTTTCTCTTTTGCTTATACTGTGCTGTGGAAAAGGTGGAAGTTGCACAAGCAGGCTACAGATCCCGAATTGCAAGTTGTGACCTCCAAGAAGAAGAAAGCTCGAAAGTCAGGTTTGAGTAAGAAAAGTACCCGTGGCGAGAAGAATAAGAAAACTAATCGTAATGATGATGCTGAAGTAACTGGTGGATTCCCTGGAATTGGAAAGAGTGAGAAAGTTTTGGAGCTGAACTTATTCAAGTATGGTAGTCTTGTATATCATAGGAAGATAGGTAAGTTGTTGGTCTCTAACACTGAAATAGCTAAGGGGAGCAATGGCACTATCGTACTCGAGGGAATCTATGATGGGCGCCCCGTAGCTGTTAAACGACTTGTCCAGACCCATCACGAAGTGGCTGTGAAAGAAATTCAGAATCTTATTGCCTCTGATCAACACCCAAATATTGTTCGTTGGTACGGGGTGGAGTACGATCAAGATTTTGTGTATCTCGCTCTTGAGCGTTGCACCTGTAGCTTATATGAGTTTACATCATCATTCTCCAGCTCCTACAAAAAGCAATTTTCTGGAGATGACCAGGATGCCGTGTTGTTTAACTGATTGCACCATAAAATTTCAGTGGAAATCTGGAGATAAGGAGGACTTCCCGTTATGGAAGTCCAATGGATATCCTTCAGCTCACTTGTTAAAATTGATGAGGTTGGTCTATTGTTATGCTCAGTTTTTGATTTATTTTTATTGGTCTGAATTCTTTCATGGGCGTGGAGACTCAATTCAATACAAGTGTTTTTTTTTTCTTAGATCAGTCAATATCAAGTGCATGATCTATAGCTTTCTCAGCATATGGCTTTGAGCTGAAAGTAACTCTTGTTAAAGTGGGTTTCAACTAAACCATGCCTGAGAAACTGCTTCTCTTGGATTGTAGACTATGGGGCATGTCTGACTGGAGTTCTTGAATGTTTATCAAACTCTTATCTTTTACAGTCTGTTCACTTCAAGCTTTCTTGAAGAAATTGATTGAATAGTGTAAGGTAGGAAATGTTCATGGTAGCTTGAATTTTTTTTATATTAACTGAGTTGGATACAGAAATAGGTAGCATACATTGTAGTTGGTTATTCCTTGGCTTTTACTTGAGAAATAAAAAAAATTATGCAAGGGTCCAGATTCGAATCTGGAATAGACCATTAAGATTTGCGTTGAATTAGCTCTTATATATATGTACCGAAATATTTCAAGAATAATTATATTTATCCCAAAAAAATTATTTTGACGATTGTTTAATCTAAACCTTTTTGCTTAGTGGACTCCTAGTGGTAACCCATGCTTTTATTAATCAAATTACACTATAAATGAGTTCTAAACAAATAATTGTTTCTCGGATGATGTCAATGATTTGTATCATAATGGTCGTTGTTACGATTTTAAACTTGGAGATGGAAGATTTGTTACTGCATGTGTAAACTTGCGGAGAATTCAAGAATGACTCTCAGGCAAATGAATCACAGGCTCTGGAAACATATAAGCTGAGAATTCACACATCTATATTGCTAAAGCATCTAATAGCTGTTGTGGGAATTTCCTCAGTACTCGGCTCAGTTCCATTTTGGATTGTGATTCCCATAAAACCTTTGAAGGATTTCTCTCATCTTTGTCCGAGACTTCTATATTTGTGTTTAGACAAGAGGGGTTGCTCTGATGGTAAGCAACCCCCACTTCCAACCGAGAGGTTGTGAGTTCGAGTCTCCCCAAGAGCAAGGTGGGAAGTTCTTGGAGGGAAGGATGTCGGGGGTCTATTTGGAAACAACCTCTCTACCCAAGGGTAGGGGTAAGGTCTGTGTACATACTACCCTCCCCAGACCCCACTAAGTGGGATTATACTGGGTTGTTATTTTTTATATTGGAGGCAGAAGTCCCATCTTATTGATTTGTTTACCCTTTTAATCAATACTTGCTAATTTTTCCTTCACATTTCAGGATGCGGCCCTCCAGTGCTTGCATATTAGATGCTATATGTCTTTTTACCTGATTATTCCTTTCACGGTTATTTAGTTACAGCACTTTCAGAAGTATTTGAGAAGCTATCAAAATCGCGATTAATCCCTTTCATGATTGCTAATGGCAGAGATATGGTTCATGGCCTTGCCCATTTGCATGAACTGGGAATTGTACACCGGGACTTGAAGCCTCAGAATGTTCTTATAGTAAAAGAGAGATCTATAAGTGCAAAAATATCAGATATGGGTATCAGCAAGCACCTTGCAGGGGACACGTCTGCATTAACCAAAAATTCCACTGGTGAGCCTTAGTTCCAGTATTTGCCTTTTTTTTCTTGGTAACAATTGAAGTGTCCTAGTGCATTCCCCTGCCCCAAGTGTCCCTTATTTTCCCTGAAGAATGAGGGGGGTCTCCTTCTGTTGCTCTTTTATTTTTCGTTTTATTTATATAACTTCCATTTCACTTTCTTTTTGTCCGAAAAAGAATAAAATGAAAAGCTTCTATTTCCCTTCTATTTGGAGTTGATATTTCTATAGCGCAGGCATTTCCTTTGCAAACAGGGATTCCTTTGAAACTTTCTTCTGCATATCTATTTGCATCTGATGTTACTCAGCTCGTTTTATTTTTGTCCGACTATATCTGTAGGCTCTGGGAGTTCAGGCTGGCAAGCACCTGAGCAACTTCGTGATGAACGGCAGACACGTGCTGTGGATTTATTCAGTTTAGGTTGTGTACTCTTTTTCTGCATAACCCGGGGAAAACATCCATATGGAGATAGTCTTGAACGTGATGTAAATATAGTTAACAATCAAAAAGATTTATTCCTGATAGAGAATATTCCAGAGGCAGCAGATCTCATTAGTGCACTTCTACATCCAAAGCCAGAGCTGAGGTAATGACATCATGGTTCCCAAATTTACGGTGCACATGATTGATTCCCTGATATTATGTATTCGTAAGTTCTATGTCATTGTTGTGGTCTTCATTAACCTTCACTGATGGAGGCGTATTGCCTTTTTTCTATCCCATAGGCCAAAGGCAGTGGAAATATTGCATCATCCTTTCTTTTGGAATTCCGAGATGCGGCTCTCATTCCTCCGTGATGCTAGTGATAGAGTAGAATTAGAGGATAGAGAGAATGAATCTAAACTTTTGGAAGCACTGGAAAGTGTTAAGACCGTGGCATTGGGTGGTCTGTGGAATGAAAAAATGGACAGTGCCTTTATCAATGACATTGGTCGCTACAGGCGTTACAAGTACGATAGTGTCCGCGATTTGTTACGTGTTATCAGAAATAAGTTAAACCATTATAGAGAACTTCCAAAGGAAATTCAGGGAATTCTTGGACAGGTGCCTGAAGGATTTGAAAGCTATTTCTCCACCAGATTTCCAAGACTTATAATTGAGGTTTACAAAGTACTTCATGCATATTGTTTAGAAGAAGATATCTTTCAGAAATATTTCAGAGGCAATCAAATTTAGCCAATTCCAAACCCATCTCACTCTCCTGGAGACCATTCAAACCTTTGTATATATTGTAATTTGTATTTTATGATAATGAATGACTGACAAAAATAGATGTGTAAATCTGACCTCTGCACTACAGCTGGTCATGTTCATTCTATTTCCATATTTTGTCTTCTATAGTTCATTCCCGCTATTTCTAGAGGGATTTCATAGCAGAGACTTAAAACTGTGTGATGCTGGTAGTTGAATGTATACCTTTTTGAAATAGTGTATGTTGTCAATCAGTTGGAGATTCACATATGACAAATTCTGCTGTGGCTTGCACAACGTAGCAAAAAGCAGCAGAAGACTTGATAAATTATGAAGGAGTAACTATTCTATGATTCTATCCATCCAATTAATTATTTCCACTTTGGGGTGTCCTTAATTAAAGCCTTTTGTTTCCCAGAGTAACAATAATTTTACTATACAAGGTGGTGTGTTTTGAGTAGCTTCCCAATAACAATCCCAAGGTGACCAACCAAATCATGATTAACCTAACCTATGAAAACACTACTAAACCAAATTAAGATGGTCCCCAAAAATGCACCAAGATAATGAGATCCAGTATGGTAATGACACTTATTAGTGCTATATAATCTGTATCACAAAAGTGCAGCAAGAATAAGCTTATGAATAGGTGAGTGTGTGTGAGTGCAGCACTTTTTCTTCTTCTTCCCACAAGTAGTTGAATGGAAGTTATAATAATATAGGGCTGAGTGAACCTTTTTTGTTACTCTTTTTCCCTCCTCTTGCAACTGAGATCAATGGAACTAATAATGAACATGGCTAAAAGCAAGATTCCTTGACAAAACTAAAACCTTCATGTAGGCTTCAGCCAGAATCAAGTATCAGATACAGATGCTAATAGCATTCATATTCCTTCCATTTGCGAGTTCAAGCTTCTGAAGAGGCTTCCACGCTTCCAAAAAGTCAGGTGCAATGATCAATGGTGCAATTCAGCAATGAATTTTACCTTAACTTACCAAGCCTAAAAGGCAGGAACTACAAGCAGAGGGAGGCGATAATGCAGACAGAGTTTGTCACTCTTCCTAGAAGCAAGAAATGCTATTGATTATGTAAAGATTGTGCTAATTTACAGTTGATACACGAATCTTATATATGATGTATACAATTCTCTCATCTATAATCCTAAACATAACTAATGACTGATTGATCTTTGAATTGATTTTTGATTAAATTATTACCACTCAAAATTGAAACTTGATGAGAACCGTATAAGAAATGTAGGCTAGCATAATTGAACAATTAATGAACTTCATTCTGAGAAGAAACCTGTGGTTCTCTCCTCCTGTAATCCCTTCCCAAGTCATTTTCCATGTTCTCATCAGAAACTGATCTGTCTACTTTCCTTCTCTTGCTGTCTCTACTTGACTTATCTGCTTTCTCATCAATAAGTGACAATAAAGTCTGAAGACGTTTAGAGCGTGAACCAGTAGAACCATCTGAAATAGCTTCAGTCTCGGCAGCCTGGCGATACTTATGCATAATTTGGAGGAAATATATTAGGAGAGCAATAAAGCATGCAATCCCACATATAAGAAAGAGGCCTGAAAAGCTTCTCAGGTGAAGGCGATCTGAATCAAGCTCAGCATTCTCTAAACTGCATGCACTTCTTGATAACCACTTGTCATGTATTCGCTGGAGATCTCCATTCTCAGATAGCGTTAAAATTGCAGTTGACAAATCAACAGCCAATGGAGAGTCCCGAGGAAATGCCTAATCAGAATAAAAAAACAGAAATGACAAAAGAAATCACGATTCCTGGATTCAGCGTATCCAATAGAACCTTTTAAAGATATAAAGACATAAACAAATAGAAATGCTGAACACCCTAATAGTTTGAGCGAAATTCTACGTACTGGCATGCTACAAACATGTCAAGGATAGAACCATTTTAGTCAACAAAATAGAAATTTCTTAAGGAGCGCCTAAACATGAAATGGACACCAATATCAGTTTCATCTCAGCGACATTTTAGATTACATTGACTTGCAAAAATCATACATAAAATAGACCAAAATGCTCGAGTGTGTAATGAATCCTCCAGTGCTTTCTATGAGTTTCAACAATCTTTCTTTACATGCCTTTGTTTTCACACCCAAATGAAATGCAACTCTTAATACCTAAGACATTCTCCCCAATTTTCTTCAGAACTAGAAAACTCAAGAAAAGCTACAAATCCTGAATTAGGACTAAAAAGGAAGAAAAAGAAAAAGCAGTAGGCATAGAATTAGGAAAAAGGAAAAGGGACAAAAAAGAGCAGTTGGAATAGAGATCACTTACAAAACCCCACCCACTTTTGGTGAACTCTTGACCTACAATCCTGAATTTGCACTGGTTTGACAGGAAAAGTTCTACATATGGCCTTTCATCCACCACTGCAGCTACACCCCCTTTTCCAGGACCCCGTTGAAGTGCCGTAGCATATTGTTCCGGTGATCCAAGGGCAACAAGTCTGGATTTTGGTATACCGATTTCCTCCAAATACCGTTCTGCAAAAGAACCCACTTGGAACCCAATAGGTTCATCAGTTTCTTTCAAGCTTTCTAGTCCTTTAATAGGAGAATACAGTTGTTGCACAGTGAAGATGGAGGTCAAACTTGCAGTGTAACTTGAATTTATTATCAAAACAACAAAGAGCCATATGATCAGCACCATGCGACCAAGAGTGCTTACAGTATTCTCTCCTGCATAAGAAAGATTGCAAAAGTTAGCAAAGTAAACACTGGATTTACCAGAAAACAAGTATACCAAACTATAGTTCACTTACTATGGGCAAAAAAGAGAGTTGAAAGGCTGAACCTGCAAGAAGAACAAACAATTGTCAGACAAATAGTCTTCCACAACAGAGAAGTTGTTCTTATTGTGAGGAGCAATCCTTCTATAAAAGTAATGCACTTCTCCGGCTGATGGCTGCAAACCTATTCAAATCAAAGTTCAATTGAACAATGAGATGGGCACTTCAATTAAAGAACAAGATTTAACTCTTCAAAACTGTTACAAGTAGATAAAGCAGTCGAGCAAGCAAACGGCAATGGAGTAGCTATAACGGCATGATGTCTCTCTACTGTAGCGATTTGATAAAAAGCTGTCATGGCAGATTTTCGAACTCATGTAGTATTTAAATGGAAATCGAAAGATACAACGACACCTTGAAGTTTTGACATATTAACAATCATATCATCAAGAACTTTTTTGTCCCGCTATCTAATTTTTCCTGTTCATTTAAGAGGAGAGGAAGAAAAGAACTACCACCAGAGTAGGAAGCTATGCTAAGTTCATCACGAGCATGCCATACTGGTTGGATCTGCTCACAACTTTGTAATCAGCAGTTACCGCAAGCACATGCAATTATTGGGATTATGATGCTTCTTCTGTGAACGAACTTTGATCTCACCATTTTGTAACTTAGCATGAGAATGTAGACCTTTTATTAATTTTTGTTATTTTGTAAGCTAATTGATGTAAAATGGGGAGTCATCCTTTCTTAATTTAGAACATTTCATATAAGCACATAAATGCATTAGGACATTTATTTTTGTAAAGAAGTTGGTCCACTTTCACATAGGACTTCTGGAGGTAAGAACTATGTCCTTTATGTATTCACATTTTGGTAATGAATACAAGGTAGGGCCATATGGGTCAATGTTAAACCCTCCGCCACTACAAGGACAATTTAAACGGAAAAAAGAAAGAAAAAGGACCTTTGATCTCACCATAGAATGGTTATTAGCTGCTGCTTAGGAGGCCCACGAAATTCATCATTTGTCCGGTGCTCCAAAATCCACACTACTATCCCAACAAAGAGAAAGAAAATAGTGATAACTCCCCACATTTGACCAGAAAAGGGTCTTAGGAAGGCCCAACCACCTGAGTTCAACTTTTTGAATGGGGCCACAACAACAAGTCCAGATGCAACATATGGCTGTGTGAAATCGACAACTCTAGTTCGATTTGTAACTATTGCGATATCACCAACAACACCATCAAAATTCTGGGAGCACACAAGAACAGTTAATTTGTAACATAGTTAGAATAGCCTAGTCTTAGGTAATTATGGATATAGCACCCTCACTCAGCAAGAACTTACCCCTGTTGTGATTAGCTTCACCATTTCAGTGTAGCTTGGATTTTCCTGCCCGTTTCCAAAGGGGACAAATTGATGTGGAACAGCATACGGCAATAAGTTTACAGCAGCAGTAAATACATCAATGCAAAAACCTTTAAAATTGTTAGTGCCTGGAATTTGAGACACAAATTCCCGGTAACTAACTCGAATTGGCACCCCTATTCTCAGTTGCTTACCATTGTTTGGAAAAACCCATCCACGAGGTTTTTGTACATTGTTTCCAGGCCATACAACACTATAAAGTTTTTGGTTTGTACTTGAACGATTAGGTGGCCTCGAGTAAAGGGACTCAGGAGGCGAAATGGACAAGCCAGAATAGTTAGACCAGTAACCAACACGCCGAAAACCCGTTCCAATTACATTTATGATATCATATGCTGGAAGAACAAGAGATTTGTCTGGATTAAACTTGAATGGCCCCGTCAGACCAATAAAATCACTCTGCAGTAAGTTCTTCAGTAGAAGTGGCCCACCATCAAAAATACTCATTTGCTTCAAGGTGAAGATTACTTCCTTCAACTGATTGCAACTTAGTATCATTAGAAAATGAAATAGTCCCTCCCTGATTAAAGAATGATTCTAAGGCACGTGCAACTAACCAAACAGTGTCATATGCATGAAGTGCATAGGAATTAAGCCCTAACGAACCACCTGTCAACTTGTTCCATCTAGCTGAAAATGCTCTTTTATTTTCAGACTCTGGAGTGTGTTGACGCAAAACAAGAACTCCTTGCATGATATCCATTTTATCTTGTGGAAGGGGAGAAGAGGAATCTAACACAGAGGTGAGCCAATCCGTGGATATCCATACGTAACCGTCACCCATCATTCCAAGATAGTGTGCCACTGAAAATACCATGAATCCTAAGGTAGGATATGCATGTAGAACAATGATTCTAGATTCCATTAGTGCAACCTTTACCAGAACATCCATAACATCACCTCGAGTTACAGCAGCTCCAGGGGAAATACCTGCTTTATATGAGATGCGACAGCGCCTTGCTGCAAGTGCATCATCTAATGCAGAGACACCATTTCTCCCATAGTCATCATCAACAAATATCGCAATAACCTCCTTCCAACCATAATATTCAACGATCTCAGCGGTTGCAGTCATCTGGTACAGATCACTTTGAGTTGTCCGAAGAAAATAAGGAAACTGAAGAGAGGAGAGTATGGGATCGGTAGCAGCAAATGATAAGAAAGGAACTTGGAGTTCATTAGCAACATGGGATATAGTATGGGCGACTACAGAAGATTGTGGGCCTATTACTGCAACAACATCAGTCTCCATAAATTTCAAGGCTGCAAACAAATTAAGTTTTGTTGAGATTCAACTATGCCCTTAAATGAGAGAACTGGTAAATAATCAATCACTGCCACTGGATTTTAGTCGATCTACTAGCTATGTCAGATGATTCTAATAGCATAAATGATCAGTTATCTACATCAACTAAGCCTGATGAACTACATACAAGTCATAGTCGAAATTAGCAATAGCTTCCTAATCCAAGCAATATCTTTAATTTGTTTTTTCTTGAATATGATATTGCCAACAGCTAAGGGAATGTAACATTAAGGGAGGCAAATGCACATAGAAAAAAGTACCTCCAACCATGCCAAGAAACCCACTGCAATTGGAATTTTGCAACTTCACAACAAGTTTGGTTCCTCGGAGGAGGCTAGAGTTGGAATTAACATCTTTAACAGCCTCCTGAATTGCAATCTTGGCAACTCTGCCAATTGTAGAGTCAAATGTAAATATACCTCCTACATTCACGACAGCTGGCCTTGAAGTGCCATTTCCGCCCAACCCGTCTGAACCCACTCCAAAGCAGAGTAGGCATAAGACAAAAAACCAAACCACATTCATATCTTTCTTTGCTTAATTAGCATCCATCTTACCACTTCCTTCTACAAGAGAGAATTCTCAAGCAGTCAGGTTCATCACATCAAAACTTTATAGAACCGACATTCTACAATATCAATACTTCAGCATATTGTTAACTAAATGCTACGAACGTGGTACAAACTACAATTTTTCACATGGACTTTATATACTAAAATCGAATATAGTTGGAAAAACTTAGATCAAACATACAAGCACCCACAAAAAAAAAGAGTGGTAGCTGGCGCTTATACATTAAACACAAAATTAAAAAAAAAAAGGGAAAAAGGAAAAGAGAAACAGATAGCTTCTGAAAAAAGGAATCAGATTCTAAGCTAAAAGTAAAGCCTGACATAAGTCCTCATTAGAGAGGAAGTATTATTATGGAAACCCACCTTTTATAAACCAAATAGAATGAATTAAGCTTCAGAAAGAAGCAAAAAAAAGCAGAAAAAACAGCCACATTCTTATAGCCATGAAACAAGTACTAAAGTATTGATATCATAATTCATACTAACAAGCAAGGAAAAAAGGTTGGGCCTGAGATATTAAGAAACCTTACGACAAAGAAACATACTATTGAAGAAAAAGTAGTAGACAAAGTAAAAGATGAAGAATAAATAGACTAAAATCAAGATTTTGAACAGACCCTTTTACCTCTAAGCCAAAATCCCACTTTGTTATCCTCACCAGGATGTTTTCTCCTGCCTTAAATTTTCTTCTTGCTACTAGCAATATGATGATCAATTATACTAATAGACTAAATTAGGCTTGTCTTTTGCAAGAATATAGCAATTAGGAATGACCCTTTTAATTAGTTAAATTGAAAAGCATAAAAAGTTGAAATCTTTGTTAAGTAAAAATGGAAAAGTTTGCAACTTTGAGAATCCAACCAGAAAATGATGACAAATTAGGCTTCTTTTTGGCAAACATATTAGCAGTTTATGCCCATAATAATTCTTATAGTTCAAAATTTTAGAAAGTTAAACTCTTGGTTAGGTAAAAATGGAAAGTTTGAAAATTAGGAAATCCAGTGGGGGATCCTAGTAGAAGAAATTAAGAGGAGCTGGGAACGAAGTGAAGGATTAAGGAGACATGAAAGTCAGACAACTCTTACAAGCACGTGAATATTTTAAGTAGTTCCAACTTCTGACAACATAACCAAAAAGAGGAAAAGAATTTAAGGGCCCGTTTGTCTTTTTTTCCGAAATTAGTGTGTGGCCTTAAAATTTTTTATTATCACTTGACTTTTTTGAATATGAATTTTAAATTTTTTTAAAAAAATTATTTTCCAAAATTTTTACTTTAAATTACTCAAAAAAATTTAAAAATAACTCGAAATTATATTCATAGTCCAAACGTAATTTTAATTTTCAAATTTCATTTTCATTTGAATTGTTTTTTTCCTTTTTCCGAAATTTTACAATTCTTATGTCCAAATGCTCACTAAGTAGGCAACCATCATAAAAATTACGTTTAGACATATACTTCACTTGAAAAAATATTATAATTTTGTGAGTGGAAAAAGAAATTCGAATAATTTTGTGTTTGAAAAAATAATTTTGTTTTTTTTTTAAAACTTATAAAATTTTATGGACAAACACGTTTATAAACAATAATTAATAAGGAAAACAAATATATGGAGAAACAGGTCCTAAAGTTGCATTTAAAGTGGAAGCACTTCTTATCCGTAATATATTTTTAATTTTCAAATTTCAATCCCGAAAAATTTGGTTAAGAAATCTTATTTATTTCACTATAAATGGTATGAAAGAATAAGGTTGTACTGACTTAATTAAATTGAAAAAAGGGGGTATTTTTTACGTTCATTTGTGTTGTAGACCAATCACAGGCACGTCTGCTGCCATGGAAAATAAAGAACAGGGTTGGTGAATTGGAATAAAGCAACGAATAAAGCCGCTTGGAATTTTCTTTTTTTAAGTCCCTTGGAATAATTTTAAATCTTTATATGTTAGGGCTATAATTATTCCAGTTATTGTTTATCCGTTTAATTATTTCAGCTACAACATCAACATTCTGCAACTTGCGTCAAAATATCAAATAATTCTCTCTTTTTATTTTTGTTTCTATTTTATTTTCTTAGGAAGGGAGTTGTCGTTATTTTCTTGAAAATAATGAATGGATGGGACAAATTTTGGGGTGGATGACTCTTGATACTGACACCATTTTACTAAGTGTGAGCAAAAAAATACAAATTTACTTAAAGATTATAATAATGTATATTCACGAGGCACAGCTTTTAATTGTAGAAAAATAAGAAAATATCATTAGTATTGAGAATATAATTTTAATTAGAGTGAATGTCTATCTTGTAGAGAGTTTTACTTTGAGGCTAAGTCATTTTTCCTCCTATAACACTCCCAAAAATCAATAAGAATTTTCTCTCTCTCTCTTTCTCTGCAATATTGCTCTTCTTCTTTCATTGTTTCATAACACGTTATCAGCACGATCCGCCATAACCATCATCGCACCAGCTCCCACCAACGACCAAACCAACCAGCGAACAGCCCAAGCGATCCACCCGCCATTTCTGTCGGCAACCAGCCCCAAACCAGTCGACCATCTTTCACGACCAGTCCTCCACGACCTGCGTCGCCAACCAGCAGCAACAACCATTGTCGCTGCTTCGCTTCTGCTCCTCCCACCCAACTGTTGTCTCGTCGACCACCAGTCAGCCCGTCGCCCAGCGGACAGCCCTTCGCCAGTCTCATCGTCATCTCCCTCACCCCGCCACCTACTGCCTCCAAACGACCAACCTCACTGCCTGAAACCATCCCGCCACTGCTGCCTCCAAATGACCAAGCTCACTGCCCATCTCAAACCCGTCAACCTCACGTTGACAATCTTGGTTCGAGTTTCCCATTTTCGTTGAGGTCATCGTTTGTTCGTCGAGGTCTGAATTACGGCTTGGAATGTCAGTCTTAAATTTAGGAGGACATTCATGAAAAATTTTATGCTTATCTCCATAAGAGGGGCTCACGCAAATCTTAAAAATTATGGCTTTGGATACATGCACGATGCTCAATTTTTACATAATATTGAGCATAATGATTGTTAATCGTTCTATGAACTTCATTCAAGATTAATTATGGATTTAAGGTAAGTATTTTACTTTTCTCTTTCAAATTCTTGTAATTCTATAATTTGATTTTAAATACAAGCATAGACGATAAATTTTGATTGCAACTCTAATGGAGTTTGAAAGAAATTATAACCACCCAAAGTGGTAAATTTTCTATGCATTGCCATGATCAAATTCATGTATGGTTGTGGGCAAAGAATTGATAACTCGTCCCATTGAATTTGCTCCATTATCATTCCCTTTAGAGAATGTGATAGCAGTATGTGATAAATCTGAAAGAAGACAAAATTATTACTGTAAAGGTATTAATGGATGTGGACGTGACAATAGACGAAATTATAATCGTCATTATTGTGATATTGAGAATAATAAGGAGTCTCAAAATAATCCTTCACTCAGTGAAAGTAATGTTTGTCATCAATTTGACATGAAATTTCGTAAAGCACATCCAGATGACTAAGGTCCATTCATGATGTGAATGTGACAACATCTAATTTATGAATACATATTCATTCTTGGAAAAATATGAACGTGCCAATGGTAGTGAATATATCACACTCACCTCTAGAAGGAGGTTTGAGATGATATAAGAAAATAATATCATTATTATGGCATGAATGGTCATTGATCACGTAACTATTGTATGCCAAAATATTTTGGCAATGTAATTATTAAAGGACAACAATAATGCAAGAAACATATCTTGCATATACTTTTGACAATGACCATAATGGTATAACTTTCTCTTTAAAAGAGATATTCACCATATGGATGTTCATGAATACGTGGTAGTACCAAATTAATTGAGAACTATGCAAGAGCCAATTATACTATTTTGGAGAAACACAATTGATTACCAATAAGGTATTATGTTGTAGTAAGTCTCAAAGAAACTTATTCAGTTTCCAAAGTATATGCGAAAGCGGTTGATTATATTGAGACAATAAATAATGGAAAGATTTGATATCTTCTATTACTACAACTTGTAGCGGGATAATATGTATGTGAAAAGCTACTCGCTTTATTCTCCAGTTTGTACTATACAAACAAAAGAATGCCACAATAAAGTGGATATTTATTGATATAAAAATCCATATCATAATAAACTTGGAGTTTATTGATAATTGCACACATCATGGTGTAAATCTGAAGTTTATCAATATTGATAATTTACTCAGTTGGCATAATTGGTTTAGCCATATCAATTTAAGTATGATGTGCAAAATTATAGAGAATTCACATGGGTAAATATTGAAAGAACTTTCTAGTTCTTTATGAATTCTCTTATATTGCTTATTCTCATTAATTAATAAATCAACTAAAAATTGGAATTGAATCTCATGAATTCTGGAAATATCAAAGGTGAATATGGGCACATTCACCTGCCATGTATACCACATAAGATGCATCTGTGAGATGGTTACATGTGCGATTATTATTAACCCGCAACATGGTATTTTGCGAGGTAACTTGCTCAGTAATTCAATTTAGAGCACAATTTCCAGCTTTTCTATTCAAGATAGTTCATCTTGATAAGTTGGTTTAGCAAAATAATTTATTGAGTGCCTCCACTTAATAGCTAGATTGTTTCTTATGAGATCAAAGTTATATATATCAATTTGATATGTGTTATATACGAAAGTATATTGCATTCTCCCCTCACAAATGGTTCAGGGTCAGGAATCAAATAATTTCATCTTATTATTATTGATGTGCGGTGTATTTTTTTTTTTTTTTGGTTAAACATTCTATCCATTAATATCAAAAAATATTTACAAGTTGAAGCATTAGTAAGAGCTTGGACTACTCCTACTCATTTACATCAATTTTCTATACTAAATTCTAACATTTTCTCTAGTTACATCTTAGTATTGGAACAACTAGTAAGCTAAAACAACCAAGAAAACTAAGGAAACTTGTTAATTTTGCCTAAGCCAACTTGCCAACGCTTGCAATTTCTGCCTCGGATATGGATGGAAATGGCTATTTCTCTGCACAATTGAGTCTCTTCATATTTTTTCATGTTGAATCTAATGTTATTCCTCTCTCGCCAGATAATTGCAACTGTGTTGATGAAGGCACAAGCTGCTATACTATTAAGAACCACTCTACTCTTTGCCTTGCTACAAACCCCTGCAATTCTGCTTCACAATCACCCACTGCCCTGTTATGTCCCAGCCAGTTGCATAATCTACTCCACAAACCCTTTGTAACTGGGCAGTCAAAGAACAAGTGGTTGAAAGTTTCAGTACTTTGATCACAGAACACACAATTGCCAGAAACTAGGATACCAATTTTCTGTAGTCTGTCTACTGTAGGTAGCCTCTGCTGAGCAGCTAGCCATACAGTAAACCTGTGTCTAGGTTGAGCATGAGCTAGAAATATCAGGTTCTTCCAAGTAACCTTACTGTAAGTTGGAACCAATGCTAGATATAACTTCTGAATATGGAATTGTTCTAGCTTGCAGAAGCCTTGCAGTCTACTAATCAGACTGCCCTGAAGCACTTGAACTCCCATAATGTCATCTCTTCTGTCCAGAATTTTTCTTATAATCCAAGAGGCTGCCTTAGGTATGGACATTGTTTCAATGTCCAGCTGCTTGATATAGTAGTTGTGCACCAACAGAAGATGCATCCGCTAAACTCCTATTGAAGTACAACAACAACAACAACCCAAAATCATTCCCTCCAAGAACTTCTCACCTTTCTCTTGGGGAGACTCGAACTCACAACCTCTTGGTTGTAAGTGGGGGTTGCGTACCATCAGAGCAACCCCTCTTCGGTGTATATTTTCATTAACACCATAATGCAAAACGATGAATTTCCAAAGTTGATGAAGCAAGTTAGTTTTTCAAACATGAGGGGGAGATAAGATAGAACAGTTGAGAAAAAAATTACATTGAATGAATTATTATTTATACATACAGATCCTCGAATAGGATAATATGAACTTGAAGTTCATAAAAGGATAATTCATTTACAATACATTGCAAAGCATGCCATAGGCATTTGTTGACCCAAAAAAAAAGTAACTATATTCTCATTGCAAATGCTCATATTAAGTCCTAGAAGGACAAAATCTATGGTACGCTTAAAGCATATAGACAAATCAGTTTCAAATAGAACTTCTTGATAAAGAATATGAGAAAATGATCAAAGTGATCATAATAAATGAGGCAAGTGATCTAGAAGGTCATGTGACATAACACTTTATAAAATCTCATGAGAGATTCAGGTACCTGAATATATGAATGAAAAGATCTATATGTTATATCTTTATGAAAATGTATTGGAACTAATATAACATGTTTATCGACAACATCTATGATAACACTAATATAATGAGGATCTTACGTCTGTCGCCTACAGATACAAAAGTATTGGCCAAATGGAAGAGATACAATTCAAGTAGAATTGATTCCATATGAAAGACATGTATTTTTGGACATGTAGTTAAAATACTTAAAAGTATAAAGTCAATGGTATGTGCAATCAGTTTTCGATATTTTATTTGTCTAGCATGACATGAAAACTTGATATGCATCTGAAGTCTATAATATGGCTTATATGACTTAACTTATATGACAATCCATGAAGGATTTAAGTTGCTTGAAGCATATACAATTCTTGACCTTGAGGTACCACTTCCTTAATGCAATTTATGCACAAATATATCTAGCTATACTATAAGCATGATAATGTGATAGCGAGGATACCTCTATGGAAATATTGAAGAGCCATTCCACGATATTTGTGAAGACTTTATATATCTATCACGAGTGATGATTTCAAGGTGCAAATATTCATTCAAGTTAATATGGCTAATTTATGTATCAATTCTCTACCAACGATCTCTTGAAGATGGTGTACAAGATTGGAATGTTAAGGCTCAAGGATGTGAATTGATTCTCTCTTCAGGGCGAGTTAATGCATGTTGTGCTCTTTTTCCCTTACAAGGTTTTGTCCCACTGGGTTTTCCTTGCAAGGTTTTTAACGAGGCAACCAATAGGTGCATTTCTAAACATGTGTACTCTTTTTCCTTTTCTAGAATTGTTTCTCATTGGGTTTTATTTTAGTTAGGGTTTTAACGAGGAACATTATTTATTGAGTAGACATTTAAGGGGAGTGTTAAGAATAGAATTCTAATTAGAGTGAATGTCTATCTCGTAGAGAGTTTTACTTTGAGGCTAAGTCATTTTTCCTCCTATAACAACCCCAAAATTCAATAAGAATTTTCTCTCTCTCTTTCTCTGCAATATTTCTCTTCTTATTTTATTGTTTCATAACAATTAGTCTAATTTATATCGATATCACTACTTTTAATTATTGGTCTAGCTAGGGAATGGCTCGATATTGACCTTGAATCTCACTGTTAAACCCTATCCATAAGAAGTCTAAAAATTTGAACTTCTTTTCTTTCTATCTTGAGCTCGTTCCTAATAAGGTGGTCGTGCATAGCACGAGCAGGTTCTACGCACATGCGGATTTATAGGGGTAATGACGGGGTACATGAACTTACGGTCTCTTCGTAAACTTGATATTTTGAGTGTATATTTTTTAAAATTGGTATAATATTAACTGTTAGCACCATGCTACAAAATGGTTGTATGGTGCATTTGGTTGAGGGTTAAGTTATTTACCAAGAAGTATAGGGATTAATTATCACCTGATATATTTTTTCCTCCTTTTTTTAGCTGTGCACCTATGTAATAAAAATTCTAGATCCACCTCTGGTTCTATGTGACCGTGCATAGTATTCTTATGCTAAAAAATATTGTTAGCCATGGTGATTGTTCACAAGACCTTATATGATGGATTCACCCTTTTTTAGACTACCAAATTCAGAAAAATATGCATGTATATAAACACACGAGAAAATGGACATAATCATTAATATCCACTTCATGATCCCGAAATGCCAAAAAAATGATGTTATTCATAGGGGCGGATGGTGTTCACACAGACACCCTTCGCCAAAAAAATATACTGTATATATAAGGCAAAATCTCTTTTTATCTCTATTAAGTTTTGAACACCTTTAACACAATCCAAAAGTATAGTTTAGTGGTCAAGGGAGTTCAAAATCTACATAAGTTCATGGGTTTAATCTCCACTAGCCACAAATTTTTTTTTGAACCCCCTTCGTGGAGATTCTGCCTCCTCCACTGGTTATTCATGGCAAAGTGATGAATATTAGTTACTTGGTCATTTCCGATGGACCCACGAAATGTCAAGTTAATCGAAGTTCATCAACTTTTTGAGCACCAGTAGGATCCAAGTGGTTGTGCATTCCAATTAGGCGAAATACATAAACGTCCCCTTCAAGTTGTCCACAACGGTCAGCCAGACACCTCAACTGATCCTTTTATCATTTAAACATTTCAAGTGGCTATTAACTGTATCAAATAGTCATCTCATAATGACATGGCAAGTTACATGCATTTTAGTTACAGTTGAGCGCGTGAGGCTTTTATTAACTTGTTTTCTCTTATTTTTAGAATTAAGTTAAATTTTATACCTAGGTCCCACACCACATTATCATTTTTTCCCATACATTTGAACGATCAAACTAGTGTTTTTTTACCCAAATTTCATATGAACCTTCCTCACCCCAACATCATTATCTCCACCACCTGAAACCACCACCTTCCACCATAAACTCACCACATATGCTTCAACCTGGGCGCAAAAAAACTAATAAAAAGAAGCGCGCATCGAGAAGGCTTCCAATTATCTTTCAACTGTGTTTAGGTCAGCAAAACAAAAGGGTGGTAACTTCAAGTGGCCTCCATTAACGTTTGGAGAATCTCGACCAACAAAGAGTGAACCATCATTGTCGGACAAGGATGAGCCATCTGTAATGCATTCAAATGACAAGATATTAGCTGCAGATGCGAGCTCTTTTTCCTCACTTGGACGGGCCAATAGTGAAGACTTAAGATTTTCATATCAACTCCTTTATTTATTTGAAAATTTTGAAGAATTTAAAGCTGATAAAGAGGCGAAATTAGAAGAGTGGTCGAGGAATAAGGAATTTGTGAAGTCCCATTTTCTTTTCTTTGTTGTTGTTGCTCTATTACATATATAAATCGTTAATTTATGGAATATTTTCTATCCTAAAATGGCATTGGCTCTACTAAATCAGGGATGAGAGAGAGATAGGAGGTGAGAGGGAGATGGGGGAAAAAGGAAGAAGAAGAAGAAGAAGAGGAGGAGGTTTGGGCGTTGGGAAAGGTGCTGATGTGCTTAAAATGTAGAAAAGGGGTTTTTCTTTCCTTTCTTTAATGTATTTCTTTGTTAATAACAAATAATAATTTTTTAAATTACAAATTATACGTGTCATTATTTCATTGGTTTATTTGACACATCATTAGTAAATGTAACTCACGTATCTAGTCTGATGCACTCGGTTGTCTATTTGATACATTTAATAGCCACTTGAAGTGTTTAAATGATAAAAGCGTCAGTTGAGGTGTCTGGCTGACCGTTGAGGACAACTTGAAGGGAACGTTTATATATTTCGCCTTCCAATTAGAATTACTCTATTTTTAAATATCGAACAAAATATCCCAAAAAAGTCTCAACTTACCAACCTTTAGTTATTAATCATATACTTACCAAAACTAGCCTATCACATATAAAAATTAAAAATCCAAATAAATAAGATTCTTTCTCTCCAAGAATCACACGCAAAGATCTCCTTCTATATTTTTAAGCGTGATTAACAATATTAGTGCAAAACGAAAACAAAATTTCATGGATGAGGTAGCAAATAAGATGATGAAAACAAAAAATATATATATACAAGATTCCAAAATCTAAGCAAAAAAGGATATTTTTCAATAGGTATGGTTGAAATTCATTAAAAACATATAGATGGGTCAATATACAAAATTTGAAGAAGATTGAAGGTGATTTGGTATCAAAATTCGTAGTTAAAATAGAGTTCAAAAATTTCTTCTGCGACACATGTATCATGCATGTATCTCACACATATATACATGAATATACATGTGATACACATTTGATACAAATATGATACATTTGTGATACATAAATGATACACAACATGATACACATCATTTTTTCATGTTGGTCTTCTACTTTGGATTTTCAATTCAAACTACCTCAAAACTCCACCAAATCATCCCAAATCTAAGATTCAAGCTCCTTAAGATGTACCCAATCTATTCTAATAACACTCACTCAAAAGAAAGTAAAAATTTGATCCTTTTTGGATAAAAATAATTAATTGGCTAATATTAATAATATTTTACAAAATTGATCAAACTTTGTAATAAGCTACTTATAAACGGACATAGCTGATAGTTTCCAACTAATAACAACAAAAATAACATAGTCTAGAGAGGGACAGAAGGCAAATATGTTATATTAAGAAAAGTGGTAAACCTCTCGGAACGGACCAAAGCAGAAAGCCTTAAGACGATAGTTCCTAATGCATTGTAATTTTTAAATTTGGATGAAGAAAAAACTACTTTCTTCTGATTCACATAACACTCTTCTTACTTGAAAGGATTTAACATCATTCTATACAACTTTCATAAGTTCAAGAATGTTGTTTGGCTCAAAAGTTATTTATGTACTTAACAAGCTTATAAAACAATCAAAAATAAATAGGGGTAAATCGCAATCAAGTTTAATGAAACCTAGAGATGTTTGTAGTGATATGATCACTGTAGATCTAATAATGTAAAGAAATAACTAGAGGTTGAGAGGTTGAGAGATAGAGAGAGAGTAAGAGAGTTGTATTCTTTAGAATAACACATATATCCCCTATTATAATGTGAAGGTATCCTTTATATAGTAGGAGACCTTCCTCGAAATAATCAAAAGAAAGGTACAAAGGTAGGTGGCTTCTTCTTACTGAAGAAGCAAGACCCTAAACGACGCCGCCTTTGTTTTATTGGCTGGGTCGTGCCCTTACCCAGGTCGGCCTTACCGTAATGGACGTACCCACTTGGTGTAGGGACGTTAGGAGCCAAATTTTACCCAATATAGTTAGTCCCTCCGTTAGTTGGAGACATGCTCGATCGCCGCCTTCAATGAACGGAAATGCGCACTTCGTTCTCACGAAAATTTGGTTGTATCCATAGGCACCTTTTCAAAGGGGATGAACGTGTGTGATATGGTTAAGCCATTGACATAAGGCCCCCTTTTTAGAGTGACGTCACTGGTCACGTGCATCATCATTATATTTGTTCCCGAGATGATCCAAAGTATGACGTGACGTTTTGGTTTCCCACATCAGTTTTAGAATAATGCATTTTTGATTCGTGCGCAACTTACCCTATAAATAGAGGAGCAGTTCAATACGATTCATCTTTCGAACCTTTGGAGAATGTTTCTCGATTTCTTTCTTCATCTCTTTTTCTGGCAATCGCTGCTTCATTTGAGAGCTACCATTTCTGGGGGTTGTGCCTCCTATTGTTAACATCTTTCTTCATAAATCACACCATGGCGAAACATCATCAAGAGAGAAAGAAGACTAAGGACAACATCCCTCCTAGGGTTCTGCCTTCTTCCGATGGTGAAGAGGAAGGGGTAGAAAAAGTTCTTGTTCCTTTGTCGGTGAACAACATACTTCCAAAGAACATGAGTACCCGAAACGACTTTAACAAGAAGAGTTCAACTCCCCCTTGGGAGCATAGTGAATTAATGCAGTCCCACTTGGACGCCCTTAGGGCAACGTACAATATCTTGGACCAAGTTGAAATGGCTCCGGCTGGGAGGGACTACGCCAATGTGCATAGGCCTGGATTTTGCACGTTCTATGAATACCCGCTTCAGATTGGATACAGCTTCCCACTTAGCCCCCTAGTGGAGGAGCTGATGTTAATAAACGTCAATACCACATAAAGGAGGGGGGTGATTTGTGTGGTACCTAATTTTCGCATTAGAAGAACATGGTTTTTCTATATGTTCTAACTACAGCAGTTTGCTGAATAAAAACTTAAAGTAAAGTGCATAGAAACTTTTACGTGGAAAACCCCTAGCTCAAAAGGTGAAAAAGCCACGACCTACTACTTAGTAGGATTTTCCCAAACTCCACTAAAAATCAATGAGCCAAACAACATTTACAAAGACTCTTTGTAAACCTAAGGATTAAACTTTAATCCTAGTGTGGCACACAGCCTCAGCTGATGCGATACTATAAAGTTAAATCTAACTTGATTACACGAGGTACCTATTACAATTGCTTCGAATAAAGCTGAAAGGTACAATATGAAAACCTACTACAATTGAACTAAACAAACAGATGGAACTGGTTCTTCTCTCTTAGTTCATGTAGCTTCAGGCGTACACACTTGTATCTTGCATATATTGCTTGCAAAGCATACTCGCTTTATTTGCTCTCAAATATGCTTTACTTCTGCTTGTTTGTGTTGCTTGTAAAAGAGAACCAACACAATAATATATTGAGTTAGCAGTTAGAGTTTGATTACAACTACACCTCTTATCCGTAGTCCATTTAAGTCCTTTGCCAATACAAACTCCAACTCTTATCCTAACTTAGGTTCAAGTTCTCTTCACATAAGGAGACTGTCCTCCTTATCCCAAATGCAACCTTTTCTATTACGTTCAGAAGATATTGACGCGTGATCTTTAGTGCATATCTTTCTCACGTGCTACACATGTGCACTGGTTGATTCAGACTGTGTAGTACAAGATGGACCATGTCCTTCCATAAGTTCATTTGTCAATCTTCAAAACTCCAACTGAAACTTGTGCCAACAATTTCCTCCTTTTTGATGATGACATACTCTGTGCTTATTATGATCAGGAAACCTGTGAACTCAGCTGAAAATCAACACTTAGAAAATTGTAACTTATCATCAATGATGTCAGATTCAGGTCATAAATATCACTGGAATTTTAAGCACAATATCTTCCCCATTTTGGCATCATCGAAAAGTTGCATTAATACTGTGAATCCTCGAAGTTAATTAATAATCATGTCCACTGGGGCAACTACAAGTGAAAACATATTCAAGTTAATCACTAATCAGCTTAAAAATAACTATTTAGAACAAATTCAACAAGAACAAGAAAAGTTGCATTCATTGATTAATGGGATGTTTCTACAATGTAGTCCACAAACAAGAAAAACAATATCCAACCATGAGCAAAAAGTAAAATAAGAACAGAACAAGAACTTCCTAAACTTGGAAACTAAAACTGAAGGGTTACTAGACTGGACACTAAGGACAGGACACCTAAGGCTTGGAAGCGCTGCAGGGTTGGTCTGTAGCAGATTTAACATTTGATGGAGCATGCCTTCATTTTTCTCCTTTTCTTTAGCAAGTTCAGCTCTCAGCCCATTTCTTTCTTCCTCCAAATCAGCAATTCTAGCATTGAGCCTTACAATTTCAGCATCCTTTGTCCCAACCTCCTGAACCAAGGCTCTGACCTTGCTGTTCAAAGGAGTCTTGGCAGATGAAACAGGTTCAACAGGGACAACATTGAGCAGATAGTCACAGTCTTGAAGGGTCTTGACTCCAAAGTGCTCCTTGCTGGAGGCCATTTCCCACTTTTTCAAAGGAACATCCAATCGTTCAAGCACAATAGTCAAGATAAAACCATAGGGAATGTCATGAGCCTTTGAACCATTTATCACCCTTTCAAGCAACTTCACCATAAAGGCAGGCCAGTTGATCTGCTTCCCTTCATTCATACACTGCATGAGCACCAGATCCATATAATTAGTTGTATGCCTTCTTTCCTGTCTGGGCAGAATGTACTTGTTGACAAATTCAAAAAGTACTTTGTGCTCTAGCCTCATCTCACTTTTCTGGACTGCCCTCGCCCCAGGCACCTCTTCAGCTTTTTTAATGTCACAGAAATTCATTGTTATTTGCAGTTCAGAAGGCAACCCATCCAAGCAAGGCCATCTCTGCATTGTATAATCATCATACCCCTCACAAGGGATATCCATAATCTTTCCCAATTTTCAGTATTGAATTTCACTTTGACACTCCTCACTGTACTGGTCACCTGACCATTCTTCACTTTTCCATTGGCCATGAACTCCACAAGTTCCTTCCTTACCAATTTTCCATCAATCTGAAGGACCATGTCCTTCCAGCTTTGTGCCTCCAGTGCTGTGACAAGTTTTGTCATGCCTGGTTCCTCTAGGTCTTTTTGCAATCTTCCCTTAAATATCTTTCTTTTGTCATAGTTGGCATACCTATCATGTTCTTCTTCAGACTTACCTTATTCTTTCTTCTTTCTCACTCTCATCTTCTTCTTCTGCTACTTTCACTTGTTTGCCCTTAGAGCCTGATCTTGTTCTCTTGGCAAGAGAGGATTCAGCAGGAACTAGTTTTGAAGGCTTCTTAGAGGAAGACCTAGTCTCCTTTGATTTTGCAAGTGGAACCTCCACAATAGTGTTTCTTTCTTGATGGACCAGTTCCATCTCCTCTTCCTCCTCCTCAGCTATAGCTGCTGAACTTTTACATACCTTCCCTTTCCCCTTTTCTTTTCTCTTTCTCTTACTCTCCTCTAAAGCTTTCTTCAACTCAGTTTCACTCTCCCTAACCCTTCTTCTAGTTTTTCTAACCCTAGGAACAGACTTGGGTCTTGAGGGTTTGGATTTCTTGGTTGGTTTGGACGCAACGGGGGTCCTTTGTGAGGAATCATTGCGTTTCTTGGGATCATCAAGTTATTTGCTCAAGCCAACTAACCCCTCAGCAACCTCTCCTGATACATTTCCCCTTGACCTCATGTAAGGCCCCGTAAAAATAAATGCTCAAATGCTAGCAACTCACAAAGTCAAGTCTACCTACGCGGGTTGGATTCTTTTTACTGTTTTGCACTTAAAAAGGTTGGAGTCAAAAAATTTCCAGAAAAAGTCAAATCTGCGGTTCCGAATGCGGTCGCAGATCAGGTATGCAGACCGCATTTCTGCCGCATAAATTTCCCGAGAGCAGTCAAGTTTTGGTGTTGAAAATGCGGTCAAATCTGCGGTCGCATAATCAATATGCAGACCGAATAATGACCACATATGATCTCTGAAGAATTTCAAAGGTCAGTTATGCGGTGCATTATGCGACCGCAGAACAGGGATGCAGACCCGTCGCATTCCCAACCAGAGAAGGTCTGAAACTTGAGACCCTTCTGCGGTCCATTCTGTGGACCACATGTCCATTCTACGATTGTAGATTTGCATCGCAGATCGTGCTCGCCCATTTATTTTCTAAAATTCTAAACCCGACCCCTCCTTTAATAAAACACCACGTCCCTCATTTTTAACTCATTTCTGAATAAAATAAGAGAGAGGAAGAGAGAGTTCTTGATAGAGAGAGTTATTTCTTCATCAATCGATCTTTCAAAAGTATTGGAGGTCAAGGAATGTTGGTGCATTGTATTCACTTCTGACTTCACATGTAAAATCCCTAACCCATTTCCACTAAATGTTCGAACTTAAGCTTGGGGAGGGAACCTCATGCACTAGATCTTGAAGCTCTGGATAAAACCTTCATGCATGTCTTTAGAACCCTAAAATCTAGTAAAAAAGAAATTGGGTAGTAATTATGAGTTCCAATTCAAGGGTCTATGTATTGATCATGAAATAGGTTGACCCGTCTTGATTGCTTGGTGAATTGGAGTAGAAGTTTAAAGGGGATATTCAGTTCCAGGTATGTATGACCAACTTTTATCCTTGTGAAATTGCCCTGTGTTGATGTGTGAAATTGCTTGATACTTGATATCCATGTGGGGTTATTGTGAAACTCTTGTGATTTATACTTGTGTGATAACATCTTGTGGCAAAAGTTGAGGAACATGTGATTGAAGGGAATCCTTAAATGGTAAAATTGGAACTATTGTGGTAGAAACGTATATGATTGGTTACGGATATCTATTGTGGTAACTCGGATTATGTACAAATTGATGAACAAGAGGAAATTGTTGTGGTTATTTGTGGAAACACTTTACCCCTTGTTGTGGTTACATCTTAACAATGTGCTATAGTTGATTCCTTGTGATTGTTTCTATGTTGTATGTTGTTTGTGGATTGAAACTGTCAGGCAGGGTCAGGTTGCGCGCCGAAACACGGTGAAATAAGGTGTGTGTTGGTGAGATAAGGGTGGACGAGGTAATAAGGGTGGCCGAGGTAATCAGGGTGGAAAAGTGATCCAATATCACTATTGAAACTAACGGAAATTATGAAATGATCAATGCAGAACTGTGACAGTAGCTCACAGGAGAGGTTGTAACCTGTGGGGCACTGATTGCCCCTTTGTTTGGCTAATTGTATTATCTATTTGTGAAGTGTTTGGCTGTTGTTTCTATTGTTGTTCAGCTTTCTACTTGTGTATGTATCTTCCGCTTGAGTTTACTTGGGACAGGGTTTGTTCATACATACCAGTACAATTCAAATGTGTTGACGTCCCTTTTGACGGGGGCGTTACATTCGTGTTGTGATTGTAGGTGGATCCGTAGAAGGCACTCCAGTCCACCGTCCGTAGCTCCTCCTCCTTTCCTATCGGCAGTGTTCGTAATTGGTGAGCTCCTTTCCTTTCGGGGCCCTGCGTGGCCCATGCCACCTTTGTTGTTGTATTTTGGGATTTTGTGTTGTTATTGTAAAGGTATAGCCGGGGGCTTGTCGCCGGCTAGTATTGTATTATTTTCTTCATCTTAGAAGCTCCGTAGATCGGATGATGTGGGCTAAACAACTTATGTGATATATGTGTACGTAGTGGGCGCTGTCATATGTAAACCACGCTAGCTGTTAATGATAATATGTACATTCTGTAAAAGAGGAGTTTTGCTTACTTTCAGTTTGCATCAAGAATCATTGGTTAATTAATGATGAATAATGTGGGGTAACACGCGGGAATAGGAAAGGTATCCAGGTCCACTCGACTGGGGGTGCCCGGTCGGGTACCGGTCATGTCCTCAAATTTTGAGGCGTGACACTTCGAGACCCTTTCTTCCCCACTCCCACATATAGCTAGCACCTTCATCCTCTTATTCTTCCTCAATTTCACAGAATCACCCCCACAAACATATTTTGCAGCCCCTATCAGAACATACCTATTTTCTACCTTTTGTCCTACATCATCAGGAACAACACTTGGATTTACCTCTCTTGGAATTTCATTATGTGTGACATTGTCAGAAGATCCAGGTTCATCTCCTTCACTGGCAGAGATGTTTTCATCAGGCTCAGAACTGGAATCAGTTCCTTTTTCTACGGATTCTTTCCTTTGACTTGCCTTCAATCTTTCGTTTAGAGCTTTCCCCAAGGGATCAGTCGCAACAGCTTTTCTTGCTATCATTTTCTGGTGACGGAATATGGGCTTTGGGGTTTCACTAGGAGGTGTGGAAGGTGAATTGGTGCTAGGTGACACTGGTGGTGGGTTTCCAAGATTATCTTGGGGATTCGTCATTTTTGGTGAAGAATTTCTGGAAAGCTTGAGAAACTTTTGGACAAGTTTTGAGGTTTTGGAGAAGAGAGTAGATGATCAGGGGTTTTGAGATGAGGGTTATGAAATGATTATAGGGGTTTCTATAGAGAGGTCATTATAGTTCCAGGAACGGCAGCTTTTCAGGTGTTAGTAGAGGTCTAATCATCTTATAGTTTCGGTCTCCCTAGTTATTAATTAGGATTAATTAGAATTTCTAAGGTTTAGGAGATAGAGTTCAGCTATACTTAGAATTCTAATTTCAATGAAACTGGTTCAATTAGCCTCAACGGATAGAATTTTGAGACGATTAGTGTTTCTAGGACTCTTGCTCATGATTGAAAATTAAATTTTCTATTTGTCCAAAGTATAGAAACATACCTGAACTTTCTCATGAGCATGCATTGATGAACCAGGTTCTTCACATGAAACTTCTCTTGATTATGCCTCAAATGTCAGAATAGAGAATTTGTAAGAGATGAGTGAGTCACATAAACACATGTCAAAGGAGTATACAATGTACAATATGAGACTGAGTAGGAATTAGTCTAATATTCACAAGAATTAAGAACTCCACATTCTTTTCCCTTTTTTTCATATAATTTTTTTATTGTGCATTCTGAACTTGACCTCTTAGGTGATCTTAATCATCCCTAATTCCAACATGTTCCTTTCAAAGTTTTCTCTACTTAGTGCCTTGGTGAAGATGTCAGGTATTTGTTTATCAGTGGCACAGAATTCTATGGAGATTAGCCCATTTTCATAGTTGTCCTTTAAGAAGTGGTGTCTAACATCTATGTGCTTAGTCTTTTATGATGAACATGGTTTTTTGTCATACTAATTGCACTAGTGTTATCAAAAAATATAGGTATGCATCCTACTTCAATTCCAAAGTCTACCAATTGTTTCTTGATCCACATCAACTGAGCACAGCATGAAGCAGCAACAATATACTCAGCTTCAGCAGTAGAGAGGGTCACTAAATTCTGCTTTTTGGTAGCCCATGACACAAAGATCCTAGGAAGTGTGCCATACCTGAAGTGCTCTTCCTAACCACTATATAACCTGCATAGTCAGCATCAACATATCCAATTAAGTCAAAATTGCTACCTTTGGGATACCAAAAACACAAATTAGTTGTGCCTTTTAAGTGTCCTAATATTCTTTTGACTGCAGTCAAGTGTGACTCCTTTGGATTTGCCTGGAAACGAGCACAAAGTCCTACACTGAAAACAATGTCAGATCTGCTGGCAATAAAATACAAAAGTGAACCAATCATACCCTTGTACAACTTTTAATCAACTGAAGAACCAGGTTCATCAGCATCTAACTTTGTGGCAGTTGCAATAGGAGTATCTATTTCTTTGGTTTCTTCCATCTTAAATTTCTTGATTAGTTCTTTTGTGTACTTTTGCTGATGAATCATAGTACCGTTTGGACTTTGTTTGATTTGCAAACCCAAAAAGAAATTGAGTTCTCTCATCATACTCATTTCAAATTCACTGCCCATTAGTTTTGCAAAGTCCTTACTCAACCTCTCTATAGTAGCCCCAAAAATTTCATCGTCATAAATTTGTACAACAAGAAGATCTTTACCTTTTTCCCTTAGAAACAAGGTGCTATCAATTTTACCTCTTTTATACCATGGTCCAGAAGGAATTTTGACAATCTTTCATACCAAGCTCTTGGTGCTTGCTTGAGACCATAGAGAGCTTTATCTAGCTTGTATACATGATTAGGACAATTTTTTCTTTCGAATCCTGGAGGTTACTTCACAAACACTTCTTCTTTGAGATGGCCATTTAGGAAGCGACTTTTGATATCCATTTGATGAAGAGTAAATTTCATATGTGCCGCAAAGTCTATGAGTAGTCTAATTGCTTCAAGTCTAGCAACTGGAGCACTAGTCTCATCATAATTAATGCCTTTCTCTTGAATATAACCTTGAACCACCAACCTTGCCTTGTTTCTTGTAACTGTTCCATCTTCATCCAGCTTGTTCCTGAAGACCCATTTTGTCCCAATGACTGACATGTCCTTAGGTCTTGGAACCAAGTGCCAGACTTAGCTTCTTTCAAACTGATTGATCTCATCTTGCATAGCATTGATCCAATCTGCATCTTGTAGATATTTGCTCACATTTTTAGGTTCAATCAGGGACAAGAATGCATCAAATGCACACAGGTTCTTCAGTTTTGATCTAGTCTTGACTCCAGATGTGGGATCATTGATTATGTTCTCAATGGGGTGAGAACTCAGGTACTTGTAAAATTTCCCCACCAGCTGGTTTCTGCTAGCTTCTCCTTTATTGTTATGCTATAGAGGAACATGTTCAGGTACAGGATCCTTCAGAGAATTTTGTACAGTCTCTCTCAGATTGGTTCCCCCTGTCAGGTTGCCCTGGGTAAAAGGACATGTTCCATCACATGCTCCTTCCTCGGATGCCTCATTGACTTGTGTTGTAACTTCAGTCAATTATCTCACCAGTCTAATGGCTTCATCTTCGTGTTCATGTCTCTCAGAAAGAGTGTTAGATTCATCAAACACAATATGTATACTTTCTTCAACACATAGAGTTCTTTTATTAAACACTTTATATGCTTTGCTAGGTGAAGAATATCCCAAGAATACTCCCTCATCACTTCAGGGACCAAACTTACCTAGGGAGTCTTTGCCATTGTTGTGCACATAGCACTTGCAACCAAAAGCCCTAAGATCGGATATGTTTGGTTTTCTCCATTTAAGTACCTCATAGGGATTTTTTTCTACAAGAGGTCTGGTCATGCATCTATTAATTATATAGCAAGCAGTGTATATAGCCTCTACCCAAAAACTATGAGGTAGTTTACTAGAAAGTAACATGGTCTTTGCCATATCCTCAAGGGTCATGTTCTTCGTCTCAACTAACCCATTTTGCTGAGGAGTCCTAGGGGCAGAGAAATTATGATCTATTCCATTTTCATCACAAAATTTAGCAAACTTTGCATTTTCAAATTTAGTTCAATGATCAGACCTAATGGATGCAAGTTGATTTCCTAATTGTTTCTGGATTTTTCTAACAAAAGCAGTGGATATTTCAAATGCTTCATCTTTAGAAGTTAGAAATAGCACCCAGGTAAATCTAGAATAATCATCAACAAGCAGCATAACATATCTTTTACCACCTCTGCTCATAGCTCTCACTAGACCACGGAGATCCATATGAACCAGTTCCAACGTCTTGGACGTACATACCATTTTCTTAAGTTTGAAGGATGACCATAACTGCTTCCCCCTTGCACATGCCTCACAAACTTTGTCTTCCTTGAACTTGATATTAGGTAACCCAATCACCAAGACTATTTTGTTTAATTGCTTTACACTAGCATGACCAAGTCTTTTGTGACAAAGGAGGGGATCATTAATTAACACACTCAAGCAAGTGAGTTTATTTTCGGAAAGAGTCGACAAATCTACAATGTAAATATTGTTAGCTCTTCTTCCCTGCAAAACAATCTTTTCAGTATTAAGATTAATCACAAAACATATTATGGAAGTGAAAGCCACAAGGTTACCTCTGTCACACAGTTGTAACACACTTATCAGGCTATATTTCAAGCCATCTATCTAATAGACATTCTCAATGGAAGGAGAGTCTGTCTTTCCTACCTTTCCATCCCCAATGATCTCACTTTTCTTCCCATTTCCAAAGGAGACATTACCTCCTTTTAGGTTCTCAAGTGAAAGAAACTGGTCCTTGTTACCAGTCATATGTTTTGAGCAGCCATTATCCATGTACCATATTTGGCTACTTCCTTTCACTTAGACCTGCAAAATGAAATCAGGGGTTATTCTTAGGAACCCAAACTAGTTTGGATCCCTTTCTATGGGCAAAAGGATGAATTAAATTATTCTTTGCCCAACCAGGCAGTTTGTGCTTTTCTTGAACAAAAGCTTTTTTTTTTTGACTGGCCTTTTCTTTACCATTTCATTCACTTTTATAATGGCCAGTCTTACCAAAGTGTGTACATATCTTATTCTCAGGAAGGATGATGTACTTGTTTTTGGGATCCCATTTGGGAGCTTGTGTCCCAAACCCAAGTCCTCTCTTGTTGATGCTGTGATGCTCTTGCAGCTAGGAGAGTGTATCAGAAGCCTTGTTCCATTTGCATGTTCTGTCTAGTTCGTGCTTCACCTTTCCTAGTTCTTCTTTAAGGACCTTGATTGATTCATCTTTCTTATACAGCTCATCTTTCATTTTTCCTAAATTTTCTTCTAGTGTGAGAAATGATTGATCAGCCTTTTTCTTTTTTGTCCCTATTTTCAGTTTTAAGTTTTCATACCTGAGTTTTAGGACACTGTTTTCCAGTTGAAGAACCTAGTTCTTCAACTCAGTATTTGAGTTATTACTCTCATCAACCCTAGACTCTAACCTTTTGCATTTTTCTTCTAGTATTGCCCAATCCGTAGACAGAATATCTTTCTCACTGTTATTATTTCAGACTCGTCTATGAAGTCTATTAGAGCTCAACCGACTTTTCTTTTGACAGGAATTTAATCTTTTCTTTAAGATGTAAAATACTTACCTCGTGTTCATCTTCTGATTCTCCGATGGCCATAAGAGCTTGCTCATCTTCAGCTTTATTTTCTGAATCTTCATCTAACGTATCTCCCCATGTAGCAACCATAGCTTTGGTTGTTCCTTTGTTCCTTCTTGGTTGAACATGTTCCTTCTTCTTGTTCCTTCTTTCTGCCATTTCTTTCTTCCACTCAATCTCCCATTGAGGGCAGTTTTTGATCATGTGATCTGTCTTTCATCATTTAAAGCAATCATCGTTTGTTGCTTCTCAGGAGCCCTAGGTTTGTTGAATGTTAATCCTCTTGAAGGACCCTTTCTTCTTATAAGACATTTCTTGAAATCTCTCGTTATCATTGTCATTTCATCATCTTCAAGATCTGATCCTTCTGAGATTCTGAGAGTCAGACTTCTTTCTTTATTTGGAGCATCCATCTTCATGGTTTGCCTTCTCAATTCATAGGCAGCCCGATTTCCAATCAGTTTATCCAATTTTAAAGTAGCAATATTTTTGGATTCCTAAATAACAGTGATTTTGCTTTCCCAGGAGATTGGCAGAGCACTAGTTAGAATCTTCTCCACCTTGTCTTCTTCCAGAATAACCCTTCCAAGAGACTCAAGTTCATTTGTCAGTGTGGTGAACCTGGTATACATCTCTTGGATAGTTTCACCATCCTTCATAGTAAAATTCTCATATTGAGAATACAGTAGTGTTCCTCTTCACCTCTTCACCTAAGGTGTTCTTTCATGAGTCACTTGTAAGGTGTCCCAAATCTCCTTGGCAGTTGTACAACCTTGAATCTTATTGTACTCATCAGGACCAAGTCCACACACTAGCCATTTCTTAGCTTTAGCATTGTTCTCCCACTTCCTGAGGTCTTCAGCAGTACAATCCGCTCTAGTCTTAGGAACATCCAATCCTTCAGCAGTCTTCTTGGTTGTGGCTAAAGGACCATCAGAAATGATATCCCAAAGCTCATAGTCTTCACCCATGATGTGGTCTCTCATTCTGTTTTTTCACCAAGAGTAGTATAGACCATTGAAGAGTGGATGCCTGGCAATAGACTGTCCTTCCCAATTCCCAGGTGGTGCACTCATGTTGATCTTTTCCTAAGGTGTTAACCTCTTCAAGGATAACCTGCTCTGATACAAATTGATGTTAATAAACATCAATACCATTAAAGATGGGAGGTGATTTGTGTGGTACCTAATATTAACATTAGAAGAACATGATTCTTCTAAGTAATCTAACTACAGCAGTTTGCAGAATAAAAACTGAATGTAAAGTGCACAGAGATTTTTACGTGGAAAACACCTGGCTCAAAAGTGGAAAAAATCACGACCTACTACTCAGTAGGATTTTCTCAAACTCCACTAAAAATCAATGAGCCAAACAGCATTTACAAAGACTCTTTGTGAACCCAAGAATTAAACTCTAATCCCATTGTGGCACACAGTCTCAACTCTTGCGACACTATTAACTTAACTCTAACTTGATTACACAAGGTACCTATTACCATTTCTTCTAATAAAGCTGATATGAAAACCTACTACAATTGAACTAAACAAACAGATGGAACTGGTTCTTCTCTCTTAGTTCATGTAGCTTCAGGCGTACACACTTGTATCTTGCATATATTGCTTACAAACCAAACTCGCTTTATTTGCTCCCAAATATGCTTTACTTCTGCTTGTGTGTTGCCTGTAAAAGAGAACCAACACAATAATATATAAAGTTTGCAGTTAGACTTTGATTACAACTACACTTCTTATCCGTAGTCCATTTAAGTCCTTAGTCAATACAAACTCCAACTCTTATCCTAACTTAGGATCAAGTTCTCTTCACATAAGGAGATTATCCTCCTTATCCCAAATGCAACCTTTTTGAATTCGTTCAGAAGATACTGACGCATGATCTTTAGTGCACATCTTCCTCACGTGCTTCACATGTGCACTGGTTGATTCAGACTGTGTAGTACAAGATGGACCAGGTCCTTCAATAAATTCATTTTTCAATCTTCTAAACTCCAACTAAAACTTGGGCAAACAGAAGCTCTGCCGCTTTTTCAGGGCGTGCCCGGCTCAACTCATGCCTTATACTTTGAAGGTGTGTAGAATTCTTACCACATACGCGGCCAAAGCCGTGAGTGTGGTTTCGGTTCACCATCTTTTGCAGATGTTCAATGCAAACTATATGAGGGGTATTATGCTCCATTTGACGCGCTGTGGCATGAAGAGCTCCATAGCACAGTCCGACGATAAAGCCAGCCGCAGCTTCATGAAAAGATACTTTTATGTCAGGACAGAGCACTTGGTGTCTAATCCCGAAGGGTTTACGGAAACATGGAACTCGGAATGTAAGTACCCTTGTGTGTGATTTTATAATGATTCTTGTTTTGATGATTTAACCATTATCGATTCTTTGTCTTCTTCTTATAGTGGCGACTCGCTTGCCTCGAACGATCGACGACATTAGGTCGTGGGTGGGGAGGTTGATACCGTGTGCGGAGGAATGCCGTACTTGGGCCGAATTTTGTAGACTGTACGGCCCAACAGGTGACAGCCTTTCCTCTTATTCTCTCTTTTCTTTTGTTTTGGCTTGAAGGTCCCTTTGTTTATGTTATTCAATATAACCGTACTGGAAGGTCGGGGCATTTCAGAGGAGGCAAAGAAGAAAACCGTTGCTGGCCCATCTAGGGTGGAGTCTGATTCCGATTGGGAAGATATACTCCACAGAGGATCGCCTAGAGATAGTGCTCTTTCGACTTCACAGCAGGAGGCTGAGCCGGAGGTGGCGTCTAAGGTGGTGCCTGAGGCATCGCCTGAAGCTGTGTAGGAAACGGCGCCCGTGGAGGTGCCTGAGGCGGTACCTGAGGTCGCACCTGAGACGACGCCTAAGATTATGTCTATCACTGACGCGGTTCCTTTAGAGCCGACCCTACAACCCTTGGAGGGGGTTTTTGAAGACGAAGAACCTCTAGAATGGAAGAGGCAGCGGTTGCTAACTGGCAAGGGAAAAGTGACTTAGGGTGAGAAGGTTAGTGTACCTCGTCGTGAGTCAAGGCCGGTTTTCATGGCTAAGGTCATCCGTTCGTCGAGGCCTGCTCCTCAAAGGAGTGTTGTTACCTACGTCAGCTCATCCCGTAAGTAGGAGGGAGGTTCGTCGGCCACTGCGGAAAGAACAGGTAGAGATGTAGAGAGGGCGAGCCTGGAGTCTGCTATTGGGGACGCGGATGAAGGTGGAGCAACCTCAGATCTTGTGGAGATGACGGCTGGCAGGATCACCCGTCGTATCGTGATTCCGAGTGGCAAAAATCTATTAGAGAATTGCAAGCAGGCCGCTACAGGAATGACCCTTTTGTGTGCGGGCACCGAGAGTGAGGCATTGGCGGGAGTTAGTGATAGGGACTTATCTCTGAAGGTTGCTGGCGCGGCCTTGCAGGTGGCGTATTGAACCCTTTGTTTTTCGTGTTGCGGGGGTGGCTTAACCATGTACTTACTTTTCTTTGGTATTTTTAAGACTCTTGTTTTGGAGGTAGAGAGGGGAAGACGCTCGCAAAAGAAGGTGGCTGCTCATAATAAATTGCTGCGGAAGTACAAGCGGACACGTGAGGCGCATTAGACGTTGGCTGATGTGTACAAGCAAGACCCCAAGCTTAGGGTATTCCATGAGGGCCTCACGCAATCTGAGGAGCACCAAAAAAGCGAATGGCCGAATTGGAGAAGGCTGATGAGCAACTCGTGGCTGCTGTTGCACGGAACACTGAGTTATAGATCCTTCTTAAATCAAAGGATGAAGAGTTGGAAATTAGCCGTGAAGTAGCTGCGAAAGCTGTTGAATTGCGGACCCGGGTCACGGCCTTGACTGCTGAGATTGATGCTAGGACGGCCGAGGTTGAAGTCCTTAGGCTTGCTCCCTCATAAGATGATGTGCCTCGTGAAGCTTACGAGATGTGGGTTTATGAAGAGGCTCGATTGGTCGTACTTCATGAGTACTTGGCGGATGGTCGAGCCTCTAAGGCGGAGGTCGAGGGACACTGGCATTCGGCTCGTGTTGCCCGTGAAGCGGCCGGTTACAATTCTGACTCACCATTTGGGGAAGGATGCAATTATGCGAGCGTCAATCTCTTGGAATCTAGCTCTTGGATTTCTAAGACTTATCGACGTGGTGATGATAACATACCAGACGGTGATCAGACGGGGCGAGATGGGCGAAGTGGTGAAGGCCCTTAGGACTTAGTGTGGGCATGTATATATATCTCTTTTTGGATGTAAATGGGACCTCTTTCTAGGGTCAAACATATGTATATATATATATATATATATATATATATATATATATATATATATATATATATATATATATATATATATATTTGGAGATAATGAAATATGACCTTTTGTCGCTGCTATTCTTCTTTTGCTCCTTAGATGTTTATTGTGTTTTTGACTGTCGCCTTCGTGCTTTCTGCCGTAGTTGATCTAGGTTGGCATATAGTCGACTGTCGTTGAATCACTTATTTGCCTTAGCCGAAACTAGGTCGACTATTGGCGGCGATGGCCTTAGCCATAATAAAATCGATGGCCTTAGCCATGATAAAGTTGATGGCCATAGCCATGTAGGTAACTTTGACTGTCGTCAAATCACTTGTTTGCCGTAGTCGAAACTAGGTCGACTATTGGCGGTGATGGCCTTGGCCATAATAGAATCGATGGCCTTAGCCATCATAAGTTGATGGCCTTTGCCATGTAGGTGACTTGGACTGTTGTCGAATCACTTGTTTACCGTAGTCGAAACTAGGTCGTCTATTGGCAGCGATAGCCTTAGCCATGATAAAGTTGATGGCCTTAGCCATGTATGTGACTTTGACTATCGTCGAATCACTTGTTTACCGTATTCGAAACTAGGTTGACTATTGGCGGCGATGGCCTTGGCCATAATAGAATCGATGGCCTTAGCCTTGATAAAGTTGATGGCCTTAGCCATATAGGTGACTTCGACTGTCGTCAAATCACTTGTTTACCATAGTCGAAACTAGGTCGACTATTGGCGGCAATGGCCTTGGCCATAATAGAATCGATGGCCTTAGCCATGATAAAGTTGATGGCCTTAGCCATGTAGGTGACTTTCGACTGTCGTTGAATCACTTGTTTACCGTAGTCGAAGCTAGGTCGACTATTAGCGGCGATGGACTTGGCCATAATAGAATCGATGTCCTTAGCCATGATAAAGTTGATGTCCTTAGCCATGTAGGTGAATTCAACTGTCGTCGAATCACTTGTTTCTATTGGCGGCGATGGCCTTAGCCATAATAGAATCGATGGCCTTAGACATGATAAAGTTGATGGCCTTAGCCCTTTTATGCACTTGAGATATGGTCGTATCCTCTTTATATATTGGAGATGATCGTAGCTTTTTGTACAATTGGAGATGGTCGTAGCCCTTTATACATCGGAGATGGTCGTAGCCCTTTATACATTGGAGATGGCCGTAGCCTATTATACAGTGAGATGGCCGTAGCCTTTTATACATTGGAGATGGCCGTAGCCCTTTACATTTTGGAGATGGTCATAGCCCTTTATAAGTTGGGGATCAAGCTACTCTAGTCCCATTTCCATGTCGGTCTGGAGAGCGTATGGAGAGGCTGATATGGTAAACTTATTCCGCAAATATTTCTAGTGTCCCCTCCGTCGCCTCGTTAAAAACCTCCCCGAGAAAACCCAATTGGGACATAACGCAGGTTAGGGAAAAAGAGTATGACTCGGAGACACCTTTCAGAAGTGGAAATACTTGAGGTGGGCGACGTCCTAATTGTTTTGGAGCATTTTTCCATCCATTGTTTCCAACTGGAATTCTCCTTTGCTGGTTGTTGCTGTGATTTTGTAGGGTCCTTCCTAGTTAGTGCCCAATTTTCTTTTACTTGGGTCTTTGAATACCAATGTCTTGGCTTAGAGGACGTAGTCTCCCACTTTGAGTGGTCTTATCCCCGCCCTCTTGTTGTAGTATCTTTCGACTTGCTGTTTTTGGGCCACCATTCTTATGTGGGCCATTTCTCGTCTCTCCTCGGCTTCATCGAGGTCCTGGAGCCTATTTGTGTTATTTTTCGTTCCACTGGTGTGTGAATACCTTAGGCTTGGTTCGCCGACCTCGACAGGTATGACCGTATCGGTTCCTTAGACTAGTGAGTATGGTGTTTTCCGTGTGCTGGATTTGGGTGTGGTCATGTGCGCCACAACACTTCGGGTAGCAGCTCGGGCCATAGCCCTTTGGCGTCTTCGAGCTTCTTCTTCAGTATGTTTAATATTATTTTGATAGAGGATTTGTCTGGACATTAGCGGCAGGGTGATATGGCATGGAGAGTATCCTCTTGATGCGCCATTTCTCGAAGAATTCGGTCGTTTTTTAACCGTTGAACTGCCATCCGTTGTCGCAACTTATTTCTTTGGGGATGCCGAAGCGACATATAATATTTTTCCATATGAATGCGATGACCTCCTGCTCGCGTATTTGTGCGTATGCACCTACTTCCACCCACTTAGAGAAATAGTCAGTTATATATAGCAAAAATCGTACATTTCCCCGTCCTGTGGGTAGGGGGCCGACTATGACCTTTCCCCATTTGATGAAAGGACATGGGGAAGTGACTGAATGGAGGGGTTCTCCTGGTTGGTGTATCATGGGGGTGTACTTTTGGCATTGTTCACACCAACGAACATATTTTGCCGCCTCTTTCTTCATGGTGGGCCTGTAGTAACCGGCCCGTATGATGTATTGTACGAGGGTGCGATTGCCTGTGTGGGTGCCGCAGTGGCCCTCGTGCACATCTTCGAGTACTGGCCTAGTTTGATGTGGCCCTAGGCATTTGGCCAAGGGTCCGCCAAACGTCCTTTTGTAGAGGCTATTATTTATCAGGCAATACCGGGCGGCTTGCACGCGGAGTTTTTTCGCTCTTTTTTGTCGGGTGGCAGCATTCCGTTCTGCAGATAGGATAAAAATTGGTTGCGCCAGTCCCAAGTCAAGTTGAAAGAGAATACCTCAGTGTGATCAATGGCTGAACGCATGAGGGTGACTACACTTTCTTTGTTGAAGTTTTTAGCGGCCGCGACCAGCTTTGCTAGACGGTCTACTTCAATATTCCATGCCCTTGGAATTTGCTCGAAGCGGCATTCGTTGAACTCAACCATTAACCTGTGGATTTTTTACTGGTATTTTTCCAACCTTTGTTCTTTGACCTAGTAAGTCTTGACTTGGTTTACCAGAGTTGAGAGTCGCAATGGAGGACGATTTGACGAGCCCCATATTTTATCGCTAGTTTTATACCTGCAATAACAGCCTCATACTTGTCCTAGTTGTTAGTCATTTCAAGCATCGTATGGACTGTCGAATTGTTTCGCCCATGGGGACCTCGAGGACGAGTCCCGGTCCCGATCCCGATGCATTGGCAGCGCCATCGGAATAGAGAACCCATAGGTTGTTTTTAGTGGAGGCACATTGTGCCTCAAGTTCCGCCTCTATAGGATTTCCGCGCTGAAGTCGCCTATAAAATCGGACAGGACTTGCGACTTAATGGCAGTCCCTGGTAGGTATGAAATGTCGTGCTCGCTGAGCTCAATGGCCCATTTTGCGAGCCGGCCTAATAACTCAGGCTTGTGTAAGATGCTCCTTAACAGGAAGGTCGTTACCATTTTTATGGGGTGGCATTGAAAATAGGGCCATAGTTTTCGTGAAGCTACTACCAGTGCCATCGCCAATCTCTCAAGGTGTGGGTACCGTATTTCAACGTCCACTAAGATTTTGCTAATGTAATAGATAGGAGATTGTGTACCTTTGTTTTTGCGGACTATGACAGTGCTAACGGCAACCTCAAATACGGCTAGGCACACCAACAGGGGTTCGACCGGGCTTGCTTTGACCAACATAGGCGGCGAGGATAGGTACGCCTTCAGCTTCCTCAAGGCTTCGACGCACTCCTCGTTCCATTGTAGCTCTTGGTCTTTTTTTAACACATTGAAAAACTTATGGCACCAGTCGGAGGACCGTGAAATGAATCAAGATAGCATCTGCACTTGTTTTTTGCTGCTCAATACTTTAGGGATTGCGTCTATTGCCTTGATCTGGTCTGGTCTGACCTCAATGCCTCGTTGAGATACGAGGAAACCAAGAACTTTCCTGAGGTCACCCCGAAGGCACACTTCTCGGGGTTTAACCTCATCCCGTACCTCCTTAATATTTCGAAGGCCTCCTCCAGGTGGTCGATATGGTATTCTTTCTTTGACCACTTTACTTGCATATCATCGATATAGACTTCCATAGTCTTAACGAGTTGTTCTTTGAACATCTTGGTGACCAGCCTCTGATACGTGGCTCCCGTATTTTTAAGCCCGAAAGGCATTACCTTGTAGCAGTATGTTCCTTGGTGAGTGATGAAAGTCATTTTCTATTGGTCCTCCTCGGCCATCATGATCTGATTGTAGCTGGAGTAAGCGTCTAAGAAGCTTAGCAGCTCGTGCCTTGCGGTTGCGTCTATCAGTTAATCGATGTGGGACATTGGGAACGAGTCTTTTGGGCATGCCTTGTTCAGGTTGGCGAAGTCTACAGACATTCTCCAGTTCCCATTTTTCATTTTTTAACCATGATGACATTGGCAACCCACTGAGGGTAGTTTGATTCCCTGATGGAGCCGCTGGCCAGATGTTTATCTACCTCTTCACTAACCGCTTCGTGATAGAGGCATTGAATGTTCTTCTTATTTGTCGTACATGCTGGTGTAGTGAGTCAACATTCAGCTTGTGAGTGGCGATGTCTCGAGGGATTCCTGACATATCTAAATGGGAAAAAGCAAAAAGATCTGCATGGTTAGTTAGAAATTCACGGTACTTACTTAGATTAGTAAGGTCGTGCCCTATGTCAGTTTTCTTTATAGGATCAGCGTTGTCTATTTGGACGGGGTCGATATATTCAACTGTGCAGGCTTCCGCGATTTCGGGGTATCTAATGGCGTTTGTTGTCGGGTCGACCTTAGTCTCGACATAGCTGATTGTTATGCTTCCGCGTAACCCTTTTGAGTTGTTTGGTGTGGGCGCAGTCCTGAGCTATTTTATAGCATTTTTGAGTGGTACGAGGTTCGCCCCGAATGCTGAATACTCTCCTTGGGTGGGAAATTTGATTATTTGATAGAAGCTTGACGGGACCGCTCTCATGGCATGTATCCACGGGCGTCCGATGATGGAGTTGTATGTCGTTTCCTGGTTCATCACGTGGAAAGTCATTTCCAGCGTGACCCCTCCTGCTAGGACGGGCAGTGATATCTCCCCGGAGTTTCGTTCCACTGCATTATTGAAACTAGTTAGTGTTATGCAGTGCGGCATTATCTTATCCTCGAGTCCCTTTAGTACAAGGATCCTCGGGTGGATTATACAGGCGCCGCTACCGTCGTCAACGATGATTCTTTTAACATCCGTATCTGCAATACACAAAGTAATAACTAAAGCATCGTAATGATGGAAAGACAAATGTCGGCATTGGACTTATCGAAGGTGATACTATCTTCGAAGTTGTCATACCGTTCGTGGGCGATGGTTCGTTTCAGTTTGTGCATAGTGGTGAATTTGACGTGATTGATTGCCGAGTTGTTGCCTCGTCCGATGATCATGTTGATTGTGCGTGTTGGCGAAGGTGGATTTGGTTGCCCGTGGGGTTTCTCCCGTCCACGTGCAAAGTTGATTTTTCCTTTGTCTCTGAGTAGTTCCCTCAAGAATCCTTGGTTCAGCATCTTGACCACCTCTTGCCGTAGGCCTATGCAGTCTTCGGTTTTGTGACCTTGTTCCTGGTGAAACTCGCACAGGGCATTTAATTTTCTGGTGGCGGGATCTGATTTCATCTTCGTGGGCCAGTGTACTTTAGTCCCCAGTTTCTCCAGTGCGTACACTATCTCTGAAGGGGACACACAGAAGTATGTGCAGATAATAAAGGAGGCATACCTCTTCGTTTCGTAGTGGGGCGACATGTCGTTGTAGTGCGTCCGCGTGCCTTGGTGGTGGTGGATGAGAAGATCTGACATAGGGTTGGTTCCTCTCCCATTGGGACGGGGGACTTGTTCCCGCCGTCCTTCGTTGCATCGGTCCCTCTTGATTTCTGGGTGTATTGTTGCTAAACGGTTGGTCGGCCCGTTGAGGTCGTCCTCATCTGCATGTACCTCAGTGCAGTAGGCGTTGTGGATCTCTTCCCACGTGGTGGGAGGGTACTTCATAAGACGACAGTAGTTTTTTGGTTGCCCTTGAGCTGTCCCTATTTAACCCGTTCCGAAAAGCGGCAACCGCCATGTCTTCCGACACGTTTGGTAGGCTCATCCTTACTCTGTTAAATTTGCTAGGAAGTCCCTGAATCTTTCTCCTGTGGTTTGTCGAACAGCGAAGATTTCCTTAACTCTTGCTTCCACTTTCTTTGCTCCTTCATGAGCGGTAACAAACTTGTCCGCCATTTCCTCGAACATAGAAATGACCTTGGCCGGTAGCTGGGAGTATCAGGTTAGCGCTCCTCCTGTCAGTGTTTCGCCGAACTTCTTCAGCATCACGAATGGTACCTATTCTTTTGACAGGTCGTTACCATTTACAGCCGTGACGTAGTGGATAAAGTGGTCCTCAAGATCTGTAGTCTCGTCGTACACTCTTAGATAAGGAGGCATTTTGAAGGTTTTTGGGATGGAGTACGGTGCAGCCTCCTCCGTGTAAGGTTGTTCAACAAACTTCCCCACGTCACGCTTTGGCAGTAGCTTGGGAGCACCAGGGATCTTGTCTACCCTCTCCTGTCTACCCTCTCCTGGTGTTCCTTCATCTGGTCACGAAGTGACTTGTTTTCGTTTTCCATTTCCTTCATCTTCTTGAGGATGGCTGTGAGCGTACCACCGTTGGCCTGAGTATCGATGAGCACATTGTTTGCTCGTCGATCTCGGGTTCAACTTCAGCTGCAGCAAGGTCCACTGTTGGCATGCATCTGACGTTGTTTTGGGGTGACCTTTAAACCAAGCCACTTAGAGTACTCATTAACCACTCTTCCAGTAATTTCTTGACCTCATGGGGTGCTTTTTTAGTTGCAGATGTAGAAGCCTCCTTTTCGCGTGAGATCGCCAGATCTTCAGGTGTGGGAGGTGGGATCTCCCCATTCAATGTGGTGCTAGGGGTTGCATTCAAGACACCCTCTACATCGGCTTCGTTGAGAGGAACCATGAGGTTGGTTCTGACATTTGCTATCTCTTTCATTCTTGCGTTGTTGTCAGCCATCTTTTATTTGTCTTGTAGAGGAGGATTTTAGATGGTTCTCTAGGTGCAAAGTATGATTTTGATTCTCGAAATCTCCACAAACGGCGCCAAATTGTTTGCTTCAAAAGTTATTTATGTACTTTACAAGCTTAAAAACAATCAAAAATGAATAAGGGTAAATCGTAATCAAGTGTAATGAGACCTAGAAATGTTTGTAGTGAAATGATCACTGTAGATATGATAATGTAAAGAAGTACCTAGAGGTTGAGAGCTTGATAGATAGAGAGAGAGTAAGAGAGTTGTATTCTTATTACAATGTGAAGGTCTCATTTATATAGTAGGAGACCTTCATCGAAATAATCAATAGAAAAGGACAAAGGTAGGTGCCTTCTTCTTACTGAAGAAGTAAGACCCTAAACGACGTTGCCTTTATTTTATTGGCTGGGCCGTGTCCTTACCTAGGTCGGCCTAGACATACCCACTTGGCGTAGGGACGTTAGCAGCCATATTTTACCCAATACAAATCTAATATCATTTAGTTAATCAAATTTGAACATAAAAAAGACACATTTGAACAGCTCTGCATTCTTTTCAATTAACTAATTTTTACCATAATTTGATACTTTCAATAAGACCTAAACAAACACACAAACAAGTCATTTAAAATCTTAAATCATGTGACTTGAAGTCGCAGTTGGAATTAAAGAAAATTACGGATAATATTAAGTAGAATAGTACAACAAGAAGAAAGGATACGAATGACAATGATATTGTTCATCGATAAAGTTAGTTAATCTTGAGTACAACTTGCAACGACTGATACATGGTCCAACAAAAAGGAGGGAAGAACATGCATGTTGTATTACAAAAAGATAGCGGACGAAGAAAATAGGAGGGTGTAAATTTCTGCTACTTCTATTGAAGTTATCTGCTTGCATGAGTTACAATAGAGACAATCTTCTCTCTCTACCCATCAAAACCAGCAGGAAAAGAAAAGGATTAATTAGGTCAAAGTTCTCGATCTGCATCTTCGTTTTCATCACCCACTGTCTTATTGGAACTACTGCACAAATGTAGAGAGTGCAACACAAATTAACCAGTCCATACGTGAAATTCTAAGAAGATTTTTCATATATAATATGATCGCTTCTGATTAGATAGCTTATCAGTACCTAATAACCCAGCTAGGAGTAGTTAATACTATATTAATATTGAAGAACGTGAGCTATCGCTGAAATTAATTACCTTTTCCCATTGCAATAGTTGCTGAGATCTTCACATAATACCTTGCTTACATCTCCAACTTGGACAGATCCTTTCTTCATCAGTTCTGTGAACTGTATTAATGGATAGCATTAGTGTAGTAGGTAATAATCATCATTAATCTGGTATAAAACAGGAGAAGGTAAAAAATATCAAGAGCTATGAATCAGGGAGTAAACGTTTAAGAAAATCATCTTACGTCATCTTCAGTTTGCTCAAGTAACCTGGCAGTATAACAAAAATTTTTAAAAGTGCAAAAATTTAGAGCGGAATCAGAAGTGAAATAGGAATACATTGTAGCTAAGAAGCTTAAATAGTCCTTCTCTCTTACCTTCCACAGAAGGATGATATAGCTTTTGAATGTGCTCGAGCTTCTTGCTTATCTGTCAAGGACAAAGGAAAAAAGCAACACATTAAATTCAAGTTATATGTAAACTTTAACACATAATAACCAGAGATGATTTAGTGAGGAAATCACATGATTAGTGTCCCTGATAACTTATTTCTACTCTCAACACACTAATTTTATGAGAATCCATATCGTAATATGCGTTCGTTAGTCCACATTTTTGAGGTCCATGTCCAATGAACATCACTTTACTAGCTTGCTCTGCACAAAACTTGCCTAACAATCTGCCTTATTTAATCTATCTTACTCATCTCAGCTCAACTTTTGATTGGAAAAATACAAGAAACTTAGGGTGTGTTTGGTATAACAGAAAATGTTTTTCGTGGAAAATGTTTTCCAAGAAAATATCTTTTTGGAAAACAAGTAGTAACTTTATTCATTTTTCGGTGTTTGGTATGCAAATTAAGGAAAATGACTTCTCAAAAGTATTCATAAATAATTTAGATATAATAAATATGAAGCCATAAACTTCCAAAGTAACAACCTTCTGGATCCATAAATTTCATAAATTTCATAAACTTTCGAACCGCTAAACATTCAAAACCGCGAAATTTCGAACCCGCAAAATTTATAATTTCTAAACCCGTAAACTTTCAACCACATAAACTTCTAAACTCATAATTTTGAAAATTGTAAAATTTTGAGTTTAAAAACAACAACAACCCAGTATAATCTCACTTAGTGGGTCTGGACAGGGTAGTGTGTACGCAGACCTTACCCATATCCTTGGGTAGAGAGGCTATTTCCAAATAGACCCCCGACATCCTTCCCTCCAAGAACTTCCCACCTTACTCTTGAGGAGACTCGAATCCACAACCTCTCAGTTGAAAGTGGGGGTTGCTTACCATCAGAGCAACCCCTCTTGTCTTTGAGTTTAAAGAGAAATAATAAAATTAAAACTGAGAAATATATTTAAAATTTATTTTTTTCTGGGGGGGGGGGGGGGGGGGGGGGCAGTAAAACAAAAAAAAATTACAAAAAAAAGGTAAAAAAAATTTCGGGGGGGAGGGGGCGGGGGGATGGTGCAGAAAACTAAAATAAAAATAGAAATTGAAAATTGCAAAAAAAAAAAAAATTAAGGTAAAAAATATTTTTTTTGGGGGGGGGAGGGGCGAGGGGAGGAATGGGGTGGAGGGGTAGTAGGGTGGGTAGTATCGGAAAAACAGAAATTTAAAAAAAATATCTTTTTTTGGAGAGGGGATGAGGTGGGTTAGTAAGGGTGGGGAAAGTTGAGAAGGAGGTTTGAAAAATGTTTTCCTTCTCTTGAAAAGGAAAACATTTTCCTCCAATTAGAGGAAAATGAATTGACAAGGAAAATGTTTTCCAAGACATTTAAGCCAACCAAACATGGGAAAATTAAAAAACATTTTCCGGAAAATGTTTTCCTTCATATCAAACACACCCTTAGGAAGTTATTTTCATTCCAAAACTTAATATTTTCTCCATGTGGTGCACACAGCTCATTAAGATAATGGTAACCAACTCATGAACATAGAGAGCATGGGAATCAGTTGAAGTCCTCTCATAATTGATACCTCCTTTTGGGCGCTCTTCATATGGTGCACAGCACTTGTTAAGATAACGCTTTCTTGTACAGCATACCCAGTAAGCTCACTTTTCTTGTTACAATGAACAAATTCCTGCTAACCAACCCATGAATAAGTTATCTCGTTTCTTTTTATAGTGAACAAATTCCTGCTAACCAACCAATGAATATGGAGAGCATTGGGTTCAGTTGAATTCCTCTCTTCTTCTTTTTTCTTTTCTTTTTTATAAGTAAAATGTAGGTTCGATTAAATTCTTTTCATAATTGCTACCTCCATTGGGGTGCTCTTTACTTCACACAAAATTCCAGTTACACCGTATGCTTCCAGGAACACTTAGTAATGTATGGAAACCAATTAAATTGCCATAAATAAATGGTAGTACCATAATCATGTTCTCAAGTTCCAAGCTGTTAGAAAAAATCCCAAGCTCTCTCTGTGTAAAGCAAAGGAAAGAATTAACTAAAGGAAGATCGTTGACTTGCCAGCTAAGAAAATGCTAGATCATTCCCCCAACACAATATCAACATATGATGTTATTCACATTAATATACCCCGTGTATGATGTAACTTGGCCGCTGGAACTATAATGATTATGGATGAGGTGTGTGCTTCAAAACAGAATGGGTATGAGAGATCTAAAAAAAAGCCCATGTCCTTGGCAAATACTCAAGTTCATAACAATTAAGACTATGTCCAACTCGGCAAGAGAGAAGACTTGCATATATAGAGAGACTGTTGCTCACTGACATCCAACTCTTATGAGGCAAGATATCCAAAAGGTAATTTGATAGGCAGATAGCTTGTCAAGGTCATGCTGAGGTTTGCGGAAACTAGATGAATGATTTTTTCGAGAAACTCATACTTCAAACTCTCAATATTAGCAACATTAGCAGTGCAGTTATAGATGTGAAGCAATTAAGCATTCAAAGTAGAAGAAATGAAGTCGCGAGACGTACTAGTCTTGAGAAGGTCCCAATTGTTTACTTTAATCCAAGTTTTTGTGCTTGAGTCCACCTAGCAGGCAGAAAAGAACAGTGTTAGCATTAAGGTAACTTTGTGCTCAACTGATTGCCAGAATAAATTGTACAAAAAGCTTTTATGTCTGAAATTTGGATTTATCCAATTTGTCGAAACTAGCAAGATTTCAAGTAAACGCTACCTTCTCCAGAGTATAATCTTGCATCTTTTCACAGAGGTCCTCTAGGAGTTCAACAACTCTTAGCTCACTGGCTCTGCTTGAAGAAGTAAAGAAAAGAAGTTACTAAAATCATAGAAGTTTAATATTTATATGCATGTTAGCTCATCAACAAAAGGTGAAAAAAGTTGTGTAACTGCACATCAGCAATATCGGATTCTAATACTTTATAAATGGTTGCTCCTAGAAGCACAAGTAATCTCGTGACTGGGGGAACGGGGTATTAAAACTGGGACAAGAAGGGATGAGAAGTAGGCAGGTAAAGAGAAGAGGAAAGAGACCAATGACATCTGATAACATAGAATAGTAACAAGCCAAAGTAAAAAGAAAGGGATTATGAAACCCTTAGATTTGGATCCAAGGAAACACAGGAAAAATATGCATGAAAGGATTAATTGCCTAGCAAGAACAACTTGCTTTTAGTTTATAAGGACAAAACTGGTACAGTACCATATTATCTAGCCTCCCCACCCCCTACTTATTTCCTGGATCACATAATATTAACTACTTGTTGAGAACATCAAAAGATTGCGGTGAAAGTTGAGGTGAAATACCGCTCTTCTCTTAGTTTTATTCTTTAGAAAATCAAGGTGATGCTTACCTTCTGTTAGAAACAGCAATTTCTCTTAAGAATCCAACATGCAAAATATGACTTATTGTAAAGTGGTTATATATTATAATCGGATTGATCATAGTTGCCCATAAAAGTAACAAGCCTTTAATGAGGAAAAGATTCAGATGATATTTTCAAACTACTAGTTTTTCAAAATTGAAAGGGGAACAAAAGTATAAACCTTATGCAAGCATATTCCTAGGAAAGGAAAAAATAGCAAAACTAAGTCACTCCAGAAAGAAGAAATCAAAAGCATGTTCAAACAGGAAGAAAGCATCTATAATATAGTTCTGTCAGATCAAGAAAATAAATATGCTTTAACTCTTTAACCAAAAGGCCCATAGGGATAGGATATCAGAGAAATACAATTTGAAGTAAGCTCAGCTCTTAAATACAACTGGGTAATAGATTTAAAAGTTGTAACGAAAGAAAAGAGTAGCAATTAGGAACTGACATAAACAAAGACCTTAATTAATCAATAAGGTGATCATTAATATTAGACCTGTAATCAATAAGTTTCCCTTCACGCTGACCTTTAGAATCCAGGCGGTGTCTCATGTCTAAATGGTTTCGTGGTTTTTCCTATAAAATACACATACATTAGAGCAGGAAATGTCAGAGAAAATGACAAAGAATAGGCATGAAACTATATTACTTTAAGTAGATGAGAATATGAAATACAACTTGAACTGAAGATCTTTTACTTCGGATGTATTGTCCTAGTTATAAATCATATTAGCAATTTGATTTTCTAGTATTAAAATCAGATAGTAAGACTATTGAAACCACTATTAAAGCCTCTTTCTCTAAAGAATCAAGTGTGGCCTTGGCACAACGTAAGAAGTTTTACTACATTGTGTTTAAATCAAAGGCTTTTACATGAACAGAAGCTTGGGACACAAGACACTTTATTTTAATAAACAGTCGCTAGTCGCTACCCCCTGTATATGCCGCTTTCCTAATCAAAAGATAGGAAAGCACCCCTTCTCCCAAAGTTACAGGGTCATTTTGCTGAGTTCCTTCGACATGGTTCCCATCTGTCTTTCAAAAACATCAAACTTGACTAACACAACTTCAAACATTTCCATTTCCTTGTAAGAAGAAGTTATCACTGCAGAGTCATATAAATGTAACCAATTTTACAAATCGGTTGGATTATTTTCCATCTCACGCTAGAAGAACCTAATATCTCCATTTTAAAGCTATGGAGAGATAGCATCATGGCAGATAGCTAGGATGATTTCTTCCTTTCCATTTTCCCGATAGATTGAGCTAGGACAATTTCTACAAAGTAAATACACAACACAAAAGATAAAGATCAACAAAGTGACATTATATTCTTACTTTCAAGAGTCCATGCTCCAGCTCCTCCTGACAGTCATGAAAAATAATTGAGTCAGAGCCAAGTTAGGAGCCACACTTGAATCAATTTTCAAGTACATGTAAATTCTAATTTGGCTATTTTCACTATCATTAAATGTCAAAAAGCTTAAACTTTATCAGAATCATGTACTCATAACCAACATAAACAACTACATTTAATCACAATCTCAAATTAGTTGGAGTAGACTATTTAAATCATCAATTGAGGAGAAATAATTTGTCTTAAATCGAATTAAAGGTTTTCTAAGCTAGATCATACGAACAAAATAAAGTAGAATGCATCTATACACATTGGCGTGAAATGAGCAGAAGAGAATGTGAATACTTACAGCAATGGCAGTACAAGCAGCACATTTATCTTCGATACAGAGAGTAGCTGGTAAAACAGATAAGAAAGCAAAAGCAACAATCAAAATCGATCTCATATATGGCTTAATCGCCATTTGCGATCTCTCCTTTTTCGTGTGAGTTTTTCCCGGTGCCGGAGAATCGAAGGAGCTACGGTGGAGAAGTATTTGTTATTAATGGGAACGGCGGTCCACGTCATCGGAGTACCTTTGGTGTCATTATCCAATAAAAATGAGCCACGTCTGCCTTTTTCTTATTTGATTGCCACATCGGATTTAACTCGTTGCCATAGCCACGTTTGCTTTTTCTCCTGATTTCTTCCATTATTTTTGCTTAGAGATTTCTTCAAATTGCTTAGACTTTAGAGTTTAGACTATGTTGCAGCAAAAAGATTTTATTAGAATTATTCCTTTAGGGATTTATCACAAAAGCTTTTAGCAAAGAATTTGTTTAAAATTATTCCTCCATCTTTATCTAGTGGTAGTAAGGGTGTATTTTGGTCCGGTCGGGGCCCGGCCCTAACGGGTCGGGCTTCGCGGTCTTGAGCTTCGTGTGTCGGGCCTGGCGATTATGGATATTCTATACTATACTAATAACTACTATACAAGATATTGCCTTAAAAAAAACCCGCCAGGCCCGGCACACGAAATATATTACTTTAAAGCATTTTTCTAGTATTTTCTTTTGCGCGTTCACCTTATTGTTTTATATTTCTTTTTCCACGAATACAATGTAATTATACTGGATTTAGGTGGACTAGGTGATAGTAGGGAGGGGTAACTTTTCAAGAATAGAGTTTAATTTGACGTTGTAGATAATTTTAATATTTATTTGTATAAATGCCAAAGACGGATGATTAACAATAATAATGGTGGATAAATAATCCCAAAATATTTATTTTTAATTATTGCATTTGCTTTTTATAAAATGTCGTATTACATTGGTTTGAAGATCTCTCCACGAAGGCTAAAGAATCTATTGACAATTGATTGAATAAGAGGAGACACCTCATGAGTCATATCATTTTACTGCTTATTACTGGCAGAGCAGTTGTTATTATTTTATTTGTTCAATATTATGTGATATTATTTTTATTAATATTTAAAAAATAACGTATTTTAATTTAAAAATAATTTAGCTTCAAATTTTGTTTTATCTCAATGATATATTTTTATAATCATAGCAATCTTGTGGTATATATAATACTAATTTTAAAAAAATATATTTTTTCCTTATACTTCGTACACAATCAAGCCGTTCAAATAAATTGAAAATTAGGAGCATATAATTCTCATAGTGTTCTTGGCTGCAACGGTGTTAAATAAATTTGGCCATCTTTAAATGAAGAAATCAAGAATTAAATCCCATTTATAAACAAAAGGGTGGAAATATTGTTTCATTAATTCCAGTACCGCGCATTTAGGATCCTCAGTTTCATGTTCCTACCACGTGGATCCCCGCTGTTCATCTACCTTTAGTTTAATCTTATACTCCTCATTTATAATTAAAGTAACGTTACAAAACTTAGTTTAAAGTAATAAACAAGAAGATAGACAATAAAGTAGAGAAAAATAGAGAAGAGAATATATTTCTTCTATGTATCCAAGTGTATTACAAAATGATTTCTCATCCTTTATTTATAGTACTACATAGAGGTATACTAAAAGAATTCCATAAATATGTCATTAAGCTTTTGAGATCATGGAGGAAGATCATGGGGGAGATCATGTAGGTGTGGGAGTTACAACCATAAGTATTGGAGTAGCGGGAGTTATGGAGATAATGGATAAAAGTAGTGGGTGTTATAGGAGTTATGGACATTCACCATAATCTAATATTTCATAACACTCCCCCTTGGATGTCCAAAGATAATGTGCCTCGTTAAAACCTTAACTAAAATAAAATCCAATGGGAAAAAAAAATTCTAGAAAAGGAAAAAGAGTACACATATCTAACAAAATGCATTTTTGTTGCCTCGTTAAAAACCTTGCAAGGAAAACCCAGTGGGATAAAACCTTGTAAGGGAAAAAGAGTGCAACGCGCATTAACTCCCCCTGAAAAGAGCATCAATTCACATCCTTGAGCCTTCGCATTCCAATCTTATGTACCAGCTTCTTGAAGGTTGACGTTGGTAGAGATTTTGTGAACAAATCAGCCATATTATCACTTGAACGAATCTGTTGCACATTGATATCACCATTCTTTTGAAGATCATGTGTGAAAAATAACTTTGGTGAAATATGCTTTGTTCTATCTCCTTTTATGAATCCTCCCTTAAATTGGGCTATGCATGCTGCATTGTCTTCATACAAAATCGTGGGTAGTTTGTCACATTTCAAACCACATTTGTCTCGAATATGATGTATTATAGACCTCAACCACACACACTCTCGACTTGCTTCATGAATAGCGATTATCTCAGCATGATTAGATGAAGTAGCCACAATTGATTGCTTAGTCGATCGCCAAGATATGGCAGTGCCTCCATAGATAAACACATAACATGTTTGAGATCGAGCCTTGTGTGAGTCAGATAAATATCCAGCATCAGCATAACCAACAAGATCAGGACTGCAATTATTGCTATAAAATAAGCCCATATCGGTAGTCCCTTTTAGATACCGCAATATATGTTTGATTCCATTCCAATGTCTCCTTGTGGGAGCAGAGCTATATCTTGCTAAGACATTAACTGAAAAAGTTATGTCAGGCCTTATAGTATTTGCAAGATACATTAGTGCGCCAATTGCACTAAGATATGGTACTTCAGGACCAAGTAGCTCTTCATTCTTTTCTTGCGGTCGGAATGGATCCTTATTCACATCAAGTGATCGAACAACCATCGGAGTACTTAAAGGATATGCTCCATCCATGTAAAACTGTTTCAATACCTTTTCTACATAGGCAGATTGATGAACAAAAATTCCGTTTGCCAAATATTCAATTTGCAAACCAAGACATAATTTTGTCTTTCCGAGATCTTTCATCTCGAATTCCTTATTTAAATAATCAATTGCCTTTTGGAGTTCTATGGGAGTTCCAATAAGGTTTATGTCATCGACATATACGGCAAGTACAACAAATTCCGATGTTGTTTTCTTTATAAAAACACATGGGCAAATGGCATCATTTATATAGCCTTCCTTTAATAAATACTCACTAAGACGATTATACATTCGTCCTGGTTGCTTTAGACCGTACAAAGATCTTTGCAATTTGATTGAAAACATTTCCCGGGACTTTGAATTATGAGTGTTTGGCATTTTGAATCCATCGAAAATTTTCATGTATATCTCATTATCAAGTGAGCCATAAAGATAGGCAGTAACCACATCCATTAAATGCATGTCAAGCTTTTCAAGGACAACAAAACTAATGAGATAACGGAAAGTTATAGCATCCATTACGGGTGAATATGTCTCTTCATAATCGACACCAGGCCTTTGAGAAAATCCTTGTGCAACAAGGCGTGCCTTATATCTTTGTACCTTGTTTTTCTCATTTTTCTTGCGTACAAAGACCCATCTATAGCCAACAGGCTTAACACCATTAGGTGTTTCAACTATAGGCCCAAAAACTTCACGTTTTGCAAGTGAATTCAATTCTTATTGGATTGCTTCTTGTCATTTTGGCCAATCAAGTCTTTGTCGACATTCTCCAACAGATTGAGGTTCAAGATCCTCACTTTCTTGCATAATGCTAGATGTAACATTATATGCAAAGACATAATCCACCACGATATCCACTCGATTAAAATTTGATAGTTCCTTATTTTCCTGAGTCTCGGGCTCAATGGATTCTTCATGAATCTCAGAATTTATTAAATCGTGAATTTCCTCATGAGATTCTTTTGTAGTGTCATTTTGATCATTTGCTTTCCTTTAACTAGGATTTCGATCTTTGGAACCTAATGGCCTGCCACGTTTTAGGCGTGCTTTCGACTTATTAGATATGACACTAGAAGATTGTCCAATAGGGACATCAATACGGATTGGACATTCTCTGCGGGGATGTGAGATTTTGTTATCCTTTTCAAGTCCGTGAATGCGTCAGGCATTTGATTTTCTATTCTTTGCAAATGGATAATATTTTGCACCTCTTTTTCACAAATAGAGGTATGTGGATCAAGATGAGATAATGATGGATTTTTCCACAAAATTTCCTGTTTGGTTTCACCAACTTCTCCCCCTAATTTTGGGAAAAGTGTCTCATCGAATCGACAGTCTGCAAATCGTGCAGTGAACAAATCCCCTGTCAATGTTTCGAGGTAGCGAATAATGGATGGCGATTCAAACCCAACATATATTCCTAACCTTCTTCGCGGACCCATTTTGGTGCGATATGGCGGTGCTACAGGCACATATACTGCGCATCCAAAAATTCTTAAATGGGATATATTAGGTTCATGACCCAAAACTAATTGCAACGGGGAATATTTGTGATAATTCATCGGTCTGAGACGAACTAGCATTGCTGCATGCAAAATGGCGTGACCCCAAACCAAAGTGGGCAGTCTCGTTTTCATGAGTAATGGTCTTGCAATCAACTGCAGACGTTTAATTAAAGATTCTGCAAGAGCATTTTGAGTGTGAACATGAGCTACAGGATGTTCCACTTTTATCCCAATTGATAAGCAATAATCATTAAATGCTTGGGATGAAAACTCGGCAACATTATCTAGTCTAATAGACTTAATTGGATTATCAGGAAATTGTGCTCGTAATCGAATTATTTGTGCCATTAATTTTGCAAACGCAAGGTTGCGTGATGACAATAGGCACACATGAGACCATCTAGAGGATGCGTCTATTAAGACCATAAAATATCTAAAGGACCCACTAGGTGGGTGAATAGGTCCGCAAATATCCCCTTGTATACGTTCCAAAAACGTAGGTGACTCAGTTCTAACCTTTGTTGGTGATGGTCTAATAATTAACTTGCCTTGATAACAAGAAGTGCAAGAAAATTCATTATTTAAAAGAATCTTTAAATTCTTTAATGGATGCCCATATGAGTTTTCTATAATCGGTCTCATCATAATTGATCCAGGATGTCCCAATCGATCATGCCAAAGTACAAAAGTATTGGAATCAGTAACCTTTTGGTTCACTGTGGAATGTGCCTCAATTGCACTAATTTTTGTCCAATACAGGCCACAAGATAAAGATGGGAACTTCTCAATAACCCTCTTTTGGCCAAAGACATTCTTTGTAATGATGAGGTATTCAAGATTATTCTCATCTATTGTCTCAATATGATATCCATTTTGACGGATATCTTTAAAACTCAACAAGTTCCTCTTGGACTTGGAAGAGAACATTGCATTCTCTATGATAAATATTGTTCCTTTAGGCAGAGTTATAGTTGCTCTTCCGGAGCCTTCAATCAATTTCTACTACCAGAAATTGTAGTAACATCTGCCTTACACATACTTAAATGAGAGAAATATTTCTTCTATTTGAATATCGTATGTGTGGTACATGAATCAATTAAACAAATATTTTTACAATTGGACGTTGATCCAAGTTTGCTTTGTGAGATATCCATATTTGCTTCCCATGGTTTGACATACAAAAGAAATATACGAAAAATATTAGTATTTTTTTTAATAGATATGAGAATAAACAAATTTAAGTCTATGATTCAACATAATAGTTTCAGTGCGGTCATTATGAAAAAAAAAATCTTTTATCATAGTTATTCTCCTTTAATACTCTTGTATCCGTTGCTTAATAATTAAACAATATTTTCAAAATCTGCTGAGGTTAGTCGATTAACTAAATCGGATAGTCGACTAACATGCCTTGCTGAAAAGGTCCAGTTTAATAGAATATATTGGTTAATCGATTATCTGTTATGTTAATCGATTAACTTACTGAAAAATCATTACAAATAAAGCATAAGATGAATGTGTAATCTAAAGTTATATATTTTAAAACCATAATACAGATTATTTGTCAAGTTGATAAAACTCTTAAGGTACATATCGATATTTGATCATTGATTGAATTGTTTTAAACTGAATGTTTCACCTAGAATGATTCAACTAATTGAGTTAATAGCTGTTGGCAGTAAATCTGTTTCAGGTTCATAATACTACTAGCATAATAGCACCTTTAACGTGCTAACACATTAACACCGAGCAGATTAGAAAGGATTACAAAAAAAAATGAAACTGATCATTCTGTTTAATATATATATATATATATATATATATATATATATATATATATATATATATATATATATATATATATATTTATTTATTTATTTATTTATTATTATTTTATTTCAAGCATATTATAATCAGTAGAGTTTCAATTTAGAAGTAATTCTAAACATTGCAGAATTATATTCAGAAACAGACTTAAAGTCTTGGAGCCTCAGATGAGCCCAATCATATCGTGCTTGTGGCAGAGTGACCAACTTTAAGTTGTCATATCTCTCCTTTAAGCCATTCCACAAGATAAGTGGATCTTTGACTGTGAGATATTCAATTTTCAAACCTTCATCAAGGTGATGGCGCAAGAAAATCAAAGCCTTAGCACAGTCTTGGATGGATGCATTAATTCTGTTAATGGCGTCTCCAAGATCCATTGCATCCAAATGGATTTCAGCATCCAACACCCATGTCATGTAGTTCTTGCCCGAAATTTCAAGGGCAACAAACTTTCTTTTCATAATGTCAGATATAATTAAAATAAAATTAGGAGGAGAAAAAATACCTTAATTTTCTCAAAGAGATTCTTGAGATAGTAGAGCTTCGTGCTGATAACGTGTTACAAAACTTAGCTCAAAGTAATAAACAAAAAGATAGACAACAAAGTAGAGAGAAATAGAGAAGAGAATATATTTCTTCTATGTATCCAAGTGTATTACAAAATGATTTCTCATCCTCTATTTATAGTACTACATAGAGGTATACTAAAAGAATTCCATAAATATGTCATTAAGCTTTTGAGATCATGGAGGAAGATCATGGGGGAGATCATGGAGGTGATCATGGAGGTGTGGGAGTTACAACCATAAGTATTGGAGTAGTGGGAGTTATGGAGATAATGGATAAAAGTAGTGGGTGTTATAGGAGTTATGGACATCCACCATAATCTAATATTTCATAACAAGAATTTTTTTATTTTGTGTACTTGTTGTGTAAGATCTTTTTTTATGAATTTTTATAAACTCAAATGTATAAGATATGAGTTCACATAAAGAAACATCTCATACAACTAGTATAAGTCGTGTGAAGCACAAAATAAAATTACTCATAATTAAGTGGGTTCCCCTACTAGGCTACTATTAGTCGTTATTGGTTAAGAGTCCTAATCACTCGACACCTAAACAAATTGACAAGATAAACCCAAAATCCAGAAAAAACAAGAGATCGGATTTATATATATATAAAAAAAACGTTTTTTGGTTGGTGCATTAATATAAAACAATAAAACGAGAAGGTGACAACATGCCCTGATGTATATTTGTTATTTTAACCAATTTTGTTCCTCTCCAAGTTTATGTGTAGAAATAATGTATTAAAACATGATAAACAAGGGCGGAGATAAAGTCGAATTACGGATTCAGCCGAATGTAATGTTTTTGCTTAACGACATATTTTATGTTAAGAATTTATTAAATATAAATAAATATTAAATTTAAAATTAGTTACTAACACTTGATATTATCGTTCAAAATTTAGAATCCATAAAGTTGATATTCTAGCTCTACCTATGCTAATAAATACTTATTCGCATAGGATGTTCATGCATAACTAAATAATTAACTGCCAGAATCAACGAATCAATATAAAAATACATATCAATTAACCTTATATAAATTATATTAATTAATTTGATATAAATAATCGGTGCGAGTAATTTCTACTCTTTAAACTGTTGATGAAATGAAGCTTACTGTTTCAAAAAGAAAACGATAATAACAAAAATATATATCTTACAACACCAAATAAAAAAATTGTTCAAACAAACACCAAGCTAACCGGATATATTTTCCCTGAGCCTGTCTGTGTTGAATACGCTTTTTCCGTGTAGAATAGAGATTCTCTCTAAGGTTGATAGAATATACGTTTTCTTTCTCTGATTAAAGGTTGTCGAAAGAGGAGGCAATTTTTAATGAACAATTCAAGAATTAAATCTTTTTTTTATAATTTTAAAAAAAGGTATTCAATTAGTTTCTGGCCAAGCACTTCCATTGCCGCAAATTAAGGATCCCATACTACCCATTCAGATTAAGTAGCCACTACTAATAATATATTGGCTTATGGTCCTAAAATTGAAATGAAAAAGAAAACTCAAATCCTAAAAATACATTGGATTAAAAGTATTGAAAATTCTAATATTTCATACACTCTTTTGCGGTGGGTGCATACAATTAAAAAGTAGTAGAATGAGAAGGTGACAACTGACAACATACCCTGCTAATAATTGACAATTGCATTTACTCATCCCATTCAATGGAGTTGTTTTTTTTAAATTTATTTATTCAAGTTCCCTCTTTTACTTCCATTTAATTCCTCATAAATTATTGCATACTCTTACCAAATAAAACTCAATTTTCTTCCCCCTCCAAAATTTTGATTACTTGTACCAAGTCATGGTCAATAGTCACTATTAGTAATTAATATATTGATATACAACATTTCTAGGCCCCATTTGAACAGACTTTGGAATTTTTTTTTTTTGAGAAAATATTCGGAAAAGTTTATGCAAGGAAAAAGGTATAGGATATTGTTATTTCAAGCAACTTTTTTTTTTGTTCTTAATTTTTTTCTTAAGAAAAGTGCCTCAAAACATTTTTTAACCAAATGGGACTTTATAAAAGGCAAAGATCACTTTTAGCCAATGACTGAAACTATTTATATTTATTAGCCAAAATTAAGGGTGCAAACGGGCCGGTTCAGAATCGGGACCGGACCGGGACCGCGATCATGGCGGGCCTGGTGGGCTGGTCCTGGCGGTCCCGGTCCTACCGGTCTATTAAGCCCGTGACGGGCCGGTCTTCAGCTTCCAACCGTCATGCCCGGGACCGCCAGGCGCGGACCGCCTGGGCCGGTCCTGGCGGGCCCAACGGCTATTTATTAAAAAAAAATTGAAAAATCAGTAATGACTATTTTCAAAAATAGCCGTTTGGAACTTTGTAAAATAGTCATTTGGTCCACATACTTTAATTTAACCCCAAATTTTATATAATTACACTTTTTCCCATTTCTCAACTATAAATACCCTCTCATTCTTTCATTTTATTCACCAATTCATCAATAACTCAAAATCTCTCTCAAGCTCTTTCAATCATTCTACTACAATTGCTTAATTTAATGTTGAAAATTCGTGAAAAATTGTGAAGTTGTTGAATTGAAGTTTTCAAGTGTTCAACGATTTTCAATTTTCAAGAAGTTGTTCGGCAATCCGGTAAACTCGTTTCAACTCTTACGTGTTAATAATATATTTTTGTGTTGTTAAGTTTGCATAATTCTAATTAGTATGGCATTTTCTTTGAAAAAATATTCGGTAAAAGAAAAGGTAAAACCGGTGAAAGTAGTGGCCATAATACTACCCTTTCCCCAGCTCTCCGACCTACAAAAAATAAGCAAGTTGAAAGTAGTTGCCAACCTAGACGTCCTACTCCGCCTCTCGTAATGCTTGATAGTGATCACCCTTATTTTCAATTTACCGATAGTGAATTTCTACATGATGTTGCAGTAGGTGATAGATTAGATGATGAAATTATGAATGCTCTTTATCCTAATGAACCTATCTTAGAGGAAAATGAGGATGATTATGATGATGATGAAACCCAAGCACCAGATTTAGATGATACACCTACTAGTCTTGTTCATAACTCAAGTAATGCACAGGTACACCCACCTGTAGAAACTCCAACTTCTAGTAGACAACCTGCTAAACGTGCAGAAACATCATTAGTTTGGAATTTTTTTTACTCAAGTAAGAGAACAAAATAAGGCTAAGTGTAAAACGTATGGGAAATTACTTGTTCATAAATTTTATTGAAGACTGTAGCGGCACAGATAGTTTGGTTAGGCACATAAAAACACACCCTAGAGATAGGGCTAGATTTTTTCAAATGCAAGCGCAGCAAGAGGGAACAAGTGTAGATTCTCAAGTTAACCCTAGTACAGGTTCAAATCTAGTTCAACCAGGAATTAACACTGTCACCGGAGCTATTTTATATTACGATCCAAATAGAGATCGTGAAGAATTAGCAAAAATGATTACTGTTATGTGCTTTCCTTATACTTTTGCTTCTAATCCTAATTGGGTTCATTATATTAGAAGAGTTTTTAATCCTACTTATAAAGGTTGGCCTCGCGCAACAGTTAAGGCCGATATTTATAAATTCAAGCATGAATATGAAAAATATTTGTGCTATTTATTTACTCATATACCTAATCGGATTTCTATTACAACTAATATTGGTATAAGTAATAATGACTGTGATTATCTAACTGTTACAAGTCATTGGATAGATGATGACTGGACAATGCAAAAACGCATAATTGCATATAGAATAATAAATTCACGTCACACGGGTAGGTTTATAGCTAACACTGTTTCAGATATATGTAGATATTTTTGCTTTAGCGATAAAATAATGGCAATTTCTATGGATAATGCTTCTAGTAACACTAATGCCATAGGCATGCTAACACAAACCCATAATCATGCATTTAGTAATATTTTTCATGTTAGATGTATTTGTCATATTTATCATTTAATTGTTGGTGATGGTATGCGAATATTAAACATAGAAATTGAAAAGGTTCGAATGGCTCTTAATTGGCTATTTTATTCAAACTGTAGAACTAGACTTAGAGAGTATTTTAAAAAATGTGATGAATATGGCCTTAGAGAAAGAAAGGTTCTTAAACCTTGCCCTACTAGGTGGAATTATATGTACGAAAGTTTAGTAGTTGCGTATAAATATAGAAACCCAATTAATGCTACGTTTAATTCTCGGGTATGTGGTGAGGATGATGATGAAATGCTGACTACCCAAGATTTGACAAATGTTAAAATTCTTTTAGATTTTTTAGAACATTTTCAAGTTGCTACAAATGCATTTTCTGGGCAATATTATCCTACTATTTCAAACTGTTTAGTTTTTATTGCCGCACTAGCTGATTTGTTTGTTGAATTTAGCGAGGGTGGGGATATTTATGAACTTGCTATAAATGAAATGAAACAAAAGTTTAAAAAATATTCGTTCCCTATCCCTCCTATTTTTGGTGTAGCTGCAATGTTAAATCCAACAATGAAACTAAGAAGTCCTCATTTTTGGTATTCTAATATTTATAAAGCTTTAGATCTTTCAGAAGAGGAAATTGCTACACTTGCTGATGCAAAAGCATAAATTAAAATTAATGCTCAAACTGTTTATAATGCTTATAAACATGCGTTAGAGCATGCTAGGCCAAATATTTCAACCCCTACTTCGTCTAGATCACAATCGTCTAAAAGAGATGCGGGCTTAACAGCTCTTAAATCTTGGACAGAGTTCGGGGTTCCCAAGGTGATAATTTTTTATGAAATTTCACCTCTAAATGAGCTTCAAGTTTACTTGTCACAGGGACTATAAAAGGAGAATCCATACGGCTCTTTCGATCTTTTGGAATGGTGGAAGTCAAGGGAAAAATATTTTCCCGTTCTTGCAAACATTTTCCCGTCCTTGAATATCTTTTTTCTCAATATTTCTTTGTCTTTACTTCGATATCAATCCTTCAATATATATATAATTAGGGTAACACAATATATTAATTACTATAACACAATATATGTTATGAAATCTCCTATTTAAGGTGAATGTCTATAATCAGAGAGATTCTAGAGTTCTATTCTTGGTAGATAAATCATCCTCATCCCTATAAATAAAGGGGTCTTCTACCATTGTAAACCACTCCTAACAATCTCCAAGTATCAATAAGAATACTTCTCTCTCTCTATTGCTCTTGTTCTTGTATTATTGTTCTTGTTCTTATATTATTTCATAACACGTTATCAGCACGAGTCTCTAACCAATTGAAATTTTCGATTGTCTTAACTTTTGTTTGTGTAGGGTTTTGCTTCAAAGAAAGAATGAAGAAAGAAGGAAAAGAAAAAGAAAAAAAAAAAAGAGGAACGAGAAACAGAAAACAAAAGAAAAAAAAAATACTCTGGAAAGCAAAGAAAGAAAAAACGTTGAAAAGAGAAAGAAAGAAAGGAAAGGAAGAAAGGAGAAAACATTGACAATAGAATTGGTATACCTTAAAGGTAAGTATTTTATTTTTCCCTTTCAAATTCTTGAAATTCTCTAATTTGATTTTATATACAAACATAGACAACAAAGTTTGATTATAACTCTAAAGGAGTTTGTAAGAAATTATAACCACACGAAGTGGTAAAATCTCTATGTCCTGCCATGATTAAACTCATGTATGATTGTGGGCAAATAATTGAAAATCCGTCCCATTGAATTTGCTCCATTCCCTTTAGAGAATGTGGAAGCAGTATATGATAAGTCTGAAAGAAGACTAAAATATTACCATGAAGGTATCAATGAATATGGACGTGGCAAAGAATTCCGTCCAATTAAATTAGCTCCATTCCCTTTAGAGAATGTGGTAGCAGCATGTGGTAAGTCTGAAAGAAGACAAAATTATTACCATGGACGTGGCAATAGACGAAATTATAATCGTCATTATGGTGATGATGAGAATAATAAAGATTCTCAAAATAATCTTTCACTTTATGAAAGTAAAATTTGACATGAGATTGTGTATAGCACACGATTATGATCCATTCCCTGAAGTGAATGTGATAATTGTAATAGAGCCCGTAAGTATGAACACGCTCTTGATGTAAATTTGTTTTATGTCTGCCATTATGAAAAGAAAGTTCGTTGCCCTTGAAATTTCGGGCAAGAACTATATGACATGGGTGTTGGATGCTGAAATCCACTTAGATGCTATGGGTCTTGGAGACGCCATTAAAGACAGAAATAATGCATCCACCCAAAACTATGCTAAGGCCTTGATTTTCTTGCGCCATCACCTTGATGAAGGTTTGAAACTGTGCTAAGGCCTTGATTTTCTTGCGCCATCACCTTGATGAAGGTTTGAAAATTGAATATATCACAGTCAAAGATCCACCCATCTTGTGGAATAGCTTAAAGAAGAGATATGACAACCTGAAGTTGGTCACTCTGCCACAAGCACGATACGATAAGAACCCAAAAGCAAATAGTTTATAAACTATATATTATCGTTGCGGTGAAAACGGGCACTGGTCAAAGGCTTGCCGTATACCATGACTTTTGGTTGACCTTTATCAAGCATCTCGAAAGAGTAAACGCCCTTAAACGAATTTTGTCTCTGACGACAACTTTGACATCACCCACTTGGATGTGGCAGACTTCTTTAAGCAACCCGAGGGGAAGATAGACCACCTAATCGGTGATGGTTCCGTGATGAAAGAAGATGGAGCTATTTGATTTTATTTTACTTGTTTGTATTAGTGAATGAATAAACTAATAGCCATTAGTATTAGCTCGTATTAGTTAGTTCATGATGCAATGTTAGTATTAGTTCTTTAGAATGTACCAATATGCTCAAATATCAATAATATTTTTACTTTCCAGTAGAGGTAATCGACTAACCTGAAAAACTAGTCGGTTATCTCATATTTCGCATAAAAACTGCAAAACAATCGATTGTCAATGATCAACAATCGATTGTCTTTAAAACAGTGTGTTCTGGAATTTTTCAAAAACAGTCAACAATCGATTGTCTATGTTTAACAATCGATTGTCTTTAAAACAGTGTAATCTGGAATTTTTCAAAAATCATCCACAATCGATTGTCTTAAGACAGTGTGCTCTGGAATTTTTCAAAATAAGCCAACAATCGATTGTCTATATTTAACAATCGATTGTCTTAAGACAGTATGATCTGAAGTTTTTCAAAATAGCAAATAATCGATTGTGTGTGTTTTAATAATCGATTGTCAATGTTTAACAATCGATTGTTTGTGTTTAACAATCGATTGTTTGAAGAAAATGCTTAAACTGAAATTTTCAAACTGCAAAGTAATCAATTATGGATAACATATCTGATTTTGTTAGTCAACTGTTAACATCAGATTTTGAAAATATTATGTGACACAAACGATTTGAAGTTGTTTATTCTCATGTTCGTATATTTCTTTTATATGTCAAACCATGGGAAGTAAATTGATTGAAGGCTCCGGAAGAGCAACTGTAACTCTGCCGAAAGGCATGACGTTTATCTTAGAGAATGCAATATTCTCCTCCAAGTCTAAGAAGAACTTGTTGAGTTTTAATGATATCAATGTTCTCCTCCAAGTTTAAAAGGAACTTGTTGAGTTTTGAGAATCCATTTTAGAGAATGCAATGTTCTCCTCCAAGTCTAAAAGGAACTTGTTGAGTTTTAAAGATATCATTCAAAATGGATATCATATCGAGACAATAGATGAGAATAATCTTGAATTCTTCATGAAAACGAGGCTGCCCATTTCGGTTTGGGTTCACGCCATTTTGCATGCAGCAATGCTAGTTCGTCTCTGACTAACGAATTGACACAAATATTCCCCGTTGCAATTGGTTTTGGGTCATGGACCCAATATATCCCATTTAAGAATTTTTGGATGCGCAGTATATGTGCCTTTAGCACCGCCATCCCGCACCAAAATGGGTCTGCAAAGAAGGTTAGGAATATATGTTGAGGTTGAATCGCCCTCCATTATTCGCTACCTCGAAACATTGACAGGAGATTTGTTCACTGCACGATTTGCAGACTGTCAATTTGATGAGACACTTTTCCCAAAATTAGGGGGAGAAGTTGGTGAAACCAAACGGGAAATTTTGTGGAAAAATGCATCATTATCTCATCTTGATCCACATACCTCTATTTGTGAAAGAGGCACAAAAGATTATCCATTTGCAAAGAATAGCAAATCAAATGCCTGACGCATTTATAGATTTGAAAAGGATAACAAAATCACATATCCTCGAAGTGAATGTGACAACATTTGATTTACGAATACATATTCATTATTGGAAGAATATGAACATGAAATTGGTATTAAATATACCACACTCACCCCTAGAAGGAGGTTTGAGATGATATATGGCATGAATGATCGTTGGTCACGTACCTATTGTACGCCAAAGTATTTTGGAAATATGACTATTAAAGGACAACGATAATGCAAGAAACATATCTTGCATATAAGTTTGACATGACCATAATGGTATAACTTTCTCTTTAAGAAAGATATTCACCACATGGATGTTGATGAATCTGTGGTAGTACAAAATTAATTGAGAGCTCTAGAAGAGCCAATTATTACTATGTTGGAGAAACACAATTGAGTATTGTGCTGTAGTAAGTCTCAAAGAAACTTATTCAGTTTCCAAAGTACACGCGAAAGCGATTGATTATATTGAGACTATAAATAAAGGAAGGCTTTGATATCTCCTATTACTACAACTTGTAGCGGGGTAATTTGCATATGAAAAGCTACCCGCTTTGTTCTCCAGTTTGTACTACACAAACGAAAAAAAGCCACAATAAAGTGGATATCTATTGGTATAAAACCCATGTCATAATAAACCTGAAGTTTATTGATAAGTGCACATGTCATGGTTACCAATATTGATAATTTATTCAGTTGGCATTCGTGTTAGCCATCTCATTTTAAGTATGATGTGCAAATTCACATAGGTGAATATTAAAGAACCAGAAAGTTCGTTACGAATTCTCTTGTATCACTTGTTCTCATTAATGAACTGACCAACTAAAGAGTTCGGGTTGAAGCTCATAAATTCTGGAAATATCAAAAGTGAATATGGGCCCATTCACCTGCCATGTATACCACATATGATGCATCTATGATATGGTTACATGCGCAATTGTTGTTGACCCGCAGCCTGGCCGGTGCTTGCGAGGTAAATTGCTCAGTAATCTAACTTCGAGCATAATTTCCAGATTTCCTACTTAAGATAGTTCATCTTGATAAGTTGGTTTATATCAAAGTTGGTTTAGCAAGATAATTATTGAGTGCTTCCACTTAATAGCTAAACTGTTTCTTATGAGAACAAAGTTATATATATATATCAGTTTCCTTCTCTTTTATTAATGTGCCATGTATATTGACATGATAATGCACAAAGATGATTTCCCAAAGTTGAGGAAACAAGTTAGCTTTACTAACATGAGGGGGAGACATGGTAAACGCTTGAGAAAAGGTTACATGGGATGAATTATCATTTGTATATGTATATCCCCGAATATCATGATATGAACCTGAAGTTCATAAAAGGGATAATTCAATTGCAACATATTGCAAAGCATGCTATACGCATTTGCTGACCCAAAGAAAGTAACTAAATGGAAGAGATACAATTCAAGAAGAATTGATTCCATATGAAAGACATGTAGTTTTGAACCTATCGTTCAAATGCTTGAAAGTATAAAAGTCAAAGGTATGTATAGTCAGTTTTCGATATCTTATTTGTCTAGCATGACGTGGAAAACTTGATATGCATCTAAAGTCTATTATATGGCTTATATGACTTAACTTGAAAGATTTAAGTTGCTTGAAGCATATGCAATTCTTGGTCCTGAAGTACCACATCCTTAGTACAATTTGTGTACATATGTATCTTGCTATAACTATAAGCATGATGGCATTAAGAATGCATCTATGGAGATATTGAAGAGTTATTCCACGGCATTATATGAAGATGTTCATATCTATCAAGAATGATGATTTCAAGGTGCGGAATATTTATTTAAGTCAATATGGTTGATTTATTTATCAAATCTCTATCAAAGATCATTTTGAAGATGATGCACAAGATTGGAATGCAAATGCTCAAGGATATAAATTGATGTACTCATTAGGGGGAGTTAATGCGCGTTGCACTCTTTTTCCCTTACAAGGTTTTGTCCCACTGGGTTTTCCTTGCGAGGTTTTTAACGAGGCAACCAATAGGCGCATATTCAAACATGTGTACTCTTTTTCCTTTCTTTAATTTTTCCCATTGGGTTTTGGTTTTAAGGTTTTAACGAGGCACATTGTTGAATAGACATTCAAGGGGGAGTGTTATGAAATCTCCTATTTAAGGTGAATGTCTATAATTAGAGAGATTCTAGAGTTCTATTCTTGGTAGATAAATCATCCTCCTCCCTATAAATAAAGGGGTCTTCTACCATTGTAAACCACTCCTAACAATCTCCAAGTATCAATAAGAATACTTCTCTCTCTCTATTGCTCTTGTTCTTGTATTATTGTTCTTGTTCTTATATTATTTCATAACAATATATACATTATATACAATATATACTAATTACTACAACACAATATATATCAATATATACATAATATACAATATATACTAATTAATACAACACACTATATACATAATATACAATATATACTAATTACTACAACATAATATATACATAATATATATATATATATATATATATATATATATATATATATATATATATATATATATATATATATATATATCAATATATACATAATATACTATATATACTAATTACTACAACACAATATATACATAATATACAATATATACTAATTATTACAACACAATATACAATGAAATATATATTATATATACTATACTAATAACTTAGTACACCATATAAAATATATTCTACACTATACTAATAACTACTATACAAGATATTGCCTTAAAAAAATCCCCGTCAGGCCGCCAGGACAGGCCCGTCAAGCCCGGGACCACTGTGGGCTTAGGCTCGTCACGGGCCGATCTCAACCACCAGGACCGCCAGGCCCGGGAATGCCAGGCCCGGCACACAAAGCCCGGGACCGCGAAGCTTTTCCCGTTAGGCCCGTTTAGGCCCGGGCCCGGGCCAGAAGACACCCTTAGCCATAATAATGTATAAAAGTTATATACTAAATTTTTTGTACATAACATAAAATACATATATACATATACACCGTTATTATTTTAAGAGCAGCTACACAGTAATTGGGAACATCCATTCTACCTGTATTAGGTAGGGATAAGGTATGCATACAGACTATTTTTTCCAAACCCTATATGTTAGAATCAACTGGGTTTATTGTTGTTGTTGTAACGGCTACACAATATCATTCTTTCCTTTATAAATAGCGTCTCGAGCCAACAACTATTGATTGGAATATGTTGGAACTGCATTTTATTGAGATTTGATAAAATAAATCTAAATAAATCAGAAAAAGGGAAAGAAAAAAGGAAGGCAGAATACATAAAATAGCACCGAACTTATACCAAAATTTCTGCTACACACTTGTTGGTCACGGGCAACCTTTTAAAAGTGTTTCAAATACATACTACTTTTTTGTTGATCAATTTTCCAAAATATGTGTGATTTCACGCTCCAATCAGATAGTGACACGTGTCACTATTTTTTATTTAAAAAATAAAACACTTAAAATTATACTTATACTCCTTAACCATCTTCTCCATTTCATATCTTTCTCTTCTCCATGGGAGATTGACGTCAGACACCACCACAAATTCACATTTAATCACCTTTATATTATAAATCAAAATTATGAACTCAAGTACATTAATCACGAGTTTGTGAGTCTAGATTCAAATATGACACAAGAAATATAATGCAGAACTCAAAACTCCAATAAAGTTGGTTATAGCCAAATCCATGATTGCTCGATTCGTGGTATAGGTTCAAACTCAGATTTATAAAATTATCTTGATATAGATTTCTTTTAACTTTTTTTTACCAATTTCTTCCAAAGCTATTTTATATTATTGCTATTCTTAAAATGGTGGACATGGAAGATGTGAGAAATGAGTGGGGAAGAAGACGAAAATGGAAAAAGGGGGAAGGGCAGCAACAAAATGGTTGTTTGTTTTCTATGGGAGAGGGAGGGAAGTTTTCTATGGTGAGGTTTTGGATAAAAAGAAAAGGGAATAATTTCTCCATTGTTGCAAGAGTTGTTTGTTTGTTTAAGCTCTTGAGGAAGAAGATGATGTTTTTAATTAAAAAATAAAAGATATAGAAATACGTCAGTTACACATGAGAGTTCACAGATTTCTTTTCCTATTCACTCGCCTAATTTGAGTATAAAATACGCTCTTACCATGTAATCAAAATGGTGTGTAACTGACACACTTTTAAAAGGTTGAATATGTAAAAAATTATCCGTGATCAACAAGTGTATAACAAGAATTTGAGTACAAGTTCACATGTCATTTTATGTATTGTGCCAAAAAGGAAAAATAATACAGCACTAGTAATAATTAAAAACAATAAAGAAAAAAACAAAAGGCAGATAGAGCAATGAAGGTGGAAAAAGAGAGACGTCGCTCTGAGCTACTCCTGCTAACTTTACTAATTTCATTCCCAACCAACACCACTATAATAATATCAAAATTTAAAAAAAGAAAAAAAAAAGTACACTACTATTACAACTCGTCACTTGGAATTAAAATTGGGTTCTTACCTATTTAGATTACGATTTGTGGGGTTTTCTTTTTTAACGTTCTTTCTTGTTTTTTCACATGAAAATACCCCATTCCTCTTTTTGATTGATTCTTTCTTCACTGAACTCAAATATGCTTTCTTGTTTGCTATAGCTATGAGATCTCATTAAGGGTTCTGCTTTTCTTATCAAAGATGAGTCTTTGATTTTGGATCCAGGTTTGTGGAGCTTTTCAGATGACTTGATTTATGAGGTTTGTTTTTTTTTATTTCTTGAATTTTACATGTTTTTCTTCCCTTTCCCTTTTTTTTTCATTTGGTTATGTAATTATTTCTCTTGTTTCAAGATTTGTTTGGCTCAAAGTTTTGATCTTGTAAAATAAACAGTATGTTTTTTTAGCTCATTTTGTCAACCTAAATGTTCCTGAGCTTATTTCGTCTTTGTGTTGTCTAAGCTTTTCATTTATATTTTCTATTTTAGCTCATTTAAGCTGATTATTTGGAGATTCAATTGATTTTTTAGGTATAGGCCTATAGGGATGGATATCTGATGATGTTTCAGGAAGAAAAATATGAATCTTGCTTTCAAGGAAAAAAATAATATCACAGCATCAACTTCATTTCTACCTAAAAGTTGTATCTTTTGAATATATAGGAAGACACCCTTTAGTGTAAGGATATGTCAAGTATCTCAATCACTCTTGAAAGAGGAACCTACATTCATTTGTTTATTAGCTAATTAGCACATTTGTCAGGGCTTTGTGCTTCTCTTATTTGAGTATGTAGGTTTGTGGAGTAATATTATTGTCATTGCTGTTGAAAAAAGTTAGTCTGAAAACAAGATAGAAAATGGAAGTGTTTAATTATTTGGGGGATTGTCATTTCAGGTCTCGTTGAAACGTCTAAGACTTGGTTTTCCAACAACTATTTGATTTATGTGATTAACATGCCGCATAGTCATTATACAATAGAAAGGGATCAGTAAGATAATTCCTTTTTTTTTTTAACACAATTGTAGGATACTAAGATGACATCAGAAAGGTTAACAGGAGAAGAATCTATTCAACAGGATTTGGAGTCTTTAAGCGTGTCGAAAAAGCTAGTCAGAAGTGTGAGCCAAAAATTGAAAAAGAAGAACCATAGAAGCGGAGGGGGAGAAGAGGATGACGACAAGGGCGTCTCCTTGAGATGTCTAACGCTATACAGCAGAGGGGGTGGTTGCAAAGTAGGTGCTGACACTGGCGATGAGTTATGGGATTCATGTGGTAGAAGAAGGTCAAATGCAAGTGAGGAAGGCAAAGGCTACACCCCAATATGTGAAAATGAAGAAACCACAGTAGATTGCTTCGCTTATGGAATGAGGGAAAAATTCTGGAGGAGGACTAATAGGAAATCTCTAGAACTTGAAGCAGCACTACAGAACAAAAACATGAATGTGTTTTTACCAGATGACATCCTTGAAATGTGCTTATTAAGGCTTCCTTTTATAAGTGTCATGAATGCTAGGCTGGTGTGCAAGAAATGGAGAAACTTGACAATGACACCTCGTTTCTGGCGAATGAGGCAAGAAGGTTTGTTTCAGAATCCATGGGTTTTTCTCTTTGGGGTTGTAAAAGACGGTTGTTGTTCTGCAGAAATACATGCACTGGATGTTTCCTTCAACCAATGGCACAAAATTAACTCTGAAATTCTGAAAGGAAGGTTTTTATTTTCTGTTGCCGGTATCCATGATGATGTTTATGTTGTTGGAGGCTGTTCTAGCCTTACTAACTTTGGGAAAGTTGATAAGAGCTCATTCAAGACACATAAAAGCGTGCTCGTTTTTAGTCCCTTGATGAGAACGTGGCGTAAAGCTGCACCAATGAAGCATGCAAGATCATCCCCTATTTTAGGAGTTTATGAGATCAGTTCAGATTGTTTAATTATTAGGAATCAACAAACTCGAGGAGACAGAAGATTTTACCGTCCAAGAGTTGGTGGGGTATCTGATGTTTATGAGGATCCTCATAGACTTTCAGTTAGACGCCAATTTCGATATTCTCTGGATGAGAACGAGCTTACGTCCTTGCCAAGTGTGAAACCGTATAAGTTTGTCAAACAAAAAGGCGAACATTCAAATAAAGATCAAAGACGCTTTCTCTTGTTTGCTGTAGGGGGTCTTGGATGCTGGGATGAGCCTTTGGATTCTGGGGAAATTTATGATTCCATGTCAAATAAATGGACAGAGATCCAGAGGCTGCCTGTAGATTTTGGAGTAGCTTGTTCGGGGGTTGTGTGCAATGCGATGTTTTATGTTTATTCAGAAAGTGATAAGGTAGCAGCATATGATATTGAGAAGGGCTATTGGGTTAGAATCCAAACCTGTCCATTCCCTCCCCGAGTTCATGAATACCACCCTAAACTGATATGCTGCAATGGACGGTTATTTATGCTCTCTGTCTCGTGGTGTGAAGGAGAAGGTCAGATTGGCAGGAGAAACAAAGCAGTAAGAAAGCTTTGGGAGCTTGATCTTATGTATCTCACTTGGACAGAAGTTTCAACACATCCTGATGCCCCAATGGATTGGAACGCTGCGTTTATTGCTGATAAAAACTTTATATTTGGAGTTGAAATGTTCAAAATATTCGGGCAGGTGCTAGACTTCTTGACTGTTGGAGAAGTATCTGGTGCTGGAACAAGCTGGAGCCATATCTCAAGGAACCGTCTACCCCATGAATTGGATGCTGCTTCTTGCTTGACTAAATCCATGGCAGTGCTACACTTGTGACAGATGAAAGAAGAGCTACGATAACATCTGTTTCCTCAGCTTCAGATCTTCTGAATGCCCACTAGTCAAAATATGTGCAGTGTTGATCATATTCTTTTGTTATGGCCAGTTTTTACCATTTGTTGGACTGTTTGATGCTGTTTACCTAATCTATATATTCTTGTTTATTCCATTATTATTCGAATTATTTCTGTTGATGCAGGTCATTCATTTGTTCTGTAATTTGTTTTTGAGTAGGAATAATAAACTATGGTTTTTTATGGTTCAGCAGCTCTTCTTCCTTTTCAATTTTTTTTTCTGCATATAAATGAGAAAAAGAACTTAACATAATTCAAGTCAGTGAACTCTCTGACAACAATTTTGGCACAACAGAAGTATTTGGAATCGACTAAAGATTTTCAAGGAGCCTTGCCGACATGTGATAAGGAGATCACGAGTCCGAACTGTGAAAACAGCCTCTTACAGAAATGCAAGTTAAGACTGCGTACAATAGACCCTTATGGTCTGGCTATACATGTTAATTGTGCGGGCCATACCCGTTCACAACTCAGTTCGATCCGGTTCAGCCCGGTATCCTAGGGGGTGGGGACGGGGCAGGGGAGGGTTGGGCGGGGAGCCGGGCTTGAACCAACAAAATTTGGTAACTGATGCCTCGGAACCCCTTTAGCCTGGTTATCTGTTATCGGGTTTTTACCAGGCTACAGCCCGGTCTAGCCCGGTTACCGTTGCAATTTTTTATTTTTATTTTTTAAATTTCTGGACCGTTGCCAACCGTAAAATTCAAAAATGATCATTGGGCAACGGCCATTTTTCGGCCTACCTCCTTAAGAAAATAGCCCCCACCCGTGATAATTGATAAATTATAATTTTAACCTTTTAAAAACTATAAATAGCTCCCACCCCCACCCTTCACCTCTTTTTCTTCATTTTTTCTCACAATTTACTCTTACTACTCTAATTCTCTCGCAATTCTCTCTTCATCATATTGATTATTGCTCTTAAATTCTCCATTACTTATTATTTCAAGTTTCATCAAATATTTACTTTAGTCACTACAAAATTATAATGATCAAATATCAAGTATTCAAGTGAAGTGTGGTATCAAGTATCAGTCTATCAACCGAAGTTTGATATCAAATTTAGTGCGGCATCCGGAATCTTGGTATACTCGTTCCACCTCTTTCTCTTCTTTTGGTGTATATTTTTATTTTATTATTTAGAATTATTAATTTAATTTACATAATGGATATATTAAGAGCAGCCAAAAAAGTGTGCACTAGTACGAGTGGTAGTAGTAAGAGTAAAGCTTCTAAAAAAACAAAATGACCACTTGTCGCCAATTAATCACTCCTTTATATGTTTCTTTGTATACTGGACCAACTGAAACTCTTGATATCGAAACTTTTATTTCTGATCTACACAAACATTTACAAACTTTATATAATTATTATGCTAACATTGTTGGTGCTTCTGCTGCTGTAGATGCAAATATTCCTATAAGTTTAGTTTCAACATCTGTGACCGGTGCTTTGGAGGATAATGTGTTAGATAAAGCGCTTAACGCTAGAGGGGGGGGGATGAATAGCGTTATAATAAAATTTAGCGTAAATGCGGAAATTAAAATTTGCAGGAAATAAATAAGTGCGTTAAATAAACAAAAAGGAAAGAACGCACCGATATATTCTGGTTCACCACAACACGTGGCTAGTCCAGTCCCCGAGAGACTCTCTCGAGATTTTCCACTAACTTGTTAAGCTTACGGGTGCTCAACAAACCTTTACAACTTAAGGACACAAGCCTTAACACTTTTGCTCGGAGATACAACACTCCAAGACTTCAACCAAGGAAACACAAGTTCCTTACAACAAGAGAATTACAATTCTCTTACAAGTGTATAAAACACTAAACACTCAAATAAAATACTCCTTGATGAGTAGATATGAGTAAAAGAAGTAAGCTCTAGATCACAACAACTTTGGACAAGAATATGGCTCTCAAAAGCTTTATGAAATTGAATATAAAATGATAAACAAATGTATGCAAGCTTATAGCAATGTAATGATCAGTTGTAGTATGTTGTTGTGTTTAAAACACTGAAATGAAGCTGTATTTATAGTTGAAAAACTTGGCATTACCATTGCCTAATTGCTAATTAAGAGTTGCTGATTTTACTCACTGACAATCGATTGTCAAACCCCAACAATCGATTGTCTGCCAGTCAGATCAAAATTCAATCCCAGATTTTACGCTTGATAATCGATTACTTACAATCCATAATCGATTACTGGCAACGTTCAAAAAATCCTTTCCAGATTTTACCACAAACAATCGATTGTCCAGAATCAACAATCGATTACTCAGCAACGTTCAAAAAATCTTTTCCGGATTTTAATCAAAACAATCGATTATACAAAATCAATAATCGATTACCCAATAACGTTCAAAAAATCTTTTCCGGATTTTAATCAAAACAATCGATTATACAGAATCAATAATCGATTACCTGACGGTATTTGAAAACTTTACGAGAACGGTCAGCTTCACAATCGATTGCACAAAGTCAACAATCGATTACTTATCAGTTTTTGAAAAACATTTTAGACACTGTCTCTTTGACAATCGATTGTCCAATGTAACAATCGATTATTTAATAAATTTGAAAATCACTGGAAGACACTTTCTCAACATAATCGATTACCATTAGTTCATAATCGATTATTCTGAGTTTTGAAAAACTTTGATGGACACTGTCTCAGTCACAATCGATTGTCATTAGTTCACAATCGATTGTCATGCAGGTTTGAAAAACCTGATGCTCACTGTCTTACTCACAATCGATTGTCATTAGTTCACAATCGATTGTCATGCAGTCTTGGCTTAAAACAATTGATTATCATAAGTACATAATCGATTATCTTAGTCCAGATTTTTAAGGCATGTCTAAAAATTATTTTGACTACTGTAAATATGCATGATTTAAAATCATTTGACATTAAAATTAAATATGCATGATTTTGGAAAATAGTTTTATGAGAGAAGCCATGTTACGAGTCAAGTTGTAGGATCAAGATCACAATTAAGAATGACTCAATTAAACTATAAAACTTTGTCTTGAGCTTGAATCTTGTTGTATATCAATTGTGCGCTTGTTTCTTGAACTTCGTCATATATCAATTTTTGCTTCGTTTGTCATTCATCAAAACCTATACAAAAGAACACACGTTTTAGTATATTGCATTGAGAACGTGTTTCCAACAATTTTCCCCTTTTTGATAATGGCAAACATTAAGCGGGATATGCAAGACAAGCAATTTATAATGACGATTCAAGACAAGTATATACATGCAACAAGTATGCAATTTGTTCCCCCTCAATTTGAGAATTCCCCCTCAATTTAAGCTTATAATTTGAGAGTGCATCATACCCGTTATCTTCCCCCTTTTGCCATTAGCAAAAATAACATAATAATAAGATGCCAAAGATGAAATAAACCTTGTTTATTTATTAAAAGAAATTACAGCAACATCAACCCGAATAATAGCAACATAATCGATTATTGATACGAAATAATCGATTTTTAGACGACGGAAACCGATGTTGTACGTCAAGCTTTATAATTCCCCTTTCCTTTGGGCGATACCTGCAAAAATCGTTAGACGTCTCCGACGCTCAAGTTAGAAATCATGTAACAAAAAAATGCAATGCATGACTTAGATCAACGTGGAGTCAAGGATCCCGAGTTCACTGCGAATTCGGAAGAAGGACTCTTTCTCTAAAGGCTTGTAAAGATGTCTGCCAATTGGTTTTTGGTTTCAACAAATTCAATTTCGACATCGCCTTTGATAACGTGATCTCTAATAAAATGATGTCTAATTTCAATGTGTTTCGTTCGCGAACGAAGAACGGGGTTCTTCGTCAAGCATATGGCACTAGTATTATCACATCTAAGAGGGATATGATCCAGACTTAGGCCATAGTCCAAGAGTTGTTGTTTCATCCATAGGATTTGAGCGCAACAACTCCCCGCGGCTACATATTCAGCCTCGGTTGTGGACAACGCAACACTTACTTGTTTCTTGCTAAACCAAGAAACGAGAGAGCTACCGAGCAAATGGCAAGTGCCACTAGTGCTCTTGCGGTCCAATTTGCATCCAGCAAAATCGGAATCGGAGTAGCCAACAAGTTGGCATGAAGAGCCTTTGGGGTACCATAGACCCACATTGGTAGTACCAACAAGATACCTTAAAATCCGTTTTACCGCAGTAAGGTGAGACTCCTTCGGACACGATTGATAACGAGCGCATAGGCACACGCTAAACATGATGTCCGGACGACTAGCAGTAAGATAAAGAAGAGAGCCAATCATACCTCGATACTTTTTGGTGTCGACTTCCTTACCTTTCTCATCTTTGTCTAGATGATCGGATGTGCTCATGGGAGTTGCCATTTCTTTTGCATTGTTCATCTCAAATCGTTTCAGCAATTCTTTGCAATATTTGGCTTGACAAATGAATGTACCTTCTTTCATTTGCTTTACTTGTAATCCCAAAAAGAATGTTAACTCACCCATCATAGACATCTCAAATTCGCTTGTCATTAAATCGGAAAATTCCTTGCATAAAACATTGTTAGTAGCACCAAATATAATATCATCTACATATATTTGAACTAACAAAATATCATTGTTTTTATGCTTAACAAAGAGAGTTGTGTCAACTTTCCCCCTAATGAAATCATTTTCCAAAAGAAACTTACTCAATCTTTCATACCAAGCTCGGGGAGCTTGTTTTAAACCATAAAGAGCCTTTTTGAGTTTGAAAACATGATCGGGAGATTTAAAATCTTCAAAACCGGGGGGTTGTTCAACATAAACTTCTTCTTGAATAAAACCGTTTAGAAAAGCACTTTTCACATCCATTTGATATAAATTGAAATTCATAGAAGAGGCAAATGCAAGCAATAAACGAATAGCTTCTAATCTAGCTACGGGAGCATATGTTTCCTCATAGTCAATACCCTCTTCTTGATTATAGCCTTTTGCTACAAGCCTAGCTTTGTTTCTAGTGATTATACCATTTTCATCTAGTTTATTGCGAAAAACCCATTTCGTACCAATTATGGTATGACCTTCGGGTCTTGGCACCAAATCCCAAACGTCATTGCGTTCGAATTGGTTAAGCTCCTCTTGCATTGCCAAGGTCCAAAATTCATCCCCAATTGCTTCTGAGATGGTTTTGGGCTCAATTTGAGAAACAAAAGCAGTATGTTCTAAGGTACTTTTGAGAGAGTTTCGGGTACTTACCTTGTCTCCAACGTTGCCAATTACCTGTTCAAGAGGGTGATCTTTGATCGTCCTCCACTCATTTGGCACTTTTGTTTCTTTTTCCAATTGTGGTGCTTCTTCCGTTGGTTGTTCCTCAGTTTCATCTTTATTTTCCTTGGGTGGTTCCTCTTGTATTTTGTCTTTCAAGCTATCTAAGATACCTGCAAGATCAAAACCGGAATCCTTTCTCGCCAAGGGAGCATTATTTTCGAAAAATACAACATGAGGGGATTCCTCCATGATTTGGGTTCTTTTATTAAAGACCTTATATGCTTTACCGCGTGAGGAATATCCAATGAAAATACCTTCATCCGACTTAGCATCAAATTTACCCAATTGGTCTTTGCCATTGTGATGAACAAAACATTTGCAACCAACAACTCTAAAATGGGAAATATTTGGTTTTCTACCCTTATAAAGTTCATAGGGGTTTTTCATGAGTATCGGCCGAATTACTACTCTATTTAGAACATAGCAAGCGGTACTCACGGCGTCCGCCCAAAAATGTTTGGGTATCTTAGCTTCGTCGAGCATGGTTCTAGCCATCTCTTCGAGACACCTATTTTTCCTTTCCACCACCCCATTTTGTTGTGGTGTACGTGGAACGGAAAAGGTATGCTCGATTTTGAGTTCGTCACAAAAGTCCGCAAAGAGATTGTGATCAAACTCTCCCCCATGATCACTTCTAATTGAAGTGACGGTTGTTTCTTTCTCATTTTGAACACGCTTAAGAAAATATTTAAAATTTTAAAAAGCATCACTTTTATTGGCAAGAAATAAAGTCCAAGTAAATCTCGAGTAATCATCAATAATCACAAAAGCATATTTATTTCTTCCTAGACTTTCAATGCGAGAGGTACCAAATAAATCCATATGAAGCAATTGCAATGGTCTAGAAGTTGAAACAATGTTTTTAGATTTGAAAGATGCTTTTGTTTGCTTCCCCTTTTGACACGAGTAACAAATAGAGTCATTTTCAAATTTTAAAATGGGAAGACCAACAACTAAGTTTTGAGAAATCAATTTGTTCAAAAGATGCATATTGATATGTGCTACTCTACGATGCCATAGCCAAGTATCATCCTCTTTACTCATTAGACAATCAACATAATCGGGTGAGGAATTAGCAAGATCAACCATATAAATATTATCCACTCTAAAACCACGGAGGATAATTTTGAAATCACTACGTCTGAACACTAAGCATTCATCCGAATCAAATAAAGCAAGATTTCCCTTGTCACACAATTAGCTTATGCTCAAGAGATTATGCTTTAATCCTTTAACAAGTAATATATGCTTAATAGAGGAATTTTCATCCTTACCGACCGAGCCGATGCCGATGATCTTTCCTTTATTGTTATCACCGAAGATAACACTTCCTCCTTCTTTGTGCGCTAATTGAAGGAATTTGGATTCATCTCCCGTCATATGCTTGGAGCATCCACTATCAAGGTACCATAGTACACTTGATCCCTTCAAGCACACCTACAAAACAAATTAATGTTCTTTAGGTACCCATGCCATCTTGGGTCCTTGGGGGTTAGGCATATTATAATGATGCGAGTAATATGTCTATGACGTGTAAAGCATGCAGGAGCAATATGACCAATACGTCTACAATAATGACAAGTCACATTTGGGTTATGCATCCTTCTAGGTTCATAGTAACTAGACGGATGAAAATTTCTTACTCTAAACACTATGACTATTTCGCATTTCATGAGAATTATTTCTCCTACTATGAGCTCTAGGATGGGCAGCATTTCTAGAGTGATTGTTTCTCGGTTGAAGGCCATTTCTAGGTCTTCTCAAAGGTTCAACATTTGGCCTAAAATATGCATCATTTCTAGGGTAACTATTTCTAGGTGGTAAGTCATTTCTAGGTCTCCTAAAATGTTCAACATTTTGTCTAGCATGCATATTAGTTCTAGGATTGCTATTTCTAGGATAAGCATTTGTTTTATTAGTCCTAGGTTGAGCCTTAGGTGGTTGGGGTTTGGCTTCAACCTTTTCTTTAACCTCATTCTTAAATCCTATGCCATGCTTGGTTGATTTCAAATTTACAAGGACCTCATTCAAATTCTTGTGGGAAGAATTAAACTTATCTAAGGTACCTTTGAGTCTATCTACCTCATTTTTGAGATGCAAGCAAGAAGAACAATTTTTAGTAGAATTTTCGGGCTTATCGGCGCTTCTTTTTCCAAAAAACTTGTTTTCCTCTTTCAGCTTTTCATTTTCTAAAACCAGTTTTTCTAAATCCTTTTCTTTCAAAGAAAGCTGTTTTTAAAAATCCTTTTCTTTTAATGAAGCATTTTCTTTTATGCCCTTAACAGTTTTTGAAGCCTTAGTAAACTCAGCATATAATTCATCAAAAGCAGTTCGCATTTCTTCAAGAGTAAAGAAGTTTTTAGACGAGATTTGACATACCTCATCTTTGTTGTCTTCTTGTGCCATAAGGCAAAGATTTGCTGCTTCGTCTTCTTCTCCTTCGCTTGACTCATCTCCGGAGTTGCCTCCCCAAGAAATGTATGCACGTTGCTTTTTAAAAGGTTTCTTCTCCTTTTTGATGTTTGGGCAATTTGATTTGATGTGCCCGGTTTCACCACATTCATAGCACTTGATTTGTTCGCCTTGCTTTTTGCCCTTGCGTTCATACTCCTTGCGCATGAACTTTTGAAATCTTTTGATAACGAGTCCAAACTCGTTGTCTCCTTCCTCATCAATTTGCGGTTGGCTTGTGCTCGCCTTTAGAGCTATTCTTTGCCTCCTTTGATCATCAACAAAAGGGTTAAGAATAGTAGATTCATAGGTCTTATGGTTACCTCTTAGTGCGTCGATGGTGACGTTTGAAACGCCAATGGATTCTTGAATTGCATCGGCCTTTGATCTCCATGCCGGTGTGAGACTTCTAAGAATTTTTCGAACGAGCTCTCTATCCGTGAATGTTTTTTTGAGAGCATGTAGGTCATTTACGATTATTGAAAATCGCTCAAACATTTCGTCCACCTTTTCACCTTCCTTCATGTGAAATAATTCATAAGAATGGGTTAGGAAATCAATTTTTGCTTCCCTTACCTGGTCCGTACCTTCGTATGTAACTTCTAGCTTGTCCCACATCTCCTTTGCCGTTGTGCAACACGATATTTTCCTGTAATCGTCAGCATTAACAGCACAATATAATAAATTAATTGCTTTAGCATTATTTTGAACCTTTCGGATGTCATCCGCGTCATACTCATCCTCGGACTTGGGAACCCATTCGTTTTCCACCTTCTTTGTTGGAATTTGGTTTCCCTTCATTAGCACCTTCCAAACGTGAAAGCTGTTGGACTGAACGAAGATCTTCATCCTCTCCTTCCAGTACGTGTAATTTGTACAGTTGAATAGAGGTGGTCGTGTGGAGCACTGTCCTTCATCAATTCCAGCAAAAGAATCACGAGTAAAAGCCATGGATGGTTCTCTCAAACTGTTAAGTTTTCAGAGAGTTGGGCTCTGATACCAATTGTTAGATAAAGCGCTTAACGCTAGAGGGGGGGGGGGGTGAATAGCGTTATAATAAAATTTAGCGTAAACTTGCGGAAATTAAAATTTGCAGGAAATAAATAAGTGCGTTAAATAAACAAAAAGGAAAGAACGCACCGATATATTCTGATTCACCACAACACGAGGCTAGTCCAGTCCCCGAGAGACTCTCTCGAGATTTTCCACTAACTTGTTAAGCTTACGGGTGCTCAACAAACCTTTACAACTTAAGGACACAAGCCTTAACACTTTTGCTCGGAGATACAACACTCCAAGACTTCAACCAAGGAAACACAAGTTCCTTACAACAAGAGAATTACAATTCTCTTACAAGTGTATAAAACACTAAACACTCAAATAAAATACTCCTTGATGAGTAGATATGAGTAAAAGAAGTAAGCTCTAGATCACAACAACTTTGGACAAGAATATGGCTCTCAAAAGCTTTATGAAATTGAATATAAAATGATAAACAAAAGTATGCAAGCTTATAGCAATGTAATGATCAGTTGTAGTATGTTGTTGTGTTTAAAACACTGAAATGAAGCTGTATTTATAGTTGAAAAACTTGGCATTACCGTTGCCTAATTGCCAATTAAGAGTTGCTGATTTTACTCACTGACAATCGATTGTCAAACCCCAACAATCGATTGTCTGCCAGTCAGATCAAAATTCAATCCCAGATTTTACGCTTGATAATCGATTACTTACAATCCATAATCGATTACTGGCAACGTTCAAAAAATCCTTTCCAGATTTTACCACAAACAATCGATTGTCCAGAATCAACAATCGATTACTCAGCAACGTTCAAAAGATCTTTTCCGGATTTTAATCAAAACAATCGATTATACAAAATCAATAATCGATTACCCAATAACGTTCAAAAAATCTTTTCCGGATTTTAATCAAAACAATTGATTATACAGAATCAATAATCGATTACCTGACGGTATTTGAAAACTTTACGACAACGGTCAGCTTCACAATCGATTGCACAAAGTCAACAATCGATTACTTATCAGTTTTTGAAAAACATTTTAGACACTGTCTCTTTGACAATCGATTGTCCAATGTAACAATCGATTATTTAATAAATTTGAAAATCACTGGAAGACACTTTCTCAACATAATCGATTACCATTAGTTCATAATCGATTATTCTGAGTTTTGAAAAACTTTGATGGACACTGTCTCAGTCACAATCGATTGTCATTAGTTCACAATCGATTGTCATGCAGGTTTGAAAAACCTGATGCTCACTGTCTTACTCACAATCGATTGTCATTAGTTCACAATCGATTGTCATGCAGTCTTGGCTTAAAACAATCGATTATCATAAGTGCATAATCGATTATCTTAGTCCAGATTTTTAAGGCATGTCTAAAAATTATTTTGACTACTGTAAATATGCATGATTTTAAATCATTTGACATTAAAATTAAATATGCATGATTTTGGAAAATAGTTTATGAGAGAAGCCATGTTACGAGTCAAGTTGTAGGATCAATATCAATATTAAGAATGACTCAATTAAACTATAAAACTTTGTCTTGAGCTTGAATCTCGTTGTATATCAATTGTGCGCTTGTTTCTTGAACTTCGTCATATATCAATTTTCGCTTCGTTTGTCATTCATCAAAACCTATACAAAAGAACACACGTTTTAGTATATTGCATTGAGAATGTGTTTCCAACATAATGATGGTGTTGAAGATTATTTGATTTGATCTACACAAAGAGAGCATCAACAAACCAGTGCAGGGATATTGATGAACTCCAATTCTAGTTGCAAAAGTCACCAGAGATCGCATAAAGGAATTTCTACCGCTGGGTTGGTGGAGGAGCAACTCAAATTAATTTTCTGTTTTTTCGGCCATGGCTCGAGATGTGACGACCCAAAGGGTCATCACCATAATTCTCCCCTTTCCCGTTCTTTCGAGGCCTTGAAAACCTCGATTTTAGTTGCCTTGATTTGAGTGCACAGTCCGGGCACGAAGCGAGAAATTTTTTATGTTAAAATATGTGAATTCTGTGAAAAACTTGAAGAATTTTGATATTAATATTGATATAGTTGACTTTGGTCAATATTTTGGGTAAACGGACCCAAACCCATGATGTGATGGTCCCGGAGGTCCGTAGAAAAATATGAGACTAGGGCGTATTCCCGAAATCGAAATCCGAGGCCCCGAACCCGAGTATAGAATTTTTGAAAGAAATTATTTTTCTGAAAATGATATGAAAATTTGAAATGAAAATGAGTTAGAAAATATAGGTATCGGGCTTGTATTTTGGTTCCGACGCCTGGTACAGGTCTTAAATATGCGTTAAGCGCTCTTTGTGAAATTTGGTCGAAATCGGACGTAGTTTGACGTGTTTCGGACCTAAATATCTAAAGTTAGAGGTTTATGAACATTGAAATGAAAAATGATGATTTTGAGGCTTAATTCAATGGTTTGATGTTATTTTGGCGATTTGATCGCTCGACTAAGTTCGTATGATGTTATTGAGTTAGTGTGTGTGTTTGGTTGGGAGCCGCGAGGGCTCAAGAGTAATTTCGGGGGTGGTTCGGAGTGTTTTTGGGCTTAGTAAGGCATCAGATTTTCTCATGTTGTTGCACACCAATTTTGTTCTTCGCGAACGCAGCCCGTCCTCGCGTTCGCATAGCTTCCCCTATTCCTCCTTCTTCGCGTTCGTGATATACTCTACGCGTTCGCGTACCACAGATCCCAGACCCCAGCCATTTCCTCTATGTTCGCGTTGGCCAATTGTGAAGCCCCTGATTATTCCTCTCACGGGTTCTCATTGCCCAGTCGTGAACGTGATGCCCAGACCTGTCCACTCTCCGCGAACGTGGCGCTGTGTCGCGAACGCAATGACCATTTTTCTACCCAGTGAATTTAAGTTTAAAACATAACAGTAGCTCGGGTTTTTGACCTTTATTTCACACGAGCTCTCCTCCTTCACCCGACATAGACGAATTCCAAGCTCCCCTTCCTCCATAGCTTCTTGGGTAAGTGTTCTTAACTTCCTTCCCTCATAATTTTTTCATCTAATTACTAATTTCCTAGCCATAAATCATGAAATCAAAGTAGAAAATAAGGATTTTTGGGTAGAGTTAGGGCTTTTGGGATTTTGAGCAATTCAACTTCAATTTGGGGTCGAATCTTAAAACAAATTGCATATTTGAACTCGTGGGGTTATGGGTGATTGGGTTTTGGTCCGAGCCTCGAGTTTGGACCATGTGGGCCCGGGGTCGAAATTTGGAAATTTTGGAAGATTGTTAGGAAATTTATTTCTAGGCTATGGGATTATGTATTTGAGCCTTTATTGATAATATTGAACTAAATCGTGCCTAGATATCATTGTTTCGGGTTGGATTCTAGAGGAAAGGCGGTACTAGAGATTTGATTGCTATTTTCGGACCGAGGTAAGTGTTTGATCTAATTGCTTTTGATTCGAAAGATGTGACACAATTGTCCTGTTTAATTGATAATTCCATATAAAGTGTTAGTTGAGAATGAAATGAGTTAAAAGAGAAAGTGTTGTATTATTTCCCTTGCCGTGACTTATTTGTTGATTTGTTCTCCCTTGCCGGGATGCTTAATATTGTTGTTTGTCCCCTTCCCCCGATTGGTTGTGACTGTTGATTGGGTGAGAAAGAGAGATTATGCACGAAGGGTCATTCCGTGCAATGTTTTCTTAATTGTGCACGAAGGGTCATTCCACGCCATGGTTTGATAATTATGCATGAAGGGTCATTCCGTTCATGTTTTGATAATTATGCACGAAGGGTCATTCCGTGCCATGGTTTGATAATTATGCACGAAGGGTCATTCCATGCCATGTTTTGAATAATTGAGCACGAAGGGTCATTCCGTGCCTTGATATGAGAGTTATGTGAGGAAAAGCACGAAGGATAATGCCGTGCACTTTATTTGATTGTTTTCGTGAGAATGAGAGTAAAAGCACAAAGGTTCTGTCGTGAAGTTGTTGATTTACCTATTCTCTTTAATTGATGTTATTGTACAGTTCCATCTCTTTGTTCGTGATCCTATATCTGAATTGTTACACCCCATAGCATGTTCCCCTCCCTATTAGTTGTTTAATTTTTTTATATCTTTCCCGCAATTGCATATGTATCTGCACAAGTTATTTGTGGTAGGTCATGTCTGGCACATGGGGTCGGTTGTCTTTTATGCACAGATCAGGATGCAGCTTACAGACCGCAGCAGTAGGACTTCTGGGAGCTATCTTCAGTCCAGGGACTCTCGAAGTAGCCTAGCTGGCGTTCGTAGGCCGAAGTACCTTTCATTGCTTTTCGTTTATCCATATTGTATCAGGCAAACGCTATGTATTTCCTTTCCAGAAACTGTTTGTAGCATTCTGTAGTAGTCCGTGAGTAGTGGCACCAGATACTGGGTAGAGGTGCATTTTGAAATTTCCGTATTTCCATTTTCAGTTATTTAAGTATTTAAAGGTCTTCCGCTTTAATTATGGTATCAGTTGATTTTAATTGCTTAGTTGAATTCAGTAGAAATGTTGAAATGTTTGGCTTGCCTAGCTCCGACTATAGGCGCCATCACGACTCCCAATGGCGGGAAATTCAGGTCGTGACAAGTTGGTATCAGAGCACTATGTTACATAGGTCTCACAACTCACGGACAAACTCGGTAGAGTCTGAGGGATCGGTACGGAGACGTTTGTATTTATTCCCGAGAGTCTAAAGAGTTAGAAAAAAATTTCACTTTGTTCTTTCTTGTTGGGCGTTTCCTTTTCTCAAACACCGATTAAATTTTCTACTCTACTCTTCTCAGATGGCGAGAACACGTGCTTCCTCTTCTACCGCTAAGAAGTCTGAGCCCCCAGCAGCAGTTTCCACGGGGGCAGAGGCCAAGGCCGAGGTAGGGACAAAGTTCAGCCTCTAGTCGTAGTCCTAGTGGCTGAGTCTCAGATTGATCATGGCGAGGAGGTTCCAGCTCCAGCAGCTCTAGTGGGCCCATCTTAGGTCCCAGAGGGTTTCATAGCCACCCAGGTTCTTCAGGACATTTTGGTCAGATTGGTGGGCTTTGTGGAGAGCGTCATTCGAGCGGGTGTGTTTCCAGTGGTTCAGCCAGCGGTGGGAGGTCAATAGGGTGCAGTGGCTCAGGCCGGGATTTGTTAGAAGGCGGTTGATATGGGCCGTAGAGTTGAGACGGTACTACCACAGGGAGGCAGTCATAGACCGGATAAGAGGCCCCGACATTCAGGTAGATTCAGCGGTACCTCGTATGGAGGTAGAGGTTCTTATGATAGAGGCCATCCTTACATGCCCTTTGTAACGACCTGACCGGTCATTTTGAGCTCCGTTGCATCATTCTGAAGTTTGAGGCCATGAGCAACTTCATCTCAGGTATATTGACTTGTATGTATGGTCAGAATTAAAATTCAAGAAGTTTGGAGTCAAATATAAATGGAAATTCTCATTTTGAAAGCTTAAAGTTGAAGAAATGAAATAGGATTAGAATTTTGAGTAAATGACATTAGAATTGGGATCCGAAGGTTCCAGTAGGTTAGTATGATGATTTCGGACTTGGGCGTATTACCGGATCGGGTTTTGGATAACCCAGGAGCATTTTGGCGATTGTGGAAGATAGCATTTTAGAAGAAATTGTATCAATTTGGCTTAAAATGCATTTAAGTGTTATAAATGTTTGTTTGGGATTTTGAGACTGGAGTAGATCCGTATAGTGATTCTGCATTTGGGAGTGGGATCGGAAGTGAATTCGGAGGTTCGTAGGTCATTTTGAAGTCACTTGGCTAAGTATAGAAAATTTGAATGTTTTTGAGAAAATTCGACCGGAAGTGGAAATTTCGATATCCGGTCGAAACGCGATTTCGAAAGTTGGGGCAAGTGCGTAATGTCGAATGTGACTTGTGTACAAAATTTGAAGTCATCCTGGAATGATTTTGGTAAGGTTTAAGATACTTAGTCTCTTTTAAGGAAGCTTAAGTTGGAAAAGTCAACCGGATATTGACTTATGTGTTAGAGGGATCGAAATACGAATTTTATGGTTCGGATAGCTTTGTTAGGTGATTTGGGACTTAGGAGTGTATCCGGAATATTTCTGTGATGACCGATGTAGAATTAAGCCTGAATTGGCAAAGTTAGTATTTTGGCGAATTCCGGTTGATAGGTGAGATTTTGATCCGAGGGTTGGAATGAAATTCCGAGAGTTGTTGCAGCTTCGTTATACTATTTTGGACTTGTCTGCAAAATTTGAGGTCATTCGGACTAGTTTTGACGTGTTTCGGCATCGGATGTGAAATTTGAAAGAATTCTTGGATTTAAGGCTCAAATCATTGATTTTGATGTTATTTTGGTGATTTGATCGATTGATCAAGTTCGTGTGATGTCTTAGAGCTAGCATGCATATTTGGTTTGGATCCTCGAGGGCTCGAGGGTGTTTCGGAGGGATTCCGAACTTAGAAAAATATGCAGAAATTGCATAAACATTCTGCTGTGAACAGTGTTGTGAATAGTACCCGTGAAACAATACTCGTGAACAGTACTCGTAAACAATGTCCGTGAACAGTGCAAGTGAACAATGCCTGACCCGTGAGCAGTGCCCCAAAATTTCTGGACGGGTTATTATTTTTCTGAAAATGGGAGTCATCCCATTTTCCATTTTTGGACCAAGGGAGCTCGGGTGAGGCAATTTTTCGAGAGATTTTTAAGAAAAGCATCGGGGTATGTGTTCTTGACTCAATTTTGGTGGTATAACCCGAATCTATTGCAAGTTTTGGTGTTAGTTTAAGAATTTTATTAAAAAGGGTAGGAAACCCTCTTGGATAGAAATGATGATATGAGGGGTCAAATGAACTCCGATTTTGGTAAATTTGATATGTACGGACTTGTGGCGAGACGAATTCGGTAATGTAAATTTTGTAATTTTTCGAGACGTGGGTCCGGGGCTAGGGTTTTGCAAATTTCGTAATTTTTGATATTTTTCGAGTCGTCTCGATTGGGTTATATTCCCTTAGCATATTGTGATGTATTTGCTCTAAATTTGGATAGATTCGACGTGCGTGGAGGCTTTTCTAAGGGGTAAAGGTGTCGGAGGTTAGAGATTTCACCGGTTCGAGGTGAGTAATACTTGTAAATGATATCCTGAGGGTTTGAAACTACGGATTTGCACATCATAGTGCTGTATTAATGTGACTTGCACGCCGGATATGAGTGTGGGGTAGAGCACCGTTGGGGACTGTGACTTGGTCCGTCCCGGTTGATGATTTTACCGCGGATTTGACTGAAATTATTTGTTATCATCATTGTCACACCTTCTTTTTCCGCCCCGCGAGGGTGCAAGGGAGTTTTTCCAGTTAAAGGACAATCGAAACGAGATTATTTCTTAAAGAGTCAGAGTCGCCACTTGGGAGATTTATGGTGTCCCAAGTCACCAGTTTTAATCCCGAATCAAGGAAAAGAATGACTCTGTTTAACAGTCCGCGAACCAGAAATCCGGATAAGGAATTCTGTTAACCCGGGAGAAGGTGTTAAGCATTTTCGAGTTCCATGGTTCTAGCACGGTCGCTCAACTGTCATATTCAGCTTAATTATCTAATTTTATTACAATTATGAACTTATGCAAATTTTAACTTTTAGTCGCTTTTATCATTACTGTTATTGTTATTATTTACAGATAATTCCAAAGTTGTGAAAACGTATCTCGAACCACGTCACAGCCAGTGTACCCGTGGTCGTCGACACATTTCGACTCTGTCGATATTTGGATTAGGGTCGCATAAATGCACACCTGAGTTTAGGGAGGTAAGATTAATTAAGGCGCGTCCTAAAGAGAGTCTAGCGAGTTGTAATCTTTCGGGAGGGTCGTGAAATTCGCTAAGCGATCCCTCCCAATTTTTCTAGATATTTTTAAATATTTACTGAGGGCCTCACAATATATTTAATTGGAGAGTCTCGCCTCCTTTATTTTAAAAGGACAATCCTAAAGTGACTACATTTTTTCTAGTAAGTTCGTCTCTGAAAGAGAAAAATCCTTATTAATTACGAGCTTGAAAATAAAAATGTAACACACTAATTTCCAGATTAAGGCAAATATTAATGGAAAGGAAATAAATAAAAATAATTTCGAAACTAAAAATAAAATAAAAAATAAAATTTTGAAACTATAAATAAAAGATGAAATTTGACAAATAATATTCAAAAGAAATTAATTATAGCTAGATTAAAACTCGTACAGATATATGAATAAACCATTAATTATTTACAACTATTTAAAACTAAAAGCAGCCTTAATTATTAATGCTTATTTGAAAGTTTATTAAATCTAACATTAAACCATCTTGAGGTGAGCTTGTATTATTTTTGTTAACGGATTTTCTGCAAATTTAGAGTGACATGCTATTGGAGTTAAAGAACTAAAAAAAATCCGATTTTAATCCTAAACCTCTTACATGTTAAATTTAATCAATAATATTGAACATGCTTCTTGACAAGTAATAACGAATTAATACAGCATGGCTATTTATACACAAATAAATAACTACATGACTCTAATGAAAGAAGTATTCTACTGTATATAAGTAGACAACTACAACGAATTTAAAACTTCAATTCTTCATTTCTTATTCATGCTTCAATTTTTAGCTTACATTAACCAGTGTATGAGCTATGTACCTGGTATTCGGAAAGCAAATAAGAGGAAGAAGTTAGTAGTGCAGCAGTAGCACAACACAACAACAACAACAGAATACCACAGCAAATAATAGCAACAAGACCAGCAGTAACCCAATGATAATCTAGTGCAGGAAGACCCAAGAATAGATTTAAAAACCAAGTAGAAAATCCAGCAATAGCCAGTGGATCGGTAACAGTACTAATTCTGATATTCAGCAGTAAAGAAAAGGCCTCACTTTTTTTTTTAATTCTCAAAGACTGAATTCCTAAGTTCTGGAATTTTTCTCTCCCTCATCTTCTTTTTTTAAGTGTCAAATGACCTTTATTTATATCTTGAAACAAGAATCTCTTTCCCTCCTCTTTAATTATTATCCCTTCCTTTATTATTACCCCACTTCTTTCTTTTACTTTCCAGCTTTTAGTATTTCTAATTCCCAATCAGCAAAAGCAGTCAAACGTGGAACCCACAGTCCCCACCCTCTTTTACTTTAATAATTACAGTCTCCACCCTCTTTTACTTTAATTATTATGTCTTGTCCCCTTTACATAATTATGTTCCCACTATATTTTAAACAAATCTTTATATTTTCAATTACAAAAATACTCCTGAAATTATTGAAAATTACTACTCTACCCCCGTCAGCTATAACTAATTCACCTAAATCAATTAACCAAAATATAGCAACTATAACCAATTCTTAATCAAATTTAACCAACAATTCAAATTAAATGATGGACAACAAAGAATCAACTAATAATTATTTTGACTAAACAATATTTTTATCAACAAATACTTCAGATTTAACAACAATAACACACATGTAAATTAAAATCACTAAACTCAAATTCAAATTAAATTTAACAGATCAAACAAACAAATTCAAATCTCTAACTCAGATCCAAATTTAGGCTTAAAACATACTCATTAAACTTAATAATCAATTTAACTTTAAATTATATCTAACAATATTAAAATCAAGATCAAGAATTTAAGTGATTAAACGAAAAGATTTTTTATAATAAAACTTAAACAAAACAAATAAATAAAACAAACTAAATAAATAATAAAAAAAATGATGAACAACAAATCAAGAAATCATCAAATATATAACGATTTCAGATCTAAAAAATCAAACAAAATAAAGACAAAAATAAAACTTAAAACAACTATCCGGATCGGAACAACGACGAACTCGAACGGAATCACTTCTTCCCTTAAACTTTGAAACCCAGAATAGCTCGAATATGTCTGGGAACTCAATAACGCACTCGATCTGGATGACGAACACAAACACGAACATGGATGACTAAGACGAGGATGGACGGCGCTGGCTTGTTCATGGTTGAAGAAGAAAAATGAACGGGGCGTTGTTTGGTTGGTCATGGCGATGTGGTGAAGCTGTCTCGTTGAGCTGGAGACGGGCAGAAGCAGATGATGCAGCAACAGCTGCTCGTCCATGGCGGACATCAACTGGGAAGGGTCGTTTGGTCACTGTGTTTGGACATGAGGTGAAGCAGGCGGGCTACTTAGGTGAGCGTGGAGCTGTTCGCTGGACGATTGTGGACGTGAGGGAGGTGACTGCTGCTCCTGGTTCGACGTGAGGCAGGTGGAGCAAGCTGCGTCCATTGTTGTCGTCGTTCATGGTGAGAGGCCAACTGCTGGTGGTCGACGAGCAAAAGGCTGCTCGTGTTTGTTCGTTGGCTGGACGTTGGAGAGGACGATGAAGTAGCAGCAGCTGGAGGATCTATAGCTGCCGAAGATGGATCGTGAAGCAGCCAGTGTGGAGGATCGTTTTTTTATTGGGGTGGTTTGAAAGAGAAAGGTGGGGTGCTTGGTGTGTTGAAGGTTTTTAGAGGATTATGGTTTTTTGTGTGAGGGTGTGCAAAACAAATAAGACCATAATTGAAAGGGGGGGGGGTCATTTTGGTTTAGTGTTGGACCGGGTCGGTAGGTTTTTTGGACTGCGTCAATTATGTATTGGGCCTCATTGATGTTGGGTCTAGATTGAGCCCAAGTCCGATTTCTTCTTTGATTTCAACTCTTTTCTTCTTTATTTTATTAAATAAATTTAAACAAGTTCCTAAATAATTTGTGGAATCAAAACTAATGAAATTACACACATATTTGACACCTACAATAATTATCACAAATCACACATTTAAATAAAATCACATAATGACAAAGCACAAAAATGCGTATTTTTGTAATTTTCTTTTAACCAAATTATGGTTAATTAATTTATAAAATATTAACTCCTAAATGCGTGCAACATATTTTTATATTTTTTATTAGTTTAACAAATAAATATGCACCATCAAATGCAAATAATACAAGAAAAATAACACAAAATTCACAACAATTGCAAACAAGCTAAAAATTATTTTATTTTGAATTTTCTGGGAGTAATTCATATATAGGGCAAAAATCACGTGCTCATAGCTGCCCCTCTTTGTTCGTAAGAGTTTTCGTGCAAAGATAAAGTGAGCGGATACGAGCGATTTTTGCCCATTTGAGTACTCCGTGTGAAGCATTTTTTGAAAGACTTGACCGAACCTTTCCTTCGAAGGCTTCCTACATATCCCTGGCTAAAAGGGAATCAGGTCAATGTAGTTTGGGAAGTTTTGGTAGCTGGGACTACGGAGGAACTATGGTTCTGCTGTTACTGTTGTTGTATGCTATTACTACTATTTTGCCGATCTCCTTATTACATCGTGACAAAGAGAAAAGCAAGAAGCTAGGCTACACTACACATTACAAGATCTTAACTATCTTCAACTTGTTCTTGTTGCTTTGCTTTCTCGTCGGCTTGTGTTTCCTTTGCTGCTTCTTTCTTCCAAAACTGATGGGGATGACACTGGCCTTTTGCCTTTTCAGAACACAAATTTCATCATTTTGTTCTGTCTGCTGGGGATAGTGCTTCCTTCATCAAACTTGTTATGCTGGGGTATTTTGTTGTGACCCTCTGCATCATCATCTTCTAATTTGACTGTGAAAATATTCCTCCGTTCTACAGGCGGGCTCCTGACTTCATCAACAACTTTAAAAATAATATGCATTTGGCAATGATTTATGTAATATATATTTTGGCAATGTTTATACAAGCAGGACCACTCAGGTCGAAACAAATTAAGTGTCCTTTTGAGGAAGGACTAGATTCAATATCCTATTTGAGGGCGGATGAACCCATAATTATCCTATTCGAAGGCGAATGAACCTATAGTATCCTATTCGAGGGCGGATGACCCATAATTTTCCTATTCGAAGGTGGACAAACCTATAATATCCTATTCGAAGTTGGACAAACCTATAATATCCTATTCGAAGGTGGACAACCTATAATATCCTATTCGAAGGTGGACAACCTATAATATCCTATCCGAAGGCGGATGAACCTATGATATCCTATTCGATGGCGGATGAACCTATGATATCCTATTCGAAGGCGGATGAACCTATAATATCCTGTTCGAAGGCGGATGAACCTATAGTATCCTATTCGAAGGCGGATGAACCTATAATATCATATTCGAAGGCGGATGAACCTATAATATCTTATTCTAAGGCGGATGAACCTATAATATCCTATTCGAAGGCGGATGAACCTATAATATCCTATTCGAAGGCGAATGAACCTGTAATATCCTATTCGAAGGCGGATGAACCTGTAATATCCTATTCGAAGGTGGATGAACCTGTAATATCCTATTCGAAGGCGGATGAACCTATAATATCCTATTCGAAGGCGGATGAACCTATCATATCCTATTCGAAGGCGGATGAACCTATAATATCCTATTCGAAGGCGGACATACCTATAATATCCTATTCGAAAGCGGACGAACCTATAATATCCTATTCGAAGGCGGATAAACCTATAATATCCTATTCGAAGGTGGATGAACCTATTATATCCTATTCGAAGGCGGACAAACCTATAGTATCCTATTCGAAGGCGGATGAACCTATATTCAAAATTTGACAGTCAAAGAGTGAAATATATACCTATATTTTACGGGTGGGATCCCGACTTCAACAACTTAAAAATAATGCCTCCGTTCTACGGGCGGGCTCCCGACTTCGACAATTTAAAAATAATACCTCCGTTCTACGGGCAGGCTCCCGAATTCAAAACTTGAAATAGTATTACCTATGATTGTTTTTCTTAAAATTGTGTTGTCTTTCTATCACTTAAAACTTGCATTGATTTCCTCGTTCCTCCGAGAAAATTTTCGACAAAGGCAGAAAATTTTCTGCCCCAGTTTTGGTGCTCTTCCCTGTGGCATGTCTTTCCATCATTAATAAGATTTCCTTTTCTCTGCTTCAAATCAAAGAAAATTTGTTAGTTTTAAAACATTGTGAGTGGTCGTGCCACTCCTGCTGGGGACGGTTTTTCCCTTCTCTCTTCCCATCTCCGTGTTTCATTACGCTATCAAAGTTTGCTGCGAATTATTTTACTGAGAATGAATTTCCCTTTTCTTTCTTCCCCAACCTGTGTTGTCCGACCCTCTTTGAACTTGGTCAATAATCTGTTGGGTATGCTCCTACATCTCGATGATCTACTGGGGACCCTCTTGGAATTTGGTCCACAATTTTCTCTCCGTACTTTCCTTGACATATTATTCGACCTTGCAACAAACCCTTTTTTTGTCTCTGGCCTGTCCTCTTCCCATTTTTCTTTGTACCAGTTTGGCAACTGGTAGTAAGCTCTGAAAGATCTTTCTCAAAATAAATTTATGGAAAACGTCTTTTAAACAAAGAAATGAAAAAGATAGAAAAAGAGAAAATCTTTTTGAACAAACGCCGGGGAAAAGAAACGAAAGGAACTTATCTGGGTGGTATAACCGATCCCAAAGATCATGTTGTGCATTCTGGATTAATCAACCCAGTCTATTTGTAAATCAATCTTTCTGATGTCTTCACTTGCTGGGGATAAGGTGCCCAACTCTTCGCAAAATGCGGATCCATCCTGCCAATATTATCTCATCGCCTCATAGTGCCCTTCGAGGGATTTTCATTAATAAGACTCTCTGATTTTGCTTCTCTCAGCTTACGTCACCTTATGGTGCATGTGAAGGTTTTAACCGATAGGACTCTCTCATTTTATTTTCTCAGCTGGGGATCGGAGTGTTACCGATAAGATTCTCTCTGCTGGGAATTCTTTTGACTATCCATTCTTTTCAGCTCATGATCCTCATTCAGTCGTGGACCCGAATGTTATTCTCGGCTTTCATTTGTCTACCTTGGCACATCTCGGATATTGATCGGGAGATCTTTTTTAGACATCAATATGGGGTTAATGTGGGGCTTAAAATAAAAGGAGATAAAAATCCAAAATAACTTTGATGGAAACATTACAACTCTTGGAATCAAACCTCTTTTCAAAATTTAAAAACATAACTTCTGCCCCAGTTTCTTGCTTGGGGGATTTTTATTTTTTATGACACTTTGTCACGCTATGACCGAGTCGTGAGGCGCCTGTGTATCCTCTTTGAGGAATCAGGTCAAACATAGTTCACTCAGATTCCTTTTCCTTGTGACTTTATTTTGTTTTGTTATTATTATTATTTTTTCTTTTCTACTCTTCTTTTGTTCTCTTCTTCTTTTTCTTTTTTTTTTCGTTTTCATTAATGATTCCAAAAGAGGGGTATGAAAGAATAAATAAGGCTCAAAGGGGGAAGCAAAGGTTAAAGTGTTTGGATAGAAGAAAGAATTGCCTCCGTCATTTCATTCTCCGATAAATGCCAAGTACAAACAGACAAATAATTATAATCAAAGAAATTATACAAAATACCTCTTGACTGCATCAGAATTGATAGCCATGTCGATATATCTTCCCTCGACATCTGTCAAACATAAAGTGCTATTGGATGACACTCTGGTCACAATAAATGGTCCTTGACAGCTCAGGGCGAACTTGCCTTTTACTTCGGCCCGATGTGGCAGGGTTCGTTTCAACACTTGATGCCCCACTTCAAATTTCCTGGGACGCACATTCTTATTATTGCTCTTGCCATTCTCTTTTGATACAACTGGCCATGACATAATGCTGCCAATCTCTTTTCATCAATTAAGCTCAACTGCTCCAATCGTGCTTTGACCCATTCATCGTCATCAATCTCAGCCTCGGCGAGAATTCGGAGAGGCGGAATTTCAACCCCTGCTGGTATCCCTATTTCAGTTCCGTATACCAACAGATAAGGAGTTGCACCTACTGAAGTAAGAACAGTAGTGCGATAACCCAATAACGCAAATGGTAGCTTTTCATGCCGTTACCTGGACCCTTCTGCCATTTTCCTCAATATCTTCTTTATCTTATTGTTGGCCACCTCAACCGCTCCATTCGGGTTTTGACCCACTCATTAGCATCAATCTGCTTCTTGTATTATTAGTTCATAATTAGATTGATTTTTTTAGACTGGGTTGAAGATCTATTGTGCAGGCCATGTCATTCGAACCAGTATAAAGAGAACTGGATAGAGAGAAAAGAAGAAAACTAATTAAAATAAATTAAAAGTACAAAAATAAAAGAAACCGGATTACAACCCGGAATGATCCAGAAAACAAGAAAGAAAATCAGAGCCCACTACCAAGACTCCCTCCAGCTGACCCAGACATGGAGCGTCTTTCTTATTAACAAGCACGACATTTTTAGCCATTGAGCTTCGCATCCATATTGTGAAGATGACTATCTGCTTCAAGATCTTCAGCTTTAGTCAGTATATTCTCATACCCTATGTCACCGGACATCATCCCCACAAAGTGTATATCATGATGTGCGGGTAAATGATTCTGCGTGATGTTTTGAGTGTCACTGTCTTGGCTCACAATCAGGTTTTCCTGGATCTTGTGTTTCCGGCTTACCACAAACCAATCACTCTAGCTTTCTCAAAATTCAAAACAAAACATGTTAAAATGGACTTAGTTTGTCCTTATTATTAACAACAACTTTTGCCCTTTTTTTTTCATTTTATTTTTTTTTTTGATTTTTTTTGTGGTCGAATCTTATGGAGATCGCCTACGTATCATGATCCCGCATGAATCAGACCTTGTGTAGTTCGTGCCAATAAAAAGTAAACAACAATGAAACATTTTTTGGAATTTTCAACTTTATGGTTTAAAAACGGACCAAACTATCAAAATTTGGCAAAACGACAACATACGGACTCGAAAATCGAACAACTCGCATATTCTATCAAAAGAATTACAAACTCAAAAACAAACGGACCAATTTATTTCCCTATTTTCCACTTTCAGCCAAATGGCTATTTCTGCAAACGTGGCCCTCTCCCAATTCACATGAATTTTGAGGCCGGGAAAATTATTTCACGACACTCTACAAACTTGTCTATTTTTTTACGAAAATAGCCTTTCGACAACTGATGGATACTCTAAGGCTATCTCGGCAAGAACGGTTTAAGGCATCGACGAAGCTGGCTCGACTTATTTTGACCAAAATCCAAATGGCACTCACTTGCCCACTAACTCTTTTTTTTCAAATTAAAATAAAAAGCCAAATTTTGCAAAGACGGCCTTTCAGCACTTCGGGGACGAAGATTTTAAGGCTGTATGGGTCAACTGGCCAAAATCTAAAAAAATGACCCAAAGGTGGCTATTTATGCAAAGTCAGCCTTCCGACGTCTCTTTCGGGAACATTCGGCTATTTTTGACAAAACGGCATCACACGACTCATTTACGACGACAATCAAAATTTACATTTTTGGCTATTCTAGACAAAGGGGAGGTTGGACCCGATTAGGATTGCCTATGTGTCTCACACCCCGTGAGAATCAAACCGGCGTAGTTCCGCCAGATTAAACAAAGTATTTTAAAATAAAACTTTATAATTTTCATTTCTGGCATTTCAAAAATAATAAAAAACTTCTTTAAAAGCAAGACTTTTTTTTATTTTCAATTTCCATGGCAAGACAAACTATTTTCCTTTAATATATATATATAAGATAAAATAACAACTCTCTTTTTTCATTTTCAACAAATAATAAACTACTTATTTTTCCCAAACTAAAATAAAGACTCTATTTTTTTCAACAAACAATAAAACAACCTATTTTTCAGACTAAAATGAAATACTTTTTCTTTCTTTTGTTTTTTCAACAAATTATAACAAAATCTATTTTTCCAAACTAAAACAAATACTTTTTTTTTCTTTTCAACAAAATAAAACAATCTAATTCCAAAACTAAAACAAAGACCCAATTTTTTTTTACTTTCTTTGCCTTTTGAGTAGTAAAAGAATTCTTTTCATTTTCTCAAAAATTTCGGCAGAACTTTAACAGTATTTGGGCATTAATTTTTTTCTTTCAAATATTTCAAAGCTAGTCAGCATACAAGTCCGAGACAACTAAATGCACGAAAAACAAGTAGGATGCAGTAGGATGGTCTTTTCACTTCAGGTTGTTTGTCCTAGACGGACCTAACCCCTGTGTTGAGTCCCCTAAGTCAAATGCACATGATGCAAATAAACGTTCCTATTAGGGATCCGGCATGAAGCTATGTTTTAATAGGTAAAAGAAAAACATAGGTTTTGGTCAAGAGTTGGGGAACCCGAGCAGACAACAGGGACTGAGGAGGGGCAACGTAACGGGAGCACTAATGTCTGCCCGACATTGTCGCTTGCCCAACACTCGCTCTATTTGGAATAATTTTTCAAAAGTCGGGCTACGCGAACGTATGCACCATTTTCAGAAGACTCAGAAAGAAGTAGGGTTTCGTACTAGTTTATTTACACAGTTCAAGCAATATTAAATTGGTAATAAGCAACATTTTGCACATTAAAACCAAAATAAAAGGTAATAAACATCAGATAATAGAGAAAGCCAAATACAACAATTATTCTAAGCTCGAATTTCTAACCAAGAACCAGTGGTTCTGGGTCTCCTATACCCGGTAGAGTCCCCAGAGCTGTCACACCTTCTTTTTCCGCCTCGCGAGGGCGCAAGAGAGTTTTTTCAATTAAAGGACAATCGAAACGGGATTATTTATTAAAGAATCAGAGTCGCCACTTGGGAGATTTATGGTGTCCCAAGTCACCGGTTTTAATCCCGAATCGAGGAAAAGAATGACTCTGTTTAACAGTCCGCGAACCAGAAATCCGGATAAGGAATTCTATTAACCCGGGAGAAGGTGTTAGGTATTCCGGAGTTTCGTGGTTCTAGCACGGTCGTTCAACTGTCATATTCGGCTTAATTATCTCATTTTATTACAATTATGAACTTATGCAAATTTTAACTTTTGGCCGCTTTTATCATTATTATTTATAGAGAATTAAAACATTGTGAAAATATATCTCGAACCACGTCACAGCCAGTGTACCCGTGGTCGTCGATACATTTCGACTCTGTCGAGATTTAGATTTGGGTCGCATAAATGCACACCCGAGTTTAGGGAGCTAAGATTTATTAAGGCGCGTCCTAAAGAGAGTTTAGCGAGTAGTAATCTTTTGAGAGGGTCGTGAAATTCACTAAACGACCCCTCCCAATTTTTCTAGATATTTTTAAATATTTACTGAGGTCCTCACAATATATTTAATTGGAGAGGCTCGCCTCATTTATTATAAAAGGGCAATCCTAAAGTGACTACATTTTTTCTATTAAGTTCGTCTCTAAAAGAGAAAAATCCTAATTAATTACGAGCTTAAAAATAAAAATGTAACATACTAATTGCCAGATTAAGGCACATATTAATGGAAAGGAAATAAATAAAAACAATTTCGAAACTAAAAATAAAATTAAAAAATAAAAATTTGAAATTATAAATAAAAGATGAAATTTGACAAATAATATTCAAAAGAAATTAATTATAGCTATATTAAAATCCGCACAATTATATGAATACACCATTAATTATTTACAACTATTTAAAACTAAAATCAGCCTTATTTATTAATGCTTATTTGAAAGTTTATTAAATCTAACATTAAACCATCTTGAGGTGAACTTGTATTATTTTTGTTAACGGATTTTCTGCAAATTTAGAGTGACATGCTATTGGAGTTAAAGAACTAAAAAAATCTGATTTTAATCCTAAACCGCTAACATGTTAAATTTAATCAATAATATCGAACATGCTTCTTGACAAGTAATAACGAATTAATACAGCATGACTATTTATACACAAATAAATAACTACATGACTCTAATGAAAAAAGTATTCTACTGTATATAAGTAGACCACTACAACGAATTTAAAACCTCAATTCTTTATTTCTTATCCATGCTTCAATTTTCAGCTTACATTAACCAGTGTATCAGCTGTGTACCTGGTATTCGGAAAGCAAATAAGAGGAAGAAGTCAGTAGTGCTGCATTAGCACAACACAGCAACAACAACAGAATACCACAGCAAATAATAACAACAAGACCCGCAGTAACCCAATGATAACCAAGTACAGGAAGACCTCAGGAATAGATTTAAAAATCAAGTAGAAAATTCAGCAATAACCATTAAATTGGAAACAGTACTAATTCTGATATTCAGCACTTTTTTTTTTTAATTCTCAAAAGAGTGAATTCTTAAGTTCTGAAATTTTAATTCTCAACCTCTATTTATATCTTCAAACAACGAGCTGCTGCTTCATCTTCATCGTCTGCGCAGGTCCGTCGGCAACCAGTTCGAGCAACAGCAAGCAGTGAGCTGCTGCTTCCTCTTCATCGTCTTCTCTTTGTCGTCCAGCTGAACAGCAACGTCAACCATCCACTGCTGTTGCTTCGCCATTTTTGCACTGCTCGAACCAGCCCTTCTCCCTCTCTCAAAACACACCCAGCTGTGCGAAAATTTCAGTGGAAAATAGTGACTGTGTGCGTGAGTTGTTCTGGTCATCGATCCATCGAGGTCGTCGTAGTTCGTCGAGATTTCGTTCGAGGTTTGTGGTGCTGCTTGAAATCTGTTTGTTTTCAATAGACAATAATGATGTAACAAGATAGGCAATTAAAAATTAGAGAGAAAGACTAAGTTGGAACTCAAAACCCAACAGAAAACGTATCTTATCAATGATCCCTTAATTATAGAAACAAATTTCTGCTGGGGAAAGGAAAGCCGTGGGGAAGGTCGTCATTATTTTAAGAGTCAAAATACCTGTCTGTTAATCTTATAATTCAGAAACTTATGACTTAGTTTTTTTGTATTAGCATTTTAGTTGTGTCCCACATGTTTATATTAATCCATCTTCAAAGTGGAATAAAAAAGAAGAAGATCATATTTCTAATTTCGTGATTTCCTAATCATTGGTAGTTGCAGTTCATTGTGTCGAACAAATTTGAATTCATTGTTGGGTATGGTTACCAGTGATTTTACTTAAAAGGTTCTCTATTGTCATTGCTCGCCTTTGCAAATTTGCCATTAAACTTCAGTACAGTTGTATTCAAATAAACTAATTGATGTTGTTCCGTTCCATTCCACTATTCGATAACTCCATATTTGAACTCGTTGGGTTATGGGTGATTGGATTTTGGTCCAAGCCTCGAGTTTGGACCATATGGGCCCGGGGTCGGATATTGAAAAAGTTTGGAAGAAAGTTAGGAAATTCATTTCTAAGATATGGAATTGTATCCTTGAGCTATTATAGATAATATTGAATCTAATTATGGCTAGATATCGTTGTTTCGGAGTCGGATTCTAGAGGAAAGGCGAATTTAGAGATGTGATTTCTATTTTCGTATCGAGGTAAGTTTTTGATCTAAATTTGGCTTGAGGGAATAGGATTAGGATGTTATTTTCTACGTGCTAATCGTGGAGTTGGTGTATAGGACTGGTGACGGTTATCTATGCACCCGAGTCTAGTATGATCGTGGGTTCTAAATTGTTTTTATTCAAATAATATGATATGAACTTCTTGATTGTGTTGAGAAATCTATGCTCTAAAGATAATTACTATTTGTTGAGAAAAGTTAATGAAGTAATTGTGGTGCTTGAACATATTGGAGCATTGGCTCGACTTGGAATTGGTTGGTGGCTAAATGCTTAAAAACTGAGATTTTGCTATCCTTTCCCTCACAGGGATCTCAACATATATTGAATTCTCCCTTGCCGGGATATTTGGTCTGTTAGTTATATTTTATCGAGGATCTGGTTGCATGCCGCAACGGTATTAATTTTCGAGGATCGGGTTGCACGCCGCAACAGTATTAAATGTTGAGGCTCGGGTTGCACGCCGCAACGGAGTACGAAATAAGTATACTGTGTCTATGTTGAGCTAATCGGTGTTTCTTATCAGTTGTTAATTGCTCAGTTTCGATTCTTATTAGTTGTTTTGCGTCTTTGAACTGTCGTACCCCCACAACATGTTTCCCCCTTTTTAGCTATTTAAATTCGATATATATGTTTTGCACAGATGTTTGTGGTAGGTCCTGTCTAGTCTCGTCACTACCTCGCCGGGGTTAAGCCAGGCACTTACCAGCACATGGGGTTGGTTGTGCTGATGCTACACTTCTGTGCCTTTTGTGCACAGATCAGGGAGCAGCTTACAGACCACTGCAGCAGTAGAGTTGGGAGCTGACCTTCAGTCCAGAGACTTCGAGGTAGCCTTGCTTGTGTCCGCGGGCCGGAGTTTCTCTTATGCTTATTTCAGTTTGTTCTACTTTGTATCGAGACAAATATTTTGTATATTTTTTTCAGACTTTTGTTGTAGTAACTCTTAGTAGTCCATGAGCAGTGATACTAGATATTGGGTATAAACATAGGTGAGTTTTGGTATATTCTGGTTTAAGATATTTATGCACTTAAAAGTCTTCTGCGTTAAGTATTTAATTCATTTTATTATATTGTTTTAAATGAGAATTTGTGAAAAGTATGAATGTTTTGACTTGCCTAGCTTCGACAGTAGGCGCCATCACGACTCCCGATGGTGGAAATCCGGATCGTGACAAGTTGGTATCAGAGAACTAGGTTACTTGGGTCTCACAACTCACAGACAAACTCGGTAGAGTCTGAGGGATCGGTATGGAGACGTCTGTATTATCCCCGGAGGCTACATAGTTAGGAAAATTTCACTTTGTTCATTCTTGTCGTTCGATTCTGTTTCTCAAATACTATTGTCGTTCTACTCTGTTCTTTCCCAGATGGCGAGAACTCGAGCTTCCTCTTCTACTGCGCAGCAGCCCGAGCCCCAGCAACAGCTACTAAGGTGGAGCCTCACATAGACTATGGTGGTGAGGAGGTTCCAGCTCCAGCAGCTCCTGTGGGCCCAGCTCAGGTCCCAGAGAGTTTTATAACCACTCCAGTGCTGCAGTACGCTTGGTCCGACTGGTAGGATTCATTGAGGGTATTTCTAGAGCGGGTCTTCTTCCCGTAGCTCCATCCACATCTCAGGCTGGGGGAGGAGTTCAGACTGCCGCGACCCGTATTCTGGAGCAGATGGCTCCCTAGATTCAGGTTCCCGCAGTGCAGCTAGTTGTGCAAGTTCCGCCAGTTGAGCCAGTTGAGCCAGTTGTTGCGGGCCAGTCTAGTGATAGTGCGGCTATGTCTGCGGATGCTTTGTGGAGGCTTGACCGTTTCACTAGCTTCTTTACTCTCACCTACAGTGGTACGCTTTCAGAGGATGCTCAGAATTTCTTATTCAGTTGTCATGAGGTCCTACGGACCATGGGTATATTGGAGACAAATGGGGTTTGCCACTTTTCGACTAGCCGGATCCGCCAAGACTTGGTGGAGGGATTTCTGTTCAGATAGACCAGCAGAGTCATCAGCCTTGACCTGGGATCAATTCTCGGAGCTATTTCTCGGGAAGTTTCTTCCCGTTACTCAGAAGGATGCTCTTCGCGGGCAGTTTGAGAGTCTACAACAGGGATTTATGTCAGTTACTCAATATGAGACGTGGTTTGTGGATCTTGCACGACATGTTATTGTGATACTCCCCACTGAGGGCGAGAGAGTTAGGATATTTGTTGATGGATTGATCTAGCTGACCCAAGTTCAGATGGCCATGAGTGCCGGTAGTGAGTTATCGTTCCAGGAGGCGGCAGATGGTGCTCGCCGTATAGAGATGTCACTTGCACAGGGTGGTGGTCATGGGTCTGATAAGAGGCCCCAACACTCTGGTAGATTCAGCGGACCTCGTCCGGATGTAGGGATTCCTATGTTAGAGGCCATCCTCCGAGGCCCTTTCAGTCGGCTCTTCAGGCTTCTCATAGTGCCCCAGGCAGCCGTGGTTCTCGACCTTACTACTCGGATCAGCAGCCTATCGGTGCACCACCACTCCAGAGTTTCTGAGGTGGTCGATCAGGTCAGCAGGGTCAGTCTCAGTCCTATCAGTTGCAGCATTCAGACGGGTGTTATGAGTGTGGCGATCTTAGCCACATCAGGAGTTATTGCCCGAGGTTGAGAGGTGCTCGATCGCAGCAGCAGGGTCCCCAACCCATGATTCAGGCACCACCTGCCCCATAGCCTGCCCAGCCAGCTAGAGGCGGGGGTAGGGGACATAGAGTTGGAGGTAGAGGTCCTAGAGGTGGAGCTCAGGTCGCCGGAGGTAGGGGTCAGCCAACAGCAGATTATCCTAGTGATACTATTCAGGGGGTGGGGCCCAGCCCCGTTGTTATGCTTTTCCAGCCAGGCCAGAGGCTAAGGCGTGAGATGATGTGATCACAAAGTACTATTCTGGTCTGCGATAGAGATGCTTCTGTGTTATTTGATCATGGATCCACATATTGATATGTGTCGTCATATTTTGCACCCTATTTGGTTATGCCCAGTGAGGCCTTAGGTCTTCCGGTATATGTGTCTACACCGGTGGGTGATTCTATAGTGGTCGACCGGGTTCATCGTTCATGTGTGGTAGTATTTGAGGGTCTTGAGACTAGGGGTGCTTATCGGGCGGATTGAGCGGCTTTTGTTCTTAACGGTTTGGCTTAATGGTTATCGACTTTTAAATGTATTAATCTGTTAGCCACCCGATAAGATATCGGGCGGATTGGTATCAGGTTAGCTCTTATAGGGCGGTTATTGGGCGGCTTATCTTCCTAACATACATGTTTTCCAAATATCTCTTATTCTCCTCGTCTTAGAAATAATGAATTGCCATAAAAAATAATATTTTAGAGGCAATATGATGCATTCAATTTTCTTTGCCACAGCCACTCAATTTGATTCCCGTGATTAGGAAATTAGCTTTACCATCTCCAACATGTTGCCAAATAGAAGGATTACAACCAAAAATAAATTAAAAATAGAACCAAAAAATTCCTAGATCCCGAGATTAAAAATTCTTAGAAGTAGAAATAAACTTTTGTTAATTATTTTCAAGGGTTTTGGTTTTTTATATTTAATATATATAAATAAAAATAAATTATATATATATATATATTGATTGTTGAAAAGGTTGTTTAAATTGGTTGGCTGAACTTGTCTTCACGAGAGGTGCCATCACGATCGGGTTTGTGATTTGGCTCGTGACACCCTTTCAGTCAGCTCCTCATGTCACTCATGGTACTTCAGGTGATCATTCAGGTCGATAGGGCTAGCCACAGTTTCTTTATTTGCAGCGTTTGTGTAGATGTTATGAGTGTGGAGAATTTAGTCACATTATGAGATACTGCCCGAGGTTGAGGGGTGCTCAGCCGCAGCAGTTGAGGTTTTGCCATGCTTGTGGTGATCCGAGGCACATTGTCAGATTTTGCCCTCGAGTTTCAGGTGGTTCTCAGAAGCAAGATCTTCGTCTTATGGTTCAGGAACCAGCTGCCCCACAGCCTTCCCAGCCAGATAGAGGCGGAGGTAGAGGATATAGAGGTGGAGGTAGAGATCTTAGAGGTGGAGGTAGAGGCTTTTATTACTTGTTCAAATAGAAGGAGTTGAATTTGAGGCAGATGAGGTGGTTGGAGCTGTTGAAAGACTATTATGTTTCTATCTTCTACCCCCTAGGAAAGGCCAATGTGGTGGCTGATGCATTGAGTAGGAAGTACGCCAGCATGGGTAGCCTTGCTTATTTTCCGATCAGCCAGAGACCGATTGCTTTGGATGTTTAGGCCTTAGCCAATCGATTTGTGAGGTTGGATATTTTTGAGCCTAGCAGGGTGTTAGCTTAAATGGTCGCTCAATCGACATTGTTGGAGCGTATCTGGGAGCGACAGTTTGATGATCCCCATTTGTGTGTCCTAACACGATGCAGCATGGAGGTGCCAAAAAAATGAAATTGGGAGATGATGGTGTATTGAGATTGCAGGGGTGAGTTTGTGTGCCTAATATTGATGGTATTCGGGAGTTGATCTTAGCAGAGGCCCATAGTTCTCGGCATTCTATTCATCCGGCCGCCGCGAAGACGTATCAGGATTTGAGGCAGCACTATTGGTGGCGCAAAATAAAGAAAGACATTGTTGCATATGTGGCTCGTTGTTTGAACTATCGGCAGGTTAAGTACGAGCATCATAGGCCGGGTGGATTATTTCAGAGGATTGAGCTTCCCGAGGGGAAGTGGGAGAGGATTACCATGGATTTTGTTACTGGCCTTCCGATGACTCGGAAGAAGTTTGATTCTATATGGGTCATTGTTGACCAAGTCAGCGCATTTTGTTCTGGTTGCCACCACATATTCGTCCGAGAGATTAGCTCGGATTTATATTAGGGAGATCGTTCGCCTTCATGGGTTGCCTATATCTATCATTTTCGAACGGGGTCCGCACTTTACCTCACATTTATGTAAAGGGGTACAGTAGGAGTTGGGCACCCAGGTTAAGTTGAGTACAGCATTTCATCCCCAGACGGACGGTCAGTCCGAGAGGACTATTCAGATTCTTGAGGATATGCTCCGAGCCTGCATTATTGATTTTGGAGACTCGTGGGACTAGTTCTGGTCGTTAGCATAGTTCGCCTATAACAACAACTACCAGTCCATCATTTAGTTGGCTTCATATGAGGCATTGTATGGTAGGCGGTGCCGGTGTCCAATGGGATGGTTTGAGCCGGAAGAGTCTCTGTTGTTGGGCACAGATCTAGTTTAGGAGGCCTTGGATAATGTCAAGTTCATTCAGGACAAACTTCAGACAACTCAGTCTAGGCAGAAGAGTTATGCAGATCGCAAGGTAAGAGATGTTGCTTTCATGGTTGGTGCGAGTATTGCTCCGTGTATCGCCTATGAAGGGGGTGATGAGATTCGGGAAGAAGGGCAAGTTTAGCCCAAGGTTCATTGGCCCATTTGAGATTCTTGAGCGTGTGGTAGATGTGGCTTATAGACTTGCCTTTCCACTTGGCTTGTCAGCCGTACATCTAGTTTTTCATGTATCGATGCTTAAGAGGTACCATGGCGATCCAACCCACGTGTTAGATTTCAGCATTGTCCAATTGGACAAGGATATGTCATATGAGGAAGAGCCGGTGGCTATTTTAGACAGAGAGGTTCGACAGTTGAGGTCGAAGAGGTTTCCTTCAGTGCGTGTTCAGTGGAGAGGTCAGCCTCCTGAGGCATCAACTTGGGAGTCCGAGTCTGATATGCGGAGTCGTTATCCTCATCTATTCCCCAACTCAGGTACTTCTTTCTTTCTTTTGTCCGTCCGAGGACGAACGGTTGTTTTAGAGGTGGAGGATGTGACGAACTAAAGGGTCATCACCATAATTCTCCCTTTTTCATGCTTTCAAGGCCTTGAAAACCTCACTTTTATTTGCCTCGATTTGTGTGGGCAATCTGGATGCGAAGCCGGAAAATTTTTATGTTCAAAATATGTGAATTCTGTGAAAAATTTGAAGAATTTTGATATTAATACTGATATAGTTGACTTTGGTCAATATTTTAGGTAAACGGACCCGGACCCATGATGTGACGGTCCCGGGAGGTCCGTAAAAAATATGAGACTCGGGCGTATTTTCGGAATCGAAATCCGAGGCCCCGAACCCGAGTATAGAATTTTGAAAGAAATTATTTTTCTGAAAATGATATGAAAATTTGAAACGAAAATGAGTTGGAAAATATATGTTTCGGGCTCGTATTTTGGTTCCGATGCCCGGATCAGGTCTTAAATATGCGTTAAGCACTTTCTGTGAAATTTGGTCGAAATCGAACGTCGTTTGACTTGTTTCGGACCTAAATATCTAAAGTTAGAGGTTTATGAACTTTGAAATGAAAAATGACGATTTGAGGCTTAATTCAATGATTTTGATGTTATTTTGACGATTTGATTTCTCGACTAAGTTCGTAGGATGTTATTGAGTTAGTGTGTGTGTTTGGGTTGGGAGCCCTGAGGGCTCGGGAGTGATTTTGGGGGTGGTTCGGAGTGTTTTTGGGCTTAGAAAGGCATTAGATTTTCTCATGTTGTTGCAGATCAATTTTGTTCTTCACGAACGCAACCCATCCTGCGTTCGCATAGCTTTCACTTTTCCTCCTTCTTAGCGTTCATGATGTACTTTACGCGTTCACATACCATAGACCCCAAACCCCAGCCATTTCCTCTACGCGTTCGCGTAAGGCCCACGTGTTTGCGTAGGCCAATCGTGAAGCCCCCAGTTTTTCGTCTTATGCGTTCGCATTGCCCAATTGCGAACGTGATGCCCAGACCTATCCACTCTTCGCGAACATGGCGTTGTTTCGCGAACGCAATGACCATTTTTCTGCCCAGTGAATTTACATTTGAAACAGAACAGTAGCTTGGGTTTTTTACCATTATTTCGCACGACCTATCCTCTTTCACCCTTCATAGACGAATTCCAAGTCATTTTCCTCCATAGCTTCTTGGGTAAGTGTTCTTAACTTCCTTCCCTCCTAATTTCTTCATCTAATTACTAATTTCCTAACCCTAAATCATGAAATCAAAGTAGAAAATAGAGATTTTGGGTAGAGTTAGGGCTTTTGGGCAATTCAACCTCAATTTGGGTTTAAATATTAAAATAAATTACATATTTGAACTCGTGGGGTTATGGGTGATTGGGTTTTGGTCCGAGTCCCGAGTTTTGACCATGTGGGCCCGGTGTCGGATTATGGTATTTTTGGAATAATGTTAGAAAATTAATTTCTAGGCTACGGGATTATGTTTTTGAGCCCTTATTAATAATATTGAACTAAATTGTGCCTAGATATAATTGTTTCGGAGTTGGATTCTAGAGGAAAGGCGGTGTTAGAGATTTGATTGCTATTTTCGGACCGAGGTAGGTGTTTGATCTAACTCTGACTTGAGGGAATAGGATTATGATGTTAATTGCTATGTGCTAAATGTAGAGTACGGTGTATAGGCATGGTGACGCTTATCTATGCACCAGAGTCTAGCATGACCGTGAGTTGTAATTGCTTTTAATTCAAAAGATGTGACACAATTGTCTTGTTTAATTGATAATTCCATATAAAGAGTTAGTTGAGAAGGAAATGAATTAAAAGAGCAAGTGTTGTATTATTTCCCTTACCGAGATTTATTTGTTGATTTTTTCTCACTTGCCGGGATGTTTAATATTATTGTTTATCCCCTCCCCAATTGGTTGTGACTGTTGATTGGGTGAGGAAGAGCGATTATGCACGAAGGGTAATTCCGTGCCATGTTTTGATAATTGTGCACGAATGATCATTCCGTGTCATGTTATGCATGAAGGGTCATTTCGTGCCATATTTTGAATAATTGACCACGAAGGGTCATTGCATGCCTTGATGTGAGAGTTATGTGAGGAAAAGCACGAAGGGTAATCTTGTGCACTTTATTTGACTGTTCTGGTGAGAAGAGAGTAAAAGCACGAAGGTTGGTGTCATGCAATTGTTGATTTACCTGTTCTCTTTAATTGATGTTATTGTACAGTTCCATATCTGAATTGTTACACCTCATAACATGATCCTCTCCCTATTAGATGTTTAAATTCTGTATATCTTTCCCGCTATTGCATATGTATCTGCACATGTTATTTGTGGTAGGTCCTGCCTAGCCTCGTCACTACTTTGTCGGGGTTAGGCCAGTCACTTACCAGAACATGGAGCCGGTTGTGCTAATGCTACATTCTATGCAATCTTGTGCACATATCAGGACGCAGCTTACGAACCGCAGCAGTATGACTTCTGGGAGCTATCTTCAGTCCAGGGACTCTTGAGGTAGCCTAGCTGGCGTTCGTAGGCCGAAGTCCCTTTCCTTGTTTTTCGTTAGTTCATCTTGTATCAGTCAAACACAATGTATTTCCTTTCCGGACACTATTTGTAGCATTCTGTAGTAGTCCGTGAGTAGTGACACCAGATCCTGGGTAGAGGTGCATTTTGACTTTCCGTATTTCTGTTTTCAGTTATTTAAGTATTTAAAGGTCTTCCTCTTTAATTATGGTATCAGTTGATTTTAATTGTTTAAATGAACTCAGTAGAAATGTTTGGCTTGCCTAGCTCCGACAGTATGCGCCATCACAATTCCCGATGGCGAGAAATCCGGGTCGTGACACGAGACGTGCTAAATGTGCCGATTTCAGCAGTCGCATCAAAGAGCGCATTTAGCCAAGCAAACAGCAATTAGAAGATACTCGTTATTCATTGGGCAGCAAAGCTTTAGAAAATCTAGTGTGGTTCAAAGATTCGATAAGATCAGAACAGCGAAATAAAGGGCATGGATAGGTAGGTGAAGCGTAGACCAAGAAATTGGAGATATAATGGTTTGTGTTCCGATTCAATTAATGTCTGAAACCAAGAACCTTATGTTGACATGGATGAACTTACAAAAATGATGCAAATCATATGATGTACTCTTTCTTATTTTTTATAATTGTTGTAAATTTCTAATTTGCAAGTTCAAAAATAAAAAATCAAAATAGAACTTGCAAATTAATTTGAAGTATTATTTATTTTTCAATGAAAAATATAAAATGAAAGCCTTCGGAGTTTGATCCTTACATATTGCCTTTTGGTCTTACTAAATAATTTTTTGTAGCCGCTTACTTTCAAATTTTAATTTTAAAATTCAAATTTCAGATTTAAGACTTTAAACTTCAAAGTTTTATTCTAAGCCTTAAAAATTTGCAAACACTTAAGTATGAATAACATTGAATAAAAAATAAAATATAATTTTAGAAAAAAAGGTAACCCAGCCCGGTCCAGACTCATTAAGCTCGAACCTGAACGGGCCCACCAAAACCCGAAAAATCTCAGCCCACTACCAGCCCGGACTGATAACCGGATAGGCTGTTTTTTCCGTGTCCAGCCCGGAACAGCCCAACCCAATTAACAGGTACAGGTCCGGCCCTTCACCGGGCTGCCCCTTAGAAGCTTCAAATCAACTGAATCAGATCATGGAGCACGTGTTTTTATGGTTCAGCAAAACTCGTAAAAATTGAATAATAATACCTTTTACAACAATAAAACCTTACAACATCTAAAGAGGACAATAATCTTTTGAAGAAAATAGAATGAATAGACATGAAAAAGAATGAACACCAGAAAGGTGGACTAGGGGAAGGAGGAAGAATACAAAACCCCTCAATAAATAAGAAAAAGAAAAATGAAAAGAAAATACTATGTACCTGCATCATACAAGTTACAAGAAAACACTCTGATTCATCTAACAAACTCAGCAGTGGAAATGGCCACAATTTCATCAATGGTGAAGTAAAAACCTCGACAAATTAGCCCGTGTTTGGGAATACCCCCGAAAAGTTCGGAATTCTGTCAACATGCTTCAGCGCCCGCTCAGCAATCTGTCGTGTTCTATAATCACCATGTTGGAAAGCATCAACGAGAGCTGTGCTCACGTTCGGATCACCAGCGACTTCAAGGGCTATATCCTCTGTACGCAGTAGTCTTTCAGCTGCCCAAACTGCTCTTCTGCGCAGACTTTCAGTACGTTTCTCAAGTAATACATCAAGAATAGGTTTGATTCCTTCAGTCTCACACAATATCTGGACACCTTCTTCGATATCAACTCCATCATCTAACAAAGTGCATACAGCTGCAAGTGATGCCTCAACAACCTTTTCATTTGTGTGGTCAAGAAGTGCAACCAACTTGTCCACGGCTTGTCCTTCCAAGAGACAGAAGGTGTCTCTCAGAGAACATGTCCCACGATGGACCTTACACAATCCCGTTATAACAGGTGGCTTGCTCAAACAAGGGAAGATCGAGACACAAAAACCTGGCTTTGGCAGCTCAGGCAATTTGGTCAAGTTCTTGGATTCTTGAGATAAGTTCTCCAAAGCCACGGCGGAGACCATCTGCACATTATCAAGCCCATTGGTCTGCAGAAGCTCAATGAAGAGTGCGGCAACATTCTGTTCACGACAAAGTGCAACGGCATCAGGTTCATCAGTCAAAACAAATGTGATCCTTGAGAGAACTTTCACGAGCCCTTCTAGATATGGCGTAACAAAGCGACTCCCTCTTGTCTCTCCCTGTCGGATACTAACGACCCTCGAGATTACCAGTGGGAAGACACCTTCGTCAAGCATTTGTCTTGTAAGTCCCCTATCCCTTTCAGGGAGATCAGCTAAAAGACCAACTGCCGCAGCTTGCTCCTCGGTTATACCAGTATTCTCTGATATGACTTTAATTAGACTACCAAGCTGACCTGACGTACCACGTAAGCAACGAGCAAGTTCTTGACCCATATGAGGAGAGAGGTTCCGCAGCAGCTTTATCGAAGCTACCCGAAGATCTTTCTGTGGAGCCTCAATAAACTGAACCAAGCTGATAGTTGCAGCCGAGCTTTTAATGGCAGAAACAACATTAAAAACGGTTGTGGGAGAACTGGTTAAACCAACAAGAACTTGGAGAAGCTTGCATTCTATTGCAGGACCGGTGTTGCTAATAAGATGTAGAAAATTGTGAACTATGTCCTCTGAGACAAGTGTCTGATATTCAGAGCCAACTGGAACTGAATCAAAATCATACCCTGAATTGACGATGTTTGCAAGGATTGTTGCAGAAACCTCTTTCAGTCGCATCGGCAGTTGGTTAGCCCCAACAAAGAAGAGATCTTTGACAAGAGGGGGAAGTATACCTGCCTCTATGAGGATCTTGGCACTAGACTCATAAGACGAGATTTGATTTAGAGATTTTAAAGCAGCCTCTCTTGATGACATGTTACCATGTTTCATGATGTTGATCAGTGATGAACCAACAGTCCTTGCCACTAACACTTTCACATCATTATTAAGAACCAGCTCACCAAGGAAAGCAGCCATGGAAAGTTTGGTCTCTGGCGATCCTGTAACAATTGATGGGACGATAAATTTAACTTGGAAGATGTTGAATGAAATAAAGCAAGGATTTTGCTTAGAGAGATGTAACCAGTATAAGGAGAAAGTATGGTCAATCTGGGAAATTGCTCCCAAATATCCATGGGTGATGAGTTTACGTACATCTACTTAGCTCAAACACAATGAGCATGAAGCAATCAATTTTAGTTAGTATAGAAGTCTGAAAAAGAAATTTTTAGAATGGAAACAGGCAACAATATGCTACTTTTTGGTTAACTCAAAAGACATCAGAAGGGGGTGTGCCCCAGCTCAAGCAAATAAACAAGAAGCAAGCTGGCATCCTTTGAAGCTATCAAACGGAACAAATAAGCATTTATCGTAATATAAAGAAGCACAAGAGATGGAGATTCAGAAAAAGTACCTTCAAGTAGTAGACTTAAAAGGGGCTGCAGCCGACCATTTTCAGCCATTTGTTTTACATTAATCTCACACTTTTCCAGGTTCTCCAGAGTATTCTCAGCCTTCTCAACAGTCACAAGATTTTCCGATTTGCTGCTAGCCATTCCAACCAGAATCAGAATTGCCCCATTAACTGAACCAATTTTTTCACATATAGTCTTAGATTTCGATAGCTCGTACAGCAAAGAAATGGCTGCCTCTCTTTCTTTTGATTGTTCATGTGATAAGAACTTCACTATTGTCCGTACATTGTCGCCCTCGGCCATTATTTCCTGAGGAAAGAGCAGGGCATATGATAAAAGAAATTAAAATTGGAAAAACATAAATAATAGGAACAATCAACATCATAAAAACGACTTTGGTAACAACATAAGCCCTTTTTTACCAAAGTTCTACAACCTTATTATCAGTGTCGTCCTCTACCACAACTAGAAGCGTTTCAATAGCTTTACATCGAACCCTGCGGCTGCTACTTCTTAACATTTCTACAATCATGGGTATGAGCTTCGCATTTCGAATAACATGTTTGTTTGAGCGACTTTTTTGGCAAAGGTGCTGGACAAACTTCAAAGCCTGCATAATATCACCCTCCCCACTACCCAGAGATAATGATCTGCGAGCCATATCTATTTGTGCAGCTTCATTCCTTGCATTCCATTCTTCAATGGTATTTCGTAGAGCTATACTTGGATTCAGCTCCATGCTATTCAGATCTCTATGCGTTAAAGGGCACACAGGCTTTCTTCCACTATCCCTACATTCCTTGAACCATTTCTCAATAGCTTCCCTCTCGAAAGTCATGCCATTTTCCAGGGTAACAGGATCCTGCATTACTTGTTTTGTCAAGGGACATATAAATGCATCATAAATTGGTTCTATGTGCAGTCTCTCGAGATGGTAACTCTCCTCCGACGGACTACCAGGATCATGATTCCCATCCCAGCTTTCAGCCATTATAGCTTTGTACCTGTCAACGCATCTAACGTAACTTCAAATCCTAACACAAAAATCTCAAACAAATGGCAGCTCATGCATAAGCCGACCTCTTGAGAAAGAGTTTGCTCCTACTATTATGAAATGCTACTATTACCATGATGTGATGGAAAAAGAAAAACTAAACTTGTGAAGCAATATTGTTCCCTGTCCATTTTCCTAGACTTCAATTCTAGAGATGAAAGCAAAACAAGAAATAGAAAGCAGAGAGGCTTCATGAAAATGCTATGTGTCCACTTATAGGAATTCTTTTAACCAAGCTTATGCTTTTAATCAAGCCATCAGCATTTATCTTCTATTCAATTGTTGTCATTACTCCTTTAATGATATACAAAATTCCATCTTTGAAAATGTGACCAAAACTAAACAAGAGGAACTTGTAACAGAAGATCCCAAAAGAGAAATGACTGGGGTGGGATACAACTAGTAGCCCTACAATAAACAACAATGACGACAACCCAGTAAAATTCCTATGATCCAACTACAATTACAACGATCAAAATTAACTAGTAGCCCTAAAATCAAAGATCAAAATTACAATGATCCGAACAAATTACAAACAGTAAAATTAACAATTCACTGATCAAGTTCAATGACCAAAAAGAAGTCAATATAAAGGAAAACTAGTTGTACCCCAATTTCAATTGGGAAAAAAGTAACAGCCTTTACTTGGACCAGTTAAAAAAAACTAGAATTGAATTGAAAAAACATCAGTTAACCGAAAAAGCTCATACCTTTATGGAAAAAGACTCAATTAGCTCAACTGTCAAGACTATGAAATCAAGTCAGCAACAAAGTCCAAAGATGAAATTGAGCAAAATTCAGATTGTTCCATGAATCTTGAATTTAGGGTTTGAATGGGGTCATGTTGGAGAGGAAGAAGGAAGGGAAAGAGCTGGCAGCAGGAGTTGATGCTGATGAATGAATACAACAAATTATGATTTTTTATTTCTGTAGTTGGGGAAGATATTTAAATACTTAAATTCTTGGGTTGACTTATAAAACACAGAGTCTTCGCTCTGCAACTTCAGAAAACCGGCCTTCATTTCTATATTGTGACTAGCAACTAGAAATGGAGTAAAACTTTTTTTATTTTCAATATTTACTAGTAGTATTTTTTTCGCAAACCATATTTAGTAAATTTAAATTAATTTTTTTTGTCTTTTTTAGTGTCACAAGTTAAATAATTTAGTTACTTACATCTAAACATAAAGAAAACAAAAGAGATATACAAGCTATACCAATTAGTTATGTTTGAGATTTTGTTATGTTGATGTACTTACTTTAAATTCAATATTAGCCAAGAATCTTAATCCACTAAAAAGAAAGTTAAAATTGCGCAACCCATATCATTAATTTCTTCGGTCATGAAGGCCTCTTCTCCTTCTTTCACAAACTTTAATTTGACAGATGATTTGGTTAAATGCGGAATGGGCTGGGCCAGGACCCATCCTTTTTCTTTGCTCTCATCAGCCCATTTTCTTTGGCCCCCTACTACAACAAAAAGGGTGTTTAGAGGCAATACAAAATGGTTTAGCGGCAATAGCAATAGCTGCTATATCTTTTACCTGCCATTGATATTTATCCGCCGTTGTTGGGGTCGCTAAAGCCTTCAACGACTATTGTCACAAAAGCTGGTAAAAGGTAATGTTTTTTGCCGCTAAAGATTATTATCTTTAACGGCAATTGTTTGCGAAAATTATAATGGCTGCTAAATCTAATCCATAACAGCTAATTATACTGCTTTAGCAACCATTTTATATAGTTGCTAAATTCAAAATAATTGCTGCTAAAACTTCACATCATTAACGGAAATTATTATAGATACTAAATCCAATCCATAATGGCTAATTATTCTCCTTTAACATCCATTTTTATAGCCGTTAAATTTAAAATAATTTGCGCTAAATGTTTGTATCTTTAATGAAAATTATTTTGTGGCAATTAAAATGGTCATAGTATCCCTTCTAAAAATATATTAGTTTGTCATTTTAGTGGCTAATATGTTTAACTAAATTGCCACTAAAAGTCAATATTTTTAACGGTAATTGTTCTACAACAATTATAACAACTGCAATATCTCTTGCAAAACGTCTTAATTTGCCCATTTATCGTCCATTCATATAGCTGATATATCAAAGTAAATTAGCGCCAAAAGTCACATGCTCTAATTACAAATTAAAGGAAGCACCAATCAAAAAACTTATATTGTTTGAACCAAATAGCTAATGTCATTATATAACTAATACAGATGAACGATGGTCATCAAACGATAAACGATTTTCGCAACTTTTCATCATTATGAAAATTTTCCACCAGCTATTTTATCGAGCATCAAATTGTATGACCTGAAATTATAAAATAATTGTATTAGAAGATAAAATACAATGCTGAAAAATATTTTCAAAAATCAACCACTGTTACGATTCATAAACAGAAAAAATATTACTATTAACAAAACAACAACTATCAAGCAGAATAACCACAAAGTGCAGAACATTTCCGCTGAAAACAGTCAACAAAAACTGCAGAAATTGCTGAAACATTGCAGATATAAGTAACAAGAATAATACAAATTTTATTTTCTCTAATGCTATTCCAAAGCTTCAAGTTTTAGCAGCTCACAGATGTAGAAACAATGCTAAATTCTTAGTCCAAACTATGCAGGTTTTGCTGCTCAAACATTCCTCAAAATTCAGGTAATTAAGCTGTCAATTGATGCTGTAAAATACGCAGCTGATGTCCCTAAGAAAAAGTCTGGTTTATTGATGCTGATGTAAAACGCGTAGCTGATGTCCCTGCTGCTACATCTTTGGAAAAGCTTCATATGGATGTGAATACACCTTTAAAAACTAATACTAAGGATGTTAGGGGTACGAAGGCAGCTGGTGATCGAGCTGATGTTGAACCAGTTGATAAATCAACATTAGAAGTGCTAGGACTGGACAAAGCAGGAGAAGAGCCAGTTGCTGCTACTATGAAGACAACTGGTGATCGACCTACTGGTGCCTAAAGGTACAATCGAGAAGTTCAGTGAAAATGATGCTGGAGGAACAAATAGTGCAAGGGAGAGTACCACAAAGAGTACCAAAAGCTACTAATGTCACGACCCCAACCCTGTCGTGATGGCGCTCAGCACACTACCAGGCAAGCCCGACCATTTATAAAAAGTACCCCAATTATTTAAACAAGTAAAGGTAAAAAATATTTAAGTCAAACTGTGAAATACTGATAAAAATACGGAAAATCTGACAAAATACTGAACAACCCAACTAGGACTCGGTGTCACGACCATGAGCATTTAATGATAGAATAATGTCCTACTACAAAGTCTGTCTAACACTGATAATGCGAAAATAAAGGATAAAGATAGAAGGGAGAATCATCGGCTGCAAATGCCCTGCAGCTACCTCAAATACTCCCGAAAAGAACTTTGGATCAGCTGGAATCACTTAGCCTAAGACTGCCCTGGATCTGCATACAAAGTGCAGGGAGTAAAGTGAGTACTTCCAACTCAGTGATAATAGACATAACTAAAGTCTGAAGGTAAGAAGAATAATATCCTCCAGAGGGGCTCCTACAGCCCAAGCGCAATATTAGCCAGGTATTGGCATAAAACAGGCTCTCGGTCTCAATCTCAATATATATAATCGCTACGGCATATAGCCCGATCCATATCAAGAAATCATCCTAACTACAGGGTCCCCGACCCATCTCAGTCAAACAAGTTCACAGCCAACTGGGCGTGACATACTATAGGGATCTCAGCCCTCATATCATTTTCATTTAAGGTTCATGTATAAAACACAATTATTATATTATTTTTAATATTTGAAAACATGACTGAGAACTTATGTTATGCACACAAGTGAGGAAAATATATAAAAATCCCCTAAGGATACAACAGGTCGGCACAAGGCCCCAAACACGGTAATATGTCACAATAGCAAGGTATGCCTTTCAGTCGCCAATATAGTAGAATTTAACACTCGGGATAGACTAAGTTTCAATCCTCAATAGTATACGACTCTGCACTCATCATGGAATGCATGTCACGCCTCAATATAGCGTTACGATGTGAAAGTCTGGGGGTTTCAAAGCCTCATAGCAGCATTTAAATCAACTACTCACCTCTAGCTGGCCGAAAACTAGCTAGCAATGCCCTTACCTCTCGAGCGACCTCCTCGCTCATCGAATATGGCTAAAACCACAACGAATACATTACAATAGGCTAAAGGAATATATCCCAATCAAAAAGACTCGAAAAATATTGAAAATTACGAAATTTGCAGAACCCGAACCCCGGGCCCACTTCTCGAAAGTAAAAAATATTTACACCAAAATGTTCCTTATCTCGCCACGAGTCTATACATATGAAATTTATCAAAATTGGAGTCCAAATGCTCCCTCAAAAGCCAATTTCTCATTAAGAAAACGCAAGCCCTAGTTATTCCCTTTTACACAAATTCAATGAATTTAGGTGTTGAAATCACAATTAGATGACGTTTCTAGGACATAGGACTTACCTCCAATCGATTCCCAATCAAAACCCTCTAAATTCCTAGTCAAAAGCTCCCAAGGTTGCTCAACAATGGTGGAAAATTGACTTGGTTTGCGGATGAAATGTTATTAAAAACCATTCTCTGCCCAGCTATTTCCTTCTATGCGACCGCATCCAAGCCCCTGCGATCGCATAGCACAAAATTCCCAGGCCTCCAAAATAGCCGATGCGAATGCGACCCTCATACTGCGATCGGATAGCTTCACTCGCCAGACCTATGCGATCGCACTCAAACAGATGCAAACGCAATGCACAAAACCCTTGGGGCCTCAATTCCACTTATGCGATCGCAACATCACTCTTGCGATCGCATTGAAAAAAAGTTCCCCGCCCTCAGAAAGCTCTACGCGATCGCAATAGCACTTATGCGATCGAAATGAACATAATACCTGCAACTGAAACATGCAATTTCTGATATCCTCTAAGGCACAAAATGATCTGGTTGACCATCCGAAACTCACCCGAGGCCCCCGGACCTCAACCAAAAGTGCCAACCCATCGTAAAACATCACACAAACATATTCCAATCATAAAAACACATCCAAAAACACAAGAATCATCAAACTACAACGGATTCAAACCTAAGTTAAACTAAAACTTCCGAAACTTGCATTTGATCAAAACCCCGACCTAAACACATCCGAATCAACTGAAATTTTGCACACACATCCAAAATAACCTAACAAAGATATTGCAACTCTCGCAATTCTATTTCGACCCTCATATCAAAATCTCACCTATCAACCGGATATCGCAAAAATGCTAACTTAGCTCTCCACGGTCCAACCTCTCCATTGTACCTTCACCGAAGCTATATCCTTTGATCTTAATAGGCCACCTCCCCAATCCTCCTAAGTACCTCAAAAGGTCCGATGAAAACCGTACTCAGCTTTCCTTTCTTTCCGAACCTCATCACACCCTTCATGGGTGAAACCTTCAGCAAGACCTTCTCATCCACTTAGTAAGATACATCCCGAACCTTCCGGTCTACCTAACTCTCCTGACACGACTGAGCTATATGAAGTCTCTTTTGGATCACATTCACCTTCTCTAAGGCATCCTAGACCAAATCTGTCCCCAACAACCTAGCCTCGTCGGGCTCAAACCATCCAACCAGAGACCTACACGGTCTCCCCTATAAGGCCTCATACGGCGCCATCCGAATGCTAGACTGATAGCTGTTGTTGTAGGCAAACTCTGGAAGAGGTAAAAACAAATCCCAAGAACCTCCAAAATCAATCACACAAGCACAAAACATATCCTCCAATATCTGAATAGTACGCTCGGACTGTCCGTCCGTCTAAGGATGAAATGTTGAACTCAGCTCCACCTGAGTACCCAACTCGTGCTAAAAAGTCCTCCAAAATTGAGAAGTGAACTGAGCACCTCTATCCGATACAATAGAAACGGGAACACCATGCAATCGGACAATCTCACGAATGAAGATCCCTGCCAGCCGCTCCAAAGAATACGTGGTACAAACTGGAATGAAATGCGCGAACTTGGTCAGTCGATCCACAATGACCCAAATCGAATCCAACTTCTTCAAAGTCCGAGGAAGACCACTCACGAAATCCATAGTAACTCTCTCTCATTTCCACTCAGGTATAACCATCTGCTGAAGCAAACCGCCCGGCCTCTGATGCTCATATTTTACCTGTTGACAATTGAGACACCAAGCCACAAATCCCACAACGTCTTTCTTCATTCTCCTCCACCAGTAATGCTGTCTCTAGTCCTGGTACATCTTCGCGGCACCCGAATGGATGAATACTGCAAGATGTGGGCCTCCTCAAGTATCAATTCTCTAAGCCCGTCCACATTTGGGCACAAAAATCTGGCTATGTATCCTCAACACACCATCGTCACCTATAGTCACATCTCTAGCATATCCGTGCTAAACCCTATCCTTGAGGAAAAGCAAATGCGGATCATCATACTAGCGCTCTCTGATGCAATCATACAAGGAAGACTGAGAAACCACGCTCGCGAACACTCGGCTAGGATCCGAAATATCAAATCGCACCAACCGATTGGACAAAGCCTGAACATCAACTGCAAGGGGTATCTCCCCTACTGGATATATGCCAGGCTACCCATACTAACTGCCTTTTGGCTCAAGGCATCGGCCACTACATTGGCCTTTCCCGGATGATACAAGATGGTAATGTCATAGTCCTTAAGTAACTCAAGCCACCTCTGCTGCCTCAAATTAAGATCTTTCTACTTAAACAATTGTTGGAGACTGCGATGATCGGTCAACACCTCACAAGATACCCCATATAAATAATGCCTCCAAATCTTCAAGGCATGAACTATAGCAGCCAACTCTAAGTCATGAACATGGTAGTTCTTCTCATGGGTCTTCAACTGCCGAGAAGCATAAGCAATCACTGTACCTTCCTGCATCAATACACAGCCAATCCCGACTCTGGAAGCATCACAATAAACGGTGTAAGAACCTGAAGCTGATGGCAAGACCAATACTGGAGCTGTGGTCAATGTTGTCTTGAGCTTGTGAAAGCTCTCCTCGCACTCATCAGACCATACAAACGGAGCACCCTTCTGCGTCAACTTGGCCAAGGACAAGGAAATAGATGAGAAACCCTGGACAAAACGGCGATAATAACCCGCCAAACAGAGAAGCTACGAATCTCTATGGTCGAAGACGGTCTAGGCCAACTCTGAACCGCCTCAATCTTCTTTGGATCAACCTGAATAACATCACTGGACATCACGTGTCCCAAGAAGGCCATAAAACTAAGCCAGAACTCACACTTGGAGAACTTGGCATACAACCTCTCCTCTCTTAATCTCTGCAATACCACTCGCAAATGCTCTACGTGCTCCTCCTGACTAAGCGAGTATACCAAGATGTCATCAATGAATACAATAACAAACAAATCCAGATATGGCCAAAATACACTATTCATCAGATGCGTGAACACTGCTGGGGCACTGGTCAGCCCGAAAGACATAACCAGAAACTCATAGTGACCATATCTGGTCCTGAAGGCAGTCTTAGGAATATATGACTCCTTGATCTTCAACTGGTAATAACCCAAACGAAGATCTATCTTAGAAAACACCCTCGCCACATGAAGCCGGTCGAATAAATCATCGATGCGAGGTAAGGGATACTTGTTCTTCACTGTTACCTTGTTCAACTGTTTGCAGTCAATGCACATTCTCATTGTGCCATCTTTCTTCTTCACAAATAGCACAGGTGCACCCCGCGGTGACACACTCGGCCGAATAAACCCCTTTTCTAGGTGTTCCTGAAGCTGATTTTTCAATTCTTTCAACTCCGCTGGTGCCATACGATAAGGCAGAATATAAATGGGCTTGGTGCCCAGCACCAGGTCAATACCAAAATCAATGTCCTTGTCCAGAGGCATACCCGGTAGGTCAGCAAGAAATACGTCAGGGAAGTCCCTTACAACGGGAACAGAATCGATACTAGGAGCCTCATCTCTGACATCACGCACGAAGGCCAAATATGATAGACAACCTTTCCCAACCATGCGATGGGCTTTCAAGAAAGATATAACCCTTCGAGGGACATAATTAGTCATACAACGCCACTCGATCCTCGGAACACCCGACATATCCAAGGTGACTATCTTTGCATGACAGTCTAGAATAGCATGACACGGAAATAACCAGCCCATGCCCAGGATAACATCAAAGTCTACCATGCTCAAGAGCAATAAATCAACTCGGGTCTCATAACCACCAATAGTAACAAGACAGGACCGATATACATGGTCCACAACAATACTATCACCTACCGGGGTAGATACGTGCACCGCTAAAGCAAGCACCATCGGGTCATACCCAAATGATAGGCAAAATATGAAGACACATAGAAATAGGTAGAACTGGGATCAAATAAGACAAAGGCATCTATGTGAACGACTAAAATAACACTTGTGATAACAGCATCAGATACAAGGGCATCTGTCCTACCCAGGAGAGCATAAAATCTGGCCTGGCAGCCACCACCTGATCGATCTCCGCCCCTAGGGCGACCCTTGACTGCCTAGCCTCCGCCCCTCTCTGACTAGGCTGGTGCTTAAAAAATCAGGGCAGAAGACGAGGGCTGATCCCTCTACTGAGACTGTCTACCACGACATCGAGGACACTGCCTCCTCATATGGCCATACTCGGCACACTCAAAACAAATACCAAATTCTAGAGAAGGTGACTGAAGGGAACCCCTCGGACCAGAATGACTAGCCGATGCGCCCTGCACAGAAGAACCCTAAACTGAAGGAGCATGCGAAGAGCTATGAGTGGGAGGGCACTAAGTGAAGACTGGCACTGCTGGTACCCCTGGTGACCGCGGCCTGAATATGCCCCACGTACTCGGGACGAGCAGACTGATGAGGCTTGAAAGAATGACCTCTACTCTGCTGAAACTGGCCCCTACACGGAGCACCACTAAAGCTACCTGATCCTCGAGGCCTCTTGGCCTACCTCTCCTCTCTCTCCTAACGACAATATGTCTCAATATCATTAGCAATATCCATAGCATCCTCAAAGGTATGGCCCAGAACCCTCTCTCATGTCATCAGAATACGGATGGGATACGTGAGTCCATCCACAAACCTACGAATCCTTTCCCGATCAATCGGGACCATCCATGGAGCATATCGAGCCAACTCAGAAAATCTCACCTCATACAGAGTCACGGTCATATCTCCCTGATGGATCAAACTGTTTGCGCAGCTCCTCTCTCTGGGACTGCAGTACCCAACTTCTCCAGAAAGAGAGTGGAGAACTCCTGCCATGACAAAGGTATTGCACCTCTCGGCCTACGCCACTCATAAGACTCCCACCAAGTGAAAGGTGCTCCAGAAAACTGAAAGGTAGTAAATGATACCCCGCTCGACTCTAAGATCCCTGCGGTCTGTAGCATAAGTTGATACTTATCGAGAAAACCATGGGCATCCTCGCCCGGAACACCACTGAAGCTAGGAGGTGAAAGCCTGGTAAACCTCTCAAGATGACACTGCTCATCGTCTGGCATAGCAGGAATCACATCATCCTGAACCGGGGCAACCGGCTGAACTGAGGCAACCTGCTAAACTGGGGCAACATGCTGATTTGGTGGTGCATCTGGTGTCTGCAAACCCTGCACTACCTGCTCAGGTGTGCGAGCAGCAGGGGTCTGGTTGCCCCTCCCCCCGGTCTGTGAAGTAGCTGCTGCAGTAGTGGCTGAGACGGACTGAGCTAGGCCAGTGCAGATTGATAAAATCTAAGTTAGGGCCTCCTGAAGACCCGGAATCACAATAGGCACATCTAGTGCCTGAACAGGTGCTGCTAGAGTCTCTACATCTGGAGCCTACTCCTGAGCTGGGGAGACTGGTGGGTCAACAGGTTCTGCCCCTTCGGCTCTGCCTCGACCACGACCGCGTCCACGGCTTCTGGTGGCCTCACTAGGTGGTACAGGTGGTCGTCTACCACATCCGATAGCACGGGTTCTCACTATCTGGGAGTGAATAGAATAATAGAATTTAGTTCTCGAATCAACATAGTCGCACGATAAAAGTTCCAAGAATAAGAAGTTTCCTAAAGGTTCTGCAGCCGCCCGAGGATAAGTACAGACATCTCCGTATCGATCCGTGAGACTCTACTAAACCGGTTTATGACTCGCGAGACCAAGTAACCTAGGTTCTGATACCAACTTGTCACGACCGCAATCCGGTCGTGATGGCGCCTAGCACACTACTAGGTAAGCCTGACCATTTATAAAAGTTACCCCAATTAAATTAAACAAGTAAAGGTAAAACTATTTAAGTCAAACTCTGAAATACTGATAAAAATACGAAAAATCTGACAAAATACCAAACAGCCTAACTAGGACCCGGTGTCACGACCATGAGCCTCTAATGACAGAATAATATCGTACTACAAAGTCCGTCTAACACTGGTAATGCAGAAATAAAGGATAAAGATAGAGGGGAGAATCATCGGCTGCGAACGCCCTGCAGCTACCTCAAATACCCCCGAAAAGAACTCTGGATCAGTTGGAATCACTCAGCCTGAGACTGTCCTGGATCTGCACACATGGTGCAGGGAATAAAGTGAGTACTTCCAACTCAGTGATAATAGACATAACTAAAGTCTGAAGGTAAGAAAACACAGGAAATGCACAAAATGCTCTATTTCTAGAAGTTCATATCCAAACAGTGAAAACATATACAACTAATAATATAGTTAAGGAATAATGCATGATAGATTGCAACACATATATTGGTACAATCCAGTACCCGCTGTGGCATGCAGCCCGCTCCACTTATTTAACGTCGACGGCGCTCACTGGGGGTGTGTACAGACTCCGGAGGGGCTCCTACAGCCCAAGCGCAATATTAGCCAGGTATTGGCATAAAACAGGCTCTCTGCCTCAATCTCAATATATATATTCTCTACGGCGTGTAGCCCGATCCATATCACGAAATCATCCTCTCTACAGGGTCCCCGACCCATCTCAGTCAAACAAGTCCATAGCCAATTGGGCTTGACATACTATAGGGATCTCAGCCCTCTTATCCTTTTCATTTAAGGTTCATGTATAAAACACAGTTATTATATTATTTTTAATATTTGAAAAGATGACTGAGAATTTATGTTATGCACACAAGTGAGGAAAACATATAAAATCCCTTAAGGATACTACAGGTCGGCCCAAGGCCCCAAACACGGCAATACGCCCAATTCACAATAGCAAGGTATGCGTTTCAGTCGCCAATATAGTAGAATTTAACACTCGAGAAGGACTAAGTCTCAATCCCCAACAGTATACGACCTCGCACTCATCGTGGAATGTGTATCATACCTCAATATAGCATTACGATGTGAAAATCTGGGTTTTCAAACCCTCAGAGCAGCAGTAACATCAATTACTCATCTCTAGCCCGCCGAAAACTAGCTAGGAATTCCCTTGCCTCTCGAATCGACCTCCTCGCGCATCGAATATGGTCAAAACCACAACAAATACATTACAATAGGCTATGTGAATATAACTCAATCAAAAAGACTCAAAAAATATAAAAAATCATGAAATTTGTAAAACCCAAGCCCCAAGCCCACTTCTCGAAAGTCAAAAATTTTTACATTAAAATGTTCCTTATCTTGCCACGAGTCTATACATATAAAAATCAAAATCGGATTCCAAATGCTCCCTCGAAATCCAATTTCTCATTAAGAAAACCCCTAGTTCTTCCCCTTTTACACAAGTTCCATGAATTTAGGTGTGTAATCACAATTAGATGACGTTTCTAGGCCACGGGACTTACCTCCAATCGATTCCCAATCAAAACCCTCAAAATTCCTCGTCAAAAGCTCACAAGGTTGCTCAACAATGGTGGAAAATAGACTTAGTTCGCAGATGAAATATTATTAAGAATCCTTCTCTCCAGCTATTTCCTTCTATGCGATCGCATCCAAGCCCCTGCGATCGCATAGCACAAAATTCCCAGGCCTCCAAAATGGCCTATGTGAACGCGACCCTCATACTGTGATCGCATAGCTTCACTCGCCAGACCTATGCGATTGCACTTACACAGATGCGAATGCAATGCACAAAACCCTAGGGGCCTCAATTACACTTATGTGATTGCAACATCACCCTTGCAACCGCATTGAACAAAAATGCCCTGCCCTCGTAAAGCTCTACGCGATCACAATAGCACTTATGCGATCAAAATGAACAAAATACCTGCAACTGAAACCTGCAATTTGTGCTATCCTCTAAGGTACAAAACGGTCTGATTGACCATCCGAAACTCACCCGAGGCCCCCGGTACCTCAACCAAAAGTGTCAAACCAACCTAAAACATCACACAAACATGTTTCAATCATAAAAACACATCCAACAACACAAGAATCATCAAATTACATCGGATTCAAGCCTAAGTTAAACTAAAACTTCTGAAACTTGCATTTGATCAAAAACCCGACCTAAACACCTCCGAATCAACTGAAATTTTGCACACACATCCAAAATCACCTAAATAATCTATTGCAACTCTTGGAATTCCATTCCGACTCTCGGATCAAGATTTCACCTATCAACCGAATATCGCCAGAATGCTAACTTAGCCAATTCAAGCCTAATTCTACACCGAGCCTTCAAAATTATTCTGATTGCTCTGCTAAGCCTTAGATCATCTCCCGAAGCTAACCGAATTATCAAAAATTCATTCTGAGCCCTCTAACGCACAAGTCAACCTCCGGTTGACTTTTCCAAACCAACCCTTCCTTAAAGAGACTAATTGTCTCATGTCCAACTAAACTCTATGCGAATTATTTCAAATACACCAAACACATAAAATGAAACATGTATAAGCATTTAACAGGGAAAACAGGACAGAAATACATGAGACGACTGGTCGGGTCGTCCCAATTGAAACCTGCAATAGAAATATAATTTGTTTAGCACGAGAAACTAAAGTATTTGCAAACATAAACAAATTGAAACATCATTGTGTAATACCTACTCTTTAAATCATATAGAAAAGTAAATTTAACATGATTAGCGTAAATACCATGCATAAATACGTGTGCAAATATTTACTTAACGTTGTCAACAGCCTATGACACAATAGAGATATCACGTTTTTAATTCACTTTTAACTAAATCAAAATTAAGGTAGAATTGCTAAAAACAAGGAGTTAAGAGTTGTCTCTGGGTTTTTAACTTAATCATATGTCAATTTCTTCTTCCAAATGCCATACCAAATAGCAATAGCAAAATGTGTAAAAATTCTATGAAGTCATAAGAGTTCAAGTTGTTCGTATCAGAAGTCAGGATGCTCATCTAGACTCAAATTGCAGTAACTTGTCTAGCTATAGGATCAAGATACAGTTATCACTCAACACAAGTATCAAGTGGCGCAGTGAACTTACACCTAATCTGTAAATTTTATGTTGTATTCTTAGGATTCATAACAATCTATCGAAGTCATGCCAAAAGGCTAAAATTCTTCTTTCAATTGTCTATTTCAAAAAATTAGGAATTAATCTAATATCATTCAAGAGAGAAACCACATCTTTATCAAAAACTTGAATTTAATAAATTTAGTACATTCATATGAGAACTATGCAATCTCTCAAGGTAATGAACTTGATCATACTCACGACTAACTAAACTACTCGCGTTACAACAAAATTAGAAAGAGGAAAAGAATTCAAGGACAATACAGATAATATAATGAGAGTTACAAACGCCTGGAGAATATGGATAAGAATACTACAAGATACTTCAGTCACACATAGAATATTAGAGGTGGTGCCTATCTTCCACGCTACTTGAAAGCAAAAAATACATTAAAATAATCACATTAGATTAGCTAGCAAACCTGAAAAGGAAGGCAAAGTAAAATAGAATTGTTATATACCTGACCAAAATGTTTATGTTATCTAAATCAAAATTTAATTAGTTAAGATGGTTCTCCTGTTTTAGCAAATTTATATTCCAAGAAATGACTAACTAAAAAAGGATCACAGCCATGTCCTTGCTCAAGAACCCTTAACTACTTCATGTTGTTGTAAAAATGAAGAAATCCCTTGGAGTTTGTCGATTGATATAAACATGAATGTTTAATATAATCTAGAACTTTCAATGCCATATCCTTCACTTACCAACTCCAAATAAGCAAAAGTAATCAATTCTATTTTTGCCCTTAATAGAAGGGTTTGATGAATCATGAAGTCATGATCCCAAGAGCTCTGATTACAAGCACAGGGGAAATGTTAGTAACTTTTAATCTGAAAGTGTTATAAACTAAAGCAAAAGACAAGAACAATAGAGCAAGAACAATAGCAATAGAGAGAAGAGTAGAGAGAGTTCTTCTTATTGAGTTGAGAGGGGTGAATTACAATGGTAGAGAGCACCTCTATTTATAGGGAGGAGGAAGATCTTGCTACCAATAATAGGACTCTAAAATCTCTCTAATTAAGTACATTAAAGACATTCACCTTAAATAGAAGTGTAAGAATCTTCTATTTCATAACACTCCCCCTTGAATGTCTATTCAATGATGTGCCTCATAAAACCTTAAAACCAAAACCCAATGGGAAAAATTAAAGTAAGGGAAAAGAGTACACATGTTTGAATATGCGCCTATTGGTTGCCTCGTTAAAAACCTTGCAAGGAAAACCCAGTGGGAAAAAACCTTGTAAGGGAAAAAGAGTGCAACGCGCATTGACTCCCCCTAATGAGTACATCAATTTATATCCTTGAGCATTTGCATTCCAATCTTGTGCATCATCTTCAAAACGATCTTTGGTAGAGATTTGACAAATCAACCATATTGACTTGAATAAATATTCCGTACCTTGAAATCATCATTCTTGATAGATATGAACATCTTCATATATTGTCGTGGAATAACTCTTCAATATCTCCATAGATACATTCTCAATGCCATCATGCTTATAGTTATAGCAAGATACATATGTACACAAATTGTACTTAGGATGTGGTACTTCAGGACCAAGAATTGCATATGCTTCAAGCAACTTAAATCTTTCAAGTTAAGTCATGTAAGCCATATAATAAACTTTAGCTGCATATCAAGCTTTCATTAGTGATACTAAACAAATAAGATATCGAAAACTGACTATACATACCTTTGACTTTTATCTTTCAAGCATTTGAACTATAGGTTCAAAACTACATGTCTTTCATATGGAATCAATTCTTCTTGAATTGTATCTCTTCCATTTAGTTACTTTCTTTGGGTCAGTAAATGCGTAAAGCATGCTTTGCAATATGTTGCAATTTGAATTATCCCTTTTATGAGCTTCAGGTTCATATCATGATATTCGGGGATATACATATACAAATGAGAATTCATCCCATGTAACACTTTCTCAAGTGTTTATCATGTCTCCCCCTCATGTTAGTAAAGCTAACATGTTTCCTCAACTTTGGAAAATCATCTTTGTGCATTATGTCAATATACACAGCACCTTAATAATAAGATGAAATTATTTGGTTCCTGACCCTGAACCACTTGTGAGGGGAGAATATACTCTCGTATACAACTTATATCAAACTGATATATATATAACTTAGTTCTCATAAGAGACAGTTTAGCTATTAAGTGGAAGCACTCAATAATTATCTTGCTAAACCAACTTTAATATAAACCAACTTATCAAGATGAACTGTCTTGAGTAGAGAATCTGGAAACTATGCTCGAAGTTAGATTACTGAGCGATTTACCTCGCAAGCACTGCCAGGCTGCGGGTTAATAACAATGGCGCATGTAACCATATCATAGATGCATCATATGTGGTATACATGGCAGGTGAATGGGCCCATATTCACCTTTGATATTTCCAGAATTTAGGGCTTCAACCCGAACTCTTTAGTTGGTCAGTTCATTAATGAGAACAAGTGATACAAGAGTATTCGTAAAGAACTTTCTAGTTCTTTAATATTCACCTATGTGAATTTGCACATCATACTTAAAATGAGATGGCCAACACGAATGTCAACTGAATAAATTATCAATATTGGTAAACTTCAAATTTACACCATGACATATGCACTTATCAATAAACTTCGGGTTTATTATGACATGGGTTTTATACCAATAGATATCCACTTTATTGTGGCATTCTTTCGTTTGTGTAGTACAAACTGGAGAACAAAGCGGGTAGCTTTTCATATACAAATTACCCCGCTACAAGTTGTAGTAATAGGAGAATCAAAGCCTTCCTTTATTTATAGTCTCAATATCATCAATCGTCTTCGCGTGTACTTTTGGAAACTGGATAAGTTTCTTTGAGACTTACTACAGCACAATACTCAATTGTGTTTCTCCAACATAGTAATAATTGGCTCTTCGAGAGCTCTCAATTAATTTTGTACTACCACAGACTGAGGTTCGAGATCCTCACATTCTTGCATTCCGTATTTTCAAGAGTCTCAGGCTCAATAGATTCTTCGTGAATCTCGGAATTAATCAAATCATGAGCGTCCTCATGTGATTCTTTCATAGTGTCATTTAGATCGTTCTTTTTCCTCTTTCTAGGATTTCGATCTTTGGAACCTAATGGTCTGCCACGCTTCTGGCGTGCATTTGACTCATTGGATATGACACTAGATATTTGTCCAATAGGGACTTCAATACGGATCGGAACATTTTTCGCGTGAATGTGGGATTTCGTTATCCTCTTCAAGTCCGTAAATGCGTCAGACATTTGATTTGCTATTCTTTGCAAATGGATAATCTTTTGTACCTCTTTCTTTCAAATAGAGGTATATGGATCAAGATGAGATAATGATACATTTTTCCACAAAATTTCCCATTTGGTTTCACCGACTTCTCCCCCTAATTTTGGGAAAAGTGTCTCATCAAATTGACAGTCTGCAAATAGTGCAGTGAACAAATCTCCTGTCAATGTTTCGAGGTAGCGAATAATGGAGGACGATTCATACTCAACATATATTCCTAACCTTCTTTGCAAACCCATTTTAGTGCGGGATGGCGGTGCTACAGGCACATATACTGCGCATCCAAAGCTTCTTAAATGGGATATATTGGGTTCATGACCCAAAACCAATTGCAATGGGGAATATTTGTGTCAATTCGTCAGTCAGAGACGAACTAGCATTGCTGCATGCAACATGGCGTGACCCCAAACCGAAGTGGGCAGCCGACGAACTAGCATTGCTTCATGCAAAATGGCATGACCCCAAACCGAAGTGGGCAGCCGACAAACTAGTATTGTTGCATGCAAAATGGCGTGAACCCAAGTCGAAGCGGGCAGCCGACAAACTAGCATTGTTGCATTCAAAATGGCGTGAACCCAAACCGAAATGGGCAGCCTCGTTTTCATGAAGAATTCAAGATTATTCTCATCTATTGTCTCAATATGATATCCATTTTGAATGATATCTTTAAAACTCAACAAGTTCCTTTTAGACTTGGAGGAGAACACTTTGATTGATATCATTAAAACTCAACAAGTCCTTCTTAGACTTGGAGGAGAACATTGCATTCTCTATGATTAACGTCATGCCTTTGGGCAGAGTTACAATTGCTCTTCCGGAGCCTTCAATCAATTTACTACTTCCATAGATTGTAGTAATGTTTGCCTTACACAATTACTCTTCTTTTCTTTGAGTATTGTATGTGTAGTACATGAATCAACTAGGCAAATACTTTTACAATTGGACGTTGGTCCAAGTTCGCTTTGTGAGATATCCATATTTGCTATCCCATAGTTTAACATACAAAAGAAATACACGAACATAAGAATAAACAAGTTCAATTCTTTTTGTGTCACATAATGTTTTCAAAATCTGCTGCTAACAGTTGACTAACAAAATCAGATATGTTATCCATAATCAATTCCTTTGCAGTTTGAAAATTTCTGCGTTTTTCATAAGACAATCGATTATTAAATACACACAATCGATTGTTTGAACATAGACAATCGATTGTTAGACATACACAATCGATTATTTGTTATTTTTGAAAAACTTTCAGATCACTGTTTAAGACAATCGATTGTTAAACATAGACAATCGATTGTGGATGATTTTTGAAAAGTTCCAGATTACACTGCCTAACGACAATCGATTGTTAGATATAGACAATCGATTGTGGGTGATTTTTGAAAAATTCTACCTCTGTTTCAAGACAATCGATTGTTAGACAAAGACAATCGATTGTTGGCTATTTTTGAAAAATTCCAGTAACACTGTTTCAAGACAATCGATTGTTAGCCAAAGACAATCGATTGTTGATCAATTGTTTTTCAACTTTAATGCGAAAATAGTTGATAATCGACTAGTTTTTCAGGCTAGTCGATTACCCCCACTGGAAAATAAAAGTTTTATTGATATTTGAGCATATTGAAGATATTCTAAAGAACTACTGCTAACATTGCATCATGAACTAGCTAATACGAGCTAATACTGATGACTATTAGATTATTCACTAACTAATACAAATAAGTAGAACAAAATCAAATAACTCCATCTTCTTTTATCACGGATCCATCGCCGATTAGGTGGTCTATTTTTCCATCGGGTTGCTCAAAGAAGTCTGCCACATCCAGGTGGGTGATATCCTCATTGTCGTCATAGACAAAATTTGTTTCAGGGCCTTTTCTCTTTCGAGATGCTTGATAAAGGTCAACCAAGTGTCTTGGTATACGGCAAATCCTAGACCAGTGCCCATTTCCACCGCAACGATAACATATAGTTTCTGAACTATTTGCCTTAGGATCTTCTGGACCCCGTTTCTGCTTTCGGTGGTTATCTCTCTTTGGGGGGTGACGGACTTCTTTGGAATTTCTTCCTTGTCCACGTCCTTGGCTTTGACCCCGTTTATGACTGTGATCATGGTCCCTTTTATGTTTGGCATAATGCGAGTGCACCATATCTGCTTCAGGCAGTGGTGTAGACCCAGTTGGTCTATTTTCGTGATTTCTCATGAGCAGATCATTATTTCGCTCAGCCACTAGTAAGAGAGAAATCAGTTCAGAGTACTTCGTAAAGCCTTTCTCTCGGTACTGTTGCTGCAGTACCATATTGGAGGCATGAAACGTTGTAAACGTTTTCTCAAGCATATCGTAATCGGAGATGTTATCTCCACATAGCTTCAGTTTAGAAGTAATTCTGAACATAGCAAAATTATATTCAGAAACGGACTTAAAGTCCTGTAGCCTCAGATGGGCCCAATCATATCGTGCTTGTGGCAGAGTGACCAACTTCAGGTTGTCATATCTCTCCTTTAAACTGTTCCACAAAACGAGTGGATCCTTGACGGTGATATATTCAATCTTCAAACCTTCGTCAAGGTGGTGGCGCAAGAAAATCAAGGCCTTCGCACAATCTTGGGTGGATGCTTTTTCTTTATCTTTGAGGGTGTCTCCGAGACCCATAGCATCTAGGTGGATTTCAGCATCCAACACCCATGTCATATAGTTCTTGCCCGAAATTTCAAGGGCAACGAACTTTCTTTTCATAATGTCAGACATACTCGAAAATTAAATTAGGAAGAGGGAAAATACCTTGGATTTTCGAGAATGGTACTTGAGACGGTAGAGTTTCGTGCTGATAACGTGTTATAAACTAAAGCAAAAGACAAGAACAATAGAGCAAGAACAATAGTAATAGAGAGAAGAGTAGAGAGAGTTCTTCTTATTGAGTTGAGAGGGGTGAATTACAATGGTAGAGAGCACCTCTATTTATAGGGAGGAGGAAGATCTTGCTACCAATAATAGGACTCTAAAATCTCTCTAATTAAGTACATTAAAGACATTCACCTTAAATAGAAGTGTAAGAATCTTCTATTTCATAACAGAAAGTCAATTATTAAAGGAGTCGAGCCAGTATTATCAAACATTAAAAAGATTTACAGTCTATTCATGGTAGGACCAACAAATTAATAGTAAAATGACACGTGTGGTAGAGTCAACCTTCCATACAGATACCACTAAACACCCTCAGGTCAAAGGCTCCAAAGTGGCAATGCCAAGCCTATAGCAGAACCAGAAAAGAGAATTATTATAATATAAAAAAAGAATTATACTTAAACATGTTCTTCGAATTTTGAAAGATAAAAATGGAATGAAGACAAAAATTACAGAGGGCACATCATCACTTCAAGAAGTATAGTTTTGGAAATTAAATATCATATTAAGGGTATTGGATTCTGAAGTCATTTAGAAGAACACATAAAAAAGAACTTAATAACTAACAGGAATTAATACCAAGTGCTTTATCTTCTAATTGCATTAAGTGTATTTTAGTATTATAGGTTTAGGTTTATCAGAGTAACATATTTTGTTTAAATAAGCACTCCAGAGAAGAATTGTCAAAAGAAATATAACATAAAAATGATCTTCCAAGTAACTTCTATGGTGCTTCGTACTTTGAGACTATCAAAAAATGTATGATAGACTAATGATTCTTCGGTCAGGAATAGATCTAATGAATGAAAGTAATAAATTTGAAACACGAATATTGCATCAAGAGATGTACTTCATCTCAAAATTCAGCCTTCATCCCTTGAAAATGAGGTAATATATCTATCATACTTTTCCAATTAGTTGGGATGATGGGTCAAGCACCAACCAGCTCCCCGAGCTAGCAGAGAGGTAATAGAGTTAGTAGCCCTATCACCTTGCAAGGATAAGATATTGTGTGAAATCTCCTGGATGGATATTAGATATTAGATGTAAAATCAGAACATGAAAATATAATGTTTAACCAAATAGAAGTGCCAATAAGCCCACTTTGATCAAGAAATACAACAACAACAACCCAGTATAATCCCACTTAGTAGGATCTGGGGAGGGTAGTGTGTACGCAGACCTTACCCCTACCCTTGGATAGAGAGGCTGTTTCCAAATAGACCCCCGGCATCCTTCCCTCCAAGAACTTCCCACCTTGCTCTTGGGGAGACTCGAACTCACAACCTCTCGGTTGGAAGTGGGGGTTGCTTACCATTAGAGCAACCCCTCTTGATCAAGAAATACAATGAATCATAATAACATGTGAGAAATAAGACAATCACAAAAAGTAATGCAAATACAACCCAACAGCATATGCTTCTACTTGGAAAACTACCCAGAAAATAGTGTCACTAGTGTTTTCTAGGTGAACAAAGCGACAATTCTCAATAGATAAAAATTGTTTTGCTATTTTCAAAATTCCTTTTTTAGGAATATTCTAGAGCAATGGATGAATACGTAAAATAGAAGGGTTGATCTATTTTACCTCAGACATGAGAAAAACACTATGAAGTAGATCGATATTTTGATCATGGAGGTGTTCTTTTAAGTTTATTAGCCATGTTCAGTATATAAAATATAATTTATGTATATCAATTTATATATAACAACAGTCTCTTAGAGAATGAGGTACTAAGTAGGGGTGTACAAAGGAAACCGACAAATCGCACCAACCCGATAATCTGAGTCAAGCCGAGAAAAAAAACCCGACCATGGTTTGGTTTGATTTGGCTTGGTTTTGGAAAAAAAACCCAACCATAATTGGTTTGGTTTGGTTTCAACTAAAGAAAGTCAAACTGAAACCAAACCAACCCGACATTAAATATATAGAACTTTTAGATATATTTAATATATAAATATACTTATTGTGATGTAATTTATAAATATTTCTTAAAAATTCATAATTTTATATTTTAAGGTATTATTTCAAGGTTGGACTTAGAACTTTTTGAATGTTCCAATAAGTTTTATAGCCATTAACATTAGTAAATTAAATAATGCTAACAAAAGCCAAACTAAAACCAAAATCAAATCAATATTAATGCTAACAAAAGACATTCAATTCAATACTATGAACGAGAATGTATTGAATATCTATTTTTTTGTTTTGCAATAATTTAGATAAATGCACAACCTATTTTTATTTTTCTTTAGCGCTTAGTCATGTAATTAATATGTCCTTATTAGTCTACTTATTTTAGCATGACTTAGTATTTTTAGATTATTTTTATTTTTATTGGGGTTTTCTTTGGTAATTAAAATTTTATTAATCACCAAAGATCTTGCTTTACAATGCCATAGTCCAGCTTATACTCACCTGACTATCTAATCTTATCCAATACTAACTACCCATCTTATACTCAGCTGACAATATTTTTTATTGTGGTTTTTTAATTAGCAATATTGATATTACACAATTTTATTGTCTTTATTGTTGAATATTTTAGGATAATGCCATGACACATCTCATATTTTGTATTATTTTCTTGGAAAATACTTTATATAGTTGTATCTTACTAGGATTAAAGAAATATTTTGAGCATAATTTATATGCTTTGTTCTATGAAGGTTTTATTGGAAAAATTTAGAAAAAACCCGAACAACCCGAAAATCCGAGAAAACCCGAAAAAATTTGAGAGCAAAAGCCCCGAGTTTTATTGGTTTGGTTTGGTATTTAAATTTAATAACCCGACACAATTGATTTGATTTGATAATTGTAAAATCGGAACCAACCCGATTTATGTACACCCCTAATACTAAGTATTCTCACTCATTTTATTATACTGATGTTGTTGACCGTGCTGCCAAATTTATTTGAGACTTGATTATTTCCATACCAGAAAAAGTGGTTCTTTATGTCTTGCCAATTCATTGAATTATTTTCTTCCATTATATAGTTAAACAACAAACTACAAAAGCAACTATGGTATAAATATTTCTTAACATATCGTCATGATTTCTCAAATGAGAAGAAGAAAAAAAGAAGGGCAAATTTTAAAAGATAAGTGGGAAGAATAAAATAATTTTTATTATATTAATTGGTAATCTATATGCAATGCTCTACCGGCAGATCATTTAACAAGATCATAAAGAAAAAGATTCGACTATATTAGAAGTTATTTATAATCTCGTGCAAGGAGCATGTTCACCTTACAAATACTTTAACCAGTCACAATTATGAAATATGAATATGCTAAAGATGCACCTATTTATCCTTTTTTTATATGTGCATGTTCAATTCAGATTTAACTAAAGATATGTGTGTACACAACCCAGCAAAGATAACTATCCGACAAACGGGTCGAATAAAGAAAGAAAAAAATGAGAAAAAATTCATCAGAACTCAGTAACATAACAAAGAGCGGAGAAAACTGGAAAAAAAGGAGAAACTTTGAAAATGAACCCCCAACATAGTAGTAAAACAAATAATTTTAGAAGAAGGGAGAGAGACAGCAATACCAATTTTCTAGTTATGAAGCTTGAAGATCAATAGCGACCAAAATGTAAAGTTAGAAAGAGACAAAGTTCATGAAATAACTGAACAGAGAAAAGGAAGCGCAGAACAATTGAGAAATGACACTTTGAAGTAGCAATGCTTAAAGAGAATTGCAAGCAATGAAAGAGAGAGAGGATTAGAATGTGAAGAGATTGAGAATTGCAGAGAGTCATACTCTGATCTTGTCTATATCTAAATAGGTACACATGGTTTGGTAAAGAAAATCCAAAGTACGCGTGTTTCTCCCCCAATCATATAGATCGAAATATATAGTACAATTCACATATTTTTGATATACTTAAGCAATGCAGTGTTCCAGTGTTCGTTCTCTTGAACTCTCATTTTTAAATATTAGTAAATTTGTTCAATTGTCTCCTGCTCATTCAAAATCTATTGCAAAACTATTGCAAGAAATAGATTTAACAGGGGAAGAAGAGAAGTTAACAGAGACGAAAGAACTTACCTGGAGAAGAATAGACGGAGACTAGGCAGAAGTTTGACGCAACAGTATTTAGGGCTTTCTACGGTAGAAGTTACGGAATCTTTTGATTTAAGGAAATATGTTTTCCTAAACCTTTTCTAATTGTAGGGAACTATGATTTTGGTCAAAAAAATTTGGAGAGAAATATATTCTCTTTTTGTGCCGAGGGAGTAGATTAAAGCAATAAAAAAAATTAATTCAATTCGTAATTTTAGCGGCAATATTATTTTTATTATCGGTAAAAAGATATCTTTTACTGGCTAATGGTTATTTGCCGCTAAGTTTTCAGCTTAAAGAACTTATTAGCAAAAATTACCTTATTGCCATTAAATAATTGTCGCTGAAGGTCTTTTTTGTAGTAGTGCCCGTAGTTTTGAAACCCACACCGAAAAACTTCTCATTGGCAATTGAATCAATAGGCTTAGTGATGCCCTGCAAAGATATCCCGAGCCCCTTTATTGGCTTGTACCATGGCTAATCATTTGAGTGAAGACCATGACCGAGGCATTAGACAATCATGGTTGAGGCAATAGGTCCTTCTTTACATTGGCCGGCGACCACAATCTCGAAGCTCTGGTATACAATATGATTGTGTCTTCCCTAGCTTCAAGGCACGGGACTAAAGTGTACCCGTAGATGTACTGCTCGTCCTCTCAATGGACAACAATTTTTTATTTTCATAAGAGGAATTTTGACAATCTTTCATATCACGCTCAAGGAGCCTACTTTAGCACATACAGAGCTTTGTCCAATTTGAGCACATATTCATGGTGCTCGTGACATTCAAACCCAGGGGGTTGCTTCACATAGACTTCTTCCTTAAGCAGTACATTCAAAAATGCATTTTTTACATCCATTTGAAATAGAGTGAATACCATATGATAAGCAAAGGCGATCATAATTCTGATGGCTTCCACGCGAGACACTGGAGCAAATGATTCATCATAGTCAATCTCGTCCTCCTGATTGTGACCACTAGTGTAGTCTTGTTCCTTATGGTAATTTCATGTTTATCGAGCTTGTTTCTAAATACCTACCTGGTTCCTATAATGGTTCAATATGGGGGTCTGGGTACAAGGTGCCACAGACTATTTCTCTCAAACTGATGTAGCTCATATTGCATGATTGTAATCCAATCTGCATCTTTCAAGGCTTCCTTGATGTTCTTGGGTTCTATATGTGAGAGAAATCCTGAGAAGGCAAGTGAATTCCTAGCTGTTAACCTGGTTTGAACTCCGGAATCTAGAGGAGTGATTATGTATTCTACAGGGTGAGAGCTTTGATGTCTCCTGTTAGATATTTAGGGTTCATTCTCAGAGGAAGAAGGTATGTTTGGCAGATTCTCCTCTATCCTTCTCTCAGATGTCAGTGGAGTTCCCTGAACTGCATCAACCATTCTTTCTTCAGCTTCAGTGATTGTAATTGAAGTACTTGGTTCTGGTGATGATGAGGCAGCATTGTCTTCATTTGGCTCCTTCACTTGACACATCATGTCTGCTTTTTCATTTGTCATGTTAATGACTTCCCCAGGAACAAGTAAAGGTTCTCCATCTTGATCTTCCTCAGCACTCTTCTCAAATGATGGATGTGATTCATCAAAAATAACATGGACACTTTCTTTAACATATTGAGTCCGCTTGTTATATATCTTGTATGCCTAGCTTTGAGAGAGTATCCAAGAAATATCCATTCGTCACTTTTGACATCGAACATACCAAGCTGTTCATTTCCATTGTAGAGAACATAGCATTTGCATCCAAATATTATTAGGTGAGTCAAAACCATTCAACAATTCATACGGGGTCTTGTTCAGAAGTGATCTGATCATGCACCTATTCACTAAGTAGCAGGCAGTGTTGACACCTTCATCCCAGAAGTTCTTTGCAAGTCCACTATCAATCAACATTGTTCTGCCATTTTAGAGTTTTGTTCTTTCTTTTTACTATTCCATTTTGCTGTGGAGTTCTGGGAGCTGGGAAGTTGTGAGTGATGCCATTTTCAATGCATAATTGATCAAATTTGACATTGTCAAATTTTGTCCCATGATCTAATATAATGCATACAACTCTAGACTCCATCTTCACCCGAGTTCTCTTCACAAAGGCCACAAATACTTCAATAGTTTCATCTTTTATTCCAAATATTTGTGGCCTTTTACTTACTACTTACTCAGACAATACCGGCTTGAACAAGGAAAGCGGTCCTTTACCTTCTCTATTTCCTTCCCGTAATCGAACCCGGTAATAAGATTTGAACATGGATTCACTCCCATCGACTGGATCTTTCACAGAGACCAAGAACAAGGACCGAGAGTAATAGGGAATTCGGGATAAAGAGTATATATACTAGATCGATGAAGAATCTCTCTAAAATCTGCTCTTTGATCAGTGATTCACCGGCCACTAGATCCAGGAATCCCACCTTATTCTCAAACCTGGTAGCTCGGTTGATTGGCACTCCTGTAGGCTCATCTTGCATACAAATTCTGGGGGTCCCAAGTCCTGCATCCACCAAGAACATTTCTTCCCTTAAGCGTAAAACTTCAGATTGTAAGGCGTTTCCACTACATAAGAAAAAACTGGAATTAGATCTTGGAAATGATCGACTCAAATAGATGCTCATCATAACCTAATACTAGGTCATTTGATTTCAGACTAAGGGGTGGAAACAACCCTTCGCTTACTAATTAATGCGTCAAGAGCCACAATGTCTAGGTCTTCTTCATCACTGGATCACATTTCAGGTTCTTTGAATTTCCGGAGGCACAAAGTCGAATGCAGGCACAACACTATCCTAGGAATGAGAGCCCTGACCAGGGTCCTCTAGATAGGGATCAGGTTCCCCATGTGATACTCCAGTATTATTTTGTATTGCGATAATGGCCCCTTCTTCCTCCACACTATGTGTCTTATTTTTCCGGAAAGTAATTCCATGCAATACTCCATCAGCGGATACTGCTAACACAGTTATGACATCTTTCTCTTCCTCATCTGGTGCTTCTACAACCATGGAATCGGTGGCAACGATGGCAGAACCCTCTGCGAACTCAGTATTTTGACCTTGTTCTTCACATAGGGTTTGGCTGTGGGAACATCAGGCGATGGTGAGAACGAAATAGCAGTTTCAAGGGTTTCTGAGTTGCAAAGAGTTTGGGAAATTGGGGAAGGTGTAACTGCAGTAGTAGGAGTGATAGAGGGTGAGGAAGGCTCAGTGAAAATGAGGGGTTCCATTGATGGGTTAGTGGTAGTTACAGCCGAGCCATAGAGATCGGAAGTTTTCTCAACCATTGAAATGAGTGGTGTGACGATCCTTCCCTTTTGGGTGAATCTAGAGTAGGGCTTATGGTTAAGAATAGAAAAATATAGGGTTTTTTAAAAGGAGAGAATAATTATGAAGGGAGAGAAATAGGCATCGGTTTTGAAATGGCTATTGGGCGTAGAGAATTGCAATGTTTCAGAGGGAGATGGAACATTTTGAATTGAAGGGAAGTGAGGATCTAAAAAGTTGATGACATGGCAGTTGTATTTTATACCCTTTTTAAGACGTGTATTAAAAGGATGCACTGAACTACTAACCTTTAGTACAAGAACTAGTTCTTGTAAAAAAATTCTTATTTTCTTCTTTCTTTAAAACAAAAAAGAATTAGTCCCTTTAATCAGTCATGCACTCATCTATCGCCTCTATGCTCATCATGCGTGTTTACTTGCAATGGTATTGAAGTGAGTTAGACAAGTCCAGAAAACACTTTGAGCTAGTTATTTCTTAAGGATACAAGCCAAGTAAAAAAGCTTCTTAATTTGGCTTCAATAGTCCAAGCTTTACTCTGTTTCTATCGAACTTTTCCCTACTTAGTGCATTGGTGAAAATGTCTACAATTTGATCTTCTGTGCTTCAGAACTTCATACATATCAACCCTTTCTCCACATTACCTTTCATAAAAAGATGCCTTACATCAATATGTTTTGATCTTTTATGTTCAACCGGATTCTTGACAATGTTAGAGTGAACTTGGTTGTCACGTAGTAAGGGAAATCTTAGTGAGTATCCCAGAATCCTCCAGTTGCTACTTGATCTATAGAAGTTGATCACAACAGGATGCTAAAACTACATATTTAGCTACATCTCTTGACACAACCACATAATTCTACTTCCGTGTTCCCCAAGAGATAAGACATGAACCTAAGAAGTGAGCCATTCTAAAGGAGTTTTTTCTGCCAACAAGGTAACCTACATAGTCTGATCTACATATCCAATCAGATTAAAACTGTCACCTGATGGATAATACAACACCAAGTCCTATGTTCCCTTGAGATATCTCAGTATTCTTTTGGCAGCCTTCAAGTGAGATTCTTGGGATTTGATTGGAACCTTGCACAAAACCCAATGCTAAAAACAATATCAGGTTGACTGGTAGTGAGATAGAGGAGAGACCCAATAATGCCTCTATACATTTTTTGATTTACAGGAGATCCAGTTTAACCCATGTCCAGTCTAGTGGAGTTCCCTGAACTGCATTAACCACTTTTTCTTCAGCTTAAATGGTTGTGATTGACGTCTTTGGTTCTGTTGATGATGAGGTAGTGTTGTCTTCATTTGGATCCTTCACTTGACTCATCATATCAGCGTTTCTGTTTGTCATGTTATGACTTCACCAGGAACAAATAAGGTATCTCCATCTTGATCTTCCTCATCACTCTTCTCAAATGATGGATGTGATTATCAAAAATAACATGGACGCTTTCCTCAACACATTGAGTCTGCGTGTTACATATCTTGTCGGCCTTGCTCTGAGAAGAGTAACCAAGAAATATTTCTTCGTCACTCTTGGCATCGAACTTACCAAGTTGACCCTTTCCATTGTTGAGAACATATCATGCATCCAAATGTTCTTAGGTGAGTTAGTTTGGGTTTTTTTCCATTCAACAATTCATACGGGGTCTTGTTAAGAAGTGATTTGATCATGCACCTATTCATTAAGTAGCAGGTAGTGCTGACGGTTTCTCTCTAAAAGTTCTTTGCAATTCCACTATCAATTAGCATTATTCTTGTCACTTCTTCTAGAGTTCTGTTCTTCCTTTCTACTACTCCATTTAGGAGGGGAGTTCTGGGAGCTGAGAAGTTGTGAGTGATACAATTTTCATTACAGAATTCATCAATTGTGAAATTGTCAAATTCTGTCCCATGATCTGATCTAATGCCTACAACTCTAGACTCCATCTTCACCTAGATTTTCTTCACAAAGGCCACAAAGACTTCAACAGTTTCGTCTTTTGATATGAGAAACAGAGTCCATATGAATCTGGAATAATCATCCATAATTATGAAAATGTATCTGTTTCCTCCTCTGATTTGCACCCTCATAGGTCCACACAGATCCATATGTAGAAGCTCAAGTGGCTTTGAGGTATTCACATCTATTTTAGACATAAAGGAGGACTTCACAAGTTTTCCTCTAGCAGAGGCATCACAGACTTTTTGCATCTTGAATTGTGACATAGGCAGACCATGGAACATGTCCTTCTGAATTAGTTTTTTTAGAAGGGAAAAGTGTGCATGTCACAGTTTTCGGTGCCACAGTTCAGCATCATCGCCAACAACTTTTAGACAACTCAGATCACCACTCTGTAAAGACTCAAAATCAACAACATAGATGTTTCTGTATCTTTTGTCCACCAATACTATTTCACCAGCCACAAGGTCAGTGACTGTACATATTTTGGATAATAATTCAACTTTTTTTCCTTTATCACAGATTTGAAAAACACTCAAGAGATTGTACTTAAGCCCATTGACATAGTACACATTTTCAATAGAATGAGTGAGTGACTTTCCAACTTTTCCAACTCCAAAAATATACCCCTTTTTGCCGTTGCCAAATGATACACTCCCTCCTTGCAGGGCTTTTAGTGAAAGAAAGTATGTGGTGTTCTCAATCATGTGTTTCGAAAATCCACTATCCATGAACCATTGTTGACCGCTTCCCTTCATTGTTCCCTGCACAAGAGATTAGGAGTTAGTTTTAGGAACCCAAGCAAGTTTGGGTCCCTTGTAGTAACCAAGAGGATGAATAAGAGCTCTCTTAGTTCAGGCAGGTAATGTGCATTTTTTGTGAGTGGAACCCGGTCCCTCTTTTGTGGTCACGGTTTCACCACCCACTTTGTCTTTTTGTACTGATTGATTCTTGGCCTGGACATCTTCCTTGAAGTGCCTAGTGTTCCCACATTGGGTGCGAGGCCAGTTATCAGATGTAGTGGCGCTCTTAGGGTTGGGAGGAGTTTTCTCCCTTGGGAACCCTGCTTCTCGCCTTTTTCACTGTCATTAGTGAGCAAGGCAATGGTAGCTTCTAAGGACCATGTCCACTTTAGAGACCTTTCAAGATCATTCATTACTTTTTCTTGATTGGCTTGGAGGAGCTCATTTTTCTCAATTTCAGCACACATCCCACATCTTAAAGCTTTCACCTCATCTTCAAGCCTAAGATATTCCTCACTATCTCTTTTCCTCTTTCAAAGCTTTCAGGTTTTGACTTAGTCAATAACTTTACTATTATTCCCTCTAGTCTGCAGTTTTTGCCAACATATCACTTTTTTTCTTTTCTAAGAGTTCCAATGGTTTTCTTTTGATCAGTAACCGCAGCCACTAAGTCTTCTTTAGTATGTTCAGATTCTTTAGTTCTAAGAACAAGGAATCCATATCCTCCACAAGACTACAAAAGGCAGTAATTAAAACATCAGCTAAACATATGAGTTTTTTTAGAATAGGATTTTAGATTTTTTTGAAATATCCCTAAAGTTTAGCTCTTCATTGCCATTATCTTCATCATTATCTTATTGAGCCATTAACGCAAGCGTTGAGTCATATCTAATATCCTCGCCTTCAACTGCTATCACAGAACTATCACCAGTATTAGGTTTACTTGTTTTACTTGTGTAGTTCCGTCATAAGTTGTTTGCAAAGCCTCCCATATTTCCTTGGCAGTATTGCAGGTAGAGATTCTGTCGTACTCTTTAGGTCCCTAACTATATACTAGAATTTTCTTGGCACGAAAATTCTTCTCCAGCATTTTCTTATTTGCTTCAGTGTATTCTTTGCTAGGTTTTTTTTATTGAAAATGTAAATTCATCTAGTACCTTGATTGGAACAAACGGACCATCGCAAATGACATCCTATAGCTCACAATCATCAGCCATGATGAAATTGTGAATTCTAGCTTTCCACCACCAATATCACCTTCCATCAAAATTGGGTGGGTGGTATAGTGGAGCCGCCATGAGGATACTTCCTAGGTGTTAGCCTGATAGGAAGAACCTTCTTGATACCAATTCTTAGTTTATATGGATCCACCAAATCGTAGAGTACCTAGTCCTCTACAAGATTATGCTGAGAGCACTTAGTAAATCAGTAAGTAAATGAGGTAGAGGATTTTTACGTAGAAAAATCCCGCACAGGGGGATCAAAAAACCACGACCTACCTTATAGGATTCTAACTTCACTAACTTTTAATCTTACCTATTACGAGTCACTTTACAATACTCCCTGTTGCAAAGAATTTACTCAACTAACTTGTGGTACCTTTACCACAAGCCACTTTGTGATTATACTTGTTACAAAGGCTTTTTCTAACTTGTGATGCTATCACCACAAGCTCCTTTGTAATTCTACGGTTATAAAGACTTTTTCTTATGACTATATCTAGTCACAACATAAACTCAACGAGTTTACGTATTTACAAGAGGATTTCTAATCAGTATGTTTCTAGATAAATGATTTAGGATATATAGTAAGTACAATAACAAGGTTACAACTCAACTAGGACAGCGACAATCAATCTTTTAGGAATTGGTCCGTAGTGACGTTCAATCTTGTTCTTAAAGCTTGTAAGGATGATTTTTCTATTTTTACAAGAGGCTTGAATGAGAAACAGAAACCTTCCAGTGAAATTTTTGTATAAAGATCATTTGGTACATCTTGATCACATCACTTGAAATGATGTGAGTGCTTTGTTTGATTAGAGAATGAGTTGGCTGACAGTGTGGTGCAGTGCGGCAGAAACAATGTCGTCGGTCACTTTATTTCCAGTTGTATACCAATGACTTTGTACTGCTTTTGAGGAAACTACACGAGCATCATGTCCTTGTTTGGTTACTAGCTCCTGAAGTTGTAGCAGTTCATCTTTAGCTGAAATCCATTAAAGTTCGCAGCAATCCAAGTAGGTCAGTTTCCCTATTTGGTTCTTAACAGTAAGTTATTTAGATCATCAAAAGATCAGGCAAGAGTATTTAAGATCTATCATGAGGCCTTTTGGCAGGCCTTTCATGGGACTCGGGCTCTGGATCATCATCAACGCGAGACCTTTTCTCAAACCATATAGCATAACCTATGTCCACCTCACCCCTCGCGGATACGGCACCTCGGTATCATCTTTCAAGTACCAGCATCTATTCTAAATTTGTTGGATTAAAGTATCGGGGAGCAGAGCTTCTGGGTGTTGCTCAATGACTTGGACACTCAAATCTTCATCTTCGTGCACCACTTTGTACCTTCCCAGCTGTCTTAGAAATCTGTGCAGTGCATATGGTTGGACGCTTCTCAAACCCATTAACAACAAATAAATTTTTGAAGCTGTCATGTGGATCACTTCCCACACCTAGAGCTATCCCAAAGTCCATTCAATTTGACTCTCTTCAAATATCTTAGATGGGATACCCATGCTTCAACCCCTTTCGGAGAATTTTAATCTTTTACCCTTTCCTCGTAACTCTCGATGAAGTTGTTCTTGTTTGGGCTATAACTCATGAATTTTGGGTGATGGCGGAGATGCTCAATCAAACATATTTGCAACCGAATATTGCACCCTTCGTAGAACATTGCCCCGGATTTACTCAATGTCAATGTTCGATAAACGTCTGATAATATAATTGGAGCAAGCGTGTGATCCTCTTTGGTAGTGAGAACTTGCGCAGTTCTGGCCACGCGGATATCAATTGTTCGTTATTCATTTGGGAAGACCATAATTCCCAAAAACGCCACCATGAAGCAAAGCAATGATGAATTTGCCATTTGTTCTTGTTGTTTAATCCCCTTTTATATATTTAAAACCTAGTTGAGTGCCCAAACCTGGAATACAGGAAGTAAAAGGAACAACATCCTTTGTTTACATTATTTTTCCTCATTTGTTTACTGATCTTCAGGAGATCAAAGAGTCGATGCACAGGGAAAGACCTTGTGAATATAAGTTGATGATTTCTCAAGTCTCGGCCGGAACCAGAATATTTCGGCTATTTCGTCTAAAGTGCAAGTAAGCTAAAAATCCGAGAAATGGAAGACGTGGACGGGATCCCAGAAAGTTACTAAGGCCTTAATCAGATCATTCCGTGGTTTGACTTTCATAATATCTGTAAGAGCACCCAAATGTTCTGTTACTCAATCCTGGCCATCTTTATCTAAGTCGTACCACCACATATGGAGCTGTAGTGAAGTCTGATCTACAACCGTTAATAATGGATTCTGGACAGTGTGCATTTTTTACCTGTAGATGTTTAGGGTTAGGGTTGACTCTAATTCAAAAGACAAACGAGTGGACTCTTTTCTCAAATCAAGTTTTCAATTTTTCTACGGAAAAATCAAAGGAGGGTGGTTATTTGTGCAATATTAGGACATGTCTAAGTCATCCTACGAAATAAATATATTTGCCACATTTCTGATTCTCATTAGGCGGTATTAGTTTGGCATCGAATTTTGGAGATATGAGTTCAACTTTATTGAAAAAGGAGGCACGCGGAAGTAAACAGCCTATTACACTCCTTCGCTCTAATGATTGCTTCGTATACAATGCTTCTTATCCAGCGTATTGAACTCGTTTATTCCACTCGCTACCTAACTCTAAGAGCAACTCCTCTTTTTAGAATTGTTGAAGAAACTACTAACTCTAACTATCTAACTATAGGATCGGGGTCGATCTCACTTACCCTTGCTTCACCACACCCAAGCCGGAGGCTAAGGAGAGCAGAATAAGGTGAAGGTGAAGAGCTTGGTTAAGACAATTAGAAAGGACAAAGTGGAGCAAAGTTTGGGTTCTATTTTTATGACAATCAGCTAATGAACCAATCAAATTAGTTGGCTAATATTCCAAATGATAGACCTAAACTGTACAATTATAAATTTACGTTGAGGTTTTAAACAATCCGAAAATATGAAGTGCACATGGGCCAAAGTGAGGCCCAAAACGTCTCCACTCTTCTGCAACAGTAGGCCTAATCATGAGTTGAGGCCAAATTCTTAAATGGAGTTCCATGTTGAGCCCAAATACATGCAGAATTTCAAGTCCTCTTTAAATTAGCTAAATAGCCCTATTTGGGCCAACTGCCCAGCCAATTAATCAACAAAGCTTCTCAATATAATTTTGCAAACATCAGAGATAATAAGCATAAATTACAAATTTTCTTAAACATTAATACATGAATATTTGAACTAAAATTACTCATAGCTGAAAGGAACAGAAGGAGTTAACTCTGTAGGAAAACAATTTAAAGGTAGAAGTCCTTTAAATGTAAGAAGGAAAGAGATTTTGTTTAGTTGATAAATGAAGAAATGGAGGTAGTTTGGAAGGTTTATTATATGTAGCTATATGGAGAGAGACTTTTGTAATTCTTCAACTTTTATTACACAAGAGATCACTTTGGTACACACTTGGGCTCACACTTTGCTTCACTCCTTTTGTACATCATACAAATGAGGAGGTCTTCCCCTATTTATAGGCATCAACCTCCATGTTCTACGACATTCTAGAATATTCCATATAAGTATCCTAAACAATATTCATATCTACCTATTCTCATATGTTCTAGAATATTCCACTACTCTAGAATATTCTCACATTCTCTACTATACATAAAAGAGTTTCTATCATCTTCTAGAATGTTCCAGAGAACTCCATAATATTCTCGAACCTTCTAGAACATTCTAGCTCATTCTAGACTATTTTAGAATAGTCTAGAATATTCTAGTAAATCTAGCTTTGGTTTAATTTATTGTTCACATTACCTCCCTTAAACCAGAACCTCGTAGGTGGTCATTCCTAATAACTTTTTCATCTTCAGAAAAGTCTCCATCTTCAATGCCTTGGTGAAAATATCTGCCACCTGTTCACCATTTCTGCAGTAGCCAATTCGGATCTCATTTTCTCGTACCATCTCTCGAATGAAATGATATTTGATATCAATGTGTTTGCTGCGACCATGAAGTACTGGATTCTTCGCCAACTCGATTGCTGATTGGTTGTCACATAATATCGTGGTTGGACCATCATGTTTGTGTTGAAGAAACCTGAGCATTCTTCTCAACCATACCGCCTGTGTAGCAGCATTTGATGCAGCAATGTACTCGGCTTCAGCAGTGGATAATGCTATCACTGGTTGTTTCTTTGAACTCCAAGAAAACACACCCGAACCTGTGAAGAATGCATAGCCGGAAGTACTTTTTCTCTCGATCCTATCACCAGCCCAATCACTGTCAGTGTATCCAAGAAGTTCAAGTGACTCACCTCTAAGATAGCAGATTCCATCTCCTTGAGTTCCTTTAATGTATCTCAAAATTCTCTTAGCCGCTTGTAAGTGTGATTGGCGTGGCTTTTCCATGAACCGGCTTATTACGCCAACACTGTAAGCAATGTTGGGTCTTGTTGAGGTCAAGTACCTCAAGCTTCCAACCAAGCTCTTAAAGTAGGATGGATTCACAAGATCACCTGTTCCATCCTTCGTCAGCCTCAATCTTTCTTCAGCTGGGGTCGCAATCGGAGTCGCACCATCCATCTTAAATTTCTTCAAAGTGTCTCCAGCATACTTTCTTTGAGATATGAAGATTCCCTTATCTGATTGAGAAACTTCAATCCCAAGAAAATATGACATAAGACCCAAATCAGTCATCTCAAACTGATGGATCATAGCCTCCCTGAAATCCGCCATCATCTTCTCATTATTTCCTGTGAAGATCAAATCATCCACATACAAAAAGACGATCATAACATCGCCAGCATTGGAAGTCTTCACATATAGTGTGTGCTCATAAGCACATCTTTGAAAACCGCTTTCAACGAAAAAAGTGTCGATGCGTGTGTACCACGCTCTTGGAGCCTGCTTCAAACCATATAGAGCTCTCTTTAACTTGTAGACCTTGTTTTCATTACCCCTTTTAACAAAGCCAGGGGGCTGCTCCACATAGACCTCTTCTTCAAGAACACCATTTAGGAAGGCTGACTTAACGTCCATTTGATAAATTCTCCAGTTATTTTGAGCAGCTAGAGAAATTATCAAACGAATTGTGTCTAGTCTAGCAACAGGAGCAAATACCTCGAAATAGTCAATTCCAAGTTTTTGCTTATAGCCTTTGACAACTAACCTTGCTTTGTATCTGTCGACTTCTCCCGTTGGTCTGTACTTTGTTTTGTATACCCACTTTACTCCAATGGGTTTCTTTCCTCTTGGAAGGTCGGTAAGCTCCCAAGTATCATTCTTCTCAATAGAATGGATTTCCTCCTCCATTGCTTTCACCCAACGTTCTTCTTCAATTGCATCCTTGAAATCCACAGGATCGCAATCTGAAAACAAGGCAAAGTTCAAAATATCTTCGTCAGTTAGAGTATCAACATCATTACCGACAACGTAATCCTCCAAATGAGCCGGTAGACGTCGTTGCCTCTGTGATCGACCATGCTGTATTGGTTGTATTTCTGAGGGAGACTGTTGTTGCGCAGGTTCATCATGCTCCTCGTCATCAAGATATGATGGTGCTGGAGGTTGAGATGGCTCAACTGCTTTTTTCTTCCAATCCCATGCTCCATGTTCATCAAAGGTGACATCTCTACTGACAATAACCTTTTTGCTGTCTGGATTATATAGCTTGTACCCTTTTGTCTGTCGACTGTAGCCAACAAATATGCTTTTTTCTGCTTTCTCGTCAAGCTCCTTTCGCAGTGGATCGGGTACGTGCGCATAGGCAAGACAACCAAATATTCGTAAATGAGAAATATTTGGTTTTCTACCTGTCCATACCTCATAAGGTGTTTTTCCATGGTTGCTTCTCGTAGGGCACCTGTTTAATATGTAAATTGCAGTAGAGACAGCTTCAGCCCAGAATTCTTTAGGCAGCTGTTTTGCTGCCAGCATTGACCGCACCATATCCATCACAGTCCTGTTCTTTCTTTCCGTAACTCCATTTTGTTGAGGAGTGTACCTTGCAGTCAACTGATGTTGAATCCCATGCTTCTTCAAATAATCATCGCACACAGTGTATTCTGTGCCTCGATCTGTTCTCAGAGTCTTTATAAAATGGCCACTTTGTTTTTCAACATATGTTTTGAAGCTTTTGAATGTGTCATAGGCTTCAGACTTATTTTTCAGAAAATACACCCATGCTTTTCTACTGAAATCATCAATAAAAGTAATGAAGTACTTACTTTCACCGAGCGAAGGAACTTCCACCGAGCACAAATCAGAATGTATCAGCTGCAATGAGTGTTTTGCTCTCCAAGCTTTGCCTTTGGGAAATGGCTCTCTATGCTTCTCCCCAAAATGCATGCTTCACACTGTCTTGGAGCAAAGTCAAGTGAAGGCAAACCTGACACCATCTTATTCTTCACAAGATATTGTAAACCGCCGAAATTAAAGTGGCCAAACCTCAAGTGCCATAACCAAGTATCATCAAGAGCAATTGAATTATAGCAGGGTAAGTGACCGTAGTTGAAAGTTACTGGAAACATCTGATTTTTGGTCATACTTACCTTCACTATAATTTTCATGCTCTTGTCTCTTATAGTGCATATATCATTACTGAAATGCACTTCATATCCATTGTGTTGGAGCTGACCCAAGCTCAACAAATTATGCAGCAGGTTAGGCACGTAGTAAACATCTTCTATGGAGCACTCAAGCCCATTCTCCATGGTGACCGGTATTCTCCCTTTCCCGACAACTTGCATAACTTGATTATTTCCAAATTTAACCGTGGATTTAAAAGACTCGTCCAAATCAGCAAATATCTCCTTCTTACCGCACATATGATTACTACATCCGGAGTCAACGTACCAGACATCATTGTTAGTTTCTTCCCTAACAGCAGCCATAGATGCGGAGTATAAAATGGTTTCACTTTTATCCCCTTCATCCTCAGCTACTCGAGCATGAACTTGTTTATTTTCAGTTCTTTTACTCCAACAATCTTTAGCATAATGACCCAATTTACCGCAGTTATAGCATTTAAGGGGAGGTTTTTACTGACCTGGATTGTTGTAATTTTCTCTTGGCTGGAAATGATGATTACCTCTTCCACGGCCACAATAGTTGCCGGTGCCTCCACGACCTCTGCCTCGGAAACCATGTCCTCTAGTTTCCCCCACATTAGAAGATTCTCCCCTCTCTTTAACTTTAGTATGTGCCTGCAATGCCTTCTCTGCTGGATCTTTCTCCAATGACTCTTCTAATTTCCCATTAATTCTATTCTCATGAAGAATTAATGAGCCCAGAAGCTCCTCGGTACTTAAAATTGAAAGGTCCTTGGTCTCTTGAATTACTGCCACAATATGATCAAACTTCATAGGTAAAGTATTAAGTACCTTTTCAACGAATGTCTCATCGCTGAGGGTATGACCATTGAGCTCCATCTCATTCTTGATCTCCGTCAACCTCGAAAAATATCCTTCAACTGTCTCTGACTTCTCCATTGTGGCAAGCTCGAACTTCCTTTTTAGCGCCATCAAATTATTCTTTTGAACCTTATCAACTCCATGATATGCTTTAGCCAAAATATCCCAAGCCTGTTTTGTTGTTTGGGCTGTGGAAATTTTGCCAAACACAGACATATCGATGGCCTGGTGTATTTGGGACAAGGCCATAGTATCACGCCTTATTTCATTCTCTTCGGCACCTTCCTCCAGTTCTTCTCGCGTATATTTTAACAAATTATACGACTTCAGATGTGTCTCCATCTGAATCCTCCAAAAATTGTAATTTTGTTTCCCCGTCAACTTGGGAACCATGCACACGATATTCTTTCCTGCCATAGTTAATGAATCACCCTCCTAACGACCAATGGCTCTGATACCAGATGTAGGAAAACAATTTAAAGGTAGAAGTCCTTAAATGTAAGAAGGAAAGAGATTTTGTTTAGTTGATAAATGAAGAAATGGAGGTAGTTTGGAAGGTTTAATATATGTAGCTATATGGAGAGAGACTTTTGTAATTCTTCAACTTTTATTACACAAGGGATCACTTTGGTACACACTTGGGCTCACACTTTGCTTCACTCCTTTTGTACATCATACAAATGAGGAGGTCTTCCCCTATTTATAGGCATCAACCTCCATGTTCTACGACATTCTAGAATATTCCATATAAGTATCCTAAACAATATTCATATCTACCTATTCTCATATGTTCTAGAATATTCTCACATTCTCTACTATACATAAAAGAGTTTCTATCATCTTCTAGAATGTTCCAGAGAACTCCATAATGTTCTCGAACCTTCTAGAACATTCTAGCTCATTCTAGACTATTTTAGAATAGTCTAGAATATTCTAGTAATATCTAGCTTTGGTTTAATTTATTGTTCACAAACTCGAATCCTTATACTAAAAGACAACGCTATGAACCAACCGCCTTCTACTTTTCTTTTGACTTGAACAATATTACAACATATAAATCTGGAGCCATTAACTCATACTTAACGCACGTTTGGCTTCAAATTGAAACTCATAGACATGTTTATTTTGAAACTCATATTAATTTGGCTAAAACAATAGACATCTTTATTTTGAAACTCATATGATCATATTAATACTTGACTAGCAATTACTTTACATCCAGATGAGTGAACAATCAGTAACCAACCAGCCAGTTATTGAGTCGACATAGCTCACATATTCTACCTAAAACTAACCAACAGAATCATATGCTCTGTATTGGGAAAATTTGGTTCCCTATGCCCATATATTATCTACAGACGTCCTTCGTGAAGAAAGCGGCCTAATTATGGTCGGCTCGAGTAAGACCGACCTCAGTTAATAGATAGACCGAGTGACATGACTCGCTGTAACATCGTTTCAAGCTCTGACACTCGTACACTGAGGCCACCAACCATTGTACTTTCCTTTGGTTATTTCGAGGAAGGTCCCTTAGTATATAAAGGGAACCTTCCCTTTGTAAAAGATCATGTGTATTTTACTATTGAAAATATACAGCTCTCTCTTTATCTGATTCTCTCTCTCTCTTGTGCAAAATTTACTATCAATCTTGTTGCTCTTATATCTCAAATCATTAACACTATAATTAATCTTGATCACTTCAGGATCTCTAGCTCATATTACTCTTGATTCCGATTAACTCATACTATTTTGATTGTTTTAGAGCTATTTAAGTATTCAGATAACTTTCTAGCCAAACAATTTAGCGCCGTCTGTGGGGATTTCGAGAATCAAAATTGTAATGTATTCCTAGAGATCCCTCGAAAAACCACTCTCCACAACCTAAAATGGTTGAGAACAAAACAAGAATGAAAGCTATCTTGGATGTACGAACAGATCTCACAGGCACTCTCAATGCAGCTGCTGAAGGAGATGCCCTTCACGCAACCCCTAGTACCTTGGTAAGCGTGGAACACCTACCTTCCTCATCAGAAGATCCGGTGGTTCCACGAGAAAGAAAGGCTTCAACATCTACAACTAAAGAAGCACCCCCGGAGGTAAAGAAGTTACTGGAAAAGTGGCTGACAAACACTCTGAGCAGTCTAGCTAAGAAGCCGCCTCAAAATGACAGATGCACCCCAGCAACAGATCTCCTTGCAGCCGAAGATGAACTCGAAGTCACAAGAACGAACAACATAACCGCTAATGCTCAAGCTAACAGCGGCACACTCACAACCATCCTCAAAAAGATGGAAGAAATGGAAAACAAAAATAGGTCGCTTCGTGACCAGATGAAGGAGCACCAAGAAAAGGTGGATAAGATCCCAGGCATGCCCAAGTTGCTTCCAAAGAGAAACATGGATAGGTTCGTCGAAAAACCTTACACAAAAGAAGTTGCGCAATACCCCATCCCAAAGACCTTCAAAATGCCCCTACCGGAAAGTATATGACGGGACCACTGATCCCTAGGATCACCTGATCCACTATGTCACAGCCGTCAAAGGCAACAATCTATCAAAAGAACAGGTACCATCTGTACTTCTGAAGAAGTTCGGTGAAACACTGACAGGAGGGGCCCTAACGTGGTAGTCACAGCTACCGGCCAAAAGAATCTCCATATTTGAGGAGATGGCAGATAAATTTGCCACTGCCCATGCAGGGGCAAGGAAGGCGGAAGCACGAGTCAACGACATTTTTGCTGTATGACAAACCCCAGGAGAACGACTCAGGGAGTTCCTAGCCAGATTCAACAGGGTCAGAATGAGCCTACCAAACGTATCTGAAGGCATGGCAATTGCGGCCTTTCAGAACGGGCTCGGCAGAGATGGCTCGAGGGCGACCAAGAAACTACTCAGCCATCTTCTCAAATATCCACCCACCACCTAGGAAGAGATACACAATGCCTATTGCGCCGAGGTACGTGGGGATGATGACGACCTTTACGGCCCAACCCAACGGTTAACGATGGTGCACCTAGAAATCCGAAGAGACTGGCACAGCGAGGGAAGGCGGGAGCAAGTCCTACGCCTCAACAGGGCCACTAACAAAAAATGAAAGGTCATCGAGCAAGGCAAAGTCACACCTGTAAGGTCGCACCTGCCACCCTTTGGGCTAAGACTTTGTCGCTAAGTTCCGCCGGGGTCGCACGCTCGGCGCCAGCACACAAGAGCGTCATACTGGTGGCTGCCTCCTTGCAATCTCCAGTAGATTATAGTGACTTGGAATCACTATGCGACGAGAAGACTATCCGGTCACAATCTCCACCCGGTCCAAGGACCCACATCCTCTTCCCGCGTCTTTCGTGGCGGCCTCCGGACCCGCCACGTCCATGCCTTCGCTCCTTCTCTCTGTGGCCTCCCTCCTAAGAACGGCCCTCCCTGAGCGAATGGACACTGCCATGAAAATCGTCCTTGATCCAGGACAGGATGGCTTAACCTTCCTCGTCTGAGTAGCCACGACCTTGCCGGTAAGAATCTGACGCTACCTCATCTTCAATGTCTCCTCCTCCTCACGGTCCCCCTCCGTGGGATGCAGAGCGGGCTCAAAGGGAGTCGGTTTAGCAGGGGACGTCCCAATTGGGGCAATCTCAGGAGCAACCGTTGGTACCTCCATAGGCATTGTCTTAGGTACGACCCCCAGCACGGCCTCAGGTATTGTCTCTGGAGCCGCTTCTAAAGAAACCTCTTGCCTTGACAGGGGCGAAGTACAACCCCTAGATGTACCAACACGGATTAAGTCTTCCTCAGGGCCGGATATCGCCCTAGAAGAGCCGACCACGTTCTTCTTATTCTTCTGCGCCTTTTTAGAGGCGTCCCAACCTGCTAAAACATGTATGAGACAGGAAATAAAATTATGGGGGGCCCCCTAAACTAAGGCCGTTACATGCCGGGCCATGGAGTCTTAAGGAATTCAGGCCATGAATGGCATTCCTCTGCAAACGGTATCAACGCTTGCACCCATAACCTAATGTCGTCAACCCTTCGAGGAGGGGGAGTTGTCACTGCATGAAAGCAAAGGCAAATTTTCAACGGTGAAGACCAGCAAAGTGAAGTCACCATAGTAAATGTTACACACAATAATACTTACGTGCATCGTTCCACACCTCTGGAAACCTGTCACGGACGGACACAAGGTGCTCGGTATGCACGACAAAGAATCTCATCCAGAATTTGCGGTTGGCCTTGTCGTCCACCTGCGACACAAATCTTTTCTTGCCTCGACTCCTCAACTGGAGCATCAAGCCCTTCATGAAGACTGCATTAAACATTTGTAGAAGGTGATGAACGATAAACTCCTTCCCGGCCTTCGCCGCGTAGAAGGTACGCACCTTACACACCTTCAACGCGTACGGAGTAAGTTGGGCTGGGCCGAACCAGTGACAAAGCTCCTCCGCAAAAGGGTAAAGCGGGAGGCTATACCCGATTCGAAAGGCATACTCATAAAAAGCATAGTACCCGGGCTTGCGCACATTAGCGTGATCTAGCCCCACAAGGACCATATCAACGTGATTAGGGATATTATACGATTCCCTGAGAGTGGCCAAGTGAGACGACATCAAATCACTGTTTTCCTAGGGAGGGAGTTTACACTTATTCTTAAAGTCGCTCCTCTTACTCATATCAAGTGGGAACAAGTTAGCCCTTGATAGCGGAACAAAAACTTCCTCGGCCTCCCCGTCATATGAGGATGACGAATCCCTTGAAGAAGCAACGTCCTTGGTCCTGTTATCATCACGACGACGCTTGATCATAGCAGAAGCAATAAGAAAAAGGTGTTTCCAGTCACGAGTTCGATCCCTAAGAACAAAAATCTCAGAGAAGAAAGAACAACAAGCACTAGAAAAAGATAGGGAAAATATTGGGAAAATACTCTTAGAAAAGGTTCGAAAGATGAATCCAGTTCAGCTCTCCCTCTATTTATAAGAAAAGGTACACAAAAATCGAAAGGGCATGATTCGAAAACTGCGCAGAAAACCCAAACATCACGTCATAACCTGAACCGCCTCGAGAGCAGAGGTAATGATCACGCTCATGATCGATGATGTCATCTTAAAAATAAACTCCAAAAAGGAGGTAATATGTCAACGGCTTGACTTCTTCACATATGAGAACGTCTCTTACAGGGTTATCAACAGGAACGGCCAAATTTCCATAGGCGTCGAGCATGTATGTCCGTTCATTGGAGACGCCTCTCGACTGTGTCCCCAATAAACGGAGGGACTATCTGTATAGGGCAAATTTGATTCCCTACGCCCATATATTATCTACATATGTCCTCGGTGAAGAAAGCGTCCTAATTATGGTCGGCTCGAGTAAGTTCGGCCTCAGTTAATAGATGGACCGAGTGACATGACTCGCTGCAACATTGTTTCAAGCTCTGACACTCGTACACTGAGGCCACCAAACCTTGTACTTTCCTTTGGTTATTTCGAGGAAGGTCCCATAGTATATAAAGGGGACCTTCCCTTTGTAAAAGATCATGTGTATTTTACTATTGAAAATATACAACTCTCTCTCTCTCTCTGGTTTTCTCTCTCTCTTTTGTGCAAAATTTACTCTCTATCTTATTGTTGTTATATCTCGAATCATTAACACTATAATTAATCTTTATCACTTCAGCCTCTCTAGTTCATATTACTTTTGATTCCGATTAATCCATACTATTTTTGATTGTTTAGAGCTATTTAAGTATTCAGATAACTTTCTAGCCAAACATGCTCATTAGGAGAAACAAAAATAGATTAAAATTAAATGTACCAATATCAAAAACCACATAAAGAAATCATAATTCATCAAGATTGTAACAAGTTTCAGTTTACCATAAGCTGATTGTACGTGACAACCAGAAGCTTACTTCTAATTTCCAATATCAGCTTAACAAACAAACAAACGTATCGAATAAACTAAGCATAAAACATCACATGAAAGCGGAAACATGTCTATAGTTTATAGAAGAAAGTGGAGAAGTTTGATAATGAAAAATCCAAAGACATACAAGTTTCTAGATGTGTACCTGAGCTTAGAACAAACTGAAACTTCTGCCAACTAAAAGCTAAGAAAGAGATCGGCACAAGATGAATTCAACAAGAAATAGCCTCAAAGCTCAGCTTGATGAAACTTTTAAAGTGTTTTTCTTTAAGAAATCAGTGTAAAAACAGCGTCAAAGTGAGAAAAGGATTTTGAATTTTTCTGGGAATTTTTGTATCTGTCGACTGTCTAGAATTTCAGTCTCTTATATAGAGTGTGTGTTGTGCTATATGATAGAAAAGGGGAGGTAATATAGGGAAAATGTCAGCTGAAAATTAGAAGAAAAGCATCTTGTTATGAAATAATATAAGAACAAGAACAATATAGAGAGAAGTAGAGAGAGGAGTATTCTTATTGATATTTTGGGATGATTACAATGGAATAGAACCCCTATATTTATAGGGAGATGGTGACTTAGCCACCAAGTAGTAAACCCTAGAATCTCTCTAAATATAGACATTCACCTTAAATAGAGTTCTATTTATAACACTCCCCCTTGAATGTCTATTCAATAATGTGCCTCGTTAAAACCTTAACTAAAACAAAACCCAATGGGAAAAAAAATTATAGAAAAGGAAAAAGAGTACACATGTTTGAATATGCGCCTATTGGTTGCCTCGTTAAAAACCTTGCAAGGAAAACCCAGTGGGACAAAACCTTGTAAGGGAAAATGAGTGCAACGCGCATTAACTCCCCCTGAAAAAAGCATCAATTCATATCCTTGAGTTTTCGCATTCCGATCTTGTGAACTAGCTTCTTGAAGGTTGACGTTGGCAGAGATTTTGTGAACAAATCAGCAATATTATCGCTTGAACGAATCTGTTGCACATTGATATCACCATTCTTTTGAAGATCATGTGTGAAAAATAACTTTGGTGAAGTATGCTTTGTTCTATCTCCTTTTATGAATCCTCCCTTCAATTGAGCTATACATGCTGCATTGTCTTCATACAAAGTCGTGGGTAGTTTGTTACACTTCAAACCACATTTGTCTTGAATATGATGTATGATAGACCTCAACCACACACACTCCCGACTTGCTTCATGAATAGCGATTATCTCGGCATGATTAGATGAAGTAGCCACAATTGATTGCTTAGTCGATCGCCAAGATATGGCGGTGCCTCCACAGGTAAACACATAACCTGTTTGAGATCGAGCCTTGTGTGGGTCGGATAAATATCCAGCATCAGCATAACCAACAAGATCAGGGCTGCAATTATTGCCATAAAATAAGCCCATATCGGTAGTCCCTTTTAGGTACCGCAATATATGTTTGATCCCATTTCAATGTCTCCTTGTGGGAGCCGAGCTATACCTTGCTAAGACATTAACTGAAAAGGTTATGTCAGGCCTTGTAGTATTTGCAAGGTACATTAGTGCGCCAATTGCACTAAGATATGGTACTTCAGGACCAAGTAGCTCTTCATTCCTTTCTTGCGGTCGGAATGGATCTTTATTCACATCAAGTGATCGAACAACCATCGGAGTACTTAAAGGATGTGCTCACTAAGACGATTATACCACATTCGTCCTGATTGCTTTAGACCATACAAGAATCTTTGCAATTTGATTGAAAATATTTCCCGGGACTTTGAATTATGAGCGTTTGGCATTTTGAGTCCCTCGGGAATTTTCATGTATATCTCATTATCAAGTGAGCCAAAAAGATAGGCAGTAACCACGTCCATTAAATGCATGTCAAGCTTTTCAAGGACAGCAAAACTAATGAGATAACGAAAGGTTATGGCATCCATTACAGGCGAATATGTCTCTTCATAATCGACACCAGGCCTTTGAGAAAATCCTTGTGCAACAAGGCGTGCCTTATATCTTTGTACCTTGTTTTTCTCATTTCTCTTGCGTACAAAGACCCATTTATAGTCAACAGGCTTAACATCATTAGGTGTTTCAACTATAGGGCCAAAAACTTCACGTTTTGCCAGCGAATTCAATTCTGATTGAATTGCTTCTTGCCATTTTGGCCAATCATGTCTCTTTCGACATTCTTCAACAGATTGAGGTTCAAGATCCTCATTTTCTTGCATAATGCTAGATGCGACATTAAAAGCAAAGACATAATCCACCACTATATCCACTCAATTAAAATTTGCCTCAATATCGATTGGATTTATGGATAGTTCCTTATTTTCCTGAGTCTCGGGCTCAAAGGATTCTTCATGAATCTCAGAGTTTATTAAATCATGAATTTCCTCATGAGATTCTTTCGTAGTGTCATTTTGATCGTTTGCTTTCCTCTTTCTAGGATTTCGATCTTTGGAACCTAATGGCCTGCCACGCTTCAGGCGTGCATTCGACTCATTGGATATGACACTAGATGATTGTCCAACAGTGACATCAATACGGATTGGAACATTCTCCGCGGGGATGTGGGATTTTGTTATCCTTTTCAAGTCCGTAAATGCGTCAGGCATTTGATTTGCTATTCTTTGCAAATGAATAATCTTTTGCACCTCTTTTTCAAAAATAGAGGTACGTGGATCAAGATGAGATAATGATGCATTTTTCCACAAAATTTCCCGTTTGGTTTCACCAACTTCTCCCCCTAATTTTGGGAAAAGTGTCTCATCAAATTGACAGTCTGCAAATCGTGCAATGAACAAATCACCTGTCAATGTTTCGAGGTAGAGAATAATGGAGGGCGATTCAAACCCAACATATATTCCTAACCTTCCTTGCGGACCCATTTTGGTGCGGTATGGCGGTGCTATAGGCACATATACTGCGCATCCAAAGGTTCTTAAATGGAATATATTGGGTTCATGACCCAAAACCAATTGCAACGGGGAATATTTGTGATAATTCGTCTGAGACGAATTAGCATTGCTGCATGCAAAAATGGCGTGACCCCATACCGAAGTGGGCAGCCTCGTTTTCATGAGTAATGGTCTTGCAATCAACTGCAGGCGTTTAATTAAAGATTCTGCAAGATCGTTTTGAGTGTGAACATGAGCTACAGAATGTTCCACTTTTATCCCAATTGATAAGCAATAATCATTAAATGCTTGGGATGAAAACTCAGCAGCATTATCCAGTCTAATAGACTTGATTGGATTATCAGGAAAATGTGCTCGTAGTCGAATTATTTGTGCCATTAGTTTTGCAAACGCAAGGTTGCGTGATGACAACAGGCACACATGAGACCATCTACAGGATGCGTCTATTAGGACCATAAAATATCTAAAAGACCCACTAGGTGTGTGAATAGGTCCACAAATGTCCCCTTGTATACGTTCCAAAAACGTAGGTGACTCAGTCCCAACCTTTGTTGGTGATGGTCTTGTAATTAACTTGCCCTGATAACAAGAAGTGCAAGAAAATTCATTATTTAAAAAAATTTTGAAATTCTTTAACGGATGCCCATATGAGCTTTCTATAATCCGTCTCATCATGATAGATCCAGGGTGTCCCAATCGATCATGCCAAAGTACAAAAGTATTGGAATCAGTAACCTTTTGGTTTACTGTTGAATGTGCCTCAATTGCACTAATTTTTGTCCAATACAGGCCACAAGATAAAGATGGGAATTTCTCAATAACCCTCTTTTGGCCAGAGACATTCTTTGTAATGATGAGATATTCAAGATTATTCTCATCTATTGTCTCAACATGATAGCCATTCCGGCGTATATCTTTAAAACTCAACAAGTTTCTCTTAGACTTGGAGGAGAACATTGCATTCTCTATGATAAACATTGTTCCTCTAGGCAGAGTTGTAGTTGCTCTTCCGGAGCCTTCAATCAATTTACTACTACCAGAGATTGTAGTAACATCTGCCTTACACATACTTAGTTGAGAGAAATATTTCTTTTCTTTGAGTATCGTATGTGTAGTACATGAATCAACTAAACAAATATTTGATCCAAGTTTGCTTTGTGAGATATCCATATTTGCTTTCCCATGGTTTGACATACAAAAGAAAATACACGAACATGAGAATAAACAAATTCAATCCGTTTGTTTCAATGTAATCGATTATTAAACATACATAATCGATTATTTGCTAATTTGAAAAACTTCATATCACACTGTCTTAATATAATCGATTGTTTAAACATACATAATCGATTATTTGCTATTTTGAAAAACTTCAGATCACACTGTCTTAATATAATCGATTGTTAAACATACATAATTGATTATGTCTTAATATAATCGATTGTTAAACATACATAATCGATTATTTGCTATTTTGAAAAACTTCAGATCACACTGTCTTAATATAATCGATTGTTAAACATACATAATCGATTATGTCTTAATATAATCGATTGTTAACAAGTATATAATCGATTGTTTTGCAGTTTTAATGCGAAATATTAGATAATCGACTAACTGTTAGGTTAGTCAATTAACTCTACTGAAAAATAAAAATATCTTTGAAATTTAAGCATATTGAAACATTCTAAAGAACTAATACTAACATCATATCATAAACTAGCTAATACGAGCTGATACTAATGACTATTAGTTTATTCACTAACTAATACAAATAAGTAAAATAAAATCAAACAATTCCATCTTCCTTCATCACAGATCCATCACCGATTAAGTGGTCTATTTTCCCCTCGGGTTGCTCAAAGAAATCTGCCACATCCAGGTGGGTGATGCCAAAATTGTCGTCAGAGACAAAATTTGTTTCAGGGCCTTTATTCTTTAGAGATGTTTGATAAAGATCAACCAAATGTCTTGGTACACGGCAAGCTTTTGACCAGTGCCCTTTTCCACCGCAACGATAACATATAGTTTCTGAACTATCTGCCTTTGGATTCTCATAATCCTGTTTCTGCTTTTGGTGGTTATTTCTCTTTGGGGGGTGACGGACATCAGGGAAATTTCTTCCTTGTCTACGTCCACGGCTATGACCCCGATTACGACCATGACCATGACTAGATCCATGGCCTTTTCCATGCTTGGCATAATGAGAATACACCTTATCTGCTTCAGGCAATGGTGTAGACCCAGTGGGTCGATCATTATTTCGCTCAGCCACAAGGAGAAGAGAAATCAGTTCAGAGTACTTTTTGAAACCTTTCTCTCTGTACTGTTGTTGCAGTACCATATTGGAGGCATGAAACGTTGTAAACGTTTTCTCAAGCATATCATAATCAGAGATATTATCTCCACAGAGTTTCAATTTAGAAGTAATTCCGAACATTGCAGAATTATATTCAGAAACAGACTTAAAGTCTTGGAGCCTCAGATGAGCCCAATCATATCGTGCTTGTGGCAGAGTGACCAACTGCAGGTTGTCATATCTCTCCTTTAAGCCGTTCCACAAGATGAGTGGATCTTTGACTGTGAGATATTCAATTTTCAAACCTTCATCAAGGTGATGGCGCAAGAAAATCAAGGCCTTAGCACAGTCTTGGGTGGATGCTTTATCTCTGTCTTTAATGGCGTCTCCAAGACCCATAGCATCTAAGTGGATTTCAGCATCCAACACCCATGTCATATAGTTCTTGCTCGAAATTTCAAGGGCAACGAACTTTCTTTTCATAATATCAGACATAATTCAAACCAAATTCGGAAAAAGGGAAATACCTTAATTTTCTCAAGAGGATTCTTGAGACGGTAGAGTCTCGTGCTGATAACGTGTTATGAAATAATATAAGAACAAGAACAATATAGAGAGAAGTAGAGAGAGGAGTATTCTTATTGATATTTTGGGATGATTTACAATGGAATAGAACCCCTATATTTATAGGGAGATGGTGACTTAGCCACCAAGTAGTAAACCCTAGAATCTCTCTAAATATAGACATTCACCTTAAATAGAGTTCTATTTATAACACATCTTTTCAATTAACTAGTTGTCTTCTTCTAGAAATTTCCAACAATAAAGAAAAGATTCTCCTAAGCTTTAAGACCTAAATTAACCCTGTTATTTACTTTTGACAGCACTAGAGAATGGGCCATTCTGTCAAATAAACCTCTACCCAAATGTCATTCCTATTGGATTTCTGTTAATGGGCTTGACAATATTACAAGCTAGGCCCAACTCAGAACTAAATTAAGCATGCAAATCTAAATTCAAATTTCATGAACTTCAACAAACAATAACTAACAATTAAACAATGCTTAAATGTAACTAACCTAAATATGTAATGAATTATTAAATAAAATGGCTAAAACACAAACAAAGAGAACTAATTAGCATTCCAAACATCAATAAATAAGCTTTGTTGTTTGTGAAGAAAAGAAATATACCTATGAAAATAGAATGAATCCATATGCGCAGATTATGGTGGGAGTACGAATTAAGAGGCATCATTTGGTTGCCAAAGGCCCTTATGCCAAGAGACCCGTCTGGAATTTGAATCCCGTATGGGTCTTCTTGGCACGAGGACACTTGAAAAAATGAGACACATCATAGGGATGAGGTTCGGGTGAAGCATGTCAACAATAATTTGACTGGCATCCGGAGACCACACACTCATCTGAAACCAACGTCAAATGATGCCTGAGTCACGAATCATTAATTGATGCAACCTTTGACCTCAACGGACTACGAGAAAACTAGAAAGAAGAAGAATCATATTTTTGGGGATTTTAGATTTGAAATTCAATGGTATTTGTGAAGATTTCGAGGAAACTAATGTTATGCAATAAAGAATTGAACATGTCACGACCCAAAATAGAGGGTCATGACTAGCACCCATCCATACTTGTCGAGCACCAACGTACATTTTATCTAACTTTTTTTTACTATCTTTTTGGGATGACGAGATCAATATAAATGGTAGACATGCATCATGGACAACTAATAATAAAGTATGATGGCATAAACATACATAACATGGGATGACCAGACAATCAAGAAACTTTATATAAGGTACAAGCTACCACGTTGACATGAAAGACTATACAACAAAAATTCTACCGACAAGGCATACAAAACTATACATGAGTCGGCACCTGCCTATGGACCTCTAAAGGAACATAAGTATTGAAACATAGCTGGAATAAGGCCCCGACATGCCCATAATGTCTATAACAAAAATACATACTAGGACCACGGCAAGTCCGGAGAAGGGATCTCGCCAATCACCGCTAAACTGGACAACCTACTGTGGGGGGGAGCTGCACCTGTCTATCTATCTGGGTCTGCAGCACAACATGTAGCATCCACAAATAAAAGGACGTCATTACGAATAAAGTACTGAGTATGTAAAGAGGGGAACCATAAGTACGAACAGTGATGTAATCATGGATAGAGAATATACAACTTGTAACATCAGCATACCTCTAAGGGCTACTAACATGAAATGCATGATACATATGTAATAGGCTCGATAAAAAAATATACCAGGTCATCATAAGGCTCGGTAGTATTGTACACGGCCATGTGGAGCTCGGTAAAATCCAACTGATAAGTGGTTTCACAATAGGTGTCGTACCCAACTGACTATAGTGTGACTCGGTAAACTAAATAGATACATATATGTAATGCATGCTCGACTCATGGAATTACGTTCTAAACCTCTCGGAGTGACGTTAGGTCGGTATCATTTATACACATATTAAGAACTAACTCTTCATTATGAACCTTATAAGAATCAGGAAGCACCAACAACATTGATAACATAAGAATAAAAGAAGCAAAATTAACATCAATCGTTCCATAAGAGGGGAAACAATGTAAGTACTGCTAGCCTCTAAGAGAGAGTATCTTTGGAAGCTCATTCATTACATAATGTACAATCGGAGTCGTGCAAAAGAAGGAAAGGTATAGCCTCACATACCTTGTATATACTGCCCCAATCTCAAGCTATGCAATTTTCACAACTCCTTAGCCTATAATAAGAGAAACAACAATATCGTTATCACTTAAGCATCATAACTATTATGTATTGACCACAGCCTATTTTACAATGAAACGAAAATACCTACCATATATATATGACTTCACACATTTCCAAACAATTACCAAATAGCCCAAACAATATCAATAATAATCATATTGAGCCTCCCAAAACAGCCCACGCACAACCTAATCACTTCATCCATACGACGACCACCGTAGTCGTGTCAAACGACCGTGAAATATAATAAAGAACTACCAGCCCACAACCCTACATCTATATGGTGTTTCTCCACACCCTTCCCGTGAGTTCTTACATGTATAGAACGAATTACCATGAATTCACAGGAAAACAAAGTATGAAAGAGAGCAGTAAACTTACCATACTTGTTAGATAACTCAGCTCTTTCCTTGGTTCTTCAAACTCTAGGTTTTACCCCAATTAAAACATGAAATAGAGGGAAAATCGATTATGGTTTGTGGATAATTTTTGGGAGGAAATTTGCAAGGGTTTATGTCTAGTTATATGTGATATATAATGAGGGTTATATTTCAGGAGATAACCCTTTAAATGGGATCTTTGGCGAAATTTCCTATTTCTGGGCAATCATTTAACCAAGTAGAAGATACACCTAATTGTCACCTAGCAGCTTGTGCAGTCTCGCACAAATGCCTATATCTCTCTACTTCTATATCGTATCGATGAACGGTTTAATAGGTCGGAAATTAAACTCATAGATATTTAATTTGGAGGGTAGATCACCCCGTAATTCCTTGTAAATTGGGAGGAAATATTAGTAACTTTTGACTAATGTTTAAGTAAAATTATGAATTTAAGTTGCGATAACTTTTGTCGACCTTTGTTTCATAACTCGTTTGACTTAAAGATTTATGATACGGATATTATATGATTCAAATACCTTAAAACACGACCATTTGAGTGTATTAATCACCTCTATGCTTACCTGAAAATAACACTCTTGATTCGTTTAACTTCTAATACTTGCTAACCACCCTTATACACCTTTGTATCATTTAATACCAATAGGATTAAATTCCCATCATCTTAAAGATAATCATTTCACGCATTTACATCAACTACCTTATGGCATGAACTAACGTATGTGAATATGGGTTGTAGCACCGTCCCTCCCCTAGAAACATTCGTCCTCGAATGTAAGGGCTTACGGGGAGTCCAAATCATCCTAGATTCCAACGGAAATTTCCGGTCAATTTCCCCTATAAAATGGTCACTAGCAAATCTTGCAAGCATTTAAGCCCAACATATGGCCTCACAAGGCTACACAAAGCATTATGGATATGTACATTATCTGCATATCACCAGTTTGTATTAAGGAAGAGTATTCTCAAGTTATTGCTCACCTCATAGAGCCGTTTCACCGTCTAATATATCCTGCGTTCTACCAGCATCCTTGTTATCATCATTCTGAAATAGGTAAGGGTATTTAGACTTCATCTCCTCTTCTGTTTCTTATGTCATTTCATCCATATTCTTGTTCCTCCACAATACTGTGACGGAAGCTACATCTTTTTTCTTAGCTTGCGGACTTTTCGATATACTATAACAACTGACACTTCTTCATATGATAGAATAACTTGTGCATATTTGATAGGGATGACTCAAGAAGTGTATCCAATACATTTCCTCAACATAGATACATGGAATACCATGTGGACATATTCCTATTCGGATGGCAATTCTAACTCATAAGAAACCTATCCAATTCGTCAAAGAATTTTATACGACCCGATATACCTTGGACTCAGCTTACCTTTCTTCCCAAAATGCATAACACCCTTCATTGGTGAGATCCTCAGGAAAACCCAATCACTAACCTCAAACTCCAGATCACAACGTCGCACATCACAATAAGACTTTTGCCTGCTTTATGTCGTCCTCAATCGCTCCTATATCACTTTCACTTTCTCAATGGCTTGGTGAATCAAATTTGGCCCATATAATTTTGTTTCACCCATAGTGATCTACATCTCCTTCCGTGTAGTGCCTAGTATGGGGACATTTTAATATTGGAATGGTAGCTATTATTGTAGTCGAATTCTATGAGCGGAAGATGGTCATCCCAATTCCCCTTAAAATATAGAACACATGGTCGTAGCATATATTCCAGTATCTGGATGGTATGTTCAGCATGTCCGTCAGTTTGCGGATGAAATGCAGTGCTGAGATTAACTTGTGTGCCTAAACCCTTCTGAAAAGACCGCAAAAGCTAGCCGTAAATTGAGCTCTTTGGTCTGATATAACAGATACCGACACACCATGAAGCCTAACAAAATCCTTGATCTACAACTTCGCATAATCTTCAGCCAAGTAAGTTGTCTTAACTGGAAGAAAATGGGCATATTTTGTAAGTTGATCAATTATCACCAGATAGAATCAAACTTATGATAAGATCGAGGTAATCTAATAATGAAGTCCATATTAATTACGTCTCATTTCTAGGTCGGGATCTCTATACTCTAAAGCAATCCACCGAGTTTCTGATGTTCTATCTTTACTTATTGACAATTGGGACATTGGGCTACAAATTCTACAATGGACTTCTTCATGTTATTCCACCAATAATGCTTTTTGACATCATGATACATCTTTGTCGAGCTGGGATGGATGAAATATCGGGATTGATGAATCTCAGTCATAATCTTCTCTCGTAACTCTGCCACATTAGGCACACATAATTGGCCCTGGTATCTCGCCCCATCTCCTACGATCTCAAAAGCCGTAATTTTGCACTACTAAATGCTCTCTCTCAATAATACTAAGATATGATCTTCATATTGTCGTGCTTTTACCTCAGCTACCAAATATGATTCTGATGTATTCTAAACCATAACACTCTACGATCAAAGTCTAACAATCTGATTCTCATATTGGCTAACTGATAAAGCTCTTTAATCAACCCAAATCTACCTGCCTCATTATGTATTAAGCTTCTCATTGACTTACGGCTGAAAGCGTCTTCCACAACATTGGCTTTACCGGGATGATACAATATTTCAATGATGTAGTCTTTCAGTAATCCACCTACATTGCCTCAAATTCAACTCCTTCTGATTGAAGATGTATTGTAAACTCTTGTGATCCGTGTAGATGTCAACATGGACGTCGTATAAGTAGTGTCGTCATATCTTCAAAGAATATATTACTACAACCAATTCCAAATCATGGGTTGTATAATTCTTTTCATGCTTCTTCGATTGTTTCAATACATAAGCAATCACCTTCCCATGTTTCATCATTATGCACCCAAAACCTATACCTGAGGCATTATAATATACCACATAACCTTCTGTTCCTTCAGGAAGAGTGAGAACTGGTGCGGATGTCAATCGATTCTTCATCTCCTGCAAACTACATTCACAAGCGTCAGACCATAGAACTTTGTAACTTTGTGTGTTTAACTTAGTCAATGGTACGGATATAGAGGAAAACCCTTCTACAAACCGCCTATAATATCATGTTAGTTCCAGGAAGCTGTGGATTTCTGATGGTGTTGTAGGTCTCGGCCAATTCTTTACTGCATTGATCCTCTGAGTGTCGATACTAATACCCTCGTTAGATATCACATGGCCAAGGAATGCTACTGAGTTCATCCAAAATTCACATTTGGAGAGCTTAACATATAACTTACGATCTTGAAGTTTCTGTAATACTATCTACAAGTGGCCCGCATGTTCCGCATCCGATCATGAATACACCAGAATGTCATCAATGAATACAATCATGAACACATCAAGATAGGGCATGAATACAGTATTCATGAGATCCATAAAAGCTGCTGGGGCATTTGTTAGCCTGAAAGACATCGCCAAGAACTCAAAGTGCCCATATCTTGTCTGGAAGGATGTCTTTGGAACATCCTTCTCCTTAACCCTTACCTGATAATACCCTGAACGTAAGTCAATCTTGGAGAAATAATTGGTACCTGGAATTGGTCAAAAAGGTCATCAATCCTTAGAAGTGGATACTTGTTCTTTATAGTAAACTTATTCAATTGTCAATAATCGATATACTTTCTTAACGACCCGTCTTTCTTTCGCATGAACAAAACTGGCGCACCCCAAGGTGAAGTGCTAGGCCTAATGAAGCCCTTATCTAGCAAGTCCTTCAACTACGCTTTCAACAATTGTAACTCTATCGGGGCCATTCTGGTGGAGGGATAAAGATCGGTTGAGTCTCGTGCAACACATCAATGCTAAACCCAATCTCCCTTTCATGAGGAAGTCCTGGGAGTTCATCTAGGAAAACATCTGGAAATTCATTGACCACGGAAATTGATTGTAGAGTAGGCGACTTCACCTCTGCATTCCTAACGCAAACGATATGATAAATGTAACTTTTTCAGATCATTTTCCTTGCCTTAAGATAGGAAATAAACCTACCTTTCGGTGTAGCAATCCTCCCCTTCCATTCAATGACGGGTTCACCGGGAAATTGAAACCTAACCATCTTCGTACGACAATCAACATTTGTATAGCATGAGGCCAACCAGTCCATTCCCATTATCACATCGAAATCAACTATTTCTAACTCAAATAAATTTCGCGAGGTTTGACGACTACAAGTCATCACAGTGCAGCCTTTATATACCCTTCTAACAATCATAGAATCTCTTATCGGAGTGGATACCACAAGGAGTTTACTTATCAATTTAGGTTCGACGCCATAATTATTAGCCACAAAGGGTGTAACATATAATAATGTAGATCCCGAATCAATCAGCGCATACACATCATAAGAAAACGCAGGCAATATATGTGTAACAACATTTGGAGATGACTTGAGATCCTGTCGACCTACTAGAGCATAGGTTTGATTTTGAGCACCACTCGGCACTGCACCTCTACCTCTACCATGACCTGGCGACTTCTTATAACCTCGTGCTAAAGGTCGAACTGATGAGGAAGAACTAGACACAGAACCAGTCAACTGAGCCATACCAGCTCCTCTGTTAGGACAATCCCGCATCATATGGCCAGGCTATCCGTAAAAATAGCATGCATCAGAACCTCGACGGCACGGTCCAAAGTGGGCCTTACCGCACTGATCACAACGTGGTGTTGGGGGTATCGTCTAACTAGTATCTTTGTGATATTGCGAGCCTGATGCTCGCAAACTCTGACCTGGACCTGAATAGGTAAATTGATCATATTGGGGCCTCTTAAACTATGGAGGAGCACTAGTTATAGATGGCCGTGAACTCCTCAAAAATTGGGGCCTGACACTGCCTCTGAAGTCATTAAATACCATGCAAATCTCGCCCTTTTATGTTAGCCCCTATCCTACTCACTATCTGCCCTTTGTTGGCGCTTACAATCCTCTAGGGTCTGGTTATAAGCCTGAATACGGGAAATATCCATGCCCTCTACGAAGGAGATTGTAGTGCACTCATTTATCAAATGTGTTCGCAACCCATTCACGAACAGATGCACCCTATCACTCATCTCGTCCACTATATGGGGAGCATACCTTGCTGAAAAAAAATCAAACTGCATACTGTACTCTCGCACACTCATATTACCTCGTCTAAGATTCAAGAACTTATCAGCTCTAGCTCGTCATATCTCAACTGGAAAGTAGTGACGAAGAAAGGCCTCAGAAAATTCCTTCCACACAGATGGAGAAGCATTCGGACCCCTGGATCTCTCCCAAATATCATACCAGAGAACCACTAAATCCCGCAGCCGATAAGAAGTCAACTCTACTGCCTCTGTATCACTAGCATGCATAACACGTAGTGTACGATAAACCTGATCAATAAAAGCCTATGGTACCTCCTTGAGGTCTGATCTGGAAAACACTGGAAGGGCATAGACTAATAAAATCACAAACTCTCGTACTAACCGGTTTATCAACAACACCGGTATTCTGCCTCTAAGCCTGAGCAGCTACTAAGCTAGTCAAGAACTACATTGCATTCCCCATATCCTGGTCTTTAGTGTCAGACATAGGAACATGTGATGCTGGGTGCCTCCTAAGTTACACTGGAGGAGACGGAGTTGATAAGGTATGAGACGAAATCTCACTCTGAGCCTCACTTTGGCCTGCTCTGGCTTGGGGCACCTGACTGGTACCCTCCCCCACAGCTGTATCAAGTTGTCTATTAATTGTTTGCTTCCTGTCGAAGGCATCGCTTAAAGAAAATAAGGTGAATATTAGATATGAACACTTACGACTCAACTCTACGCACGACCTAAATTCAGGAAAAAGGTAACAACCCTAGATGTCATATAGCTTCCTGATTATACATGTGGCGCGCTACACATCCATAATCAAGACTCTACTAGGCATGGCTAATAGAGAATTCCTAGGACAGACTTGCTCTGATACCAAGTTTGTCACGACCCAAACTGGAGGGCCGTGATTAGCATGTCGCCATACTTGTCGAGCACTAACGTACATTTTATCTAACCTTCTTTATTATCTTTTAGGGCTGACGATATTAATATAAATGGTAGACGTCGATCCTGAAACCAAAATAAAAATATGATGGCATGAACATACATAACATGAGATGACCAGATAATCAAGAAACTATATATAAGCTATGAGCTGCCACGCAACCATGTAAGACTATACAAAAAAAATCAGCCGACAAGGCATACCAAACTATACATGAGTCACACATGTCTATGAGCCTCTAAAGGAACATAAGTGTTGGAACATAGTCAAAATAGGGCCCCAACATACCCATAAATGTCAATAACCAAAATGCATATCAAGACCACGACAAGTCCGAAGAAGGGATCTCGCCAATCACCGCTGAACTGGACAACCTACTGTGTGAGGGAGTTGCTCCTGCCTGTCTATCAAGACCTGCAGCACAGCATGTAGCAAAGGACGCCAGTACAAATCAAATTACTAAGTATGTAAGGCAGGGAACCATAAGTACGAACAGTAATTGCAAGCAGGGATAGAGAATGTACAATTTGCAACATCTGCGTACCTCTGAGGGCTAGTGACATGAAATTCATGATACATATGTATATATACATAAACTTTTAAGACATACACCTCTGTAGGCATTATCATCATCATATCGTACCCTGCCGTAAAGGCTCGATAAAAAAATGCACCTGATCATCATAAGTCTCGGTAGAATCGTACCCGGCCACGTGGAACTCGGAAAAACCCAACTGATCGGTGGTTACATAATAGGTGTCGTACCCAACCGACTATAGCGCGACTCAGTAGAGTAAAGTAAATACATATATATAATGCATGCTCGACTCATGGGATCACTTTCTAAACCTCTCGGAGCGACGTAAGGTCGGTATCCTCTATACACATTATTATGACTAACGCTTCACTATGAACCTTATAAGAATTAGTAAGTACCAACAATATTGATAACATAACAATAAGAGAAGCAACATTAACATCAATCGTTCCATAAGAGGGTAAACAATGTAAGTACTACTAGCTTCTAAGGGTAGAGTATTTTTGGAAGCTCGTTCATTACATCATGTACAATCGGAGTCGTGCAAAAGAAGGAAATGGAAATCCTCACATACCTTGTATATACTGCCCCAATCTCGAGCTATGCAATTGTCACAACTCCTTAGTCTACAATAAGAGAAACAACACGATTGTTATCATTTAAGCGTCATAACTATTATGTATCGACCACAACCTATTTTATGATGAAACGGACAACACTTCCCCCATATATATGACTTCACACAATTCCAAAAAATCACCAAAAATCCCAACCAACATCAATAATAATCATATTGAGCCTCCAAAAATAGCTCACGCACAACCTAATTACTTCATACATGCGACGACCACCGTAGTTGTGTCAAACGACATGAAAATGTTACGAAGAACTACCAGCCCACAATCCTACATCTGTATGGTGTTTCTCCACAACCTTACTCCTCCAAAACTCCACAAAACATTAGTAAAACATGCAGCCCAACAGCAACACAAAATAATCCACAAAACAGTCAGCTACAAGTGAATAACTCGAACTCACGACTTCCGATCACCTTTCCGTGAGGTCTTACATGTATAGAATGAATTAACATGAATTCACAACAGAAAAAATGTATGAAAGAGAGTAGTAAACTTACCTTACTTGTATGATAACTCATCCCTTTTCTTAGTTCTTCAAACTCTAGGTTTTACCCCCGATTAGAACTTGAAAGAGAGGGAAAATAGATTGGGGTTTGTGGATAATTTTTGGGATGAAGTTTGCAAGGTTTAGGTATGATTATTAATGATATATAATGAGGGTTATATTGTAGGAGATAACCCATTAAATGGGCTCTTTGGCTGATCCAAAATTTCTTATTTTTGGGCTATCATTTAACCAAACAAGTGACACATCTAGTGTCACCTAGCAGCAAGTGCGGACTCGTAAATGTCACGACCCAAACCCCTTAGCACATTTAACGATGAAACAACAATAAATCAATGACAGACAAATATCAATGTATAAATGCAATTCAATGCACATGACCATTGTGGCGTACAACCCGATCCATGGCGTACTCGCGCTCACTGTGGGGGTTCAGACTCCGGAGGGGCTCCTACAGCCCAAGCGCAATGACATAGTAGCATTCACTAAAGTGTGCAGCCCGGTCTACAATCAGTCCAATTATATATGCAAACAAGCAACACGGGCACAATCAATTATCATTTTCGGTTCCATTTAAAAGGTATTGTAGTTTAAGTGATTAAAGCCTTAGAAGATTTCTACTCATTTTTAGACAATATTTAGCTCGGGACCGGTATCATGGAAACATGCTCAATATCATGGAAACAGTAATAATAATCCTTAAGGGATCCAAATAGTTGGCTCGCAGCCCAATATGCTCATAACAATCCAAGTAGGATGTTTACTAGCCAATCTCTAGTCAATTAACACAGTATATATATTGTTCTAACGCACTAAGCCATAGTCCCATCCACAAACGACCCCGCACTCACTGCAGAGTACGTGTCTTGCCTCAATACAGTGTCACAATGTGAGACACCGGGGTTTCAAACCCTCAGGTCATCATCAACATCTATTACCAACCTCAAGTCGATCGTAGACTAGTCGCAATGCCCTTTCCTTTTGAATTTACCTCCTCACGCATCGAATCTAGTCAAAATCACAATGAATACATTATTATATGCTAAAGAAATATAACCCAATCGAAATTACTCGGAAAATGCTAAAAATCATGAAGTTGGTAAAACCCGAGCCCCAATCCCACTTCTCAAAAAATTACAAAAGACACATCAACGGATTACTTATCTCGCCACGAGTCCGTACATATAATTTTTATCAAAATCGGAGTTCGTTTGCCCCTCAAAAACTCACATTTAAACTCTCTTGGGTTTCAAACCCTAACCTCCATTTTTAGCCCTTGAATCTTAGAAGTTCCGTGATTAATCAATTTTGTTACACAAAAATAACATATTTCAAGGCTTATAGTTCATACCTGATGAATCTCCTTCGTTTTCTCCGAAAATTCTCCCAAAATTGCCTCTTCTCGAAGTCTAAAATGTTTTCTTATCTTCTGAAACTTGCGAACACTGTTTCATTAAACCCTTCAGAAATTATCACTTATGCGGTCCGGTATCTGCCTTTACGAGATTGCTTCTGCATCCAGGTGACCATTTTTGCGGTTTTTATTAATTACTTGGCCTTCCGCTTTTGCGATCAATAATCCGCTTCTGCGGATAACGCCATTCTGCTTATGCAGACCCACTGAAGCGATACCCCATCTGCTTTTGTGGAATTACCCAGGTCCCTCATGGACCGCTTTTACGATATCTTAGACGCATCTGTGAAATCGCTTCTGCGGATCCTTTTTCGCAGATGCAGAAATACCAGAACCCAGGTACACTAGACCTGCAACAACCATCAAGCTTCTCCGCTCCCTCATAGACCACTTCTGCAATCACTAAGCCGCAGCTGCGAAACCGCTTCTTTAGCACCCACTCAGTCATCTAGGAATGGAAGTCAGGTAGCCAGAGGTTGCCCCAGGGGTGAGGACTGTACTGGCGGGGGTCAGGCTCGATTTTATGCTCTTCTAGATAGGAGAGACGACATTGCATCAGATGTAGTCATCACAGGTATTATCTCAGTCTGCCACATGGGTGCTTCAATCTTATTTGATCGCGGATCTACCTATTCCTATGTATCTTCATATTTTTCTCATCATTTGGGTACGACCCATGGTTGTCTTGCCTTTCCTCTGCATGGGTGATACTATTATTGTGGATCATGTGTATCGATCGTGTCTGGTGACTATTGGGGGTTTGGAAACCCGAGTTGACTTGTTATTGTTAGGTATGGTGGATTTTGACGTGATTTTGGCTATGGATAGGCTATCTCCGTACCATACTATTCTGGACTGTCATGCCAAGACAGTTACGTTGGCTATTCCGGGTATTCTGAGGATCAAGTGGAAAGGCGTGACTGATTATGTGCCCAGCAGGGTGATTTCCTTCTTAAATGCCCAACGGATGGTTGGGAAGGGTTGTTTATTATACTTGGCTTTCATTAGAGATGTTGGAGCGGAGACTCCCAGTCTTAATTCGGTTCTCGTTGTGAGGGATTTTCCCGATGTGTTTCTAGCGGACCTGCCGGGCATGTCGCCGGACAGGGACATTGATTTCGGTATTGATCTAGTGCCGGGCACTCAGCCCATCTCTATTCCTCCCTATCGTATGGAACCAACGAAGCTAAAGGAGTTGAAGAAACATCTTCAAGAACTCCTATATAAGGGGTTCATTCGCCCGAGTGTGTCACCATGGGGTGCACCGATCTTATTTGTAAAGAAGAAGGATGGCACAATGAGAATGTGCATTGACTACAGACAGTTGAATAAGGTGACAGTGAAGAACAAGTACCCACTACCCTATATTGAGGATTTGTTTGATCAGCTTCATGGAGGAAAGGTATTCTCTAAGATTGACCTCCGATTAGGCTATCACCAGCTGAAGATTAGGGAATAAGACATTATGAAGACGCCTTTCAGGACGAGATATAGGCACTACGAGTTTCTAGTGATGTTTTTTGGGTTGATTAATGCCCCAGCCGCATTCATGCACTTGATGAATATTGTATTTTGGTCGTATATGGATTCATTTGTGACCATGTTTATTGATATTATTCTGGTGTACTCATGTAGCCAGGAGAAACACGCGCAGCACTTGAGGGTGGTATTGCATAGGTTGAGAGAGGAGAAGCTTTATGCAAAGATCTCTAAGTGTGAGCTCTGGCTTAGTACTGTGGCTTTCCTGGGACACATGGTGTCTAGTAATGGTATTCAGGTTGACTCAAAGAATATTGAGGCGGTGCAAAGCTAGCCCAGACCGTCCTCAGCTACTGAGAGTCGAAGTTTCCTCGGTTTGGCGGGTTATTACCGCAGGTTCGTTCAAGAATTTTCATCTATTTCATCGCCTTTTGACGAAGTTGACGCAGAAGAATGATCCATTTTGTGTGGTCGGTTGAATGCGAGGAGAGCTTCCATAAGCTCAACTCAGCTTTGACCACAACTCCGGTACTAGTATTGCCATCAGCTTCAGGTTCCTACATGGTGTATTGTGATGCTTCGAGAGTGGGGATCGGTTGTGTATTGATGCAAGAGGGTAGAGTTATTGCTTATGCTTCTCCTCAGTTAAAGACCCATGAGAAGAACTACCATGTCCATGACTTAGAGTTGGCTGTTATTGTTCATGTATTGAAGATTTGGAAGCATTATCTATATGGCATATCTTGTGAGGTATACACGGTCCATCGCAGTCTTCGGCACTTGTTTAAGCGGAAGGTCTTAATTTGAGGCAGCAGAGAAGTTAGCAGAGATTTTTATCTGGGAGATTGAATAAGTGCATGGGGTCCCGGTTTCCATTGTCTCAGATATGGGTACTCAGTTTACCTTCCAGTTCTGGAGGACTTTTCATTAGGAGTTGGGCATATAGATTCAGTTGAGTATGGTATTTCATACTCAGATGGACGGACAGTCCGAGCGCACTATCCAGATATTAGAGGACATGTTACTTGCCTGTGTTATCGATTTTGGAGATTCTTGGGCTGAGTTCTTGCCACATGCAGAGTTTCCTTATAACAACAGCTATCAATCCAGCATTAATATGGTGCCGTTTGAGGCCTTATATGGGAGACAGTGTAGATCCCTAGTTGGTTGGTTTGAGCCCGGCGAGGCTAGATTATTAAGAACATAGTTAGTTCAATATGCCTTAGAGAAGGTGATTGATCTAGGAGAGACTTCGTACAGCTCAGTCGCGTTAGAAGAGTTATGCTGACCGGAAGATCCGGGATGTATCTTATGCGGTAGGCGAGAAGGTCTTGCTGAAGGTTTCGCCTATGAAATGAGTTATGAGGTTTGGAAAGAAAGGGAAGCTGAGTCCAAGGTTCATTGGACCTTTTTAGATACTTAAGAGGATAGTTTTTCAGCTTTACATTGTGGTATTTCAGGATTTCTTACTTTGAAGTCATTATACATGTCTATTACCGCTGAGTTGGAAGTACTCACTTTACTCCCTGCACCTTGTGTGCAAATTCAGGTGTTCCGGAGACTTGGCTGAGCAGTCGCTGTCTTCCAGAGTTTATTCAGAGTTGTCGAGGTAGCTTCCTGGCGTTCGCAAGACCCGACTTCTCCCCTTTTTATTCAGTTTTATTTCCACTTTCTAGACTTATATATATTTTCGAATATTATTACTCAGTTTTTATAGGCTCTAGACTCATGACCTCAGATTCTGTGGGAGTCTTTTGTCAGATATTTTGGTCTGTTCCGTACTATTTTATTATGAACACCGACTTATTATATTTAAACTGTTAAATTTCCTTAAATTGTCGATAATGAGTTATCAGATTGGATACTTGAAAGGTAATTGGTCAGGCTTGCCTGGTGTACAGTTGGGCACCATCACGGCCGGGTTTGGGTCATGACAGTAAAATGCCTATATCTCCCTACTCTGATGTCGTATCGATAAACGATTTAATGCGTTGGAAACTAGACTATAGATCTTTAATTTGGAGGTTATATCACCCCGTAATTCCTTGTAAATTGGGAAAAAACTAAGTAATTTTTGACCAAATGTTAAGTAAAATTATGAACCTACGTTGCGACAACTTTTTTTTACATTTGTTTCATAACTCGTTTGACTTCAAAACTTATAAATACAAACAATGTATGATTAAAAGACCTTAAAACACGACCTCTTGAGTGTATTAAGCACCTCTAGGTTTACCCGAAAAATACAACTGACAACATCCTTGATTCGTTTAACTTCTAATACTTGTTAACCACCCTTATACACCTTTGTATCATTTAAGACCAATAGGATTAACTTCTCATCATCTTAGAGATAATCTCTTCATAAATTTACGCTGACTACCTTATGGCATGAACTAATGTACGTGAATATAGGTTGTAACAGAATATTTTTATGGTAATTTTATTATTTTTAAAATTTTAATATGCACAAAATGCAACTAAATACAAACAACAATTTAAAAGAAATTCCTAAAATTCTATAAAAATAAAAATAATTATAAAATTTTATTTTTATGGATTTTGTAGAAGTATTTCGTGGGGAAAAACGTGCTCACAAACATTATCTTTTACTCGAAATTAAATTTTTTAAAATTATTAATTGATGTATAATACTTTTAAGTTTGTTAAAGTGTCCTCGATTATGAGAACAAGATTTACTAAGTGATCAATTAATAAATTAAAACTTAAAAGAGAACATTTATCCAAATTTATTCAAATCCCGGCCAAATGAAGCAGATAATCTAAGCCAGTCATTAATAACACAATCCAATCAGTTAAAAGGGCTTTTCATCGAAATATATGCTGCTCCTAGGACCGGCCCATTAAGATAAATTAACAATACTTTTTTAAAGGATTAGTTAACAAAGTTTGATATCTTATTTATTTTAAATAAATACTTTTTAAAAAAATTATATTCTATAGTTATTTTTTGATTGTTCACAGCAAAAAATATATTTATAGTCACCTACTATCCTTAAGCCATAAAATAAGCTTTGTATTATTTTTCTCTCTCCGCTCAAATTTCTCCTATTCCCTCAAATTTCTAATATTCCCTGCCCGATATCTATTCTCCCTCTCTCTCATCTTCCAACTCCCCCGCATTCAGCATCAATGGAGGCATTAGAGCAAGAAGTCTTGTCGAATTTTCAAGTTTCGAAAGACTTGAACCTTTACTCACTGCAAAAATTGATGACTCATTGATTTGGTGTTTTTGGCAGCAAATACATATCTAATGTGAGATCGAATTTGAATCGAACCAGGAGGCGGCACTATTAAAACTTTTACAAAAAAAAGTACAATCAACCACTCTAAGGGAGTGCTTGGATTGGCTTATTTCGAATCAAAATCGCGACCCTCTCGACAAGACGATATTATGATTGTTCTTGAACAAAGACGATAAAGTTGGAGAATAAGCAACTTTAAATTTTTTGTTAATATATTTTAATGTATCTCGTTGTATTTTATTGTATTCATTGTCTTTTTTTTATTGTATTTCAATGTATCCCGTTGTATTCTATGTATTTCATAGTATTCAATGTTTCGCTATATTCCATGAATGTATTCCTATATATTTTTTAAAATTAATATAATTTATGTATTGTATAATTTCTCTGAAGATTGCTATGTTTTTTGATTGTTTTCTGGTTGAGATTCTTTTTTATAGCTAAAAATATAAAATTTGTGTGTTATAATTGAGTTTGTTGAGTTATATAGGAGTCTATTATGTTAATTGATTCACTTTTCGTTTTTAAAAATAGTGTAATCTCCTATAATCCCATGTTTCACTCCATGAATACAGTCGAATACACTTGAATACAACAACTAATTAGCTGGACTTTCCTGATTCATGCCTATTTTTACTAATGTATTCATGAATATAATAGCTTAAATACATCAAATACATATTATAATCACATAAAAGGTATCTACAATTCGTAATACAAATGATATTTATAAATGACAAATTACTACTAAAAGATAGTGCTTTATGAAAATTTTTCTTTTTTAAAGAAAATGCCGAAAGCAGTATTCTCTTCGTCTCAATTTGTATGACACACTTTACTTTTCAGTTAGTTCCAAAAAGAATATTATTTTTTCTTATTTAGAAATATTTATAATTTTTTTAGACCATAAATTTCAAAAGGTTTTTAAACTTCTTTCTGATTCTAACACAAATGGGCGAAAACAAGGTAGAGTAAACCCCTATTAATAGAAAAATTACATAGAATATAAATAAAGTAAAGATGATCTTTTTTGTTATACGTAAGATGTTGATTCCGTTTTACATGAAAAATAACTCAAGTATAGTAGTAAAGGTAATCATAAGTTCAAATTTTAACGGTGATATTCTTGAATTTTTCTATAACAACAAAAAATTCAATTTGATCCCAATATATGGGATCTCGAAAGAGTAGTCTATACGCAGATCTTACCCTTACCTAATGCAAGTAGAGAAATTATTTTCAATAGACTCATGACTCTGAAAGAACAATCTAGAATTTTTCTGAATCCATTTATACCGAATCCATTTATATAAATTTTTGGTTATGTCACTGCTACCACCGCCATATAAATAGGGACGGAGGATGAACTGTTTATTTGCTTCCTTTTTCATAGAGTTTACACATTAATAGTGTAAATAAAATGTACTACAAAACATGGTCACTTAATGCTCAATTGTAAATAGTTTATACTTAACATGAGTCCATAACCTAAACAGGGACAATATAGAGTAAGTCAAAATTGAGCATAGTTATTTTTTCTATCATTCGTATCGTAAATAAAGTTAAATTCTTCTCTAATGGTTGCATTATATGATATAATGAAGATGCCTCATTCTTATTTCCAGTTTGTTTTGATATTTTTCTAATAGATATGTATACGCTATAAACCGAGCTCGTCTATGAACATGATTGATTTGTCTCAGAATATGAGGAATTGAAGATCGACCGCTGGTCCTACCAGGGGAGGACCCGAGATCAGAATGTCAGCCCTCAAGAACAATGATCACGTGATCCTAGAATCGACCATGACCCCGATCGATCTTGAGGAAATATTGTCAACAGAAGACTGAAATAACAGAAGGCCGAAATACCCATGACCGATCGGATATTACGGTGAGAATCTCGGCACATATCAACAAGGAATCAGCAAATCAACAAATCAAGAGATCTTTATATTTTATAGAGTTGTACCTAATATAGGAATTCTCTACTATATAAAGGGGTCTGATTACTTGTAAAGGACATGGTAACAATCATTCAAAAACAATATATTGTTATTTTCTCTTAAAAGTTCTTACTTAAATGTGTCTTCACATTGATCGAAGTGTATTCTGTTTAAGGGTGGCTCACCCCCAAGGCTATAACTGTTCAATTAGTATGATTTGAATTTATTTTATCATGCTTTACTTCAATTGTATTTAATTTATCGCTTTGTATCAAATTAATCCATGTATCCTTAAAATCACTTACAAATTCAATTGCAATCCGATTTTGAGGGTAAACAGTTTGGCGCCCATCGTGGGGCTAAGGATAATATTGGTTATTTGATACAATTTTTTCATAACACACACTACTTTACACTTGTTCTTTGAAGTGCCTTTAATTTCAGGGTAAAGCTCAAAATGTTAAACTCATAATTGGCACCCCTACCTGTTGACAATGAGTCTAGTCACTACTGTGAAAATAACAACTTAGCACCCGATAACGAAGTATTGCCCATTGATCCCATTGGAATTCCAGCCACAGACCCATTGGACGTTAACTCGCGTGTGGCTATCGACACAAACCTGCCTACCGACCCCCGAGAATAGCATCTATGGTAGAGCCCGATTGATAATGCAGAATACTCAAAACAATGGAGGAGACGGGATCAGTGTACAGATGATCTTCGAAATATTACAGGCTCAACAAGCGATGATATCTCAATTACAAAACTAAAGCCACACACCAAGCAAAATTAAACCCGATCCGTTGTGGGAAATCACCTGCAGGGAAGAACCGATCACAAAGAGGTCGAATGACAACGCTTCGGGGACGAGCCTTGAGATCACAAAAATTCTCGATGAGCTGACAAAACGGATAGAATCAGGGGAGAATAAAATCGAAGCAAATGACAAAAGGTAGAAACCTACAATTTTAGGGTCGACCAAATCCTGGGAGCACCGCTGATACTGAAATGATTGGATTGCAAGAAGTTCGTACAAAAACCTTTACCTCAGAGTGCAGCTCCGAAGTCGATACCTAAAAAAATCCATATGCTCGAGATTCTTAAATACAACGGACCGACCAACCCAAACGAGCATGTCACATCCTACACATGTGCCATCAAAGGGAACGACTAGGAGGATGATGAGATCGAGTCTGTCTTTTTGAAGAAATTCGGAGAGACTATCAAAGAGAGATATGATATGGTATAAAAACTTACCTCCTAATTCTACTGACTCATTGCTATGCATGCATACTCTTTCGTGAAATCACATGCCGGGTCTATCAAGGTCGAAACCAAAAAGCTAGACCTTTTAAAAGTAAGATAGAATGATAACGAAATGCTCAGGGAGTTCGTGTCCCGATTTCAAATGGAACGGATAGATCTGCCACCGGTCGCTGATGATTGGTCCTTTTAGGCTTTCATCTAAGGACTCAATTGGTCGAAGCTCGGTGTCTTCACAGCAGTTTGAAGCAGAATCTGATAAAGTATCTAGTTGTTACTTGGATTGATATGCATACTTGATATCAATCGAAAATTAGAGTCAAAGATGATCAACTTGGGGCTCTTTTCGAGTCCGTCTATCCTTTTAGACCCATTAATAGAGTCAAGGGAGATATCGACCGTGAACTAAAGTCAAACAAGGATCTATACCAGCCGTACAATGGAGATCAGAGAAGCAATGGGTCCAGATGGAATTCTATGCAAAATGAAAAGAGAAATGGTCGAGGTCAGAGTAGCCGGAGACTCGTGAGCAAAAATAATTTCAACGGACCTATCGGGCCTAAAGAAGCACCAAGGTTATCAGAATACAACTTTAATGTTGATGTTGCTGCTATCGTATCAGCTATCGAACGCGTCAAGGACACCAAATGGCCTCGACCTCTACAATATGACCTAGCACAAAAGGATCCTAAACAGTTGTGCAAATATCATGGCACTCAGAGCCACATAACATAGGATTGCTGACAGTTGAAGCAGGATATGGCAACCCGATTATTCAATAATCGGTGTCTTCGAGAATTCCTGAGCCACCGAACCAAGAATCATTTCATAAATAGGGATTATAATAAACAAACCGAACAAGAAAAACCTCAACACATTATTACATGATCATCGATGGGGTCGATGTTCCTCAAAGGACGATGTTAAAATGCACCAAAGTATCCACCACAAGGGAAAAATGGACTAGAGATTACATACAAAAAGGAACTTTATTTTTCAACAACGAGGACGCAGAAGGGATCATGCAGCCTCACAATGATGTACTAGTAATATTTGTACTCATAAATAAATCTAGAGTTAAGTGTGTGTAATTGATCTAGGAAGCTCGGCCAACATCATCCGATCAAGGGTCGTAGAATAGCTCGACCTACAAGATCAAATCGTACCTGCAGTTCGAGTTCTAACCGGATTCAACATGGCATGTGAAACCACTAAGGGAGAGGTAACATTACCAGTGAATGTCGTCGGGACCATCCAGGAAACCAAATTTTATGTGATTGAAGAAGACATAAGGCACAACGCCCTGTGTCGGGAGGCCATGTATCCACAATATGAGGGCAGTGCTCTCTACTCTTCACCAAGTGTTAAAATTTCCAATGCCAGGAGGGATTAAGACAATATGAGGAGAATTACCAGTCGCAAAGGAAATATTTTCTTTCAAAGAAGTGATTTCGGTATCAATGCTTGCAACATCAAAGGAATCAAGTTCACATACAAATCAAAAGGCTAAATAACAATTATCAACACCGGCCACGACCCAATCGGATAAACAGGGGATTGATGAATCCAACAATTACAGGGTTCCCAGATCTTTTATAGTCCCTGATGATTCCAACACTACTAAATCAACAGTCAAGGAGTTGGAACAGGTCATATTAGTTAAGGATCTACCCGATCAGAAGGTATACCTTGGATCGGTCTTAACTCTCGTGCTTAGAAAAAAACTCATTCAATTTCTTATAGCTAACTTAGATTGTTTATCTTGGTTCCATCTTAATATGACAGGGATCCAGCTAGAGATAACCATTCACAAGCTAATCCTAGACCCGAAATTCCACTCGCTCAAGCATAAGAGAAGATCCCATTTCGAGGTCAAACATGCTTTTATCAAAGACGAGGTATCTAGACTCCTTAAAATAGGGTCCATTCGGGAGGTTAAATACCCGGATTGGTTAGCAAATGTGGTAGTAATCCCTAATAAGGGGAACAAATTAAGAATGTGTGTAGACTATAAGGATTTGAATAAGGCGTGTCCCAAGGACTCTTTGCCTTTTCCCAACATGGATTGCATAATTGATGCCACGGACGGCCACGAGATCCTCAGATTTCTTGATGCCTATTCCGGGTACAACAAAATACTGATGAACCCGGATGATCAGGAGAAAACCTCCTTCATAACTAAATACATCACATATTGTTATAACGTGATGCCATTCAGACTAAAAAGCGTTGGTGCCACTTATCAACTCTTAGTAAATCGGATGTTCGAGGAACAAATAGAAAAATCTATGGAGGTTTACATTGACAATATATTGGTTAAGTCCCATCGATAGGAGGACCATTTAAAACATTTGCAGGAAACCTTCAGCATATTAAAGTAGTACAATATGAAGTTTAACGCAGAGAAGTGTGCGTTTGGAGTCGGATCGAGTAAATTCTTCGAGTTCATGGTATCCAATCGGAGAATCGAGATCAACCCCGACAAGATCAGAGCCATCGAAGATATAACCGTGATGGACAATGTAAAAGTCATGCAAAGGTTAACCGGAGCATAGTTGCCCTGGGGCGATTCATCTCAGGGTCCTCCGATAAGAGCCACTGATTCTTCTCACTACTGAAGAAGAATAACAACTTCTCATGGACATCGAAATGCCAACGGGCCTTGGAGGAACTCAAGTGATATCTATCAAATTCACCACTACTTGACATGCCGAAGGCAGACAAATAACTATAGATGTACTTAGAAATATCAGAGATAGCAATAAGTGAAGTTCTGGTCCGGGAAAAGCAAGGTACGCAATTTTCAATTTACTATGTTAGTAGGGCTCTAGGTGAGGCCGAAACTACCCTCACCTAGAAAAATTAGCGCTCGCCTTCCTAAGCGCCTCTAAGAAACTGAAACCATATTTTTAATGCCATCCAATAGGTGTTGTGACTACTTACCCATTGTGAAATATAACGCAAAAACCTGAACTATCGGATGATTGGCCAAATGGGTCGTGGAAATTAGGGGATAGATATTAAATATAGAACCCGGACAACCATTAAATCTCAAACTTTGGCAGATATTGTGGCCGAATTTACGTGTGCCTTAATACCCGAAGTCGAAAGAGAGTTGTTGGTAAACTCGGGGAGGACTTCGGGGATTTGGAACCTCTTTACGAACGGCACCTCAAATGCAAAAGGGTTTGGACTTGGCATTGTATTGAAACCTATAACAAGAAACATAATTAGACAATCTATTAGGACTATGAAATTGACTAAAAACAAGGCCGAACACGAGGCCATGATTACAAGTCTCAAACTAGACAAAGGCTTAGGCGCAAAGGTGATCGAAGCTAAGTGCAAATCCCTCCTCGTGGCGAACCAAGTTAATGGGACGTTCGAGGTCAGAGAAGAACGAATGCAAAGGTACCTAGATAAGTTATAGGTGACATTAGATTGGTTCAAAGATTGTTGCAACACATACCTCAAGATCAAAACAGTAAGGTTGATGCCCTTGATAACTTAGGATCATCGGTCGAGGACAACGAGCTCAACACCGGGGCAATCATATAACTCATGAGATTGATAGTGGAAGAGGGGCACATTGAGATAAACTCCACAAGCTTGACTTAGGACAGGAGAAACAAATATATTGAATATCAGAAGACCGAAAAACTACCCTCGGATCCAAAAGAATCGAGGGCCCTCCATGTGAAGGCAGCCTGGTTAACCTTGTCCGAAGACGAAACCTTGTTCAGAAAAGCGTTCGATGGTCCACTAGCAATATGTCTAGGACGAGGAGACACCAAATACATTCCGAGGGAAGTTCTAGAGGGCACATGCGGAAATTATTCAGGCGTCAAATCATTGGTTCAAAAAATAATCAGAGTCGTCTACCACTGGATCGATATAGAAAAGGACGCGAAGGAGCTTGTACAAAAATGTGATGAATATCAAAGACATGCTCCAATGATACATCTACTCGGGGAGCTGCTGCATTAAATTATTTCACCATAGACGTTCATGAAGTGGGAAATGGGCATTGTTGGCCCCCTTCCATGGGCACCTGGTAAGGGTCAATTCATATTGTTTATGACTAACTATTTTTCTAAGTAGATTGAAGCACAGGCATATGAGAAGGTCAGGGAGAAGGAAGTCATCGGCTTCATTTAGGACCATATCATATGCTGGTTCGTAATGCCGGCTGAGATCTTGTGTGACAATGGGAAATAATTCATCGGCAACAAAGTGACCAAGTTTCTCGAAGACCATAAGATTAAAAAGGATCCTATCAACACCCTATCACCCTAGTAGCAACGGAAAAGAAGAATCGACCAACAAAACCATATTCTAAAACCTCAAAAAGAAGTTAACTGACACCAATGAAAAATGGAAGAAAATCCTGCCTGCAGTTTTATGGGCATACTATACGTCCTCGAAGTCCAGCATATGGGCTACCTCATTCTTACTGGTTTACGGCATCGAAGTTGTAATACTGATCGAATTTGGGGAATCAAGTGTCAGATTTCGATATGCAACCAAATAATCAAATGACAAGGCCATGAGTACTAGATTGGAGCTATTAGATGAAAGGTGTGAAGTCGCCCTTATCCAATTGGATGCCAAAAAGCATCAAATCGAGAGTTGTTACAATCGAAGAGCCAACCTTTGACATTTCAATGCTGGGACTTGGTGCTAAGAAAGGTCACACTAAGCACCCAAAGTCTCAACGAGGGGAAACTGGGGCCGAACTGGAAGGGCCTTACCATATTATCGAGATCACCGTAAAAGGATCGTACAAACTCGAGGCAATGAACGGTGAACAACTACCGAATAACTGGAACATAACTCACTTGAAGCGATACTACTGCTAAGGTATGACCTCATTTATTCCTTTTTACTTATTTTTGAACTAACACTTGCAGGTAACCATAAAGGAATGGTACAATTTTAGTCTTGAAAGCATACGTTGCACTCATTTCCCCTTGAACTAGCCCAATGGGTTTTCCGGCAAGGTTTTTAACAAGGAAACAATGGATCGTGCTAATTTAGGATCGAAGGTAGACCATGAATAGGTGTCAAAGCTCACATCAACATTATTCGAGGATTCTCTATGATCAACATCGGACACGGGGGGGCATTACCCTCAGATAATGACATTAGCAAGGACATGGACTTTATGATACAACACTCTCAACTCAATTGATAGGATTTACTATCAGGGTAAAATGGTCAAATTAATCATGCCCACATAGACTACTCGAGCCCTTACACAAAGCATGTACACATGTATAACTATTATGCATAACAATAAAAAGAAGTGTTTTCCTTGCGGATAAATATCTTGTCCCTTGAAAGTTTTCTTGCATTTCTCAAGGAATTTCCTACATCCAATCTCCTAAGGTATCAAGCCCAAGGGCAACCTTAATCCGAGTTCGAATAATCACTCTTACTTAGGGACTTCCATCCGAAAACAAACTAGGATGGTTCGGGCTATCGGAGCTCGGGGCATAAGATCTATTAGGAAACACCCAAATTTTAAGGCAAGTTTGGATAACTTGGGGTGGAAAGCCTACTGGGGATCACCCGGACTAAAAAGGCTACGGCCGAATTAAAATGGCTCGGTGACGTCTGAGACCGTAACAAAAACAACAAGGCCATAAAATTTCTTAGCCAGTTTTAGAGGCTACCCTTGGCAAACTATAATCTAAAAAAGTATAAGTACTTTGGAGAAAAAATTTTCGCTCACACCGAACGCCCATGATGCCTTAAAACAAAATAATGTTGAAGACATGGCTTATTCGATCCTGCGATCATAACCTAAAAATTTTATACTAAGGTATTTCAATCTTTGCAATATAAGTAATAAAACAAAGGATTAAAACTCAGAAATTGTTGATGGAAAAAAGTCTTATATAGATATAAAAAAAATTTACAATGGGCCAAATAGCCCAAATGCAAATTTTTACAAAGGCCAAACGACCTCAACAAAAAAGCAAAAAATAAAAATATATGGAAAAGCCTAAGTGGCCTAGTATTTGCCGAGGGATGCCTCATCACCTTCAGGGGCTCCTCCACCCTCCGACTTGCCCAAATCTTCATCATACTCAGGATAGCCAACTTTTTGGCCTTAGCTTCGAGCTCCTTGGCACTCTCAATCTCAGCCGATAAGTTGAAACCCCCAGCATGAATTTCCTCGAGGACCTCCCTTCGAGATTGACGCTTTGCATGCTGATGATACCCTTTGATCGAAACTGAGCCACCTCGGCATCGGCCTTATAAATGGTCATCATCTCATCAATATCGAGTTTAACCACCTCGGCCTCCAACTTGGCCGTTTCAAGCTCCTTAGCCAGATTTTCTTGATCGGAGACGGCCGAACTCAATTGAGACTGGATCTTCTCAATCTTTTTGGCCTGTACCAAGGTATTTTCATTTATAGTTTGAAGTTGGACCTCAGTTGAAGCCAGTTTTACCCGGATAGACTACTTTTTCCGAGGCCAAGCGTCCCATGTTGCTCTTCCATTCTTTGGACTCGCCATTTACCATATCCACCTCTGCCTAAAGCTACTCGATTTGATCAATATTCTGTTGGACCATTAGTCACCGTGTTTCACTCATCATCACTAACCTCAAATACTCTTCTTACCTGCTCGACCAGGCCGGCATGCTCTTTTCGAGCCACCTCTATCTAAACTCTGAGGCCTTTTGCCTCCCCTTTATATTGCTCGCTGAGAAGTTTGTAAGCATTTTTCTTCTTAGTGAGCCCTCGAACCTCGACCTCTTATTATTTTAGCTATTCTCGATACTAGAGAAAAGCCTCATGATGAAGCACCGAGGTCTACTAACACAGCGAAAAAAGTTATGACCATCTTCAAGTTGATCTAAGTACAAATTAGAAGTCATCAAGACGTATCTAAAGTTACCCGGTTTAATGCCCGTTCAGCTTCATTAAATAGGCAAGGAGCTTCCACCTCGTTCATCTTGGCTTGATCTTCCTCAATCACCAAGAACCAAAGATAACTGGCCACCCCTACAGGGGCAGAAAGGACCCGAACATACTTCGGAATCGAGATAATGATTGATCGCTTGTTAGGATCCACGCATGGTACTGGGAATCGATTGATTAGTTTTGGACTCAAGGAAGGCCCGTTTCGTCTCGAAGATGGACTCTTCCTCGGCACCTCTAAGTCACCCAATATGGTGACATCGTTCGTGGTGGCGGAATCCCCATCATCAAAAAAGTTTCATAGGGGGTCTTCCACTCCTTGAGCCCCTTCTTCGGGTCGCTCTTTCACCATTTGAGCATCGTTGAACACAGACTCAGTAAATGCGGGCAACTCGAAGATGTCTATCATACCGAGTTCTTCCTTCGGCACATTGCCCGCTGCCCGGGAAGCCCCGACCAAGGCTTTCTCATCGACCTTCCTAACTAGAAGCAAAATGGCCTTGCCTCTCTCTAGTTTGGAAGCCTCGGTCACGGCCTCCTGACTTGAGGCAACCACACTCGAGCCCAGGCCAAGGCTCCTTGTCCTCGAATTGCAACCACACACGGGCCACCAGTTCAGAGGCTTCTTCTTCTTCTTCAGATTCATTCCTCAGCCGGTGGGGAGAGTTCGATATGGGTATTCGGGAATTAGTGCTTTCTTTAGATTTGTGCACTAGCCTCCTCATCAATTTTCTTCTTCTCCGAGTCCATAAAACATAAATCCATTTTTCTCTTATTCTCCTCACCCTGTCTCGGAGTAGGGGACTCGGTGGGATAATTCTCGTCACCTGATGGAGGCCTCATTACGATATCCTTGGAAAGATCTACAAAGGGAAACAAAACAAATAAGAACTCGGTGACAAAAAAAGACCCAAGTATTATTCACTCAGGAAGGGAAATCTCACCATGAGAATGGGCCTCCTACAGGCCTTTTGAAAGTTTGTGCCATGCACGCTCGGAATATGGCTCGTGTGACATAATTCCCTCGATCCACTCCTTGAGTCGAGGGACTGCATCCGGGACCCGAGCAATAGCAGCACCACCACCAAGCACCGATAATAAATATGGAAAAGAGAGTAAAATAAAATTTTAGAAAAATGAAATTTTACTAACATTTTGTGTTCCACTTCTCGGGGAGCGACATGAATTATGCTGGGATCAGGTCCGAGGTCCTCACTCGGATGAAAAGTGTTAGCTAGCCTCGATCCTGATATTCATCGATGCTCGAGAACGGGACTTTACTAGCCCCACCTTCAAGCTTGATCACTCCCCCCTACACACACAAAAAAAGCCATGTATTACATAGCCGCATGAGGTGGTCAATAGTGAATGAGAATCCATCGATCTTTCTCACGGAGAAACGATAGAGGATCACGATCCTCTAGAATAAAGGGTGAATTTGGCCGAGGCATACCTCGTATCTTTTGAATAATTAGATGACAACGGGGTTTAATGGGGCCAACGTAAAAGGATAAGTGTAAACACTTAAGTATTGCATTCCGTGGGTGATGATATCTTCCTCGGGTTTGGAAACTACCACGTACTTATCAACCCAATTGAAATCCTTTTTAACCAAGGGGATGATTTCTTCAGTGATCGAGCACACATACTTAGAGACCTTCTCACATCGACCAGACACAGTGGGAGGTTTCTGAAGCTCGAAATCAGTTACAACCGAGCACCAACTAAGTATGAACGTGCTCAAGGGGATTCTGCTACTGGTTCCTCGATAGTAGCACGTGAAACATTCTCCTCGATAGCCAGCCGCGATATAGAAGGAGTTTCTTTTTGGGGAACCATTTTTAAGCCATTTTCTTTTAGTGGGGGGTAAGAGAGAAAAGAGAATAAATTGAAAGAGTACACTTGATGGTTCTCACAAATATCTTAAATGACAAAGTACAAGCACTAGAAAACATAGAGATTTATAAAGAACAAAGGCAGAAGGTTGGAATATAAAGTTTGAATGAATGAAGAATGGGTTATTTATAGTTTTCAAATGACAGTCTGGATCCAGAAGTGGCTGACCAACAACTGATGAGCATTTAATGCCATTAAGACTTGACTGATGTGGCGTTTCTTTTATATTGTCGTTTCTCTCGCGGGGTACGAGGTGAGAATCGGGAGCTCGTATCGTTTCTCGTTGTCTACTCTCCAAGAAATGATGGGACTCAAAAACTTGTTGCGATCAAAACACTCACGCAAGTGTACGTGATCGTCAAGTAATAGAGTAGTGAGTAGAGTATCGTTCCCACGAAGACTTATGATTAGCTTGTGACTGATTCAAACCCAATATCTTTATCTATCCAAGAATTTTATCACAAAAAAGAGATTTGAATGCATTTCTAACTAACTTCTAATAATTTAATCTAGCTAAAGCAATTAACTAAACAAGCAGCAGTTTCGGTTAACAAACAATAGAGGAGGATATTCTAGGGTCACGGGCATATGTAACAATCGTGTTGTGTCTTTAGCTTCAAACGACTGATTCAGTTATCTGGGTTATTGATTGACAAGGTTAATATTACTCGTAAGAATCTGTCGTGTCCTTACTTGCTTATTCAAGTCAACTTAATGCCTATATGTCTGTGGAATCAAAATTAATAAGAATTCATGTAAAACTCCTGTATTTCAACCAAGAAAGGCAATTGGGTATATGTCTATCCCAATAGCCAATCCATTCCCGATGCCCAGGTTCAAGAACTTGCTCTATTTAATTCTATATACAATCTAAAGTTTCCACTTTCGAGTTAAACTAAAGATTCGTATATAGTACTTCACTGTTAGCTACTCAGCAAGATAATTAAAATCAAAATTAAATAAATAACCCAATATGATAAACCGACTTCGTCGAATCAAACTTCAAAAAACAACATTCATGTTTTACCCATGACCCTAGAACAATGAGTTCTAGACACTCATACTATTGTTCACCATAATCAGATTTAATATCATCACAATTGGCAAAAAAAAAGAGTAGAAAAGAAGACTTTGATGATCCAAAATTCTCATTGCCTCTTGCCTCTCTAATCCTTGCAAAACCTTATGAAAAACCTTGATAATTTGACCTTGGACGAGCTTGATTTTATATAGGTTAAGTGGACTTCTCCCCCAAGATTTCCATATTTGCCCCTGACTTTATCTCACGATCTCCCGAACATGCGCGGGCGCGCATTGGGCCGCGCACCTGGCCGCGCATGTACCCTGCTCTCTGTAATGGACGGGCACAATGTGCGTGGGCGCGCATGCCCAGGTGTCCAACTTCTTCATTTTCTTGAGTTCTCTTCGATCTCATTTAGTCCCGAGGGGTCTTAATTGCTCCCAAATGATTCCAATCGACATTTTCTTGCACAAAATAGGCTCCTTAACCTGCAATAAGTACAATTCACTATTAGAGCCCATTTTTCATCAATTAATCATAATATAAGATCGAAATATAATCAAGTGGAGGTATAAACAATGGCTAAATCACCTAGATTTCGTCTATTACCAACACCCCACACTTAAATCATTGCTAGCCCTCGAGCAATCACATTATACTCTCTAGGCAATTCGCCACTCAACCATTCCGCTTAGCACATTCCACCTAGAACAATACACATACGTTGCGCCTAGCCGTGAACATTCCTAGCCTCATAGCCAACTCTCACGAGCCACGCAATATTTACAATTCCTCAAAGCACTCTACACAGAAGTTAAGACTTGCTTTTCTATCAGGAATCATATGCCCCTACAATTATATCACACAACTGAATTTGTTGCACACAATCAAACCAAACACTCACATACATCAATAGAAACGCTCACTCTCACAAATAAAGTCACATGCATGCAACAAGTACCATAGGCTTGCCCTTAATGTAAATCTCTACTAATGTAGGTTAGCTCGGCTCAAAATCAGTTAGGACTTGTTATGGTTGTAATGTGGGCTAAAGAACTGGTAGGATAGGTTTTCGAATAGTGACTAACCCTCCTAAGCACTTTAACACATCACGTAATCACTTTTAAGCGCAACTTTTCTAGTCTACTTGAGTTTCACAAACCATATTGCACTTCAACGTTCCCTTATTCTTAAGCACTCCAAATCATATCCACTAGCAAGAACCAGACTACAGAGTCTTCATCTCAAACATTATTATTTTCTTTCTCTTTTCAGTTTATTTTTCTCGACATCAAAACGTTCCTCTAGTGATGCTTACATTTTCAAAGCAAGTGCACCTTTCAACCTCATTGGCTCCATTCGAAGCCACCCCACTCGTATTTTCCCTTATTTATTTCTTTTAGCGCTCATCTCATCATAAAAGTGCTTGCAGAGGTAAGGGATCAAAATTCTATCAATAAAGAACGAAGGGATACGGGCTTCTATTGCGAGTGCCAAGTAAAAAGTCTAAAGGCTCAAAAGAGTTACTAAGGACAAATTTTATTTGTGATTAGCAAATTAGCTCAAGAAAGATAAAAGAGATCCTAAAATCATCTCTCAAACCGAGCATCACCTAGAATTTCGCTTCAACTCACATACCGGGCAAGTTCTAGACCCAAAATACAATGCATGGACTACACAAGTGCTCACCACACATGGAATATGACTCGTTCAGATCAGCTTATCAATTCTATTTCAAGCACTCAAGTCAGTGATAAACATACAAATTAAGGCACGTTTAATGAGATTCAACAATGAGAGCTAAGCGTTACACTCTAGGATTTATGGTGTTCAGGTGCATCAACGCTTAGGGTTCCTCTTTCAATTCAAGCTCATAACCCACTATCCTAATCTACAAAAAAATGAAAAACTACCGTGGTTCAAGCTAAACCCTTGGAAAAGAACCACGGCCTAAAGAAAAACTAAGGGGGATTTGATACACTACCCAAAAGAAAAAAATAACAAATCTTTTTGTTGTTTTCTTTAGACTCATTTCCCTCAAGAAAGTTGTCTAAAGGATCCGTCATCAGGAAGAGTATATTTTTTTTTCGTCGACTTATCTCCCTTAAGAGCCCCGTCGAAAGGGATCCGTCATAGGTACAAGCCGTCTATCTAGAATATTTGAAAAATTACTCAACCACTACTTCACCTAAAGACAAAAAGCAATTCAATGTCATAAGCAAACAAGCATTTATACACTACTTACAACATACAATTAGGAAATTCCCCCACCCCACACTTAAAGGGTAGGGCATGCCCTCATGGCATAAAATTGAATAAATGAACAGTGGGGTTAAGGAACTTCCCTGAAACGTCACTCTTGGTCTGAGACAGTTGCGGGGTTCACGTTGCACGCGTGCCAAGGCTCGTAACCAGCCAATGATTTTCTTCTCTGACTTTTCTGCCGGCCTGCTAGCACATCCATACTGGTGCCCAATTCGTTCACAGAGGCCGCAGACCAGCCATCTCTTGTTCCATGGCAGTAAGCCGAGACACCCGTGCTGTGCTTGAGGGTGTTGCTGTCTATGAGGGCCCTGCAGCTGCCACATTTTGTTCAGGGGCTTGGGATGGAACTCCCTCATCATCCTCGTCCTCATCATCATCATCATCATCCTAGTCACCCGAACTAGCTGCTGCTATCTCCACTACCTCCGGCTCCTTGCCTGTGGACACCTTATCTGCCAGAAACTTGCCTTCCTTTTTTACCAATTCATCCACCACTTTGTTCTCGGGCACATTGGATAACCTGCACAGATGAGTCACTAAAGAAGGGAAAAAGAAACCATACCTCCTCACTTGTCTGCGGATAAACATCTCGTCGTGGATCACATTGGCCACGTCAAAGTCGTAGCCATTCACAAAGCACCAAATCAACGCAGCACGGCTCATTGACTTCCGTCGTGTTGAGTGACAGGATGAGGCGGTTCTTTATAATGTATAACCAACATTTTGCCTCATAGGTGATGGCCGCAGAATGGAACATCTCCCACTAGGCAACCAGACCACTTCTCTGCCGGGTACACATATAGTTTCAAAGAATCGTGCCCATTTTTCAGGCGTTGGATTGCGACCGTAGAGATAGAAATCATCATAATGCCCAGGTGGGGCGAGCAACTGATAAGCCACTCGAATGGCCTCAATAGACGCATTCACCGCCCGGCGGTGCACTGTAACTATTCCATCGTCGTGCTCAGGAATGTTGGCATAGAATTCCCGCACAACCATGAGATTGGCTTCACCGAGTTCAGTTAAGAACGTTTGCATCCCCCTCCGCATAAACTCCTCGTATATACGAGGGAACCCAACCTACAGTCTCATAATGTCAACACCCCTTTCAGGAATTGGCTTATCTTTTCTTTTCTGAGCATTCCTCAGGTTCTCTTCCATTACGAAGTGTAACAGCATTCATTTGAGGATTTTTATCTGTGTCACTGGGGAGGGCACCTGCAGGTTTAGTATTTTGGTTTGTGGCCAATTGCCCCAGCTGCCTCTCAAGATTTCTGAAATTCGTTATCAACTGCTGATTATCATTCCTCATTTGTTGAGTTTCAGTCCTTATTTGTTGAGTGTCAATCAACAGCTTCTTCAACAAGTCATTGGTGCTTTCCTCCATCTGTTGAGGTGGCTTATGAGGATGGTTGAAACCCCATTGTGGTCTGAGCTTATTCTGACCCTACTTATTTCCACCCCATGAGAAGTTGAGATGATTTCTCCAATTAGTATTGTATGAGTTTCCATATTGTGCATGCTGATTTGGTGGACCTCTGTTCCGTTGTCCCACATAGTAGAACGACATTGGTTGTGGTTGCGGTATTGCCATTTTTGTCATCTGATTTGACAACTTTTCCAGTTCTGCTCTCAATGCTGAAACCTCAACTAGTTCAAATACCCCAGCTGCTTTCTTCTTGACTGCCCTTCGTGAATCACCATCACCATGCCAGTTGTTATCAATAGCTGTAAAAGTATTGAGCAAGGTTTGGATTTTACTATATGGTCTGGCCATGCTACTACCCCCACATGCTGAGTCTAAATTCGTTTTTGAAGCATCATCCAACCCATCTACAAAAGTATACCCCAACACCTCGTCTGTCTGACAGTGATGAGGACAGTCTCTGAGCATCTTCTTGTATCTTTCCCATGCCTGACGAAGTGTCTCGCCAGCCTACTGTTCAAACGCAAGAATTTGACTCCTCAACACTTTTGTCTTCCTTGTGGGGAAGAACTTGATCAAAAACTTCCTAGCCAGATCATCCCAAGTGCGGATTAAATTTGCTGCCTCTTTGTTCAACCACTCCTTAGTGTCCCCAATAAGTGAAAATGAGAACAATGTCAACCTGACGTAATCCTTGGGGACGTTCGGATAGTTATATGTATCAGTGATTTCCAAGAAGTTCTTCACATGCCGCTGTGGGTCTTCATGAGGTAGACCCATAAAAAACCCTGCATTTTGAATCAGCTGCACCATGTACTGTTTCAGCTCAAAGTGCCCAGTTATGTCAGGCTTCACAATTGCCTGAGTCATATTTGCCAGACTGGGCCCTGCGGCTTCAATAACCGCCTGTTAATCGTTGCCTGCCATCTCAATTGGCTGTGGTTGAACTACTATGTCCAACTCTCGTTTGATTCTGGTCCTAGCATCCACCTCCCTCCTCAACCTGTAAAGTGTCCGTTCAATTTCTGGATCGATATGAAGGAGATTATTTGCATTTCTACTTCTTTGCATTCAATAGAAAATGTTGTATTAGCACAAACAAGGTGAACTGATAGTTAAATCTCGAATAAACAAATAATATAAGCTCAATTCAGTCAAATAGCTAATTTCCAAGTCCCCGGCAACGACGCCAAAAACTTGTTGCGATCAAAACACTCACGCAAGTGTGCGTGATCGTCAAGTAATAGAGCAGTGAGTAGAGTATTGTTCCCACGAAGACTTATGATTAGCTTGTGACTGATTCAAACCCAATATCTTTATCTATCCAAGAATTTTATCACAAAAAGAGATTTGAATGTATTTCTAACTAACTTCTAACAATTTAATCTAGCTAAAGCAATTAACTAAACAAGTAGCAATTTCGGTTAACAAACAATAGAGGAGGATATTCCAGGGTCACAGGCATATGTAACAATCATGTTATGTCTTTAGCTTCAAACGACTAATTCAGTTATCTGGGTTATTGATTGACAAGGTTAATATTACTCGAATGAATCTGTCGAGTCCTTACTCGCCTATTCAAGTCAACTCAATGCCTATATGTCTATGGAATCAAAATTAACAAGAATGCATGTAAAACTCCTGTATTTGAACCAAGCAAGGCAATTGGGTATATGTCTATCCCAATCGCGAATCCATTCTCCGATGCCCAGGTTTAAGAACTTGCTCTATTTAATTCTATATGCAATTTAAAGTTCCCACTTTCGAGTTAAACTAAAGATTCGTATATAGTACTTCACTGTTAGCTACTCAACAAAATAATTAAAATCAGAATTAAATAAATACCCCAATATGATAAACCGACTTCGTCGAACCAAACTTCAAACAACAACATTCATATTTTACCCATGACCCTAGAACAATGAGTTCTAGCCACTCATACTATTGTTCAACATAATCAGATTTAATATCATCACAATTGGCAAAAACAAAGAGTAGAAAAGAAGACTTTGATGATCCAAAATTCTCCTTGCCTCTCTAATCCTTACAAAATCTTATGAAAAACCTTGATAATTTGACCTTGGGCGAGCTTAACTTTATATAGGTTAAGTGAAATTTTCCCCCATATTTCCATATTTGCCCCTGACTTTAACTCACGATCTACCGGACATGCGCGGGCGCGCATTGGGCCGCGCACCTGGCGCGCATGTCCCCTACTCTCTGTAATGGACGCGCACAATGTGCGTGGACGCGCACCTGGGCGTGCATGCCCAGGTGTCCAACTTCTTCATTTTCTTGAGTTCTCTTCGATCTCATTTAGTCCCGAGGGGTCTTAATTGCTCCCGAATGATTCCAATCGATATTATCTTGCACAAAATAGGCTTCTTAATCTGCATTAAGTATAATTCGCTATTAGAGCCCATCTTTCATCAATTAATCATAATACACGATCAAAATATAATCGAGCGGAGGTATAAACAATGGCTAAATCACCAAGATTTCGCCTATTATCAGGTAAAAACTAGACTCGTCTATGACATGGCAGATCATTCTAGGAACACGAGGGATTGAAGATCGACCCCCCGATCCCACCGGGCCAGGACCTGAGATTTGGATGTCCGTCCTCAAGAACAATGAGCTTGGAATCCGGAAATCGACCCTGACCTCGATTGAGCTCGAGGAAACATTGTCAATAGAAGACCGAAATAACAGAAGGCCGAAATACCCATGACCGAACGGTTATCACGGCGGGAATCTCGGCACGTATCAATAATGAACCGGCAAATCGGCAAATCAGGAGATCTTTAACTTTTATAGAGTTATACCTAATATAGGACTTTCATACTATATGAAGGGGGTCGGATTACTTGTAAAGGACATGGTAACAATCATTCGGAAACAATATACTGTTATTTTCTATTAAAGTTCTTACTCAACTGTATCTTGACACTGGTCGAGCTGCATTCTGTTTAAGGGCAGCTCAGCTCCCAAAGCTGTAACTTTTCAATTCGTGTGGTTTGAATTTACTTTATGATACTTTACCAATTATAATTTAATTTATCGCTTTGTATTAATTTAATTCACATATCCTTAAAATCACTTACAAATTCAATTGCTATCCGATTTTATGGGTAAACAACGTATAGTATGCATAATTTCTTTACTTCGCATATCCACATGGTTTCATATTTGCACGTCGAACGTTTTTTTGTAAGACATCGTTTAGGACCATCCATTAAACTCAATGTTAAGTGGATCATACAATTTTAGAATCTCTTAATCACTAAAAAAGAAAAAAGAAAAAAATCTTTTCACTAAAGATTATCATAAACCACTAAAGATTACTCAATTACTGATTTTAAAGCAATTTGATTTTATAAAATCATTAACACCGTCAATGAATAATAATAAAACAATCAGTATAATTTTATTTACAGAAGAATAAAAGCAAATTGATATCCTGAAGTAAGAGCCTGCCAGTTTGGTCGTTAAGAGTTGAGACAAATATCCAAGTCCATGTTGTAACAAACAAAGAATAAACTTTAGTTTAATTGGAGGGACAGTTCACTTTTTCTAAGCAATATCTCCAGGTCAAAACTGTTTATTATTTTTCATTTGATTATGTTACACTTACCTCAACATTCACATGCTTTCAATTATCGTTTTCATTGATTCTATTCACTCATCATTTAACTAGTATCTTAGGTTTTATTTTTTCTTATCTTAGGATATTATTGGCTTTAATAATTTTTCTCTTTAGCTTCTTGGCTTTAATAATTATTATCTTTTGGATTTTCTTGGCTTTAATAATTATTTTCTTGTCGTGGCGGCATAGCCACTTACTATATTTTTGCTCCCCTAAGAAATCATCAACAATATTGGACTTTCTTTACTAGTAGTTTAACTCTCATCAAACAAGTAATAATGCTAATTATAGTTGGGATTTTTATATATACATCATGTATAACAAACCTTATAACCACTCATGTGTAAGGTTAGTGTTTATTATATTTAAGTATACCATGTTTCAATTTATGTACCAAAATTTACTTTTAAGGTTTAATTACCAATGATTTATTAGGGGTTTGATTTGTGGAACAAAATATTTCCATATTTTCTTACCCACTTTTTTCTCTTTCTTCCAACCGATTTTTACCCTTATTAATTACCCCCACGTTTATTTTTGTTGATTTTTATCTTTCTTCCAAAACCGAGTAGTTTTTCCCAATAAAAACTACACACACACACACACCCCCCCCCACGTGTATTTACATTTACCTTTACCGATTTCTCTGGTCTCACTTCTTCTCTCCATTGTCATCTTCTTCAGTTTCATCATTCAATCGCCAAAAACTCTTCAAAGTTTTGTAAAGAAAACACATTTTCAGTGAAAAAAATCTTATCCATAGTCAAAAATGGTGAAAAAACATATTACTCCCAAACGATAAAAAGTAGGCGATATTCCATCATTTGATTTGGGTGTTTTAACACCTAAATCTCCAGTAAAAAGACAACAATCTGTCCATGCAAGTGGAAAAGAAAGGGTTCCTGCATCACCGAGACAAATAAGAGCTGAAACTCGAACAAAGCACTTGCAGGATGTTGATGCAACCGGTGTAGAAACAGAAGCCGACAAATAACGCAAGCGAAAGGGGAAAAGCTTGAGGGTCGATGATGATGATTTTGTGGACGATTCACCCAAAGTTCAAAAAACAAAAATACAGAAGGTGTCTCATTCCCCCTCAAAGCAAAAAAAGTTGAAACACTCTAAAAAAACCACAAAATTGGTTCCACAACAAGTTTCAGTTAAGGTAAACAACTTTTTTTTTTCTCGACAATATTTTGTAGTTTAATATTTTTTTGCCAAAAATTTAGAATTCAATTGTTTTTTTGGCGTCTAAGTATTTTTTGTAAAAATATAATGTATTATTGCATATTAGGGTTGCTTATACAAATTGTAGTTAATTGTTATTATTCGGAGTTAATGTGTAATTGTTTGGCAGAATATAGTGTTGAATCAAATTTGTAGTCAATTGTAGGTTTTTGTAGTTTAACGTAGTGTAATGTAATGTTTTATTTGGAAATGTCACAGATGACTCAAAATTGTAGTTTTTTGTAGTTTTTTGTAGTTTAATGCAATGTTTTATTTGGAACTGTTTTAGTTGACCTAAATTTGATTGGCAAATTATACTGTTGAATCAAATATGTAGTTAACTGTAGTTTTTTGTAGTTTAATGTAGTTTCATGTAATATTTATTTGATACTGTCTCTGTTGACTCGAATTTGATTGGCAATTTATAATGTTGCATAAAATTTGTAGCTAATTGCAGTTTTTTGTATTTTAATGTAGTTTCATGTAATTTTTATTTGGAAGTGTCACTATTGACTCAGTTTTGTAGTTAATTATAGTTTTTGTAGTTTAATGTAGTTTACTGTACTTTTTATTTGGAACTGTTATAAAAATACAATATATATAAATAGTTACATTGTTCATGCTCAATAAATTTATAGTTAGAGTATAGTTCCTTGTAGTTATACTGTAGTTTGTAGGTTAAAATTTATGTTACTTTTGAAAAATAACTTCTACTGAGAATGTAGGAAAAATGTAGTTTGTATGTTAAAAATGTAGTTATATGATATGTTACATTATATATTGTAATGCTGAAATCTAGCTTCATTCTAACGACAATTAATATACTTTTTTTGCAGAATGGACCTTACTATGCTCAACATAATGTTGATTAAGGTGTGATACGGTTTCATAGCTTGTGCGATCCAACGATACCTAGCCAGATAAAGTCTTTATTATCCCCAACCCAATTAAGTGGTTTCAAGAACACATGTTTTGGTTATTTACTAGATATGCCCCCAATCTGCATGCAGAACAATCAATTCATCTTCTAATGAAGTATGAATTATCAAAGTCTACTGGCGACTATTTTTCTGTTCTTTTAAATGGACAAAAATTGATTTTTTCTTTGAGAGATTTTTGTTTGATAACTGGGTTTAACTGTGTTGATAGTTTATCGGACTATGGTTACATTTCTAGTTATGTTAGCCATTTAATGACTAAATATTTCCCTAACAAATCTCGGGTAGAGAAATCGCTTTTGAGAAATGTAGTGACATCCAAATCCTGGACAAATGATTTGGATGCTGTACAGCTGTGTATCCTGTATATGTTGGAATTCTTTGTTTGTCCTTCTGATAAGGACAATGTTAGTTTGATAGACAAATTTACGTTTTTTCTTATAGAGAGTGGTCATTTTGATTCGTACCCATGGGGTACAAAATCTTTCAAGCAAGTTATTGAGTCTGTCAGACATCGTCTCAGTCCCAACGTCCATTCTTATCTTATATGGGGATGCTCGTTAGCCTTACAAGTGTGGCTGTACGAGTATTGTTCTTCTGTCAGCACCGAGCTTGCTACACGGTGCTCTGACTCCATTCCTCGTATTTTAAGATGGTCGGGTACAAAAGGACATATTTGGTTAAATGTTCTTGAAGAAAAAATCATCAAGCCTGAGTGGCTCAAGGTATTCTTGTTAACCTTTGTGTAATTCTTCAATTACTACTATAGTAACTACATGACATCTACAATTTCTTTCAAATTTACTTAACTGTCTTCATCCATCTTTCAGTTCTCAAACATGGTTGCATCTGGGGAAGAGATTGGAGCGCTCAATCTCCCTGGAAAGATTAATTATGAAGATGAAGAGGTTACTCAACCATCAATAGTCCCATCTGCTGCTTCTCCGACAGTTCAACATGAAGAGGCTAATTCCCCAAATGATATGGAATCTGTAAGAAGCCAGATCAGGAAGTTGGAACAGAAGCTTGAGCAGGTACTGTTAGAAATTACAGTTGTGTAGTCATTATTTCAATTGAAATCATTCCTTTGACATTGTAGTTTCTTTTTATTTTAGTGTAACAAATCGAATATCTTACCAACTCACATACATATTTAATTTTTAGGTTGATGGAAAGTTAGATCAGTTAAAGAATGATGTTTTTGATGAACTCTCAAAACTTCGAGAGTTCATAGATGAATCTTTGAAAAGCTTAGTGAATGCTTTCAACAAGAGAAATGAATTGGATGAGTCCAAGGTAAGAATTTACATATATTTATTCGAACACTATATAATAGTTATGATAATTTATTCTAACATTAAAACATTCCTCTCACAATGTAGTTTGCTGCTACATATTTTGTAGTTATTGAACACTACATTTAACTACAATTGACTACATTAAAACTACTGTTTGCATTAATGTACAGTCTTGAACTACATATTTTGTAGCTGTTATTTGTAGTTTTATAGCTGTTATTTGTATTTTGTAGCTGGCTCACTGTTTTAATATACAGACTTCAACTATATATGACTTAACTGGCTCACTGTTATTTGTAACTAACACTATATATAGTTCAAGTCTGTGTATTTCAATTTTCTTATAACCAAATCTAGTTATATGTAATCTAGTTATAAGTCTGTACACCAAGGCAATCTGTATTTTAAATGTAGTCATTTGTAGTTAACTGTAGTGTTCAATAACTGGCTATTGAACAGGGGTTAAATGTAGTCATTTCTAGGCATTTGAATTTTGATTTCTTCCTGTTTTCTTTCCTCTTCTATGCTCTCTTAATTGTTGATATTGAACAAGTGGTATCCAAAAGCTTCTATTATCTAAACATCTTTAAGTATGTCTTATTATATCCAAATGTATTTCTTACTGACTACAATTGACTACAGATTGCATTAACTACAATTGCAGTAACTACAGATTGCATTAACAAAATTTAAAAATAATTGACTACATTTAACTACAATTGACTACAATATTTGTAGTTATATCACACTACAGACTGCATTTAAACTACAGATTGCATTAGTGTACAGAAACCTATAACTACATTACATATAACTACATTTGGATATAGGTAAATTGAAATATACAGAATTGAAATACATATTTTGTAGCTGTTATTTGTATTTTGTAGCTGGCTCACTGCTTTAATATATAGACTTGAACTTCATATGACTTAGCTGGCTCACTGTTATTTGTAACTAACACTATATAATAGTTATGATAATTTATTCTAACACTAAAACATTCCTCTCACAATGTAGTTTGCTGCTAGTTCAAAAAAATATAACGAACATAATCAAGCAGAGAAAAACAAACATTTTCAGTTCAATTTTGGTCCTCAACTCCGTGCAGGCCCAGTACAACAGGTATCTACATAATTCCTACATACATATATACTTCCATCAAGAATTGCTAATAAATAATAAATTTTCCTTTTCAGCTCCCTCTTCTCCTCAACAACTTGAACAACAAGTTGATTTGTATGATGACCTACAACAAGCAGCTGATGTATCAAAAGAAGGTATGGTTTAATAATGTAGTTTTTAACATAAAATAGTTTATTATACACTGTTATAATGCTTTTAAGCATATGCATTATTTTTGTAGCATATGTTGAAGACAATGTTCCACAGTCACCAATTCATGGTGTAGCTGTGACTGAAATTGTCGAAGAATGCATTGAAAAAGAAGAGGAGATTGGAGTGATGCGTGGAGGAACTGAAAAGAAAGGTGTGACACTGGACGATTTTGAACTTCCAGAAAACCTATCACAAATGGTCATGTATGGTGACCCAATTCAAGTTGATTCAACCCCTCTTCATCAACGAAGAACAAGGTTACCTGGAAAACATGCACGATCACCATTCACTCCACCTACAGTACTGAAGGCAGCACGTCTTTTGGGCCAAAAATTTTTTACATAAAGCACCCATTCACAAGTCCCACTGGTGAAGATGTTGATCCTGAACTAATAGATAGTTTTACTACCTGGTTATACCATCGAAGTGACAAATCATCTAGGAGGTATGGTGCTTAAATGACTTATGTTGTATGTACTTGTTCTATTTTTTTCTCTAAAATTTAGACTTTAAAGTTGTCAATGTTTTTGTTTTTTGTAGTTTTTTGTTTAATTCTACTATTATTACAGGAGGAATACTTCTATTCGAAGAAGGATAACCATCTCAATCCTTTGTTGGATTTGGGTTGCGAAAAAATTGATAAGAAGGACTGGTTCTACGCCCTTGCTCACCCCGGACAATTAATCAATTGTACAGTAAGTATATGGATTATCAATGCAGTTTTGTCTTTATCTGGTAGCTGGCTCACTGTTATGTAGTTATTGAACACTACAGTTAACTATAAATGACTATATTTAAAATACTGGTTGCCTTGATTTGCAGACTTATAACTAGATTACATATAACAAGATTTGGTTATAAGTAAATTGAAATACACAGACTTGAACTACATATTTTTTAGCTATTATTTGTATCTTGTAGCTGTTATTTTGTATTTTGTAGCTGTCAAACAGTTATACACAGACTTCCTGTTTTCTTTCCTCTTGTATGCTCTATTAATTGTTGTTATTGAACAACTGGTATCCAAAAGCTTATTCTATCTAAACATCTTTAAGTATGTCTTATTATATCCAAATGTAGTTCTTATTGACTACAATTGATTACAATTGCATTAACTACAGATTGCATTAACTACATTTAAAAACAATTGACTACATTTAACTACAATTGACTGCATTTGTAGCTGGCTCACTGTTATTGTCTTTATGGTGTACATCAATTTATATTTATCTACACTACAACTTATTATAAATTGAACTTTTACTTTTTTCAGCACATTGATGCTATAATGTACTATTTGAGAAAAAATGGGAAATATGGCCCCAACATCAACTGTAGATTTACAACAACCGATTGCTTGTTCAAGACAAAAATTGAAAGTATCTATGAGAAGTTCTCTACTACTCCAATGGATCAAAGGAATTCTGTTGTTAAAGCCGATGATAATATTGGAGAATACATTATGGGCTATAGAATTCTTGCTAATGTAGCATGGGATCTTGTGGATTATGTGGTAATGCCTGTTAATCTTGTAGAGAACTTTCATTGGTTGTTGTTAGTGTTTGACATAAAGGACCGGCAACTGTATGTTTATGATTCATTGGTGAGGGCAAAGCGTAACAAAACTGTTCAAACCTTGGTTGAAAAATTTTCAGTCATTATTCCTCTTAATTTGTCATGCACTGGTTTCTACGGTAAACGCAAGGACATTGACTTCAAGACTACAAAGTCATACGTAGAGAAGCCAGTTACGGACCCTCTAGACATACAATGGATGGTTGCCGAGATTCCACAACAAAAGGAAGGCTCACCGTAAAAAACTAATCTCCCTTTCTATATGTTTAATTAAATATTTTTTTTGTTTTGGTATTTAATGAAAATTACTCATATTCTGCAGGGATTGCGGTGTATTTGTGGCTACCTTTGCAGAATATATTAGCAATGGTGATTTGTCTATACCAAAGGAAGATCTTACTGATATTGACAAACACCGTAGACGCTATGGAGCTCTGTTGTGGGACTACGCCACAAAGAAGCTAAATGATGGTTCAATCAGTGAGAGCGAGGTTACAGGCAGGCTTACAAGGAGGAAGGGTCCACCGCCAAAGAATGAGAGAACTAAAGTTGAACGAAAGAAGAAGTAGTGTGTACTGTTGTAATGAACTTTGATTGTACCCCACAATGTTTCATGAATACTGAACAATTTTGTAGTTAGTGGAGAATTATGTCAGTTTGGTTGTACTGAATAATAGCTTCATGAATACATTAGACATTACTAATGTAGTGACTACAATTACCTACAATTTCATATAACTACACATCTATACTGCATATAACTACAATTACATAACTACAAATTGTTGGAAGTCCAATGCTACATGTACTGTTGCAGTTCATTTATGCTATATGTTTTCGGATAAAACTTCTTGTCTTGAACAATGAAGAATAATGAATTGACGTTGCATAGAAATGCCATTTGCAGTTTTCAGCAACTCATACCATCCAGTAGATACAAAAAAATACGTTATTCAGACATATTTTTCAACTGTCTATGATTAATTACAAATAACTACAATTAACTACAAAGTTGATACAACTACAAATATTGTAATTAATTGCTTAGATTTCATGAATATGAACTACAATGTCTTGTCTTTATCTACAACATTTTGTCTTTATCTATTATGTCGATAACATATTTAGAAATCACTTACAGTACATTATAACTACAATCTGCAAACAGTTTACATTACTCAAGTATATTAGTAAACTTCTTTATTATCGTCAAAAGTATTACAGTTACACAATAAATTTCGATATTCTGGGATCACTAACATTTATTTTGAATAACTATTGTAGCTACATTATATTCATGCCTTTTTCGGCGCATTCTTGCAACTTCTTTTGTTATGCCCTTCACCTCCACAATTGCCACATGACACCTTGTACTTCTTTGAGTTTATTTCATCAAATTTTTTATATCTTTCCTTTTGAGATCCTCCTGGCTGCCTTTTATCTCCAGCCGGTGGCTTTATTACATCATCCAAAATATATTGTGGAACATCCCATTTCGCTTCATCAGGAAGAGGATTAACTGGCAATTCATATGTAAGTAGAAGGCTCTTAGTTGTGTAATACGGTGAGCAATAGTTGTCCGGCCTTTTGTTCCTATGCCTTAATGATGCCAAAGCATGTGCACATGGAAGTTCATCAAGTTGGAATTGTCCACAGCTACATTTCTTATTTTCTAAACATACAATGTACCGCTTCACACCATCTAACACAGTGTGTATATGATATGTTGAAGCCCTCGCCTACAATTCAAGATCAAAAAGAAAATAATAAGGAGTCAATAAGTTAACTATGTTAGCAACAATCAGTTAACTACAAATCAGCTACAAACAAATGGCATATAAACGTTAACTACATTTACCCACATTTGACTACATTTTTAAAACTCACTGGAAACAATGCATATAACCTTAACTACATTTACCTACATTTGACTACATTTTAAAAATTCACTGGAAACACTTCATATAACCTTAACTACATTTACCTACATTTGACTACATTTTTAAAACTCTCTGGAAACAACTTCAACAGCTACTACTTTTTTTGTTTTTTTTTTCCTGCACCAAACAGTAATATATTACCTTTAGTTTCTGGGATAATGTATTGTTATCTTCCAATTCTTTATTGAATTTGTGCCCAAGTAATGTGAAAGTACCCTTTGCCTTCAATAACTTATCTTTTGTCCAACGTTCTATAATAGTCCTCATATACTCCAATAGATCAAATATTGGCAGCTCTCTTGCCTCTTTTGTAACAGCGTTCAACGACTCTGCAATGTTTGACGTCATAGTAAAAGTTCTATTCGCTGTTGCATGTACTCTTGACCATCTATGATAGCCAATATTATATAGGTAAGACGATACACGTGGGTCTACCTCCTGAATCTTCATCATCCTTTCATTGAAATCATCCAGAGTATATGACCGTGCTGTAGCAAAGTACAATTCATGTAATTGTAGATGTGCCTTCTTGAATTTTGACCTTATATTTGTCCATATATGCCACATGCAAAAGTAGTGTGCCATTCCAGGATGGACAACTGATGTTGCCTTCGATATACTCTCATGCCTATCTGAGACAACACACATAGAAGGTCTTTCACCATATGCCTCCTTGAATTGTTCAAAGAACCACCTCCAAGACGCGTCGTTTTCAGAATCAACAACAGCATATGCCAAGGGCAAAATAGAACCTACAATTTGTAGACATAACTTGAGACTAACTATTAAATACAAATATATACGGATAATTTAGGCAATTTAAATACATTGATTTATATAAATACAAACTAACTACGTTGTAACTACAATATTATTACATCTATTACCTGCTGCATCCATGGTGTTTGCTGTCAGCATAATACCCCTATATGCTGATTTTAAGAATGTCCCATCAACCACTACTACCGGCCTATAATGTTGCCAACCATTTATTGATGTACAAAGAGCAACAAATGCATACAAGAAGCAATCATCTACTGCCTTCTTCAATTTAACAACAGCACCGGGATAATTCTTCTCAAGAATATAAAAATATTTTGGTAATCTGTTGTACGAGTCACACGGATTCCCTCGCAGAAACCGTAATGCTTTTTCCTTTGCTCTCCATGCTTGCATGTAGCTTAGGTTGACTCCATGTTCGGATAACATGTCAGTTTGTATGTCCTTTGGCGTGTAAACAGTCTTAGGATCACAAAACTTTGGAACGATAATGCTACCAACTACTGTTGCAGTACACTTGCGCTTTATGAATGTTTCGTCCATTCGGCAACATGTGTGTTGTCGGCTAAAACTTCTTATCTTGAACAATGATGAATCATGAATAGATGTTGCCTTGAAATGCCATTTGCAGTTCTCCGCAACACATACAAGCCAGTAGCTACAAAAAAATCCAATTTTCAGTCATATTTATTAAATACTACAATTAAGTACAATGTGTTTCCAATTGACTACATTTAACTACAACTAACTACAAATACCTATAAACTGGCTTTTCCGTAACTACAATTGACTACAAACAACTACAATTGACTACAATGAACTACAATTGACTACATTTAACTACAACTAACTACAATTAACTACAACTAACTACAATTAACTACAACTGCCTACATAGAAAAAATACAGTAATTTTGAAAATGAATAACTAACTACAAACCTTCTACAACTTGATCTTTTAACTCTGAACTGGAACTTCTGCATAACTGCATAATTCTTCATTGCAGCAACTATCATCTTCTTGTCCTGGTACACTTGACCTTCTTCAATACATGTTTGAGAAGATTCAATTATTATTTCACTTTGATATTCCTCAATAGCTGGTGAAGATGGAACTTCTATTAACCTTAATGATCCTGAAGAACCTGCAAACAATACATTCACATTGTATTTTCATTATAGATAAATGGCGTCAAATTGTAGTTGATTAGAGAACACAAAAATCTCAGATTTCGGTTTCGACGCAAACTTACCTATACTGATGGAGCATTCATTGGTGATTGGCAATTCCATATTGAAATCTCTTATGCTAATACATAAGGGATACAACCTAAGTTTTTATTCTCTTTTTTCGTTTACATATATACACGAACGCCCATATCGTTCCTAATCTGCAACAGAGGACAATTATCATTCACAATGTATTTTATTTCTACAATTTTATCCGATGTATCAAACGATAATTGTTCTGCAATTGTAGACTGGAGAATTCCGTAGCTTGCATTCTCATCAACCAAAATGGCATCAACTTCAAAATCTCGGAAACTGCCATAGTTATCCCAATAACCATTACATTTAAGCATTATCGGAATTTTTGACATTGTAGAATCTCCGTACTGATTGACTATCACGGTGTCAATTATGATTTTCAGTATTTGGTGTACAAAAATGAAAGTTTTTCGAAACTGGCAATCACGGAAGAACTACAAAATATGAGAAAATTTGAGAGAATCTGGAGCAATGAGAGTATGATCACGGAAGAACTACGAAACTGGCTATCACTGAATAGCAAGAAAATCTGTTTTTAAATGGAGGAATGAGAGTATGATTTCGGTTCAGTTTAGAAGAGAGATTCGGTTCAGTTTAGAGGAGAGATTAGGAGCATTTAAGATTTTACCTTAACTGATTTAGCATTTATTTGGTAGAAAATCAAAGATTAATTAGAAGCCATAAATATAGGCGTTATTTTAGGCTACAATTTATTTAACATACATTTTAGCCTTAATTATCCGGCGTTAATTTAGGATGGAACATCAGCAAATAATTCGTTTGGTATATATTTTGTAACAAATACATGGGATATGAGGGTAATAACCAACAATGCACAATAATGGTAATAAGGTTTGCTATATAGGATGTATAGGTAAAAATCCCATTATAGTTTCCCCCTCCTCTTCTTTTTTGGAAAAATTGCCAGCTATGTCTATTTAGAAGTAGATCATTACAAAAATTGGACAATTGATAAAATATAACTAATATTAGCCAAAATGGCCAATTAGCTATTTGTATTAGAAAAATATCAAAATTCTTACTTTCTTTTGAGTGAGTGCTATTAGAATAGATTTGGTATATCTTAAGGAACTTGAATCTCAGTTTTGAGATGATTTGGTGAAGTTTTGAGGTAGTTTGAATTGAAAATTCGAAGTAAAATCTGAATATGAAAAAAATGATATGTGTATCACACTGTGTATCACATATGTATCATATTTATATCGATTGTGTATCATATATATATCCATGTATATCTGTGTATGAGATACATGCGTGATACATGTGTTACAGAAGAATTTTTTGACATCGATTTAATTATGAAATTTGATACAAAACTAATCCAGATCACCTCCAATCTTCTTCAAATTTTGTAAATTGACTTATCTATATGTTTTCAACGAATTTCGACTATACCCATTAATAAAATTCCTTATTTGTTTTGATTTTTGGAATATTGGCTAGAGGTTGGTAAGTTAAAACTTATATGTGACATTTCTGTAAGTTTCCCTTCTTTTTTCATTTATTTTTCTTTATATACATAGCAATTTTGTTTACCCTTTTGAGTTTCTTGAGCAAAACAATAACTAAACTATCCGTTTTTATATGGATTATGTGTTGGATTTAGTGATGTTACTCTAACAATCGAAGTTAAACGAAAAAGAATTCAATATATCATTAGGTACTTCAATATTTCCTCTAATTCCTACATAAAAAAAGTTGAAAATTTTTTTCATATCTTTTTCTAGACCAGTGCAATATTTCCTCTAATTCCTACATAAAAAAAGTTGAATTTTTTTTTCATATCTTTTTCTAGACCAGTGCCTTACATATAATTAATTAAAATAGTGTCACTTTATTAAGTTCATGTCTTGTACTAAAGAATGCTTCTTAACTTACCAATATGACCTAGCTTAAAGATTTAAAAAGTTAATTGTTTTGCAAATTATATTATGGCAAGTAGTTACTCTTTACTTCAAGAAAATTTTATTGTTGCATACTGACAATGTTATGGAACACTATATTATTGTTAATATCAAGATTAAACTGATGAATCATACAAATTATAGAGAGAGAAAGTAGAGAGAAGTAAGAGGGTAGGTGAGAAGTCTCTCGAATGTCAGAGAAAACTTTTTACTAAACCGAGAAACAAAACAATAAAAAAAATGAAGTCCGGGGGTCACATAAGTCGGTGACCCCAATATATATAATTACACAGTGGGTCGGGTCAATGACCCAACTAGAATGAAGACCGGATGGACCAGATATCTGGGCTCAGATATGACTCTCAGTTATTGGGCTCGGGAGAGGCCCAACTTAGACATTATCATCACTGCCCACTAATTGTATACCAAATATACACTCTATATACATTGTGTATATACTATTACATTATGATACATCATGTATCTCAACACCCCCCCTCAAGTTGGAAGGGGGGACCACTTGCAACTTGGAAAGCAGCGGAGCCAGCAAAGTACCCGGGAGGGGCTTAGTGAGCAAATCAGCCAGCTGGCGAGAAGTAGGCACATGGAACAACCGCAAAAAACCAGAAAGCAACATATCCCGGACAAAATGACAATCCACCTCGATGTGTTTCGTGCGTTCATGAAAAACAGGATTGTTAGCAATATGAACAGCAGCCATACTATCACAATAAACAGAAATAGGAGTCGAAACAAGGACCCCAAGATCACCCAATAAACGGCACAACCAAGTCAATTCAGCCACAACCTTGCTCAGGGCGCGATATTCTGCCTCAGCAGAGGAAAGAGAAACAACAGACTGTTTCTTCGATTTCCAGCTTACCAAACAACCACCCAAGAGCACACAAAAACCAGTAACAGAACGTCTGGTGTCAGGGCAGGTAGCCCAATCACTATCAGAATAACCAGTAACAGAAAAGTCAGCATGGTCAGAAAAGAATAAACCTAAGGAGGGAGTGCCTTTGAGATATCGCAAAACATGCAGGGCAGCAGTCATATGGGGAAGTCTGGGGGATTTAAGAAATTGACTCAGGTGTTGAACTGCATAACAAATATCAGGCCTGGTGTGAGTCAAGAAGAGCATCTTGCCAACAAGGCTCCTGTACTGATCAGGAGAGGACAAGAGATCACCAGAATCATCATGTAGTTTGACATTGATGTCCAAAGGGGACACAACAGATGACACATTCACACAGTCAAACTGGTGCAACAAATCAGAGATATACTTGTGCTGATTAAGGTGCATCCCACCTGGGACAGCAGACACTTCAAGACCCAAAAAATAATGCAAGGACCCTAAATCCTTGATTTTAAACTGAGCATCCAGAAAGAGCTTCAGAGCAGTCAATTCATCATTGTCATCCCCAATGATAATGATATCATCCACATACACAGCAACTACCATTAAAGAACCAGGTTTACCCTTGAGAAACAGAGAGTAATCATTGAGAGAATGATGATAACCCCTGGAATAAAGAGCAGAAGATAGCTTGGCATACCACTGCCTGGAGGCTTGCCTTAACCCATACAAAGATTTTTTGAGTTTGCAAACCAAAGTAGGAGAAGGAGAAGAAGGAGAACCAGAAGCAGCAGAGATAGTTAAACCAGGAGGAAGTTTCATATAAACATCCTCATCTAAATCACCATGAAGAAAAGCATTATTCACATCCAACTGAAAAAGGGGCCAGTGGTTCTTGACAGCCACAGCAATAAGACACTTGACAGAAGTCATTTTTATCACAGGGGAAAAGGTTTCAGTAAAGTCAATCCCCTCAACTTGAGTGTCACCCCTTATGACCAACCTGGCCTTATACCTTTCAACAGTGCCATCTGCCTTATATTTGATTTTGTAAACCCATTTGCAACCAATGGGTTTCTTACCAGGAGGAAGAGGAACAACATCCCAAGTCTGGTTTGTGTCCAAGGCTTCAAACTCCTGTCTCATGGCAGCTTGCCAAGCTGGAACAGATGCTGCCTGAGAATAGTATAGAGGTTCAACTTCCAAAGAGGAGGAAGAAGAGCCAGAGAAGGCAGGAAGTTGGCACACATAATCCTTAAGGTAGGGAGGAGGATTATGAAGTCTGGTAGATTTTCTAGGAGCTGGGACAGAAGTAGTATCCAAGACAGGAAGGGAGACAGTAGGACTGAGTGGAGCAGAAGAAGATAGCTGGACAGGTGAATGAGAATCAGAAGGAGAGGGAGGAAGATGAGAATCAGAATTATCAGAATTATCATCATGTTCTCCAGAATGAAGGAAAGGAAAAGTAGGAGTAGATGGAGGAACAGAGAGAGATGCATTTTTGAAGGGAAAAACTGATTCATGAAATTGGACATCCCTGGAGACTAAATACTTCTTGGAAGTATAATCATAAAGCCTGTAACCCTTTTTACCAAAAGGATAGCCCAGAAAAACACAAGGAATAGCCCTAGCCTTCAATTTGTCCCTTTGAGGAATAGGAACAGTGGCATAAGCCAGGCAACCAAAAACCCTCAAATGAGCATAGGAAGGAATGTGGCCATACAGAATCTCATGAGGAGACTTGTTATTTAGTAATCCGGTGGGTACCCTGTTAAGGAGGTAAGTAGCAGTCAATAAGCAGTCCCCCCAAAAGGATACTGGCAAGCCAGATTGAAAGAGCAAAGCTCTACAAGCCTCAAGAAGGGTCCTATATTTTCTCTCAACTACACCATTTTGTTGAGGGGTGTGAGGACAAGAGGTTTGGTGAATGATACCTTGACTGCTGAAGAAAGAAATGCCCTCATTGCTAGAGCCCAGCTCCAAAGCATTATCACTTCTAACAGTCTGAACTACAGCATTAAATTGAGTTCTGACCATGGCAATAAAGGACTTAAGCATAGAAAAGGCACTACTCTTGGAGCCTAATAAGTGTGTCCAGGTTGCCCTTGAATAATCATCAACAATTGTAAGAAAGTATTTGCAACCAAAGAGGTTGAAGTATGGTAAGGTCCCCAAGTGTCCACATGAATCAGTTGAAAAGGTTTAGAAGTTCTAATGGAGCTATCAGAGAAAGGGAGTCTGGTTTGTCTGGCCATAGGGCAGACAGTACAAGGAAATGATTGTTTGGAAGCAAATTGGAAAGGAAGACCAGAAATGCATTTCATGTTGGCAAATGGAATGTGTGCAAGTCTTAAGTGCCAAGTGTAATTCATATCAGAAGTAAAATCATTATTACAAGTGGAACTATTAACATGAGAATGCATAGAAACAGTCTTGCTTTCAGATAAAAGATCATCATTACAAGAAGACACAGAAACAACTTGTTTATCACTATCATTACAAGAAACAGGAACAGGATTACAAGGAGTAGAAAAGCAAGTAACAGAGGGAGTAGGGGAAGAAGGAGACCAAGTTAGCTTATACAGCCCAGCAGATTGTCTACCAAGATCCAGTGGCCTCCTCAGAGAAGGGTCCTATATCATGTGTAGAAAACAGGAATGTTCAGTGAACATAACAATACAATGTAACTGCTTCACTAACTTGTGAACAGATATCAAGTTGTGTTTAAAAGAGGGGACAAGCAGCACATTGTGAAGAGTAATGAAGGGAGTCAAGGCAAAAGAGCCAGTGCGGGTTACTTTCACTTTATAACCATTTGGAAGACTAACAAGGTAAGGCAGAGGTAAAGGGATAATATTAAAGAGTAAATTCTTATCATGAGTCATATGATTAGAAGCACCTGAATCTATTATCCAGGTGACAGAATTAATGTGAGTGAGCAAACAAAATTTGGAATCAGATACAGGATTCTCAGTCAACCAAGTACCAGCAAAGTTTGCATATGAGGGAGAAGGAGCTTGAGCAGTGGATTCACCCAGCTTGGACTGGTGTAACATAATCATCAGCTGGTCATAATCATGCTTGCTCAACCCAGGGATCACAGAGCTTTGACCATCTAAGCTTGCAGCAGACTGATGGTCAGCAGAAGAATTCCCTTGAGGAACAAACAATATACCATCAGAAATATTAGAATCCAAATCACTACTCAGATGGGCAGCAGCAGACCTCCTTCCCTTGTTAAATGTGGGACTTTGTGGATACCCATGCAGCTTGAAACACTTATCAATTAAGTGTCCAGACTTTTTACAGTATCAACAAAACAAAGTTCCCTTGGTTTGATCAAAATTAACCCTCTGTCTGAAAGGAGGAGGGGCAGCAGGCACTGTGGCCTTGTTGAATGCAACAGGCTGCTTATTTGTGTGCACATTAAAGGAGACAGAGGTAGGATCAAATTGAGATGGAGATTGTACTTGCCTTTGCATCTCATTATTTAGGACAATATTGTATACACTGTCAAGGGAAGGAGGGGGCTGCATCATCAAGATATTACTCCTAACTCCCATATACACTTCATTTAGACCCATCAAAAACTGAAACACCTTGTTATCATCACATTCCTTAATTATACCCTCTTTAACAGCACATGCACATCTCATACCATGATTGACACACATAAAGTCAAGTTCATCCCATACACTTTTCAATTTATTAAAATAGGAAGCAACATCAGAGGAGCCTTGAGAGATGCGGGACAGCTCTCTTTTCAGTTCATATACTTTGGACCTATTTGCAGTCCCATACCTGGTTTGAAGTTGGGTCCATATACCCTGTGCAGTATCAGTATACTGTACAGATTCAGCAATAGAAGGAGAGAGGGAAGCAATCCAGGAAATCACCATACTGTTGCACCTATCCCACAACCTCTGTTGAGGAACATTGGTAGTAGGACGGGCATAGGTGCCATCAACAAAGCTGATTTTATTTTTAGCCGACAAGGCAACAAGAACTTTTCGTCTCCAGCCCCCATAACCAGTACCTGAGAATGGGATGGGAACAAGTGGTACTCCAGGGAGATCAGACGAGTACAGAAAAAGTGGACTAGAGGAATCTACAGGAGTAGAACCACCAGTACTTGTGCTAGAAGCCATAATGAACCGGCTTAGACAAATAACTTGTCAACAAACAGGATACTACCAGAACAAGTGTATGAACACAATAACCAACATACAAGCAACAATTAGGTCAAGTAGTCACAGATACCACCAGATGCCACAATTACAAAGTCAAATAAGCACACATAAAATCGAGGAGAAGGACATAGAGGAACCCTCCTTCTTCGCAACCGGAGAAGATCGGCCTTCAAACACAGAGAAACCCTAGGTATCAAACCCTAGGTCTAATTTTTTGAAAAAATAAACTTTACCGGAGATCTGGTGAGGAACGTCGGAAACACACCCAAAGCGTCCAGAAAATGACAATCGAGCCACCGGAATGCGGTAAAACCGTAGGTTAAACCGTCAGAAACCCTAGAAGTCGATAGGTCATCAAAATCAACCGTCCAAAATCATCACAAAGTCTTTCCGGAGTGTGGAAGAGAGGAAAACACACTCGGATACACTCAGAAAAGTCTCCGATGGACTAAAATCATCATCGACGAAGCGGTCTCAGAAATCACCCCGAAAAACCTCGATACAGACTTTATCCAGGACCACGAACACACAGAAACATGATCGGATCGTCGTCGAGGCTCTGAAACCATGTTAATATCAAGGTTAAACTGATGAATCATACAAATTATGAGAGAAAGTAGAGAGAAGGAAGAGGGTAGGTGAGAAGCCTCTCGAATGTCAGAGAGAACTTTTTACTAAACCGAGAAACAAAACAATCAAAAAAATGAAGTCCGGGGGTCACATAAGTCGGTGACCCCAATATATATAATTACACAGTGGGTCGGGTCAATGACCCAACTAGAATGAAGGCCGGATGGACCAGATATCTGGGCTCAGATATGACTCTCAGTTATTGGGTTCGGGAGAGGCCCAACTTAGACATTATCATTACTGCCCACTAATTGTATACCAAATATACACTCTATATACATTGTGTATATACTATTACATTATGATACATCATGTATCTCAACAATTATTGCTACGTACAAGAGAATATTTGAGACCAAAAGTCAATAATAAAATCAAAATCATTGTGGTAAATTAAAGAAGATACTTACACTTTTGGTAGCTCGAGGATTCTTTTTACCACATTGAAAGGGGGTCGAGTGGTTTTGTGGGTCTTTACAAACTTTTATTTATTTATTTTTATGATCTTATTTTTTTGCTACACGTGGAAGATTTATTTTTACACATAAAAAATCAAGTCAAATGATTTTTTGAGTCTCTACAAACTTATTTTTAGTTTTATAATCATAACTCTTTCTTACACATGAGAGATTTATTTTTACATATGAAATATATAAAAGTACATTTTCTTAATTTCAACAATGTAAGTGGGTCATTGTGATATTTTGTTAAACGTATTAAATTACAATTGGGAGGGAAACTTTGGAGCAACAATAAAATTATTTCCATGTAACCTATAGGTCAGGTTAGAGAGAAGTCACTAATGCTTGCATTAAGCTAGACTGTTGTTAGCGTTACTGTGTTAAAACAAAAATAAGAAAAACTGTTAGAAGAATAAAAAAAATCTAGAAAACAGTATATTCAAGTCCACAATTTTCTTGTGCGTCCTTAAGGAATTTTAACCTCCTCACACGTTGCCAAGGTAATGGATTACATCCTCCCAGGATAAAATAGAATAAATCTTCCTGCAACAGTGGCAATACATACTGCATGATACTAACGAACTCAAATAACAGAGCAAAATCACACTTACGAATTTGAGAGAGAGACTGCGAATTAGAATGCAGTATATTCAGAAAGAAGGAAGATTTGTAGTGTTTTTCATATCTGAAAAATGGAGCCATGCCTCAGAATTTATAGACAACTATAGCAAGAGGTGTCTGGAAAAGGTGCTTTTTCATAAACATACGATGTCTGCCACGGTTCAACCGCGGTTATGGCGGAACCGCGATCAGAGAGACTCTCTGAATCTGCCTGCCATTTAATTAATTATTAAATTATTAAATAAATTTTGTCCAAAAATAATTTTATCGATCGTTTTCCGAAGCCGAACCGAGCTAGCGACGACGACGGCGCGATGGTTCATTCTCTTCAACTCTTTTTAAGAGCTTTAAGAGATGATTCTATGTATAAGCACACAAATATGGTTTACTTATTTAAAAGTTCACTTATTTAAATTTTCATTTTCCTTTCATTTTCAATTCACATTTCTTCTACTTTAAAACCCAATGGTTTAAAGTCCAACACCGCCTACAACACACATGTTTTGCACCTTACGTGAATGTAGGATGCTTTATACACTGGTCGGCCATTTCTTTTACAATCAATAAAAATATATGTTTTTAAAACTAAATCACCATCAGAAGATGAAATTAAAGCGAATAATTTCAGCATAATTAAACTATATGTTCAGCATTATATTACATTTACATAGTGTAATCTGTATAATTTTTGAGAACCAACAAATAGATAGAACAAAACTGTATATTTCTATTAATGGAATATCAAATGTACCTAATTAAATATTAGGAGGATCAAAATTTAAAATTGTCAAGATTAATAGAAGCACAAGAGGGGTTGTTGTGATGGTAAGCAACACAACTTTCAATCGAGAGGTTGTGAGTTCGAGTCTCCCCAAGAGCAAAGTGGTAATTTCTTCGAGGGAAGGATGTCGCTCTAACCAAAGGTAGATAAAATCTGCATACATATTATCTTCCCTACATTTCATTAAATGAGATCATACTGGATTATCTTGTTGTTGTAAACAAAAAGGAAGAAAGTTGGGGCGAAAGAAAAGGAGAAGAAAGGTAGGAAAATAAAGAAGCCGGCAGTGTATCATAGTCAAAAATTTTAGATCGTTCTATAACCGAAAATGAAATAAAAAAAAACACTTTCTTCTTTCTTTTGTTACACTTTGCTGCATAATGTTTATAGTATGTTTTCCTTATTTTCCTCACCCACTTGACCACTTCTTCCATTTTTCATCTTCTTCAATTTCCTCAAACCCTAGAACTGAAAATCTAAGTTAATGGGTCGTTTTATTTGCTAATATTATCATCTAAATTTCATATTTTTCATATTATAATCTTAGAATAAGTTCTTGCAGCACTAAAACAACAATTTTTTTATTTTTTATTTTACTTCAAAATCAGTTGTTTAGTTCACACTGTGGTAGAATTTGCAGTGTTGGTTATTATTGTAGTGTATGGTTTGAGTTAACTCGGGTTTTCTATGGCTCGGCGACATGGGTGGCAACTACCGGCTCACTCGTTTCAGGTTCTTGCTTTTTACTCTTTTTTGTACTTTGGATCACTTGTAAAGTCATAATGTTGGTGTTATTAGATATTTTTTTGGGTGTTTAAAGAAGGAGTTTTGATTTGGTGGTAGAGTAGTTTGTTGGCATTTGCTGATTGTTTCTTAAGTCAACTGCACTTTGACTCTCTTTACATTTCCTTTTTCGAGTGATGCACCAGTTACTTTTTCTTTGTAGATTTGGAATTTGCATAATTTTTAGTTTTGATTTACTATCTTCTAGTTTCTTACAATCTCAAAAAAATGCTATATTTCACTTTGGAGAAGGAATCTGACTTGACTTACATTTAATTTTAGTTTGTTTTATCTGAAATTTTATGTTGGTTTTGTGGCTGTTCGGAATTTGGAGCAAAGGCGTCAAGTTTTAGTTTGTGGTAGAAAATTTATTTGACGGGTTTCTTTACCATTAGAGCTATTTTTTTCCTGACAAGTTTCAAAATTTATGGGGATTACCCTGCATTATAACAAGCTTAAAACTTTTGTGACTGAGGTCAACCTTTTGCAATAATGCATTTCTGCTTCATCAAGTTCCTTGTTAGACAAACTTTACAACTTAGTCTGAAGAGGTTTTAGCTCTGAATCACGTTCCCTGGATTGGCTAATATCCATATGTATCCTTTTAGGTTGGTCCCGCTGATATCCTTTCTTGCCGTCCATCTGACAAACTAAAGTAGTTTATCGGGGGTGGGGTGGGGTGGGGGATTGTGGTGATCAGCACACATTTCTTTCTTCTGTACTCATTTCCTATTCCCCAAGTCTCGGAATTCCAAGTTTCACTTTCAGGTTCTTATGGAAGGTCAGTCTTGCTGATGATTAGTGACATCATATTTTATCAGCCTTTATGTTTAACTAATATTATCTATTGTTGTTGTGCAACTTGAAGCTTGTTTAATGATTATTCCATGTTGCTGTGCAGGTTGTGGCTATAACAGTTTTCTTCCTGCTATCTGTTGCCTTCTATGCATTTTTTGCTCCATTTCTAGGAAAAGACATCTTTGAGTACATAGCAATTGGTGTTTATTCCTTCTTGGTGAGTGCAATAGGGATGAAATTTCTTGCTACTTTTGTTGCAAACACTCTATTCCTCTTTCAATTTCTTGTTACTTTTTGTCATCTTTTGACTTTTGCTTTCAGGCTCTGTGTGTGTTCACGCTCTATGTCAGATGCACAGCAATTGATCCTGCTGATCCTGGGATTCTCATTGAAGCTGAGAAGTCAACAGCCTATCAGTCACACAATGAAATAGAGTTTCCTGGTTAGTTTTTTGTTGCAATATGATCCTCTTATTCAGCGTCGTTTGATAAAGTTAAGTCTTCAACAGAACTAGAACACCCTGAAGATACTCTGAATTATTCTTTTGGTTGGTAATTGAAGAATGTCTATTAGATATGAGTTGAAGATAACTAGTAAACCCTGACATTTGACCATGTAGATATTTGAGAATACAATAAGAAATATCAAGTTTTACTATTACTCATAAACTTAAAAAGATTCAAGTTTTACAATAGATAAAAAAGGGAAAAAAACTATCAAGTGTTATGTATGAGACTTTGTTGCTGCATCTTGTTGGGATGGAGGGGGTGAAAGATGGATCATTGGCATCTGTTTTGTAATTTAGCCATGATTTATCTTCTGTTGACATCTTGAACTGCTTGCGTTAGGTGATATATCTGCTGCTGGGGGTCCCAACAAGGAAGGGTTTCGAGATGGAGGAACGTCTGCAAGGGATGCTTCAGGTTGCTGTGGAAAACTTGGAGGGGTCCTCTGTTGTTGTTTTGTCATTGAAGACTGTCGGAAGGATGATCAATTTTTGCAGCAGAGTGGAGATGAAGAAGCTTTGTTCTGCACATTGTGTAATGCTGAGGTATACCACTTCTCATCGGCTTCTTTCTCTCTCTCTCTCTCTCTCTAACCTACCTTGCATCTATAGTATATTTTCTCCTGCAATTACATCCAAATGTTTAGATTTTTATTGGATATAGTGAAGAGACATGAATAAGGCATTTTTTCTTATGTAGGTTCGAAAGTTTAGCAAACACTGTAGAAGTTGTGACAAATGTGTTGATGGATTTGATCATCACTGCCGTGTGAGTTGAAATATGATTTGTCTTCTCCTTTAATTTTCCGTTGCTCGAAACACATTGTGTTTCACTTTGACGTGACATAATGATTTGAATTGGAGGAATATGCTGAATCTGATTTCCATTTGAGGAGATCAAGACAAGGGTATATTTGATTTTTTTATTACATCACTATATATATATATATATATATATCACATGCTGTTAGTTGTGTTTGCTAGTTCATATACCCCTCTTGCAGTTATGTAGATTTTCTGTTATTATCATCACATTAAGTGTCATTTTGGATGTCTACCTTTTACAGTGGTTGAATAACTGTGTGGGAAGGAAAAACTATATCACGTTTGTGTGCCTGATGGCTTCCAGCCTTGTCTGGGTAAGTCACACTGAGATTCTATTATTTTAAATGCTCTTTTAAGTTTGACAAGGCATAATCATTTCTTCACCCTTCCCCTTTTCTTTATTAAGTATGTTCTTTTGCATGTCAGCTTGTCTTTGAATGCGGAGTGGGCATTGCAGTCCTAGTTAGATGCTTTGTCGATAAGAAAGCTACAGAAAATCAGATAACAGAAAGGCTCGGAGAAGGATTCTCTAGACCTCCTTTTGCTATCGTAGTGGTACGTAAGCTAGCTTGTTGCTAGCAAAAAAAAACTTTTCTGATTGTTGTGTTAGTATCTGGACACTCTGTGTGTACTGCGTCTTTATTAGACCTTAATTTATTGGTGGGAGCTGTATGTATCCCAAACCTTTTGAAGGAAAGATATCATACATTTATGTAAGATATCGTAACATTTATGTAGCAAGGCCCTTGAAGAAGGTCGTAAATTTGAAAGTTTGCAAATCATTGTGCCAGAATCACCATATTTGGCATATAGTGCTGCTCGGAACTTGTTCCAATAGTAGCAGCTTTATAACATATTTTGTGCCCTTTCTTTTTCTCTTTGGGTTTAATCTTTTTTCTGTTTCAGGCCCTATGTACTGCTGTATCTTTCCTTGCAACCGTGCCTTTAAGTGAATTGCTCTTTTTCCACCTTATTCTCATTCGTAAGGTATGTCTGTTCATATCCACATTCCTTCTCTGTTTTTCATTTCTATATGTGCATGCTTATATATTAAAGATATTCTAGTTCTGTTGTACTGCAGGGTATTACAACATACGAGTATGTTGTTGCGATGAGATCTCAAAGCGAGCCGCCTGGACCCTCTGTAGATGGAGGTGATCAGCAGAGTTTGCCATCATCACCGACCAGCTCTGCAGTGACTGCCATCAGTGGGAGAAGTTCTGTTGGGATGAGCTTGCAACATAAAGGTGCTTGGTGTACTCCCCCAAGAATCTTCATGGACCATCAGGTTATACTTCTTTCGTGCTTCTAGTTTTGTACAAGTGACCAACAGCCGTCCATCTTAGAAAAGACACCCATGGTTTACATTAACTTTAAACTCCAAAAATGTCATCCGTTTCTGCTTCTTCAACAGTTTTAGTTCAGTTAGTTGTCCCTTCTCTGGTGCTTGGTTTTGCTTTTCAGCTAAAAATAAGTTTGTCATATGGAGATGACTAAGCTCATCCTTTGTACTTGAGGAAAACAGTCGGATTATAGAACTATGATGCTACTTTCATTCCTTTAAACACCCCGTGCAGGATGAAATTATTCCTCACCTTGAGCCTGGGCGATTGCCATCAACTGTTGATCCTGACGCAGTAGATAAGGACAAAAAGCTATCCCATCGTCCAGTCCGAATTAGTGCATGGAAGCTTGCGAAACTAGATTCTAATGAAGCAATCAAGGCTGGTGCCAAGGCTAGAGCTTCGTCATCTGTTCTACGTCCAGTTGGCGCCAAGCATCATCCTTACGATGCTGATCATTTGTCCAGTGGCATGAGTGGTAGAAGCAGTCCGGCAAGTACTAATCATGGATTTTATGACAGTAATAATGCTAGAGCTGGGACATCTAGGTTTTCTCCTCCCAAGAGCTCGTATCCGCCCAGCCGTGCCAGCAGGGAAGATATTGAAACATGTGGTCACAGCATGAGTAACTTAAGCAGTCCTCTTGCCACTAACCTAACCCCTTCTCCATTAGCGCTGCAGCATCACGTTTCCAATAGAGACCACTTCAATCCAATATATCAGTCATCTGTAGATCAGTCTCCTTGGTCAGCAAAGGCATGCCACGAGAACGAAACTCCTACCCCCGACAATATATCAGGAGTAGCCACAAGGAAGAACAACACAGGCACTCCAGAGAATACCAAGTCATCAGTATTTTGGGATCAAGAAGCCGGGCAATTTGTTACTGCTAATACCAGGGGTGCCGGTTCTACTTCCCAAGTATCTGGAACAGAGCTTACATACACAGGTCAATCTATATTTTTCGGAGGGCCTTTACTGAACGAGAACGTGAACAGAGGGGGAAGAAGTGGTGGTACACTGTCTTCTGCTGGTCCTCAGCGAAGTTACTATCAGGGTAGGACACAAAGGGGTGGTCAGCTTCCTGTATTTGTTCCCAGTGATTCCCAGCAAAATCAATTTTCTTCACGGTTACCTCGAGACTAGAATTGGATTACTTGTTTATTTTGTGATAATTCAGTTAGGTGTCCATTTTCAGCTTCTCAAGTTTTCCCTCGTGGCATTTACAGTTAGATTCTCCATGCATCTCTCTGTCTGTTTCGTTCACCACACTCCAACTCGGAGAGAAAATAGAAATGGTGTTAATTCGATAGGGGAATTTACGATAAGATTTTTTTAAAAAAATTTAGAGAAAGAAGATTTGACTTGGAAGTAATAAATACAAGAATTAACATGGAAAACAGCCTTTTCCAAAATGTGCATTTTGTTTAGCACACTAAGGGGTCCTTTGGTCGAGAAATAAGTTATTCTATAATTAATTATCCAATGATTAGTTATTTCATTCTCTCATAGGAATAAAAAAAATTACAATCCGGGGATAATTAACCATATTACAATTTTATCGCAATCAAATATGGAATAAACTCATATCAAATTTAATCTCGGGATTAATTAACGCTTATCCTTCATACCAAACGCGCACCAAGAAGAATGTAAAAACACTTGTGCGCGCTCTCAATGTTTACACCAAACCATATATATCAAACCTAAATATTAATATGAAAAATAAGTTAGTAGTACATTTTTTTTCTAGGCGAAATGGCTTCCCGACCACTTAAACTTGTAGGGCTTTTGAAAGCCGATACACGAACTTTGAATTTTCCCATTTGGACACTCGAAATTGAGAAAATGTCTACTAATAAACATATTTGACCATTAACTACGCGTAGGTGGCAATATTATAGCTGATGACAATTATGTGTTAATCACCGGTATTAAGCGTGTGAATATCTGATAAATATTTTTTTTTAAACATAAATAATTAATTTAAAAAAATAGAAAAATTCATCGGATCTGATTTAAAGAAAAGCCACTTCAGTTCATCGGGTCTGACTATTCTTCAATTCTTAACCATTCAATCTTGCAATTCCAAGCCGTAGAGATTGTTCTCCACACCAAGAACTACCTCTCCACCAAAAATCAAGAGACTTCACTGTAGGAATCGCCACTTCTAATGACCTGCAACTCTCGGCCAGGCTCCAGTTGGTCGTAGACGGTGTTCCAGTGGTCCAAATTGCCCAAGAGCAATGCCAATCGATTCCTGCTGCTGATGAGGTCACGCGAATTGGCCACTACAATGAATTAATTGTCACAACTTTAAAGAAAATTAATTCTGTGACAATACTAATAGAAAAATTTCTCCGACAATCTACCTAGAAAATAAGAAAAATTTGGAGAGAGAGGAGAGGGCGAAGAAGAACTTAGGAAGGGAGTACTGATACGGAAGTAGACGAATGAGTTGCAAGTGTGTGAGGATGGGGGATGATAGGAAGGAACGGGGAAGGGGAATTTGGAAGGGTTAAAATTTTTCTTTCTTATTGTATTTTTTATTATTAAAATATAAATATAGATGATAATTTTTATTTAAAAATTATTTGGATTGGTCATTTGCTGACTGGATGGACACGTCTGTGTATGTGTAATACGTGCGCATCGGCTTAAGGGTCAGATATGCTTATTAATTAAAGGAATCATGAGTTCGAGTGTTCAAATAAAAAAATATAAAATTTGTGTATCCGACTAAAAGCTCTACAAATTTAAGTAGCGAGGAAGCCATTTTTATTCATCTATCAAAACAAAAAGATGAAAGAGGTGGCTTAGGATATTGTTATGATGGAAATGACTCTCTCGCCCCGTAACTCCTTCAACGGCCTGTGTTTGGATAGAGCCAATCAGAATAGTTTACTTGTTGAAATCCTTTAGCCATGGCTGCAACGCCGAGCATTCAAGGATCATGCCTTATCAAAAATTCTTATCACCATTCAAATTCCTCCAATGCCCAGACTGACCAGCAGTTAAAGCAGGTGTTTTTACATTTACCAATTTCTAGAAGATCTGTAATTCTTATCTCTGCGTTGCCCCTGAGCCTCAATTTGGTTCCTCAACCATCTTTGGCCAGAGAAAGGCGCAATAAGAAGAACATCCCTATTGAAGATTATCAAACTAGCTGTCAGTCACTCTTCTCAATTTTGCATTTCTTAAACATTACTTTGAGCTTATTTGAGTCTTAATCTCAGAGTTTATCTTTGCATTGTATGCAATTTACTAAGTTCTCTAACTGATAGACTTAAATTTGCAACTATTACAAAAATCTTATTTACTAAGTTCTGTAACTGATAGACTTAAAATTGTAACTATTACAAAAATCTTATATGTACACAGTACACTGTAGGTTCTGATAAAGGTGGAATTACACTGGGAAAAAGAGATTTGAGATGAAACTTGAAGTGGCTAATCATTTTGTGCTGTCTTCCTTTTTTGTACTGATGAGCTTCTAATTACTGCTGGCAAATATGATGTATTTACTTAACAATAAACACTTAATTTAACTCCACTACAGTTCAAGGTAGAATTTTTGAATTTTGACCACAAGTACTGCTTGATACTTTGGCAAACATGTAATTTTGAGCCGAGGGTCTATGGAAACAGCCTCTCTACCTCCACAAGGTAGGGCTAAAGTCTTCATATACATTATCCTCCCCACAGCCACACTGTGAGATACTGGGTATATTGTTGTAATATTATTTCTGTACCTCATCCAATGCTTTGTTGCCACGTTAGTTTCCGAAACTCTCATCCCTTTTGACATTGCTGTTGAGCTTTGGACCAATCTTTTCAGGGACTGGCAAAGTATATAAATCAAATCAAAATAATGTTGTAGTCAATATACGTAATAATCGAATTCTTAATAAAAGAGCCTGACAATATCATGGATATGTGTCCATGATTATTATCTTTATTAATGATTGCTTTTAAAGCAGCTGATGGATTGAAATACTATGATATTCTTGAAGGAAAAGGTCCTGTAGCTGAAAAGGGCTCCACTGTACAGGTTTGGTTGTCGTTCTTGTAATTTGCACACGCGTTGACTTTCAATTGAAATTGACCTATTTCTGGCTTCCCTCCCCACGCCTGCAGGTACATTTTGAATGTCTATATCGTAATATTACTGCAGTTTCAAGTCGAGAATCCAAATTGTTGGCTGGAAATCGTATAATTTCACAGGTATGTTGTGATGATTTATAACCACGAATATCTTACTAATGGACATGTATTGATGCCCATGGTTTACACTCGCCACTGATACATGTGTTTTTCTACTCTTTGAAGTAGCCTTATGAGTTCCAGGTTGGAGCTCCTCCAGGGAAAGAGCGGAAACGTGATTTTGTGGACAATCCAAATGGTTTATTTTCTGCTCAAGCAGCTCCAAAACCTCCAAAAGCAATGTATACAATAACTGAAGGGATGAAAGTTGGAGGAAAGGTGTGATGATGTTTCATTTTTGCCTTAGCACATATTTTAATTCTAATTGTTTCTGTCTAGAAATTGTGCAAACTCTGATTTCTGAAAAAGAAAGTTAAACAAAGTTGTAACATAACTAACAGCTACCTCGTTACTTGCTGCTTGTTTTATGGTCTCTTTTGCACAGAGGACTGTGATTGTTCCTCCAGAAGCTGGGTATGGCTCAAGGGGAATGAATGAGATTCCGGTATGAACCACACCTCTTTTTTTACTTCTTTGTAATGTTAGTTAGCAAAGCTATTATTGTGGTTTGATTCTATTCAAAGAAATCTCAGGCGACCAAGCTTGATAAGTTCACTGTATTTGTTAAACGCCATTCAGTTAAAAGTGAGTTTATCTTGACAGAGTATCTTCTGCTCAAATGCCATCAGAATCCTGGTATTCATTCTAAGGCCTAACAACAAATTTTGCTTGCCTGTTTACTGTAGAATCTCCAACCAAAGTTCTTGACACGACTAGTTATAGTATATAGATAGAGATTACTTGTCTCTCTTGTGCCCTTATAGCCAAATTAGGTGTAACCTTTTGTTCATTAATAGCTCCGCTCACCAAATAGGGGAAAAATAATCTATTTACAGATTAGACAACACTTCTACTAGGTCTTGGCTGAATGAATATATACAATATTTGATTTGATTTTATTGGTGTTTATCAATTATCTTTAACTCTCTTGTTTCCGAAACTTAATGAACATTCAACTTACATGGTGCAGCCAGGGGCTACATTTGACTTGAATATTGAACTTTTGGAAGTAAAAAAACCAGAAGGGAAGCAATAGGTCTTGGACTGCAGAAGATTTTTTTGCCTTTCCGTTCTTCATATCATTGTTGTAAAAGTTTTGTTAGTCTTTCATAAACCCCAAGCTATATGAAATCTATAGCAGTTCTCGCTTACTCTTCATTTGACTTAAACTGCAACCTATTGGTTGGTGGTGGAGAAGCGGATGCCTCGCCAACTGTGCTAATTCCTCCCGTCAACATTTTGTTTAAGTTGTAGCAGGTGATCATTCTTTTAGCTTTTAAAATGTAGAAGCTCAAATATTGTCCCATGATTCTTGTTTCGGATAGGGGTAAGGTCTGTGTACATATTATCCTCTCCAGACCCCACTTAATGGGACTATACTGGGTAGTTGTTGACTATTCAATGTTTCATATTTGTATGTAGAAGTAACCTGTTTTTACCTTTTATCGTGCTTCTTCATATGTATGTATATTTTACAACTTCTTAACTTCCCATGTTATTATTAGTACAATTCAGAGACACCTCAGTCTAACTTGATCGAGAGAAATCATGGTGTGTCGGGAGAGTAGAAATAAGAATAAGGGATTTATTTATTTATTTATTTATTTTATTCTCTTAAAAGTAAGAAGTGGCAAATAATATTTCTCCTCTTTTCTATTACTTTCTCTTATGTTCTTACTGTACCGAGTAACTGAAGAGAAATCCTCCGTTTTTTCTCCTTAAAAAGGTCAATTTTCATGCATAGATAAAAAAACCGCTACATGCATAACATTTTTTTGGGGGGAAATTTTATTAAAATTAAAACAAATTATACATAATGTAGGAGGGGACTTAAAGCCTTACTCCTTGAAAGACGAGATTTACAAGCATAAGATTGTGATTTAATAAATAAAACAGTGTAGGATTTTAAAGTTATAAATTATAGGATATCTCTATATCTATGTATACGATCGAAATCAGGTATGCCCGATTTCACGGGCTCGACGAGTCGCTTCAAGCCCGAGTTCAGGATGGGTCGAGTTCATGCTCGATGGACCGAGCTCGAGCCCGATGACAGAATACAAGGCTCGAGGATCAAAGTACGTGATGGGCACCGAAGCCGAGTATGAACAACCCCGAGATGATGCTGTTACTGGTTTGTAACAGAAAGAGCAAGATTCATGCCACGTCCCCAAAATCATAGCGTAAATTCCGGAATAGATTTGTACGAGCCAGTACGAATCCGTACTAGATGGTTAGAGAGTTGTTTCAATAAGATTCCTTGTTGTAAATAGAAATGTATCTTATTTAGAATTCCCCTGCTATATAAAGAGGACCCCAAACATTTGTAATCGTCATCAATCATTGGCAAAAGAATATACTCTCTTACTTTCTTGCTTATTATTCATCAAAATTATCTTTTAGCTTTATTAACCTTACTTTACTGTTCTTGTGGACCTACCCCAAGGCCATCATAGCTCGAGGTTAAGATTGGCCTAAACACTGGTTTGATTCAACTTATTTCCTTAACCTATACGTTTGATTTCTTGGTTATTAACTAGTATTGAATTAAATCACGTATCTTTAAAACCATAAATAAGTTTACTTGTTACTCGTATTTTCGAGGTAAATAGTTTGGCATCCACCGTGGGGCTAAAGCTAATAGTGGTTGTATCAATACTGATTCTGATAACACGCCTTATTTTCACACTTGTTCTAGTCAAGAATTTTTGTTCTCATGTTAAAACATGTCAAACTCACAAAACACACTCGTACACTGCGATGATGGTCTTGGATTTCATGGGGAAAACAACAATGTAGGGGTCGGTGTACCACCGTTTAATCCTGGGGAAGTGCCAAATGTGGAACCAGTCGATGTTAGTTCACACATTGCTTTGAATTTAGGCGCAGAACCGAGAGGAAGTGTACACAGGGAAGTCCGATCTGGTGGCCGAGGAACACATGGTATAAAAGATAGGGGAGTTAGCTTCCAAGTAATATTCGAGATGCTACAAGCTCTACAGGTTGCTATCACTCAACCTCAAAGTTAGCACAAAACTCCAAGTGTGGTCAAACCAGAAATCACTCGTCGTACAGAGTTGGAGCCAGAAAGATCAAATGGTAATGGCGCGGGGACTGATCCCATGATTATGAGGATGCTCGAGGAGCTCAACAAGAGAATCTAGTCAGGGGAGAAAAAGATAAGGATAATGACAAAAAAGTAGAGATGTATAACTCCCGTGTTTATCAAATACCGGGGCACCCCGGTCTTAAAAGATTTGGATGCCAAGAAATTCGTACAATAGTCATTCCCTTTGAGTGCGGATCCGAAGCCCATTCCTAAAAAATTTTGTATGCTTGATATACCTAAATACAATGGGATGAGCGATCCTAATGAACATATTACCTCGTACACTTGCGGGATTAAAGAAAACGACTTAAATGATGATGAGATCGAATCAGTTTACTTGAAAAAATTTGGGGAAACTTTGTGAAATGGAGCAGTGATTTGGTATCACAATTTGTCACTGAGTTTTATCGATTCTCTTTCTATGTTAGCAGATGCCTTCGTGAAAGCACACGCTGGGGCTATAAAGGTTGCGATAAGGAAATCAGATATTTTTAACATAAGACAGAGGAATGATGAGATGATAAAGGAGTTCGTATCCCGATTTTCAATGGAGCGAATAGAATTGTCACCGGTCTCGGATGATTGGGTCATGCAAGCTTTTACACATGGGTTGAACGAATAGAGTTCGATCCCGTCATGACAGTTGAAGCAAAATCTGATCGAGTATCTAATTGTGACGTAGGCAGATGTATATAATCGTTATTCAGCCGAAGATTAGGGTCAATGACGACCAGTTGGGATCCCCCCTCGGGCTTAATTCATCTAAATAGATTGGCAGATAAGGCCCCGAGGGATACAGACAGGGAACCAAGATCAAATAGGGAATGGTATCAGCCATATGTATCAGATCGAAGAAATAATGGTTCGGGGAGCAATCCTCCTCGAAATGATCGAAAAAAGGATCGAGGACAGAATTATCAAGAACTTATGAGTAAGCATGGTTTTGATAAACATACCCATTCCACAGAATCACCTCGGTTGTCAGAGTATAATTTCAGTGTAGATGCCTCAGGGGCCGTGTTGGCTAATGGAAGGATCAAAGACACCAGGTGGCCCAGGCCTATCAAACTGATCCTTCTCAAAGAAATACAAACTTGATGTGTAAATATCATGGCACACATGGCCATAGGACTGAAGACTGCAGACAACTAAGGGAGGAGGTAGCTCGATTGTTCAACGAGGTCCATCTTCGAGAGTTTCTCAGTGATCAAGCTAAAAATCACTTCAAAGAAAGAGATGCAAATAGAAAGAAATGAGCAGGAAGAACCGCAACATGTAATTCATATGCTCGTTGGCGGTTTCGATGTTCCACAATGGCCTATATTCAAACGTACCAAGGTGTTGATCACCAGAGAAAAACAGACTCAAATTTATGTGCCCAAAGGCGTCCTATCATTCAATGACGAAGAAGCGGAAGGCATTTCTCAGTTACACTATGACGGCCTATAATTTCTATTTTGTTAAATAAAATTCAAGTTAAACATATTCTAGTGGATCCAGAGATCTCAATAAGCATAATCAGATCAACGATCGTAGAGCATCTAGGCCTGCGGGACCAATTTGTACCTGCATCTCGAGTCCTAAATGGCTTCAACATGGCGAGCAAAACTACGAAGGGGGAGATAATCCTACCAGTGAACGTGGCCGGGACTATCCAAGATACAACATTCCATGTCATCGAAGGTGACATGAGATATAATGCACTACTTAGGAAGCCATGGATCCACAACATGAGAGCAGTACCGGCGATCCTTCATCAAATGATGAAATTCCCAGCAGCGGATGGTGTGAAAACAGTTTATGGGGAGCATGCGTTGCAACGACAATGTTTTTAGTCAATTAGGTGACACCGATACCAGTGCCTTTGACCTCGAAAAAATCGAGCACCAAAGATAAGCATATGGCCAAATAGCAATCACAGTTCCCAGCCTCGATCGAATTGGAGAAACAGGTAATCAAAGAAGAGGAAGAGAATTTCCTTACCCCTTGAACTTTTGTTGTTCCTGAAGAGTCTGATGCAACCAAGTCAACATTCGAAAATCTGGAATAGGTCATATTGATCGAGTATATGCCCGAGAGAAAGGTATACCTGGGAATGGGGTTAACCCCCGAACTTAGGGAAAAACTTTTTTAATTTCTTATTGATAATATGGATTATTTTGCTTGGTAATCAGATCAAGGGTCATAGAGCAGCTCAGCCTACAGGACCAGTTTGTACCTGCATCTCGAGTCCTAAATGACTTCAACATGGCGAACAAAACAACAAAAGGGGAGATAATCCTACCAGTGAACGTGGCCGGGACTATCCAAGATACAAAATTCCATGTCATCGAAGGCGACATGAGATATAATGCACTACTCGGGAGGCCATAGATCCACAACATAAGAGCAATACCGTCGACCCTTCATCAATGATGAAATTCCCAGCAGTGGATGAAGTGAAAATAGTTTATGAGGAACATCATGCTGCAAAGAAAATATTTTAGTCAATGAGGTGACACTGATACCAGCGCCTTCGACCTCGAAAATATGTAGCACCCAAGATAAGCAGACGGCAAAATAGCAATCACCGTTCCCAAGCCTCGATCGAATTGTAGAAACAGGTAATCAAAGAAGAGGATTTCCTTACACCTCAAACTTTCATTGTTCCCGAAGAGTCGGATGCAACCAAGTCAACGTTCGAAAAGCTGGAACAGGTCAAACTGATCGAGTATATGCCTGAGAGTAAGGTATACCTGGGAATGGGGTTAACCCCCGAACTCAGGGAAGAACGTTTTCAATTTCTTATCAATAATATGGATTATTTTGCTTGGTAATCAAATCAAGGGTCATAGAGCAACTCGGCCTACAGGACTAGTTTGTACCTGTATCTCGAGTCCAAAATGGCTTCAACATGGCGCGCGAAACAACGAAGGGGGAGATAAGCATACCAGTGAATGTGGATGGGACTATCCAAGATATAAAATTCCATTTCATCGAAGGGGACATGAGATATAATGCACTACTCGGGAGGCCATGGATCCACAACATGAGAGCAATACTATCGACCCTTCATCAAATGATAAAATTCCCAACAGTGGATGGTGTGAAAACAGTTTATGGGGAAAATCACACTGCAAAGGAAATATTTCTAGTCAATAAGGTGACACCGATACCAGCGCCTTCGGCCTCGAAAAAATCCAGCACCAAAGATAAGCAGACGGCCAAGTAGTAATCACAGTTCCCAGCCTCGATTGAATTGGAGAAACGGGTAATCAAAGAAGAAAAAGAGGATTTCCTTACCCCTCAAACTTTCGTTGTTCCCAAAGAGTCGAATGCAACCAAGTCAACGTTCGAAGAGCTGTAACAGGTCATATTGATCCAGTATATGCCCGAGAGAAAGGTATACCAGGGAACGGTTAACCCCCGAACTCAGGGAATTTTTTTTGATTTCTTATCGATAATATGGATTATTTTTCTTGGTCCCATTTAGACATGAAAGGGATCCCACCAGAAATAACAACACAATGGTTAAGCCTCGACCCCATGTTCAAACTAGTAAAGCAAAAAAGGAGGCCCCGGTCCAAGGTGAAGTATGCATTCATAAAGGATGAGGTAACTAAACTTCTTAAAATAGGGTCTATTCGGGAAGTAGCATACCTTAAATGGTTAGCCAACGTAGTTGTAGTTCCTAAAAAGGGGAATAAACTTAGGATGTGCATGGATTATAAGGATTTAAACAAGGCATGCCCTAAAGACTTATTTTCACTGCCTAACATCGATCGCATGATCAATGCCACGACCGGTTACGAGATCCTTAACTTTCTCGCCACCTACTCCAGGCACAATCAAATTTGGATCAACCCCGAGGACCAGGAGAAGACCTAGTTTATCACTAAGTTTGAAACACACTGTTAAAATCTAATGCCCTTCTGGATAAAAAATGCTGGAGCTACCTATCAATGCCTGGTTAACAAAATGTTCGAGGAACAGATAGGTAAATCAATGGAAGTTTACATTGATGATGTGTTGGTTAAATCCCTGCGCGCAGAGGATCATTTAACTCATTTGTAGGAAACATTCAAAATCTTGAAGAAGTACAATATGAAGCTTAACCCAGAAAGATGTGCCTTCAGTGTCGGTTCGGGCAAGTTCCTTGGCTTCATGGTATCAAATCGGGATCAAAATCAACCTTGAAAAGATCAAGGACATCGAAGATATCACCATTATAGATAGTGTGAAAGCCGTACAAAGTTTAACAGGACAAATAACCACCTTGGGTCGATTTATTTCTAGGTCATTGGATCAAATTTATAGGTTCTTTTTCTTACTCAAAAAGAAAAAGGATTCGCATGGACCCTCGAATGCCAGCAAGCATTGGAGGCATTAAAGCAATACTTATCAATCCCACCTCTGCTATACACTCTCAAGGTAGATGAAAAGCTTTACTTATATTTGGCAATGTCCAAAATAGCGATAAGCGGGGTACTAGTTCGAGAAAATCAAGGTACGCTGTTTCAAGTCTATGTAAGTCGGGCTTTAGGAAATGCTGAAACTAGATACTCGCACTTAGAAAAATTAGCACTTTCATTAATAAGCGCATCTAGAAAGCTAAAGCCATATTTCCAGTGTCACCTGATATGTGTATTAACCACTTATCCTCTCCGAAATGTCTTGCATAAGCCCGGGTTATCAGGCCTATTGGCCAAATGAGAAGTTGAACTTGGCGGGTACGATATCGAATATCAACCCAAACGACCATCAAGTCTCAAATCTTAGCTGACTTCATGGCCGATTTTACACCAACCATCGTACCCAAAGTGGAAAAGGAACTTCTGTTGAAATCGGGTACATCATCGGGGGTATGGATCCTCTTCATGGACAGTCCCTTCATTTTGAAGCCACCTATAGATAACACTATCATACAATCTATTAAAATTTCTAGGTTAACTAATAATTGAGGCCGAGTATGAGGCCATGATTGCAGGTCTCGAGCTAGCTAAAAGCTTAGGGGTAGAAGACATTGAAGTCAAGTGTGATTCTCTGTTGGTGGTAAACCAAGTAAATAAAAGCTTCGAAGTTAGAGAGGATAGAATGCAAAGATATATGGACAAGCTACAGGTAACCTTGCACCGCTTCAACGAGTGGACCCTAAATCATATGCCTCGAGAACAAAATAGTGAGGCCGATGCACTTACCAACTTAGGGTCATCGGTTGAAGAAGATGATATTATCACGGGGACTGTCGTAAATTCAAGGTATGTGGTCGAAGAGGTTCATGCCGAGTTAAATTTTCCAAGTTTGACTTGGGATTGGAGGAATAAGTATATTGAATATTTGAAAAGCGGAAAGCTCCCATCGGATCATAAAGAGTCGAGGGCTCTACGAACCAAGGCTTCTAGGTTCACATTGGATGAGGATAGAACATTGTACAGGAGGACGTTCGATGGACCACTGGCAGTATCTTTAGGGTTGGGGGACACCGATTATGTTCTACGAGAAATCCACGGAGGCACTTGTAGGAATCACTCCGGCGCCGAGTCTTTGATTCATAAAATTATTAGAGGGGATATTACTGGGATATCATGGAAAAAGACATTAAGGAATTTGTTAAAAAGTATGATAAATGTCAAAGGTTCGCACCAATGATTCATCAGGCCGAAGAGCAACTTCACTCAGTCCTGTCCACCATGGACTTTCATGAAATGAGGAATGAACATCGTCGGCTCTATGCGAACAGCCTCAGGTAAAGCTAAAGTCATTTTGTTTATGATTAGCTACTTTTATAAATGGGTGGAATCACATGCTTTTGAGAAGGTAAAAAAAGAATTTATTGACTTCACCTAGGACCACATCGTCTGTCGATTCGGAATACCTGCGAAATTGTACGCAAAAACGGGAAGCAATTTGTCGGCAACAAGATAACAAACTTCCTCGAAGCACACAAAATAAAGATGATCTTATTGACACCGTACCACCCGAGCAGGAACGTACAGACCGAATCGACAAACAAAACTATCATTCAAAACTTAAAAAAAGGTTGAACGATGCAAAAAGAAAATGGAGAGAAGTTCTACCTGAGGTTCTTTAGGCATACCGAACGACATCGAAGTCCAGTACTAGGGCAACCCCGTTATCTTTAGTATACGGCTCCGAGGCCTTGAATCTAGTCGAGGTTGGGGAACCCAGCACCAGATTTTGATATGCATCGGAGGAATCAAATCACGAGTCTATGGATACTAGCCTCGAGCTATTAGATGAAAAACGAGAAGCTGCACTTGTTTGGATGGCCGCGCAGAAACAAAGAATCAAGAAATATTATAATAGAAGACCAACCTTCGATACTTCAGAATCCAGAACGTATTTCTATGGAAAGTCACCCTCAATACTCGAGAACCGAATAAAGGGAAACTAGGCCCGAATTGTGAAGGACCATACAGAGTCATTAGAGTTATCGGTAAAGGATCTTACAAACTTGGCACGATGAAAGGCGAAGAATTGCCGAACAATTGGAATGTTCACTACTCAAACGATATTACTGTTAAGGTATGACCTTCTCTTTTTTCCATTTATTTTTAAAACTAAATTATTTCAGGTGTTCTATCGAAGACGTCGAGGGCACTTTTTCTACACGAAGACCTTAGGTTTTAAAGCAGCGTTGCACTCTTTTTTTAGTAGGTCAGGTTTTATCCCAAATGGAATTTTCCGGCGAGGTTTTTAATGAGGCAACAACAATGTGCTACCTAAGGAGAATTCATTAGTATCCAAGGCTTATTTTCAATCAACTTTTAATACCGGGTGGCATCACCCTCAGAGGTTATATTTTGAGGAAAATGTTTCACGCCAAAGAGGACCTCGATAGGAAAACTTTGTGATGGGCCAAATGGTCAGATGAACTGTGTCCATATATAATAGTTGAGTCCCGATAGTAAAATATGTAAGCATGTATCAAATATTCAAAGAAGCATTCTTTCTATATCAAAATACTTTGTGTCTCAAAGAAATTTGCTACTATACCAACTCCATATTTGTGATCCTGTGAGAAACAGATCAAGAGCCAAAACGCTAATCTCGAATACTCAGGGACTGTCATTGACAATAAACACATTCGAATATCTAAACTCGAATGTATAAGAACTCATATAGGCATCCCTCGATGCGAAGGCCAAAGCCATCATACTCGGGGAATAGCCTTTCGAACAAGTTTTAAAGGTTAACAAGTCTAAGAGACACACCTGAAGGCTACAACCATATTAAATACAATGGTCATATAAAAAGGCTACGACTGAAATAATGCAGCTCGGAGACGTCTGACTTCCGCCATCTTGCTGGATTTGCATGGCCCAAATGTAATAGGTTTGGTGTCTTTTGGACTATAGATCAAACTTAGATCAATAAAATTTAACTCACAAAATTACTGATGAAATATAATATTTCTATGAACCAATAATTCTTGTTGTAAGTCAAAGATTTTATCAATACATTTTGACCCCGGTAATTTTGTTGTTCAACGTGGTTTTGCTCCTAATAGGCCATGCGCGTGCCTGTTTTTTCATGAAAGCTCTAGAGACTAGGCCAAAATCTCACAGGAGCGGACCACTCCACTCTCATATAGGCGAATTCATCAAGTGTATACTTCTTTTAAATACACTATCCATAAGGACTATGAATTTCATTATGTGTTATAACTCAGCCTCTCAATTAGTAGCATTTAAGCACTCTCTTTTAGTGTATCAGTACCAATATTGACTTGTTATTACCCATATGAGCCTACTTCATGGGATCTCCAATCACATAAGTTGGGTTACCATCTCTATATGTCGGCCTTAACCCCATTTCTTTTGAGGTTTGAAGAATTAATTTTCTTCCCACAGGTTTAGTCAAAGGATCAGCCAAATTTATCTCTGACTTCACATAGTCAATGAAATTATTTCATCTCTCAACTATTGTTTGATGACATCATGTCTCAATTTTATGTGTCTACTTGTACAATTATAAGATTTATTCTTTGCAATAGCTATTGCTGCTTGACAATCACAATGCATAGTCACAAGAGGCAATACATCCTTTATTAAAGGGATATTAGCTAAGAAGTTCTTAGCCAATCATCCTCAAAACCAACTAACTCCAGAGCTACAAACTCTGATTCCATAGTCGATCTAGCAATGATCGTCTATTTAGCTCATTTCCATGATATTGCACCACCACCAAGTGTGAATACATAACCACTAGTGGATTTTGTCTCATCTGAATCAGAATCCAATTTGTATCATTGCACCCTTCTAAAGTAGAAGGAAATCTACTATATAGGACACTGTAATTCATGGTTCCTCTAAAATATTCCATTAGTCTAGCTAATGTAGACCAATGCTCTATGTTGGGATTATGAGTATATCTACTCAGTCTACAGTCTACACACTACATATGCTATATCAAGCCTTGTAAAATTTATTAAATACATCAGACTCCCAATAATCTGAGCATATTTAGACTGGGCAATTGGGTCACCATTATTCTTTTTTAACTTAGAGTTAGCATCAAAAGGAGTGCTCACTAGTGTGACATTAAAATATTCAAACCTCTTAAGAAGTCTCTAAACATAATGTTCTTGTGATAACATTATGCCATCTTCACTCTTTATAACTTTGGCGCCCAATATTATATTTACTTCACCCATATCTTTCATATCAAAATTAGCAGATAGAAATAATTTTGTCCTTTGCACAATAAGCATGTCATCAACATATAGATATATTATCTCATAATCATTGGCTACCACTTTAGTATAAAAACATTTTCTACCTCAACTGAGAGAATTCATCTCTCGATAAGACCTGTTCAAATTTCTCATACCACTGCTTAGGAGCTTGTTTAACCCCATGAAGAGATTTAACTAAAACAAACTTTATTTTCTTGTCCAGAAATAACATAGCCATCAGGTTGAACCATATAAATTTCTTCTTCTAAATCACCATTTAGAAAAGCAGTTTTCACATCCATTTGGTGGATAAAAAGCTTACGGATTGAAGCGATAGCAATTAAAACTCGAATATAAATTCTAGCCACTGGTGCAAATATATCAAAATAATATGTATTTTGTTTTTGAGAAAAAATTTTCGCTACTAACCGAGATTTATATTTATCTAAAGATCCATCATGATTAAATTTATTTTTGAAAATTCATTTACAAGAAATGGGTTTTGCACCAAGAAGTAAGTCGGTCAAAATTCATGTATTATTTTTCATAATACAATCAATTTTAACTTTTATTGACTCTTTTCAATATTTAACATCTGAAGAAGATATAGCTTCAAAATAATTTGATGGTTCATTATCGACAAGAAAAGTTTGAAATCATTATCATAAGAAAACTATTCTTATCTAGGCCTTTTGCTCCTTCTCAGTTCCTCGTTAGAAGTAATTTTATCATTTGTTTCAACGGGTGTCAGAGAAATTTTTCAGACAATGGATAAATATATTCAAAGAACTGAGCGTTCTTTGTCTCAATTATCGTATTTCAATCAAGCACATCACTTTTTAAAATAAAAATTTCATATGCAACACTATGTTCAGCATATCCAATTAGCATGCAATCAACAGTTTTAGAACCAATTTTTCTCTTTTTAGGTTCATGCAAAAGAAATTTAGCAAGGCACCCCCACACTTATAAATATTTTTAATTAGTTTGATAACACTTCCACAATTTATAAGGAGTTTTGCATATTCTTCTATGTGGTATTCTATATTGTAGGTGACATGCAGATAAAATAGCTTCATCCCACAACTAACTGACATAGAGTTCATCATCTCTTTCATTGTTCTATTTTTTCTTTCAACTACTTCATTCGACTCAGGTGAATAAGGCGAAGTTACTTCATGAATAATTCTATTATTTTCAAAAAATTCATTTAAAGATAAATATTCTCCACCTCTATCTCATCTAATTCTCTTGATTTATTTACTAAGTTAATTTTTAACATCAGTTTTATAAGAAATAAAAGAATTAAATGCATCTGTAGGCATACAAATTTTATTGGAATTAAATCCGTAAAATAATTTGGACTATATTTTAAATTCAAGATATATTGGTCCGAATAAATATTATGGGCTAATATATAAATGAATATATAGGTCCAATATACATGTGTCGACGCCCCCTTTTTCAAAAGTGAAATCGGGTTTTATGACACTATGGGCGAAACAAATCTCATTCCCGTTTGGGAATTGGGTTATGGAATTTGAAGAGTCGCCACCTAATGATTATAGTGCATTAGAACATTATTAAAGATGAGCGGAGTATTTTGAAAGAAAAATCAGAGTTCGGGTAAGGGCTTGAGATTATCTCGAGGGGAAGGTGTTAGACACCCCTTAAGATCCACTAGTGTGGTTCCCGACCGTGCTAGTGTGACTTTATGAAGAGATGAAGCAAGTAGACAGATAAGATTCACATATAAACATTTGGACAACTTAGGAATTTTTAAAAAAGGAAGGCATAAGTTAAATAAAGTAGTAGGGAGAATGGATTTGAAAAGAAAGCACTACTTTGGGAAAACGTTTAAATAGAGCAAGCAAAGGAAAGGGGGTCCTAGGTTTGACTATAATATGGATCACATCGGTACAATACCCCGCACACACTCCTCAAAGAGGGGTCGCATATGGTATTAGCGCACCGGTCATCATCTTCATATTCTACCCTCCCCCCACCCATTAAGGTATTGAAACGCGTTAGTATCGTTTACTTATTGCATACTAATACCAGTCCCAACCTGTTAGTCCTGGGGTATTAGGACTTCTAATCCTAAGAGGATGGAGAGAAAGATAGGATGTATATGGAGTTTTCAAAGGTAAAAATACTAGAACGACAATCAAAACAAATATCATCTAAGAGGTATGCAAATAAGACATTCAAAGGCTCAGAAAAACCCCATAACACAACAGCAATTAGTCTAGCATGACTCCAAATACTGATTCAGTCTTTAGAAGAGATTAAAAGAGAGGACAAATTAGTTTAACACATAGAAGTTGGATAGAAAATCTGCTTCGAGCTCTCAGGGACCGTTGTTAGGAATTGACAGGTTTTAAAACCAGTTAGTCTTAGAAAAAAATTTATTTTCAGACATATGTCTGTCGAAAAGAGAATTGAAGTTATAGAAATGTTCAGAAATGGTTCACGGATTAGCCGCATTGTTTGAACAAAAATGATGCAATAAGAAAGTTTTCAAAAGAACTTTAAAGTATAAACTCAGGCGAGCAAAGTAATTTAAAGCAGCAGGTTTGGCATTTGAAAAGGGCATCATAGGTTCAGAATAGCGGAAAAGGGCAGATCTGGGCCCGATTTTGAAAATAGACAGACTTGGGACGAATTTCATTAACATGTTTTAAACATACTAGGCGAGTTTGGGACATAGTATACACACTGACCCTTTTTGTTACTGCTTTTATACGTTTAGATGGCCTACTCTTCGCCTAGCATTTATACTATTCTTATAGGCATGTTTTCTAGGCGGGATGCAACATTGAGATCCTATAGGCACGCTTTCTATACGAGATGCAATGTTGAAAGCTTATAGGCATGGTTTCTATATAAAATATAACACTGAAACTTGTAAGCATGGTTTCTACATGAGATGTGATAATGCAAACCCTATTGTCATGGTTTCTATCATGGATTGATGCAGCATTGCAAAGTCTTATAGACATGGTATCTATCATGAGATGCAGCATTGAAAGCCTTATAGACATGGTATCTATAGTGAAATGCAGCATGGAAAGCCTATAGACATGCTTTCTATATAAGACTGCAATAAAGTAAACCTATATGCATGCTTTCTACCCTTAATTGATGCACAAAAGTAAAACCCCTCCCATATCCCCTTTCACCATATACCTTTTACCAAATCCGGGCTCCCAAATCTGAGGCTTTCTCTTTTGAGTGTTACAAAGTTCCAAAGGCTTTCATGGAAACCCAAGCAATGCTTACACTCTAAGCAATCAGAGTAGTGCAAGTGTGGAATTACCATCCCTAAGGCATCCAAGTTCAGAGGAGACTCCAGGGTCCCCTAAGCATGGCTTACAAAAGGGAGGTAGGACTTAAAGAACTAAGAATAAGTGTAAAAGTGAGGAATTAGAGGAAAACCAATGCGAGAGGTGGTCATACCTAGCCAAGAAGTGAGGCTGGCACACCTCTATCCTCTTACATGGTTCAACAGGCAAGAGCAGACTTGCAAACAAGTCAGACTAGGGTCTGTATGGTGATTAGGACACCGACAGGCCTGTGTCAAGGCTCAAACACATAGTATGGGGATAGGGAATGGGATTACTTTGAGAATAGGCTAATAACAACCTTAATTCTAAACTAGGAGTGGCATGAGGTGCCACCCTAGTCCAAAACACACTCATATGCAAACAGGGGTTAAGGGAAGGGGGAATCACATAAGAATAATTGAAAGAACAGGACTAACTTAACGGGATTCAGGGGAAGGGGTGTACAGTAACTTAAACCATAATAATGAACAATAAATAGACAAGGGAAAGGATAAAAAGGGGCTAAGCATGCTGAATTTAAACTGAAATCATAAACAGACAGAGGAAAGGGGGAAGGGGGTTAAGCATGCTGAATTTAAACTGAAATCATAAACAGGCAGAGGAAAGGGGGAAGGGGTTAAGCATGCTAAACTTAAACTGAAATCATAAACAGACAAGGGAAAGGGGGAAGGGGATGAAGCATGTAATAACTTAACTGAACATAAACAGGCAAAGGAAAAGGGTTAAGTAAACAGGTAGTTTGGAGGTTGATAGTATAAATTAAGAGCCTACCAGTTGCAAACTTTAGTAGTAAAGCAAGTAAAGCAGATGAGACTTTATAATTTAGCCTTGGCTTTCAGCCGGCTAAACTCTAGCAATAGAACAAGTGACAGAGAAGAATAGGAGAGAAGAGAGAGTTTTTAGCGAGTAAAACTGAGGATAGTTCGTGTAACTGTGTGTGTATGAGTGAAAAGAGATGGAGGATATTTATAGTTTGAAAATAAGAAACTACTAAGGCAATAAAATAATCTTATTATCAATCACAATCAATTAGGGAAAGGGTTTCCGCTAATTAAGGAACCGGGCTTGAGGTAAATAAACCCCAGTTTATTTTTGGAAAGAAAATCAAGAACAAATCATAAAAATACAAGACAAATACGTATAAAGAGGTTTGAAATTCACACGGTTTAACACATAAGGCAAGTCAATCATATAAAGAATCAAGGAATTGAGATACTAATTGATTTTGAACTTAGTCAAAGAGTAGGTCCAAATTACAAAATCAAATGAATTCATAAGAAATCAATTTCCCAAAATTAGGGTTATCAGAAAGGGGGAAAATAGGACTATATAAAGAGATGCACAAATTCGAACATGCAAGACTGGAATTAGTAGAACAATCATGTAGCAGAAGCATTCAAGTAGGAAATCAGAGGCGACTAGGGTTTAAACATGTAGCAAGAAATTATGCAGAGAGAAATGAAAAAAACCCCTAAAGCTTAGGGTTTTCGTCACATATAGAGTATAAAGAAGAACATAGATGAAGATGAACACAATGAAGAACAGAGAGCACAGTAAGCATATTAGCTCGGAAACCCTAGAAATAACATAGTAAAGAAATACCTAGGAGCCATGGTGGAAAATACTCGGAAATCACAATAAGAACTAGAAGAAAAACAGTAGAGCAAAGAAATCAAGGAAATCAGAGTAATCAAATAAACCCTAATTTTTTAGAAGACGAACAGCTTGAAAACCAAATCGGCAAAGAAAATATGAGAAACACCTTGAAACTTTTAGAAAACACTCGGATCTAGAGGAGATCGAAAAGATAAATACTTAGAGAAAATCATAGAGAGTTAGGGTTTCAGAGAAAGCACCCTGGATAGCGAGAAAGCACCCTGGATAGCGAGAAAGCCTGGAATGGACTTGTTCGGAGTCAGTAGAGGACCCACAGCCTCAAGGCTTGCCGGAGAAAGGCCGGGCACGGCCACAAAACTCACATCGTGGGACCTATGGGTTGATCACTTTCGATATAGGGTTCCAATCTTCGAACCCAATAGCCATGGGAAGCAAGAGTAGGCAAATATAGATGTTTTAAGGCTTGGGAAGCCATAATCGCTGGTGGAACAGAGCCGGAGAAGGCTAGGGTTAAGAAAGGGATTCAGACCATTTGGGGGTAAGGGGATACAAGGGCGGCTGAGATTGTGAGAATGGTTAGGGTTTGGGAGTGTTTGGGTTTAATTAACGCAGGTTCAACGTGGACCGTTGATCTGAGTGATCAACGGCCACGATTTAAAAAGGGTGAGTGGGGCGGGTTGATTTGGACGGGTTCGGGTCAAGCAATTCAAAAATTGGGTAGTGTAATTGGGGTTTGAATTGGGTTATAATTGAAATAAAAAGGGGATACGATTTAACTAGCCATTTTTTCCCATTTGAATTTCTTTTTAAATAGTAAATGGCATTATAAAAAATTCAATTAAATACTGAGTTAATAAAATGTATATAGGTATTAATTAAAAATATTAGGAACGATTTTGTAATAAAAATACTTGTTAAATCGAGAAATGGGCTAAGATTAGAATCTAATGCGATTTTAATTTAGAAATACCTAATAACCTTGTGAAATTCTATAAAAATTATATAAATTATATTTTTATGTAAATAGAGAATAAAATAGATTAATTATCAAAATAACAAGATTTGGGACTAAATAATAGATTTTATATTGAAAATAAGTCGTAAATTGATTTTAAAATCCATAAAAAATGTAAAACAATACCAAGGCCTTTGTGGATGCTTATATATGCATCTACATGATATTATGGAAATATTTTGAGTATAGAAATACATGGGAAAAATTGGGTATCAATAGCTGCCCCTCTTTACCAGAGTAGGATGAAAGAATTGTCGGGTAAATACAAGATGACCAATTTTGACGAAGACAGCAACTGTAAGACAATTTTGACCACGCTCTGGCTTCTGAGCTGCCTACATATCCATGATTTTACAGGAATCAGGCCGTATTTAGTTCAGGAACCATTGGCGGGATATGCCAATGAAAATTTGGAAAAGGCGGACGCAGCAAGGTTTGAGACTCGTCAAGGATTCGAAGATCGGATGGGCTACGGAGAACTGGAGTGGGATCGCTCCTGCAGAGGTGGATGTGCCAGCCAGTGTACCTGCAAATGAATGATGTGCGTATATATTGCATAATTTAAATGTGATGCAAGTTCCTATTGGACCATGAATGCTGTCTTCAGACGATTAGGATGGCGTCCTCAAACTATGGCATCCTAGGCTATGAAGAGCATAAAAGTAAAGATTCGCAGGCCATGAAATGGTGTTCTCGGGCTATGCGGATGGTGCCTCTGAACTATGAAGCCTTTGAATAAGTTGGTGATATTTCAGCCCATGATAAGGTGGCAATATTTCAGCCGAATGAATGCAAGGGTGGCGATGTTTCAGCCAAAGCGAGAATTTAAATGCGGGGCGATATTTCAGCCAAATGAGATAGGGTGGCGATTTTTCAGCCAAATGCAAAATACATGAGGTAGAGCTTAACCTTGGAAGGCAGAGAATAGCCTTATGCAATGCAGGATGTAGACAGAGCTTAGTATCGAAAGGCAGAGAATAACCTTATGCATGATGGAGGTAGGGCTTAACCTCGGAAGGCAGAGAATAGCCTTATGCAAAGATGCCAAAGGAGACAGAGCTTAGTCTCGAAAGGCAGAGAATAGCCTTATGCAAAAATGCAGATGGAGGCAGAGCTTAGTCTCGAAAGGCAGAGAATACTTATGCAGGATGGAGGTAGAGCTTAACCTCGGAAGGCGGAGAATAGCCTTATGCAAAATGCAGATGGAGACATGGCTTAGTCTCGAAAGGCAGAGAATAGCCTTATGCAGGATGGAGGTAGAGCTTAACCTCGGAAGGCAGAGAATAGCCTTATGTAGGATGGAGGTAGAGCTTAACCTCGGAAGGCAGAGAATAGCCTTATGCAAAATGCAGATGGAGACATGGCTTAGTCTCGAAAGGCAGAAGATAGCCTTATGCAGGATGGAGGTAGGGCTTAACCTCGGACGACAGAGAATAGCCTTATGCAAAGATACGGATGGAGACGGAGCTTACTCTCAAAAGGCAGAGAATAGCCTTATGCAAAAATGCAAATGGAGAACGAGCTTAGTCTCGAAAGGCAGAGAATAGCCTTATGCAGGATGAAGGTAGAGCTTAACCTCGGAAGGCAGAAAATAGCCTGATGCAAAATGCAGATGGAGACATGGCTTAGTCTCGAAAGGCAGTGCAAAATGCAGAAATATAAAGGAGAGGATGATGGTGATTTTTTTAGCTGGTAGATGATTGCGATATCATGACTGTTGGGGAAGGGTTGAATGTAGATAGTAAACCTTTGCGAAGTAAGTAGTGGTTTCGGGAATTTTGGTTTTGTAAAGCTCATGCATCGCCTATTTGTATTCTGAATTCCTGCATCCAAAGAAAAATCGTGAGTTTGGTAAAGGGGGAAGGTTAGCTTGCATCCCTTGGCTCGTGGCGTCTTGTACCATTTGGGGTAGCATTGTTGAACGATGGTGATCCAAATGATTTTATGCAAATTTTGGCAATCATGATGCAAATGAACATATCTAAGTAGAGAAAAGATAGTTTTGTTTTATGATGAACCACAACTGCAACGTGGTTCAAGGCACGGCAACCTTGCTGGTTCCGGAATTTTGAGGGTCCCCCTCAAAATTCTACCCCAGTTTTCTGGGCTTTCGCTGCTGACGGCGCTGCTGAATGACTGAAAATGGATCGAGCTCGGAATTTTGAGGGTCCTCCTCAAAATTCTGCCTCAGTTTACTGGGTTGATATTGATGCGGAAACTAACAGACTGACTTCGGAATTTTGAGGGTCCTCCTCAAAATTCTGCCCCAGTTCCAAGTGCGGGGGAAAAATGGAATTTTATTAAAGATGTGATCGAACCTATAGGGCTGCCTACGTATCTCCTCTTAGACGGGAATCGGGTTAGGCATAGTTCAAATTACATCGTAAAGAAAAAGTTTACTGATTAAATGCAGTATCTCTTTACTGCATCTGAGTTGATCGGTTTTGGCCAAACTTCTCCGTCCATTTCTGCAAGAATAAGGGCTCCTTCGGTTAGAACCCGGTGAACCATGTACGGAACTTGCTAGTTGGAAGAGAATTTCCCTTTGGCTTTATCTTGATGTTATCTTCTTTAACACCAGCTGTCCCGGTGTGAAATTCTTGGTCGAACTCTCTTGTTGAAGGCTCTGGACATTCTATTCTGATATATCTGATCGTGGCAAACCACATTCATTCTTTTTCCATCTATGTGGGCTAACTGCTCGTAGCGACCCCTGACCCATTCTGCGTCATCTAGCTCAGCTTCTTGTGCGATTCTCAAGGATGAAATTTCTACCTCAGCGGGAATGACCGCCTCTGTACCGTAAACCAGCATAAAGGGAGTTGTCCTAGTTGATGTACGAATTGTAGTAAGATAACCCAATAAAGCGAATGACAACTTCTCATGCCACTGCTTATTTATTTCGATCATTTTCCTTAGTATTTTCTTGATGTTCTTATTGGCTGCTTCCACAGCTCCATTCATTTGAGGTCTATAAGCTGTAGAATTCTTGTGCCTGATCTTGAAAGTTTCACACATCGCTTTCATCAAGTCGTTGTTGAGATTTGAACCATTATCAGTGATGGTCGACTCTGGGATCCCGAACTGACAGACAATACGATCTCGGACAAAGTCTGCCACGACTTTCTTGGTTACTGCTTTGTATGAGGCTGCTTCAACCCATTTAGTGAAGTAATCTATTGCCACTAAGATGAACCTGTGCCCGTTTGATGCGGAAGACTCAATTGGTCCAATAACATCCATTCTCTGGGCGGGGAATGGCCACGTGAGCTCGTTACAGTGAGCTCGTTTGGAGGTACCTTTATCATATCCGAATGTATCTGACAGCGTTGACACTTTCGGACATACTGAATGCAGTTCGTCTCCATAGTCATCCAGAAATATCCTGCTCGGAGTATCTTCTTTTCTAGAACAAAACCGTTAATGTGCGGCCCACAAGTCCCTAAGTGCACTTCCTGCAATGACTTGGTTGCTTCTGTCGTATCGACACACCTCAATAGCCATAAATCGGGGGTCCTCCTATACAAAATTCCTCCGCTGTGAAAGAAATTGTTGGACAACCTTCGAAGCATGCGCTTCTGAGTAGCTTTAGCAAGCTCTAGATATTCTCCTGTTGTCAGGTACTCTTTGATGCCGTGGAACCAGGGTTTTCCGTCGGCTTCTTCCTCAACATGTGCACAATATGCCGATTGATCATGAATCTTGACCTGGATAGGGTCGATGAATTTTGTACTGAATCATGGATGATAAGGTGGCAAGCGCATCTGCAAACTCATTCTGTATTCTTGGAACGTGCCGGAATTCTACTTTTCTGAACCTCTTCTCAACTCATGTATGTGGTGCAGATAAGGGAGTATCTTGGAATTCTTGGTCGCCCATTCTTCTCGAACCTGGTGTATGAGTAGATCTGAATCTCCAATCACTAGCAGCTCATGAATGTTCATGTCAATAGCCAGTTTAAGCCCCAAGATGTAAGCTTCGTACTCGTCCATATTATTGGTGCATGGGAACCTGAGCTTGGCGGATACCGGGTAATGTTGACCGATTTCTGATACCAGGACTGCTCTGATACCAACTCCTTTGAAATTTGCAGCTCCGTCGAAAAACATCCTCCAACCGTCATAGGATTCTACCATATCTTCTCCTATGAAAGCTACTTCCTCATCAGAAAAATACGTCTTCAATGGTTCATACTCCCCTCCTACAGGATTTTCTACGAGATGATCTGCCAAAGCCTGTCTTTTAACTGCCTTCTAGGTGACATAGACAATATCGAATTCACTCAACAAAATTTTCCACTTGGCGAGCTTGCCAGTGGGCATGGGCTTCTGAAAACTATACTTTAGTGGATCCATTCTTGATATAAGGTAGGTAGTGTAAGCACAGAAATAATGTCTCAATTTTGAGCTACCCAGGTCAAAACACAACAGGTGTTTTCTAATAAGGAATACCGAGCCTTGTACGGGGTAAATTTCTTGCTGAGGTAGTAAATAACTTGCTCTTTTCTCCCTGTATCATCATGTTTTCCCAAGACACAACCAAATGCTCCATCCAAAACTGCGAGATAGAGCAATAAAGGCCTCCCAGGCTCCGGCGGAACCAGGACTGGAGGCGTAGACAAGTATTCCTTGATCTTGTCAAAAGCCTTTTGACATTCATCGGTCCATTTGGTGGAGGCATCCTTCTTCAGAATCTTGAAGATAGGTTCACATATGACGGTAGACTAAGCTATGAACCGACTGATATAGTTGAGTCTCCCCAGGAAACTCATTACCTCTTTCTTGTTCTTCGGTGGTGGCAACTCTTGAATAGATTTGACTTTTGACGGATCTTGCTCTATTCCTCTGTGGCTCATGATGAAACCCAATAACTTTCCTGACGGGACCCCAAATGCACACTTGGCAGGATTCGGGTTCAAGTTATACCTCCTTAGTCTGTTGAGAATTTTTTGGAGGTCCTCCATGTGATCTGCAGCCTTCCTGGACTTAATGATGACGTAGTCCACATATGCCTCAATCTCCTTATGTATTATGTCATGAAAGAGGATAGTCATGGCCCTCATATAAGTAGCTCCCGCGTTCTTCAATACGAACGACATCATTCTGTAGCAATACATTCCCCAAGGAATGATAAACGCCGTTTTCTCTGCATCTTCTTCATCCATCCATATCTGATGGTACCCCGCAAAGCAATCGATGAATGACTGCAACTCATGCTTGGCGCAGTTATCGATCAGAATGTGTATGTTTGGCAAGGGGAAATCGTCTTTGGGACTGGCCCGGTTGAGATCCCGGTGGTGGACATAGACTCTAACTTTCCCATCCTTCTTCGGTACTGGCACGATGTTAGCTAACCAGGTTGGGTACTCTACCACTTGAAGAACTCTGGCTTTGACCTGCTTGGTGACCTTCTCTTTGATTTTTAAACTCATATCTAGCTTGAATTTTCTGAGCTTCTGTTTTACCGGTGGACATGCAGGGTCAGTCGGCAACTTGTGGGCGACGATGGATGTGCAGAGACCAGTCATATCGTCGTTAGACCATGCAAAGATAACCTCATATTCCTTTAAGAACTCTGTATATTCCTCTTTTTCCGTCTGTGATCAGTGCACACTGATGCGCATTTCTTTGACATTCTCTGTATCTCCCAAATTGACGACCTCGGTTTCATCCAAGTTGGACTTAGGTCTCTTCTCAAAATTCCTCGACCCCTCTGACAACCTCTTCTTGTATATCATCCTTCTCTAAGTCTATGTCCGTTTGTTGCATAGCCTCGTTGCAAGTTACAGTTGTCGGTTCATCATAAAGATACGTAATAGTAATGATGTGTGGAAAATAAAGTAGATAGCAGAGAGAAGTAATGAATAGCGAGATATTTGATAAACTAGAAAATGATTTTGATGAAATTCATTAATGTTCAAACATTGGAGCTCTTTTGGAAAGTAAAGACAATGCGGGAAGTAAAGAAAACAACTAAAACAAAGATGCATGATGCTTGTTCAGCCTTGCTACCCCGAAGATTTCCGGGCGATGGTGGTCTAATTGACCAATTGGTGAGGTGATCCCCTCGGTTCACGGCCTGAATGGAAGGGCCTTCATCCCCCTCTTCTTCAAAAGTCACACAACAGTCCATGTCCTCCTCCAAAAATAGGTTCTTCATTGCCGCAAGAGCCTCGTCTTCTTCTGACCCGTAGAGAGTGTCGGCTAGCTGAAATGTCTGCTCCAACTGAGGTATGGGGTATTCTAATGGGTAATATGGGCGGCGCCATGGTTGTGACCAGTCTTTGAATTCCTTCCAAGTGTACTTGTACCCTAGTCCGAAGGTAGTACCATGCTTCTTCAACTGGATAGGTTTGGTGATTCCCTGAAGATTGTTACCAAGTCCTTTCCCTGGTTCATACCCACTCCAATTCAGAATGCTCTAGACCTTGTTACTCCACCATTTGTCCATTTGCACTGCGTCAACTCGCTCAATATTATATATTTCTCCGCCTATTCTTCTTCTGCCTCCGATCATCGGAATGGTGTGGCGACTGTATATAAGGTCGCTACCATTGCCATGGATGATCACTTCTTGATGGTTCCATTCGAACTTCATGACCTGATGCAAGGTTGATGCCACAGCCCCAGCAGCGTGGATCGAGGGTCGTCCCATCAGTAAGTTGTAAGATGTTGGTATGTCAATGACTTGGAAATCGTCATCAAACCAAGTGGGCCCCATTTGCAAACACAGGCTAATCTCCCCGAGGGTGGAGCTCTGAGAACCATCAAAAGCCTTAACGTTAATAGCCCCATATTTTATCTCATGCAATCCTTTGCCCAACTTCTTGAGGGTGATCAATGGACAAATGTTTAGGCTATAACCTCCAACGACTAAGATCCTGGTGATGAAATGATCTTCACATTGCATAGTGATGTGTAGTGCTTTGTTATGGTTGAGCCCTTCAATTGGTAATTCATCCTCGTGGAAAGTGATTTTGTGACTCTCCAATATCTTCCCTACCATGTTCGCCATCTCTCCTCCTGTTATGCTGCTCGGGACATAAGCCTCACTCAATATCTTCACCAAGGCATTTTTATGCACCTTGGAACTCTGCATCAATGCCAAGATGAAAATCTGTGCCGCAGTCTTGTTTAGCTCTTCAACAACTGAATATTTTTTAGCATGTATCTTCCTCCAGAGATCATCAGGTCCAGTTTCAATGGGACGTCCAGAGGCCTACTTGCTGGACTCAGCTAGGTGCTCTGGTGTGTACACCCTGCCTATTCTAGTCATACCTTGCGCGGCAATTGCTTTACCCGTGCGTGCTTTTCCCTTCCTTCTCGCCTCGACAGTGTAGTCCCAAGGTATGGCGTTTGATTGAAATGGGGCTATGTCTGACATGGTGAACGGAATGGGCACCCTTGGAGGCAACATAGTAACTTCAATCGGTGCGGGAGCCTTTGGAGTCCCGAACTCCACCTCAATTGGTTTTGGCACCTTTGCAGGAGATGCCTCGAACTCAAATTGTACAGATACATTCACCACGTCGCCCTCAGATGGCTGGATTTGTATAACAATAGGATTTAAAGTAATCACCGGCTTCTTGGGATTATCTCCTTCAGCTATTAAACCAATTGACCCTTTGGGGTCCCAGTCGTCCTCAATGACAATCATGTGGATGCCTCCACCCTTATGGTCCGGTAGAGCGTTGTTGCAAACATTGGGAGCAGGCTCCTTAGCTACAATGACCTTATTGTCAATTAAGGTTTGAATTTTGTCTTTCAACGAGCGGCACTTGTCGATGGTATGGCTCTTCATCCCCGAATGGTATGCACAGGTTTTATTTGGGTTGATCCATTGGGAAGGGTTCGGCAATAACAGTGTATTATCTGGGAGGTTTGCGGTCAAAGTTTGGTCTTGGTCGTGGGAAGTTCTGGCGGGTAGGTGGTGATGGATAATGAGGAGGTTGGGAGTTGTAAGGTATATGGGTGCGGGTTTGGAATATCCTGGCGAGGTAGGATGATATGTTGGTGATGGAGATGTTTGGTAGACGGGTGGTGGATTTTTATAGGTAGGTGAAGGTGCCTGGTAATTTAGAGAGGGTTGGTATGTGAGTGGAGTTGGAGGGTAGGGTTGGTATTTCATGGGAGAGTGGTTTCTCTACGCAGCCATTACGGAGTTTACGTCCTTTTTCTTTGATGTACCACCAGATTGTAAGGCTTTGTTGGTGGCCTGCAGTGCCTCAAGGTTAGTAACCATACCATTTTTGATGCCCTCTTCTATCCTTTCTCCCAGTTTGATGATATCAGAGAACTTCTGCCCTTCTATCAACATTAATCTCTCGTAGTACTGCGGATCCTGAGCACGGACAAAAAACCTGTTCATTTGTTCTTCTTCCAAAAACGATCTGACCTTGGCAGCTTCCGACCTCCAACGAGTAGCATACTCGCAAAAGGTTTTAGGGGGCTTCTTCTTCAAATTATGGATATAGAACACTTTTGGCGCATTCTCAGTATTGAACCTGAAACGGTCCATGAAATCGGACGCCATGTTTACCAAACTCGTCCACTTCTTCGCATCTTGGCTAATATACCAAGATAAAGCATCACCTTTTAAGCTCCTCATGAACAGTTTCATGCGGATCTTTTCATCTCTACCAACTCCCAATAACTTGTCACAATCCATGATGAGGTGAACCATCAGATCATCCGTACCATCGAACATTTTGAACTTAGGAGGTTTGTACCCCTATGGGAGTTCGACATCAGGTTGAACAAAAAGGTTTAATAATTTTGACCCTCCACGCCCTTATTACCTTCCATGCCTTGAACCTGCAAGTGAGTTTCTTGAGTTCACCCGTCAAGTTCTGAATGAATGAGTCTGATTCTGACACATCTGATATGGGCGGTGTATAATACGGCACAATATCCACAAAGATAGGGGTATCTTGGTGGTTCAGAGCATTTTGGGGCTTAGGGATGAGCGGTGGAGCATTGTTGCGAGCTTGGGTTGGGGTCTTCTGCAGAGGTGCAGTGATCTGATTGTTGACATCTGCAATAGCAAGGGAGATGGACAAACTTGCCAAACTCCGAACCTGGTCTAGCTCCTCTTGAAACCTTTAGGAAAGTTTGCTCCAAATGAGCAGCAGTCTCTTTGGTGATCGGGGTACCATGGGAAGTTCCTTCAATTTCCTTTCTTGCTTCATTATCTCCCATCTTTCCTTTATTCCTATTTCTAGGGGGGTGGGGGGGACTCAGAGGAGGACCCTTAGATCTTGTTGAGTATGCTGGTGGTGCCAGAATGCACGAACTAACCTTTGAGGAGGAGAATAAAAATAAAAGAAAAACAAAAAGGTAAAGAGTTAGTGCAGATTCTGAGAAAGAAAACATTGCGGTATTTAAACACATTGTTGCCAGAATATAAGTCGTTTCCTATTTAGGTGCCTCGTTGTGGCCGAGGTAGGCCTATCGACAGACAGAATTTGGAGAACTTATAACACCAAGTGCCTCATTTTATCGATAGAAAATAGAACGAGTCAAAACAAACTAAAATAAAGAGAAATTGTCACTACTGGCCAGTGGCCTTGTTACATCAAGAAACCAGTAATAATCTTAACTAATTGGTCCCAGAAGGACCTTCCCCAGATTCGGTATCTTTGCCTCCCTCGTACAGTTTCATCAACTCGCGCAGTCCCAGCAACAAGTAAGCCCGAGCCAAGTGCCCACCTTCGTTACCTTCAGCTTCCTGGCAGTCGTTGATCCTTTTCAGAAACTTGCCTTCCAGCTCCACTAAACCCCATTCCAAGTACCCTAAACGGCTGTTTGCGCGGACATCCATGTCCTTCCACTCATTGATTATCTTCTCTTGGGCCTCTAATATTTCTCGATGTTCACTTTCACACTCTCGTATCCGTTTGCGTAGCTGATTGTACTTGACCTTTGCTGCAGTATTCTCATAATTAACCCTGTGACCATGGACGAAACCTTTTTTTCCCAAGCCAATATGATCGTCTTCCAACCATCGCGAATAAAGCAGCGCATGCGCCACCTGATACCTATATGGTTCCATAGATTCCTTTTCCAAAATGAGTTTGGAATGCCACATATGCTGAGCCCAACACCTGTATGGGATGTTGTCATCTTGGAAGTCATCCCTGTAGTGACTCATCTTTTCTACCCTTGGTATAATCTGCTTTCTTCCCTCTTGCCTCATGACTCGGAGAAGGACATAAGGGTAAGTTCCTCTTAATCCGATGAGTACAAGGAATGGCGCATCCCTAGACCGAATGATAAACTACCCAGGTTGAAACCACTCATACATACATTGTAATTTCTCTTCTTTCAGATTCTCCAATAGTTCCACCCATCCACTGGCGTCTTCCGGGAGAGCGAACATATCCGGCATGAAGTGCATTCGCTTTGGATGATGGAAAGCGATATTGTCATCCCAGTCACAGCGTATGATCCTTGTCTATAATCTCCCTTCTTGAGATGTTCAATGAGCCAGAGTTGTAGTAGCAAATTGCACCCTTCAAAGTGTGGTGCCTCTTGTTGACATTTTTCTAAGGCTCGGTACAGTTCGGTGAGGATCATGGGTGCTATGCTGAATGTCTGCTCGTCGATACCCTCAATTATGTCTTTGGTTACCATGGCTAGTCTTGTATGGGTTCTAGACTTCTTCATCGGAAAGACTATCATGCCCAGGAAACAGAACATGAATACAAAGGCTCTCCTATGTATGTGCCCCAAAGAGGGGAGGGCGAACTCGTCCATGTGAGTGCGGTAGGATTCGCTATGCCCGAACCTTTAATACATGAAATCAAAAGATATGTAGGAGTCCTTTAGACTGGTCATATTAGAATTCTTTTTGAGCCCCATCATTTTCAGGAACCCTCTACCTTTGCGGTTTTCTGGCATAAGAAGCCCCGGCCTATCCCAAGGAATTGCGGCTAGACCCCCAATTTCTTCCAACAGCGGTGTCATCTCAACACCCCCAAAGTGGAAGACAAACCGTTCACTATCCCAAAACAGAGTAGCAGCTTCCACAATCTTGTTATATAGGTGAATGTTCGATACGATACCGAATCTGGGGACCTCGTGCCTCATTTCCTGCAAAACAGATTGTTAGGCCCTAACCCCACCAGACTCGACTATTTAAACCAACAATTAGCAAAAGGCTTTTAGCTCTCCAAATCAATGCACATAACGTGAAGGCGTCCGCTTGGGTTTCAAGGAAACCCGATGGACTTTTGGTTTAGGCTATCTTAATGAGTCATTATGCGGATGACATAACTGACTTGGCTAGTTTGACCACGATGCATGAACAGTTAAACAAAGTAAGGTTTCTACTTTTGAAGTGCTAGACAAGGTACCCTTGAGCGGACAACTCAAGAGGGAAAGGCACAGAACCGTCGACTACAGTGTTGATCGACTGGTTTTACCGCAAATATACTTGTGCAAAATTTAAGGGGTTTATAAATATTGGAAGAGCGCAACCACTAATTATAAGCGTTGTTATAGGATTTGTTTGGCACGAGTGGAAAATGATGTTGAAGGATGCAATTATAATAGTGAAATAAGTACATGTTTTCAAGTTCATACAATAATGATTACAATAGATGCTCGGAATTTAAGACGGAATTGAAATAAAGTAAAGGCAGTAAAGTAGTAAAAAAGTTGAAAAAAGGAAGACATGAAGAAACAAGTTAGTAATTATGAAGAAATGATTAAAGAAATAAATAAAGGTAGCAACGAAAGCAATAAAGTCACAAAACACGTAATGGTAAAAGACTTAAAGAAAACTCCCCAGCAGAGTCTCCATGCTGTCGACGCCCCCTTTTTCAAAAGAGAAATCGGGGTTTACGACATTATGGGCGAAACAACTCTCATTCCCGTTTGGGAATTAGGTTATGGAATTTGAAGAGTCGCCACCTAATGATTATAGTGCATTTGGACACTTTTAAAGAAGAGAGGAGTATTTTGAAAGAAAAACCAGAGTTCGGGTAAGGGATTGAGATTATCTCGAGGGGAAGGTGTTAGGCACCCCTCAAGATACACTAGTGTGGTTCTCGGCCGTGCTAATGTTACTTTATGAAGAGATGAAGCAAGTAGACAGATAAGATTCATATATAAACATTTGGACAGCATAGGAATTTTTAAAAAAAAGGAAAGGCATAAGCTAAATAAAGTTGTAGGGAGAATGGATTTGAAAAGAAAACACTATTTTAGAAAAACGTTTAAATAGAGCAAGCAAAGGAAAATGGGTCCTAGGTTGGCTATAATATGGATCACATCGGTACAATACCCCACACACACTCTTCAAAGAGAGTTCGCATATGGTATTAGCGCGCCGGTCATCATCTCCATATGCTACCCTTCCCCCCGTTAAGGTATTGAAACGTGTTTGCATCGTTTACTTATTGCATGCTAATACCCGTCCCAACATGTTAGTCCTGGGGTATTAGGACTTCTAATCCTAGGAGGGGGGAGAGAAATATAGGATATATATGGAGTTTTCAAAGGTAAAAACACAATAACGACAATCAAAACAAATAGCATCTAAGAGGTGTGCAAATAAGACATTCAAAGGCTTAGAAAAACCCCGTAACACAACAGCAATTAGTCTAGCATGACTCCAAATACTGATTCGGTCTTTAGAAGAGATTAAAAGAGAGGACAGATTAGTTTAACACATAGAAGTTGGATAGAAAATCTGCTTCGAGCTCTCCGGGCCCGTTGTTAGGAATTGACAAGTTTAAAATAGTTAGTCTTAGAAAAAAAAAATTATTTTCAGACATAAGTCTGTCCGAAAAGAGAATTGAAGTTACAGAAATGTTCATAAATGGTTCATGGATTAGCCGCATTGTTTGAACAAAAAAGATGCAAGAGGAAAGTTTTCAAAAGAACTTTAATGTATAAACTCAGGCAAGCTAAGTAATTTAATACTGCAGGTTTGGCATTTGAAAAGGGCATTATAGGTTCAGAATAGCGGAAAAGGGCAGATCTGGGCCCGATTTTGAAAATAGACAGACTTGGGACGAATTGCATTAACATGTTTTAAACATACTAGGCGAGTTTGGGACATAGTATACACACGGACCCTTTTTGTTACTGCTTTTATACGTTTAGACGGCCTACCGTTCACCTAGCATTTATACGATTCTTATAGGCATGTTTTCTAGGCGGGATGCAACATTGAGATCCTATAGCCACGCTTTCTATACGAGATGCAATGTTGAAAGCTTACAAGCATGGTTTCAATATGAAATATGACATTGAAACTTGTAAGCATGGTTTCTACATGAGATGTGATAATGCAAACCCTATAGTCGTGGTTTCTATCATGGATTGATGCAGCATTGTAAAGACTTATAGACATGGTATCTATCATGAGATGCGGTATTGAAAGCCATATAGACATGGTATCTATAGTGAAATGCAGCAAGGAAAGCCTATAGACATGATTTTTATATAAGATTGCAATAAAGTAAACCTATAGGCATGCTTTCTACCCTTAATTGATGCATTAAGGTAAAACCCCTCCCATATCCCCTTTCACTATATCCCCGAGCTCTTTTATACAAATTACTCACAAAATCTGGAAAGAAAAACATTGAAAGAAATAAAATAAATATATCAATACTACAACAGGCCCGAAGTAGTGCAAAGCAACTTTAATGTCCAACATATGCCTTTTCCCAAATCTGGGCTCCCAAATTCGAGGCTTTCTCTTTAGAGTGTTGCAAAGTTCCAAAGGCTTTCATGGAAACCCAGGAAATGCTTACACTCTAAGAATTGGAGTAGTGCAATTACCAGCCCTAAGGCATCCAAGTTCAGGGGAGACTCCAAGTTCCCCTAAGCATGGCTTACCAAAGGGGGTAGGACTTAAAGAACTAAGAATAAGTGTAAAAGTGAGGAATTCGATGAAAACCAATGCGAGAGGTGGTTATACCTAGCCATGAAGTGAGACTGGCACACCCCTAACCTCTAATATGGTTCAACATGCAAGAGCATACTTGCAAACAAGTCAGACTAGGGTTTGTATGGTGATTAGAACACCAATAGGCATGTGTCAAGCCTCAAACACATAGTATGGGGGATAGGGAATGGGATTACTTTGAGTATAGGTTGATAACAACCCTAATTCTAAACTAGGAGTGGCAATGAGGTGCCACCCTAGTCCAAAACACACTCATATGCAAACAGGGGTTAAGGGAAGGGGGAATCACATAATAATACTTGAAAGAACAGGACTAACTTAACGGGATTCAGGGGAAGGGGTGTACAGTAACTTAAACCATAATAATGAACAATAAATAGACAAGGGAAAGGGTAAAAAGGGGGTTAAGCATGCTGAATTTAAACTGAAATCATAAACAGACAGAGGAAAGGGGGAAGGGGGTTAAGCATGCTAAACTTATACTGAAATCATAAACAGACAAGGGAAATGGAGCATAGGATTAAGCATGCTGAACTTAAACTGAAATCATAAACAGACAAGGGAAAGGGGGAAGGGGATGAAGCATGTAATAACTTAACTGAACATAAACAGGCAAAGGAAAAGGGTCAAGTAAACAGGTAGTTTGGAGGTTGATAGTATAAATTAAGAGCCTACCAGTTGCAAACTTGAGTAGTAAAGCAAGTAAAGCAGATGAGACTTTATAATTTAGCCTTGGCTTTCAGCCGGCCAAACTCTAGCAATAGAACAAGTGACAGAGAAGAATAGGAGAGAAGAGAGAGTTTTTAGTGAGTAAAACTGAGGATAGTTCGTGTAACTGTGTGTGTATGAGTGAAAAGAGATGGAGGATATTTATAGTTTGAAAATAAGCAACTACTAAGGCAATAAAATAATCTTATTATCAATCACAATCAATTAGGGAACGGGTTTCCGCTAATTAAGGAACCGGGCTTGAGGTAAATAAACCCCAGTTTATTTTTGGAAAGAAAATCAAGAACAAATCATAAAAATACAAGACAAATACGTATAAAGAGGTTTGAAATTCACACGGTTTAACACATAAGGTAAGTCAATCATATAAAGAATCAAGGAATTGAGATACTAATTGATTTTGAACTTAGTCAAATAGCAGGTCCAAATTAGAGAATCAAACGAATTCATAAGAAATCAATTTCCCAAAATTAGGGTTATCAGAAAGGGGGGAAATAGGACTATATAAAGAGATGCAAAAATTCGAACATGCAAGACTGGAATTAGTAGAACAATCATGTAGCAGAAACATTCAAGTAGGAAATCAGAGACGACTAGGGTTTAAACATGTAGCAAGCAATTACGCAAAGAGAATGAAAAAACTCCCTAAAGCTTAGGGTTTTCATCAGATATAGAGTATAAAGAAGAACATAGATGAAGATGAACACAATGAAGAACAGAGAACACAGTAAGCATATTAGCTCGGAGTCAGCAGAGGACTCATAGCCTCAAGGCTTGCCGGAGAAAGACCGGGCACGGCCACAAAACTCACATCGGGGAACCTCTGGGTTGATCACCTTCGAGATAGGGTTCCAATCTTCCAACCCAAGAGCCATGGGAGGCAAGAGTAGGCAAATATAGACGTTTTAAGGCTTGGGAAGCCATAATCGCCGGTGGAACGGTGCCGAAGAAGGCTAGGGTTCAGAATGGGCTTCAGAGCATTTGGGGGTGAGGGGATACAAGAACGGCTGAGATTGTGAGAATGGTTAGGGTTTGAGGGGTGTTTGGGTTTAGTTAAGGCAGGTTCAACGTGGACCGTTGATATGAGTGATCAACGGCCACGATTTAAAAGGGAGAGTGGGCAGGTTAATTTGGACGGTTTTGGGTCGAGCAATTCACAAATTGGGTAGTGTAATTGGGGGTTGAATTGGGTTATAATTAAAATAAAAAGGGTCTACGATTTAAATAGCCATTTTTCCCCATTTAAATTCTTTTTAAAAATAGTAAATGGCATTATAAAAAATCAAATAAAAATATTGAGTTAATAAAATGTATATAGGTATTAATTAAAAATATTAGGAACGATTTTGTAATAAAACTGCTTATTAAATCGAGAAATGGGCTACAATTGCAATCTAATGCGATTTTAATTTAGAAATACCTAATGACCTTGTAAAATTCTATTAAAGTTATATAAATTATATTTTTTATGTAAATGAGAGAATAAAATAGATTACTTATCAAAATAACAAGATTTGGGACTAAATATTGGATTTTATATTGCAAAATAAGTCGTAAATTGATTTTAAAATCATTAAAAAATGTAAAAAAATACCAAGGCCTTTGTGGATGCTTATCTATGCATATACATGCTATTGTGGGAACATTTTGAGAAAATACATGGAAAAAATTGGGTATTAACAACATGGATTAAATAAATAAGTCTTAATCTATTGGGCTAGCCCATTTAATTGGGCTAAAGTGATGAGACCACTTTATTAAGCCCAAGACGTCATCTTCCTAGAGGCCAAGTGCCACGTTCAAATGACACGGTGCGCCAAGTCAAACGGAAGATCCAATAAGACCATACCACATATCAAAATGACAAGGTATGCCCAGTCACACTAAAAGGCCAATTAAATCGTGCCACATGTGCAAGTGACATATTTTGATCATTCAGATGCGGCCATGTCACACTTCAATTTGATTGGTCGGAAGGAGTTTGTTCTTATCATAACTCTTCCCTCCCACAATTATAAATAGGGGTCTTCATAACTCAGAAAAGACACCATAAGTTATAATAAGAAGCAAGAGAGAGCTCGTGGATCAAACACTGTAAATTTCTCTACATGTTTCAAGCTTCAAGCAACCAAGTTCAAGTTCAAGCTCAAGAACGAAGAACAAATCAATTTCAAGCTCAAGAGCGGCGAAAAAATCAAGGAGTGTGAGTTCAAATCAAAGTCCGTACTAGCTGAATTCAAGATCATCATTCGTAGCAACAAACATAGATTCAAGATCAAGCTCAAGGGCCCTCGAATTTATTTACCATTGGAAAGAATAATCAGAGAATTCGTAGAGATTGTAACACTCAAATATTCAAAATAAACTACTTCGATTGTTGCGATATTTTCGGTCTTGATTTTATTTTTTCGAACCAAACTTATTGTCTATAACTATTTCTAAGCAAATACAACTTAGTATATTTAGAAAAATCATCAATAAAAGTCACATAATATCTTTTACCACCTCTAGTCTGCTTTAAATAGCATAAATCAGTGTGAATTAGAGATAACAATTCACCTTCTCTATTTATAGAAAAATAAGTCTTTATTGTACTTTTAGCTTCAATACATATTTCACACTTATTAATATTACTTGAGTCTAAACCAAATATTAATCCTAGCGACTGCATTTTCTTTATATACGCGGCATTAACATGTCTTAGTCTAGAATACCACAAATAAATTGACTCAACCATATAAGCAGAAGAAGATGCATTTTTATTGTTAGTATCGGAAATATTAAGCACAAATATATCATGGTTACAATATCCATTGCCCAAAAAATGTTTTTTTTGGTCAATACAACCTCATTATTTTCAAATGAAACCTTTACTCCAACGTTTCCTAATAACCCCACAGAAACCAAATTGGTTTGGATATTAGGAACATGCAATACATCACTTAAAGTTAGAGTTTTACCAGATGTGAGTTTGAGAACAATTTTTTCTTTCCCAAGAACGCGAGTTGTTCTTGAGTCACTAAGATAAATAAATTCTTCTCCTTCCTCATTTTGGGTGTAAGACAAAAAATTATTTTTGTTTGCAAAAATGTGTCTACTAGTACCAGAGTCTATCACTCAATCTCTCACATTGGCCACATTATTTATTTAGAATGACCGCAATAATTATATCATCCGCTTTAGTCAAATTTAATTTTGACTTGGCGAGATTATCAATTATCCCTACTTTTCTCTTGCATTGAGGTACATTTTTTTTTGAAGATTTTAATATTATCATTGGATATTCAACCACGTATATTCACATACATGTTGATGATAGACTATAATTACGTATTTTAGTCGCTTATTACACTCGAGTTTACTGCACTTTAATTGAGTTTGAGCTTTAATCACTAGTGTTTTGCGCTAATTGTATGTTTTATACCTTGTAGGTGTGATTTCGAGCTATATAGATGTTATGGAATGAATTTAAGTGATTTGAAGGTTTGAAGTCTGAGTAAACGCTCAAGGAATTAAGCCGGGATCGTGTTCAGGGTTCAAATTTGATAATTAAGTACGAACAAAGACTTGAAGAGGCATATTGCACACTGTCTAATAAAAGAGACATAACTTTTTGTTCAAAACTTTGTTTGGGATCCATGATATATGGTTGGAAATTTAACTTAAAGGAATATAACTTTCATTGTTTGAGTTCTCCGAAATTCTAAACGAAACTGGGTGAAACACCGCGGTTTTACCATGACCATGGTAGAACCGCGGCAGAAAAGAGAGGTGATCTGGCAGTGGTTCTGCCACGTTTTGGCCGCGTCAAAAAGGAGTCCTATTTCATCCGGGACAAGTTTATTTCGACCCTACACTATTCCAACTTGTATAAAGTGGTCCTAGACCTATTTTGAAAGGAGGGGACATATTTTTGAAATAGATTTGACCTAAGGAGGCATAGAACACATTGGGAAAAAAGCGGAGAATTATTCTACAAGTTTTTCCTTCCTCTTCCTATTTTTAATTGTTGATTATGATTTTTAGTATTGTTTTTTTACATACTATTATGAATAGTTAATCTGTTATGTAGAGTTCTGATAGAATCTTTTGTAGAATAAATTCTTGTTATGTTTTTATATAATTGACTTGTAGTATAATCCCTATTTGTTCAACTACGTTCTTGTTGTAGTTAATTGAAGAGCTCTCAATTATCTGTGCGTATTTAGTCTGCATAACTCGGGAGAGAGTGCATATTTAGGTAATTGATGAACAACACCACTCCCAAAGTATAAGAGGGATCAATAACCGAGGGTTTAAAGGCGGGATTAGGGATAACAAAGCCTTGGGTGTGATATGAAGTGAGCTATATTAAAATCCAAATAGCGTAGCTTGGGAGAGTGCATCTAGTAAATTTTTGTAATTACCCGGGAGAGATTTACGGTAATAAGAGTGCTCATGATCGGTAGAGAATACTTAGGCAAAATTATAGCAGACATAGCGAGAAGGATTTCGACAATTGGGGAAATCATAACTCTAGACCTCCTTAATCTTGTCTCTAACTCTTAGTATATTTAGTTGTTAATTTATTATTTTAATTTGTTAGTTAGTTCATTAAATATAAGAATCTTAATATTTATAAGTTAGAAATTTGTTCAAGCTTGTCTTCTTGGTGATAGTGAACAACTGTATCTAAACCTTAGTTCTCTGTGGATTCGACTCCGGACTTATAAACCAGATTATATATGCAACGACCGCATTGTCCTTTTATAAGGCATAGTTGGGCGTGATCAAAATTTGGCACCGTTGCCGGGGAACTAACGGTGTAGCCATAAGTGTACATATTGCAATGTTTCAAGTTTAAACTTTATATATATTTGATTTTTTTCTTTCTTTTTTTCGTTTTACTTGTTGATTTTTAAAAAAATGGTATCATGGAATTATGAAAGTTTTGATGTTGGTAATTCTACTTTTAATACTCCTTATGTATGTTGTGATGAAAACCACCCTTGGCCAAATTATCAAAATATTTTCGAGAGCAAGTTACGTGCACCAACTCAATCTTATGTGTGGAATGTGTGTGATATGTGTGGTGGTCAAGATGGTCAGTTTCATGGTTGTTCCTATATTTCCTATCTTCCTCCAACCCCTTATTATGATGATTCTATATTTTCTTGTGAGAACAATAAGAACAAAGAACCCAATTATGAGGACCTGAAAGAGATCGAGGATATACTAAAGTGTCTTACGAAACAATATGATCAGATACAATTGCGGGTACAAAGGCAATGTGCAACTATTCACAAGTTGGAGGATCAAACGAATAAATTAATTCAACATGGTAAAGCGCAACAAGTTGACATTGTGGATAGTAACCAATATGAGCAAGAAAAGGCTGTAGAAATTGCCATATGACTGGAGGATTTAAAAAAATACGAGGATGAGTTAGAGGAGGAGGCTAGAGTAGAACACCAACAATCAATCACATTAGATTTTGAAGATGTCGATGTTGTAGAGGAGATACTAGAGTCAACCAAGGATATTGAGGATACATATTTAGTTGACTCTATTGTCATTAGTGTTAAGAATGTAGACTGTCCCAATGTTCATGTAGTTGAGCGCATTGGTCCTCACTCCAAGCATTTTTTTCACATTGCATTTAGATAATGATATGGAAATAGAGTCGTCCGTGCCACTTGAGGAGTCAAGGAATGAGGAACAAAGTGCTTACATTCTGGAATTCTTCTTGCCAGAAAGTCGAGATTACATACCTCATCTAAAGGCCAAGAAGAGCAGAATACTATATTATTTTATTGGGTCAGTCAGATTCATTCCACCACCCCAGGAGCATGATCATAGAGCATAATCAAAACTTGAGGTCCAATTCATAAGCTCGAGGTGGAGGAAAAAAGTGATTCGCGTCGTACCGCGACGATAAATCAAGTGCATGTTGGGAGGAAATCCAGCTTTATTGTATTTATTTTTATTTTTTTATTGTGTTATTTTTGTAGTGTCAATTTTTATTTTCTAGGAACATGAAAAGTAAAGGTATTGGAAGGATATAACAACAAACCAAATGGTTGAAACTAAGTGTGAGGTACCCACACGAAGGACCAAGTTTAGGAGAAGTTTGAGTACCCCAAGAGATGCAATGCTTCGGCCTTTGGCCTAACAGGGAGTCTCCTTTACCCTTTTATTAGTTATGGTGTGCATTGGGGACAATGCATAATTTTAAGTGTGCGGTGAGGAGATTGTCTGGTGACTGTCTATGCTATTTTAGTTGTGTTAGTTTAATTGAATAATTTTTTTTCAAAATAGAAAAGGATGGACTTTTTCCGACGATTAGACAATTTTCTTGAGGGATTAAATAAAAAAATAAAAAGATTTTCTTTTGTTAGGTAGTGTAGCAATTCCCCGTTCATTTTCTTTAAACCGTGGTTCTTTTCCAAGGGTTTTGTTTGAACCGGGTGTAATTAGTTTTTTTAGGAGTAGTAGCCATTGTGTTGTGTTTTTAATTGAAGAAATGTTTCTTGACCTTGTTATGCCTTGAGAATAGTGAGTACTTTGGCTGTGACCCTTAGGCTCAATTTTTGACTCTTGTATAAGTACCTTAAATTGTATGATCTTAACATTACTTAGCTGCTTTGACGATAGTGTCTTGATGATACAATCTTGAGTGAGTTATGTGCCATGTGTGTGTAAGGTTTTGTATTATTCTGTGTGTTGTATTGGATGCCTAGAACTTGCCTCGTGTGCTTGCAAAACGAAATAATAGTTTTTTTCAGCTTAGGAAGTGATATAGGCATTTCTTTGTTGAGCCAGATATGTATATGTTATCCACCTAATTGTTATGTGTCGTAGTTAACTCATTTGAGCATGTAATCCTTTTTTTTGGCAACCACATTATAAGCCTTACCCATTTGTTTGAATTAACCATCTATTTGAACCATTGAAACCTCTCACGAGCACTTGAATTATTATGAACTTTGCAAAAGTTAAAGTGTGGGGTGGTTGAGTTGGCTTTTGAGTGGAACCAATGAAATAAAGAGAAAGGTGCACTGATTTAAAAGAGCAAGAGCCACTTAAATTGACAAAGAAAAAAAAGAAAAAAAATAGTTGCATTGCTTTGAAAAAAAATAATCTTTGATAGTAGTGACTCTTGATATAAGTGTGCTTAAATAATTTGTGAGTTGATGTATATTGATGTGAAGGTGGAGTTTGGCTTGACATAAGTATGTGGTTTGAATGTTAAAGTATATGTATTAAAGTGCTTAGGAAGGTGTAGTCATTCTTATATTTAAATGTATCCTACCCGTCCCACAACCTACATTACAACCAAATAAAGTTCTAATTGATCCTAGATTGAATGAGCTCGATTAGTGGAGTAGTACACTACGGGCAAGCTTATGGCGCATCTTTTGTGGCATATGAATGTTTTTTGTTAGAGTTAGTGAATTATTTCTATCTTGAGTTCCTAAGTGTTCTTAACTGCTCTCTTTTGTTGTGTGAGTGCACTTGATTCATGAAGGAAAGGTAATGTCAGTGACCTTTATGTTAGAGTAAGTAGGTGAGTTGTGAATAATTTGTGAGTCAAACTTGAGGTGAAGATGCTACGCTTTTGTGCTGAGTCTATTTTATACTCGTGGTATGATGAGTTAGGAGAATTGTTTAAAAAGGTCGTGTCTATAAAAAGTGAAGTTTGATTGCTCGAGGACGAGCAACGGTTTAAGTGTGGGGTGTTGATGATAGGCTATAATTACGTATTTTAGTCGCTTATTACACTCGAGTTTGCTGCACTTTAATTGAGTTTGAGCTTTAATTGCTAGTGTTTTACACTAATTGTGTGTTTTATGCCTTGTAGGTGTGATTCCGAGCTACATAGATGTAATAGAATAAAGTTAAGTGATTTAAAGATTTGAATTATGAGTAAAATCTCAAGGAATTAAGCCGAGATCGTGTTCGGGGTTCAAATTTGATAATTAAGTACGAACGAATACTCGAAGAGGCATATTACGCACTGTTTAGTAAAATAGTCATAACTTTTTACTCCAAACTCTGGTTGGCTCCATAATATATGGTTGGAAAGCTAACTCAAAGGGCTACAACTTTCATGTTTTGAGTGTTTCCAAATTTCAAACGAAGCTGGGCGAAACACCGCAGTTTTACCGCGGTAGAAAATTAGAGAGGTGATCTGGCCGCGGTTCTGCCGCGTTTTGGCCGCGGTCGCACCGCTCCAGGCGTCAAAAAGGAGTCCTATTTCGTCTGGGACAAATTTATTTCGGCCCTACACTATTCCAACTTGTATAAAAGGGGTCCTAAACCTATTTTGAAAGGAGGGGACATATTTTTGACATAGATATGACCTAAGGTGGCATAGAACACATTGGGAGCAAGGCGGAGAATTCTTCTACAAGTTTTTCCTTCCTCTTCCTATTTTTCATTGTTGGTTATGATTTTTAGTATTTTTGTTTTACATACTGTTATGAATAGCTAATCTGTTATCTAGAGTTCTGATAGAACCTTTTGTAGGATAAATTCTTGTTATAATTTTATATAATTGAGTCGTAGTATAATCTCTATTTGTTCAACTATGTTCTTGTTGTAGTTAATTGAAGATCTCTCAATTAGCTGTGCCTATTTAGTATGCATAACTCGGGAGAGGGTGCATATTTAGATAATTGTTGAACAATACCACTCCCAAAGTATAAGAAGGATCAATAACTGAGGGTTTAAAGGCGAGATTAGGGATAACCAAGCCTTGGGTGCGATCAGAAGTGAGCTATATTAAAAGCCAACTAGCGTAGCTTAGGAGAGTGCATCTAATAAATTGTCGTTTACTCGGGAGAGATTTACAGCAATAAGAGTGCTCATGATCGGTAGATAATACTTAGGCGAAATTGTAGAAGATATAGCGGGAAGGATACCGACAATTGGGGAAATCAGAACTTTAGATCTCCTTAATCTTGTCTCTAACTCTTAGTATCTTTAGTTGTTAATTTATTATTTTAATTTGTTAGTTAGTTCGTTAAATACAAGAATCTTAATATTTATAAATTAGGAATGTTCAAGCTTGTCTTCTTGGTGATAGTGAACAACTGTAGCTAAATCTTAGTTCTCTGTATGATTCGACTCTGGATGTGATCACCTTTGTTTGGACATTAGTGGCTACCAAAGTTGTGGATGCAATAACGTATTTGTAACATCGTGTATAGCTGGCAAGACAGCTGGAACAATAGCAGTAGAGACAATATCAAAATTGGTAGCACCATCAAAAAATTTCGTAGTAGTATAACTTGCCATAGTTTCTTAGATTACAGGAAAATGATAATAATAATAATAATAATAACAATAATAATAATAATAATAATAATAATAATAATAATAATAATAATAATACTGCAATAATATTATTTGTAAGCATTCAGACGAATTGTCTTGAATCGTACTAGGCACTGTCCTGAGAAACTATTTCAGCAATGTGAAATGTTTACCCAGGATTTAACAAGCCCGTCTCTATTATTTAGAGGATACATGAATCAACAAAATTAAATAATAAATCCAGCAAGTTTGGAATGAGGAAATAAACATAGGTTATAAAAGAAATTGGAATACACAAAAGGCTACACGTAATTAAAAAAATAAAAGGTTTGTAATGGTGATTACTGATCATTAGCAATTATGAGAGAGCAAAATATTTGTTGGTATATTACGATGATATAGGAAGTGGGTGTTTATAGTTATAGAATTGTGTAAGAAAATGATAAGTATTCATTTACTTGTCAAAAACATTCAATGCAAAGAGACAAAGCGTTATGTCTCCGCAACCACTTATTTATGGCTTTGCCATTTGGTCATATATTTTCATGCAAAAAGCCACATGATTATTTAGAATTTTAAAATACTCCCACAGTTACTCATTGAGAGATGAGATTTACAAGCATAAGATTGTGATTTAATAAATAAAACATTGTAGAAGTTTAAAGTTATAAAATATAGGATACCTCTGTATCTAATAAATTAGTCACTAACACTTTAAGCATGGTAAGAATATTTGCTTACCGGATTACACTTTAATTGATTATACCACAATTTAAAATTAATTGGAATTGACAATATGGATCATTTGCATCAAATACAATTTATTCATAGACTAAGCTACATTTAGACGAGTAAGAGAAATTGCAGAATTTTCTACAGTACCTCGCATAAAATTAATTCGAGGTGCTGCATTTTTTTATTTTTTATTTTTTAATATTTTTTTAAAATTGCAGAATTTTAACAGTATATTTTGCCTGCCAAAAAAAAAAAGAAAAAAAAAACTTAGGTCGAGAACTCGGTTTATTTACGGAGTCATCAGTTTCACATCGAAAGATCAGTCTCAGTCAGTAGAGAGCTCAACTCCGGCGATTGTCTCCTTCTCCGACTGATACTTCTCCGATCTGATAGTGTAGGGAGCATTAGAAATTAGCGTAAAAGGCAAAAGGATCCGAAAATGACGACGACGACGACGACGTTTCGTCTCTATTTATTGTTTTCATTTTTCGTGTTATTCGCCCAATGGTCGCCTGTACTTTCCGATCTACTCATCTCCAAACTTGATCGAAAGGTACGTCTCTGATTGTTGGTCAATCTACTCTTCTTCCTTCATGTTAATGTTGAATTGTTGATATATTACTGTATTTTTGTTAAGGTTAATAAGATTGTAGGACTAAGATCCAGTTATCGGATTTAATTTTCTTGGAAAATTTTATAATTTGGTAACTATTTTTGTTTGCAAAGTTGTATTGGAATGAACTAGGCAACAAAAAAAGCGAAATGGTTGCAGAGGATTCATATAGCTAACCTCACTGTTGTTTGGAATCAAGAAGTAGTAGTTGTCGTTGCTATATACTTTTGCTTAAGTTACATTGGTATCAGGGGAGCTGAAAGTTTCAAAAAAAGAGTTCTTTTGGGGATTGGCAAACTTACTATCATTTGACAGAACCCCTGTTTCTTTTTGTTTGATTTGTGTTTGTTCTCAAGCTCAGTGCACAAATGTGGCATAGAATGTCCGGTTATATATGAGTAATGATAATCGTATACCCAGCTTTTTTGTGTAATTATCTTATTAAAATGTAATGGTCAAATGCAGCTTGGATTGATATTGTCTTTGATTGTCGAGGTCGTCACTTGGTTTTACCTATCATTTCATATTTTGATGCCATTTGAAAGAGAAAACCTGAGCTTTAATTAAGCTCTTGGATCTGAACTAAAATTATTTATTTAATAATGCTCACTTCTGGCTTCATGTATCTTGAATTGCAGGTTGACCTGACTTCTCAAGTAGTACGCATAACTGCAACTTTGAAGGTTAGTGGTTATTGCTTGGGCTTTTTCAGGTTCTGGGATAAGCTTGTTAAAAATGTTAAATACTTCAAATCCTAATTCATAGATTTAAGGGTGTTATATGTTTGGGAATTTTCAATATCTGATGGTCTATAGTGATGCTTGTCATATTTCTTATTTGTTTGTTCAGCTAGAGAATCCTGGTAAGGATCAAATTTCGGAGGTTCTGTTACCATTCCCTGATCACCAGGCAAAAGATTTAGCATTTTTAGTGGCAACAACCAGTGAAGGGAAAGGGAAAACTAAGACTTCTTCCAGTAGTCTGCCTATTAAAGTTGTTAACCCTGAAGGCTTGCCTCCATCATTGACTTGGTATTCTGTCACCCTACCGAAGGAGCTAGGCAAGGGGCAGAGCTTGACTTTGGAAGTCAGGACTGCATTTACGCATGCAGTACGGCCATTTCCTGAGAAAATTACTCAAGCTGATATCCAGCTTCTTGTGTTCCAAGAGAGTGCCTACTACCTTTCTCCTTATGCAGTGAATGTCCAATCTCTCAGTGTTAAATTACCGGAGCCCAAAGTTGAATCATATACAAAGTTAGAGAACACCAAATTTTCAGGTTCAGAAATTAAATATGGACCTTATGAGAATCTTCCTCCTTTCTCATACTCACCAATAGCAGTACACTTTGTGAGCAATAAGCCATTCGCAGTTGCCCAGGAGTTGGTTCGAGAGATAGAAATTTCTCATTGGGGAAATGTTCAGATCACAGAGCATTACAACCTTGTCAATGCTGGTGCAACAAGCATTGGGGAGTTCTCAAGGTACTATCATATTTCCTAATTAAGCTTAAGAATCATTGAGACTTGGAAGCCTTAATGTTCCACTTTTAACATGACAGGCTAGAGTACCAGGCCCGGCCACATCTCAGAGGTGCATCATCATTTAGACATCTTATTGCCAAATTGCCTCCAAGAGCCCATTCCATTTACTACAGAGATGAAATTGGCAACATATCAACATCTAATATATGGGGTGACTCGTCAAAGGTTAGAGCATGACATGCTTTCTGAAGATCTCATGTAGCTTGTTTCTAGCTTTAATACTATGCTCTCTGTTTACAGACATTACTAGAAATTGAACCTAGGTATCCAATGTTTGGTGGCTGGAGAACTTCTTTTACTATCGGCTATGGGCTTCCCCTTAAGGACTATTTGTTCCGTGCAGAGGGAAATCGTTTCCTTAATATATCTTTCGGTTGCCCAATGGATGAGGTGGTAGTTGACAACCTCGTTGTGAAGGTAATTGTTATAAGATCTGAATAAAGGCTTTAGTTCCGTATCTTTCATGGTGTGATTCATTGTTGTCACAAGAATCTAAAACATGAATTCTTTAAAAGATTATGATATTTCTTGCAACGGGCTTGTGCTATAGTGTGATTGTATGGGATTCTTTGAGTAGTGGAAAAGTATGTGTTAAGTTGTGTGAATAACCTCATCTCAGCTTAAGCCATGTAAAGGTGAAATTTTTAGTTGTTTTTTAGGTTTGTGACATTCCCTTTATGAGCAAGTTTTTCCCCCTATGGCCAAGCAAATGGAAATATTTTTTGTTAATGGGTGGTATTGAGGCACGAACCTAGGATCTTTGCCTGGCTATGATGCTGTGCTGATTATAAGAACCACATCATATAAGTTTAAGCTGCTGGAGAAACACCTTTATGTATTATTTTAGGTCGGCAACTGAATGCTTTTGGGACCAAAAATTTGAGAAAAAGGAGAAAGAAAATGTTGGGCAGGTGTGCACTTGTGCTTGATCATTTACTGGTTGGAAGGTTAATTTTCTAAACCTTTTGCTAGAGAGAACTGGTTTTCTGCTCTTGGTATGCTAATAGTTAGTTTTATATGCCACCGAGAACATATAAGGCTAAGAAGCATACATGCGGTGTTCTTATCTTTTAGAAATAAAAAAGAAGCATACATGCAGTGTTTCGAGACACATGAAGTATGGGCTTATCGATTTGTCAAGGCTACCAATACTAGTCTTTGTTACAATGAGCAACTAGCCTCTTTCAGAAGAAAAGATAGGAACCACAAAAGAAAAAAGAAGATCATGGCCAGTGAGTAAGCAGGGAGCACATCAGCCTAGTAGAACTGACAGGTCTCCTAATTGATTGCTTAACCAATAGTGTTCCACTACATTTATTTATTTATTTATTTTGTAATTCCTTTGGTAGGGGGGAGGGGGTAAAAAATTTCCATCTTTATTCTAGGATAACAACACTAAATAATTCATTTAGATTTCATTTTAAGCTGGAAGTAATCTGTAGAGCTAGATGCTTATCAAAAAGATCCACGAAGTTAGATATCTTAACTAACTGCTGACTGTTGGGTCATTGTGTATGTCGGGTGTCTGCTAAGTGCATGTAAATGCCTTGATTTTCTTTTCTTGAAAAGTTCTTCAAGATAACTATGGTATTGTTTTGTGGAGAACAGGTTATTCTTCCAGAAGGTTCAAAAGATATTTCTGTGTCGGTTCCTTTTTCTGTCAAAGAGTCAAGAGAGGTATGACTAAATATTAATTATCCCCTCTGAAGTTCTTTTTGTATTGTGAGAAAGCACGGGAGAAAAATATATATCTTGATATTAAACATGATACAATGAGCCCTATATATAATACACATAACCTAACCTACTCCTAATACACTTTGGATTAGAGTTCTACTATATTTACACTTCTAACACTCCCCCTCAAGCTGGTGCATATAAATCATATGTACCGAGCTTGTTACATATGTAGTTAATACGAGGACCAGTGAGGGACTTGGTGAAAATGTCTGCAAGCTGATCATTTGACTTTACAAACTTTTTAGCAATATCTCCCGATAGTATCTTTTCTCTGATAAAGTGACAGTCAATCTCAATGTGCTTAGTTCTCTCATGGAACACTGGATTTGACGCAATATGAAGAGCAGCTTGATTATCACACACAAGTCCCATCTGACTAACATCACCAAATTTCAGCTCTTTGAGCAACTGTTTGACCCAAACTAGCTCACATGTCGCCATAGCCATTGCTCGATATTCTGCTTCTGCACTAGACCGAGCAACCACATTCTGTTTCTTGCTTTTCCAAGATACCAAATTTCCTCCTACTAAGACACAATATCCAGAAGTAGAACGTCTTTCAGAAGGCGATCCTGCCCAATCAGCATCGGAGTATCCAACAATCTGCTCATGGCCTCGATCCTCAAACAATAAACCTTTACCTGGAGTTGATTTTATATACCGAAGAATGCGAACAACTGCATCCCAATGACTATCACATGGCGAACCCATAAACTGGCTCACAACACTCACAGGACAGGAAATGTCAGGTCTTGTCACTGTAAGATAATTTAGTTTACCAACTAACCGCCTATATCTTTCAGGATCATTAAGAGGCTCCCCCTGTCCTGAAAGAAGTTTAGAATTCGGATCCATTGGAGTGTCAATAGGTTTACAACCTGTCATTCCTGTCTCCTCAAGAATATCTAAGGCATACTTCCGTTGTGAGATCACAATACCTGAGCTAGACTGTGCGACCTCAATACCCAGAAAATACTTTAGTGTGCCCAGATACTTAGTCTGAAAGTGTTGAAAGAGATGTTGCTTCAATTTAGTAATACCATTCTAGTCATTGCCGGTAATAACGATGTCGTCAACATAGACCACTAGATAAATACAGAGACGTGAACCAGAATGCCGATAGAATACAGAGTGATCAACTTCACTCTGAGTCATGCCAAAGTCCTGGATAACAGTGCTAAACTTACCAAACCAGGCTCGAGGAGACTGCTTTAGACCATAAAGTGACCGGCGCAAGCGACATACAAGGCCACGAGACTCCCCCTGAGCAACAAACCCAGGTGGTTGCTCCATATAAACTTCATCCTCAAGGTCACCGTGTGAAAATGCATTTTTAATGTCCAGCTGATACAGTGGCCAATGGCGAACAACAGCCATAGAGAGAAAAAGGCGGACTGATGCTATCTTAGCCACGGGAGAGAAGGTATCACTGTAATCAAGCCCAAATATCTGAGTATATCCCTTGGCCACAAGACGAGCCTTAAGATGATCAACCTTACCATCTGGACCAACCTTGACTGCATACACCCAACGACAACCAACAGTAGATTTACCTGAAGGAAGAGGGACGAGCTCCCAAGTACCACTCGTATGTAAAGCAGACATCTCGTCAGTCATAGCCTGTCGCCACCCTGGATGAGACAATGCTTCACCTGTAGACTTAGGGATGGCAACAGAGGACAAAGAAGATAGAAAAGCATAATAGGGTGATGACAAACGATGATAACTTAAACCGATATAATGGGGATTAGGATTAAGGGTGTTCCGTATACCTTTCCGAAGTGCAATCGGAAGAGACAAGTCCGCAGTAGGAGCAGGGTCAGGTGCAGGAAGTGAATCAGCCTGGCCGGATGCTGGGCGAGGACGACGATGATATGTCAAGAGTGGAGTGTCTTGTGCAGGGAGTCTAGGAGGAGCCACAGTAGATGGTCCAGCGTTTGGAATGGGTAAGACTTCTGTAGCGGAAGGTGAAGGAGGAGATATAGTAGATTCCCTAAAGGCCGGTATAGGTAAAACCTCAGATATATCCAGATGGTCAGAATGGTCAAAAGAGGTAAAGAAAGGTTTAGACTCAAAAGATGTGACATCGGCTGACATAAGGTACCTACGAAGATCAGGTGAATAACAACGATAGCCCTTCTGAGCACGAGAATAACCAAGGAAGACACACTTGAGAGCACGAGGAGCTAACTTATCTTTCCCAGGAGCTAAGTTATGAACGAAACAAGTGCTCCCAAAAACACGAGGGGGAACAGAGTATAAGGGTGACTGGGGAAACAATACCTCATGCGGAATCTAATTCTGGATGGGAGAAGAAGGCATCCGATTAACCAAATAACAAGATGTGAGAACTGCATCGCCCCAAAAACGCAGCGGAACATGAGATTCAATGAGAAGTGTGCGAGCAGTCTCAATAATGTGCTTATTCTTTCTCTCTGCAACCCCATTTTGCTGAGGGGTATAAGGACAAGAGGTCTGATGAATAATTCCATGAGAAGACATAAACTGCTGAAATTGAGAGGATAAACATTCTAAGGCATTATCACTGCGAAGGGTGCGAATAGAAACACCAAATTGATTTTTAATTTCAGCACAAAAATTTTGGAATATAGAAAACAACTCAGAACGATCTTTCATTAAGAAAATCCAAGTACATCTTGAATGATCATCAATGAAACTAACAAAATAACGAAATCCCAAGGTTGAACACACTCTACTAGGACCCCATATATCCGAATGAGCTAAAGAAAAAACAGACTCTGCACGACTCTAAATACTACGAGGAAAGGAGGCGCGGGTATGTTTCCCGAGTTGACATGACTCACACTCTAATGTGGATAAACTGGACAAACGAGACACCATCTTCTGAAGTTTGGACAAGCTAGGATGGCCTAAACGACTGTGAAGTAGGTCTGGAGGATCTGCAACTAGACATGCCTTAGAGGATGTTAGTGAGTTAAGGTAGTAGAGTCCGTCTGATTCAAGTCCTGTTCCAATCGTCTGTCCCGTACCGCGGTCCTGCATAATAAAAGAGTCATCAATAAAATATATTTCGCAATGGAGGGCACGAGTCAAACGATTCACAGATGCAAGATTAAAAGGACAGCCAGGGACATAAAGAACGGATTCTAGAGTGACAGAGGGTAGAGGATTTGCTTGTCCAACTCCTTTTGCTTTAGTTTGAGACCCATTAGCTAAAGTAACGTTGGGAAGAAACTGTGAATACGCAATATTTGACAAAAGGGATTTATTACCAGAGATATGATCAGAAGCAGCTGAGTCCACAACCCATTGTTCAAGAGGACTAGACTGGGAAACACAAGCAAAAGAATTACCAGCAACAGAAGTATCAGGCTGAGCAACAGTGGCTACTTGTGGAGACGTCTGCTTACTTGCTCGATATTTAAGGAACTCATTATACTCCGTTTCAGATACAGAAAATCCCTGGTTACCTGTAGGCTCGGTCTGAGCAACATAAGCATTTTTTGTTGGTCGACCATGTAAAGAATGGCACACGTCACGAGTGTGACGAAGTTTATAACAATAAGAACACTTGGGTATAGATCTTACAAAACGACCTCCTCCTCGTCTATACTCCATAGTATGAGGAGCCCGATTGTCCACGGATTGGGAGACGAGGATAGATGAATCAAGTGTCTATGATGAGCTCACTGGGTGACTTGGTGCTGCAGCAAGTCGAAGTAAGCGAGAAAATAATTCATCAACTGTGGGGACAGTCAGACTAGCCAAAATCTGATCGCGTACTGAGTCAAGATCAGTAGGAAGCCCAGCAAGAGTAAGAACTAGAAACAACTTTTGTCGTTGCTCTTGCTGCTTTGCAACGCTAGCAGAAACTGGCATCAACGTCTCAAATTCCTCCATAACTGCCTGCACTTGACCCAAGTAAGTAGACATATCTAATTCCTGTTTCTTTAAATTTGTCATCCGCGATATCACATCATAGAAACGAGATATGTCATTAGTGTATAAAGTACGAGCCTTTTCCCAAACCAAATAACATGTTTGGAATGGACGAAACAAGGGCATCAACTTGGAATCAATAGATCGCCACAAAATACTGCATAATTGAGCATCAATCTTCTCCCAATGTGCTTTGGCTTTTTCATCTCCGTCACTAGACTCCTTGGTAGATGATCCTGAACACCTTGGCCTTTACACCACAACTCGGCAGACGAAGCCCAAGCTAGGTAGTTTGAACCTCCCATTAAAGGTTCTGAGGTAATCATAATACCGGAACTGCCAGAACCCTGGTTTCTAGACTCGAAAGCATCTAGTCCCAAAGACATCTTTGGAGTATCAACTGAAAACTCGCTAAAACTGAAACAGAGAACTGAAAACTGGCGCTGCCGGAAAACTGGAACACTGTAGCTGCCGGAAAAATTCAAAGTTGTCGGAATTGAAAAATAAAAATATGGATAGGCTCGGAATTCAAGGTTGAGCAAACTGTCCTGAAGAAATTCTGGCCGGAAAGTACTGTAGCTGCTGGAAAAGTCAATAAAGTCGCCGGAAAAAACTGAAAGTTGTCGGAATCGAACGAAAAAAGGATGGGTAGGGTCGGAATTGAAGGCCGACCAAACTGTCCTTCTGGAGCAAACTGAAAAAGTGGCCGGAAGGGCCCTCACGCGCCAGCGCGTGGGCTCACGCGCCGAGGGTCTTGCCGGCGCGTGGGGGCGCGTGACTGGAGCTTTTCCGGTGATTTTTCCTGGGGTTGGTCGGAACTCTATTCCGAACCTCGTGGTGGTCTCGGATTTTGCACAAAACCAACAAAAAAGGTAGTTTAGTTACGGACAGCCTCTTAAGTCGCCGGAAAATTGCACGGCGACGAGGTCTTTCTTCCCGGAAGTAGCTGGAATGACGCACAGCTATAATATTCTCACCAAAGCTCTGATACCATGTGAGAAAGCACGGGAGAAAAATATATATCTTGATATTAAAGATGATACAATGAGCCCTACGTTACTCCTAATACACTTTGGATTAGAGTTCTACTATATTTACACTTCTAACATGTTTCATAACCTTTATACCTCTAACTTATACTTTTTATGCTTTATTTGCAGACGAAATTTTCCCATTTGGATATGATTGGCAGACCCGTAGTTGCTTTGGAAAAAACCAATGTTGTGCCTGAGCATAACCAATATTTCCAGGTATACAAGTGCATCTACAATACTATTGAAAGAACTGTATGTGAGAGGCATCGCATACAGACCAAGCAAAGCCAAGCCCATTTTGGGCATTGAGTTAACTGGCGTAGAATAGTTCAGTTTGATCAACAACAACAAACCCAGTGAAATCCCACAAATGGGGTCTGGGGAGGGTAATATGTATGCAGACCTTACCGTTACGTTATGAATGTAGAGACCCTCGGCTCAAGAACACCGAAAGAAGAATGACCCACCTCCCCCCCTCCCCCCCCCCCCCCAAAAAAAAAAAAACAAACAATAAAGGGAAACAAAAGAAAGAAAATTACAGTGTGATTGTACTGACAGTAAGATCCCCAGGGAAATCTCGACTGCTGGTCTATTGTAGAACAAAAAACTAATTACAATGGGTACAGAAACGGGTGTGTACCTCTATGAATGGAGTTATAGCATATCAGATGGCAGGATTGAAATTACATATCCAGTCAAAACAAGCCTTCCAAGATATGTTTGCTTGTATATGGCTTATTCACATGCTAACCTGGGCATATTTGTGTTGGATCAAGTTAATTAGTACAACTAATTTTCATTCTTCAGAAGAAAAAACAATGGAATATTGTAACAAGAACCACTTAAAGCTATGGTGTTGTGACAAATCCAAATTGTAAGACTCATATTGCAACTTATCTCATTAAATTCAGAGCATAAGCGAAGACCCTACTGCATCTTTTCCCTAATATCAACTATGATATGTAACCTATCAGTTTGATAGGCATATTGCTACTCACAATGATGTAACATGTTGGAGTATACCGGTATAAGTTAAACAAAAATTGTAAATTAGACTTACATCTTTCACTCTGATTTAAAAGGTTGGGCTAATTGTTATTATGGGTTGCTTAAGATTCCTCTGCCATTTGGATCAATAAGAATAACCCAGTACTGCTTAGTTGAACCAATCATCATGACATCAAGATCTCTTCTTGGTTATTTTACCTTAATGATGGAAAGTTCAGGTCTCTGCTCAGGTTTTTTCATGGCTGAAAGAAGTCTTCAGAAATCAGATAAGAACAAGGATCGTCTCCTTTAAAGGGGATGGCCAGCTCAATGTGCTTGGGATCTTGTTGTTGTCACCATAACTTCTTTCTTTTCCTTTTTTTTGTGTGTGGTGATTTTCATAAGGGATTGGAAACAATTATAACTAATGCTTTTCTCACCATTCTTATTTACGCTATTTCTATTGGAGTTACTAATGCTCTTTTGTTTTTGTTTTTGTTTTTCCTTTCCTTCACTGAGCTGAGGGTCGATTGGAAATAGCCTCTTTGCCCTTCGGGTAGGGGTAAGGCTCGTCTACATATTACCTTCCCCAGACCCTACTTTGTGGGACTATACTGGGTAGTTGTTGTTGTTGTTGTTGCTTTTCTGACCATTCTGAGGTTTTAATGACATCCCTTGTATAGGTTTGTAGTTTACTTGCCATGCGGGAAAGTTTGTGTCCTGATCTGGCAAACATTTTTTCCCCTCATTCCTAGTATTTTCTTGGTACATTATATGTAGGTACTGACAGATGAAGCTATGATAACAGGTCTATTACAGGTTCAGCAATCTGTCACTGCTCACGGAACCAATGATGTTAATTTCTGGATTTTTCTTCTTATTCGTTGCATGTATCGTATATATGCATGCAGACATGACAATCTCAAAGTCCTCGCCTTCTTATCTTGCAAAACTGCAGTGGGATGAGGTAAGCTAGTTAGTATAACTTTTGGTGTCAAAAGTACAGGAAGTAACTTATAACTTTTCTTCGGTATTTTCAGGTACAGACTGCTCTTCAGCAGATCCAGAGCATAATGAACCATTGTTTGGGTATTCACGATAAACTTGAAGCATCATTGCGAGATCTATCAAGGACTGGTGATGTGCAAGCGTGCAAAGCTGCTCGTAAATCAGCTGATAATATGTTGAAGGAGCTTTCAAAGGATTTGAAGCCTTTACTCTCATTTTTGCAGTCTTCTCCACTGGCTGCTTCATTGTATTCAAAGGTTCGTGTATATCTAGTCTGTTCTTGCCGATGGTTATCTCTTAATGGCTAAATTGAAGCACTCATAGACAGTCGGCCCTATCTTATCTGATCAACTTTATTATCACTGAGAACTTCAAGTTTGTGCTATTTCATTGTGCAATGACAACTTTGTGGTGTTTGGTCCGCTGGTACTAAAACTCTGGCTGTTTTATGAAGGTCGAGGAGCTGGTTGCAAAGGAGAAAGAGCTGCAAGAAAAGCTGATAGTGAAACACACCACAGTTACAGATAGTTACGAAAAGAAGTCTGGTGGGAGGGACATTGAGAACCGTATCGCACCAATCCAGCAAAAGATCACAGCCTTGAGACAGGAAGTTGATGATCTTCTGGAAATAATTGATGAGATATAATTACAGGCAAACAACTTTGATCCATTAAACCAATGTAATGGTTCTTGTAGTCAATATTGGATCAAATTTTTGTTGCGAGGTGAACAGTGAGAACGAGAGTTCAATTTCAGAATTTAGTTGATTCAGTTACATATTGAGCTCCCGAATTACTTAGTAGTTGTAGCCTTGTAGGTTGTCACGTGTGAGCTGCTGAAGTTTCTTGGTTATACAGTAAAATGAATTAGCTTAGATAACTGCTTTTCATATTTATGGAGCAAGTTCACTTTCACTATGTTTTTTTAGTGTAATTCGGCTCACATTAGCAAAATTTTAGTAGTAAGTTAATTGAATTGTTATGAAAAATCCTAAACTTCTAGTGATGATGGCAATTTACAAAATTTTAACAGCCTTTTGTTGTTTCTCTAATGAGGGGAAACTATTAAGGATGGGTTTATTCTCCTCTTTCAAACAAAAAAAATTGTAAGATAAATGTAGTTTGGCAGCTGGGTGGGAGAAAGTAGACTTTCTCTCTTCTCTCTCCTCTCTCCTATCTCCCCCTCCAACTCTCCTTTCAACGGTAACAATCAGTCATCTTCTCCGGCAATTTACTGGCAAAGCAGTGCTGCCGGCTCCTGTCCAGTAGCTAGAAACTGGTATCTGGAGGTTCTTTTATCATTTTGTTTTTTTTTGTGTTTTTTCTGGGTACAAACCAGATTTTCATTCTACTGTAGTAAACTCACCGATTCTATTGGATAATCCCAAAAGGTTTGTATCTTTGTTAAGACATTTGTTGCCTTGTTCTAAATATCATCAACGCAGATAACATAGTAAATAAAAAAGGATTCTTTTTAACAGTAAGAGGCAGAGCATACGCACCCCTTTAAATCTGACTGTATTTGGATTTTTCAATGATCTGTGATTCATAATTTACTTTTGCACTTGTTCATATATCTGCAACCTCAAAATACTCCAACCCAAAATTATTCTATTATTATTATTATTATTATTATTATTATTATTATTATTTTGAGTGATGAATCTGCAGATCTAGTCAACGATTTATAGTTTGATTTGTTCATCTTAGATTGTTTCATTTTGCTGCCCCACGGTCAAACTTTAATATTAGTGTATGTAAAATTGCTACTTCTTGGTAATTTAAGGACTTCTTGGCAGCAGCTTCCCACTTCAGAGATTCCTTTCTATACTACTTTTACTTATTTCTGTTGTAAGCTTTTGCTATTACAGATCTCGGATCTAATTTTAGATCGCTGAAATTTTGCTTTCTGCTACTTTTCTACGTTTTTTTTTCTTACTTTCCATTTCCAAGGTTTTTTAAATTCTTGCTTTTCGCTGGCGATTTTCTGGCGACCCTTGCTCTTTCCTTCCTATTATCTCATCTGTTTTTTGTGGGTGTGTGTGGGTGTGTTCTGTTTTCTTGGACATGTATCTTATTTTTCCGGCGAGGATTTCTGGCAAGCTACAGTACTTCCGGCGACTACACGTTCAGACTTTCAGCAGGACGCAACAGAGCTAAACAACACCGGCCGGGGCGTACAAGAGTCGGTAGCAGTTGACCTTGGGCGCATCAAAGCCTACTTTCAGGTTTTTCCATCGGGGTTGGTACCTCCCGCTCTCTTGTTCACTTTGTACACCTTTTTACATATTTTAGCTAGCATTCCGTGTGAGGTTTACTCTGTTGTTATCTAGTTTACATCTTTTTGCGTATTCCGCTATAGACCGTGTGTGCGTCACCACTCTCCATAGTCGTTTGGAGGGATAGTGGCCGCGGGGGGGGGGGGGGGGGGATGATAATTTAAGGTCATGTCCTCGGGGGCAGTGGCGGTGGCGGGTGTGAGTAGGGGGGCGGGGAGTGGTCCTGCGGGTAGGGCGGGAGGTAAGGGTGGGAAGAGGGTAGCGGACACGCATATATTAAGGATTGGGTCGTGGAACATATGCACTCTGACGGGTAAGTTCATTGAGTTGGCGAAGGTTCTTCAGAAGAGGAGGGTTAACATAGCATGTCTCCAGGAGACTAAGTGGAAAGAGTCGAAGGCGAGGAATGTAGACGGGTTTAAGTTGTGGTATTCGGGGGTCGTGAGAGGTAAGAATGGAGTGGGCATCTTGGTAGATAAGGATCTAAGGGAGTCTGTGGTCGAGGTTAGGCGAGTGAATGTTAGGTTAATGGCTATTAAGTTGGTTATTGGGGGCTGCGTCCTCAACGTCATCAGTGCTTACGCGCTGCAAGCAGGCTTAGGCGAGGAGGCTAAGAGGCGCTTTTGGGAGGGCTTGGATGATCTGGTGAGTAGCATCCCCCTAACTGAGAAGCTAGTTATTGGAGGAGACTTTAATGATCACATTAGGATTGATGCTGGTGGTTATGGTGAGGTGCACGGTGGCTTTGACTTTGGGGTTAGGAACGGAGGAGGCACGTCACTGCTTGATTTCGCCAGGGCTTCCAAGCTTCTGATTGCGAACTCAGCATTTCAGAAGAGGGAGGAGCATTTGGTCACCTTCAAGAGTTCGGCGGCGAGGACCAGATTGATTACCTCTTCCTCATAAGGAGCGATAGGGGTATGTGCAAGGACTGCAAGGTCATTTCGAGAGAGTCCCTTTCGACGCTTCATAGACTTCTAGTGATGGATGTCGGTCTCTGGGTGAAGAGGAAGATGAGGGGTGCTCGTGGTCAACCGCGGATTAGATGGGGTATTTTGACTAAGGAGAAAGCATAGGAGTTGGAGAGGAGGTTAGCTGAGGGCGGAGCTTGGAGAAGTTGTGGGGCAGCGGACGCTATGTGGTCGGAGACGGCAAACTTGGTTAGGGAGGTAGCACGGGACGTGCTCGGGGTAGTCAAGGGCTATTCCGGCAGCCATCAGGGTGACTGGTGGTGGAACGATGTAGTCGAAGGAAAAGTGGAGGCGAAGAAGGCGGCGTTTGCTAAGTTGGCAGGGAGCACAAGCGAGGAAGAAGGGAGAGCGAATAGGGAGATCTACAAGATGACGAGGAAAGAAGCGAAGCTGGCGGTTACGGAAGCTAAAAACGCGGCGTTTGGTCGCATGTACGAGGAACTAGGGGAGAGATGCGGGGACAGGAAGTTATTCCGGTTAGCTAAAGCTAGGGAAAGGAAGGCACGTGATCTTGACCAAGTTAGGTGCATCAAGGGCGAGGATGGTAGAGTTCTGATGGGGGAGTCTCAAGTCAAGCAGAGGTGGCAGGCGTACTTTCGAGACCTACTTAAAGAGGAGGGGGATCGTAACATTGAGCTAGGGTAGTTGGGACATTCAGAGCAACATAGAGACCGTGGATACTGCATGCGCATTAGGACGGGGGAAGTCATGGGGGCTTTGCGTAGGATGAGTAGGGGTCGAGCGTCCGGGCCTGATGAGATACCGGTGGAGTTCTGGAAGTGCATGGGTAGGTCAGGAGTGGAGTGGCTCGCCAGGTTGTTCAATGCGTTCTTCAGGACCAAAAGGATGCCGGATGAGTAGAGGTGGAGTACATTGGTGCCCTTGTACAAGAACAAAGGGAACATCCAGTGCTGCAACAACTATAGGGGTATCAAATTAATAAGTCACACCATGAAGGTGTATGAGCGGGTGATCGAGGCGAGGGTGAGGGATATGACATCTATATCTGTGAACTAGTTTGGTTTCATGCCGGGTCGCTCCACTACAGAAGCTATCCACCTTGTGAGGCGGCTGGTGGAACAGTTCAGGGATAAGAAGAAGGACCTGCACATGGTGCTTATCGACTTGGAGAAGGCGTATGACAAGGTTCCAAGGGAGGTGCTTAGAGGCGAAGAGCGTGCCGGAAGCCTACATTAGAGTAATCAAGGACATGTACGATGGAGCTAAGACTAGGGTTAGGACGGTGGGTGGAGACTCAGAACATTTTCCAGTGGTTATGGGGCTCCATCAAGGATCGGCGCTTAGCCCTCTCTTGTTTGCCTTGATGATGGATGCTCTAACCCGTCATATCTAAGGGGATGTGCCTTGGTGTATGCTATTTGCTGATGACATAGTCCTGATAGACGAGACGAGGGTGGGTATTAATGAGAGGTTAGAGTTCTGGAGACAGACTCTCGAGTCTAAGGGTTTCAAAATAAGCAGATCTAAGACAGAATACCTGGAGTGCAAGTTTAGTGCCGAGCCGAGTGAAGTAGGCAGGGACGTGATGATTGGATCTCAAGTCATCGCCAAGAGGGACAGTGTCAGATATCTTGGGTCGGTGATTCAGGGGGACAGAGAGATTGGCGGGGACGTCACTCATCGTATAGGAGCGGGGTGGTCAAAGTGGAGGCTTGCATCAGGAGTCCTGTGTGACAAGAATGTTCGACAAAAACTCAAGGGGAAATTTTATAGAGCTGTGGTTAGACCTGCAATGTTGTATGGGGCGTAGTGCCGGCCAGTGAAGAACTCTCATGTTCAGAGAATGAAGGCTGCGGAGATGAGAATGCTCAGGTGGATGTGCGGGCTCACCAGGTTAGATAAGATTAAGAATGAAGTGGTTCGAGAGAAGGTGGGGGTGGCCCCCGTGGATGAGAAAATGCGAGAAGCGAGGCTGAGGTGGTTCGGGCATGTGCGGAGGAGAAGTCCTGATGCCCCGGTGAGGAGTTGTGAGCGGCTGGCGATTGTCGGCGTTCGGCGAGGCAGGGGGTGGCCTAAGAGGTATTGGGGAGAGGTGATTAGGCATGGCATGGAGACTATGCGGGTTTCCGAGGACATGACCCTTGATATGAAAGTGTGGAGATCTAGTACCAGGGTTGTAGGATAGGGGCTCCTAGAGTTTTTCGTACTCCTCACCCAGGGTTGGGTGATGCTTGGCAGGGCTATCCATAGATGATTTGGGTTTTGGATTGTGTCCTCCTTATGGTAGTCATTTATGGTAGTTCTTTATGGTAGCTACTGTATGTTATTATTGCATGCTATTTTATTTATAGATTTTATTTATTTTATTTATGGTTCTTATGTTTAGATAATTCTTTACGCTATTCCTATTGGAGTTACTAATGCCCCTTTGTTGTTGTCTCTGTTTTTCCCTTTTCTTCACTAAGCCGAGGGTCGATTGGAAACAGCCTCTCTGCCTTGCGGGTAGGGGTAAGACTCGTCTACCTATTATCCTCCCCAGACCCCACTTTGTGGGACTATACTGGATAGTTGTTGTTGTTGTTCTTTAACTTGCGCTTAATCAAAATTTTGAGAGGCATGGGTGCTGTAGCTCAAGTTTCATTAAGTAAGATAAGAGATGAGTACAACTATACCTCTCTAAAATGTCCTAGTTACAATTCTATGTCAATGTCAGGTGTATGCTTATTTTGAAATTTTGAGTTTACAAAAATTAAAAGACTTATTTCATTTTATGTGAAACAAACGTCACTTGAGAAATTACCAAAAAAGGTCAACAAAAATAACGCTAAATTACATTTTGGTCTTTATAAATTGTATAAAAAGCAACATTGGTATGGTGATGGTACTAGTAAGTGAAAAAGAAAAACAATAGTGGCAACAACAATAACAATCCAGTATAATCCTACTTAGTAAGGTTTGGGGAGGTAATGTGTACGTAGACTTTACCCTTACCTTGGATGGAGAGGCTGTTTTCACATAGATCCCGAGCCTCCTTACTGTGTATGCACTACATGGGTGGAGGGGCTGTTTTCAAATAGACCCCGACCTCCTTCCTTGGAAAAGCTTGCCAGACTCAAACTCACAATTGATATAAGCGACCCCTCTTGTCCTAAAAAACAATAGAGGCAAAAAGGTTAAAATCCATAGTAAGTCTAATAGAGGCTACACTACTGGTTATCCATTTCTGCAGGCTGAAGCAAACTCTTATAAGCAAACATATAATCTAGGGTTTAACCAGTTTGAAAGGGGGAATTCTCCAACAGAATCACCCTACATTTGACAGGGAAAATGGAGACGTCACTTCGTTACGGCGTGGATTCCAAGAGTCTGGTGATTCATGCCAAGGAGAAATTCCCCCTCAACTCCCTCACTCACTTGCAGGTATTTACCATTTACTATTGCTTTAGGAATATAAAGGCAAATAGCTGAACTCAACTAGCTTGTAATTGAGGTGTATTTTATTTATAGTAAAATTGGCTAAAGGTTTTGCTGTATTTATTTTACGTATTTAGATATGAGTATTTCACACCCGGATAGGTGTGCTGAGGTAAAACCTAAGTGGAGAGAGCTTGATGTGTCATTTTGAGCTGTTTTGGTTCCTTTTTTTAATTTTATTATTTACCCAATCTTGTCTATTACTAGCTTTTTGAGAAGCTTTCTGTTGTCTCTTTATCACATGGATTTTCCATTCATTTGCAGGGTCATGCAGAACTAGATACCAGAATTGGAGTTCCAACTTATCTGAGTGGAATGATAAGGCGATACTTTCCTGATGTATGTTCCTACCCTTTCTACAATAATTTGTTACTTGTATATGTAGGTACATTTTCAGCTCTGAGCTTTCCAAGAAGTCTAACTAAGCATGTATAGACTGATTTAATTTTTATGATTAACTTATTACTAAAAAGCTAACTTGGATGCCCCCATGGCTTAGTTCAAGTGGCAAGGTTGAGGAATTTGTGACTTAGGTCACAGGTCCGAGCCCTGCACCACGTGAAGTAAACTTGATATTTACGTGGAGGAGGTAGGAGGAGGGACCCACGAGTTTCAAATGCTGCAGTTGGTCCCTCATGGATTTCTCGATCATTAAGAAAAAACTAACTTGACTCATACTCTCCCTTATCTTCAACATTGACCACAAACAATAGTTAGGGCCAATTGTTTAGCATCCTATTCATTCTTGTGCTTCAGTACACATAGCGTGACATATCCCCAGCTTTTATTTGGTATCCGCCTTCTTACCAGCTGGAGACAAGAGCAAGCATTTTGAATAGACCAGGGTTCATTTCAACACTAAAATGAAGCAGTTGGTGTAATGATGCATTTTTTTGCCTCAAAAAAATGGTGTAGATACAGAACAATCATGTGATTCGTTGTAGTGAATAGAGAAGCTTGGGCTCCAGCACGAGCTGAAATGGAGATGTCATTGAGGGGCAATTCGATTAACCTAACCCCCATTCCCATCACCCCAAGAACAGGGGACAAAGGAAAGAATAGAAGAATTCTTTCCATTTAGAATCGAGTGTTCTGATTTGCTATCTAAGAGTCAACCTTCATAACCACTAAAAACACTTCTCCGGGCGACGAGGAGAGGCAGTAGTGGAGGTACGCCCTAAGCTCTGTGATACAGGTCCTATATTTATGAAAGAGAGGTTTAGGCACGTGGGTTCAGTAACAGGGCCCTTTAATTCAAATATTGACAGCTGCATCCCCAAGTGGGGTTGTTCTGATGGTAGGCAACCCCCACTTCCAACCGAGAGGTTGTGAGTTCGAGTCTCCCCAAGAGCAAGGTGAGAAGTTCTTGGAGGGAAGGATGCCGGGGGTCTATTTGGAAACAGCCTCTCTACCCAAGGGTAGGGGTAAGGTCTGCGTACATACTACCCTCCCCAGACCCCACTAAGTGGGATTATACTGGGTTGTTGTTGTTGCATCCCACGTGCCACTGAGAGGGGGAATCGCTCTAATGAGACTAGGGTTAATCGTGAAGTGGGCCGAGCCTAGTAGAAGCCCAAAGCTTCACAAAAAATGAAAGGTCCAGATGTTTCTACAAAGTTGTTTAATGAAAAAAGCCCCAGTCCAGATGCTATTTCTACTCCGCCCAAGTCTGCTTATGAAGAGAGCCCAAGAACGGATCCATTCATTTTGGAGATTGAAGTAAACCACTCCTCTCTCAATCGTAAGACCCTTACACCACATACGACATCACAACTTGAATTATCAGCGGAGACATGTAGTGAGTCTCCTCATAACCTTGCATGCCAAGCCGCAATTGACGATGAAGAAGAAGATACAATCAACCCTCGTACGGGGATCCAACCTGCATGTCTCATTTCAAATGAGGGAATTGAAGAAACAATCAATCTTCAAAGGGGGGCTCAGCAGACCACAATTGGCTCGATTCCAGACAATCAATCACAAATCATCCCCTACAATGACTCTAAATTTTGGGACATAGAGGATGTCACACCACTGGAGATACATAATTCAATTGCAGAAGATGAGGCTTCATTATGGGTTCACAAAAATGTTCTCGAAACTAAGTAAACAATATGGGGCAGATTTCCAGGGGTGCGAATGGGAGGCACTAACTCTATTTATGAAGATTGACAGAAGGAGAAATGAGAAAAAGGTAGTTGATCTTAATACTAACTCTTTGACTCCAAAGAACAAAGGCACCGGAGAAATTCAAAATTTGCAGTTTGGCATCAAATTCAAAGATGGTGGGTCTAGAAGCAGGGGAAAGAGCTTAGCCATTAGTTCCCAATGAATTTGAAAATCATATCATGGAATGTTAGGGGCCTCAATGATAAAGGGAAAAGGAACATCATCAAGTCACTGATCCAGGAGTGGAGAGCAGACATCTATTGCTTCCAAGAAACTAAATTGGAAGGTAATGTCTACATGTTTGTTAAAGAAATATGGGGGAATAGATGGGTAGATTGGGCATGCTTGGAATCAAATGGTAGGAGTAGTGGTATTTTAATTGTATGGGATAGAAGAGCATGGGAGGGAGAAGTTGTTAATTTTGGGACATAGAGTATTACTTGCAAATTTACTGCTCTGAACCAGGAGTTTACTTGGCACATCACTGGGGTTTATGGCTCAAATGATAGAATCGAGAGACAAGGATTGTGGTGGGAGCTGGCTGCTAATAGAGGAGCTTTCACAGGGCCATGGGTGATATGTGATGACTTTAATATCACTAGATATGCTGCAGAAAGAAGAAATTACACCAGGCGCAATAGAGCAATGATCGAATTCTCGGACCTAATAAATGAACTAGAACTAATTGATCTTCCTTTGGATGGAGGAATCTACACTTGGTATAAGGGGATCAATCATTTGGATGCGTCAAGATTAGATAGGTTTCTAGTTTCCACTGAATGAGATGAGGAATTCAGGTTCATCAAACAATCCTTATTACCAAGGACGACATCCGATCATATTCCAATTTACTACAATGTGGGGAATGGGAACAAACGAAGTCTTACTTCAAATTCGAAAACTGGTGGTTGGAGGTAGAAGGATTCAAAGAGAGAGTAAAGGAATGGTGGGATTCCCTAGTGGTTAGGGCAGGCCTGATTATATTTTAGCAACCAAACTGAAGCTATTGAAGGCCAAATTGAAGGAGTGGTGTTCAAGTAACTATGGCAACTTGGGAGTGAAAAAGTCTGCACTTTTAGAACAACTGCTACAATTTGATAGGATCCTGGAACAAAGAAATCTCACAGATGATGAACTGATTACCAATTGACAAGAGGGGTTGCTCTGATGGTAAGCAACCCTCACTTCCAACCGAGAGGTTGTGAGTTCGAGTCTCCCCAAGAGCAAGGTGGGAAGTTCTTGGAGGGAAGGATGCCGGGGGTATATTTGGAAACAGCCTTTCTACCCAAGGGTAGAGGTAAGGTCTGCGTACACACTACCCTCCCCAGACCCCTAAGTGGAATTATACTGGGTTGTTGTTGTTGTTGATGAACTGATTACCAAAGCCAATGTAGAAATGGAGTTCCATGAAATTGCTAAATACGAAGAAACATCATGGAGACAAAGATCTAGAGTTCTTTGGTTAAAACAGGGAGACAAGAACACCAAGTTCTTTCATAGAATGACAAATGCTCACAGAAGATTCAATACTTTGGACAAGTTGGAAATTAATAGAGAGCAAATAACTGACTCCGAGATCATTAAAAAAGAAATCGTAGAGTTTTTAGATATTATATGCTGAAACTGAGATATGGAGACCATACTTTACATATATGGGCTGCCCAAAAATTTCAGAAGATGTGTGGCTGCAGAGGCCTTTTCAAGAACAAGAACTCTCGGAAAGCATCAAATTATGTGCTACTGACAAAGCTCCGGGCCCAGATGGTTACTCTATGGGATTCTTTCACACATGCTGAGATGTGGTGAAAGATGACATTATGAAGACTATGAAGAATTTCCACACTCAAGAATTTTTTGAGAAAAGCTTCAATGCTACATATGTAGCTCTGATTCCAAAAAAAGGGTGTCAAGGAGCTGAGAGACTTCAGGCCAATTAGCTTGATTGGGAGTGTGTACAAGATCACCTCTAAAATGTTAACTGAAAGACTAAAGAAAATGATGGATAAATTGGTGGATAAACATCAAATGGCATTCATAAAAGGACGACAGATTATGGACGTTGCATTGATAACTAATGAAATTGTGGACACAAGATTGAGAGCTCAAATGCCGGGAGTTCTTTGTAAGCTGGATATTGAAAAAGCATTTGATCATGTCAATTGGAAGTTCCTTGTCAAAATTCTAAAAGAGATGGGCTTTGGCAGGAAGTGGCTAAGTTGGATTCATTTTTGCATCAGCACAGTTAAATTTTCAGTCCTCATCAATGGATGCTTTTTCCCATCTCAGAGGGAGCCTAAATAGCATGTTGAAGAATGCCAAGTCAAATGGATGGGTGAGGGGATTCAAAGTTTCAAATAACAACTGCAACATGGAAATTTCCCACATTTTATATGCAGATGATTCTTTGATATTATGTGATGCAAACATTGATCAACTAAGGCACATCAGATTAATTCTAACAGTCTTTGAGGCAATATCAGGCTTACATGTCAATTGGAGGAAGAGTATGTTATATCCAGTTAATGAAGTGGATCAACTACAAAGGCTGGCAGGTACACTGGGGTGTGAAATTGGAACCCTACCAACAACTTACCTGGGGTTAGCTTTAGGGGCAAAGAACAAATCTCAAGAGAAGTGAAAAGAGGCTAGCAAAATGGAAGAGTCAATACCTTTCTTTTCGGGAAGAGTGGTTCTGGTAAATAGTGTGTTAGACGCCATCCCTACTTATGTAATGTCCTTGTTTCCTATTCCAGCTAAAGTGGAAAAGAGACTTGACACTCTAAGAAGAAAATTTATTTGGCAAAGTAATAAGGAGAACAAAACTTATCACCTGGTAAATTGGAAGACTCTCATCTCTAGCAAGAAAGTGGGTGGCATGGGTATCGAAGATTTGAGGAAGCATAACAAAAGTCTACTTTCAAAATGGCTTTGGAGATATAACTATGAGCAAGAAGCATTATGGAGGCAGGTGATCAACTACAAATATGGCCAGTTATCCCATTGGTGCACCAAAAATGTGAGCTACTTTTGGAGTTTGTAATTGGAGAGCTATCAGATCTCTTTGGCCCAATTTCATCACCCACTGTGGATTCAATATTGGTGATTTCTTTCTGGCATGACAATTGGCTTGGGTACGGTCCTCTCAAAGATTTATTTCCTGACTTACACAATTTACTATCCAGTTCTGAAGCAACAATTGTGGGTGGAACTTCAATCCCAGAAGGTCTCTAAATGACTGGGAAATTGACAGAGTACCTGAGCTATTGAGGCATGTGGAGTTATTTCAGGGCACAACAAATACAACAAGACACTTTGATATGGAAGGGGACTAGCAAGAAGACATTCACAGTCAAATCAGCTTACACCTTACTATGGGGAAACAATCAGGGAGACAGCAATTGGCCTTGGAAACAAATTTGGAAAACCAAGGCTCCGTTCAAAGTGGTATGCTTTTCATGGTTAGTTGCTAAGCAGGCCTGTCTAACTCATGAGAACCTAATGAAAAGAGGATTTCAACTGAGCTCCAGATGCTATTTGTGCTCTACAGATTCAGAAAGCAATAGCCATTTGTTTCTGTACGGTAGAGTTATTTCCCTATTATGGCAACTTTTTCTCAGCATGATTGGACTTAGGTGGACTATGCCAAAGAACACAACAGATTTACTGAGATGCTGGAATAATAATCAGGAGGGCAGTGTAAGGCAAAAAACCTGGTGGAATTTGATCCCAATGTGCATATGGTGGATAGTTGGGAAGGAAAGGAATGCCAGGTGTTTTGAAGACAGAAGCGGTCCTATTCAGAAGTTAAAAATGAACTGTATCTTGTAGTTTCATTTTTGGTGTAAAGAAAATTATGTGAAGAAAAATCGATTTTAGACATCATAGAATCCTTGTAAGAAGAACAAGGATAGGTTTTTGCTTCTTTTGGAATCTGTAAATGGTTACCAGCACAACCTTTGTGCTGGGTTTCTTTTTTTATAATACATAAATGTTACCTTTGTCAAAAAAAAAAATATATATTCACCAACGTTTTTAATATTTTTAAAGCTATAACTAAATATGTAAAGAAATGTTGTCAATAGAATAAAAGAATCATCTTGTGATTTCACTTCAGAATGGTCAACTCTCGATACGCGAAGTTTGACGTTCAACTTGAAATAGCCTGTCTACATGAAATTATTGTTACTGTAGCTTGGGGGAATTGACATGTTTTGAACTTGTAGCAATACGCCAGCCTCGCTGTTGGAGTGCAGTATTATAGGCGTCAAAAGCTCTGGTATAATGTTCGTGGTAAGAAGGCATTTCCTGTGACTGCAGATGAGCAGTCACTGCACTTTCATATCAAGGGCAAGTATGATGTGGATGAGAAACTTGTGGAGGTTGGTAACCATTCAAAGTCTTTGAGGTCTGCACATGAATGAAACCATTGGTGATTAAAAACTGATCATTTTCATTCTTTTTTTTTTTTTTGATAAAGTCATTTTACGCTATCGTTGACGGACTACAAATTTTACGTATGTCTGGGAAATGAAGCTGGCTAGATGAGTAAACCCTTACTAAGTGTTGTCTGTTATAAAATTTTGCAAGAATTTGGGTTATATCTACTCTAAGCTAACCCAAACAATGCATTAAAGGAGTTTTTTTTCTTCTAAGTAATCAAAGATTTTATAAATGCTTGCACTAAGCCAGTGCGAGAAAAAAGGAGTTTGATTTGTGTTAAATGTCAGAACCAGTAATCCCATTGGCATTTCGAGTATGTTCATATTAATGCAGTCTTATGTACTTCAATCTGAGTGGATGTACTTAAGTTGGCTTGAAGAGGAAAATTCTGAAATTGTGACGGTTATCTACATCGAGGAGCAGAGGCGGATTCAGGATTTAAACTTTATGGGTTCAATATTTAAGATTTTTTGTATTGAATCCATTATATTTTTAATGTTACGGGTTCATATCTACTATTTTTTGCAGATTCAATGAATTTTTACTTATGAATTATTCTCCTTGTCGAAAGTTCTGGGTTCTATTGAACCCACCACTTTAGCACTATATCCGCCACTGTCGATGAGTTTTATGATTGTTCCTGAACTAAGCCGTGTATCATCATATTAAGTTTATGGTTGTTCTCTTTGTAATTATCTATCTTTGCCAGCATTGGAATAAAATGGGCCCGAATATAAGAGCAAAAATAGATATAGAACATCCATAAAGTTAAAAAAAACTAGCTTAGGATTGAGGCCTAGTTGATTGATATTCTGATTTTTTCTTGGAATTCGGCATGTTGGTTGATATTTTTATTTTATCTTGGTATTTGGCATGTTGCTTAAATCTTTGAAGTAACAGTCTCAATGAGACCTTCATACTTTGCCTATTTCTAAACTTCCAGAAAAAATCAAGAGTTGCTGCTGAATTTACTTGGAACATCATGAATGTGAAAAAAGACCAAGATGTGAGGCTCAAAGTTGGATATGAAGTCGTTGAAAAGGTAAATTATTTTCCTAATCCGCAAGTAGCATATTGTCCATCCATCCTGAGCTTCTCTAACTCTCATTCATAAATGCATGGTATTTTCTTGTACCTTCACATCTCATAAATGAATATATTTAGATATTGCTTTAGACTACTTATTAAAAGAAAAAAGGTATAGTTCTGAAACTAGAGAGTGCACTGTCTATGTTGCTTGCATAAATGTTCCTGCTGATGTTGTAGAGCTAATATAAAAAATACAAAACACCATTGAAGTGAGTGGAACTTAATATTCATGTTTATTACCCAATAAACAACAAATTTAAGTTTCTTAAAATTTTCAAACATTCTCCCGCTGATAATTGCAGAAGCTTAACAAAGTAACGGCATTCCTACTATGCTACCTGCATTTTAAAGTTCTGTTTGATTCTCTTTTTTTTCTTTTCAGGTTCCTTACATTCAGATCAGAGAAAACAACTGGACACTCCGTGTCAACAATAGTGGGAAATGGAAAGTGAGATATGACTTATGATACTACTGATGGACAGGTAACTTGTTTCACTGAGAGGGTTATAATGCAAGAGAGTAGAAAATCATCACAATCCATCCTTTTGACATGCTATCATTGCAAAAAGGCATTACCTTAGAGGATTTGCTTTTGAGTATTGTCTCAGATAGTTACCCAATTCAATTCAAAGTTGTCACTCATTAAAACTAGCTATATTTTGTGTAATAAATTTTGATTTCCCATGTACACTTACGAGACGTTGGCTCGAATAGTGTGATGTTCAAGCTGATATGCATGAGTCAGGAGCTTTGTTTCTGCGCTTCAATTGTAGCTAAATTTTGTTGTTATTATTATTATTTTACATCAAATCTGTGTTTAGAGGTGCTTCTTTTTAGATGTACTTATTTGTTTAATCATTAAACTTCCTATTGTCTTCTGTAAAGTCAATTAATTTATTTGACAGTTGGGGTTAGTTACTTTATGCAGCACTTAAAGTCATGGCTTATGCGCCAAAACTAAATGATGCATATTATTAGAGCTAAGTAAAGGGGATTAAACTTTCTTTGAGTGCAGTCACTTATCATGGTTTTCTTACAATGATACTGAGTGCAGGCGTGCTATCTATTCTTTTCCTGAAGAATGAATGAAAATAATATGGACATGACTTGTGAGAAAATAGGAACCTTAGAAGTTTGAACTTGATGGCATAAGTGACTTCTGACTTTCAAACACAAATATTAGGCACGACGACTTCTGACTCGAGCTAGAGACGGATTCAGAATTTGAAATTTATGGATTCCTATTGTAATCTCAAATTAATATACGATAATAATTGGGTTTACAATTATATATTTATAAATATCTATTAGTTTTTTTAAAAAAATACAGGTTCTCTGTAAAAGTTACCAGATTTTCGGCAACCCAGTAACTATGCTCTACATGTGCCATTGAGTCGAGCTTTGGTTCAGTGATAAGGACATAATATGTGGATTAGACATACATCACGAGTTTAAACCTCGTCACGGACAAAGCTTAGTTTTTAAGTTGGGGAAACGTAGATGGGTGGGTCCATACTTTCCCAAGTTTCGAACTTGTGTACTCACTAGAGTCGGACTAGAAGCTTAGTGGGAATTTCTTTGATACTAAAAAAATGTGGAAGAGACAGATTAATAAGATTAAGATTAGACCAAAACAAAAGAGAAACGTGCTCCAATTGGGACTTATCCTTTTATTAACAACAAAAAAAAAAGTAAGAAGGTCCAACTCACGGGCAAAGCCACCTTTTGCTTATGGTGGTTAATTGATCCTTTATTGAAATATTATAAAAATTTATATTATACATATAAGTAAAATATTATATTTTAGATGTATATAACACATTGAACACCCTTCGTAAAAATTTTTTTTTACTTCTTTCAAGTCTAGACGCCTTCGAAATTTTTTTTGGCTTCGCTACTCATTCAACTTGTCATGTGGTGTAATAACAAGTGCTTAATGGCCAACTCACTCCCTTCTACTGGTCTACTACATCCACTTCCTATTCTATGCAACTACCAAGAAAGACCCCTTTTTGCTTTTATATGAGATTTGTGATGTACTTTTTTCTACTTTCCTCCTTTTAAAAAAATATTTTGTAGCAAAATGGTGGGAGATAGTCGACAAAAAAGAATTTAGAGCTGACCATTACCCACAAGTATTAATTAATCACTTGAGCAGGTGTCACCTGCTTTTCTTAATTCTTTGTATTTCCCCCCTTTTTCCTTGATGATTATGATGTTAAAAGGATAAGATATGTCGTTCTTTTTTAAAAGCTTTTTTTATATCATACCGGATGATTAGGGAAGGGGACAGTGAAAATGAACCGATATGTATAATATGGGATGACTTGAGCTGAGGCCTGATGGCCTATAGAAAACAACCCCTCAATCTCCACAAGATAGGAATAAGATTTACGTACACACTATCTTTTTCAGAACTTATATCATAAAAATATAATGTGCATGTTATAGTTGTTGTTTGATGTATAACGTGGGAATGACTTGAGCCGAGGTCCGAGGCCTACCGGAAATAACCTTTCTTCATACCCCACACTGTAATTAATATGTTATTATTGTTGTTTGATGTATAATGTGGGAGAACTATAAACGTTGGAGGTAAGATATATTAGTGGTGGACTTGTTTGGCAAGATTCGCCTAAACTAAGCAAAAATTTGCAGAGCACATGCCATAGGAATGGTGCATTCTCAAAACTAATCCATAAATAGGAAACCTGAAAGATGTTTGGTAATATTGGACCACAGATTGCTCTATTTTTTTCTTTTTTAATTTACGTATCTCCAAACTCGGACGACTAGGCGCATAAGACCATACTTCATTACAGAGATTTCTCTATCTTAATCTTTTTCTTTTTTGGTATTCTTAAGTAATTATTAGGGGTGTATTTTCAGTATGATCCGTTAATAAAAAAATAACAACCCGGTATAATTCCACTTGGTGGGGTCTGGAGAGGGTAGTATATACGCAGACCTTACCCCTACCCTGGGGTAGAGAGGCTGTTTCTAAATAGACCCCAACATCCGTCAATATCATAACTGAAATCGATTGATCTATATTCCGTTTTAATCAATCTTATCTTTTTTTTCTCTCTTTAATTTACTATAATTATTTATTTCGGTTATCTATTAAGTGAATCAAATCCCCACTAAGCATAGTATTGTACCTTTTATGTGAGAAGGATTTGTGTCTAAGGTCGTAGGTTCGAGCACTATATTAAGCGAACTAATTATGATATTTAGGTGAAGAAGAGTAGAGGGAGAGGTTCATCATTCTACAATTTAGAAGGTTGCGATTAGTTTTTTTATCAAATCCAGATAAAGTTCTCGATCATAAAAAAAATGTCTTAACATCCCAAAAAAATAGATAAATGGTGGATGTATCACACCCCAATTCCCATGTGCTTGCACTGTAGTATATAATATCATTCCTTAATATAACAACTCAGATGCTTTTTAGACTTTATTGATGCTTTTTATTTCATCTTTATCTAGTCTAGCCAAAAGATATGTTGATTGCTATAAATCAACGAACTCATAATTAAGTACTACACTTGATATGATAGTGAAGGAAAATCCTAAAAGAGGAAAAGAAATGTTCGCAATATTGCATTTTTGAATTAGTTGGAACTCTTGGCTTTTGTAAGACAAGATGAGTTACGCTGATGGTAAGTAACTCTCATTTTCAACTGAGAGGTTGCGAGTTCGAGTCTCCCCAAGAGCAATGTAGGAAGTTCTTGGAGGAAAGGATGTCGGGGGTCTATTTGGAAATAGCCTCCCTACCCAAGGGTAGGGGTAAGGTCTGCGTACACACTACCCTCCCCTAACCCCACTAAGTGGGATTATACTGAGTTGTTGTTGTTGTATTGGCTTTTGTACTAGTTCTAGCTAGCTCACTTTAGTTTTGTTCTTCGGTCCCCAATCATATTCCTTTCCTGTTATTATTTGAAAACACTTTGTATGGACTTCAGATGCGAATAAGTTCAAAGTTATGATTTTAGATAAATTTGATATTTATAAATTTATTCCTGGTAATAAAGATTAATGCGGACACCTATGCTAATATCTTACTATGTCATGAAAACATTTGCAAGTGTACATGGAATTTTTGTCGAAGTCTTCGGGTGCTAGTACCGCTATTCCTATAGTGTGCATCTGCAGGGGCGGAGGGAGAGTGTTACTTACGAATCAGACGAATCCAGTAACTTTTTGGTTAGACATTATATTTATATTAGAAAATCTATTAAAAAAAATTTAATCTCATACATGGGATCTGGGGAGCGTTAGTGTGTAACTAACCTTACCCCTACCCTACGAAGACATAGAGACTATTTTTGATTGATCATCGGCATAATCTATTAGGTATGTATAAATATTTAATTGTGAACCATTAACTAATGAGCTATGGATTCAATTGCAAATTCAAAACCCAAAAACATTAAATCCTAACTCTGCCTCTGCATTCACCTCTACCTAAATAAATATCTAAGGTCTATATTATGTCATAAATCTTAAAATTATTTTTTTCTTTCTTAAATTTCGTGCTAAATCAAATAATGAATCGTGATTTAAGACGAAGGAAGTACTATTTTATACATAGGAAAGATGGAACTTTTGGAAATTAAAAATCATAGGGTCACCTTATAAAGTGATCACTTTATTCCACTAGGTAGTCTTTTTATAGACTTCTATGGGTATAAAAAATATTTACTTTATATAATATGCTATTTATCTTAAATGGTAATTTAGTAAAATTAATGTTAGTTTATTACAACAGATTAAATTATATTAATTGTAATTTGTTTCATAGCAACGACGTGAGTCTACCACACAAGATGTGTGAGTTTGACTCCATCCGTTCGCTTTCTTGATCCGAAGAAAATAAACATTTAAAAATAAAAATTAAAAAATAAAAAGTTGTTGGCTAAACAGTTGCCTATATTTTACTCCTTTATAAAGCTAGAAAGAGCTGAAATTGAAATAGGTTTTAGCGCAACGCTTTTATCGTCTCTCTCAATTAGCTCCGCACTTTCCTCATGACTAATACTGATCCTTCACCTATTCCCGGCGGCGTTAAACCGTCCACTTCACCTTCTCCGGCGACTTCCTCCTCACGTAACGTCGATTCCGACTTCGTCGTCATCCTCGCCGCTCTCCTTTGCGCCCTTATTTGCGTCCTCGGTCTCGTTGCCGTTGCGCGTTGCGCCTGGATCCGACGGATCTCCGCTAGAGCCACCGGAAATTCAGCCTTTTCATCACCTCCGGCTAATAAAGGTTTGAAAAAGAAGGTCCTCAAGTCGCTTCCGAAGCTCAGTTACACAACCGAACACGCCGCTAAATTTTCTGAATGTGCCATTTGCCTGGCGGAATTCGCCGTCGGAGATGAGATTCGAGTGCTGCCGCAGTGTGGACATGGATTCCACGTAGGATGCATCGATACCTGGTTAGGCTCGCATTCGTCGTGTCCGTCTTGCCGGCAGATCCTGGTAGTAACGAGATGCCATAAGTGCGGCGAGTTGCCGGTGGCGAGCTCGTCGTCGGACGCCGGAGTTGTGCCGGAAAGCCGATTACCGAGAAATTATCACGTAAATGCAATGCTACCTTAAAAAATTTGATAATTTAGTAGATTAGGCTGTATGTATATATTCTGGATGTAAACGTGTATATTCATCCAGCCCTATTATATTAATTAGGGTTACAGAAATTTAGTGTTTGAATTTGTGATGTTTCAATTAGTGTGAATTGTGTTTGGCTAAAAAGTTATTCGAATACTTTATATAGCTTGAAAATAATCAAAAATAATTTGAGTCAGTCGGAATCAAATGTAATATGGTATAGAGATTGTGAAATGACTAAGATATAAGAACAATGAGACAAATAGCACATTTTACACTAGAGAGAGAGAGTCAGATAGAGCGAGTTGTATATTTTCAGTAAGAAAATACACGTAAATCTTTACAAAGGGAGAAGACCCCTTTATATACTAAGGGACCTTCCTTGAAATAATACAAAAAAGTACAAGGGTTGGTGGCCTCGATATACGAGTGTCAGAGTTCGATGTGACATTTCCGTGAGTCACATCACTTGCTCCGTTTATTGACTAAGACAAGTCCTCCTTAAGTCGACCATGCCAAAGCAGCCTTCTTTCGTGAGGTCGTATGTGGATACTACGTGGACGTGGAAAATCAAATTTGCCCAATACAGATAGTCCCTCCTTACTCGGCCTCATTGTTAGTTATCTTCGGGCACCTGGGTTGGCTTTCACCAGTAGGGGTGGTGACGACAAGTACGCTTTCAAGCTTTTCAGAGCTTCTGTACATTCTGCGTTCCAGTGCAGTCCCTGGTCTTTTTTCAGAAAAGCAAAAAATTTGTGGCACCTGTCGGAAGAGTGTGAGATAAACCGGGAGAGGGCGGCTATTCGGCCCATTAATTTTTGGACCTGCTTCTTGCTGCTTAGCGTTTTTGGTATGGCCTCTATGGCTTTGATCTGGTCAGGGTTGACTTCGATGCCCATTTGCGATACCAAGAATCCCAATAACTTTCCCGAGGCTACTCCAAAAGCACATTTTTCGGGGTTTAGCTTCATGCCATACTTCCTTAATATTTCGAAGGCTTCCTTCAAGTGGGTGAGGTGGTCTTCCCTCTTTGATGATTTGACTAACATGTCGTCGATGTAGACCTCCATGGTTCTACCGAGCTGTTCTTTGAACATCGCCGTTACCAGCCTTTGATAAGTGGCCCCTGCGTTCTTGAGCCCGAAGGACATTAACTTATAGCAATATGTCCCTCAATGAGTGATGAAAGTCGTCTTTTCCTGATCTTCTTCGGCCATCATGATCCGATTGTAGCCTGAATATGCATCAAGGAAGCTTAGCGATTCATGACCTGCCGTTGCATCTATTAGCTGATCGATTTGGGGGAGCGGGAAGGAGTCCTTAGGACAGACCTTATTTAGATCGGTGAAATCTACACACATCCGCCACTTCCCATATTTTTTTTTTGACCATTACGACGTTGGCGACCCATTCCGGGTACTTGGATTCCCTGATGGAGCCATTGGCTAGCAACTTGTCTACTTCTTCGCTCACTGCTTCTTTAGTGGCGGCGTTGAATTTCTTCTCGTTTGTCTCACGAGCGGGTGTAGTGGGTCGACATTGAGTTTGTGAGAGCCGATTTCTCGTGGAATCCCTGGCATATCTGCATGAGAAAAAGCGAACAGATCCGCATGGTTTGATAAAAATTCACAGTACTGACCTCCTCAGGTTCTTCAATGGTGTTCTCTGTCGGACGAACCTTAGTCCCCGACAGGGCTGATTGCTATGCTTCTGCGCTTGCTCCTTGGAGCTGTTTGGTATGTGTGTAATCTTGGGCTATCTTATAGCAGTCTTGGGCGGTGCGGGGCTCTCCTCGTATGCAATGCACTCCCCAGGGAGTTGGGAATTTGATTACATGATAGAAGCTGGACGAGACGGCTCTCATGGCGTGTATCCACTGGCGTCCAATAATGGCATTGTATGTTGTTTCCTGGTTCATCACGTGGAAGGTGGTTTCCATCGTGACTCCACCTGCAAGGATGGGCATCGTCACCTCGCCTGAGGTTCTTTCCACTGCATTATTGAAACCTTTTAGTGTTATGCAGTGCGTGATTATTTTATCCTCAAGTAACATGAGTGCAAGGACTCTTGGATGAATGATACATGCGCCGCTTCCGTCGTCGACCGTGATCCTTTTAACATCAGTATCCAGTATGCGTAAAGTAATAACTAAAACATCATAATGATGAAAACATAAACCGTCGGCATCCGACTTATCGAAGGTGATACTATCTTCGAAGTCATCATACCGTTCGTGGGTGATAGTTCGCTTCAGCTTGTGGGTGGTGGTGAACTTGACGTGATTGATCGCTGAATCGTTGCCGTCTCTGATGATCATGCTGATGGTGCGCGTTGGTGAAGGCGACCTTGGTGGGCCATGGTGCGGTTCCCGTCCCCATGCGAAATTGAGTTTTCCCTTGTCGTTGAGCAGCTCCTTCAGGAACCCCTAGTTCAGCATTCGGACTACCTCCTGGAGGAGACCTATACAATCCTCCGTTTTGTGCCCTCGCTCTTGGTGGAACTCGCGCAGGGCGTTTGACTTCCTGGTGGCAGGGTCAGACTTCATCTTTGCTGGCCGTTGTACCTTGTTGCCCAGCTTCTCTAGTGCAAACACTACCTCTGAAGGGGACACACAAAAGTTATGTGCAGATAATGGAGGGGGCGTACCTCTGTCACTCCTTAGTGGAGCAATATGTCATTGCAGGGCGTCTGCATGCCTTGGTGGTGGCGGGTGTGAGGACCTGATGTACGGTTGATGTCTTTCCCTGCTGAGGCGTTGGATTTGTTCTCGCCTTCCCTCGTTGCGTCGTTCCCTTCGGATTTCCGGGTATACTATTGTCAACCTGCGAGTCGGGCCGTTGAGGTCGTCATCATCCCCTCGTACCTCGGCGCAATAGGCGTTGTGTATTTCTTCCCATGTGGTGGGGGGATATTTCAGGAGACGGCTGAGTAGCTTCTTGGTCGCCTTCGAGCCGTCTCTGCTGAGCCCGTTCTGAAATACCGCAACTGCCATGCCTTCAGACACGTTAGGTAGGCTCATTCTGAGTCTGTTGAATCTAGCTAGGAACTCCCTGAGTCCTTCTCTTGGGGTTTGACGCACAGCAAAAATGTCGTTGACCCGTGCTTCCGCCTTCCTTTCTCCCACATGGGCAGTAGGGAATTTATCAGCCATCTCCTCAAAGGTTGGGATGCTCTTGGCCGACAGTTGTGAGTACCATGTTAGGGCCCCTTCTGTCAGCGTCTCACCGAATTTATTTAGAAGTACGGATGGTACCTGTTATTTTGACAAGTCGTTGCCTTTGACGGCTGTAACATAGTGTATGAGGTGGTCCTCGAGCTCGGTGGTCCCGTCATATACTTTCAAGTAGTGGGCATCTTGAAGGTTTTTGGGATGAGGTATGGCGCGGCTCCTTCCGTGCAGGGTTGTTCGACGAACCTCCCCATGTCTCACTTCGGCAACAACTTAGGTGTGCCTGGGATCTTATCCACCCTTTCTTGGTGTTCCTTCATCTGGTCGCGGAGTGACCTATTCTCGTTCTCAATCTCTTCCATCTTTTGAGGATGGCTGCGAGTGTTCTGTCGTTAGCTTGGACACCGACGGGACCGTTGTTTGTTCTCGTGACCTCGAGCTCATCCTCGGTTGCGACATGATCTACTGCTAGGGTGCATATATCATTTTGAGGTGGTTTTTTGGTTAGACTGCTCAGAGTGCTTGTCAGCCACTCTTCTAGTAGTCTCTTTATTTCTGGGTGTGCTTCCTTAGTGGTAGATGTTGAAGCTTCTCTTTCTCGTGGCACCACCAGGTCTTCTGATGAGGAGGGTAAGGCTTCCACGCCAATTAGAGTACTGGGGATTGTGTGTAGGGCATCTCCTTCGGCAGATGCGTTGAGAGTGCCCTTGAGGTCTATTCTAACCTCCAGGATAGCCTGCATTCTAGCATTGTTTTCGGCCATTCTAGGTTGTAGAGGGTGATTTTCGAAGGATCTCTAGAGACAAACTACAGCTTTGATTCTCAAAATCACCACAGATGGCGCCAAATTGTTTGGCTACAAAGTTATTCGAACACTTTATATAGTTTGAAAACAATCAAAAATAATTTGAGTCAATCGGAATCAAATGTAATATGGTCTAGAGATTGTGAAATGATTAAGATATAAGAACAATGAGACAAATAGCAGATTTCACACTAGAGCGAGAGAGAGTCAGATAGAAAGAGTTGTATATTTTCAGTAATGAAATACACATGAGCATTTACAAAAGGAGAAGGTCCCTTTTATAAAGGGACATTCCTTGAAATAATACAAAAAAGTACAAGGGTTGGTGGCCTCGATATACGAGTGTCAGAGTTCGATGTGACATTTCAATGAGTCACATTACTTGGTCCGTTTATTGACTGAGACCAGCCCTCCTTAAGCCAACCATGCCAAGGCCGCCTTCTTTAGTGATGCCGTATATAAATATTACGTGGACGTGGAGAACAAAATTTGCACAATACAAATTGGTCATTTCATTAACAAATGATTTATCCAATGGAGCTTTCATTAGTTTCTGATTATTTTAGTTTAAGGAGAAAAAGGCTAGCGTAAAAGAGATGCTTCTTCAGGCGATATGATCCGAAGATAAGGCGCGTTAGGAAACTCACCAAGCCGTCAATCACCTTTCTACTTTTCCCCGGAGAGCATGTTGTTCCCACTCAACAAATCAACTACTAATAATTTGGTTAAAACTTATAATTTTGTGTAAATTGCTTTAGGTGTCACTTCTGTTTAACATAACTAGTCTTTGTAGTTTTTTTTAGATATCGCATAAATATTAAATATTTTATAATTTAGTGTTTACATTATAAAATAAATAAAAATTGTTCCTAAAAATGATAAAAATTAGTCTTATATTAGCTAAGTCAATAAAAGAAGAAATTGCCTTATATAAGTTCTTAATGATCCGTCAATACATTCCCAACTTAATTTTATTTGACTTTATAATAATTTAGTCACTTAAATTTCGTAAGTTATATTGGTTCATTTTCAGTTTTAACCACAATACGTAACTCTTGAAGATTTAAGAGTTCTACTTAAACTTGTTCCCGAAAAGCTATTAATCAAAAATTGAACGCCTAATTAGTTATGTTTGGCTAAAAAGTTATTCGAACACTTAACTAGCTTTAAAATAATCAAAAATGATATGGGTCAATCGGAATCAAGGGTAATGTGATTTAGAGAATGTTCGATGATAAAAATCGGAGATTATAATATATAGATCGAGATGTAAAAACAGTAAGATGTATAACAGGTTTTCTTGCACAAGAGAGAGATTTGTATATTTTCAATAAGAAAATATACGTAAATCTTTACAAAGGGAGAAGGTCCCATTTATATACTAAGAGACATTCCTTGAAATAATAGAAAAAAAGTACGAGAGTTGGTGGCCTCGATATACGATTGTCAGAGCTTGATGTGACATTACAGTGAGTCACATCACTTGGTCCGTTTATTGACTGGGACCGGCCTTACTTAAGCCGACCATGATAAGGCCGCCTTTTTTAGTAAAGCCGTATGTGAAGACCATGTGGACGCGGGGAACCAAATTTACCCAATACAAATTACACATAGTTTTTAATCAAAAATAACCAACGTATTAATTTAAATGTTGAATCAGATTACCAATCTGTAGCTCAATCTTTCACGGCTTCTATGCTTCTTCCTTCTTTTTTGAAACTTCCTTTATAGAGTAGCAAATAAGATGTTCAAAGCGTAGTCACTTTTTTTCTATAAAATATATAATTATGGTGTCGGGTTAGTTTGCATGTATCTCGATTAATTTTATGTGATATTTTTCACAATTCACCAGGTACTAGTGAATTCGCCCATCAAGTCTTGAACAAATAAGAAGAAATCACCTAGTATCGCATTATGATTTGGACCTGAAACTTTATAATTTTTAATTCACTTTATTGATTATTTGGAAATAGCCTCTCTGTCTTTTCGGGTAAAGATAAGGATCGTCTACATATTATCCTCCCCAGATCCACTTTTTGGGATATTACTGAATAATTATTGTTGTTGTTGACTATTAGGTCGCCCTAAGTGATGTTCAAAGCATAGTCACCTAAACATGTGGAATTTCATCAAATAAGATAAGATACTACAAGATCTCATCTTATAATGTTTGTCCAAGTTGAAATGATGAGGTCGATATAGTCGGTAAACCACCAAATGAACTACCAAAAATGTTAGTTAAACGGATAACAACAAGAAGTGCAGGGCCCACTATCATTAATTAGTAGTTCCAAATAAGCTACTAGTATATAATAAACATAATAAAATACCATCTCTTTTTTCTTGTCCTAACCTCTACTATTATAATAATAGGATAAATCTTACTCCAACTTTAATGAAATATTTGTTTAACTTATTTAATGAGGCCATTTATTCCCTTTTAATGGGAGCCGTCCAACGTAGTAACTAGGGAGGACCCATGAAATCCCACTATAACGTCTACGAGACAATTCTTGAAAACCACTTTCTCATATACTAATATATAATTTCCATCCAAAAGACAAAAGAGTATTAATGAGGAATAAAATATTTAAGCAAACAATTCTTTCACGCTTCCACTATATACTATATTTAGCCTATATATAAATATTGTCGGTGGCGTTCACCTTAGAAAACATTGATTTTGTTCAATTAATATTTAAGTACGCTATGTTTGGATTTATATTAGTTAGGCAAATTGGTCTTACCTCCAGGATATTCTATGTACCTTTGACCTTTACGGAGTTTTAGTGTGGAGTGAGCGGTTTCCACGTGTTAAAATATTTAAACCTCTATTTTTGAGAAATAGTTTAGAATTACCTTTCGTTTAAGATTCATGCTAAGGGTCCGTAGAGGTCAAGGCAAATCCGAAACAATTTGAAGTATGAGTAACCTTAAAATATAAGTGAAGATAAAATTTAAAATAGTATTTTGTATAGTTGTGACTATGTTTGCCTGAGCCAAAGGTTGAAACAATCTCTTTATCTGTATAAGGTCGGAGTAAGATCTGTGTACACACTATTTTTCATGGGTCACACTTATAAAACGGCTAAAATTTTATCTTGAATTTTTAGTCTATTAGGACTCTCTTTCAAAGGAAGAGAAAAAGACTCCTAAAAGGAATAGATATCCTTCATATGCCTTAATTCTTTTCCGAGAGTAAAAGTTTTCTACTTCAAGAAATTGACGTTTTCTTTTCACAACAACAATATATGAAATATAGTCTTTCAGAAAATTTTATTTAGTGTGAGAATTTATTCTCTCTATTAATTAGTAGATTTACGTATGTCACTTGACCAAACCATATTAATATATTATCCTTCTTTAGTATATTTTCTTTCTTGTCTCATTTATCGTTCACCAAGCTCTGTGTTGTTAGCTTCCGCATGCATTCAGGGTTGGAGCTAGAATATCGGGTGTGGGTTCAACATAACCCGTTTGTTTTGGTTTGAACCATGCATTTCTCTTAGAAAATCTATTGAATATGTATAAATTATTAATGTAGAACCCTAAATTTAAAGTCTTAGCTCCAACTCTATTGAACCATCATATTATTCCGATCACAACATAAACTAATTATCGTTGTAGTTATAGTATTGCGTATAGTTGAGGAGCATAATTAGTCCTTTCCCCAATAGAGAAAGAGTAACAAACGCAAGGGAAGTAGGGAAGGCCAAAAAAGGGGGGAAACACGACAGACATGTGAATTGAGAGGAAAGCATGAGAAACAGAAAGAAACTATATATATCTTCAAAAATGGGTAAAAAGGGAGTGATTGAAGATAAGAGAGAGAGAGTGGTTACGCCTTTTCTTTTCTTTCTTCCCGGAGACACGCAGTATGCATGTTTCCTCTTCCTACTGCACTCTCTCTTCGTTGCTTGCTCCACTTTTACAGACAACTTACTGTGCTTTTTCTATGTGTGGTTAGTACAAAATAAATATCTTCTTGAAGCTCGCTGTAGCATTTTAGGCGTTTGGGCAACCTCGATAAGTGTGGCTTAAGATGTCATAAGCGTAGCAATTGATCAAAGACATCTCTTTATGATTTTAGGCAACGCTTTTTGGGGTAGCCTAATGTACCGTAACCTTTGACCTATGGACATGCTTTTTACGTGTCACCATAAAAGCCACGCTTCAAAAGTGTGACCAATGCGTAAAAAAGCTACGCTTTATATTTCCTCTTGTAGCCACGCTTTATGACGTAAAGTTACAAATTTGAAGCGTGGTCTTCGATTACGTATAGATAACATTTTTAAAACATGGCTTCTAAAACAACAGTTATAGAGCATAGCGCCAAATTGACAATCCCAGTGGCCAAATTTTCTTGGCGTGGCATTTTTGTCTGAGCTATGAAGTAATTTTTAATCCACAATTTTATGGTTTAAAAATTATATTTGTTTACATTATATTTTATGTTCATATTTATTTCAAGCATATACGTTAATTATGATCTCAAGCACTAAATTAGATGATAAGTGAATAAAAATAATTCAAATATATATATATATATATATATATATATATATATATATATATATATATATATTAAAATAAACTTCAACAATGAAACATAATTTGTACACTACAACATAATAAAAACACAATTCAAATGCATATACTTGAATTGAACTTCAACAAAGAAACATAATTTGTATACTGCTCATACTAATAAAGTACAGCTTCAAGAAGTTCACTGTAACGATCCGATCGTTCGTTCTGAGAGTTATAGCCCCATTTACCCCATCTATACTTATTTATGTGTTATTCAACTGTTAGTTTGTATCGAGTTGGTTGGTTTGGGTTCAGAGTAGTTTTGGAATGAAATGAACACTTAGTCTCTTAGTTAGAAAGCTAAGTTAGAAAAGTCAATCGGAAGTTTGAGTAAACGAGTTCGGATTTAGATTTTTATGATTCGATTAGCTTCGTTGGGTGATTTTAGACTTAGGAGTGTGTCCGGAATATAATTTGTTGGTCCGTTGTAGAATTAGACTTTAATTGGCGAAAGTTGGAAGTTTAGAAATTCTTAGGCTTGAATTTGAATTTGATTTGGTTTGTTGGTGTTTTGGGTGTTCTGGAGGTCGACCAAGTTCGGATAGTTATATATGACTTGTTAAATTATTAGTTGAGGTCTCGCGGGCCTCGGGTGAGTTTTGAATAGGTTGGATTGTGTTGCGCTCGTTTTTCTTATGTTTCGATGTCGTTTCTTCAAGCATAAATGATATCATATTGAACAAATGAGCTCCGATTTTTTTGATTGAAGCATTAGATCATAATTACGGACCAGTAGCAAAAGGAATTATCAAATTTGGGCATCGTATGAGGATTTTAGGGTCATTTACTAAGAATTAGGATGTTAGATTTTTCAGATTAATTACGAAATTATTAAAATGTGCACTATTTGCAAATATTAAAACCTACATATCTCCTTCATTATAAGGTCAAATTGAGTGATAAAAGACTAACTTGACTAGAATTTCACAAGGAATCTATTGGAGGCATAAAAAATAAGTTTCGGAATTGTTTGGCATGAGAAACGAGGCAGAATAGTTGGCAGAAAAATATATAAAACTAGGGTTTGTTCATTCGGTCATATTTTGAGTTGGGAGCTCGAATTTGGGCGATTTTGGAGGTAATTTTCACCATATAGATTGGGGTAAGTGTTCTCTACTCGGTTTTGGTTATATTTCATAAATTCATCATTATTTTGGGATTTGATTGATGATTTCAAAGTGAAATTGAGTAGGTTAGGGTTTGAGTTTTGGAGAGTTTTAAGTGAGGGTTTGAGGGACCAAACGATGTCCAATTTTGATAAATCTTATGTATAGACTCAGGAGAGAACGAAGTTACTTATTCTGCCATTTTTGACTGATTCTGAGATGTGGGTCCTAGGGCCGGATTTTGGCCGATTTCGAATTTTTGGCATATTTTGTAGTTTTTTTATTTGTGAAATTCGATTCTTTAGCATATGGTGATGGTATTAATATGATAATGGTTAGATTTAGAGCTTTTGGAGATTGAGTCCATAGACGAGGCCCAGAGTAGGATTTTATGCGGTCGAGGTAAGTAACAGTTAACTCTGGCTTTGAGGGTATAAATCAGGAGAATTTGATATCGTGTGACTATTTGGAGGTGATACCCACGCTAGGTGACGGATGAGTAGGTGTATACCTCGAGGTATGGAGACATGGTCCGTCCCTTAAGGCCTCATGGCCATCATTTGTGTTTACGTAGTTACTTATTGTTAAACTTGTCTACCTTCATGTTAGAGATCATGCTTAGGCTTTATTCATGCTCATATTGTTTGTTATCAGTCATAAAAATTATTGTACATGTTTAGATCAGTCTCTATTATTTGCTAATATGTTGTGATACTTTATGTGGGATGTGTTCCCTTATTTGTTGATGATGGTGAGGCTAGTGAGGTACGTGATTGAGTGAGATCAAGGGCCTGGTTGTGAGGATATTAATACCATAGCGGGTGACTTGTCCACGTAGCATGTGGATTGACCATGCGGGTCCAGGTATTTATACCATAGCGCGTGAGTTGTCCGCGTAGCATGAATTGTCCGCGTAGCACATGAGTTGACCGTGCGGATCCAGGTATTGATATGATAGCACGGGAGTTGTTCGTGCTTAGCGCTTGGGCTTTGGGAGCCCCTCCGGAGTCTGTACACACCGCCAATGAGTGTAGAGTGCTAAGCGTATTGAGTGTTGAGTGTGAGCGCTGAGTGATGGAGTGACATTGTTGTAAAGTTGCATTTACTTTTGCTATTGCTGCATTTATCTATTAAATTTCTTTGTGGTATTTACTGAGTTATGAAATTTACCTATTTATTCATGTTTATTTTTTTATATAAAAATAAATAATTGGATTGTTCTACTTACCTCGTCACTACTGCTCAGTTTCTTAGTTATTTCTATTACTACTGAGGTGGTTGTATTCATACTATACCCTGCACTTCATGTGCAGATCCAGGTGAGTTAGAACGCGACGATCGTTGAGTTCATGCCGGCTATCTTTGGAGACTACAAGGTAGTTGCTAGCGTCCATAGGGCCTTGTTACTCCTTTTGTCATTTCTTATTTTGGATAGTTAGACAGTTTATATGTCTTAGTTTATAGTTTTAGACGCTCATGACTTAGTGACACCCCGATGTTTCAGATTTGTTTCCGTATTTTATATTAATTATATTTTGAGTTGGTTTAGTTTATCAGGGATTAAATTATTGGAAATATTTTATTTAATATAATAATCAAATAAGTAGTAATTTTTTGAAAATAGGCTTGCCTCGTAACACGATAGACGCAATCACGACCATAGTTAGATTTTGGGTCGTGACAAGTTGGTATCAGATCCTAGGTTACATAGGTCTCACGAGTCATGAGGGCGAGAGTCTAGTGGATCGGTACGAGGAACGTCTGTACTTATCTTCGAGATGATGCAGAACCTTTAGGAAAACTTCACCTTCTTGAATGCTTATCGTGCGGTATTGATTCAACTTGAAGTGTAACTTTTTGAATTCATTCCGCGCATTTGTATGCAAACATGAGCGCTCGATATCAATTGTGCATCAACGAATTGTGTTTCCCTGGATGAGTTGCAAGATATTATTCTTGTGTGTTGATTTTAGGCCAGTCTAGAGGACTTGAGATCGGGTTCTGACTGTAGATTAAGCAATAAGGTGTTGATTGTGTGAGCGCGTTTTTGTGGACCTATGTGTCCGGTAGTGATGTTATTAGTAGAAATGGTGGCTGGATAGATACATGATGAGTAGGATATAACCGCGAGATGATTTCATATGATTTGAATATGATGAGAAGGTATTGCTGAAGGTTTCACTTATTTGAGACTCCATGTATGTTTTAGACTCGTTCAAGGACGAACGGTTGTTTAAGAGGGGGATGATGTAACGATCTGGTCATTCATTCTGAGAGTTATATCCCCATTTCCCCCATCTATACTTATTTATGTGTTATTCAGTTGTGTTGAGTTGTATCGAATTGGTAGGTTTGGGTTTAGAGTAGTTTTTGAATGAAACGAATACTTAGTCTCTTAGTTAGAAAGCCAAGCTAAAAAAGTCAATCGGAAGTTGACATACGAGTAAACAAATTGAGATTTGGATTTTTATGATTTGATTAGCTTCGTTGGGTGATTTTAAACTTAGGAGTGTGTTCGAAATATAATTTGGAGGTCCGTGGTAGAATTAGGCTTGAATTGGCGAAAGTTGGAAGTTTAGAAATTCGTAGGCTTGAATTTGAAGTTGATTTGGTGTTTTGGTGTTGTTTTAGGTGTTCTGGAGGTTCGGCCAAGTTCGGATAGTGATATATAACTTGTTAAAATTATTGATTGAGGTCTCGAGGGCCTCGTATGAATTTTGAATAGGTTGGGTTGTGTTGCGTTCATTTTTCTTATATTTCGATGTTGTTTCTTCAAGCATAAATGATATCATATTGAACAAATGAGCTATGATTTCTTTTTTGATTGGAGCATTATATCCGTATCATAATTACGAACCCGTAACAAAAATAATTATCGAATATGGGCATCGTATGAGGATTTTAGGGTCATTGAATTAGGTTGCCAGATTTTTCAGATTAATTACGAAATTGTCACTGGTAGCTTATTTATTAATCTGCACTAGTTGCAAATATTAAAACGTACATATCTCCTCCATTATAAGATCAAATTGAGTGATTCAAAAGACTAACTTAACTAGAATTTCACAAGAAATCTATTGGAAAGATAAAAATAACTTTCGGGATTGTTTGGCACGAGAAACGAGCCAAAATAGCTGGCAGAAAAATATATAAAACTAGGGTTTATTCTTTCGATCATATTTTGAGTTGGGGAGATCGGATTTTGGCGATTTTTACCATATGGATTGGGGTATGTGGTCTCTACTTGGTTTTGGTTATATTTCATGAGTCCATCATTGTTTTTGGGATTTAATTGATGATTTCAAAGTGAAATTGAGGGATTTAGGGTTTGAGTTTTGGAGAGATTTAAGTGAGGATTTGAGGGACCAAACGGATTTCGATTTTGATAAATTTTATATGGTTAGACTCGGGAGATTGATATCCATCAAGGAAAGGGTGAGAACCTTTTGGCACCTAAAGGTCATATTGCTAACAATACTATGGTCTTGTTTTCCTCCGGTAGGGGAAAGGAAAGACTACATATAGAAGACGTATGTCCAGTTTCGTCACGGATTGGAGGAGGGGATATGTCTTTCTGAATGGAGGATAAGCTATTAAATTTTGGGAAGTTTCTAGATGTTTGTTTTGAAGGGCATGTAGTTAGGGGTGTTAGAACTGTTGAGGGAGATTGAGCAACAATCTCGTTATGATGGTGCAGGGAGGGAGTTGGGTCAAGGTGTTAATAAAAATAATTTAGAGGATGTGGTATTCCAGAGAAGGGGTCGGGTGTGTGACATGGAGGAAGGGAGCTTGGTTAGAGGGGGTGGGGAGAAGGGGGATATTGTTTCTTATGGAAGTTGAGATTCTTTCATGGAATGTGATGGGAATTAGTGACCCAAACAAAAGGACAATCATCAAAGTGGGAGTTAGAGAGTGAGGTACTAATCTAGTTTGCTTTCAGGAGACAAAAATGGAAGTTTTGTCAGATGTGATTGTGAGGAGTGTTTTGGGGAGGTAGTTGGGTAAAAAATGATTGGGTTCTAGCAGTGGGAAGTACTAGGGGCATTCTTCTAATATGGGATGATAGAAGCTTGGAGGTGAAGGAGATTAAGAAGAGAGTTTTTTCTTTAGCTACTCTTGTCAGAAATAAAGTGAGTGAGGCGGAGTGGGGATTTCAGGGAGTGTACGGACCGGTAGGAGAAGTTTCCAAGGTGTTTTTCTGGGAGGAACTAGCAAATATGATGGGGGAATGGGACATTCCATGGGTTCTATGAGGAGACTTTAACACTATTAGATTCCCGTTAGAAAGATTAAGGTGTATGATTTCAAAGGCCACGGAGGAGTTTTCCGACTTCATCAATGGTCACTTTCTCATTGATCTTCCTCTGTTAGGGGAAAGGTTTACTTGGTCCAGGGTGGAGGATTCCAACTCAATGTCTAGACTTGATAGATTTCTGATATCACCCTCCTAGGTGAGCTAGTGCCGAATGTGTTGTAGATTCCTTTACCTAGGCTGACTTCGGATCATTTGCCTATCTTTCTAGATGGAAGCAGATGGAGGGGGTGCATGCTCCCTTCTGATTCGAGAACATGTGGTTGAAGGTGCTAGGATTTGGTGACAAGGCGAATGATTGTGGACAAGCTATGGGGTATCAGGGACACTTTCATTCCGTCTTTTGAAAAAACTTAAATTGTTCAATAGAGATATTATTAGGTGGAATAATGAGGTTTTTGGGAGGTTAAAGGATAAAATGAAGGAGCTTATGCATGAATTGGGGGATCTGGAGAGAGAGAGAGAGGGAATGGGCTAGAGAGTTAGATAAATCCGAGAAAGCGAGACTTGGGAGGTTAAGAGGGAAATAGTCGAGTTAGCAATAGCTCAAGAGAATAGTTGGCGGCAAAATTTGAGGGCGCTATAGCTAAAAGAGGGGGATTCGAATACCAACTTTTTTCACAGGGTGGCGATTGCAAATCGAAGGAGAAATTTCGCAGAGTCCTTTTGTTGATGGGGTGAGTATTGAGGGAGAGGAGGAGGTAAAAGGAGCGATAATGGGGTTTTATGAGAACTTATACAAAGAGGAAGTTAGTTGGAGGCCGATTTTGGGGGGAACAGAGTTCAAACACATAGGGGAGGGAGACAGTGGGTGCTTAGAAAGAGCTTTCGAGGAGGAGGAGGTGCACGAGGTTGTGTCGTGCTGGTGATAAGGCCCCCGACCCTGATGGTTTCTTCTTGGCCTTCTTCCAGATCTGTTGGGACACCATTAAGGGGGAGTTGATTGAAGCCATTGAATAGTTCCATGTGAATGGTGTTTTTGAGAGAAGTATCAATTATTCGAGAGAAGTATCACTAGCTACAGGCCTATTAGTCTTGTAGGAAGCATTTACAATATTTTTTCTAAAATGCTTTCCAACAAACTCAAGAAGGTTTTTGACGTGTCTGTTTTGTCCTCCCAGAATGCGTTTGTGAAAGGTAGGCAGATCCTGGATGCACCTTTGATGGAAAATGAACTTGTAGACTTCAGAAGGAAAAATATAAATCCTGGCTTACTATGAAAGTTGGACTTTGAGAAGGCTTTCGACCATGTAAATTGGGAGTTCCTGAATTTTATTATGATGCGGATGTGTTTGGGGAAATATGGATGGGATGGACCAAGTTCTGCATTTCCTTAGTTAGATTCTCTGTCATGGTTAATGGTAGTCTGTGTGGTTTCTTTGGCAGCTCCAGGGGCCTCAGGCAAGAAGACCTGCTATGCCCCATGCTATTCATTCTAGTAATGGATGCTTTGTGTAAAATGATGGATCGTGCGGAAGGCGGAGGCTTCTTGAGAGGATTCTCAGCTCTGATCGGGATGCCCAGTGCCCTAAGAGTCTCTCATTTGCTTTTTGCGGATGACACCCTAGTTTTCTATGATCCCGATATGGATCAGTTGACCTACCTAAAGCAGGTCTTGCAGTGGTTTTAGATATTATCAGGTCTCAAAATCAACCTCGGCAAGTGTGAGAATTTCCCGATGGGTAAGGTGCTAACATTGATGCTTTGTCATATGTTCTCAGATGTAAGTTGGGATCCCTTCCTACTACTTACATGTGTCTTCCAATGGGCGCTTGCATAAGGATAGTACAGTTTGAAATCCAGTGATCGAAAGAGTTGAAAAAAGATTAGCAGGCTAACAGAAATGATACTTGTCAAAGGGTGGAAAGGAAGTGCTCGCTAAAAGCACTTTATTGAGTATGCCCATCTTTTACTTGTCCTTGTTACAAGCTCGTGTGAGCATCACGGAAAAACTAGAGCGGCTACAAAAGAGTTTTTTTTCGGATGCAGCGGATGGAACTAGAAAGTATGATCTAGTGAATTGGCAGACAGTCACCTCCCAATAGAAGTGGTGTGGACTTGGAGTAAATGATCTTAGGGTATTCAACAGAGCTTTGTTGGGGAAATGTCTTTGGAGATTCAGGGTAGAAGAGCATACTATATGGAGGGAGGTCATAATAGAAAAGTACGATTCCACAGGAGGGGGTCGGAGGACCAAGGCAATCACAACACCTTTCGGGTGTGGTATGTGGAGGAGCATCCTTCGGTGGCAACATCTCTCACATGGAAGGAGAAACAAATTTTGGAATCATAGGTGCTGTGGAGAGGATATTTTGAGGGTCTCCTTTCCCATGTCTTCAAAGTTTCAAACAGAAGGAATTGATGGTCCAACAAATTCGTAAGGAGCATGAAGGGGGGAGCGGGGTAGTATGGAACCTCTTATTTAGAAGGAACATACAAAAATGAGAGATTTAGGAGCTCTAAGATTTTTGACACTACTATATGGGCAAGACAAGCCCTAGTCATCTTATGATTCTTGGAGATAGGGTTTTCTTGGCCATGTTCTGTTCACCGTAAAGTCCTTTTACCAGAATATGTTGGTGAGAGAGGGGGCCTCTTTTCCATACTCCTCGATCTGGATTCCTAACGCACCCATGAAGGTGTACTTTTTTGCATGGCTAGCGTCGAGGGGAGTTGTTTTGACTGCTAAGAATCTGCGAAAGAGAGGAATTACACTTGTTAGTTGGTGTTATATGTGTAAAAGCTCAGGGGAAGATGTTGATCATCTTTTGTTGCATTGCCCTATGTCCTCAGCTTTGTAGAGAGCGATCCTGAACCTTTTTGGTTTTCAATTGGGTGATACCAAGCACTGTAAAGGAAATAATATATAGCTGGGCCAGTTTCCATAGAAGAAGAAAGCAAAACGCGTGGAAGTTTGCCACGTTAGCTATCATGTGGATAGTTTGGGGGAGATAAATAGGAGATCTTTTGAGGGGATTGAGCCTCCTCTTTCACATCTTAAGAATTGTCTTTTATATTTGATCGCTTTTTGCTACACTTATATAGCCCCTATTTTTGTATAGACGATTTGGCGTCTTTTGTAGAGAATCATGTTCTTATGTAAATTCTCTACTTTTTTATATACTTCTTGTATACGGGAATTCTCTCCCTTTTTGTTAATACAATTTACCTCGTAAAAAAAAGCTCTTCCTTGTACTCTCTAGTAGGGTAGGTTGTAAGGTTATTATGTAAAAAAATGTGATATGCCTTTTCATATATAGTGAAAGTTATCTACTTGTAAGCATGATTGGTCCTACTTCTATTACTTTTGCTTAAAAATATAGTAAAGTGTTTTGTAACCAATTGAACAATTAATTAATTAACATCTCTACCACCATCTAAGGGTGCTGGATCAAACTAAAAGTTGACAAATGATAAACATTTCACAGAATGGCGAAGTATAAAGGGGTATTAAAAGGAACATTATATTTGTTATTGTCTTTTTATGATTACCATTATTATTATTTTGAGTGGATCTACTGACATTAGAGAAAAGCCACTATTATAAAGATCACAAATTTGATGCAATATTACAACTCTAACATACTGGTGCACCGTGACCCGGGCCTTAACCGGACCGGATTGTGCCCGCGGTCCTGGCAGGCCTGGTGGGCCGGTCCTGGTGGTCCTGGGCTTGTGTTACTTTTAGGTCCGTGACGGGACGGTCCGCGTTCATTAACCCGTGAGCCCGGGATCGTCAGCTTGGCCTGGGCCGGTCCAGCGGGCCTAAACGGGCCCAACGACTATATTTAAAAAAAAAATTAAAAATCAGCAACGTCCAATTTTTAAAATATAGCCGTTTGGGCTGAAAATATGGTCGTTTGGAAGTTTACAAAATGGCCATTTGGCCCCCAAACTTTAATTTAACCATAAATTTTATATAATTACACTTTTTTCCATTTCTCAACTATAAATACTCCCTCATTCTTCCATTTTTATTCACCAATTCATCAATATCTCTAAATATCTCTCAATCTCTCTCAATCTTTCTACTACAATTGCTTAATTTATTATTGAAAATTCGTGAAAATTTGTGAAGTTGTTGAATTGAAGTTTTCAAGTGTTCAACGATTTTCAATTTTCAAGAAGTTGTTCAGCAATCCGGTAAACTCGTTTCAACTCTTACGTTTTAATAATATATTTTTGTGTGGTTTAGTTTGTATAATTATAATTAATATGACATTTTATTTGAAAAAAATGTTTGGTAAAGGAAAAGGTAAAACCGGTGAAAGTAGTGGCCATAATACTAACCTTCCCCGCTCCCCCACCTACAAAAGATAAGCAAGTTGAAAGTAGTTGCCAACCTAGACGTCCTCCTCCTCCTCCTGTAATGCTTGATAGTGATCACCCTTGTTTTCAATTTACCGATAGTAAATTTCTACATGATGTTGCAGTAGGTGATAGATTAGATGATGAAATTATGAATGCTCTTTATCCAAATGAACCTAACTTAGAGGAAAATGAGGATGATAATGATGATGAAACCCAAGCACCAGATTTAGATGATACACCTACTAGTCCTGTTCATAACTCAAGCAATGCACCGGCCGACCCACCTGTAGAAACTCCAACTTTTAATAGACAGCCTGCTAAACGTCAAGAAACATCATTAGTTTGGAATTTTTTTTACTCAAGTAAGAGAACTAAATAAGGCTAAGTGTAAAACTTGTGGGAAATTACTGGTTCATAAATTTACTGGAGACAGTAGTGGTACAGGTAGTTTGACTAGGCAGATAAAACACACCCTAGAGATAAGGCTAGATTTTTGTAAATGCAAGCGCAACAAGGGGGGACAAGTGTAGATTCTGCGGTTAACCCTAGTACAGGTTCAAATCTAGTTGAATCATGAATTAACACTATCACCGGAGGTTTTTTATATTACGATCGAAATAGAGATCGTGAAGAATTAGCAAAGATGATTACTGTTATGTGCTTACCTTATACTTTTGCTTCTAATCCTAATTGGGTTCATTATATTAGAAGAGTTTTTAATCCTACTAATAAAGGTTGGCCTCGCGCAACAGTTAACGCCGATATTTATAAATTCAAACATGAATATGAACAATATTTGTGCTATTTATTTACTCATATACCTAATCGATTTCTATTACTACTGATATTGGTAAAAGTGGTAATCATTGTGATTATCTAACTGTTACAAGTCACTGGATAGATGAGGATTGGACAATGCAAAAACGTATAATTGCGTATAGAATAATTAATTCACGTCACACAGGTAAGTTTATAGCTAACACTGCTTCAGATATTTGTAGATATTTTTTCTTTAGCGATAAAATAATGGCAATTTCTATGGATAATGCTTCTAGTAACACTAGTGCTATATGCATGCTTACAAAAACACTAAATCCTGCATTTACTAATATTTTTCATGTTATATGTACTAGTCATATTTATCATTTAATTGTCGGTGATGGTATGAAAATTTTAAACATAGAAATTGAAAAGGTTCGAATGGCTCTTAATTGGCTTTTTTATTCAAACCGTAGAACTAGACTTAGAGAGTATTTTAAAAAATGTGGTGAATATGGTCTTAGAGAAATAAAAGTTCTTAAACCTTGCCCGACTAAATGGAATTGTATGTACGAAAGTTTTGTAGTTGCATATGAATATAAAAACTCAATTAATGCAACGTTTAATTCTCGGGTAGGTGGTGAGGATGATGATGAAATGCTTACTACCCAACATTGGACGAATGTTATAATTCTTTTTGATTTTTAGAACATTTTCAAGTTGCTACAAATGCATTTTCTGGGCAATATTATCCTACTATTTATAACTGTTTAGTTTATATTGTCGCACTAGCTGATTTGTTTGTTGAATTTGGCGAGGGTGGGGATATTTATGAACTTGCTATAAATGAAATGAAACAAAAATTTTAAAAATATTTTTTTCCTATCCCTCCTATTTTTGTTGTTGTTGCAATGTTAAATCCTACAATGAAATTGGGAGATCCTCATTTTTTGTATTCAAATATTTATAAGGCTTTAGATCATTCAAACGAGGAAGTTGCTACACTTGCAGATGCAAAAGCATCAATTAAAATTAATGCTCAAATAATTTATAATGCTTATCAACTTGCCTTAGAGCATGCTAGGCCAAATATTCCAACCCCTACTTCGTCTAGCTCACAATCGTCTAAAAGAGCTGTGGGCTTAACATCTCTTGAACCTTGGACGGAGTTCTGGGGTTCTCAAGGTGATAATTATGATGAAACTTCACATCTAAATGAGCTTCAAGTTTATTTGTCTCAGGGACTTGATAAGGAGAATCCAGACGGCTCTTTTGATCTTTTGGAATGGTGGAAGTCAAGGGAAAAATATTTTCCGGTTCTTGCAAGGATGGCTCGGGATATTTTATCAATTCAAGCTTCAATTGTTGCATCGGAGAGCGCTTTCAGTCAAGCAAGACTGCAAATAGGTGATCATAGAGCGACAATGAGGGATAGCTTGAAAAAATTGGTACTTTTTAGAGATTGGATCCGCGCGAAAAGAAGAAACTTTGGAATTGCAGAATCACAACCGGTGATAGATGAAGCTTATGAAGAAATGATAGCGGAACTCGCGGAGGATTCGACTTCGCCCGGAAGTGGTGATGAACAAGCTTATTTTCCACCACCACCAACACAACCTCCTCCCAACCTTGACGGATTTATGAGAATTGTTAGAGATACAATGTAGATTATGATGTAACATGTACTTTGGCACACCTATTTTTAATTTTTTTCTTTTAATAGTGGTATTAGTACTTTGTTGTGCTTATTCCATTGGGGGAAGGAAGATTAAGAAAGATATGCCATTTTGGGTAATAAAAATTATAAGACATACACTTGAAATATATACAATATACAATGAAATATATATTATATATACTATAATAATAACTAGTATACTATATAAATTATAGGTGACCAACGGGTGGGCCGGGCTGGGTCCGGGTCCAAATTTTATGACCCGTCCGGGTCCGGGCCGGTCCGGTCCGGGTTCAATTGGGGGCGGGTTGCAATTGGGCTGGGTTGATCCGGTCCGGGCCGGGCCGGGCCGGGTTTATCTTTTTTTTTTTTTTTGAATTACGTATAGTATAAATATTAAGTTATATTAATACTTTGTAATAATTGAATGAACACAACAAAAGATAGGGGAAAAAATTGCACTTATTGCAAGTGCTACTTTATTTCTTAAATTCAAAATTTCAAACTGAAAAACTAAAATGTATCATAATTAGTTTACAATTTACATCAAATGGCTTGCATTGCAATAGCAAGTTCTTCCATATTAATATGAACCTCTGGACCTTCTTCTGGAGTGTTAAATTCGGATGGGTTTCCGTGCGTTAATATATCTCCAAGTTCTTCGTCTTCCGGGCTATCAAGATCTTCCTTTCCTTGATTTCTTCGTTCAGATCTTATCCAATCTCTTAGACACACTAAGACTTCCAAAGCATTGCTTCCCAATGAGTGCCGCGTGTCTCCAAGTTGTTGTCTTGCTTGGCTAAATGCACTCTCGGATGCAACAGTGGAAATTGGGACATTCAGGACATCCCGCGCCATAGCGTAAAGAACGGGAAATTGCTTTGAATTTTCCTGCCACCAGCCTAACGGTGAAAATTCCTTGGTGCGAGGCTCCTTTTGCTTCTGCAAGTAAAATTGCAGTTCATCTATATTCCTACTACTACTTTGAGTGTTAGAAAAAGTTGAAAAAATATTAAAACTATCAAAGCCTTCATCATCATCTCCGACTACATTAGAAGTGCTACATTGGATAGTGGGATTTGCAGCAGTTGAAGCACGAGCATTATCACATTGAGTTGCATAATAAGTATATAGATATTGTAAATGTTCATTTAGTTGGTTCATAGATTCATACAAATTTGGGCTTTCAGTGGGCCCAATCTCCATATAATTGTATAAAGCATTCATTAATTGTTGACAATCAGACATTTTAATTGAAGGATTTAAAACTGCACCAATTAAGTAAACAGGAGGAATTGGAAAGAAATATTTTTTAAATTTTGCTTGCATACTTGCAACAGCATCCGTATATCTATCTTTCTTCTTAAATTCAAATAGTAGCAAAGAAATTTCAGCTATATGTACTAAAGCCAAAGTAATAGTTGGGTAATATGCCCCAGAAAACACAACAGTAGCAGTATAAAATTTATGTAAAAATTTAATCACATCACTAATGACCTCCCAGGTATCACCGGTTAACATACGCCTAGGATCAGTACAATGTGCATTAGCAACTTCTGTTATTGGAAATCTATATTTGTAGCAATATTTTAAAAATATATACGTATAATTCCATCTAGTAACTACTTCGTCGGGCATGAATCTAGGTGTAAGGTTATATTGCATACACTTGTTCTTAAATTCTCTTATTCTAGATTGTCTATTATTTCCCTGAATTACTCCAACAGCTCTTCTAACTAGAGTAATCTCAGTTGAAAATAAATCGAGCCCACTTTTAACAATTAAATTGTAAACATGACATGCACATCTAATATGAAAAATATCATCAAGAGGTGGATGTAAATTCAATTTTAAAATTTAAACTGCAGCATTGTTGTTTGAAGCATTATCAAAAGACATACACAAAATTTTTTGGTTTAGATTATAAAATTCGACAACTTCAACAATTGTACTACTAATAAATGTTGCAGTATGACTCTGATCTTCATCATATTTAAAAGCAATAATACGTTTTTGCATACAAGTATTGTCATCTATCCAATGACATGTAATTGTTAAATAATCATTTCCATTTACATCATGGCCAATATCAGAAGTTAGACATACTCTAGAAGGAAGGTGACTAAACAAATAACGTATGTATGTTTGATATTGGCCGTGAAGTCTAAAGATGTCAGATCTACAGGTACTTCTAGGGATACCTTTAAACATAGGGTTGTATATCCTTTGAATATACGTAACAAGATAAGAGGAAGAAGCAAAAGAAAAAGGTAGACAACCCAAAGCGATCATTTTCGCTAATTCCTCTCGATCCCTCATTTTATCATATTTTAGGAGACCTGCAGTAGTAGGGTTACCGGTTGTTTGACTTCCATCCCCATTAACCCCCCATTCTATAGGATGATAACAAAAAAGGGCCAAAAATGCAAAAAGACCCGTTGGCCAACGGTTCTGGACCGTTGCCAACGTGCAAGTGGGCCCCAGCAGTTAAAAAAAGTTTTTTTTTTTTTTAAAAAAACATTTTACCGTTATAACCGGTCCGGGCCGGTCCGGGTTGGCCGGTTCGCCCGGTATTTCTCTTCCCGGGCCGGTCCGGTCCGGGTTAATTGCCCGGTAAGGCCTTACGTCCCAACCCCCTTCCCCCCCCCCTAACCCAGCCCGGCCCCCCCCGCGCTAAACCGGTCCGGTCCGGGCCGGTTTTGACCGGGCCGGTCCGTGCCGGTCCTGGGTCAACCCGGCCCGGTTGACACCTCTAATATAAATATATTCTATACTAGTATATTATATACTATACTAATAACTATTATACAAGATATTGCCTTAAACAAAAAAAATTACAAAAAAAAGCCTGTCAGGCCTACCAGGCCCACCAAACCCGGCACGCTAAGCCTAGGACCACATGGGCTTAGGACCGTCACGGACTGGTCTCACCCATTGAGCCCACGAAGCCCGGGACCGCCAGAGCCCAGACCCACAAGCCCGGCCCACAAGACCGTTTAGGCCCGGACCCGGGACAAAATACAGCACTACTCTAACATAGTAAGATGATAATGACAAGCACACACATGGCCAAAATACAATTTAGCATAATCTAAGAGCAATTAGAAGATTATAGGATCCCATTACTAGAAAAAATATCGTAATGTAGTTTCAGTGGGATTGACTTGTATCTTTGTGTTATTACAGTTGTATATTCTAGCCACCGGAGCACTTGTTGGAAAGTTTGACCATGAGGTGGGAAATATTAATGTCATATGTCGTTTCCCGTCCATATTGATTATTCTTCTCTCTAATAACTGCCTCATCCAACTTCTTCCGAGTACACATCATCACAAGATTCATATCCACTCCTCTGTTGAGGGCCCACATTGCGGACTCATACCTAGTGGAAAAGCTGCTGGAAGAACCACAACCACATGTCTCAAATGGAATTTGGGTGAGCAACTCCATCTACTCTTTTTTCTTATGAACTTTTAATATGATAGTTTAGACTCAACGTGCCTCAATTTGTTATAGGTTGATGCTTTATGTGTTGCAGATCTCTATTTGTTTTTGGTTCAATACAAGAAGGATAAATTTCTATCCATATTTGATGTCATCATACTGGTGGTATCTACTTTTTCTACTAGACTTACTTGTGTTTACTTGGCTTTATTTCAGACAAGACATAAATGAGGTTTGGTGCTCTAGTCAGTACATCTAATATCGTGAAAGAGAACATAGTAACAATACAATCTGAATCTGACCTCATATGGACAATTTCTATATATAAAAAAAAGAAAAGAATGAAGGATGCAGCTTGTAGATGCCACAAATGAAGAGCCAAATTTTGCTAGATGAATCGTGGGTGCTGCTGACCTCCATTTTCTGTTTAATTCTTTCCAAATAAAGAAGTTTCACAGAGTTTGAAAATTGTTGGGGTTCTTATTTTGTTTGGAATGCAGTATCTCTCCAGTCCGATTATGTGCTGGCACACAACAGATTTCTTTGGCGTCAAGTGCATGTATTTCAGTAGTCTTGGGGAAACAAACAACACGGGTTCTTATGAGTAAAGAGTACTTGTGGGTGGTTAACTTTGATTATCAACTATTGCTTATGTGCTTGATTCATTAAATGCATTCGGTTCAGCAGTTCTCTAGTCTTTTGTATACATAACTCTTTTACCATTATAATGAAACGTGGAGAAGTATATTTTTATTTTGCTGTGATACACTGACATGTCTACAGTTGGTAAATACAGAAGAGTGCAATATAAATGAGAGAAAGGGTTTGCTCGTGTTGAAAGGGATCGTTTGAAAATTGTTCCTAATGGTGTTTGATTCTCGGGCACCAACAAACCAACATGCTTTAGAGGAACTACCAAATATGTGCTACTTAAAAATTAGAATGACCCGAAGATGGTAGACGATTTCGTTTTAGAAATTATAATGGTGAAGAATCATATTAGAATCTGCTTTCGCGAAAGGTAAAGTTCTAGCTCGTGTCTCTCTTTAAGGTGTTATGCGTTTAGATGCACCAATAACTTATATAGTATATCTCTCTGTCTTCGACATGAGAAGGAACGATAACAAAGGTTAAACGATACCACACAATAAATCAAGCAAATCGAGTGACAAGTGGAAGCGCAAGTACACATCCGACAAACTTTGCTGTTCTTTTGAACCTTGCTACTTTACTATAGTTTTCTAAAATTGAATGAAAATATATCACTTGCACTTGAAACATAACTTTGTTTTATATACAAAGACGCGTCTATATTTTTGCCAATACAATTTCTTTTGGAAAACACTCAAGTCCAAATAATATCGAGTAATGAATAATAATAGTTGATATCGCGATTCAGCAGAGGAATAGAGTATGAAAAAGAAAAGGTATTATTTTTTCCAACTCTCAGTTCCAAATTAAAAATTCAACTACAAAATATGGAGTGGCGTCGCCCGGACTTGCACCTGTGAGACCTTCAGTGTGTTAGACTGACGTCATAACCAACTACACCACGACAGCGTTACTATACCTTATTTCGATATATTTTATATCTCGGACAGGTTCTTTTTTGGCGGCAAATAAGTGTTTTTCTGAACAGTAATCAAATTTAAACCATAGGGTTTTGTTGCTTGGTTTGATTTCTGGTCCTTGAAGCTCCACTACTCGATAATCAGTTAAAAGCTTAAAAAATTGCTGATATGCATCCCTAAGTTCTCAGCATGAAGTCGATTTGATACCTTACAGGTACCGGCATTGCCCTGTAATTGAGCGCCATTGAAATGGACGGAGGACCAGCAGCTTCACCGTCGACTATAAGGCCCATAAACAAAGGCGTCGTGCATAGAATTTGTGCTGGTCAAGTTATTTTGGAACTTTCCTCCGCCGTCAAGGAGTTGGTTGAGAACAGCTTGGACGCCGGCGCCACCAGCATCAAGGTTTCGCTCAAAGACTATGGCGCTGAATCCTTCCAGGTAATCGACAACGGTTGTGGCATCTTGCCTCACAATTTCAAGGTCTCTCTTTGCCGTTCTATTTTCTGCTCTTGTCCTAAATTTTTATCACTCTCTCTTCCATTTGCTTGTTATTTGTGAATAAGCCAGTAAAATTGTATTTTGTGTGTGTGTCTGTGTGTGACAAGAGGGGTTGCTTTGATGGTAAGCAACCCCCACTTCCAACCGAGAGATTGTGAGTTCGAGTCTCCCCAAGAGCAAGGTGGGAAGTTATTGGAGTTAAGGATGCCGGAGGTCTATTTGGAAACAGCCTCTTTACCCAGAGGTAGGGGTAAAGTCTGCGTACATACCCTCCCAGACCCCACTAAGTAAGATTATACTAGGTTGTTGTTGTTGTTGTGTGTGTCTGTGTCTGTGTGTGTATTATGCATACGGACACCCACACTTATGCGGTTATGCCTGTATATGTGTATGTGTGTAGGCTTTCTCCATCCTACTATCTATTTTCAATCAATTTGTGTCTTGTGTGTGTTTTGTGTGTCTTTATGTATATGGGTCATGTGTGTGTTTTGTGTGTCTATGTAGATGTGTGTTCCAGTGTGTGTAACTGTGTATTTATATACGTGTGGTGTTTCCTTATGTATCACATTTATACTTTCTCTATGCTAATCTCTATTTTCAATCAAGGTTGTCTCTTGTCCTCTGTAGCTCCCTTGCTGCGTTTTCGCTGTTGTTAATATTTCTTAGTTTTTGCTGATTAAGTGGCACTGTTTGTCGTGTTCATTGAGAATTGGTCTAATGGTACAAAGTGGTGTGTGTTTGATTTTGAATGTACTGACGCTAAAACATCATACCTCAAAACTATCAGATTTTCCTGATCTTCAGTCATTAGCGACTTTTGGGTTTAGAGGGGAGGCATTGAGTTCACTTTGTGCTTTAGGGGATGACAAGGCCAATGTGTATATGATTTTTTTGTTCGTGCTTTGTCAAATTCTAGTATAGTTTATGATATCGTCCCACAGAGATTGGTAAATTTATTCTACAGACTTATAATATTTTAGCTACTATTTGAGAAAATCAGATTGATAAAAGATTTGTGGAATTAAAACTTGTTAAATACTTAACAAAATTAAACAAATTCCGAAAGATTTATAATTTAAAAGAGTTGGGAATCGTTGAATTCACTTGATAATATATTACAATAAAATCTCAAATTTTACATGTATTTCTCTAAGAAATAATTGCTTATTGCTAATACAATTATATTTTGCTCACTAAGAAGTAGCCAATTAATAACACTCCGTGAGGTTATGTGATTAATTAAGTTAAAACTAGTGACGATTAGACCGAAATATTTTTCTTGCTTGAATTGTGCTAAGAGGTAGTAAAAACTTCGCGAGAATATTTTTACCAAAAAAAATCAATAATCTTGCCTACAACAATTTCTCCGTGAGAATTAAAACTGAGGCAAGTAAGATTACCGCCTTTTAATAATAGCTTACTAATAATTGCTCTCGCTTTACTATTTTATTCAATAGTTACTATATATTATTTTCGCTCCGTGAGAATTACAAAATTAATATAAAGATAAAATATAAAAGTGATAACAATGATTAGTTAAAAACTATCATTATAGCACAACAAAAAATATAAATTAAAAGTTTCAAACCAAGAATGTATTAAAACTGAGATAGTATTGTAATATATATCAAGCTTTATCAACTATCCCAATGAAAAAGATTACCCCATTATGAAGTAAGAAAAACTAATTTAGGAATAAAGAACTTATGAAGAAATATTATTCCTCTAAAAGAAAGACTACTAGTAGCAATTACTAAAGACAAATAGAGACCAAGAATAGTTTTCTCTCGTAAGACTTGATATTTTCTCTTCAAAATTCACACTCTATTTATAGAGTTTCTTTTTGCCTAAGACTCTCCATAGTTGCAATTATGAAAATTGTAGTTACAACTATGGCCTTACCAATTGTTGTTGCAACTATGTGATTTTCTTCATGATTTCCAATTGCATTGTCGCAACTATGATGTTATTTTTGCTTCTTCATTCCCGATTGACTACTCAATTCTCACTTTTTTTGCTTGTAATACCCCATAATTTAATCCGAGGACAAATTGATCATTTAGCTAAAAAAATTAAAAAAGAAAAAGAAAATAAAGCAACTTGTGAGGCCAAAGCCCATCAGAATAGTAGGGCGAATTAATAAGGGTTTGGAGAGGAAACACTTTCCTGCCAACAAATGGATTACATAAAAGAAAATATGAAAAAAAAAAGTTTACAATTCTAATCGGTAATCAAATTGAGAGCGAGAAGATTTATCAGCACCTTGGAGTCAAAACCAAATTACTGGCATGGAGAGACGAGAACACGAGGCTTAAAGAAGAACAAGACGCACCAGTCATTTTTCTTGAATAAAAAGTACTCTATTTGGCATCAAAGAGTTGTAACAACGAATTAACAAACTAGCAACGTGAGTATTCTGGAAGAATTTTAGTTTTATATTGTTTAACTCTTCCATTATAATATTGGGATTTAGTTTGGTCTTTAATTTTAGGGCCTAGTTATGATAAAATTGATTAGTCGTTGAATTGGTGATATGAAGGAATTACAGAGAATTAGTTTAATAAGAACATGGCAGCCTAATTGAGGTTATTTCAAGTAGAATAAGGAGGAATTTGACAGAATAATACTCGATTATGTTGGTAGTTCATAAAGTTGATACTTAACTAGTGTTTGTGATAATATAGATTGATTGAAAGAAGTTGTACGGACAGCTCGAAGTTGCGCGCTTGGTATTTCGGCACGAGTATAATGAGTAGTAATCTTGCCACTATTTGTGTTTCATAACTTGCATGGTTTATATATGATTTTTGAAAATAAATGTATTACTGATGCTTTGAAATTTGCATGTGGGACAAGTCCTTTACTTGATATGATACCGAACAGTCTACTTGAGATGTTTACCGATCAATCAAAATATTTTCACTGTACTAGATATGTTTTACCGTTACTTGAAACATGATTACTGTTACCGAAATAAAATTACAAGATTTCATAAGAAACGATATGCCCTTTATTTTGAAAATGCTTCTCTACGAGTATTTATGGTTTACAAGAAAGAATATAAATGGGGGGAAACTTTGAAGGATCATGTAGCTAACGGCGGGTTCGTTAGACCTGGTGCACCATGTATTTACCGATTACCGAATACAGCTATAGCCCTTGCTAGTGGTAGGTAAAATTAGCATACAATTACAGTTTTTCCCTCGAGTAGGGACCTACAGTTATATTTGACTCCTTTTATGAAGGGATCCACACAATGATACAGATTACATGGTCCTTCTCTGAAATATCCCAAAATATAAAGATTTGCTATGACACATATTTACCGAGTTTATTACTGAATTGTTAAATTGATTTTGTTACAGGAAACACATGACGAGACTGATTATTATTACCGTGTTAAAAAATGCATTTTATTTTGTGATTATTATGCAAGCATGTTTTCTGACTTGTCCCCAAATAAAAACGGTTGTGGTTAATTGTTTTTACTCACTGAGCAAGCGACTCATTCCCCGCTAATTGTTTCTACAGAGACAGCAGTTGACGCATGTGAGGATTTCATTAATTAGAGCGTATAGGTTGAGAATTCTTGGTGAGCCTCGCACTTGTTCATGTGAGCGGAGATTTTTATCAATTGTTATGGTCATTTCTTTAAATTCTTAGAGTCACTCCATAGTCATTCATTTAGTTTCATGAGTATTATTTTGCTATTAGTCTTATATTGAGTATCGTTCTTTAATATTAGTGTTGGAGATAATTAGTATTTCTGGTTGTTAGTTGGTGGTTTAGTCATGGTAGAGACTTGTGTTGGTTAATTGACATGTTGTCAATACGTTGGTATGATATTAGAATGTTAGGGTTGTTGATTTGAGACAGGAAAATTTTTGGGATGGTCCAAAAACAGGGAAAACTCTACCCGATTTTCTGTAAAATTACGATGAGGCTTACTTGGAAGTACTTGCTCCTAAGCGCCGGTCACAATCCTAAATTGGGTCGTGACAAAGTTGGTATCAGAGCTTAGGCTTAAAGTCCCGAGACATGGAGCAATGTTTAGTAGAGTCTTGTTCATGTGTATGTAGGCGCCATACATATGAGCTTAAGGCTACTGAATATCTAGGAATGTTTTCCCTTCTTTAATTCTTTGATCGTGCGTTGAGATAACTTGAGATTGACTTTGGAATATTTCTTTCGCAGATGGCTAGGACACGTAGACCCTCATCTGCTGGACGCGGTACTACCCGGGGTGGAGGCCAAGTTGGGGTTCATCAAACTAGAAGACAAACTGCTCCTCTACCCCAAGTTGGGAACATGGGTCAAACCCAAGACGTTATGCCAGATCAAGTGCAAGAGCAGGGAGTTCAGAACGCTCCACCACCAGTGCCAACTGTTGTACCTACCGTTGCCTTACCTGCAGATGCAGTGGCAATGTTATTAAATGTGTTAGAGATCAGCTCCTTAGGCTACTTTACTGACACAAGCACCGGCACTGACTCAGACTTTCGAAAATAAGGAAGTATCCCTACAAGAATTTGTGAAATTGAAATCACCAAAATTCACAGGTTCCGATAATTCAGTAGATCCTCAAGGTTTCTTGGATGGGACACTCAAGGCATTACGTGCTCTTAGATGTTCTAGTGAGAGAGCCGTGGAGCTCGCAGCGTACAAACTAGAGGATATAGCCAACACATGGTATGAAACTGTATTGCTAGGAAGGCCATCAGGAGCAGCACCACTGACATGGAACGAGTTCACTAAGTTGTTCAAGAATTACTTTCTTCCAGACAGTCTGATGCAACAATATGCCGGAGACTTTGAGAGATTGGTTCAGACTCCATATATGGATGTGTCAACATATAACACTAAGTTCTGTAAGCTGGCTGTATATGCTCCTCACTTAGTGTCTACCGAAGAAGCTCGAGTTCAGAGATTTGTTGATGGATTGGTTGGTCGTTTATACACTGCAGTAGCACCACATATGAAGACTTTATCCTACTCTGATATAGTCGACCTTGCTAGAAAGATTGAAAATAAGGGGTGTGAGGAGCGTGCAACTAGTGATTTACGTAAGAAGGCCAAGACAGGAGGGCTTTCAGTGGTGGTTTTAGTGAAAATAGAAGAGCGGGAAATCAGGGACAACAACAACAACAGGGTCCTCAGACAGGGACACACATGTCTTCACAGTCCACATACAGACCACCTTACAGACAGGGTGATAGGGGACCATCATCTTCTGGACATCGTAATTCGGGGCAGATACCACTACTCCAGTCTGCCAGACTTGTGGTAGATCACATTTGGGCCAATGCCGTGTTCTAACTGGAGAGTGCTTTTGGTGTGGCCAGTTGGGACATCACTTGAGGGATTGCCTTCAACCTCCGAGAAATTTCAACCAGGCTCCTATTCAGTCAGCTGCACCGACTCAAACTACTCGTAATACTTCAGGTGCTACAGGTACATGAAATAGAGGTAGAGGTGCTGGAGATCGTGCTACTGTGAATTAAGGACAAGGCAATGCTGGTAGAGGTCAGGAGAGAGTTTTTGCATTTACTAGACAGGATGCTCAGGCCTCGAATGCAGTGGTTACATGTATTCTATCTGTCTGTTCATTTGATGCACTTGCGTTGATTGATCCGGGATCTACTCACTCCTATGTGTCCTCGTACTTTGCTTTGAGATTTAGCAGACAGCCCGAGCTATTGAATGATCCTTTTCTAGTTGCTACCCCTGTTGGAGAGCCTCTATTAGCTGAATACGAGTGTCGTGATTGTCAGATTCGGGTTGAGAGTAGATATACTCTAGCTGAGCTTATCGTACTTGATATGATTGACTTTGACATGCTGATGGGAATGGATTGGTTATCTTCTTGCTATGCCATAATCGATTGTCATGCAAAGATAATAAGGTTTGAGATACCAAATGAACCCAGTTTTATTCGAAGAGGGAGTCAGGTTCCAGAGACTTGCAAAATTGTATCTTTTATGAAGGCTCAACTACTCCTGAAGAAAGGTTGCTTGGGTCTCTTAGCTATTGTAAATGACACAAGAAAGGAAACAGTTAGCATAGAAAATGTACCGGTAGTGAGAGAATTTTCTGATGTATTTCCTGAGGATTTACCAGGATTGCCTCTGGTACGAGAAATAGACTTTGGTACTGATTTGCTACCGGGCACGCAACCTATATCGATACCCCCATATCGAATGGCACCAGCAGAGTTAAGGGAGCTAAAGCAACAGTTACAAGATTTGTTAGATAAGGGTTTTATTAGACCTAGTGTATCACCATGGGGTGCACCAGTACTGTTCGTAAAGAAGAAAGACGGAACCCTGAGAACGTGCATTGACTATAGGCAGTTGAACAAGATAGCAATACATAATAAATATCCTTTGCTTCGTATAGATGACATGTTTGATCAGTTACAAGGAGCTGCCCATTTTTCAAAGATTGACCTCCGTTCTGGTTATCACCAACTTAGAATCAAAGATGAAGATATTTCTAAGACTGCTTTCAAGACTCGATACGGGCACTATGAGTTTCTTGTGATGCCTTTCAGACTGACAAATGCTCCAGCTGCATTCATGGATTTAATGAATAGGGTGTTCAAGCCGTTTCTGGATTGGTTTGTAATAGTATTTATTGATGACATCCTGATATATTCTCGTAGCCAAGGAGAACATGAGAATCATCTCAAGACTGTGTTGCAGACATTGCGAGAACATCGGCTTTATGCTAAGTTCTCGAAGTGTGAATTCTGGCTAGGCTCGGTAGGATTTTTGGGGCATGTGTATCCAAAGATGGCATTATGGTAGATCCTAAGAAGACTGAAGCTGTGCAGAAATGGCCCAGACCTACTTCTCCTACAGAGATTCGCAGCTTTTTAGGCTTAGCAGGCTATTGCCGGCGTTTTGTGCAAGCTTTCTCCAAAATAGCAGCACCGCTGACCAAGCTAACACAGAAAAATACAAAGTTTCAGTGGACAGAGGAATGTGAACAGAGCTTTCAAAAACTCAAAACATGTTTGACAACTGCACCAATATTAGCCTTACCATCAGGCCCTGGAGGATTTACAGTATTTTGTGATGCCTCAGGTGGGATTAGGATGTGTTCTCATACAAAATGATCGTGTTATTGGTTATGCTTCGAGACAATTGAAAAAACACGAGCAAAACTATCCTACACATGATTTGGAGATGGCTGCAGTGGTGTTTGCTTTAAAAATTTGGAGACATTATCTATACGGCGAATTGTGAGATTTATACTGACCATAAAAGTCTGAAGCATATCTTTCAGCAGAGAGATCTAAATCTTCGGCAGCGTCATTGGATGGAACTACTCAAAGACTATGGTTGTTCTATTTTGTATCATCATGAAAAAGCCAACGTGATGGCTGATGCATTGAGTAGAAAATCTATGGGGAGTTTGGCACATATAGCCCCTGCAAAGAGACTTTTGGCCAGAGATATTCGGAGACTAGAAGATACAGGTATCAGATTTAGTATCGGAAATTCATAGGCATTATTGGCTTGTGCTCGGGCTAAGTCTTCATTAGTTGAGCGCATTAAGGCCACCCAATATGAGGATGAACGACTATGTAAATACAGAGATGAGGTCTTAGCTGGTAAAAGCAAGGATATGATTGTTGGAAGTGATGGTGTTCTTCGAATAGGTGACAGGCTATGTGTAGCAGACGTAGATGGGTTGAGACGTGCTATTCTTGAAGAAGCCCACAACTCTAAATACACTATACATCCTGGATCCACAAGAATGTACCATGACGTGAAGCAATTTTATTGGTGGGAAGGTATGAAAAAAGATGTTGCTAACTTTGTGTCTAGTTGTTTAACTTGTCAGCAGGTCAAGGCTGATCATCTGCGACCTGCAGGACTACTACAACAAATTGAGATTTCAGAGTGGAAATGGGAAATAATTACTATGAATTTTGTCACTGGGCTACCACGAACCCCTAGAGGTTATGACTCGGTATTGGTGATTGTAGATCGACTAACGAAATCAGCACATTTTTTGCCGGTGAAGACTACATATGGTGGAGTCAGGTATGCGCAGATATTTATGAACGAAATTATCCGACTTCACAGAGTTCCAGTATCCATCATCTCTGACAGAGGATCACAATTTACCTCACGCTTTTGGAAATCCTTTCAAGAAGCATTGGGTACACGAGTAGATCTTAGTACTGCCTTTCATCCACAGACAGACGGGCAGTCTGAACGTACTATTCAGATCTTGGAGGATATGTTGAGAGCTTGCATTCTTGAGTTTGGAGGTAGTTGGGATGCTTATCTACCTTTAACTGAATTTGCTTACAATAATAGCTTTCAGTCCAGTATTTTAATGGCACCGTACGAAGCATTGTATGGTATAAGGTGTCGTTCTCCTATCGGATGGTTAGAAGCTGGTGAGACTAACTTATTGGGACCTGACCTAGTACAAGAAGCTATGGACAAGGTCCAATTGATCAGACAGAGATTGCTTGCAGCTCAAAGTAGACAAAAGTCTTATGCTGATAAGAGAAAGAAGAGATTTAGTGTTCACAATTGGGGACAAAGTCTTCCTACGAGTCTCCCCTATGAAAGGTGTGATGCTGTTTGGGAAAAGAGGCAAGTTGAGCCCCAGGTTTATAGGACCGTATGAGATATTAGACCGAGTGGGAGTGGTGACCTATTGTTTGGCACTTCCTCCTGTGTTGTCCTTTATTCATCCAGTGTATCACGTTTCAATACTAAGAAAATGTATATCAAACTCATCTCAGGTGATTGAATCATCGACTATACCACTCGATGAGAAGTTGTCTTATGAGGAGGAGCCAATGGCCATTGTTGATAGACAAATAAGAGAACTGCGGTCAAAGGAAATCGTGTTCGTGAAAGTCTTATGGAGAAATCATACAGTTGAAGAAGCTACTTGGGAAATAGAGGATAATATGCGAGTCAAGTACCCTTACTTATTTCAGTCTGCAGGTACATACCAGAACTAAATTCGGGGACCGAATTTCATAAGGTGGGGAGAATGTAATACCTCATAATTTAATCCGAGGACAAATTGGTCATTTAGCTAAAAAAATTTTAAAAAAAAGAAGAAAATAAAGCAACTTGTGAGGCCAAAGCCCATCAGAATAGTAGGGCGAATTAATAAGGGTTTGGAGAGGAAACACTTTCCTGCCAACAAATGGATTACATAAAAGAAAATATGAAAAAAAAAAGTTTACAATTCTAATCGGTAATCAAATTGAGAGCGAGAAGATTTATCAGCACCTTGGAGTCAAAACCAAATTACTGGCATGGAGAGACGAGAACACGAGGCTTAAAGAAGAACAAGACGCACCAGTCATTTTTCTTGAATAAAAAGTACTCTATTTGGCATCAAAGAGTTGTAACAACGAATTAACAAACTAGCAACGTGAGTATTCTGGAAGAATTTTAGTTTTATATTGTTTAACTCTTCCATTATAATATTGGGATCTAGTTTGGTCTTTAATAATAGGCCCTAGTTATGATAAAATTGATTAGTCGTTGAATTGGTGATATGAAGGAATTACAGAGAATTAGTTTAATAGGAACATGGCAGCCTAATTGAGGTTATTTCAACTAGAATAAGGAGGAATTTGACAGAATAATACTCGATTATGTTGGTAGTTCATGAAGTTGATACTTAACTAGTGTTTGTGATAATATAGATTGATCGAAAGAAGTTGTACGAACCGCTCGAAGTTGCGCGCTTGGTATTTTGGCACGAGTATAGTGAGTAGTAATCTTACCGCAATTTGTGTTTCATAACTTGCATGGTTTATATATGATTTTTGAATATAAATATATTACCGATGCTTTGAAATTTGCATGTGGGACAAGTCCTTTACTTGATATGACACCGAACAGTCTACTTGAGATGTTTACCGATTAATCAAAATATTTTCACTGTACTAGATATGTTTTACCGTTATTTGAGACACGATTACTGTTACCGAAATAAATTACAAGATTTGATAAGAAACGACATGCCCTTTATTATTTTGAAAATGGTTCTCTACGAGTATTTATGGTTTACAAGAAAGAATATAAATGGGAGGAGACTTTGAAGGATCCCGTAGCTAACGGTGGGTTCGTTAGACCTGGTGCACCTTTTATTTACCGATTACCGAATACAGTTATAGCACTCGCTAGTGGGAAGGTAGAACTAGCATACAGTTACAGTTTTTTCCTCGAGTAGGGACCTACAGTTATATTTGTCTCCTTTTATGAAGGGGTCCACATGGTGATACAGATTGCATGATCCTTCTCTGAAATCTCCCAAAATATAAAGATTTGCTATGACACAGTATTTACCGAGTTTATTACTGAATTGTTAAATTGATTTTGTTACAGGAAACACATGACGAGACTGATTATTATAACCGTGTTAAAAAGGGCATTTTATTTTGTGATTATTATGCAAGCATGTTTTCTGACTTGTTCCCAAATGAAAACGGTTGTGGTTAAGTGTTATTACTCACTGAGCAAGTAACTCATTCCCTGCTAATTGTTTTTACAGAGACAGTAGTTGACGCAGATGAGGATTTCATTAATTAGAGCGTACAGGTTGAGAATTCTTGGTGAGCCTCGCACTTGTTCGCGTGGACGGAGATTTTTATCAATTGTTATGGTCTTTTCTTTAAATTCTTAGAGTCGCTCCATAGTCATTCGTTTAGTTTCATGAGTGTTATTTTGCTATTAGTCTTATGTTGAGTATCGTTCTTTAGTATTAATGTTGGAGATAACTAGTATTTCTGGTTGTTAGTTGGTGGTTTAGTCATGGTGGAGACTTGTGTTGGTTAATTGACATGTTGTCAATTGGTTGGTATGATATTAGGATGTTAGGTTGTTGATTTGAGACGGGAAAATTATTGGGATGGTCCAAAAACAGGGGAAATTTTGCCCGATTTTCAGTAAAATCACGATGAGGCTTACTTGGGAGCACTTGCTCCTAAGCGCCGGTCACAATCCTATATTGGGCCGTGACATTGCTTATTTTCTTTGATTTTCATATGCTCTTTCTCCTGCGAAGTATGTTAGAAAATATGGGAGAACATGGTATATTTATTCATATTTTATTTAAAATATTTAATATTTAACATATAAAAATATATGAATAAATTATACCCATCAGGGATTTGATGGTTGAAACAAGAACAAAGAATGAGCAAGTGGCGACACGCTTGACTTTTGATCATTCGGGCCTTCTCTTAGCTGAAAGGAACACAGCTCGCCAAGTTGGTACCACTGTCACTGTTAAGAAGTTGTTCTCCACTTTACCAGTGCGAAGTAAAGAGTTTCACCGTAACATCCGAAAGGAATATGGAAAGCTTATTACATTGCTAAATGTATGATGCCTTTAATCTGCATTATCTACTTGCCTTTGGCTACTGATTTCTTAGGAAGAATTTAATTATAATTCAACTAAATAATTGAAGATCAAATTTTCAACTGGTGCCTTCAAAACTGTAGGACAGTTCGTGGTGGTATAATTCGATTCAGTTCAAGTTGGTTCCGACTTCAAGCTCCAAACTTTTATGTGTTACAGTAGCGCTCCTGTCTTTGACATTTTGGAGGACATTGATTTTTAAACTTAGAAATTTGTTGAACATACTTATTTCAACCAAAAAAGGAAAAAAAAAAGAGTTAAAAGAAGAGAATTTCTTCACTATACTGGAAATATATTATTAATCATTCTATTTGAGGTATCTTGATAATGAATAATTATCTAACTGACACCGTATTGTAGATGAATTTGTATATTAGCAGTTGTGCTGTGTTTGTGCTGTAGTGTTTTTTGAATATTCTTTATATGTCTGCTAATTCTTTTTAATTCCTCTTTTTTTTTTCGATCGGAAATGCTTAAAGTAAGTTGGAAATACCTGACTGAATTTGAGTCCCTTTATAAGCTCAAATTCTAAGAGGGATGCAACTGTGCAAAATAGAGACCTTCCTTGGAAAATGAGGTTCCTGTCTATATAGAAGATTAGGTGCAATTTGTAGAGAACCATATTTAAGTTTTCTGCTTTTTTGGTATACATCATAAGGGAGATTTTCCCACTTTAATGAAATTGATTTACTTCATAAAAAAAATAAAAAAAAAACCTTTGCTTCTGGCAATTCTAAGTCGCATTTTGATATAACCTTGGTGACCAAATCATCCATGTTAACCTTCTTATACAATTTTTTCTTGTCAATATTTTTAATCTTAATAAGAGATTATAGGCATGACATCCTGTTGAAGAAGTATTTTTAAGCTTTAGTTGTTTAAGTTATTTAATTATTTTGTCTTTCTTGCACTCATAGGCCTATGCTCTTATTTCTAAGGGAGTCAGAATAGTACACAGCTGTAAGAAATGCAAAGTCTGTAGATCTGAAGACTCAGGGAAGTGGATCCCTGAAAGATAACATCATAACAGTATTTGGTATGAGTACCTTTACTTGTCTGGAGCCTCTTAAAGTATGTACTTTGATGGTTACACAGTTGAAGGATTATTTTCTAAGCCTGGTTATGGTAGTGGACGCAATATACGGGATCGACAATACTTTTTTGTGAATGGATAGCCAGTAGATATGCCAAAAGTTGGCAAGCTTGTCAATGAGTTGTACAGAGGTGCAAACTCTCGACTATATCCCATTGCAATCATGGACTACACGATCCCACCCAGAGCATTTGATGTCAACGTAACTCCTGATAAAAGAAAAATATTTCTGTCCGATGAAGGCTCCATATTGCATTCTTTGAGAGAAGCTTTAGAGAAGATATACTCATCAAATCATGCTAGTTATGCTGTTAATAGTTTCCAAGAGGTTTTTGAAGAAAAACATACATCCACTCATTCCCAACTCGAGGCCTTTCAGTTTCAATCCAAGCAATTATTGTCAGATAGCGATGATACTCAGGAAGGTGATTGCATTGGGGAGCTACATAAAGATGGTCACTATCTCAAAAAACCTCTAAAGGAATTAAAAGATACTTCTGTCATGGGCATGTCAACGGAGAAAGACTTCAGTCTTCGATTCCATGGAAAGAAGAAAGACAATCGCAGTTCCAGAAGTCCCTGGAAGGAAGTCAGAGGTCTATTTACTGCTGATGGACAAACACTCACGCCAGGATCAAAAGATAAAAGCTGTATCGATAATGCACATTATGTGGATCGTGCAACCATTGTCCAGTCATCACTGACCAAATTTGTTACAGTAAATAAGAGAAAGCACGAGAGTATGAGTACTGCATTATCTGAGGTACCTCTCCTGAGAAATAGATTGACTGTATGTCCTTCAGGAGAAGACAGTTATTTGAAGGATACGACGTCCTTAAGATCTCCAGATAATCCAGTTAAGGCTGATAAGTGTGATTAAGTAACCAGTGATAAGTCTGGATCTTCCAAGTTCAAAAGAATAGATAGATTTCTTCATCAAGTGAAGCAGTCAAGAACGGACACAGTCCTTGATCAAACAAATAATTTTAGGAAAAGGCTTTGATTGCTGCTGCCAGTGAGCTGGAGAGACTTTTCAAGAAAGAAGATTTTACTAAAATGAAGGTCCAAACTCGTCCATTAGTATTCAAAAGCAAACCTGTATTGTCATTTTAATCTGCCAATAAGTTTGTTTCCTGTTCTGGCTGGAAGGTAAGATTGTTTTAGGATCTCCATGGAGCATTCTTTTCTTTCATCCACACCCCTACCTTATTTTACCCCACATCTAACAAAAAAAATTGCAGTTTTCTGATTTTTGTTTGCATCTGAATGTTTCAGTTAAATATTCCGTAGTTGGTTTGATTGAGGATATTGTGGCACTGGGGTGTTCTCACACTGCATTGTTTTTTCCAGTGAATAGCACTTAGAAACGCCCCAATTGACATTCTTAGCATTCCTTGGTCCCAAATTGAATATGTCCACCTCTTTCTTCTGTGTCGTAAATAATATCATCTGCTTCTCTAAAGGTGTCAGTTCAAATCTTTTTCTTTTTTTCTTTGTTCGGATGAGGTACAGTTTAGTTGTACCTTATAAACCCACTTCACTCCGTAATGCAACTCTGAAGTGCAGTCTGAACATGTTCCCTCATTTAACGCTAGATAATACTCATTTTCAATTTCAGCTATTCTTTGTAGAATCAATCCAATCCAAGACATGACAGGAGTCACTATTTGCATTTTGGAATTTGTCTGATCTCTTTTTCCTCTCTTTACACCATGAAACCTTCAGTGTTCTGACTTAAAATATTGTAACAGATTTGCTAGTCCATAATAAGTGATTTTTATCGTCCTCTCTTGGATATGCTGATATAAACCTACTCTTTTGAACTTCTTAGTATTTACGGAGCTGTTTTTGTGCTATATATCTGTAAAATGTGAGTTTTATTGCATGCTATTTGGTTGTCATTCTTCCAACACTAAATGCGATCAAGCACTAGTTTATTTACATGCAATTGGCAATCATTCCATGTCCATGTTTACTTTTGTCATTAGTAGTTTAAGCAGAAATGCAGAGTTTTAGTATCAGCGTTTGAAAATTCTCAACTTCAAAATTTGGTTATGCAGGTGATTGGGCAATTCAATCTTGGATTCATTATAGGCAGGTTGTATGTGGACCTTTTTATTGTTGATCAGGTATTATTCCGTTGCTTTTGTATATGACCTCTCTGCAGTAAAAGTAAATTAGTCTATCATTTGAGTTTGGTTTTTGAATGTTGCTTATGTGATTTGAATTGGATGATCTCTCTCTCTCTCTCTCTCTCTCTCTCTCTCTCTCTCTCTCTCTCTCTAAATTAGTCTATCAGTCAACTATCTTGAATCAGCAACATTTGATTCAGTGATGCTGTGTGTTTTGTGTAAGATTGTTTTTAAGTTCATAATGGATCAAGATAGATGCAATCCCTCCAACACAAAAGTAGCTGGAAAATGATGTGTTTTTATTAAGCTAAATCTATACTGATGTTACTTTACTCGACCAAAAGAATAAAGGGATTACCTTCTCTTTTTCCTTCTCAATAAGTCATTTTGTATGATAAAAAGAGCGGCATATTAAAAGCAGGGACTGGGAGAAGACTTTATTTTTGTCCCTTGTGTTTTGTTTCTTTAATTGCTTCGAATGGGATTTGGGCTACTTTTACTCGAAGCGACTAAACAAGTTTACATGCCAAGTCATATGTTGATGCTTCAATCTTAAAGTAGTAACTTGTTATCTGGTTTGAGTTGGTTCCGGATTTGGTGAATGATTTTGTGATTATCTCTGCTTTTATCTTTCACCCATAATGTGGGAAGTCATTAGATGTTGAAACTCGGAACAACTAGTTAAGGCTGTAAATGGGGCGGTTCCGAACCGGAACCGGACCGGAACCGCGGCCCTGGCGGTTTTGCCGGTTCCGGCGGTTCCCGGGAACCGTGGCGGGGCTGTTCTACCCGTTGGAACCGCCAGAACCGGAACCGGACCGGTTCTGGCGGTTCCAAACGGTTCCGGCGGTTCTGTAACGGTAATTTTTCAAAAAAAATTTTTTTTTTTTAAAAAAAATAATTTCCAAACGGCTCTTTTTCAAAAGTAGCCGTTTGGAAGTTTAAAAAATAGCCATTTGGCCCCCAAACTTTAATTTAACCCCAAACTTTATATAATTACACTATTTCCCATTTCTCAACTATAAATACCCCTTCATTCTTTCATTTTTATCCAATTCATCAATATCTCTCAATCTCTCTCAAGCTCTCTTTCAATCTTTCTAATGCAAGTGCTTAATTTATTGTTGCAAATTCGTGAAACATTGTGAAGTTGTTGAATTGAAGTTTTCAAGTTCAATTTCAACGATTTTCAATTTTCAAGAAGTTGTTCGTCAATCCGGTAAACTCGTTTCAACTCTTACGTGCTAAGAATATTTTTGTGTGTTGTTAGTTTGCTTAATTATAATTATTATGGCATTCTCGTTGAAAAAAATGTTCGGTAATGGAAAAGCTAAAACTGGTGAAAGTAGTGGCCAAAATACTACCCCTCCCCCGGCTCCCCGACCTAGAAAAGATAAGCAAGTTCAAAGTAGTAGCCAACCTAGAAATCCTAATGAACCCTTCGGAATCCTTGAAAGTGATCACCCGTGTTTTCAATTTAGCGATATTGATTTTCTGCATGATGTAGCAGTTGGTGATAGAATAGACGATGATATTATGAATGCTCTTTATCCTAATGCACCTATCTTAGAGGGAAATGAGGATGATGATGATGATGATGATGAAACCCAAGCTCCAGTAGATTTAGGTGATACACCTACTAGTCCTGCTCATAACTTAGGTGATGAACCGACACACCCACCTGTACAAACTCCCACTTTTAGTAGACAACCTCCTAAACGTACAGAAACATCATTAGTTTGGCAATCTTTTATTCAACTAAGAGAACAAGATAAGGCAAAGTGTAAATCTATTGGGAAATTACTTGTTCATAGGTATACTGGAGATCGTAGCGGCACGGGTTGTTTAGTTAAGCATATAAGATTACACCCTAGCGATAAGGCTAGATATTTGCAATTGAAAGCGCAACAAGAGGGGAGGACAAGTGCTGATTCCACAGTTAACCCAAGTACTGGTTCAAATCTAGTTCAACCAGGAATAAACACAGTCACCGGAGGTATATTATATTACGATCCAAATAAGGATCGTGAAGAATTAGCTAAAATGATTACTGTTATGTGTTGGCCTTATTCTTTTGCTTCTAATCCTGCATGGATTCATTATATTAGAAGAGTATTTAATCCTACGTATAAAGGTTGGCCTAGCGCCACAGTTAAGGCCGATATTTATAAATACAAGCATGAATATGAACAATACTTGAGCTATTTATTTACCCATATAACTAATCGTATGTCTACTACAACTGATATTGGTAGAAGTAATAATGATTGTGATTATCTAACTGTAACCAGTCATTGGATAGACGAAGACTGGACAATGCAAAAACGCATTATTGCATATAGGATAATTAATTCACGGCACACGGGTAGGTTTATTGCTAACACTGTTTCAGATGTATGTAGATATTTTTGTTTTAGTGATAAAATAATGTCAATTTCTATGGATAACGCTTCTAGCAACACTAGTGCAATAGGTATGCTAACTAGAACACTTAATCCTGCTTTTACTAATACTTTCCATGTTAGATGTATATGTCATATTTATCATTTAATTGTTGGTGATGGTATGAGAATATTAAACTTAGAAATTGAAAAGGTTAAAATGGCTCTTAATTGGCTATTTTATTCAAACCGTAGAAGTAGACTTAGAGAATATTTTAAAAAGTGTGACGAATATGGCCTTAGAGAAAGAAAGGTTCCTAAACCTTGCCCGACTAGGTGGAATTACATGTACGAAAGTTTAGTAGTAGCATACGAATATAGAAACCCAATTAACGCTACGTATAATTCTCGGGATTGTGGTGAGGACGATAATGACATGCTAACTACACTAGATTGGACTAACGTTAAAATTCTTTTAGATTTTTTATAACATTTTCATGTGGCTACAAATGCTTTATCTGGCCAATATTATCCAACTATTTCTAACTGTTTAGTTTATATTGCCGCACTTGCTAATTTGTTTGTTGATTTTAGCGAGGGAGGGGACATTTATGAAATTGCAATAACTGAAATGAAAAAGGAGTTTAAAAAATATTTTTTTCCAATCCCTCCTATATATGGTGTGTCTGCTATGTTAAATCCAACTATGAAATTAGGAGGTCCTAACTTTTGGTATTCTACTATTTATCAATCTTTAGATCTTTCAGAAGTAGAAATTACTACACTAGCTGATGCGAAAACATCAATTAAAGTTAATGCTCAAACTATTTATAATGCTTATAAGCAGGCGTTAGAGCTTGCTAGGCCTAATATTCCAACCCCTACTTCGTCTACATCACAGTCGTTTAAAAGAGCTGCTGGCTTAACAGCTCTTAAATCGTGGACGGAGTTCAGGGGTACTCAAGGGGATAATTTAGATGAAATTTCCCATCTAAATGAGCTTCAAGTTTATTTGTCGCAGGGACTAGAGAATGATAATCCAGACGGCTCTTTCGACCTTTTGGATTGGTGGAAGACAAGGGAAAAGCATTTTCCCGTTCTTGCAAAGATGGCTCGGGATATTCTGTCGATTCAAGCGTCAACTGTTGCATCGGAGAGCGCTTTTAGTCAAGCAAGACTACGAATAGGTGATCACAGAGCGTCGATGCGGGACAGCTTGGAAAAATCAGTGCTTTTTCGAGATTGGATCCGCGCAGAAAGAAGGAACTTTGGCCTAGCTGAATCACAACCAGAAATAGATGAGTGCTATGAAGAAATGATAGCAGAACTTGCTCAGGAAGCAACTTCACCCGGAAGTGGTGATGAACAAGCTTCATTTCCACCACCGCCAACACAACCACCTCCAAACCTTGAAGGTTTTATGAGATTTGTTAGAAATAATGCATAAATTATGATGTAACTTGTACATTGGCACGTCTTCTTTTAGTTTTTTTTTCCTTTTAATGGTGGTATTAGTACCATGTTGTGCTCATTCCATTGGGGGAAGGAAGACTAAGAAAGATATGCAATTTTGGTCAATAAATATGCTCTTTATCATATCCTTGAATATCTTTTGTCTCAATATTTCTTTGTCTTTACTTCTATATCAATCCTTGAATATTTATATAACATACAATATATAACATACAACACAATATACTAATGACAACATTCTTTTATCAATATATACTACTTATATACAATTTATACTAATTACTAACTACAACACAATATACACTACTTATATACAATATATACTACTTATCCTATGAGCCGGGGGTCGATTGGAAACAGCCTCTCTGCCCTTTCGGGTAGGGGTAAGGCTTGTCTACATATTACCCTCCCCAGACCCCACCTGGTGGGAGTATACTGGGTAGTTATTGTTGTTGTTATACTACTTAAATACAATATATACTACTTATATACAAAATATACACTACTTATACACAATATATACTATACTAATAACATAGTACACCATATAAAATATATTCTACAATATACTAATAACTACTATACAAGATATTGATTTTAAAAAAAAAAATTCAGAACCGCCGGAAGCGCCAGAACCGGAACCGGATGGTAGCGTTTCCGGGTCTGGAACCGCTAGAACCGGAGCCGCAGACCCAAATAGACCCAGAACCGGAACCGGATACAGCCTTACAACTAGTGGTTAATCAAAATATTCTCTTTTTGGTGTCATGGCTAGATAATCTGAAAAGTAAGATTAGTAGGCCCGTATGGTTGATGTATGTCATAAGTTGGCTCATGGAGATGCTAGGTCAATGTTATAATCCTCGTAATTCATCTTTTCCATATTTCATGCTTGTTAGAATATGTAAATAGTAGTAAAATAACCCTAATCCAATATGTATTAGGAGTAGGATAGGTTATGTGTATATATAGGGCTCATTATATCATGTTTAACAAATATATCAACAACAACAACCCAGTATAATCCACATAGTGGGACGCAGACCTTACCCCTGCCCTTGGGTACAGAGGCTGTTTCCAAATAGACTCCCGGCATCCTTCCCTCCAAGAACTTCCCACCTTGCTCTTGGGGAGACTCGAACTCACAACCTCTCGGTTGGAAGTGGGGGTTGCTTACCATCAGAGCAACCCCTCTTGTCATAAATATATCAATATATCATATTTTTCTCCCGTTCTTTCTCTCATGGTATAAGAGCCTTAGTGGTGAGATACATCCTGGAACCAAAATACAAAGCAGAAGTCAGCCGTGCCTTGATTTTCCGGCGACTTTTTCAAAGCTTTTTACGTTATCTCTCTCCCCGTCAGTGTTGTGCAAAATCCAACACTACCACAAGATCCGTCATAGTCCGGCGACTAAACCTCACTGAACAGCTCTGGCAGAGACATCCACATGCGCTTTCACGCGCCTCCAGATCTTCTGACGCCGGCGGCGCATCAGGCCCACGCGCTGGCGCGTGAACTACTTTCCGGAAGTTTTCTGGAAAAATTTTCTTGAGATAGCCTGTTCGCCTGAGATTTCCAAGCCTAACCATATTTTTACTTTTCAATTCCGACCACTTTGAATTTTTTCCGGCATCTACAGTGATTCTTTTCCGGCAACTACAGTAATTTTCCGGCAAAAAAAACAATATTTCCTTCATCTGTTTCAGCGAGTTTTCACCATGTATTTGGGAGTCGATGTTTTCGGGCGTAAAAACCCGGCTTCTGACAATTCCGGTGTTCTTGTACAACGGCACCACTGTACTCCACCTCCACTCCTCCGGCATCCTTTTGGTCCTGAAGTCGCATTAAACAACCTGGAGAGCCACTCCACTCCCGACCTACCCATGCATTTCCAGTACTCCACCGGGATCTCGTCAGGCCCGGTCGCTCGACCCCTACTCATCCTACGCAAAGCCCCCATGACCTCATCCTCTTTAATGCGCCTGCAGTACCCAAGGTCTCTGTGTCGCTCTGAATGCCCCAACTCCCCTAACTCTATGTTACGATCCCCCTCCTCATTAAGTAAGTCTCGAAAGTACGCTTGCCACCTCTGCTTGACTTGAGACTCCCCCATCAGAACTCTATCATCCTCGCCCTTGATGCACCTAACTTGCTCAAGATCACGCGCCTTCCTTTCCCTTGCTTTAGCTAACCTGAATAACTTCCTGTCCCCGCCTTTCTCCCCTAATTCCTCGTATATGCGACCAAACGCCGCGTTTTTGGCTTCCGTAACCGCTAGCTTTGCTTCTTTCCTTGCCACCTTGTAGATCTCCCTGTTCGCTCTCCGTTCTTCCTCGCTTGTGCTCCCTGCCAACTTAGCAAACGCCGCCTTCTTCACCTCCACTTTTCCTTTGACTACATCATTCCACCACCAGTCACCCTGATGTCTGCCTGAATAGCCCTTGGCTACCCCAAGCACATCCCGTGCTACCTCCCTAACCATGTTCGCCGTCTTTGACCACATAGCGTCCGCTTCCCCAGAACTTCTCCAAGCTCCGCCCTCAGCTAACCTCCTCTCCAACTCCTGTGCTTTCTCCTTAGTCAAAGCACCCCATCTAATCCGCGATTGTCCCCGAGCACCCCTCCTCTTCCTCTTCACTCAGAGACCGACATCCATCACTAAGAGTCTATGAAGAGTCAAAAGGGACTCTCCCGGAATAACTTTGCAGTCCTTGCACATACCCCTATCGCTCCTTCTGAGGAGGAGGTAATCAATCTGAGTCTTCGCCGCCGAACTCTTGAGGGTGACCAAATGCTCATCCCTCTTCTGAAATGTCGAGTTCGCAATCAGGAGCTCGGAAGCCCTGGCGAAATCAAGCAGTGACGTGCCTCCTCCGTTCCTAATCCCAAAGCCGTAGCCACCGTGCACCTCACCATAACCACCAGCATCAGCCCCGATATGACCATTAAAGTCCCCTCCATAACTAACTTCTCAGATTGGGGAATGCTACTCACCAGATCATCCAAGTCCTCCCAAAAGCGTCTTTTAACCTCCTCGTCTAAGCCCGCTTGTGGCGCGTAAGCGCTGATGATGTTGAGGACGCAACCCTCAATAACCAACTTAATAGACATTAACCTATCATTCACTCGCCTAACCTCGACCACGGACTCCCTTAGATCACTATCTACCAAGATACCAACTCCATTCTTACCCCTCACGACCCCGGAATACCACAGCTTAAACCCGTCTGCATTCCTCGCCTTCGACCCTTTCCACCTAGTCTCCTGAACACAGGCTATGTTAACCCTCCTCTTCTGAAGAACCTTCGCCAACTCAATGGACTTACCCGTCAGAGTGCCTATGTTCCACGACCCAATCCTTAATCTATGAGCGTATGTTACCCTCTTCCCACCCTTACCTCCCGCCCTACCCGCTGGACCACTCCCTGCCCCCCTACACGCCCCCGCAACCGCCCACACCCCCCGAGGACATGACCTTACACTATCATCCCCCACCGCGGCCACTATCCCTCCAACCGACTATGGAGAATAGTGATGCACCGACGTACTATAGCGGGATACGCAAAAAGATGCAAACTAGATAGCAATAGAGTAAACCTCACACAAAATGCTAGCTAGAATACGTAAAAGGTGTACAGAGTAAACAAGAGAGCGGGAGGTGCCAACTCCCGGTGGAAAAACCTGAAAGTAGGCTTTGATGTGCCCGAGGTCAACTGCTACCAACTCTTGCACGTCCCGGGTAGTTCTGTTGCGTCCTGCCGAAAATCTGAACGGGAGTCGCCAGAAATACTGTAGCTTGCCGGAAATCCTCGCCGGAAAAATAAGGCACCTGGAGGTTGTCTTGATGTACTCGCCTGTATTACAGTATTGCTTCCACCTAGCTCGTTCGCGTCCAACTGTCCAACTGTAACACCGGTCCTGCTGCGTCATGACGGAAAGTTGTTCGAGAGTTGCCAGAAATTATGGGGCTTGCCAGAACTCTATACCCGCTTGAAAATAGCTTGACCTCACCAGAAAAGAATCTGCACCTCTGGCTTGAAGACAGATCTGGTGTTTGTGTCACCACGGTGCCACAATCTGGCCTGAAACCTGACTGTGGTTGTTCCCACTCGCCGGTGACTGATTCGAGTCTTGCCGGAGTACGAAGGGGGGTAAGACAGGACCGGAAAGGGGGAGAGGAGAAGCGGGGTGAGAGAGAGATGGGCGGGGAGAGAGAGAGATAGGAGGGGTGCTGGATGATGGGGAGGAGAGGGGGGGGGAGTGGACTTACCTGGGCGGCGGGTGGTTGCCGGCGACTGAAGTAGTCGCTGTTGCAAAGTTTTGTTACCGTTGGCGTTTAGAGCTTTTGGGGAGAGAGAGAGAGAGAGTCAGTCAAAGTTGTTTTCAAAACTAATGTCAGACTCCTCTGGTAATAAATCCCTTTTGTCAAATATTGCGTATTCACAGTCTCTTCCCAACGTTACTTTAGCCAATGGGTCTCAAACTAATGCAAAAGGAGTTGGACAAGCGAATCCCCTACCCTCTATCTCTCTAGATTTTGTTCTTTATGTCCCCGGCTGTCCTTTTAATCTTGCATCTGTTAGTCGTTTAACTCATGCCCTCCATTGTGGTATATATTTTATTGATGATTCTTTTATTATGCAGGACCGTAGTACGGGACATACGATTGGAACAGGGCTTGAATCAGAAGGACTCTACTGCCTTAATTCACTAAAATCCTCCAAGGTCTGTCTAGTTGCAGATCCTCCAGACCTACTTCACAGTCGTTTAGGACATCCTAGCTTGTCCAAGCTTCAGAATATGGTGCCTAGTTTGTCTAGTTTATCCACATTAGAGTGTGAGTCATGTCAGCTCGGGAAACATACCCGTGACTCCTTTCCTCGTAGTATTGAGAGTCGTGCAGAGTCTGTTTTTTCTTTAGTTCATTCGCATATATGGGATCCTAGTAGAGTCAGTTCAACCTTGGGATTTCGTTATTTTGTTAGTTTTATTGATGATCATTCAAGATGTACTTGGATTTTCTTAATGAAAGATCGTTTTGAGTTGTTTTCTATATTCTAGAATTTTTGTGCTGAAATTAAAAATCAATTTGGTGTTTCTATTCGCACTTTTCGCAGTGATAATGTCTTAGAAAATTTATCCTCTCAATTTCAGCAGTTTATGACTTCTCAAGGAATTATTCATCAGACCTCTTGTCCTTATACCCCTCAGCAAAATGGGGTTGCAAAGAGAAACAATAGGCACATTATTGAGACTGTTCGCACACTTCTCATTGAATCTCATGTTCCGCTGCGTTTTTGGGGCGATGCAGTTCCCACATCTTGTTATTTGGTTAATCGGATGCCTTCATCTCCCATCCAGAATCAGATTCCGTATGAGGTATTGTTTCCCCAGTCACCCTTATACTCTGTTTCCCCTCGTGTTTTTGGGAGCACTTGTTTCGTTCATAACTTAGCCCCTGGGAAAGATAAGTTAGCTCCTCGTGCTCTCAAGTGTGTCTTCCTTGGTTATTCTCGTGTTCTGAAGGGCTATCGTTGTTATTCACCCGATCTTCGTAGGTACCTTATGTCAGCTGATGTCACATTTTTTGAGTCTAAACCTTTCTTTACCTCTTCTGACCATTCTGACCATCTTGATATATGTGAGGTTTTACCTATACCGACCTTTAGGGAGTCTACTATAGCTCCTCCTTCACCTTCCGCCACAGAAGTCTTACCTGAGTCTACTATAGCTCCTCATTCGCCTTCCACTACAGAAGTCTTACCCATTCCAACCGTTGGAGAGTCTAGTGTGGCTCCTCCTAGACTCCCTGCCACAGAAACTCCACTCTTGGCATATCATCGTCGTCCTCGCCCAGCATCCGGCCCAGCTGATTCACGTTGTGCACCTGAGCCTGCTCCTACTGCGGACTTGTCTCTTCCGATTGCTCTTCGGAAAGGTATACGGACCACCCTTAATCCTAATCCCCATAATATCGGTTTAAGTTATCATCGTTGTCATTACCCTATTATGTTTTTCTATCTTCTTTGTCCTCTGTTTCCCTCCCTAAGTCTACAGGTGAAGCATTGTCTTATCCAGGGTGGCGACAGGCTATGACTGACGAGATGTCTGCTTTACATAGGAGTGATACTAGGGAGCTCGTCCGTCTTCCTTCAGGTAAATCTATGGTTGGTTGTCGTTGGGGGTATGCAGTCAAGTTTGGTCCAGATGGTAAGGCTGATCGTCTTAAGGCTCGTCTTGTTGCCAAGGGATATACTCAGATATTTGGGCTTGATTACAGTGATACCTTCTCTCCCGTGGCTAAGATAGCATCAATCCGCCTTTTTCTATCCATAGCTGTTGTTCGCCATTGGCCCCTCTATCAGCTGGACATTAAAAATGCATTTTTACACGGTGACCTTGAGGATGAAGTTTATATGGAGCAACCACCTGGGTTTGTTGCTCAGGGGGAGTCTCTTGGCCTTGTATGCTGCTTGCGCCGGTCACTTTATGTTCTAAAGCAGTCTCCTCGAGCCTGGTTTGGTAAGTTTAGCACTGTTATCCAGGACTTTGGCATGAGTCGGAGTGAAGCTAATCACTCTATATTCTATCGGTATTCTAATTTGAGTCTCTATATTTATATGGTGGTCTATGTTGACGACATTGTTATTACCGGCAATGACCAGGATGGTATTACTAAACTGAAGCAACATCTCTTTCAACACTTTCAAAATAAGGATCTGGGCACACTAAAGTATTTTCTGGGTATTGAGGTCGCTCAGTCTAGCTCAGGTATTGTGATCTCACAACGGAAATATGCCTTAGATATTCTTGAGGAGACAGGAATGACAGATTGTAGACCTGTTGACACTCCGATGAATTCGAATTCTAAACTTCTGCCAGGACAGGGGGAGCCTCTTAACGATCCTGCAAGATATAGGCGGTTAGTTGGTAAATTAAATTATCTTACAGTGACAAAACCTGACATTTCCTTTCCTGTGAGTGTTGTGAGCCATTTTATGGGTTCTCCGTGTGATAGTCATTGGGATGCAGTTGTTCGCATTCTTCGGTATATAAAATCAACTCCAGGTAAAGGTTTATTGTTTGAGGATCGAGGCCATGAGCAGATCGTTGGATACTCCAATGCTGATTGGGCAGGATCGCCTTCTGACAGACATTCTACTTTGGATATTGTGTCTTACTAGGAGGAAATTTGGTATCTTGGAAAAGCAAGAAACAGAATATGGTTGCTCGGTCTAGTGCAGAAGCAGAATATCGAGCAATGGCTATGGCGACATGTGAGCTAGTTTGGATCAAACGGTTGCTCAAAGAGCTGAAATTTGGTGATATTAGTCAGATGGGACTTGTGTGTGATAATCAAGCTGCTCTTCATATTGCGTCAAATACAGTGTTCCACGAGAGAACTAAACACATTGAGATTGACTGTCACTTTGTCAGAGAAAAGATACTCTCGGGAGATATTGCTACAAAGTTTGTAAAGTCAAATGATCAGCTTGCAGACATTTTCACCAAGTCCCTCACTGGTACTCGTAATAACTACATATGTAACAAGTTCGGTACATATGATTTATATGCACCAGCTTGAGGGCGAGTGCTAGAATATGTAAATAACAACAACAACAACAACTACCCAGTATACTCCCACCAGGTGGGGTCTGGGGAGGGTAATATGTAGGCAGTCTTACCCCTACCCAAAAGGGCAGAGAGGCTGCTTCCATGCGACCCTCGGCGCATAGGACAGAATGAAAAGCTGCATTGGAAAACAAAGACAAAATTAGTAATCAAGGCAAGACAAAACAAAATAACAAAACAAAGCATAAGTAATCCTGCAGAAATAACGTAAATGGTTATGTAAACATAAGGAACATAAATACCGTCGCAACCAAGAGGGGACCTAGGCTAAAACACTAGACATCGATGGGTAACCTTACTATCCCACACCCAACCCCGGGTGAGGCGAACGAAGGACTCTAAGAGCCCCTATCCTGCAACCCTGATTCTAGACCTCCAGACTCCCCTATCGAGGGTCATGTCCTCGGTAACCTGCATTTTAGTCATGTCCTGCCTAATCACCTCTCCCCAATGCTTCTTAGGCCTCCCTCTACCCCGCCAACCACCAGCAATCTCCAGCCGCTCGCAGCTCCTCACCGGGGCATCGGGACCCCTCCTCCGTACATGCCCGAACCACCTCAGCCTCGCTTCCCGCATCTTCTCGTCCACTGGGGCCACCTCTACCTTCTGTCGAATAACTTCATTCCTAATCTTATCCAGCCTGGTGTGCCCACACATCCACCTAAGCATCCTCATCTCAGCAACCTTCATTCTCTGGACATGGGAGTTCTTCACGGGCCAGCACTCTGCCCCGTACAACATCGCAGGTCTAACCACGGCTCTGTAGAATTTCCCTTTGAGTTTGTGTGGGATTTTCTTGTCACACAGGACCCCAGAAGCAAGCCTCCACTTCGACCACCCTGCTCCTATCCGATGGGTGACGTCCCCGTCAATCTCTCCGTCCCCCTGAATCACAGACCCAAGATATCGGACACTGTCCCTCTTGGCGATGGCCTGAGAACCAAGCATCACATCCCTGCCCACCCCACTCGGCTCGTCACTGAACTTGCACTCCAGATATTCTGTCTTAGATCTGCTTATCTTGAAACCTTTAGACTCGAGGGTCTGTCTCCATACCTCTAACTTCTCACTAACACCGGCCCTCGTCTCGTCTATCAATATTATATCATCAGCAAAAGAGCATACACCAGGGCACATCCCCCTGGATATGACGGGTTAGAGCATCTATCACTAAGGCGAACAACATGGGACTCAGCGCCGATCCTTGATGGAGCCCCATTACCGCAGGAAAATGGTCTGAATCGCCACCCACCGTCCTCACCCTAGTCTTAGCCCCATCGTACATGTCCTTGATAACTCTGATATAGGCTTCTGGCACACTCTTCGCCTCCAAGCACCTCCATAGCACCTCCCTCGGAACCTTGTCATACGCCTTCTCCAAGTCGATAAGCACCATATGCAGGTCCTTCTTCTTATCCCTGAATTGTTCCGCCAGCCGCCTGACTAGGTGAATAGCCTCAGTGGTGGAGCGGCCCGGCATGAAACCGAACTGGTTCCCCGATATATTCGTCGCCCCCCTCATTCGCGCCTCAATCACCCTCTCCCAAACCTTCATCGTGTGGCTCATTAGTTTAATACCCCTATAGTTGTTGCAGCACTGGATGTCCCCCTTGTTCTTGTACAAGGGCACCACTGTACTCCACCGCCACTCATCCGGCATCCTCTTAGTCTTGAATATCACGTTGAATAGCCTAGAGAGCCACTCCCCTCCAGGTTTACCCATGCACTTCCAAAACTCCACCGGGATCTCGTCAGGCCCGGTTGCTCGACCCCTACTCATCCTGCGCAACGCCCCTAAGACCTCCTCCACCCTAATGCGCCTGCAGTACCCAAGGTCTCTATGACGCTCTGAATGCCCCAGCTCCCCTAGCTCTATGCTCCGATCCCCCTCCTCGTTAAGAAGGTCCCGAAAGTACGCCTGCCACCTCTGTTTGACTTGCGATTCCCCCATCAGAACTCTACCATCCTCGTCCTTGATACACCTGACCTGGTCTAGGTCACGGGCTTTCCTTTCCCTTGCTTTAGCCAGCCGAAATAGCTTCTTTTCCCCACCTTTCTCCCTAGTTCCTCATACATGCGACCGAACGCCGCGTTTTTAGCTTCCGTGACTGCCATCTTAGCTTCTCTTCTCGCCTCCCTGTAGGACAACCTGTTCACTCTCCGCTCCTCCTCGCTTGTGCTCCCTGCCAACCTTGCGAACGCCGCCTTCTTCGCCTCCACTTTTCCTTTGACTACATCGTTCCACCACCAATCACCCTGATGCCTACCTGAATATCCCTTAGAAACCCCGAGCACGTCCCGTGCTACCCCCCTAACCAAGTTAGCTGTCGCTGACCACATAGCGTCCGCTTCCCCATAACTTCTCCAAGCTCCGCCCTCCTCTAACCTCCTTTCCATCTCCTGAGCTTTCTCCTTGGACAAAGCTCCCCATCTAATCCTCGGTTGACCCCGGGCGCCCCTCCTCTTCTTCTTCACCTAGAGATCAACATCCATCACTAGGAGCCTATGAAGAGTTGAAAGAGACTCTCCCGGGATAACTTTGCAATCCTTGCACAGACCCCTGTCGCTCCTTCTGATGAGGATGTAATCAATTTGAGTCCTCGCCGCCGCACTCTTGAAGGTGACCAAATGCTCCTCCCTCTTCCGGAATGATGAGTTCGCAATCAGGAGCTCGGAATCCCTGGCGAAATCAAGCAGCGAAGTGCCTCCTCCGTTCCTGGCCCCAAAGCCAAAGCCCCCGTGCACCTCATCGTAGCCACCAGCCTCGGCCCCAATATGACCATTAAAGTCCCCTCCTATAACTAACTTCTCCGACTGGGGAATACTCCTCACCAGATCGTCCAAGTCCTCCCAGAAGCGCCTTTTAACCTCCTCGTCTAAGCCTGCGTGCGGCGCGTAAGCACTGACCACATTGAGGACCCCACCCCCAATAACCAGCTTAATAGCCATTAACCTATCGTTCACTCGCCTCACCTCGACCACGGACTCCCTTAGGTCCCTATCAACCAAGATGCCTACTCCATTCTTACCCCTCTCGAGCCCAGAGTACCACAGCTTAAACCCATCAGCGTCCCGCGCCCTAGTCCCTTTCCACCTAGTCTCCTGGACGCACGCTATGTTAACCCTTCTTTGTTGGAGAACCTTCGCTAACTCGATGGACTTACCCGTCAGAGTACCTATGTTCCAGGACCCAATCCTTAATCTACGGGCGACCGCCGCCCTCTTCCCACCCTTACCTCCTGCCCTGCCCGAAATGCCACCCCCTGCACCCCTACACACCCCCGCAACCACCACCCCCTCCTGAGGACATGACCTTACGCTATCATTACTCGTTGCGGCCACTATCCAGTGACACAGACGCACTAAGGCTGTTAGAATATGTAAATAGTAGTAAAATAACCCTAATCCAATATGTATTAAGAGTAGGATAGGTTATGTGCATATATATGGCTCATTGTATCATGTTTAACAAATATATTAATATATCATATTTTTCTCCCGTGCTTTCTCTCAATGCTAAAGATGATAAATTAGCATTTATGTTGCCCTCTCAAAATTGAGTTCATATCCCTCAACTGCATTTACATTCTCCGGCTTGAAAATTTTGGACATTTCTCACAAATATGCCCCCCTCCCCAAAGAAGGGAGTCCCAAGACTCTGTCGTTTTATGAAGATATGGCTCTTGGAACTAACTCCAACCCAAAAGCTAACTCATGAGGGGATGATTGCCGAAGACCACAACCCATTCCCTCAACCATTGTGAGACAACACTCCCCCACATGCTCAGAACTCGAGTGCAAGGTAAATTGGGTCCCACAAAACAACAGGGACCGCTGGGTCTAGCTCTGTTACCTTGTGACCCTTGGGCTAACTCACGAGGGAAGGATTGCCCAAGTCCATATAAGGAGATCACAACCCCTTCCCTCAACCAATGTCGGACGTTGTACTGGTGCAAGTTCTCGAATTGACATGCTACTCCATTTGACATGTTGATCTATTGAGAGTCATGCAATCTGTTCGGAATATTGCAAGGTGAAATTACATGTTTGTAAGTTACCTATGCATGATGACTAGTTGCTCTGATTGCTGAACCTTTATCGTTCTCCCATATCATCTGTTTTGTCCTGGCAGCAGGGATGGGTTATGGGTTGTAATTAATATCAGTTATCTTTGAAGGTGTGATGCTATATTCTATAGTAGAATTGTTGTGGATTGGAGCTGCTGTAAGTTGTAATATCTTTTCTGCATTCCTCGAGAACTTTTTATTCCTGGCTCTAAATGCAATTCTTTCTTTCTTGAATCTAGGCCCTTGAAGATGGAGTTATCGCCTGAAGAAGAAATATTTATTTCCATCCACAATGATACTTTCAGGTGATTGAGAATCCTTATTGCTCTTGTTTATGGTGAAATCTTATTGGCATTTCTTTTCATCATTTGGTTGTTCTGTCAAAAAGATCTGCAGTATGGTTATGTTCAACTTCTGAGGTTAAGATGACATGATTTCAACCTTTGCATGCTATCCTTAACTTTATCAACCTGAGTCAGTTGTCAGGGATAAGGACAGAAGGAATTTGCACTTCATTTGGATCTTCTTCCCCCCCCCCCCCCCCCCTTTGGAGTATCATCATGTTTCTGAACAAGATGCGATCTACAGCCTTGCGAGGGAATATTGCTCTTTGGACCTCCAGGTACTGGCAAAACAATGCTTGCAAAAGCTGTTGCTACTGAGGCTGGTGCAAACATTATAAACATATCAATGTCAAGCATTACGTCAAAGGTATCACTGATATCTGCTTTCTGTTGTTTTATATCTGACTGGCCCTTCTTAAAATGGTTGACAACTTTTTCTTATCAGTGGTTCAGTGAAGGAGAGAAGTATGTCAAAGCAGTCTTCACGTTAGCTAGTAAAATAGCGCCTAGTGTTGTTTTTGTTGACGAGGTTGGTGACATTTTCTGCAGCTATTGTTGGGCTAAGCTTTTTTCCTATATAGATTACACTAGGTTTTCTTTTTTCACACCCTAAAAAGTTATGAAGTTTTCTTTATATCGTTCTTTGTTTATATTGTCCTTTTGCCTCCATTTCTTCTTGTCTACTAGGTGGATAGCATGTTAGGAAGATGAGAAAATCCAGGAGAGCATGAAGCTATGCGAAAGATGAAGAATGAATTCATGGTAAATTGGGATGGTTTGCGTACAAAAGATAAGGAACGAGTGCTTGTGCTTGCTGCAACAAATAGACCCTTCGACCTTGATGAAGCAGTTATTAGGAGGCTTCCGCGCAGGTAAAATTTGAATAAATTATTTCCTTATGAGCTGTGTAAGTGTAACTGATTGATCAATGATTAATTTTTAAATGATTTACGGCTACTGGTGCTCCAATGATTGATCAATACAGGTTCATGGTAAACATGCCAGATGCTCCAAACAGAAAGAAACTTTTAAGAGTGATATTGGCGAAGGAAGAATTAGCGCCAAATGTAGATGTAGAAGCTATTGCTAATATAACGGAAGGGTACTCAGGGAGTGATTTAAAGGTCTGGATCAAGATTACTTGCACTTCCTAATGCATTTATTTTTGCAATACCTCCTTCAAAATAACTGCATTATTTTTAAATCTACATTCGATATTGTAACTGCTGTCTGAAATTTCCAATCCCAGAATTTATGTGTGACAGCTGCACATTGCCCGATTAGAGAAATTTTGGAGAAAGAGAAGAAGGTCAGTTGCTTGAGTTCATTCAAGTTGTCCGTTATAATTCTGTGACCTTCCAACATTTGGTTGAATTAGTGACCTGGATCACAACATACAAAAGTGCTATTACTAATTTTGTTTGAATGTCTTTTTGTTCTAGCTTCACGATGTGTTTCCTTTGGCGATGTCTTAAACTAATTGGTCATCATCATCTCCTATGGAGTCTTTACACTTTAATCTGCTAAATTTTATTGACTTATTGTTCTTTATTTTTGGGGCGTGATTTCAGGAGAAAGCATCGGCAGTTGCAGAGAACAGGCCAACTCCGCCGTTGCGTAGTAGTGCAGACATCCGTCCACTTAACATGGATGATTTTAAGTATGCACGTGAACAGGTACACAATTGCACGTACTGTGGTTAATCTGATTTTTGTGCCATGCATTCTACTTTCTCTGCAGAGTATTTGGGGTTCAGGAGAAATGTTAGTAGGCTTTATTTACTGCCAAGAAAAGTTTTTAGTAGGCTTTATTTACTTCCAAGAAAAGTTTGGGACTTTCTCATGGATCTTTCTGATATCACACTGTTGCAGATTTTCTAATCAAATTCTCTTTTAAAAATAAACAACTAATCCGCCTTAGATACACTTTCAAGATCGAATTTCTAGTTTGTAGGTCATACCCAGGCACAAATCCACTTGCCAACTGATCTGAGTTTGAATTGGTGAACTAACGATCTACAATAAGGAGGCAGCTCCAGGAAGGTAGCTCTTTCATCCAGTTCCTTCAGTGGACTTGGGCTCCAAATCCACATCCACTTCACAACAAAGAAAGAGAATGCAGGGATCATTGAGGAAGGAATCGAACATCTCTCATAGCGTCAGATATTTATGTACTTAAGTGATTAGTTTTTTATTTATTTATTTGATGGTGCGAGATACAGATTTGGGATTTGAGAGCTGTTGTCATAAAATTATGGGGTAAATCATGTTGACTGGTTTGTTGAACTACTTCTCAGCAGCATGCAGAAGACATGAGAGATCAGCAACATTCAACTAACACAACAAATCACATTGACTGGTTGAATGTTGTCGGTCTCTCATGTCTTCTACATGCTACTATGAAGTAGTTCAAAAAGGAATTTTGTTCATGTGATTGCACAAGAGACCACCACAACATTTCAGGGTTTTGATCAGCTAGTCTATATATGTAACTTGAAAGATCAATAGCTCCTCAAACTGCTATAATCCTCTCTTAGCGAGTGGCTTTCTTTCGTCACTGTTGCATGGAGAAATGATTCTCTATTTATGCTAGTATTTCCTAGTCAGCCACTAGTATAGGTACTTGTACCTTCACTGGCTGGCCTTTGCTTTTAAGCCACCAAGCTTCAATCTGATGATCAAATATAGTCTCAAATTCCACTAGTCTTCTCTTCTAGTCTGGTATACACAGTGGGTTTTTTAATTTTACGGAGCCCAATTATATGTGGTGAGTGTCTCAGTCCATCAGCTAATTGCTTTGGCGCCTATACAAAAAAAACACCATCTCCGCGGTGGTGCATGACTGCTAATAATGTGGTAGGAGGATGTCCACTGGGTAAAGCCACTGTTGGGGGTCCGAGGAACTTGGGCTCTTAGTCTCGTGAGCTCAAATTCCAGTCTTTAGGCAGCTGATCTTGTTTGGTGCCTCATTTCAGTAAATTCTAGCGGGTCCACTTACATAAATCTATGTTCATCTCTTATCGTTGTTGTTATGCTTGCACACTTCAGTAGACCTTGTATCTGTAATGAAGAACTAAAGTTGAGTTCATGCTATCAGATGACCATCACAATTGGTGACAACATATATAGCAGCTAATTAGACAAGAGGGGTTGCTCTGATGGTAAGCAACCCCCACTTCCAACTGAGAGGTTGTGAGTTCGAGTCTCCCCAAGAGCAAGGTGGGAAGTTCTTGGAGGGAAGGATGTCGGGGGTCTATTTGGAAACAGCCTCTCTACCCTAGGGTAGAGGTAAGGTCTGCGTACATACTACCCTCCCCAGACCTCACTATGTGGGATTATACTGGGTTGTTGTTGTTGTTGTTGTTGTTGTTGTTGTATATATAGCAGCTAATTCATTTCAGATGGAATAGATAGCAGCTAAATTGATAACCTCAATCTAAATATCATGTCCTTCTTGAAATGTTGCTGCATAGGCGATGTAGATATCATATTCTTATTGCAAGCTTTTGTATTTGACCTACCTGGATGACCAACCAGGAATCTTTGATGGTTTTGTACCCATTTGTGCAAATGAAATTGTTTCTTGTTAGCGTGGGGAAAAATGTTTAAGTACTACTACTTTCTTGGGCCCTTGTGTGTTTTTCTTGCTTTATCATCACTGTGGAATATAGTTTGGTATAGTGTGTAAGTGTGTATGTATTTAGTTGATTCATGACTTGTTTATGTGTCAATGAATGCAGGTATGTGCTAGTGTATCCTCGGAATCTTCAAACATGAATGGGCTTCTCCAGTGGAATGACTTATATGGAGAAGGTGGATCAAGGATACTTCATGCAGAGGAAATATGTAACTATATGCCATTGGTTTATTTATCTTCGTGTTCTGCAACCTGAGATGGCAGTGGGACCTACATGGATTATCCATTTCAGGTTCCCCTCAGGCCCTTGTGTATCATATTAGTTCATAGGATTTTATCTTAGCAATTGCTAGTCTTAATGAGTCTCTCAAATCTTGTCTTATCCAATTTTCTCCTTTGCTAGTCTTAGACAAAGAGGGGTTGTTCTGATGGGAAGCAACCTTCACTTCCAATCAATAGGTTGTGAGTTCTAGTCTCCCCAAGAGCAAGGTGGAAAGTTCTTGGAAGGAAGGATGTCGGGGGTCTATTTGGAAACAGCCTTTCTACCTCAGGGTAGGGGTAAGGTCTGCGTATACATTACCCTCCCAGACCCCACTAAGTGGGATTATACTGGGTTGTTATTGTTGTTGTTGTAGGTCTCTTCTCTGTATATACGAGTTGACTAATTTAATAACCGTATTCTAATATTCTTTTTTTGTATTGAATATTGTATAGTTTGAATTCTTATGATGAAGGGGGCAAACTTGTTGGGGTTAACTGGAGGTGTAAATACAGACAATTTTATTGGCCTCCATATGTCTGTTCCGTTGAATGTTTTTATTCACTTTGGGTAATATTTTGGCTTTGTTGAGTACTTCCACCACCTCGATGACTGGCACTCTCTTAAGAGAGTGCCTGCAAATGCTTTCATCTGCGAATTGTGGTCACGTTTTGGCATAAGGTCATCAACATCCATGGACCAAAGCTAGTGCTAAAGTTAATTTGTGTTTGTATTGCTGGAACGACTATTTAGGAGCATGTGTGAAACTCTCTCCTATTAATTGTTAGGTGAGATTTTATTATGGTTCCCTCATTCATTCCCAGTTGGTCATTGTTTTTGGTCATTGTTTCTCCTCTAGTGGTTGCCATGACCATAAATTTCATAACTGATACTGACCTGTCAGAGTCAAACTGGCATTGTCTAGCTGGATTTGCGTGGTTTCATTTTGCTGTATCAGTATCAGGTAACTCTCTGCTTTGACCAATATATCTTAAGCTACGGTTATTTAATGCTGTTTTTATTATATTTTTTTGTTATATTTGTGTATCTTTGGCTGTTCCTTTCTTAATGTTACTGTTGACAATTGTAATTCTACTTAAATTTTCCAAGGTCATCAATGTAAGCAACTAGAGAGCGGGCAGTTAAGTTTAATATCTTGTTAGAAATTTGTGACCACTTCATTCAAAAGCTTTGGTTATTAGAGGGTGCAATTTAATTACTTAGTAATGTCTTCAGCACCAATCTGCTAATATCACGGGGGCTTATTGCCAGCCTCACCGACACCAGATTCGCCAGATTCAACTACCAGATACAAAATGTAGTTGAGTATTTATCCAGCAACGGTATTAAGGCAATCCCAGGCCAAAGGCACCAAGTGAAGGAACTACAAGGGATGCTATGGACATTAAAACCACCTGCTGAGATACACCTTGACAAGTACTACTACTTTCTTGGGCCCTTGTGTGTTTTTCTTGCTTTATCATCACTGTGGAGTATAGTTTGGCATAGTGTGTGTATGTGTTAGAATATGTAATAGTAGAACCCTAATCCAATGTGTATTAGGAGTAGCCTAATCCAATGTTTATTAGGAGTAGGATAGGTTATGTGTATACATATAGGGCTCATTGTATCATGTTTAATATCAGTTATATTCTTCTCCCGTGCTTTCTCACATGGTATCAGAGCTTTGGTGAGATAATTATCGTTGTGCGCCATTCCAATGATATCCGGGAAGAAATAACTCAGTCACCGTGCAATTTTCCGGTGACCGAAGTGACTAATTGCGTCAAAGTCACTAATCATCAGTGTTGTGCAAAAAACCAACACCACCACAAGGTTCCCAAGAGAGATCCGACCAAACCCCAGCAAAGTCCACCGGAAAACTGCCCTTCACGCGCCCTCACCCGCCAGATGTATCAAGGTAGATTCGACTCACGCGCTGTTCCGGTGAGATTTTGAGGAAGGTCCTTCAGGGCAGTTGGATCGCCCTCAAATTCCGAGCCTACCCATATTTTTACTTTTCAATTCCGACAACCTTGAATTTTCTCCGGCAGCTACAGTATTTCCAGTTTCCCGTTTTCAGTTGATTCTTTCTGATTATTTGGTGATAATCCAACAATGTCTTTGGGACTCGATGCTTTCGGGTCTAGAAACTCGGGTTCGATGTTAACTACATATGTAACAAGCTCGGTACATATGATTTATATGCACCAGCTTGAGGGGGAGTGTTCGAATATGTAATAGTAGAACCCTAATCCAATGTGTATTAGGAGTAGCTTAATCCAATGTTTATTAGGAGTAGGATAGGTTATGTGTATACATATAGGGCTCACTGTATCATGTTTAATATCAGTTATATTCTTCTCCCGTACTTTCTCACAGTATGCATTTAGTTGATTCATGACTTGTTTATATGTCTATGAATGCAGGTATGTGCTAGTGTATCCTAGGAATCTTCAAACATGAATGAGCTTCTCCAGTGGAATGACTTGTATGGAGAAGGTGGATCAAGGAAGAAAACATCTCTCAGCTACTTCATGTAGGTCTCTTCTCTGTATGTACGAGTTGACTAATTCAATAACCGTATTCTAATATTCTTTTTCTGTATTGAATATTGTATAGTTTGAATTCTTATGATGAAGCGGGCAAACTTGTTGGGGTTTACTGGAGGAGTAAATACAGACTATTTTATTGGCCTCCATATGTCTGTTCCGTTGAATGTTTTTATTTACTTTGGATAATATTTTGGCTTTGTTGGGTACTTCCACCTCAATAACTGGCCTGTCTCACGGGATTGCCCGCAAATGCTTACACCTACGAATTGTGGTCACGTCTTGGCATAAGGTCATCGACATCCATGGACGCTAGTGCTAAAGTTAATTTGTGTTTGTATTTCCGGGACGACTATTTAGGAGCCTGTGTGAAACTCTCCCCTATTAATTGTTAGGTGGGATTTTATTATGGTTCCCCATTCATTCCCAGTTGGTCATTGTTTCTCCTCTGGGTGGTTGCCATGACCATAAATTTCATAACTGATACTGACCTGTCACAGTCAAAATGACATTGTCTAGCTGGATTTGCGTGGTTTCGTTTTGTTTGCTGTATCAGTATCAGCTAGCTCTCTGCTTTGACCGATAGATCTTAAGCTATGCTTATTTTATGCTGTTTTTACTATATTTTTTTGTTATATTTGTGTAGCTTTTCCTCTTCCTTTCTTAATGTTACTGTTGACAATTGTAATTCTACTTAAATTTTCCAAGGTCATCAGTGTAAGCAATTAGAGAGCAGGCAGTTAAGTTTGATATCTTGTTAGAATTTTATGACTACTTCATTTAAAAGCTTTGGTTATTAGAGGGTGCAATTTAATTACTTAGTAATGTCTTCAGCACCAATGTTTGCATAAAGTACGGAAAATGTTGATATCTCAAGGAAATTCTGAAGTGTGTAGTTTCCTTGATGCCATATTCACTATGTATAGATGAATAAAGATCTCAACGATCATGGCAGAGCTAAACAGAAATTAGAAACCGCATTGGAAACTAATTAAACAATGGGGAAAGTAAAAGAAAAGTACAAAACTTCTCAAGTCACAAACTAAGATGGTTCAATGCGGTCGAAGAAGAGGACTAAAGTCGAGTATGAAATTTGGCCTTTATGCCAACTTGAAAAGGTAAATTGCGGAAGAGAAAGGAACAAGTGATTTAGCAGTGAGCAAAGCGACCTTTAGGTTACAACTTGTATAATTGTAATTGTTGTATTTAGCCACCTGACTTTTCCCAACTCCATAGGGCTTTTAGGTTAATTTGTCTGATGAAGTAGAATACCTCTTGGGATTACACAAATAGCAGGCCAGATTTATTATTTACTTACAAAGATTGTACACATATTATATATGAATTTTACATATATTATACATATGCCGGATTATTTTTAGTTTAAAAAATTAGGTGAATTACTATTTGAGATTAATTCTTGATATTTCTATTGCGGAGTAATACTACGACGGTTAATTTTTTGGGGATAAGAAGAAATTACCAGAGTTTGTGTCTATTTCCTTAATATAGTTGTTTGACCAGTTTTTTGCAAGCTAAAAGTACTTGTTTGTGGTCGAATAAGGATTGTGGTGGAGTAATAAGTATCTTTTATCCTTAACCAAAATCTCGGGCTCAGCCTAAGCATGGAGTTTATCTTTGTTAGGTTGCGCTTTACTCGGAATGTGGAACATTTAGCATGGAGTTTATCTTTGTTAGGTTGCACTTTACTCGGAATGTGGAACATTTCGGTGCATATTTGCATTTTATTGGATGTCAGCCAATACGAATACTAGACACCAAATGAAAAACAAACAAGAAAATATTTTTTGTGAAATTTTAAGGTTATTTGGTCAACAAAAAGTATTTTTGAACAACAGTTATTCTATCGTTGAAAAAACCTAGAAGCAGAAGTAAAAAATTTATTCTTCAAAATAAAAAATATTCTTATCAATAACTTTCATTTACAAAAGTACCTCTTCATTTCAACAAGAAAATCAACCATTAAATTTGGTCTTTTCCTCTTTCATTCTTTTTTGATATCATTCTTGGCGGTATCATTGCATCCTAAAAATAGTAAGTTAAATAATAGCTCATATTTATGACAAAACAATCAAATGTTGAGACAATGAATGACTATTTGGATAAGGTTTAATTCTTTTACTACTACTTGAACTCTTATTTGGTGTATTGATATCTCTTAAAGAATATTTCTTTCTTAAAATTTCAGTTTTTAAAATATTATTTTTCAATATTAATTATTTATATAATTTCTGTAATTGAAAATATTATTTTTAATTCAAAACTCATTTTAGTTAGCTATCTAAAAATATATAAAAAAATACTTTAAATAGTGAATTTTTTTACTCTATTTTGATATTTGACACTAACCATGTCAAATAACTGAGTTATTTGAATTATATGTAAATAACTTTAACAATTAAATCTTCTAAATAATTATAGATAACCGTCATATATTGATTAAGAAACACTACATGAAAAAAGGCTAATATTTTTTCAATTCTCGTAGTGATAATTTTATTTTTGTACTATTCTCATAGGTGTCAGTGGAACATAAAAATAGTCACAAAGTGAAATAATAACTCATATTTATGGAAAAGCACAAATGTTGACACGATATAAACGATTCTTTAATTACCACGTTATTCTTATACTACGACTTGAACTCTTATATGATATGATTTTATCTTAAAAAACATATTTCTATTTTGAAGCTTATATATATATATATATATATATATATATATATATATATATATATATATATATATATATAATGATTATCTTTATAATGATGCAAGTGAAGATATTAACCTTAATTTAAAATTTATTTTAATCGACTATCTAAAAATATAAATGATTCTTTGGCCGGATTTATTTCAATATGACTCCACTTTACGTTTATCGATATCTCTAGCTCCAGAATTTGAATTTTTAATACCCTATATATACAAAAAATTTCTTCTTTAAATCATTAAATGCTAAATTAGTTGATTATTATTATAAAACACTATATATATTGTCTTAAAATTGTCAAATAGTTTATTTTTCGACACTATACTTGGCTTAACCTCAATGCAAACTACTCAAATTGTATTCTAATTCAAATTCGAATATCATATAAGTTTGTTAGTAACAGTAATTTTTAAAAACGGCAAATAATGTAAATTAAAAAAATATTTGAAGATATCCTTATCGTATAATCTATATATTTGAGTTGAAAAAAATATATTTGAAATCAATGAGATTAACTTTCAAATTTTTTATACTCAACAAAGATGAAATATAAGAAGAAATTTGTTGTCATCTTTTATTTCTCATTTTTAGATCTTTCTAACATTTTTTTATATTTATTTTATTTTATCTTATTTTGATGTCATTATTTCTTTTGTTACAAAAAATTATTTGTTTTACTATAAAAGGACGAGTTTTAATAAAAATTGTCTACATATAAACATTAGTTGTATTTTTAGTCTTTTAATGAAATTATTTCATATTTTCTTTTGGCTTTATCTAATCAGCTTAAATTGGTGCTCACCCGACTACTTAAATTAAAAAATTAAATTATGTATAATTCATATATAATATGTGTATGATCGTATGTTGTCGATATATCATCTATTCATATTAGCTATAAAAAGTAAATAATAAATACGGCCGGATATTATGTAAATATTTCATAAGATTTCGGTCTTATAAATTTATCCATGATAGAACTTCTATTATAATTATTTTAAAACTCTCTACTAATGTTCAAAAATATCTCATCTTTTTATTATCTTTGAATTAAAAAAATTAAAGAGTTGTTTCGAAATATTTGTTTACGTTAAAAAAAATATTCACGGCATAACAATTTTTTCTTTTTACATACTCTTTGTTGCACTTAAAAGTCGTTATAAAAACTATCAGTTAAAAACCAATTTATCTCTTGCTGAGTTTGAAAAAAAAACTTTCACATAATCTAATGATTCTAAATGTCACAACCCAAAATTCACCTGGTGGCGCCGGACACTGCTGTCAGGCAATTAGCCAACCAAATTACTTGATGAAATTCTCATTTTTAACAATCTTGAAAACTAAGATTTTCCTTCAATTTTTGTAAATAAAAAAAATAACCGCTTCAATTCAAATTAAATAATAAGAAATTAATACAAAATATTTCAAAACCATCCCAGGACCCGGTGTCATATGTGCATGAGCATTTACTAAGAAGGAAATAAAATACAATATCCGTCTGAAATACAATGGATAGAAAGTAAATACAATATACTGAAATGGACTATACTAGTTGTGGGCCGCCTCGAATAATGTAACTCACCTAGTCCCAGTATCCTCCGTGGTGCTACGCCCAGTACGCCACTAGAGATGCATGAGCATGTGCAACAAAAATACACAGAAGTATAGTATGAGTACGAAAATAACGTGTCCCCAATGAGTATCTCGTCTAATCTCGAAGAAGTAGAGACGAGATGGTCGAGTTCGAAACTTACTAATGGTCCAATAAGGATACATAATGGGAATGTGAGGAAATCACTATTTTATGTAGCAGTTATAACTCATGAAGATGGAAAGCAGGTAAACACCTTATCAAATACAAGGGATTTTCAATATTTACTTGTTTGTATCTTTATCAATTTATATCGGGACATGAAAGGCAATATCAACATTTAAAACTCTCAAGTAAGCAATATAAGCATGCTCATCTCATGCCGATGTCGACGGCCCGCTCCAACAGAAATATAAACTGTGCACTGCCGAGGGTCGAGCGGCTCGAACCATAGATGAATCTATTACCCCGCTCACGAACTATCCTGCGGCGTGGTTAACATAAAATAAACAATACCCTGCTCGCGAATCATACATGTGGTGCAGGTACACATAGAAATACATGCTCAAACTCCCAATTAAGGATTTATCAGGGAATATTTATCCAAATAAGAGTCAATCCTCTTTTAACAATTTAAGAAAATGAAGTTTAATCATTTTAGAAATTCATTTACTAATTCAATGTGATTTTAACAATTTTGAGCTGCCAATAAGTTTACGATCAATCCAAGTATAGCATGCTTTTGGGTCCTAGACTACCCATACAATAGCATAATAGTAGATATGCACGGACTCTCGTCACCTCGTGTGTACGCAGCCCCCACAACTAGGAGCACATAACCAATTAACTCACCTATTGGGACAATTCCCTTTTACAAGATTAGAAAGGAGACTCGCACGCTCCGAAGTTCCAAAATTGGCATTTCACGCCCTTCCGAAGACTCAAACCGATGCATAATGCTCCAAAACTAGCCAACAAATTATGTAAACCTATTTATATATGCTCAAACATTCATAGCAATTCAATTTATATCAATATCCCAACTCCATACGAAAAGTCGATAAATATGCCCCTCGACCCCACGTGACCGGATTCTAAAAATTATTAAAAATAAATATTTCCCATAACTCATATGGTCTATATCCACAAACTCATCCAATTTCGTACACGAATCGATCCTCAAAACAAGGATTTACCATTTTTCAACTTTGGGACTCAAAATCCCAATTTCTACCATCCAAACACGGATAAAAATAGAAACCAACAAAAATAACCATGGAGAAACATTAAAATAAAGGTCATATATTTACCCCTTGTTGAGATGAGAACAACTCCGCAAAAATCACCTCAAATGGAGCTCTAGAACTCAAGATATGCCAAAAATACTAAAGATTCTCGGTTTAAAACACTATCGAGGCGATTTTTCTTCATCTCCTTCGCAGGAGACATTCACATTCGTGAAGGGCAATTTTTCGCATTGACCGGTCAACTCAAAAATTCTTCTTTGTCGCGGAACCACTCTCGCTTTCACGAAGAACAAATCTTCACACCAGAAATCAGCATTTTTTTCCAACACGGAAATGAGCATAACTCCCTCATACGATGTCCAAATTCGATGATTCTTTTTGCTATTGCTCCGTAATTACGATACGGATCTAATAATTCAATAAGAACTTAATTTTAAGCTCATTTTCTTAATATGTTACACTTTAGGTCAAAAGAAACGACGTTAAAACATCAAATAAGAGCGCGATACAACCCGAAATACACCCGAGACCCCCAGGACCCCGTCCAATCACACCAACCCACTCCATAACATAAAACGGACCTGCTCGAGGCCTAAAATGATACCAAATAATATCAAAACTACTAATTGTGCATAGATTCAAGCCTAATGAACTACTGAACTTCTAACTTCTACATCTAATGTGAAAACCTATCAAATCGCGTCCGATTGACCTCAATTGTTGGACACAAGTCACACGTGACATTGAGGACCTAATCCAACTTCCGGAATTGGAATCTGACCCCGATATCAAAAAATTAAACTCTCGGTCAAACTTCTCAAAAACCTTCAAATTTCTTTCTTTAGTCAAAAGACTTCAAAATGACCTACGGGCCTCCGAATTCACTTCCAATCGTGCTCCCAACTCCAGAATCACCATATCGAGCTACTCCCAGACTCGGAATCCCAAAGGGATCGATAACGCTGAAATGCACTTCAACCCAAACTTATGAAATTTCTTCCAAAATGCTAACTTACACAATGGGCGCCAAAACGCTCCCGGGTCATCCTAGATTCGATCCGGGTATACGCCTAAGTTCGAAATCATCATACTAACCTGCTGGAACCTTCAGATCCCGATTTCGAGGTTTTTTTACTCTAAAACTCAATCTTAGTCATTCTTTCAACTTAAAGCTTTCGAAATGAGAATTCTCTTTCCAAATCAACTCTAAATTCCCCGGAATTCAATTCCGACCATGCGTACAAGTCATAATACCTGAAATGAAGCTGTTCATGGCCCCAAACTGCTGAACGACGCACTAGAGCTCAAAACGAGTGATCGGATCGTTACACTAAATTAATATTCTTCAACGAAGAAAAATATTATATCGTTGCAATATTATCTCGACTATAGCCAAATGAAGAGATTTCAGCTTATATCTTTTAATTCCTTGAATGTACTAAATTCAAATTAATGATAGCAAGTGTATAGCCAACATTTTGTTATTTGTTTGATGTCTATTTATGCAAATTGACTCTTCAAACAAATATTCTTCAAGAAGAAAAAAGAAATAACTTTTTTTTAATATTGACTGATTTGTGATGTTTCTTTCTCCAGCATATATGTTTACTTTATTATATATGTAAGTAAACTTTTATTTAGTATTGTAAACTCTTTTTTGTTACTTAGATAAACATAAATGTGTATCCTATATATTGCATTTATTTTAAAATAAATTTATTTTGTTCAAATATAGCTACAGTGTTTCAAAGAACTATACTTATATGATTTCAAATGTGAAAGTGTTTTATAGTTATATGGAGTAATTTTTTTTACTAGAGGCGAAGTAGTATTTAAATGATTATAAAAAATAATAAAGTTCCTAACATGATTGCATATTATCATTAACCTAATTAAGTATGATAAGAGTAAGCATTGGATAAATTAGGTTTTGACATGTTTGTTGGCTCAAATGATTTCAACTCGTAAAAAATTAACTCATTTTATTTATTTGACACCCTTATATCTTTTTTAATTTTTTTTTAACATACGCTATTTACAAAACAATACAACGGTACTATTTAATTTCCAGAAACGAAAATCAAATGAAAAAAAAGACTTGTTCCTTAATTCCTACTATTAGCTAGTAGCTGGTCCTTGCCACATTAGAACTTAGCAGCGTATAAATTCAGCAAACAGACGGAACTCCATCATTCACCTTCTTCCCTTGTCTCTCTATATCTCTCTCCCCATTTTCCACACACACCGGAATTCTCTATTTATCACTCCCAAGGCCATCTTCAAGACTAGCACCATTTCTTGCATCAAATTTTACACAAAAATAATATAACACCAAATTTACTCCAATCATTACATAAATTTTATACTAAATCATCTCTTTCTTTTATATTATATTATTATATTCTATTTACTTTTAATTTTTTATTTCCTTCAAACTAACACTATCTTTTTTTCTTTTTTTCCATATTCATTATATATAATTCACATTCACCACTTATATAGCAGGCGCAAATTGCCGGACTCTTGAGTATCGCCGTCGCCGGTCAATGTGGAGCTGCTTCGATTCTCATGCAGTCTTCGTTCAACACCTTCAAATTTGCCTCCTTTTCTTTGTGATTTGTTGCAACGACTGGGCATCACTAGTGGTAGCGGTGACAGCCTCGTATTTGTTTGGCTCTATGGTATTTGTGTGTATTTCAGGTTAGGGCTAGTGGCTTTGGGCGGCGAGCGAGACGGGCACGTGCGAATAGTGAAGAACAACCCGAGTGTCAGCAAGCAACAATAGGAATTGGACGTGAATGAGCTAGGTGGCCGCAACTCCATCGGGTATACCAAGACAACTCCCAGGTTCTACTCATAGGAGTTGGTACCTCCCGTTTTCCTATTTCCCTTTATTGTGTTCGTTAAATTGTTATTGTGTTAGTTCTTATTAGTTTATTCACCGTATTAGTGTGCCTTAGTGACACCTTGTATTTTTCTAGTTAGTCTGTTGTATGTGATAGTGATTCCCCTTACCCCGCCAGAGTAGTGGTTGTGGTCTGGGATGTCGAGTGAGTTCATGTCCTCAGGGGGAGCGGGGGGTAGGTCGGGAGGTAGGGCAGGGGCTAGGGGGTGGGTTGGGAGGCAATAAAGGTAAAAGAAACAACGATGTTTATCGATTGAGAATTGGGTCATGGAACATAGTCATGTAGGTACATTGACAGGTAAGCCTATAGAACTGGCGAAGAAATGGAGGGACAATACAACGTATGTCCGGGAGACAAGGTGGGTAGGGTCGAGACCGAGGGACGTGGATGGATATAAATTTTAGTACTCATGAACCCAAAAGGGTAATAATAGAGTGGGTATTGTCACGACCCATTTCCACCACAGGTCGTGATGACACCCAACTACCTTGCCGGGCAAGCCAATTGCGGAAAGATATTTATAAGTTTATCAACATCAACATTTTTAAGAAGGAAATAAGTATCCCAAAGACGTTTCCAGAACCCGAAACAACAATCAAGTGGAGACATATTATTACAACCCAAAATTAGTCAACTAAAGTGTGTGCCAGAACCTAGTGTCACAACTACGAGCAACTAGTAGAGAATATACAAAAATGAATAATATATTATCCTACAGTCTGAATCAGGATATACAGAAAAACAAAAGTACAGAGATGGCTTCTTCGGCTGTAGATCGTCAATGAAAGGAGGCCGCCCACCGTAGAAGTCCAAAGTGTCTCACTGACGCGCGCCCGAGTAGTGACCAGATCCACCTGCCTCAAATCATGTATATTTAAGTACATAAGTGTAGCATGAGTACATAAACATCATGTACCCAGTAAGTATCCCTCCTAACCTCGAATGAGTAGAGGCGAGCGGTCGACTTGATACTTACTAAGGTCAAATAATATGTGAGATTATTTCTAAGCATGGAAGCTACTAGTATTAACAAGTTCAAGGTGAAAGGGATAAGTCATGTCTTTTAAAGTATCATAATTTTTACAATTTCATGCTCAATGTCTAATAACAAGTAGTGTGAGTACAAATTTCCACATAAGAATCATGCGCACATTATACCGAGGCGACGGTCCGAACCAACATAATGAAATGTGCACTTACCGAGGGTCGACGACGCGCCTATAGATGCATCTATTCATACCGATGCGATCGACCTGATATACAAATAACAAGCAAGCATCCATATTGCATACGAAGGCAATACATGTTAAATTATGTCATACAACGTTCAACAAGTGTACAAGTTCACTTTTTATTTTTCTTTCTAGACTTTAATAAATACTAGGCAATCACATTAGCATGATGAAGTGTGAATATTCATAGATATAGCATGGTGTGGGCCCTAAAATACCCTGACAATCAATATAGTGATAGCTACGCATAGACTCTCGTCACCTTGTGCGTGCGTAGCCCCCGCATTTAGCAACAATTATACATTTCATTAATCCTAGGGGCATATTTCCCCCTCACAAAGTTAGAAAGGAGACTCACCTCGCTCTGTAGTGTTCCTTCAATAACAAGAGTAGGCTCCAACCTTAATTCGAAGCGGAACGCGCACCAACTAGTTAAATAAAGTAAGAGCTAGTCAATACATGCTCACAAAGTGGAATCTCAACTAATTAAATGATTTCCAACCTTTTCCGCAAGTTTTCTAAGTTCCGACCTCAGGCCCACGTGCCCGGATTCCGAGATTTGTCGAAGGAAAATATTCTCCATAACCTAAGGATTACTAATATATAAATTTTAATTCATTACATGCCTAATTAGGTGGTCAAATCATAATTTTATCAAAATGCTAGGTCTAGATCTAACCCTTGATTTTATTTGTTTTTAATGTTAAATCTATGTAATGTTTATGTATTTAAGCTAAGAGTGAGTGGGAATTACTTTCATTATGATGTTATGTTGAAAGCCTCTCTTTGAAAGCTCCAAAATCGCCCAAGTATGGAGGAAATGAGAGATAAATCCACTTGAGCCCGTATTAAATTAGCTCACTGCCCCTGTGATTTCCCCTTCTGCGATTTGGGGACCGCTTTTGAGGTCCCGCACCTGCGAACAAAAGGCCACATCTGCGGTTTAAGGCAAAGAGAGGTTGACCGCTTCTACGATCTGAGGGCCGCATAAGCAAATCCGCTTATGCGGTTCCTTGGACACTTTTTCGATTTTCCCATAGGCCGGCCTGGTTGCTTCTGCAGTAAAAGGACCGCTTATGCGGTCCTAGAGCCACAAAAGAGGTTTTGACAGAAGCAACAAGTGTTGTTCTCTTTAAAAATCCAACTTCGCTCGAATCTCGATCATTTGACGCTCGGGGATCCCAAGCCCCACCCGAATATACCGACAAGTCTGAAATCACGAGGCAGACCTAGTCAAAACCTTGAAACCCCCAAAACAACACTAAATCAAGGAATCTGATCCCAAAATCAATTGATCAAACTTAATGAACTTTAAGTTCTTAACTTCCTATCAATGGGTCAAAACGCCCTTAGACTGCTCGGATTGACACCAAATTTTACGAGTAGGTCTTATATGATATTTCAGACTTGTACCAAGTTTTTGAACTAGAATCCAAACTCGATACCTAGGTTTTTAATAAATATTTAGATTCTTTAATTCCTTAAAACTTTGATTTAACAATTTTACATAAAAATTCCGTGCTCGGACTAGGGACCTCGGAATTCCGGGCATATGCCCATGTCCCATATTTTCCCACGAACCTCTCAGAATCGTCAAATCACGAATTCGGGTCCGTTTTTCAAGAAATTTGACCGAACTCAAAATGGCCTTTTAAGAAAACCTTACGGGAATATTTGGTTTTATTTTCACTCAAAACTCTTCTAACTTCCTAACTGATCGCCCCCACAAGTCGTAATTTAGCTAAGTAAGGCATGAGAAGTTTTTATTTAAGGGAATGGGGTTCCAAATACTAAAATGACCGGTCGAGTCGTTACAGGTATTTTGGTGGATAGGAAACTTAGAGAGTGCGTGGTTGAGGTTAGACGAGTGAATGATAGATTGATGACTATTAAGTTGGTGGTTGGACAGTGCACCATAAACGTTGTTAGCGCCTATGCGCCACATGTTGGCCTAAATGAGTAGGTTAAATGATGCTTTTGGGAGGGGCTAGATGATATTATGCGTTAGGTACCACCTGCTGAGAAATTATTCATATGAGGGGATTTCAATGGCCATATTGGGTCGACTGCATGTGGGTATGACATGGAGGATTTGGTTTTGGCGAGAGGAACGGATGAGGAACCTCATTGTTGGACTTTACGAATTTGGGTTGTTAATTTCAAACACTAGCTTTTCGAAGAGGGATGAGCATTTGGTTACTTTTCAAAATACGATGGCGAAGACACAAATTGGCTATCTCCTCCTCAGGATGCATGACAGAGGGTCGTGCAAGGAATGCAAGGTAATTCCAAGTGAGATACTCGTGACGCGACATAGGCTCTTGGTGATGGACGTTGGCATTATGGTGAAGAGGAGGAAAATATCAGCTCGAGGAAGACCGAGAATCAGGTGGGGAGCCTTAACTAAGGTTAAAGCCCAAGAGTTGGATGGGCGGTTGTTGGCTATGAGATCTTGGAAGAGTAGTGCTGATGCAAGCACTATGATGTGGTCAACGACAACAGACTGTATAAGAGAGGTTGCGAGAGAGGTGTTAGGGGTCTCGACATGCATCTCTGGCAGGCATAAAGGAGACTGGTGGTGGAATGAAGTGGATCAAGATAAAGTGGAATTGAAGAAGAAGGCATACTGGTCGTTAGTGGGGAGCATATGTGAGGAGGATAGGCGTGCATGTATGGAGAGAGATATAAGGTAGCTAAGAAGGAAGCGAAGCTGGCGGTCACAGAGGCTAAGACTATGGCTTATGGTCATATGTACGAGGAACTAGGGAAAAAAGGCGGGGAGAAGAAATTATTTAGGCTTGCCAAGCTGAGGGAGATGAAAGCTAGAGATTTAGACCAAGTGAGATGCATCAAGGACGACAATGGTAGAGTATTGTTAGAAGATTCCCAGATTAAGAAGAGATGACATACTTACTTTCAAAAACTTCTTAATGAAGTAGGGGATTGGGATATTATGCTAGGTGAATTGGAGCATTCCGAGAGTCACAGTGACTCTGGGTACTGCAGGCGTATTAAGGTGGAGGAGGTCGTGAGAGTTATGAGTAAGATGGGTAGGGCCATAGCGACCGGGTCCGGCGCGATTCAAGTAGAATTTTGGAAGTGCGCGGGGAAAGTAGGTTTGGAGTGGTTGACTATGCTGTTGGATGTTATTTTTATGGCGAAGAGGATGTTGAATGGGTGGAGGTGGAGTACAGTGGTCCTATTTTATAAGAACAAGGGCGATATCCAGAGTTGTAAAAATTATAGGGGTATTAAATTACAAAGTCATACTATAAAAGTGTGGGAAAGGGTGGTTGAATTGAGGGTAAGGATGGCGAAGTCCGTTTTCGACAACCAGTTTGGGTTCATGTCGGGTCGTTCTACTATAGAAGCTATATATCTTGTTAGGAGGGTGGTTGAACAGTACACAGAAAGGAAGAAAGGCTTGCACATGGTGTTTATTGACCTAGAGAAATCGTATGACAAGGTTTGTAGAGAAATTCTCTAGAGAAGCCTGGAGGCAAAAGGTGTGTCAGTTCCCTACATTATGGAGATTAAGGACATGTATGATGGGGAAAAGACTCGGGTTAGAACAGTAGGAGGCGATTCTGATGCTTTTCCGGTTGTTATGGGATTACACCAAGGTTCTGCGCTCAACCTGTTCTTATTCGCCTTGGTGATGGATATGTTAACACACCACATTCAAGGGAATGTGCCATGGTGCATGTTGTTCACTGATGTCATAGTTTTGATCGACGAGTCGCGAGCTAGTATTAACGAGAGACTGGAGGTTTGGAGACAGGCTCTTGAATCTAAGGGTTTCAAGCTTAGCAGGACGAAGACAGAATACCTGGAATGTAAGTTCAGCGCTAAGCAAGGGAAAATGGGTGTGTATGTGAGGCTTGAATCACGTGTCATCCCGAGTAGAGGAAGCTTCAAGTGCCTTGGGTCGGTTATCCAGAAGGGATATCGACGAGGATGTCACACACCGTATTGACATAGGATGGATGAAGTGGAGGTTAACATCTGGAGTATTGTGTGACAAGAGAATGCCATTGATACTCAAAGGTAAGTTCTATATAATGGTGATTAAATCGGCCATGATATATGAGGCTGAGTATTGTCCGGTTAAGAACCCACATACACAGAAGATGAAGGTAGCAGAAATGAGGATGTTGAGGTGGATATACGTGCATACTATGATTGATAAGATTATGAATGATGATATTCGAGAGAAGGTGTAAGTGGCTCCAATTGATGACAAGATGCAGGAAGCAAGGCTCATATGGTTCGGGCATGTTATAAGGAGAAGCCGAGATGCTCCTGTAAGGAGGTGTAAATGACTGGTTATGAAGGGCACGAGAAGAGGTAGAGGGTGACCTAAGAAGTATTGGGGAGAGGTAATTAGGTAGGATATGACGAGACTTTAGATTTTCGAGGACATGTCACTTGATAGGGACTTGTGGAGGTCGAGTATTTGGGTTGTAGGTTAGGAGGTAGTTGAGTCTTGCCTTATGTCATAACTCTATGAGACTAGTTGGTGGGGATACTATTTTACTTTTATTTTGTATCTTTCTTCTTGATTTGATGTTGTTCCTATTTTTTTAATATTATTTTATATTATTTTTGTGGTATTACTAATATTGTCTCCATTTGTCTTTTTGTCTTCTTGAGCCGAGGATCTTTCGGAAACAACCTCCCTACTCCATCGAGGTAGGGATAGGGTTTGTGTACACACTACTAAGGGTGAAAAATGGGCGAGTTGGACTGAATTTGGGTGGGTCAAGATGTGTTAGGTCAATAAATGGGTCATTGCCCAATCCAGCCCAAAGTGTATTTGGGTTAAGATGGGTTGGTCAAGATGGGCTAAAAAATGGGTCATAACCCAATCCCGCCCAACTTGGCCATTGTTTTAGAACCATGCTCATCTTGACACTACCCTCCCGATAGCCCACTAGTAAAATTTCCCTGAGTCGTTGTTGTTGTTGTATTTTAAAGGATAAATCAACTAAAAGTGACATCATTGATAAAGATAATTAAACAAATATTACATCATAGTCAAATTTAATTGAAGTACCACACAAATTTAGCAACATTAGATATCTTATATCTGTATTTTTATTTTTAAATAATGGTTATATTTCTTTTTATATAATTATAATAAAATTAACTTATAAATTTATATTAATATAATATATACAAAAATAAATATATAAAAAAATAGGATATAAAATTAAAATTATAAAGATCTAAATATTAAAAGTAATTAAATATATAATATATGATAGATTAAAATTATAAAAATAAAAAAATTTAAATAAAATATTAATAAATTAAATAGAATAATGTGCTTTGTAATAGTACAAGAAATAGTGTTGCATTGCACCAAAAAATTCTCGCACCAAATTTGGATTTGGTAGAACAAATGGGCAGCCTTGGATATGGTCTAACATCCAAATCGGTTTTTGCTTCATTTCTCTAATTCTTTGGATTTGTAGAAGATGAAGGAGAAAAGATCAAACATGGTTGAGACCAGATGCAGCTCTTCGTCCTCCAAGCGTTCTCTCTGTTCTCCCTCCTCTCCTATTTCTAACGGCGAGCGCTCCAAGGTTAGGGTTTCTCTAATCTGATAACTCCTAATAGATTCAGATTTAGGGTTAAATTCATGTAAACAGATTTAAAAAAAATGTATAATTTAATAGACCAGACCATTAAATCTTGATTTTTTTTACATGCCTGCATGTACCCTGCATAAAAGATTTCTTTTTCCTTTGAAATTTTCTACATAAATTGATCCGCTTTGTAGGCGGCGGAGGGATTGTCATCGTCGACTAATGATACGCTCGGGGAGAAAATCCAGGGTGAGTTGAATGAATCAGGGCCTGAATCTGCTGAACAAGAGGTTCGATCAGCTGATCCGGCAGCTGCTGCTGATGTGCCACAAAATACGCTGGAAACTGAAGCGGCAAACGCGCCTTTGGTATCACCCATGACTTTAGGTACAATTTTTTTCTTGCATGTGCTTTGAGTTTTTTTATTAACATTGATCTTTTGATATTTCTTTGTATTGGTTTCTTGAATTTTCGTGTGATGGCTTTTAGGTGATTCTGTGATTGACGTGGAGAAATCTAAGGCAAAAGAGTCCGCATTGAATCGGGGAAAGAAGCAGCAGCTGAAATCTAATGTCGGTGCTGCTGCATCGGGTAAACTTGTTTCACAGTGCTCTCAGGTAGGTTTTGCTTCTTATCTTAAGCTTTCTATATGTTTATCTTTGATTCTTGTAACTTGGTAAAGTAGTGAAGATTCCAGAAGAATTTAAGATGAAAATTTTGTAAATATGTGATCTTGATCGAATTTTGACGCGAAAATAGTAACCGCTAGCTAGCACACTGCCAATGGGAACCAGCGAGATCCCGGTGACTTGGAGTTGAGAATGACGAGAGAGGAGGAATATTTGGAGGTAGAGAATGAGGGACCGAGGAGGAGAATGTGGAGGCTAGCACGGTTGTGCCATTTTTGGATGATATGGAAGAGGGGAAGAAAGGATGTTAAAAGAAGTTGAAAATATATGGAGAGAGGAATAAATGCCGTTTGAAGGAGTTGAAAAGCCGACATGGGAGATCCAGGGTTATCTTTTAATTTACTTATACAGTGGCACGCACCAACTTCCTTTTTTGTATATAGCCGAATTAGTGTTTTTTTGAAGCTCAATGCTAAACTCTTTGTAACATTTGGCATTGTCTTGATTCATGTTCAATAAAATGATTAGCATAGGGCTTGTAGCTTCAACTTATGCATCTTTTGCCTTTCCACTTCTGATATTGAGTTACTCCCTCCGTTTTAATTGAATGTCTTGATCTGATTTTGTACAATTTTTCGACTGAAACTCTGTGTTTTTAGTGTTTAGATGTAGGGAATGCGTGAGCACACATAATATTTTCCATTTTCCCCCAAACTGTAAAAAAAAAGTAGGTTTGGATCCGTAGTTTATATAGTTAATTAATCAATTAATTGATTGGTATATAATGGTGTTCCTATGTTTTCTCTTTCTTAACTGAAAAAACTGAAACAACAGGGTGATTTTGAGGGGCGCAAGTTATCAAAGATGGGGACGACGTCTCATTCATCTACTTTCCTCCTCCCAAATCTTCCTACTGACAACGGATCTGCTCTAACGTATGCACTTGTTATCCTTAACCAACGCCTCCCTCGATTCACTCCTTTGCTCTGGGAGCACGGTAATGGTCCCTGCGCCTTCCTTTTTTCGACCTTTTTTGAACTTATCTAGTGCCTTGTAATTTCCCTGAAAATGGTGGCATATCTTTGTTGTTTAGAGCAGCACAGGTTCATGTTTGCGCTGACGGTGGAGCGAATAGGGTGTTTGATGAATTGCCCTGCTTTTTTCCTCATGAAGACCCTTCTGATATTCGTAAGAGGTGATTTGATTCACTTACCAATTATGTAGCAGCTTGTTGCTGGTTCATTCTTCAATCTCTAGACTTGTTTGCAAACTGGCAAAATAATAAGGAATAAAACCACAGGCGGAGCCACGATTTAAAGTTTATGAGTTCGAGATTCTTATTGTTTTAAGTTACTAGGTTCTAAATTAATAATTTATACATATTCAATGGATTTTTTTAGACAAATATAGGGTTCGAACCAAAGCTACTGGGTTCTCTCCCGGCGCTCTAGCTCCGCCTTTAAATTAAACCGGGATTTTTATAGGGCGAAGTATTTACTTTTATCCACCATTTCGAGAAAAGAAGAATCTACTTTCAAAAAAATAGTATGTATTAGTAGCTTTGAACTCTGTGAACTTGTTTAGGTTTGTTGCACTCCCCTTACGTGGGCCTTGGTGTTTTTTTTTTGGACCAGAATGCGCAAAAGGAAACTAAAACTTGGATTTTTGCGGGATGAAATAGTGAGTTAATAAGTTACTATTTGAAAAGTTTCACGCCATTTTAGTAATCCAAGCGTAGGACAAATACTGAGATTCAAGTTTGAGCTGTAAGTGAGTAAAAACAGATGCAGACAATATGTAAAAGCATCGGGATTTCTCTTTTTCTTTTCTGGGCTAAAACACGATTTCTTAATATTTGGAAATTTTTATTTGGTCGACGTCGTCTTAGATTGAATTTGAGTGAACCATGATTTTTTTGCAGGTACAAGCCATATGCTATAAAAGGAGATATGGATTCAATCAGAACTGATGTTCTTGACTTTTATAGAGGCCTGGTAAGCTAGAGTTTGCTTGTGATGGTTCTGTATTTTCTTAGCAAATCTGTTTTCCAATAATTTTAAAAGCATCCACATTTTATGTTTGTGTAGGAATAAGTGTAAGAGAACATCTAGCTTTGGAAAATAACTAATTTGCCTTAAAAGACAGAATATTTAGTGTTGAAATGAAATGGAACTTGAATGGTGCGGCAGAATAGATACATTGAATTGATGCAGCCGATCTCAGTTAATTTGGATTGAGGCAGTCCTCATTGCTATATACTTACAAGTCTCCCTTACTAGTATGATTTATCCTACTTTGAATTGAATCATCACTTTGTGTTAAATCCGACCTCCAGGGACGTCAACCTTCAAAGAATTTGGTGTTTGACCTTACCGAAAGAATCTAGTGTTTGAACCATTGGCCTTACAACCCTTGGCCTTACAGATTTGTGGTGGATCTTTTTTGAGATGCAATGGAGCGGAGCTCCATGTGACAATTTACTAAGTGTATGGTGTGCTAAGAGCTTCCCTGTCTTTCACCTTATCCGAGAGTGAGAAATTTGTTTACAGTAAAGTTGAGTTGAGCTGTGCAAATATATTCTTGAGTCTGGAAGAGAGGCCCACTTTGTTAAAACCTTGTGGTTTTCAAATATATTGTTGAGTTCAAGTTTTTGCCCTATGTACGAGCAGTTACTTACTAGTTTTTGCATAAAGATCAAGAGAATGATATGTGGTCTTGTTTAGATTCTTTCTAATGTAGTATGTAATTAAACTTGTGCATTTTTTCATTTTCAAGCATCTTAGTGAGGATTTTAAGCTACCTGACTACATGTGTATATCATTTCAGTTACTAGATAGTTATTACACTTTTGGATATAATTAGCAATGTGGCTCAAGATCGTTTTTTGCCGTCTTGTTCTTGTGCAATATGTTTGTGCAGTTAACTACAAAGCATGGTTAGAACCATATTTTGAGGATGTATAGCTTGGTGACTTTGCAGGGGACCAAGATAATTGATGAATCTCATGATCAAGATACCACAGATCTTCATAAATGTGTTGCATATATTCGTGAATTACTAAACCCAGAACATCCAAATGTAAGTTGAGCTTTTTAACATAACTCTAGAAATTTTTACCCTTTTCCATGTTTATCAATATGCTATATTCTAATTTATATCCTTTAAAAATATCTCTACACTAAATAGTTGCTCAAACTATATCTGCATCTTTTCGCCGTGGGATATTTGTACTCTAATTGTTTCTTATTATGATTATTGCTAATAATAAGATATTATTCATTTAGAATAGATATTTGAAATGAACAATTCATTAGAAAATCTTTCACATGCTGGATCAGATGTATTGCTTATTCGTCATTATTCAATCAGGGTTGGTATACGCTTCATTTATTGCTTCTTTTACTCATTCCTTTAAAATGAAATTGAAACTAGTTACCAGGGACACTATTGCTTGCGTAATCTTCAAGAACGTGAGGATATAAAGTGGCGAGGTGAAGTAATCATCAATAAATTCAATAAAACCCTTTTAACCTCTTCCTTGTTATCCCCCAAATTTGCTGCATGAAAAAACCCTTCTATCTAGATCTAAAATATGCTCTCAGGCATGCTCCCTGAGATTCTTCTCTCTCTTCTCCTTCCTAAGACTCTACCACCCCTATCAAGAGCCAAGCTTCCCACGATCAAACCCCAGCGAAACCCTCCGTCAACCGAGCTCTCACGCGCGGGCAACGCGCCTGTTTTCCTGCGAGATCTCAGCCACGCGCCGGCGCGTGTGGCTATTTTTGGCGACTATTTCAAACTTTTTTCTTCAGACAACCTCTTCTCGAAGCTTTTTCGAGTCTCCCTGTCCCAGTTCCACCAAAATCTGGTGACTTTTTCTTTTTTCGGCCATTAAACCCCAAATTCCGGTGACTGTTTCAGTTGTTCAGTACCAGAAAACTTTCTTCCCTCCCTATATTCTGCTTTTCACCTATTGTGACTACTGATTTTTCTATCCTTTGGGGCTTTTTCCGGCAAGATCTTACTTCTTTTTTGGGACAACCACATCTAGAGTTTGATGGATTCTGAAGAGAGAAACTCTTATTTCTCTAAACTAGAAAATATGTCTTTCATCAAAGCTGCCTCTTGGCAAGCCCTAAAACTTGGGGAAGATGCCATCGAAAGTTTGACGTAGGACAGGAGCCGCAATTCTCGCTATTTAAGGAGCACACTCTCAGGCGCAAGGACTTTTTGAAATCTTATATGATTGGGTCTTTTTTCAATTGGGATGGTTCTCGAGAGGCTGTTAGGAACTGGGCAGCAGAGGCATGGAATGTCATGGACGGCCTGAAAATATCGCAACTGGAGGATCTATTTCATTTTGTCGACGAGTCTCAAGCTTTAAAAATTCTTGTAAGCAAAAACATGTGGTTTGATGGAACTTCTTAAAGCTAGACAGATGGGTGGATCACGATATATGTCTAGACCTTTGTTTCACTGGCGAGTCATTGGTGGTCAACATGGTGGGTCTCCTGTGCACCTGACTTATTCAAGAAAATTGGGAAAATCAGTGGGGGTTTTATTGATGTCGCTTGCAGCTTACACGATCTCCCGCAATGAGGATCGTGGAGAGGAAAGGGGGGCAAAATCCTTGTCTCCACTGTGGTGGAAGATGGCTACTTGAGTTATAGGGTTTGGTTGAGCCTTGAATTTCGCCCAATCTTTATGCCCGAGATAGTGGCGGAAGAAAAGGGAAGGTCAAATAGAGGGGAGGGGAGGGGAAATCAGTCTTTGAAGGGAGGGGAGGGCTCACTGGATCAGTGGACTAAGCCGAAATCAGACGGCATATCGAGAAGAGACGGGAGGTATGATTTTGGGAGAAGAAGACAAAATTTCAACAGGAGGAAAATGCATGAATGGGTTAGTGATGCAGGCTGGAAAGGCAGAATGGGCCGGTCATCTTCTAATTATCCTAGGGCCAGACATGGTTTCAGCAAGTATAGGCCTGTGCCTCCTCACATGGGCCCAACAACTTTTCCCAATTCTATTAGAATTGATCCTAAGGGACCCTATTATTTCAATCTGCATCTGATAAGGCTCTTAAGCATAATCAGACGTCATATCGAGAAGAGACAGGAGGTATGATTTTGGGAGAAGAAGACAAAATTTCAACGGGAGGAAAAGACATGAATGGGTTAGTGATGCAAGCTGGAAAGGCAGAATGGGCCGGTCATCTTCTAATTATCCTAGGGCCAGGCAAGGTTTCAACAAGTATATGCCTGGGCCTCCTCACATGGGCCCAACAACTTTTCCCAATTCTATTAGAATTGATCCTAAGGGACCTTGATTATTTCAAGCTGCGTCCGATAAGGCTCCTAAGCATATGTGAACAGTCGTTATTCCTTCTTCTGCCATTAGTGCTACACACAATGGATTTCTGCACCGAGCTCTAGTGACCTGCACCCCTCTTCGATGGCCGCTGCTTCAGGGGCGGCACCGTCTATAGATGGTGCTGTTATTCCACGGCCTCCTGCATCTGATGGACCCCGCTCCATTGCCCCGTCATCTGCTTCTGGGCTTAGTTGTATTGAGACTACACTTGAAGCTTCTTTTTTTTGGGAAGATAGTTGAGCATGGTCTATCTTATGTTAGTGCCGGACCATTATTTCCAGTTAGATGCCACCGAGGGTTCCATGCTCTCCCCCTCCCTGCTACTCTACTGGTGTTTTTGGTCTTTCCTATAGCAACATGGTGCTAATTTTAGAAATTGATATCCATCAAGGAAAGGGTGAGAACCTTTCGGCACCTAAAGTTCCTATTGCTAACAATGCTATGGTATTGTATTCCTCCAGTAAGGGCAAGGAAAGGGTATATATAGAAGACGCCAGTCCAATTTCGTCACGGATTGGAGGAGGGGATATGTCTTTCTGGATGGTGGATAAACTATTGAACTTTGGGAAGTTTCTAGGTGTTTCTTTTGAAGGGAAGGAAGTTAGGGTGTTAGATCTGTTGAAGGAGATTGAGCAACAATCTTGTTATGATGGTGAAGGGAGGGAGTTGGGTCAAGGTGTTAAGAAAAATAATATAGGGGATGTGGTGTACCAGAGAAGGGGTCGGGTGTGTGACAGGGAGGAAGGGAGCTCGATTAGAAGTGGTGGGGAGAAGGGGGGTATTGTTTCTTATGGAAGTTAAAGATTCTTTTATGGAATGTGAGGGGGATTAATGACTCAAACAAAAGGGCCATCATCAAAGTGGGAGTTAGAGAATGTGGTGCTAACCTAGTTTGCTTTCGGGAGACAAAAATGGAAGTTTTGTCGGATGTGATTGTGAGGAGTGTTTGTGGAGGTAGTTGGGTAAAATATGACTGGGTTCCAGCAGCGGGAAGTACTAGGGACATTCTTCTAATATGGGATGATAGAAGCTTGGAGGTAAAAGAGATTAAGAAGGGAGTTTTTTCTTTACCATTCTTGTCAAAAATAGAGTGAGTGAGGTGGAGTGGGGATTTCGGGGACCGTACGGACCGGTAGGAGAAGTGTTCAAAGTATTTTTCTGGGTTGAACTAGCCAATATGATGGGGGAATGGGACATTCCATTCCAGGGGAGACTTTAACACTATTAGATTCCCGTTGGAGAGATTAGGTTGTAGTATGATTTCAAGGGCCATGGAGGAGTTTTCCGACTTCATCAATGATAACTTTCTCATTGATCTTCCTCTGTCAGGGGAATTTACTTGGGCTAGGGCGGAGGATTCCAACTCAAGGTATAGACTTGATAGATTTATATCACTCTCCTAGGATGAGCTGGTGTCGAATGTGCTGCAGATTCCTTTACCTAGGCTGACTTCAGATTATTTGCCTATCTTGCTAGATGGATGCTGAGGGAGGGGGGTGCGTGCTCCTTTCCGATTCGAGAACATGTGGTTGAAGGTGCTAGGAATTGGTGACAAGGTGAAGGATGGTGGACAAGCTACGGGATATCAGGACACCTTCATTCCGTCTTTCGGAAAAAGTTGAATTGTTCGATGAAGATATTATTAGGTGGAATAAGGAGGTTTTTGGGAGGGTAGAATTAAAATGAGAGAGCTTAAGCATGAATTGGGGGATCTAGAGAGAGGGAAAGGGGCGAGGGAGTTAGATGAATATGAGAAAGCGAGACTGGGGGAGGTTAAGAGGGAAATAATCGAGTTAGCAACAGCTTGGGAGACTAGTTGGCGACAAAATTCGAGGGCGCTATGGTTAAAAGAGGGGGGGTTCGAATACCAAATTTTCACAGGGTGGCTGTTGCAAATCAAAGGAGAAATTTCATAGAGTTCTTTTGTGGATGGGGTGAGGATCGAGGGAGATGAGGTGGTAAAAGGAGCGATAGTGGGGTTTTATGAAAACTTATACAAAGAGGAAGTTAGTTGGAGGCTGACTTTTGGTTGGGGGGAGGGGGGGGGGGGCAGAGTTCAACCACATAGGGGAGGGAGACAGTGAGTGGCTAGAAAGGGCTTTCGAGGAGGTAAGGCGCACGAGGCTGTGTCGAGTTGTGCTGGTGATAAGGCCCCCGGCCCTGATGGTTTCTCCTTGGCCTTCTTCCAGCTCTGTTGGGGCACCATCAAGGGGGAGTTTATGGAAGCCATTGAGTAGTTCCACGTGAATGGTGTTTTCGAGAGAAGTATCAATGTTTTTTTTATTACTATTGTGCCTAAGAAAGAATGTGCATCTTGTATCAGTGACTACATGCCTATTAGTCTCGTGGGGAGCATTTACAAGATTATTTCTTAAGTGCTTTCCAACCGACTGAAGAAGGTTTTTGACGTGTCTGTTTCGTCCTCCCAGAATGCGTTTGTGGAAGGTAGGGAGATCCTGAATGCAGCTTTGATGGCAAATGAACTTGTAGACTTCAGAAGGAAAAATAGAGATCCCGGCTTACTATGCAAGTTGGACTTTGAGAAGGCTTTCGACCATGTCAATTTGGAGTTCCTGAATTTTATTATGATGCGGATGATGGTTGGGGAAATATGAAGGGGATGGATCAAGTTCTGCATTTCCTTAGTTAGATTCTCTGTCATGGTTAATGGTAGCCCGTGTGGTTTCTTTGGCAGCTCCAGGGGTCTCAGGCAAGGAGACCCGCTATGCCCCATGCTATTCATTCTAGTAATGGATGCTTTGAGTAAAATGATGGATCGTGCGGAAGGCAAAGGCTTCTTGAGAGGATTCTCAGCTCTGATCAAGATGCCCAGTGCCCAAAGAGTCTCTCATTTTCTTTTTGCGGATGACACCCTGGTTTTCTGTGATCCCGATATGGATCAGTTGACCTACCTAAAGCAGGTCCTGCAGTGGTTTCAGATATTATCAGGTCTCAAAATCAACCTCGGCAAGTGTGAAATTTTTTCGGTGGTTAAGGTTGGTAACATTGATGCTTTGTCTTATGTTTTCAGATGTAAGGTGGACTCCCTTCCTACTACTGACTTGTGTCTCCCATTGGGCGCTTCGCATAAGGATAGTACGGTTTGGAATCCAGTGATCGAAAGGGTTGAAAAAAGATTAGGAGGCGAACAGAAACAATACTTGTCAAAAGGTGGAAAGAAAGTGCTCATTAAAAGCACTTTATCGAGCATGCCCACCTATTACATGTCCTTGTTGCAAGCTTATGTGAGCATCACGGAAAAACTAGAGCGGCTTCAAAGGAATTTTCTTCCGGATGCAACGAATAGAACTAGAAAGTATGATCTAGTGAATTGGCAGACCGTCACTTCCCCAAAGAAGTAGGGTGGACTTGGAGTAAAAGATCTTAGGTTATTCAACAAAGCTTTGTTGGGGAAATGGCTGTGGAGATTCGGTGTAGAAGAGCATACTCTATGGAGGGAGGTCATAATAGAAAAGTACAATTTCACGAGAGTGGGTTGGAGGACCAAGGCAATCACAACATCTTTCGGGTGTGGCATGTGGAGGAGCATCCTTCAATGGCAACATGGTGGGAGATGGAAGGAGAATTAGCTTTTGAAATCACAGGTGCTGTGGAGAGGATACTCTGAGGGTCCACTTCCCCACGTCTTTAAAATTTCAAACCAGAAGGAATTGATGGTCCAACAGATTCGCAAGGAGCATTAGGGGGGATGGGGGGTGTTAGTATGGGACCTCTCATTTAGAAAGAACATGCAAGATTGGGAGATTGCGAAGCTTTAAGATTTATTGACACTGCTATATGGGCAAGACATGGCCCAACCATCTTGTGATTCTTGGAGATGAGGTTTACTTGGTGACAGTCTGTTCACCGTAAAGTCCTTTTATCAGAGTATTAGTGAGAGAGGAGGCCTTTTTTCCATACTCCTCGATCTGGATTCCTAAGGCGCCCATGAAGGTGTGCTTTTTGCATGGCTAGCGGCGAGGGGAGTGATTTTGACTGCTGAGAATATGCGAGAGAGAGGAATTACAGGGGTAGTATGGGACCTCTCATTTAGAAGGAACGTGCAAGATTGGGAGATTGCGGAGCTCTAAGATTTATTAACACTGCTATATGGGCAAGACATGCCCCAACCATTTTGTGATTCTTGGAGATAGGGTTTGCTTGGCGATGGTCTGTTCACCGTAAAGTCCTTTTACCCGAGTATGTTGGTGAGAGAGGAGGCCTCTTTCCATACTCCTCGATCTGGGTTCCTAAGGCGCCCACGAAGGTGTGCTTTTTTCATGGCTAGCGGCGAGGGGAGTGATTTTGACTGCTGAGAATCTGCGAAAGAGAGGAATTACACTTGTTTGTTGGTGCTATATGTGTAAAAGCTCAGGGAAAGATGGTGGGGGATCCTGTACCTTTTTGGTGTTCAATTGGGTGATGCCAAGCACTGTAAAGGAAATGTTATATAGCTGGGCCGGTTTCCGTAGAAGAAGAAAGCAAAAGGCGTGGAAGTTCGCCCCGTTAGCTCTCATGTGGATAGTTTGAGGGAAGAGAAATAGGAGAGCTTTTGAGGGGATTGCGTCTCCTTTTTCACATATTAAGAATAGTCTTTTATCTTTAATTGCTTTTTGGTGCACTCATATAGCCCCTATTTGTATAGAAGATTGGACGTCTTTTGTAGAGAATCATGTTCTTATGTAAATTCTCTACTTTTTTGTATACTCCTTGTATACGAGAATTCTTTCCCTTTTGCTTAATACAATTTACCTTATAAAAAAAATAAAAAAACTCTTGTACTCTCTACTAAGGTATGTTGTAAGGTTATTATGGAATATATAGTGGAAGTTTTCTACTTGTAAGCATGATTGGTCCACCTTCTATTACTTTTGCTAAAAAATTATAATAAAGTGTTTTGTAACCAATTGAACAATTAATTAATTAACATTTCTACCACCACCTAAGGGTGCTGGATCAAACTAAAAGTTGACAAATGATAAACATTTCACAGGATGGCGAAGTATAAAGTGGTGTTAAAAGGAACAATACATTTGTTATTGTCTTCTTATGATTACCATTATTATTATTTTGAGTGGATCTACCGACATAGAGAAAAGTCACTATTATAAAGATCACAAATCTGATGCAATATTACAACTCTAACACAGTAAGATGACAATTACAAGCACACACAGGGAGAGCCAAAATACAATTTAGCACAACCTCAGAGCAATTAGAAGATTATAGGACCTCATTACTGGAAAAAATGTCGTAATGTAGTTTCAGTGGGATTTGACTTTTATCTGTGTGTAATTATACAGGGAGAGCCAAAATACAATTTAGCATATTCTCAGAGCAATTAGAAAATTGGACCCCATTACCGGAAAAAATGTCGTAATGTAGTTTCAGTGGGATTGACTTGTATCCGTGTGTAATTACAGTTGTGTATTCTAGCCACTGGAGCACTTGGTGGAAGGTTTGACCATGAGATGGGAAATATTAATGTCATATGCTGCTTCCCGTCCATGCCGATTATTCTTCTCTCTGATGACTGCCTCATCCAACTTCTTCCGAGTACACATCATCACAAGATTCATATCCAGTCCTCTGTTGAGGGCCCACATTGTGGACTCATACCCATTGGAACGTCTGCCGGAAGAACCACAACCACAGGTCTCAAGTGGAATTTGGGTGAGCAGCTCCATCTACTCTTTTCTTATTAACTTCTAATATGGTAGTTTAGACTCAACCTGCCTCAATTTGTTATAGGTTGATACTTTATGTACTGCATATCTCTATTTGTTTTTGGTTCAATACAAGAAGGATAAATTTCTCTCTCCAGATTTGATGACATCATACTGGTGGTATCTAACTAGACTGACTTGTGTTCCCTCGACTTTATTTCAGACAAGACAGAAATGAGGTTTGGTGGTTTAGTCAGTACATCTAATATCGTGAAAGAGAACATAGTAACAGTGCAATCTGAATCTGACCTCCTATGGACAATTTCTATAAAAAAAGAATGAAGGATGCAGCTTGCAGATGACACAAATGAAGAGCCAAATTTTGCTAGATGAATCGTGGGTGCTGCTGACCTCCATTTTCTGTTTAATTCTTTCCAAATAAAGAAGTTTCACAGAGTTTGAAAATTGTTGGGGTTCTTATTTTGTTTGGAATGCAGTATCTCTCCAGTCCGATTATGTGCTGGCACACAACAGATTTCTTTGGCGTCAAGTGCATGTATTTCAGTAGTCTTGGGGAAACAAACAACACGGGTTCTTATGAGTAAAGAGTACTTGTGGGTGGTTAACTTTGATTATCAACTATTGCTTATGTGCTTGATTCATTAAATGCATTCGGTTCAGCAGTTCTCTAGTCTTTTGTATACATAACTCTTTTACCATTATAATGAAACGTGGAGAAGTATATTTTTATTTTGCTGTGATACACTGACATGTCTACAGTTGGTAAATACAGAAGAGTGCAATATAAATGAGAGAAAGGGTTTGCTCGTGTTGAAAGGGATCGTTTGAAAATTGTTCCTAATGGTGTTTGATTCTCGGGCACCAACAAACCAACATGCTTTAGAGGAACTACCAAATATGTGCTACTTAAAAATTAGAATGACCCGAAGATGGTAGACGATTTCGTTTTAGAAATTATAATGGTGAAGAATCATATTAGAATCTGCTTTCGCGAAAGGTAAAGTTCTAGCTCGTGTCTCTCTTTAAGGTGTTATGCGTTTAGATGCACCAATAACTTATATAGTATATCTCTCTGTCTTCGACATGAGAAGGAACGATAACAAAGGTTAAACGATACCACACAATAAATCAAGCAAATCGAGTGACAAGTGGAAGCGCAAGTACACATCCGACAAACTTTGCTGTTCTTTTGAACCTTGCTACTTTACTATAGTTTTCTAAAATTGAATGAAAATATATCACTTGCACTTGAAACATAACTTTGTTTTATATACAAAGACGCGTCTATATTTTTGCCAATACAATTTCTTTTGGAAAACACTCAAGTCCAAATAATATCGAGTAATGAATAATAATAGTTGATATCGCGATTCAGCAGAGGAATAGAGTATGAAAAAGAAAAGGTATTATTTTTTCCAACTCTCAGTTCCAAATTAAAAATTCAACTACAAAATATGGAGTGGCGTCGCCCGGACTTGCACCTGTGAGACCTTCAGTGTGTTAGACTGACGTCATAACCAACTACACCACGACAGCGTTACTATACCTTATTTCGATATATTTTATATCTCGGACAGGTTCTTTTTTGGCGGCAAATAAGTGTTTTTCTGAACAGTAATCAAATTTAAACCATAGGGTTTTGTTGCTTGGTTTGATTTCTGGTCCTTGAAGCTCCACTACTCGATAATCAGTTAAAAGCTTAAAAAATTGCTGATATGCATCCCTAAGTTCTCAGCATGAAGTCGATTTGATACCTTACAGGTACCGGCATTGCCCTGTAATTGAGCGCCATTGAAATGGACGGAGGACCAGCAGCTTCACCGTCGACTATAAGGCCCATAAACAAAGGCGTCGTGCATAGAATTTGTGCTGGTCAAGTTATTTTGGAACTTTCCTCCGCCGTCAAGGAGTTGGTTGAGAACAGCTTGGACGCCGGCGCCACCAGCATCAAGGTTTCGCTCAAAGACTATGGCGCTGAATCCTTCCAGGTAATCGACAACGGTTGTGGCATCTTGCCTCACAATTTCAAGGTCTCTCTTTGCCGTTCTATTTTCTGCTCTTGTCCTAAATTTTTATCACTCTCTCTTCCATTTGCTTGTTATTTGTGAATAAGCCAGTAAAATTGTATTTTGTGTGTGTGTATATTATGCATACGGACACCCGCACGTATGCGGTTATGCCTGTATATGTGTATGTGTAGGCTTTCTCCATACTACTATCTATTTTCAATCAATTTGTGTCTTGTGTGTGTTTTGTGTGTCTTTATGATATGTGTCATGTGTGTGTTTTGTGTGTGTCTATGTAGATGTGTGTGCCAGTGTGTGTAACTGTGTACATATATGTGGGGTGTTTCCTTGTGTATCACATTTAAACTCTCTCTATGCTAATCTCTATTTTCAATCAAGGTTGTCTCTTGTCCTCTGTAGCTCCCTTGCTGCTTAGTTCAAAGAAATCCCTCAAGGCGGCTCTGATTTTTCTTCTCGACTGTGCAAATTTACTTCTTAAAAAGGTGCTTCTCCTTCTGAATTACCTGAAATCTGAGATGGATACTTGACTTTCAGGATGTAGTTACTGAAAATGAGTTCGAGAAGAGACTACTCGGGGACGTAATTCCACCTAGTGATATTTGTTTTACTTTTAATGACATTGGGACCTTGGAAACTGTCAAGGATACTCTGAAAGAATTGGTGATGTTGCCTCTTCAAAGACCAGAATTGATTTGTAAAGGACAGCTGACCAAGGTATAGGAATTTGCTTTATGTTGAAGTCCATTTAGATTTTCTTTCTTCTCTCTCTCTCCCCGTTGGAGTAGCTGTCCAAGGTTTGTAATTTGCTTTATGTTGAAGTCCATTGGGATCTTCTTTCCTCCGTTGGTTTTTTTCTTGGGGGGGGGGGGGGGGGGTTGGAGGCAGATAGAACTTGGTCGTCAAGTATGCACTCATGTTTCTGAACAAGATGCTATCTACAGCCTTGCAAGGGAATATTGCTCTTTGGACCTCCAGGTACAGGCAAAACAATGCTTGCAAAAGCTGTTGCTACTGAGGCTGGTGCAAACTTTATAAACATATCAATGTCAAGCATTACGTCAAAGGTATCACTGATATCTGCTTTCTGTTGTTTTATATCTGACTGGCCCTTCTTAAAATGGTTGACAACTTTTTCTTATCAGTGGTTCGGTGAAGGAGAGAAGTATGTCAAAGCAGTCTTCACGTTAGCTAGTAAAATAGCGCCTAGTGTTGCTTTTGTTGACGAGGTTGGTGACATTTTATGCAGCTATTGTTGGGCTAAGCTTTTTTCCAATACAGATTACAAAGCTAGGTTTTCTTTTTTACACCCTAAAAAGTTATAAAGTTTTCTTTATATCGTTCTTTGTTTATATTGTCCTTTTGCCTCCATTTCTTCTTGTCTACTAGGTGGATAGCATGTTAGGAAGATGAGAAAATCCAGGAGAGCATGAAGCTATGCGAAAAATGAAGAATGAATTCATGGTAAATTGGGATGGTTTGCGTACAAAAGATAAGGAACGAGTGCTTGTGCTTGCTGCAACAAATAGACCCTTCGACCTTGATGAAGCAGTTATTAGGAGGCTTCCGCGCAGGTAAAATTTGAACAAATTATTTCCTTATGATTTGTGTAAGTGTAACTGATTGATCAATGATTGATTTTTAAATGATTTACGGCTACTGGTGCTCCAATGATTGATCAATACAGGTTGATGGTAAACGTGCCAGATGCTCCAAACAGAAAGAAAATTTTAAGAGTGATATTGGCGAAGGAAGAATTAGCGCCAAATGTAGATGTAGAAGCTATTGCTAATATAACGGAAGGGTACTCAGGGAGTGATTTAAAGGTCTGGATCAAGATTACTTGCACTTCCTAATGCATTTGTTTTAGCAATACCTCCAAAATAACTGCATTATTTTTAAATCTACGTTTGATATTGTACTTACTGCTGTCTGAAATTTCCAATCCCAGAATTTATGTGTGACAGCTGCACATTGCCCGATTAGAGAAATTTTGGAGAAAGAGAAGAAGGTCAGTTGCTTGAGTTCATTCTAGTTTTTCGTTATAATTCTGTGACCTTCCAACATTTGGTTGAATTGGTGACCTGGATAACAACATACAAAAGTGCTATTACTAATTTTGTTTGAAACTCTTTTTGTTCTAGCTTCATGATGTGTTTCCTTTTGGCGATGTCTTAAATTAATTGGTCATCGTCATCTCCTATGGAGTCTTTACACTTTAATCTGCTAAATTTTATTGACTTATTGTTCTTCATTTTTGGGGCATGATTTCAGGAGAAAGCATCGGCAGTTGCAGAGAACAGGCCAACTCCGCCGTTGCGTAGTAGTGCAGACATCCGTCCGCTTAACATGGATGATTTTAAGTATGCACATGAAAATAAACAACTAATCCGCCTTAGATACACTTTCAAGATCGAATTTCTAGTTTGTAGTTCGTACCCAGGCACAAATCCACTTGCCAACTGATCTGAATTTGAATTAGTGAACTAGCGATCTACAATAAGGAGGCAGCTCCAGGAAGGTAGCTCTTTCATCCAGTTCCTTCAGCCAAATCCACATCCACTTCACAACAAAGAAAGAGAATGCAGGGATCATTGAGGAAGGAATCAAACGTCTCTCGTAACGTCAGATATATATGTACTCAAGTGATTATTATTTTTTATTTATTCGATGGTCCGAGATACAGATTTGGGATTTGAGAGCTGTTGTCATAAGATTATGGGGTAAATCATGTTGACTGGTTTGTTGAACTACTTCTCAGCAGCATGCAGAAGACATGATAGATCAACAACATTCAACCAGTTAACACAACAAATTACATTGCCTGGTTGAATGTTGTCGGGTCTGTCATGTCTTCTACATGCTACTGTGAAGTAGTTCAAAAAGGAATTTTGTTCATGTGATTGCACAAGAGACCACCACAACATTTCAGGGTTTCGATCAGCTAGTCTATATATGTAACTTGAAAGATCAATAGCTCCTCAAACTGCTATAATCCTCTCTTAGCGAATGGCTTTCTTTCGTCACTGTAGCATGGAGAAATGATTCTCTATTTATGCTAGTATCTCCTAGTCAGCCACTAGTGTAGGTACCTGTACCTTCACTGGCTGGCCTTTGCTTTTAAGCCACCAAGCTTCAATCTGATGATCAAATATAGTCTCAAATTCCACTAGTCTTCTCTGCTAGTCTGGTATACACAGTAGTTTTTTTAATTTTACGGAGCCTAATTATTTGTGGTGAGTGTCTCAGTTCATCAGCTAATTGCTTTGGTGCCTATACAGAAAAAACACCATCTCCATGGTGGTGCTAATAATGTGGTAGGAGGATGTCCACTGGGTAAAGCCACTGTTGGGGGTCCGAGGAACTTGGGCTCTTAGTCTCGTGAGCTCAAATTCCAGTCTTTAGGCAGCTGATCTTTGTTTGGTGCCTCATTTCAGTAAATTCTAGTGGGTCCACTTACATAAATCTATGCTCTTCTCTTATCTTTGTTGTTATGCTTGCACACTTCAGTAGACCCTGCATCTGTAATGAAGAACTAAAGTTGAGTTCATGCTATCAGATGACCATCACAATTGGTGACTCCATATATAGCAGCTAATTCATTTCAGATGGAATAGATAGCAGCTAAATTTATAACCTCAATCTAAGCATCATGTCCTTCTTGAAATGTTGCTGCATAAGCGATGTAAATATCTTATTCTTATTGCAAGCTTTTGTATTTGACCTACCTGGATGACCAACCAGGAATCTTTGATGGTTTTGTACCCATTTGAGCAAATGAAATTGTTTCTTGTTAGCGTGGGGAAAAATGTTTATTGGCAAGCCGCGGACAGTAATCTGCTAATATCACGGGGGCTTATTGCCAGACTCACCAACACCAGATTCGCCAGATTCAACTACCAGATACAAAATGTAGTTGAGTATTTATCCAGCAACGGTATTAAGGCAATCCCAGGCCAAAGGCACCAAATGAAGGAACTACAACGGATGCTATGGACTTTAAAACCACCGGCTGAGATACACCTTGACAAGTACTACTACTTTCTTGGGCCCTTGTGTGTTTTTCTTGCTTTATCATCACTGTGGAGTATAGTTTGGTATAGTGTGTGTGTATGCATTTAGTTGATTCATGACTTGTTTATATGTCTATGAATGCAGGTATGTGCTAGTGTATCCTAGGAATCTTCAAACATGAATGAGCTTCTCCAGTGGAATGACTTGTATGGAGAAGGTGGATCAAGGAAGAAAACATCTCTCAGCTACTTCATGTAGGTCTCTTCTCTGTATGTACGAGTTGACTAATTCAATAACCGTATTCTAATATTCTTTTTCTGTATTGAATATTGTATTAGTTTGAATTCTTATGATGAAGCGGGCAAACTTGTTGGGGTTTACTGGAGGAGTAAATACAGACTATTTTATTGGCCTCCATATGTCTGTTCCGTTGAATGTTTTTATTTACTTTGGATAATATTTTGGCTTTGTTGGGTACTTCCACCACCTCAATAACTGGCCTCTCTCACGGGATTGCCCGCAAATGCTTTCAACTACGAATTGTGGTCACGTCTTGGCATAAGGTCATCGACATCCATGGACGCTAGTGTTAAAGTTAATTTGTGTTTGTATTTCCGGGACAACTATTTAGGAGCCTGTGTGAAACTCTCCCCTATTAATTGTTAGGTGGGATTTTATTATGGTTCCCCATTCATTCCCAGTTGGTCATTGTTTTTGGTCATTGTTTCTCCTCTGGGTGGTTGCCATGACCATAAATTTCATAACTGATACTGACCTGTCACAGTCAAAATGACATTGTCTAGCTGGATTTGCGTGGTTTCGTTTTGTTTGCTGTATCAGTATCAGCTAGCTCTCTGCTTTGACCGATAGATCTTAAGCTATGCTTATTTTATGCTGTTTTTACTATATTTTTTTGTTATATTTGTGTAGCTTTTCCTCTTCCTTTCTTAATGTTACTGTTGACAATTGTAATTCTACTTAAATTTTCCAAGGTCATCAGTGGAAGCAATTAGAGAGCAGGCAGTTAAGTTTGATATCTTGTTAGAATTTTATGACTACTTCATTTAAAAGCTTTGGTTATTAGAGGGTGCAATTTAATTACTTAGTAATGTCTTCAGCACCAATGTTTGCATAAAGTACGGAAAATGTTGATATTTCAAGGGAAAGTATTCTCCGCTTTCTAAAGTGTATAGTTTCCTTGATGCCATATTCACTATTTATAGATGAATAAAGATCTCAACGATCATGGCAGAGCTAAACAGAAATTAGAACCGATCATGGATTGATGTAGCTGATCTCAGTTAATTTGGATTGAGGCAGTCCTCATTGCTATATACTTACAAGTCTCCCTTACTAGTATGATTTATCCTACTTTGAATTGAATCATCACTTTGTGTTAAATGCCGACCTCCAGGGACGTCAACCTTCAAAGAATTTGGTGTTTGACCTTACCGAAAGAATCTGGTGTTTGAATCCTTGGCCTTGTAGAACCTTTGTGGGGGATCTTCTTTGATATGCAATGGAGTGGAGCTCCATGTGACAGTTTACTAAATGTATGGTATGTTAATAGTTCCCTGCCTTTTACCTTATCCGAAAGTGAGAAATTTGTTTACAGTATAGTTGAGCTGTGCAAATATATTCTTGAGTCTGGAAGGGAGGCCCACTTTGTCTTTTTTTGGCCCAATGAAATTTTATTTCAACCGTTAGCAATTTACATCAGCTGTTCATTTGGACTCTAGAACAGTTCTCAAAATTACAAGCAAAATAGTAAAACTCTACAACTATGGTTGTTAAGCTAGTTTTCTATTACAGACAAAGAAATTGTTACAATTGTGAAGAATCGCATAAGGGATAGTGATTCATAGTCTGCAGAATGGGATTCCATTTAGAGTGTTTCATTCCAGCAATGTGCACTTGAATTGTAATCTCCTTTGCTCGATCTTGGCTGGTTCTGTTCAGTTGTTGAAACCTTCTGTTGTTTCTTTCCGTCCAGATGGTGTAGACTACTGCTGCAAACACCACCCCGGATGGCTTTTCTGGGATTCCTGCTATTGACATTATCCGATAGCCATTGCACTTCTGATTCCCCATGTACCAATTGTTCTTTGATACTTCAACCAATGTAACATACCTTGCCACGGGTTTTTGGAATATACGCAGTCAAAATATAAATGATCATGTGTTTCTTCAACCTCTCTTCCACATAGGATACATGATGTATTAATTTGAAGACCCCATCTAACCAATCTGTCAACTGTTGCCAATCGCTTGTGCAGTGCCATCCATAAAATGTATTTCTATTTTGGGAGCATGCCATTCACCATCACTAAGTTTTTCTATCGGACCTTGGGGTATTGCGGAATGGTATGAATGTATGCTTTTCTGATGCTAAATTGTCCATTTTGAGTAAATGTTTGCATTCCTGTTCCATCATTTGCCCACCATTCCCTTGCTCCAATCAGTTTCCTAACGAGCCAGCTAGCTTGTTTAGGAATTTCCGTTGTATTTAGGTCATTCTTCTTTATGTAGTGACAGTGGATCCATTTGATCCGGAGCTTGTCTTTCTTTGCCATTAAGGCCCAGAGGAGTTTTGACAGAGCTGCTTTATTCCACCTTTCACAGGAAACGATGTTCAATCCTCCTGCTGCCTTTGGTTTACACATTGTTTCCCAGGCAATTGGGTTCCTATGGCTAGTTTCATGACTACCAGTACACAGATAATTCCTGCAAATTCCATTAACCAATTTTATGATTTTTTTTGGTATGAGGAATATCTGGGCCCAATAAGTTTGCATTTCAAACAGGACACTCTTGATGAGTTGTATTCGACCAGCATAAGATAAGAGTTTAGATGTCCAGCTTCTGATTCTGTCCACTATCTTTTCCACTAGGGGCATACACTGTGATATAGTGCGTTTTCTTGTAGATAGGGGAACTCCTAGGTATTTGAAGGGGAAGGTGCCCTCCGTGAGGTTTAGTTCAGAACAAATCTTCTTTTTGAATTCAGTTGAAACACCTGCTATATATAAGGAACTTTTATCCATATTGGCTTGAAGTCCTGATACACTAGAGAAGTGTTCAAAACCATGTGTTTTCCAAATATATTGTTGAGTTCAAGTTTTTGCCGTATGTACGAGCAGTTACCACACTTCTACTTACTAGTTTTTGTGAAAAGATCAAGAGAATAATATCCGGTCTTGTTTAAATTCTTTCTAATATAGTATGTAATAAAACATATGCATGTTTTCATTTTCAAGCATGTTAGTGTGGATTCTAAGCTAGCTGACTACATTTGTATATTATTTCAGTTACTAGATAGTTATTACACTTTTGTATATAATTAGCAATGTGGATCAAGATCGTTCTTTGCCGTCTTGTTCTTATGCATAATGTTTGTGCAGTTCACTACAAAGCATGGTTATAACCATATTTTGAGGATTTATAGCTTGGTGACTTTGCAGGGACCAAGGTAATTGATGAATCTCATGATCAAGATACTACAAATCTTCATAAATGTGTTGCATATATTCGTGAATTACTAAACCCAGAACATCCAAATGTAAGTTAAGCTTTTTAACATAACTTTGAATTTTTTTACCCTTTTCCATGTTTATCAATATGCTATATTCTAATTTATATCCATTAAAAATATCTCTACACCAAATAGTTGCTCAAACTATATCTACATCTTTTTGCTATGGGATATTTGTACTCCAATTGTTTCTTATTTGTGATTATTGCTAATAATAGGTTCATTTAGAATAAATAATTAAATAAACAATTCAATAGAAAATATTTCACATGGTCGATCAGATGTATTGCTTATTCGTCATTATTCAGTATGGGTTAGTATAAGCTTTTTTTGTTGCTTCTTTTACTCATTCCTTTAAAATAAAATTGAAATTAGTTACCAGCACAATCTTCTGCGAAACACTCCCATCAACCAAGCTCTCACGCGCCGCCACGCGCTGGCAGCACACCTGTTAACTTCTTGCGAGGACCATGAAAATTTGCTAAATGGCACGTTTCGAGTTTTAAATATTTTAAAAATATAATTAGAGAGAGCCACGCAATTTATAATTTTATTTGGCATAACGCACCTCGACTTTATTTTTTAAAGGATGTTCTAATTAGAATTCGATCCATGAACTATTATTACTCACTATGGTTCGTCTCTATTCTAAATAATGGGCTTAATTAATCAACAATAGACATGGTTAAATGTTCAAGTCCATACCAGGTAAACAACGGTACAATTGATTTTGCAAGAACCGAAATTAAAGTACAAAAATTATATTTAATGAGGTTGTCCGACTTGGGCCCAGAAGTGAGCCCCGATTCGCAACCTCAAATGCTTCTGGGCTCAACATGGAGTCCTTAAAAGCCCAAATTCGGCTAGATACCTCAAAACCAATCACTGGGGAAGGGTCAATCCATGTACAAATCAACTCTGGACCTCATTACCTAACATTAGACCATCATGTGCATTCAATAGGTGAAATCGTTACAAATTAGCACAAAGCAAAAGGAATCCGAGTTTGACAATTAACGATCCACAAGTTCTGATTTCCATATCTCAAAGCTAGCATTGAAATACAAACTTGAAAACTTAGATCTCAATAATCCTTATGTAAATGAAACTGCCAACTTGCCATTTTTCTTTGCAAGCCAACTTAGATATGTAATATACATTAAAGACACTAATTGATTTTAAGCAAAGTCTCAACAGAATAACAAGGTCCATAACAGGCTAATACGAAACTTGCAATTACCACTTCATATTTAAAACTATTTAACTAATACGATTGAACAAAAACCTTATCACATCAATATATTTAGCAATCTAAAATATGAAATATCATAATCAAATAGGTTCGAATCCATCAGACATAGAAGTGAACAAATAGAGTCCATTGTTTATCGATACAGATTTAAAATAACACATCAAGTCCTTTATACTCCTCAGATTCAATAAAAAAGATCCTTATCATCATCTAGTGCTTTTAATCTAGCTAAGAACATGAAGCAGTAACAAAGAGAAAGGAGTTCAGTTTTAGATAGAACTTCAAGTCTACTACATGTTTAGTAATCAACTCTCTATCATGAGCTAAGAATGTACGTGGAAGCTTGACAGAAAACAAGGGTGGGTGATCAGTACATATGCGGTAAAAATCAGCAACAATCAGCTAACCAAACACAGATCCAAACCAGGAATTACGCAATAAAACTACAAGTTTAAAATAATGAACAACCAAGCAGACCAGCGAACTTTGAACTAAAACTCGTGATGAATTAATTCAAATCATGTCTCACTCAGATGAAGTTAAACAATTTCAGAAATTGAAAAAAAGGATAAGGTCAATGAAAAATCTAATGGAGCAGTAGCAGCCTTTCTTTTTCTATATTTTCAGCTCTTGAAATCTCCATTCTAAGCAAGAAATTGCGCCTTTATAGGCAAGCAAATAGGTCAGCTCTCAGATTTTATTTTTTTACCCCTTGCCCGTTTTTGAATTTTCATTTTAGCTTAGGTTACCCTAAATTTATGACTTGCCACCCAAGTTTAATAACTACTAGTTTGAAATTTCACTAATTTCCCTCACTAGAAACTTCTAAATCAGTTACTAAAATATTCCCCACCTAAACTTCCTAAATTATCCCAAATGCCCTAAAATTTACCCTAACAGCCAACCCGAGTCAATTGAACCAAACTAACAATCCCAAGTTCAATCCCCTACCTGGGCTAATCCCCCTTTCGCTTCAATTTCAATTTAGCAAGCAAAACGAGTCATAGAACATGCCAACCATTTTGGCTCAAACAGATTTTCTAACCAATTGACCCCTGTCTCCCAAGAGTGGACTAAAATCAAATATGCTAAACAAACTAAACCAAAATTGATTTTAAAACCAAACAAGCTTAAACCAAATCCTAATTGATGGTGAATCCTAGATAACAGATATTCATCCAGAGACGGATTAAACATAGAAAAGAAGATGAAGGAGGACGACCAAAATCATGCAAAAAGACAAAACCAAGAAAACGAAACAGAAATACCTAATCTCCTGTCAAGCTGAAATTCTTCTCCACCTTTGGATTTTGACCACAAGGAGTCTCAACCATGTATTTTTGGATAAAAACACATGGTCAAGGTCCACTGTGGTCTCAATTGTCAATGAATCCTCCCATTTTTAGGGTTCGACAGTTTCAGGTCATGTTTCCAACTCAGATTCGACGGGATAGGCCATGATTCGAAGGAAGCCAATTCAAAATTAGGTTTTGGTCTATTGGAAGAGAGAGATGAAGGGGGGGGGGGGGGGGGTTGAGGGGTCGAAGTACAGGGGGTACAAGGTTATTTGGACATTAATATGTAATTGTGGAAGTGAGGATGAACGTTGAATTGAAGGAGATCAACGACCCAGATTCCTCATTCACGAAACGATGCCGTTTCGATTTGGGGAGTAGACAGATGAACTTTGGGCCTGGGTAATAGGATCCAGGGGCCAATGACTTGGGCTGGTGTGGAATTACGGAAGACTGGCCCAAATTTATCGGCGCTGAGCCCCCTGTTGTTCGCCTTAGTGATAGATGCTCTAACCCGTCATATCCAAGGGGATGTGCCTTGGTGTATGCTCTTTGCTGATGATATAATATTGATAGACGAGACGAGGGCCGGTGTTAGTGAGAGGTTAGAGGTATGGAGACATACCCTCGAGTCTAAGGGTTTCAAAATAAGCAGATCTAAGACAGAATATCTGGAGTGCAAGTTTAGCGACGAGCCGAGCGGGGTAGGCAGGGAAGTGGTGCTTGGTTCTCAGGCCATCGCCAAGAGGGACAGTGTCCGTTATCTTGGGTCTGTGATTCAGGGGGACGGGGAGATTGACGGGGACGTCACCCAACGGATAGGAGCAGGGTGGTCGAAGTGGAGGCTTGCTTCAGGGGTCCTGTGTGACAAGAAAATTCCACACAAACTCAAGGGGAAATTCTACAGAGCCGTGGTTAGACCTGCGATATTGTATGGGGCGGAGTGCTGGCCCGTGAAGAACTCTCATGTTCAGAGAATGAAGGTTGCGGAGATGAGGATGCTTAGGTGGATGTGTGGGCACACCAGGCTAGATAAGATTAAGAACGAAGTTATTCGACAGAAGGTAGGGGTGGCCCCGGTGGACGAGAAGATGGGGGAAGCGAGGCTGAGGTGGTTCGGGCATGTACGGAGGAGGGGCCTCGATGCCCCGGTGAGGAGCTGCGAGCGGTTGGTGATTGTTGGTGGTCGGCGAGGTAGAGGGAGGCCTAAGAAGCATTGGGGAGAGGTGATTAGGCAGGACATGACTAGAATGCAGGTTACCGAGGACATGACCCTTGATAGGGGAGTCTGGAGGTCTAGAATCAGGGTTGCAGGCTAGAGGCTCTTAGAGTCCTTCGTTCGCCTCACCCGGGGATGGGTGTGGGATAGTAGGGTTACCCATAGATGACTAGTGTTTTAGCTTAGGTCCCCTTTTGGTTGTTAGTATGGTAGTTACTGCTTGTTATTATTGCATGCGACTGTATTTATGTTTCTTATGTTTGCATAATTATTTACGTTATTTCTGCGGGATTACTTATGCTTTATTATTTTGTTTTGTCTTGCTTTGGTTCCTAATTTTGTCTTTGTTCCAATGCAGCTTTCCATTTTATCCTATGCGCCGAGGGTCGTTTGGAAACAACCTCTCTACCCTTTCGGGTAGGGGTAAGGCTCGTCTACATAATACCCTCCCCAGACCCCACCTGGTGGGAGTATACTGGGTAGTTGTTGTTGTTGTTGTTGTTGTTGCTTTTTTTAATTTTTTTAAATTACAGTTAAAAATAAAATCTAAATTAATTCCTAATCAAATGTTACTATCCAATTATATTAACTAACTCTAAATCATAGTTACCACAAATAATTAAAACTAAATTACGGAAAAATTACCAAAATTCAAGCTTAAAATTAAAAAGTGCAAAATAAACTATTTTTTGTTATGTTTACCATTTTTATAAAATAATTAATTTGTTAATTAATCCTAAAATGCAAAGTTAATTTCTAAATGCGATATATTTTTGTATTTTTTATGAATTAAAATGCACAGACAAAATGCAAACAAAGAATGTCTCAAAAATTCACAAAATTGTAAAGACTAAAAGAAATTACTGTTTTTGAATTTATGAGAGTAATTAATATATGGCAAAAATCACGTGCTCACAGTTGCCCCTCTTTGCTCGGAAACAGGAAGAGTTTTCTTGTAAAGGTAAGTGAGCGAATACGAGCGATTTTTACCCGTTTGAATACTTAGTGGGAAGCATTTTGAAAAAGTTGACCGCACCCTGCTTCTGAGGTTGCCTACATATCCTTGGTTAAAAATGAACCAGGTCAGTTTAGTTTAGGAATATCTGGTAGGTGGGACTACCACGAAGCTGTGATTTCATTGTTGTTGTTTCTGCTGCTATGCTTTCTAAACCCCTTATTACACCATGTCAAAATAAAAAGAAGCTAGACTAAGATGTGATCTATAAATTACGAAAGTCCTATCTATATCTTCAAACTTGATCTTGTATTCTTGTTGCCTTGTTGTCTTTTATTCTCTCGGTGAAATTCCTTTGTTGTCGCCTTGAATTTTAATCTGGGATGTTTTCCCTTTCTCCGGGTGGATGCCTGAAAATTGAACTTGAATGTATTCCCATGCTCTCTAGCGGGCTCCTAACTGCTAAACTTGAATGTATTCTTATGCTATCCAAGCGGGCTCCTGACTTCAAAATAGACAAAACAAAGAAAATTTTATGCCCCGGTTTGGGTATATGGGCACATATGTAAGTGTAAAATGAACCACATTACCAAATATCCATAAGAATTTGAAAGATAAAACTTGAATTGTACTCCCTTGTTCTCCAAACGGGCTCCTGACTGCTGTGCTTCAAGGTATTTCCATGCTCTCAAGCCGGGATCATGATTGCTGAACTTGAAAGTATTCCCATGCTCTCAGGGCGGGCTCAAGACTGTTAAACTTGAATGTATTCCCATGCCCTTTAGGCGAGCTCCTAACTTCAAAATAGACAAATAAATAAATAATTGGAAAGCTAAAACTTATATTGTACTCCCTTGTTCTCCAAGAGAGCTCCTGACTATTGCGCTTGAATATATTCCCATGCTCTCCAGGCTGGCTCCTGATTGCTGAACTTGAAAGTATTCCCATGCTCTCCAGGCGGGCTCCTCACTTCAAAATAGACAAAACAAAGAATTTGAAAGCTAAAACTTAAATTGTACTCCCTTGTTCTTCAGGCGGGCTCCTGACTGCTGCGCTTGAATGCATTCACATGCTCTCCGGGTGGGCTCCTGACTTCAAAATAGACAAAACAAAGAATTTGAAAGGTAAAACTTAAATTGTACTTACTTTTTATCTAGGTGGGCTCCTGAATGCTGCGTGCTTGAATGTATTCCCATGCTCTCCTGGCAGGCTCTTGACTTCAAAACTTGAAATGTATTCCCTACTCTCCAGGAGGGCTCCTGACTTCAACAAAAATAGACAAAACAAAGGAAATTTTCTGCCCCAGTTTGTAGCTGGGCACATCGGTGAGTGTTAAACTGAATTATTCTACCAACTATTGTCACACCTCCTTTATACGCACCTCGCGAGGGGCCAGAGGAGTGTCCCAAGTCACTGGTTAAATCCCGAATCGAGGAAAAGAATGACTCTGTTTAACAGTCCGCGCACTAGAAATTTAGATAAGGAATTCTGTTAACCTGGGAGAAGGAGTCAGGCATTTCCGAGTTCCGTGGTACTAGCACGATCGCTCAACTGTCATATTTATCTTATTTATCCGATTTTATTACATGAAGAACTTATTTGCCAATTTTACTTTTTACCGCTTTTGTTTAATATATATTTATTTGAAAAAGTAAACATCGTTTAAAGTGTGCTTTCGGATTGCGCCACCGGAGAGTGTAATCCTAGGCAAACTTTATCCAACGTTTTAGGATTTGGATCGCATAAAATGCCCACCCGTATTTAGGAATGTAATTTATTAAAGCCGCGCCTAATATAGTCTAGCGCGTTGTAATCTTTTGGGAGGATCGTGAAATTCACTTAATGACCCTTCCCAATTTTTGTAAATATTTTGAAACCTTTACTGAGGGCCCCATATTTTACGTATTTTTATTGGCGATGCACGCCTCACTTTCAAAGTGTAATTCTAAAGTGGCTACATTATTCTATTTTTGCCTGTCTCTAAAATAAAAGAGAAAATCCTAATTAATTACATGCTTAAAAATATAACATATTAATTTCTATATTATGACAAATATTAGCGGAAAGGGAAAAAAAGAGAGAAATTCGAAATTATAAATAAAAAAAATAAAAAAATTCGAAATTATGAATAAACTCCGAAATGCGACAACTAATATTTGAAAGCAATCAATTATAGCTAAATTAAAACTCACATAGTTATATAAAAACTATTGAAATTAATTATTCACCACTATTTGCAACTAGATTTAACCATAATTACTAAAGCTTAAAAAAATTGTTAAAACTTAAATGTTAACTCATGTTGCTCAAATTTGCGCCTATGGATTAGTGTTCCTAGCCTTGCTACATAGAATCATACTTCACATACGTCAAATCTACTGTTTCTATTATTAACCAAATATGTTTCTCTGAAATTCGCGGATCTTCGTTACAAACAAGATCCAAAGATCCCACCTCATGTTGTTTCTATTCCAATTTTTTTGCAAATTCAAATCCGGATTTTTATCTATCAATTAAATTAATTTTGAAAAGAAAGAGATCACGAATTACTTTATTTTAAATATGAGAACTAGTAAAGCTGAAGCTATTAGTTATGCGATTCTTGCAACCACACGTCCTATAATTCAATAATCTAACAACTTGCTCAAATTAAGCAAGAAAACCGTATTGACTAATATTCGCGCCATTTTAAGGATCTTAGTTTCATAATCTAATAGGAAATAGTCTTAATTATGCCTACCTCTATCATTCGTATAGTAGGAAATTATATAATTAATGTTTAACTAAAATACAACTGTACTATAACTAAGTACATAAATTTCTGCCATTTCATTTCATCTTCAAGGCGTACATCAAAGTGATTTAAAGTGGTGTACCTGGTATTGAAATACAAAGAAGAGGAAGATCAGTGGAAGCAATAGTAGCACACACACAGCAATAACAGTTCAACAACACAGGAGTAGCCTAGTAATAGCGGGAATAGCAGAAAATCCAGGAGATTGCAACCAAGCAAGAAAACAAGAACTTCCCAATTGTAAAACCAACCAAGAATAAACCCAAGCAACTATATTTGAATACCACTAATACTAGAAAACGAACCAGACCAACAAAGAAGTATCCAGTTGCCAAAAAATAACTTCTGATCTTTATCACTAAAAAAAAAGAAGCTTGAAACTTTAATGAACAATAACAGTTTATGCCAATTTGTTAACAGTGAAGAAGAACATTTTTTTAGTTTCTAACTTTCAAAAACTCAACAATTCTTAAGATTCAAAAGTCTTTTTTCTTTCTTCCCTCTAGTACTGAAAATAATTTTTCTCTCTCCCCCTCTTAAGTGTCAAATGAGTCATATTATATACCCAAAAGCAAGACTCTTTCCTCTTACGTTTTGTTATTAAATTCTTACTTTTTTACTATTATTACTAATTATTTTACCTTTTTTTTTTTACTTTTCCACCCCAATATTCTTTCACTATGTATCTTTTAACCTTTTATTATTACCTATATTATTTCTGATATTAATTAAGCAAAAAGTAATCAACACGAATCCCACCGTTCCCCTCCTTTCAATGAATCATATTATTAATCCTCTTTTTACTTTACATCATTATTCTCCCCACATGTCTTGCCCCCCACCATTATTATTAAACAATTTCTTATATTTTCAATTCCCATATTACCCCTGACACTACTGAAATTATTGTCCTACCCCAATCAGCTATAACCAATTCACCTAAATCAACTAATCAAAATATAGCAACAATAACCAATTCTTAATCAAATTCAAACTAAAAGATGAACAACAAAGAACTAACTGAAATTATTTTGAACAACATTCTTAACAAACATACTTTCAGATTCGACAATAATAACAAAATTGAACATAACAAACAAGTAGACTCCAATCACTAAACTCATATTCAAATTAATCTTAACAGAACAATAAAACAAATTTAACTCACTAAACTTAATCATCAATTAAACTTTAAATTAATCTAACAACATTACAATTAAGATAAAAAAATTCTAGTGATTAAACTAAAATATTTCTATACTAAAACTAAACAAGAACAAATGAATCAAACAAACTGAAGAAATAATCAAGAAATGAACAAGAAAATAATATTACGATTTTAGATCTGAGAATATCGAACAAAATACAGACATAAATGAAACTTAAACCAACTAAACAGATCAAAACAACGACGATCTCAAGCGGAAACAGATCCGCCCGGAGATTTTGAAACCCAAAACAAATTGAATCTTCCTGAAATCTGAACAATGACCTCGAATCGCTTATTTTTGTACTCAAACGAAACTAATAATCAGCGAACAAACCTGGAGTTGACGACGAACAACCTCGACGAACTAGGCTACGAACTGGACGACGATGGGTGACGTTTGGACTGATTTCTTGGTCCAGGTTGCTGGTGGGTTCCAACGAGGCAGTGGAGTGGTTGTTTGGGAAGGGGTGACACGGGTGGATTCTGGTCGGTTGGGAAGAGACAGGGGGTCGTTTGGGAAGATATTGGGGTGGGGGGGTGGGGGTCGTTTGGCGTTGTGACTGGTTGGAGAAAGCTGGGACAGCTATGGGTGGTTTTTTCGGTGGTTTCAGGTGAAGGCAGTCATGGTGTTACCGGTTCGCTGCTCGTGGAGGACCGGGGCTGGACGTTTGGAAGGGTGTCGAGTTTAGTCGACAGGAAAAATGGGGGACGAGACAGTGGTCGTTTGGTCAGTGTGAGGTGGAGATGAGGATGGTGACGGGGGAAGCTCAGGCCATGGACGACGTGGTCTTGTTTCTGGCGGGTTTGGGGCTGTTTCGTTGGTTCTTGGTGAGGGCGATGGTGGTGATGAGGAAGAAGACGGGAAGGGTGGCCATGGAGGGTTTGGAGTTTGGTGGTTTAGGGTTTGGGGGTGTGTGTGTGGAGAAGATGAAGAGAAGAGGGGTGAGGTGTAAGGTGTGACGGCTAGAGAGTTTAGGATGTGTTTATGGTTTGGGTTGTTTGGTTGAGTGAAGTGAAAAATCTGAAAAATCAAAAGGGAGGGGGTGGAAATGGACCGGGTCGGGGAGTTTTGGGTTGGGTAGAGGTGATTTGGGCCTAGTTTGTTTTATTTGAAAGGTGGTCCAATCCGAGTTTTAACTCTTTTTCTCTTTGTTTCTTTTTCTTTTATTCAACTTCCTAATTAATAAAACTAAAATGCTACGATTAAATTATAAAACTCAAAATTATTTTAATATACTAATCGACTTCTTATAATAATTATCACATAAAATTAAATAACAATTAAAGCACAATCACACAATTTGGACATTAAAGGCTAAAAATGCAAAGGATGTATATTTTTGTGGTTTTCATTTTGCAACAAGCTTAATTACTCATAATTCTAGAATTAAATTCTAAATGCAAGTGTGACATATTAATTTAACAAATGAACATGCACATATAAATGCAAAATAATACAAGGAAAATAACAGAAAATTCACAACAATTGTAAACAAATTAAAAATTATTTTATTTTGTATTTTCTGAGAGTAATTCATATATAGGGCAAAAATTACGTGCTCACAACTATTATTAAGAATTTAAAAGCTAAATCCTATTATCCAAGGAAGTCCTGATAATTCTTAATTAAACATCATATATAGATCTAAGATGTATCTTCTAAAGGCATTACTTCCGCTGTCCTGTTATCTAAGAGGGTCTTAAACTACATCCTATTATCCAGGAAGGTCCTGAAAACTCCTAATTGTGTCCTATCTTAAACATGTAAACTTTGAAACCAACTTATATTCCTTTGGGGTGTATTTATGCTAAATTATGCTACACATAACTGTTTTGAAATTTAAACTTAGTCACATTTTCCAGGAAGGTGCTGAGAGTTTACGGTCGAACCTGTTTTGGTGCTTGCTCTTCCCCTACAGAGAGTTTCCCCGAAACAAACAAAATTTTCTGCCCCTGTTTCAATCAAAAAAGAATCTTGTCAGTTTAAAATGTGATGGTTGGTTTGTGGCCTTGAAATTTGAGGACGATTGCTCCTTCACTTTCCATGATGACTGATTTCCACTCGAAGACCTTGCTTGTTTATGGACTAACCCCATTTCTCTGTCTTCCTCATCACATAAAATACCTTTTCTCTGTTCCGACCTAATATCCTCTATTTGTTGCATTGCATGAACTGGAGCCTCCCCAACCTTTGAGTCTCACATGAATCCCAAAGCACGTCAATTGCCTCCACTCTGTGTATATGTTATTCTTTTTTGACTTAACCACTGGCCTTGGCCTTGAGGTCTATTGTATCTTCACTTGCAGTGATAACTTTGATATCCACTCGAAGACCCTACTTGTCACTAGTTTACACTCGAAGATCTCATGTGTTATTGAAGGCTAAGTGTTGAAATTTGAAATTTCAGGTCGCTTAAGAGAGTGGGCTTAACTATTGCGGGGATGAATGCGAGAGTTGCAGAAGATTTAAAGTACTGGATGATCTGTGTTTCACAAACTTATAAATGATTTTAGTATAATCTCGCTATGGTATTCTGGCATCAATAAAGTAAAAGTGTTATGAGTTATTGAGTGTATCTTGATCTATGGTTTCAAGCCAAGTGGGGGAGTATGCTGTGAGTAGTTGATTGCACAGTTAGGTGCTATGTTTGTTCCAGTTTGGGGCGTGCGAGTGAATTAGCTGTGGCTAGAGTAAAGGAAAAGTTTGACAAAGGTTATATAATGCTACACAAAGGTATGAGAATCACAGAATGTCTAGATGTCGTTTGTAAAGAACGCTTGGTGCATAGAGCAGGAAGTTGCTTGGTTGTATTGATACGAGGATTTCATTTTGCGGTATCTGAGTGCCAATGAGGCATGGGTGGATCTTTTCGTAAGGTGATGTAATTTGTAGTTTTAATAAGAGTGAATGACTTTCAAGAATGGCTCTAATGTGTTCAAGATTCTGCAGGAAACAATCGAGTATCTTAAGGTTGTGTATGTGGTTAGAGAATGTGTTTTCATGGGAAAACGGTCAAGACTGGGGGTATTTCATGTTAATTATGGGATCCTATGTATCAGCATCTGGAAGGTAAAGGTAACGAATTTCGATTCACAGGAAGTTCTTCAGAGTAAAGTATTCTGGAATATGGTGTTTCTGGGGATATTTGAGAGAGTATTCAGCGGCTTATGGGTCTTAGACAATATGGTCTTGTGCTTGGGTCTCGTTTCGGAGCCTGGATCGAGCGATTGTGGTATTATAGCAAGAGGGAGCATCAAGTTAAAAATGAATCAGGGAAGAATTTAGATAGATAAAGTAGCTCGATAGTAGACCGGATCGGTATGGTAAGGATATGCTTAATTCTTTGTGTGTGTTCGAGGTAATGAGTTCTTACATATATTTTGCAGCAATGCTCTTGGGTTTCGATGGCTTGCTTAGCTTGGTCTAGTTAGAAGGATTTAGTCCTGGCAGTTTAACTTGTGCAAATGGAATTGGGAGAGTACTTGTTGATTTCTACCGTGGTTTGAGAGGTGCATTTTCTATGAGTGTGAGAAGTATGTGATGTGTAATGATTTCTCTTCTAGATGGGATCAATGTAATTTCTTGGCTAGATTGGTTACAATTCGGTTCTAAGAAAGAGTTCATAAAACCCTTAGGCAACGGGTAGCCTCAGATAATCAATAAAAATGGCACTGCTATTTGAAATTGATTAGACGAGAGTATATGTTGCAGAAAAATGGCAATGTTATTAAGTTGATGGCATTTAAGTGGTATTGCGGCACTTTCTTGTTAAAATCCAACGAATAGCTGAATGAAATTACCAAGCATATACCCGAGGGTGATCCCACGTCACCCTATCTCACATAGGTCGGAAAACACAACATAGCTGAAATTTCATAATCCATCTAATCCATAAACCATAGAATGACATTGCACTTTCCGAAATCATACACAAGATCATAACCTCACATCTTTACTAAGAATAAGCCGAACCAGTTTTAATAACCCATATTTGCAACCTTAGGTACGATCATATGATATACTACATAACCCCAACACTCGAAACGATAACTTCTGTTCAGAGCAGTTGCCCCCAACACCCGAATACTAGTATAAACCTCTTATCAACTAAGGTCTAATTCCAACAGTTTCATATATTGCCAACGATAAATGAAACATGCAATAAACCATAGCCATTTCTCAGATCAACCATTCATGAAGCCACTTCCCTTTTGACTAATACCACAGCAGATTTCGAGCCAAAACTCGATATTATCCTTCTAACAAGCTAAAATTAAATCCGTTCGTATTCATTAGTGATGCCAACGATCACCTCAAATCCAACACACCACTCTGGTGATATAACACCTCAATACAGGCCTAAGCCACAACTTGCTTAATAGGTGCACCAATAAGAAACAGTCTGAACATACTCAAATCATGAAAAATAACTCAAACGAAAGAGCTGTACCTCAAGCTCATCAGTACTATCACAACACAAGGCTGAGACCCCGTCTCTTATTATAGAAATAGAACACGTGAATCTACCCTGAAAGGTCATATCTCCACGTGGCCTCGCTACAATACGCGACCCTATCCAAACACAGTTACACATGAAACACCTCAAGTCACTATGCTCAAAATCGACAGCCACGCACAATTTGATGTCTGTAGCGAAAGCAATTCATTACACCCACGGTGAAACAAATAATATACACCATGCAACCTGATAGGTCGTAACCAATACTCCATTTACCGAGCAGCACCCAATTACTCTTCCCACTAGACATTCACTATGAATCCCTAATAGAATCGCACCACATGTACCCATAACCAATAAATCATAACGTCTCACAACACTTAAAAGCAACTCGTAGCTCTCCTCAGATTGCTAACAAGCTCAATAACGATCGAATCAACCTATCCCTCAACTGTACAATTCGGGGCCAACCAAGCCAACTCAAGCTAAACACGTATCCACATCGGCCTACCAACGAACTCATTACCAAGAAAGCCTGAAGCTGCTCCTTCCACTACTATAAATCATGCCGGAGCCGTACGATTCGGTTCCCGACACCAAATCAAAATTGAAATCCACAACCTCGCCCGAAGACATGCCCGACCACAAGAAACTCATCCGAAAAGTCCCTTAACATCGGAACAGAACCAATGGTAGAAACCTTTGCACTGACATCCTTCACAAAGGCCCAATTAAGAAAATAATCCTTCCCAGCCGTCCACTGGGTCTTTGAAATATAAACCACTCTGCAAAAACATAATCCAATGCACATCGCCACTCAACCCGTGGGATTTACGGCATAGCCCGTAGCACAATAGTTCAGAATCACCTAACACCAAGACAAACAGTCTGAATTTCAACTTCACATCCAAAATCTAACATACCAGCAAATAAAGATCCACTCGAGCCTCCGAATCCTGATTGCCGCTAAATGGTGCCGAATCCACACGATTCATAACCACGACATAGCCTGTAAATGAGAACTTCCAGCATCCAACTCCATATAGCACACAAATCATCATACCTGATCCCAATTTTGCCGTCCAAATGCATACCACACCTTAAATACCCCATCACTTCATGATAGATACTTTAAAATTTCCTGTGCCACCAAGCAAACCCGCATACCACCAGTTGATCCAATAAGAAAATGCCGCGATACTACCGAAGTATTATCAGTTTAATGACATCACCCTTTTTCTGAGACATATACTCTGGTCAAATCGCTTCCAATTAGCAGCACTATTTCCTTGATTATTTGAGGCTACCCGTTGCCTCAGAGTTTTATGAACTTCTTTTCAGAACTGAACCAATCTGAAACCTTGTACAAACAAATCTCGATCCTATACAACATACCGCATATACCATACCATCCAAGGATAGCAGGAAATTTTTTATCTCCCTTCCGAGCCACATACATCTACGCACTCCACTAGTCAAGAACTTTCATGGATCCCATCTAGAAGAAAAATCATTACACATTCCATGTCTCTCATATTCGTAAAAAATGCACCTCTTCAACCATGGTAGAAATCAACAAGAATTCTCTCGATTTTGTTTGCATAAATTAAACTGCAGGACGAAATCCTTCTAACTTGACCAAGCTAGGCAAGCCATCAAAATCCAAGAGCATTACTGCAAAATACTTGTAAGGGCTCATTACCTCGAACACATACGAAGAATTAATAATATCCTTACCATACCGATTCGGCCTACTATCAACTTTCCATATATCTAATTTCCCTTCTGATTCATTATCAACTTGATATTCCCCTTGATGTAGCACCACAGTTCCTTAACCCAGGAGCACAACACGAGACCCAAGCACAAGACCACACTGTCTAAGACCCATAAGCCACTGAATCATCTCTCAAATATTCCCAGAAACACCACATTCCAAAATAATTTAATTTGAAGAACTTTTTGCGAATATAAATCTATTACCTTTACTTTCCAGATACTGATAAATATAATCCCATAATTAACGTAAAAATACCACAAGTCTTGATCTTTTCCAATGAAAACACAATCTCTAACCACATACTCAACCTTAAGAAACTTGATTGTTACATGTAGAGTCTTGCACACATTAACCATTCCCGAGACTCATTTACTTCTTTCTCAAACTGCAATTCACCTGATCAAACAAACTTAACCACCACTGCTTCATTAGCACTATGACACTGCAGGATATGACCCCATCCCTATACAAACAAACATCTTCCTGTTCCATGCACCAATCATTCTTTACCAACAACAACAACATAAGACATCCTGTGATTCTCACATATCTACGAAGCACCATATAACCTTTGTGCAAATTGTGCTTCACTCGTCCCATCCTCGGCTAAATTTCTTCAACCAGAACTGATTTGCCAGCATGCCTTAAACCAGAACTAACATAGCATTATAATCGTACCATTAGCTAATCAATAGCAAACTTCCCAACTTGGCTTGAAGCCATAGATCAAAACACTCCCTACAACTCATAATGCACATACTCCATTGCTGCCTTAATACCATAATGAGATTAAACTCAATCCTTCATAAGCTTGTGGAAACACAAATCATCTAGAATTTTTTTAACTCTTTTGCAATCGCCCTTTCACTCACACAACAGTTAAACCCACTCTCTAGGCAATACAACTTAGATTTCAACACATTTTCTTCACTTGTTAATGAGATCTTCTAATAGATAACATAAGGATCACACAATTTTAGAATACTCCGCAGGAGATGATCCACCTGTTTTGCCTCCAACTACCATTTTTGTATACCTTCCACGTCCTAAACTGTACGCAGTCGCTTAATCTTTTGAGTTTTAACTCATACCACAACATAAAATATATTCTTCACTCTTAACTGGAAACATGAAAAGATTCTTCACACACCCATAACTCGGGCTATACCTCGAATCGTAATGGAATTCAAACACCTAATAGTTCTTCTATCATCCAGTAGGCCTTACTCATACCTTCCAAGTCACATAGATGCACCTTGCAGCACTAACATACTCACCACATAACTGACCCGCCGTCACTCCCACTAATAGGGGCAATGCCGGACATATAAGTTCGAAACACTTGCTCACACAAGCAGCACCTCGGTGCTCAAGCCATAGTAAAAGATCCGGCCTCAAGTCCTCCAGACTGGCCCAACATAAACTCACAGAGATTACATCTCAACCCTCGATCGGGGAATTACAAGCCATCAAGGAACATCTGATACTGAGCGCTCATGCACACGTATGAACACGTGGAAGAAATTTCAAGAGTTTCTTTTCAAGCTGAATCAAGGACACATGATAAGAATTCAAGAATGTGAAGTTTTTCTAAAGGTTCTACAGCCTCTCGAGGATAAGTACAAACTTGTCATGACCCAAAACCCATACCCGGTGGTGGTAGCGCCCCTCGTGAAGAAAAGGCCAGCCAATATAACAAACGCTTCCTTTTAACAGTTAATTAACATTTATAAATCTAAAACATGATTGACAGTAACCAAAGAGCGAAAAAATGATAACAACAGGGAACTATCCCGCCACAGCCCTACATTGGGGTATCACTAGTCATGAGCTACTATATAGTTCACTAAAGACCTACAAATCCGGAAATGGGAACAAAGTCTGAAATTAACATGAACAACATAATATAATGGGGAAGATTTGGTGCCACGGATGCTAGCGGTCACCTAGCTCAGCTACGATAGCAGATCTTCAATCCACTAATAACCTGCTACCGGGCGAACAATAACTGCAACTGCACGCGAGGTGCAGGGAGTAAAGTGAATACTTCCAACTCAGTGGTAATAAGAGTAAATAATAACTGAAGGCAATAAATCACGTAAGAGCACTCCACCATGCAATATGAGACAACGCAACCATTTGGGAAAAAAGTAAGTCCGGAAAAATCCTTTAGAAAATATCTGCCTCAGTTTAAAATCACTTTTAATCATATTTTTACCAACAGCTAAGCAAGTAAATACAAGGAAAACAGTGCAAGTAAGCATAAAAGTCAGCCTCTCAGGCCCAAGCAAGTATGCATAACCGAGCTCAGCCCTTCAGGCAATATTCTTATCTCTGGTCAGCCACTGTTACATGACCCATTTACATCATACAGTGTCACTGTTACCACTGTCTCAAATTTATCCACTCTGAACTGATCAGACAATATAAGAACAACAAAAGATATCTCACGAGATGATACAAACAACAAATAGTGCAGAAATGTATGAATGCAATGTAATGCATATGACGGTACACTCTGGTACCCGCTGCGGCGTGCAGCCCGATCCATTTAACGTCGGGAACGCTCACTGGGGGTGTGTACAGACTCCAGAGGGGATCCTACAGCCTTAGCACAATATTAGCTAGGTGTTGGCATAAGTAGGATCTCGGCCTCAATATCAATATATGTATCACCGCTATGACGTGCATCCCAAGCCACCCATATATTCATGAATCACTGTAACACTGCTGCTACGCACAGCCTGGTCCATGCTTAGTCCAGAAATGTACATAAGTCACTTGGGCAATACTAACAAGATAGTCCTCAGCTCAAACGTCGATAAAATATTGTTTAAGTTTTTCAAAGTTTAGAAAGTGACTGAGTTTACAAAACAGTATTAAAACCTTGGACCGAGATCAATTAATATGCATGTAATGCAAAAATAGTAATATCAATCCCCAAAGGGTTCATATAGTTGGAACGAAGCCCAAACCTGGCAATCAGCCCAAATTAAATGATAACAAATAATTTCAGTCAAATCCGGAGTAAAATCAAAATCCGGAACCGACCAAGTCACTATTCTCAATGTTGCTCTACCCCACGCTCATATCCAGAGTGCAAGTCACCTCAGTACGACACTATGATGTACAAATCCGGGGTTTCAAACCCTCAGGCTATCATTTACAAGTATTACCCACCTCGAACCGGCAAATCTCTAGCCCGCGATGCCTCTTCTCCTCAGCTTGGCCTCCACGCGCGTCAAATATAGTCAAAACCACAACGAATTCATTACCATAGGCTAAGGGAATATAACCCATTCAAAAAGACTCGAAAAATATCGAAATTCAAAAAATTTGCAAAATATGAGCCATGAGCCAACATCTCTAAATCCAGAAATTTTTACATCAAAATGTTCCTTATCTTAGCACGAGTCCATACATACCAAATTCACAAAAATCGGAGTCCATTTGACCCCTCAAATCATAATTTTTCACTTAAAAACGCAAGCCCTAGTTCTTCACATTTTCACTTCATTTTCATGAATTGAAGTGTTGATTCTTCAAAAAAATGATGTTTCTAAATCAAGAGACTTACTTCCAATCGATACCCATCGAAAACCCTCTTCAAATATACCAAAGAGCTCTCTTGGCGGAGTAAAAATGGTGGAAATGTGATATGGGTCGCGGATGAAATAACACATAAAATCATTTTGCCCAGACGAAAAATCCTTTTTCGCGATCGCATGACAAGCTCTGCGATCGCAGAGCACAGTTTCCCCTTCTACGCGATCGCACAACCATCTCCGCATTCGCATAGAACAAATGTTGCCAGGGACCCCAGGTCCAAATTGCGCTACGCGATCGCAACCATCGGAATGCAAACGCACTGACCAAATTTCCACACCTATGCGATTGCACAGCCCTTAACGCGACTGCATAGAGCAAATCTTTGAACCCTCCAAAATCTTCTATGCGATCACATTAAACCCTCTATGATCACATAGAAGAAAAGTTCTCTGCAATTTTTCTACTGCATTTTCCAACTAAAAAATTCCCGTTAGCCATCCGAAATCACTCTGAGGCCCTCGAGACATCAACTAAAAGCACAAACATGTTCAAATGCCTCATTCACACTTGCTCGAGCCATAAAAACACTAGCATTAACATCAAAATCGCCAAGTTTTCATCAAATCAAGGCTTAAGGTAAACTAAAACTTTCAAAATTATCATTCAATAAATCCCCAATAGCAATAGACCCCATGCTCATCATGTGGCGTGTCTCACCTTAATATAGCACTACGATGTGCGTATCCGGGGTTTCAAGCCCTTAGGAAATTATTTACAATCATTACTCACCTCGAACTAGCTACAACTCTAGCTCGTGACTCCCCTCGAATCGGCCTCCACGTTCCTCGAATCTATCCAAAACTAGAACGAATACGTCACAATATGATAAGGACAAAACCCAAGCGAAAACAATAAAAAAATATCAAAATTTTTGAAATTAGCAAAACCCGAGCCTGGTCCCACTTCTCGAAACTCAAAAATTTTCATATCAACGGGTTCCTTATCCTTCCACGAGTTCATATATATCAAAAGTTCAATAATCTGACCTCAAATGGCCCTTCAAATCCCCATTCAAAAGCTCAAAATCCCAAGACCTAGTTCTTTCATTTTTAGCTTAGGTTCAATGAATTTCTAGGTTAATTTCACAATAGAATCACGTTTTGCTACATAAAACCTACCTCCAATCAATTCTCCTTGAATCCCTCTTCAATTTTCCTCAAAGATCTCTCAAAATACTCAGCTATGGTGGAAAACAATGGCTCAAAATCGCGGAAGAAATGTTTATAAACTTTCTGCCCAGCTCTTAACTATGAGAACGCGATCACAAAGAGAAAAATTCCAAGACCTCAAAAAATACACTACGCAAACGCGATACTTGCTTTCCCAGACCTATACGAACGCGGCCCCATTGATGAGAACACGAAAAACAAAATCACTGGACCCCAAATTAATTATACGCGAACGTGAAACACTGCATGCGAACACGAAGCACAAGATCAAGGGTCTCCGCGAACGCGAGACCTCAAACGCAATCGCAAAGGTCAAACTCAGGCCAACCCAAATTCCTTCTATGCGATTGCGAAAGCTAATTCTTCTGCAACAACTGATGATAAAATTTTGCAACTGTCACGACCCAGATTTCCCACCATCGGGATTCGTGATGGCGCCTACTAACGAAGCTAGGCCATCCTAACATTAAACATTCTCTGATAATCTCTCGAAAATATAAATATACGAAGATAATTAAATAAAAGCGGAAGACTTTAAGTTTATATAATTGAAAACAAAATACGGAAGTTTAAGACAAGTCTCTACCCAAAATCTGGTGTCACTAGCTCGCAGACTACTAAAGAGTGCTACAAATAAGTCTGAATAAAAGTACAAAATGTCTGTCTCGGTACAATGAAAAGAAACTAAAACATGGAAACGGACTCCGACCAGCGAACGCTAGCTAGGCTTACTCGTAAGTCCCTGGAATGAAGTCATCTCCCGTTCAATACGCTACTGCTGTGGTCCAAAGCTGCTCCGGTACCGTAATCTATGCAAAATGCATAGAAGTGTAGCATTAGCACAACCAACCCCATGTGCTGGTAAGTGCATGGCCTAACCCCGACGAAGTAGTGACGAGGCTAGACAAGACCTACCTAAAACAACCTGTGAAAATATATGTGTATACAAAGGCAACATAATTAACAAAGAGTACATCCCCAAAAAAAGGGAAGGGGCATGCTCGGGGATGAATCAGTGAAAAACAGGTCAACGAATATAACAATGAAACCATCTCAATACCATAGCTCATATATAAGTGGTCAGTGCGCCACACGATCCTATTTCTTAGTTCTAAGTGGACGGCGTGCTACACGATCCCGTTTCGTAATTCATAAGTGGAGGGCGTGCCACACGATCCCAAAGTATGTATTCATAAGTGGACGGCATGCCACACGATCCTATATCATAGTGCATAAGTGGATGGCATGCCATACGATCCCATTTCATAGAGAGTATTACATATAATCTTTCTTAAGGATGCCCCATTAGGGGGAATTCAACAACATAATGATTAACCCGGCAAGGGTACAACTAACAACCTAAATATCCCGGCAAGGGAGCAACAATAATAGACTACGTGTCCCTACAAGGGAAAAGTCACAACACTTTCTCTAATAACCACTTCTTTCGCAATTATCAAATTCTAGTTCGAGTCGACACTCCAATAATATACCAATCGCAATTCTTCCTCAATCGTTCACATTATATGAAACTTAGCAATTAGATAAGAGAGATATTTCACAAAGTCCGATTCAAACACATTTAAGACTCACGGTCATGCTAGATTCCGGTGTATAGATAATTGTCACCATGCCTATACACCATACTATTCATTTAACAGTTAAAAAAATATCCTAATCCTATTCCCCAAAGTTAGAACAAACACTTACCTCGAAGGCTCCAAACTCAACTCAAGCCTCTAGTATAGCTTTACCCCTTGGATTAACAACCAAACCGCTCGAATCTAGCCATAAGTTACTAGAATGTGCTAACAAATGCTACTTAAACCAATTTGAATGCATGAAAATAAATTTCCCAAAATTTTTCTCAAAAATTCCCAAAATACCCCCAGTCCCACGTGGTCAAAACTCGAGGTTCGAACAAAAACATGATTACCCATACCCCCATGAGCTTAGATATATGATTAGTTTTGAAACGGACCTCAAACTGAGGTCCAACTCCCAAATTTAAGAAAACCAAAGTTCTACCCAAACCCCGAATTCCCATTTATGAAAATCTTTGATTCAAGTTGAAATCATGTTAAAAGATGATAAGGAATAAAGAAATTAAGTTAGAATTCACTTACCGAATCATTTTGGAGAAGAAACGTTGTTTGGAAAATCGCCTCTTGGGTCTTGGGTTTTTTAAAAGTGGGAATGACTAAAAATCCCGAGTTTATATACTTTGCTGGGAGTTGGCGCGGATGCACAGAAATGTACTACGACCGCGCCGAGGGATGGAAAAAGTGGGCTCTCTGAACCTACCCAGTGCGGACCGCACTAATTTGGTGCGCAACCGCGCTGGTCGACCTGGACTACCTGCCCTCTGAACTCTACCATGCAGAACGCACAAAAAAGCACCGCGGCCGCATGGCTGCCAGTGCGGACTGCGCAGAAATGACCGCAGCCGTGCTGGGGCCTGCAACACCTGAACCTGCTATTTTTAAGTCTAAGACCTCCCTGGCCCCTCTGAAAACTCACCCGAGCCCTCGGGGCTCCAAACCAAACATATATATAATCTCAAAAATTCCCTACGAACTTACTTGTGCGATCAAATCGCCAAAATAACATCATAATCAAAGAATCAAGTCTCAAAATCATTGTTTTCATTTAAAACTTCTCAAACTTCTGACTTTAGATAATTAGGTCCGAAACACGCCAAACGACGTCTGATTTCGACCAAACTTCACAGAAAGCGCTTAATGCATATTTAAGACATGTACCGGGCGGTGAAACCAAAATACGAGCCCGATAACTATATTTTCTAATTTATTTTTATTTCAAGTTTTCATATCATTTTCCGAAAAATAATTTCTTTGAAAAATTCTTTACCCGGGCTTGGTACCTCGGATTTCGATACCGAAAATAAGTCCGAGTCCCTTATTTTTTTACCGACACTCCAGGACCGCAACATTATGGTTCCGAGTCCATTTACTGAAAATGTTGATGTCACGACCCCAATCCTGGTCGTGATGGCGCCCAACAATAATTGCTAGGCAAGCCCGACCACTTGGACACTCTTAAACCCAAGTACGAAACGCATTACCAATTAATATAGTTAAATTAACAGATGATATAGTTCTAACCAATGATAATAAACAAAAAATAGTATGGAAACCATAACCACTGCCAATACGACTCCCAACAGACACGGGGTCATGAGTCTAAAGCCTCTAAATACAACTGAGTAGCAAATAGGAACAAATGTGGGTCTAAGATGCAGAAAAAAATGATAGGGGAGGAGTCGGGTCCTGCGGACGTTTGGAAGCTACCTCGACAACTCCGGGATAAACTGGCAACAACAACAGTACGACTAAGCTCCCGATGCTCCTGAATCTGCACACATAGTGCAGGGAGTAAAGTGAGTACTTCCAACTCAGTGGTAATAGACATATATAATGACTGAAAGTAAGAAATCTCGAAAATACCACAATGTAAAGCTGAGACTAACAACTTAGCACATTTAACGGTGAAACAAAAGCAAATCAATTACAGGTAGACAAATAGATATCAATGTATAAATACAATGCAATGCACATGACCTCTGCATCGTACATCCCGATCTATTTGGGTACCCGCGCTCACTGTGGAGGTTTAGACTCTGGAAGGGTTCCTACAGCCCAAGTGCAATATCATCGTAGCATTCGCTGCAGCGCGCAGCCCGATCCACAATCAGACCAATTATATGCATGCAAGCCACACGAGCGCAGTCAAATTTATCATTTTCAGTTCCAATTATCAGGAATTATAGCTTAAGTGTTTAAAACCTTAGAAATTTACTAATCATTTCGAGACAGTGTTTAACTCAAGACTGATATCATGAAAACTTGATCAACATCATGGAAACGGTGACAATAATCCGTAAGGGATCCAAATAATTGGCACGCAGCCCAAATATAATCATAACAATCCAAGTAGGACGTTTACCAATCAATTTCTAGTTAATAACACAGTATGAACATCACTCGGATGGACTAAGCCATAGCCGCCTCCACAAACGACCCCGCACTCGTCGTATTACGTGTCTCGCCTCAATACATCGTCACAGTGTGATATACCGGGGTTTCAAATACTTAGGTCATCATCTACATCTATTACTCACCTCGATCCGGCCGAATACTAGCCCGCAATGCCCTTTCCACTCGTATCGACCTCCTCGCGCGTCGAATCTGGCCAAAACCACAATAAATATAGGCTAATAGAACACAACCCAATCGAAAAGACTCGAAAACACCAAAAAAAATGAAGTTGGCAAAACCCGAGCCCCGAGTCAACTACTCAAAAAATTACAAAACTTACATCATCGGACTCCTCGTCTCGCCACGAGTCTATACATATCAAATTTACCAAAATTGGAGTTCAATTGCTCCCTCAAATCCCAAATTTTTATTTCAAAACCCAAGCCCTAGTTCTTCCAATTTTTACCCAAATTTCTAAGAATTAAAGGTAGATTCTTCAATATAGTGATGTTTCTAGGTCATAGAACTTACCTCCGAGGAATTCCCAGTCAAAACTCTCTAAAAACCCCGTAAATAGCTCTCAAGTTTGCTCGACATGGAGGAGAAATGATAGAACTCGTAGATGAAATAATCCCTTTAACCCCTCTATGCACAGTCCTTTTTTCTTCTGTTCCCACTACAATTATGCGGGACCGTGTCTACGGCAAAATGACCTCATATGCAGTTTCGCTTAAAACACGAGGGACCGCTTATGCGGTCGCTGCTTATGCGTTTCCCATTCCGCACTTGCGGTCCAAGCCAGGGCCTCCCAGGCCACTTATGTGATCCAAAAGTCGCATCTGCAGAACCGCCTATGCGGTTCCTTTTCCGCAGATGCTGAAACAACAGAACCTGCAACTTTCAATTCATGCAACAACTCCAAATCCTCCATTCAACCATCCGAATTGCCCCGACGCTCCGGGACCTCAACCAAAAGCACAGACATAATCTAATTCTTCGTTCAAACTTGTTCGAATCATCGAAACACTAACGTTAACATCAAAATCCTCAATTATCATCAAATCACAGCCTAAATTTTTAAAAAACTTCCGAATTGCACATTCGATAAAAAACCCGACATAAACACCTCCGAATGGCCTGAAAATTTGCACGCATATCTAAAATCACCTAACGAAGCTATTGCAACTCTCAAAATTCCATTCCGACCGTCGGATCAAAATCTCACCCATCAACCGGAATTTGTTAAAATTCAAACTTAGCCAATTCAAGTCTAATTATATACCGGACCTCATTCAATTCCGACCGCATTCCTAAGTCATAAATCATCCCTCAAAGCTAACCGAATCATCAGAATTCACATCCGAGCCCTTTAACTAAATAGTCAACTTTCGGTTGACTTTTCTAAAATAAGCTTCCCTTTAAGAGACTAAGTGTCTCATTTTTATCTAAACCCAATCTAGTTCTACCTGGTCAACTCAAATATTGATATTGATACATAGAGAAGCAAAATATAAGAAAACGAGGCGATAACACACGTAACGACGGGCCGGATCGTCAGAGTTGACCAAAGTCAACTTTAACAATATTAACATCAAAATTCGTCAACTTTCTCACAAATTTCACATTTTTCAACATAAAAGTTTTCCGGCTACGCGTCCGGACTGCGCACGAAAATCAAGACAACTAAACTCAAGGTTTTTAAGGCCTCGAAAGAATAGAAAAGGAAGAATTACAGTGATGACCCTTTGGGTCGTCATAGTAACATTTCAACATGGAAAATGGTTCGATTGACCACCCGAAACTTGAGGCCCCTGGGACCTCAACATAAAGCACCAACACATCCTAAAACCTCATTCAAACTTGTTCCAATCATCAAAATACCTCAAATAACACCAAATCCATCAATTCACATTGAATTCACCTAAGTTTTCTAAAAATTTCCGAAATAAGCTTTTGATAAAAAATCCAACGAAACCATGTCCGAATAACCTGAAATTTTGCACACCTTCATAAATGACATAACGAAGCTACAACAACCCTCAGATCAAAATTTCACCTATCAACCGGAATTCGCCAAAATACTAGCTTCGCAAGCATAATGCTATACCGAACCTTCAAAACCAATTGTGATCACACTCATACTTCATAAATCACCTCCCGAAGCTAACGAAACAATCGGAACTCACATCTGAGCCCTCTAACTCATAAGCCAATATCTGGTTGATTTTTCCAACTTAAACCTTCATAAAAGAGACTAAGTATCTCATTTCTTACCAAATTCACTCCAAACGCAAACCAATCAACTCACACATAAAATACGGATAACGAAGCACAAAGAAGCCGAAATGAAGGAAACGGAGCAGTAACTCATAAGGCGACTGGTCGGGTCATTACAAATACGTACCTTCAATATCCTCCTTAAAGATTCCATTTTTATAAAATAATGAAAAAAACATATAAAAATTAGATAAGTAAACACAATCATAATCCAGTATATATATGAGAAATAAATTATAAACAAAACTCATCCACTAAAATGAACATCACAAAGTATATAGATTGCAGTCTTCCAGCATAATATACTGGCTCACAAGAAATTACAAGATATGAAACTCCAGAAACAAATACTGGGGCATACAGAAGAAACATACTAAAAAAGCAAAGTATGATAATCATCCAGTATAACATACTGGAGAAAAAACTTAAGGATTATATACGGGAATAAAGAGCATAATATAAAACAAGAAGACAAATAATTACTCAAAAAAAATAATGACAAATAAATTAAAATTTTAGTGTAAACAGAACTCATTCAGTACAATATACTGGAGAAAAAACTTACACACAGCAAATGTCCCGTAAAATATACTAGTATGAAACAAACTCAACTATATAATAATATTCTTCCAGTATGTTATACTGGAAGATACTACATGACAGACTTGCAATATAATATACTGGGCAAAATTTTACTAAATTTACTAAACAAAAAAACATAATCAAAATCTACTATTCACATATAGCATACGTCCCGTAAAATATACTGGAATGAAACAAAATCAACTATATTTTTTGTCAAGTATATTATACTGGAAGTCTATCATGTGATAACATTACAACAACAACAACGAGAACCCAGTATAATCCCACTTAATGGGGTCTGGGGAGGGTAGTATGTACGCAGACCTTACCCCTACCCTTGGGTAGAGAGGCTGTTTCCAAATAGACCCCGGACATCCTTCCCTCCAAGAACTTCCCACCTTGCTCTTGGGAGACTCGAACTCACAACCTCTCGGTTGGAAGTGGGAGTTGATAACATTACAACATAAAACTAATAACAGAGTAACAAAATTACCAGAAATAAGACAAACTAATGAACAGAGAAAAAATCATAAAAGTTAAAATACAATAAATATTTAAACCCTAATGGTCGAAAAAACAAAATTAAACCTAAAGAACCATTAATAACAACAAAAATTCAAACCCATTATCGTAAAAAACAAAACTCACCCTAATTTTGAAGAAAATTGGATGAAAGCCAGACAAGATTCGAAGAAAAGTGCTCTCTCAAGAAAGCGAAATCCGTACAATTGCTGTAAGCAATACAAAGTAACTAAACAGTATGTTAGAAAGGTCAAGGGAAATTATGTTATTTACCAATATATTTTAAGTTAAAATAGCTAAAAATCTATTACAATTGGATCGTTGGCAATTTTTCGATAGCCACGAGTAAAATTGGCTACGCCGTACAATTTATAGGAGAAAACTACGCACTACCGCCCCTCCAAATTTTAATAGCCCATGTTTTTCCTCATTGACCCGAAATGTCCCCCAGGCCCAAACATATATTACATTTAATATCCCAAATGTCACTATTCATAAATTTTATCGTGACAATATATTTTGTATATATTTTATATAGTAACAGACTATTTAATATGGTGACAGTCTATTGTATATAAACTGTACAGTGACAACTTATTTTGTATAGTAACAGTCTATTGTATATAAATTGTATAATGACAGTCTATTTAGTATATATTTCTACGTTATGCATAATTATCTGAGAGTGAACAATCATAAAACTTCGACAATTCAAAAAGATAATTCCAATTAGAATAAATTAATTCAAATTTATCATTATGGAGAACTCTAGCTATATAGGAATTATTTACCTCAACATAGTCACGAGATGACAACTCGAGCGTTCCTTCGCACCAACGTCATGGGACTAAAAAAATGAGGGGCGAACTGAAGACGGAATTTTCTCAAATTTGTTAACTAATTCAGAGTTTGGTCAAATATAAACATTTATCATCATATACTGTATATCTTATTTCCAATTAAAACCTGCCAACTTAATAATGAAGCACCACACAACGACGAGAGAATACGTGTGATGAGAAATAATGTGTTCTCCCTATTGAATTACATGAATTCAAGACTCGACCCCAATTAGGGATCGAGTACGTGATAAATCTTCCCTTGAATGAAGTAATTACCGTGATTGTTAAGTTTTGGTGAAAGAATATCATTGACTATCTTTTTTCATAGTTGGATTTTACTCATTTAAGCTGTTGTTATTATCTTTAGGCTATAACTTTATGATATCATTTTGTGACTATCGGGTATTACAATTTTGCCCGAAAGACTATAAATGAAATTGAGGAATTTTAAAAATTACTATTGTTTAGTGATTATTAACTCCTATATAGCTACCATATACATATTTATTATTATTTGGGTACGTGCATTGTACATGTATCCCATAGTAACAGTGGCGGAGCCAGAAATTATACAAAGCGATGTCGAAAAAAATTGCTACTATGGGGAATGGAAATTGCAACATTCTGCAATTTTTGACACCCCTTAATCATTGGACTAAAAGTTTTTCTTGTGTCAAGGGTTGTCAACCCCTTGTGAATATTCAATTTTTAAGAAAAAAATACCTAAAATACCTATCTACACAGTATTATTTTCTGGCGTAGGGGTGTCGACATCCCTTGGGTAAGAGTGGCTCCGCCACTGCATAATAGTACTTACATAATGTATTTACAATTATATATTTATGCATATATATACAAAAACAATTTCACTGGGCTATAAATTAAATATTAAACTGCACGTACAATTAATATTATTAAATATCCATAATACTGCCTCTTATGAATGAAGTCAAAATATGCACTATGTTATACTTTTGAGTCGTCATAGTTTCAATTAAAACTTCTCTTTCTAACTATGGAAGTTCAATTGTTCTAACTTTTGTGTAGGTGAAACCATAATATTGTAATAGTTACTACCACACAACATAAGTGCCTTCCTCGTTTAAGGACAACTACTAAATTATTTGTATAAAAGAAAATAGTAGAAATATTTTAGAAATATTTGCTTGGATTTTTAAAAAAAGAAACGAAAATATACAAAACAGTGTCCTTGCATGAGTAATTGAGAGGCTAAGAATGGTACAAGGGATGGAAATAGCTACAAAAGTTATGCCATTTCATTTAATTTGTCAATCTATATACATTGGACTATGAACAATTATATATCCAGTAATTTCATTTCACTTTTTTCTTTTCAGTATTAATGCTTTATCCAATCAATGTAAAGTACTTTGTAAATTTTTTATTGCATAATGCAAACAAATACACCAATTTATATATATAGCTAAATCAAAGAAAATAATTGAAAATAACGAAAAATAATGATGTTAAAATTGTTCAACATGATAGCGAGGAAAACAGAGGATCATACAAATTAAGATTCAATAAAAGTCTCATTTTGCAGTACATCTCAAACAAAGCAGGAAAAATGTATCTACACAAGCCAAAAATTACATCTATTTAAAGTATGGGTGTTAAACGGACCGGGCCAAGACGCTATTTTTTGGACTAGTGCGGGTTATGACCATACCAGTTTCGGGTTGGTTCTTAACGAGTTTAACGGGTTCAGGTTCATCCGGATAAAAATTGAACCATAAAGGTTACGAGTTGAGGGGGTCGGGCCTGGTTTAGTATATCTTTTAATTTTTTTTCCGTATTTTGTATAACTATTATAAGTTATATTAATACTTTGTATTAATTTAAAAATTATAAGGAAGATGGGAAAAAATTACACCTATAAATTGCAAGTGTTATATTTATTTCAAAATTTAAAATTAAAGTTTACATTTAAAATTAAATTAAATCATGCATAATAAATTAATAACACTTCAAATTAATCTAACAAACTAAAACATTAAGCATAAATACATCTATAATTGTAAATAACTCAAATTGTCGAAAAATCTTAAATACGAATTTTCGGAGGACACTCAAGAAAATACTTTATATGCCTCCTTAAACTGGCTGTGCCACACTCTGAACGAAATTTTAAGACTTGACCACAGTGCTTGCACGTTAATTTTTGACCTTCTTCATTTTCTTCTACCACCTCAAAGTGTTGCCAAACATATGAGCGCACACTAGAAGCACGAGGCATGATTTAACTTGAGATTTGAGAATTGAGAATTAAGAATTTGAGATTGAGACTTAAGTCTTGCAAATTGGAGAATGAGAGAAATTGAGTTTGAGAATGAGTATTAAGTGAAGAAATGAAGAAGATTGGGGGTGGGGGGGGGTTATAGTTCTAGAAAATGTTAGTTTTATAAATTGAAAAAGGGTTAAAAATTTTACAAAAAAGGCTATTTGTGCAATAGACCCGTTGGCCAACAGACCAAATGAGAATCTGACTATTGCCAACGGTCAGTGGGGCCCACAATTTCGAAAATTAAAAAAAAACAAAAAAAAAGCCGTTGAACCGGGCCGGTTAACCCGGTAAGAGTGAACAGTAACTCTTTGGGGTTCAACCGGGCCGATTATTCATTTCGAATAATTAAACCGTCCAAACTCACCCCAACCCCTACCCATTCAGCCCAGCCCCCCTTACTGGTTCGGACATGTTCTCGGTTCTACCGGTCTGGATCAGTCCGGAACCGGATCAACCCATCCCGTTTAATACCTTTAAATTAAAGACAGTGAATACAAACGTGCATGTTGTAAAAAAAATAGTGTATCCGACGTCCCAATAATCACATTATTTTGTATTCGAGATATGAAAAATAAGAAAAAGAATCGTACTACTCCTATCACAAATGAGTATATATCACTACATTTTCTTATCAAACTTCTATCCTTTGTTTAAAAAGAAAACATTCTAGAATAGACAAAACCTCTTAAGGATTAATCAATTGGGAAACAATAAAGCCTTCCGTTGGCAAATAGACCATAAAGTAGTTGATTCTTTTGCAGAAAGTTAATATTATAGTACACAGTTATCCCATAAATACAAGCCTTTAGATGGTGGGAGACATGAGAAAAATGAAAAAGAAATTAATTTACGTATCAAGATGTTGCTGAGCAAAATATGACAAATGATAAGAGACAATACATATTGTGGGAAAAATGGAATTTCTTACAGAAAAAAGAGAAAATTGTTTAAAGAGTAATATGGTCATTAAGCTTTTGAAGGGCATTTACGAAATTTGACTTTAGACTTAGGGTCTTCCCACTTTTAGTATAGTATAATACGATATGATGATTTCATATAGTTACTATCCAGTTGTTATGGTAGTGTATTCGTTATATTCGTGCTGTTGTATTCATGAATACAACAACAAAACCACCTAAATTTAAGGCAGTCCACTAGTACGCGCGTGTATTCATAAATACAATAACGACAATCACCTTATAAATAAGGATATACAGCTATCTAATAAAGGAAATATATCTATTAGCGTGATACACTCCTAATAGAGCTCAACAAAATCAATTCTAACATGCCTCATTATCAACCCAATTATAATTCGCTATTTTATATTCAGTGTATTCAAATGTATTTATATTAATTTAGTTAGTCCTAATATACATGTTATTACTGTTGTATTCAGTATATTTCATTGGTTGTATTCACTATATTTTTATTTGTCTTCAGTTTATTTTATTATATTTTAAAACTAAATATATTCACTATTTGTATTCTGTTCTATTTTAATATTCATATCCAGTGTACTTCAATTTATATCATGTATTCATGCATACTGAAATATAGAATATGGAGGAATACATGTGTATTCAGCTATATTTAAAAAGTAAAGATATAGGTAAAAATATATTTATATAAACATACAATGTGTTTGAGTGAATTTGTAATGTATTTGTGTTATTGTATGTGACTAACTAGCAAAGAAGAGAAGAAAGTTCGTCGTAGATGGGGTTTTCCGGCCAAGAAGAGAAAAAAGTTTGTCGTAGATGGGGTAAAAGTTCGTCGGATCCGCATAACAAATTTATGATAAGGGCTCATCACATTACTCATTTCCGTTCGAAAAATTCACTCGTTTCTGTTACATGGCTGTCTTCTACTCTATTCTAATGTCTCGGCGGCCATTAATACTAGGGCGTGTATCTTAAGTTGCTCAAAGAGAGAGAGATTCTTCTTTTTTGTCGGCTATAAATACTAGGGCTTGAGTTGCTCGAAGAGAGAGAAGGAAGAGAGAGAGAGAGAGAGAGAGAGAGAGAGAGAAGAAAAAATATGAGAGAGAATCTTTTGTTAATTGAAAGAAAGAGAGAAGAAGAACATAGTTATTTCATGTCTCAATAGTAGTATATGCCATAAATACCTACTTTGCTATAAAATATAAAAGGTAGATACAGAAAATAATAAATTTAATTTATAATGAATAGGGTGTATACCTTTACTATATGCGGTAAAATTTCCAATGAATTTTGCTCTTGAAAATATGGCTTTCTTCATAATGGGGCGGTGATCACGGGTTGAAAGTGGACTTGGAGCCCATATGTCAATTCATATATATAACCTTTATTTCTGTTAAAAATATGGGAATTTGCATCTATATCCGTTGTTTGTATCACATTTTAATTTGTGCTCGCTTTGCCAAAATAAAATTGCAGGCGTACCCATTTTTCGCATAACTTCAGGATACCAGGCTGAAGTAGCAAGGTGTAAGTTCACCGTCCGTGAACATGTCATGACATCACCTAGTCACTATTACTAGGTAAGCCTGGCAGTGCGGAAACATCATCATTTGCGAAAATAATTAATTAAACTGGATAACTTAAAAAAATTATATATAAGTGCCGCTTGGGAAATACAACTCAACATCACAAGACTAAGTGAAATCCCAAAACCCGAAAACTCACGGAAAACATAGGCTATAGAAATGTATCATACTGCTCTAACCCCAGAATGTCTAAATAACTAAGAGAAAAGAAAAACTATCTACTACAGTTGAAAAAAATAGGGACTCCTGGTCTACGGACACAACATATGTACCTCGAAGTCTCTGCTAGATCTCTTCGCCTCGGGGATAATGCGCCTGGGTGGAGGTACCTGGGTCTGAACATGAAAACATGCGCAGAAAAGGCGTGAGTACACCATAGTGGTACTCAATAACTGCCAAGCCTAACCTCGGTCGGGTAGTGACGAAGAAGTTTGGGCCCTACTGAGATGAAACATAATAATTAATAAGATAACGGAAATAGTTTAAATAAAGTCTACAACGAGAATCTAAACCGGATAAATAAGGAAACAATAATAGAAAGTAGAGGTAAGACATTATAAGGAATACTGCTCACAACAAGAAATGATAACCGCTCGAGAATCTCTTGGTATCCTCATCATATACACCAAGGATCTCTTGGTATCCCGAGGATCTCTTGGTATCCTCAATAGGTAAGACAGTGATCTCTTGGTATCCTAATATATAGAAGTACATATGCTAGAGATATCTTGTTATTCCGCACCTTCAATCCAGAATATATGTCTAATACAGGGGGATCTCCCGGGAAGTCGTCCCGTAGTCCCAAATTAAGCACAGAACAACAACTAATAAATCTCAGATTAAATGCTAAGATCAGAACAAGTAATAGTAAATTCTAGCCTAACATGCTTCACAGAGTACAAGTAATACAATTAAGCAAGTAATCAGCTAATCATGTTTCTCTAAGCTAGCACAGGTTTAAACTTTCAGTGTAAAATGAACAAGTAGACAGGAATCTCAATTTAAATATTTCAAGTAGAAACGGATTTACAACAATTATCTCAAGTACGCGCTTTTAACCTCACGTACGAGGTATTCAAATATCAAAGATCATGTCCTAAGGTGAAAGGTCCCCCACACAAGGTTAGACAAGCCACTTACCTCGAACCGGCTCCAACTCAACTTGGAACCATGCCATTGCCTCGAGTATCCGACTCCAAATGATCCAAATCTATTCAATTTAATTACATATCGTAAATAATACCGCAAACAACTAATTCCACTATTAAATTTAAAGTTGGGGCACGAAAATAGGTAAAATATCCAAAACGCCCCTCAGACCAACATCTCTGAATCAAATTTTTTTTTACATTTTTTGAACCCTCATACTTTCACAAGTCTAACCATATAAAATTCTCCCAGATCGGAGGTCAAATGCCCACTCAAAACTCAATAGTTTATCCTATGAAGTTTCACCCATTTTTTCCTAATTTTTGATCCTCAATTCAAATTTTAATGATGGATTTAACTACATAATGATGAAATATAACTAGAATATATCAAAGAAACATTACCTAATAATCTCCTCTTCAAACCACTCTCAAAATCGCCCTTTCCCGAGCTCAGTTTAATTTTTCTAACTTATGAAAACTAACCCTCAAAATTTTAATATCTGAACAGATATTTCCGCTTCTGTGGACAAGGGATCGCTTCTGTGCTCCCGCTTATGTGGAAAAAGGGCCGCCTCTGTAACTTATTTAAAATTCCACAATTCCACTTCTGCGGACAAACAACCGCTCCTGCGGTTCTGCTTATGCAGAAATTTGAGCGCTTCTACGGTTCCTGAGGGGATGCCCAACTCTCGCTTCTGCGAAGCCAAGGCCGCTTCTGCGGTTCCCAAGACGCAGAAGCGAAAATACCAGAGACCAGAAGATTCAACTGCTGCAACACTTTAAAATTTTCTCCGTTAACCACCCGAAATCATCCTGAGGCCCCTCAGGACTTAACCAAAAGCACCAATAACACCAACTACCCTATTCAAACTTTTACTAATCTTTAATGCACCTCAAACAATGCCAGAAACTCTAACTAAATAAGGATTTGAGCCTAAGAACTTTAATTTTCATCAAAACACGCTTTCGATAAAAAAAACCTAACCAAAACACGTCCGAATGACCTAAAATTTTGCACACACATCCCAAATGACATGACAGAGCTTCTACAACTTCCGGCATTTCATTATGACCCTCGGATCAAAACTCACTATCGGATCAGAAACTTCAAAAATTTTAACTTCAGAATTTCAATCATAAATGAGCTACGGACTTTCAAAATATACTATGAACACGCTCCCAAACCCGAAATCACCTAATAGAACTAACGGAACCATCGATTTCCATTCTGATGTCTTCTTCATATTGTTCTGACTACGGACCACTTTCTAACACTTAAGCTCTCATTTAGGGACTAAGTGTTCCAAAGCTCTCTGAAACCCAACACCGAATATCACGGTCAACCAAAATAGCAAAAATAAACTTAGGGGGAGCAGTTAATGAGGAATGGGGCATAAATTCCAAAAACGATTGACCGGATCATTACATCCTCCTACACGTAAACATTTGTTCGTCCTCGAATGAGCATGGGAACATACCTGAAGTGGCCAAAAGATTAGGGTATCGGCTGTGCATATCTCGCTCTGTCTCCCAAGTTGCATCCTCTTCCGGCTCAGTCCGCCATTGAACCTTTACTGAAGCAATGTTCTTTGACCTCAACTTTCTAATCTGCCTGTCCAATGTAGCCACTAGCTCCTCAACATAGGAGAGGTCCTTGTCCAACTAGACTGAAGTGAAATCCAACACGTGTGACGGATCACCGTGATACCTCCGGAGCATCGAAACATGAAATACCCGATGAACCCCAGCCAAACTGGGAGATAAGGCAATCTCATAAGCAACCTCCCCAACTCGACTCAAAATCTCAAATGGGCCAATAAACCTCGAACTCAATTTTCCTTTCTTTCCAAACCTCATGAGGCCTTTCATAGGCAAAAACCCGAAGCAGAACCCACTCACCAACCATATAGGAAACATCATGAACCTTTCAGTCCGCATAACTCTTCTGTCTGGACTGAGCTGTACGGAGTCTGTCCTGAATCGCCTTAACCTTCTCCACCGCATCCTGAACCAAACTTGTGCCCAATAGTATAGACTTACCCAGCTCAAACCAACCCACCAGGGATCTACATCTCCTACCATATGAAGCCTCATACGGCGCCATCTGAATGTTGGACTGATAAATATTGTTGTATGCAAACTCCGCCAATGGTAAGAACTGATCCCAAGACCCTCCAAACTCAATCATGCACGTACGGAACATATACTCAAGAATTTGAATGGTGCGCTCGGACTGTCCATCCATCTGGGGGTGAAATGTTCTCATCGTCACCCGAGTAACCAACTCCAGCTAAACGGCTCTCCAGAACCGTGATGTAAACTGAGTGCCTCTGTCCAAAATAATATAAACTGGAATGCCATGCAGGCACACAATCTCCCTAATATAAATCTGTGCCAAACCCTCTGATGATTAAGTAGTACACACAGGAATGAAGTGCGAGGACTTGGTAAGCTGATCTACAACAACCTAGGTGGCATTGAACTTCTTTGCAGTTTGGGGAGTCCAACTACAAAATCCATGGTAATTCTCCCATTTCCACTCTAGAATCTTCATCTGCTGAAGTAACCCACCCGGTCTTTGCTGCTCAGCCTTCACCCGCTGACAGTTGAGGCATCTAGCTACAAAACCATCTATGTCTTTCTTTATACGCCTCCACCAATAGTGTTTTCCTTCTTTATATGCCTCCACCCGGTTGGATGGAATACCGCAAACTATGAGCCTCTGTCAAAATCAACTCCCAAATATCATCAACATTAGGTACATAGATCCAACTCTGCATCCTCAATACCCTGTCATTTCCAATGGTCACATCTCTAGCATCGCCATGCTGAACCGTGTCCATGAGGACAAGAAAATGAGGTTCACCATATTGTCGCTCCCTAATACGATCAAACAATGAAGATCGAGAAACCACACTGGCTAGAACCTGACTAGGTTCCGAAAGATCCAATCTTATAAACTGGCTGGCAAGTCCTGAACATCCATCGCCATATGTCTCTCTGAAGCTGGTAAATATGCCAAACTCCCCAAACTCTCCGCTCAGCGACTCACGACATTGGCTACCACATTGGCCTTGCCCGAATGATAGAGAACAGTAATATCATAATCCTTTAGTAACTCCAACCTCCTCCTCTGGTAAAGTTTAGATCTTTTTGCTTGAACAAGTGCTGTAAAATCCGATGATTCGTGTAAATCTCACTAGGCACACCGTACAAATATTGACGCTAGATCTTCAAGGCATGAACAATAGTAACTAACTCAAGGTCATGGACATGGTAATTCTTCTCATGTATCTTCAACTATCTGGACGTGTAGGCAATCACCCTACTGTCCTACATCAACGCCGCTCCAAGTCCAGCCCGTGAGGCATCACAATAAACTGTATAGGATCCCGAACCAGTAGGCAATATCAAAATAGGGGTTGTAGTCAAAACTGTCTTGAGCTTTTGCTGTCAGAACTTGCTTCTTAGCGCTACGTGGGAAGAGAATTTATCTATTCAGCCTCTTTCTCGTGAACTAGGTTCAGTCAAATAAATAGATGGATCGCCCTTTCCTGTCCTGGAAGTTGATCCCCGTTGCCCAAAACCAACAAAGGTTTAAGCTCACCTCACACTCATCTGTCTACTGAAATGGGGAACCCTTCTGGGTCAATCTAGGCATATGGGCTGCAATCGATGAAAACCCCTCCACAAAACGACGGTAATAACCTGCTAAGCCAATAAAATTGCAAATCTCTGTAGCGGAGGAGGGCCTGGGGTAACTCTATACGGGCTCCACCTTCTTCGGTTCCACTCAAATGCCCTCACTCGATACCACGTGGCCCATGAATGCCACATAACTCAACCAAAACACACATTTTGAGAACTTTGCATATAACTTCTTCTCTCTCAGGGTCTGAAGCACTGTCCTCAGGTGTTGCTCATGATCTTCCCGACTCCGGGAGTATACAAGAATATCATATATGAAAATAATGACGAACGAGTCGAGATAGGTCCTGAATACAATGTGCATCAAATTCAAAAAAGCTGTTGGGGCATTAGTTAGCCCAAATGACATAACAAAGAACTCATAATGATCATACCGAGTCTGGAAGGCAGTCTTCGAGATATCCAGCTCCCGAATCTTCAACTGATGATAACCTGAGCGCAAATCAATCTTAAAAAACACCTGTGCGCCCTGAAGCTGGTCAAATAGATCATCAATACGAGGAAAAGGGTAATAGTTCTTCACTGTAAGTTTGTTCAATTAACAATAATCGATACACATGTGCATAGAATCATCATTTTTCTTCACAAACAAGATAGGAGCACCCCACAGTGAAATACTGGGTCGAATAAAACCCTTATCAAGCAATTCCTATAACTGATCCTTCAATTTCTTTAACTCAGGAGGAGCCATACGGTACAGAGGAATGGAAATGGGCTGAGTGTCCAACAAATCAATGCCAAAATCAATGTCTCTATCAAGTGGCATACCTGGAAGATCAGCTGGGAACACATCTGGATAATCCCGTACCACTGGAACAGAATCAACAGAAGGGGTATCAACACTGACATCTCTCACATAAGCTAAATACACGGTGTGCCCCTTCTCAACCATATGCTGAGCTTTAAGAAAATAGATAACTCTACTGGGAGTGTGATCTAAAGTACCACTCCACTCAACACGCGGAATACCTTGCATAGCCAGTGTCACGGTCTTGGTGCGACAATCAAGAATAGCATGATGGGGCGACGACCAGTCCGCGCCCAAAATAATATCAAACTCAACCATACCGAGTAACAATAAATTTTCTTTGGCCTCAAAACCATGAATAGTAACCAAACAGGACCGATAAATGCGGTCCACAACAAGAGAATCTCCCACAAGATTAGAAACATAAACAGGAGAACTCAAGGAATCTAGGGTTACCCCAGAATGCGGAGCAAAGTAAGAAGACACATAAGAGTAAGTAGAGCCTGGATCGAATAGAACTAATGCCTCTTTGTGACTAACCAGTATAATACCTGTAATGACATAATCGGAGGCAACAACCTTGGTGCGTGCAGGAATATCATAATATCTGGCATGTCCTCTCTCTCGAGAGCGAGCTCTACCTCCCCGACCTCCGCCCCTAGATGGCTGGGAAGATGGGGTAGCAGCGAGAGCTGTGATCATGGCCTGAGAACTCTGAGGAGCACGCTGTGGCTGAGCAGTCTGTGGAGGTACGCTCCTCCTAAGTCTAGGGCAATCTGTGACCATATGACGGGTGTCACCACACTCAAAACAAGCTCTGGGAGGACATTGTGGCTGTGACTGGCTGGGGCCAATCTTCTAGACTGACCTCTGAAAGCACCCGCGCAGGAGGCGCGCTAGAAATTGGAGTGCATGGTAAGGCTCCTAAGGTATAGGCGGAGATGGGGCACTGCTGGCTACTAAAAGATCTGAATGAACGGGGCAACCCACAAAACCCCTACCATGTCGCCCTGCTGTTGGGGTACGGGCACAAGAGTAGTGGCCGACTCTCGAGACCTCTTGGCCTCTCTCTCCACTCGCTCCCTAGTGAGCATGTCCTCGATCCTCCTAGCAATGCTCACTACCAGCTGATATGGAATGTCCATCTCTAACTCTCGAGCCATACTAGATCTGATGGGCGGGATAAGACCCTCAATGAACCTGCAAACTCTCTCGTGGACTGTAGAAACCAAAGCCGGTGCAAGCCTGGCCAACCTGGTATAACGGATAGCATACTCCGAAACGGTCATAGCACCCTGGCGCAAATGCTCAAACTCTGCGCGCCATGCATCCGTAAGACTCTGGGGGACAAACTGTCTCATAAACATATCCAAGAACTGGGTCCAAGTCAGGGAAGCAGCCTCAACTGAACTATCTATCTCATAAGTGCGCCACCAATCATAAACGGCTCCCCGAAGCTGAAAAGCAGTGAAAGAAAACCCGCTGGACTTTACTATGCCCATACTCTGAAGAATATGGTGGCAATCCTCTAGAAATCCCAAGGCATCATCCGTTGCTAATCCACTGATAACCGGAGGATCATACTCCTTAAACCTCTCCAACCTCCGCTGCTCATCCTCAGACGCAGCTGCCCTATTCTCGGGCTGATATGGCATTGCGGCGGTAAATGAATGATCTCCAAGACATGCTCCATATGCAATCTCTGCTCAGGAGTGCGGGCTGCGCGAGTTTGGGCCCCTCTCCCAACCTGGGATGTGGCTGAAGCGAGGGGAAGCAACCCCGCCGGAGCCAATATGGTGTACATAGACATGAACTGAGATAATGTCTCCTGCAGCGCTAGAGTAGTAGTGGTGGTAGGCATGTCAGGTGCCTAAACTCCGGCTGGATCTGCTGACGGTACCTCAGCGACAGCTCATGCAGGTGCTCTAGCTACAGCACATGCGCATCCACGGACTCTGCCCCGGCCCTTACCTCTGACGGTTGCAGTAGGGGGCACAGGTGCGTGATCATCCAGAGTAGCACGTGTCCTCACCATCTGTGAGAGAATAGAAGACAGAAGTTTTAGAATATTTATCAAAATATAGCACGACAAGGAATTCAATGGAGTGAATATTTTCCTAAACAGTTACAAAGCCTCTCGTAGATAAGTACAGACGTCTCCTTACCGATCAGCGAGACTCTAATAAACCGGCTTATGTTCCATGACTCCTATGAACCTAGAGCTCTGATACCAACTTGTCACGACCCTAGTTCAACGTCCGTGAATATGTCATGACGGCACCTAGTCACTATGACTAGGTAAGCCTGAAAGTGCAGACACAACATCATTTGCGGAAATAATTAATCAAACCGGATAACTTAAGGAAAATTGTATATAAGTGCCACTTGGCAAATACAACTCAACATCACAAGACTAAGCAAAATCTCAAAACTCAGAAACTCACGGGAAACACAGGATATAGAAATGTATCATACTGCTCTAACTCCAAAATGTCTAAACAACTGAGAGAAAAGGAAAACTATCTACTACAGCTAGATAGGGACTCCTGGTATGCAGACGTAACAGATGTACCTCGAAGTGTCTGCTAGATCTCTCCGCCTCGGGGATAATACGACTAGGTAGAGGTACCCGGGTCTGCACATGAAAAACATGCACAGAAGAGGCATGAGTGCACCACAGAGGTACTAAGTAAGTGTCAAGCCTAACCTCGATCGGGTGGGCCCTAGTGAGATAAAACATAATAATTAGTAAGATAACGAAAACAGTTTAAATAAAGTCTACAGTGTGAATCTAAACAGGATAAATAAGGAAACAGTTATAGAAAGCAGAGGTAAGACATTAAAATGAATACTGCTCACAACAAGAAATAATAGCCGAGGATCTCTTGGTATCCTCATCATATACACCAGGGATCTCTTGGCATTCCAAGGATCTCTTGGTATCCTCAATAGGTAAGTCGGGGATCTTTTGGTATCCCAATATACATAAGTACATGTGCCAGGGATCTCTTAGTATCCCGCACCCTCAATTCAGAATATATATCAAGTACATGAGGATCTCCCAGGAAGCCATCCCGTAGTCCCAAATTAAACACACAACAACTCATAAATCTCAAATTAAATGCTAAGATCAGAACAAGTAGTAGTAAATTCTAGCCTAACATGCTTCACAGAATACAAGTAATACAGTCGAACAATTAAGCAAGTAAGTCACCTAAACATGCTTCTCTAAGCTAGCACAGGTTTAAATTTACAGTTTAAAATGAACAAGTAAACATGAATCTCAATTTATATATTTCAAGTAGAAACGGGTTTACAACAATTAGCTCAAGTACGCGCTTGTCACTTCACGTATGAGGCATTCAAAAAGATCATGTCCTAAGGGGAAAGGTCCCCCACACAAGGTTAGACAAACCACTTACCTCGAACCGGCTCAAACTCAACTAGGAGCCACGCCCTTGCCACGAGTATCTTACTCCAAATGTCCCAAATCTATTCAATCCAATTACCTATCGTAAATTTATTCCACTATTAAATTTAAAGTTAGGGCGAGAAAATAGATAAAATGACCAAATCGCCACTTAGGCCAACGTCTCGGAATTGAATAATGTTTACATTTTCAGAACTCGCGTACTCTCACGAGTCTAACTATATAAAAATCTCCCAAATCGAAGGTCAAATGTCCACTTAGAACTCAATAGATTAGCTTATGAAGTTTCACCCAATTTTTCCCATTTTTGATCCTCAATTAGAATTTTAATTATGGATTTAATACATATCAAAGAAACGTTACCTAATAATCTCTTCGTCAAAACCCTCTCAAAACCGCCCTTTCCCGAGCTCAATTTGAAGTTATAACTTATGAAAACTAACCCTCGAAATCCAATATCTGAACATACATTTTTGCTTCTACGGACAAGGGACTGCTTATGCGGAAAAAGGATCGCTTCTGCGACTTATTTAAAATTCCACAATTCCTCTTTTGCGGACAAACAACCGCTCATGCGGTTCCGCATATGCGGAAATTCGACCGCTTTTGCGGTTCCTGGGGGGATGTCCAACTCCCGCTTCTGGCCGCTTCTGCGGTTCTCAAGTTGCAAAAGCGAAAATACCATAGACCAGAAGATTCAGCTGCTGCAACACTTTAAGATTTTCTCTGTTAACCACCCGAAATCATCCCGAGGCCCCACGGAAAAGCACCAATAACACCACCCACCCTATTCAAACTTGTACCAATCTTCAAGCCACCTAAAACAACGTCGGAAACTCGAATTAAACAAGGATTTCAGCCTAAGAACTTCAATTTTCATCAAAACACGCTTTCGATAAAAAACCTAACCTAAACATGTCCGAATGGCCTGAAAGTTTGCGCACACATCCAAATGACATGACAGACCTACTGCAACTTCTGGAATTTCATTCCGACCCTCATATCAAAAACTCACTATCGGACTAGAGACTTCAAAAATTCCAACTTCGGTATTTCAATCCTAAATGAGCTACGGACTTCCAAAGTATACTCTGAACACGCTCCTAGACCCGAAATCACCTAACGGAGCTAATGGAACCATTAGTTTTCCATTCCGATGCCGTCTTCACACTGTTCCGTCTACGGACCACTTTCCAACACTTAAGCTCTCATTTAGGGACTAAGTATCCCAAAACTCTCCGAAGCCCGACACCGAACGTCCATGCAAACCAAAATAGCATAAATAAACTTAGGGAAAGCAGTTAATGAGGAATCAGGGCGTAAATTCCAAAAACGACCGGCCTGGTCATTACACAAAGGCAATCATGCAAAACTTCAGCATTTTAGTAGCTGGGCGCGAAGTTCAGCTCTAGAGCTGAAGTTTTTGTTTTGTAACTGGCGAACTTCAGCTCTAGAGCTGAAGTTTTTATTTTATAACTGGCAAACTTCATCTCTAGAGCTGAGGTTTTTATTTTGTAACCGAAAAACTTCAGCTCTAGAGCTGAAGTTTATCTTTGTAACCGAAAAACTTCAGCTATAGAGCTGAAGTTATTTAAAAAGACAATTCTAAAACTGAAATTTTTGTCTTTGTAACCCGAAAACTTCAGCTACAGAGCTGAAGTTATTTAAAAAGATATTTCTACGTTCAGGTATCACTGGGCTTTTTTCTTTTGGTGTTCATTGTGTTCCTTTCTCCACGTGAGTCTCCATTTGCTTATACATTTTTATATGTTATGCTTTTTGTTTTTATCGGCTAATTATAATATGACTAACACTATAACTTCGCACCTACAGGCCCACGTTTTATAAAATTTACAACAAGAAATCAACAGAAGGGTATCAATCCATTCCATATGTGGTTGCTCTCTTTAGTTCCATGCTTTGAATTTATTATGCATTTCTCGAGACAAACACGACCCTTATCATCACTATAAACTCCTTTGGTTGTTTCTCAAAATTTAATTAATGCAGATTCAAACTGTGAAGAAGCTCGTATTATCAGTAGTGGGTGGCTTTGGCGTTATTGTCCTTGTTATCCAATCTATCTATCTATAAGAAGAAAAAAAATGGAGGAGTAGAAAAGGACTGAAGTTATTGAAAAAGTAAGTACAAGTTAAAAATTTATAAAAAAATAAGTATAAGTTAAATGAGAGCGACCAAATAGGGCGCCCCTGCAATTTTTTCCTCACTTTGCAAGGGGGTCACAGTATGAGCAAATGTATATTCCTAGCTTTTGGAAGGAAAAAAGAAAACAATCAATTTGGAGATTCTACTATATGGACATTGTCATGCATAAAATGGGATACAACTTCTCAACTTATACGAATGAGAAATTCCAGAGCTAAATGGATATAAAATGGACAACCTAGAGAAATAATAAATCTTACTTTCGACAAGTTACTAAATTATCCATTCTCCAACTGAAGATGTCATAAAACTACTCGTGCTTCGCCATAGCAGCTTGTCTTGCACCAACAGCGAAAAACTCTGTAATGACTTCTAAGGGCATGCCTTTGGTTTCAGGAACCCTCAAGAAGACAAAAAACCAAGAAATGACACATACAACGGCATAAATACCGAACACTCCAGCTAAGCCAATCGATCTGAGCATCACGGGCAGTGTGTATGTCACAATGACATCGCATATCCAGAAAACCAGAGCACATATGGCAATGCACAAACCACGAACCCTCGTGGGAAAGATTTCCGCGCAGAGGATATTTGGGATCGGTCCATAGCCAGTTACAAAGAAGCAAAAGTAGAGAATCACGCAAACAGTAGAAAGTACTGCATGAGCTACACTCCCGAGGTTGACAGTGTTACCGATGACCAGTAAGATGAGGGATAGTATGAGAACTGGGATAGTGTACAGAAGAAGTGTCCTGCAGTTCATCATTTAATGACACATTAAAAACCATAAAAGAAAAAATAGAATGATGAAGAGTTTGTATTTCTACTATAATCCAGTACATATGAGCCACCAAAGCATTTAATTTAGAATAATGAGATATTGGAACCAGCTGAGCGAAGAGCGCCAATGCAAAAACTGACAAAAGCCTTGAGATAGTGGTTAATGTTATAGAATTATGGTCAAATAAGACCAGAGCTCCACTTAATCGGTTAAACCCTCGAACACCCTTTTAATTAAAAACCTTATGTTAAATGACACAATAATGTCAGGAAGAACCCTTTCCACCTTCAACCTTTGAAGCCACCGTTGGAAATTATTAGCCGTAATCAAATACTATCGAATAGTGTTCTTTCTTTTTTAGATTATTTAAAAGTTAAACTCGCACTTAATTTAACAAACAAGAATTGCTTAATCAAACACCACATGGTAAGTCCGACCCCTACTCTTAAGAGAAAACAGTTCCAAATTTCAATAGCCTTAAATAAAAGTATCAGAAAGTTGTCAGAAAAAATATGGCTAACTACTTGATTCGCCCAAGAAATGAAAACTTCCTCCACAGTTTATTTGACAACGTTTGACTGGCATGAAATTCAAGATGTTATATGGCTTGTATATGCACAAGTAGTAATCAGAAAATGTATTAAAGCAATACTAGTTTAAAAGTTAGCTTGACAGAGAAGATCCCATCTACATTTAAATTGGATTAGTTATTGAATTTAAATTCTTGAAAGGTGTAAAAATTTGTATAACTAATATCTTTTGTGGAATGATGTAACATCTTCATCGTGTAAATTGGGATAGAGAGAATACTATTTGTCACTAAATACAACTCAAAAACCAACCAATTCGAAATTTGGGTCTCATTGCAGAGTGCATGGATTTTCCCACCGTGGATATATATGGCTTTAAAAATCTGAGGATACTACAAAAACCAGTACAAAGCAAAAATATCTTCTGACATGCAATTCAACTCATAGCATATATTGCATGCATTTTCCAGCACCACATTCTGAGGACATGATCAAAACCACCCTTAAACTAAAACAGAAGAAAGGAATTAAGAAGAGATTACCTTCTGCCAGCAACATCCATGAATCGCATTGCAATAGCTACAGAAGGGAGCATCAAAAAGTTTGTTAATGCACTGATGAGGAAGGATGCTGAGTCTGATGCAATGCTAAATCTAGAAAGAAGAACTCCTACACCTGCCTGCTCAAGAATTTGAGGAGTGTAGTACATCACTCCATTTATACCAGCAAACTGTAGAACAAAATATTACATGGGTAAGATGGCGAAATTCCATGCCTTGATGTCTAACGAACAGCGAGCAATGCCTCAAGAATTTGAGATTAGTTAGTTACAAGGTAGTTCTCCTTATAAAACTATATAATGGAGAGAGTGCAAGGAAGAGACTCTGTAAATGATAACAACAGAAATTACACTAATGAAGAAAAAGATTCATCCCTATCCCATCAACAAAGGTGAACTCAGCGGGAAAAAGGACAAAACCAGAATATAAAAACTGCAGAACTATTGGTTGCATGGTATTCAGACAGACACGCATTGAAGTCTTTCCTTAATAAATTAGATGTATTAAGGTAAGCTCCTTTTTTATCTGTTTCCAGATAATTGATGAGAGGATATACTGTGTAGTTTGATCAAGCAACCCTTACATGTTCCTACTCTGACCCCCATCCCGAAATATACTTATGGTTAAGCAGGAAACAGAACGCTTAACTGCAAAGATGTACTCCCTCTGTTATATTTTATGTGACATTCTTTCCTTTTTAGCCTGTCCAAAATAATAAAATCTTTCTATATAGCCAAATGAATTTTTAGACTAGAAGTTTCAAAAGTTTTTCTTCCATTCTATCTAAATTTTGTGCCCAATCAAATTCCAACATATAAATTGGGACGGAGGGAGTAGCATATTTAAAACTCGAAAATAAGTCCATTTCATCAGCATTCGAGGACTGCGTGCTGAAACTTCAGGGCTATTAAATCGAATCATAGTAAAACAACCAAAAGAAGTAGCAGAATGAGAAAAGCATAGTATGCCACCTGTTGCAATATTTGAATTCCAATTCCAACAATAAGTGCACTTTTGACTCCTGGTTCAAGAAGAGCAGCCCAACTGGGACCTTTTGACGCAGTTTCAGATGGATGGACCATAGCTGGTCCAACGGGATGCTGACCCATAAGTTCCTTGGAGTAAAGTGCAGGCTGACTTACCAAAGCAGCAGCCTGTATGAATTCACCATCTTCAGGAATATCACCACCAGGAACTGAAACAAGAGAACCACGCTGAGAGCCAGGGACACCCTCCTGATGCAAATATATCCTTTTGAAACCTCCTTCTTTATTTCCATCTTCACCTTCTCTCTCAGACCATTTCCATGCCAACTGCCAACCACCACCAATTCCCATGCTGCCTACCCCTTCTCCAGCATTGCCTTGCATGAGGCTGCTATGCCGCCTCACGCTCAGAGTGCTGCCATGGGGAGGAGGGACCATGTTTTCGACGGCAGTTGTTTGACGTGATATCAATGGACTTTGTAGATTGTCATCAGAGTCTGCACCGCTACCATCTGATGGATAACCATCACCTTCTCTCTGCAGACTCTCCTCATCCCAGTGATCGTCTTTGATGTGAGGATCCATGGTGCTGATCATGCTGCCGAAATTGGGAAATAGCATGCTTCTCATACTTCCAGTATGAGGGAGCTTTTCATGGATGCTACCAAATAGAGTCACCAGAGGATCCATAAGAGGCACACTCTGCTGCACCATGCTCCCTTGCCTGGACACAAGAGCGAGACTACTCTGTGCAGGAACTGGCTTTGCCACCCACGAGAGGCCTTCCTCTGGGCCATACAACTTGATATGATCTTTATCAGTAGTCAGCTCCTGATCTTCAGTAAGCTCATTAGCTGGACCAATGATATATTCTTCTATTGATGGATCATTACCAACCGCCAAACCTTCAACAAGCAATGCCATCTCCCCTATGCACAGAATAATCAACAAAAAGTCAATATGATGAAGTCAGTACCTTTAACAAAATAGGATTCACCAGATGAACATGAAAGAGCTTATAAGAAGAGTAGTCTACTGATTAGAGAACAGAAAAAGAGAGAGCTTTATTAACCCCAAATAAATAAAACCAACAAGGAGCCAGGGAACATGAGTGGCAGCATATGTTGGTTGAACAACTACATATTGTGTACAGATCTGATTTGGTATAGCATATTGAGACATGTTTATGCGGTCATGTGGTGGACCAATGATATACTCTTCTATTTATGGTTCACCACCAACTGCTGAACTTTCAACTAGCAATGCCATCTCCCCTTTACACAGAATAATCAACAAAATCAATATGATGAAATCAGTGTCTTTCACTGAATAGGATTCACCAGATCAATGTATTCAAACATGTTCCTGGAAGCGTGAAGAGAAAGATAATATGTGTACACCATACCACTGGCAAGAAATGGATGTGTGGCTCTAACTCCAATTTATCAATGTTCCCAAAGGGACGCTTTAACTCCATCACTAGCAAAATATAGTCTTGTCTATACTGTACCTGTCACAATTTATTCAAGCCAGCATGAAGCACATGCGTCTTGAGTCCACTTACATACAGTACCAAAGCATGTTGTACAAGCTTTTTCTAAATAGGTTTTACTTGTCATATAGATAATACATCAAAGCATAATGAAATAGAAAAAGCACAGATGTTGCTTATTGTCCTTGAGAAAGTATGGGACGCAATCAACACTTTCCCAACATTTAAATAGCCAGCTGACACAAAAGGAAATTGTTTCCAAGAAATAGCAGATAGCATACCTGAAACATCCTCCATGCCACGCAATTTCTGCAAAACTTGTTTTGCCTCAAGCATTCTTCCTTTACTGACTAGCCATCGAGGAGATTCAGGCAAATAAAGTACAGTTAATACGAAATAGATAAGAGAAGGAACTGAAAGAACACCCAACATCAGTCGCCAACTCGGCGAGGTCATCAAGGACATTCCAAAAATCATGCAGTAGGCCAAGAACATTCCACCAGAACCAGTGAATTGCGGAAGAGTATTCAGTGACCCTCGTATTTCCGATGGAGCAGTCTCAGATATATATAATGGGACCAGTGTAACCGCTAATCCGATCCCAAACCCATCTAAGAGTCTAGCTATAAGCAGGACATAGACATTAGGTGACCACAACATTATTAAGCCACTGAAGAAATAAAACATGGATGACAGAATAAGCATAGGACGACGACCAAAGCTGTCAGATATGGGTCCAGAACAAGTTGTGACAAGCGTCGCTCCAATGAGTGACATAGCAACAACAAGTCCTTCCACTGAAGCATCCAAAGTAAGTTCCTTCTTTATGTATACAACAGCTCCTGCAAGTTTAAATATTTAGAACACCAAGAACCAATGCGTGACTCTTCTAATACTTTAATTCTATGCAGCAACAACAACAACAACAACCCAGTATAATTCCACTTAGTGGGTCTGAGGAGGGTAGTGTGTACGCAGACCTTACCCTTACCCTGGGGTAGAGAGGTTGTTTCCAAATAGACCATCGGCATCATTCCCTCCAAGAACTTCCCACCTTGCTCTTGGGGAGACTCGAACTCACAACCTCTCGGTTGGAAGTGGGGTTGCTTACCATCAGAGACTGTTTAATTGTATGCATGTTTGAGAAAAGAATGCAACTAGGAATACATATTGACAGAAAAAATTACTAATACTACACATGTTTGAGAATGAAGGGGAGCCTTGGCGTAACTGGTAAAGTTGTTTCCATGTGACTAGGAGCTTACGGGTTCGAGCCGAGGAAACAGCCTCTTGCAGAGATGCAGGGTAAGGCTGATTTACCATGTGACCAGGAGCTTACGGGTTCGAGCCGTGGAAACAACCTACAATAGACCCTTATAGTCTGACCCTTTTCCGGACCCCGTGCATAGGGGGAGCTTAGCGCACCGGGCTGCCCTTGTCTAACACATGTTTGAGAATAGCATGCAACTAGGAATACATATGGATAGAAAATACTAATAAATAATATGTAAGAACATGTAAAGGTCTTTTAGGTTAGATTCACAATGAGAAAAAAACAATAAAATAGCTGAAATAGCAGAAACACTGCATTGAACCATCTGACAACTTCAATAAAATAACAATCATATAAATGTTGTTCCATCAAAACAAATTTAATTAATTGGAAAGATAATATCAACAAAAATGAGTAAAGAATGTGTACCAGCAATAGTAGCATTATCCCAACCCTGCAAAAAATTTCCAATGGTTGCGGCAAGCGCAACTAAAACAGCACCATTCATCTTTTCCAACACTGCACACAAGTCAATCAATTTTTGAACTATACCTATAAATAAAGAACAAGGAAAAACTTAAAAACTCAATTTCCACTAAAACCACAGATCTAAATACTATCAATCTTTAAGGAAAAAAAAACTTTATGTACATAGGAAACAAGTCATTAACATTGATAGTCTAAAATACAAAATTGAGGGATCCAAAGTAGAAAAGATTGTACCTTTTGAGAACAGATAGAAAGAGGGAATATTCTAACAGTGTGGAAGTGAAGCTAAGAGAGCAGAAAAAGATTTTTCCTATATTAGTTAAAAAAACAGGACAAACAAAGAGTTTGGTTTGTGATACTTTTATTGTAGGACAAGTGGGTAAAAAAGACAACAGCAACTAACCCAACCACCTTTCAACATATCTTCAGACAACATTAAAAAGGTTTTGTCTTTGTCAAAAAATTGTCAAATCCGTCAATCAGGGAATTGACTACACTTAAATTAGAACCCACCCAAGAACCTTAAAACTGTTTATCTTCAAGAAAATTTTGGTATTTGTTTTTTTCTTCAGGATTTCAGTAGAGAGAGAGTAGTGGTAGTAAGCTATTAGTGGGGGGAAAGAATAGAGAATAAAAGAATAAAAGAAAAAGGAGGAACAAAAAAAATCTGAAGAATAAAAAGGAGAAATAGATTAATTAAATTGGGAGAAGGAGACAAAGAAAGGACAAATTAAGGTTGACCCTTCCAGGTTCTAAACGGATCCGAATTGTGACCTCAGAATTATAACTCACACCGGACTCTTGACTCTTCCCACTTCATACAAATTTAGTAGAAAACATGAGTAATTTAGAAACAGTTTCATAATATATGTTATTATATTATATTATATTCTATTATATTATTTGATGAATATAATATTTTAATATAATGTATTGTTTGCTATTGTTGCATGAATGTACCAATAATATAAAAAATAAACATCTAAGATTGCAAAGAAAAAATAGGGTACGTGATAGAAATACTATATAAAAAGGTAGAATAAAGGATACAATATAATTATTATTCAGTAATAAAAAAGGGCAAGATGAGAAAAAAAATACGGCAACGACGCAATCACACCAAATCGAACGTTATAACAGTGACACCTTCTATTGTTATTAATAATGAATTTAATGATACATACTTCAATTTTGACTCTATCTCCTGGCAGTATCCGTATAAAACTATTCTGGATCTTTCCTGAAACATAATATATAATATGATCTAAAAAAACACGGAACAGACCGTTGGGAAGCGATTTAGTAATTAAAGCTTCATGACTCCTTTTTGGTTCTTAAAGTCCCCTTGAGTTATTAACTAATAAGAAAGATATTAGACAATCCCCCTTTTTTCTTTTTCACAAATAGGAAGTTTTGAATCCAATTTGGATACTAAAATGATTACCAGATATAATGGTGTTCAATTATCAGAAACATAATTTCCAAAAAATTGGTTGAAAGATGGTATTCAGATCAAAATATTATTTCCTTTTTGTCTGAAAAACCTCGGCATATATCTAAACTGTACTCCCCACGTGGAGAGCTAATGAAAAAGAAAAAACAAAAAGATGATTTTTGTTTTTTAACAGTTTGGGGAATGGAAGCTGAACTTCCCTTTGGTTCTCCCCGAAAACACCCTTCCTTTTTTGAGCCCATTTTTAAGGAACTCGAAAAAAAATTAAAGAAATTCAAAAAGAAATATTTTATAACTCTAAAAGTTTTAAAAGGAAAAATAAAATTATTTCGAAGAGTTTCAAAAGAAACCAAAAAATGGCTTATCAAAAGTAGTCATTTATAAAGAAAATGAAAAAAGAACTTTCAAAAGTAAATCTAATTGTATTATTTAGACTCAAAGAAATAGATGAATCGAATGAAATGAAAAAAGAAAAAGATTCTCTAATTAGTAATCAGATAATTAACGAATCACTTAGTCAAATTGAATCTGAAAATTGGCCAAATTCTTCACTGATAAAAAGTAAAATGAAGGATTTGACTGACAGAACAAGTACAATTAAAAATCAAATAGAAAGAATTACAAAAGAGAAAAAGAAAGTAACTCCAGAAATAGACATTAGACCTAATAAAATAAATAATATTAAAAAATTCGAATCGACAAAAAATATTTTCCAAATATTAAAAAGAAGAAATACTCAATTAATATGGAAATTTCATTATTTTCTAAAATTATTCATTCAAAGATTATACATCGATCTGTTTTTATCTATCATTAATATTTCCAGAATTAATACACAACTCTTTCTTGAATCAACAAACAAATTGATTGATAAATATACTTTCAATAATGAAATAAATCAAGAAAAAATTAATATTATCACTTTATTTCGACTATAAAAAATTCACATATTTTTTTGATTTATCCTACTTATCACAAGCATATGTATTTTACAAATTATCACAACCCCAAGTTATTAATTTGTCTAAATTAAGATCTATTCTTTAATATAACAGAACGTCTTTTTTCCTTAAGCATAAAATAAAGGACTATTTTAGAATACTAGGAATATTCCATTTTGAATTAAAACATAAGAAACTTCAGAGTTATAGAATCAATCAATGGAAAAACTGGTTAAGACGGTAGTATCAATACGATTTATTTCAGATAGATGGTCTAGATTAATGCCACAAAAATGGCGAAATAGGGTTAATCAAAGTAGTATGGCTCAAAATCGAAATTTAATCAAATGGAATTCATATGAAAAAGACCACTTAATTCATTAGAAAAAGGAAAATGATTCTGAGCTCTATTCATTAGCAAACCAAAAAGATAATTTTAAAAAATATTATAGATATGATCTTTTTGCATATAAATCGATTAATTATGAAAATAAAAATGACTCTTCTATTTCTAGATTTCCCTTTCAAGTAAATAAGAAGCTCGAAATTTCTTCTAATTCCATGTCCAAACACAACCTTTTTTGATATGCTCGGCAATCTCCATATCAATAATTATCTAAGAAAAGGCAATATTCTATATATAGAAAGAAATCTCGATAGAAATACTGATGCAAGTTCTTCCCTTCTGAATCAGATAGATTCATATCTGAAAGAGGTAGACAATAAATTCTTTCAAAATTGACTATATTCCCCTCTGTTAGAGGTGTTCCAGAAATGTCTGTGATCGAGTAAATAGCTGTACGAACGAATGGATCGGATCGACTTGGAAAATGAAAAGATTTTTACAAGTTATACGTTTCGTCACCACTTTGTGAAAAATCGTTAGGCATGAATATGTTAGATACCTGTGACTCGATGGGTGAAATAGTATCTCTCCCCCAAAAAGCATATTTTTTTACCGATGCACAAAGAAAATATTTTGTTGCGAATGAACAAGATATTGAGGAATCGTCCATACGTAAAGTTAGAATTATTGATACGGGCCTTTTCCATATAAAAAGGGAATTTTGTATTCCAATAGAAGCAGAAGTGATGTGGATTATTCAAGAATCGAAGTCGATTTGCTTTATAACAAGAAGATATCAATGAACTTTTATGAAATGGTTTCACGGGATTCAACCAATTATCTTGATCGTGGAATATCATTCAATAAAAATATTTTAAGTAACAATCGAAATATAACATTATATTTAAACTAAGAATGCAATCATACAATTAATAACAACTATCCAAACAAGCTGTTAATATTTTTTGGGAGAAGTTGTTTGTTATTTTCAATTAATAAAGTACAATCTATGATCAAGTTAAGTACAAAATGGTTAAGGCAAAGGTACAATCTTTAGCAAAAACAAATAAAAGTTGTGTACATTATTTGCCTTTAAGTATTTTTGCACATTTCACCTTTGCAATAAATTTTGTGCCTTGAGGAATCACTTTGCTTAAAAAAAAGTGTTTGTAAAGTGGTTAATTATTATGTTTCAATATACAGTTGGATTTACAGGTAAAAAGGTTTTTATATTTTTAACATATCACAAAAGTTAAGTCTTTTAAAAATAATTTTGTGGAACTATTATATACTCTCCACGTTTTGTTCTAGACATTCCTTCCAAATTCTCTTTCTAACAAAGTTAAATAGGAAAGGAAATTAAAAGGGTTTAACCAAAAACTAGGATTTCGATTAAAGTTTATTTCAAGAAGAATCTGTGTTATTGATAATAAATAAATAGAAATAAATGATGTAGAAAATAGCTGAATAGAAAGCAAAGTAAATTTATATATTCCAATAATTTATCGTGTTTTTACAAATGATCTATCTTCTCCTTTTATAGCAATCTCTAGGCAATACATTTTGTTTCTACCATAATAATGTCATTATCGTTAATTAACGGCATTTAATGTAATGTTATAATTAGTAATCACATTTGATTCAATACAGTTTCTCTAACGTTTTCCGTATTTAATGCTTAATAATACGTATCTATACCTTTTCGCTATCAGATTCATTCTCTTCAATCATAAAGAGGTCCGATCATCTATCTTTCTTGTTTTTCTGAATATCTGGCCGTGCCTATTGAAGCTAGTGCCTCTTTGATTATTTTTTGCCAATCATCATCCTTTAATAGGTCCACATGTCATGACGTGTCATCTTACAATAAATTCCATATATGAACTTAATTTTTCCTAATATAGATAGTCCCCCCACTTGCCATTTATTCATCAATAGAATATTTGGGAAGTGGATATCATTAAAGCGGGGATATTTTTCACCATTAATTCTTCTTTGGAACTAACGCTTCATCTGTCACTTCCATTTAATATGTCTGCAACCCGTGGCATCTCCTTGTTGGTTCTGCAATCTTTCAGCGTCTTTTAAGGCTTTTTTACAGCTTCACCAATTACGAACCGACAGTTCTCATTATGATGTTTGCATCATTGCACCTTTTCCTTTGACAGTTGCTTCTGAATATAAATATAACTTTTTACCTTTGTCTTTTTCACAAAAGGTTTAGAGTATTCAATTTTAGTTTTCTTCTTCCTCGTACTACTATGTATTCTTCAAACCCTAACCCTCGTAGAGTCCCCATCGTTGATAACCTTCCTTTTGCTCATGTTAGAAGTAAGAGAGGAGGAAGACTTCGTAGTTTAGGGTCTTCTTCTTCACGAGGCCCTTCCATTCCTTCATCGAGTTCTGCTCCACCTTCTAGAACCAGAGATTCTCTTTCTAAAAGATCTTCATCTAGAACTAAAGAACCCATTGAACCTCTTCGTGAACCTTTAGTGGATGAAATTATTCCCGCTGAACTATCTTTTTAAAATGATAGAGATCCATTAGAAACAACTTTCTTCTATATCTTCACTAGATCGTGCTGATATTTATCCAACTTAGATCACTGAAGGTTTGATTTCTGTGGTTCGTAGAGATTACCATTGGAGTCATGATTTCCCCACTATAATCCACAATGCAAACCAAAGAATCACTTCTGATTTGATTGGGTTTTCCTTTGTATATACATATCCTTTCACATTGAATTTCAAGCCTCATATTGACCCTGTTATCATCGAATTCTGTCACTTTTTTATGTTTGCTTAGGGTAAATTGGCCCCATCGTGTGGAGGGCTGTTGCTTGTTTGAGGCATTTGTCCAACATGGCTGGCATGCCTTTCACTTTCTTATATTTAATCCATCTTTATTCTTCCAAACTCTTTCTTCAAAGAATTTTAAATTTAGTAGCGAGAAGTAAAATAGTTCTGGTCGGCCTAGAGGATGATAAGGACCGTGGCTAGTATGCCAGGTTTGTTTCTACCCCCACAGTTGGTTTAGTGGGTCAAAAGAATGTTCCATTTCCTGAGAAAGTGGAATTTTACACGTGAATTTTCGTTGTTTTATAACTTTCTCATACCTTTTTCTCAATTTTGATGGTTGTCATTTTAATTTTCTGTTCTTTTTCAGCAACCATGGGAATTGTTGATGAGATTCCCAACTTTCATGGTTGGGTAGGAAAGATGTTAAGTGTTTCTCCAATGAATGGTAGATCCTGGAAAAACCTTTCTCACCGATTTAGTTGGAAAGTGAAAACTCACGGTAAATGCTTTTCTCTTTACACCTTTTGCATTTTTGTTTACTTCTTTCCTTTAGAAATTACTTTGACCCTTCTTTTTGTTAGGTTTTCCCATTCGAGGCATAAGTGCTGAGGCCGTCGTGGCTTCCAGAATTTCTTTGGAAAGAGCTCAAAAAATAATTTTGGGTTCTTTATAGAAAAGGAAAACTTCTACTGACCAAGACTCTGAAGAAGAGGAAGAACAAGATAGGGGTTCTTTAATAAAAAGGCCACGAGCCAGAAGATGCATTATTTTGGATGATGAAGCATCTCTTCCTCATTCTATTCCTATAACCGAGCCTGTTGAAGCCTTCTTGGTGATTTTCGATGATGACAGACCCGCGGATACTTTTGATTCTACTGAACAGTTTTTTGCCCGTGGTTTTGGTAGTAAAAGTTTGGATCCAATTTCTGATGAAGCGCCCCTTGCCTCATTTCCCATGTCTGCTGAAACCTTCTTTGCCAATCATGACTGTTGCCGTTGCTGCTCCTCCCCAGACTGTTTTGACTCATTCTACAGTTCCTCCTATAACTGTCCATCACCCTGAGGTTGGTTCCTCAAGTGGAGGTGAATCTATGAGGCAAGTTATCATCAAGGTTCCTGCCGATGGTAATCTTTTGAGAAAATCAGGTCGGGTTGGTGTGTGGTTGAAACCCTTAATTGGTCTAGTCGAGAGAGCCAACCTTGAGAGTCACAACTCTTTGACTTGGATGAATGACATAGTGTAGTCATCATTAAAGGTATTCCTTTTAATGCTTTATTATTCATTTCATCTATAAAGGGTCTTACCCTTCCTCTTTCTTTTTTTAGATCGACCTCATTGGTAAAGAAATTATGAAGAGGGTTTCCCACACGGAGCAGCTAGTGAATGACTATCAAGTTGAAGCGGACAACTGGATAGAACAATGTGAAAGCCTTAAAATTGATATGGAAGTGTTAGAAAAGAGCAAGTTCACCTTGTACCAGCAGTTGAAGGTTTTAACTTATAAATTGGCGGTTGAAAAAGTTTCCTCAAACCAAGCTGGTAAAGATAATAATCACCTCAAAACATTTTTTTCGAGCAACTCTCCAAGGGTAGTGAAGATATTAGAGAGTGTATGGCTCTCTTAAGTAAGAAAGAAGTGTATGCCGGTGAACTTGCACAAACTTTGACTCAGACTCAAGAAAACCTCCGGGCTTCTTCTGATAAGGTCCGTACTTTAGAAAGTTCACGTGCTTCTCTTCAAACTTCTTACAATTCTGCCTTGGCTGAGAATGAAAAGCTTAAAAGTGAAATTGCTGAATGGGAGAAAGATTATGAGATTCTTGAGAACAAGACCTCAATTGAAGTGAGTTACGCATTTTTAAATACTCGCCATGATACCCTTTTGAAAGTTGGCCAAGAGAAATTTAACTTGTAGGCTGAACTAGCTAAAATAAAAGAAAGTATTGAAAAGACTCACTAAGGCCAATACTTTTCTTCTCCCATGGTTGAAACTTCTGAACATATTGGAGATGATATGGGTACGGTAGATGTTCCAACTTCTTTAATACAACTTGAATCTACTGATGTTGGTTATCATGCTTCGGTTCCTTCTTCAACTACTCAGTGACAAGTTTTATGGATTGTAACTCTTTTTTTTTTTGTGGAGTGTGGTTACAGACCTCGGTCCCATTTGAGGGTTCTTTTTGAAAACATCAAGTCCCTAGACCTTTTTGGGAGCGTTTTGTATAAGTGACTCATAGTTTATGACTAAATTCATACTTAGTCTAAACTTTTCAATATTAAGAAGTTTTCTATTTCAACTTAGTTATTTTGAACTTCTGTTTGCTCATTCTTGCCTTTATATTCAAGGACTTATTGAATAATTTGCACTTTTATTTCATAAAATGCTTTCTTAACTTCATGAATAATGTTTAAATCAAGCATGAATCTAATAAAAGAGGGTCCTTTTATATTCGATATTTAATGTAGAAGACGTCTCAACTTCATAATGGTGTAAAATTACGACAAAAGAAATAGGAACACACGTATTTTTTTGAGAAAACTTTGATAAAGTTTGTATTTGAACTTTGTCAATAACTTCTTACATGCGTTTAAATAACTTCTATAACTTTTCCGTAATTATTTCTGTACAGTAGATTTTAAAAAATAAAATAAAACACAAGGTATTTATTCATAGCTCGTTTCTATACATTGCCTTTAATATAACTATTCTAAGGTTTTTCTTTGGCTTTATGTTATTGGCTCGTAACTTTGCTCTACACTTGACTCACTCAATGAGTAAACTTTTCTGGCTTTGACTTGAAGTTGATTATATCTCAATCTTCTTTGCTTCTTCACATATATGTCTATGTATTTATATAGCCCCCCAAGAGTTTGAGCTTTGAAGCATGAAGTCTCGAGCACGTGATTACTCCTCTCATTTGGTTCTTTTTTTTTTTGAAAAGGAAAAACATACGGGACTTGTAGGTGTGATTATAGATGAAGACTACTTAGCCCGACTGAATTTCTAGCAGAATAGTTATAACTCAAGATCAAAAATTTATATTCTTCCACGTGCCTTGTAGGTCGTGATTCATCATTTAATACAGATTAGCTTTCTGCCTATCATCTAAAATCGTTAGTAAAATTTTTAACAATTCAAAAATAAAATTTTAAAATAAGGATACCTGACCGTGGGTACTCCTTAAAAATAGTATCTCTTCAGATGAATGACATTCCAATGTGAAGGTAACATCTTTCCATCCATTGTTTCCAGCTCATTCATTTTCATGCGATACCGTGAATCTTGTAAGGTCATTCCCAAGTTGGACTTAATTTTCCTGCATTAGCATCTTTCGTTGATTGAAAAACTTTCTTGAGTACCAAGTCCCCAATCTTAAAATATCTTAGATGAGCTTTCCGATTATAGTATCGTTCCATGCCTTGTTTTTGTGTTGTCATTCTTATTAGTGCAACTTCCCTTTTTCCTTCAAGTATATCAAGGTTTATTCACATTTATTCTTCATTAGATTCCTTAGTATCTTACGTATACCTCATGCTTAGCTCCCCTATCTCAACTAGAATTAAGGCTTCAGCTCCGTACACCAATGAGAACGGTGTTTCACCTGTACTTGTTTTTCCTGTTGTGTGGTATACCCATAAAACTCCAGCTAGACACTCTAGCCAATTACCTTTGGATTCTTCCAATCATTTCTTCAAATGGATAATTTCTTTATTTGTTGATTCAGCTTGTCCATTACCCAGCGGATGGTAAGGCGTTGAGGTAATCCTTTTAGTCTGCCAACTTTGAAAAAATTTTATAATTTGTGCGCCTATAAATTGCAGGCTATTATCACATACGATTTCTTTTGGTACACCAAATCGACATATAGTATTTCACCAAATGAAATCTCTAACTTCCTTTTCTCGTACCTTTTAAAAGCACCTGCTTCTATCCATTTAGTAAAGTAATCAGTGAGTACAAGCAAAAATTTTACCTTGCCTTTTTCTTGTAGCAGTGGACCTACAATATCCATCCCGTACTTCATAAAAGGTCACGGTGCAATGACCGAATGTAACAACTCTGTAAGTCTATGCATTTTGTTACCGTATCTTTGGCACTTATCACATTTAGCCACGAAATGTTTTGCTTTTTCTTCCATTTTGGGCCAATAATATCCTACTCTAATCATGAGTTTTACTAATAATCTTCCTCCTGTGTGATTTCCGTAATGCCCCTCGTGTATTTCTCTCATTACATTTTTCATTTGAGACGGCCCAAGATATCTTGCTAAGGGACCACCGAACATTTTTCAATAAAGATTGTCTTGCTTTAAACAGTACCAAGCAGCCTTTTTACGAAGTGTGTGAGCCTTTTTCTTGTCTTCAGGGACCGTTCCATACTGCAAGAAAGTGACAATCCCATTCCTCCAATCCCAAGTAAAGTTATTTAAATTGCATCATTTTTATCTGGATCTAGTACTGAATGAAACAAATGAATTACATAAGAATTTTCGCTACTCGTCACGTCCGCCGTTGATGCGAGTTGCCTAACCAAATCATGTGCCTTCTTTAAGTACTGCTGCATTCATGCTTCCCTGGTTGTATAAGTCCCCAGCATTTGGTTAACTACAAGCTGCGAATCGCTTTTGATTACGATATGATTAATGCCAAGTTCATGTGTCAGTTTTAATCCTGCAATCACAGCTTCATACTCTCATTGTTCGTTATAGGGTGACATTTATGGCTTGTAGAATGGTTTCACTCGTATGTGGTATCAAAATAATTCCTAAACCTGCCCATGTCACATTTGATGAGCCATCAGTAAATATAGTCCAAGTTCCTGGATTAAACCCATTGAACACTTGTAGTCCTTTTTTAGCTTCTAGTTATATCCTATGACTAAAATCAGCCAAAAAATCTACTAACTCCTGAGATTTTATTGCGGTTATGGGTTGATATGTGATGTCATATTCACTCAATTCTATGGCACACTTGGCTAACCTACTTGATAACTCATGTTTGTGTAATATATTACACAATGGAGAAGAAGTTACTATGGAATAGGGTGGCATTGAAAATAAGGCCTTAATTTACTAGATGCCATGATTAATGCAAGTGCAAGTTTTTCTAGCTGAGAGTACCTTGTTTCCGCATCCAATAATGATTTTCTAACATAATAAATTGGAGACTATTTACTTTGGACTTCAAGAACTAAAACTACACTCACCGCTACTTCTGAAACAGCTAGATAGATAAGTAGTATTTCCCCATCCTTTGGTTTTGGGATACCAATGGATTTGACAGGTATGCCTTCCGGTTTTTGAGTGCATGTTGACACTCCTCGGACCATCTGAACTGATCTTTTCTTAAGAGCCGAAAAGAATTTAAAACATTTTTTAATGACTTGAAAATAAATATTCCCAAGGCTACAATTCTTCCCATTAGTCTCTACATTCTTTCTTACTTGTAAGCATGTCGGGAATTTCTTCAATGGCTTTAATCTGCATGTGATTTACTTCAATACCACGGTTAGAAACAAGAAAACCCAAAACTTTACCAGATGAAACGCCAAATGCACATTTCTCGGGATTAAGCTTCACATTGAATTTTCGTAAAATCTGAAATATATCAGACAAGTGCGATATATGATCCCTGATTGTTGAGATTAGACTAGCATATCATCTATGTAAGCTTCCATAGTTTTTTCTAAATGCTCCTGAAACATTTTGGTCACAAACCTTTGATACGTGGCACCAACATTTTTTAGGCCAAAGGGCATTAATTTATAACAGTAAGTCCCCCTGTCTGGTATAAATGAAGTTTTTCCCTCATCTAGTGGATCCATTTTGATCTGATCATACCCTGAATACGCATCTAAAAAGCTTAGCAATTCATGTCCTGCAGTAGCATCAATCAGTTGATCTATATGTTGTAACGGAAAAGAATCTTTAGGACATGCTTTGTTAAGGTCGGTGTAGTCTACACAAACTCACCATTTTCCATTCTTTTTTGGTACTAGTACAGTATTGACTAACCAATTAGGATACTTCACCTCGTGGATAGACCCAATTTTTAATAGTTTTTGAACCTCATCTTTAATCACATGATTTTTGAAAGTCCCCTGCTTTCTCTTCTTTTGTTTAATTGGTGGATACGATAGATATTCGTTTTATTTGTGAGTCATTACTTCTGGGGGTATTCGTGTCATATCTGAATGGGACTAGGCAAAGGAATCCACATTAGTATTCAAAAATTCAATCAACTTACCTTTCATGCCGGGTCTTAAGTTGGATCCAATGTAGACATTCCTTTCAGGCCATTGTGTAAATAAGTTTACAGCTCCAGTTCTTTAATTGTTGTTTTGATATTTTTATTTTCTTCTGGTTCTTGAATGTAATCGGGCCTTGAGTCCATATCTGTTCTCCCTTGTTCAGTTGAGGCATGTGTCGTGGTATCCTCAACTGGATTCTGTAATTGCTATTTTTTTTCGTTTTTCGTACTTGAATATGCTACAGTGTTGATGCTCCTGGATGTCTTGATCCTCACAGATTTGATGTATCCCATATGGTGATGGAAATTTAATTACTTGATGCAAGATAGACGGAACATCATCCATCTCGTGGATCCACGGTGTTTCGAGAATCATATTGTAAGCCATTCTATCTCTACCACCTGGAATTTTGTATCTTTGACAACCCCTTCTGCGAATGTTGTAAGTATTACCTCCCCTGTTGTCACAATTCTTGAATTGTCAATGCCAGACAAAGTATGTACCTTAGGTACTAGCTTATCTTCAGCTTGCATCTCGTTTAGTACTCTTAGCAAAATGATGTTCACGGAACTACCTGGATCAATCAAAACTCGTTTCACATTAGTATCATGTACAAGTAAAGAAATTACCAGTGCATCATTGTGTGGATTTAACACGCCATCTGCATCATCAAGTGTAATACTTTATCCATCCAAAACAAGTCAGACCTGTTGAAACACGTTCTCAAGTCGCTAAAACTAAACGTGTGTTCATTTCTGTAGGTTTTGATAAATGACAAACCGACGCGCATGGAACATTGACATATGCCAAAGTCCAAGAACATGAGAAACAAAGAGCAAGATCAAGAATAACAACAAACTTATAAATGAGTCACTTTATAGTGTGATCTTGATCCGACAACTTATTCAAGTCTTGGCAACAAAGCATTGGGAAATTCAAGAATCTTCATTTCCCAATATTGGTGAACATCCTCCTCCTCCTCCTACTCAAATACGTCGTCCTCAAGCTCCTACTCTTCAAACCATTTCGGACCAACTTGCTTCTTTGTCAACCTCAATGACTCGTATTGATCAAAACGTCACTCGTTTGACTTATGAGCTTCATGGGTACTTTGATCATGTCAACTATCCATATGCCCAAATTGTTCTTCCGGATGGAGTGCCGGATGCCGAGCCGGATGTTAATGATGACAACGAATAATAAATTTTTTATTATGTATCGTTTGAATTATATTCTGTCTATTTTTCTTGCTTTCTCATGTATGTTTAATATTTTTAATGAAAGTTCATTATTTTTGCTAATGTCAAAAGGGGGAAGAATAAGGGCTATGCATACTAATTCATATTGGCATAAATTGAGGGGGAACTCATAAATTGAGGGGGAACTTATACTTATCTTATGCATATCCCGATATTGGTTTGCCATTATCAAAAAGGGGGAAATTGTTGAAACACGTTCTCAAATCGCTAAAACTAAACGTGTGTTCATTTCTGTAGGTTTTGATAAATGACAAACCAACGCGCATGGAACATTGACATATGCCAAAGTCCAAGAACATGAGAAACAAAGAGCAAGATCAAGAATAACAACAAGGTTATAAATGAGTCACTTTATAGTGTGATCTTGATCCGACAACTTATTCAAGTCTTGGCTTCTCTCGTAAAATCATTTTCATGCATCGTTGAGTTAAACCAAAATGATTTTCAAACATTTTCATTTTAGCCAAAATGATTTTCAAACATTTTTTTCAAATCTGGACATAAATAATCGATTATGTATTTATTATAATCGATTATGTTAAGACAGTGTTAACCGAAATTTTCAAGATAACAATATAATCGATTATGTCTTACTTATAATCGATTATGTTAAGACAGTGTTAACCGAAATTTTTCAAGACAGCAATATAATCGATTATGTCTCACTTGTAATCGATTATGTTAAGACAGTGTAAAACCGGATTTTCGAAACAGCAAAATAATCGATTATACGAGATAGCATAATCGATTATTCACTGACCGTTGCCAAAGTATTTTTAAAACGCTGAAATATAATCGATTATACACAAGGCAATAATCGATTATGCTTGCACAGAATCTGCATCCGATTTCTGAACGTTAACAGATAATCGATTATGCAACTTGAATAATCGATTATTCTGCTTAAAATCCGCATATGATTTTTGAACGATCTGTAGATAATCGATTATGCAAGCACAAAATCAGCAATTAGTGATTGGCAATTAAGCAATGGCTTGGTGACTTTGAGCACTATAAATACACCTCTAATTCACGTTTTTAAATACAACAACTGATTATAATTCTTGCATAAAGCTTACATACTCTTCTCTCATCATTTCATATCTATTTCATAATTTTTGAGAGCCAAATTCTTGAATAAGTTGTTGTGTTCTTGAGCGTATTGTTTTTACTCATATCTACTCTATAAAGAGAGTCTTCTCTTGAGTGCAAAGTGTTTGTACACACTTGAAGGGATATTCTAATCCCTTGTTGTAAGAAGGAAAGGTAGTTCCTTGGTTTGAAGTCTTGAGGTGCGGTATCCTCGTGAAGGTTGAAGTCTTGTAGAGTGTATATCTACGAGCAAGTGTAACGGTTTGTTAGGCACCCGTAAGCTTAACGAAGTTAGTGTAAAACTCGAGAGAGTCTCTCGGGGACTGGACTAACCACACGTTGTGGTGAACCAGGATAAATTCGGTGTGTTCTCTCCTTACTATTTTAATTACTACACTTACGTTATTCCTGCAATTTTAATTCCGCAAATTTACATTGATTTTTATTAAAACGCTATTCACCCCCCTCTAGCGTTAAGCGTATGTTCTAACAATTGGTATCAGAGTCATACTCTCTGAAAGACTTAACAGTTTGAGAGAAACTTTCCATGGCCTCTACTCGTAGTGTTTATGCAGGACTAGGTGAAGGACAATGCTTCACAAGGCCACCACTTTTTGATGGCACCAACTACACTTACTGGAAGCAGAGAATGAGGATTTTCATCCAATCAAACAACTTCCAATTGTTGAAAATTATCAAGAATGGAGAACTACAACCCACCAAAAAGGTTGGAGAAGAACTCGTTCCAAAATCGAAAGATGAATATGACGCGGATGATATCAGAAAAGTAGAGAACAACGCAAAGGCAATCAACATGATGTATTGTGCTGTGAACCCTGATGACTATCGAAAAATATCATGTTGCACCACTGCCAAGAAAATGTGGGACAAATTAGAAATCACCTACGAAGGTACGGACCAGGTAAGGGAAGCTAAAATTGATTTCCTAACCCACGAATATGAACTGTTTCACATGAAGGAAAACGAGAAGATAGATGACATGTTCGAACGATTTTCAAAAATCGTTAATGACCTTCACGCCCTCAAAAAGACATTCACATATAAGGAGCTTGTCTGGAAAATTCTACGAAGCCTCACTCCGGAATGGCGTTCCAAAGCCCACGCTATCCAAGAATCAATCGGCATCACAAACGTCACCATCGACGAACTACGAGGTAATCTCAAAACGTATGAATCAACTATTCTTAACTCTCCTTTGGATGATCAAAGGAAAAGAAGGATTGTGCTCAAAGCATCAACTACTCAACCTCAAAACTTGAGGAGTCAAGTGATGAAGAGGTCGAGCTTGGACTCGTAATTAAGAGATTCCAAAAATTCATGCGGAAAGAGTATAAAGGAAAGAGGCAAGGAGGACAACTAAAATGCTATGGATGTGGAGAAGCTGGGCACATCAAATCCAACTGTCCAAATAGCAAAACAGAAAAGAAATTCACAAAGAAACAACGAGCCTACATCTCTTGGGGAGGTGACTCCGGGGATGAGTCAAGTGATGGAGAAAAAGATGAAACCGCAAACCTATGTCTCATGGCGCATGAGGAAAATCAAGAAGAGGTATGTGAAACTTCTTCCAAGAAATTCTTTTTCTCTTGAAGAAATGCAAAATGCCTTTGATGAACTATATGGTGAATTTATAGGAGCTTCCAAAACCATAAAAGAATTAAAGAAACAACTTTCTTTGAAAGAAAATAATTTTGAAAAATTGACTCTTGAAAACGAGAAGATAAAAGATTTAAAGAAACAACTCTCTTTGAAAGAAAATGATTTTGAAAAATTGACTCTTGAAAATGAGAAGCTAAAACATGAAAACAAATTTTATGGCAAAAGAAGCGCCGATAAACCGGAAAGTTCAAACAAAAGTTGTACTTCTTGTAAAGCTCTAAAAAATGAAGTAGAAAGTCTTAGAGGTACCTTGAATAAATTCAATTCCTCTCACAAAAACCTAAATGAGGTTCTTGTAAACTTGAAATCCACTAAACATGGAATAGGTTTCAAAAATGAGACTAATGAAAAAGTTGAAACCAATCCTAAACAACCTAGAAATAATAATCCTAGGACCACCATACATCCTAGAATGAATACTAGAAGAAACGTAGAACAATTTAGACCACCTAAACAAGACTTTCAAAAATTGCAACCTAGAAAGATCCAACCTAGAAATAATAACCCGAGGATTGCTACACAACCTAGAATAAGCTCTAGAAGAAATTTTGAGCAATTTAGAGCACCTAGGAAAGATTTTCGAAATTACAATGCTCCAAATAAAGTTAGTGAATTTAGACCCTCCGATTATTATCATCCTAGAAGAATGCATGACCCCAACGTCGTATGCCACTATTGCAATAGAATAGGACATATATCTCCAGTTTGCTTCACTAGATATAGACATCTCACTACATATCAATTGCACCACTATTGTGCACCTAACGTACAAGGACCCAAAACGGCTTGGGTACCAAAATCTCATTAATTTGCTTTGTAGGAGTGTTTGAAGGGATCAAGTGTACTATGGTACCTTGATAGCGGATGCTCCAAACACATGGCCGGGGATGCATCAAAGTTCCTTCAACTAAAACCCACTAAAGGAGGAAACGTTGTATTCGGAGACAACAATAAAGGAAAAATAATCGGTATCGGCTCCGTCAGTAAGGACGAATCCTCCTCTATTAAAAATATCCTATTAGTTAAAGGTCTTAAACATAATCTCTTGAGTATAAGTCAATTATGTGACAAGGGAAATCTTGTATTGTTTGATTCCGAAGAATGTTTAGTTTTCCGTCGTAGTGATTTTAAAATCATTCTTCGTGGTATTAGAATTGATAATATCTATATGGTTGATCTTGAAAATTCTTCATCAAGTTTTGTGAATTGCCTTTTGAGTAAAGAAGACGACATGTGGTTATGGCATCGTAGAGTAGCTCATGTCAACATGAACCTTTTAAACAAATTAGCTTCACAAGACTTAGTAATTGGTCTTCCGAACATAAAATTTGAAAAAGACTCTATTTGTGATTCATGTCAAAAAGGCAAACAAAGAAAGGCTTCTTTTAAATCCAAAAATGTTGTTTCAACCACTAGACCTTTACAACTTCTACACATGGACCTTTTCGGACCTTCTAGAATTAAAAGTCATGGTGGTAATCTTTATGCTTTTGTTATTGTTGATGACTATTCTAGATTTACATGGACGTTATTTCTTGCTCATAAAAGTAATGCCTTTCAAGCTTTTAAAAGTTTTCTTAAACGTGTTCAAAATGAAAAGAACACAACCGTCACTTCCATAAGAAGTGATCATGGGGGAGAGTTCGATCATAATATCTTCGCGGATTTTTGTGACGAACTCGGTATTGAACATACCTTTTCGGCTCCACGTACACCACAACAAAATGGAGTGGTGGAATGCAAAAATCGATGTCTCGAAGAGATGGCTAGAACCATGCTCGATGAGGCCGAAATTCCCAAATATTGTTGGGCGGATGCCGTGAGTACCGCAAGCTATGTTTTAAACAGAGCTATCATTAGACCGATACTCATGAAAACTCCCTATGAACTCTACAAGGGAAGGAAACCTAACCTATCCCATCTTAGAGTTTTCGGTTGTAAATGCTTCATTCACAACAATGGAAAAGACAACCTAGGAAAATTTGATGCGAAATCTGATGAAGGAATTTTTCTTGGTTACTCATCGCGTAGCAAAGCATATAGAGTTTTCAATAATAGAACCAAAACTGTTGAGGAATCTCCTCATATATTATTTTGTGAAAATGATGCTCGCTTGGCGAGAAAGGATGTGTGTAATGATCTTGCAGATATTTTAAACAAAATCAATCTCCAAGACAAAGTGCAAGAGGAAAACCCAAAGGAAACCCAAGACGAAATCTTGGAACAACCATCGGAGGAAGCACCATCACAAGAGGAAGAATCGGTAATGCCTAAGGCCTGGAGGACATCTAAAGACCATCCTCTCGATAAGGTAATTGGCGACATCGAACAAGGGGTAAGTACTCGAAACCTTCTTAAAGACACCGTAGGACATATGGCTTTTGTTTCACAAATAGAACCTACTAACATTTCCGAAGCAATTGGGGATGAGCATTGGATCTTGGCAATGCAAGAGGAGCTTAACCAATTCAAACGTAATGATGTTTGGGAATTGGTTCCAAGACCCGATAATCACACCATAATTGGTACGAAATGGATTTTTCGAAATAAATTAGATGAGAATGGTATAATCACTAGAAACAAAGCTAGGCTTGTTGCTAAAGGTTATAACCAAGAAGAAGGAATTGATTATGAAGAAACTTATGCACCCGTAGCACGACTAGAAGCTATTCGTTTATTGCTTGCTTTTTTATCATCTATGAATTTTAAACTATATCAAATGGATGTCAAAAGTGCCTTTCTAAATGGATTCATTCAAGAGGAAGTATATGTTAAACAACCCCCGGGCTTTGAAGATTTTAAATCTCCCGACCATGTCTTCAAGCTTAAGAAAGCTTTATGTGGTCTTAAACAAGCTCCTCGAGCTTGGTATGAACGTCTAAGTAAATTTCTTTTAGACAATGAGTTTGAAAGCGGGAAAGTCGACACCACACTTTTTATCAAAAATAAAAACAATGACATCATGTTAGTTCAAATTTATGTAGATGACATTATTTTTGGTGCTACTAATGAGTTTTTGTGCAATGAATTTTCTAAGCTAATGACTAGCGAGTTTGAAATGTCAATGATGGGTGAGCTAAATTTCTTCTTGGGGTTGCAAGTGAACTTTCATTTGTCAATCTAAATATTGCAAGGAGTTGCTAAATCGCTTTGAAATGAGCAACGCCAAAGCAATGGCCACTCCAATGACCACATCCGACCATCTTGACAAGGATGAGAAAGGTAAGGAAGTAGACACCAAGAAGTATCGAGGTATGATCGGATCCCTTCTCTATCTTACTGCTAGTAGACCGGACATCATGTTTAGCGTGTGTTTATGCGCTCGATATCAATCATGTCCGAAGGAGTCACACTTAACTGCGGTAAAACGGATTATGAAGTATCTTGTTGGAACAATAAATGTGGGACTATGGTATCCCAAAGGTTCTTCATGCCAACTTGTTGGCTATTCCGATTCCGATTTTGCGGGTTGCAAATTGGACCGCAAGAGCACTAGTGGCACTTGCCATTTGCTCGGTAGCTCCTTAGTTTCTTGGTTTAGCAAGAAACAAGTTAGTGTTGCGTTATCCACAACCGAGGCTGAATATATAGCCGCAGGGAGTTGTTGTGCACAAATCCTTTGGATGAAGCAACAACTCTCAGATTATGGTCTTAATATTGATCATGTTCCTCTTCGATGTGACAATACTAGTGCCATAAGCTTGATGAAGAATCCTATTCTTCACTCAAGAACGAAACACATAGAAATTAGACATCACTTTATAAGAGATCACGTTCTCAAGGGCGATGTCGAAATTGAATTTGTTGAAACCAAAAATCAATTGGCTGACATCTTCACAAAGCCTTTAGAGAAAGAGTCCTTTTTCCGCATTCGTAGTGAACTCGGAATTCTTGACTCCAAGATGATCTAATTCATGCATTGCATTTTTCTTTAAATAATTACTGACTTGAGCGTCGGAGGCGCCTAATTCTTTTTTGCAGGTATCGCCCCAAAGACAGGGGGAATTTTCGGGCACTGGTAACAAATAATCGATTATTGACTAAGAACAATCGATTATTTCCAACATCTCGGTTTGCAGGAATTTTGCAATAATCGATTATCATATATTACTAATCAATTAAGTTGAGATTCAGTGTTACAGGTTTCATAATAATCGATTATTTAGTACTGCAAAATTGATTGCCCTTTATCGTCTCAGTTTTTCGTCATATCACTGGACTGAAATAATCGATTATCTTATACAAAATCGATTATTCCCTGAGTCTGGACCCTCATAATACTTCTGTCTTCAAATAATCGATTATCTCCTATCGCATAATCGATTTCTTCTCTGATTACAATTCAAAATATTGTCAATAATCGATTATTCAGCCTCCATAATCGATTAGTAACGGTCCGTGTTTAAAATTTTGTTACCGTTTTTTGAACATTTGGCTTGGCAAATCTGCAGCTTTTACTCAATTAATGTCCTCAAATCTTCAAGTCTACAATAAGGGTATCCATCCTTCAAATTTTTCAATTCAATCTTACTCTTAGCTCCAAACAATCTTCCAAAGCTTTCAAACTTTTGAAACAGCTCCTATTTCTTCATACTAATGGAAAGCAAGCACTCTAAGCGCTCTCGTTCCGGCAAACATATTGCCTCCTCTTCCGCCACTCCTCCACCCGTTTTCCACTATAAAGACGGCTCTTATTTGCGTTTTGATACTCAACCCGAACTTCTTCGATTCATTAAAAAATTTGAGAATCGAGAAATCCTTCTGCCTCGTTTCTCAACTACTCGATATCTTCGAAATAGCGCATCCCCATCAACAGAAAATATTCTTATACAAAGCCAACTCATTGACTTTCTATATCTTCAAACTCCTTACATTCACCCTGCTCTAATCCGTGCCTTCTATTCAAATCTACAGAAGGACGAAGATGGTGACCTTGTCTCTAGCATCAATGGAGTTCCAATTTTTGTAAATGAGGAAAACTTGCAACTCCTCAGTAACCTTCCACGAAATGGTGAAGACATCTCTCTCTACACTAGAGAAGAAGGCGCTTTATTTGATGAACAACTTCTTTTCCACCAAATTGGTATTAGCGACTGTCCGGAGAATCATCGCCCAACCATTACGCACATGCTCCCAGAATATCGTCTAATATTTTATTTCATCACCCGAGTTCTCAAACCCCGCAAATTCAATCATACCACTCTCTCTCATGAGGATTCAAAACTCTTGCATGCAATTATCACCGGGGCTCGCATCAATTGGTGCCAGTTCGTCATGACTCACATGTATGATGCAATTGGGGACGATAAGCCACTCCCATATGCTTTTGTCATGATGGCTATTTTTGAAGCCTCCGGTATCGACACTTCCGTCGGTCCTCACAAAAAGGCAACAAAGCATTGGGAAATTCAAGAATCTTCATTTCCCAATATTGGTGAACATCCTCCTCCTCCTCCTACTCAAATACGTCGTCCTCAAGCTCCTACTCTTCAAACCATTTCGGACCAACTTGCTTCTTTGTCAACCTCAATGACTCGTATTGATCAAAACGTCACTCGTTTGACTTATGAGCTTCATGGGTACTTTGATCATGTCAACTATCCATATGCCCAAATTGTTCTTCCGGATGGAGTGCCGGATGCCGAGCCGGATGTTAATGATGACAACGAATAATAAATTTTTTATTATGTATCGTTTGAATTATATTCTGTCTATTTTTCTTGCTTTCTCATGTATGTTTAATATTTTTAATGAAAGTTCATTATTTTTGCTAATGTCAAAAGGGGGAAGAATAAGGGCTATGCATACTAATTCATATTGGCATAAATTGAGGGGGAACTCATAAATTGAGGGGGAACTTATACTTATGGGGGAACTTATACTTATCTTATGCATATCCCGATATTGGTTTGCCATTATCAAAAAGGGGGAAATTGTTGAAACACGTTCTCAAATCGCTAAAACTAAACGTGTGTTCATTTCTGTAGGTTTTGATAAATGACAAACCGACGCGCATGGAACATTGACATATGCCAAAGTCCAAGAACATGAGAAACAAAGAGCAAGATCAAGAATAACAACAAGGTTATAAATGAGTCACTTTATAGTGTGATCTTGATCCGACAACTTATTCAAGTCTTGTCTTCTCTCGTAAAATCATTTTCATGCATCGTTGAGTTAAACCAAAATGATTTTCAAACATTTTCATTTTAGCCAAAATGATTTTCAAACATTTTTTTCAAATCTGGACATAAATAATCGATTATGTATTTATTATAATCGATTATGTTAAGACAGTGTTAACCGAAATTTTCAAGACAACAATATAATCGATTATGTCTTACTTATAATCGATTATGTTAAGACAGTGTTAACCGAAAATTTTCAAGACAGCAATATAATCGATTATGTCTCACTTGTAATCGATTATGTTAAGACATTGTAAAACCGGATTTTCAAAACAACAAAATAATCGATTATACGAGATAGCATAATCGATTATTCACTGACCGTTGCCAAAGTATTTTTAAAACGCTGAAATATAATCGATTATACACAAGGCAATAATCGATTATGCTTGCACAGAATCTGCATCCGATTTTTGAACGTTAACAGATAATCGATTATGCAACCTGAATAATCGATTATTCTGCTTAAAATCCGCATATGATTTTTGAACGATCTGCAGATAATCGATTATGCAGATCATATAATCGATTATGCAAGCACCAAATCAGCAATTAGTGATTGGCAATTAAGCAACGGTCTTGGTGACTTTGAGCACTATAAATACACCTCTAATTCACGTTTTTAAATACAACAACTGATTATAATTCTTGCATAAAGCTTACATACTCTTCTCTCATCATTTCATATCTATTTCATAATTTTTGAGAGCCAAATTCTTGAATAAGTTGTTGTGTTCTTGAGCGTATTGTTTTTACTCATATCTACTCTATAAAGAGAGTCTTGTCTTGAGTGCTAAGTGTTTGTACACACTTGAAGGGATATTCTAATCCCTTGTTGTAAGAAGAAAGGTAGTTCCTTGGTTTGAAGTCTTGAGGTGCGGTATCCTCGAGCAGGTTGAAGTCTTGTAGAGTGTATATCTACGAGCAAGTGTAACAGTTTGTTAGGCACCCGTAAGCTTAACGAAGTTAGTGTAAAACTCGAGAGAGTCTCTCGGGGACTGGACTAACCACACGTTGTGGTGAACCAGGATAAATTCGGTGTGTTCTCTCCTTACTATTTTAATTACTGCACTTACGTTATTCCTGCAATTTTAATTCCGCAAATTTACATTGATTTTTATTAAAATGCTATTCACCCCCCCTCTAGCGTTAAGCGTATATTCTAACAGGACCCTCTTCCCGTGTGTAACTATAACTATAGAAACTCTATTGGCCGCATAAATGTCACACCGTTGATTTCTTTGCCCCCACTTATAACATTAATCGTCCTTTTCGGAGAAGGAGGTTTAGGGGGCTCCTGCTTGTTCTTCATATATACTTGCTTACCTTTTTCACTAAATAGTTCGGTAAGAAATCCTTGCTTTAATAGATGGTCAACTTCTCCTTGTAGCAACCTACAATCTACTGTTTTATGATCATGATTGTTGTGAAACTCGCACCAATGATCAGGATTACGCCTATTTGGATTTGATCTCATTTACTTTGGCCACAGGACCTTATCACCCATGCTTCTTAATACTGCTACTAACTCTGAAGTGTTGACATTAAAATTGTAAACAACCAAGTCTTGCCTTCAAGCTTTTATTATCATCTCGCGACTCTCATGTATTTCGATTATTGCCAAATCTTGATGAGGAGACCGACTCTTTATTTCTCGATCTATGATCATACCTTGAATTGTCCTACTTTGATCGTGAGTCTTTTCTTGCTGGTCCCATGTATGGTTCGTATCTATTTTTACCGGACCTTTTTTCGATTTTTGCACGTTTGGAACTTACCTTCTCCTCTTTTTGAGACTGGAGATGGTATCTTCTTCTATTCTTAGCTTCGTGTTGTATCTATTGTAGACATCATTCCAGCTTGTTGCTGGAAATTCACGCAAACTTTTCTTGAGTCGTCTCGTGGCTTCTGAACTTTTCTCATTTAAGTAACTGATAAAAGCCATAGCTGCCCAATTATCAGGTACGCGTGGTAATGTCATCCTTTCACGCTGGAACCTATCAACAAACTCTCTAAGTAGTTCGGAATCTCCTTGCTTTATTTTGAAAATATCTTCCATTCTTTTTTCGACTTTTTGAGCTCCCGAATATGATTCGATAAATGAATCTACAAGCTCAACAAAAGAGTTTATAGAATTTTCAAGTAAGAGAGAATACCATGTCAATACACCCTTGGTAAGTGTTTAACCGAATTTCTTGACCAATACTGATTCAATTTCTTGTTTGGTTAAATCATTCCCTTTCACACCAGTTGTGAATGCTTTCACGTGGTCTCGTGGATCAGTTATGCCATCATATTTTGGAATATCAGGCATCTTGAACTTCTTTGAAATTGGCACAGGAGCAGCATTAAGGTACCATTGTTGTTGTGAGTATTTATCCACATCTATTCCTCTGATTACATGCGATACTCCAGGTATTTGCTCTATGAGATCGCTTTGCTTCTTGAGATGCTTCTGCAAGGTTAGAACTAAGTGTTGTAAATCAGAATTAACTATGTTACCTGGTTCGCCATCACGAGACTCGCTGGGAGTTCCACTAGTGCCTGAATTGACGAGCCCAAAACGTGGGTTTTCCAAAGTATTATGATTCGGAGTTGGTGTTGGTGGCGCAACTAGCAACTGGCTGGTAAAAGCTCGGAGAGCATTACTAATTTGTTGAGCAATTAGATTCTTCAGAGCATCATCGAGTGCTTGTTCATTCGCCACTCCAACATTTGATTGCCTCAAATCCTTTTTGTTTCGCAACCCCGTTATTTGCTTCAAAGCCATATGGAGTTCCCTCTCGTGACTGTCATTGTGAATCACGCAGTGAGGGAGGTGGGGTCCTGTCATCTGCATCATTCACCTGATGTTGAGGATTTTGGAGTGGTAAATTGTGTTGGTTATTATCGTTGACATTCGACATGGTAAGTTTTTTGATGAAAGAATTAACTAAGAAAGCAAACGATTATCAGATTCCCGGTAACATAACCAATTTGTTTAACCAAAAAGTGGGATTTTGATTAAAGCTTATTTCAAGAAGAACTCAGGTTACCGATAATCAAATAAAAGTAGGAATAAATGATGTAGAAAATAGCTGAATAGAAAGCAAAGTAAATCGATATATTCCAATAATATTTCGCGTCTTTACAAATGATCTGTCTTCTCCTTTTATAGCTATCTAGGTAATACGTTTTGTTTCTACCATAATAATGCTATTATTGTCAATTAATGGCATTTAATGTAACGTTATAATTGGTAATCATATTTGATTCAACAGATTCTTTAACGGTTTCCGTATTTAATGCATAATAATACGTATCTATACCTTTTTTGCTATCAGATTCATTTTATTCAATCATAAAGAGGTTCGAGCATCTATCTTTCTTGTTTTTCCTGAATATCTGCCCGTACCTGTTGAAGCTCGTGCCTCTTTGATTATTTTTTGCCAACCATGATCCTTTGACCGGTCCACGTATCATGAAATGTCATCTTACAATAAATTTTATATATGAACTTAATTTTTCCAAATTTAAAAAGCTTTAGATATTCTTAAAAGAAAATCTTTCTAATCATTTAATATCCCGGAGGTTATAAAATTGGAGCATATTAAGCCAGAGAATCATGAAACCAAATTAAACTAGTGCAAATTGATATAACTGATGGGATGTTTGCCAATACAAAAAGAAAACTTTAAAATGATGATTGTATTTGTAGGGACGATTGTCAAATGGCCGTTGCTTATTGCCTATAATATTTTAAGCTAAAGTATAATTCCATTATATTAATAATTATTATTATCATAACCACCTTATTGATGCTATTTTGGCTTTTTCTTAATGAGAAAAAAAAAAGACCATATTTTACTCTAATCAACAACTTTTTTTCGCTCAAAGTTTAATCAGACACTTCGAGCACAAATGAACTTGTGCCACTGAGTTCTCATATGATAAGCTTTTCTTTTCTTTCTTTATATATTTTAAATTCAACAATTTCCATCCCCTTCTCCTACTTTTGTTCCTTTCATTTCTTTTTTCTTGTTTCTGGATGTTCTTGTTAGTGTTGGTATTATAGTTAACACTTCTAATGGTATATACCTTTATTTTTTGCTTCATATTTTTTTAACGCTTCACTATTATAGAAAATGATTACACTTCAATTTTTTCGTTTTCTTTCAACGAGGCAAGAAGAAAAATAGAATAAGATTAATTAGAATATTAATAAGAAAAAATAAAACAATTTTAATTTTTCAATTGCTGATTTTCTTTAGAAATATTTTGTATTTTCTATTCATTCTTCAAAAAATTATTAGGCAAATTTGGATGGCACAAGAATAATTGACTGCATAATCAAAGGAATATATAAATTGGACAGGAGAAAGTGTTAACCGTACATGTCTTCTTCAGGGAATAGCGTTTAGGGTTCAGTGATACAAACTAAAGCTATATTAATGAAATAACTTTTGCGATCAACTTTTCTAAGCCAAAATACTTTTTCTTTCTCATCAACTCCTTGATTGGATCAAGCATATTATCATAGTGCACCTTAGTCATGTTATGCTTCACCCAAGTGTAAATGAAATTACATAGATATATGCTGTAATAATTGGGGCGACCCGATTTCATAGGGTCGGGGATCACTTTAAGAGCGAGTTCGAAATAGACTTGAAAACCTGATGGCGGAGTTCGAAGTTCAAAGATTAGAGTGTCCGATGAATATCAAGGCCAACCAGCCTCGAAATAATGCCATTGTAGTTTTGCAATAGAAAAGGCGAGATTCCTGTAATGGCCCAAAGATCAAGGCGTAAATTCTGAAACGGATTTGTACGAACTCGTACTAGGCGATTAGACAACTATTAAATTAGATTCCTTGCCAAAAACGGAAATGTACCTTATTTAGGACCTCCCCTATTGTATAAAGGGGTGCCCCTTCATTTGTAAAGATAATATAATCATTCGCAAAAAATATACTATCCTATTTTTCTCACTTATTGTTCATCAGAGCTGTCCTTTTACTTTATTATTCTTACTTTATTGTTCTTGGTTCATCTCGAGGTCACTGAGCTCGAGGTCGATACTACTAAGTAACACTGTTTGATTCACTTGTTTCTTTCATCAATACCTCACATTTTTTCATTATTAATTGGTATTGAACTAAATTATATATCTTTAAAATCATAAATCAAATTTAATTATTACTCATATTTTCGAGATAAACAATAGATATTTTTATACCTTTTCAAATATTGAAAATATTTAGGTTGTGTCTTACACTTGACTAAGAAAACTGCTTAAGACCTTGATTCCTTTAGCCAACAACTCAGAATTTGTTATAACTACTAATTGAAATTAGTCATAGTATTGGTCTACATTTGGCGACTTGATAACGGTAGATGAACAGGGTCAAAGATGGGATCAATCTCGGCGTAGTTGCGGGAAGCCGTCCTCAGAAGGACTATTGCCGTACGAGTAACTGGAGTAAAGAAATAACAATAGTATAAATCTAGAAATGGACACATGGAATATTTCTTATTTTGTACTTTTTAGGGTTTCTTGAAAATATCTTTTATTAATAGGACGAGACAGAGAATAAGAAAGGGGACTCTTTGCTTTCTGATAAGAGCACATTGTAAAAGGTTGACTTTTGAAGAATATACAAAAGTTGTCTTGTTCTCTGATTATCTTACTCAAGCACACGCTGTTTAATTTTTCTTCACAAGATTCAAATATTCCCTAGCCATCTTCACTTCTCATCTTTATGTGTTGTTGTCACGAGAGGAACCATGCAAATCATATAATAATTGGGTGGTAGGTTCTTTCTTATTACATTTATTACATGTTCATGTTACAATATTTATTGATAATAATTGAGTACAAATCTACTATTTAATGAAAACGCCGTTCATATTACCAATATCCTACAATATTTGATCTAGAATTAATTATACTTAACTAAGATTCATCCTTCATTTCATCATTAATTAGTTTAACAAAACACTTAACAATTTTTGGTCAAAACATTATAGTTTTAAAATCGAAATTTAGTCACATTTTTTATGTAAAAATAAAATTTAAACAAAAATATCCTTTAAAATATGAAAAAATTCCAGCAAAATATGTTGAAGTTCGAATTTTTTACATATGAGATTCAACATAATGTATTGAATTTCATAATGTACTGTGAAGGAAAATATTTTGTTATTAATCTATAAATGACCTCTACGATTCTTTATTTCCTCCACACATAGAATAAGCTACCTATACCCTTGTTTATAATAGTATGAAACCTATTTTAACTAGAAATAGGAAAGCCTATTCTTATATTAATTTTGACTACAAATTCTATTTAGGCATGAATTAAATATACTAGCAAAAATCAAATCCCAAACAATTTAGGTTTCATAGTACAGCTTTGAATTCGTTTTTCCACATTGTCCCGTAATTTAAAGTTGTATGTTGTCTATTGGAACAATTCTATCCAACTTCTACCTTTGTTGAAGCACATGTCTCCAACCCTCGTTGATGCACTTTGTCACCAACATCAAATTTTGTTGAAGCACCCGTTTCCCACTCCCGTTCACTTTATCATTAACACTCAATTTTGTTGAAGCACTTATCTGCAACTCCCCTTGATGCTTTTTATCACCAACACTCAAATTTTATTGAAGCACATGTCTTCAACATCCCTTGATGTACTTTGTCACTAATAAAACAATTTTGTTGAAGCACGTAATGAACTTCCAACTTTTTTAAACCTCTCTCTTTTATTTAGAGAAGAGTTTCTTCCCCTTGTGCCATATTTATTTGCACCTCTTGAAACTTGCTTTTTTTTCTTGAATCTGTCTTGAAACCTTTCTTTAAATAGTCTAATTTTGTTGACAACTATTTATGAATTTGCTAATATATTTTGTGGCCAGACATTTTTCAACATACTCATGGCCGAAGAGGCAACACATATTGGTTGGCGCTGCCCACCAGCAGCGGAAGCTATTTGATTCTCTCCCAGATCGTAGAGACTCTTATACCAATATGAAGGGAAATATTTTATTATAAATTTATAAATGATCTCTACGATTCTTTATACACATAGAATAAGCTACATATACCCTTATTTATAATAGTATGAAACATATTTTAATTTAAATAGAAATATGAAAGACTATTCCTATATTAATTCTGACTACAAATCATATTTATACATGAATTAAATAAACTAGAAAATAACAAATCCCAAACTATTAAGGTTTCCTACAATAATTTTGAATTAGTTTTCTAACATACTGGAGTTGCAACATCATATGCTGGAAGTTTATATATATGAGCTCTATAATGCAGCATATTATTCTGAAACTTTTTATGTTTCAGCTGGTTTTTGTCCCTATTTTATTTTTGTATTAAATAGTGAATATTTTCATAATTTATAACTACGGACTATTCTTTAATTATCAGTTCAAAAACTGATTAGTGTTATAAATAGACTTCTATTTAAGGTGAATGTCTATAATTAGAGAGATTCTAGAGTTCTATTCTTGGTAGCTAAATTATCCCCCTCCCTATAAATAAAGGGGTCTTCTACCATTGTAAACCATCCCTAACAATCTCTAAGTATCAATGAGAATACTCCTCTCTCTCTATTCTCTCTATTGCTCTTGTTCTTGCATTATTTTACTTGTTCTTATATTATTTCATAACACGTTATCAGCACGAGACTCTACCGTCTCAAGAACCATTCTCGAAAAATCTAAGGTATTTCCCTCTTCCTAATTTAATTTTCGATTATGTCTGACATTACGAAAAGAAAGTTCATTGCCCTTGAAATTTCGGGCAAGAACTATATGACATGGGTGTTGGATGCTGAAATCCACTTAGATGCTATGGGTCTCGGAGACACCATTAAAGATAGAGAAAAAGCATCCACCCAAGACTGTGCGAAGGCCTTGATTTTCTTGCGCCATCACCTTGATGAAGGTTTGAAGATTGAATATCTCACCGTCAAGGATCCACTCATCTTGTGGAACGGCTTAAAGGAGAGATATGACAACCTGACGTTGGTCACTCTGCCACAAGCACGATATGATTGGGCTCATCTGAGGCTCCAGGACTTTAAGTCCGTTTCTGAATAGAATTCTGCAATGTTCAGATTTACTTCTAAATTGAAGCTATGCGGGGATAAAATCTCCAATTATGATATGCTTGAGAAAACGTTTACAACGTTTCATGCCTCCAATATGGTACTGCAACAACAGCACAGAGAGAAAGGCTTTACAAAGTACTCTGAACTGATTTCTCTTCTACTAGTGGCTGAGCGAAATAATGACCTGCTCATGAGAATTCACGAAAATCGACCCACTGGGTCTACACCACTGCCTGAAGCAGATAAGGTGCATTCTCATTATGCCAAACATGAAAAGGGCCATGGTCATGGTCGTAAACGGGGTCATAGCCAGGGACGTAGACAAGGAAGAAATTCCAATGAAGTCCGTCAACCCCCAAGGAGAGATAACCGCCGAAAGCAGAAACGGGATCATGAAGATCCTAAGGCAAATGGTTCAGAAACTATATGTTATCGTTGCGGTGGGAAAGGGCACTGGTCAAAGACTTGCCGTATACCAAGACACTTGGTTGACCTTTATCAAGCATCTCGAAAGAGTAAAGGCCCTGAAACAAATTTTGTCTATGACGACAACTTGGACATCACCCACCTGGATGTGGCAGACTTCTTTGAGCAACCCGAGGGGAAAATAGACCACCTAATCGGTGATGGGTCCGTGATGAAAGAAGATGGAGTTATTTGATTTTGTTCTACTTATTTGTATTAGTTAGTGAATAAACTAATAGTCATTAGTATTAGCTCGTATTAGTTAGTTCATGATGCAATGTTAGCAGTAGTTCTTTAGAATGTCTTCAATATGCTCAAATATCAATAATATTTTTATTTTCCAATAGGGGTAATCGACTAGCCTGAAAAACTAGTCGATTATCTAATATTTTTGCATTAAAGCTGAAAAACAATTGATCGACAATCGATTGTCTATGTCTAACAATCGATTGTCGTTAGACAGTGTAATCTGGAATTTTTCAAAAATCATCCACAATCGATTGTCTATGTCTAACAATCGATTGTCGTTAGACAGTGTAATCTGGAATTTTTCAAAAATCATCCACAATCGATTGTCTATGTCTAACAATCGATTGGCGTTAGACAGTGTAATCTGGAATTTTTCAAAAATCATCCACAATCGATTGTCTATGTCTAATAATCGATTGTCGTTTGACAGTGTAATCTGGAATTTTTCAAAAATCATCCACAATCGATTGTCTATGTCTAACAATCGATTGTCGTTAAACAGTGTGATCTGGAATTTTTCAAAAACAGTCAACAATCGATTGTCTATGTTTAACAATCGATTGTATTGAAATAGTGTGATCTGGAATTTTTCAAAAATAGTCAACAATCGATTGTCTATGTTTAACAATCGATTGTCTTAAAACAGATCTGGAATTTTTCAAAATAGCCAACAATCGATTGTCTATATTTAACAATCGATTGTCTTAAGACAGTGTGCTCTGGAATTTTTCAAAATAGCTAACAATCGATTGTCTATATTTAACAATCGATTGTCTTAAGACAGTGTGCTCTGGAATTTTTCGAAATAAGCCAACAATCGATTGTCTATGTTTAACAATCGATTGTCTTAAGACAGTGTGATCTGAAGTTTTTCAAAATAGCAAATAATCGATTGTGTGTGTTTAACAATCGATTGTCAATGTTCAACAATCGATTGTGTGTGTTTAACAATCAATTGTTTTAAGAAAATGCTTAAACTGAAATTTTCAAACTGCATAGTAATCGATTATGGAAAACATATAATCGACTATCTGATTTATTTAGTCAACTGACATCAGCAGATTTTGAAATATTATGTGACACAAACGGATTGAATTTGTTTATTCTCATGTTCGTATATTTTCTTTTATATGTCAAACCATGGGAAGTAAATTGATTGAAGGCTCCTGAAGAGCAACTGTAACTCTGCCCAAAGGCATGACGTTTATCTTAGAGAATGCAATATTCTCCTCCAAGTCTAAGAAGAACTTGTTGAGTTTTAATGATATCAATCGCAATGTTCTCCTCCAAGTCTAAAAGGAACTTGTTGAGTTTTAAAGATATCATTCAAAATGGATATCATATTGAGACAATAGATGAGAATAATCTTGAATTCTTCATGAAAACGAGGCTGCGCATTTCGGTTTGGGTTCACCCCATTTTGCATGCAGCAATACTAGTTCGTCGGCTGCCCACTTCGGTTTGGGGTCACGCCATTTTGCATACAGCAATGCTAGTTCGTCAGCTGCCCACTTTGGTTTGGGGTCACGCCATTTTGCATGCAGCAATACTAGTTCGTCGGCTGCCCACTTCGGTTTGGGGACACACCATTTTGCATACAGCAATGCTAGTTCGTCTCTGACTGACGAATTGACACAAATATTCCCCGTTGCAATTGGTTTTGGGTCATGGACCCAATATATCCCATTTAAGAATCTTTGGATGTGCAGTATATGTGCCTGTAGCACCGCCATCCCGCACCAAAATGGGTCTGCAAAGAAGGTTAGGAATATATGTTGAGGTTGAATCGCCCTCCATTATTCGCTACCTCGAAACATTGACAGGAGATTTGTTCACTGCACGATTTGCAGACTGTCAATTTGATGAGACACTTTTCCCAAAATTAGGGGGAGAAATTGGTGAAACCAAACGGGAAATTTTGTGGAAAAATGCATCATTATCTCATCTTGATCCACATACCTCTATTTGTGAAAGAGGCACAAAAGATTATCCATTTGCAAATAATAGCAAATCAAATACCTGACGCATTTATAGATTTGAAAAGGATAACAAAATCACATATCCCCGATGTGAATGTGACAACATCTGATTCAAGAATACATATTCATTATTGGAAGAATATGAACATGAAATTGGTATTAAATATACCACACTCACCCCTAGAAGGAGGTTTGAGATGATACCACACTCACCCCTCGAAGGAGGTTTGAGATGAGATATGGCATGAATGATCGTTGGTCACGTACCTATTGTACGCCAAAGTATTTTGGAAATATGACTATTAAAGGACAACAATAATGCAAGAAACATATCTTGCATATAAGTTTGACATGACCATAATGGTATAACTTTCTCTTTAAGAAAGATATTCACCACATGGATGTTGATAAATCTGTGGTAGTACAAAATTAATTGAGAGCTCTAGAAGAGCCAATTATTACTATGTTGGAGAAACACAATTGAGTATTGTGCTGTAGTAAGTCTCAAAGAAACTTATTCAGTTTCCAAAGTACACGCGAAAGCGATTGATTATATTGAGACTATAAATAAAGGAAGGCTTTGATATCTCCTATTACTACAACTTGTAGCGGGGTAATTTGCATATGAAAAGCTACCCGCTTTGTTCTCCAGTTTGTACTACACAAAAGAAAGAATGCCACAATAAAATGGATATCTATTGGTATAAAAACCCATGTCATAATAAACCTGAAGTTTATTGATAAGTGCACATGTCATGGTGTAAATTTGAAGTTTACCAATATTGATAATTTGTTCAGTTAGCATTCGTATTAGCCATCTCATTTTAAGTATGATGTGCAAATTCACACAGGTGAATATCAAAGAACTAGAAAGTTCTTTACGAATTCTCTTGTATCACTTGTTCTCATTAATGAACTGACCAACTAAAGAGTTCGGGTTGAAGCCCATACATTCTGGTATTATCAAAGGTGAATATGGGCCCATTCACCTGCCATGTATACCACATATGATGCATCTATGATATGGTTACATGCGCAATTGTTATTAACCCGCAGCCTGACCGGTGCTTGCGAGGTAAATTGCTCAGTAATCTAACTTCGAGCATAATTTCCAGATTTTCTACTTAAGATAGTTCATCTTGATAAGTTGGTTTATATCAAAGTTGGTTTAGCAAGATAATTATTGAGTGCTTCCACTTAATAGCTAAACTGTTTCTTATGAGAACAAAGTTATATATATCAGTTTGATATACGTTGTATACGAGAGTATATTATATTCTCCCCTCACAAGTGGTTCAGGGTCAGGAACGAAATAATTTCATCTTATTATTAATGTGCCGTGTATATTGACATGATAATGCACAAAGATGATTTCCCAAAGTTGAGGAAACAAGTTAGCTTTTCTAACATGAGGGGGAGACATGATAAACACTTGAGAAAAGGTTACATGGGATGAATTATCATTTGTATATGTATATCCCCGAATATCATGATATGAACCTGAAGTTCATAAAAGGGATAATTCAATTGTAACATATTGCAAAGCATGCTATACGCATTTGCTGACCCAAAGAAAGTAACTAAATGGAAGAGATTCAATTCAAGAAGAATTGATTCCATATGAAAGACATGTAGTTTTGAACCTTTAGTTCAAATGCTTGAAAGTATAAAGTCAAAGGTATGTATAATCAGTTTTCGATATCTTATTTGTCTAGCATGACATGGAAAACTTGATATGCATCTAAAGTCTATTATATGGCTTATATGACTTAACTTGAAAGATTTAAGTTGCTTGAAGCATATGCAATTCTTGGTCCTGAAGTACCACATCCTTAGTACAATTTGTGTACATATGTATCTTGCTATAACTATAAGCATGATGGCATTGAGAATGCATCTATGGAGATATTGAAGAGTTATTCCACGACATTATATGAAGATGTTCATATCTATCAAGAATGATGATTTCAAGGTGCGGAATATTTATTCAAGTTAATATAGTTGATTTATCAAACGTCCACCAAAGATCGTTTTGAAGATGATGCACAAGATTGGAATGCAAATGCTCAAGGATATAAATTGATGTTCTTATTAGGGGGAGTTAATGCGCGTTGCACTCTTTTTCCCTTACAATGTTTTGTCCCACTGGGTTTTCCTTGCAAGGTTTTTAACGAGGCAACCAATAGGCGCATATTCAAACATGTGTACTCTTTTTCCTTCTCTTTAATTTTTCCCATTGGGTTTTGGTTTTAAGGTTTTAACGAGGCACATTATTGAATAGACATTCAAGGGGGAGTATTATAAATAGACTTCTATTTAAGGTGAATGTCTATAATTAGAGAGATTCTAGAGTTCTATTCTTGGTAGCTAAATCACCCCCCTCCCTATAAATAAAGGGGTCTTCTACCATTGTAAACCATCCCTAACAATCTCTAAGTATCAATGAGAATACTCCTCTCTCTCTATTCTCTCTATTGCTCTTGTTCTTGCATTATTCTACTTGTTCTTATATTATTTCATAACAATTAGCCTATTTTTACAAAGGACAAAAAATACCGTATACCCACATATAGTCTCTCTTTTCTCTATATGCCTCAGTTTGGAATTTACATAGGATGTCCTAAACTAATTACTTCCTATACCTAATTAGTATACCCAAGAGAATCGTGATCTCCAATATTTTAGGGGTTAATATCCCTTAAATGCAGCCATGACTACAAAGTAATGAAACGTGTATGTATAGAATTTGAAGATTCACCTCTCTCCTAATAAAACTCTACTCCTCTTCCCGACCATATTTCTTTTTTTTTTTAGCATACAATTTTTATTTAATTCAATAAAACTTCATCAGTTGCAATGGAAGATATACCAATCATGATTCAACATGGCGGAGTATGGGATAATGGCAATTATGTGAATTATTCTGTTAACGGAGTTATCCATTTTGGTTGCAAATACGATGAATTGCGCAGGTAATTGCACAGCATATAGGTATTGCAATGGTACAAACTTGATTGATATTAAGTACAAGGTTAATGTAACGATTCAACTCATCATCTCAGGTATTTCCGTTCCGTTTTCCCCGTTTTATGTTTCTATATGTTTCATTATATGTGTTTGGAGAATTTGAAGTAATTTGGATAGAATCCTGTTAAAAATGAGACAATTAGTCTCTTTAAGAGAAGGTTAGTTTGAAAAAGTCAACCGGATGTTGACTTATGAGTCAGCGGGCTCAGAATAGAATTCCGATTCGACTAGTTTCGGGTGGTGATTTATGACTTAGGAGCGCAATTGAAACTGAATTTGGAGGTCCGATGTAGAATTAGGCTTGAATTGGCTAAGTTAGAATTTTGGCAAAGTCCGGTTGATAGGTGAGATTTTGATTCGGGAGTTGGAATGGAATTTCGACAGTTGCAGTAGCTCCGTCAGGTGATTTTGGATATGTGTGCAAAATATCAGGTCATTTGGACATCGTTAAGTCGGGTTTTGGATCAAATGCAATTTTTGGAAGTTTTAGTTTAACTTAGGCTTGAATTCGTGGTAATTTGATGATTTTGATGTTTTGGATAGTGTTTTTATGTTACGAGCAAGTTTGAATGAAGTAATAGAACATATCTATGCTTTTGGTTGAGGTCCCGAGGGTCTCGGGGTGGTTTCGGATGGCTAACAGAGAGTTTAAACTTGGAAATTTGCAGCAGAAAAGTGCAGCAGCAGTGCATCCTGTTTTGGCCTTCGCGTTCACGAAGTAAGGCTCGTGTACGCATAGAGTGGATGGACTGGAGCATCGCGTTCACGTATATCTGATCGCGTTCGCGTAATGTTAGCAGTTGAAGCATCGCGGTCGCGTGGGAGGTAATGCGTTCGCGTAAAAGGGCCTGGGCCTTGCCTGGTTTTGTTCAATGCGTTCGTGGTGAGGGGTCGCGTTCGCGTAGTAGGAGGACTCAGAGCATCGCGATCGCGATGGTGTTGCCGCGTTCGCGATGGGCAAATGGCGGGTTATCAGAATTTTTTCATCGCGAATGCGTGGCTTGGACCGCGTTCGCGTAAGGTTATATCCGGGTGACAGAAGGGTTTTTATATGTCATTTCATCCGCGAACCAAACATATTTTCCTCCATTATTAAGCAACCAAGAGAGATTTTTGAGCGATTTGAAGCGTGTTTTCAACGGATATTGATTGGAGGTAAGTCTCTTGACTTAAAAACACCATTTTATTGAAGATTCAACACCCAAATTGATGGAAGTGGGTTGAAATTGTGAAGAACTAGGGCTTGATTTTTAAAAACGAGTTTTGGGGATTTGAAAGGGCATTTGAACTCCATTTTTGGTAAACTATATGCACGGACTCGTGGCGAGACGAGGAATCTGTAGATGTGATTTTCGGAATTTTTCGAGAAGTCGACCCGGGGATCGGATTTTTCCAACTTCGTGAATTTTAGTACTTTTTGAGTATTTTTGATTGGGTTATGTTTCTTTAGACCATATTTATGTATTCATTGTGATTTTGACTAGATTCGACACGCGACGAGATCGATACAAAGGGAAAAGGCATTGTAGACCAGTCTACGACCGGTTAGAGGTGAGTAGTTTGTGTAGATAATGGCCTCAGGGGTTGAAACCCTGGTTTATCACATCCTGACTCTATGATAGGGCGTGACTCACACCCCATGGCAGGTGCGGATCGTATATGATTACGGACTGTGACTTGGCGGCTGGTATGCACATTGTATCGTTGATAATTGGGCTTATTGCCATGTTTGGGGCCTTGTGCTTATCTGTAGCATCCATCTAGGATGAACACCTTTGTGATAACGTAATTTGCATAATCATTGATCTCAGTCATGCGCTTAATCACTATTATTATATGCTAAGTCACATTTTTCCTGAAATTAAGTAACTAAATTACATTCGCCTTAATAATTGGAACTGAGAAATTAGATTGAATCTGTTATGTGACTAATATGCATACTGTGGACTGAATCTAGGTCGGGCTACACGCCGTAGCGATTACCATATATTGATATTGAGGCCGAGAGCCCGCTCTGCGCCAACACTTGGGCTGATATTGCGCTTGGGTTGAAGGAGCCCCTCCGAAGTCTGTACACATCCCCTGTGAGTGCCGTTGACGTTAAACGGGTCGGGCTGCAAGCCGCAGCGTATTCATGTGCATTACATTGCATTTTTATATGATACTTGACTGTTATATTTGATATTGCTTTGCTGTTAGTTCGTAGCTAAGGAATATGACTGTTAGTTTTAGCTTTACTTTGTGGCATTTCGTGGATTTTTTATTTTCAGACATTATATATGCTTATTACTCACTGAGTCGGTATCACCCCTACTCCATGCACGTTGTGTGCAGATTCAGGTGCATCGGAGGCTTATCTGGCACTCATTGTCTCCAGATATTTTTCAGAATCGTTGAGGTAGCTTCTTGGCATTCACAGGTCTTGGCTGCTCTTCATATTCCAGTTCATTATTATTATACACATTTCCAATTTTTATATTTTCATTCAGATATTATTATCATCCAGTTTTGTTTAGAGGCTCTAGACTCGTGATCCCAGATCTTATGGGTGTGTTTATCGGTTTTTCATATTTGACCATATCACTCTATTAATATTTTTGGTTTATTATTCTAAAATTACTATAATATTCTTAAATGGTTGGTTTTGAGACTTAGTGTTAAATTGAAAGCGATTATTGGTCAGGCTTGCCTAGCTTTAAGGTTGGGTGCCATCACGACCGGGTTGGGGTTGTGACAAGTTGGTATTAGAGCCTAGGTTACTAGGCCTCACGAGTCATGAGCCGGTTTAGTAGAATCTCGCGGATCGGTATGTAGACGTCCGTATCTATCCTCGGGAGGCTACAAAACCTTTAGGAAAAACTTCACATTCTTGAATTCTTATCGTGCGTCCTTGATTCAGCTTGAAAACGAAAACTCTTCCTTCCACGGAATGGTATGCGCACGCGAGTGCTCAGTACTAGATGTGCCTTGATGGCTTGTGGTTCCCCGATCGAGGGGCGAGATGTAACTTCTATGATTGATGTTGGGCCAGTTTGGAGAACTTGAGGCCGGATCTTGCCTAGGGCTTGAGCACTGAGGTGCTGACCGTGTGAGCAAGTGTTGCAAACTTATACATCGTTATTGTCTCTATTAGCCAGAATGGCAGTTTGGTATTCGTGTGATGAGTATGTTAGTACTGCGAGATGCAATTATATGACTTGGTAGTAACGAATAAATCTCCGGATAATAGATGAACTATTAGGTGATTCATTTCTTATTGTGGTTCGATGTGTAGCCCAAATATGGGCGCGTGAAGATCCTTTCAAGTCTCCTAGTGGGAGTGAAGTAAATTGCATGATACCATATGAGTTCAGACTCAAGAGGGCTAAGTAGCGGTGAATGCGTATGACGGTGGAAGGTATACAGAAGTGTTATATTGAGGCAAAGCAGGTGGGTTATCTCCTGTGGAGTATTCTGAAGTGATGCGGTTCCTATGTATATCGCGAGAAGATTTCATGTGTAATTGAAAGGTATTTTCCATGTGTTATGATTCAAATAAGTGCAACGCATGTCCATGTATCAATTTTTGATAATATAATACATGTAATATCGAGATTAAGGTTGTTGATATGCATTGTGATGCTTTGTCAAGTTGTGGACGTGTTGTTAGTATAGTTTTGGTGATTCTCTGGCAGGTGGATATGGCCAATACAAAGGAAACTCTATCGAAATACTTGAAAAAATTTGGTACTTAGTAAAAATTTTATCGCCTACAGAGTAGGCTTAACTGCTGTGTAAATGAATGCAAGAATTGCAGAAGAGTTCAAAATTTCTGATGATTCGTGTTTCCACAAGCTTATAAAAGAGTTAGTTTAATCTCACCATGATATTACGACAGCAATAAAGTATGTATATTGTGATATATATGGCTTCGAGCTAAGTTGGGAGGTTGCTGTTGTTTAGTTGGTTGTACAGTTATGTACTATATTTCTTCCGACTTGATGCGTACCGGTGAATCAGTTCTGATTGTAGAAATTTAGCCGAGGGTGGCACGAGTGAAGCAAAATTACAACAAAGGCTATATGGTGCTTGTAGATGTGAGAAAAGTAATAGGATGTCTCGAGTTGTTGATAAAGAATGCTTAGTGTAAAGAGAAGGAAGTGGATTGATTGTATCAGAATGAGATCATGTCCTGTGGTGTCAGAGTGCTGATAAGGCACGAGTGGTTCGATTCGTTAAGTCGAGAAATTTTCAGTTTGTATAAGAGTGGATGAATCTTGAGAATGGTTTCGATGCGTTTAAGATTCTATATGTAGCACTCAGGTGTGTTAAGGTTGAGTAGGTGACCAAGTCAGTGTTCTCATTAGAACAGGTCAAGATTTGTTGTATTTTTACGTTAATTACGGGATTCTATGTATCAGTATCTGGGAAGGAAAGGTAGCAGACTTAGATTCGCAGGAAGTTCGTCAAAGTAGGGTATTTTAGAAGTGGTATTTTTGGGAACGTTTGAGAGTGTGTGTAGTGGCCAATTGGTCTTAGATAGTGTGGTCTTACGTTCGAGTCTCGTGTGGTAAGCCTGGGTTGAGGCATTGTGGTGCTACAACAAGAGAGTATTACAAGTTGAAAATGAATCAGAAGGAAATCTAGACAAATGAAGTAGCTTGTTAATGGACCGAATCGGTATGTAAAGATATGATCAATTCCTTGTTCATGTTCAAAGTAATGAGCCCTTACGGGTATTGAGCGGCAGAGCTTTTGAGTTCAGACAACTTGCTTAGACTGGTGTGGATAGAAGGATTTAGTCTTGGCAGTATAGCTTGTGGTTAAGAAAAAGGAGATGGAGTTCTCAGGTTATCCTAGTATGGTATGATATGTGCGGTCTATTGTGGAGGATTGGGATTTGTGTGTGTAAGGTACGGTTCAGTTCCAAATGGAAAGTCATTAAATTCTTAAGCAGCTCAAACAAATACATGTGATTTAAGAATCGACCCTCAAATGATTAAGGAAAATGGTATTACTATTCTAGTAATTTAACGGAAGTATACGTTCAGAAAGAGGGGAAGGTGATGTAAACTGATGACATTTTCAGTGGGATTGCGGTAGTTTCCTATTGGACCGACTGTTGATATTCGAGTATGCTGATAGCACAGGGAAATTTGAGAATATCTTTCGTGGAATGAATGGGTACTTGATATGTAATATTTTTTCATACGGCGGAATGTGGGACCAGGTATAGTGATTTGTATGTTATATGGAGTTGGAGACTGGGAGTTCTCCGATACAGTCTATGTAGTGGTTGTGGATCATGTGCATTGACACCGTAAGCGGCTATTGGGATTTGGAAGCCCGGGTGGATCTTTCCTTGTTTGGTATGTTATATTTGGACTTGATATTGGTGTGTAGACTGGTTGTCTCTGTGTTGGATTATTTTAGACCGTTGTGCTATGAGTCATATTGGAAGATGCCACAGGTTGCATGGCGAGGTGCATCAGACTACGTTCTAGCGGAATCGTTGTGTTCCAAGGACCAACAGATGGCTGGCAAGTGTTGCTTTCCTTAATTTGGCCTTTGAGACGGGAGGCAGTGTAGAGATTTCTACTAGTGATTCAGTTTCGGCATTAAGGGACTTTTCGGATGCGTGTTCCAGTCTGAGTCGACTTAGTTGGCTCCGAATTGTATTGTCGAGGGATAAGTTGACTCGATAGTTGCTGAGCTTATTAGCGATCTGAAGAGATCTATGAGTTTTTATTTACATTGCAGGACATTTTGATTTACGGCCTATGGGCACATATGGTGCGGTGCTATCTAGATTCATAGTAGGAATTGAGCCTTGTAGCTTACACCGCCATAATTAGATATGATTAAGCATTCATTGTGCTTACGACCGATACTCGATTTTTGTTATAATGGGCAAATTCGGCTCGATGTGCATCTCCCTACGTAAGATATTTGAATGAATCGGGTGGCACGCCGCCAAAGGGTATGTTATCTGGATCGGGTTGCACGCCACAATAGTGTGATGTTGAGGATAGTTTTCGTATGTTACTTTGCATGCCTTGCTTCCTGGGTTCTGAGGAAAGTCCATATTGGGAGTTGCTCGGCGAACAACGCATCGGTTGGGTTCTTTCAGGATTTAATGGTGTATATAACTTGCTTCACCGTAGGTGTGATGGATTTCTTGGTTTCAGACATCAATTTGTGCGTGGTTGTCAAGTTCGAGTATAGCGATTTGAGGTGCTTCATGTGAAATAGTGGTTGGATGAGATCACGCATTATAGCGAGACTACGTGGGGAGTAGACCCTTTGGGAAAGATTCAAGTATTCTATTCCCATGTTGTGGGACGGGGTCCCAGCCTTATGTTGTAATGATATTGATGAGCTTAAGGTACAGCTCTTTCGTTTGAGTAATTTTCATGACTTGAGCATGTTCAGACCGTCTCTTGTTGGTGTGTGTGTTATGTAAGTTGTGGCTAAGGCCATATTGATGGGTCATGTCACTAGGATGGTGTGTTTGGTAAGAAGAGACCTTTGGGGTCATTAATAGATACGAATGGATTTGGGTTTCAGTTTGTTGGAAGGTTAATATCGAGTTTCAGCTCGGAGATCTGTTGTGGTATTAGTCAAATGGGAAGAAATGTCTTCGTGTATGGTTGATCTGAGAAATGGTTATGGTCTACTGCGTGTTCATTATCATTGATAGAGTATAGCAGTGTTAGAATAAGACTCCAACTAATAAGGGGTATTACAGCTGGTTCGGGCTTATTCTGAGTATAAATGTGAGGTTCTGATATGGTGTATGGTTTTAGGAGTGCAATGTGGTTCTACGATTATGGTCTGGATGGATGCCGAAATTTTAGCTGTGTTGTATTATCGGGCATATGTGAGTTAGGGTGACGTGGGATCACCCCGGGTATATGTTTAGTAGGTCATTTGGATATTGGTTGGCTATACAACTCTGGGCACGCTCGAGGATGAGCGTTTGTTTAAAGTTGGGAGGATGTAATGACCTGACCCGTCGTCTCAAGTATCTCCACACCGTTTCCCCCCTTTTATGCTTCTATATGTTTCATTATATGTGTTTGGAGAATTTGAAGTAATTCGGATAGAATTTTGTTAGAAATGAGACAATTAGTCTCTTTAAGAGAAGGTTAGTTTGGAAAAGTCAACTGGATGTTAACTTATGAGTTAGAGGGCTCGGAATGGAATTACGACAATTCGACTAGTTTCAGGTGGTGATTTATGACTTAGGAGGGCAATCATAACTGAATTTAGAGGTCCGGTGTAGTATTAGGCTTGAATTGGCTAAATTAGAATTTTGGTGAAGTCCAGTTGATAGGTGAGATTTTGATCCAGAGTCGGAATGGAATTCCGACAGTTGCAATAGCTCAGTCTAGTGATTTTGGATATGTGTGCCAAATTTCAGGTCATTTGGACATCGTTAAGTCGGTTTTGGATCAAATGCAAGTTTCGGAAGTTTTTAGTTTAACTTAGGCTTGAATCCGTGGTAATTTGATGGTTTTGATGTTTCGGATAGTGTTTTTATGTACAAGAAAGTTTGAATGAAGTAATAGAACATATCTCTGCTTTTTAGTTGAGGTCCCAAGGGCCTCGGGGTGGTTTCGGATGGCTAACGGAGAGTTTAGACTTGGAAATTTGCAGCAGAAAATGCAGCAGCAGTGCAGTCCTGTTTTGGCCTTCGCGTTCGCGAAGAAAGGCTTGCGTTCGCATAGAGTGGATGGTCTGGATCATCGCCTTCGCGTATTGCTGATCGCGTTCGCATAGTGTTAGCATTTGAAGTATCGCGGTCGCGTGGGAGGTAACACGTTCGCGTAGAAGGGTTTGGGGCCCTGCCTGGTTTTGTTCAATGCGTTCGCGGTGAGGGGTCGTGTTCGCATAGTGGGAGGAATCAGAGCATCAAAATCGTGATGGTATTTCCGCGTTCGCGATGGGTAAATGGCGGGTTAGCGGCATTTGTTCATTGCAAACGCGTGGCTTGGACCACATTCGTGTAAGGTTATATCTGGGCGACGGAAGGGTTTTTATATGTCATTTCATCCGCGAACCAAATATATTTTCCTCCATTGTTAAGCAACCAAGAGAGCTTTTTGAGCGATTTGAAGCGTGTTTTCAACGAATATTGATTGGAGGTAAGTCTCTTGACTTAAAAACACCATCTTATTGAAGAATCAACACCAAATTCATGGAAGTGGGTTGAAATTGTGAAGAACTAGGGCTTGATTTTTATAAATAAATTGTGGGGATTTGAAAGGTCATTTGAACTCCATTTTTGGTAAACTTTATATTTACGGACTCGTGGCGAGACGAGGAATTTGTTGATGTGATTTTCAGAATTTTTTGAGAAGTGGAGGCTTGGGTTTTTTCAACTTCATGAATTTTAGTACTTTTCGAGTATTTTTGATTGGGTTATGTTTCTTTAGCTCATATTTATATATTCGTTGTGATTTTGACAAGATTCAACGCGCGAGGAGGTCTATACAAAAGGAAAAGGCATTGCAGACTAGTCTACGACCGGTTAGGGGTGAGTAGTTTGTGTTGATGATGGCTTGAGTGTTTGAAACCCTGGTTTATCACATCGTGACGCTATGTTAGGGCGTGACTCGTATCCCATGGCAGGTGCGGATCGTATATGATTAGGGACTGTAACTTGGTACCATCCCGAGAGCTAAATATAATTATTGGCGGCTGATACGCATATTATATTGTTGATAATTGGGCTTATTGCCATGTTTAGGGCCTTGTGCCGATCTGTAGCATCCGTCTAGGATGAACACCTTTGTGATAACATAATTTGCATAATCATTGATCTCAATCATGTGCTTAATCACTGTTATTAATGCTAAGTCACCTTTTTCCTGAAACTAAGTAACTAAATTACTTTCGCCTTAATAATTGGAACTGAGAAATTAGATTGAATCTGTTATATGACTAATATGCATATTGTGTTGAATCTGGGTCGGGCTACATGCCGTAGATATTACCATATATTAATATTAAGGCCGAGAGCCTGTTCTATGCCAATACTTGGCTGATATTGCGTTTGGGCTGAAGGAGCCCCTGCAGAGTCTGTGTATACCCCCCAGTGAGCACCGTCGATGTTAAACGGGTCGAGCTGTACGCCGCAGCGTATTCATGTGCATTGCATTGCATTTTTATCTGATATTTGACTGTCATATTTGATATTGCTTTGTTGTTAGTTCGTAGCTAAGAAATAAGACTTCTAGTTTTGGCTTTGCTTTGTGGTATTTCGTGGATTTCTTATTTTCAGACATTATAGCTTTTTACTTACTAAGTCGGTAGTACTCAGTCCTACTCCCTGCACCTTGTGTGCAGATTTTGGTGCACCGGAGGCTTATCTGGCACTCATAGTCTCCAGATATTTTCCAAAATCGTTGAGGTAGCTGCTTGACGTTCGTAGGACCTGACTGCTCTTCATATTCCAGTTCATTATTATTATTATACACATATCCGGATTTTTATACTTTCATTCAGATATTATTATTATTATTATTATTATTATTATTATTATTATTATTATTATTATTATTATTATTATTATTATTATTATTATTATTATTATTATCTAGTTTTGTTTAGAGGCTCTAGACTCGTGACCCCTGATCTTATGGGTGTGTTTATCGGTTTTTCGTATTTGACCATATCACTCTATTAATATTTCTGGATTATTATTCTAAAATTACTATAATATTCTTAAATTTTCGATTTTGAGACATAGTGTTAAATTGAAAATGATTATTGGTCAGGCTTGCCTAGCTTTAAGGTTGGGCGCCATCACGACCGGGTTGGGGTCGTGATAGTTATGGAAGGGTATACACCAATCGAAGTGGTTAACGACATAAGTGTTCGGCTTTACATTGAATTGAAAAAGAGGAGCTTAGAGTTCATAGAGATTCCAATGTGCATAATGATGAAGGAGAAGAATACTGCGTTGTGTTCCTCAAATGCAAAACCTAGAGGAACTTTGTTTGATTATTATCTAGGATTAGATATACTCGAAATGGTATGCGACGAGACTATGTTGATGATCGGAGATGGAACTTATCAAAATGATCTTGGTGTACTTTCTGATGGTATAATATGCGACCTTTAAATCAAGAAATTGAAGAAGGACAGTTATACCAAGATAAAGAAGCACTTTATCATTGTTTTGTTAGGTTTACTCAAAAGTGCATTGTTATTGAATTTTATAATAAATGGTTTGCACTTTATTTTATATCCTTCAAAATATGTAATACTATTGTATTTGCAATATCTTAATAGCTCCAGTATAACCCCGTTACAAATTCGAAGAAAATTAACAGCTACATTCATCCATATGTAACAAAGAGCCATAACAAAATGATGCAATATTATAATGTAGAATACAATATTCTTAATTGGAACACAATATGCTAAATTGGAATACAATATTCAATAGAATCATAAGTAAATTATATAATATGCTAATTTAGATTACAATATTATTAATTGGAACACAATATGCTAAATTGGAATACAATATCCAATAGAGTCATACTAAATAATGCAATATCCTAATTTAAAATACAATATGCTTAATTGGAATACAATATGCTAAATTGGAATATGATATTCAATAGAGTCATACTAAATGATGCATAGTCAATTACAAAAGAATGGTTTGGAATACAATATTGAAAGTCTTAACATATCACAATACTTTTTTAGTGCTATGAAAAACCAATTTTCACTTCATACTTTCATCTACTTTTTGATTGCTAATTGTTTGAGAGGAAAATCCTGAAGTACTCAATAAGAAAGAATACGGAAGATGAAAAGTTTGAAACAACAGATGTGGGTATATGGTCTTTTACCTTTTATTGGGTATATGAAGATTCATCGTACATTAAGAAAGATACGATGTTTAATTGAAGATATCCAAATACAATATGGGGAGATTATATAATCCCTTTGTTAAGAATCAAATTATTTCACTTAGTTAGTTAGTTAGTTAGTTGGTTAGTTATGACAGTTGTACACAACTGTACAATTAGCTTAGCAATTAGTATAGCTTAGTTTTAGCTTTGTATATAGTGGAGACTCCACTCACTTTCTCTAATTTTTTATCAAATCAATTTGCACGATTCTGGAATCTTCTCTCATTTTCTCTCTTCCTTCTTTCTCCTTCTTAGAGTTCTCATGGTGTGGAAGTCACAGTCTCACCACTATTGAAGCGCAACTTTAGGCAGCAGTAGTGCATCATTTACTATTCCATTGATCAGTTTAATATGGTATTAGAGCAAGGAGCTTCGATTTTGGATTCGACTCACGAGATATGTTAGTTCTCTTTCTATTGGTGACCTTTCGAGCTCAATTACACGAGTGCAAAATCATTTCTCCATTTATTTTGAGCTACAACTGAAGAGCAGGTTTCGTTTTTACATCTAATTCACAATTGTTTGAAAGTCATTATTGAATTTCATTCATCGTATCTTCTATCTATCGAAGTCCCTCAGATTTCTCTGTAAGTCACGGATATTGCGTCTAGTGAGAACGATGATCAAACATCACCGACTGTGAGTGGACCTTCGAGTCAGTCAAGTGTTGACATTAGCAATCCTTTGTCCATGCATCCATCTGATTATCCTGGGGCAACTTCAGTTTCTGCTCCTTTTGATGGATTTGGTTATCGATCATGGAGAAGGGATGTGATGCGAGCACGATCTGTGAAGAATAAATTTGGATTTATTAACAGCGAGTGTAAAACACCAGATCCAAATTCTCCAAATTTTCGCCTATGGGAAAAGTTTGATGACATGGTCACACCATGGATCTTAAACTTGACCAAAGAGATTGCAGATAGTGTTGAGTACGTCGCCGATGCATTTGAATTATGGAGAGAACTTGAACATCGATATGGCCAAACAAATGGGACAAAACTGTACTATATTCAAAAGGAGATTAATGATCTGTCTCAAGGATCACTTGACATTACCAGTTACTATTAAAAAATGAAGAAGCTATGGGAGGAACTCAATACTTTGATTGCTAAATCTCAATGTACCTACAACTGTTCGTGTGGGGCTAAGGAAAATATGCATAAGGCAAAACAGGATAGGAGGCTCATACAATTCCTTATGGGATTGAATGAGACATAAACGGTTGTTCGAGGTAGCATATTAATGATGAATCCTTTTCCCTCAATTGATCATGCCTTTTCTTTGTTGATCCAAGAAGAAAGGAAGAGGGAAATCAAGCCTACTGGCCATCTGGCACTAGAGTCCTAAGCTTTAAATGTCAACACAGCCAGACCTAGCACATTCAGGATAAATTACTCTCCTAAGAACAACCATAACAACAAAGGTAGACCCTTCTGTGACTACTGTTAGAGGCCGAGACACACTAAGAAAAAATGTTACAAACTCCATGGATATCCAAGGAATTTTGGACAGAACTTTAGCCACAATCAAAATCCAAGCGTAGGTCAAAACAATTTCAATCAAAACACAAGGCAGGGCCCCAACTACAACTATAGATCAAACAACAACAATGACAATAGATTTAACAGAGGCAACATGACAATAGCGAATGCATATGTGGCAACCACTGATTCTCAACCTGCAGAGAATGATAAGCATGTTAGTCATGACAGTCCTCAGAATGTGAGCCTTACACAAGAAGAGTATAACCAATTGGTGAGCCTACTGCAACAATTTCAGTCATCCGGAACAGGAGATCATGGAGGTGGTGCCAATGACACCTCAGGAGCAGCAAATTTTGCAGGTATGATAGCCTGTACTTCCTCAACTGATTTTGGCAAACTTTCACGTGAATGTTTCAAAACAAAGCTGATTCATGGATTATAGATTCAGGGGAATCAAACAACATGACCTTTAATAGATCCTTATTAACCAATATAGTTAACCTACCATATCCCTTATTAGTCATACTTCCAAATGGCTATAAAGTAAAGGTGACAGAAATAGGGAGTGTAATTCTCAATTCCAAGATCACTCTAGATAAGGTGATGTATGTTAAAACTTTCCGATACAACCTAATATCCGTTCATTCTTTAGCATCTCATCTAAGTTGTATTGTTGCCTTCTTCAATATCTGTTGTGTGTTGCAGTCCTCTTCAATGAAGAGGCCTCTGGTGATTGGTAAAGTGAAGGATGGGTTGTATATCCTATGCCCAAGTTGCTTGAGGAAAAACAATGCAAGTGTTACAAAAAAGGACAACTCTATACTCCCTATCATTTCCACTTGTTGCACTTGTGACACACAATGTCCCACTCACTCTATTGTAAATGTACCAGTCCACATCAATAAGTGTGTCTCCTTTCCCTCTCCTATTGTAAATAATTCCTTTGCAAGTGCTAGTAAACATGTTTCCCTTGAAGGTCTGCCTTTTGAATTACCTAGTTTCTTTTCTCATTATTGGTATGAAAATAATGTGATGTGTTGTGGAATAACTGGCTGGGACATGTTCCCTTTGTGAAAATGAAAAGGATTACCTATATTCCTGCCAACTTCTCTCCTAAACAACCCTTTACTTGCACCATTTGTCCAATGGCTAGACAAGAAAAACTGCCCTTTCCTCAGAAAACCAGTACACCTAACAGGATATTTGACCTTTTGCATGTTGACCTATGGGTTCCATATCATGTCCCTACACATAAAAAACATAAGTACTTTATCACCATGGTGGATGGCTATAGCAGATCTACATTGACACATCTCTTGTCCAGCAAAAGTATTGCCATTGATATTCTTAAAACATTCATGTCCTTGGTGGAAAATCTATTTGGTGTTAATATAAACTCCATAAGATCAGACAATGGACTAGAATTTACTAGTGGAGAAGCAACCAAGTTGTTCCAATCCAAAGGGATCATTCATCAAAGAACTTATCCATATGCACCACAACATAATGGTGAAGTGGAAAGGAAGCATAAATACCTCATTGAAACAGCTAGAGCCTTTCTTTTCGAATCCAAATCGCCTCTAAGACATTGTGGTGAATGTGTCCTTTGTTCCCTATATATAATAAATAGATTGCCATCCAGTTCCATCAATAATAAAACACTATATGAATTATTGTACAAAAGGAAACCAAAATACTCCCATATCAAGAGTTTTGGCTACCTATACTATCCCACTGTACCAATACCACATAGGGACAAGTTCAATCATCGAACTACACAACATGTTTTTGTTGAATATCCTTTCAACACAAAGGGGTACAATTTCTAAACCTGGCCACAAAAAGGATTTATGTTTCCAGAGATGTAGTGTTTAATGAATATGTCTTTCCCTTTAACTGTAATATGAACAAATATTCCAAGTCACCTATCTTTTATCCAGTCCCTTTCAATGATTCTCTTGATGAACAATTTCCTAAGGATACAGGGAACGTACAAACCACTGAAAACTTGAGAGATCAAGGAAGTGTAGATAACAGACTTGCTCCTATGTCACATGTACATGCAGCAGTCCTTTATCCCCTAATACATCTAGCCCTTCACCACATAATGCATCATAAGAACATAATATTGGACAAACAAATACAGAACAAATCCATCCAACTAGAAAATCACATACAACTCATAAACTCCCCACATATTTACAGGATTATGTCCATTCCTTATCTTAACTTAAGAATAATACCACTTCTCTAATTGCTTTTTTCCTGTAAATCATCACATTGCCTCTGATCTACTAACTCCTGATAGTCAGTCTCTTGTGAGAAATGTTTGGCATGACAGGGAACCATCATCATATGAGGAAGCAGCTATTGACCCTGCATGGCAAGCTGATATGACACAGGAATTTATACATTTGAATCATACATGGGATTTGTTGATGCTGCCACCTGGGAAGCAAACAATTGGCTCTAGATGGGTGTACAAAGTGAAACACAAAGCATATGGTAGCATTGAGAGATTCAAAGCTAGATTAGTTGTTAAAGGGTACACTCAACAGGCAGGAATAGATTATACATAAACTTTCTCACAAGTTGTAAAGATGATAACAGTCAGAGCTTTAATAGCTACAACAGTCAAGAAGGGATGACTTATTTCACAGCTGGATGTAAATAATGCATTCTTGCAAAGAGATCTCAATGAGGAGGTATATATACAGGTGCCACCTCTGCTAGTATTAGAGAAGCCAGGCCTGGTCTGCAAACTGAACAAGTCTCTTTATGGTTAATAATGATATACAAAATTAACTGAGGCACTCTATTCAAGAGGATACACACATTCCATGTATGACTACTTATTTTTCTATAAGAGGGGTGGAAGTGATTCAGTGTATATTGCTGTGTATGTGGATGATGTACTATTAGCTGGGACTAATGAACAAGAGATTACTGAACTTAAGAGTTTCCTACATGAACAGTTCAAAATCAAGGATCTAGGACAACTTCACTACTTCCTGGGACTAGAGGTTATGTATAAGGAAGACGGGATCATTATATCATAAAGAAAATTTACGTTAAACCTACTAAAGGAATATGATTGCCTGGAATGCAAGACGTGCTCCTCACCACTGGATCCAAATGTAAAGCTAAAGGCCAAAGAGGGAGCAGTATTGCAGAATCCTACTTATTATAGGAAGCTAGTAAGGAAACTAAATGTTTTGACTAATACGAGGCTGGACATAGCATATGGTGTTCAGCACTTGAGCCAGTTTATGTAGGAGCCCAAAGATCCCCATTTGAAAGCAACATTTCATTTACTAAGGTACCTAAAGAATGACCATACAATGGGAATCTTTATGTCAAAGGATGGACATCACACATTCAGAGCTTATACTGACTCTGTCTGGGATGCTTGTCCTGGCTCTAGGAGGTCCATCCGTGGTTATTTGGTCTTACTGGGCAACAACCCTATCAACTGGAAGTCCAAGAAGCAAGATACCATCTCACTATATTCTGCAGAGGTAGAGTATCGAGCTTTGAGAAAAGTTGTAGGAGAGTTAGTATGGCTATGCAGACTATTTGAAAAACTGATTATTCCCTTATCTCTACTTATTTCAATCTACTGTGATAGTCAGTCTGCATTACACATTGTTAGGAATCCCTTGTTTCACGAGAGAACCAAGAATATAGAGGTCGACTGCCATTTTGTGCGTGTTCAACTTCACGAAGGCATGATCTCTCTTCATTATATCAGAACTGATGATCAACTTGCAGATGTTTTGACCAAGGCTTTAACATGGGTTAAACATAGTGCTGCATTGGGCAAGTTATCAGTGTTTGCTACACCTCCAAATTGGGGGGGGGGGGTGTTAAGACTCTAACTTTTTTACTTAGTTAGTTAGTTAGTTGGTTTGTTATGACAGTTGTGCACAGTTGTACAATTAGCTTAGCAGTTAGTAAAGCTTAGTTTTAGCTTTATATATAGTGGAGACTACACTCACTTTTTTAATTTTTTATCAATTCAATTTGCTCGATTCTGGAATCTTCTATTTTCCTTCTTTCTTCTTCTTGGAGTTCTCATGGTGTGGAAGCCACAGTCTCACCACCATTGAAGCTCAGTTTCAGACAACAGTAGTGCATCAATTGCTGTTCCATTGATCAGTTTAATACTCTTAAAACATGGGATATATTTAATGGAATATAATGATATTAAAGATTTAAGAAGTAAATAATATTTTATAAAGTGGGTATAGGAAGTAAAATAAATAATTTAAAAGTATATCGAGTTAAGTTAACAAAACAACGATAAAGTGTTTCTTTGTCTTGGTATAACTGTCCTTCTTCAATTTCTTGATTTAAAGGGTCGCTTATTATACCATCAGAAAGTACACCAATATCATTTTTATAAGTTCCATCTCTGATTATCAACATAGTCTCGTCACATACCATTTCGAGTATATCTAATCCTAGATAATCATCACACAAAGTTCCTCTAGCTTTTGCATCTGAGGAACACAATGCAGTATTCTTCTCCTTCATTGCTATGCATAGCGGAATCTCTGTGAACTCTAAGTTCCTCTTTTTCAATTCAATGTAAAGCCGAACACTCATGTCATAAACCACTGGTGTTTATAGGCCCACAAAGGAGAAAAGCGCTTCCTACGAGAAGGTTTTCCCCTATCAGGCTCAAATAACATATGCGCTCTTTCCTTTGAGTTACCTTATTAAGATATGAAAATAATTATTGTGCGTGTCAATAATCAATCTTTCTATGAACTCTAATGAGTATTAGTTCAGACTGCTATGTCACCTTCTGATTAATTGGACAAAGTTAGGTAGGATATATTTCCATAGTGCTTACTTTTGCATTGTTGTCAGACAGTGAATTCAGAATTTTAAATCCACAGTGTGAATTTCTATTTTACCATCTATTCTTTTGTGACAATGAGCGTACATATTCGCCCTAAAAATTTTAGGCATGAATTAGCACCTGTATTGGGGCTCCATGCGATGATCTGGGCTTGTATTAGCTCCTTTTATGGGCAAATTGATGTTCGAAAGCATGTATATGAAATTGCAGAAATAGACACTTTTTGAGATAATTTTAAGTTTTGATCCCTGCTCGTCCATGGGCAGAACTTTAGGTCAAAAGATAAAAATGTTACTTATAAGGCAATGGAAGTGCAATACTTATTAAATTTGAAGTTCTGCATGTGAGATAAGAGGAACATTGGATTTGATACTTTAGATTTTTCGATATCCGAAAATTCATTTTTTGTAATTTTATATCTAGTCCATTATTCATATGTCAAAAGTAATAAGTCTAATACATTATATCCATTCAATATTGTCTCATATATTCAATATTATATACTAAGTTACTATCAGAATATTTTCTATTTGGACATAATTTTACTATTACTACATTTTATCGACCTTGTTAATTTTTTTGTTGTACTTTCTCATATTAATTTTATTACTTATACTTTATTTGGACGAAGCAATGAGAGTGGGAACTTTTTAGGTAACTTAACATGAATACATTATTTAGATGTTCATTTTTGTAAGAAGAATAAATATCTAAACTTATAGGCTCAAAACAAAAAATCCAAAATATCTAATCCGATAAATCCAAAATTGAACTTAAAAAATCCAATCTAATTTGAGTTTTTTGGATTGGATTTGGATTGTCATTTCTTTAATCAGAAAATCGAATATCCAAACCGAAATTTTCATATTCTATCCGGTCTGTCCAAATGCCCACCCCTAAGCATATCCATTTTATACGTAGTTGATGATCGGCTATAACTTTCTATTTTAGTTGATTATTATATTTTAATTTACTGCACTTTAATAGAGTTTGACCATTAATCACTAGTGTTTTGCACTAATTTTGTATTTTATGCCTTGTAGCAGTGATTCCGAGCTATGTAGATGTTATGGAATGAAATCAAGTAACTTGGAGCTTTGAAGTTTGAGTAAAAGCCCGAGGAATTAAGCCGGGTTCATGTTCTGGGATCAACGGATGATAGCTAAGAACGAACGACAAATCGAGTAGGTATATTGCACACTATGTAGTAAATGTACATAACTCATAACTCCATTTTGGGCTCCACAATGTTCGGAAAGCTAGCTCAAAGGGCTACAATTTTCATGTTTTACGTTTTCTAAATTTCAAATAGAACAGGGTGAAAAGTTCGCGTCAAGTGCGCGACCATGCAATGGCCGAGCAAATAGGGCAGGACTGGTCAATATGCGCGACCCGTCCATGGTTGATCCACGGCTGTGCACGTCATGTACGAAAAAAGTGTCCTTTTTCGCGTAGGTGAAGTTATAATTGTATGGGTTCAAACCTACTTGGTATATATACATGAAAAAAGGTATTTTGACGACCTTTAACATACTTTGACATAATTTTGACCTAACGAGGCTAAGGAGACCATTGATTCATCCTAAAGAGACTAAGGCGATGGTGATTCGACCTAAGGAGTCAAGAACACACTAGGGGCAAGGCGAAGAATTCTTCTACGAGTTTCACTTCCTTCTTCCTATTTTCCATTATTGGTTATGAATTCTGTTATTGTAGTTTTACATACTATTATAAATAGCTAATTTGTTATCTAGGATTTTGATGGAACCTATTGGAGGATTATTTTCTTGTTATGTTAATGTTGATTTGCTGTAGTATTTTCTCTATTTGTTTAACTATGTTATTATTGTGGTTGGTTGAAGAGCTGTCAGTTGACTGCGCCTATTTAGTGTGTATTACTCTAGAGAATGTATATTTAGGTAGTTGTTGAACAACATCACTCCTAATGTATATGATGGATCAATATGGAAGGTTTAAAGTTTGGATTAGTGATAACGAAATCTTGGGTGCGATTCGAGTGAGCCGTACTTAATGCTAGCTAGCGTAATTCGAGAGAATATATCTAGTAAATTGTGGTAATTACTCGGGAAAGAGTTACTACTGTCAGAGCGTTCATGATCTGTGGAGAATACTTACGCGAACTTATAGAAAACGTAGTCGGAAGGATTCCGACAATTGGGGAAATCATAACTTTAGACCTCAATAATTGTGTCTCTAACCCTTAGCATCTATAGTTGTTAATTTTCTAATTTAATTTATTAGTTAATGAGATACAAGAATCTTAATATTTATAATGTAGGAATTGTTCGAGCTTGTCTTCTTAATTAGCAAGATTGAACATTTGTAGTTAAGCCTTAATTTTCTGTGAGATTCGATTCCGTACCTGTAAGCCGAACTATATTTGCATCCACCACTTAATACTTTTGTAAGGCATAGTTGGGCGTGATCAGTAATTGATTGAGCTTTTGAAACATATGATTTTAACTATGATAAAATACTTTTGTGGCTATTAAATTTATGTCACTAAGAGTAAAATGACATACTTAGAGTTGAATATAGCAAGGCTACGACGCACACACCATTACCTTTTGCAGTCATTTAGTGCCAGCTGGCAGGATTCGTTGCTATATATACTAAGAGAAAGAACCCTAAAAGGGGGGCTGCTCCTTCTTCTTGACTCCCACTTCTCAAAGAAGAGGATATGATTGTAAGGCTCTGGATCCCTCCATGGAGAGGCAGACCAAATCGATATCATCAATAAAAGATCTTCATATTTCTCTCCCTAACAGATACCATTTTTCTCTTACAATTTTCATTTGGTTTTTTGATTATTACGGTTGCTATGATTCGCCCTTGATTTATTTCAGTTGTTTTTATGATTGCAAAGTGTATGATAACTTTGAGCTAAACAATTTGGCGCCGCTTGTGGGGATTTCATAGCAGAATCACGTAGTTCATCCTCGGACCAAAAAGAAAAGAGAACACCCAAAAAGGTAAGAAACCCAGGTCAAACGAGCCAAAGTAGCACAGCGGGTGAAAGGAACTCGAAAGCTCCGGAAAGAGTCCAAAGCCCCGACTTCCCCTCATTCTCAAGAAAGAGAAAAAAGAAGAAGAGAAAGCAGATACCCCACTACGGGAAGAACACGGGCGAGTTACCCTCATCCCCTCAATACGGGACCCTACCGGAAAGCGACATGAAAGCATCTCGAATAAAGATCCATAACGAAATGACCTCTACAAACTAGTCAAGAAGACTACACACAAATAGGACAAGATCTCAAACAAAAACCTAACACCTGACGCCCTGCACACAACGGGTCGTGCGAACAGACAAAAGGTTCAACAACGCTTGAACAACAACTCAGGCTATGTTCCTTCGATAAAACTACGGTTGAACCACAACTCAGGCTACGTGTCCTCGCCCAAAACGGTCAACTATGGGTTGAACTGGGACTCAGGCTATGTGCCTTCGACAAAAAAATTGCAAAGGTTCAACTACGGTTGAACCATTAATCAGGCTATATGCCCTCGCCCAAGAAGTTCCACTATGGGTTGAACTGGGACTCAGGCTATGTGCCTTCGACAACAAAATTGCAAAGGTTCATCTACGGTAGAACCACAACTTAGGCTATGTGCCCTCTCCCAAAAGCTTCAACTATGGGTTGAACTGGGACTCAGGCTATGTGCCTTCAACAACAAAATTGCAAAGGTTAAACTACGGTTGAACCACAACTCAGGCTACGTGCCCTCGCCCAAAAATTCAACTATGGGTTGAACTGGGACTTAGGCTATGCGCCTTCGACAACAAAATTGCAAAGGTTCAACTACAGTTGAACCACGATTCAGGCTACATGTCCTCGCCCAAAAAGTTCAACTATGGGTTGAACTGGGACTCAGGCTATGTGCCTTCGGCAACAAAATTGCAAAGGTTCAACTACGGTTGAACCACAACTCAGGCTACGTACCCTCGCCCAAAAAGTTCAACTATGGGTTGAACTGGGACTCAGGCTATGTGCCTTCGACAACAAAATTGCAAAGGTTCAACTACAGTTGAACAACAACTCAGGCTACGTGCCCTCGCCCAAAAAGTTCAACTGTGGGTTGAACAATGACTCAGGCTATGTGCCTTCGACAAAACTACGGTTGAACAACAACTCAGGCAACGTAACCTCGGACAAAAAATTCAACTACAGAATAAACCGAGACTCAGGACAAGCGCCCTCACCATTGGACGCCTCAAGGCCCGTTCCTCTACGAGTGAAGGGACAAGTTAAGCACTCTCGCCAAGTACGCCTAACTCGAACTAAGATTCAGGCCGCTATTAGCTTGGCCCTTGTAGAATTGCAATGCCACAGCCAACAATTCGACCACGCCTGAATTGGGACTAAGGCTATGCGCCACCCTTGCCAAATAACGGCTACAACCTAGTCATACCGAGTAAAGGAAATTGATAAGCGAAAAACGATCAATCACGGCTAAGGCCATCGACGCTAGCAGCCCACCTAAATCTTAACTAGGGCGAGAAAACGACCCGACAATAGCCAAAATCACCAAACTGACCAAGAGCATCAACGTCATCATGGCCGAGGCCATCGACGTTATCACGACTAAAGTCATAAGGAGATTAACACGCCTCCCCCCCCCCCAAAAAAATCTCTAAAGGCGAAACCCCTTTGAATGAGTACAAAAGAAAACTTGGAAATGAGAAAAAGAACATAAAATTGCATATATATCTAAAACTTCATTTACAACGGGCCACCCCCGCTTACAAACGGCCAAGGCCGGCGAACAAAGAAAAGTAAGGGCCAAACGGCAATAAAAAATGAAACGGAATAAAACTAACACTACAAAAACTTTTTTACACAGTGCCACCCGCACCAGCCTCAACACCACCTGCGCCACCATCAGCGCCCTCGGAACCATCATCAGCCCCTAGAGTGGCTGGGTCGAAGCCACAACCAAGACGAGCATCACGAGCCTTTTGACGGGCCCCCTCATAGCTTCGGGCACAATGCTAGCCTCCCAGAATTTCTTGTACACGTCGAGCTGGGCCTCAGCAAATGACCAAATATCTTGAGCGGGGCCATAAGAGGCAGTCTGGTCCCTCAGGAGCTGATTCTCGGCCTCCAAAGCCGTAATACGATCTGCTGAAATCTGGGCATCACATTCATAAACGCCAATGCTTTCCTCAACCCTCGCCACTCTAATAGCCGCATCAGATCTCTCTAGCTCTCGTTCCCTCTCATGAATGCGGACCGCCACCTCCAACGCCCCAGCCTTCGTCATAGCATCCCTGGCTTGCCGCCTCGAAGCAGTGAGCTCCTCGTCCAACTTAACCACTTGTCTAATCAAGGCCTCAGAGGCCTCCGCCAAGGCCTCTTGATTCTGGCGCTCCTTCTCAGCTGCAGTACTCCTCTCAGCCTCTACCGCCTCGTCCTTATGACTAAGGTCATCCCTTATGTGTTCGTGCATCGCGCGACACCTATCTCGATAACGACGATACTTCTCCATTGCCCACAGAAAGATCCCCGAGTGAACATTGGCTTGATGCATGCTCTCTACATCCAAAAGGAAGGTCTGCAAGGCAAAAATAACGGTTAAATTAGAAAGAAAATCAAGGCCAGAAAATAAACGAAAGAAGGTTGTCATAAGTACCCTAAAACCCATCACGGCCGCCTTGATCATTAGTCTGATGTCTGTAACGTTCCTCAACGACCTGCTCCTCATCCTTCAAGCATAAAGGCATAAACATCGGAACCAAATTATCCTCCTCAAGCAGCAGGTTCTGCTCGGTAGGAATCTTAGCTTACCGGTATGGTCCCTTTGCATGCGCCGTCGCGTATGTGAAGCCTTCCTAGATCATTCGAACGTCGTCGAGATCCAAGTTAGACTCGGAGTCAAATTCCCCTCCCGCGGTGCCCCTTCCTTTCTCAACCAGCCAAGAGGTCGAGGACCCCTCCCCCACTAACGAGTTGGCACTCACTTCTCCGACCAAAGCCGCTGCTGAGGAACCACCTTCCCTATCAATATCTGGAACTGATGATTGAGATGCCGAAGTGACAGTTTCATTACGGACTGAGCCAACCGGGGTAGCCCCCATTGTGTTTTAGCCCTGATGGCAGGCACAACCGCCTCATTCCCCTCCGCACCCGACGGCGGAGAGTCCAAATGTACCACCTCCGCAGTAGGCATGAAAGCGACCCTTCGCCTAACCAACGGTCGCTCCTCTTCATCCTTGTTCAAAGATGATTCCGCCCTGGGGCTAACAAGCCCCGAAGATGCCTAGACCCGAGTGCTAGACCGTGCTGGGAAATGGGCTGGCGACGACTCAACTGAAGTCGCCCTCAGAATTGGGCATGGCGTCGGTGCCATAGCCAGCCGAGCAGTCACACTCGGCCCGTAGAAAGCAAGATGATGAGCCCTCACACGGTGCACCACCACTGATCAACAAAAGAAAAAAAATTAAAAAGAGATAAACTCAGCATGACTGAACAAGAACGATGCACTAACCCGAACACTTACCCGAAGTGACCCTACGATTGTGTCTCTCCCAGAAGGACGTCCATGTGCGAATCCCTGCTGTCTGAGGAAGTACAGCCTCGACCCATTCACTAATGCCGTATAGAGGAGTCGGTGGTGCCCTCTCAACTACAAACACAATATAAAGTTAACACTCATTAGAACAAAGAACAAGAAAGAACGGAAAGTAGAACTCTACGAATAGAAAACTCACGTATATGGTTCCAAGTCTCTGGGAATTCCCTGGCATTCCCAACCAAATGCCCGGTCCTGATGTAGAAAAAGTTCTCGTAAGAATGAGAGTCAACCGTTTCGTCCAGCTCCGCAGTCAAACCCCTGACCCCACGAGGGACCATTCGAATCATGGTACTATGGACCCTCTGAGGGGCGTACAAAGTCAGCACGTGCCTTAGCGTTATTTCTCTTCAGGCCAATTCCGCGTACCTCTCAAGCATGGAAAAAATCTTGTAGAAAGAAGGGACAAGTTGACCAAGGCACACTTCATAATAATGGCAAAAATCTGCTACCAACGCCGGAAGGGGAAGCTTGAACCCTAATCTGAAAGGGTAAGCGTAGAAAACAAAATATCAAGGGCAGTCGATATGAACCCTTTTCTAGCTCCTAGTAAGGGAGATGTCGGCAGAAAGAGGGATACCCCATTTCTCCCTTAATTGGGCAAGGGCCACCTCCCCAATTAGTGGGGCCTCATTGGCCTCTTCCTCCCCCTCATCGGCGGAAAAGTCGGTTGCCGGACCTCTGGGCAGAGAAAGAATATCAACTGCCGACGGGATCCTATCGATCTCAACCATTCCGTTGGCCTTCGCCACCGCAGAATACCCATCGACCGCTGGAAGAGTTGCCGGAGAAAGCTCTGTGTGAGAACTGCTTTTCATTACTGATTACCATGCAATGAATGAACAAAATTCACCGAAGGAGCAAAGATGGAGATTGAGTGAAGGAAGAAAAAGAACAACACAAATTGACGAAGAAAAAGAGTGAAAGAGGTTGCTTCTACAAAAATCTTACTTAACAGATGTTGAAAAGTGAGAAACAAATGACTTAACTCGTTATTTATATTGCAAAATGGCTTTCGCAAATTCCAAAAGCCATCATTAACTGCATCGCCAACAGCAAAACAATTTGAATCCATAGTAGCGTGTGTCATTATGACAGATATCACGAAACGGCTTTGCAATTGTCAATCGACGCTTTGCCTTCAAAGTGAGTTTAACAACCTGGGTATGTCGGAAGGACGTCTAGTACGTCTCCATACGCTGAGCACCATTTATAGTGCACGTCAAGCGCACCCATATCCTCAGCGGCCGCCTTCTGGAATACATGGCCCTAAATGAAAACATCAAACGGCCATCCTCCAGATACATAAATGGCTATGGCTGACTCCTAAATGTAAATGGCTACGACCATCCTCCAAGTATAAATGGTTACAGCTGTTTCCTAAAAAATAAAATGGCTACGTCCATCCTCCAGATACGTAAATGGCTACGGCCGTCTCCTAAATATAAATGGCTACGGCCATCCTCCAAGTATAAATGGCGTTTCCTAAAAAATAAAACAGCTACGGCCATCCTCCAGATACGTAAATGGCTATGACCGTTGTCACACCTCCTTTTTACACTATACACCCCACAAAAGGGGCGTAAAGGAGTTTTTCCAATTAAAGGAAAATCAGAACGTGATTTATTATTAATTTTTCAGAGTCGCCACTTGGGAGATTAATGGTGTCCCAATTCACCGATTGAATCCCGTACCGAGAAAAAAGATGACTTTGTTCACAATCCGCGAACCAGAAATCTGGATAAGGAACTATGTTAACCCGGGAGAAGGTGTTAGGCATTCCCGAGTTTCGTGGTTCTAGTACGGTCGCTCAACTATTATATTCAGCTTTTTTTTATCTAATTTTTAAACATTTTGTAACTTATGTGCAAATTTTAACTTTTAGCCGCTTTTATCATTATTATTATTGTTATTATTTTACAGAGAATTGTAACATTGAAACATATCTTGGACCACGTCACAGCAGTGTACCCCTAGTCGTCGACACATGTCGACTCTCTCGTGATTTAGATTTGGGTTGCATAAATGCACACCCGAGTTTAGGAAGGTAAGATTAATTAAGGCGCGTCCTAAAGATACTAAAGTGTCGTTATTTTTGGAAAAAAGGCCGCAAAAATTTGCTAAGCGACCAACTGCGAAATCTATCCAATTGTTATATGTATTTATTGAGGGCCCTGCAATTTGTAATTTACTACCGCGAGGTACGCCTTGTTTATTTTAAGGATATCCTAAAGTGACTACATTTATATTAATTCACCTCTAAAATAAAAGAGGAGAATCCTAATTAATTACATGCTTAAAAACATAACATATTAATTACTAGATTAAGACAAATGTTGATGGAAAGGAATATTACTAGAATTGAAATTATAAATAACATGCGGAATTTAACAAATAAAATATTCAAAAGGCATTGATTATCTTATAGCTAGATTTAAACTAGCGTTATTATAAAAGAACTATCAGAATTAATTATCCACGACTATTTGAGACTAGATTTAATGATAATCACTAAAGCTTGTTCGAAAGATGGCTACACTATATTGAATTAGCCGAGTACTTCTCTTAATCCTAACCAATAAATTAGTTGAAATTGCAATAACTGAAAATGCAACGTAGGTGCTTATGTAATTAAACGTTCTTCCTTTCAGTCTGGATAATGAGCAGCTTTTATCAAAAATTGTCACACCATATACCTTACTTCATTAGTAACCCATAAACTAAGCCATATGAAGGTTATTAGCAAATTATAATTTTTGAATTTCCAGGTAACAACTATTGAACTATAATCACAAATTTTTAACAATTATCTTAGTATACTACTTTGCAAAAACAAAACTGAAAATACAGAACTCTTGTTTACCATACCATCAAAATTTAACTAAGTATACGTAGGAAGTTCGCCATTCTAATCTATTGTAAATAGAAAAGAGTCTAATTATACAGTTCTATGGCAGAATTTCACATGACTATGGTACAGAACAGCCTAAATAACAAAACAAAGAAACTATTGCCAACAAAAGAAACTAGATCAAACTTATAACTTCAACTCTTCATCTTTTGTATTCATGCTTCAATATTTCGACTTACAAGAGGTACCAGATGTGTACCTGCTAGGGAACGCAAAGGAAGAAGAGGAAAATTAGTGGAAGCAACAGTGGTGTAAGCAGCAACATTGCAGATTCAGCAACAATAACAGAGGTCCAGCGAAAACCAAATAGCAAGCAACCCAGGTAGCATATTGGAAATAAAACGGAAAGAGCCCAGGACAAAATGTAACAATACTTTGGACACCAACAGAAAACCAAGAACTTTCACACCAAAAGTCCAATAACGCTCAAAATTGCACTCACAGTTACAGTAGAAGTGAGGTCGATGCAAGGAAGATAATGTTTCAACTTATGAATACTCAAAGAAATGAAACGAAACTCCGAAGTAAAGCTCAGCCTTAAACTTTCAAAGAGGAACTAAAAGGAAGATGATCTCTGTCTTTCAATTAGCCTTAATCTTTTAAGTTCTGGTAATTTTTTTCTCTCTCCAAAATTCTTCCTCCCTTGATTAAAAACGGATCCTCTACCCTGTCCAGTTCCTCTTTATTTATATTCACAACTAGACCCCTCTTTCCAGCCCCTTTTTCTTTAATAGATGTAAAAGGGGCTCTTTTATTATTACCCCCATGTTTCTTTTTACTTTCCAACTTGTAATATTCCTCTACTATGTGTATCATTTCAGCTTTTTATCATTAAACTACTATTCCTAATTCCAATTAAGTAAAAACTCTCATTACTTAATGGTGCCCCTCTACCAATTAGTTCAAATTAAAGTTATTAGGGGCCCTACTGGGTAGACTATTCAGTCAAACCAGATTTTCTTATTCTTCTATACCTAAAACCCCCTGGAATTCCCCTAATACTTACTGTGATTTAATGTCCTAACCTAACCTCTTTAATCTATGTTGAAACCTTCAATTCTAAACCTGTTCAAACATATCAAATGACCAAAACTAATTCCCAATCAAACACCATGTTACAACAGCTATATTCAAATCAACTAAATGAACAATCATACCAACTGACCGACTAAACTGATTTAATGGAATAAACTGAATCTTATTCAAAATCACAGAACACTGATGCTAAACAAAAGTTTCAATCAACACCTTAAACAATCGACCTCGAATTAAATCACACATTGTTACAACAGGATGAAGGATTCAATGGTTTAGGGGACAAACTAACATAAAACAAGAATAAATGGACACTATGAATATACCGACAAAAATAGAGAATTCATACGTGACGATGATAGACAATGGAAAGAAAAGGATCAAGCATCATACAAACTGAAACAATTGAAACCAATAACATCAGCAACAAGCGTAGTTTTTTATAGATTAATTCTTAAACACGAAAAATGCAGGGCAGTGGGGATATACTGAATGGAGCCCTGAGACTGAGAACAAAACAGTCGATACTAAATAATTTGACGAGAAATACTAAATTATAAATACGAACTGATTAATCGACGAAACAATTTATAACATATGTTGATCGATCAAGAGAAAATTGGACCAAAAATGGTCCGAAAGAGGGGAAAAACTACTTAATAAGAAATGACGATTACAACGGAATTAATTCAAAATAAAACATACAACGAAACACAGACAATCAAACATATAGAAAAAGAAAAGAAGAAGTTTAAGAATACTTATTGATTTTCAGATTCCAATCAACATATTCTTCGAAATTGATTTCTAGTTATTATTATACGTATATTTCGTCAGAAACAAGCTTATAATACTAACTAGAAACCAATTCAACCTTGACAACTTTGAAACAGCGTAGAACCCCTGAACCCTAAATTTACCATTCGGCGAGTTTAACTCGGATTTGAACCAAATTGGTTAGGGATTAGGGACGAGGAGGTCAAGGGGATTATCGGGTGTAAGTTTGGGGTCAAACAAATCAGCTAGGTTTTCGGGGCTGGTCTTTGATCAATGATTCGAGCAGTTAGAGGATGGTTCAAGGTTAACAGAGCACGGATTCATGGAGAGGGTGGTTAGAGGGTTCAGGGGTGTCATTTGGGTGACCGGTGCCGTCGTTGCCGCCGGGTTACAGGTGGAGGAATCTAAGGGCGATTAGGGTTTTGCTGGGGTCGTTTGATTCAGTCTGTGAGAGAGAGACGAAGGAAGGGGAAGTGGCTTGGGGGCGGGGTCTGTTTGGGGGGGGGGTATATACGAGAGGGGGAGAGGAATCCTGGCCGTTTGATCTGATGAGATCAACGGCTTGGATTGATCACTGAAGTGGAATGGTGTCGTTTAGCTTAGGGTGGACTGGGTCGAGTCTTGGGTGTTGGGCGGGTTGAAGGTAATTTTGGTTGGGCTAGGGTGAAAATCAGAAGACTTGGCCAAAAAATAAAATCCATCACTTGTTTTTTTTTTCCAAATAAATTCATTCTAATCCTAAATTAAATTATAACAATCAAAATTAGCTATTAAAAATACAAGACTAAATTAATTCTTGACCAAATTATACTAAAATACTAATTAATTCTAAATAATAATTATCACACATAATCAAATACTAAGTTAAAAGAAAATCACACAATTTCTACATTAAAAGCTAAAATGCACAGTGCATTTTCTTTTGTGATTTTTTATTTTTGACACAACACACTTAATTACTCCTAATGGTAGAATTAAATTCTAAATGCAAATGCGACATATTTTCGTATTTTTTATTAATTTCACAAATAAACATGCACGGATAAATACGAATAACAGAGAAAAAAATGACACAAAATTCACATAAATTGCAAACAAAAAAATTATTTTATTTCTAAATTTTTCCGGGAGTAATTCCTATATAGGGAAAAAATCATGTGCTCCAAACTGCTCCTTTTTGCTCGTAAACTCGAAGAGTTCTCATGCAAAGATAAAGTGAGCGGATACGAGCGATTTTTGCCCATTTCGAATACTCCGTATGAAGAATTTTTTGAAAGTTCCGATTGAACCTTTGCTTCGAAGGTTTCCTACATATCCCTGGTTAAAAATGAGTCAGGTCAATGTAGTTTGGGAAGTTTCGGTAGCTGGGACTACCATGGGATTGCAATTCTGCTGTTACTGCTACTGTATGCTGTTACTACTGCTTACTGATCTCCTTATTACACCATGCTAAAACAAAAATTAAGAAGCTAGGCTAGACTACAGATCATACGATATTATCTATCTTTCACTTGTCCATGTTTCCTTGCATTCCTGTCGGCTTGTGTTTCCTCCGATGTTTCTTTCCTCCACAAACTGTTGGGGATGACAATGGCCTTTTGCTTTTTCTGAACATAAGCTCCATCATTTCGTTTAGTCTGCTGGGGATATTACTTCCTTCATTTAAGCTTGTTATGCTGGGGATTTCTGTTGTAACCCTCCGCATTACTGACTTCTAATTTGATCTTGAATTGTATTCCTCGATTCTGCAGGCGGCTCCTGACTTCATCAGCAACATAAAGACAAATCAGCCTCAATTCTCCAGGCGGGCTCTTGACTGCAACAACTTAAGAGTAACACATCCGTTCTACGTGCGGGCTCCCGAGTTTAACAACTTAAAAGTAACACCTTTGTTCTACATGCGGGCTCCAGACTTCAACTGCAAATTAAAATTTAGCAACCTCCATTCTACAGGCGGGCTCCTGATTCCTCTAACTTAAATAAATACCTCCATTTTACACGCGGGCTCCTGACTCCTCTAACTTAAAATAAATACCTCAGTTTTACAGGCGGGCTCCTGACTCATCTAACTTAAAATAAATACTTCCGTTCTACAGGCGGGCTCCTGAATCCTCTAAATTAAAATAAATACCTCCGTTCTATAGGCGGGCTCCTGATTCCTTTAACTTATAATAAATACCTCAGTTCTACAAGCGGGCTCTTGATTCCTTTAACTTAAAATAAATATCTTCGCTCTACAGGCAGGCTCCTGACTCCTTTAACTTAAAATGAATACCTCTGTTGTACAGGCGAGCTCCTGACTCATCTAACTTAAAATAAATACCTCCGTTCTACATGCGGGCTCTTGACTCCTCTAACTTAAAATAAATACCTCCGTTCTACAAGCGGGCTCCTGATTCCTTTAACTTATAATAAATACCTTTCTTCTACAGGCGGGCTCCTATTCTTTTAACTTAAAAGAAATACCTGTGTTCTACATGCGAGCACCTGACTCCTCTAGCTTAAAATTAATACCTCTGTTCTACAGGCGGGCTCCTGACTTCAACTTCAACTTAAAAGTAATACCTCCGTTCTACGGGCCGGCTCCTGACTCCTCTAACTTAAAATAAATACCTCCGTTCTACAGGCGGGCTCCTGACTCCTCTAACATAAAATAAATACCTCCTTTCTACAGGATGGATCCTGATTCTTTTAACTTAAAATAAATACCTCCGTTCTACAGGCGGGCTCCTGACTCTTTTAACTTAAAATAAATACCTCCGTTCTACAGGAGGGCTCCTGATTCTTTTAACTTAAAATAAATACCTCTGTTCTACAGATGGGCTCCTGACTCCATTAACTAAAATAAATACCTCCGTTCTACAAGCGGGCTCCTGACTTCAACTTAAAATAATAACAACCTCCACTTTATAGGCGGTCTCCTGACTTCAATTTCAACTTAAAAGTAAAACCTCCGTTCGATGGGCGGCCTCCCGACTCCTTTAATTAATAATAAAAACCTCCGTTCTACAGGCGGGCTTCTGACTCCTCTAACTTAAAATAAATACCTCCACTCTACAGGCGGGCTACTGACTTCAACTTCTTAAAAATATCGCCTTTGTTCTACGGACGGGCTCCCGACTTCAATAACTTAAAAATAACGCCTCCGTTCTACGGGCGGGCTCCCGACTTTAACAACTTAAAAATAACGCCTCCGTTCTACGGGCGGGCTCCCGACTTCAACAACTTAAAAATAACGCATCCGTTCTACGGGCAGGATCCCGACTTCGACAACTTAAAAAGCAACACCTCCGTTCTACGGGCGAGCTCCCAACTTCGACACTTAAAATGCAACACCTCCGTTTTACGGGCGGGCTCCTGATTTCGACAACTTAAAAAGTAACACCTCCATTCTACGGGCGGGCTCCCGACTTCAACAACTTAAAAATAACGCCTCTTTTTTACGGGCAGGCTCCCGACTTCAACAACTTAAAAATAATGCCTCCGTTCTACGCGCGGGCTTCCAACTTCAACAACTTAAAAATAACGCCTCCGTTCTACGAGCGGGCTCCGACTTCAATGAATTAAAAGAGTAACGCCTCCATTCTACGGGCGGGCTCCCGACTGCAACAACTTAAAAGGTTTCCTCGTTCCTCCGAGAAAATTTTCAACAATGGCAGAAAATTTTATGCCCCAGTTTTGGTGCTTTTCCTTGTGGCGTGTTTTCCGACGTCACAAAATTTCTTTACCCTGCTTTAAATCAAAGAAAATTTTTTTAGTTTAAAATGTGGTGAGTGGTCGTGCCACTTCTGCTGGGGATGGTTTTTCTTCTCTCCTTTCCATGCCTTGCATTTCATTACGCTATCAAAACTTTCTGGGGATGATATTATTTGCTGATGATATTTCTGCTGGGGATCTCTTTTCTTCCCCTCATGTTCCCTTTTTGTTTTTTTCAAAACTACTTCCTTCAAAATTTCTATTTTCTCTCAACATTGCTGGGGATAAAAATGTCATCAGCTGGGGATAGCGCTGTTGAGGATAACACTGCTGGGGAATTTTCAATCCTTCAAAATCGGTGCTTCATTCCTCCAAAATGTTTGGGGATGACACTGGCTTCTTGCTTTTTCTGAACACAAGTTTCATCGCTTTTGTTCTGTCCGCTGGGGATACTACTCCCTTCATCAATACTTGCTATGCTGGGGATAATATTGGTTCAATGACCACTTCCCTTTAGACTTGTCCTATTTTCCTTCTTCCCCAAAGTGGATACCTGATTTTCAAAAAAAAATTCAAAATGAAAAGAAAATTTTCTGCCCCAGTTTGATAAACCCCCTTGCATCACGATTCTCTGCCATCAATGACATTTCACATCCCTATTTCACATCAAAGAAAAGTTAGGTCAGTTTAAAACGGGGTTGTTGGTTGTGATACTGCATCTGTGATGATTTTCTTATTCTCTTTCCCATGCTCTGCGCTGTCCGACCATCTTGACGCTGTGCTGATAACTCCCGACCTTCTTGACGATTCCTTATTCACAAACTTCTCAGCGTTATTTCCCATATGATCCTGTATCGTTTCTGCGAGAGCTAATTTTCCTTGAAGATTTTGCAATGTTTTGTTGATAAACCACTTACTCTAGGAATATTCCTCTTCTTTAGTGGCACAGCTCGGAAACTGGCATTTCCCCGACCCTTGAGTCTCACATGAATTTCCTCAAATCATGCCCATCGCACTCCGCATCATTCTTCGTCCACGAGCCATAGCCTTGAGGTCTATAACCTTTGATTCCTGCGGGATATCCTTCTTGACACTGGTCGGTCCTTTCGTGAATCTAATCTTGCTGGGGATATCCTGACACAGGCCTTGCGCTTGTCCCTTCCTGACTCATACCCCTTGGATGCACCAGTTAGATCTCGTCTTGCCTAATTGGAAGTTGGTGCATATTATGAAGTCATTTCTCACTTGTTTTGACCAAACAGACTCCAGTGGGGAATTTTTCTATGAAAGGAGAAAGGTAAAAAGAAACAAAATAAAAGAAAAGAGATGACTATCTAACAGGAGAAACTATAAAATAAAAACCTATCAAATGCGAATACCGACTCTAATGGTCATGACATGCACACGTGGCCTATCCTCCGTCGTTAATCGTCTTTCAAGATCTTCGTTTGGAGATTCCCCATATGATTGTCACACTTATTCGACTTGTAGTGCCCGAAGGTTTTCACTGTCAAGCCTCTCTCATTTTGGCTTTTTCTCTCAGCTCTCATCACCTTATGGTGCATGTGAAGGTTTTTACCGATAAAACTCTCTCATTTTATTTCTCAGCCGGGAATTGGGGTGTTATCTATAAGACTCTCTCATGTATCTTCTCTGCAGGTGACCTGAGTCTTTTCTACTGGGGTCGGAGTCTTTTCGTCAGGGATCAAAGTGTTATGTTGTGATAAGACTCTCCCATTTGCCTGACTTGGCCTCTTTTGAAGACTGATCGGAAGGTCTATCTTTGGACTATAATGTGGGATTTAATTAGGCTAGAAAGAAAGGGTATTAAAGGCAAAAAAAAATGCATCAATTTTGGGTTCAACATTACAACCTTCGGAACTAGATCTATTTATAACAAGCTACTTTTGCCCCAGTTTCTTGCTTGGAGATATATTAATTTCTGTTACACTATGACCGAGCCGCGAAGCACCTACGTATCCTCTTTGAGGTATCAGGTCAAACGTAGTTCTCAATTCCTTTGTTTTCTTCTAATCTTCTTTTGTTTTCATTTAACTTTTCTTTTTTTCTCTTTTGTTGTTTTTGCTGCTTTCCTTTCCTTTTTTTCCTTTTTCTTCTACGTTTGTGTTTCTAACCTTTGCTACTGATTTCGAACGAGGGGTATGAAATAAAATAAATAAGGGGAGAAATACTAAACATTAAATACGAACTGATTAATCGACGAAACAATTTAAAATATATGTTGATCGATCAGGAGAAAATTGAACCAAAATGGCCCGAAAGAGGGGGAAGAACTACTTAATCAGAAATGAGGATTACAACGGAATTCATTAGAAAAAACATACAATGAAATACAGACAAGCAAACATATAGAAAAGGAAAAGAATAAGTTCAAGAAAACTTACTGATTTTCGGATTCTAAATCAATATATTCTTCGAAATCGATTTCCAGTTATTATTATACGCATATTTCATCAGAAACAGGCTTATAATACTAACTAGAAACCAATTTAACCTTGACAACTTCGAAACATCCTAGAACCGCACCCTAGATTTAACATTCGGTGAGTTTAACTCGGATTTGAACTAAATTGGTTAAGGATTAGGGACGAGGAGGTCATGGGATTTTTGGGTGTAAGTTTGGGGTCAACGGACCAACTATGTTTTTAGGGCTGGTCTTTGATCGAAGATTCGAGCAGTTAGAGGATGATTCGAGGTTAACAGAGCATGGATTCATGGAGAGGGTGGTTAGAAGGTTCAGGGGTGTTATTTGCGTGGCCGGCGGCGCCGTTGTCGCTGGGTTTCAGGCGGAGGAATCTAAGGGCGGCTAGGGTTTTGCTGGGGTCGATTGATTTAGTATCTGAGAGAGAAACGAAGGAAGGGGAATTGGCTTGGGGGCAGTGTCTGCTTGGGGGGTTATATACGAGAGGGGGATAGGAATCCTGGCCGTTCAATCTAATGAGATCAATGGCGTAGATTGATCATTGAAGTGGAACGGTGCCGTTTAGTTTAGGGTGGACTGGGTCGCGTCTTGGGTGTTGGGCTGGTTGAAGGTAATTTTGGTTGGGCTAGGGTGAAAATCAGAAGACTTGGCCCAAAAATAAAATCCATCACTTGTTTTCTTCTTTTTTTTTTTCAAATAAATTAATTCTAATCCTAAATTAAATTATAACAATCCAAATTAGCTTTTAAAAATACAAGACTAAATTAATTCTTGATCAAATTATACTAAAATACTAATTAAATCTAAATAATAATTATCACACATAATCAAATACCAAGTTAAAAGAAAATCACACAATATCTACATTAAAAGCTAAGATGCACAGTGCAATATATTTTGTGATTTTTCACTTTTGACACAACACACTTAATTACTCCTAATTGTAGAATTAAATTCTCAACACAAATGCGATATATTTCGTATTTTTTTTTATTAATTTCACAAATAAACATACAAAGATAAATACAAATAACAGAGAAAAAAATGACACAAAATTCACAAAAATTGCAAACAAAAACATTTAATTTATTTCTGAATTTTCTGGGAGTAATTCCTATATAGGGCAAAAATCACGTGCTCATAGCCGTCTCCTGAATATAAATGGCTATGGCCATCCTCCAAGTATAAATGACTACGGCCGTCTCCTATATATATAAACGGCTACGGCCGCCTTCAAGGCATAAAACGACTATGGCCGTTCCCAATAAGTAAACGGCTACGGTCGTCCCTAATATGCAAATGGCTACAGCCTTCTCTAATGAATAAAATGGTTGAGGCCACTTACGAAATCTAATTAAGGTCTTTAACTCGATTCCCGCCAAAGCTACCGCACAAAACGATTAAGATCAGAAGTACCAACGGTACAATCCCCAACATATAAGCGGCTACGACCATCCTAGGTCAGGGCCGAAACATTATTCAACCTCCCTCTCCTATCCTTTTTGCGCCACGGTCGACGATGTCCGCTCATCGAGCTCGGCCGAAGCACGACCTCAATAAGCGGAGGGACTAGCTGTATGGGCCAAAACTTGACTCTACGGTAACTAACGGCATTAATCCGTTCCTGAGCCTAATAGTGGTTAATAAATGGTATGGCCATATATTAGCGACGGCACCCGACTGTCGCCCGATTTGGCTAGCAAGGCTATGAAGCACACACCATTACCTTCTGCGGTCATTCAGTGCCAGCTGGTAGGATTCGTTGCTATATATACTAATAGAAAGAACAATAGAACGGGGGTTGCTCCTTCTTCTTGACTCCCACTCCTCAAAGAAGAGGATATAATTGTAAGACTCTGAACCCCACCATGGAGAGACAGACCAAATCGATATCATCAATAAAAGATCTTTACATTTCTCTCCCTAACATACACTATTCGTCTCTTACATTTTTCATTTGGTCTTTTGATTATTACGATCTACTATGATTGACCCTTGATTTATTTCGATTGTTTTTATGCTTGCAAATTGTATGTAACTTTGAGCTAAAAATATATACATATATGTTATGTGTGTGGGTGGGGAGGGGGTTGAGGAAGTACCTCTCCTAGGATATAATAGAATACTTTTTTGGTTTGATAAGAAGGTCATGTGTTGGGGTATTTGATCTCTTGACTTTGTAATGTGATTGATAATCGAGAAAATTTTTAGTCACACTAGTAATATTTACACCAACTTCTAACGACACATTTAATTCTGCATTCGAAAAAGAAGATCTAGTGAGGATTGCAAAATTTCGAGGATTGATAGCTTTCAAGAACCAGCGAAAAGGAAAGACTTCTTCCCTGCATTGAGTTAAACACCAGCATTTGCATAGAAATCATGGCCGGAAGTGATGGGTCGGGTCTCATATACTCACCCATTAAATCTTCCTTAAATCAAATGACATCATCAAAAGCCAGCCAACAGCTTCCATCTCATCAATAGTCATGAGTCATGACCGGAACCTACTCTTTACTCTTTAGCTAAACTAAATCTTCCTCTTTAGACTCATTTTGAGTTGGACCACTCAACTTTTTTTTTTTGGTTTTTTTTTTAAAAAATCTTTAATATTACATGTAAACATTTTAAGTTATATAATACTTCCAGCTTTTTTGTTTGTTTGTCAGTAGTTTGACACTTTGACTTGACATAAGTATAATTACAAAAAATATGCGCAAATGTGTGTTTTAATTTAAATATATCTTAATTTTTATGTGACTATAACTTTTGAAATTTGAGATTTTAAATAAATTATACTAGCATTTATGTGGTCATAAATGCATCTGCTAAAAAATATAAAAATGTGCTAATCTTTTTAAAATGAATAAGTTAGAAAATAATAATGTCAATCTTTCTGGAATAGAGGAAACAAGTATAATATCAAAATACTAGTATTTGAAATTTATTAAATATAAACGAATGAGTTTTTCAAAAAAAAATCACAATCACAAAAGTGCAACATAATTTCAAATTCCAAATAGGGTTTTTCAACATAACTTCAGATATTTTTTTAAAATAATTTCAATTTTTATGTCCCAACGCCTACTAAATCTATCACTTCAAAGTTTGACTTTTGAATTGTTCAATTAATAATTATTGAATGTTGTAGATTCTTTGTAAGAATAATATGGTGATAAACATTTGGAAATATTTCAAAAAAGAAATGTCTTACAAAATGTTAGTAAATCAAAATGTCGTACGTGCGAGGTAACTACTTTTTCAAGTCCTCAGCTCTTCTTACTAGTAAATCAAAAAATTCCACCAAAACCATGGCATCTCATATACTACTTATCTACTCCCTATTTTAATAAGGATTATTCTGAAAACTTGAATGTCCGAATAATCTTGGCTTGTAATAAGTATAGCTCTTTCGTTACTTTATTTCTAATATAAGTCTCCTTATTAGCAAGAAAAACTCAAAATTCAAATAAACATAGTTTAAAAAAAACTTATAAATACCCAAAATATTGGAAAAAATTTATATAAATACTCCCATCACTAGATCACAACTTTAGTCGAGAAAAAGAAGATATATCTTACATAGCGGTACTATCTAGATGCTTAAGGAGCAAGCAACATGTATCAGAATATATAGAGCAGCCTTAATTACTTTTATATACTAATTAGAGGATAGCTATTCATAGATCAGGATGACATAACAGGAGTAATAATTAATTACCATATCATCCTACAGTAGAATTTATTAAAAAGAAAATCTTCTATTTTTAGAGATCAAGAGGCCAAGATTCTGCAGCTATTTTGATGGGACAACGCATGTGATCCAGTACCATCTGAGATTGAGTACATCCACCATTAAAATGCATCCCTTCTATGCCCACTAAACTCCAATCTGATGAATTATTCATCCCAAAAGTCGTAGCCATAGGATTTTGGTCATTGTAACAACCAGAATATGGTGAAAAACTGGCTTCTGTTTTCATTGTTGTGTCAGCCTGCATGAGTGGGACTTGATGTTTTTCATTTTTCTTTGAATTGCTAACGAGGAAAGATGATAGTGACGAGTTTTTGTTTATGTCTTCTTTGTATTTTTTTGTGCTTTGGGGTGTAGAAAAAGAGGTAGCAGAAGAAAGGACACTATTATTTATTGGGAAGAGGTTTGTTTGTGAAACATTAATGGGGTTGAAGAGGGATTTCATAAGGTCGTTTTCTTGGTGGTGAAATAGATAAAAGTCGTGCAGTGATTGCACTGAGTTTTGTGATATTTGGAATGATTCTTGCCAATGTGTAGTTGTTGTGGTTTTTGGATTTGGTGTTTCAGCCAATATAGGATTTGGAGTTGCTTCTGCTGCTGCTGCTGCTGTGTTAAGAAAAGATGATGATGGCCATGTTTTCAAGCTTGTAGGGTAGCCATAGTTTTGTCCTTCACCTTGGTATATTGGATTTTTCTTCTCCCCTATTTTGTGTAGTATTCTGCATATCACCCATTCCTCCTGCCAATTTTATTACAGTTTTTTAACAAACACTACAATACGAACTAGAATTAACTACCAACTTCGTTAATTTGCTCGTAACTAAAAGAATTTTTTCATAATTTTTTGCGCGCTATATAACTACAAAATTCGTCTGTCGTTAATTTTTGTTTTTTTAATAGTAAAAGGCACCTAATTAAAAAGCATATATGTCAAGTGACATTATACTACTCTTTTTAATCAAAGCACCTAATAACTCTATAATACATACTCTTTAAGTGACTTTAGGTTAGGGAATCCCCTTGAACATGAAATAATCTTTAATATTAATTAGTACATGAAATTCCAAGATGATTTCACTATGTTTTCTAAGAATCAGCAAAGTGAGAAGAGTCGGCAAGTATCTTTAGAGTACTAAAACAACACCTTCTCATATTCATCCATCCATCCATCAATCAAGTCCACATCACATCAATTAATATCACGAGACTTACTAACCAAGTCAACCCTAAAAAGGACAAAATCTATAGACCCTACGTACAATATAGCTCCACAATTAATTACGTACTTCCTTTAATTTTCTCAATCTCTTTTTAATGTTAAAGAAGAATAAGTAGATAAGCGAAATATATTATCTAGCAATAAGGATGAGAAATTTACCTTAGAAGAGTAACGGCAGGAAAAATCACCGTCAAGACGATATTCGTGCATAACCCACTTGGTTTTTTCACCCTTAGGTGCTCTTCCTTTGTAAAAAACAAGTGTTTTCTTCATTCCAAGGAGTGCTCCATTGGTTGCACTGTACACTTCCCTATCTTTTCCTGTAGCTTTCCAATAACCAGCTCCTGTTGCCCGGTTTGTTCTTAGTCCGGTTGGGTATTTTCTGTCCCTTAAGCTAAAGAAATACCATTCTTTTTCCCCCATCTTTGCCACTTCTGCAATATTAACAGTCCCATTCAATCATTCATGTTAATGTGCGCAATATATAACTAGCTGGTACACTTATTTTCTACTGTATTTTTTTTTTTTTTTTTGTGTTTGAGGTTGCTCTGATGGTAAGCAACCCCCACTTCCAACCGAGAGGTTGTGAGTTCGAGTCTCCCCAAGAACAAGGTGGGAAGTCCTTGGAGGGAAGGATGCTGGGGTCTATTTGGAAACAGCCTCTCTACGCTAGGGTACAGTTAAGGTCTGCGTACACACTACCCTCCCCATACCCTACTAAGTGGAATTATTCGGGGTTGTTGTTATTATTGTGTTCCAATCATATACAGTTATATTTGACACACATTAATTACTATTTGCAGGAATAGGGAGATGCATAGATTTTCATTTTTTTAAAACGAAAGAAAAGAAGAAAATCGTACTCCTACTGATATTCTATGGCTAGGAAAGGGTTAAGAGTAAGAGGACAAGTTATTTCAAGTACATGTCTTACAACTATTAAGAACTTAGCGAAGCTGGTAAATCATAAATGACATGAGGTAACAAAAGAGAGAGATGTCTGAAATTTATAGGTCAAACTAGGGCATGTATTATTAAGAACTTAACGTAGCTGGTAAATCATAAATGACGTGAAGTACGTATTAATAGTGGAATTTCACATAAAATCTTTCTTGGTGAGATATCATATGCACATGCAAAAGAAGAAGACTAGAGTTATTTTAGACAAGAATCTTCTCATATTCTCATTATATATTTTAAATATTACTAGTAGTAAATATTCTCATGACAAAGCAATGAAGAATATCTTAAAACAGTTAGTAAGTCTGGCACATCTATACTACGACTACATTACATCACATGTATTTACAACAGACAAGCTCCAAAACTTTAAAACCATGTTCAAGACAAGGAGTTTAAAAAAATGACTTTTCATCAGCAGCTTCCTTTTAAGTTACTACTACTAGTTTTTTCCTTGTACTTTTCGGGACATGAACAAAAGAAGAATTTAATGAAGGGAATGTGTGTGTGTGTGTGTTACCTGGAAGTTCCCAGGGCTCACATCTGTTGAGATCAACTTCAGCAATCTGAATACCACAAAAGGTGCCGTTAAAAACCTTAGAGGCAAGGTAGAAAGTGATAAGCTCTTCATCAGTAGGGTGAAACCTAAAACCAGGTGGTAAACCTTTCTCATTATTCATGTCCTCTCTACTCAGTTCACACAATATTTCTTCCATTGACAACATGATGAATGAAATTAAGTAATGTAGTAGCTGGTGATACAGAAAGTGGAGGATTATATATATACAAAAGAGAAAAGAAAACAAATTAGGCACTGAAACCAAAGGGAGAAAAGGAAGTAAGAGAAGAGTAAAGATAGTATGGAACAAGTGGAGAAAACAAGGTTTTGAAAGAATTAAGAGGAGGGGGTGGTGGTGGTGAGTATTAATGGGATTGAAAGGGACTATGAAACCCCACCTGAAACAGGTTCTAAAATAGGCAAAATAAAAATGCAGAAAATCAGATATTTAGGAAAACGAGAGATTTTGGCTTTGTGAGCGGTGGAATTTCTTTGTTTGAGAAGAGGGGGTTAGTAAATGCAGAAGGTTTTGGTTTGGTAGAAGAGATTTATGCGTGCGTGTGTGAGCATGTTTTTTAAAACATAGAGGGACTGTTGCAGTCAGAAAATTTCAAATGATGGGGTTAATCAGAGGGAAAAAGAAAGACACACATAATATATGGTGGGGGTGATATCATACCTCTGCCCCTATCTATATCCTACAACTCTTATCTCTTCTGATTCCAAAGATTTGCTTTGTATTAAATTTTTTAATACATATACAAAGACCATGCAGAAGTTACTGGGATCACGAATACCCGCACGCTACCCTCTAAATCCATCGATGTATGATATGATGTACGTATTAATATCAAAGGATCAAGAACGCAGTGTTTTATTCTTATTTAAAGTTGCAATATAGTTTGAAGGGCTCTTAATTAATTCTTCTCTTTTTCTTCTCCTCTAATGTGATTAATTATTTCACATCATTTCTTCACATATTCTTGATTCGAATATATTCCAAATTAATAACAAGAAAAGCTTCTCCTCCTAAAAACAAAGGTACATGTAATATTTACCCAAGAGACACCAATCAAGTACATTAAGAGGAAATGGAAATCGCCAGAACCATATTTTATTAGTTGTAACTTATTAGTACAATTTCATCAAACTAATTAGCTCCCCTCTAGTATTAGATTTTGGCTACTTTTTTCAAAAGAATTTCAAAATATTATCCATTCATGAAATATGATCAGTTTTTGAAAAAAAAAAATCAACTTTCTAAAAATTGGGTTAGGACAATTTTTGGGTGAAAAATTTTCTTCCACTCACAAAACTACTTAAATGCATATACATACACAACTTCAATTTTTAAAGTTATTTTTTAATACGACTTCAATTTTTAAAGTTTCAACCATATCTATGTTCAAACGATAGCTTAGTTGTAAGTCTTTTGCGCTATCTTTTTCCACATTAGAGTGATAGAGGTAGTTATTTGGTGGCTACATACATTTAACTCACTAAGATAGTGATACACGTGAGGTGGTGCTAAATGCAATTGCAGAAATCAGTGACTGTGAAAAGGAAGAAGGATAAAGGGAGGGGCTCTTACGTACGTAAGCCTAATTTAACTACAATTGGTCTATAGAGACTAAGACTAGAGGGGTTGCTCTGATGGTACGCAACCTTTATTTCGAACCGAAAGGCTGTGAGTTCGAGTCTCCCCAAAAACAAGGTGGGAAATTCTTGGTAGGAAGGATGCCGATGGTTTATTTGGAAACAACCGCTCTACCCACCCACTAAGTGAGATTATACTAAATTGTTGTTGTTATTGTTGGTCTATATATATACTATAGTAATAAGAGGGTTGGCCATCTTTTATTATAAAACCAGGTAAGTATGTGGTCAGTAGCTAAAAGATATAGCGGCAGGGAAAAGTCTCATGTCTGAGGCATCTAAAGAAATCTGAAGGACATTGAAGTTTTTTATCTATGCAGTTGCACACGTACATTAACCTGCTCCTCTGCACCTCCCCCCTACTACTATTCCCTAGGGTCTCAGTCTCTCTCTATCTAGCTCGATACACCAACTCTAGCTAGCTACAGATACATAGGTTCCTTAAAAAAAATTCTCTCTCTTTTTCCTTTCTGTAATTTTGTTTTTTTTGCCACTATACAGAACAAATTTATAAGCTTTATTTTTACCTCTGCAGAGAAGAGAAATGCTCATATGCTCTCACGTGCTACTCTGAACAAATTAAATGAATTTTGCCCGAGTAATTACAGGGATCTTTATATTCTAGCCATTAAGCATGTATACAACTGACCCACTTTTACATTCTGTGTTCTTTAATACTACATTCCGTTGTTTTCCTCGCAAGCATCATTTATTTTCATTAAATGACTGCTAAGAAGTTGGAATTAGCTAGGCTTTATGATGAAAATACCTTTGGTCTAACTGTCTAAGATATCGTTAATTAATATCTTTGTGTCCAAAATGAAATAGAAGGTGAACATATAACTACCTTACTTTCGAATATGTGTCAAACAACTTCCTGATCTTCGAAGGTACACAATATTAATAAGTGAAAACTATGGTACTCGAATTCTTCAAAATATTACCGGGTTCGTGTGAATCCTCCAAAAATAATACAATTTTGGAGAATTTAACACGGGTGCGAAAGTGTTAAAACCCAAAATCCAAAGTGTCATGATGACACCTAACCCAACTCTCTAGGTAAGCCAATTAACAATAAAATATATTATAATAATACTGACATGAGTCAAAGATGGAATAACTGAATTTTATACAATTCCCCAATGACTGGTAATACAAGTTATGAGCCACTAAAACTTAAATTTAAACTGAATTGAAATAATTACAACATCTGTTTGAAATGTAAATGAACATAATCTGAATCTAAAACAATCAAGGACAAGTTATAGTCACAACTGGAATGCAGGTACATCTTCAATGCCAGTTCCGGCCATATACAACAACATCAATATCAAGATCTGCATAGAAGGTGCAAAAGTATACTATGAGTACAACCGACCCCATGTATTCAATAAGTATCCTAACTAGCATTGGGAAGGTAAAAGAAGCAAGAAATATAAATGATACTTACCAACACCGGTACAATTCATAATTTCAACAAGATGGAACAGATATATGATCAAATCAGAAAAAACTTAAGCATAATCGCTTTGATGCTCAAAATTCTTTATTTAAAAGTGTTCAACTCAGTCAACAATCTGGCACATAATGAAGATATGCATTTACATCAGGCAACAGTTAAGGAAATTGCAAATAGGTGAAATGCATTAACCAAATAACAGTCTGTTGCGGCGCGACACCCGATCTAATAACCATAAGCCAATAAGGCTTCTCGTGGCATGCAATCTGATCTAATAATAGTAACCAGCTCTCACATAGCCACATCAACCAGAAACCCGTCGGTTTCTAACAATCCGTATGTGTACCATCAAGAGAGAAATATGAGAGAGTGACCCTAGGGTGATGGATTCGTATCCACACGCTGCACGGATAACTCACGTGCTAATAATATCAATTGCACTGATAACTCACATTCTATAATATCAATATGGATCCGCATAGACAACTCACGTGCTGAACGACAATTCACGTGCTAATAATATCACTCAGCATGGACAGCTCACTTACTGTACGGATAATTCACGTGCTAATATCGCAATACGCCCGACATGGTCGCAAGCACAATATTATAATTTCTCTAGTAGGTCACATGTATAACAACACAATCCTCCCCGCGTGGTCACACGCGTACCAAACATAATTCGCCCGGTATCGTCACATATATATCAACATAATTCGCTTAATGTGGTCACACACAACTGTCCAAATCATATCACACAGAAGCAAGTATATAAGAACACACGTATATGATAGATAAATATCATATTTCATGCTCCTAGGCTGGTATAATAACATGCTAAAGTGTAGGCATGTGTAATCTATGCTACTATAACTCGAACCGATAATTTATCACAAAAATAGTAATTACCAAGTTTGTTCAGGGAATTAGCCTCTTTGTAATCCCAAACGTGGCTCAAATAGTTCACAACAATGATAAAAATATAAGAAATATCATAGCTTAAAGTTTAACAGTCAACTCTAGGCATATCATAGCCTAAGCACTATATCGAACATGGATAAATGCCCTAATGCTCGCACATGGGCTCAAACCCCTCACATATGCGCACTCATAGCACGTAGCTATCACAAATAATTCATGCAACTAGTGCCTCAAATATCACAAATATTTGTCTTGGCTTACCTCAAGTAAGCCAAGACAAATACCGAGCAACCCAAATGACACTCTAGAAATGCCATCCCGTGCGTAACAACCTTCGAACTTCTCAATACTAGCCAAAAGCAACTCAAAATATCAAATAATACCATAGGAAACAAAACCCTGGCTATAAAGGTCGAATCTTTAATCAATATCTCAAAGTCAACCAAAGTACAAATACTGAAAAATGAACGGTCGGATCGTTACATTCTCCCCCACTTAAACATGCGTTCATCCTCCACGTGACTAGAGTTGTTCCAAAGCCATCAATATGTTGTGTAACTTTACGATGCACATACCTGGGGTTGGTCCCACGTCACCCCAATCCATATAAGCCTGGCAATATAACATAACTGAAAATCCTTAATTCAACCTTAGCCCATAAACCTTGGACCCTAATTTCCAATATTCAGAATTCATTAGAAGATCCAAATTTTGCATCTTATACGTTGTATAAGTCTGAACAAGTTGAATCAAATTATAACCATAACCCAAGACGTAATTGCATGATATACCAAACTAGTCGCATACTTGTATCAATAATTCCCTGATCACAGTAGATGCTTAAAACAAATCCAAAATCGCTAATAAACCTCATTCAAAACCTTCGTACACTGTCGATGGTGAAAGAAACATGCATAAACTCATAACCACCGATCAGATAACAAGTCATGGAGCTCTCCTCTCGTCCAACAAGAATCAAAGTGAAATTCTAAGCCGTCTTCCAAATTATTCCTCCATTGTTGGCCCAAGTAAGGTGAAGTTTTGAAGACTGATAAAAGAACTCTGACATGGACCAGGTCCATCTTGTGAAGCACAGTTATGATCAAATCAAACATGTAAAATCCACATGAAGGAGATAAACCTAACTTACAAGAAATTATATCTTCTAATCCTAATTGAAAATCTTGCATATTGGATAAGGGGAAAGACTCCTTACACAAAGAAAAACACAGCTTAAGAAATACATATAGTTAGAGGATGAGACCAACTAGAACTCTTCTTCCAAGGAAGAGTAGCATCTGTATTTTAGTCAATCTCTTTTTACTAACCCCATAATTATCAGTGTTGTTCTCTTTTATAGATAACGCGCGCAAGTAGAAGTTAAACGTGAATTAAAAGCAAAATAGCGAGACAATTTTGCAAACAATTCGTGTGTGATTCAAGCGTGCAAACCTGAAGCTATTTTAACCAGATAGAAGAACTCGTTCCAAGTGTCCATATTTTATTCTAGTTCAATTATAATTTTACATTGTACCTTTTAGTTTATCGAGAAGAAATTGTATTAGGTACTTAGAGTTAACTTGAAGTTGTCACAACATTTGAGGCTGTGTGCCACAAAGGGATTATAGTTAATCCTATGTTTACAAAAGAGTTTTTGCAATGTAGCTTTTGACTTAGTGATTTTAATAGAGAGTTTGGGAAAATCCTACTAGAAGGTAGGCCGTGGTTTTTCACCTTTTGAGCCAGGTGCTTTCCACATAAAAATCTTTGTGTTCTTTATTTTCTGTATTTATTATTCCATAACAATAGTAGTTGGAACACATAGAAGAACCATGTCATTCTATAATCAAGTTAAGCAAAAATTGGGTACCACACAAATCACCCGCCTCTTGTGTGGTATTAAAGTATAAAATATCAACTGGTATCAGAGCGGATTATCCTCGAAGAGGCTAAACCCTCAAAAACATATCAAGATGAGTGCACCACCAGAAAACTGGGAAGGACAATCCACTGCTAGGCCTATACTCTTTAATGTCCAGTACTATTTCTAGTGGAAGAAAAAGGATGAGAGACCACATCATAGGAGAAGACTATGAATTTTGAGACATTGTTACTGATGTTCCCTGAGCTACTACAAAAAGAATCCTGAAAGAGTGGATGTGCCAAAGACGAGAGCTGACTGAACAGCTGAAGATTTGAAGAAGTGGGAAAAGAATGGCAAGGCCATGAAACTGCTTGTGTATGGACTAGGTCCGGACGAGTACAATGGAATTCAAAGTTGTACTACTGCCAAGGAGATCTGGGACACTATACAAGTGGCCTATGAAGGATCTGCTCAAGTAAAGAGATCAAGAGGAACACTGTTGTATTCTCAATGTCAGAATTTCACCACGAAGAAAGAAAAATCACTGCTATTCAAGAATTGAAGAACATTGCTACTCTCAAGCTGGATGAGCTGATTGGAAATCTTACTGCCTATAAAATGAGAAGGCAAACCATGAATATGGATGCACCAAAGAAGGAAAGACGCCTGGCTTTCAGAATAGCTGAAGGTGCAGACTTAGAAGATGTTGAAATGTCTATGATCACAAGGGATTTCAATAAGTACCTAATGAGAGGAAAGGGTTCTTCAAGAGGTGCAACCTTCAAAAAACCAAGGGCCCCTAATAAATAGACCAACGAGGACTGCTTTAAATGTGGTAAGACAGACCACATGATCAAGAATTGTCCTCAGTAGGAAATTGAATGGAAGAATGAAAGGGCTGAATGAAGAAACATGAAGAAGGAACAAGTTCAACCCAAGAAAAACAAAATATCAACAAAGGCTATCGATGTTGCTTGAGGAGAAAGTTCAGATGGGGATTCAGAAGGTGAAGTTGGAGATGAATAATCACTTATGGCTATTGGAGAATCGGATGATGAACAAGAGGTCAAAGTGAAAGGGATCAGCCAAATATGGTACATGGATAGTGGTTGCTCAAAGAATATGACTGGTAGTAAGAACCATTTCCTTTCACTTGAAGACCTCAAAGGAGGTAATGTCTTATTTGGAAATGGAAGAAAGGTGAGATCATTGGAGTTGGAAAGGTAGGTAAGATAGACTCACATTCTATTGAGAATGTCTACTTGATATATGGCTTGAAATATAGCCTAATTAGTGTATCACAATTGTGTGACAGAGATAACTTGGTAGCATTCACCTCTACCAAATGTTTTATGATAAATCTTACCACTGACAAGATTATTTTGCAGGAAAAAAGAGTAAACAGTAAATACATTGTAGATCTGTCCACTCTTTTAGAAAATGAATTCACTTGTTTAAGTGTGTTGGACAATGATATTCCCCTTTGGCACAAAAGACTTGGATATGCACGTATAAGTAAAATAAACAAATTAGTCTTCAAGGACCAGGTGATAGGGATTCCTAACATCAAGTTTAAGGAAGACAAATTTTTATAGGCTTGCGCAAGGGAGAAGAAGGTAAGATCCTCGTTTAAAAGCAATAAATTGGTAAGCACCACTAGGTCGATGGAATTGCTTCATATGGATCTCTGTGGTCCAATGAGAACATTGAGAAGAGGTGATAATAAATATGTGATAGTTCTTGTTAATGATTACTCTAGGTTTACTTGGGCATTGTTTTTAACATCTAAGAATGAAACATTTCTTTGTTAGAAAAAAAAAAACTAGGTAATCAACTTGCATAAATTAGGGCTAATCATGGAACTGAATTTGAAAATTCTAAGTTCGCTAAATTTTATGATGAACATGGCATAGATCACAATTTTTCTGCCCCTAGGACTCCACAATAGAAATGGAGTAGTTCAAAGAAAGAATAGGATACTTGAAGATATGGCTAGGACTATGCTTCTTTCTAGTAAACTGCCTCATAGCTTCTGGGCAGAAGCTGTAAACACCGCATGCTACATCATAAATAGGAGCATGACTAGACCTCTTGTAGAGAAGACTACCTATGAGTCACTTAAGGGAGAAACCCAAATATATCCCATCTTAGGGAATTTGGATGCGAGTGCTTTGTACACAATAATGGAAAGAACTCCCAAGGTAAGGTTGATCTCAGAAGTGATGAGTGAGTATTCTTGTGATATTCTTCACATAGCAAAGCTTATAAAGTGTATAACAAAAGAACTTTGTGTGTAGAAGAAAGTATACATGTAGTTTTTGATGAAACTAACATTCTTTCTGAGAGACAGGAACATGAAGATGAAGCTATTGGGTCGGTAAAAGAATTGAGTGAAGTCACAGCTCAAGATGAATCTGCACCAAAAAAAGGATCAGGTGATGGAACAGGTTCTTCTGTCCAGCGCAACCTGACAGGGGAAACTGAACAAAGAAGTGTCACGACCCGGATTTTCCACCCTCGGGAGTCGTGATGGAGCCTACTAATATGAGCTAGGCAAGCCAATTCCTTAGCTACTTACTTCATTACTCAATTATTTCTTTTTAACAAGTAATAAGAGACAACCCAAAAACAACAAAACTTTAAATAATTAAGCGGAAGATAACAATTAAATATTTGAAATCTGCTTCTATTACAACCCTTAAACCTTAAGCACCCAAAACTTGGTGTCACAGACTATCAAAGATTTACTACATACAAGATCTGAAGAAAAATACAATAAACTATTTCTGAAAAGATAATGAAACATGGAATGAAGATAGAGGGTGACGCCAGGATCCGCGAATGCCTGCAGGCCTACCTCGGGTCTCCGGGTGGTCTGAAAGGATTCCCCCAGCTACTGCTGCTGACCAATGCCTGGATCTGTACAAAAGAGCATAGAGTGTAGTATCAGCACAACCGATCCCATACGCTGCTAGCCTAACCTCGATGAAGTAGTGACGAGGCTAGGACTAGGCTACTAATTAAGCCTGTGCAATTTAACTATATACAGTGGAAGAGAAGTACAGAAAGAGATAGTCACATACAGTCAAGTGTGGGAGGGGGAAAACATGTTGCGGGGAAACATCAAATAGTAACAGAAAAGCAACAATAAATATGAGGATCACCACAGTTGAATTGAAAATAGGAAAGAAAATCATGATGCGGGGTACAAGTATCAACAGGAAGTCAGCCATTTAGTGTAGATAAACCGCAAGACAATCATCAACAAAGACTGGGAAAAATCAAAAGCAAGTGCCAGGTCTCTCTCTCTCACCAAGACAATACACGGAATCACTCTTCGTGCTTTGCGCTCTTCCTCACCCAAACATCAATTACAAGGAAAATAGGGTAATGGAATCTTTAACCTTGAAGTAAAACCAAATAATAACAAGCAATGAAAGAAACATATATGTGTATATAGCAGAAAAGAAATGTAGGTAATAACTAATAAATATGGGAGGGGGAAACATGTTGTGGGCGAGATAACAGTTATGAATAGAAACATCAAATAAGGAATGAAACAACAAAACTAGAATATCAACAAGAATCAGAAATCAGCAAGTTGCACGGCATCATCCTTCGTGCTTTACTCTCTTCCTTACCCAAATAATATTTATATAAAGTGTGCACACATCACCCTTCGTACTTTTACTCTCGTTCTTACCAAATCAATCATATTATAATAATGTGCACGACAGCAACCTTCATGTTTTTACTCTCTTCCCCCAGAATATAGTTAATGAATATCACTATAGAATGGTATATCGTACAGGACGACATCACGCTTTGTGCTTTACACTCTTTCCTCACAATAGCAAACAGTGCATGGCATCACCCTTCGTGCTTTATCTCTCTTCCTCACCCAAACAACAATCACAAATAAAGGGCAAGGAAGTAAATAGAATAATAATAGAAATCTCGTCAAGGGAATAAAATTAAATAGTTAAATCCCAGCAAGGGAACACTATCAATGAATTTTAATATCTCGGCAAGGGAGAAAATCAACAAAATAATAAAACATCTCGGCAAGGGAATAAACCAATAAGTCTTTCACTTTCTTTCACTTTCATCTCATAGTTCACATTATCACTTGAACCAATGCTCCAAAGACTTAATTATCTCATAAATCTTCATAATTTGTATTTCAACTCGAGCCAACGCTACATGAAGTTTAAAAATCACAATTCCTTTCTCATACTCTTTACAACATATAGAAATCATCAATTAAGCATGTATGTTATAACAAAAACCAAAACATTCACAATATAAGGACTCATGGTCATGCTAGACACCAATGTATAGATACTCATCACCATGAGTATACATCATACTCGACAATTAGCAAGTAGAAAATAAGACTCAACTCCTATTCCCTCTAGCTAAGGTTAGACCAAATACTTACCTCTACTTTCACGGCCACATCAATCCACAATAACCGCTTTCCCTCTCGAATTCAGCTCCAACTCAATCAAATCTATACAATAATGACTTCATAATAACAATTTATGCTAAACAAATCAAACCCAATGCCCAATTATAGATTCCAAGATTTCTTTCCAAAATCCCAAAAATCAACCCTGGGCCTGCTTGGTCAAAACATAAGGTTCGGACCAAATTCGTATTACACATTCCCCCACAAGCCCGAATATATAGTTTGTTTCCAAATTCGACCCCAAAATGAGGTCTAAATCAAGAAAAAGTAAAAAACCCTAACTATACCCAATTTCTACCCGAAATTACATGTTTTAGGCTTAGGAATTCGATAGATATTGATGGAAAGTGAAGATAACAAGTTAAAATTTGGTAACCCATGAAGTATTGGTGAAAGAGAGATTTCAATGGATGCCTAAGGACCTTGAAGAAGAAGGATTTCGTGAATGTTTATGAAAATCCCGTAAATACATTGTTCTGGAAATTAAAAAAATAACTAGGAAAAATTGCCCTTTACATTCGCGGTAGGAAGATCGCGTTCGTGAAGGATAGACTTGACAGACCATCGTGTTTGCGATATGAAGAGTGCAAACACGAAGAAAAAAGGCTGGGGGGTCCAGGATTTGTTCTATGTTAACGTATGGGACCTTACGCGAATGCGATGAAGGAAGTTGCAAGGCTACACATTCGCGAAAGGGTATATGCGAACGCGAAGAGGAAAAGAGTGTTAAGTTCCGCAGGGCCAACAACTCTATGTGAAAATGAGTTTAGGAGTGCGAACGCGAAGAAGGAAAAACACAGCTCTTCGCGAACGCGGAAGAGGAGTCGTGAACGCGAAGAACAAATGGACCTGCAACTGCTGAAGCCATTGTTCTGCAATTTTCCTAAGTTCGAAATCACTCCGAAACACTCCCGAGCCATCAGGCTCCTAACAAATCACATGCACTAACTCAAAAGATCCTATGGACTTAACTATGTGATCAAATCGCCAAAATAATATCAAAACAACGAATCAAACCTCAAAATCACTAGTTTTTCTTCAAACATCATAAAATTTTAAATTTAGATCTAAAATACATCAAACGACGTCCGATTTCAACCAAACTTTATAAGGTGTTCATAAACCATATATAAGACGTGTACCGGGTGCTAGAACCAAAATACGGGCCCGATACCATCACTTTATAATCAGTGTTTATTTCAATTTTCTTTATAAATTTCAGAAAAATAATTTTACTCAAAAATTTATTTCTCAGGCTTGGGACCTCGGAATTCGATTCTGGGAATACTCCTAAGTACAATATTTTACTACGGACCCTCTGGGACCATCAAATTACGGGTCTGGGTCCGGGTCCGTTTACTGAAAATATTGACCGGAGTCAAATTTATTTATTTTAACATCAAAATTTAGCATTTTCACAGAATTTCTTATATAAGCTTTACGGCACGTGCCCGAACTGTGCACACAAATTGAGACGGCTATAAATAAGGCTTTCAAGGATTCAAAAGTATGAAATGGATAAGAAAATAGGTGATGACCTTTTGGGTCGTCACAATAATAAGTGAATCTAATTCCCAAATGGAACTTGTCCATGAGCTTGTTCCTCAGCAACAGAACATGGTAGAAACTCCAAACAGAAATCAGTTGGTTATGAAACCTTACAAGTGTCAAAGTTCTCATACCATCGAGAACATCCTTACTGACCCAACTTCTGGAGTTAAAACTAGATTTCAATTAATGAATTTGTGTGCTTTTGATGGATTGTTATCTCTTATTGAACCTAAAAATGTAGCTGAGGCTTTGCAGGATACGGCCTGGATGAATGCAATACAAGATGAATTCAATCAGTTTAAAAGAAGTCAAGTGTGGCATATGGTCACAAGACCCAAGGACAAATCATTATTGGCACTAAATAGGTCTTCATAAATAAACTTGATAAAATTGGAATAGTTACAAGGAACAAGGCAAGGTTAGTGGTCCAAGTTTACAGCTAAGAGGAGGACATAGATTATGATGAGACCTTTGCTCCAGTTGCAAGACTGGCGGCAATAAGACTCCTCATAGCCTTTGCAGCACACATGGAATTTACCCTTCACCAAATGGATGTGAGGAGTGCCTTCCTAAATGGCTACTTAAAGGAAGAATTCTTTGTCAAACAACCTCTAGGGTTTGAAAGTAAGAAGTTTCTAGATACTGTATACAAACTGGACAAGGCCCTATATAGACTCAAACAGGCTCCTAGAGCATAGTATGAACGTCTATCGAAATTCCTGCTTGAATATGGATACAAAAGAGGTAAGATTGACATCACTCTATTCTCGAGGGAAAAAAGGTAAGGATCTACTAGTAGTACACATATATGTTGATAACATAATTTTTTGGGCAACCACTGAAAAAATGAGTAAGGAATTTGCAAAAGTAATGGGAAGTGAATTTGAAATGAGTATGATGGTTGAGCTTAACTTCTTCTTAGGATTACAAATCAAATAAAACCCAAATGGAACCATGATCCATCAACAGAAATATGCTAAAAAGTTGATTAATAAGTTTAAAATGGAAGAATCAAAGGAAATAGACACACACATTGCAATAACTACTAAATTCGACATAGATGAACTTGGTTCATCTGTTGATCAGAAGTTGTATAGGAATATGATTGGTTCACTTTTGTATCTTACTGCTACTAGACCTGAGATTGCCTTTAGTGTATGGCTTTGTGCTCATTTTCAAGTAAATCCCAAAGAATCCAACTTGACTGTTGTCAGGAGGTTACTGAGATATTTGAAAGGAACTACTGACCTTTGCCTTTGGTATCCTAAAGGTAGTAACTTTAATCTAGTAGAAATATATTGATACTGACTATGTAGGTTTCCTTGTGGATAGGAAAAACACCTCAGGTATGACTCATTTTCTTATGTTTGGTATCATGAGCCATTAAAAAGCATAATTCAGTTGTCTTATCCACTGTTGGGGCTGAGTATGTTACCGCTGCCTCTTGTTGTGCTCAACTGTTGTGGATCAAACAGTAGCTGATGGATTTGGCATGGAAGTTGGTTGCATCCCTATTTTTTATGATAACACTAGTGTTGTTATTATGACTAAGAACCCAGCTCATTATGAGAGGACTAAGCAAATAGATGTTAGACATCACTTCTTAAGGGACAACTATGAGAAATGATTGATTACTATAGAATTTTGTGCTACTGATAAGCAGATTGTTGACATCCTTACTAAAGCACTGAGTAAAGAAAGCTTTGAAAGGAACATATTAGAATTAGGGATGATTAAGATCATCTAATAGGACCATCTCAGAATGCACAACGAAAAAAATTGAAAAACAAAATTTTTGGCTAGGAAATCTGAAACATGTGTAAATATCTAGATTAATTTTTACTCAGTTTCATACTGTAAATAGTATACTCCTGTGACATGTATTGATATGACTCAGTGATCTCTAATAAATTTCTCTACTTTGGAAAATAGAGGCATGTTCAAGAGTATTCTAAATGAAGAACCTGATTCATCAATATTGGTTCATCTGAATAACGACATATATTTTCTATGCTCTGCACAATTAAAAATAAAAATATTTAAATCATGAGCAGAGTCCTACCTATGTTCAAAAGATCATAAAATCCTATACATTTATTTTTTGAACCAGTTTCGTCTCTACTAGAATTCTCACCACATAAATTGCAAATCTAGGGAAGCTTAAGTGCACATTCAATTTGAAATTTCAGGTTCACTGGACTTCTAATTGACTGCAAAAAGCTACAGTTAGTCATTAATTAAGTTTCTCTCTTTAGAAAAACATTATCACCTTCTGCCACCCTCATTATTCCAAAACCGTCAAAATTACTTTCACTCTTAATTGTTCTCTCTTCCAAAAGACAAACTCATAAATTTTCTCAAGAAATCAGTTTCAATTAATGTCGAACCCTCAAGATAACCCAGTCACTCCTCCACAACCTACCCCTTCTGATTCCTCCACACATCCTCAACCCAGTGCAACCCACCAGCCTAGGATGAGAGGTGTTAAAATTCTTGCTCGTAAAACTGTAGCTACATATGCATTCTCAAAAAGATTGAACGAACAAATAAAGGCTAGCTAAGCACAAGAATCCGAACACTCAAACTATTCCTTCAAGTCTGCAAGTGAGGGGGAAGGAACTGGGTCTTTTGAGTTTGAGAAGATTCAGAGTTCCTCTTCTGAGATACGTTCTATTTTGGTTAAAAGTGTAGAAAATAGGTTTGCTCTTGTAGGGTCTATTAGAAATATGGAAATTCCTGAGTTGAGAAGGAGATGAGGTACAAAATAAAAAAGAAAAAAGAAAAGGAGAGTGAGGGTGCAAGCTGCAATGTGAGGGGAACAAGGATAGAAGTGGCTGATTCGTTACCCACCTCTGAGATGATTAGACCGGCAATTTGTGGGATTGAGGATGAAATTTTAGGAGAAAGTGGCAAAACAATAGGGGCAAAGTGGGTCAAGGGAGGCTACTAAGGATTTGGTAAATTTAAGTTCTTATGTGGATGAACATAGTTCATATATTGAAGAAACCCTAGCAGACCTTATAAAGAAAGTAGGTGCTAGTTATAATTCCATGAAAATGAGAACACCAACATCTAAGGTTCCCAAAACTACAAAGAATACCACGAAAAGAAAGGTTAATATCCAACGACTGCTGAATTTCCCTTGCCAAAGGGGAGAGACACAAGAAGTATGTTGAAACAAAGTGAGAGTGAATTACAAAAGGTTTTGGCTGAAAGCAAGAAGAAAAGGTTGAATAAAGGAAAAGCCAAGGTTATAGAGCCCTCTAGGATTGTTGAGTAGATGGAACAGGTCCATCAGGAGAAACATACAAATGTGGAGGTTTAGACCCCCAAGCCTAAAAAGACCAAGACTTCTTCCAAGAAGTCTTCATCGGGGTCTAAGGCTGCTGAACCTTTATTGGCCAAGCGCACAAGGTCTGCAGTGAAAAACAAACCAGTTAGAATTGCTGAGATTGTAGAATGGAGTGGTGAAGAAGAGAGTGAGTCTGATGGTGAACAAGACAAGCTAACCAAGTTTGGCAAAAGAAATTTTTTAAGGGTAGATTGCTGAAAGACTTGGTGGAACAGGGAATGGTTCGATTGGTTGATGCACTAGCTGCTCTGGGCTGGAAGGGCATGGTCCTTCAGATGGATGTAAGGCTAGCTAGGAATGAAATCATTGAATTCATGGAGAATGCAGAGTTCAAGGATGGCAGCGTTACCAGCCAAGTGAAAGGAGTTCAAGTGACCTTCCATGAAGAAAAGCTAGGTGAGATTCTTGACATCCATGCCGAGGGATATGATGATTACACAAGGCAAAGATGAACAAGTTTGGACTCCCTTCTTACTGCCCTTGCAATCACCAGGATATTATATGATGTCTACGAAGTGAATGAGGATAAAGTTGTTCATAAGAGTGAAATGAAGCCACAACATAAAGTCCTGTTTGAATTTGTCAATAAGTGCTTATTCCCTAAGCAGAAAAGAAGGCATATTGCTAACTATATGGACTTAATTCTGAAGGAGTGTATAGAACGTGGAAGGAAAATCAACTGACCTGCATTCATCATCAAGCTACTAGAGAGGGTTATCAATGGCTCCATGACCTATGCCACCCCTTATGGATTTATTCTGACTACTGTTTTAGATCGTTACAAGGTGCCTCTGCAGAAGTGGGAAATATCCACAAGCAAGGACATTTTGGCATTAATAATTTGATAGCTTGTGACTATCTGGTCAATGCTATTCTCAATGAACCTATTTAATCCAAGAAGACACCTATCAATTGTAAAGTCAGGGTTCTAGTTTAGGAAGGTGGGTCAAAGGATGCCAAGATTGCTAGGCTGAAGGCTCGCTTAGTAGAGGTTGAATATGAGAGGGATGCTCTCAGAACTGAGCTCACCAAGGAAAATGAGATGAATGATGGCATTCTTTAAAATATGTTGAACCTTTTCCAAGCCCAAAACCAACCGTCTAGCTCTCCCAAGCCTTATGACTTCTATCCTTCATCTCCTGAACCTATATTGTACGACCAGTGACCAGTTTAGGGATTCTTCTGCTCATGTTTTGAATATTTTTGATTTATTTTTATGGATTGTAGAAACATATCTTCTATCAATGAATTCTACTATTTTTTCTCTTGTGGATTTTTAATATTTCCTTGATAGTTTGAATGTGTTTGCTTGATTACTGATGATTATCCATGATTGCACTTGCAGTTGCCCCAGTGGCTATGTGTAATTGTTAAACTCCGGGAATCACACTTTGTTTATGTAACTTTTCGATGATGTCAAAAGGGGGAAGAGATATTGTGCTTTATATATTTTGAATGAATGATGTTTATAACCTAATGAACCTAGTCCTTGATGATATGTAAATTTTTCTAACTTTGTATTGATGAATAACTTGAGTTCTGACAGTGCCTAAGTGAGTGAAAAGCACAGAGGTTATCATCATCAAAAAACGGAATTTGTTTGCCCAAGTAAATGTTATGTTTTGAAGACTGGCAAAGGAACTCAGGCATGGACCAGGCCCGTCTTGTGAAGCACTGTTATGATCAACTCAAACATGTGAGATGCACGCGAATGAGATAAACCTAACTTACCAAAAATGATATTCACGAGCCTTCGCCATAAAAAATTGCAAGTTCAACTACAAGTTGAACTGGGAGTCAGGCCACGTGCCTTCACCATCAAAATTTACAAGTTCAACTACAAGTTGAACAGCTGAAGAACAGAGGTGATACAATTCAAATTTTAGTTTTCAATCAATTTCTTTGTCTATTATGAAATCAGGAGCCCGCCTGAAGAACAGAGGAATACATTGAAGTTTTGAAGTCAGAATCGAAAATGTTGCATATTGGATAAGGGGAAAGAATCCTTACAGAAAGATAAACACGCCTTAAGAAATGGATAGAGTTAGAGGATGAAACCAAGTAGAACTCTTCCACTAAGGAAGAGTTGCATCTGTATTCTAGTCAATCTCTTTTAACTAAATCCATAATTATCAGTGTTATTCTCTTTTAAAGGTAACGCGCACAAACAGAAGTTAAAACGTGAATTGAGAGCAAAATAGCAAGGTAATTTTTCAAGCAATTCGTATGTGATTCAAGCATGCAAACGTAAAGCTACTTGAACAAGATAGAAGAACCATTTCCAAGTGTCTATCGTTTATTCTAGTCCAATTGTAGTAGGTGTTTTTACATTCTACTTTTCAGCTTATCTAGAAAAAATTATATTAGATACGTAGAGTTTTCAAGTTAGAGTTAGCTTGAAGTTGTCGCAACAGTTGAGGCTGTGTGCCACAAAGGGATTAGAGTTAATCCTAGGTTTATAAAAGAGTTTTTATAAATGCAGCTTTTGGTTCATTGATTTAAATAGAGAGTTTAGGAAAATCCTACTGGAAGGTAGGTCATGAGTTATTATACCTTTTGAGCCAGGTGTTTTCTATGTAAAAATTTTGTGTTCTTTATTTTCTGTATTTATTATTATGCAACAGTAGTAGTTGGAACATATAGAATAACCAGGTCCTTCTATAATCAAGTTAAGCGAAATTAGGTACCACACAAATCATCCCGCCCCCTTCTTGTGTGGTATTGAAGTATAAAACATCATCCATACATACTATAAGCAAATTCAATGGTATCTATTCCATGTAAAAGGATCTTATCTCATCAAACACAACTATTCTATTGACATGCCATACCAATACAACATAATGCCACAAACTGTGCAAGCCGCGCACCAATAAGCAACAATTTAAGTGTGCTCAATCATGGCAAATGACTCAAATGAGAGAATCATTCCGCAAGCTCAACAAGTACCACCACAACGCAATACTATGAACCACCACACATCTTTTGACCAAGACACACAAATCTAACACAAAAAGATCATATCCTAACATAGCCCTGTTGCAATGCATGACCCATCCAAACACCGGCCCATGCGAAATACCTCAAGCCACAATGCTCAAAATAATAACTACACACAATTTGACATCAATTACATGAAATGCATGACCATAATCTTGGAGAAATGAAAAACACAACATAACACATCTTAGAAATAACATAAACAAGGCACAATCAACCATTCCAGACCCCAATCAGCATCTCGCTCGAATTTCACTATAAGGCCCAAACAGAAACACACTATGTGTGCATATAACCAACAAATCACAACTCCTTATAGTATGAAAGAATAACACATAGAATATATCATATAAGAATAAAGTCAATTCTAATCGAATGTCACATCCCTCAATAATAGCAGTACGGAGTGAACAAATCCACCTCGGTATACATTACACATCCTCATTCGGCCTACAAATGGGCCCCCAAATCAACTACGGTCATCTCAAATGTATAAATAGCCCTCTAAAAGTCCATAATTATATAAACATGACATGTACCACCACCTAGTCAAATTTTTCCATATCTTCATAGTCCGCAACCATAAAATAATCTGCTTCTGAGGACTTCCAGTCTCCAAATCTCTAGAACATACAAATCACCATAGTCGATCCCAACTCCACCACCCGGATATCGAAACCCTCTCTCATACACAATCATCCCACAAGGAATACATACATAATTTTTCCTTGAAACATAGCCAAAATATGAACATCAGCAATCGACCAGGCAAGTACCATAATACTAATGAAGCATCCGTAAGTAAAAACATAGTGCCCCTTCCGAAATGCGCACTCTTCTCAAGCAATACCAAATAGTAATAGAATTCATCTAGTCATCTAAAACCGTCCATGTTGTCTAAGAATTCACGACCTACCCTTTAAAATTGAATTATGACCTTGCGCATGCAAATCTCAATCCCACACAACACCGCATCAATCATACCAATATATGAAAACACGAGAACCACTTTATCGGCCCTAGTTGACAAGAAGATTATATACTCAATTGGTAGGAAACCTTCCACTTGATCCCATCCAGGAGAAAATCATAACACGACGCATACCCCTTATTCCTGTAGATAAATCCATCTCAAGTTAGGGCAGAAATTGTCGAGAACACTTCGAAAACCATTTACACATAACCAAGCCATTAGAATTGAATCATTCTTACTTAACCAAGCCACGTAGGTCGCCAATCCCAAGAGTATTTCCACAAAACACTGGTAGAGACTCACCACATCATAAGTACCCAAAGAACCGATCATATCTATTATCGTGTTGATCCAACCTACAACCTAGCTATCATTATCTCCGAGCCCTTCTGAATTTCCCACAAGATGACACTTCTCCTTGCCAGAACGTCGTTATCCTTGTCTATAGCTCAACACAAGAGGTCTTAGAACAAAACCACACCACCGTAATGCCCATAAGCCGTTGTATTCCTTCTCAAGCACCCCAAAAGTACCACAACTAAGACACCCTCTTTGAAGAGACCATATGTGAATCTAGAGTTGTTTCCTTCACCTTCTTGATACTGAAATGTAAAATTCATAATGATATATTAGATTCTAGCCATATACAAACTCGAAAAATTCTCAACTGCTACATATAAATCTTGAATATATTACGACCTCCTTGAGAGTCATTCACTCTACTCGGATCTCAATCGGATCGCACAAGCGGCCAAATGACCTGTGCCCCATTAGCACACTAACGCCCAAAGAAGTAATCCACATATCTAATCAACTAAGCAAAATTTCCCTTTTCTTAGTACAGAACATCCATCATGAACAATAACCCTAAACCACTGCCAAGACTTCCATATATCCATAAGGTGTAATAGATCATGCATCCCAAAATTCCTTACTTAACTTATCCTTGAAACCATCTCTGCAAGTCATAACTAGGGATGTTTAAAATGGAACCAAAAGTGTTAACCAAACCGGTAGCTTATTGGCTAATTGAAATCGGATTATCGGGTAATGGATGAGCAGCAGATGGAGATTTTATAATTACGAATTAACAATTTAAGGGCGGATTACTTAATTTTGTTATCGGATAAACCGTTAATCCGTTAAGAATTTTTATATTTATACTTTTAACCTATTTATATAAAGTACTATTGAAACCCTAAATGTCTAAATCTCTAATTTATATTTCCTAATTCTCAATTGACTACCGAGCTAATGTGATTTTCTAGTTTTACAACTTTGGTTAACATACATATGACAGTGTGTAGACTTGGTATTAATGAAATGGGATTTATATGTAATCGAAAATCCCCAAAATGAGCATGTGTTATACATCTTGCATGTATTTGGGGTGTGTAAAATGTAAAGTAAATGTGTGAAAGTATAAGGACAAAAGAAATATATGTTGGTTAATATGTGTATGACAGTATGTGTAGTCTTGGTATTGATTGATTATTAAAAAAATTATTTGGTTTAGCCAATAAGCCGCCCAATAACCGCATGAAAATTATTATTCTGATACCAATCCGCTCGTTGTCTTATTGGATGGTTAGCGGATTACTACATTTATAAACTAATAACCGTTAAGCCAAACCGTTAAGTATAATTATCCACCCAATAAGCACCCCTAGTCATAACCGATCCATAAGTAAGTCATAGACCAAACACCAATACAACACATAACCATGAAATCAAATTGATGATGGTATACTTCCCCACTTGGCTCAAAGTCATAAATCAAAGCATTCGATAATTCACAATAACCATACTCTATTACTTCCATAATCCCGTGCTGAATTCAACTAAATTCTTCATAGGTTCATGCAATATAACTCATAAAATACTTCAAATCATTCGCTAAGCCTGCATTCATCCTCATGACAGTCAGTAAACTTCACCACCGATCCAACTCAAATTGCAACACTTATGACCCAATGTTATAAAAGAAACCCTCTACACAACATCATAAGAATCAAACATCCACAGATTACCCCGGAGGTGATCACCAACTTATTTAGCCTTAAACATATATCTCCTATACCCTTTGCAGCCACAACTACCACGCAATCACTTAATCTTTCTGAGTCTGAACTCAACTATGAGATATGATAATCCACTTCGTTCCACAAATAAACAACATGAAAGACCCCTCAACAAGATCATAACCCGAGACAGTACAATACATCAAGACAACAATCAAGCATCCAATTGTCCTTATTACCTCTCAAGCACACTCTCCACATCACATTCATACCATCTGAACACATACTGCAATCATAGCATACTCGTCATATAGCCATCCAACCACTCGCCGAGCCATAAAATCTCACTTCTAGGGACACTACCAAATATATAAGTCCAAAATCATATGCTCCCATAACTAGAACTACCGAGGTTAAGCTACAGTCCAAACCTGTCCTCAAGTCCTCTAAACTGGCTTATCACTAGAACGCTCGTACCTCATTTATAGAATAACAAGCTTGCGATACATAGCGGATATCGAGCGCTCACATACGCATACGAGTGAGTGGAAGGAATTCAAAGAGGTATGCTTCAAGCTGAATCAATGTCGTACGATAAGGAAAGAAAGATGGGGAGATTACCCTAGATGCTCTGTAGCCTCTCGAAGATAGGTATGGACATCATCATACTGATCCGCGAGACTCTACTAGACACTTGATCATAACTGTAGTACTTATGAACCTAGTGCTCTGATACCAACTTATCACGACCCAAAATTTGAATCATTGTGATTGAACCTAACCTAACTCTCTAAATAATCCAAGTAACAATAATACACAATATACTAATACTAATGTAAGACAAATATGGAATAATTGAACTTGATACAACTCCCCAAGGACTGGTAGTACAAGTTATAAGCCACTAATTCTCAAATTTAAACTGAATTGAAATAATTACAACATATGTTTAAAGTAAAAATAAACACAATCCGAATCTAAAGCTACTAAGGACAAGTGATAACCACAACTGGAATGTGGGTACATCTTTAATGCCAGCTCCCGCCTTACATAACAACATCAACATCAAGATGTGCACGCAAGGTGCACAAGTATAGTATGAGTACAATCAACCTCATTTACTTAATAAATATCCTAACAGACCTCGGTGAGGTAAAAAAACAAGAACTATAAATGATACTCACGAATGCTTGTACAGTTCATAATTTCAACAAATTAAATATAGAATAGATATATGATCAAATCAGGAAAATCTCAGGTATAACTTCTTTGATGCTCAAAATTCTTTGTTTTAAACTATTCTACTCAGTCAACAATCTTTCATAAAAGAAAGATATTCAATTATATAATGCCACGGTCAAAGAAATTGCAAATAATAGTGAATTGTAATAACCAAATAATAGTATGTTGAAGAGCGCAACCCGATCCAATAACCATAAGCCAATAAGTCTTGTTGCGGCATGCATCCCCACCCAATAATAGTAACCAGATCTCCCAGAGATCACATCAACCAGAAACCCATCAATTTCTCACAATCCGAGTGTACATCATCAAGAGAGAAACATGAGATGGTGACCATAGGGGGGTGGATTCGTATCCACCCGCTACACAGACAACTCACGTAGTAATAATATTAACCGCACAGAAAATTCATGTGCTATAATATCAATATATGGATCCGCACAGAAAACTCACGTGTAGCACAACTCAAGTGATAATAATATCAATCCGCACGGATAAGTCACTTGCTACACGAACAACTTACATGCTAATATCACAATCGGTTCGGCATGGTCACACGTATAATATTATAATCCGCTCGATAGATCACATGCATAACAATATAATTTTCATGGCACGAGTATCAACATAATTCGCACAGTGTGGTCACAAGCATATCAACATAATTCACCCGACGTAGTCATAAACACCCAGTCTAAGTCATATCACATAGAAGTTAAGTATATAAAAACACACGTATATGATGGATAAATGTCAGATTTCATACTCCTGGACTGATATAATAACATGCTAAAGTCTTGGCATGTGCAATATGTGCTATCATAGCTCAAATTGATAATTTATTACAGAAATAGCAATTACCAAGTTTATTCAAGGAATTAGTCTCTTCGTAACCTCAAACATGGCTCACATAGTACACAATAATGATACAAATATGAGAACCATTACAGCTTAAAGCTTAACAGTCTACTCTAGGCATATTATAGACTAAGCACCACCCTTAACATGGATAAATACCCTAATGCTCGCATATGGGCTCAAACACCTCACATTTGTACACATATAGCAAGTAGCTATCACATATAATTCAGGAAAATGATGGCTCAACAAAATTCAGATAAGATACTTACCTCAAACAAGCCAAGACAAATACCGAGCAATATAAACAGTATTCTAGAAATGCCATCTCGAGCGTAACAACGTTCGAACTTCTTAAAACTAGTCAAAAGTAACTCAAAAACACCAAATAATACAATAGAAACAACTTCAACGATAAAGGTCGACTCTTTAATCATTTAGTCAAAGTCAACAAAAAAATCAAATGCAGGACCGCACCTCAAAACCCGACAACTCACAAAATACGAAAACTCATTCAACGAGTACAATCTTACTAAGTTTACTCAAATCTGACTCTGAATCGTGGTTCAAAACTCAAAATTCACTTTAGAAAATTTTTCACAAACCCCCAATTTCTCTTGTTAATCTCATGGATATATGTTTGAATCGCTTACCCCAAGCTTGTAGATGAAGGTCTAAGTTAAAACACTTCAAACTCGAGCTCCCAAGTCTCTAGGTTGCGAAGAATGAAATGAAAGTCCAAAATATCCATTTATATACTGCAACATATGATCTCTCACGGAGCGGATCACATATTTTTTTGTGGTCCGCACTTCCAGGATGTGCGACCGCTCTCCAAATTGTGCGACTTCTCTTAGAGTTGCTGCACTATCAGGCTTCTATAAATTGGCCATAACTTTTTGTACAAATATACAAATGACAAAGGGTTAAGATCTCTACCTTCAGTTTTAGATCATTTTCAAATTCCCTATAGCTTAAAAAATATAAGCTTCGAAGTCTGACCTTCAAACATGTAGATTTCCCCTGCTACGGTCCGCACATTTTTCACTATGGTCCACGTGTGAGGCTTTGTCTCAGCACTCCAAAATATCCCATCTGCACTTCAATTGCTCCAGAACATCATCAAAATACTGAAATGCCCAGACTTGTTCAAAAATCACTCGAAGTCACCAAGATCCCATCCAAACATACCAATAAGTCCTAAAACATGATACGAACTTACTCGAAGCCATAAATCACACATAACAATATCGAAATGATGAATCACACATCAAATAAAACTTAATAAACTTTTAAACTTTCAACTTCCAAAACTCGTGCTGAAACATATCAAATCAACTTCGAATGACTTCAAATTATGCACACAACTCCCAAATAGCATAACAAAGGTATTCCAATTCCTAAACTACAATCTGAACACGATATCATTCAAAGTCAACTCCCGGTCAAACTTATGAATATTCCAAACTTTTAATTTTTTAATTTTTGCCAGTTAGTGTCGAAACCTTCTAGAACTTTCCAAATGCAAATACGGGCATACGCCCAATTCCAAAATAACCATCTAATGGAACCATCAAAACTTAGATCTGAGATCAAATACTCGAAAGTTAAACTTGGTCAACTCTTCCAACTTAAAGCTTCAACCATAAAATTCATCCTTCCAAACTAATTTCGAATCAGCTGAAAAAACGAATTTGACGATATACATAAGTCATAATGCATCATACGGGGTCACTCATGCCCTCAAATTACCGAGTGAAGTGTAAATACTCAAAACATCCGATCGGATCGTAACAAAAAATATTTTGAAAAGTCGATGCAACATAGAATGAAACCTTTTGAATATTTTGAAGTAACTTTGAACTTTTTTTTTAAAAACTTTTATTGCATGACATGTGAAATGAGAAATGAGTGCACGCATTAGAAATCACCAGTTACTAATGTTAAGCTTTTAAAACGTTATATTTCCTCTATCCTATAGCAAAAATATAGTGTACTACTTCCCAAGATTAAAAATGTTGGTCAAGGCTCAAATCTACGAGTTATAAATGCGAGCTACATTTCAGTAAGGGAGAAGGGATAGAATATTAGAATGGTAGAAAAATGTAATGTAGCAAATACCTAGAATTCGTAAAATATAGAGTAGTGCTGGGTGGGATCTAACATCTGTAATGAATTTTGAAATGGAAAATGTCGGATCTGAGTACTTCAGCTTCAGCACCGTCCTCAATATTTAAAAAATAACACTATGGCCTTTGATAGAGACAAGACGCCTTCAAATACCAGTACAAATAAAGCGACCTCTCTCTACCCTCACTATAAATACTTACTTATATTAGTACTACATATTACTATATGCATGCAGCATTTTTTTATTTTTTACTTCTCTGCATTTATCCAGGCAGCTGGGGCAGAAAGACTTCGAAATATAAAAAAATTCAAACAGATCGAATTTCTTATCCTATACTTATATTTAGAAGCTAACTATAATGACCCGCCACATCATCATGCCATATAAACGTCATTTGGCATATATTAATATTATGTGAAAGTTTGCATAAAAAGAAGGCTAGTATTTTATGAGAAGATTCTAGAGAAGTATGGACATTTCCTTAGGAAGAACCTAGATCTTTATGAATTTGCGAGGAAAATCCTTGGAATCTTTTACGTTTGTAGAAAATTCTAGGAAAAGTCATTATCTTGTAAATATTAAGGACTTGTGTAATAATTAATATTTATAAACTAGCTCCTGGGAGACTAGTATTAAGGGGGTCATTCATTTGTAATTCATCAAGCAAACAGTTCAAGTTCTAACTAATACAAATCTTCCTTTAACAATTCTCTTGTGTTCTTTCTACCATTTTCTTAGCGATCATGAGTGTAGTAAGGAAAACTTGACAAAGAAAACGTGAGCAAGCTGTGTAAGATCGTGAGCAAGTTGTCAAGTACCGCACATATACTTAGTTAACAACTAAGTACGTGACATAACTGTATTGGAGAAAAACTGAATTTAGATTGAAGATGTCGTGGCGTGACACGTGGACTGGTCAAACAGTCAAAGAGCAATAAATGATTAAAAGACACGAAAGACAACATGCACGGGGGAAGAAAATGAAACAGACACGAGAGAGAATCTTAGATACGAGTCTCGTGTCTATTCAAGTCATTTAATATCAACGGATAAAAAGGGCACTGAAGACAAGAATCCGATGAAAAAAAGTAGTCTACATTCATTATTAAATACCCGATACGTTAGTTAATCAGTATTTAATAGCAATGATTATGTAACGTCTCATTAAATGATATTTATTATTTAGATCAATACGTTACTCCTTGTCAACTATAAAAGGGGGAAGTTTCATCATTTGTAGGGACACAACAGTATATTCTTGACATCGTATTGAAATAACAAATTCTTATTGCTTTACGTTTACTCTCTGAAAGCCTTTTATTTTGGTCTCTAGATTATCAGTAACCCGATTTCTTTTCTCTAAATTCGAGCTTTGACCAAATTATATTTTTTGGTTAAACAAATTTGGTTCCGTTACCGTGAATCTTATAATCCATTCTTGCTAAAATAACATTCAACCTATAGCCAATATGTCGAACAACAACGACAACAATAACCAGGAAAATCAGGTTCACCAAGTGGATGATAATGAATTCAACAACGTTAACCCCCAAGCTTCTCCACGTGGATCTCGTGAAGAAAATCCAAATGATATGTCTGAACATGTTGACGGGGGAGTTGAAACAAGAGATGAAATTTTAAAGATACGAAGCTCAGAATCGAAGAAGATACCATATCTCAATAACAACGAGAAGAAAGGAGCGGGTCCAGAAGATCTGAAGCTGAAAAAAGGTTAGGTAAAAATAGGTACGATCCATATATGGGACCTGCAGGAAAAGACCCAAGTTCTTGGCAGAACTATCAACATTATGATCAAAGGTCGAGAGACAGGGGGACCGGATCTTCATCCAGGTTCAAAGGCGATCGAAACAACCAAGAGCTATGAGATGATGTTAGAAATTTAATGGCACAATTTGCTGGTCATAGTTTCAATGTAATTAATTCCGAGCTCGTAGTTGTTCTATGGAGTATGGGAGATAAGGTACGGTGGCCAAAAGAGATGCGGTCAAATCCAAACAGACATAACCCAGACCATTGGTGCAAATTTCACAACGACCATGGACATAAAACATCAGAATGCAGATTTCTACAAAGTGAAGTAGATCATCTGTTGAAGCAAGAATACCTCAGGGAGCTGTTTAGTGAAAACGGAAAGCAAGCCTATATGAAAAATAGGCAGGAGCCACCGAAACCACCTTCACCTAAGAGAACACTAAATGTCATCAATGGAGGGGAAGATATATATAGAGTAACGTACACTGCTTCAAACAAAGTTTCGAAAATGATGATCACACACGACAAGTGAGTACGACAAACCTTAGAACATGAGAGTATAAGCTTCGATGATGCAGATACTGAAAGAGTGGCCACAATTCATAACGACTCTCTGATAATATCTTTAATTATACATGACACTGATGTAAAAAGGATTTTGATTGATCCAGAAAGTTATGTAAATATCATTCTACTAAGAGTGCTGCGGGAAATACAAGTGTAATACTCTATATTTTTAATAAGGGTGTATTAGTCATTATAATAATAATAATAATAATAATAATATAATAAGTAACCATCTATTCAAAAAAAAAAAGTAAGGAAGTAAGACAAAGGGTTGAAGCCCATTACAAATCTTAAAAAAGGGGTTATCTACATCCTTAAGGAAAAGAAGCATAAAGCTTCAAAAACGCAGTAGAAGCTTCACAACAGGAAAATAAAACAGAGAAGGAGAAGAAGAAGAAGAAGAAGAAGAAGAAGAAGAAGAAAAAGGACGCTGGTACCGAACCTTAATACGCACTGGTTTTTATATGTAATACTCGAATTTCTCATCCGGGTTCTTTCTTCTGGCAATTCTTTAATCTCAATTCATAAATTTGAAGGATTTCACAAGGTATGAGAAATTTACTGCCAATAAGAATTATTCTGGACAAACTAAGGTCCAAACATGAACCCCGATGATTGGGTATTCTACATTAGCTATGAATTAGCTTAAACAAGAAAATTAACATGAGATTGATATTATGTAATTATAGATTGATTGGAAAAATTTGTACAAATTGCTCGAGGTGAAGCATTTGGTATTTCGGCACGAGTACTGTGAGTAGTAATCTTACAATAATTTATGCTTTCATAACCTGCATGGTTTATATATGATTTTTAAAGATAAATATATTACCTATGCTTTGAAATTGCATGTGGGACAAGTCCTTTACTTGATATGATACCAAACAGTTTACTTGAGATGTTTACCGATTAATCAAAATATTTTTGTTTTACTAGATATGTTTTACCGTTACTTGAGACATGATTACTGTTACCGAAATAAAATTACAAGATTTGATAAGGAATGAAATGCCCTTTATTATTTTGAAAATATTTTCTGTACGAGTATTTACTATTTATAAGAAAAAGTATAAATGGGAGTAGACTTTGAAGGATCCCGTAGCTAACGGCGGGTTCGTTAGACCGGGTGCACCTTGTATTTACAGATTACCAATTACAGTTATAGCCCTCGCTAGTGGGAAGATAGAACTAGCATACAGTTACAGTTTTCCCTCGAGTAGGGACCTACAGTTATACTTAACTCCTTTTATAGAGGGGTCCACACAGTGATACAGATTACATGATCCTTTTTCTGGAAACCTCCCAAATATAAAGATTTGCTACGACACAATATTTACCGAGTTTATTACTGAATTGTTAAATACAGGAAACACATGATGAGACTCATTACCATTACCGTTTTAAAAAGGGCATTTTATTTTGTGATTATTATGCAAGCATGTTTTTTGAATTGTCCCCAAATTAAAAATGGTTGTGGTTAGGTGTTATTACTCACCGAGCTAGCGACTCATTCCCCGCTAATTTGTTTTCAGAGACATCAGTTGACGCATGCGAGGATTTCATTAATTAGAGCTTACATGTTGAGAATTCTTGGTGAACCTCGCACTTGTTCGCGCGGGCGGAAATTTTTATCAATTGTTATGGTCTTTTCTTTAAATTCTTAGAGTCGCTCCATAGTCATTCGTTTAGTTTCATGAGTATTATTTTGCAATTAGTCTTATGTTGAGTATCCTTCTTTAGCATTAAAGTTGGAGATAATTAGTATTTCTGGTTGTTAGTTTGTGTTTAGTCATGTTGGAGACTTGTGTTGGTTAATTGACATGTTGTCAATTGTTTGGTATGATATTAGGATGTTTGGTTGTTGATTTGAGACAGGAAAATTTTTTGGGATGGACCAAAAACAGGAGAAACTCTGCCTGATTTTCTTTAAAATTACCGATGAGGCTTACTTGGGAGTACTTGCTCCTACCCCATATAGATCAATTGATTGATGCAACTCCAGGTCATGAACTTTTAAGTTTTTAGATGCACATTCGGGGTATAACCAAATTAAAATGGACCACAGTGCTGAAGAAAAAACCTCCTTCATCACAGACCGGAGGACTTACTGTTATAATGTAATGCCCTTTGGTCTAAAAAATGCTAGAGCAGCCTATCAAAGGTTAGTCACCAAAATCTTTCAAGAACATTTGGAAAAAACTATGGAGGTATATATAAGTTCAAAGATTAACGGGAAGGATAGCGGCCCCGGGTAGATTTATTTCAAAATCATCAAAAAATGCTTCAAATTTTTCTCTGCGCTAAAAAGCAAGATCATTTAGAGTGGAATGAACATTGTCAACAAGCTCTGAGAGATTTGAGATTTTATTTATCAAATCCTCCTTTACTGGCAAAACCTAAGGAAGGGGAGAAGTTACTCATTTATTTAGCATTTTCAGAAGTAGCGGTAAGTGCAGTCTTAGTTCGTGAGGACCAAGGTAAGCAATCTCCAATTTATTATGTGAATAAAACTTTATTAGATGCTGAGACAAGGTATCCACAACTAGAAAAATTAGCATTAGCTCTTATCATGGCATCTAGAAAACTTCGGCCTTATTTCCAATGCCATCCTATTGGTGTTGTTACTGCTTTTCCATTACGAAATATCTTGCATAAACATGAACTATCAGGAAGATTAGCAAAATGGGCTATAGAACTAAGTGAATACGAAATAATTTACCAACCTCCAACTGCTATTAAATTCCAAGTACTCGCCGATTTTGTAGCTGATTTTAGTGAAGGCATGCATTTAGAAGCAGAGAAAGAAATACAAGTTTTTAATGGTGCTAATCCGGGGACTTGGCTATTATTTACTGATGGTTCATCTAATGTAAAGGGGGAAGGCTTAGGAATTGTTCTTATACCACCTACGAGTGAAACAATTAGACAAGCTATAAAATGTCATCATGTAACTAATAATGAAGCAGAGTATGCAGCTGTGATTGCAGGTTTAGAGTTAGCATTAGAAGTTGGTACCATGCAAATTGTAATCTAAAGCGACTCACATCTCGTAGTAAATCAAATGTTGGGGGACTTACGTGGCTAGAGAAACTCGAATGCAAGAGTATCTCGAAAAGTTATGGGAATTAATAAGGCAGTTCCAAACTTGAAAAGTGATACAAATCCCAAGAGAAGAGAATTTGGAAGCGGATGCTTTGGCCAATCTCGTGCAGAAGATATAGCAAAAGATGTGAATGCTTCAATCATACATTTGTTCCATTTCGTTCTTGATTCTGATAAAAATGAGGTAAACTTTAATCATTTAACTTGGGAGTGGAGAAACGAAATCTTATCTTTTTTGCAGCACGGAATCGTACCTGAAGACAAGGTGAATGCTCATGCACTTAGAAAGAAAACAGCTCGCTATTGCCTATATCAAGGGAACCTTTATCGTAAAATATTTTGTGGACCATTAGCCATATGTCTCGGACCTTCTAAAACAGAATATGTGATGAGAGAAATACACGACGGACGTTATGGAAATCATGCAGTGGGTAGATCACTTGTAAAGACATTGATTCGAGCAGGATATTACTGGCCTAAAACGGAAGAGAAGCGAATGATTTCGTATATAAGTGTGACAAATGTCAAAGGTATGGGAATAACATGCATAGACCAGCTGAATTATTACATCCTGTCATAGTTCCGTGACCCTTCGTGAAATGGGGAATGGACATCGTAGGACCATTACCCCTGGCAAAAGGTCAGGTAAAGTTTCTACTCGTACTTACTGATTATTTCACTAAATGGGTAGAAGCAGGGGCATTAAAAAAATACGAGAGAAAGAAGTAAAGGACTTCATTTGGAAAAATATAATTTGCCGCTTTGGTGTTCCAAAGGAGATCGTGTGCGATAATGGACCACAATTTATAGGATCTCAAGTCACAAAATTCTTTCAAAGTTGGCAAATCAAAAGAATTACGTCGACACCGTATCATCCAGTAGGTAATGGGCAAGCAGAGTCTGCAAACAAAGTAATTACCAATAACTTAAAGACAAGGTTACAAGAGTCAAAAGGCAATTGGCCTGAGGTATTACCAGCGGTATTATGGGCATATCGAAGGACGGCAAAAACAAGTATAGGAGAAACACCATTTTCAATAGTTTATGGTACGGAAGCTTTGATACCAGTTGAGATAGGTGAACCTAGTACACGACGTGTTCAAGCAGAGGAAAACTTGAACGACGAAGAGTTACAAGTAAATCTTGATCTACTTGAAGGGAGAAGAGAAGAAACATTGATAAGGATGATAGCTAAAAAGCAAGTAATTGAGCAATATTACAATAGGAAACCACGCCTCAGGTTTTTTTAAATCGGGGACTTCGTGTTGAAAAACGTTTTCCAATCTACGAAGTCAGCTAATTCTGGAAGCTAAGTCTAACGTGGGAAGGACCTTATAAAAAAATTGTGAAATTGCGGGAAAAGGAGCATACGAGCTAGAAACAATAGATGGCAAGGTTTTATCTTCACATTGGAATGCCGTTCATTTAAAGAGGTATTACTTCTTAGGAAGTACCCACGGTCAGGTATCGCTATATTAATATTTTCTTTTGATTTGTTAAAATTATACTAACGATTTTAGATGCTAGGCAAAAACCCTAACTCGTGCCAAATGATGAGTCACGGCCTGCACGGCAAATTGGAATACTCTTAAATTCCCAGCCCAAGGTTGCATTAAATCTGATGGAAATACACACGAGTTAGACAGTCTTCATCCATAATTGCACCTCCGAGTCCCGTATATTTTTCTGTTTTAGGAAAAGGACAAAAAATTGGGAGCAAATACACAAGTCTTCGAGGTTTCATGCTTCACCGTTCAAACACTTGGGGGACTATGATATATACACACGAGTATGTGCAGAAGAATAAATACGAGTGCAGAAAGACAGATTCGAGCGAGCAAGATTTAAGAACAAAAATCAAACAGCAAGAAGTCAAGTGTCAAGCAAAAATCACCAAGTAAAAGACAAAAGCACTCATCACAATGTTCTTTCCCAAGAGAACAATGGAGTCACCTCTCAAGCCCTTCCTAATATTAAAATATAGGGTCGTGACTATGTATCAAAAACAGATTATGAAAAACCTTGTATATTTTATAAATCTGTTAAAAGAAAACAGTTGCGAGAAAGTTGTAGATGTACTTCAATACATGTAATACTCAATAAACTTATAGAAGTTCATGAATAAAAACTTTACAAAAGTTATTTTATACGAAACATGTATGTTCCTATTTCTTTCATCGTATGATAACACCATTATGAAGTTGAGACGTCTTCTTCAGTAAGTGTTGATAAATAAAAGGGCGCTCTTTTATTTTCTCATGATGATAACACATGAGAAGAATTATGAAAGCATTTTCTGAAAGGATAAAGATGCTAACTTATTATCTAAGTCCTAAAAAAAATAGTCAAGAATATGGTAAATAGAAAATTATTCTGCAAAGTCTAGAACAAAGTGAATATACAAGGATAAAATAAAGAAGTATTATATAAACTTTTCAGCATAAAAAGCTAAGGGAAAAACTTAGCTATTACAATACATTTGTTTTTCAAAACAGATACCCCGTTATAGAAACTGGGGACTTCACTAAAAATTACATCATCAAAAACAAAGAAAAGTGGTAAAGTTAAACATTTTCACTAGTCACTGAGGAACTTGGAACATTAGAAGTCGCAGCCTCATTAGGCTCGGTAGAAACTTCTAAAGGAGCAGCAATAGAAGCAGTCTCAGCTGAATTTGAAGTATCAACATTCTCGAGGGAAATAGTAGTCACAGGGATTTCCATTCCCAAAGACTGTGTTATATATAAATTACCTTCGGTCACTTGAATCATAACTTCAACAACTTCAGTAGTTGACTCTAAGTTCAAAGGCTCTTCAACCCCGGGAGTTCCAATTGTTGGAGAGGAAATGTCAATTAACTGGTCAGGAGAAGGAATTTCAATGGATTGTTCATTCTTCTCAATCATGTCTAAGACTTTGGCCAACTCAGATTGCAAGTCAAAATTTTCTTGAGAAGCCTCCATCAAAGCATCACGACGAGATTTCAAGAAAGCCCAATTAACCTCATAATTGAAATTCTCTGCTAAAGAATTATAATCCTTCTCCAGGTTTTCATAATCCCTCCCCCACGTAGCAAGGGTGTTCTTCATTGTTTCTTGCTCAGCTAGGTGGGAGTCAAGGGAAGTTTGAAGCTTGACACAGGAACTCTCCAACACATGAACCTTATCTGAAGAAATCTTCAAATCAGCCCGAGTCTGGTTCAAAGTCTACACTAATTCCTTGGCATATTCTTCTTTTTTCTCCATTAGTGCCTTGAGTTCTTGGATTTCTTCATTAGCCTTTGACAAAGAATCCTTCAAAATCTCTTTATCTTTTCTTACTTGGCTCGTGGAAGCCGTGGAAATCCCTAACTCCGAGGATAAAGCTTGATTCTGCTGTTCCAGTTGAAATTTAGCAGACTGCAACTCTTCAATGCTCCCTAAAGCACCTTCGAATTGTTCCTTCCAATTTTGAGACTCAAGCTGTGCTTCTTCAAATATTATCTTAGCATTAGCAACAACCTTAGCAGATTCACGTGCCTTTTTCTCTAAGATAGGGATCCTCCCCATCAACTCAGTTCCGATAAGGTTTTCCTACAAACATAAAGCATAGAAATAAGAACTTAAAGTCAAGGAAAAGTAAATAATCAAGGGTAAGGAAGTTACCTTCAGTGTTGAATGAGCTATGTCATTTATTAAGGTATAACAGCTGTGGCTCTGCATCTTCGTTCTCTCCACATCTCCAATAAGAGGCTCGAGCCAAACATCAGCTCCACCAGTCTTCCTTAATAGACTATGAGTAGCAGGTTCTTCAAGTGTAACCTTTCTCATAGACATACCTCTGTTATTGGGGCCAGATTCAGAATGAGAAACAAAGGAAGAAGGAATAGTTGAAGGAGGAATAGAAGAAATAGGAGAGATAGAAATGGAAGTAGATAAGGGAATTTCATTAAGAAAGGGGCCAAGTTCCCCACTTTCAAAACCACTCTCGAAGGGATGGTGTACAGATTCACTCGTGTCTTCAGGTGCCATATCTTCATATGATTGGATTAAAACATGCTCGGTAGTGAAATTAACTGCAGAAGAAGTAATTGCAGAAGAGGTACGAGCAGGAGAATCTTCAATTTCTTCATCCATAACAACGCGTCTCCTAGCTCTTGGTCTAGATACCAAGGAGGTATTATCTTCTTCTTCGTTTTCAATTTCCATTACCATAGCTTTTCTTTTGGCTAAAAGTGTTTTAGCCTTTTCCAAACCAAGGGAGGTGTTGGCAGTAGTGCGCACAACTAAAGTGACATCCGCTGCCATCCCTTTTATTCCAAATCTTGATAAAAAGAAAGGTTGGGGTTTATTATTCAATATTTGAATATAGAAAACATACACGAAAGGAGATATATACCGTGTGTTTCACTGTCCACCCATGTAAAGAGGAAATAGACTTCCAAGTCCTATCTTCCTTAGAAGCAATTATCAGAATTGAATCGACCCAACCACGGAAGTTGGGAACAGGTTCAACATCCCCCATGGTTGCTACAAAAACCAAAAAAGAGATAAGTTTAGAGATAAAATCAAAATCTCGGAAAATAGGTACGGGAAAGATAAGTAGAAACTTACATACAAAATTCCACTTCTCAGGGAAGGGAATGTTTGATTCTCCCAACAAATCCACTGTACGAATAGCAATGTAACGAAGATACCACCCACGATCATTATCGTCATTAGCGTTTACCAATACTCTCTTACTCCTTACAGTTAAGGTAAAAACCCCATTGCGCAATAAAATAGGGTGGTACAAATGGATAAGATGGGTAAAAGGTAAAATTGATTTTTGACTTAGAAGACAAGAATCTCGAACAAGCTATAGCCCTCCAAACTAAAGGGCCAATCTGAGCTAAGCAAATGTTGAAAAACCTACAAAAATAGAGGATAACTGGATCTATTGCAGGTTTGAATCCTATAGTGAAGGGGTAGGTGTAAACAAAAGAAAATCCATTTCTGTAAGATGAAATTCTCTGGTTTATAGAAGGAATTGATATACGAACACTCTCTTTCCAATTTCAATCTTTCCTAGTGGTGGGGATTGTGAGTTTAGATATATGAGAAGGATAAGGATCAGTCTTTTCCAATTTTGCAATTTGTTTTTGGAGGGATGTTCTATCACTTGCAAAAGATAAATCACTCGGTATAATTTCTTAAACTATGTGTTCTATAAAAGGGTCTAAAAATTCTTTACCTTTCGAAGATTGAGTTTTGGAAGAGGAACCTTTAATTCCAGAACCAGAAGAAGGAGGGTCAGAACCAGTTGAACCTCCACGTGTAGATCACATACTTCGGAGTCTTCCTCCCCTGCCTCTTGAATGTTTGATAGGAGTAGGTGCATTAGGGAATTGATCGAGAAGTAAAACCTTTCTGGGGCTAGGGTTTGGATATTCCATTGTTAGATAATCTTGAAGTAAGTAGAAGTAAAACAAAGAAAGGAAATGCGAATGCTTGATGGAAATTGATGAAGAAGAAGACAAAGAAAGTGTGAATTAAAAGTTTATATGGGAACAACCGTCAAAATTAAGGGGAACAATGATGGAAAGCCTATATTAAAGATAACCATCACTTCATAAACAGAGGAAGTTGAACATGCCTAGAAAAATGGGTACAAAACTGCAGATCCAATTAGAAGATGACACGTGTATAGAGCATTAAATGAGAAAGACAGATGAGACGTCGATACTGACACTAGTATTAATTGTGACAAAAATTCTTTTTCAGGATCCACTTTCCAATTATTTGATTGATAAATAAATGAGAAGTGGTGGGACTATCTGTATTGGAGAAAAACTGAATTTAAATTGAAGATGATGTGGCGTGACACATGGACTGGTCAAACAGTCAAAGAGCAATAAATGATTAAAAGACACGAAAGACAACATGCACGGTGGAAGAAAATGAAACAGACACGAGAGAGATCTTAGATACGAGTCTCGTGTCTATTCAAGTCATTTAATATCAACGGATAAAAAAGACACTGAAGACAAGAATCCGATGACAAAAAGTAGTCTACGTTCATTATTAAATACCTGATACGTTAGTTAGTCAATATTTAATAGCAATGATTATATAACGTCTCATTAAATGCTATTTATTATTTATATCAATACGTTACTCCTTGTCAACTATAAAAGGAGGAAGTTTCATCATTTGTAGGGACACAACAGTACATTCTTGACATCATATTGAAATAACAAATTCTTATTACTTTATTTTTACTCTCTGAAAGCCTTTTATTTTGGTCTTTAGATTATCAGTAACCCGGTTTCTTTTCTATAAATTTGAGCTTTGACCAAATTAAATTTTTTGGTTAAACAATAACGATCAGAAAAAGTCTAATTAATTTCCCAAGTAATCTTTAAGTAGTAACTCCTAGTCGATGTAACCCGTGAAATTGTGCCGGAGCAGTATATAAATTTATTTGGGTCCTGAACTTGTTATACAAATATTATAGCACATATATATGTTTTTATGTAAAGCTCCATACTAATATAATCGATATTTCAAAATCTAGAATTAGCTCTACTTATAGTATACATGTACGTAGCACTTGTAGTTTAAAGAGATTTTTGTTTGACCAAAAAGTGTTAAGCCTTTTTGTTAAACTATTAAATAAATAATAATTGATAAATTCTAGTTAAATACAATAAATTCTAGAGTCAAGATTGACAGATATCAATAATATTAAAACTACATTCATGGCTATTAAATACCAAGGGGTGTTTAATGATATTGCTATGAATGAAGGAGAGAATAATGACAAGCAACAAATATGAAAAATGACAATAAATGTAAATAGATGGAATGATTCACCCAAATGTTCAATGAGGTGTATGATTCTCCCTCTGACAATAATGTAAGGCAATCAATATGCGTGAAATAGAAAGTTTTCTCGGATATGATGTAAGAAAGCTTGGGATGAACAACAAATCGAATCTTTTGTAAAGATAATGTTTGTAGTTACTTGAGAGTCAACTTTTCTAGAGAGAGATTATCTTATAGAAACTTATATACCTCATTCTTTCTCTCTCTATTTCTACTTACATGAGACATATTCTTTACCTACTTAAAGCACAAGTGTTCAGAATATTCTATAGAATATTCCTTTAAAATCTCTTGTTGCAAAACTAGCCATTTTGGTGGATCTAAATGTTCTACCTCGACCTTAGCTCCTCGGCTCGCCAATGTTATTTCTTAAGAACGGCCTAGTTGACTCATTATTGCACTCTCTCAGGTGAGGTCACCTCGACCAGATATTGAGCCCATACAATTAATCCCTCCGCCCATCGGGGTTGTCTTTGGACGAGCTCGACGGGCATACTTCGCCAGTTGCCATTTTGAGTAATCTGAGCATGTTGGCCGAGGAGTGAATCCTTTATGGTGAGCTGGTGACGTGGTGATTTAAGAACCACGTTTGACCGTTACGTCAGTTCGAAATGACGTCATTTCATCATGCGTCATTATGGCGCATGTTTCTGACACGTAACGTCATTTTTCGCGCCCCTTCCATTTTAGAAAAAAATCAATGTGGTGGTATTTTTCCTTCTCGATCGAGGTGCCAATATTCTTATAAATAGGGATGAGGGATCCTCATTTGAATTGCTGCATTTCTTGAGCTTGTGAAGACCAAAGCCTTTCCTTCCTCTTTAAATTTCCTACACCTGTATTTTCCCCCTTCCTTTAGTGTTTTCTACTATAGTCATCTCTCTAACCTTTGTATTTCTCTTTCAAATTGGTAATAAAAAAAATGGTTAGTACATCATCTACTCTGAATGGGGCCATTGACCCTGTAGCATTAGCTGTAGACATGCCTCATCATGAAGAAAGAGCAACATGGTAGAAGACGAGAATTTCCCCACTGTGGATGAGATAATTCCACATTCGGGGAACGCCAAATCGGACTTTAAGAACCCACCTGATGACAATCTGAACCCGTGGTTTCTGAGATGGATACGACGATGCTTATTGTATTTAGGGCTAAATGGCAAATCCCGGCCCACGTCGAACTTATCCTTGCTGGTAGCGATGTAGTGTAGCCATATCGCCCAGGGTACTGTGCTGTTTACGCGTACCTATTCGTTATCGGCTATACACTTCCTCTTCCTTCCTTGGCGGAGGATTTTTGCTGTTAATATGGTATGTTCCCGGCTCAGCTCTCTTCGTAGATATACAAGCTTTTCCTTATGCTTATCAAGTACGCAGAGCTGGCCAACCGTGGTATTTAGCTTCTCCATCTGCTTCACCTCTTCGCCCCAAGTTTTCATAGGTGCACATAATACACCTGCACCACCATAGGACCAAAAGACTGGTGGTGAAGATGGATGATAAAACCAATCGTCCTTTTTGGGCTAATTTCTTCGATGAGAAGATGGAGCACGTGGTGTCGAACCCCAGCGGATCCTGAGGAGTGGAACTTTGCTCATAAGTGTTTCTATCAAATTGATGTTGTTTCTTCTTGGTGATCCGATCGTTCATCCCCCCTAGTAGCCTATAAGGATCCTCCTTTGTTGGTCATTAACATTCATGACTGGGTGAGCGAGATTCTATCCCATACGGAGGGGATTCGTGAGCGGTCGCTGTTTAATGAGAGGTTTGGGCATAGACCCTCGGCCGGTGAGTTGTCTCGCTTTGGTCGTAGTATCCTTTGTACCATCCTTTCTTTCCTTATGTTTTTCACTTAGTCTTTCTTTGTTGGTAGGTCAGAGGGCTTCAAGAAGGGCGAGGGCTCCTACTCCTCCTTTTCTCTAGTTAAGTACTTCGACCGGGCCTATACTTTCTGTGGCCGTGATAAGTAAGATTTTAACGTGTTTTATGCCCCTACTTGCTTACGGTTTGAGTACAAATTGCTACATAATAGTCCTAAAATGCTCACAAGTTGTGCTTGATTGCAGATTTGAGCGACAAACTGACAAAATGTCAAAGATCGGCTCAAAACGGAATGAAAATTGCTCAAGCATCAAAGGCCAAGTGAAGTGATGGAAAAAGAGCCTAGAGAGGACAGCACAAAAGTGCATGCGGCCGCACTAGGAGATTCAGAGATGGTGCATATTCAGAGCATTAACTACGGGGCCGAGGTCAGATCCATGCAGTATGCGTTCAACTTACGCGGCCGCGCTACTTATTTATGCGATCCGCGTCAAGAGCTTTCAAAGAGTTATCATCTTGGTCAAAAGCAAGCCACTCGGCTGCAGTCTCATTCACGCGGTATGCGCTAGAACCTTCAGCGGTTGTGCTACCCTTTTACGTGGCCTGTGCCAGGTGATTCAGAGACATGGAAAGTTGAAGCGAAAGAGCCAGTGCGGCCAGAGTCGTGTTTGCGCGGCCCGCACTGAGGGGCATTTTTATTTGGTTTTTCCAGCCCACTATAGATATAATATTTTACCATTTTAGGTTATGTTTTGAATTATCAGTAGAGTTGCGCTCGTGGGAATCTAAGTTTTATCCTATTTTGGAATTTTAGCACTAATTTCTCAATAATATCTTGTGGTTTTTAGCAATTAATTAATATGTTTAGTTCTTCTTTTATTTCTCCTTTAATTATGTCTAGCTAAACCTATTATCTAGGGTTGTGGCTCAATCCTAGTGTGGGTAATTTATAGTGTTGCATTCTAATGATAGATTGATATTGAGTATTTGTTATTTGGGTTGATTTTATGTTTTAATTAAGGAATGGTGGTTGCAAACACTGATTCTAGATTTGTGGGTCTAACTCTTCTTGAGAAAGAGAGTCTATGACCCCAAAATTGACCCAATAAGGAATTGGAATGGACCCATGAGAAATGGTAGTCCCAATTAACGGGTTAAATCTCGAGAGAGTAATCACCCTAGTTGAACCATAGTTGTTTGGTATAATTGTCCTACCCAATTGTTCTCGAGAGAGTCAATTGGACAATTCTCTCCACCGAGAGGTGTGAGAGTGGATACAATTGTGCAATGCATTATAGCATAAGTCCCAAATATGTCAATCTATTATTAGTAGCTTCTACCCATTAGTTAACCACCTAGGTGACGCCACGACCCTAGTACATTTCTCCCCATTAATTATAACCTAGCAATACTTTCTAGCATAATTTAGCTTTAATCCTTAGTTTATAATAGTAGTTATAAATATAAAGAGCCAAAAATGTTTGAAATACAATTAGAAGTACAAACGCAATTCTAGGCTATACAGACAATACAAATCCACTACTAGCTCCTTATAGAAATTCGACCCCGAACCACTATTCGGGTAAAAGCTGTTGCGACCCGCTCTTCCTACATTCATGTAGTGTTGAGTCAGCAGTGATCAGGCCAAAAGCGAGCCTGCTCAACCCTTTTTTGCCTCTCCAACCCCAGCCGCGTGTGGACTTAGCCGACAGGCTGCTACCCCACTAGCGGAGATAATGCCTTCTTCAGAGCTTCACTTGGTGGATGAGTCATTGCAGGGTGAAGACAAAGAGGCTCTGCTGAAGCGGCGAAGGATATAGGTTGGCGATAGAGTGATTAAGGTTGAGGAGGCTATGAGGTGTGCACCCGAGTTGACCACGGCTGAACCCGAGAATGGTACGGCTTTGGATGCAGAGGTTGGGCCTCCTTTGGATGTGGAGATTGTCTCCATGGAAGAAGGGGAGCAACCAGAGCTACGATCATTCCGAAGAGTGATCCATCAATGTTACAGCCAATCGATGTTCTCTCTTTGGATGAGGAGAGGGTGAAAAGATTAGTCGTGGATAATTATGAATACGGCTCTGATGTCGACCCCGAGGAAGCGAGGATATTCTATGAAGGGCTTACTAGGGTGGAGGCGAGAACGGATGGATCCTCTCACTCGATCATAATCCCATAGGACTGAAATTTCTTGGAGGATACGGTGAGCATGGTACCTTTCTTGGCCCCTATTTGCTCTGCCACCGAAAACAGGACCCTTCAGGCGCTTCGGGATTCCGACCTGTCACTAGGCATATCTGGGATGGCTCTGGGGGTGAGTTTCTTTCATCATTTATGCAATTTGCATCTTTTTACTCTTTCTATCTTTACTAATTTTCTTCTTATTATCTTCCTTTTTAGACTTTCATTTTGGAGATCGAGAGTGCCCGCCGAGAAGAGAGGCGAAAGGTTGATTTTCATAAAATGGTTTCGAAGTACGTCTGTTATCGTGACAAATACCATGAGATACGTGCATGGTTTAGAGTAGGTGGTAGTCTCCAATCCCTTAGAGACAAATTGTGTTAGAAGGACGAGGAGCTTGTGCGAACTATTGGCAGATGCAGTGAGCTCGAAAGGTTGCTTAATGCCAAGGACGATGAGATCGAGGTGAGCAAGGGGGTCATGGCTAAGGCGTCAATTTCAAGCGCAAATGGCAACCTTGCGGGCTGATCTTAAGCAAAGCTAAATTAGAGTTTCCAACCTAAGTAGTGAGTTGACTGAGAAAGTGGCAAAGTTGGTGAGGGCCGAGGAAGCTCGGGTAGAGGCTTGGGAAAAGGCGGTGGCATTAGAGAGCTCTATCTGCGTCCTTAGGTCTGAACATACAACTAATGAAAAAATAGCCACGCTAAGGGAGGCGTGACTTGATGAGCAAATTGGTGGGCTTGAGGAAGTTGTTTCGAGCCTAAGTGAGCAAGTTTCCGCTCTTGATGCTGAAAAGGCACGGTTGTTGGCTCGACCTTCTTCTTTTCATGCTTCCGTTTTCTCCAATGTTCCTCGTTATTTAAAAGAGATGTGAATCCATGCCAAGGAAAATCTGGACCTATATAGGAACTTGATGATAGCGGCGAAGGTTCGTGAGGCCAACTTCGAAGATACTCCTGTTAAGCACGTGATGCCAGTCTTGCCTGTGGTAATGACCCCGCCACGCCTGGGAACGGCGATGATGAAGAAAACTTGGACGGGCTTGCATTTGATGCTTGGTACGATGATGACTATGCTGATGGCGCTGGTGATGGTAGAGATGGTGCTGCAGGGTCGGGTGGTGAAGGTGGCGATGGCGCAGGTGGAGATGATGTAGTGTGATACTTGTGTACTTACTTCTTGTTCTTTTCTTTATTTTTTATTATCCTTTTTCTTGTGGGGGCGTCTTTCTGGCCCAATGTAAGATACTTTTTTTTAAAATGGAATGACTGACTTTTTGCTATATATTCTTGGTTCCTTTTGCTTTTATTTGAATGCTTTTTCTTTGTAAGAGTTCTCGGCTTTAGTTTATTTGAACGAGTTGAATGTTAAAATAATTTGAGTGAATTTGAACACAATTTGATTCAAACGAGGTCGAATGTTAATAAATTCGAACGAAGTTAAATGTTAGTCGATTTGAGCGAAGTCGAATGAGTCGATTCAAGCAGAGGTGGATGTTGAATCAAGTGATTCGAACGAGGTCGAATGTGAGTTAACTCAAGTGAGGTCGAATGTAAGTTGATTCAAGCGAAGACGAATGTTGACTCTTAGTTATTTTGAACGAGGTCGAATGTTAAGTAATTCGAGCGCGGCCGATTGTTGATTCAAGTGATTCGAACGAGTTTTAATGTGAGTCAATTTGAGCGAGGTCGAATGTTGATTCTTGAGTGATTTGACGAAGTCAAATGTTAGTTGATTCGAGCGAGGTAGAATGTGAGTTGATTCGAGCGAGGTCGGATGGTGAATCTTAGATAATTCGAACGAGGTGAACTATTAATTAATTCGAGCGAAGCCGAATGTGTCGATTATAGCGAGGTCAAATATTAACTCAAGTGATTCGAACGAGGTCGAATGTAAGTCGATTCGAGCAAGGTAGAATGTTGACTATTAAGTGATTCGAACAAGGTCGAATGTAGTTGATTCGAACGAGGTTGAATGTTGACTCTTAGTTAATTCGAACAAGGTAAAATGTTAATTAATTCGAGCGACGTCGAATGTCAGTCAATTTGAGCAAGGTCGAATGTTGACTTTTACGTGAGTCGAACAAGGTCAAATGTGGGTCGATTCGAGTGAGGTCGAATGTTGAATCTTAGTTTGGCGAATGTATGAACATGGTTGAGATGAAAAACTCGTGTGTTTGCGTATTTTGTTTTGTTTATACATTCATTGGAGAAGTTCATGTGTTTGCTCTATTCATTCACACATTGGAGAAGTCTCATACATTGGAGAAATTTACATGTTTTTGCTTCGTTCATGCATACATTGGAGAAATCCTATACATTGGAGAAGTACTAGTCTATCTAGTCCCTTTATTGATCGACTTGGAAAAGTAGTTGAGAGGTCCAGCGATCAACTTATGCTTAACTTCGAGACGCTCTCTTTGTTTCCTCGTTAAAAACCTCCTCAAGAAAACCCAATTGGTACAAAACTCGGGTAAGGAAAAAAAACTATGACTTGGGAGACGTCTATCCATAAAAGTTGAAGTATTTGAGGTGGGTGATGTTCTAATTGTTTGGTAGTAGTTTTCCCTCCATTATTTCTAGCTGGAACGACCCTTATCTTACCATTGTCGTGATATTGTATGGGCCGTCCCAGTTAGTTCCCAGTTTGCCTTCTCGTGAGTCTTTGCTTCCTTGTGTTTTGGCTTTGAGTACATAGTCCCCGACTTTGAGTGGCCAGATCTTGGCTTAATTTTTGTTGTAGTAGCGCTCTACCTGTTGTTTTTTAGCTATCATTCTTATGTAAGCTACGCCTCTCTGCTCTTCTGCTTTGTCGAGGTTTTGCCTTCTACTTTCATCATTGCCTATCCCGCTCTCATTTGAATACCTTAGGCTTGGTTTACCGACTTTGGCGGCATTACTCCATCGGTCCCATAGACTAGTGAATATAGTGTTTTCCCTATGCTCGTTTCTAGAGTAGTGCGGTATGCCCATAACACTTTCAGCAGTAGTTCCGGCAACAGTCCGATGCCATTCTTGATATTCTTTTTCATGATGTTCAATATTGTTTTGCTTGAGGATTCCACCTGACAGTTGCCTGCGGAGTGATATGGCATGGAGAGTATTCTTTTGATCTGCCATTTATCAAAGAAATCGACGGTCTTTTTTCTAGTGAACTGGGGACCGTTGTCATAACTAATTTCTTTGGGGATGTCGAAGCAGCATATGATGTTTCTCTATATGAATGTGATTCCCTCTTTCTCACATATTTGGGCGAATGCACCTGCTTTTACCACTTGGAGAAATGGTCAGCTAAAACTAAAAGAAATTGTATATTACCTCGTCCCGCTAGGAGGGGTCCGACAATGTCCATCCCCCATTTGATCAAAGGCTAGGGTGAGGTGACTGAATGAAGGTGCTTGCTAGCTTGGTGAATTATGGGGGCATATTTTTGGCATTTCTTACACCTCTTGCCGAAGTCGGCGGCCTCCTTTTTCATCGTGGGCCAATAGTTTCCTGCTCGTATGAGGCATCTAACGAGAGCTCGGTTGCCAGTGTGAGCTCCATAATAGCCTTCGCTTACGTCTTTGAAGATGGACTAAGTTTGATTTTGTCCTAAGCATTTTGCTTGGGGACCACCAAACATTGTTTTGTAAAAGTAGTTATAAATGATGTTGTTCCTAGCTGGCTACATTCGAAAATTCTTGACTTCTTTATTATCAGGTTGGACAACCCCGTCATGCAAATATAAGATAATACGATTGTGAAATTCCCAAGTTAGGTTTATAGATCGTACCTCAATTAGATCTATTGATGGAGGAGAGTGACCATGTCCCTCTCTCCAGTTATGCTTTTGGTGGCTGCTGCTAGTTTGGCGAGGTTGTTTGCTTCGATGTTCTACACTCGGGGTATTTGGTCAATATGGCATTCGTCAAACTCAGGTAGTAGTTTGCAAATTTCGGCCTGGTATTTTTGTAGTCGTTGCTCTTTAATTTGGAAAGTCTATGTGACTTGGTTGATGACGAGTTGCGATTTGCACCGAAGGATGACTCGCCGTGCTCCGTACTTGAGTGAAAACTTTAACCGTACAATCACGGCCTCTTACTTGGCCTTGTTGTTAGTCATATCAGGGCACCGTTTTGATTGGCGAACTATTTTTCCTATTGGTACCTCGAGCATGAGCCACATTCCAGCGATGCATTAGAAGTGCCAACGGCATGCAAAACCCATTAGTCGTGTGTTTTGGCGAAAGTACTGGTGGTTTCCCTTTTGACTTTGGACATTATCTTCGCACTGAAGTCGGCGACAAAATTGGCAAGAACTTGCAACTTTATCATTGTTCACGACTGATAGGTTATATCGTGATTGCTAAGCTCTATGGACCACTTGGCCAATCTGCCTCACAATTCGGGTTTGTGTAGGATACTCCGTAAAGGAAAAGTCATGACCACCGAGATAGGGTGGCACTGAAAATAAGGTCTAAGCTTTTGTGAAGCTACGACTAGGGCCAGAGCTAACTTTTAGAGGTGAGGGTACATCGTCTCAGCGTCGACCAACGTCTTACTAATGTAATAGATAGGAAATTGCATAACTTTATTTTTTTGTACCAAGACTACACTTACTGCAACATTGGACACGACCAGGTAGGCAAAGAGGTGCACTCCAAGTTTTGCCTTAGTAAGCAATGGTGGCGAAAACAGGTAGGCCTTTAGTTCTTTTAAGTCATTGAAGCACACGGAATTCCAGTGGTGTCTGTTATACTTTTTGAGTACGCCAAAAAATTTGTGGCACCTATCGGAGGACTGCGAGATGAATCTTGATAGGGCGGTTATCTGGCCGGTCAGCTTTTGCACTTGCTTTTTGCTGGTTGGATTTTTTGGGATTCCTTCTATTGCCTTGATTTGGTCAGGATTGACCTAGATGCCTCGTTGTGATACCAAGAAGCTGAGGAATTTTCCATATGTCACGCCGAGAGAATATTTTTCGGGGTTTAATTTCATGTCGTACTTTCTGAGTATGTCGAAGGCTTCCCTCAGGTGGTCGATATGATCTTCCTTTCTTTTTGAATTGACCAACATGTCATCTATATATACTTATATGGTCTTGCTGAGTTAATCTTTGGACATTTTGGTCACTAGCCTCTGGTACGTTGCCCCCGTATTTTTTAACTCGAACGGCATCACCCTGTAGCAATATGTCCCCTGGTGGATGATGAATGTGGTCTTTTCCTGGTCCTCCTCCTCCATGAGGATTGGGTTGTAGCCTGAGTAGGTAGCGAAGAAGCTCAGTGGTTCGTTCCCAGCTATAACGTCGATGAGTTGGTCGATGTGGGGCAGCGGTAACGAGTCTTTTGGGCAAGCTTTGTTCAGATCTGTCAAGTCTACGCACATCCGCCACTTACTGTTTTTATTTTTCGCCATGACCATATTAGTGACCCACTAAGGGTACTTCTATTCTCTGATAGAACCATTCACAAACAATTTTTCAACTTCCTCGCGAACTGCGTCATTTATTAAGAGTTGAACTTTCACCTAATCTGCCTTACTCGGGGTAAATAGGTCGACGTTCAACTTCTAAGTTTCTATTTCTTACGGGATACCAGGCATGTCTGCAAGGGAAAAAGCAAATAGGTCTATCTTACTTTTTAAGGATTGTTGAAAATTACCTGAATCTTAGAGCTTATGGCCGATAAAAGCTTTCTTGTTGTGGACATCGTCATCTAATTAGACGGGGTCGAGGTCCTCTATGGTTGACCCTGCAGCTTCTATGATTTCATGGTCTTTGATGACGTCTCTCCTTTCATCACCATCTGACCTTGATTGTTAACTACTATGCTTCCTCGGCTTTTCCTTTCAATCGTTGGGTGCATGTGAAGTCTTGGGCGATGCGGTAGCATTCTCGGGCCATGCGTTGCTCTCCGGAATGCAGAATACTCCCTAGTGGGTGGAAAATTCAATGACTTGGTATAAACTGGAGGGGACGACTTTCATGGTGTGTATCCACAGTTGGCCAATGATGGCATTGTACGCGTATCCTGGTCCATGATGTGCAAAGTAGTCTCCAAAGTGACGCCGCCGGCCAGAACGAGCAGTGTGATTTCTCCAGATGTCCGCTCAACTGCATTGTTAAAACCTGTTAGCGTGATGCAATATTTCACTATCTTGTCCTTGAGCTTCATTTGGGTGAGAACTTGAGGATGGATGATGCACGCGCTGCTTCAATCATCGATCATAATACGTTTTACATCAGTATCAAAAACATGTAAAGTAATGACAAGGGCGTCATAGTGAGGGAAGACCAAACTGTGAGTATCTGACTTATCGAAGATGATACTTTCTTCGAGTTTGTCATATCGTTCCTGAGTGATCGACCGTTTGCGTTTGTAGGTAGTGGTTGCACGACCCAAACCGAAGGGCCATGACGGGCACCCGGTACCTTACTCAACTGAGTAGCAATATAACATATCTTTCTTATCATATTATTATTGGTAAATGGGTTGTCATGAGATAATCGGAATAAAACATAAGGGTAGACATGGGACGACCCAACATGATATAGAAACTTATACATGTGACATACAGACCTATAAGGCTGACATGATAATTTGTAAACTCAAAACATAGGCCGACAAGGCCATACAAGTATTTATATACTTGACATCTGTCTACAAGCCTCTAAGAGTACATAAACATAATAAAAGTCAGGACAGGGCCCCGCCATAATAGCCAATAGATGTCTAAATGATACTGATCAAATCGGCAACTCCGGAGCAAGTGGAGTGCACTAACATTTTTTGCTGAGCTGAGCCTACTAAGAGGACTGTCAACCTCTATTTCGGGACCTACGGGCATGAATTGTAGCATCCCCGAAAAAAGGCACGTCATTACAAATAATGTACCGAGTATGTAAGGAATGAAAATTAGTATATAAAAGACATAAAAGAAATTTAGAGTAAGTACTCAACCTATAAGTTTGAGTATCTCCGTGAATCATAAAATATTTATAATGTCATGCATGTGCATATAAATGTCATATCATACACAAGTATATACGTACATAATATCATCAAGCCTATGAGGGCATCCCATCATATCATCTCAGCCTCTATGGGCAAAATCATCAATGTATACCAACTTATTAGGTGGTGGTGCGTATATAATGCCATAACCTTTTCCCATATCCCATATACATATACTATATGCGTATATAACGCATTCTGGTCATGGGTCAATATAATGTATAAAGAAATGCAATGCATAATGAAGTAAGTCAATAAGATCTCTCAAAGTATCATGAGACCCATGAACAGACAATATGATAGTAGGACATATGGGAAATCAACAACATAGGTAACCCTAGTACTTCTAAGAATAGAATAATTTGTAAAGCTTACGTGCTTGATAATTTCGTTGTATCTTCCTTATTACTCAACCAAGTTCAACACAACGTCTTTCATCTACAACAAGTTAAATGATATTCCCGTTAACATATAATGTCGTACCACCGTATTTGGCTAGTTGGTTAGCTTAAGGAAAATCGAGCAACAACTCTCCTATTTTTAATACATCCCAAAGAACACAAAGGGCCATCAACAGCCCACCAACAACAACTATAACCAATAATAGAAACAACAACAACAATATAATCCAATATAAGTTTCTCCGATTAACTTAACAATCATATTAAGCAGTAAGCTCGTTTTTACTCATAACAAGATATGAATTTAATCCAAATCTTATTCCTTAAATTAGTTTACAACCTTTAGAACATCATAATTATATGTATCATATTAATTTTAGTTTAAAACATCTACAAAATTCCTTCCAAAACAGCCTCATACGTCAAACACCTTAATTTTTATCGTCAATCACTTGTTTTTCATCTTTTCTTATTCAATCAACTTAATTAACACCTAAAAAGCTTAACAACAGCAGCCACAATATAATCAAATTATTTCTCACAATTTCCAACTACCACAAATCATATATTTAGCCACAAAATAGTCCAAATGAAAAAGACAACCATATCTCATGTTCCTTCAAGTGCATCTTATGGTTTTTTCACTCAAACAAATACAACAAACACAAGATTAACCTTACGCACAATCAATAATATGTTATACATACCTTCAACAGTATCTAAAACTCGAAAACCTATATCAACTTAGCCCACAATAGCTCTCTATCACACTACAACAACATAGAAGCATTCTCTTGTAGTCTTTAACACCTTTGATGATTGTTTGAGTTGATTTTCCTTGAGTTTGGTTCTTGGGATCTTGGGATATGTTAGGAATGGTTTTGGAGATATTGAGAGTGTTTTGGTGTGAGTAAAATTTGAATCTTTAACGAGATATAAGGGGACAAGACCACCGCCTCAATTCTCCAAGCAGGTGGGTAAGTTTCCTGCTTGGCAGCTTGAGTAGTGCCACTTTCTATGCTTGTATCTCTCTACTTTGATATCATATCGATAAACGCTTAGCAGCATTAGAAACTAGACACATAGAGAATTAATTCCATATAAAGATATCCTTGTAACTGTCAATATATTGGGAGAAAATTGTGTCACAACTTGGCCTATATAACTGCCAGTTTCTCCTAAGTGCAGCGCTGTGACTTGGTGACCCTAATTTATAAATTCATATTTCTCTAACCAGATATCGTATGAATAAATGGTTTAGACTATTGGAAACTAGGTTCACAGACCTTAATTTTGGTATATGATATGTCACAAAACGATCTCATATAACACATGAAATGTATTACTCAAAATGATTTATTACAAGGAAAATCCTTAATCGGTTTTCCGCAACTTAAATTCGATTTTTTCCAAACTTTATATTTCATATCAAAACATCATATATAGTCATATCATTATATTAAACTAATTTAAATCATAATTAACAAGTCTCATATTCATCATATCTTAGGACTTCAGTAAACCTTTCTTATCTTTGTAGAAAGATTTCGTCCTTTTTGAGTTTACATTAAATAATCCTATAATGATAATGACGTGTAAAGTATGAGGTGTAACAATATTAAATCACTTTATATCTTTCAAATAAGATTTCATTTCCTAGCTTACATCAATTGACATATAACATACTTTCACGTACAAAAATATGGGGTATAATAGTGATGAACTTCGCGCCGTTTATTGATGCGTCGTTGCCTCCTCCGATGATCATTTGAATGGTCCGAACTGGGAAAGGTGGTAAGGTCAGTCCGTGGTGTTGTTATCACCCTAGGGAAAAGTTATCCCTCCCACGATCGCTCATCATCTCTTTCAGGTGCCCTTAGTGAAGCAAGTTCACGACATCCTGTCTAAGAGCAATGCAGTCCTCGGTTGTATGACTCCGTTCCTAGTAGAATTCACAGAGGGAATTTGACTTTAGGTGCTCGGGTCGGATTTCATCCTTTGTGGCCATTTTACTTTTGGGTCGAGTTTCTCCAAAGCGTAGACTATTTATGAGGGGGAAACACAAAAATTGTGAGCTGGTAATAGGGGGATTACCTATTTCATTTCGGTGGAATCCCGTTCACAACCTAGATGGACCTTCATCATGGCGTGGAGGTGGAATGAGGGTGCCTCTGATATAAGGATGATGCCTTTCTCGATTAGGTCGGTATCCTGCTAGATCCCTCCTACTGTCATTTCTTTGGTCTGTATAGATTCCATTTGGACCAAGGTCAGATGTTGGGTAGGTCAATTGAGATCATCCTCTTTGGATTTTACCTCGGTACAGTAAGCGTTGTATATCTCGTCCCAAGTGCTTGGTGGGTATCTCATGAGACGGCTCAACAATGTTTTGGTCACTCGTGACCACTTCTTCTTAGCCCATTTTGGAAAGCGGCTACCACCATTCCTTTTGATATATTTGGAAGGGTCATTCTTACACGGTTAAACTAGGCGAGGAAGTCCCTAAGCCCTTTTACCAGGAGATTGCTTAATGGAGAACATGTTGTTCACCCTCGCTTCTAGTTTTTTGGCCCCGACATAGGCAGTGACGAACTTGTCTGCCATTTCTTTGAAAGTTTCTATGAAATGCGTAGGTAACTATGAGTACCAAGTCCGGTTTCCACTGATTAGGGCCTTTTCAAATTTCTTCATCAATATGGATGATACTTGTTCCTTTGCGAGGTCATTGCCTTTTACTGCAGTGACATTGTGGGTCACATGATCCTCCAGGTTTGTCGTGTCATCGTATATTTTCAAGTATTATGGCATTTTGAAGGTCTTTAGTATGGCGTGTAGTGCAGTCTCGTTGCAATATGGTTGCTTGACAAACTGATCGGCGTCTCTTTTTGGCAGAATTTTTGGGGCACCTAGTATTTTATCTACTCTTTCTTGGTGCTCTTTCATTTGGCACGGAGCATTTTGTTCTTGTTCTTCACCTCTTCTATTTTCCTAAATGAATGTGAGGGTGTCATTACTTGCATCACCAATATTGTGAGCCATACCTGAGGTGGGGGAGCATGTTGTTTGTCAACTACTGATGTGATACCAACTTTTGTTTCTACCCTATTCGTCCTTCGAGCAGGCCTGTTGAGGAAGACGGTTAGCATATTCTTCAACCATGCTTCGAGTAATTTTTTTACCACTGGTGGTGCCTCTTCTGTCATGGATGTAGAGGCGTCGTTACCGTGCGAGGTCGTGACACTACCGAGAGGTGGAGACGAGCTGATTCGCCTAGGAGAGGTGTTTGGTGTTATGTCTTCACCCTTCGCTTCGTCCACTTTATTAATGAGGTCGGCTATCGCCTTTCTCTTTTACTCACTGTTGCCTGCTATGTCAGATTTGTGCAAATAAGGAAATGCGATATTTTGCAACATCTTGTGCATTTTTTAGATCTAGAAGAAAGTAACATTCTAACTAGAAAATTCCCACAAATGGCGCCAAATTATGAGACCAAAAAATGTTAAGCCTTTTGGTTAAGCTAATTAAATAAATAATAATGGGTAAATTCTAGTTAAATATAATAAATCCTAGATTCAAGATTGACAGCTTTCAATAATATAAAAACCGCATTCAAGGTTGTTATATATCAATGGGGTGTAAAATGATATTATTATGAATGAACGAGAGAATAATGACTAGAAATAAATATGATAATGACAATAAATGTAAATAAAGAGAATAATTATCCCAAATGTTCAATGAGGTAGATGACTCTCTCCCTGACAATGATGTAAGGCAATCAATATGCGTGAATATAGAAAGCTTTCTCGGACCTGATGTGAGAAAGTTTGGGACAAACAACAAATTGAATTTTTTGTAAAGATAACGTTTGTTGCTACTTGAGAATCAACTTTTCTAGAGAGAGCTTATCATATAGAATCTTAAATGCATCTTTCCTTCTCTCTCTATTCCTACTTATATGAGACATATCTCTTACCTACTGAAAGTATAAGTGTAGAGAATATTCTATAGAATATTCCTTTAAAATATCTTATTGCTAAACTAGCCGTTTTGACCGATCTAAGTATTCGACATCGACCTTAGCTGCTCGGCTTAAAAATGTTACTTCTTAAGCATGACCTCAGCCTAATTGACTCTTGATTGTCATCTCTCAGGCGAGGTCCCCTCGATCAGATTTTGACCCATACAATTTCGAATATATATAGTAATATCATGTTTTTTTATTTACTTTTACTTAAAATAAGACATCGTAAATAAGGTTGTTTATGTTATTTTAAGTGTTTTTATTCATTGATACTACGTAATTCATATTATATTCTATATAAATACAATATAAACTTCCATAAAGATTAAGTGTGGACAATATCACTACGACGAAACTTTGTGGTAACAAAAGTTGTATTGGTATTACAAATGTTTTTTTTCTTGAAGAGGGTATTAAAAATGTTATATTTGTATTGGGAAAAAACTGAATTTAAATAAGATGATGAGGCATTACACGTGGACTGGTCAAATAGTCAAAGTCTAATAATCCAGTAAAAGGAACGAGAGATGATAGATACGGGAAGAAATATTTAAACAGGTACGAGAAGGAGTTTAGACACCAGTTTCATACCAATTCAAGTCATTTAATTCCAAGGGGTAAAAAGAGCACTGAAGATGAGAATCTGATGGCAAAAAGTAACTAAATTCATTATTAAATGCCTGATACGTTAGAGAATTAGTATTTAATAGCAATGATTGTGTAACGCCTCATTAAATGTCCTTTATTATTTAGATTAAGCCGTTATTCCTTATTACCTATAAAAGGATGAGGTTTCATCATTTGTAAAGACACGAAAAATCATTCACATTATATTGAAATATAAACTTTTTACTGCTTAATTTATATTCTCAGAAAGACTATTATTCTTTTTGGTCTCTTGATTATCAGTAACCCTATTTCTTCCCTCAAAAGTCTAGTTTTGACCAAATAATATTTTTTGGTTAAACAAATTGGTTCCGTTACAGGAAATCTGATAATCCATCTTTTCTAAAGTTACATTCTACCCATTATTAACATCATGTAAAATAACAATGACAACAGCAATCAGGAAAACCAAATCCATCAAGTGGATGGCGATGAACTCAATAATGTAATCCCTCAAGCTTCTCCAAGTGGATCTCGAGAAGGAACTCCTAATGATATGTCTGAACATGTCAATGGAGAAGCTGAAAAAAGAGATGAACTTTTACAGAAAATAATCGATGCACGAATTGACAAAGCTTTGGAAGCTTTAGTTAATCGATTGCCTGCTACGCCAACAACGCCTAATAATAACACGTTGGAAAACCCCCGCTCTGGTCTACTTAATTCTGGTAATGGAGCAACCCCCAGTGACTCACAAGAAGGGGAACCAGGTAATTCAGGTAATTCTAATCTTCAAAATTTAGTACTAACCTTGCAGAAACAAACTCAAGGAGCAAAACGAGTGTATCGAGCAAATCCCTGGAGTTCCGCCTGTGATAAAAGGAGTGGACGTGTATAAATACTCACAACAACCTTGGAAACCAAGTGTTGCTCCCCTGCCAATAGCAAAGAAATTCAAAATTCCCGATATCCCAAAACATGATGGTACAACAGACCCACGCGACCACGTAGCTGCATTTACTACAGGAGTTGAAGGCAACGATTTGACCAAACAAGAAATTGAGTCAGTGTTGGCCAAAACGTTTGGGGAGACGCTCACCAAAGGGGCATTAACCTGGTTTTCTCTTTTACCTGAAAATTCTATAAATGTTTTTGCTGAGCTTGCAGATTCTTTTATTAAAGCACACTTGGGAGCTCAGAAGGTTGAGAAAAGGAGGGAGGATATCTTTAAAATCAAACATGGGAACTCTGAATTGCTCAGAGATTTCATTGATAGATTCCAACGTGAAATAATGACTCTTCCTCGTGTACCGGATAATTGGGCAACGATAGCTTTCGCAAGTAATTTGAATGAAAAAAGTTCAGAAGCCACGAGAAGGCTTAATTAAAGACTTCGTGAGTTTTCTGCAACCACTTGGAATGATGTTTACAACAGGTAAAGTACAAAGCTTATAATCGAGGAGAATACCATACCTCAACATCATCGTAACAAGAGGAGCGGACCCAGAAGATCATACGCAGAAAAAAGATCAGGTAAAACAGGTATGATCCATATATGGGAACTGTAGGAAAGGATTCACGATCTAGACAAAACAACCAACACTATGACCAAAGATCAAGAGACAGGGGAACTGGGTCTTCATCCAGGTTCAGGGGCGATCAAAACTACCAAGAGCCACGAGATGATGATAGGAATTTAATGGCACGATTTGCTGGTCATAGTTTTAATGTAACTAATTCTGAGCTCGTAGCGGTTCTAAGGAGTATGGGAGATAAGGTACGGCAGCCAAAAAAGATGCGGTCAAATCCAAAAAGACACAATCTGGACCATTGGTGCGAATTTCACAATGACCACGGACATAAAACATCAGAATGAAGATTCCTACAAAGTGAAGTAGATCATTTACTGAAGCAAGGATATCTCACAGAACTTTTTAGTGAGAAGGGAAATCAAGCTTACATGAAAAATAGGCAGGAGCCACCAAAACCACCTTCGCCTAAGAGAATAGTGAATTTCGTCAGTGGAGGGGAAGATATTTACAGAGTAACGTATACGGCTTCAAATAAGGTTTCTAAAATGACGATCACACACGACAAGCGAGTACAGCAAACCTTAGATCATGAGAGCATAAACTTCGATGATGCAGATACGGAAGGAGTGATTACTCCTCACAATGATGCACTAGTAATATCCTTACTTATACATGATACTGCTGTAAAACGAGTTTTAATTGATCCAGGAAGTTTTGTGAATATCATTCTACTAAGAGTGTTGCGGGAAATGCAATGAAGATAAAATGATAGCCAAAGCTCATGCTTTGTCAGGCTTTGACAATTCAAGCATGGTAACAAAAGGTGAGGTAACTCTAATGACTTATGCTGTATGTGTTATTAAAGAAATTAAATTTCAGGTAGTTGATATGGAAATTGCCTACAATATAATTATGGTGAGACCATGGATCCATGATACGGATGTTGTTTCATCAACTTTACACCAAGTTATCGAATTACCGTCACCCTAGGAATATATCAAATTCAAGGGGATCAACAAACAACCAGGAGTATCAACGCAGTAACAGATACGAGTACCGCGAGTAAAGAGAAATTGCAATTATAGGAAACAGTTGAAGGCGTCAGCAACCAAACTTCAACTGAGAAGACAGATTTAGATTCGAGACCTGATGTAATTCAAGAACCTGAAAAGAACGAGAATATCAAAACAACAATAGAGGAACTCGAGGCTGTAGTGCTATTTGAACAATGGCCAAAAAGAAAAGCTTGTGTAGGAGCCAATCTAAATCCCGATATGCGAGGTATATTAATTGAATTTTTAAAAACAAACAAAGAGTGTTTTGCCTGGTCCCACACTGATATGACAAGTATTCCGGATGTGATGACTCATAAACTCAATGAAGACCCATCTTTTATTCCAATCAAGCAAAAGAAAAGAAAGAAATGGGCTTTCAAAAATCAAGTACTCCAAGATGAGGTCCAAAAGTTGTTGAGAATTGGGTCAAATCGTGAGGTAAAGTACCCTGATTGGTTAGCTAACACGGTTGTCGGTCCTAAGAAGAACGATAAGTGGCGAGTTTGTGTAGATTATACTGATCTAAATAAATCTTGTCCAAAAGATTCTTTTCCTTTACTCCATATAGATCAATTGATTGATGCAACTGCAGGTCATGAATTTTTGAGTTTTTTAGATGCATATTCGGGGTACAACCAAATTAAAATGGACCCCAGTGATGAGGAAATGACTTCTTTCATCACAAACCAAGGGACTTAATTCCCTTTGGTCTAAAAAATGCTGGGGCAACCTATCAAAGGTTAGTCACTAAAATGTTTCAAGAACATTTGGGAAAAACTATGGAGGTGTATATAGACGATATGCTCGTCAAAACCCACCATTCTCATGATCATATCTCTCATTTAGCTATTACCTTTGAAATTTTGATAAAATTCGATATGAAACTCAACCCTGAAATTGTGCATTTGGAGTTGCTTCAGGTAAATTTTTAGTTTTTCTCATTTCTAATCGTGGCATTGAGGTAAATCCTTCTCAGATTAAAGTAATTGAAGAAATACCTGATGTCCTTACCAGTAAAAAGGAGGTTCAATGATTAATAGGAAGAATTGTAGCCTTAGGGAGATTTATTTCCAAATCTTCAGAAAAGTGCTTCAAATTTTTCTCTGCGCTCAAAAAGCAAGATCTTTTCGAGTGGAATGAAGATTGTCAACAAGACCTTAAAAATTTGAAAGTGTACTTGTCAAACCCTCCTATACTGGCAAAACCTAAGGAAGGTGAAAAGATACTCATTTAATTGGCAGTTTCAGAAGTAGCGGTCAGTGTTGTTTTAGTTCGTGAGGACCAAGGTAAGCAATCTCCTATTTATTATGTAAGTAAAACTCTACTAGACGCTGAGACAAGGTATCCACAGCTAGAAAAGTTAGCATTAGCTCTCATTATGGAATCTAGAAAATTAAGGCCTTATTTTCAGTGTCACCCTATTGTTGTTGTTACTACTTTTCCATTGCGAAATATTTTGCATGAACATGAACTATCAGGAAGATTAGCAAAATGGGCCACAGAGTTAAGTGAATATGAAATAATTTACCAACCTCGAACTGCTATTAAATCTCAAGTACTCGCCGATTTCGTGGCTGATTTTAGTCAAGGAATGCATTTAGAATCAGAAAAAGAGTTACAAGTTTTTAATGGAGCAAATCCGGGGACTTGGACATTATTTACTGATGGTTCATCTAATGTAAAGGGGGCAGGCTTAGGAATTGTTCTTGTACCACCTACGGGTGAAACAATTAGCAGGCTATAAAATGTCACCTTGTAACTAACAATGAAGTAGAGTATGAAGCTGTGATTGCAGGTCTAGAGTTAGCACTGGAACTCGGAATCTTGCAAATCATAATCAAAAGTGATTCACAGCTTGTAGTAAATCAAGTACTGGGGACTTACGTGGTCGGGGAAACTCGAATGCAAGAGTATCTTGGAAAGGTAAGAGAACCGATAAGACGGTTCCAAACTTGGAAGGTAATACAAATCCCAAGAGAAGAGAACATGGAAGCAGATGCTTTATCCATTCTTGTATCTGCAGCACATATAGCGAAAGATGCAAATGCATCATTCAGACATTTATTCCACTCCGTTCTTGACTCTGATAAAAATGAGGTAAATTTTAGTCACTTAACTTGGGATTGGATAAACGAAATCGTATCTTTTTTGCAGCATGGAACCGTACCTGAGGATAAAATAAAATCTCATGCGCTTAGAAAGAAATCTGCTAGTTATTGCTTATATCAAGGGAACCTTTATCGAAAAATGTTTGGTGGACCATTAGTCAGGTGTCTCGAACCTTCTCAAACAAAATATGTGATCAGAGAAATACACAAGGGACATTGTGGAAATCATTCAGGAAGCAGATCACTTGTAAAGACATTGATCCGAGCAGGATATTATTGGCCTAAAATGGAAGAAGAAGCAAATGACTTCGTATCTAAATGTGATAAATTTCAGAGGTATGGCAACAACATGTATAGACCAGCCGAGCTATTACATCCCGTTATAGCTCCGTGGCCTTTCATGAAATGGGGAATGGATATCGTAGGTTCATTACTCCAGGCAAAAGGATAGGTAAAGTTCTACTCGTGCTTACTGATTATTTCACTAAATTGGTAGAAGCAGAGGTTTTTAATTAGGTACGAGAGAAATAAGTTAAAGATTTCTTTTGGAGAAATATAATTTGCCGCTTTGGTGAACCAAAGGAGATTGTGTGCGATAATGGACCACAATTTATTGGAGCACAAGTCACAGAATTCTTTCAAAGTTGGCAAATCAAAAGAATTACGTCAACATTATATCATCCAGTGGGTAATGGACAAGCAGAATCTACAAACTAAGTAATCATCAACAATCTAAAAGAAAAGGTTATAAGATTCAAAAGGTAATTGGCCTGAAGTACAACCAGCAATATTATGGGCATATCGAACAACGACAAAAACAAGTACGGGAGAAACATCGTTCTCAATAGTTTATTGTGCGGAAGCTTTAAAACCGATTGAAATAGGCGAACCTAGAACACGTCGTGTTCAAGAAGAGGACTCAAACAATGAAGAGCTACGAGTAAGTCTTGATCTACTCGAAGGGAGAAGAGAAGTTGCATTAATAAGGATGGCAGCTCAAAAGCAAGTAATCGAGCGATATTACAACAAGAATGCACGCCTCAGGTTCTTTAAAATTGGGGACTTCGTGCTAAAAAAAGTGTTTCAATTTACAAAGACTGCTAATTTGGGAAAGCTAAGTCCAACATGGGAAGGACCTTATAGAGTTCGTGAAATTGCAGGGAAAGGAGCATACGAGTTGGAAACAATGGATGGTAAGGTTTTATCTTCATATTGGAATGCAGTTCACTTGAAGAGATATTATTTCTAAGGAAGTACCCATGGTCAGGTATCGTCATGTTAGAATCTTTTTTCTTTGAATTGTTAAAAATTTACTAACAATTTTAGGTGCTAGGCAAAAACCCTAACTCGTCAAATGATGAGCACGGCCTGCACGTCAAAATGGAATATTCTTAAATTATCAGCCCATGGTTACATTAATCTGATGGAAATACACACAGTTAGGCAGTCTTCATCTATAATCACACCTCCGAGTCCCGTATATTTTTCTGTTTCAGGAAAAGGACCAAATTGGGAGAAAACATACAAGAGCTCGAGGCTTCATATTCACGCTCAAGCCCTTGGGGGACCATACTATATACACACGAGTATGTGCATAAGAATAGATACGAGTTAGCAAGATTTAAAATCAAGCTACAAGAAGTCAAGTATCAGCAACGAAGTCACTTCTCAAACCCTTCCTAATATGTAAAGATAGGGTCATGACTATGTATTAACAAAAGGTTACGAAAAACCTTATACATTTTATAAATCTGCTGAAAGAAAACAGTTACGAGAAAGTTGTAGATGTACTTCAATACATGTAATACTCAAACTTGTCAAGTTCATGAATAAAAACTTGTCAAAGGTTATTTCATACAAAACATGTATAATCTTATTTCTTTCATCATATTATAACACCAATGTGAAGTTGAGACGTCTTCTTCATTAAGTGTCAATAAATAAAAGTTCCCTCTTTTATTTCCTCATGATGATAATCCATTAGAAGAATCATAAAAGCATTTTCTAAAAAGATAAAAATGCTAACTTATTCTCTAAGTCCTAAAAACAAAAATAGGCAAGAATAGGGTAAGTATAAAACTATTCTATAAGTCCTAAGTAAGTAAATAGGCAAGAATAAAAATATAAAGAAATACTCTTAAACACTTAACATAAAAGATTAAGAAAAAACTTAGTCATAAAAAATATATGTTTACAAATGCCCCATTATAGTAACTGGGGACTTCATCATCAGTACTAAAAAAAAGAATAAAAATAGCAAGAACTTAATCGTTCACTTAAGGAGTTGGAGCTTCAGAAGTTGTAACCTCACTTTCAGAGGCAACAAAAGGCATAGTAACAACTTCTGAAGAAGAAGCAATAGGTATGGAGTCAGTTAAGCCTAATGTTTCAGCAAGGGAAGTAGTATTGTCATAGAAACTTCACCTTCAGAAACTGGAATCACCGCTTCATCCACCTGAGCAATTGCTTCTGAGTTTAATAACTCATCTGTTCCATGAGCTTCAAGAGCTGGAGAAGGGGTACCAATGATTCCAAGGGCAGGAGAAGGAGTATCAGCAAGTTGTTGGCTTTTCTCGATAGTATCCATGACTTTAGCCAGTTCAGATTGCAGGTCAAAATTTTCTTATGTAGCCACCATGAAGACATCACGGCGAGAATTCAGAAAAGCCCAACTCACTTTTATGTTAAAATTCTCTTCAAGGGAATTGTATTCCTTCTCCAAAGCCTTGTATTCCTTTTCCCACATAGCAATATCATTGTTTTGCTACTTGGTGCTCAGCTAGGTGGGAATCCAATGAAGCTTCAAGAGAGGCATGGGAATTCTCCAAGGAACGAATTTTCTCTGAGGAAATCCTCAGGTCATTTTAAGCACTAGTTAGGTTCTCTGCCAACTCCCTTGTGTATTCCTCCTTCTTCTCCAAAAGATCCTTGAGCTCTTTAACCTCATCGTCGGCTTTAGATAAAGTGCATTCTAAAAGCTCTTTATCCTTTTTAAGTTGACCCCACGAGGCGTTAGGAATTCCCTACTCCGAAGATAAACAACGATTCTGCTGCTCCAAATGAACCTTGCTCTCCTGTAGTTCCTCTATAGTCCCTTGAGAAATTTCAAACTGATATTTCCAGTTTGCTACTTCAAGTAAGGCATCCTCAGCTATTTTCCTAGCTTCGGAGATAGCCTTTGTGGACTCACGCTTCTTTTTATCTAACAAAGAGACTCGCCCTATCAGCTTGGTCCCAATAAGATTAGCCTACGGTTATAAAACATAAAAGTCAGGACTTAGAAAGAAAAAGAAGAAAAATATTCAAGGTCAATAAAATTACCTTTATAGTTGAATGAACTATGTCATTCATCAAGGTGTAGCAGCTGTGGCTCTGCATTTTGTTCCTCTCAATCTCCCCAATGAGAGGCTTGAGCCAAGTATCTGCACCTCTAGATTTTCTTAAAAGGCTTTGAGTGCCAGGGACTTTGAGGGTGACACTCGTCATAGCCACGCCTTTATTGCTGGAGCTAACGTCTACTGGAGGAGCAGATGAAGATGGAACAGTAGAGGGGGGAGTAGTAGAAAAAGTAAACACTACAGGAGTCGAAGGAATTGAAGCAGGAACGGAAGGAGAAGATGTAGAAATTGATCCAGTAACGGGAGTGGAAGTACTCAAAATTGGTGAAGGAACGGAAGCAATCATTAGTGACGATGAAATACTTACAATTGGCAAAGGAATGGAGGAAGTAGGAACGAATGAAGAAAGATGGGCTTCATCAAAAGCAGATCCGAGCTCGCCACTCCAAAAGCCACTATCAAAGGGGGGCTGAGTTGGTTCACTCGTACCTTTTGGCATGGTATCCTCATCTGAAAGAATCAATACAGGCTCGGTGGTTGAAGTCTGATAAGGAATATCTTCAATTTCATCATCATTCATGACTCGTCTTCTAACCCTTGGCCTAGCTATTAACGAGGTACATTCCTCTTCTTCATTCTCCATTCCTTCTCCTATAGTTTTTCTTTATTTGGAGCAAGGCTCGAGCCTTGTCCAAGTCAAGTGTAGCATTGCCAGACATACGAATGGCCATAGCTACTTTGGCTGCCATTCATTTGTAACCAAATCCTGATCAAAAGAAGGATATGCAATCAATATAAAGGAAAATATGCTTAAGGTGTAAAACATATGTGTAAGAAATATGATACCATGTGTTTTAACTTTCAAGCCATGTACGGCAGAAATTGATTTCCAAGTCATTTGCTCCTTAGGAGCAATCTTCAAAATTGAATCTACCCAACCACGGAAGTTGGGAACGGGTTCCACATCTCCCATGGTTGCTACAAAAAAACCAAAAAGAGATGAAATCAGAATCGAAACTCTCAAAAACAAAATTAGTACGGTCTAGTAAGAAAACTTACATGCAAAATTCCACTTCTCAGAGAAGGAAATGTTTGTTTCGCCAAGCAAATCCACCGTACGAAAAGCAACGTAATGGGCATACCATCCTCGATCTTTGTCGTCTTCTGGGCTTACCAAAACCTTCTTACTCCTCGCAGTCAAGGTAAAAACCCCATGGCGTAATAAGTTAGGATGGTATAGATGGATGAGGTGAGAAAAAGTGAAATTGACGTTAACTTTGGTGGATAGAAATCTTACACAAGCCACTGTCCTCCAAACCAGGGGAACTTGGGCCAAACAAATATTAAAGAAATGGCAAAAATCGAGAATAACCGGGTCAATTGAAGGATTAAAGCCCAAGTAAAAGGGTAAGTATAAACAAAAGAATACCCAATCCTGAAAGAAGAAATTCGTTGATTTGGGGTAGGAATAGACATTTGGAAAATGATTTTCCAGTTACAGTCTTTTCTAATTGAAGGGATTGTGAGTTCGGTCACTAAAGTAGGATAAGTATCTACTTTATCCAAACCAGCAGCTTGTTTTTCAAGAGATTGACTATCACTTATAAAGGATAAATCGCCGGGTACGATGTCATCCACTAAAGGTTCTCGAGAGGAATTAGAAATTTCTTTACCTTTAGAGGAAGGCGTCTTTGAAATAGAACTCCTAGAAGAGGAACCCAAAGAGCCTCCTCGAGTAGATTCTACCCCTGGTCGAAGTCTACCACCTCTGCCTCTTCTATGTCTAACAGGGGCATTGAGAAATTTGTCCAAAATTGGAACTCTTTTGGGGTTAGGGTTTGGAGATGCCATTGTTGAACAAAGATGGGTTGAAAGAAAGTAAAAGTAAGGAAGAGAGTATTTGCTAAAGGTTTGTGAAGAAGAAGACAAAGGAAGAAAAAGGTTAAATATGTATACGATGACAACCGTCAAACTTAGAAGTGTAATGATAGAAAGTCTATAATAAAGGTGATTATCACTTCGTGAATATTGGAGTAAAGAAGCTTTGAAAAAGGGTGTATAATTGTAGATCCAATCAGGGGATGACACGTGTATGAAGCATTAAATGAAAGACAACTGAGACGTCAACACTGTCAGACACATTAATTGTGACAAAAATTCCCTTTTTTATGAAGATCCACTTTCTAATTATTTAATTGATAAATAAATAAAAAGTGATGGGGACTATCTGTATTGGAAAAACAACTGAATTTAAATTAAAGATGATGTGCCATGACACGTGGGCTGGTCAAATAGTCAAAGTGTAATAATCCATAAAAGGCACGGAAGATGACAGATAGGGGAAGAGAAATTTAAACAGGCACGGGAAGGAGTTTAGACATGAGTTTCGTACCAATTCAAGTCATTTAATACCAACGGATAAAAAGAACACTGAAGACGAGAATCTGATGGTAAAAAGTAGTTTAAATTCATTATTAAATGCTTGATACGTTAGATAATTAGTATTTAATAGCAATGATTGTGTAACACCTCATTAAATGTCCTTTATTATTTAGATTAAACTATTACTCTTTATTATCTATAAAAAGATGAAATTTTATCATTTGTAAAAACACGAAAAATCGTTCACCTCATATATATATATATATATATATATATATATATATATATATATATATATATGGGGTGAATTTAGAGAGGATCTAGATTGAATTTTTTGGGAAGAAGGTAAAAGGAAAGATGAATGAATGATGAGTAGGAGACTACACGTACGTATGAAGGGCGGCTGTCATCAGACATAGACAGTAGCAGCTACTACAGTAAAGTCATCTCACTCCGCCATTAGCATTAATTAGCTAGGATATGTCTATCTATTTGCTTTTGCTGCTGAAGTTATATAGGGGTGGGTTACGTGGTTTCTCAACCATATATTACCACCGTCAGCCACCATCATGACTACTCACTGTCAACAGAGAGGCTACTACTAGTAGTAGAGAATGGGCCATATATGCAAATTGCACTGTATAACCCCACTCACGCTTTCTGTTTTGGCAATTGCCTTCTTGTGCCTAGTGTGACACCAAATCCAAGAGTGTCCAATTATGTGTTTCCTCTCTAATTTCAAGACACAGATTCTCACTTCTCTCTTCAATTCTTTTAATACTATGGCCCCCGTAACTTTTTCTTTTCCCTTCATTCAATGTCTGCCTATCTGCGTCCGTACTCTTACAGACTTACACACACAACTTCTGCAGTTACATCCACCTAACGACCGAAACCTTCTTTTTAATTAATATTAATTGGTTAAAGTTTTTAAATAATAAGGGGTCATTTGGTAGGATATATTAGAAAAGATATATGTATTACCTTTAATATTATTAATTACTTATTTTGTAGTGTTTTTTAACTTATATTTAACCAAGTACATGTATTAGTTATACATCATATTTATAATTCTTATATATAGCAAACTATGGCATTACGTAACATGAGTTTTATACATAGATAAGCACGTATAAAGACAGAACTACTCTTTTAAAACTTTTTCCGAATTCTTTTCAAAGAATATGAAGGGTATTTTTATAAGCAAATAATTTTTGTTTTTAAAATTATACAATGCATGTTATTTTTAATATACTAAATCAAACAATTCCCAACATTATTAATTCCAACATTACTAATATACCCTATTCAGTATACACCCCACCAAACGAGCCCTAATTCTTCTTGATTGAGCATTACTTAAACCAAAACAATATTCTTTCCTTGAAATAACTATAAAGTATTATATAAACTCTTTTTCCAAAAAATGTGAAGGTTGTTTGACTCAAAGGTTAGAAAATACTTTTTAAGCAAATCAATCAAAAGAGATGAACATGTAAATTATAGTCAATTCTAATTCAAGATGGATAAAATAGATTTGAAACATAGAGGATAATGGAGCGATAACATTCAGGAACTTTATTGATTATAGAAATATGTATTGCCTCTCCTTGGAGAGAATCGGGGAGTTACAATCAATGTGGTTCCTCATGGTAACTCAAAATATCCGTTTTTCCTTGCCCATAGGTTCAAGGTTCTTTCATGGAGTTGTATCATCTCCTCTTGTGGGTGATTTCAATGATTGGGTACAAGCCTAGGGTCGGAGCCCCTATTTCAGCCCTCTTACTTTGTATAGTTGGAGAAAAAGATCCCTAGAACTTGTCGGCATTTCCAAAGCCGTGTGTAAGAGACTTTATATTGTCGTGGAGAGACACTGACTTTACCGTTTGTTTAGAGAAAAATCGTAATGAGTCGGAGCCGGGTTCGATGACTACTCTCGCGAGTTGGTCAAGGCGGGGTCGTCACCATCGTAATCGTATGGTCAGATTCCAGACCAATACAGTTAGTCCCTCCGTTCGTCGGGGTCATGCCTTGGCGACCTCGGCAGACGGATCATGTGTGTGACGTGGTCGGGAGGGGTTAAACTTGCCTTTTATCCTTTAGCCACGTTATATGTTTTGAAATTATCCGGGGGCATTTTTCTGGCATTCGTGTTCCGTCATGTCGGTTTCGAAACTGAAGCGCCGGTTGATAAACAAAATTTCGCTTCGTGCAAACGGTCATATTGGCACACATTTTCGATAGTTGAACCGTCTTGCGACTAGTCATGTTCTAATGGCGATCATTGGGTTTCGTGCTTAAGGAATTTATCTTATAAATTGAAGGGAACTATCATTTGTAGTTCAAATTTCATTGCCCATCTTTGAGAGAATTTCTAGAATACCTTCCTTTCTGCCGATTTGGGATTTCCTTTACTTCTTTACTTGATAATCTTCAATTCTCTTACTTCTCCCGCTGAGTTTCTTTTCCTCTTGTTCGTGGGTCGAAAATGGCAGGAGCTTTTTCTCGTGATAATCTTCCGGCTACCCCTTCGGCAACTGAGAACCTCGCTCTAGCAGCCGAAGATACGAAACTGATGGAGAGCGAAGATGTTCCCTCGGTAGATGAGATTCCCGGGGGGCCCTGATAGATTTCAGCATCGATGGCAGCGAGGAGCAGGTGGATATTCCTCGCCTAATAGGGGATTCCGGGAGAGCGGATTTATGGGAACGGTGGGGCATTCCTAGTTATATTGAGATGGTACCGGCAGGCAGAGATTACAAGGTCCAGGTTGACCGCCCAGGGTTCTGCATGTTCTATGCTTACCCCTTCCTCGTGGGATACATGCTCCCTCTTCCCATGTTGGAGGTTGACTTCTGCCATTTTTACGAGTTGTTTCCTGCCCAACTCTCTCCTTACCTGTATAAGCTATTCCTCATGTTTATCAAGTACGTGGAATTGACCGGTTGTGAGGTCACTCTGAGGTACGTGCTCAGTCTGTTCACTCCTTAAAAGATTCACATGACTTTGATCCATGCGCTTGTTCGAGAGTCAAAGGGACTGGTGGTCAAGATGGGCGACATGGTTATTCGTCGCTTTTTTGACAACTTCTTCTATGTGGATCGAGCACCTAGTGGCGGATCAAACCAGATTTCCCGAAGTGTGCAATTTTCCTCATAAGTATGTCCCCAATTAGCAGAACCCAATTTTTATTCGTCCTTTTTTGTATCTTGTTGTGAATACTGACCTACTCTATCGTATTGCAGTCGAGAAGCTACCCCCGCCCCCTTTGGAGGGGATTTGAGAGTGGGTTGAGGCCGTCCTTCCCCATACAGCGGGGGTTCGCATGTGGGCGACATTTTGTGAGAGATACAGGCGTAGACCTCTTACGGGTAAGATAGTGTGCTTATCTTCAGTCTGTTTTACTTTGTTTTGATCTTACTGTTGAATATTTGTTCATTGTGAGCAGGGAGAGTTCGCAGAGTCAGGGCTCCTCAGCTAACCTTCCATCGGCTGGCTGCATCCGCTCGCCTTAGCGTGATATCTGTTGCCCGTCCTTCGTCAAGGGCTGCCTCGATTCAGTCTGCGGCCTTGACCACTCAGACCAGGGCGATCTCCCAAGACGAGGCCCCTTCTAGTGTTGTTCGTCCTCAGAATGACTTGCCGTCAACCAGGGAAGAGGAAGTACCGTCGAAGAGGTGAAGGGTTGAGTTCGAGTCGGCTCCTCCGACTGTGATTAATTTGGACTCTCCTCTAACGAGCCTAGAGGAAAATATTGTTTCACCGTCCATAAGGGTGGAGAGGGTAGAAAATGTTGGTGCTAGCGTTCAAAGCTAGGAAAATGTATCTACTGTGGCGGTTTGGTCTAGCGTTGCGGATGGCGCAGGGCGTTCTTTCGTAGTTGGGGTCTTTTCACCAAGTGCGGCAGTTATGGCATCAAATGCGGCTGTTGTGGCCTCTAGTGTGCCTTCTTAATCTGCGTTGGGTCGTGTTCCCCCCTCGGCGCCTGAGAGAGGGAAGAGTGTAATGGTTGATGAATATGTTTCGGAATCCGACTTGGACCCCGATAATGTTCAGATGTTCGAGGAGGGAATTAGCCACTTAGTGGTACATGCGGAGGGAGCAACCCATGTGATCGAGATCCACTCCGATTTGAACCTTTTGGCGCATGGGGACAACTTGGTATTGCAACTTGGCCTGCTGTATTCGGAGGCTGAGAATGAATCGCTGAGGAACATCCCGGACGCCGAAGTGAGGGATGAGGTGGCTGTGATGGGTTTGCAGGTAGGTCATTTCTGACTTTGATCTTGCTCTTTCCTTTGTCGCATAAATGCATTGATTTGACTGCTTTCTATTTTTCCCTTTTTAGACGTATCTTTTAGAGGTGGAGAGAATTCGAAGGGCTAATATCAGGTCGATGATTTTTCTACAGATGTTAGGGAAGTATCATGACTACCACAATAGGTGTCGCGAGTTGCATGAGAGGTTGAGGACGGACACTCGCAACCGAGCTCAAGGCAAAGAACTGGAGAGGAGGGATCGTGATCTAATATAGATGATCCGTACTAAAAGCAAGCTTGAAGAGAACCTTTGCCTTAAGGATGAGAAGCTAGAGCTTGGGAAGGGGTTGCCGCCAAAAGTGAGCACTTGTAGGGCAAACTGAGGGAGGCGCAACTGGAGGTAGATTGGCATCGGGCCCAATTTGAGGAGGCGAGCACCGATTGGAGAGGCAAACATTCTGCAATGGAGTGCAGGGTCACTAATTTGGAACGTATTGAAAGGGCCTGGTCTGAGGCCTTATTGAGGGCAACGGCTCTAGAAGAGACTATCTGCGTACTTCAATCCCAACAAGAAATTGAGAGGGGGAACGATTCCCTTATGGAAGAGAGGCTCGAGGAGTGTATTAGTGCACTTGGTGCTGTGGCGGGAACCCTGGCATAGCAAGTGGCGGCCTTGGAGGCAGAGAACCAGGAGCTGATGGCCCAGGCTGGACCGTCTCGTGCTACTATCCCTCGCCAGACCCACGAGCTTTCGATTTATGTAGAAGCCCAAAGGGACATATTCAAGAGCTTATGGGAGGCAGGCACTGTGATAGAGGCTGCTTACGAAGAAGCGCTAGCAAAAACTAGTGAAGCTGGTGCTAATTACAGGTATGACGCAGCGACGCCTGACGCTGGTGAAGATGCAGGCGATGATGAAGAAGAGCCCTAGGGGATGGAGGTGATAGCGGTAGTGGTGGCTTCGAGTGAGAGAAAAAATTGTTCTTTGTTTTTCTTTGTTTTGTTCGCCAGTTGGCATTCGCTTGCTTCTTGTTCATTTTTTTATTTTTCTATTTTTTGTGTTGACCGGTTTGGGCCGGGTTTAAGCGGGGATAATCCACATTATTTACTTCATGAATAATAAATTTTCTTTTTCGCTACTTGTTATGCATTTCAGTTTCCTTTTTGGTTAGGACATGATTTTGGTGAAAAAAGCTCGTCAGACGAGCCTCGGTTCGATTGGGGTCGAATACTTCCATTTCGATGGCAACGGATCTTGGCCTGAGTCCTAGTTCGATTGAGGTTGAAATTATACAACTTCGATGGCGAAGGCTCATAGCCTGAGTCCCAATTTGACTAAGATCGAACCTATCAATCTTTTTGATGGCGAAGGAACTTAGCCTTAACTTAGAGCAAGGTCAAACTTATCCTTTGATGGAGAAGGCACTTGGCTTGAGTCTCAATTCGACTAAGGTCGAACTTATCAAGCTTCGATGGTGAAAGCTCTTAGCCTTACAGTTTGAACGAGGTCGAACGCTTCAAATTCGATGGCGAAGGCACTTAGCCTTAGTTCGAACGAGGTCGAACACTTCAATTTCGATGCCGAAGGTGCTTAGCCTTAGTTCGAACGAGGTCGAACCTATCAACCTTTGATGGTGAAGGCACATAGCCTGAGTCCTAGTTCAACTGAGGTCAAAAACAACAATTTCGATGGCGAATGCGCTTAGCCTTATTTCGAACGAGGTCAAACCTATCAACATTTTAAGGCGAAGACACTTAGTCTGAGTCTTAGTTTGACTGAGGTCGAACACTTTAATTTTGATGGCGAAGGCACTTAGCCTTAGTTCGAACGAGGTTGAACACTTCAATTTCAATGGCGAGGGTGCTTAGCCTTAGTTCGAACAAGGTCGAATACTTCCATTTCGACGGAGAAGGCGTTTAGCCTTGGTTTGAACGAGGTCGAACCTATCAACCTTTGATGGTAAAGGCACTTAGCCTGAGTCCCAGTTTGACTGAGGTCGAACACTTCAATTTTGATGGAGAATGTGCTTAGCCTTAGTTCGAATGAGATCAAACTTATCGACCTTTGATGCAAGAGGCATTTAGCCTTAGTTCGAACGAGGTTGAACCCATCAACCTTTGATGGCGAAGGCACTTAGCCTGGGTCCTAGTTTGAGTGAGGTCGAATACTTCAATTTCGATTGCAACAGAGCTTGGCCTTAGTTTGAACGACATCGAACCTATCTACCTTTGATGGAGAAGGCACTTAGACTGAGTCCCAGTTCCACTGAGGTCGAACACTTCGATTTCAATGGCGAAGACGCTTAGCCTTAGTTCAAACGAGGTGGAACACTTCAATTTTGATGTCGAAGGTGCTTAGTCTTTGTTTAAACGAGGTCGAACTTATCGACCTTTGATGTCGAAGGTGTTTAGACTTCATTCGATCGAGGTCGAACCCAACAACCTTTAATGGTGAAGGAACTTAGCATGAGTCCCAGTTCAACTGAAGTTGAACACTTCATTTTCGATAGCGAAGGCACTTAGCCTTAGTTCGAACGAGGTCGAACTTATCGACCTTTTATGGAGAAGGCATTTAGCCTTAGTTCGAACAATTTTGAACCCATCAACCTTTGATGGAGAAGGCGCTTAGCCTAAGTCCCAGTTCGTCTGAGGTTGAAAACTTTAATTTTAATGGCGAAGGCGCTTACCCTTAGTCCGAACGAGGTCGAACCTATCAACCTTTGATGGTGAAGGCACTAAGCCCGAGTCTCAGTTCGAGTCAGGTCGAACACTTCAATTTCGATGGTGAAGGCTCTTAACCTTAGCTCGAATGAGGTCGAACCCATCAACCTTTGATGGTAAAGTCACTTAGCTTAAGTCCCAGTTTGACTGTTGTTTACGCTGATGGCTCAACATCGTGTGCATTTGACGCCAAGGCTTCTTTTTGACTTGTGGCCTTGTATTTACACGTGCTATACTTGTTTGCCTGACCGCGGTATTCGGGTTATTTCAAGGTGACATTCCATAACGTTTTTGAAGCACCTCGCACCGATTTTTTGCCCGACATAATATGGAAAATGGAGAGGAGATGTTTCGTAATTTTTCCCGGTAACTAAAAGAGAGAAATGGAAAGATAGACTGCGTTACTTTTCACCTTGTTCGGGATGTTTAGGATTGATAGGGCCGGAGACTTCGGCTCGCGTTGACGCATTTGATTTTTCTTTTCTCGATGCACTTCCCCTGACCCTGGTTTGAGTTGGGTTTTCTTTTTGGTGTTTCTTCGGTTTTGATCCTGGAAGAACTAGGTATTTTCAATAGGAAATCCCCTGAGACGGCGCCAATTTATTTGACTCAAAGGTTGGAATATACCATTTAAGAAAATCAATCAAAAGAGATGAAGAGGTAAATCATAGTCAATCTTACTTCACGATGGATAAAATAGATTTGAAACATAGAAGATAATGGAGCGATAACATTCAGGAACTTAATTGATTATAGAAATATGTCCTGCCTCTACTTGGAAAGGTTTAGGGAGTTACAATCAATGTGGTTCCCCATGGTAGCTCAAAATATCCGTTTTTCCTTGCCCATTGGTTCAAGGTTTCTTTCACGAAGCTGTATCGTCCCCTCTTATGGGTGATTTCAATGATGGTAAAGAAGGTTGGCACTGGAGCCCCTATTTCAGCCTTCCTACTTTGTATTTATAGTTGGAGAAAGAGATCCCTGGAACTTGTCGTCATTTCCATAGCTCGGTGTAAGATATTTTATCTTGTCGTGGAGAGATACTGACTTTACCGTTTGTTTAGAGAATATTCGAAATGAGTATGAATCAAGTTTGATGACTACTCTCGCGAGCTGGTCAAGACGGGGTCGCCACCATCGTATGGTCGGATTCCAGACCAATATGGTTATTCCCTATGTTTGTCGGGGTCATGCCTTGCCGACCTCGACGGATGGATCACGTGTGTGACGTAATCGGGAGGGGTTAAACTCGCCTTTTATCTTTTAGTCACGTTATAAGTTTTGAAATTGCACGGGGGCATTTTTCTTTCATTCGTGTTCCGTCACATCGATTTTGAAGCTGAAGCGCCGGTTTATAAACAAAATGTCATTTCGTCCACACGGTCATAATGGTGCATGTTTTTGATATGTTGAACCATTTCGCAACTAGTCAGGTTTTAATGGCGGATGTTGGGTTTCGTGCTTGAGGAATTTATCTTATAAATTGAAAGGATCTGATCGAGAGCTGGATGCTTATCTTATTATTATTAAAAGGAGAAAGAGCTCTTTTTGTAGATGTTTAGGTGAGTAGGGGGGGGGGGGGGTTTGCTGGCTTCCTGGCTAGCTCATGCAATCAAGGAAAAATGTCTTTGTCTTCTTTTTTCAAAATGAAAAAGTAAACTACCTTAGTAAGCTAGATTTGGTTGCTAAGCAAGCCGGACACTATGCTAGAACTTGGATCAATCATGACGAGAATGGACTTCTCCGTAATGTAATGTAAATGTAATAGAATAGGCACAGTCCAGTTTCCCACCCTTCTCGACCAGACGAAGGATATATGAATTCCATTTAGGCGGGTCAGGGCTTGGCTTGACCCTGTGTTCTCCCGGGTTGAAGGAGAGAACTTGAAAGTGAATCATTCAGTGGTGAGGTGTTCATTCGCAGTTCATATTTCATCACTAATCTTTGAGAGAATTTCTAGAATACCTTCCTTTTTGCCGATTTGGGCTTTTTTTTTTAATTTTTTACTTAATAATCTTCAATTCTCTTACTTCTACCATTGAGTTCCTTTTCCTTTTGTTCGTGGGCCAAAAATGGCAGGAGCTTCTTCCCGTGATAATCTTCCGGCTACCCCTCTGGCAACTGAGAACTCCACTCCAGCAGCCGAAGACACGGAACCGATGGAGAGCAAAGATGTTCCCTCGGTATCTGAGCTTTTGTCATGTCCGGGAAGGGTCGTGATAGATTTCAGCATCAATGGTAGCGAGGAGAAGGTGGATATTCCTACCCTCATAGGGGATGTCGGGATAGCAAACTTACGGGATTGGTGGGGTATTACAAGTTATGTTGAGATGGTACTGGAAGGCAGAGACGACAGGGTCCACATTGATCGCCCAGGGTTCGTCATGTTCTACGCTTACCCCTTCCTCGTGGGAAACACGCTCCTTCTTGCCACGTTGGTGGTCGAATTCTGCCGTTATTATGAGGTGTTTCCTGCCCAACACTCTCATTACCTGTATAAGTTATTCTCATGTTTATCAAGTATGCGGAATTGGCCAAACGTGAGGTCACTCTGAGGCACGTTCTAAGTCTGTTCGTTCCTCAAAAGATTTGCGGCACTATAATCCATGCACGTCCTCGAGGGTCAAAAGGCCTGGTGGTCAAGATGGAAGACAGGGCTAATCGGCGCTTTTTGATAACTTCTTCTATGTGCGGACTGATCACCTAGTGGCGGATCCAACCGAATTTCGTGAAGTGTGGAATTTTGCTCATAAGTCTGTCCCCGATTAGCGAAACTTATTTTTTGTTCATCATTTTTTGTATCTTGTTATGAATACTGATCTACTCCGTCGACTTGCAGCCGAGAAGATACCCCCGCCCCCTTTGGAGGGGATTAGAGAGTGGGTCAGGGTCGTCCTTCCCCATATCGTGGTGGTTCGCACCTGGGCAACATTTTATGAGAGATACGGGCTTAGACCTCTTAAGGGTAAGATAGTGTGCTTATCTTCAGTCTATCTAATTTTGTTTTGATTTTACAGTTGAATATTGCTGTGAGCAGGGAGAGTTCACATAGTCAGGGCTCCTCAGCTAGCCTTCTGTCAGCCGGTTGCATCTGCTACCCTTAGCGCGATATCTGATGCCCGTCCTTCATCAAGGTCCACCTCGGTTGAGTGTACGGCCTTGGCCACTCCGACGAGGGGGATTCCCAGGGTGAGGACCCCTCTGGTTTTGTTTGTCCTTACAATGACTCGCCGTCAACCCGGGGGGGGGGGGGGAGGAAGTACCGTCGAAAAGGCGAAAGGTGGAGTTCGAGTTGGCCCCTCCCACTATGATTAGTTTGGACTCTCCTACGATGGGACTGGAGGAAAATATTGTTGCCCCGTCTTCCACAAGGGTGGAGTGGGTAGAAATTGTTGGTGCTGGCGTTCAAAGCCAGTAAAATGTATCTGCTGTGGCGGTTCGGTCTGCTATTGCGGATGGTGCAGGGCGTTCTGCCTGAGTTGGGTGTCTTCCCCAAGTGAGGCTATTATGACTGCAAATGTGGCTTGTTGGCATCGAGTGTGCCTTCTTCATCTGCGGCGGGTCATGTTCCCCCCTCGGCGGCTGATAGAGGGAAGAGTGTAGTGGTTGATGAATATGAGTCGGAATCGGACTTGGACCCCGATGATGTTCGGATGTTCGAGGAGTGCATTACCCACTCAATGGTACGTGCGTAGGGAGCGGCCCGTGTGATTGAGATCCCCTCTGAATTTGAACCTTTTGGCGTAAGGGGACAACTTGGTACCATAACTTAGCCTGCTATGTTCGGAGGCTGAGAATGAATCTCTACGGAACATCCCGGACGCCGAACTGAAGGATAAGGAGGCTATGATGGGTTCGCGGGTAGGTCATTTCTGACTTTGGTCTTTCTCTTTCCTTTGTCGCATAAATGCATTATTTCGACTACTTTCGCTTTTTTCTTATTCAGACGTACCTGCTGGAGGTTGAGAGCATTCATAGGGCCAATATTAGGTCGAGGATTTTTCTGCAGATGTTAGAGAAGTATCCTCACTACCGCGATAGGTGCCGCGAGTTGCATGAGAGGTTGAGGATGGACCCTCGCAGTTGATCTCTAGGCGAAGAACTGGAGAGGAGGGATCGCGAGCTGATATAGACGATCCGTACTAAAGCGAGCTTGAAGAGCCACTTTGCCTTAAGGACAAAGAACTAGAGCTTGGGAAGGGGGTTGCCGTCGAATGCGAGCACTTGTATGGAAAGATGAGGGAGGCACTGTTGCATGTAGATCAGCGTCGGGCCTAATTTGAGGATGTGAGCGCCGATTGGAGAGGGAAACTTTCTGCAATGGAGGGAAGGGTCACCGATTTGGAACATATTGAAAGGGACTGGTCTAGGGCCTTATTGAGGGCAGCGGCTCTTGAAGAGACTATCCGCGTACTTTAGTCCCAATAAGAAACGGAGAGGGGGACCGCGACCATTATGGAAGAGAGGCTCGAGGAGTGTATTCGTGTACTTGGTGATGAGACGGGAACCCTGGCAGACCAAGTGGCGGCCTTGGAGGCAAAAAACCAGCAGTTGAGGGCCCAGGCTGGACCGTCTCGTGCTACTGTACCTCACTAGACCCACGAGCTTTAGATTAATGCAGAAGCCCAAATGGATATATTCAAGAACTTAAGAGAGGCAGGCACTGTGACATAGGTTGCTTACGAAGAAGCACGAGCAAAGGCTCGCAAAGCTTGTGCTAATTGTGGGTATGACGCGGCGACGCCCGAAACTGGTGAAGATGCAGGCGATGATAATGAAGAACCCTACGGGGATAACGGTTATAGCGGTAGTGGTGGCGCCGAGTGAGAGAAAAAACTTTTCTTTGTTTTTCTTTGTTTTGTTCGTCGGTTGGCGTTCGTTTGCTCCTTGTTATTGTTTTTCTTTTTCTCTTTTTTTGTGTTGATCGGTCTAGGCTGGGTGTAAGTGGGGATAATCAACATTCTTGACTTCATGAATAATAAATCCTCTTTTTTGCTACCTATTATGCATTTCAATTTCCTTTTGGTTAGGACATTATTTTGGTGCAAACGGATCGTCAGACGAGCCTTGGTTCGATTGGGGTCGAATACTTCTATTTCGATAGCAAAGGCTCTTGGCTGAGTCCTAGTTCGACTAAGGTCGAATTTATCCAACTTCAATGGCGAAGGCTCTTAGCCAGAGTTCAAATTCGACTGAGGTCGAACCTATCAATTGTTTTGATGGCGAAGACACTTAGCCTTAACTTCGAGCGAGGTCGAACTTATCCTTTGATGGCGAAGGCACTTGGCCTCAGTCCCAGTTCGATTGAGGTCGAACTTATCAAGCTTCAATGGTGAAGGCTCTTAGCCTTATAGTTCGAACGAGTTCGAACACTTCAATTTTGATGATGAAGGCGATTAGCCTTAGTTCGAACGAGGTCATACACTTAAATTTCGATGGCAAAGGCGCTTAGACTTAGTTCGAACGAGGTCAAACCTATCAACCTTTGATGGGAAGGCACTTAGCTTGAGTCATAGTTCGACTAAAGTCGAACACTTCTATTTTGATGGGGAAGGCACTTAGCCTTAGTTTGAACGAGGTCGAACACTTCAATTTCGATGGCGAAGGCGCTTAGCCTTAGTTTGAAAGAGGTCGAATACTTCCATTTTGATAGCGAAGGCGCTTAGCTTTAGTTCGAACGAGATCGAAGCTATCAACCGTTAATGAAGAAGGCACTTAGTCTGTATCCCAGTTCGACTGAGGTCGAACACTTGAATTTCAATGGTGAAGGTGCTTAGCCTTAGTTCGAACGAGGTCAAACACTTCAATTTTGATGGCGAAGGCGCTTAGCCTTAGTTAGAACGAGGTCGAATACTTTGATTTTGATGGCAAAAGCACTTATCCTTAGTTCGAACGAGTCCGAACTTATCGACCTTTGATGGTGAAGGCGTTTTTGATTTAGTTCGAATGAGGTCGAACCCATCAACCTTTGATGGCGAAGGCACTTAGCCTGGGTCCCAGTTCGACTGAGGTCAAACACTTTAATTTCGATGGCGAAGACGCTTACCCTTAGTTCGAACGAGGTCGAATACTTCAATTTCGGTGGCGAAGGTGTTACATCCCGTACTTTAACGTTAGAATTTGTCGACGTAATAACATATGAGTTGGAAGGAATTAAGGATATACATGAAGATAAGGATATAAGACCCTGTAAGTTTGAAGAATATCGGAACTACTATATATTGGCTTGATATGTATTTTCATCGAAGCAAACAATTTTCGGTAAAAATTGATAAATACAATTTTATAGGGTTGTGATAACTTTTTAAATTAAATACATAACATGTGGGAGTTTTTAGACGAGGTTTTATTTATTTTAAGAGTATATAGTATTTTATCATAAGAAAAGTTATCATTTTCCGTTTGAAAATTTATAGTACAAAAAGAATTTCTTTATTGTAAAGATATAAATTATTTTTTTCAAGAAAAGAAGGTTGTCCTTTTCTTTATCATTTTAAGAATTAAGCGTACGAAAATTTTACTCTTTATATGAGATTAGAAAAATCACAAGTTGAGAAAATATATGTATTTTTACATTGATGTTTTAATAAGATAATAGTGTATGTTTTTATTTTATGTGGTATATGACCATTGTAATATGATGTATAAAGAGTATTAAAAATAACTAGTATTTTAAGTAAATTGAGATAATTTTTAATTAAGCGGGTAGTTAACTACCGAGTTCCAGGTGCTACCTAATTAATTAATTAATTGATATAATATTAGATAAGCTAAATCCCTCCCTATTAACGTGGCAGCCTCCCAATTTATAATTATGTTGACTCTTAAGTTATTATTTAGGTGGCAAGTTTTCAAGTGTAGGACTATAGGTATTGGATATTGAGGTGGGGGTTAAGCTCCCCAAGGTAGCCGAGTAGCGCTAGAAAATGAGCTTCTTCTTTGTTACAAAATGAAAGTAACTTTGTCCAACTATTTGTCAGTAACCTAATTGCTACGGTGATTATGTGTAGAAACATTTGATTTTCAACTAGCACCTTTATTCGGACGCTGGAACATTAAGAAGACGTGGATGGTTGATGCTGTTGTAAAGATATTACAATCATATTAATAAGATTGGCTAGAATTATTTTAGAATGATCCATGTTTAAGATGCACTAAGCTTATTTCCCTCTGTTCGATCATTTTCCCAAAGTTGCTCTTGAATTTCCTGAAGATCACGCGGATTTTTCTTAGTCCAAGTATGTTAAGGTTATGCCTTCTTTCTTTTAGGATGATCCAAGTAACAATGTGCAAACATGATCAAAGTAACAATACGTAAACGTAACGATGTTCTTAAGTGATTCTACTCTTAGCAGTTAAGGATGTCTGCGTTATTCATTCTTGTAAAGTGATATACAAGCATGTCTAGGTACGTATCTAGTTCTCCATTGAGATATTTGATATATTAATGTTCATAATGTATTAATACATGCATCTTCATGCATATGCAGTTACCACCGGTTGGGTAGTTATATATCATTATTTACCACCGGTCGGGCAGTCATGCATTTACCACCAAGCTACAGCCGGTTGGGCAGTTGCATATTTATTACTGTGCTATGGCCGGTTGGGAAGTTGCATACTTATCACCGTGCTACGGCCGGTTGGGTAGTCATGCATCTTCATTTACCATCGTGCTACGGCCGGTTGGGCAGACACGCATTTACCAACACCTATGTCAGATCAGGCAATTACCACCGGTTGGGCAATTATGTATCATTATTTACCACCAGTCGGCTAGTCATGAATTTACCACCAAGCTACGGCCGGTTGGGCAGTTACATATTTACCACCTAGCTACGACCTGTCGGGCAGTCATGCTTTTACCACCGCGCTACGGCTGGTCGGGCAGTTACCACTGATCAGTTGGGCAGTCATACATCATACTACATGAATAAAAGTACTAAAGAAAAGCATTATATATGTAAATATTATAAGTATGCAGATAAGGTGGCATTTCACGAGATTCAGGCTGATTCTTATATGTCTTTAATTAATGTTGATTTATTATTATGTTTCAGTTCTACCTTACATACTCAGTACATTATTCGTACTAACGTTCTTTTATTGGGGACGCTGCATTCATGCCTGCGGATATATGTAATCAGTTTGATGAGTCCTCATAGTAGACGAGATTGACATTCAATGAAGGATCGGTAAAACTCCACCCCATTCGGAGTGCAGCCGAGTCTATGAGTCATCATATCAGAGTTTTACTACGTACTTATGGGTAGGCCGGTACCCTGTCCCATTTGATGTCAAATAATCGTAGAGGCTTTCTATACAGCCGTTCATTTTGTACATTATGTCAGAGGCCTTGACGGCCCATATGTATTCATGTTTTAAGAAAGATGGTTCATTGCACAATGTGTGACCACTTATTGTTAAACATTGTGAGTTGTGGCCATGTTGGCCCATGATGATATAAGTTACAGAATGGTTCGCTCAGGCCAGCTCGGCACCGAGTTCCAGCCACGCCTCCCAACGTTCGGGGCGTGGCAAAAGGCGCTTAGCCACGCCTCCCCACGTTCGGGGCGTGGCAAAAGGCGCTTAGCCATAGTTCGAACGAGGTCGAACACTTCAATTTTGATGGCAAAGGCCCTTAGCCTTAGTTCGAACGAGGCCGAATACTTCTATTTCAGTGGAGAAGGCGTTTAGCCTTAGTTCGAACGAGGTCGAATTTATCGACCTTTGATGGCGAAGGCGTTTAGCCTTAAACTCGAATGAGGTCAAACCTACCAACCTTTGATGGCGAAGGCACTTAGCTTGAGTCTCGATTCGACTGAGGTCGAACACTTCAATTTTGATGGCGAAGGCTCTTAGACTTAGTTCGAACGAGGTCGAACTTATCGACCTTTGATGGCGAAGGCATTTAGCCTTAGCTCGAACGAGGTCGAACCCATCAACCTTTAATGGCGCAGGCACTTCTGAGTCCCAGTTCAACTGAGGTCGAACACTTCAATTTCGATGGCGAAGGCTCTTAGCCTTAGTTCGAACGACGTCGAACCTATCAGCCTTTGATGGTGAAGGCACTTAGCCTGAGTCCCAGTTCGACTGAAGTCAAACACTTCAATTTCGATGGCAAAGGCGCTTAGCCAGTTCGAACAAGGTCGAAACCATCAACCTTTGATGGCGAAGGCACTTACCGTGAGTCCTATTTCGACTATTGTTTACGTTGACGGCTCAACACCGTGCGCATTTGACGCCAAGGCTTCGTTTTGACCTATGACCTTGTATTGTACACGTGTTATATCTGTTTTCATGACCGGGGTATTCGGGTTATTTCAAGGTGACATTCAATTCCTTTTTTGAAACACATGCGCACCGGTTTCCGGCCTGATGCAATATGGAAAATGGAGAGGAGATGTTTTGTACTTTTGCTCGGTTACTAAAAGGGCAAAAGGGAATTATGGATTGCATTACTTCTTACCTTGTTCGGGATTGATAGGGCGGGAGACTTTGCTCCCGTCGACGCATTTGATTCTTCTTTACTCGATGTGCTGCCCCTGACCCTAGTTTGAGTTGGGTTTTCTTTTTGGTGTTTCTTCGGTTTTGATCGAGGAAGAACTGGGTATTTTTACTTGAAAATCCCAAAGACGGCGCCAAATTGTTTGACTCAAAGGTTGAAAAATACCTTTTAAGCAAATCAATCAAAAGAGATGAAAGGGTAAATCATAGTTAATCCGAATTCACAATGGATAAAACAGATTTGAAACATAGAAGACAATGGAGCGATAACATTCATGAACTTTACTGATTATAGAAATATATATCCTGCCTCTCCTTGGAGAGGTTCAGTGAGTTACAATCAATGTGGTTCCACATGGTAGCTCGAAATATCTATTTTTCCTTGCCCATAGGTTCAAGGATTCTTTCATGGAGCTGCATCGTCCCCTCTTGGGGGTGATTTCAATGATGGGGAAGAAGGCTGGGGCCTGGAGCTCCTATTTCAGCCCTCCTACTTGTATTTATAGTTGGAGAATGAGATCCCTGGAACTTGTTGTTATTTTTATAGCTGGGTGTAAGAGATTTTATCTTGTCGTGGAAAAATACTGACTTTACCGTTCGTTTAGAGAACAGTCGTAATGAGTCGGAGTTGGATTCGATGACTACTCTCGCGAGCTGGTCAAGGCGGGGTCATCACCATCGTAGTCGTATGGTCGGATTCCAGACCAATACAAAGGTAGCCTTAAAAACTTCATTTTACAAGCATTAGAACTGAACTGCCTCACTTTAATGCTCTCACTATGTTTTCTACTAAATTACACTATTTATGTCGAACTTATGGTCTTTTTTGAGATTATTCTTTTGATTCTGTCATCGTTAATCTAGGCCGTTAAATTTTATCTTTAAAAGCAGTTAAAAGGATTTTTCTTTTGCAGACAAATCTGATGTGCTAATTAACGAGTGGACAAAACTTAAATACTAGCCTCGAAAAGGGCAACTTGTGCAAAACATTTGCATTTATCTAATAACTCGACTTTGTACATGATTTTGAATTAGACTTCAAGTCATAAGATTTGTGCCTTCAATACTTATCTTATGAGTCATTCCTTTGGTTAAAAACTCTTTGAATTAAACTTAATTGTCAGAACATACTTGACGCAATTTTGGTGTCGTGATATATGTCATGACTCATGACATTTATCTAAGTTCGAATAAATACTTATAGAGGTGACACTTCATAATATACACTTATAAAAAAAGTAAAAACATCATAACTCAGAAAAAGAAATGCGTAACTGCTTTCTAGGTATCATTGAGTCATAAAATCGATTTTTATGGATTTTTAAAAGTTTTTTTGCCCATTCGCATTATAGATATGGTGTTTTTAGATCATAGTTTGACTTTTTATTCTCAAGGAACTAGTGTTAAAATCTCTGCGATAGGCGAATAATTTGACAGAATATTAATCTTAAAAAATTATAATCTAATATATTATTATTTTAATAAATATTAGTTTTTATTTTATCATTTAATATAGTATGCAGAAATATACCAAAATCTATACCAAAACAAAGGATACACATCATATAGTAATCAAGTAAATTATTTGTTCCTTATATATTCTTTATTAAATTAGCAAGTACTTTTTATTAACTTGTCAATTGGCTTAATATTTTGATACTACTTTTCTTTTAATATAATATAGATATATATTTTCTTACTCTGAAATATTTTATTTAAACCCCATCATTCGCTTGGCTTCAAATGTTGAGATTTTGGCATGGTGTGATAACGTACCCACATAATCTCAAATAACTAATAGAAAATAGCTCTATTCATAAATATTGATATCCAATAATCAATAAATGTATATTATAATAATAATATGTATTTCACAACCTTTTTCTTCCTTGTTGTGTATATCAATATGTATATTAAAATTATATTTTCCTTCTTTGTGTATCTAAAATATGAAAACATTTATTGTTACCTTTTTATCAATGTATATCACAATATAAATAATTATATTATTTGTATATAACGGTGTATAACACATCGATTGTTTATCAAAATTTTATTTTCTTTCTTTCTATATCAAAATTTAATTTATTCATATTATTTATTTATTATTTTTATATTGTAAAACTTGCTCGAATTTACTCTTAAAATTTTCTAGGACGATTTGATTTCATATTAACCTTTTATTGCCTTATCTAACAATTTATATCACCATATACTATATGTTATACACACGTGATGATACATAGATATATATAACCTCAAAAACATATATTTCTTTTTAAACAATTAAAAAGATTGGATTCTGTTAAAGGAAATACAAATCAAATTAAACAGAGGATTAATCGGATGAAGACAAGAAGAAACTAGATAAAAAGCAAACTTTTTTATAGAATTGTTGTCGTGATGAGAAAATCTTAAGTTTATAGAAAAATATATTCAACAGGGGACACTGATATTTTAACAAATAAAAATAAGTTCTAAAATCAAGAAAAGTCTTCAAATATTAGGAGTATATAAGCTTACTTGGTGACTATGTTCTTCGCTCAAACCATAATTTATGCTTATAAATACGGCACATGTATCCTTTAAAGATTATCTTGAATTTTTAAAAAAATTATGGAATAATAAAAGACATCAAATATTGTCTTCTCAAAGCCACCAAAGTGATTAACGGATGTTCTTCCTTTTCATGGAGGTCAAATGCATCTCAGGTAGGTCAGCATCATTCTACGTTCGAGAAATACGCCGCTAAGACCCTTGAATCACATAGAATAAATCGGGAGGGAATAATCAAGGGATAAACATAGTTGTAACATGCACTATTTATCAATAAAATTCTTTTTTCTTTATAATTTTTTGTGATTACAATTTTATTTTCTCTGCACAAATTTATTGCAAACAAATACTCATTGTTTTGAGTTACCTTTGTCAAACCTAATAATGTCAATTCTCTTTGTTGGCTGCCATACCATGCCATTACAATCGTAGAAATGATACCAGGGTTGCCACTCTAAATGGTTGTTATTTAGGAATTAGCTAGTGTATCCGGAATTTCAGTTTTTCAAAACAAAAATATCTTGAGTTTTTCTGAAATTCGAATTTTTAGATTAAAATTTTAGGACAAAATAAATAGTGACTAATCTCTAAATAGCATCGATGCACTTGCCCCTTTACAACCTCACCATATTCTTTATAAAGTAAAAATAGCATGGGGTAGCCACTATTTAGGGTGATTTTTCCCATATAACAAACCTTACTACCATTATTGTGCATTGTTTGTTTATTACCCTCATATCTCATGTTTTTGTTACATAATATGTACCAAACAAGATAATTGCTGATTTTCCATCCTATATTAACACTAGACAATTAAGGCTAATGATATTTGCTTATCTCCTCTTTTCACGCCAATCAGTTTGGAATGCCAATCAGCTTTGAATGTTAATAAATGTTTGATTTACTACCAAATAAATTTCCCTTACATTAAGGTAACATATTAAATGCTCCAAATATATCCTCTAAACTAAACAGATTAAGGTAACGGAAGATCCAGTGCATATTTTCAACAAAACTGTTTCAAAATTGACTACAGTCATTCCTCCAAACAGAATTCTTCAAAACTGTTTCGAGATACTACTGACAGCAAGCACCATGGATGCAGCAGGTAACAGATGTAATAATGTTGTAGTTACAATGTAGTTACTTTGTATAAATCAATGTATTTTATATTGCCTAAATTATCCAAATATATTTGTATTTAATAGTTAATCTCAAGTTATGTCTACAAATTGTAGGTTCTATTTTTCCCTTGGCATATGCTGTTGTTGATTCTGAGAACGACGCATCTTGGAGGTGGTTCTTTGAACAATTCAAAGAGGCATATGGTGAAAGACCTTCTATGTGTGTTGTCTCAGACAGGCATGAGAGTATATCGAAGGCAACATCCGTAGTCTATCCTGGAATTGCACACTACTTCTGCATGTGGCATATATGGACAAATATAAGGTCAAAATTCAAGAAGTCACATCTACAATTACATGAATTATACTTTGCTACAGCACGGTCATATACTCTGGATGATTTCAATGAAAGAATGATGAAGATTCAGGAGGTAGACCCACGTGTTTCGTCTTACCTACATGATATTGGATATCATAGATGGTCAAGAGTACATGCAACGGCAAATAGAACTTTTACTATGACATCAAACATTGCAGAGTCGTTGAACGCTGTTACAAAAGAGGCAAGAGAGCTGCCAATATTTGATCTATTGGAGTATATGAGGACTATTATAGAACGTTGGACAAAAGACAAGTTATTGAAGGCAAAGGGTACTTTCACATTACTTGGACACAAATTCAACAAAGAATTGGAAGATAACACTCTATTATCCCAGAAACTAAAGGTAATATATTATTGTTTGGTGCATGAAAAAAAAAACAAAAGAAGTAGTAGATGAAAATGTTGTTTCCAGAGAGTTTTTAAAATGTAGACGATTGTAGTTAAATGTAGTTAATGTTTTATGAATGATTTCCAGAGAGTTTTTAAAATGTAGACGATTGTAGTTAAATGTAGTTAATGTTTTATGAATGATTTCCAGAGAGTTTTAAAAATGTAGACGATTGTAGTTAAATGTAGTTAATGTTTTATGAATGATTTCCAGAGAGTTTTAAAAATGTAGACGATTGTAGTTAAATGTAGTTAATGTTTTATGAATGATTTCCAGAGAGTTTTAAAAATGTAGACGATTGTAGTTAAATGTAGTTAATGTATTATGGCGTTTATTTGTAGCTGATTTGTAGTTAATTGATTGTTGCTAACATAGTTAACTTATTGACACCTTATTATTTTCTTTTTGATCTTGAATTGTAGGTGAGAGCTTCAACCGATCATATACACACTGTGTTAGATGGCGTGAAGAGGTACATTGTATGTTTAGAAAATAAGAAATGTAGTTGTGGACAATTCCAACTTGATGAACTTCCATGTGCACATGCTTTGGCATCATTAAGGCATAGGAATGAAAGGCCGGACAACTATTGCTCACCGTATTACACAACTAAGAGCCTACTACTTACATATGAATTGCCAGTTAATCCTCTTCCTGATGAAGCAAAATGGGATGTTCCACAACATATTTTGGATGATGTAATAAAGCCACCGGCTGGAGATAAAAGGCAGCCAGGAAGACCTCAAAAGGAAAGATATAAAAACTTTGATGAAATAAACTCAAAGAAGTACAAGGTGTCATGTGGCAATTGTGGAGGTGAAGGGCATAACAAAAGAAGTTGCAAGAATGTGCCGAAAAAGGCATGAATATAATGTAGCTACATAGTTATTCAAAATAAAGGGTAGTTATCCCAGATTATCGGAATTTAAGGTGTAACTGTAATATGTTTTTGACGATAATAAAGAAGTTTACTAATATACTTGCGTAATGTAAACTGTTTGCAGATTGTTGTTATAATGTACTTTAAGTGATTTCGAAATGTGTTATCGACATAATAGATAAAGACAGAATGTTGTAGATAAAGAAAAAACGTTGTAGTTCATTTTCATGAAATCTAAGTAAGAAACATCATCATGTTTATCTGAAAACATATATTGTGCAAATGTACTGCAACAGTGCATGTAGCGTTGGAGTTCAAACAAGTTGTAGTTATGTAATTGTATTTATATGCAGAATAAATGTGTAGTTATTTGTAATTGTATGTAATTGTAGTCACTACATTAATAATGTCTAATGTATTCATGAAGCTATTGTTCATTACAACCAAATGACTACATTTACAATACATATTGCCTTGAGGAGAAGATAATTGTAGTTTCCTTTAATACTGTTATCATTGTCAATATAGTTAACATATGTATTGAGGCAATTCTAAATCCTCGAATAGATTGACCTGGCTTCAAATTTTATTTCATAGTTTTTAGTTCAGACATGTAAGAAAACCTTGGATTCCAATCCAAGAAGTTGGATAATGCAAGCACTGGCATGATAATGTTTAATGTATTCATGAAGCAATTGTGCATTTAGTTTGCATTTCTGAACCAAATATGTTCTAAACTGAAATGGGAGATCAGAGTTGTAATCAGAATAAAAACAATCTCACAACAAAAGTGAACATACAGTGCAACTAAATGCACAGATGAATCTCAGAAAAATGGCAAACAGAAATGCAAACTTAGGGTTATTTTTCCAAAGCAATTGTTCAGTACAACCAAACTGACATAATTCTCCACTAACTACAAAATTGTTCAAGGTCCATGAAACATTGTGGGTTACAATCAAAGTTCATTACAACAGTACACACTATTTCCTCCTTCGTTCCACTTTAGTTCTCTCATTTTTTGGCGGTGGACCCCTCCTCCTTGCAAGCCTGCCTGTAACCTCGCTCTCACTGATTGAACCATCATTTAGCTTCTTTGTGGCGTAGTCCTACAACAGAGCTCCATATCGTCTACGGTGTTTGTTAATATCATTAAGATCCTCCTTTGGTATAGACAAATCACCATTGCTAATATATTCCGCAAATGCAGCAACAAATACACCGCAATCCCTGCAGATTATGAGTAATTTTCATTAAATACCAAAAACCAAATATATTTTAAGTATACATATAGAAAGGGAGTTTAGTTTTTTACAGTGAGCCTTCCTTTTGTTGTGGAATCTCGGCAACCATCCATTGTATGTCTAGAGGGTCCGTAACTGGCTTCTCTACGTATGACTTTGTATTCTTGAAGTCAATGTCCTTGCGTTTGCCGTAGAAACCAGTGCATGACAAATAAAGAGGAATAATTGTTGAAAATTTTTCAGCCATAGCTTGAACTGTTTTGTTACGCTTTGCCCTCACCAATGAATCATACACATACAGTTGCCGGTCCTTTATGTCAAACACTAACAACAACCAATGGAAGTTCTCTACAAGGTTAACAGGCATTACCACATAATCCACAAGATCCCATGCTACATTTGCAAGAATTCGATAGCCCATAATATATTCTCCAATATCGTCATCGGCTTTTACAACAGAATTCCTTTGATTAATTGGAGCAGCAGAGAACTTATCATAGATACTTTCAACTTTTGTCTTGAACAAACAGTCTGTTGTTGTAAATCTACAGTTGTTGTTGGGGCCATATTTCCCCTTCTTTCTCAAATAGTACATTATAACATCGACGTGCTGAAAAAAGTAAAAGTTGCAATTATAATATCTAATTCAAATCTGTACATTAAGGCAATCTGTATTTAAAATGCTGTCAACAGTGTTTAATAAACTGTAAGAAGCCAGTATGCTGTCAACAGTGTTGAATTGTAGTTAAATGTAGTGAATTGACTTTAAATGTAGTTAAAGCAATCTGTATTTAATGCAGTTTGTAGTTAATGCAAATGTATTCAATTGTATTCATTTGTAGTCAATAAGAACTACATTTGCATATAACAAGACATACTTAAATATGTTTAGATAGAATAAGCTATTGGATATCAGTTGTTCAATATCAACAATTAACAGAGCATACAAGATGAAAGAAAACAAATAATGGTTGTGTATAACAGTTTGACAGCTACAAAAGTGAAAATAACAGCTACAAGATGCAAATAAGAGCTAAAAAATATGTAGCTCATGTCAGTGTATTCCAGTTTACTTATAACCCATTCTAGTTATGTGTAATCTATTTATAAGTCTATATACATCAAGGCAATCAGTATTTTAAATGTAGTCGTTGGTAGTTAACTGTAGTGTTCAATAACTACATAACAGTGAGCCAGATACCAGATAAAGACAAAACTGCAATGATAATCCATATACTTACTGTACAATTTATTAGCTGTCCGGGGTGAGCAAGGGCGTAGAACCAGTCCTTCTTATCTATTTTTTCGCAACCCAAATCCAACAAAGGATTGAGATGGTTATCCTTCATGGAATAGAAGTTCTTCCTCCTGTAATAATAATATAATTAAACAAACAACTACAAAAAACAAAAACATTGACAACTTTAAAGTCTAAATTAAATAGAAAGAAAAGTAAAACAAATACATACAACATAAGACATTTATGCACCATACCTCCTAGATGATTTGTCACTTCGATGGTATAACCAGGTAGTAAAACTATCTATTAGTTGAGGATCAACATCTTCACCAATGGGACTTGTGAATGGGTGCTTTATGTAAAAAAGGTTTGGCCCAAAAGACGTGCTGCCTTCAGTACTGTAGAGTGGCGTGAATGGTGATCGTGCATGTTTTCCAGGTAACCTTGTTCTTCCTTGATGAAGAGGGGTTGAATCAACTTGAATTGGGTCACCATACATGACCATTTGTGATAGGTTTTCTGGAATTTCAAAATCGTCCAGTGTCACGCCTTTATTTTCAGTTCCTCCACACATCACTCCAATCTCCTCTTCTTTTTCAATGCATTCTTCGACAATTTCAGTCACAGTTACTCCATGAGTCGGTGAATGTGGAACATTGTCTTGTTGTTCAAGTTGTTGAGGAGAAGAAGGAGCTGAACAGGTAAATTTATTTTTTATTAGCAATTCAAGATGGAAGTATATATGTATGTATGAATTATCTAGATACCTGTTGTACTGGGGCCTGCACGGACTTGTGGACCAAAATTGAACTGAAATTCTTTGTTTTTCTCTGCTTCGTTATGTTCGTTATATCTTTTTGAACTAGCAGCAAACTACATTGTGAGATGAATGTTTTAGTATTATAATACATTATCATAAATATTATAAAGTGTTACTGCATTGTAGTTTATGAAAATGTGGTTACTGCATTGTAGTTTATGAAATCTGTAGTCAATTGTAGCAAGTAAGGACTACATTTGGATATAATAAGAACAGGAAAGAAAACAGGAAGAAATCAAAATACAAATGCCTACAAATGACTACAATTAACCCCTGTTAAAAATCCAGTTATTGAACACTATATTTAACTACAAATAACTACATTTAAAATACAGACTTAGACCAAATGTGATGACTTATAACTAGAATACATATAACTAGATTTGGTTATAACAAAATTGAAATACACAGACTTGAACTATATATAGTGTTACTTACAAATAACAGTGAACCAGGTAAGTCATACATAGGTCAAGTCTGTATATTAAAACATTGAACCAGCTACAAAATACAAATTACATCTACAAAACTACAAATAACAGCTACAAAAGTGTAGTTCAGAACTGTACATTACTATCAAAAAGTAGTTTTAGTGCATTCAATTGTACTGAAATGTATTGTTCAGGAACTACAATTTATGTAACTGCAAACTACATTTTGATAGTAATGTTTTAGTGTTAGAATAGATTATCATAACTATTATTAGTGTTAGAATAAATATATATAAATTCTTACCTTGGAGTCATCCAATTCATTTCTACTGTTGACAGCATTCACTAATCTTTTCAAAGATTGATCTATGAACTCTCGAAGTTTTGAGAGTTCATCAAAAACATCATTCCTCAGCTGATCTAACTTTCCAACCACCTAAAAATTAAATATGTATGTGAGTTGGTAAGGATATTCGATTTGTTACACTAAAATAAAAAGAAACTACAATGTCGAAGGAATGATTTCAATTGGTAGTAAACAATGACTACACAACTGTAAATTCTAACAGTACCTGCTCAATGTTCTGTTCCAACTTCCTCATCTGGCTTCTTACAGATTCCATATCATTTGAAGATTTAGCCTCTTCATGTCGAACTTTCGGAGAAGCAGCAGATGGGACTTTTGAAGGTTGAGTAACCTCTTCATCTTCATAATTAAGGTTTACTGGGAGGTTGAGCGCTCCAATCTCGGACCCGGATGCAACCAAGTTTGAGAACTGAAAGAAGGATGAAGACAGTGAAGTAAATTTGAAAGAAATTGTAGATGTCATGTAGTTACAATAGTAGTTATTGAAGAATTACACAAAGGTTAACAAGAATACCTTGAGCCACTCAGGCTTGATGAATTTTTCTTCAAAAACATTCAACCAAATCAGTCCTTTTATAGCGGACCATCTTAAAATACGGGGGATGGAGTCAGAGCACCGTATAGCAAGCTCGGTGCTGACAGAAGAACAGCACTCGTACAGCCACACTTGTAAGGCTAACGAGCACCCCCGTATAAGATAAGAATGGACGTTGGGACTGAGACGATGTCTGACAGACTCAAGAACTTGCTTAAAAGATTTTGTACCCCATGGGTACGAATCAAAATGACCACTCTCTATAAGAAAAAAAGTAAATTTGTCTATCAAACAAACATTGTCCTTATCAGAAGGACAAACAAAGAATTCCAAAATATACAAGACACACAACTGTACAGCATCCAAATTATTTGTCCAGGATTTGGATGTCACTACACTTCTCAAAAGCGATTTCTCTACCCGAGATTTGTCAGGGAAGTATTTAGTCATTAAATGGCTAACATAACTAGAATTGTAACCATGGTCCGATAAGCTATCAACACAGTTAAACCCAGTTATCAAACAAAAATCCCTCAAAGTAAAAATCAATTTTTGTCCATTTAACAGAACAGAAAAATAGTCGCCATTAAACTTTGATAATTCATACTTCATTAGAAGATGAATATATTGGTTCTGCATGCAAATAGGGGGCATATCTAGTAAATAGCCAAAACAAGTGTTCTTGAAAGCACGTAATTGTGTTGGGGATAATAAAGACTTTATCTGGGATGGAATCGTTGCATCGCACAAGCTATGGAACCGTATCACACCATAATCAACATTATGTTGTGCATAGTAAGGTCCATTCTGCAAAAAAAGTACATTAATGGTCGTTAGAATGAAGCTAGATTTCAGAATTACAATATATAATGTAACATATCATATAACTACATTTTAAACACACAAAATACATTTTTAACATACAAACTACATTTTTCCTACATTTTTCTGTATATTGAAATAGTGAGCCCATATGTATTTCAATTCTGTATATGTATTTCAATTCTGTATATTTCATTTTACCTATATACAAATGTAGTTAAATATAATGTAGTTATAGGTAGAAGTACACTAATGCATTGTGTAGTTTAAATGCAATCTTTAGTGTTCACCTACATACCATTTCTCCAATATAAACATTTAACAGAGCATAGAAGTGGAAAGAAAACAGGAAGAAATCAAAATACAAATGCCTACAAATGACAACATTTAACCCCTGTTCAATATCCAGTTATTGAACACTATATGTAACTACAAATAACTACATTTAAATTACAAATAACTGTGTATAACAGCTGCAAGATACACATGAAACTACATTCAACCACAACAAACTACAGTTAACAGTACATATTTGATTCCAAATCACAACAAATACTGTATATTTCATTTTACCTATATACAAATGTAGTTAAATATAATGTAGTTATAGGTAGAAGTACACTAATGCATTATGTAGTTTAAATGCAATCTTTAGTGTTCACCTACATACCACTTCTCCAATATAAACATTTAACAGAGCATAGAAGTGGAAAGAAAACAGGAAGAAATCAAAATACAAATGCCTACAAATGACAACATTTAACCCCTGTTCAATATCCAGTTATTGAACACTACAAATAACTACATTTAAATTACAAATAACTGTGTATAACAGCTGCAAGATACACATGAAACTACATTCAACCACAACAAACTACAGTTAACAGTACATATTTGATTCCACAGTATACTAAATCAATGAAATTTAGTGTTCACCTACATACCACTTGTCCAATATAAACATTTAACAGAGCATAGAAGTGGAAAGAAAACAGGAAGAAATCAAAATACAAATGCCTACAAATGACAACATTTAACCCCTGTTCAATATCCAGTTATTGAACACTACAAATAACTACATTTAAATTACAAATAACTGTGTATAACAGCTGCAAGATACACATGAAACTACATTCAACCACAACAAACTACAGTTAACAGCTACATATTTGATTCCGCATTATACTAAATCAATGAAATTTAGGTCAATTAAAACACTACCAAATAATCATTGCATTAAACTACATTAAACTACTAAAACGACAAAATTATACAATTTTTATTCAGCTGTGACATTGTCAAATAAAACACTTCATAACACTACATTAAAACTACAAAAACAAACAATTTACTACAAATTTTTTTCAACACTATATTCTGCCAAACAATTACACATTAACTCCGAATAATAAAAATTAACTACAATTAGTATAATCAACCCTAACATGCAATAATACATTAAATTTTTACAAAAAAACTCTTAGACGACAAAAAAAGAATTGAATTCTAATTTTTTCAAAAAAAATATTAAACTACAAAACATTGTAGATAAAAAAAAAGTTGTTTACCTTAACCAAAACTTGTTGTTGAACCAATTTTGTGGGTTTTTTTGAGGGTTTCACCTTTTTTTGCTTTAAGGGTGAATTAGACACCTTCTGTATTTTTGTTTTTTGAACTTTGGGTGAATCGTCCACAAAATCATCATCATCCGCCATCAAGCTTTTCCCCTTTCGCTTTCGTTGTTTGTCGGCTTCAATTTCAACACCGGTTGCATCAACCTCCTGCAAGTGCTTTGTTCGAGTTTCAACTCGTATTTGTCTCGGCGATGCTGGAACACTTTCTTTTCCACTTGCATGGATAGATGGTTGTCTTTTTACTGGAGATTTAGGTGTTAAAACACCCAAATCAAATGATGGAATTTCGCCTATTTTTTGACGTTTGGGGGTATTCTGTTTTTTCACCATTTTGACTATGGATAAGTTTTTCTTCACTAAAAATGTGTTTTCTTTGAAGAACTTTGAGGATTTTTGGCGACAGATGCTGCTAATGGAGAAGATGACAATGGAGAGAAAGTGAGAAACAGTGAACAGAAGAGAAAGAACTTTGCTCGTTTTTAACGGGGGTGGGGTGGGTGTAGTTTTTAACGGGAAATGATAGCGTTATATGGGAAGATATATAAAAATTAACAAAAAAAACGTGGTATTAATTAATACTTTTAAAAATCTGGTGTAAGAAAGAGAAAAAAATGGGGAAAGAAAATATGGAAATATTATTTTCTTCCACAAATAAAGCCCCTAATAAATGATTGGTAATTAAACCTTAAAATTCAATTTTGGTACATATTTTGAAATATGATATACTAAAATGTAATAAATAGTAACCTTAAACATGAGTGGTAGTAAGGTTTGTTATATGGGATGTATATGTATATCCCGCAATCTTAATGTTGAGCAAAAATAACCATTGCCCTATTAATTAAAATTAAGGTGAAAAAACTTTTTTATTCTTTCTTCCCTTACTTTTCTTCCCAAACCCTCGCTTCTCTCTCTCTGCATGCCTTCTCCAAAATGAATGTTTACGTTCTTATTTCACTTCACTCTCTTTCATCTCACTTTCTCCAAGACACTTGTTTTCAGTGGGCTATGCACCAACTTAAATTGGATTATTTGTAGTTGTTCCTAATAGCTAGTTAATATTCTCTCGTATGTATGCAAATTAGTTTGTAGTTTAGTCAAGAGCCTAAGATCCATAAATACGGTTAATATCATACCACTGTCGACTTAGATCCATTATCTTTCCCATTTCACTTCTTGGGAATTGTTCTTCTTATAATACCAAGCCAACGTAAACCTCAAAAAACAGTTTGTCAAAAAAAAAAAAATCACCTGCTTTTATTTCTGCTATTTTTGAGGTACTTCTCAATTCTTTGTTCTTTGGTTGTTCTTATTCTTTTTCTATATTTTTTTTTACTTTAAGGACACTTGGTCATGAAATTAGACTAACAAGCTCAAAAAGTTAAGGACAATAGGTTCTGAACTTAAAGTTAAAACTTTAAAAGTTGACAATTGGTCCTCAACTTTGATTTTCAACTTCAAAAGTTAAGAACAGACAGCCCTTAACTTATAGTTACACGTTCAAGAGTTAAGGACAATAGGTCCTTAACTTACAGTTACAAGTTCAAAAATTAAGGACAGACATTCCTTAACTTACAGTTACACATTCAAAAGCTAAGGACAAGCAGTCTTTAACTTACAGTTACAAGTTCAAAAGTTAATGACAATAAGTCCTTAACTTTGACTTACAAGTTCAAAAGTAAAGGGTAGACAATCCTTAACTTACAGTTACACGTTCAAAAGCTAAGGACAAACAAGTTCAAAAGTTAAGGACAATAGGTCCTTAACTTTGACTTACAAGTTCAAAAATTAAGGACGCTTCGTCTTGAAGTTTGAGTTCCAAGTTCAAAAGTTAAGGGCGTGTAGTCTTGAAGTCCCGTTACAGGTTAAAAAGTTAAGGACATGTAGTCTTGAAGTCCTGAACTTAGAGTTTTAAGTGTAAAAGTTAAGGACATGTAGTCCTGAAGTTTTGAAGTTAAGGACATGAGCAAAAGGGTATTTTTGTCCGAGCAGTTAAAGTTTATTAAACCAGTGGCTAAAGGCTAAAGACATTTAAAACACTGGCTTTAAAATAAATACATGAGCTGTTAGTGGCTATTTGTACACATCGCCCTTTTATGAATCCTATAGGGTCGTGTATTGTACTCTAGTTTGTACAAATTGGTCGTAGGGATGGCAACAGGACTGGGCGAGTTTGACAAAACTCACAAAAATTTTAACCCGCTCCGTCCCGCTATTTTCTTTATTTTCAACTCACCCCGCTTGGAGCTGCCTCGCCCCGTCCTGTTTAAGTTTTTCTAGGTGATGTTTTTAATAGATCTTTTTTAAAGAATTAATAATATAAATGATATTACTTTTACTTTATTCCAAAAAAATAGCGAATTCATTTCCAATTGTGACATATTATAAAATTTCATACGTTTGGGCAACTTTTATAACTATACATGATTTAAGAAATTATTACAAATTTATAGAAGCAAATTAAATCCATAATTATATGGATAGCAGATTATATAGCAGAAAACTGATCCACACTCACTAATGCTAATTAATTACGCATTAATCATCAGAATTTTTCATTCATTTTGCACATTTTAGGAATACTATACTGCTAAACATAAGCAAACGCTATTCAAGTTTGTCCCATCCCTCTTTCATGTGAGAATAGCTCCATTTCTTCTTCTTCTTTTTATTTTCTCTTTTTTTTTGTTTTTCAAAAATATGCCTCTTGGTTAGTGCTACAAACTTAGTTCAAAAATAGACCCGTCTTGAACCCGCGTTAAGCCTGCAACCCGCCGCGCTCCCTTTAATTTTTGTTAAATTACCAGTAATGTCCATTTAGAAGTAGATTATTATAAAAATTGGCCAATTGATAAAATATTACTAATATTAACCAAAATAGCCAATTAGCTATTTGTAGCAAAAAGATATCAAATTTTTACGTTCTTTTGAGTGGGTGCTATTATGATAGATTAAGTATATCTTAAGGAGCTTGAATCTCAATTTTAGGATGATTTGGTAAAGTTTTGAGGTGGTTTGAATTGAAAATTCGAAGTAAAAAATTAAATATGAAAAAAAAATGATACGTCTATCACATATGTATCATATTTGTATCGATTGTGTATCACATGTATATCCATGTATATGTGTGTGTGAGATACATGCGCGATACATGTGTCACAGAAGAATTTTTTGACATTGATTTAATTATAAATTTTAATACATAACTAGTCCAAATCACCTCTAATCTTCCTCAAATTTTGTATATTGACTTTATCTATATGTTTTCGAATTTCGACTATACCCATTAAAAAAATTCCTTGTTCGTTTCGATTTTTGAAATATTGGCTAGGGATTAGTAAGTTGAAACTTATATGGGATATTTCTGTAAGTTTCCCTTAATTTTTTAAAAACTATTTTAACCCGTCCCGCTCTGCACTCCCATAAGAGTGAACCCGCCCCATCCCACATCAAGCAAAATCCGCCCCTGCCCCGCCCCATTGCCATCACTAAGATTGGGTCTGAGCCCAAACAGTCAGTTGGGCCTTGCAGGGATAGACTTCGAAAACGACAGAAATGTTGGGTGGATTTTTTCTCAAGAGATTTTTTCATACCTATACTGTATACCAAACCTTATTACCTTCATTGTTTAAGGATTGTGTTAATTACATTTAAGCATACTAAATTATCATTTATATACCATAATTCAAATTAAGGGTAAAATTATTGCTTCATTTATTATAGGCGTGATTTTAGGAGCATATATTCTCCAATTTTAGTTTACACGTCTCTCTCTCTCCTCCCACCCCCCACACCCCCACATTTTACCTTCAGTTAATTCCCCCATTTTCGTCCGGTCACCTACGTTTTCCCTCAGTTACCCACGATTCTACAATTTAAATGGGTAAGCGGAGCAATCATAGTTCTTATCGTGCTCAAATTCACCACCTCCATTCAATTAAATATGCTAGTTATTCCTTGTTGTTTATCTCGTAATCAGAATTACTTGTTCTTTAATGTTTGTCCTTGGCTGCTTGGTGTTCTTCGAGTTTGATGAAGCTTGTCTATTCGAAGTTTTGCTATCCGTGGAGTAAGGAAAAGCCCATCCTTTTAGTGATTTTTGCCTTTATGATTTTTACTTACTGGTGGTCGTGCTAGACTTACCGAAGGATGTTCCTTCAGGAGAAAGGTAGATTAGAGAAATAACATTTGATTTATATTGAAATGAATCTGCAATTGAGAAGACAATAAAGTTGACAATGTGGGTGTAACTGTAGTTTATTTGTATTTTTTTTTGTAGAAATTTTATAGATGAAGAGCAAATTTTGTCATCAATATTTTTTTTTTTTGACATAAGATTGTAGTTTAATTGTACTATAAATGTAGTAATTTTATAGATACTCTTAAAAACAACACAATTTTATCCAATACTTAAACTGATTTGTAGTTTATTTGTAGAAATTTTATCTACAAGATATCTACAAACTGAATACATTGAATTCTAATATCCCAATTCTCATTTCAATTGTAGCATAATAGGCATTTTTTGACATAACTGTATAAGACTTGTAGAAGCTTTAGTCTTTCAAATCTATAATTTATCTACAATTCTATAATTTATCTACAATTTCTGAGAATATGTCTTCTTCTTCTTCGACGAGTTTCAATCAGATATTCAGTCAAAACCAAGTCTAATCTTCACCAAAACCCCTCAAAATTGAGATATAAACTCCTAAACATATTCCGAATTATTTACAACAACATCCAATCCAAACAAATAATGATTTTTGAAAACCCAAATTTGAATTCAAAGCTTTCAAGCATTTTAATGGCTATCAACGGTGGAAAATATATGGAGAATGAGAGAATTACGCAGCAATGAGATTTCCTTCCGTTTCAAAATTCGAATTGAATGGTGATAGGATCACACGCAGATCTGGTGCCTTATTTTTAACGCGCTTTTTATGGCAAAATCTACCTATTATTGGATTGGTATATATTTTGTAGAAAAAGAATGGACTACACGGGTAAATAACATATTATGAACATTTTTGGTAATAAGGTTTCAAATATGACATAAATAGGTAAAATCCCTTTACTAAACCATTGCTATATTTTCACCCGTTAAGAATAATTACGGAAAAATAACCCTGCATTAGAATTTGAAAGCACGCTTGCGAGGATTTTGAAGTATCAGAAATTCTAATTCCAGCGCAAGAGTTCTAAAGCACCAGAAACTTCAACATTCATCAAAATTTTCAGCTGGAATGTTAAATGTTTTGTCAAGATTTGCGGCAAAATCCTGACAATTACGATAAATGTTGAAAATTTGCCCAACATGCTTTAAAATTATAGCAATCGGAGCAAATCTTATTTAGCGTGTGTTCAAATTCTGAGATGAGCCTTTTCTCTTAAAACTTTTGTTATTGGGATAAAAGAGGCACAAAAGTATTCTATTTTTGTCATTTCCTAAATATATATATGAAGAATTAAGCAACCCACTTTCAACCGAGAGGTTGTGAGTTCGAGTCTCCCCAAGAGCAAGGTGTGAAGTTTTGGAGGGAAGGATGCCGGGGGTCTATTTGGAAACAGCCTCTCTATCCAAGGGTAGGGGTAAGTTCTGCGTACACACTACCCTCTCCAGACCCCACTAAGTGGGATTAGTTGTTGTTATATGAAGAATTAAAAAGAGGCTATATAAGAGTCATGACTCATAATCATTAGTAGCATTCAACAATTGCAACAATAAGAGTAGAAGCATAGCATCACATGTTTGTCGTCAGAAGTTATGAATCTTGAAAGAAACTAAGCTTTTCTTTCAATCCAAAGCCAAAAAGCACCATGCTTTAAGTCTCAGCGTGCACTGAATTTCCTACTACTTCTGCTACGTCTACTCCATCTATTCTAGCAAGTATATTCAATTAATATAAACACAAACATACTTTGCTTCAAAGCAAATTTACCAAGAATTCCAATACTATATGAACCTCACCTCTCCCCTTCTATTCTTCATTCATCCTAAGTACCAACTATATTAAATCCTACTGTTACTAATCCAATAGAAATGGCTATATTCTCAATTTCCAAGTTTTCACTTCTAGTCCTCTTTTCTATCTTCCTCCTGGCCTGCACCACATTCGCTCGCGATCATTCGATCGTGGGATATTCTTCAGATGACTTGACTTGCATTGATAAGCTCATTAATCTTTTTGAGCATTGGATGGATAAACATGGCAAGATTTATAAGAGCATTGAAGAGAAATTGCATAGGTTTGAGATTTTTAAGGATAATTTGAAGCATATTGATGAGACGAATAAGATAGTTAGTAACTATTGGCTTGGTCTAAATGAGTTTGCTGATTTGAGCCATGATGAATTCAAGAAAATATATTTAGGACTCAAAGTTGATAATGAATTGCTTATCAAAAAAGAAAAATCCCAACAAGAATTTGCATACAGAGATTTTGTGGATTTGCCGAAGTCTGTTGATTGGAGAAAGAAAGGTGCTGTCACTCCTGTCAAGAACCAGGGTCAATGTGGTACGTACACTACCTAGCTATTTTAATCATATAGACCAAACATTCAGCACGTATACACTAGATTTAATTTATATACATAAAAAGTATATATAATATACTAACATTTTACACCATCAAGCACCAAGATTCACGTGGTGCGTTGCCTATTTTGATCATATAGATCAAACAGTCAGGCACGTATACAGTAAGGATTTAATTTATATATAACATGTTACACCACAAGAACCAAGATTCATGTGATATGTTGCCTGTTTTGATCATATAGACCAAACAGTCGGTACGTATTCAATAAGGATTTAATTTATATATACTAACTGTGCGTGCAGGTAGTTGTTGGGCATTCTCAACGGTAGCTGCAGTAGAGGGAATTAATCAAATAAAGACAGGGAATTTGACATCGTTGTCGGAACAAGAGCTCATAGACTGTGACACAACATACAACAATGGTTGCAATGGTGGCCTAATGGATTATGCTTTTCAATTCATCATCTCTAATGGAGGTCTTCACAAAGAAGATGACTATCCTTACCTTATGGAAGAAGGCACTTGTAATGAAAAGAGAGTAAGTTTATATAATTTAATTACCAAATCATAGAATGTTAAGACTATTTCTTAATGCTAATTATTGGTACTAATTAATGTTAATATTTTAGGATGAATCTGAGGTGGTGACAATTGATGGATATCATGATGTACCAGCCAATGATGAACAAAGTCTATTGAAAGCACTTGCAAACCAACCTTTAAGTGTGGCTATTGAGGCTTCTGGCAGAGATTTCCAATTCTACAGTGGGGTAAAAACACTTCTAAACAAAACTCTTAGGATTGTTATTATTAATGGATTTAACTTATATACATCGAAAATATAATCCAGCGCCGTGAAGTCGATAATGTCTTAAGATCTCCCTGAGGGGCATTTTTATATTGTCAATATATAACTGGTTTGTATAGACCATTTTTAACAGGTCATAATTAATATCTATTATAGGATTAACCTATAATTATCTTATTACTTAATTGTACAACTATTTTTTACACTATATCTCTGGATTAAGATAACTCAATATTAATTAAATAGCATTGTATAAGAAATTCAATTTTTTTCATTTATTATCGTTAGACTTTTCTATAACAACCAATCTCTAAAACAACACATCATTATAACGGCCAAGTTTTCTTTGGAATCGATATTTCATGTTATTGCATAATATATGTTCTCTATAACAACACTTCGCATAACAACGACACAAATAATACTACTATAAAAAGATTTGACTGTATTTCTTATTTTTTAATTATATAGTACTGATGAGTAACTATTATTGAAACGTGACAGGGTGTATTTGATGGGCATTGTGGAACAGAGTTAGATCATGGAGTTGCAGCAGTTGGATATGGAACCACAAAAGGAGCAGATTATATCATTGTTAAGAATTCTTGGGGACCAAAATGGGGAGAGAAAGGTTTCATTAGGATGAAGAGAAATACAGGCAAAGCTGAAGGCAAATGTGGCATTAACAAGATGGTTTCTTTCCCAGTCAAAAAGAAGTGAAATTTCCACCTTCCAATTTCCAAATGTATTGTCTAAATGTTTTATTTCTGATTGAAGTATTTTTTTAATCTTTTGATTAATCCAGTAATAATATACTAAAACACTCTATGTACGACGTAACGTTTTTATTGTATTAATATTGGTTGTTCTTGTTTCTTTATGATTTTATTGTACCTCCAGGGGCGGATCTAAAGGTTACAATACGGTTTTCTGGGAACCTAGTAACTTTTGCATAGATCATGTATTTATATTAAGAAAATCACTAAATATTTATAAATATTTAATTGTGAACTCAATTATTATTACATATTAATCTAAAATTACGGTAGAAACTCATAAGCCTCAAATCAATCTGCCTCTGCCTGCTACGACTTTATTGTTACATATTTCTATCGCTCCTGGAAAAAATCAGATAGTTGGCTTGTACGGAAAGGAATTTCCAATGAGAAAAGTGAAGGAATGCGTATGGGTGTTCATAACACGCACCGGAAGATAATAACAATCCTAGGTAGATTTTCTCAGGTTTAAAATTTATTTACATGTCAAAGATCGGATCAAAAACATACCTGGTGAAGAGAGTCTCGCTTCAAAAATTCTTCGATAGTGCGAAGACTCTATGCATATCCACAACGAGACCGATCCTTGCTATCAACTCTTTGATCAATGAAACCCGCGAACAAATTGAACGAATAATATTATGTTGAAATTTTTCTCAAAAATCTCAACTCAAACTAGAAGAACAAGAAACACTTTTCTTGCAATTGTATTTTCTCTCTTGGCTTTGTATTGCACCCTCACTTTCACAAAGTAGGGTTTCTTCTCAAGAAAAATTAAAGACTTAAAAAAAACTTTTGCATATTTTTCCATCACCCTTTATATAGCATCACCTACAAACACTTTTCCTATTTGGTTGAGGTAATAATTTACTTAGGGTAAAGTTTATTCCAAAAATAAACTAAGGAATTTTTTATATGAAAATCCGAATTTCCTTCAAAGTGGCATCGTGACTGCCAAGTTCTTATGGATTTTCCATAATATCCAATTCCTAATTGGATTATGAGTACTCATAGAAAATTTGTACGGAAATTTTGAATGAAAAATTTTCGAATTTTTTTTTTCTTTTCTGTCAACGAAATTATATGGACTTTGATTTATGGACTTTCCATAAATTCCAATACCAAATTGGATTATAATATATCAAGTTTATATAAATATAATATTTTCCTATTGAAAATATTAATCTCATTCCAAATAGGATAAAACTTCAATTAATAATCCAATTCAAAATTAAATTTATTAAAAAGTTTTTATTAATATTATATTTTATATACATCTATTATATAAAATAATATTAATTATATATATCACATATAGTTCAACCAAGAGATATTATTTAATTTCTATTCCAAATAGAAACTTCAATTTATTCACAATATTAATTATAATCTTTGTGCTAGCAAAGAATATAATAATATTTCATTTGGACTAATAACTAAATTTATTTGATTAATTAAATTCTTTAATTTAATTATCAAATAATAAATTAATTAATCCTTTAGCAAAGATCAGAACACTCTTTAGTGTGCGACCCCATAGGTTCAATACTAGACCGGTAGTAAATTGATCATATCATTAATCTAATCAAGGGTGGCGTCTAGCAACACTCCTTAACGACTGGATAGCATGAAGTATACAATTTACTCTCAAGAACCAGTAGAAGAATAATGTAGTAATTCCTTCTGTCCTTATAGCTCTGGATCACCCTAGGATATGGTTCAACTGTCAAATCCTAATAGGCAATCAACTATGTGTTCACGTCAAATATAATCGACCATTGAATGACCTAAGAAACTCATTTCTTCTTTCATTCAATTGCCCTGGCCAAGGTCTTAGTTTGGTCGTTTATAATTCATGACAACATAGAGCTAAAACTCATTACCAAGAGTTGACAGATTCTATCTTGATTAATCACTAATTCTACAAGTATTTAATCGTACCCAATATCCTTTCAACTATCGCTCTAGGGCCATAGGTGTCTAGTATCAAAGCACAATAAATAACTTGTCAATTACTATGACGATCTCAAGTCTAAGGAAACGGTTACATCACATTCTTCATGAAAATATCCTATTGACAGTTTATGGTAATTCTAAACATTAGGAATTATCCAATGAGTCAGCTCAATGATCATATCTCTATATGCATCATCTATCTATGTGATTTAGTTAATGAGATGAACTAATCTTTAGCCGATAAAGACGATCACATAAATATTAATCTAACCGGATTACTAATGTCCAAATTAATAATCCTACGATCAAGAACAACTTTAGATTAAATTGTAAAAGACTTTGCTCTCATTATCATGATCTCTATCACGATGACAAATCTAAAAATTTAATAAAGGACGTTATTAAAATTATCAAACAATTGATAATAATGATAAAAGAATATCAAATGCCATATATTTTATATCAAATGACATTCACAAAATATGTTCAAGTTATCAAATATGATATTGGATCTAGGGCATATCTACTATACCCCTAACAATCTCCCACTTGCACTAGAGTCAATCGCTCTTGTACTTCATCCCCAATTCCACTTGTGCTTGTCAAACTCCTTTGTGCCAAGCGCTTTAGTGAATGGGTCTGCAGCATTTTCCTTTCCATCAACCTTTTGAATCTCGACGTTTCCACATTCAATGATCTCTCTTATCAAGTGATACCTTCGCAGAATGTGTTTGGACTTTTGGTGTGATCTTGGTTCATTTGCTTGAGCAATGGCTCCAGTATTGTCACACAACAATGGAACCGCACCTTCCATTGAAGGAACCACACCAAGTTCAGTTAAGAACTTTTTCATCCATACAGCTTCCTTAGTAGCTTCACTAGCTGCTATATATTCTGCTTCACTCACTGAATCAGCTACTGTAGCTTGTTTGGAACTTTTCCAACTCACTGCACCACCATTTAAGATGAATACATAACCAGAAATAGATTTGCTATCATCCCTATCTGAAGAGAAACTTGCATCAGTATAACCTTCAAGTTTCAACTGAGAATCTCCATAGATGAGGAACTGGTCTTTAGTCCTTCTTAAGTACTTAAGAATGGTCTTCACCACCTTCCAATGTTCCTCACCAGGATTTGCCTGATATCGGCTAGTCACTCAAAGTGCATAAGCCACATCAGGATGTGTACATGTCATGGTATACATGATAGCTCCCACTGCACTAGTGTATGGGATCCTACTCATGCGTTCTCTCTCTTCAGGTGTTTTAAGACAATCCTCCCTACTGAGAGAAATTCCAGTGCCTATCGATAGATAGTCTCTTTTGGAATTATCCATGTTATACCTCTTTAAGATAGTATCAATGTACAAAGACTGGGAAAGTCCAAGCAGCTTCCTAGATCTATCTCTATAGATCTTTATCCTAATATATAAGCTGCTTCTCCCAAGTCTTTCATGGAAAACTGTTCAGATAGCCAAATCTTGGTATTTTGCAATGCCGATACGTCATTCCCTATGAGCAATATATCATCAACATAAAACACTAAAAATATAATTGTGCTCCCACTAACCTTTTTGTACACACAAGGTTCTTCTTCGCATTTAACAAAATTGAACTTCTCAATTGTTTTGTTAAATCGAATATTCCAACTTCGAGAAGCTTGCTTTAATCCATAAATAGATCTTTGTAGCTTACAAATTTTATTATGATCAGACGAAGATGTGAAACCTTCAGGCTGTGTCATGTACACATCCTCTTCTAGCTCACCATTAAGGAAAACTGTTTTCACATCCATTTGCCATATTTCATAATCATAGTATGCTGCTATAGCAAGTAAAATCCGAATAGATTTGAGCATTGCCACGGGAGAGAAAGTCTCGTCATAGTCGACTCCTTCTTTCTGACGATATCCCCTAGCAACAAGACGTGATTTGTAGGTCTCCACCTTTCCGTCTGCTCCAATATTTTTCTTAAAAACCCATTTACAACCTATAGGTTTTATATCCTTTGAAGGTTCAACTAAAGTCCATACTTTGTTTTCCTTCATGGATTCCATTTCGGATTCCATGGCCTTTTGCCACTTCTCATAATCAGAACTTTGTATAGCCTTTTCATAGGTCTTAGGGTCATCATCATTATGATCAGCCTCATTTGATAAATCATCTTGTACCAATAAATTTAATCTAGTTGGTACATAACGTTCTCGTGTAGACCTTCGAAGAGGTACTTGTACAACCTGTTCACCTTGTGTTGGATTTCGTTGTTGCTCAATTTGGTTTGGAACTGGTTCATTAACCTGTTCTTGAACTTCATTTAGTTCTTGAACTTCAACCGTTGAAGAAGGCAATTTCCTTGGCAACTTCAAAATATCCAATAAAGGTTCTTCAACTTGGGTCTCATGATCTTTATATTATGTTGATTCATTAGTTTCTTGATCTTCATCAAGTTCTATTTCTCCATTATAATTTCCTTCCAAAAGAAATTCCCTTTCCAAAAAGGTTGCTCCTCTGGTCACAAACACTTTATGGTCAGAAGGGTGATAGAAATAATATCCCTTTGTTTCCTTGGGATACCCAATGAATCTACACTTATCAGATTTTGAGTCAAGTTTATCAGACTGTAGTCTCTTAACATAAGCTGGACAACCCCAAACCTTAATATGTTTAAGGTTAGGCTTACTTCCTTTCCATATCTCATATGATGTTGTAGAGACTAACTTAGTGGGAACTTTATTAAGTAAGTATGTTGCTGCTTCCAGAGCATATCCCCATAAATTTATTGGAAGATCAGTGAACCTCATCATAGATCTCATCATATCTAATAAGGTTCTATTTCTACTTTCAGACTTGAAATATGCATAATCGAATTAGCATTCACACTAGGTGAGACATAAACATCATGTTGGAGATAGCCATTCACACATAAATTATCACTATAATAAATAGAGCAAATACCATTGCCTATATTAATGCGAAAACCATGTTTGTCTAACATAGAAGCTGAAATTATGTTTGAAACAAATTTAGGAACGTAATGACAATCATCCAACATAAGTACTTTGCCCGTAGTCATTATTAAAGAAATTGATCCTACAGCTACGGCCACAACTTTTGCACCATTTCCAACTTGTAGATTAATTTCTCTTTCTTCAACTTTCTACTTATTTGGAACCCCTGCAACATATTTTAGATTTTATAACCACTGCCAGTATCTAATACCCATAATGAAGAATTAGTAGTAGTTAAAGAAACCTTGAAAATATTTTTCATTAAAGTCTTACCTTGTTTCTTGTCCTTTAAAGTTGCAAGATACTCTTTGAAATTTCTCTTCCAATGTCCTATTTTCTTACAATGGAAACATACAGCATCAGATTGGTCAGCTTTGCCTTCTTTGCATTTGGGTTTGGTCACACCACCCTTGGCCGCAGTAGGCTTTTTCTTGGGTTTACTTTTACCCTTACCCTTCTTCTTAGAAGAGTTTCCAACCAACATGATATTTCCTTTCTTCTTCTCAGATACAAGTTGATTCTCATAATCAATCAACATGTTAAGCATCTCATGAAGATCACAATCCATTTATTATATTAAAATTAATAACAAATTTTTAAAAGGATTCTGGTAGTGACTGCAAGATCAAATCTTGAGAAAGCTCTTTACCCAGTTTGCACCTCAACTTCTCAAGTTCTTCAATAAGATCAATCATATGATTGACATAGGGTCCAACTGGTGAGTTTCCAGTTAATTTGGATCCAAATAAAGCCTTAGATAGTTGGTATCTAGCTGTCCTGCTTTGTGTACCAAACATCTTCTTAAGATGTTCAATAATTGCAGTTGGATCCATATCCTGATGTTTCCTCTGCAGTTCAGAATTCATAGAAGCGAGAATGATGTATTTGGTAGTAAGACATTCTTCCAAGTATTTCTGATAAATCTTGGTAGCATCATCATCATTTACATCTGGGACTTCCTTGGTGGGCTTATCGATCACATCAATAAGTTTTTCATGCATGAGAACAATTCTCAAATTTCTGTACCAATCATCAAAGTTTGGTCCTACCAACTTGTTGGTCTCAAGTATTCCACGCAGTGATATAGCAGACATATTGAGAAATCTAAAATATAGGAAAGAAAATGCAATAATATAAGAACATATTTGCATATATCATAAAGACATGGACTTTTATCTAAATGATATTTCCACTAATTATTTTAAACTATTTACCCTCATTATAGTTTACGAAATCTTTATTTCTTTTAGTGGAGTAAAAGAATCCTTTAACAATATGTATGAGCCCCTTGGTAATCAAGTCGTTTCTCACTTATATTTTAAAGGTAGGTACTCTTACCAATTGTATCCCAATACAATTTCCTTAAATGGCTCTATGTCAAATAGTCCCCTGGTAGTCAGGTCGATCCTATTGGCATAGTTGAGTTCAACCATCATGATAGCAAAGAACTTATTAAATTTTATACTCCCCCGGGTAGTCCAGGCGTTTAGTGTAAAATTGAATAATTCTTTCAATCCATACATCTAATGCAATAAATAATTTTTGCATATTCTCGAACTATAAGTCTAGTCAGGCCGCTCCTTATAAACAAGAAGTAAGTAAAATTAATTACCTTGATGGATAGCTTTATTATAAAATATCACATATTTTATTATTTAAGAACTCAAAATTTTTTTTTTAATAAGAGGGAATTGTCACAAAAACTATCTTTTAATAACACGAAGATCGAATCTTTTATAGCATGTGAATTTAGTTCAATTGTCTACATGCTTAGCCCTAAATTAATTTACATCATATGTAATAAATAATTCAAAATTATGTAATGAGCAAGCACATGGCATAAAATAAAATTCAATATCCTCTAACATATTTATCTTATATATCACATATAAAGAATTCATGCTAGAATATTATTATTAACTAACATCTCATGAACTAATAACAATTAAATTAATAATAGAATCATTTAACCTATTATAGATTCCCATTGTATCTAATACAAAATTTCAAATTCAAGTTTTGAACGATCTCAATAGTTATATGAATACATATTTTATCCACAATAAAATAATATCAACATTCAAACGATTTGACTATTGCACAAGGCGCATCTATTATGGTTTGACCTCTTCAAATATAATATTAAAATATTTCGTAAATAAATATTAGACACAATAAACTACAGCTCTGATACCACTGAAGGATTGCGTATGTGTGTTCATAACACGCAGCGGAAGATAATAACAATCCTAGGTAGATTTTCTCATGTTTAAAATTTATTTACGTGTCAAAGATCGGATCAAAAACATACCTGGTGAAGAGAGTCTCGTTTAAAAAATTCTTCAATAGTGCGAAGACTCTATGCGTATCCACACCGAGACCGATCCTTGCTATCAACTCTTTGATCAATGAAACTCGCGAACAAATTGAACGAAGAATATTGTGTTGAAATTTTTCTCAAAAATCTCAACTCAAATTAGAAGAACAAGAAACACTTTTCTTGCAATTGTATTTTCTCTCTTGGCTTTGTATTGCACCCTCACTTTCACAAAGTAGGGTTTCTTCTCAAGAAAAATTAAAGACTTAAAATAAACTTTTGCAAATTTTTTCATCACCCTTATATAGCATCACCTACAAACTCTTTTCCTATTTGATTGAGGTAATAATTTACTTAGGGTTAAAAAAGGAATTTTTTATATGAAAATCCGAATTTCCTTCAAAGTGGCATCGTGACTGCCAAGTCCTTATGGACTTTCCATAATATCCAATTCCAAATTGGATTATGAGTACTCGTAGAAAATTTTGTATGGAAATTTTGAATGAAAAATTTTCGAATTTTTTTTTCTTTTCTGTCAACGAAAATTTTATGGACTTTCCATAAATTCCCATACCAAATTGGATTATAATATATAAAGTTTTATATTAATATAATATTTTCCTATTGAAAATATTAATCCCATTCCAAATAGGATAAAACTTCAATTAATAATTTAATTCGAAATTAGATTTATTAACAAGTCTTTATTAATATTATATTTTATATACATCTATTATATAAAAAAATATTAATTATATATATCACATATATTTCAACCAAGAGATATTATTTAATTTCTATTCTAAATAGAAACTTCAATTTATTCACAATATTAATTATAATCTTTGTGCTAGCAAAGAATATAATAATATTTCATTTGGACTAATAACTAAATTTATTTGACTAAATAAATTTTTAAATTTAATTATCAAATAATAAATTAATTAATCCTTTAGCAAAGATCAGAACATTTGTTAATGTGCCTCTTTTGTTTCTATTTTCTCAACTTAGATCATTCATTTTATCTCTACTATGTCTACAATGTTTTTCTGTTCTTTGTCAATTTTCTTACCTTTTTCTCCCTTCAAATTTGTTTTATGTCTCATACCCTTCCTTCTTATTTATATAAACTACTCTATCTTGAATTCTTGCAACTTTCTTTTGATATAGGTACTGTTGTATATATCTATATTTTGGTGGTAGCTGGTTATTTCTTCTACTTTTTGACTTGGGAAATAGATTGTATACCAAAATTGCAAAATCCAACTTGGTGGAATATGTTGATATCTTCATATATTTGATTTTGGAACTAAATAATATTTGAAAAGTTCCTCTTTTTAACGTTGTTTTAAGATTCTTTGGTTTCCCTATCCTTTTTTGCTTTATTGCTGATTCTAAGTTAGAAAATAATTTTAGCAGATTTGATTTTTCAAGGCTGGAGCTTTTTTAGGTTGTATTGTGTTTAGAAAGATTCTTAGTGATTACCATAAATTTGGATCAAGTACAGTACTGGCCCAGGGCCTCGGGGTGGTTTCGGATGGCCATCCGGGTGAATATTGGACTTGTTGCATTTCTGAAGTTGCTAGTATCTGGTATTTCCACATCTGTAAAAAAGAGGCCACAGATGCAGTTCTGCAGATACAATAAGGGAGTAAGGGCGAATTTTGGGTCTTGAGGCAGTTTCCGCATAAGCGGATGGTGGTCTGCATATGCGGCGTCCGCAGAAGCGGACATAGACTGCAGTAGCAGTCCAGGGGTTAAGTGGAACTCCGCAGAAGCGGTGAAATTCCGAAGAAGCGAAAATCGTAGATGTGGTGTATGGGCCGCAAAAGTGAAATGGCCTGGACAAAAAAGGGTGTTTTAAGGATTCATTTTGTTCCGCGAGCTAAGGTATTTTTTCACCATTTTTGAAAAACCTTGAGAACTTTTAGACAGGAATTGAAGGTGATTTCGGCTGGGTGTGATTGGAGGTGAGTTCTATGACGTAAATACATGATTTAATGGTAGAATTAACCTAGAAATTTATGAAAATTTATCAAAAAGGGAGCAAATCTAGGGCTTGTAATTTGATATTTCAAAGTGGGATTTGATGGGTCATTTGGGCTCATATTTGAGAGTTTTTGGTATGTATAGACTTGTGGCGAGATAAGGAATCCAATGATGTTAAAATTTTTGATTTCCGAGCAGTGAGCTAGGGGTTTTGGTTTTTGCAAATTTCGTGAATTCGATATTTTTCGAGTCTTTTCGATTGGGGTATGTCTCCTTAGCCTGTTGTAACGTATTCATTGTGGTTTTGATCAGATTTGACGCGTGAGGAGGTCGATTTGCGAGGCAAGGGCATAGCGAGCTAGGATTTTGGCTGGCTTGAGGTGAGTAATGATTGTAAATGATGTCATGAGGGTTTAAACCCCCGAATTGAACCACGTAGTGCTATGTCGAGGTGAGGCACGCGCTCAATGACGAGCGCGGGGTCATTTACTATTGAGAATTGTGACTTGGTCCATCCCGGTGGATATTTTACCGCAAATTTGATTAACACTTGTCATTTTCACCATACTTGGGCTTATTGCCGACTATTTGAAACCCTTTGTGAACTTTTATCACTGTGTCCTCACTATTTAAAATATTACTTGAATTCAGTCCTATTGAATTACGCTATTTTTATGAACTCAACTACTTTTACTGAATTCGAGAATTAAATAATATTTAAATTTATGTTTGAGCTGAGCATTTTTGTCTTACTGATGCCCAAGGGGTTTATTAGTTTCGGACTGATTGAGGCCGAGGGCCATATGTGAGGATATGTTGAGTGATGTGAGGAGGCTTTCAGGCCTTGTGAGTGATGTGAGAAGGCTTTCAGGCCTTATGTTGATATGAGAAGGCTTTTAGGCCTTATGTTGAAATAGCTCTTGGTCCGTACGGGGCCCCTCCGAAGTCTGCATCCTCACAGTGAGCGCGGGTATCCATAAGATCTGAGAGTGAGCCCGAGGGGCTGATGATATACTGAGTGACTGAGGATGAGCTCCCGGGGCTGATACTATAGTAAGAGGTAGATACTGAGTCCGAGGGGCAGATTTCTACTAGTTATTTACCTGTTAAATTATCTGTCTTTACCTGTTTTAAAAGAGATTTCAAATGATTCTTCACTGATTTTACTGTTTAACTGATTTTAATGCTTTAATGTGGAATTACCTTGTGCCTTTATGCGATTTCATGCTTTCAGCCATTATATATATGTATATGTGTAGATACAGGTATAGCAGATTCTACTTGAAAATATCTTTTTTCCGACTACAAGTTCCGACTACAAAATGTCAGTCGCAATTTTCTGACTACTGTAGTCGGAAATGTCATATTTATTTTTTAATTCATTTATAAGAATTATTCCGAATACGTTTTTGCATAATATAATCAAAAAGTTGCGCGGGGAATTTCGCGCGTAGAGATTTTCGACTACTCTAGTCGAAATATGAGATAGTAAAGTCAAAAGTACTTTTGACCAAGTGGTCCCTGGAATTATTTTAATTAAAAAATCAAATAATATACAATTTCCGACTATATTATTCGGAAACTTTAAGTTATTTTCCGCTAAACATTGTATTCTAATTCTTTTTTTCACAATCTATCTTACTCTGTAAGACTGTAGCTACTCGCCTCTCTCTCGACGGCGCCGGCTGTCTCTTTCTCTGTAAGACTGTAACTACTCACCTATCTCAATGGCGCCGGCATAATCGGCGACGGGACTTCAGCAGGCACGCGCTCTCTCTCTCTCTCTTTCCCGTCTAATCTTCGGTCAAGACTAGGGTTTCGATTTTAATGTGCAAAATCAACGGCACCACTAGGGTTTTGATTTTAATCAGAGCTTTTCATTCTCTTCACAATTCTTTGTCAAAATCTGCTGAGGTCTTAATTAAATACTGAGGATTTATCTGATAAGATGACTCGACTCAGAGGATGCTGTTCAAATTCCTTGTCTAATCGCCAAATTCCATCCACGGCATAGTAATAATATCTCTCTAATTTGTCTTTTATGGAAAACTGAATTCAAAAGTTAAGGTCCTTTCTGAACATTGAAAGGTACAACATTTTGTGAACTTCAATTTTGAATCTTCTCATTTGTAAACAAGTTCAACACTATAAGTACTGACTAAAACTGAGACTTGTGGTAAGATGGATGATAGAGGATACTTGTAGCAAACAAGAAAATATAGGTCCCTGTGTGTTACATATTTAATACTACAGCTACCAGCAGAGAGTTTTCTGAGCAAACTAGTTAGTTGCAGTTCCGAATATTCAGAAAGTTTATGCCCTTTCTTTCTATTTCATGAAATTTAATGGTGCAAATTACATACAGGTCATGCCTACAGCTTGGAATTGGAGAATCTCCTTCTGATTATGTTTCATACTAATGATCTGGAGCAAACATTGCTGGTAAGTGATTATTTTGAAGTAAATATTTCCTTTTAATTAGGAAAATCAGTCCTTGACTAGAAATGTTATTATTTAACTATTTCAATTCAAATATCATCGTTTAACTGTGTATCTAATTAATTAGGATTTTTATGTGATGCTAGTGACTGCCATAAAATAAAAATATTATGGCTCACTTACGTTATTACACTCTCTAGAAGGTAAAATTCAACTTCAAAGCATGTAGTCATTTAAGATTTGGATTCTCTATTTGAGTGAAAACCATGTTTGCATAATAGTAGGAGACTTGGCTAAAAATGCTAGGACACGGCTAGATGCTATTTTGTCCTTAATTACACCCGTTTTTATGAATTTTTTTAGGTCTGTTATGGTTTTACATTTGGTTTCTAGCATGTAAATATATGGTTGATGTGAAATGAACTTTGAAATGGAAGTTGATGATAGAATGTATGAGCAAAAATATGATGGCATCTTTGTTATTGATGTCTAAAGAATGGCAAATTTATCAAGAATGTGTTGAGGCAGAGTAATTTTGTTAAGTTTTCTAGTTTGAAAAACAGCTCCTATTTGACATATCGGATAAGGTATGTATGGTCTATTGGTTCTCAATTCTATCACTTTAACAGTAGATATAGGAGCTGATAAAATCCAAAACATGTTCAACACTAAAATCAAAATCTAGTTTTCACCAAGAGGCTATTAGATTGAGAGGTTTAGCTTATTGGTTCAGCTGGAGATGCGTATATCAATTACCATTGACAACACATGTAATGTTAGTTCATCTATCATTTTATGGCTGCTCCATTAAGATTACCTATTTCCATAAGTATAAAACTTGGAATCTCTAATAGCTCAAATTAGCACCAAATAACTTCACAACATAGATTTTGTTATCTATTTTTGAGTTTAAGATATATAAAGAAGTTGAATTGCTATTAGAGTTGCAATGGGAGTAAACACAATTTACATGAAAAAGCAAGAGAAAAAGGGAAAATCTTTTGTATACAAATTTCAAGCAGATATATATAGAGGCAGTAACACTATCTGTTCTTCATATATAGCTATATTTATCAGTTTCTCACTTTTGTAGACATCAACGCAATCTTAAAAGGGGGAAAGAGCTAGCTAATACATCATCTAGTTTGTAGTGTAATTGAATTTCTTATTACTTGATTAGTTCTTTCAAGTTTCTGATGGACAATGGAGTCAAGATTAATGACAGTCGCGACAAGCCTAACATAGCGCCTGAAGAGAAGATGCATTATGATAAATCTGGACATTGTGTCCATGTTTCACTTAGAAGTGAGGATGTTGACGCCATAATGCCCAAGCTCCAACGTGCTGATTACTACACAGTTCCTCCTATCCAGGAATTAAAGAAGTTGGTTTCTGTAGCCACGTGAAGGATTTTGTGGTAGGCAGAAGCATCAAGTTGTTGGGAGAAACAGATGTCCGGAATCTTGATCTTGATTCTGCTGTCTTTTTAATCGTCGTGAGGTGATCATCTATATGGATGAGAGCAAGAAATCACTAGTTGGACAAGGCCTCAACAAGGCAGCTGAAATAACTCTCCTTAATGTCAAATGCATCAACAAATCGAACGGGAAGGAGTACACGGATGGACCAGTGGTCAATAAGTACAGAGATATGCTTGTTAAGATTACTATTGTTAGAGATATAGTAGATATGCCCTAGATCCAATATCATATTTGATAACTTGAACATAATTTTGTGAATGTCATTTGATATAAAATATGGCATTTGATATTCTTTTATCATTATTATCAATTGTTTGATTATTTTGATAAGGTCCTTGATTAAATTTTGAGATTTGTCATCGTGATAAAGATCATGATAATGAGAGCAAAGTCTTTTATAATTTAATCTAAATTTGTTCTTGATCGTAGGATTATTAATTTGGACATTAGTAATCCGGTTAGATCAATATTTATGTGATCGTCTTCATCGGATAAAGATTAGTTGATCTCATTAATTGAATCACATAGGTAGATGTTGCATATAGAGATATGATCGTTGAACCGACTCATTGGATAATTCCTAATGGTTAGAATTACCATAAACTGTCAATAGGATGTTTTCTTGAAGAATGTGATGTAACCGTTTCCTTTGACTTGAGATCGTCATAGTAATTAACGAGTTATTTATTGTACTTTAATACTAGATACCTATGGTCCTAGGGCGATAGTTGAAAGGATATTGAGTATGATTAAATACTTGTAGAATTAGTGATTGATCAAGACGGAATCAGTCAACTCTTAGTAATGAGTTTAAGCTCCATGTTATCATGAATTATAAACGACCAAACTAAGACCTTGGCCAGGGCAATTGAATGAAAGAAGAAATGAGTTTCTTAGGTCATTCAATGGTAGATTATATTTGACGTGAACACATAGTTGATCGCCTATTAAGATTTGACAGTTGAACCATATCCTAGGGTGATCTAGAGCTATAAGGACAGAAGGAATTGCTACATTATACTTCTACTGGTTCTTGAGAGTAAATTGTATACTTCATAATATCCGGTCGTTAAAAAGTATTGCTAGACGCCACCCTTGATTAGTATATTGATATGATCAATTTACTACCGGTTAGTATTGAACCTATAGGGTCGCACACTAACTAGTGTTCTGATCTTTGCTAAAGGATTAATTAATTTATTATTTGATAATTAAATTAAAGAATTTAATTAGTCAAATAAATTTGGTTATTAGTACAAATGAAATATTATTATATTCTTTGCCAGCACAAAAATTATAATTAATATTGTGAATAAATTGAAGTTTCTATTTGAAATAGAAATTAAATAAATCTCTTGGTTGAAATATATGTGATATATATAATTAATATTATTTTATATAATAGATGTATATAAAATATAATATTAGTAAAGGCTTGTTAATAAATCTAATTTTAAATTGGATTATTAATGAGTAATTGAAGTTTTATCCTATTTGAAATGGCATTAATATTTTCAATAGGAAAATATTATATTAATATAAAGGTTTATATTAATAGTATCCAATATAGAATTGGACATAAATAAGTCCATAAATTTTTGGACCTTCTCACGTGTAAAAAGAAAGGAATATTGGATTTTCCATACAAATTTTCTATAAGAAATCTTCCAACGTGATTTCTTGATATTAGTTTATTTTTGGAATTAAATTTTTACCCTAAGTAAATTATTATCTCAACCAAATAGGAAAAGGGTTTGTAGGTGATGCTATATAAAGGGTGATGGAGAAAATTTGCAAAGTTATAGTTTTTATTTTTCTTGAGAAGAAAGCCTACTTTGTGAAAGTGAGAGTGCAATACAAAGCTAAGAGAGAAAATACAATTACAAGAAAAGTGTTTCTTGTTCTTCTAATTTGAGTTGAGATTTTTGAGAAAAATTTCAAGACAATATTCTTCGTTTAATTTGTTCGCGGGTTTCATTGATCAAAGAGTTGATAGCAAGGATCGGTCTCGGTGTGGATACGCAAAGAGTCTTCGCACTATCGAAGAAATTCTGAAAAGGAATCTCTTCACCAGGTACGTCCTAGACCCGATCTTTGACACGTAAATAAATTTTAAAACATGAAAAATCTACCAAGGATTGTTATTGTCTTCCGCTGCGTGTTACGAACACCCATACGCAATCCTTCAGTGGTATCAGAGCCGTGGTTTATTGTGTCTAAAATTTATTTACAAAATATTTTAATATTATATTTGAAGAGTTCAAACCATAATAGATGTACCTTGTGCAATAGTCAAATCGTTTGAATGTTGATATTATTTTATTGCAGATAAAATATGCATTCATGTAACTATTGAGATCGTTCATAACTTGAATTTGAAATTTTGTATTAGATACAACGGGAATCTATAATAGGGTACATGATTCTATTGTTATTTTAGTTGTTATTAGTTCATGAGATGTTAATTAATAATAATATTCTAGCATGAAATCTTTTTATGTGATACACAAGATAAATACGTTAGAGGATGTTGAATTGTGTTTTATGCCATGTGCTTGTCCATTACATAATTTAGAATTATTTATTACATATCATATAAATTAATTTAGGACTAAGCATGTAGACAACTTGAACTAAATTCACATGCTATAAAAGATTTGATCTTGGTGTTACTAAAAAAAAATTATATTTGTAACAATTCCCTCTTACTAAAATTTGAGTTCTTAAATAATAAAATATAAGATATTTTATTATAGAGCTATTCATCAATGTATTTAATTTTACTTATTTCTTGTTTATAAGGAGCGGCCTGACTACCAGGAGACTTATAGTTCGAGAATATGTTAAAATTATTTATTGCATTAGATGTATGGATTGAAAGATATTCAATTTTACACTAGACGTTTGGACTACCCGGGGGAGTATAAAATTTAATAAGTTCTTTGTTATCATGATGGTTGAACTCAACTATGCCAATAGGATCGACCTGACTACCAGGGGACTATTTGACATAGAGTTATTTAAGGAAATTGTATGAGGATACAATTGGTAAGAGTACCAACCTTTAAAATATATGTGAGAAACGACTTGATTTCCAAGGGGCTCATACATATTGTTAAAGGATTCTTTTACTCCACTAATAGAAATAAAGATTTCGTAAACTATAATAAGGGTAAATAGTTTAAAATAATTAGTGAAAATATCATTTAGATAACAGTCCATGTCTTTATGATATATGCAAATATGTTCTTATATTACTGCTTTTTCTTTTCTATATTATAGATTTCTCAATATGTCTGTTATATCACTGTGTGAAATACTTGAGACCAACAAGTTGGTAGGACCAAACTTTGATGACTGGTATAGAAATTTGAGAATTGTTCTCATGCATGAAAAGCTTATGGATGTGATAGATAAGCCTGCAAAGATAATCCCTCCAGAGAATGATGTTCAAGGCAACAAGGTTTATCATAAATAATTGGAAGAAAAACTGCAAGGAGTATCTTGCAACTCTAAAGGACAAGAAACAAGGTGAGACATCAATGAAAAATGTTTTCAAGGTTTCTTCAGCTACCACTAATTCTTCACTGTGGGTATTAGATACTGACAGTGGTTATAACATCTGCAATATGTCACAAGGGTTCAAGATAAGTAGGAGGCTAAAGAAAGGAGAAATTAATCTACAAGTTGGAAATGGTGCAAAAGTTGCGGCCGTAGCTATAGGATCAACTTCTTTAATAATAATACGGGAAAAGTACTTATGTTGGATGATTGTTATTATGTTCCTAAGTTTATTTCGAACATAATTTCAGCTTCTATGTTAGACAAACGTGATTTTCACATTAATATAGGAAATGGTATTTGCTCTATTTATTATAGTGATAATTTATATGTGAATGGCTATCTCCAACATGATGTTTATGTCTTGCCTAGTGTGAATGCTAATTTGATTATGCATGTTTCAAGTCTTAAGAGGAAAAGAGATGATCATGTAAATCAAACATACCTTTGGCATTGTAGGCTTGGTCATATTGGAGAGAACAGAACCAACAAGTTGTACAAGAAAGGGTACCTTAACGAGTATGATTTTGAATCATATCCAACTTGTGAATCTTGTCTCAAAGGAAAAATGACCAAATCTCTATTTACTGGAAGTGGAGAAAGAGCTTCTGAATTATTGGGACTAATTCATACAGATGTTTGTGGGCCCATGAAAATTCAAGCTAGAGGTGGATATTCTTACTTCATTACCTTCACTGATGATATGTCAAGATATGGATTTGTATATCTTATGAAACACAAGTCTGAATCTTTTGAAATGTTCAAAAGATTCCGTAGTGAAGTTGAGAAGCAGACTGGTAAAAGTATCAAAGTACTAAGGTCTGATAGAGGTGGAGAATATCTTAGTGAAGATTTTACCAGATATCTCACAGTGGACACCTCCAGGAACACCACAACACAATGGTGTGTCTGAAAGGAGAAACAAAACCTTATTAGATATGGTGAGATCTATGATGGGCTTCACCGATCTTCCAATAAATTTATGGGGACATGCTTTGGAAGCAGCAACATACTTACTTAATAAACTTCCCACTAAGTCAATCTCTACAACACCAAATGAGATATGGAAAGGATGTAACCCTAACCTTAAACATATTAAAGTTTGGGGTTGTCCAGCTTATGTTAAGAGACTACAGTATGATAAACTTGACTCAAGATCTGATAAGTGTATGTTCATTGGGTATACCAAGGAAACAAGGGGATATTATTTCTATCACCCTTCTGACCATAAAGTGTTTATGGCCAGAGGAGCAACCCTTTTGGAAAGGGAATTTCTTTTGGAAGGAAATTATAATGGGGAAATAGAACTTGATGAAGATCAAGAAACTAATGAATCAACACAATATAAAAATCATGAGACCCAAGTTGAAGAACCTTTATTGGATATTTTGAAGTTGCCAAGGAAATTTCCATCTTCAACGATTGAAGTTCAAGAACTAAATGAAGTTCAAGAACAGGTTAATGAACCAGTTCCAAACCAAATTGAGCAACAACGAAATCCAACACAAGGTGAACAGATTGTACAAGTACCTCTTCGAAGGTCTACACGAGAACGTCATGTACCAACTAGATTAAATTTATTGGTACAAGATGATTTATCAAATGAGGTTGATCATAATGATGACCCTAAGACCTATGAAGAGGCTATACAAAGTTCTAAATATGAGAAGTGGCAAAAGGCCATGGAATCCGAAATGGAATCCATAAAGGAAAATAAAGTATGGACTTTAGTTGAACCTTCAAAGGATATAAAACCTATAGGTTGTAAATGGGTTTTTAAGAAAAAGATCGGAGCAGACAGAAAGGTGGAGACCTACAAAGCACCTCTTGTTGCCAAGGGATATTGTCAGAAAGAAGGAGTCGACTATGACAAGACTTTCTCTCCTGTGGCAATGCTCAAATCTATTCGGATTTTGCTTGCTATAGCAGCATACTATGATTATGAAATATGGCAAATGGATGTGAAAACAACTTTCCTTAATGGTGAGCTAGAAGAGGATGTGTACATGACACAACCTAAAGGTTTCACATCTTCGTCTGATCATAATAAAATTTGTAAGCTACAAAGATCTATTTATGGATTAAAGCAAGCTTCTCGAAGTTTGAATATTCGATTTAACAAAGCAATTGAAAAGTCAATTTTCTTAGATGCGAAGAAGAACCTTGTGTGTACAAAAAGGTTAGTGGGAGCACAATTATATTTTTAGTGTTGTATGTTGATAATATATTGCTCATAGGGAATGACGTACCGACATTACAAACTACCAAGATTTGGCTATCTGAACAGTTTTCCATGAAAGACTTGGGAGAAGCAGCTTATATATTAGGAATAAAGATCTATAGAGATAGATCTAGGAAGCTGCTTGGACTTTCCCAGCCTTTGTACATTGATACTATCTTAAGGAGGTATAACATGGATAATTCCAAAAGAGGCTATCTACCGATAGGCACTGAAATTTCTCTCAGTAGGGAGGATTGTCCTAAAATATCTGAAGAGAGAGAACGCATGAGTAGGATCCCATACGCTAGTGCAGTGGGAGCTATCATGTATACCATGACATGTACACGTCCTGATGTGGCTAATGCACTTGGAGTGACTAGCCGATATCAGGCAAATCCTGGTGATAAACATTGGAAGGTGGTGAAAACCATTCTTACGTACTTAAGAAGGACTAAAGACCAATTCCTCATCTATGGGGATTTTGAGTTGAAACTTGAAGGTTATACTGATGCAAGTTTCTCTTTAGATAGGGATGATAGCAAATCTATTTCTGGTTATGTATTCACCTTAAATGGTGGTGCAGTGAGTTGGAAAATTTCCAAATAAGCTACAGTAGTTGATTCAGTGACTGAAGCAGAATATATAGCAGCTAGTAAAGCTGCTAAGGAAGCTGTATGGATGGAAAAGTTCTTAATTGAACTTGGTGTGGTTCCTTCAATAGAAGGTGCGGTTCCATTGTTGTGTGACAATACTGGAGCCATTGCTCAAGCAAAAGAACCAAGATCACACCAAAAGTCCAAACACGTTCTGCGAAGGTATCACTTGATAAGAGAAATCATTGAACGTGGAGACGTCGAGATTCAAAAGGTTGATGGAAAGAAAAATAATGCAGACCCATTCACTAAAGCGCTTGGCACAAAGGAGTTTGACAAGCACAAGTGGAAATTGGGGATGAAGTACAAGAGCGATTGGCTCTAGTGCAAGTGGGAGATTGTTAGGGATATAGTAGATATTCCCTAGATCCAATATCATATTTGATAATTTGAACATAATTTTGTGAATGTCATTTGATATAAAATATATGGCATTTGATATTCTTTTATCATTATTATCAATTGTTTGATTATTTTGATAAGGTCATTGATTAAATTTTGAGATTTGTCATCGTGATAAAGATGATGATAATGAGAGCAAAGTCTTTTACAATTTAATCTAAATTTATTCTTGATCGTAGGATTATTAATTTGGACATTAGTAATCCGGTTAGATCAATATTTATGTGATCGTCTTTATCGGATAAAGATTAGTTGATCTCATTAACTAAATCACATAGATAGATGATGCATATAGAGATATGATCGTTGAACCGACTCATTGGATAATTCCTAATGGTTATAATTACCATAAACTGTCAATAGGATGTTTTCTTGAAGAATGTGATGTAACCGTTTCCTTTGACTTGAGATCGTCATAGTAATTAACAAGTTATTTATTGTACTTTGATACTAGACACCTATGGTCCTAGGACGATAGTTGAAAGGATATTGAGTATGATTAAATACTTGTAGAATTAATGATTGATCAAGACGGAATCTGTCAACTCTTGGTAATGAGTTTAAGCTCCATGTTGTCATGAATTATAAACGACCAAACAAATACCTTGGCCAGGACAATTGAATGAAAGAAGAAATGAGTTTCTTAGGTCATTCAATGGTAGATTATATTTGACGTGAACACATAGTTGATCGCCTATTAGGATTTGACAGTTGAACCATATCCTAGGGTGATCTAGAACTATAAGGACAGAAGGAATTGCTACATTATTCTTCTACTGGTTCTTGAGAGTAAATTGTATACTTCATAATATCCGGTCGTTACAAAGTATTGCTAGACGCCACCCTTGATTAGTATATTGATATGATCAATTTACTACCGGTTTAGTATTGAACCTATGGGGTCGCACACTAACGAGTGTTCTGATCTTTGCTAAAGGATTAATTAATTTATTATTTGATAATTAAATTAAAGAATTTAATTAGTCAAATAAATTTAGTTATTAGTCCAAATGAAATATTATTATATTCTTTGCTAGCACAAAGACTATAATTAATATTGTGAATAAATTGAAGTTTCTATTTGGAATAGAAATTAAATAATATCTCTTGGTTGAAATATATGTGATATATATAATTAATATTATTATTTTATATAATTATATGTATATAAAATATAATATTAGTAAAGGCTTGTTAATAAATCTAATTTTGAATTGGATTATTAATGTGCAATTGAATTTTCATCCTATTTGGAATGGGATTAATATTTTCAATAGGAAAATATTATATTAATATAAAAATTTATATTAATAGTATCCAATTTAGAATTGGACATAAAAAATTCCATAAATATTTGGACCTTCTCACGTTTAAAAAGAAAGGAAAATTGGATTTTCCATACAAATTTTCCATAAGAAATCTTCCAACGTGATTTCTTGATATTAGTTTATTTTTAGAATTAAATTTTTACCTTGAGTAAATTATTACCTCACCCAAATAGGAAAAGGGTTTGTAGATGATGCTATATAAAGGGTGATGGAGAAAATTTGCAAGTTTTAGTTTTTATATTTCTTGAGAAGAAAGCCTACTTTGTAAAAGTGAGAGTGCAATACAAAGCCAAGAGAGAAAATACAATTACAAGAAAAGTGTTTCTTGTTCTTCTAATTTGAGTTGAGATTTTTGAGAAAAATTTCAAGACAATATTCTTCGTTCAATTTGTTCGCGGGTTTCATTGATCAAAGAGTTGATAGCAAGGATCGGTCTCGGTGTGGATACGCATAGAGTCTTCGCACTATCGAAGAAATTCTGAAAAGGAAACTCTCTTCACCAGGTACGTCCTAGACCCGATCTTTGACACGTAAATAAATTTTAAAACATGAAAAATCTACCTAGGATTGTTATTGTCTTCCGCTGCGTGTTGCGAACACCCATACGCAATCCTTCAACTATGAAAGATCAGAGTTTGCATTACAACTTGCCTTTTTCTCTAAAGCTAGAAAAAGCAGAAACACCTTAAAACGCATGAATTCTCTTTGATATTATGGGATTTGATTGATTATTTGTTGATGTTGGAATTGGTTGGTGTGATTATTAGATTGTTTATTTGGAATTTGTTGTGCAGTTGAAATTGATTGGTTGAGTTGGTTGTTTAGTTGGAATTGGCTTGTTTATAATATTTGCATTTTACAGGTGATGTATTGATAATAAAATGTCTGGATTTTGTCAAATTTCAATCAATTTTTTCGACTACTGTAGTCGGAAAGTACAATTAATTAATAAATAAATAATTATTATTTGTATAATATCCCCACTACAGTAGTCAGAAATATTTTTATAAAATAAATAATAATTTTTTGTACTTTCTGACCACTTCAGTTGTACAATAGCTGCACTTTCTAACTTTTGGCGGAAATTAGTTTCCGACTACTGTAGTCGAAAATTATTTTCCGACCCATCTTATTTCCGACTACTCTAAATCAGTCGGAATAGGTACTTTTCCAACTACTTTCTGACTATTTTGATAGTCAGAAAATAGCGAGTTTCTTGCAGTGGGAGTCTGTTCCTGAGCATTCTTCATCCCGCTTCAGGCGGTGACAGGAGACTTTGAGGTAGATGTTAGTGTCAACAGCCCGAGCCTCCCCTATCTTGTCATTTATCTTTCTTTAGATGTTGTTGTACTGGATTCTGTACTTATAGGCTTGTACTAGATTTTCTCTAGTGGCTCATGACTTGTGACATCCCAATTTAGGATTGTGTCGGGATGGTTTCCCTGTTTAATCAATTTTCTTCTGCACTTATGATTATGTTATCTGTGTTTTAGACTTATTCATGCTAAATAACTGTTAAAAGAGGTGTTGTTATTCTGTTGGCTGGCCTTGTCTTTACGAGAGACGCCATCAGGATCGACTTCGGGAATCGGATCGTGACAATTTGGATTTATTATATATTGTATGAATTGAATTTCTTTCTGTAATAAAACTTTTGCTACGATACAATTATTTATTTAGTCATACGAGTCATAACTTTTCTTGTTGAGATATTGTTTTATCTAATCATGTTTTTGTGGTAAGTTCTGCTAGAAATTTTAGTTGCTACTACTATTTTTTAGTGTGCTTATTTACTCATTCCTGCCAAAAGAAACAGAAGCAATATTACGAGTTTGACCTTTTATGGTATATGAGGACCACCTATTTACTACTATGGAAGACGATGGTAGAATAGTAAGTATTCATCTATTCTTAACCAAAGCTCTTAATTTCAAGACTAAGAATGAAGTCCTCTTTTGTAAGCAACTCTTAAAGTATTTTATGGTGCAAATCCGAGTTAATTAGTGGAACGTCGGATAGGAAATATTAAAAAAAAAAAGAACAAAAAGGTCTCACACAACACGTTATGTTTGTGGTGAGATCATTGGATAATTTCAGTAAGTATTAATTTTACATTATTTTTGCTTTGCAGGATTATCTTGTGTATTCCTAAGTTTTATTCTTAAGAGTTATGTAACTTGCATAAGTAAATAAGTTTAATACGATATGCTTGCATTTTTAAAATAATAGTAGTATTTTAATTTAAAGTAATAGTAAGTACTATAATGTAGTTTAAGTTAAGAATACATTGAATACATATTGTAAATTTATACACATATTATATCAAAAATAAAATTACAATGCTCTATAAGTAGAATATAGATAAGATAAATTTGTATATTAGAATTAATAGAAATAAATGATATGCATTTATTCATAAGTAATTTAAAGTAGTAGTTAAAACAGCTAAAAGAAAACATTTAAAATAAAGGTATAAATTAATATTCCTTATTGAATTAACTATACAGAATCAATAAATTCACACATTTATTTTAATTTAAAAATAATCTTAATATAATTTTTTTAAAACTCAATGGTAGGTTATACGTGCGCGTATAAGAAAGAGTAAAGAATAAATATGGACAATATATATTCGAAAGTAAAGAGTAAAATGTGATACTTTTCTCTTATAAGAAAGAGTAGTTACTAGTAAACATTATTTTCCGACATATGACGTCCCTTATCCTGAGAAAACATAAAGAAATATTACTCCTATTATATTCTATTTACTGAGACGCCAATGAAGAAATCAAAAGGCTGAAGAATTCCATTTTGGCAGACTATTTTTACCAATTAGTGTTTTGAGTCAAAACAATTCAGCTGAACCATAATATTGTGTACCAAAATATGAATGTTTTTGTCACTATGCCGGGGAAATTTTTCCTGAGCATAGTCAAGAAAGACACTTAACAAAGGCAGCTAGATATTTGACGTTTATAAGAAGAATATTTACCCTGTTACTTTTGAATATTATTTATATTCATCTTTTGTTATATTTTTCGGCAAATTTATTCTCACTGTTATATTATTTGACCAAATATACACACCTGTTATACAATCCGACCAAATATATCCCTATTTCTAGCAAACTTTAAAAATACCAAATCCTAATGATTATCCATCATCTCTTAAATTTCTTTTATTTAAGGCATTTTTTATTTTTATTTTTTGCTTTAAGTAGCTACATTGATAATTTGAAGTGAATCGTTGTGAAAAATTTAAGCTTAGCCAGGTTTGAATCGATACACTATTTTGCAAAAGAAAATAATTTAATGAAGTCCATTATGCAATGGGGAGAAACGGAAAGGAGGAACAAAATTTTTGCGACAGTGATTATAAATTGCTACAAAAAAAACCTCAACTATATAGAAACTTAAACTACATTTTTCTTATCCGAAGCTGTTGGTTTTAGTGCATGTTATTATTAAAGTTATAATATTAAATTGTATTCTTTTTTATGAGGTAGTGGTTATAAAATGGCAAGAAAGTGATCATTACTTTGGTGTAATTTATGAAGCTACTAATGCCATGATCTCCCACTAATTACCCACTAAAAATTAAATTTAATTTGTAACTACCAACCTTAATATTTATTTTATGGAAAAGATTTTACACCTATAAATAGTGGTATTTGTAGATGAAAAAAGTGAACTTGGTGTGGTAAAAAAGAGAGTTACGAGAAGCAAAAAATCTAAGTCTCCAACTAATTCTCTACAAAATAGAATATTATTTTTATTGAAGGAAGATGTTTGTTTTGGTGAAGTTTTGGACTTAACAACTTGTCCAGAGTTGTTCGAGTCATACGACGTTTTGGGACTGTTGTATTCTAGAGGGGACAAGTCAAGAGTATTATTGCTGTGTAAGATATATGGACTTATATCTACATACATATGAACAATATATGGATAAATTATATGTTATGTGCTATCTTTTGGTTTGGCCTAATTTTGTGGTCTTATGGACATTATGTTAAGGGGGCTAATGTATTGTCATATAAAATGTAGGACTAATGTGTAGATACCCAAAAGGGTAACCTTAGTTAATGATGGGCTAACTAAGGTTACATATATGTAACCATGGTTACAAGTTTGTGACTCTTGAGTTATGTAACTCTTGTGACTCTTGGGTTATGTAATTCTTGTGTTATAAAGTGGGGGTTATGGTTCCCACATTAGTGCAAGACAAGACTCTTCTTCCTCCCATTGAATCAAGAGTAAAAATACTCCATTGTTGTCTTGCAAATAGTGTGGAAAACCATAAACCATTTTGATCATTGTCATTACATTGTTATTGTTGTGAAACCACACATATTATTTAGTCTTGTGAAGAATCTTATGGATACACATACCATCAAGAACAAACTTGAAGGAAAGGATTAAGGAGCATTCTTCAAAAGGCATGAGGACAATCATCAAAAAGGAGGTTCAACAATTCCACATATGGATTCAGGTTAGCTTCCGCTCATGTAGTTTAATTCCGGATTATTCAATATGAAGGTTGTTATATTTAGTCGGAATCATAATTCTAACAATTTGTATCAGAGCCACCCTTCATTTTTGAATAATTTGGATGTTCATAAAATTCATGTTATGTTAGGATTCATGTTTAAGTTTAATTAGAATTTTGTTTATGAAATTCTACCATGAAATAGCATGATCTTATGAATGTTATGTTTTGATGTAAGTTGATGTTTTAATATCATGTTAAAACATTGTAAATAGCATGATTTTAGTTGGTTAACAACATGTTTTTTATGTTTAAGATTCATATTGAAAATCACGTATTATTCAGAAAAAAAAAATTTTTGGTCACTGCCTCAATACAATCGATTGTTTCCTTACACAATCGATTGTCTTTGACATTTAAAATTCTGGCAGTTTTTTGGAACACCAGAATAATCGATTGTATATTCTATACAATCGATTGTTCTGGTCCAGTGAGTTGAAACGTTTTTTAATTATACCATACAATCGATTATCTATTGTAGACAATCGATTGTAATGGTCCAGAAACTTAAAATTTTTTTTATCAAAACTAAAATAATCGATTATCTGGTTTTGACAATCGATTATATTGGTCCAGTAACTTATAAAATTTTCTTAAAACCAGCATAATCGATTATAAGGTTTTGACAATCGATTATGTTGGTCCAGAAACTTAAAATTTTTTTTCTCAAAATCAAAATAATCGATTGTCTGGTTTTGACAATCGATTATATTGGTCCAGTAACTGAAATTTTTTTTAAGCCAAAGATAATCGATTGTCTATTGCTTACAACCGATTGTTTTTGTCCAGTAAGGTTAAAAACGCTTCAACTCTCTTAAGTTTCAGTGAATGTTAATTGTTTTAAAGTCCATCAATTCTAATATTATATGGAATTGTCCTATAAAGTAAACAACAATTAATATTCAAGTGTTACATATCAACATATGTAACATAAAGTTGAGATTCATAATAAGGCTTAAGGAACTAAAGTTTATAGCATCTAATATTTTAATTATTCAATTGAAGCATTATGTTGCCAAAGTAACCTCTATTGTGTAGATTGATTAATTTTAAAATATAAGATGACTATGGATGTTAGTCTTCCATGCGTTTAACACCGGCCCAAAGGAAGGTGTTATTTGGCAGGAATTCGAACATGCTTGTGGTGGTAAATATGAGACGATTATTTGGTTTTCCATGTGAATATTAAATCGGCCCAAAGGAAGGTTTAATATTTGACAGGAGTTTATTGTCTATGTTTGATCACTACACCAAGAGTACCACTCACTACACCAAGGTTTAATATTTGACAGGAGTTTATTGTCTATGTTTGATCACTACACCAAGAGTACCACTTACAAGTTGTTTTTCTGTCCAAAGACTAAAATCAATGTTGTGCTAGGTATCTTGTAATGGGAATGCCTAATTTTGAATCTATAAAGTTAAAGTTCAAGTATTTGTAAGCATGTATTCAGTAATCCTTTTGTTCTATTTTTAGTAAATTCTTCTGCTTCTACGATCTCTGCCAACATCAATAGCATCCCTGTGCTTAACGACACTAACTTTAAGGAATGAAAAGAGAACGTCATGATCGTTCTCGGTTGCATGGATCTTGACCTTGCTCTTCGGATTGAGCAACCTACTCCTCTTGAGGATACATCCTCTACTGATGAAAAGAGAGCGATGGAGAAGTTGGAACGCTCGAATCGCATGAGTCTAATGATCATGAAACGTGCAATTCCAGAATCATTCAGGGGCACTATGAATGATGAACCTAATGCCAAAGTTTTCCTTGAAAACCTTGAAAAGTGTTTTATGCAAAACGAAAAGGCGGAAACAAGTACACTATTGAGTAAACTTGTTTCCATGAGGTATAAGGGCAAGGGAAACATTAGGGAGTACATTATGGAAATGTCTCATCTTGCTTCGAAACTAAAGTCACTCAAGCTGGATTTACCTGAGGAACTGCTTGTGTACTTTGTTTTGATATCTCTTCCTGCACACTTTAATCAGTTTAAGGTCAGTTACAACTGCCTGAAGGAGAAATGGTCTCTTAATGAGCTCATTTCACACTGTGTGCAAGAAGAGGAAAGGATAAAGCTAGATAAGACTGAAAGTGCTCATTTGGCATCCTCTTCTAAGGTAACTAAGAAGAGGAAAGGTAAGGAAGTTGCGGTTGCAAAGCCCAAGATTAAGCAACATAAGGAACCTAAGGTTGAAATTACTGAATTAGGTTGCTTCTTCTGTAAGGGGACTAATCATGTGAAGAAGGATTGTACCAAGTACCATGCCTGGCGTGCGAAAAAGGTACACTTATTTCTCTTGTTTGTTCTGAAGTTAATTTAATTTCGGTACCTAAGGATACTTGGTGGGTAGATTATGCTGCTACTACTCACATAAGTATATCAATGCAGGGTTGCCTGAACTGCCGAAAACCAAATGATGGTGAAAGATACATCTATGTGGGTGACGGCAAAAAGGTGTCAGTTGAAGCTATTGGCAAATTTAGGCTGTTGTTTAAGACCGGTTTTCATTTAGATTTGGATGAGACTTTTATTGTACCGTCTTTTAGACGGAACTTAATTTCAGTTCCCCAATTGGACATATCTGGTTATAAATGTACATTTGGGGATAATAAAGTTAGTCTCTTTCAGAATTCAAATCTTATTGGTACTGGTGTTTTATCAACATTTGATAGCTTATATATGGTTGATACAATTACTTCAAATAAAGAAACTTTGCATACAAGTTTAAGTGGTACTAAAAGGAAATTAACTAATGAGAATTCTATTTCACTCTGGCATAAACGTTTGGGTCACATATCCATTCAAAGAATTCAGAAACTCGTGTCAGATGGAATTCTTGATTCACTTGATACCTCAAATTCGGAAATTTGTATTGAGTGTATCAAGGGAAAACAAACGAACAAGACTAGATTAGGTGCTAAGAGAGCTTCGGACGTCTTAGAATTGATACATACAGATATTTGTGGGCCATTTCCTACTCCTTGTCGGAATGGTCAACAATACATTATCACATTCATAGATGATTACTCTCGTTATGGGTACCTATATCTTATTCACGAAAAGTCCCAATCCATAGACATGTTTAAATCATTTAAGGCTAAAGTTGAAAATCAACTAAGCAAACGAATTAAATCCGTTAGATCTAACCGTGGTGGTGAATACTATGGTCGATATGATGGTTCCGGTGAACAACGTCCAAGGCCTTTTGCTAAATTCCTATAGGAGTGTGGGATCGTCCCTCAATATACTATGCCAGGCAGTCCTACGATGAATGGTGTAGCTGAGAGACGAAATAGGACCCTTAAGGATATGGTAAGAAGTATGATTTCCCGTACTTCTTTGCCAGACTCACTCTGGGGTGAAGCATTAAAAACTGCAACTTATATTCTAAATAGAGTTCCAACTAAAGCTACAATCAAAACCCCTTATGAACTTTGGACTGGGCATAAACCCAGTATTCGACATTTTCACATTTGGGGTTGTCCAGCTGAGGCAAGGCCTTATTGGCCGAATGAAAAGAAACTGGACGCTAAGACGGCTAGTAGCTATTTTGTTGGATACTCTGAAAAATCCAGGGGTTTTAAGTTTTATGATCCCACTTCTAGAACTATTTCTGAGACGGGTAATGCTAGGTTCTTTGAGGATATTGAGTTTGGGGGGTGGGGAGATAAAGTTGTTAGAGATTTTGTCTTTGAGGAAGAACATGTGTCTTTCCCTCAAGTTGTTGATCTTGGTCTTCCTGACTCGGATCCACAACTCCAGTTCAAGACAATCTCAAAAATCTCCCCCATCAGGAACCTGATATAACTAATGAAAATCAAACTCAACAACCTCAAGTAACTGAAATGCCATTAAGGAGATCCACTAGAGAGAGGAGAAATGCAATTTCGGATGATTATGTAGTATTTCTCCAAGAACAAGAAAGTGATATTGGACTTGAGGAAGATGATCCAATCAACTTCCGTCAAGTCATTAAGTGTTCTAACTCTCAAAAGTGGATTGATCCCATGAATGATGAGATGAAGTCTATGAGCGATAATGACGTTTGGGAGCTTGTTACATTGCCCGAAGGTACGAAACCTATTGGTTGTAAATGGATTTTTAAAATCAAAAGGGATTCAGGGGGCAATGTTATTAAGTATAAAGCTCGTCTTGTCGCAAAAAGCTACACTCAGAAAGAAGGCATTGATTATAAAGAGACTTTCTCTCCAGTTTCATCGAAAGACTCTTTCAGGACTATAATGGCATTAGTAGCACATTTTGATCTTGAGCTTCATCAAATGGATGTTAAGACATCTTTTCTCAATGGTGACATTGAGGAAACAATTTATATGGTGCAACCTGAAAACTTTGTTTCGGATGAATCAGAGAAGAAGGTTTGCAAATTAAAGAAATCCATCTATGGGCTCAAGCAAGCTTCTCGTCAATGGTATTATAAGTTTCATGCAGTCGTTACATCTTTTGGTTTTGAATCGAATTTTGCTGATGACTGTATATACCATAAGTTCAGTGGGAGTAAGTATATTTTTCTGGTTTTATATGTCGATGATATACTGCTTGCCTGTAACGATATAACATTATTACTTGAAACTAAGAAATTTCTTTCAAAGAAATTTGAAATGAAAGATCTTGATGAAGCTTCTTTTGTATTAGGAATTCAGATACTACGAGATCGCTCCAAAGGCGTTCTCGGTCTATCACAAAAGGGCTATATCGATAAGGTTCTGAAAAGATTTGGCATGCAGGATTGTAAACCAGGCAACACCCCTGTTGCTAAGGGAGACAAGTTTAGTCTCAAACAGTTCCCAAACAATACTTATGAAATTTCGGAAATGCAGAAGACACCTTATGCTTCGGCGGTAGGTAGTCTGATGTATGCTCAGGTATGTACACGACCTGATATAGCATACATTGTTGGGATGTTAGGCAGATATCTAAGCAATCCGGGAATGGACCATTGGAAGGCAGCCAAACGGGTCATGAGGTACTTACAGAGAACAAAGGATTACATGCTTACATACCAGAAATCGGACCAGCTTGAGATCATTGGGTATACCGATTCCGATTTTGCTGGATGTAGGATAGTTTGAAGTCTACTTCAGGCTATATTTACATGCTTGCGGGTGGTGCTATCTCTTGGAGAAGCATTAAGCAAACTCTTACAGCCACTTTCACCATGGAAGCGGAGTTTATGGCATGTTATGAAGCATCCAATGAGGCATTATGGCTGCGGAATTTTGTTGGTGGACTGCGAATTATTGATAGCATCAAAAAGCCGCTTAGGCTATTATGCGATAACAGATCGGCAGTCCTTTATGCTAATAACAACAGTAGTTTGACGAAAGCAAAACATATGGACATCAAATTTCGGGTTGTTAAAGAAAGAGTACAAAATGGACAATTGTGCATTGAGTACATTAGTACAAACTCCATGCTTGCGGATCCGCTCACTAAGGGATTGACACCAAAAGTATTTCATGAGCATATTGCTTGTATGGGTGTCAAATCAGATAAGGATTATGTATTTTAGTGGGAGTTTTGTATTGTACATTTATGTATTGTTCATTATATTCAGAAATACAGTAATTCAGTTATATCTGCAGATATTCAGTTTTGAAGTTTTTTTGTACTCTTACAGTTTATGATTGATCTCAATAAAGAGAACCAGTTGGAAATAGACATTCTATTGACCACACTTTATGTTATTTCCATGCTACATACCTACACTTGATCCATGTCGGTGGTTATATTGATATACGTGATCTATGATTGGTTCTAGTTACGAATGAGTAACGACGAGCACTTAGTTCCTATGTTGGTATGATTGATGGACCGGATTGTTCATGACAATTTTATTGTGATAGCAATTTTGCGCACCTAAGGTTATTTTGTAACATATAATGCTAAGGTTTGTACATATGTTTGTGTATCTCGTCCAAATGGGAGATTGTAAGATATATGGACTTATATCTACATACATATGAACAATATATGGATAAATTATATGTTATGTGCTATCTTTTGGTTTGGCCTAATTTTGTGGTCCTATGGACATTATGTTAAGGGGGCCAATGTATTGTCATATAAAGTGTAGGACTAATGTGTAGATACCCAAAAGGGTAACCTTAGTTAATGATGAGCTAACTAAGGTTACATATATGTAACCATGGTTACAAGCTTGTGACTCTTGAGTTATGTAACTCTTGTGACTCTTGGGTTATGTAACTCTTGTGTTATAAAGTGGGGGTTATGGTTCCCACATTAGTGCAAGACAAGACTCTTCTTCCTCCCATTGAATCAAGAGTAAAAATACTCCATTGTTGTCTTGCAAATAGTGTGGAAAACCATAAACCATTTTGATCATTGTCATTACATTGTTATTGTTGTGAAACCACACATATTATTTAGTCTTGTGAAGAATCTTGTGGATACACATACCATCAAGAACAAACTTGAAGGAAAGGATTAAGGAGCATTCTTCAAAAGGCATGAGGACAATCATCAAAAAGGAGGTTCAACAATTCCACATATGGATTCAGGTTAGCTTCCGCTCATGTAGTTTAATTCCGGATTATTCAATATGAATGTTGTTATATTTAGTCGGAATCATAATTCCAACATGCTGGACTAGTGAAGATGCAACCACAATGGACTTGAATCTTCTTAAAGAGAATGAGATATCCGCGCCTCAGCTTGATGATAGTGATGTAGAGATTTGACATTATTTTTTAATTTTTTGGCCTCAGGAAAGACTAATATTCGTACTTGAGATTGATAAAGCGGATAACTCATAAAATTAAAGCAAGACAGAATGCTTAGTCTATCTGGATACAGTCGCATACAGTGTTATGTGAAGTAGTTCATCTCGGTTATTTTCAATGAAAAACTGGTTCCAATTTTCGTTTATTGGTCATTCATATAGTTTCATATGAATATGAATTTATTTTAAAATTAGAACTCTATTAGGAGTTTGTTTTAGTGCCTTTCTTACGTAGGAGATTGGAACATGTAATTGCATTGAAAAGGCGAACGATATTTTAATAGGGATTTCGTACTTTTAATATAAATATAAATATAAATAATAGTACACAAGTTAGTTTAATTAATTAATTAATTAATTCTTGAGTGGTGATTCGACATTTCCCGGAGTTGGTAAAAATTTTGTCAACACTCTCCTGTTTTTAGGGTCAACAATCTTTGGAGTCCAAATATAATAAGTTGAATACAATTCAAATTCCATGCATACTTCTTGGGAAAAATAGAAGTTATTCTACTTTACTTGCTAATAATATCCCTAGAAAATCCATTGAAACCTTTACTGAAGCATATAATTGGTGCTATAAATATTTGAATGTATTTAAATGGAATATTGTAATTTATGTGCCGTTAATTTATATTTTTGAAGGTTGGAATTTACTTCTAATATTTCTCATTTTTAATGAGAGTGTTAGAAGATTTTATAGAAGCAAAAAAAAAATTAATTCACATAAAGAAAAAGAGAAAGAATCTTAGATAATGAGCAGCTAGAAGTGATTAAATACTTTAATCATGGTTAGGGTTTTATTTTAGTCAATTAAATCTCATCAATTAATTTCCAACGGAGAGACTAAGAAATGGAAGAGAGTTGAATACTCTTAATTAAGGCGGCTAGATATTTAAAATTTATAATAAAGACCAGTTACTACTATATATTATTTGCCCACGACACAAAATTTTTTTGCGTAAGAAATAATACTACTATTCAATGAGACGCCAATAAAGAAATCAAAAAGCTGGTGATGAGTGGTATATATGGTCAAGTAAGGCAACTGAAATGAAGAAATAGAAAAGCATTATAAATACTTATGCCTTCTCTACCAATTGTGTCATCACTCCACTTTCTTTCTTCCCCAGAGAATTAATAACACAAAATTCTCCTATGACTTTTATAGCAATGGCCGCAGCAGCAGTTGGCAACTATGAAGAAGAGATTGTTCGTCCCGTCGCCGACTTCTCCCCTAGTTTGTGGGGTGATCAGTTCCTTTCATTCTCCATTGACAATCACGTAATTTACTAATTTCCTTACTATATGCTTTCTTCGTGCAAGCATGCATGGTTGATTTCTTCTTTATATTTATTGAACGACATTAGTTCTGCTAACTTCAGTTATATTTTTCTTAATACTTTATAAATAGTTTGCAGAAAAGTATGCTAAAGAGATTGAAGCACTGAAGGAACAAACGAGGGATATGCTGTTAGCAACTGGAAGGAAATTGGCTGATACATTAAATTTGATTGACACTATTGAACGTCTTGGCATCTCCTACCACTTTGAAAAAGAAATTGATGAGATTTTGGATCAGATTTACAACCAAAACTCAAACTGCGATGATTTGAGCACTTCTGCACTTCAATTTCGACTGCTCAGGCAACATGGTTTCAACATCTCTCCTGGTAAATTCATCAAAAAGCATGCCTTAATGTTGATAAAATTATCAATTTATAGGAAGAAGGAAAATTAATCTTGAGTTTTCTTTCTTGAAATACCAGAAATTTTCCGCAAATTCCAAGATGAAAATGGCAAATTCAAAGAGTCTCTTGCTAGCGATGTCTTAGGATTATTGAACTTGTATGAAGCTTCACATGTAAGGACTCATGCTGACGATATCATACAAGATTCACTTGCTTTCTCCACTATCCATCTTGAATCTTTAGCTCCACATTTGAAATCTCCACTTAGGGAGCAAGTGACACATGCCCTCGAGCAATGTTTGCACAAGGGCGTTCCTAGAGTCGAGACCCGATTCTTCATCTCATCAATCTATGAGAAGGAACAATCCAAAAATAATGTGTTACTTCGATTTGCCAAATTGGATTTCAACTTGCTCCAGATGTTGCACAAACAAGAACTTGCTGAAGTATCAAGGTGCGATATATAAAAACAATGAACCCTTTTTGATTGATCATATCTCAAGTACTGATGTTAATTTGTTATGTTGCAGGTGGTGGAAAGATTTGAATTTCGTAACAACACTTCCCTATGCCAGAGATCGAGTAGTTGAATGTTACTTTTGGGCATTAGGAGTTTATTTTGAGCCTCAATACTCTCAAGCTCGCGTCATGCTCGTTAAGACCATATCAATGATTTCGATTGTCGATGATACCTTTGATGCTTACGGTACAGTTAAAGAACTTGAGGCATACACAGATGCCATACAAAGGTATGAACTTCATCAATTTACTTATTTAGATATTCCTTGATATTTAATGTCGGCTTGAAAAGATCAAGACGAACTTCTACTCATTATAGTTGTGCTCTTTCAAAACGCATGAGTTCACCTTAATTTTGTCATCCTGCAGGTGGGATATCAACGAAATTGATCGGCTTCCTGATTACATGAAAATCAGTTATAAAGCTATTCTAGATCTTTATAAGGATTATGAAAAGGAATTATCTAGTGTTGGAAGATCTCATATTGTCTGCCATGCAATAGAAAGAGTATGTTTGAGCAACTTAACTATTGAAATATATTTTTTCCTTAATCTGTTTCTTGCTTTTTTTACCTTCTATACGTCTTTAAGCAATCAAAAACTTGATACAATTCAATCAATTATCTAACACTTAAAACATATATATTTTATATTTACAGATGAAAGAAGTAGTAAGAAATTATAATGTCGAGTCAACATGGTTTATTGAAGGATATAAGCCGCCTGTTTCTGAATACCTAAGCAATGCGCTAGCAACTACTACATATTACTACCTCGCTACAACATCTTATTTGGGCATGAAGTCCGTTACGGAGCAAGATTTTGAGTGGTTGTCAAAGAATCCTAAAATTCTTGAAGCTTGTGTGATAATATGCCGAGTTATTGACGATACAGCCACATACGAGGTATGAGTTGTACCTCACAAACTTATATAATTATATATGATTTGGAAAAAAAACGTATTGTGACAACAATTGCGGCAATATAAAATCTAACCCCTAATCTATCTACCATTCCAGGTTGAGAAAAGTAGGGGACAAATTGCAACAGGAATTGAGTGTTGCATGAGAGATTACGGCATATCAACAGAAGAGGCAATGACTAAATTTCAAGAAATGGCTGAAGCAGCATGGAAGGATCTTAATGAAGGACTTCTTAGGCCCACTCCTGTCTCTACAGAGTTTTTATCTCGTATTCTTAATCTTGCACGTATCGTTGAGGTTACATATATACACAATCTAGATGGATACACTCATCCAGAGAAAGTCTTAAAACCTCACATTAATGCCTTAGTTGTGGACTCCATCGATATTTGAGCTGCTAGTTCTGACTCATCTTCCCAAACTTCGTTCTTCTTTTATTTGTTGAGAAAGTAGATTTATTTGTATCATGTTGTATAAAGTTGTAACGAAGCTGCTTTTGCTGTTGTGCAATGCACTTCCTTACTAAGATCTCTTCAAAGTCTTTGTAAGAAATAATGCTACAAGTTTATGAATCCATTTTCTGGTTAACATATGTGACTAATGTGGAACTGGAAAAAAAACCCTTTCCAATTTACTGTTGTCGTTATTGCTTATTATGTTCTATACTTTCATAAGTAACAATTAACACAGTAATTGCTTTTTAACAATTTGACTTTATTAACCTTTTCTGAAATAATTTTTTTTTCAAAAACAGAATAAGAAAAATCAATATAGATGAAATCAACTCCTTAAGAATTGAGTTGCAGAGCCAATTGTATATGCATATTAGGTTTTCCTCCCTCTTTCAAGAAAAATGGGATTTTGGGGGGTGGGGGGTGGGGTGGGGAAAGGGAATAAGGCCAAGTGGGCCTGGGTAGGGGGAGCAATTACTCTACGCAAACGCGAAGGCTTATCCAGTTTGCCCATCACGAACGCGAAGGATGTGTCGCGAACGCGAAGGGAATTTTCGCTCAGTGACTTTAAAAGACTAAAAAACATAACACTTTGGGGATTTCATAAAAATTTCGTAAACCTCTTCTTCTCCATAGTTCTTTGGCGATTTTTGAAGCATTTCTTTGTTAGATAATACGCTTAACGCTAGAGGGGGGGGGGGTGAATAGCGTTATAATAAAATTTAGCGTAAACTTGCGGAAATTAAAATTTGCAGGAAGTAAATAAGTGCGATAAATAATAACTTACACACAGATATATCCTGGTTCACCACAACGTGTGGCTAGTCCAGTCCCCGAGAGACTCTCTCGAGATTTTCCACTAACGTGTCAAGCTTCCGGGTGCTTAACAAACCTTTACAACTTGAGGACGCAAGCCTCAACACCTTTGCTCGGAGTTACAACACTCCAAGACTTCAACCAAGGAAACACAAGTTCCTTACAACAAGAGAATTACAATTCTCTTACAAGTGTATACAACACTAAAACACTCAAACAAAATACTCCTTAATGAGTAGATATGAGTAAAAGAAGTAAGCTCTGGATCACAACAACTTTGGACAAGAATATGGCTCTCAAAAGCTTTATGAAATTGAATATAAAATGATAAACAAAAGTATGCAAGCTTATAGCAATATAATGATCAGTTGTAGTATGTTGTTGTGTTTAAAACACTGAAATGAAGCTGTATTTATAGTTGAAAAACTTGGCATTACCGTTGCCTAATTGCCAAATAAGAGTTGCTGATTTTACTTACTGACAATCGATTGTCAAACCCCAACAATCGATTGTCTACCAGTCAGATAAAAAATCAATCCCAGATTATATGCTTGACAATCGATTACTTACAATCCATAATCGATTACTGGCAACGTTCAAAAAATCCTTTACAGATTTTACCACAAACAATCGGTTGTCCAGAATCAACAATCGATTACTCAGCAACATTCAAAAAATCTTTTCCGGATTTTAATCAAAACAATCGATTATACAAAATCAATAATCTATTATCAAATAACGTTCAAAAAATCTTTTCCGGATTTTAATCAAAACAATCGATTATACAGAATCAATAATCGATTACCTGACGGTATTTGAAAACTTTACGATAACGGTCAGCTTCACAATCGATTGCACAAAGTCAACAATCGATTACTTATCAGTTTTTGAAAAATATTTTAGACAATGCCTCTTGACAATCGATTGTTATATACTCACAATCGATTATTTAATAAATTTGAAAATCACTGGAAGTCACTGCCTCAACACAATCGATTGTCATTAGTTCACAATCGATTATTTTGTGACTTTAAAAAATCTGAAGGACACTGTTTCTTCACAATCGATTGTCATTAGCTTCACAATCGATTATTCTGAGTTTTGAAAAACTTTGATGGACACTGCCTCATCACAATCGATTGTCATAAGGTTCACAATCGATTGTCATGCAGGTTTGAAGAAACCTGATGTTCATTGCCTTAACACAATCGATTGTCATTAGTTCACAATCGATTGTCATGCAGTCTTGGCTTAAAACAATCGATTATCATTAGTATATAATCGATTATCTTAGTCCAGTTTTCAGAGGCATTTAAAATCATTTTGACTAATGAAAATATTCATGATTTAAAATCATTTAGCATTAAATTAAATATGCATGATTTTGGAAAATAGTTTTATGAGAGAAGCCATGTTACGAGTCAAGTTGTAGGATCAAGATCACAATTAAGAATGACTCAATTAAACTATAAAACTTGTCTTGAGCTTGAATCTCGATGTATATCAATTGTGCGCTTGTTTCTTGAACTTCGTCATATATCAATTTTCGCTTCGTTTGTCATTCATCAAAACCTATACAAAAGAACACACGTTTTAGTATATTGCATTGAGAACGTGTTTTCAACAATTTCCCCCTTTTTGATAATGGCAAACATTAAGCGGGATATGCAAGGCAAGCAATTTATATTGACGATTCACAACAAGTAAAGACATGCAACAAGTATGTAATTTGTTCCATGTAATTTGTTCCCCCTCAATTTGAGAATTCCCCCTCAATTTAAGCTTATAATTTGAGAGTGCATCATACCCGTTATCTTCCCCCTTTTGCCATTAGCAAAAAATAACATAATAGTAAGATGCTAAAGATGTAAATAAAACTTGTTTTTTAAAAAAATAGCAACATCAACCCGAATAATAGCAACATCATCGATTATTGATACGAAATAATCGATTTTTAGACGATGGAAACCGATTATTGTGCGTCAAGCTTTATAATTCCCCTTTCCTTTGGGGCGATACCTGCAAAAATAGAATTAAACGTCTCCGACGCTCAAGTCAGTAATTTGTAAAAAAGTAATAACTTAAACTAGTGTTGCCAAGTGAGAACGTGAGCTCTTAAGAAGTGTGTTCTAAAGTGTTCTTAAGAGAGTTTCGGGTACTTACCTTTCCTCCGACGTCTCCAATTACCTGTTCAAGAGGGTGATCTTTGATCGTCCTCCACTCATTTGGCACTTTTGTTTCTTTCTCCAATTGTGGCGCTTCTTCCGTTGGTTGTTCCTTAGTTACATCTTTATTTTCCTTGGGTGGTTCCTCTTGTATTTTGTCTTTCAAGCTGTCTAAGATGCCTGCAAGATCAAAACCGGAATCCTTCTCGCCAAGCGAGCATTATTTTCGGAAAATACAACATGAGGGGATTCCTCCACATTTTGGGTTCTTTTATTAAAGACCCTATATGCTTTACTACGTGAGGAATATCCAATGAAAATACCTTCATCCGACTTAGCATCGAATTTACCCAATTGGTCTTTGCCATTGTTATGAACAAAACATTTGCAACCAAAAACTCTGAAATGGGAAATATTTGGTTTTCTACCCTTATAAAGTTCATAGGGGGTTTTCATGAGTATCGGCCGAATTACTACTCTACTTAGAACGTAGCAAGCGGTACTCACGGCGTCCGCCCAAAAATGTTTGGGTATCTTAGCTTCGTCGAGCATGGTTCTAGCCATCTCTTTGAGACACCTATTTTTCCTTTCCACCATCCCATTTTGTTGTGGTGTACGTGGAGCGGAAAAGGTATGCTCGATTCCGAGTTCGTCACAAAAGTCCGCAAAGAGATTGTGATCAAACTCTCCCCCATGATCACTTCTAATAGAAGTGACGATTGTTTCTTTCTCATTTTGAACACGCTTAAGAAAAAATTTAAAATTTTGAAAAGCATCACTTTTATTGGCAAGAAATAAAGTCCAAGTAAATCTCGAGTAATCATCAACAATCACAAAAGCATATTTATTTCTTCCTAGACTTTCAATGCGAGAGGGACCAAATAAATCCATATGAAGCAATTGCAATGGTCTAGAAGTTGAAACAATGTTTTTAGATTTGAAAGATGCTTTTGTTTGCTTCCCCTTTTGACACGAGTCACAAATAGAGTCATTTTCAAATTTTAAAAAGGGAAGGCCAACAACTAAGTTTTGAGAAATCAATTTGTTCAAAAGATGCATATTGATATGTGCTACTCTACGATGCCATAGCCAAGTATCATCCTCTTTACTCATTAGACAATCAACATATTCGGGTGAGGAATTAGCAAGATCAACCATATAAATATTATCAACTCTAAAACCACGAAGTATGATTTTGAAATCACTACGTCTAAATACTAGGCATTCATCCGAATCAAATAAAGCAAGATTTCCCTTGTCACATAATTGGCTTATGCTCAAGAGATTATGCTTCAAACCTTTCACAAGTAATATATGCTTAATAGAGGATTTTTCATCCTTACCGACCGAGCCGATGCCGATGATCTTTCCTTTATTGTTCTCACCGGAGATAACACTTCCTCCTTCTTTGTGCTCTAATTGAAGGAATTTGGATTCATCTCCCGTCATATGCTTGGAGCATCCACTATCAAGGTACCATAGTACACTTGATCCCTTCAAGCACACCTACAAAACAAATTAATGTTCTTTAGGTACCCATGCCATCTTGGGTCCTTGGGGGTTAGGCATATTATAATGATACGATTGAGTAACATGTCTATGACGTGTAAAGCATGCAGGAGCAATATGACCAATACGTCTACAATAATGACAAGTCACATTTGGGTTATGCATCCTTCTAGGTTCATAGTAACTAGACGGATAAAAATTTCTTACTCTGTTTTGAACACTATGACTATTTCGCATTTCATGAGAATTATTTCTCCTACTATGAGCTCTAGGATGGGCAGCATTTCTAGAGTGATTGTTTCTCGGTTGAGGGCCATTGCTAGGTCTTCTAAGGGGTTCAAAATTTGGCCTAAAATATGCATCATTTCTAGGGTGACTATTTCTAGGTGGTAAGTCATTCCTAGGTCTTCTAAAAAGTTCAACATTTTGTCTAGCATGCATATTGGCTCTAGAGTTGTTGTTTCTAGGATAAGCATTTCTATTGTTAATCCTAGGTTGAGCTTTAGGTTGTTGGGGTTTAGCTGCAACCTTTTCTTCATTCTTAAAGCCTATTCCATGCTTGGTTGATTTCAAGTTAACAAGAATATCATTCAAGTTTTTGTGCGAAGAATTAAACTTATCTAATATGCCTTTAAGCCTACTTACTTCATTCTTAAGAAGAAAACAAGAAGTGCAATTTCTAGTAGAGCTTTCGGGCTTATCGGAACTTCTTTTTCCAAAAAACTTGTTTTCCTCTTTCAGCTTCTCATTTTCTGAAACCAGTTTTTCTAAATCCTTTTCTTTCAAAGAAAGCTGTTTTTGAAAATCCTTTTCTTTTAATGAGGCATTTTCTTTTATGCCCTTAACAGTTTTTGAAGCCTTAATAAACTCAGCATATAATTCATCAAAAGCAGTTCGCATTTCTTCAAGAGTAAAGAAGTTTTTAGACGAAATTTGACATACCTCATCTTTGTTGTCTTCTTGTGCCATAAGGCAAAGATTTGCTGCTTCGTCTTCTTCTCCTTCGCTTGAATCATCTCCGGAGTCGCCTCCCCAAGAAATGTATGCACGTTGCTTTTTAAAAGGTTTCTTCTCCTTTTTGATGTTTGGGCAATTTGATTTGATGTGCCCGGTTTCACCACATTCATAGCACTTGATTTGTTCGCCTTGCTTTTTGCCCTTGCGTTCATACTCCTTGCGCATGAACTTTTGAAATCTTTTGATAACGAGTCCAAACTCGTTGTCTCCTTCCTCATCAATTTGCGGTTGGCTTGTGCTCACCTTTAGAGCTATTCTTTGCCTCCTTTGATCATCAACAAAAAGGTTAAGAATAGTAGATTCATAGGTTTTAAGGTTACCTCTTAGTGCGTCGATGGTGACGTTTGAAACGCCAATGGATTCTTGAATTGCATCGGCCTTTGATCTCCATGCCGGTGTGAGACTTCTAAGAATTTTTCGAACGAGCTCTCTATCCGTGAATGTTTTCTTGAGAGCATGTAAGTCATTTACGATTATTGAAAATCGCTCAAACATTTCGTCCACCTTTTCACCTTCCTTCATGTGAAATAATTCATAAGAATGGGTTAGGAAATCAATTTTTGCTTCCCTTACCTGGTCCGTACCTTCGTACGTGACTTATAGCTTGTCCCACACCTCCTTTGCCGTTGTACAACACGATATTTTCCTGTAATCGTCAGCATTAACAGCACAATATAATAAATTTATTGCTTTAGCATTATTTTGAACCTTTCGGATGTCATCCGCGTCATACTCATCCTCGGACTTGGGAACCCATTCGTTTTCCACCTTCTTTGTTGGAATTTGGTTTCCCTTCATTATCACCTTCCAAAGGTGAAAGCTGTTGGACTGAACGAAGATCTTCATCCTCTCCTTCCAGTACGTGTAATTTGTACCGTTGAATAGAGGTGGTCGTGTAGAGCACTGTCCTTCTTCAATTCCTGCAAAAGAATCACGAGTAGAAGCCATGGATGGTTCTCTCAAACTGTTAAGTTTTCAGAGAGTTGGGCTCTGATACCAATTGTTAGATAATACGCTTAACGCTAGAGGGGGGGGGGGGGGTGAATAGCGTTATAATAAAATTTAGCGTAAACTTGCGGAAATTAAAATTTGCAAGAAGTAAATAAGTGCGATAAATAATAACTTACACACAGATATATCCTGGTTCACCACAACGTGTGGCTAGTCCAGTCCCCGAGAGACTCTCTCGATATTTTCCACTAACGTGTCAAGCTTCCGGGTGCTTAACAAACCTTTACAACTTGAGGACGCAAGCCTCAACACCTTTGCTCGGAGTTACAACACTCCAAGACTTCAACCAAGGAAACACAAGTTCCTTACAACAAGAGAATTACAATTCTCTTACAAGTGTATACAACACTAAAACACTCAAATAAAATACTCCTTAATGAGTAGATATGAGTAAAAGAAGTAAGCTCTGGATCACAACAACTTTGGACAAGAATATGGCTCTCAAAAGCTTTATGAAATTGAATATAAAATGATAAACAAAAGTATGCAAGCTTATAGCAATGTAATGATCAGTTGTAGTATGTTGTTGTGTTTAAAACACTGAAATGAAGCTGTATTTATAGTTGAAAAACTTGGCATTGCAGTTGCCTAATTGCCAATTAAGAGTTGTTGATTTTACTCACTGACAATCGATTGTCAAACCCCAACAATCGATTGTCTGCCAGTCAGATCAAAAATCAATCCCAGATTATACGCTTCACAATCGATTACTTACAATCCATAATCGATTACTGGCAACGTTCAAAAAATCCTTTACAGATTTTACCACAAACAATCGATTGTCCAGAATCAACAATCGATTACTCAGCAACGTTCAAAAAATCTTTTCCGGATTTTAATCAAAACAATCGATTATACAAAATCAATAATCGATTATCAAATAACGTTCAAAAAATCTTTTCCGGATTTTAATCAAAACAATCGATTATACAGAATCAATAATCGATTACCTGACGGTATTTGAAAACTTTACGACAACGGTCAGCTTCACAATCGATTGCACAAAGTCAACAATCGATTACTTATCAGTTTTTGAAAAATATTTTAGACACTGCCTCTTGACAATCGATTGTTATATACTCACAATCGATTATTTAATAAATTTGAAAATCACTGGAAGCCACTGCCTCAACACAATCAATTGTCATTAGTTCACAATCGATTATTTTGTGACTTTAAAAAATCTGAAGGACACTGTTTCTTCACAATCGATTATTCTGAGTTTTGAAAAACTTTGATGGACACTGCCTCATCACAATCGAATGTCATAAGGTTCACAATCGATTGTCATGCAGGTTTGAAGAAACCTGATGTTCACTGCCTTAACACAATCGATTGTCATGCAGTCTTAGCTTAAAACAATCGATTATCATTAGTACATAATCGATTATCTTAGTCCAGTTTTCAGAGGCATTTAAAAATTATTTTGACTAATGAAAATATTCATGATTTAAAATCATTTAGCATTAAATTAAATATGCATGATTTTGGAAAATAGTTTTATGAGAGAAGCCATGTTACGAGTCAAGTTGTAGGATCAAGATCACAATTAAGAATGACTCAATTAAACTATAAAACTTGTCTTGAGCTTGAATCTCGATGTATATCAATTGTGCGCTTGTTTCTTGAATTTCGTCATATATCAATTTTCGCTTCGTTTGTCATTCATCAAAACCTATTCAAAAGAACACACGTTTTAGTATATTGCATTGAGAACGTGTTTTCAACATTCTTCACTATAATCTCTTGGGTAAGTGATCTTTAACGCGTTTTCTTCTATTTTTACCAACATACGCTATATTTCTAGGCCTAAAACATATAAGTAAGGGTAGAAATTAGGGATTTGGGTAGAGTTAGGGCTTTTTGATTAATTGTAATTTAGACCTTGTTTTGGGTCAAATTTTCAAACAAATTATATATTCGGGCTCATGGGTGAATGAGTGATCAGATTTTCGTTCGAACCTCGTGCTTTGACCAAGCGAGCCCGGGTCGATTTTTGAATTATTGGAAAGAATGATTAGAAAGATATAATTAAGCATTGGAATTGGATTGTTTAGCATTTATTGATATTATTAAGTCTATTATGTTTAGATACCGTTGAATTGGAGCCGAATTGAAAGAAAAAGTGGCGTTCGAGGCTTGAGTTGGCAGTGGAAGTTCGAGGTAAGTATTTGGTCTAACCTTAGCTTGAGGGATTAGGAATTGTGTCATATATATTACTTGCTTCTTGTTGAGTACAACGTATTGGCATGGTGACAAGTATCTATACATTGGTGTCAAGAATGACCATGCAGAATTTTCATGATTTTGTTGTATTATCCATGCTTTAGAGGTGATTTCCGTTTGTTGTGTAAAGTTGTGGAAGGAATTGTGACTTATAAATATTGTAGAGCGTTGGCTCCAGTTGTATGATGAATTGTGAAAGTATAAGTGATAACTGAAACTCTAGAGCATTGCTCGATTGCGAAGTGAATTGTCAATTAAAAGTGAGAAAGAGAAGAGAGTATTATGTAGCCCCCCTTCCGGGCTAATGTTGAGTTGTGGTTACCTTGTACTGTTTTCTTGATTGATATTATGGATGCTTAGGTTAATGATTCTTTCTATTGAATAAGGACTCTAGTTATAGCTGAGGTAGTTAGATGTTGCAATATGTTTGATTATAGCTGAGGTAGTTAGGTGTAGTAACAAGTTTGGTTATAGTTGTGGTAGTTAGATGTTGGAACAACATTGGTTATAGCTATAGTAGTTAGATGTTGGAACAAGTGTGGTTATAGTTGTTTCTCCCTTGCCGGGACGTAATTACTTATGTTGTCGACTCCCTTGCCGGGATAGTGTAGACCTTATTGAACCTTTGTTGGGACTCTTTTTATTGTTATAAATATTATATATGAATCGGGCTGCATGCTGCAATAAAATTATATATAGATCGGGTAGCACAGCCCAACAATATTATATATGGATCGCGTTGCACACCGTAATACATTATATGTGGAAGGGTTGCACGCCGCAACAAAGATATAATGAAATGGGAGTGGGTGGTACGCCTACAACAAGATATAATAAAATGGGAGCGTACCGTACATCTGCCACAAGAAAAGTGAAATGGGAGCAAGTGCCACGCCTGCCACGAGATATGGAAAGAAAGTGAAATCTGCCTTTGTTCCCTTATTCTTGTAAGTTTGTGGTTTTGATTCCTTAATAATTCTCTTGATATTCTGTTTTACCTGTTATTCCCCGAAGCATGTTCCCCCCTCCCATCTTTATTTATTTATTTATTTTTGCTTTACTTTTCATTGTATATGATATAACTGCACATGTTTATTTTGGTAGTCTGGTCCTAGCCTCATTACTACTTCGCCAAGGTTAGGCTAGGAACTTACCAGCACATGGGGTCGATTGTGCTGATACTACACGTTGTACTCTTTTGTGCAGTCCTCGGTGTTGTGACTTTGGACAGTAGTGAAACTGCTGATTCTTGATTATCAGGCAACCCGAGATAGTCCTACAGGCGTCCACAGGCCTTGGTGTCTCCATCTATCGACTTTCCTATTTCTTACATGTATTTCCAGAGACAGTGTTACATTCAACTCTTTCAGACTTTTTATTTGTAGTACCCTTAGACCGTCTGTGAAACTGTGATACTAGTTCTGGGTAGTCGAAATTCAAATAGTTGTGTTAGATATTCATGTTCAGATATTACATTGGACATTCATAGGTTCTTCGAGCGAGAAAGGTGTTGCGTCGGGGCTTGATCGTCGGATATCATTGAGAAAGAAATAGGCAGAAGTGTTATCGAATGATTTCCTGTAATTCTTCCCACTTTTCTCAGTCAAGCTTCTTTGTTCCTTAGGTTATTTTCCACTTAATTATTTAAAGTTCTGTTATTTTCATGTCATCGCCTTATATTTGTTAAAAGAACAATGTGATAACGACGTAAGTAGCAAAGGATTGGCTTACCTAGCTCTTATTAGTAAGCGCCATCGCGACTCTCGAGGGTGAAAAATCAGGGTCGTGACATTGCCACTCTTTCAAGTTACTATGATCTGAATTCTAAAAATGGAACTTCTACATTAAATTGTATTTACTTTTTAATTTTTTTAAAATAAACAATATTAAAAAGCAAGAACATATAGATCAATATCGTATTATGCATATGAAATATTTCCACGTTAAAAGAAAAGGAGAGCTGTGACGACCCAAATGGTCATCACTTGTTTTCTCACTCATTCCGTGCTTCCCAGGCCTTGAAAACCTCATTCTTAGTCACCTCAATTTACGTGCACAGTCCGGGCACGTAGCTGGAAATTTTAATAGTGAAATTCTATGAAAAATGCTAAAATTTGGTATTAAAATGAATAAGTTTTACCTTAGTCAACATTTTAAGTAAACGGACCCGGACCCATGATTTGACGGTCCTGGAGGATCTGTAGGAAAATATGGGATGCGAGCATATTCCCGAAATAGAATTCCGAGGTCCCAATCCCGAGAAATGAATTTTTGAGTAAAATTATTTTCTGAAATTATTAAGAAAAATAGAAATAAAAATTGATTAGAATGTATTGGTATCGGGCCCGTATTTTGGTTCCGTCGCCCAGTGCATGTCTTATACGTGGTTTAAGATATTTTTGTATTTGGTTGAAGTCGGATGTCGTTTGACGTGTTTTGGACTTAAAACTCTAAATTTGATAGTTTATGAAGTTTAAAGTAAAAATTAGTGATTTTGAGATTTGATTCATTACTTTTTATGTTATTTTGGCGATTCGATCACACAATTCAGATCGTAAGATGTTGTTGAATTATGTATGTGTTTGGTTAGGAGCCCCGAGGGATTGGGAGAGTTTTAGAGGTGTGTCAGAGTGGTTTCGGACTTAGAAAAATTGCAGAAAGTTTAGTTATGGTGTTCCGGTATGTTGTTCTATGCGATCGCATAGGAGCATCCGCGACCGCATTGTGTAAGTCTCAAGTGCCCCGTATTTGTTCTGTGCAATCGCAAGAATTCATCTGCGGTCGTGTGACTCGGCCCCAGATCGCATAGAGAAAATCTTCCCCTTCCCCATATGCGATCGCAGTCCCTTTCCCGAGATCGCATAGAGAAAATCTTGCCCAGTTATATTTAAATTTCCAGAATAGTGTATTACGGGATTTTTATAAAAACACACGAGCTCCTTCTTCTCCAAGGTCCTTAGGCGTCCGTTGAAGCTCCATTTTACCAAAACTTCTTGGGTTAGTAAATCTTAACTCGTTTTCTTCATTTTTCATCAATGTTTGTTGAATTCCTAAGCCTAAAACATGTCATTTCGGGTAGAAATTGGGGGAATTGGGTAGAGTTAGGGCTTTTTACTTTTTCTTGATTTAGACCTCTTTCTGGGGTCGAATTTAAAATAAATTATATACTCCGGATCGTGGGTGAATAGGGGATATGAATTTGGTCTGAACCTCGTAATTTAACTAAACGGGCCCGGGGTCGATTTTTGAAATTTTGGAAGAAATTGGAAATCTATAATTAGGCATTGGGTTTGATTTGTTTAGCATATATAGATACAATAAAGTCATTATTTTATAGATTTAATTGAGTTGGAGCCAAATTTGCAGGGGAAAGCGGTTGTTGTGGATTGATTTGACCGTGAAAGTTGAGGTAAGTGTTCGATCTAACCTTAGCTTGAGGGAATGAGAGTTGAGTCTTACTGCTACATGCTAATTGTTAAGTACGATGCATAGATATGGTGACGGGTATCTATACATTGGTATCTAGCATGACTGTGAGTCCTTATATTGTGATTATCCTGCTTTTGTTGTAAATTCCATGCTTATTTGATGATTTCTATATGTTGTAAATTAGCATGCGAAAGAAATTGTGATCATTAAATTTCGAGAAGCATTGGCTCAGATTGTAAAGTGAATTATGAACAAACGAAATAAAAAAAAAAAGAATTACTGGTTTACTCTCTTGCCGGGATATTTTGTGTGTTTGTTGATATTGTTCCCTTGCCGGGATTTAACAGTTTTAATTGTACTCCCTTGGTGGGATTTCTATTATTATCTATTTAGTTCTTTGCCTTCTTATTTTTGGTTGTTATTGGGTGAGGAAGAGTGTTGAAGCACGAAGGGTGATTACGTGCATTGTATAATATTGGCGGATCGGGTTGCACGCCGCAACAATGCTAAATGATATGGATCAGGTTGCACGTCGCAATAATGTTAAATTATATGAATCGGGTTGCACGCCGCAAAAATGTTGTTATAAGTTGGGATTAGGTTGCATGTCGCAACAATTTTGGATACAAGCATGTTTATTGTGGATATATGTTTCCTTTGTTCGCTGCAAATTCTGAGCTGCCCTTAGATTGTTACACTAGATTTATTGTTAATACTAGTATACCCCCGCAGCATATTTTCCCCTCTCATCTTTACTTGTTTATTCTTACTTTACTTTCCGTTGTATTGCGCGGATTTACTTGATAGTCTGGTCCTAGCCTCGTCACTACATCGTCGAGGTTAGGCTGGACACTTGTCAGCACATGGGGTCGTTTGTGCTGGTACGACACTCTGTGCTAATTTTCACAGATAAAAATTTTGGACAGCAGCAGCAACAATAGTGTGGGAGCGATCTTTCAGTCCAGCGAGATACCGAGGTAGCCCTGCAGGCGTCCACGGGCCCGGTGTCTCCTTTATCTTCCATTTCGGTCTGTTATTTTTTGTATTGGGGACAAATAGTTACATTTTCTTTCAGACTTTGTATTTAGTAAATCTTAGAGGTTCGTGAGGATTGTGACTCCAGTCTTGGATAGAGGCTATTGTTAAATTGTTCCGCATTTCTATTCAGTTTTCCTTTAATCTAAGTCTTCCGCTGTTTATTTAATTTCATCGCTTTTATATTTTTGCTGACAATGTTAACAAGGAATAACAAGGAATTTTGTTAATGATGAAAGAGTGAAGGATGTTTGGCTTGCCTAGCTCCCAATAGTAGGTGCCATCAAAACTCTTGAGCGTGGAAAAGTTCGGGTTGTGACAAAAGCAATACCGATTCACTCTGTCATGCTCATGGATAATATATGAAATTAACCGGACAATGACAGTGCTAACTTTCACTCGCCATTAATCTCCAGTGCTAGATCAGCGTAGAAGAGAACAAAAGTAATAAACAGGAATCTAGGGGTGGCAATTTTACCCAAAAAAGGTTGTATGGGTTGGGTCATTAATTAAAAAGCCAATGGGTCAAAATGGGTTGGACCCATACTGACCCGCTGGAATATTGGGCCAAACGTGTAAAAATATATAGACCAACCCAACGGGTCAAAATAAATGAAACCTACGTTGTTCCTCTTTAATTCCTCAGAAGACGCAAGCTAGACAGACTACTCCGACCGTTTTCCTCGATTTCTTAGACTAATTCAAGGTTAGACTAATGTTTTTGGCTCTTCAACTCTATTCTCATCCTCTTTTAATCTTTTTTGTTGATTCTTTTTCTTTCAAAGTGTTGAATTTCATTTTTTCTATGGATTTTGTTATTGTTGGTGAATTGGGTGTTTGAAGCTACTATTTATTTTTTATAGGGTTTATATGAGCTCATAATTTTAAATCTTTGCTAATAATATTATCTTTGTTATCTTTCTATATGCTTTGCCTTTTATCTTTCTATATGCTTTGCTTTAAGCTCTGAAAGTAATGTTTTTACTTCTTTTTTTAATAAGTTGATGGAGCATATGGATGAAATTAAAGAATATACTGAAATAAGCTCAACAAGTGCATGTAGGAGGACTTCTGTGGTATGGGATAATTTTTTGAAATTACCACTTAACATTAATCCAGATAATAGGATAAGGGCAAAGTGCAAAGATTGTGGTCGGGTATATTTGGCTGATTCAATTGCTGGAACTTCAAATTTAAAGCGTCACCGAGCTAAACGCCATAGAGATGTGTCAGAATCAGGCGGTTATCCAGCTGTGAATAATAAAATGTTTCGTGAATTGATTGCCAAAGCTATAGTAAGACATAACTTGAACATATTCATTGTGTCAGATTACCTTTGTTGGTTTGTTGTGTGTAGTACTTGGCCAGTACATTTGTCTTGCTGCAGATTGTTAGATTCATACACCTGACCATCTCGATCTAACATTGCTTTCACTCTAGCATTATTGTTCAAGATCCCCGTACCTTGTTCTACTCCAACTGATACTTGAGTATGGTTATTCTCAATATTGAATTCATCAGACTCCAACTCAATACTTGAGTAGGTTTGCTTTGTTAAATTTCTTCTTCTTTGCTCTGGGATGATTTTTTAATTCTGGGATATAGTATCCAGAAGTAGCAAGCAAATGTAAAGGTGTATTGCCATCCTCATCTGTCGCGTTAATTAGATTTCTATAGCCTAGATAATTCAATAGGAATTTGAAACTCGAATGAATTTGGGCTTGTCTCAAATTTTGAAGCTTTTGGTCGCACTTTTTGATTTTTGACTATATGACACCACTTGTTTAGTAGGGGATTTTCTTGCTGAACCACGTTCCAAACCCCCTCTTTTGTATTTTTATTACTTATCTTACCTTCACCAATTGATTTACTAGTTTTGACTTTCAAATCTACACCTTTTGCCCGTCATTTTAATGCCAAAAGTGTGGTCCTTAGCAGCCTGTTGAACAAGAGTCCCCTGCTCGCTTTCAGCTAACCTATTTGATAGATTAGCCTCCATATTGTTGGTATTAACGCCTAAAGACACTCTTCAATCAGATGCGTCAATAGTATCCTTACCATGTCTGTAATCTTGACCAATATCAACATTTAGACTTGCAGCAGTTGACACCCCAGGGATCACCGGTTTTGCACTTTGCCCAGGCACATTATTGTCTAAAATATTGACCTCACCTTCAGTTACAATATGTGGTGGCTTAGCATCTGAATTCAGCCCCATATCACCTCGATCACCATCAACTTGTGCACCTGGTAATTCTGCCTTATTTAGAAATGCAGTACCTAATGCACTAACCTCAAATTTCCCATTCGCATTCAATGCACCTGTTTCCTGCTCTTGGACATTATAAAAATTCCTAGCTCCTTTAGAGGTTGATCCTGTATTACTAACCTTTAGCCCAGCTAGATCCTCCCCATTCAACAATTCATAACTTTGCAGCCAAAGTTTACATTTTTACTGCACAAAAAGATAGAATAGAGCAAAGTTTTGACCTTTGGAATATCCAAGAATCTTTTTTATAGTGAGTTCCTCTTCCTCTCATTTCCTCTTTTTTCTCTATTTTCTGAACTTAGATCATTCATCTTATCTCTACTACGTCTACAATGTTTTTCTGTTCTTTGTCAATTTTCTTACATTTTCTCCCTTCAATTTGTTTTATGTCTCATACCCTTCCTTCTTATTTGTATAAACTACTCTATCTTGAATTCTTGCAACTTTCTTTTGTTATAGGTACTGTTTTATAGATCTATATTTTGGTGGTAGCTGGTTATTTTTTCTACTTTTTGACTTTGGAAATAGATATGTCTACCAAAATTGCAAAATCCAACTTGGTGGAATATGTTGATATCTTCATATATTTGATTCTGGAACTAAATAATATTTGAAAAGTTCCTCTTTTTATTGTTGTTTTAAGATTCTTTGGTTCCCCTATCCTTTTGCTTTATTGCTGATTCTAAGTTAGAAAATAATTTTGGCAGATTTGATTTTTCAAGGTTGGAGCTTTTTTAGGTTGTATTGTGTTTAGAAAGATTCTTAGTGATTACCATAAATTTGGATCAAGTACAGTACTGGCCTTAGGAATTTAAAAACAGATTGAGAGCAAATGGATGAAAGCGTTATTCCATTGAATCCTTTATTGACAAACCAATCTGATTATTTCATGTCATCAGGATCTGCATTCTTTAGACGTCACTTATCAGCCTTTTCTAAAAGTTGGTTCTGAATTCATGGTAAGTGACTCCAACTTGATGAACTATTTTGGTCTCCTACTTAATTATGCTTGCTTCTTTTATTGTTCCTGTTTGGTTTTCAAGTTTATTTAGGCCTTTTAGGATATTTTTAGGTAGTAGTGTATTTTCCATATGACAATTTAGAGTTATTGCGTAAAATAAAGTTTGACGATATAACTAATTTACAGAAATTCTATTTTCATTACAGGATGTTGGACGATTGGCAAAGTGGAATATAAAGGAAATGAAGAAGTGGTGCACGAGGCATGGAAAGATGCAGTTGAAATATAGTTTTTTAATGTTGGCATTCAACTGTAATTAAGTGGCTAACTTGTCAATTTATAATTCTTGTTTGGCGTTTTATCTCGAAGGAATAGGATTTGATTTTTAAAATACTGAAATTGTATTAAATGAGATGGATTTTTGTTGAATTATTCTGTTAAACTATATGTAAGTTGTGACAAAACAAGTAAATAAAAATATTTGAGAAAAATCATGTTACAGTACTCTGTTGGTAGAGATTTGAATTCAAAGTTAAATAGGAAGAAACTAAGGAGGGAAGTTGGGTCAAATTGGGCGAGTTGGATTATGACCCGTTATTTGACCCAACTGGACCCGACCTATTTTGACCCAAGAAAAATTTGGGTTGGGTTGGGTTGGGTTTTGACCCCTTTAATGATTTGGCTCATTTTGAACCGCACAAATTTAACCCAACCCGTCCAATTTCCACCGCTATATGTGTGAGCACGTAATTTTTGCCATATATATGAATTATTCTCAAAAATTTCAAAATAAAATATTTTTTGTATGTTTGCAATTGTTGTGAATTTTGTGTTATCTTCTTGTATTATTTTGTATTTGTATGTGCATCTTTATTTGTTAAATTAATAAAAAAAAATATAAAAATTTTCGCATTTGCATATAGGATTTAATTCTATAATTAGGAGTAATTAAGTTTGTTTTAAAAGATGAAAATCACAAAGATATGCATCCTTTGCATTTTTAGCCTTTAATGTCCAAATTGCGTGATGGTGTTATAATTGTTATTAATTTTAAATAAAAATTATTATTGGGAGTTAATTGGTATTTTAATTTAATTTTGATTTTTATAATTTAATCTTAGCATTTTAGTTTTTAATTAGAAAATAAATGAAAAGAAGAGCAAAAAATATGAAGAAAAAAAATCAGATTGGGCCTCTTATCCTAATTTGAATTCACCTAGCCCAAATGTCTTACAAGTCCAACCCAAAACCCACCGGGTCAACCCGACCCGGTCTGCCCCATAACCCAAACAGCCCCCCTCTCATATTTTGTTTCATTTTTTGCTACTCAAACCCTAAAGACACCCTAAATTTCTCTAGTCGTCACACTTAAACACCCACCCCCTACTCTCATCTTTCTCACACCCAACCACCCCTTAACCACCCAAAGCAATGGTTGCCCTTCCCATCTTCTTCCACATCACCACCCACGTCCCTCCTACTGCCCGTCCCCTTCACGCCAGACTTTCGGAAAACAGCTCCAGTTCGCCACCCACGTCGCTGAACAACCACACCTCCATTTCCGTCGACCACCTGAAACAGCCCGCCTCACGTCGACCAACCTCATGTTCAACGCTAGGTCCAGTCGACCTTCACCACCACGTTGACACCCAGCCCAACGCCACCAGTCAGCCCCACCTTTCTCCGTTCGTCCAACAACGAGCAAACAGGCCCGTCGTGAACCAGCCCCACTGCCCGTCTCCTCCTTCTCCAGCTCATTTCACATCCCCCCTAGCTGCGTAACAAACACACAATCATCTCCAAACAACCATCGTCCAGTCACAACTCACCAAACGACCCCCCAGGTTCGAAACCAAACGAGCAGCCCAGCGTCCAAACCCCCACCCTCGTCTACATATATATATATGTATATATATATATATATATATATATATATATATATATATATATATATATATATAGTATGATCGTTTCCAAGTTGGTCGTGGATTTGTCGAGGTCGTTGTTGAGATTCCGGGCAGATTTTATTTTGGGTTTCTAAATTTCTGGGCAGATCTATTTCCGTTCGAGTTCGTCGTTGCTCCGATTCGGTTAGTTAGGCTAAGTTTCATTTCTATCCGTATTTTGTTTGATATTTTCGGATCTAAAATCAGTATATATTTGATTATTTTCTTGTTCGTTTTTTATCATTTCTTGATTATTTCTTCAGTTTGTTTTATTCATTTATTCTTGTTTAGTTTTTATAGAAATATTTTAGTTTAATCACTTGAATCCTTGATCGTTATTGTGATGTTTTTAGATTTAATTTGAAGTTTAATTTATTATTGAGTTTAGTGATTTAAATTCGTTTCATTGTTGTGTTACGTTTAATTTGAATCTGAATTTAGTGATAGGAGTCTACTTGTTTATTATGTTCAATATTGTTATTGTGTATGTTTATTAAGAATGTTGTTCAAAATAATTCCAGTTGATTCTTTGTTGTTTATAATTTAGTTTGAATATTGTTGAATTTGATTAGGAATTTGGTTATAGCTGTAGTAAGTTGGTATTTTTAAGAATCAATGTTGGTCAGTTGATAATTTTTGTACAAATTGAAGGGATGGGTAGAATGGTAATTTCAATAATTTCAGGGGGTATTTTTGGAATTGGTTAAATGTGGGCCCATTACTTTTTAAAATAAGAGGGGACAGGGGTTAGTAGGGGACAAGACATAATTATGTAAAGAGGGGGCAATAATGTGATCTTCTTTGACCATTGAAAAATGGGAAACTGTGGGGTCCACGTTAACTGCTTTTACTTAATTGGAAATCAGAAATAGTATGGGTAATAATAAAAGGGGTAGTAATAATAGTGAAAGAGTAGAAGAAGAGGTCTTGCTAGAGATATATAATAGGAGTCATTTAACACTTAAAAGAGAACAGAATTTAGAGAGAAAAATATTTTCAGAACTTGAGGGAAGAAAAAAGACTTTTGAATCTTAAGAATTCTGGGAGTTTTTGAAACTCAGAAATTAAAGAAAAAATCTTCTCTTCTTCAATGTTAACAATTAGCATCAATTGCTATTGTTTATTAAAGTTTCAAGCTTCTTTTTCTTGATTGATAAAAATTAGAATTTTTTTTTGCAACTGGATACTTCTTTGTTGGCCTGTCTCTTCGGTTTTTTTCTATTCCCGCTAATACTGGGCTACTCCGTGTTGTTGAGCTGTTGTTGTTGGATACTATTACTGCTATCATGCTGATCACTCCTATTCTTCTTTTACTTCTAATATCAGGTACATAACTAGTACACATTGTAAGTTGATAACATGAAGCATGAATACAAATGAAGAGTTGAAATTTTAATTTTATTTAGTTTTGTTACTGATTGTATTTAGGACACTCTACATACTATTGTTATATAAGTGTCTACCATGTTCGTATACCTTTAGCTTGTAGTGATATATTAAATAATAATCTATTTTAATTTGGTTATTAAATAATATGTGTTTAAACATGCGCATTATTGTCAAACTATTTAATAATGGGAATAAAAGGAAATAGCATGAGTTAATCTTTATTGAATCGGTTTGGTAAAACTATTCAATTCATTGGTTGTGAATGTTTTGATGTTGTTAATAGTAGGTTAATCGTGAACATGTAGCTAAATCCGTTTAAGGTTCGAATTTGAATTAATTTCTTGAACTAGGCATTAAGGCATGATTTGAGTTCAAACAAGACGAGTTGACATTTAAGTTTAATGAACTTTCAAATAAGCTTTAGTAATTATGGTTAAATCTAGTTTCAAGTGATTGTGAATAAATAATTCCAATAATTTTTTTTACATATAACAATGCGAATTTTAATCTTGCTCTAATTAATTTTTTTAAATATTAGTAGTTGAATTTTACATTTTTATTTACAAATTTCGAATTTTTTTTAATTTTTTAACAAAATTCCTTTCCATTAATATATGTCTTAATTTAGCAATTAGTGTGTTACATTTTTATTTTTTAGCTCATAATTAATTAGGATTTTTCTTCTTTATTCTAGAGATGAATTTAAATAGAAATGTAGTCAATTTAGGATATCCTTAAAATAAAGGATGCGTGCCTCGCCAAATAAAAATAAAAAAAATGCGGGGCCCTCAGTAAAGGTGTTAAAATATTCAGAAAAATTGGGAAGGGTCGCTTAGCGAATTTCACGACCCTCCCGAAAGATTACAACGCGCTAAGCTCTATTAGGTGCGGCTTTGATAAATTACATTCCTAAATACGGATGGACATTTTATGCGGCATAATCCAAATCCTAAAACGTTGGACAAAGTTTGCCTAGGATTGCGGGCTCCGGCGGAGCAATCCGAAAGCACACTTTAAACGACGTTCACTTTCTCAAATAAATATATATATTAAATAAAAGCGGTAAAAAGTAAAATTGGCACATAGGTTCTTCATGTCATAAAATCAGATAAAAGCTAAATGAAACAGTTGAGCGACCGTGCTAGAACCACGGAACTCGAGAATGCCTAACACCTTCTCCCGGGTTAATAGAATTCCTTATTCGGATTTTTGGTTCGTGGATTGTTAAACAGAGTCATTCTTTTCCTCGATTCGGGATTCAACCGATGACTTGGGATACCATAAATCTCCCAAGTGGCGACTCTGAGTCCTATTAATAAATCCCGTTTTTATTGTCCTTTAATTGGAAAAAGTCCCTTTGCGCTCGTGGGCGCCCGAAAAAGGAGGTGTGACAGCTCTGGCGACTCTGCTGGGGACAAAATAACCCAGAACTACTGGTTCAGGGTTAGAAATTCGAGCTTAGAATAATTGTTGTATTTGGCTTTCTTTATTATCTGATGTTTATTACAATTTTTTGGATTTAATGTGCAAAATGTTGCTTATTACCGCTTTGATATTATTTGAACTGTGTATATAAACTGCTATGAAAGCCTTTTCTTTCTGAGTTTTCTGAAAATGGTCCGTACGTTCACGTAGCCCGCTTTTTATAAAAATTATACCAAATAGAGTGAGGTTGGGAAAGCGACAAGGCTAGGCAGACTTTAGTGCTCTCGATACATCGCCCCCTCCTTAGCCTCAGTTGTCCGCTCGGGTTCCCCAACTATAGACCAATACCCATGTTTTTCTTTTACCTAGTAAAATACAGCTTCATGCCGGATCCCTAGTAGGACCGTTTATTTGCATCATGTGCATTTGATTTAGGGGACTCAACACAGGGGTTGGGTCCGTCTAGGACAAGAAACCTGAAGTCAAAAGACCATCCTACTATATCATGTTTGTTTTATGCATTTATTTGTTTCAGACTAGCATGTTGACCGGCTTCAGAAAATTGGAAATATTGGGGAAAATAATATATATAGTAGTTTAGAGAAATAACTACTCATTTCTATGAAACTCAATGCCCAAATTGTGTCGAAACTCTGCCAACATTTTGAAAAAAAAAAAGAAAAAAAATTCTTAGTTTTATTTATTTGACAAAAAAAAAAAACAAAATTAAAGAGTCTTGTTTTCAAATTTTGTTTTTTTCTTAGGCGAACAACGCCGGTTTGATTCTCATAGGGTGTGGATACGTAGGCTACGTCAGCGGTTCCAACCTCCCCTTTTGCTAGAATAGCCAAAAGATGTGTCAATTTTAATGGTCATCATAACTGAGTTGAGTGATGCTATTTTTGTCAAAATAGCCAAATGTTCCCAAAAGGGACGCCGGAAGGTTGACTTTGCATAAACGGCCACCTTTGGTCATTGTTTAAGATTTTTGGTTGATTGACCACACAGCCTTAGTATCTTCGTCCCTGAGGCGCTGAAAGGTCGTGTTTTCAAAACTCGATCTTTTATTTTAATTTGAAAAAAATAAGAAAAAGAGATAGTAGTCAAGTTAATACCATTTGGATTTTTGGTCAAAATAAGCCGAGTCAGCTTCGGCCGTGTATGGAACCGTTCTTGCCGAGATAGCCTTAGAGTATCTTTCAGTTGTTGAAAGGCTATTTTTATAAAAGAACGAACAAGCTGGTAAAATAATCCTTCCCGACCTCAAAATTCATGTGAGATTGAGAAGGGGCCACATTTGCAAAAATAGTCATTTGGTTAAAATTGACATATGTGGGAAGGAATTCGTTAGACTATTTTTTTATTTGTATTTCTTTTGGTTAGATTATGTGGGTTGTTTAATGATCAAATCTGTATCTCGTCTTTCACCCGAATTTGTTAGTTTGGTCAGTTTTTTAAACTATTGTAATTGAAGTTGGTTTTATTGTGAAAATTGAAAATTCCAAAAAAAAAAATTATTTGTTATCGACCTTCTAGTTGCGCGAACTATGCCAGGTCTGATTCATGCGGGGTCATGATACGTAGGCAATCTCCATAAGTTTCGACCACAACTGTATAAAAGAAAAATAATGGAAAAGGGGGAAAAATTTGATAATAATAAGTACCGACTGGGGTCCATTCTAACATGTCTTATTTGCAGCATAAAGAAAGGTGATCGGTTTGTGCTTTTAAAGTGGTAACTCTTCTCTACAACAAGAGTCAAATGGCTGAGAACAACAAAACTGAGTTGGCTGATACTGGTGCCAGAAAGCAGCTGGTCGAATAGGATATTGGGTTGGTAGAAGAGGTAAAGATACTGAGACAACACGTGGTGGACATGTATTGGGCGTGGATGGTTGGGAAGGCGCCCATACCTCCACCGTATGGTTTCTCCGATAATGTCCTTACCCGAACCTTAGCATCTCCGAACCGTTCCTCCATATCTCATACTGAGGAGAAGCCTAAAGAAGATTTTAGGAAGTTCTGGCTCAAATGGAGTGAGCAAGTTGTTCGGGATAACTTTCCCATGAAAATAAAAGATGTTGTTGAACCTTCCCAACGACAGGATCCAGTGGTCGTCCTCGCCAAATGCCCTCAGGCTATATATCAACCCCGTGGATATCCTTGTAATTCTCCAGATCGCTACTTCTCTCCACGGGACTCCCAAAGACATGCTACACTCTCCAAGTACCCAACTCCACAACATGCATATCCATCCCCAAGAGCATACCAGTCCGGGTCAGGTTTTAGGCCAAATCAGGCATTTAGGAGCCAGAGGTTACTGAAACGAGTAAAGGATTTCACTCATTTTGGAGATTCATTCGCCACTTGGTTCCAAGAGTTGAAGCAATTGGGCATGTTGAAGCCAATCCAGACAAAAATGCCAAACCATCCGTCAGAGAAGGGTGATTTGTCTCAAAGGTGTGCATATTGCATAGATGCCCCGGGGCATGATATAGAAAAGTGCTGGAGGCTGACGAAAGCAATTAAGGGGATTATTGATGCGGGTGACTTTGTCATCCAAAATCAGAATGCTTTGGACACCAACCAAAGTCAATCGCATGTGCATAACGACACCGACATGGTGGGCATGATTTGTCTCGAAACAACTTGTGAAGTTCCTGGCATTGTGGATGCAGAACTCAGTGGCTAAGATGTCGTATTTGGTAATTGGAAAGATGCTCCATCTTCTAGTTAGACGAAGTGGAGCTTTGGTGGTTCGTTTCATTGTCATTTCTGTTGCCCGGGTTATTTTCAGAGTTGTAATCCGAATACTGTCTTGTGGTCAAACCCCCTTATCCTTTTATTTGTCTGGTACCTAATGTAGTGTTATCTGGGTCGGTTTTAGGGTTGTAAATGTTTGTAACAGTTCCACTGTTAGTTTAATGCAAAATCCGGTCTTTTATTATTTCCAGTCATCTTTTCGTTTAGTTCTTTTATCATTTTGTTGAATCTTTTATTCAGCACTGATTCTAGTGGCACTGTTTGGGCGTAGTCTTAAAAGTTAATCATAAAAAGTGGAAGGTGATCGGGATGTTTAAAGGAGATAAGAATAGTTTGAGATCATTTGAAGCCCAAACCATGAGAACTGGGTCAAGTAAATGAGAGTATTGCCCAATGATGTTATGTGTGGATATGTTTATCTGGTGCAATCAAAAGATGTTACCAATATTTTCGGCAGATTGTTTAATTGTGTTGTTTGTACTTGGTGTGTTTTGGAGATTGGAATGACGAAGGCATTTTATTCTGCTATCCAAACACTTTATCTTTCGTTAGCCCTTTGACCCGTATTTATTTTTCTTTCATACCGCTCTTTCGGAATCAGTAGCAAAGGGTAGAAACACAAACAAAAAAAGATAAGAAAAAGAGAAAGAAAAAGAGAAAACAACAAAAATAGAAAATAAAAAGCAAAAGAGAAACGAGAAAAGGAAAAGGAAAATAAAAAGAAAAAGAAAAGAAAGATAAGAAAAATAATAAGCAAAAAGGAAAACTAGAAAAAATAAATAGGACTTGGGAACTACGTTTGACCTGATTCCTCAAAGAGAAAACGATGGCGCTTCACAGCTCGGTCATAGTGTAAAAAAATATTAAAAAAATCCCCAAGCAAGAAAGTGGGGCAAAATTGTGTTTATTATAAAATAATCTAGTTCCGAAGGTTGTAATTTTAAACTAAATTGATGTGTTTTTTAGCCTTTAAATACCCTTTCTTTCTAGCCTATCCAAATCCCACATTACGGTCCAAAGAAAGGCCTACTGATTAATCTTCAAAATATTCCAAGTCAGACAAATGAGGGAGTATTATCAGAACATAACACTCTGATCTCCAGCAGAAAAGATTATGATCCCCATACAGAGAAGACTCTGATCCCCAGCAGAAAAGACTCCGACCCCCTACAGAAAAGAAATAGAAAAGAGAGTCTTATTGGTAACACCCCAATCCCAGCGAGAAATTAATACAAATGACAGATTCTTATCGGTGAAAACCTTCACGGGCACCATAAGGAGATGAAAGCAGAGAGAAAAGCCAAAATGAGATAGGCTTGACAGTGAAAACCTTCGCGCACTACAAGTCGAATAAGGGTGAGAATCAGATGGGGAATCACCAAACGAAGATCTTGAAACACGATTGACGACGGAGGATAGGCCACATGTGCATGTCATGACTATTAGAGTTGGTATCCGCGTTTGATAGGTTTTGATTTTATAGTTTCTCTTGTTAGAGTGCCATCTCTTTCCTTAATCGTTTATTCTGTTCCTTTTTATCTTTCTCCTTTCATAGAAAATTCCTCAGTAGAGTCTGTTTCATTAGAACAAGTAAGAAATGACTTTGAAATCAGCCATTAGCTTTCTAATTATGCAAGAAGAGATCTGACTAGTACGTCCAACGGGTATAATTTAGGAATAAACAAACACAAGGCCAATATCAAGAAGGATATCCCCAGCAAGAGGAGATTGACAAAGAGATGGTTCAGTGTCGAGAAAGATATCGTGCAGGAACCAAAGGTTATAAGCCTCAAGGCCAAGGCCATTGGACAAATCAAGGGAGAACGACGCTGAAAGCGATGCGCATGAATTGGAGATTCATATGAGACTCCAAGGTCGGGGAAATGCCAGTTCCCTATTTCTGCCACAAAAGAAGAGGGATATCCCTAGCAGAAAAGGTATTTCAGTGACGTCGGATGAACAAAGAAAGTGGTTCATCAGTAAAACATGCAAAATCTTCAAGCAGAGTGACTGTCTTAGAAATGTGGGTGGTCAGGATACAAGTGGAAAACAACGGTGAAAGGCTTGTGAATAAGGAAACATCAATAAGGTCACAAATTATCAACCAAGTTTCAAGATGGCTAGACGACGCAAGGCAAGGCAAGTCATGCTAAGGCCAACAAACAACATCCTCCCCAGCAAGTTTTGATAGTGTAATGGAATGCAGAGCAGGGAAGGAGAAAGGGAAAAACCATCCCCAGCAAGAGTTGCACAACCATTCAACAGTTTAAAACTAAGAAATTTTCTTTGATTGGAAGCGGTAAAAGAAAATGACATTGATGGCGGAAAGGCATGACACGAGGAAGATTATCAAACAGGGGAAGAAAAGTTTCCTTTCATTTGGAAAATTTTCTAAGAAAATCAGGTATCCACTTGGGGAAAAAGGAAAATAAGACAAATCTCAAGAGAATAGGTCCTTGAACCAGTGTTATCCCTATAATAACAAGTTTCAATGAGGGAAGTGGTATCCCTAGCGGCCAGAACAAAAGGATGAAACTTGTGTTTAGAAAAAGCAAAAGGCCAGTGCCATCCATGGCAGCTTCTAGAAGAATGAAGCACCGATTTTGAAGGAATAAAATTCCCCCAGCAGCTTTATCCTCAACAACGTTATCCTCAGATGATACCACTTGTATCCCAGCAGTGTTGAGAGAAAATAAAAATTTTGGAAAAAAAGGAGAGAAAAAAAGGGAAGAAAGGAGATTCCCCGGCGGTATTATCCCCAGCAGGTAAGTAAGTAATTCCCCAGCAATGTTATCCCAGCAGTCTCGAGGGAAGACAACACTGGATTTTAAAGGAGGAAGCCATCCCCAGCAAGGTCACAAATCGGCCACCATTTTTAAAACTGATAAATTTTTCTTTGTTTGAGAGTTGAAACAGGAACAAAGCAATGCAAGGAAAAAAGAAAACAAAAGAAGAAATAACAAAGGTAAGTTTCTCAAATCTTTGATCTTTAAATTTTCCTCTTAGGATAAAAAGTCCTAGTCTGATAGACTTCCCTCCTGATACAGTCTTGGTCCGGTGGAATTTTTCTCCCAAGATAAAATAAAATATTGGTCCGATAGAATTTTTCTCCCAAGATAAGATAAAATCTTGGTCCGATAAAATTTTTCTCCCAAGATATGATATAACAATCATAGTCCGATGAAACTTTCTTCTAAGTTATCAAATCTTAGTCTGATGAACCTAAGATCACAACAAAATGGGCCTAGTCTGATGAATTATCTCCTAAAGTCAAAATCTTGGTCCGATTGAATTTTTCTCCCAAGATAAGATAAAATCTTGGTCGGATGGAATTTTTCTCCCAAGATATGATATAACAATCTTAGTCCGATGAAATTTTTTCCTAAGATATCAAAACTTAGTCCGACGAATCTTTCTCCTAAGATCACAACAAAATGGACCTAGTTTGATGAATTATCTCCTAGAGTCACAATCTTCGTCCGATGGAATTTTTCTCCCAAGATAAGATAAAATCATAGTCAGATGAATTTTCTCCTAAGATATAAAAATTCGTAATCTGATGAATTTTCTCCTACGATATGTTTAAAAGAAAGGAAGGCATAATTTGAAAAGAAGGGAAGGACAAATTTGAGAAAAAGAAACGAAGGGAATTCTAAATTTGAAAAAAAAAAGGTCTAACTTTGAAAGACAAAAAAAAAAGAAAAAAGATTGAATTTGGCAAAAAATTAAGAAAGTCTGGATTCGAAAAATGGACCTAATATGAGAAATTATCTCATAGAGTTAAAATTTTGGTCCGATGGAATTTTTCCTGCCAAGACAAGATAAAAGCTTGGTCCGATGGAATTTTCCTCCCAAGATAATATAATAATCTTAGTCTGTTGAAACTTTCTACTAGGATAAAAAGTCCTAGTCTGATGAATTTTTCACCTAAGATAAGGTAAAAATCTTAGTCTGTTGAAACTTTAACCTAAGATGAAAATCTTAGTCTGATGAATTTTTCACCTAAGATAAATTTTAAAATTTTAGCCTTTACATTTCAAGTTTTGGAATCAGGAGCCCGCCTGAAGAGAGGAATGACGATTTTATTTTCAAAAAATGTTGATGAAGTCAGGAGCCCGCCTGAAGAGAGGAATGTCGATTTTGTTTTTTCAAAGTTGTTGATTGAAATTAGGAGCCCGCCTAAAGAGAGGAAATGCGATTTTATTTTTCAAAAAATGTTGATTAAGTCAGGAGCCTGCCTGAAAAAGGAATGACGATTTTTTTTTTCAAAGTCGTTCGCTGAAATCAGGAGACCTCCTGAAGAGAGGAATGGCGATTTATTTTTTTCAAAAAAATATTGATGAAGTCAGAAGCCCGCCTGCAGAATGGAGGAATACTTTTCAAGTCAGAAGTCAGTAATGTAGAAGGTTGCAACAAAAGATCCTAGCGTAATGAAGGAAGCCGCATTCTCAGCGGACAAAACAAAATGAGGCAAACTGGTGTTCAGGAAAGCAAGAGGCCAGTGTCATCCCCATCAGTTTTCGGAAGAAAGAAGCACCGGAGAAAACACAAGCCAACAGGAAAGCAACGCAACAAGGACAAGTGAAAAACAAATAAGATCTTATGATCCGTAGTCTAGCCTAACTTCTTAATTTCTTTAAGCACGCTGTAATAAGGAGATTAATAAGCAGTAGTAACAGCTTGCAGCAGCAGTAACAGCAAAATCGCAGTCCCCTGGTAGTCACAGCTACCAAGACCCTCCAAACTACATTAACCTGATTCCCTTTTAGCCAGGGATATGTACGAAACCTTTGAAACAAAGGCTTGGTTAAATCTTTTCAAAAACTGCTTCACACGGAATACTCAAACGGGCAAAAATCGCTCGTATCCGCTCTCTTTATCTTTGCACGAAAACACTTTGTGTTTTCGGACAAAGAGGGGCAGCTGTGAGCACGTGATCTTTGCCTTATATATAATTTACTCCCAAATATTTTAAAATAAAATTTTTTTTGTTTGTTTGCAATTATTGTGAATTTTGTGTTATCTTCTTGTATTATTTTGTATTTGTATGTGCATGTTTATTTGTTAAATTAATAAAAAAAAATAGAAAAATTTGTCGCACTTGCATGTAGGATTTAATTCTACAGCTAGGAGTAATTAAATTTGTCTTACACGATGAAAATCACAAAAATATGCATCCTTTGCACTTTTAACCTTTAATGTCCAAATTGCGTGATGGTGTTTTAATTAATATTTAATTTTAAACAATAATTATTATTGGGAGTTAATTGGTATTTTAAGATAATTTTGATTTTTATATATAATCTTAGCATTTTAATTTTATTAATTAGAAAATAAATGAAAAGAAGAGCAAAAAATATGAAAGAAAAATTTGATTGGGCCTCTTATCATAATTTGAATTTACATGGCCTAAATGTCTTACAAGACCAACCCAAAAATCATCGGGTCAACCCGACCCGGTCTGCCCATAACCCAAATAGCCCCCCTCTCATTTTTTGTTTCATTTTTTGCTACTCAAACCCTAAAAACACCCTAAATTTCTCGAGCCATCACACATAAACACCCACCCCCTACTCTCATCTTCCTCACACCCAACCACCCTCCCTAACCACCCAAAGCCATGGCTTCCCTTCCATCTTCTACCTCATCACCACCCACGTCCCTCCTACTGCCCGTCCCCTTCACGCTATCCCGCCGGAAAACAGCTCCAGCTCGCCACCCACGTCGTTGAACAACCACACCTCCATTTTCGTCGACCACCTGAACAGCCCGCCTCACGTCGACCAACCTCACGTTCAGCTCTAGCTCCAGTCGACCTTCACCACCACATCGATGCCCAGCTCGACGCCGCCAGTCAGCCCCGCCTTTATCCGTTCGTCCAGCACCGAGCAAACATGCCCATCGTGAACCAACCCCACTGCCCGTATCCTTCTTCTCCAGCTCGTTTCACATCCCCCCTAGCTGCGTAACGAACATACAGTCATCTCCAAACGACCATCGTCCAATGAGAGCTCACCAAACGATCCCCCAGGTTCGAAACCAAACGAGCAGCCCAGCATCCAAACCCCCACCCTCGTATATATATATATATATATATATATATATATATATATATATATATATATATCGTTGTTGAGATTCCGTGCACATTCGAGTTATTTTGGGTTTCAAAATTTCTAGGCAGATCTATTTCTGTTCGAGTTTGTCGTTGCTCTGATCCGGTTAGTTGGTCTAAGTATCATTTCTGTCCGTCTTTTGTTTGATATTTTTGGATCTAAAATCTGTCCGTCTTTTGTTTGATTATTTTCTTATTCGTTGTTATTCATTTCTTGATTATTTCTTCAGTTTATTTTATTCATTTGTTCTTGTTTAGTTTTAATATAGACGAATATTTTAATTTAAGCACTTGAATCCTTGATCCCGATTGTGATGTTATTAGATTTAATTTGAAGTTCAATTGATTATTGAGTTTAGTGATTTAAATCCGTTTTATTGTTGTGTTAAGTTTAATTTGAATTTGAATTTAGTGATTGGAGTCTACTTGTTTATTATGATCAATTTTGTTATTGTGTATGTTTGTTAAGAATGTTGTTCAAAATAATTCCAGTTGATTCTTTGTTGTTCATCATTTGGTTAGAATTGTTGTTGAATTTGATTAGGAATTTGGTTTTATCTGTAGTAAGTTGGTTTTTGTAAGAATCAATGTTGGTCAATTGATAATTTTGGTACAGATTGAAGGGATAGGTAGAATGGTAATTTCAATAATTTTAGGGGGTATTTTGGAATTGATTAAATGTGGGCCCATTACTTTTTAAAATAAAAGGGGACAAGGGCTAGTGGGGGGCAAGACAAATTATGTAAAAAATGGGGTAATAATGTGGTCTTCTTTGACCATTGAAAAGGGGGAACAGTGGGGTCCGCGTTTAATTGGAAATCAGAAATAGTATGGGTAATAATAAAATGGGTAGTAATAATAGTAAAAGGGTAGAAGAAGAGGTCTTGCTTGAGGTATATAATTGGAGTCATTTAACACTTAAAAGAGGATGGAATTTAGAGAGAAAAATATTTTCAAAACTTGAGGGAAGAAAAAAACTTTTGAAACTTATGAATTCTGCGAGTTTTTGAAAGTCAGAAATTAAAGAAAAAATCTGCTCTTCTTCACAGTTAACAATTAGCATCAACTGGTATTGTTCATTAAAGCTTCAAACTTCTTTTTCTTGAATGATAAAAATCAGAAGTTATTTTTTTGGCAACTGGATACTTCTTTGTTGGTCTGTCTCCTGGGTTTTCTTCTATTCCCGCTAATACTAGGCTACACCGTGTTGTTAAGCTCTTGTTGCTGGGTAATTTTACTGCTATCCTGCTGATCACTCCTATTCTTCTTTTGCTTCTAGTATCAGGTACACAACTGGTATACATTGTAAGTTGACAGCATGAAGCATGAATACAAATGAAGAGTTGAAGTTTTAATTTTATTTAGTTTTGTTACTGAATGTATTTTGGACACTCTATATACTATTGTTATATAAGTGTCTGCCATGTCCATATATATGGGCAGCTTGTAGTGATATATCAAAATAATAATCTGTTTTAATTTTGTTATTAAATAATATGTGTTTAAACATGCTCATTACTGCCAAACTATTTAATAATGGGAATAAAAGGAAATAGCATGAGAATCTTTATTGAATCGATTTGGTCAAACTGTTCAATTCGTTAGCTGTGAATGTTTTGATGTTGTCAGTAGTAGGTTAATCGCGAACATGTAGCTAAATCCTTTTAAGGTTCGAATCTGAATTAATTTCTTGAACTAGGCAGTAAGGCATGATTTGAGTTCAAACAAGACGAGTTAACATTTAAGTTTAATAAAATTTCTAATAAGCTTTAGTAATTATGGTTAAATCTAGTTTCAAGTTATTGTGAATAAATAATTCTAATAGTTTTTTTACATATGAAAATGTTAGTTTTAATCTTTCTCTAGTTAATATTTTTTTTGAATATTAGTTGTTGAATTTTACATTTTTATTTACAAATTTCGAAATTTTTTTATTTTTATTTTTAACAAAATTCCTTTCCATTAATATTTGTCTTAATTTAGCAATTAGTGTGTTACATTTTTATTCTTTAGCTCGTAATTAATTAGGATTTTTCTTTCTTTATTCTAGAGACGAATTTAAATATAAATGTTGTCACTTTAGAATATCCTTAAAATAAAGGAGGCGTGCCTCGCCAAATAAAAATACGTAAAATGCGGGGCCCTCAATAAAGGTTTAAAAATATTTTGAAAAATTGGGAAGGATCGCTTAGCGAATTTCACGACCCTCCCAAAAGATTAAAACGTGCTAGACTCTATTAGGCGCGGCTTTAATAAATTACATTCCTAAATATGGGTGGGCATTTTATGCGGCCTAAATCCAAATCCTAAAACGTTGGATAGAGTTTGTCTAGGATTGCGGGCTCGGCACATAGGTTCTTCAGGTAATAAAATCAGATAAAACCTAAATGCAACAGTTGAGCGACCGTGCTAGAACCACGGAACTCGGGAATGCCTAACACCTTCTCCCGGGTTAACAGAATTCGTTATCCGGATTTGTGGTTCGTGGACTGTTAAACAGAGTCATTCTTTTCCTCGATTCGGAATTCAACCGATGACTTGGGACACCATAAATCTCCTAAGTAACAACTCTGAATCCTAACAATAAATCTCGTTTTGATTATCCTTTAATTGAAAAACTTCCCTTTGCGCCTTGCGGGGCCCGAAAAAGGAGGTTTGCCAACATGTATCAATAGAAAAATAATATAACAAATATAATGTGTGAATGTAATTCACGAGTCATTATGCAAAAACAATTCAGACGTTAAATCTTAGAGAACTGTTTAGAAGAGGTTTCTGTCTCACCAATTCTTTGGATACTCCCATGCCTTCTTGCTATCTAATATGAAATCGTTATGTTCTTGCCTTCTTGGAGTATCTAATTTTGTTTTCGCTGTTGTTATACCTCTTTCTAGTAAAAGTTTACTTTGTAAATATGAAAATTATAATTTTATCCCAACATAGAATTCTATCTCTTTGAAGAGTGACTTACATTTTTAGGAGTATAAAAATCGATCAATATTTGAAGAATATTTAATCGTTCAATATTTAACGTAAAATATTTGTGCTTTTGTAATTACTAGTATTAGAGTACGTGCTTTGCGCGTGTACCTATATAGGTAAATATTTAATTTTAAAAAATTACGTAAATATTATTAAATATTGTGTTTGACTTATTGAATAAATACTAAAAATTATAAGTTCCTTAAATAATGAATGTTAATCTCACTAAGCTAGCTCTATCAATAATTTAATGACCTAGCTAAGTGAGATTAATATTCATTATTTTTAGGAACTTATATTTTTTTAATATTTTTTCAATAACACAACCATATCATTTAATTATATTTATATAATTATTAAAAATTATATATATATATATATATATATATATATATATATATATATATATATATATATATATATATATATATATATATATATATATATATATATATATATATAGGTACACATGCAAATAATAGAAGATATAAATTATTTTCGAACTTTTTTCCTATTCGAACAATATATTGTTTTCTTTATCAAATTTGTGTTATATTTAAAAACTATATTAATAATTAAAATATATATTTAATTAGGTACCAAATGTCTTACTTTTAGTAGTATATCTTATTAGAATTATAAGTTCCCCAATATAAAAGAATGGATGTGAAACGTATTTCTGTTGAAATTTATCGTCGGATACACAAGGACAATAAATGTAATATTACTTCTATTTCCCCAAATAATACCTACCTTAGAGTCCTTAATATTAGGACTTCTTACATAATTCAAATAAGAAAATATTTAATACAAAAAATAAATTAATTTTAAAGTCCTATATATTAGGATAATAACCAAATTAAAATTTTGTCTAATGTAAAGTTTACTTTTAAATGGTAAAAAAGACGAACAATATTTCGCTAAAGACCTTCGTGCTATTATTATAATACTAATTTAGGTTATGTACGTTGCACATGTAAATTTGTCTAGTAATAAAATATTACATGTAACAAAAATAAACTATGTGTAACAGCAACTGGCATCCTAATAGATCCAATATGCATTTAAATGGAAAAATGAGTGTCATTACATTAACGTAATAGGTGAGTTCAAAATTGTTGGATATTAAACCTACCAGCATGAATAATTTAATTGTTAAGTTTATATAGCATTTGCAATAATAGACTGTATTGTATGAGATATTATGATGTAATGTTGTTGTATCCTCTTTATAGAAGATGTTTTTAGTGTATGTTTTGTTGCTTCAACTAAACTATCATGACCAAATTCTTATTGCTGCCATAATATTCCTCCTAAAAGTAATATATATATATATATATATATATATATATATATATATATATATATATATATATATATATATATATATATATATATATATATATATATATATATATATATATATATATATATATGTTCATGTGAAAATAAATATATAGTGACAAATATAGTCCAATTTTGAGAATTGTTTGACCGTGTAATTATTTTTTGCTAACGTAACTACAAATAATTTAACCCAGACAATGAATGTGTATATCTCTGAATGCATACAGTTATCGTACAAATTTACACACACAAAATAAAGATACACACCAAAATAATATACAAAACATAAATGAAAGTTTTTGCATAATAACGTCAGAAATTGAGAAGAAGGAAGATATGACCGATCCAATATATTGTTGTTGATTTAAAACTTATATATTTTTTGAAACATCAAGAATAGATAGGATATATTTAAATAATACTGAAAATGGTCAAATAACAATTATTGAATGAATTATAATTATGATATATAGTACAAATAAGAAAATTTTATATGAGAAAAAAATCTTAAAAAATAAATACATAAAATTTTGTTAATTTTGAAGGCATATATATTAAAAGATAATTAAATAACTATTTTTAAATACTAAAAAATTAAATTGACTATTTTTTCTAATATAAACTTTGTTTTGAGCTAAAAAAGGTGAATGACATTTTGCTAAGAGCTTCGTACTTATTTTTTTTTTCACAAAGACCAAAGACTATTAAACTTAAAAGAAGTCCTTAGTTGCGTTAAAAAATAAAGGAGTCCTCACAAAAATTTGCTACTTTACTAATTTTTCCAGACGTTGGTTTCTTGTTGTTAATAAATTTGTAATTTACATTATATAAATAAGGAAAGATTTATATAAAATATTTAATATTAAGAATTTATACATACTTCAAATAAGGAAGGATTTAGTGTACCAATTTAGTTTATTTAAAACTCCTAAATATTAGGGAGAAAACTTAAAATGACAATTTTGTCTAATATAAATTTATTTTTAAGGGGCAAAAAAGACGAACGATATTTCGCTAAAGGCCTTCATGTTTTTAATATAGTATAGATATACTAGTTTTCGAATACGTGTGTTGCACATGTATCCCATGATAGTTAGTATAATAATTTTAAAATATTAAAATAAGTGTGTGATAAATTAAAAAATGAATGATGCATGATATTATCCAAAACCGGTTTGGTCGTTCTATGATCAAGAAGATTATGAAATGTTGTCTAAAAATACAAAGGTAAATTACCCTTATTTAGTTAGATATGTATAATTACCTTAATGATTTTGTTAAGAGGTACATATGATAGTACATCAATGTGTATCTGTTTCAACTATTACGAAATTTGTGTAATAACTAAAAAGTTCAAACAACATATCTAGTATAGAACATTATTGAGTTTTAAAATAGGTAGAAGAATACATCTAAAATTTTAAATAAATATATATACATACATATATATATATATATATATATATATATATATATATATACATATATATATATATATATATATATATATGTATATACATGTATATACATATATATATGTATATACATGTATATACATATATATATATATATATATGTATATCTATATATGTATATATATATATATATATGTATATCTATATATGTATATATATATATATATATATATATATGTATATATATATATATATATATATATATATATCGTACAAAGTTGAATTACCAAATTACCCATCAAAATTAAATTACCGTTACACCCTTCATTTAAGTACTACACACACACACACACACACACACACACACACACACACACACACATATATATATATATATATATATATATATATATATAGGTATCGTGCTCGTATTTTGATTCCGACGTCCGGTACAGGTCTTAAATAAACGTTAAGCGCTTTCTGTGAAATTTGGTCGAATCGGACGTTGGTTGACGTGTTTCGGACCTAAATACCTACAATTAAGGTTTATGAACTTTGAAATGGGAAATGATGATTTTGGAGTTTAATTCATTGAATTTGATGTTATTTTGGCGATTTGATCGCTCGACTACGTTCGTAAGATGTTGTTGAGTTAGTGTGAGTGTTTGGTTGGGAGCCTCGAGGGCTCGTAAGTGATTTCGGGGGTGGTTAGGATGTTTTTACACTAGAAATGTATTAGAAAATTTGGTATGTTGCAGAAAGCTTTCTACCCTTCGCGAACGCGGCCCTACGCACGCGTTAGCATAGCACATCTTTTCCTCTCTTCGCATTCGCTTAGCCTTTTCCCCCTTCTTTGCCAACACGATCCACCCTACGCGTTCGCGTACAACAACCCCAGACCCCCAGCCTTCTTCCTCTACGCGTTCGCATAGGCCAAGCCTGTCCCCTTCTAATTTTCCTTCTACGTGTTTGCATGAAGCCTCCGCGAACGCGATGCCTTCCGCCATGTGCCTTTCACGAACGCATCACCCTATTGCGTTCGCATAGTGTAAATTTCCTTCAGTGAATTAAATAAAAACAAAACTTTGAACACGGGATTTTCATACTTTTCTCACAAGGACCCTTCTTCTTCACCCTCCGTTGACGAGTTCCAAGCTTCCCTTCTTCCATAACCCTTTGGGTAAGTATTCATAACTTCATTTTCTCATTATTTCTTCGTCTAAATAGTAAATTCCTAGCCCTAAATCATAAAATCAAGTTAGAATGGGAGATTTAGGTAGAACTAGGGCTTTTGGAATTTTGGGCAATTCAACCTTAATTTGGGGTCGGATCTTAAAACAAATTGTATATTTGAACTCGTGGGGTTATAGGTGATTGGGTTTTGGTCCAATCCTCGAGTTTGGACCATGTAAGCCCAGGGTCGGATTTTTATATTTTTGGAAGAATGATAGGAAATTCATTTCTAGGCTATGGAATTGTGTTTTTAAGCCACTATTGATAATATTGAACTAATTATGTCTAGATATTATTGTTTCGGAATTAGATTCTAGAGGAAAGGCGGTGTTAGAGGCTTGATTTCTATTTTCGGCCCGAGGTAAGTGTTTGATCTAACTTTGACTTGAGGGAATAGGATTAGAGTGTTTTGATTGCTATTTGTTAAATGATCGAGTATGGTGTATATGCATGGTGACAAGTATATATACACTGGTATCTAGCATGATCGTGAGTCGTAAATGCTTTTAACTCGAAGGATATGACACAACTGTCTTGTTAAATTGATAACTTTCATATAAAGTGTTAGATAAGAACGAAATGAACTGAAAGAGTTTGTGAAGCAATGATTCCCTTGCCGGGAGGAGTACACTGTTACTATTGAATTCTCCCTTGCTAGGATATTTGGGCTGTTAGCTGTACCATTGCCGGGTTTAATTGTTATATTGTTGTTCTTCCCTAATGGTACCTTCTTTGGAGATATTATTTGTGTTATTCAATTATAATATGGGATCGTGTGGCACGCCGATCACTTATGAATTGTAATATGGGATCATGTGGCACGCCGACCACATATGAATTATAATATGGGATCGTGTGGCACGCCGACCACTAATAAATGATAATATGGGATTGTGTAGTACGCTGCCCACCTATAAAATATGAATTGGGATTGTGTGGCACGCCGACCACTTATGCAGTAATAAATGGGATGGGGTGGCACGCCGTCTACTTAGACATATATATTTATAGTATTATGATGGTTACATTGTTATATCTGTTTATTTGTTCTTTATTGTATCTCCCCGAGCATGTCCCTTTCCCCCCTCTTTGATGCTGGTATTTCCTTGTTGTTATTTCCGTTGTTTTGTACATATATTTAGATATCTGCACATGTTGATTTTGGTAGGTCCTGTCTAGCCTCGTCACTACTTCGCCGAGGTTAGGCCAGGCACTTACCAGCATATGGGGTCGGTTGTGCTGATGCTACACTCTCTACCTTTTTGTGCACAGACGGCGCAGCTTACGGACCATAGCGGTAGGATATTTTCGGGAGCCATCTTCAGTTCAGGGACTCTCGAGGTAGTCTAGCTGGCGTTCGTAGGCCGAAGTCCCTTTCTTACTTTTGTTTGTTCATCTTGTATCAGGCAAACAATATGTATTTCTTTTCAAGACTTGTTTTTAGTATTCTGTAGTAGTTCGTGAGCACTGACACCAGGTACTGGGTAGAGGTGAATTTTGAAAAACTTCCGCATTTTTTCGTTGGCAATTAATTAAGTATTTATAAGTCTTCTGCATTTGATTATCTTTTCAGTTATTTATAATTGTTTAAAAGAAAACATGTAGAAATATTGTATGGATTGGCTTTCCTAGCTCCAATAGTAGGCGCCATCACGACTCTCGATGGTGGGAAAGTCGGGTCATGACAAGGTGGTATCAGAGCACTAGGTTACTTAGGTCTCACAACTCACGCACAAGCTCAGTAGATCCTGATGGATCGGTACGGAGACGTTTGTATTAATCCCCCAGAGGCTACGAAGTTAGGAAAAATTTTACTTTGTTCATTCTTGTCGTGCAATTTTGTTTCTCAAATATTGATTGTCTTCCACTATGTTCTTTCACTGATGGCAAGAATACGTGCTTCTTCTTCTATCCCACAACAGCTCCTATTAGGGGCAGAGGGCGAGGCCGAGGCAGAGCTTAGCCCCGAGCAGCAGTCCCAGAGGTGGAGCCTCATGTTGACTATGATGAGGAGGTTCCCGCACCAGCAGCTCCAGTGGGCCCAGCTCAGGTCCCAGAGGGTTTCATAGCTACTCTAGTACTCCAAGACGCCTTGGTATGTCTGGTAGGCCTTATGGAGAGTGTTTCTATAGCGGGTTTTCTTCCCGCAGCACCAGCCACATCTCAGGCTAGGGGAGAAGTTCAGATTCCCGTTACGCGTACTCCAGAGCAGGTAGCTCCTCAGCCTCATGTTCTAGCAGTTCAGCCGGTTCTGGCAGCCCAACCGGGTGTTCCAGCTCAGACCAACGATGGTGCGGCGATGTCTGTGGATGAATTATGGAGTCTTGATAGGTTCATCAAGGTCTTCACCAACACCTTCAGCGGTGCTTCTACAAAGGACCCCCATGACTTCTTATTCATCTGCCATAAGGTTCTCAGGACTATGGGTATTGTGGAAACCAATGGAGTCGACTTCATCACTTTTCGGCTCGCAAGATCTGCCATGACTTGGTAGAGGGACTATTATTTATCTAGACCAGCAGGATAGCCATTATTGACTTGGTATCAATTTGCAGAGTTGTTCTTGGAGAAGTTTCTCCCGGTGACTGAGCGGGATGCCATACGCAGACAGTTTGAGCGTCTTCATCAAGGTACTATGACACTCATGCAGTATGAGACTCGGTTTATTGACTTGGCATGCCATGCTATTCTTACACTTCCCACTGAGAGGGAGAGGGTGCAGAGATTCATTAATGGGTTGATTCAGCCGATCCGGCTTCAAATGGCCATGGGGCGGTAGTGATATGACAATTCAGGAGGCGGCCAATACGACCTCCAGGATAGAGATGGCACTCACGCAGGGAGGTATTCAGGGGTCAGATAAGTGGCCTCATCATTCTGGTAGGTTCAGTGGTACCTCATCTGGAGGTAGGGATTCATATGGCGGAGGCCACCCTTAGAGGCCCTTTCCGTCCGCACTTCAGGTTTCACATGGTACTACAGGTGGCCGTGGTTCCCAGCCATAGTATTCTGACCAGCAACTTTCTAGCTCACCATCAACACCTATCAGCGCACCACCACTCCGTTATTCTCATCAACCGAGGTCTTGTTACATATGTGGTAACACGAGACGTATTGCCGGGTATTGCCCTCGAGAATCTGACAGCTTTCAGCAGTAGAGCTCTCGCCCTATGATTCATGCAGCAAGTGAACCCCAGGTCGCCCAGCCAGCGAAAGGCGGGGGTAGTGGCCCAAGATGTGGGGGTAGGGATCATAGAGGAGGAGCTCGGACCGCCAGAGGCAGGGGTCAGCCAGTAGCAGATCGTCCCAGAGACGCAGTTCAGGGAGGTGGGGGCCAGCCCCATTGTTATGCTTTGCCAGCCAGGCCAGAGGCCGAGTCATCAGATGATGTGATTAAAGGTACTATTATGGTCTCTAATAGAGGTGTTTCGGTGTTATTTGATCTGTGGTCCACGTATTCCTATGTGTTGTCCTATTTTGCACCCTATTTGGTTATGCCTCGTAAGGCTTTGGGTATTCCTGAATATGTGTCTACAACGGTTGGTGATCTATAGTGGTTGACTGAGTGCATCATTCATGTGTGGTAGTATTTGAGGATTTTGAGACCCGTGTCGACTAATTGCTCTTAGATATGGTGGACTTCGATGTCATATTGGGGACGAATTGGTTGTCCCCGTATCATGCTATTCTAGATTGTCACGCCAAGACCGGGACCTTGGCCTTGCCATATTTGCCCCGACTTGAGTGGAAAGGGACCCTAGGTCATGCCACCGGCAGTGTTATTTCGTATGTCAAGTCTCGCCGCATGGTCGAGAAGGGGTGTCTAGCATATCTAGCATATGTTCGTGACTCTAGCGCATAGATTCCATCTATTGACTCTATACCTGTTGTTTGGGAGTTCCCCGAGGTTCTCCCTTCAAACCTACTGGGTATGCCGCCGGACAGGGATATTGATTTCTGTATTGATCTGGCTCTGGGCACTCAGCCTATTTCCATTCTACCGCATCGCATGGCCGTGCCAGAGTTAAAAGAGTTGAAGAAAGAGCTTCATGACTTGCTTGATAAGGGCTTCATTAGACCCAGTGTATCACCTTGGGGTGCACCAGTGCTATTTGTGAAAAAAAGGATGGGTCCGAGAGGATGTGCATTGATTACCGGCAGTTTAACAAGGTGACGATAAAGAACAAGTATCCACTGCCAAGGATTGACAATTTATTTGACAGCTTCATGGTGCTAGGGTGTTCTCGAACATAGATTTGAGGTATGGTTATCATCAGCTGAGGATTAGGGCGTCTTATGTCCCTAAGACGGCATTTCGCACTCGGTATGGGCATTATGAGTTTTTGGTCATGTCATTTGGGTTGACCAATGCCAAGGCAACCTTTATGGAGTTGATGAACCGAGTGCTCAAGCCATATTTGGATTTGTTTGTGATTGTATTCATTGACGACATCCTGATATACTCCCCCAGTCAGGAGAAGCATGAGCAGCACCTCAGAGTGGTTCTTCAGACTCTGAAGAATAGTCGGTTGTACGCCAAGTTCTTGAAGTGCGAATTTTGGTTGAGTTCTGTTGCATTCCCGGGTCACGTGGTTTCAGCATAGGGTATTTAGGTGGACCAGAAGAAGATTGAGGAATCAGGAACAGGCCTCGACCAGCTTCAGCTACAGAGATCCGGATTTTCTTAGGGTTAGCTGGTTACTACCGACATTTCGTAGAGGGGTTTTTATCCATTGCAGACCAAATGAATAGATTGACCCAGAAGTGTGCCTAGTTGAGGTAGTCAGATAAGTGTGAGGCAAGTTTCCAGAAGCTCAAGACAGCCCTGACTACGGCACCGGTATTGGTTTTACCCACGGGATCAGGGCCTTACACTGTTTATTGTAATGCTTCCCGTATCGGTCTTGCCGTAGTGTTGATGCAGAATGGCAGGGTCATAGCATATGCTTCGAGGCAGTTGAAGATCCACGAGAAGAATTATCCAGTTCATGACCTAGAGTTGGCAGCCATCGTTCATGCTTTGAAGATCTGGAGGCATTATTTATATGGTAAGATATGTATGGTGTACACGGATCACAAGAGCCTGCAGTACTTGTTCAAACAGAAGGAGTTGAATTTAAGGCAGCAGAGGTGGTTGGAGTTGTTGAAAGACTATGATTTTTATATCTTATACCACCCGAGAAAGGCCAATGTGGTGGCCGATGCATTGAGTAGGAAGTCTGTCAGCATGGGTAGTCTTGCCTATATTCCGGTCAGCCAGAGACTGCTTGCTTTGTATGTTCAAGCCTTGGCCAATCGATTTGTGAGATTGGATATTTCTGAGCCTAGTAGTGTGTTAGCTTGCCGGGTTGCTCGTTCGTCATTGATGGCGCATATTTGGGAGCGACAGTTTGATGATCCCCATTTGTGTGTCCTGAGAGACACGGTGCATCGGGGAGGTGCCAAGAAAATAAACTTGGGAGATGATGGTGTATTGATAATACAAGGGTGAGTATGTGTGCCCAATGTGGATGGTATTCGGGAGTCGATCTTAGCGGAGGCCTACAGTTCTCAGTATTCTATTCATCTGGGCGCCGCGAGATGTATCAGGATTTGAGGCAACATTATTGATGGCGCAGAATGAAAAAAGACATCGTTGCATATGTGGCTCGTTGTCTGAAATATCATCAGGTTACTTACGAGCATTAGAGGCCCGGTGGTTTATTTCAGAGGATTGAGCTTCCCGAGTGGAAGTGGGAGAGAGTTACCATGAATTTCGTTTCTAGCCTTCCGATGACTCAGAAGACGTTTGATGCTATATGGGTTATTGTTGATTGGTTGACCAAGTCAGCGCATTTTATTCTAGTTGCCACCACCTATTCGTCCGAGAGATATGCTGAGATTTATATTAGAGAGATCGTTCACATTCATCGGGTGCCTATATCTATTATTTCGGACTGGGTTCTGCAGTTTACCTTGCATTTCTGGTGAGCGGTACAGCATGAGTTGGGCACCCAAATTCAGTTGAGTAGAACATTTCATCCACAGATACACGGTCAGCCGAGAGGACTATTCAGATTCTTGAGGATATGCTCCGAGCCTGCGTTGTTGATTTTGGAGACTCGTGGACCAGTTCTTTCCTTTAGTAAAGTTTGCCTACAATAACTGCTACCAGTCCAGCATTTAGATGGCTCCGTATGAGGTGTTGCATGGTAGGCGGTGTCAGTCCCTAGTCGAATGGTTTGAGCCGGGAGAGGCACGAGTATTGGGTACAGATCTAGTATAGGAGACCTTGGATAAGGTCAAGATCATTCGGGATAGACTTCCGTCAGCTCAGTCTAGGTAGAAGAGTTATGCAGTTCGCAAGGTCAGGGATGTTGCTTTCATGGTTGGTGAGCGAGTATTGCTCTGTGTATCGCCTATGAAGGGCGTGATGAGATTCTGGAAGAAGGGCAAGCTTAGCCCTAGGTTTATTGGCCCATTTGAGATTCTCGATCGCGTGGGAAAGGTGGCTTATTGACTTGCCTTGCCGCCTAGCTTGTCAACCATGCATTCGGTTTTTCATGTATCCATGCTACAGAGGTATCACGGCGATCTCGCCCACGTGTTAGATTTTAGCATTGTCCAATTGGACAAGGATCTATCTTATGAGGAGGAGTCGGTGGCTATTTAAGACTAGCAAGTTCGATAGTTGAGGTGGAAGAGTTTTCCTTCAGTGCATGTTCAGTGGAGAGGTCACCCTCCTAAGGCATCAACGTGGGAGTCCGAGTCTGATATGCGGAGCCGTTTTTCCCATATATTCCCCGACTCAGGTACAACTTTCTTTTGTCCATTCGAGGACGTACGGTTGCTTTAGAGGTGGAGGATGTGACGACCCAAAAGGTCATCATCATAATTCTCCCTTTTCTCCGTGCTTCTGAGGCCCTGACAACCTTGATTTTTGTTGCCTCCATTTGCGTGCATAGTTCGTGCGCGAAGCCAGAAAATATTTATGTTAATATATGTGAATTTTGTGGAAAATTAGAAGAATTTTGATACTAATATTGATATAGTTGACTTCGGCCAACATTTTGGATAAACGGACCCGAACCCGTGATGTGACAGTTCCGGGAGGTCCGTAGAAAATATGGGACTCAGGAATATTCTAAAAATTAAAATCCGAGGTCCCAAGCCCGAGTACGGAGTTTTTTAAAGAAATTGTTTATCTGAAATGATATGAAAAATTGAAATGAAAATGAGTTAGAAAATATACGTATCGGGCAAGTATATTGATTCCGACGCTCGATGCAGGTCTTAAATGAGCGTTAAGCACTCTATGTGATAGTTGGTCGAAATCAGACGTTGTTTGAGGTGTTTCGGACCTAAATATCTAAAGTTATGGTTTATGAACTTTGAAATGGGAAATGATGGATTTGGAGTTTAATTCATTAAATTTGATGTTATTTTGGCGATTTGATCGCTTGACTAAGTTCTTAGGATGTTGTTGAGTTAGTGTGAGTGTTTGGTTGGGAGCTCCGAGGGCTCGGAGGTGATTTCAGGGGTGGTTCAGATGTTTTTACACTTGAAATGCATCAGAAAATCTGGTATGTTGCAGATAGCTTTTTACCCTTCGCGAACGCGATCCTATGCACGCGTTCACATAACACATCTTTTCCTCCTTTCGCGTTTGCGGTGTAACCTTCGCATTTGCATAGCCTTCCCCCCACCCCCGTTATCCGCGAACGCGATCCAACTTACGTGTTCGCGTACATCAAACACAGACCCCCAACCTGCTTCTTCTACGCGTTCGCGTAATGCCTACGCGTCCGCATAGGCCAAGCTTGGCCCCTCCTAATTTTCCTTCTACGTGTTCATATGAAGCTTCTGCGAACGCGATGCCTTCCGCCCAGTGCCCTTCGCGAACACATCGCCTGTCGCGTTCGCATAGTGTAAATTTCCTTCAATGAATTAAATAAAACAGAACTTTGAACACGAGATTCTCACATTTTCTCACACGGACCCTTCTTCTTCACCCTCTATTGGCGAGTTCCAAGCTTCCCTTCCTCCATAACCCTTTGGGTAAGTATTCTTAATTTCATTTCCTCATTATTTCGTCATCTAAATAGTAAATTCCTAGCCCTAAATCATAAAATCAAGGTAGAAAATGGGGGATTTGGGTAGAACTAGGACTTTTGGAATTTTGGGCAATTCAACCTCAATTTGGGATCAGATCTTAAAACAATTGTATATTTGAACTCGCGGGGTTATGAGTGTTTGATTTGGTCCGAGCCTCGAGTTTGGACCATGTGGGCCAGGGGTCAGATTTTAATATTTTTTGAAGAATGATAGAAAATTTATTTCTAGGCTATGGAATTATGTTTTTAAGCCATTATTGATAATAGTGAACTAATTATGGCTAGATATCGTTGTTTCGGAGTTGGATTCTAGAGAAAAGGCGGTGTTAGAGGCTTGATTGCTATTTCTGACCTAGGTACGTGTTTGATATAACTTTGCCTTGAGGGAATAGGATTAGAGTAGTTTGATTGCTATTTGCTAAATGATCGAGTACAGTGTATATGCATGGTGATGGATATCTATACACCAGTGTCTAGCATGACCGTGAGTCGAAATGCTTTTAATTCGAAAGATATGACACAACTGTTTTGTTAAATTGATTACTTCCATGTAAAGTGTTAGATAAAAACGAAATGAACTGAAAGGGTTTGTGAAGCAATGATTCCCTTGCCGGGACGAGTAGACTGTTACTATTGAATTCTCTCTTGCCGGGATATTTGGGTTGTTAACTGTACCCTTGCCGGGTGTAACTGTTATATTATTGTTCTTCCCTAATGGGACCTCTTTTGGAGAGATTATTAGTGTTATTCAATTATAATATGGGATCGTGTGGCATATCGACCACTTATGAATTATAATATGGGATCGTGTGGCACGCAGACCACTTATGAATTATAATATGGGATCGTGTGGCACACCGACCGCTTATAAATGATTATATGGGATCGTGTGGCACGCCGACCACATATGAATTATAATATGGGATTATGTGGCACGCCGACCACTTATAAATGATAATATGGGATCTCGTGGCACGCCGTCCACCTATGAAATATGAATTGGGATTGTGTGGCACGCCGGCCACTTATGCACTGATAAATGGGATCGTGTGGCGCGCTTTCCACTTAGACATATATATTTATAGTAATAAGATGGTTACATTGTTATATCTGTTGATTTGTTCTTTATTGTGTCTCCCCGAGCATGTCCCTTTCCCCCTTTGATGCTGGTATTTCCTAATTGTTATTTCTTGTATTTTGTACATATATATAGATATCTGCACAGGTTGATTTTGGTAGGTGCTGTCTAGCCTCGTCACTACTTCACCGGGGTTAGGCCGTGCACTTAGCTGCACATGGGGTCGGTTGTGCTGATGCTACACTCTGTGCCTTTTTGTGCACAGATGAAGACGCAGCTTACGGACCGTAGCGGTAGGATCTTTCCGGGAGCTATCTTCAGTTCAAGGACTCTCGAGTTAGCCTAGCTGGCGTTCGCAGGCTGAAGTCCCTTTCTTACTTTTGCTTGTTCATCTTGTATCAAGAAAACACTATATTTTTTTTCATACTAGTTTGTAGTATTCTGTAGTAGTACGTGAGTAGTGACAGCATGTACTAGGTAGAGGTGAATTTTGAAAAACTTCTGCATTTCTCCGTTGGTAATTAATTAAGTATTTATATGTCTTCCGTATTTGATTATCTTTTCAGTTATTTATAATCGTTTAAAAGAAAACATGCAAAAATATTGTATGGATGGCTTGTCTAGCTTTGACAGTAGACGTCATCACGACTCTCGATGGTAGAAAATTTTGATAGTAATATATATATATATATATATATATATATAGAGTGTATTTTAATATAGGTAGATGAAAACAGCTACTAATAAATAAAGGTCATTCTGGCTTTGATTCTTTATTGGTGAATTCTTTTTTGACTAATAACACAAACAAATTCAACGTATTAAAACATTATAGAGGGTAAGACATTTAAACCAGAGTCCGTCAAAATAACTTTAGTCCTTCTCCTGTCTCGAGATTCATTCCCTGACAACCTCTTACTCTGCTTCTCTTTTTTCTCTTTCCCCTTCTCTGTATCTCTCAATCCGTATTAAACATAATTCTCCCATGGATAAGATAAGTATCTCTACACTTGGATACCTTAAATGTCTTGAATTCCTATATATCTATTGCCTTGAATTCCTCCTGGACTTTAATTTCTACATGTAAATACTATTTAGTGTATGAAAAAATAATATGGTAACAGTTGTAGTCTAAAAAAAAAAGAATAAAACATAAATGGGTCTCTCCACCTAGTATTATCATGGCATTTGGAAGATTGTAGTTGAATGGAGTAACACTGAGCAACTAGGTCACCATTATTCTTTTTTAACTTAGAGTTAGTATCAAAAAGAGTTCTTACGGATGTGATATTAAAATATTCAAACTTCTGAAGAAGTCTCTCAACATAATGTTCTTGAGAAACATTATTCCATCTTCACTTTTTATAACTTTAACTCCCAATATTATATTTACTTCACCCAAATCTTTCATATCAAAATTAGAAGACAACAATAATTTAGTACTTTTCACAATATTTAAACTTGTACCAAATATAAGTATGTCATCAACATATAGAAATATTATCGCATAATCATTGTCTACCACTTTAGTATAAACACATTTATCCACATCAATTGAAGAAAGACCGTCTCTCAGTAAGACTTGTTTAAATTTCTCATACCACTGCTTAGGAGCTTGTTTAAAGCCGTAAAGAGATTTAATCAATTTACAAGTTTTATTTTCTTGTCCAGGAATGACACAGCCTTAAGTTCAACCATATAAATCTCTTCTTCTAAATCACCATTTAGAAAAGCAGTTTTCACATCCATTTGGTGGATAAAAAGCTTATGGATTGAAGCTAAGAAAATTAATATTCGAATAGAAGAAATTTTAGCCACTGGTGCATATGTATCAAAATAATCTATATTTTATTTTTGAGAAAAACCTTTTGCTACTAACCGAGCTTTATATTTATCTAAAGATCTATCAGGATTAAATTTTCTTTTGAAAATCTATTTACAACCAATAGGTTCTGCACCAGCAGATAAATCAATTAAAATCCATGTATCATTTTTCATAATAGAATCAATTTCAACCTTTATTGCATCTTTCAATATTTAGCATGTGAAGAAGATATAGCTTCAAAATAATTTTATGGTTAATTATTGACAAGAAAAGTTTAAAAATCATTTCTATAAGAAAAATATTCTTTCCTAGGCCTTTTGCTCCTTCTCAATTCCTCATAAGAGGTAATCTGATTATTTGTTTCAACAGGTTTATGAGAAATTTTATCAGATAATGGATAAATATTTTCAAAGAACTCAGCATTATTTGCCTCAACTATAGTATTGCAACCAAGCACATCACTTTTTAAAAAAAGAAATCTATATGCAGCACTATGTTCTGCATATCCAATTAGCATGCAATCAGCAGTTTTAGAACCTATTTTTCTCTTTTTAGGTTCAGGCAAAAGAACTTTAGCAAGACACCCCCACACTTTTAAGTATTTCAAGTTAGGTTTATAACCCTTCAACAGTTCATAAGGAGTTTTGCGTGTTCTTCTATGTGGTATTCTATTTTGTAAGTGACATGCAGATAAAAGAGCTTCACCCCACAAATTATCAGGAGCATTAGAACTAACTAACATAGAGTTCATCATCTCTTTCAATGTTCTATTTTTTCTCTCCATTTGACTCAGGTGAATAAGGCGGAGTTACTTCATGAATAATTCCATTATTTACACAAAATTTATTTAAATATAAATATTCTCCACCTCTATCTGATCTAATTCTCTTGATTTTTTCTACTAAGTTGATTTTCAATCTCATTTTATAAGAAATAAAAGCATTAAAAGAATCATCTTTATTTCTAAGAAAATACAACTTAGTACATCTAGAAAAATCATCAATAAAAGTCACATAATATTTTTTACCACCTCTACTCATAGTCTGCTTCAAGTCGCCAAAATCAGTGTGAATTAGAGATAACAATTCAGTTTCTCTATTTACGGCAAAACAGGTCTTTCTAGTACTTTTAGCTTCAGCACATATTTCACACTTGTTAATATCATTTGAGTCTACGCCAGATATTAATCCTAGTGACTGCATTTTTTTTATATATGTGACATTAACATGTCCTAGTCTAGCATGCCATAGAGAAATAGACTCAATCACATAAGCAGAAGCAGATACATTTCCATTGATAACATCAGAAATATTAAGTACAAAGAGTCCTTGGTTACAATAGCTCTTTCCCACAAACACATTATTTTTGGTCATTATGATCTTATTAGATTCAAATGACACTTTCCTCCGGCTCTTCCCAACAACGATACGGAGACCAAGTTTGCCCTCATTGTAGGAACATGCATTACATCAACAAGGGCTAAAGGTTTTCCCGAAATGAGTTTCAGGAGAACTTTACCTTTACCCAAGACTTTAGTAGTACTTGAGTATCCAAGATAGACTTTTTCTCTATCATCCTCTACAGGAGTATAAGAGGAAAATGCTTCTCAATTCGCACAAATGTGCCGAGTAGACATAGAGTCTATCACCCATTCTTTTGCATGTGCTACATTGTTTACTTGAGAAATGACAGCTGCAATAATATCACCTCCTTCGGCTAAGTTAGCCTTAGGAGTATTGATTTTTTCCTTGTCATTTCTTGCTCTGTACCTGTACTATGAGGCATGATGGCCTCGTTTTCCACAAACAAAACAAGAGCCCTTTTTCCTTTTAAGTTTAGGATTTTTAGGCTTGCAACCTTGAGACTTATTCTCGTACCTTTTGCGGTTGTTGTTGGTGCTTTGCACTAAGTTTGCTTTGAGAGTTGTCATCCTAGCTTTGACAGATTCTTTTCTGTTGGAATCTTCAATTAGGATATGGGTCACAATTTCCTCAATGGTGAAATTATTCTGTTTGTGCTTTAAGTTATTTTTGTATTCACTCCATGAGTCAGACAGCTTTTCAATTAGCACTCCAGCAACAACCTTTTCTAGTAAATACATCCCCTCGGTATTCAAATCTTCTAACAATTTTTGAAATTCGTTGATTTGTATGTTCATCTCTTTATCATCTCCCATCTGCCACTGATAAAATTTTCCTACTACAAATTTTTGTTTTGTAGCATCTTCAGCAGTGAATTTTTTAATTAAAGCTTCCGATATAGCTTTTGCTTCTTTATAACTGCAATACACGTCGAACAGTTCGTTAGAAATAGTTTGCAATATTGTATGACGGCATACCTTGTTGGCATATTTTCATGATTCCATAATTTTATTATCAGCATTTGCACTAGGTTGTAGATGCAGCAGTGCATGTGCAACACCATGGACATCAATCAGTGACAAAATACGTTCTTGCCAACACTTGAAATTTTCATTGGCAAAATTTTCAATATTTGACACATCTGGAAATGGCATGGCATATGGCAGTGCAACTGGGGTTGGAGCAGCGGCCGTAATGATAATATTGGTGGTGTCAGTAGTATTTTCAGTATCAGTGTTATTTGCCATAATTTCTTAGATTGTAGGGATATGATACCGAAAATAATAACAACAGCAACAACAACAACAACAACAACAATAATAATAATAATACTGCAATAAAATATTTTTGAGCAGAAATATACCACTAGCTTGAGTCGTGCTAGGCACTGTCCTAAGAAACTATTTCAGCAGTGTGAAATATTTCTCTAGGATTAAACAAGTCTACCTCTATTAGGGAGGATACATGAATCAGCAAAATTAAATATTACAAACCCAGCTACACGGAAAAATGAAGACCAACTAATATTAAATATTAGTTAAATAATATAGTAAAGAAGCTTGGATGGAAGAGGAGAGAGAGACTGTGTGTTTCTGTTTGTGATGTGCAAATTGGCTTAAAGGAGGAACATTTTTATAGGCAAAAAATGCATAGATTTTTCTTGCCATTTGTCAAAGCATTTAGCCATTTGTCAAGTGCCTTGACATTTGTCAAGACAATTACATGCTTCTTGACAAGCATTAGTCTTTCTAGAAGGCTAAATAATTTTAAAATATTGCCACAAAAGATATATATATATATATATAGGATTAGTTACAATAACTTTAGAACTTATTTTAAGTTATTGACAACCACAACTTATAAGCAATTTTATGGTTTTTCTTCCCCAAAAATCAAAGATTAAAATTTCTTCTATTATGGAAAAATATATTTGCTTACAAATGATTAAAACTTCTTACGTTTACGAATGATCAAGCGTCATAGAGACTCCACATAAACAAAGGCCAAGAGATTTGGAGAAAAAAGTGAAGCAGCTATCTCGAGGAGTATCAAAAGTTAATTTTAATATTCTTTGTATTTTACTTTCCAGCATATAGTTGAAAGTGTACTAGTGTAGTCTGTAAATTTAATTTACCATATGATTTATAAATATAGTTGTTTATTTTCTTTATTTAAAAGAATTTATGAATGCAGGCACTATATTAGATGTGAAAAATGACATTACTTTTCGGGATCTAACAATTGTCACATCTTGGGAAGGATTTTGCTGCGTCTCATTCTATTATTTATAGTTAGAGATAGGGATGGTATGACAAAAAAAAGGGCTATTCTTTCTTTTTTCTACTTATTGTTTAACTGATAATTCTTTTTGAGATTTACAAATTAAATTCGATATGCATATTATATGTAATAATAGGTTGCCATGATCTCATAAATATTCTGTCTCTTGCATACACATTAATTAGGAATAACCAAGGTTATTACTGTATGTTCATACTTTAAAAGTATTTTTAAGATCATGATATGATATTTTAGTTTAAGCAAAGTAAAAGTTTGATAAGTTATTGTGAATATTGAGGTCTTCTTCTGATAAACATACTATATTTTTAAGATGCACACTTGACGACAAAAAATGTGAATAATATAAGTTTGGTGATTTCCATATGATTATATATTCATTTATGAGATTATTTACAAGAGAAATCGAGATACGTGTTGGTCTACTATGTAGATGTGTTTTAGCAATATATCTATGTGAACTATATTGTGATAGTCAATTCTTTAAAGAAGTTGGAGAATATAATGAGTTTAAGCCTATTTTTTTTTCTTTGACAGTTTACTATATCCTTGGTGTTGCACAAAGTTATTCGTCTGAGTATTGTATTGGGAAAAAGATGATTTTATATTAAAGATGATGTGGCATGATACGTGGACTGGTCAAATGGTCAAAACGTATTAATTGATTAAGAGGTATGATTGGCGACAGATACGGGAAGAGAAAGTTAAACAGATACGAGAGGTAGTTCAAATAGGTGTCTCGTACCAATTCAAGTCATTTAAAGCCAACAGATTAAAAGGCATTGAAGACACGGATCTGATGATAAAAAGGAGTCCAAATTCAGTATTAAATACCTGATACGTTGGGAAATTGGCATTTAATAGGAATGATTGTGTAACGGCTTATTTAATGTCATTTATTACTCACAATTGTCTCATTAAAGCTGAGGTTTCATTCTTTTACCTGGAATCAACTATAAAAGGAAGAAGTCTCATCATTTGTAGGGACACGAAATATTATTGATATTATATTGAAATACAAACTCTTTTATCGCTTTACTTTCATTCTCAAAAAGCTTATTATTCTTTCCGTCTCCTGATTATCAAAAACTCGAATTTTCCTTTATCTTTAGCTTTGACCAAAGAATCATATTTTTGGTTAAACAAATTGGTTCCAATACCGGGAATCTAATAATCTATTTTTTCTGAAATTACACTCTATCCATTGTTAACATCATGTCAAACAACAACGACAACAACAATCAAGAAAATCATATCCATCAAGTAGTAGGAGATGAACGCAATGATGCTCTTCCTCAAGCTTCTCCACATGGACCTCAGGAAGTAACTCCTAATGATATGTCTGAACATGTGGATGGAGGAGTTGAAAAAAGAGATGAGCTTCTACAAAAAATAATTGATGCACGAATTGACAAAGCTTTGGAAGCTTTAGTTAGTCGATTGCTTGTTGCGCCAACAACGCCTAATAATAACACTTTGGAAAATCCTCGCTCTGGTCTAGTTAATTTTGGTAATGGAGCACCCCCAGTTATTCAATAGAAAGAGAACCAGGTAATTCAGGTAATTCTCATCTTCAAAATTTAGTACTAACCTTGCAGAAACAACTCAAAGAGCAAAATAAGCGTATTGAGCAAATTCCTGGAGTTCCGCCTGTAATAAAAGCAGTAGATGTGGATAAATACTCACAACAACCTTGGAAGCCAAGTGTTGCTTCCCTTCCAATTCCGAAAAAGTTCAAAATGCCTGACATCCCAAAATATGATGGTACAACAGACTCACGTGACCACGTAACTGTATTAACAACAGGAGTGAAAGGCAACGACTTGACCAAACAAGAAATTGAATTAGTGCTGGTCAAAAAATTTGGAGAGACACTCACCAAGGTGCATTAACCTGGTATTCTCTTTTACCTGATAACTCTATAAACTCTTTTACTGAGCTTGCAGATTCTTTTATAAAAGCACACTCGAGAGCTCAAAAAGTCGAGAAAAGAATGGAAGAAATTTTCAAAATCAAACAAGGGAAATCTGAATTGCTCAGGGATTTTGTTGATAGATTCCAACGTGAAAGAATGACTCTACCTCGTGTTCCAGACAATTGTGCAGCGACAGCTTTTGCAAGCAATTTAAATGACAAAAGTTCAGAAGCCACGAGAAGGCTTAAGGAAAGCCTTCGTGAATTTCCTGCAACCACTTGGAATGACATTTAGAACAGGTACAGTACAAAGCTCAGAATTGAAGAGGATACCGTACCTCAGTACCATTGTGAAGAAAGGAACGAATTCAGGAGGTCAGAGGCAGAAAAAAGATCAGGTAAGAATAGATATGATCCATATATGGACCTGCAGGAAAGGATTCACGATCGAAACATGATAAGCAACGATATGATCAAAGGCCAAGAAACAGGGAGACCTGGTCTTTATCTAGGTTCAGAGGTGATCGAAGAAATCAAGAGCCACGAGATGACGATAGGAATTTAAAGGCATGATTCGGCGTCTATAATTTTAATGTAACTAATTCTGAGCTCGTAGCTACTAGAAGGAGTATGGGAGATAGGGTACGGTGTCCAAAAGAGATGCGGTCAATTCCAAACATGCGTAATTCGGACCATTGGTGCGAATTCCACAACGACCACGGGCATAAAACATCAGAATGCAGATTCTTACAAAGTGAAGTAGACCATCTATTGAAGCAAGTATATCTTACCGAGTTGTTTAGTGAGAAGGGAAAACAGACTTATATGAAAAATAGGCAGGAGCCACTGAAACCACCATCACCTAAGAGAACTGTGAACATCATTAGTGGAGAAGAAGATATTTATGGAGTTACTTATACATCTTCAAATAAGGTTTCCAAAGTAACGATCACACACGGGAAGCGAGTGCGGCAGACCTTAGAGCACGAAAGCATAAATTTTGATGACGCAGATACAGAAGGAGTGATTACTCCACACAATGATGCACTAGTAATATCTTTACTTGTAAATAACACTAATGTAAAATGCATTTTGATTGACCCAGGGAGTTCTGCAAATATCATCCTATTAAGGGTGCTACGAAACTGCAAATTGAAGATAAAATGATTCCCGAGGCGCATACCTTGTGTAAGGCCCCGGAAAGTTTTTCCAAGTAAATTGAGATTTCGCCATGCCAAGGTAGGGTAATTATTTCATTTTGTGTGATAATGAGGATTTATGTTATAATGGATATCAATTAGATATGTTAGTAATCATATAGTTCATATTAGAGGTGAATTGGGGGTCTAAGGAGAGGCCTACATCTAAGCCAAGTTGGAAAGTTTCAGATTGGACAAAATCTGTAAATAAGTGTGCACATGACCTCATTTTGAAGGATCATCTCTCCAGTTATATAAGCAGTTGTGTGTGGGTCTACCTATCAAATTAAATCTCTTTGAGTCTAGTTTACAACGCAATGAACCGTTCATCATTTGGAGGTGTATACAGAATGTTATGACCATTTTACTGGGCAGGTGTCACTCCCGCGAACTTTGAAACTTCGCGCGTTTTTCGCGCGTCTGAGGTAGAATACTCAGAAAAACGCACGAAGAATGCAAAGGTTTGCGCGTCTGCGCGAAATTTCGCGCACTTGGAAGGTTTTAAAACCCCAAGACTGGTCTAGAGTGTTCCCAATTTTTGGGGTTATGGCTTGCTCTCTTAAGGGGATTTTGTACCAAACTTCATCCCTATGATCTAAGGTAAGGTTTTTAGAGTACTTTGAGTAATTTCTACCTCTAAATCCTTATGCTAACAAGAATTAATCTTCAAAATGCTTAGATTTTTCTTCAAATTCTTGAGTTCATCAAGAACACCACAAGTGGGAAGTCTTAATATTCTTACTACAAAACGTATGTCTATCATCTCTAACTACTTTATGGTGATTACTCATATAAGATATATACATTAGGACTCATGGGGTGGTGATTCGGAGCCATAGGTTCCTAACCTAGGTTACGTTGGTATTGTAGAGATTGTGAGATGGGTTATTGGAGTATGATCCTTGGTATAACAGTATTACATATTCATGCATGTGCAAATTAGGATTTTGGGAAGATTGATGAACACAAATAGGTAAAGCTTGGGTTGGGTAATGAAGGAAATCTTGTAAAGGAGAGTTAATAATCAAGACGCTCAATTTGTGTTTGATAAAATGCTCCAATGAGTTGAAACCATAGATATCTTCCTAATATGTGTTTAATTTTGCTATGTTTCAAGTAGATGAGGATTACTAAATTTTCGAAACGTCGTTGTAATTTAAGGAAAGCTTAAACCTGGTATGTATGGCTAACTTTGATCTTTGTGAAATCGCCTTGTTTGGTGTATGAATATTTGGTATGTGATAGCTACATGGATTGTTTGTGAAATTATTTTGATTGGTTTGTTGGGTGTTTGATTGGTTTGATTAAGTGTTATGTGGTAAGAGTTGAGAAACAAATGATAGAAGAAAATTGTAAATTATGCAATTGGAACAACTGTGGTAATAGCATATTTGGCTTCTTGTGGGCAATTATTGCAATGGCTTGAATTGCTTATGAACTGTTGAATATGCTGGAATTGGAACTGTTGGCTATGGAAACACTTGTAACATTGTTGTGGCTGTGTCTTGAGAAGTATTCTTGTTGCTCTTCTTGTTTGAAAATTTATTGTTGTTTATCTTTGTGATTTGTTGTTTGGCTGTGATTGTTGTGAACTAAAACTATAAAGCGGGGTCCGGTTGCACGCCGCAACATGGTGTAATAAGGTGGCGGGTTGTGGTGATAAGATTGGCCGAGCTAATAAGGGTGAAGAAGTGATCGAAATCACTATTGAAATATACACTTGAACAAAAATTGTGAAATCATTGATGTGGAATTGTGAAAGGAGACAGAAGGAGAGTTAGTAACCTGTGGGGCACTAATTGCCCCTTTGTTTGGCTAATTGTACCTTCTATGTGTGTTTGGATGTTGCTTCTGTTGCTATTTCTTACTTGTGTATGATTGAGTTTACTTGGAACAAAGTTAGATGTTGAAAACTTGTTCGGCTTGATTGTTCCCTTGCTTGTACATTTGATTGTTGTTTCTATCACTGTTATCCATTCGTGTATGGCTTGAGATTACTTGGGACAAAGTTTGTTCATATATACCAGTACAATTCAAATGTACTGACGTCCCTTTTGCCAGAGGCGCTACATTCATGTTTTGATTGTAGGTGTATCCATAGCAGGTACTCCAGTCCACCGACCGTAGCTCCTCATCATTTCCCGTCAGCTGATTCGGCGATCCCATTTCCATTCGGGGCCCTATGTGGCTCACGCCACTTCCTGTTTTGGGATCTTGTTTTGATGTGCATAAGGTATAGCCGGAGCCTTGTTGCCATCATTTCCATATTATTCTTCAATTGTATTCAGAGGCTCCGTAGACAGGTTGTGAGTAGTGTCGGGCATGGTAATATAAAAGATAAATATTGATGTGTGGCAATGATGTATAAAAAAAATGGAATACCTTTATTATGGTGAATTAAGTAGCTAATGGAAATTGTTATTGTTATGTTTATAAAAATTTGATTAATGGAGTTCATATGCTATTAATGTCTATTTCACTTGGTTATTAGGTAATGAGAATGAGGGGTAATACGTGGGATAGGAAAGGCACCCAGGTCCGCTTGACTGGGGATACCCGGTCGAGTGCCGGTCATGTCCCTCGAATTTGGGGCATGACAAACTTTTATATGTGGGATGGGAAAGTCACCCTGGTCCGCTTGACTGGGGATACCCGATCGAGTACCGGTCATGTCCCTCGAATTTGGGGGGTAACAAACTTGGTATCAGAGCCTAAGGTTTTAAAGTTTCCTAGGATGTCTCAGAGCCGTGTCTAATAGATTCCTTCTTATTGGTGTGTTATCGACCACATCTGTAAGTTGGAGGCTATTTGGACATTTAAGAATTTCACCTTCCTTTGATAATCCTGTTCGTGCAATATAGATCAAGATAGGGAGTTGATTCCTCTCTAAGTTTTATTCTCAGGATTGGTAATTTTGATACCATAATCCAAGAATTTGAAGCTTGTAAGGAGGGATTGATCTCGCCATTGAGTCCGAGTGGATTACCCAAGGACTTGTTAGAGGAATATGTTAAGCCGTGGTGGGATTGGTAGAACTTATTGCTAGGAGAAGTACCCTTGTTCCTACTAATGTCACTGCACCACCATATCATGTAGTATATTATCTATATGTACGGTTAAAATCCCGTCTTTAGGAATTAAGCTTCCATGGTGCCCGCGTAAATGTTGTAAGTTTAAAATATAATTGATACATTACTCGTTTTGTTATGTTAAGCGAATCATTGTTGTGAACATATATGTGGGAGGTACTTCTTCATGTTTTTAATATATTATTCATGGTAAATGAGGATATGTAAAGAATGTGAACTATGTACTAAAATGCCTAGACTTCAAGTCAAGTTTAAATTGATATTTTGATGCCAAGGTTTGTGAGAAAACTTGTTATGGTTGATTCCTCCAAAGTGTTCTTATGTGTACCAAAGATATTTGATTGACTGCGTCTAGTTGTTGGTAACATATGAAGATGTTTGGAAGTGAAGTAAGTGACTGTATAAATGTGGTAAGACTAAATGTTGGATTCTAGCTGTGATTGATACTTTACATGAATTGGTGTTTTGACCCGATGTTTGTGAAATATGCATTCCAATATGATCAATGTGCAATTATTGACAAGTTAAAATGGGTGCAAGGAATATGTATCATGTATTGAAATGCATTAAATAAAACTGTGTGAAGTCCTCTGTGTATAAGATGTTGAAATAAGTCCAATGTTTTTTAGAAATAGAGTATAGACAATGTGCCGAGAACTCGAAATGAAATTGTACCTTGTGATACTTGTGACATGAGGTAATATGAAACAGATTATGATGTTGATGTGAAATAAGCGAAAATGATGTGAAATGCGGGGAAGAAGAGACCGTGTTATGAAATGTTGCCTAGTGCCAAGTCTGATGTGATAATTGTGGCCCCGAGAGCCGATTGACTAATATACGTAAAAATGGCATGATTATTTTATTTGGTGATGTGGTGATTGTTTAAACATTTTTTTCTAAATCCTTATAACTTCCTTGTCCTTGCATAGACTTGTTCTTAAAAAGAATCTAAATTACAAAGAAATTCATGCACCATCATAGAGTTTGTACATGTGGTGTCAAGTTCCATGTAAAGTATCCAAGATTTGTAATCCTTCGTGAGTCACTCTTTACTCAGTTGTGTGTATGGGTCATATGGCTTGAATAGCCAATCCACTCTCTTGCAAGTAACATCATGAAAACCTTCTTACTACCAAGTAACATGAGAGCATGCATCAACACGTATCCTACAAGTATTTATTAATTGAAATGCTCACTGTGTGCATAACGTTTTTTTCTGAAAATTGAGATCCTCACATCCCCATTATAGGAAGATCTTGTGTCGCCATAATTTTCGTGTCCACTTGAGATATCCCGTAGTAAGTAGCTCATTTGGTTCTAGTGTTGTGGTTGCATGTGATGTGGAATTGTATTGCAGTTTGGAAGTTAGTATAGCATAAGCATGTCCAACTCATGACGAATGACTATTTTCTTTTTATATCTCCACATTGTGTTAATTGTATTCCTTATTTAGTGAATTCGTTGTGTTTGTACCCAACACTTGTACAATAACCATGAGAGAACATGCCCCTCTATGTGTCATTATGACACCTCCTTTTTTTTCTTCTTCAAGTCAAAACCCATGGATTTCCCATCATGAACATCTGCAAACCTTCAGTGATTATTGTGCACTATCTCATTAGTTTGGTTTTCTTTACACTCTCAACTTCTGAAATCCTTAACTATATAATTGTCATGTGCGGGGAGTTATACTACCTTGGTATCTCGCCTTTTTGGCCGTGTAGGAGTGTTATATTTATTATCTCCGGAGCATCGTATTAACTATTGGAACCATCTATCCAATTCATGATTTTGTCCCAATATCAAAATTTCCTAGCTATGGGGTTTCACTCGTGAAAGGTTGAAATTAGATGACTTTGGATTTTGTACATATCACGAACATGTTGATTTGAATGACAAATGATCGTGTTTTTTAGTTCCCTCATATATGATCAATCACCAAGAAGTTTTAAGCTGTCTAAAATATGGTAATCTCATAAGCGTTCAATTCTTTCCATACTTATAGATTCTGTGTGTCAGGTAATGTTATGATTGTAATTCAACTTCATGTATTTTGAAACCCATATCACATTCAAGGTGCCAGAGTATTCTTATTCTGGATAGACGGATTTCCCTACACTTTAGAAAATGAGTAGTTCATTTACTTGAGTATTCCTCCTTAATGATTCTTATTTCCCATGTACTACTTACTCATATGCCACATTTGTGTATTAATTCAGGTAGTCACAGTGATTAACCATGTCAGTATTGTTAGTAGTAACATTTTGTGTCTCTGAGTATATGACCTCATAAAGTACTCTACTCAGCGCATTAATGGATTCCTAAATAACTCCAGCCTGATCTTGAACTCTATTGTTCCTTATTATATTAGATTCATTGGGTATTATAAGTTCAAACAAGTCAAGGATAAAGCTTCATATTGTGATCAGATATATATATTGGATAGATAATGTTATGGTCGGTTTATGGTATCATATCTTAGAGTAACTATTAAGGTTCATCAAGGGTTTAGTGTGAGTGTTCCCCTGAAAATATTATGCGAGTTGATAATAAAGGTAACATAAGTGTATTACACATTAGGTTGCAATAGGTGTATGTTATTCCCCGTAACTGTTCCTCAGATACTTTATGTTTTCAAATGCTTAGATTGAACTATATGATTATGGTAATATCCTATATGATGCACTACTAGAAAGAATCATGATGGCTTGGCTTCGTATGGATTGTTGATTAAAACAAAATTATATTCTTGTTGATGAACACCTTTGTGATGACATTAATGGCTAGTAAGGACTATTATGAACACATGATTGTTTGTTTACTATGAAATGACATCCTTGAGGGTATAATTCCATGTTATGGAATTGCGGGTTATTGTTGTTGTCATGAATTGCAATATCCAGTTGAGTGCAAATTGTACAGTGGAGGTTATCAAAAGATAAATTCAATGGATAGTTATCTCATGCAAGATATTTATTTGTTATCCTTGTTATGTATATTTAGGAGTTGATATTATTTTTAAGAAGGTTTCATGACAATGCTTGTAAGTCGATAATGTCATCTGGAAGGCTAAATGTGTCGTGGAAGGAAAATATTTTCGCTTGATTGAATACCAGTTAGTTTTGACTTGGAATGTACCATATCAGTGCTTTGATATAAAACTCTGTAGCCCATGTTCTGGTCTCCTAATGATAATGTAGTGCTCGTAATACTAGGTTTAGGATTGTGGATATATACTTTATGGTGCTATGTATAGTTGTGGGTGTGTTGTTGAGACAAATTTAGTGATTCTCTAGCAAGTGGATAGGCCTAGTTACAAAGGAGACTCTGCCAAAATTTCTGGAAAAAAGAATTGGGAGTTAGTGAAAATTTAGCAACTTGAAGTAGGTTAGAAAAGAGATGTGTGATGTTAGAGTGTTTGGGGAAGACTCTACTCTTCATTCGAGGACGAATGATCTTGAGGAGGGGAGAATGTAAGGCCCCGGAAAGTTTTTCCAAGTAAATTAAGATTTCGTCATGCCAAGGTAGGCTAATTATTTCATTTTGTGTGCTAATGAGGATTTATGTTATAATGGGTATCTATTAGATATGTTAATAATCATATAGTTCATATTATAGGTGAATGGGGGTCTAAGGAGAGTCCTAAGTCTAAGCCAAGTTGAAAAATTTCAGATTAGACAAAATCTGTAAGTAAGTGTGCACATGACCTCACTTTGAAGGATTATATCTCCAGTTATATAATGTGTGGGTCTATCCATCAAATTAAAGCTCTTTGATTCTAGTTTCCAACGCAACAAACCGTTCGTCATTTGGAGGTGTATACAGAATGTTATGACCATTTTACTGGGCAGGTGTCACTCGCGCAAACTTCGCGCGAACTTTGAAACTTCGCGCGTGTTTTGCATGTCTAAGGCCGAATACTTAGAAAAACGCGCGAAATATTCAAAATTTCACCCATCTGGGAGAAAGTTCGCGCGCTTGGAAGGTTTTAATACCCCAAGACCGGTCTAGAATGTTCCCAACTCATTTTTGGGGTTATGGCTTGCTCTCTCAAGGGGATTTCGTCCCAAACTTTATCCCTATGATCTAAGGTAAGGTTTTTAGAGTACTTTGAGTAATTTCTAACCCTAAACACTTATGCTAACAAATTTAATCTTCAAAATGCTTAGATTTTTCTTAAAATTCTTGAATTCATCAAGAATACCACAAGTGGGAAGTCTTAATATTCTTACTACAAAAGGTATGTCTATCATCTCTAACTACTTTATGTTGATTATTCATGTAAGATATATATATTAGGACTCATGGGGTGGTGATTGGGAGCCATAGGTGCCTAACATAGGTTATGTTGGTATTGTAGAGATTATGAGATGGGTTATTAGGGTATATTCCTTGGAATAACAGTATTACGCATACATGCATGAGCGAATTAGGATTTTGGGAGGATTTATGAACACAACTGGGTAAAGATTGGATTGGGTAATGATGGAAATCTTGTAAAAGAGAGTTAATAATCAAGACGCTCAACTTGTGTTTGATAAAATGCTCCAATGAGCTGAAACCATAGATATATTCCTAATATGTGTTTAATTTTGCTATGTTTCAAGTAGATGGGGATTACTAAATTTTGAAACATCGTAGTAACATAAGGAAAGCTTAAACGAGGTATGTATGGCTAACTTTGATCTTTGTGAAATCGCCGTGTTTGGTGTATGAATATTTGGTATGTGATAGCTACGTGGATTGTTTGTGAAGTTATTGTGATTGGTTTGTTGGGTGTTTGATCGGTTTGATTAAGTGTTAAGTGGTAAGAGTTGAGAAACAAATGATAGAAGGAAATCGTAAATGATGCAATTGGAACAACTGTGGTAATAACATATTTGGCTTCTTTTGGGTAATTATTACAATGGCTTGAAATGCTTATGAATTGTTGAATATAATGGAATTGGAACTGTTGGCTATGGAAACACATGTAACATTGTTGTGGCTGTGTCTTGAGAAGTATTGTTGTTGCTCTTCTTGTTTGAAAATTGATTGTAGTTTATCTTTGTGATTTGCTATTTGGCTGTGATTGTTGTGAACTAAAACTGTACAGCGGGGTCCGGTTGCATTCCGCAACACGGTGTAATAAGGTGGCGGGTTATGGTGATAAAAGTGGCCATGGTAAGAAGGGTGGATGAGGTAATAAGGGTGAAATAGTGATCGAAATCACTATTGAAATATACACTTGAACAAAAATTGTGAAATCATTGATGTGGAATTGTGAAAGGAGACAGAAGGAGAGTTTGTAACCTGTGGGACACTGATTGACCCTTTGTTTGGCTAATTGTACATTCTATGTGTGTTTGGTTGTTGCTTCTGCTGCTCTTTCTTACTTGTGTATGGTTGAGTTTACTTGGAACAAAGTTAGATGTTGAAAACTTGTTCGGCTTGATTATTCCCTTGCTTGTGCATTTGATTGTTAGTTCTATCATTGTTATCCATTTCTGTATGTCTTGAGTTTACTTGGGACAAAGTTTCTTCATACATACCAGTACAATTCAAATGTACTGACGTCCCTTTTACCGGAGGCACTTCATTCATGTTATGATTGTAGGTGGATCCATAGCAGGCACTTCAGTCCACCGACCGTAGCTCCTCATCACTTCCCGTTAGCTAATTCGGCGAGCCCCTTTCCATTCGGGGCCCTATGTGGCTCACGCCATCCTGTTTTGGGATCTTGTTTTGATGTGTATAAGGGATAGCTGGAGCCCTGTTGCCGGTATTTCCATATTATTGTTTAGTTATATTTAGAGGCTCCGTAGACAGGTAGTGGGTAGTGTCGGGCATGGTAATATAAAAGATAAATATTGATGTGTGGCAATGATGTATAAAAAAATGGAATACCTTTATTATGGTGAATGAAGTTACTAATGGAAATTTTTATCGTTATGTTTATAAAAATTCGATTAATGGAGTTCATATCCTATAAATGGCTATTTCACTTGGTTATTAGGTAATGAGAATAAGGGGTAATACGTGGGATAGGAAAGGCACCCAGGTCCGCTTGACTGGGGATACCCGGTCGAGTGCCGGTCATGTCCCTCGAATTTGGGGTGTGACAAACTTTTATACGTGGGATAGGAAAGGCACCATGCCCGCTTGAATGGGTATACTCGGTCAAGTGCTGGTCATGTCCCTCGAATTTGGGGCGTGACACCTTGTCAGGCTTCGACAATTCAAGCATGGTAACAAAAGGAGAGGTAATTCTAACAACGTTTGCTACAGGTGTTGTCAAAGAAACCAAACTCTAGGTAGTTGATATGGAGATGGCCTAAAATATAATAATGGGGAGACCATGGATCCATGATATGGATGTTGTTCCATCGACTCTGCATCAAGTTATTAAGTTTCTGTCACCGTGGGGAATCTATCAAATTCGAGGGGATCAGCAAACAGCCAGGAGAATCAACGTTGTGATAGATACGAATGTCGTAAGTAAAGAAAAATAGCAATTATAGAAAACAGTTGAGGGTGTTGACAATAAAACTTCAATTGGACAAGAAAAAATAGACTTAAACTCGAGACCCGATGTGATTCAAGAACCTGAAGAAAATGAGAACATTAAAACAACAATAGAGGAGCTCGAGGCTGTGATACTATTTGAGCAGTGGACTGAAAGAAAGGTTTATGTAGGAGCCAACCTAAAACCCGACATGCAAGGTATGGTAATTGAGTGTTTAAAAACTAATGTAGACTGTTTTACTTGGTCCCATGCTGATATGACAGGGATACCACCGGATGTGATGACTCACAAACTCAACGAGGACCCATCTTTCACACCAAAAAAGCAAAAGAAAAGGAAGCAAGGAACTTTCAAGAACCAGGTGATTCAAGATGAGGTCCAAAAATTAATAAAGATTGGGTTGATCCGCGAGGTAAAGTATCCTAATTGGTTAGCTAACATGATGGTCGTACCTAAGAAAAATGGTAAGTGACGCGTTTGTGTGGATTATATTGATATAAACCAAGCTTGCCCAAAAGGCTCTTTCCCTTTACCGCATATAGATCAGTTAATTGATCGCAACTGCAGGTCATGAACTTTTAAGCTTTTTAGATGCATATTCAGGATATAATCAAATTAAAATGGATCCCGATGATGAGGAAAAAACTTCTTTCATCACAGACAGGGGGACTTACTGTTATAAAGTAATGCACTTTGGTCTAAAAAATGCTGGAGCAACCTATCAAAGGTTGGTTACCAAAATGTTTCAAGAACATTTAGGAAAAACTATGGTGGTATATATAGACGATATGCTCGTCAAAACCCATCATTCTCACGATCATATTTCTCATTTATCTATTACATTTGAAATTTTACGGATATGTAACATGAAACTCAACCCAAAAAAATGTGCATTTGGAGTTGCCTCAGGTAAATTTTTGGGTTTTCTTGTTTCTAACCGTGGCACTGAGGTAAATCCTTCTCAAATCAAAGCGATAGAAGAAATCCCTGATATTCTTACCAATAAGAAGGAGGTACAAAGATTAACGGGAAGAATCGCAGCCCTGGGAAGATTTATTACTAAATCTTTAGAAAAATATTTTAAGTTCTTCTCTCCTCTCAAAAAGCAAGACCATTTTGAATGGAATGAAGATTGTCAACAAGCCCTTAGGAACTTGATGGAAAAAGCAAAGGAAAGTGAAATACTGCTCATCTACTTGGGAGTATCAGAAGTCGCGGTAAGTGTTGTTTTCGTACGAGAGGACCAAGGTAAACAATCTCCTATTTATTATGCAAGCAAATCTTTATTAGATGCTCAGACACGATATCTACAACTAGAAAAGTTGGCAGTAGCTTTGATCATGGCATCTAAAAAATTAAGACCTTATTTTCAATGTCATCCAATTGTCGTAGTTACTTCTTTTCCATTACGAAATATTTTGCATAAATATGAACCGTGAGGAAGATTAGCAAAATGGGCTATAGAACTAAGTATGAAATTATTTATCAGCCTAGGACTGCTATGAAATCCCAAGTTCTCGCTGATTTCATAGCAGATTTTAGTCAAGGGATGCATTTAGAAGCAGAAAAGGAATTAAAAGTTTTTAATGGAGCAAACTCGGGGACTTGGATTTTGTGTACTGATGGTTCATTTAATGTAAAGGGAGTAGGCTTAGGAATTGTTCTTAAACCACCTACGGGTGAGACCATTAGAAAAGCTATAAAATTTCACCATGTAACTAACAATGAGGCAAAGTATGAAGCTGTAATTGCAGGTTTAGAATTGGCAGGGGAACTTGGCATCACACAAATCATAATCAAGAGTGATTCCCAACTCGTGGTCAATCAAATTCTGGGACTTATATAACCAGGGAAACGCAAATGCAAGAGTATCTCGAAAAAGGTACGGGAACTGATAAAGCAGTTCCAAACTTGGACGGTAATGTAAATTCCAAGAGAGGAGAACGCGGAGGTAGATGATTTAGCTAACCATGCATCTGCAATGAACATTGAAAACGATGCAAATGCTTCAATCATACATTTATTCCATTCCGTTCAAGAATGAGGTAAATTTTAATCACTTAACATGGGATTGGAGAAATGAAATAGTTGTTTTTTTGCAGCATGGAACCGTTCCTGATGATAAAACAAAGGCTCATGAACTTCGTAAGAAAGCTTCTCGTTATTGTTTAAATCAAGGAAACCTTTACCGAAACATGTTTGGTGGACCATTAGCAAGGTGTCTGAGACCTTCCCAAATAAATTATGTAATGAGAGAAGTACATGAGGGACATTGCGGAAATCATGCAGAAAGCAGGTCACTAGTAAAAACATTGATTCGAGCAGGGTACTATTGGCCTAAAATGGAATAGGAAGTAAATGATTTCGTGTCTAAGTGTGATAAATGTCTAAGGGACGGCAATAATATGCATAGACCAGCTAAATTATTGCACCTTGTTATAACTCCATGGCTTTTCATGAAATGGGGAATGGACATCATAGGTCCATTACCACAAGCTAAAGGTCAAGTGAAGTTTCTACTTGTACTTACTGATTATTTCACTAAATCGGTAGAATCAGGGGCATTCAAACAGGTACGAGAGAAAGAAGTCAAAGATTTCATTTGGAAAAACATAATATTCCGCTTTGGAGTACCAAATAAAATCGCATGTAATAATGGTCCACAATTCATAGGAGCACAAATCACGGAATTCTTTTAAAGTTGGCCGATTATAAGGATAATATCATATCATCCGGTAGGTAATGGACAATCAGAATCCACAAACAAGGTCATAATCAATAATTTAAAGAAAATATTACAAGTTAAAAGGTAATTGGCCTAATGTGTTACCTTCGATATTATGGACGTATCGAACAACGACGAAAACAAGCACAGGAGGGGAACCAAGCACACGGTTCGTTCAAGCAACGGAAGACTCAAACAATGAAGAGTTACTGGTGAACTTTGAATTGCTCGAAGGAAGAAGAGGAGCTGCATTAATAAGGATGATAGCTCAAAAGCAAGTAATTGAACGATACTATAACAGAAAAGCACGTTGTTGTTGCTCCAAGTGAGCCCTACTTTCCTGCAACTCCTCTATGGTCCCTTGGGCATTCTCAAATTGCTCTTTCCAGTTTGCTGCCTCAAGCAGGGCATCCTCGGCTATTCCCCTAGCCTCAGAGATAGCCTTTATGGACTCTCGCTCCTTCTTCTCCAACATAGAGACTCTCCCTATTAAATCAGTTCCAATAAGATTAGCCTACGGTTATAAAACATAGAAATAAGGAATTAGAAGAAAGAGAAAAAAAATGTGTAAAAAAGGCATACCGTGTGTTTTCACTTTCCAGCCATGTAAAAGAGAAATTGATTTCCAAGTTGTTTGCTCCTTAGGAGCAATCTTTAAAATTGAGTCTACCCAACCACGGAAGTTGAGAATATGTTCCACATCTCCCATGGTTGCTACAAAAAACCAAAAAGAGATGAAGTTAGAAAAAGAATCAAAATTGTCAAAAATAGGTACGCTAAATAAAGGGAAACTTACGTGCAAAGTTCCATTTCTCAGGGAATGGAATATTTGTCTCACCTAGCAAATCCATCGTACGTACAACAATGTAACAGGTATACCATTCACGGTCCTTGTCATCTTCAGGGCTTACCAAAATCTTCTTACTTCTTGCAGTTAAGGTAAAGACCCCATGAAACATCAAATTGGAATGATATAAGTGAATAAGGCGGGAGAAAGTGAAGTTGACATTGGCTTTGGTAGATAAGTATCTCAAACAAGCCACTGCTCTCCACACTAGGAGGCCAACTTGAGCCAAACAGATTTCGAAGAAACGGAAAAAATCAAGAATGACTGGGTCAATCGGTGGATTAAAACCCAAAGTAAAAGGGTAAGTATAAACAAAAGAGTACCCACTTCTAAAAGAAGAAATTCTTTGAACTGGGGAAGGAATTGACATTCGAAGACTATTTTTCCAGTTACAATCTCTTCTGATGGTAGGGATTATAAGCTTGGTCACTAATGAAGGATAAGTGTCAGCTTTTTCTAAATTTATAGCTTGCTTTTGAAGAGACGCTCTGTCACTCCCAAAAGACAAATCACTAGGAACAATTTCATCGACTAAAGGTTCTTGAGAAGAATCAGGAATTTTTTTACCTTTAGAAGAAGGAGTTTTTGGGATAGAACTCCTAGAAGAAGAACCAGAAGAGCCGCCACGAGTAGATTCTAACCCTGTTCGAAACCTACCTCCTCTGCCTCTTCTATGTCTAACGGGGGCATTGGGGAACTGGTCAAGAATTAAATACCTGATATGTTGGAAAATTGGCATTTAATAGGAATGACTGTGTAACGGCTTATTTAATTTCATTTATTACTCATAACTGTCTCATTAAAGCTGAGATTTCATTCCTTTACCTAGGATAAACTATAAAAGGAAGAAATCTCATCATTTGTAGGGATACAAAATATCATTGATATTATACTGAAATACAAACTCTTTTATTGCTTTACTTTCATTCTCAAAATATTTATTATTATTTACGTCTCTTGATTATCAGAAACCAAATTTTTTTTATCTTTAGCTTTGACCAAAGAATCATATTTTTGGTTAAACAAGTATATACTATTATCTCTTTCTCTTTTTCAAGTTTTTAAATCCATTTTGTTTAATACATATCATCAGTGTTTTTAAAAAAGGATACCCTATGGATGATATATTCGTTAATTACTGAACAACTACATATATAGGGAAGATGCTTTTTAGTAAGTGAGTTACAGTTTAGTTTAGTTTAATTATCTGTTTACAAAATTTGGTGTTTCTTTGGAATGAACTTCTAAGTTAGGTGTTTATTTGAATGAACTTTCACTGAAAACTAGATTCTTTTCTTTGTAGATTTAATATTGCATTCACTATAAATTTGTTTTATATTTTTTCTAACAACTTTTGAAGTACTCGGTCAAATAATTAGTAGTAATATGTTCTTCCACTGTTACTATTTAGAATTATTTTTATATACTAACTAAAATAAAAATTAAATACTGTCAGTGCAAGATGTTAAATTTTTTAAGATTGTTTAAAATTATTATCTAATTCAAAGAAGAATGTCAATCATAACAGAAAGTGAAGAGTTTATCTTGAACTATCAAAATTATAGTAGTATTTTGGCTGTGTCATCTCAAAAGTAGAGTTAGCAAAATTATGTACTTAATCATCTGTCAAAATGCTGCATATTTGGTAAATACGCTCTATTTCATGTTTGTACCTTATGTAAGTGAATAAGTATAAACAAAATATATATATATATATCTAATTAAAAATTAGTTATTTTTTTTACAGGTTAAACGATATCAAATTCTTTTGACCTCGACAAACAAGCCAGTACATGATAATTCACATTGATCATTTGCATAAACTTGTAGTTTATTCTTTCATATTTTACTCACTCAAAGATTTATTTTAATAATATCGATAGGTATACACGTACAATACACATGCCGAGAAACTAGTTAATTAATATAAAAACGCAGAAACCCGATAAGGTATGCCCTTGACTATTATGCACACAATCACGAAATATCTATGCCTTGCGGTTTTCAACGTTAAGATTAATACTTACTATTGGATATACATTTGTTACTTTAAGAGTAATACATTAACGAATGGGAAGACAAAATACATAAGTTGTCATCTGAACTATGACTTTCCTGTTACATATATTTTAGGAATAGATATTATTTTACACTCTCACCTTTTCCAAAGTGTATCTGAGGCATATCACTTTTTTCTTAACCAATTTTTTAGAATATGTTTAATATGGCGCGCCAATAAAACAGCGACACGTGTTATTTAAAAAATAAAATAATTAAAATTATAATTATACCCCTCATCTTCCTCATCAAAACTACCATGTCAGTCTTCCTTCAAATACCATAGCCTCTTCTCTATCTTTTACTTAATAATAAAGCTACCATTAACCAACAAAATCACCAAAAAAACACACCCAAAACTCCATCTTTTCCGTTAAAATTGAATCAAAAATTTTTAGCCCAGATAACTCATTTTCCATTTCGCTTATGTAAAAGTCAATCGCCATTAGTTGTCATCGCCACAAGTCAGCTATTTAATCATTCATTGTAAATTTAAAGAATGTGCAAAAGTTTGAGCTAAGCTTTAATGGTTGAAATTTTTTTTGAAAAATCCTCGCTTCCTAAAATTTCGACTTCGCCATAGGTAAAGCTCAAGTTAAGCTTCTCTGCAACGAGAAGAGATATGAAAAATCGTGGTATATCTATTTGAGAAGAAGGAGATCGGGTGGTGGAGCTCAAGGAGTAGCTATGGCAGAATTTTATAAAAGGAAGAAGATGACCAATTAAAATTAAAAAAAAAAAACTAAAACAAAATTGACATCTGACACAAAATTCTTCTGCTCACACGACTTATTCGTTGGAAAAAACATGCACTATCCATGTAAAAAAAATAGTGTGTATTCGATACATTTTAGAAAGAGTAGATGTATAAAATAATATTTATTTCTAAGAAGTGTGTAATAGGAATTTGAGTCATAGTTCGGGGTAAGTTATGTATTTTACCCCATGGAAATAAACTTGTATCATCGTTGACAAACACATGCCTCTCATCATTAGTTACCTCTTACGTGCCTCGAATCAACTATAGAAGGCATGACTGATGTATGGGGAGTATCTGTTATTGCCCTTTTTCTTTATTTTATGGATAGAGGTCTATCAATTGCCTAAACGTGCACAGTGGTACGTATAGAACACCTTCAGTTGCTGCTGGAAGGTATTCCAAGATAGTTGTTTATTATCGTCAAATCCTCTCGAAAATCATTACTGCAATACCAAATACTACTCCTTCTATTTCATATTACTTGAGTTAGTTTGATTCAGCACGGAGTTTAAGAAAAAAAAGAAGACTTTTAAAACTTGTGGTCTTAAAAGATTAAAGGGTAAAAGGTTTGTGGGGTCATACCATTTGTGTGGCTATAAAATCTTCTCACTAAGGGCAAAAAGGGTAAAATGAAGAGTTTAAAATTAAATTATTTTCAAATTTAAAAATTTATCATTTATTTTGGAACAGACTAAAAAGGAAAGTACCTCAAACAATATGAAACGGGGGAGTAATATTTCCGAAAAGGAGATGTATTTTTTGCTGTTGACAAACACCTAGTTTTACATATTGCCCAAGTCCTAAGAGAGGCTTACTTTTCACTATTGTTTGACAACATGGACACGCAGTGAACCTAAAAATAGTTGTATTAACTTTTTATTATGCAAAATCAAATGTTATACACAATTCCTGCATCAAGTTGTCCATAACATTCTTTCCATATCAGGATGTGATGTTGCTATTCTCGTTAGCAGATAAACTCTATCCGGCCAATGACGAAAAAACAGCATTCACTGTAGAAAGCTTGTTGAAACACACAGTATTAAACTAGTGCTCACTCAGGACATGAAAAGCATTAGAGTTATATCATGTAGCTAAATTCTTGAAAATCTTGCCTGCTTATCTGTTCATGGTTTTTACAGTGGTCACGCGAATAGTGAACTCGCATTACACTGATGATAAGCATAGAAAACTTAAGACAATGACCCCCCGGTATATGAAAACATCAGCTGGCTCAATAATCATGATAAAGATGGAAATAATGTCGCATACTCCATGTATTTTTTTCTTGTCACAAAAGTACACACTTGGGTTCAAAATCAACGTCGGCATAGCCAAAATATCCAATGAAACATACAATGCAAAATCCCTTGTTGTACAGGTATGCCCCCTAGAAGTTGACTGCTATATTCAAGAGAGAAGTTACAAAACAAGTAAAATCTCATGTATGTTAGGAAACGGGGAGTAACAAGAATTCAAGGAGCTGGGAAAGAGCCATTGTACCAATTCTCAGGCAAACCTTCAGCTGAAACAATAGGTATCCGGTATTTCAATACAATGACTTCCAGAATGCCATCTGATCTAAAACGTCGGGAACATAATCTGGGATCAACAGGTCCTGGCAAATTGAACGATACAGTAAAAGGACCAGGAGGAGAAAGCTGCTGAACTTTCATCTCATAATCCTTGGGTGAGTTTTTCAGAACATCACTCTCTGTAATCACACCCTCTATCCGGACTCTCCCTTCTCTCTGTATGTCACATTTTATATTACCTGTATGGTATACATACCAATTGACTGTTAAATTCCAGCTCTTAAAACATTACCTGTATTTAAGTAAATATGATCCTCTTACACCAAAAACAATTTAACAGTATTTTCTTGCACCAAAACCTAATGTTCAATCATTTACTAGTGCATAGCCGGTGTTCGCAATACATGAGTTTACGTAACCAACCCCAATTACTGAGATGTAGCTGAATTGATTAGCTACTGTTCGTAATACATGCTTATATTCGAATTTCAAGGAATGATGCATTTCAGAATCATCATATTAGGATCAAAGAATTCGATCTTATTGTCTATGCTGAAGCTTAACTCTGAGGGTCATAAGATAATTTCAGGTTAATGATGAGATTACTAAGTAAGCCTATGCATAAATGCAGTAACTGTTGCCTCCATTCGCTATACCACTCTAGAAAATAAACAACACAGAGGTTTATTTAGAATAGAAGTACTTACATTTATTTCTTACACCAGGAAGCGCAACACGAAAAAGATACGCATTTTCACTATTGCCTATGTCAACCACACCAAGTGATGGTCCAATTGCACATTTTTCAGCAGTCCCAGTCAGAGTGACAGTTGGTTTGGTATGTTGAGACTTTGCACATTCTTCTGAGTTCATGCTTACAGTTGTGTCAAGAAAGTTACCTCCCTGTAGATTGTAAGCTAGCAAATTTAGCTTCAGGGAAAAAGTGTGAGGCATGCAGATATTTCTAAATTAATGCTTACAGATGAGTCAAGCAAGATAGCTTCCTGCAGGCTATAAGACAGAGATTTGGCTTCAAGGGATAAGTGCACAGAGAATTTGCCTACTGAAGCAGTTTCATACTTATTGAACCCCTCATTTTGGAAGATCGAATTTGTAGATAAAGACGAGAAGAGTGTGATTCTGAACTCCCCCCCCCCCCCCCCCACACACACACACACACAAAAAAAAAAAATAGACTAAAAGAGAACTAAATTTGCTAACCAAAAAAAACCTGTCTAACATAAAGCTGTTTTGCATGATAATCCCTTCCCACCACTCCCCATTTTTAAAAACTTAAAGGTTATATCAAATTAATGTTCTAATGCACATTGTCAAGGTGTTAGAGCCTTAAACATCCAAACAACTTTCGGCAATTATTGAAATAGAAAGCCTCCAAGCATGTATTCGATAACCGCAATCAACCAATCAATCAACTAAGCCTCAACCCAAAAATGAGTTGGGGTGGTTATATGAATACTAACGTATCCATTCCGCTGTATTCCTGTCCATTTCACTCAATTGCTAAGTATTTTGCATTTAAGGAAAATTAGTAGTATGATTCGAGTCACACTTAACTTACACGAACATACAAAATCAGTAACCAAAATAAAGACTCCTGACGAACGTCGAATGAAATTTAATGAAGCCTGCTACTAAAATTTTGCAGGACCCAGCCTCCCTTGCCCTCCCCAGTCAACAAATGTTCTACACACATCAACGAAGTCAGCAGCGAAACAAGGCCCCCTGCCCTTTACAGATAAACATCAATCCAAGAGTCCAGGTTTACATATAAATACACCCTAAGGATGCTATAAGTCTAATAGGTCAGTTGATTTATTTACTCCAGAAAAGATTCCTATACCACTATGAGCGAATGTCCACTGGCTTTTCGTAAAGACTCGAGTTAAGCGCTTCAAACCAAAGATACATGAAATCACATAGAGAAACTTCCTACAGCTGAACCATCATAATCATGAAGAGTGAACCATAGTAGACAGAAACTGGACATTTCACGTTTAGCTTAGTTTAAAAGCATCTGCCTCCATACTTGAGTTGTTATAGTAGTATGATTCGAGTCACACTTAACTTACACGAACATACAAAATCAGTAACCAAAATAAAGACTCCTGACGAACGTCGAATGAAATTAATGTTCTAATGCACATTGTCAAGGTGTTAGAGCCTTAATCATCCAAACAACTTTCGGCAATTATTGAAATAGAAAGCCTCCAAGCATGTATCCGATAACCGCAATCAATCAATCAATCAACTAAGCCTCAACCCAAAAATGAGTTGGGGTGGTTATATGAATACTAACGTATCCACTCCGATGTTTTCCTGTCCATTTCACTCAATTGCTAAGTATTTTGCATTTAAGGAAATTAGTAGTATGATTCGAGTCACACTTAACTTACACGAACATACAAAATCAGTAACCAAAATAAAGACTCCTGATGAACGTCGAATGAAATTTAATGAAGGCTGCTACTAAAATTTTGCAGGACCCAGCCTCCCTTGCCCTCCCCAGTCAACAAATGTTCTACACACATCAACGAAGTCAGCAGCGAAACAAGGCCCCGTGCCCTTTACAGATAAACATCAATCCAAGAGTCCAGGTTTACATATAAATACACCCTAAGGATGCTATGAGTCTAATAGGTCAGTTGATTTATTTACTCCAGAAAAGATTCCTATACCACTATGAGCGAATGTCCACTGGCTTTTCGTAAAGACTCGAGTTAAGCGCTTCAAACCAAAGATACATGAAATCACATAGAGAAACTTCCTACAGCTGAACCATCATAATCATGAAGAGTGAACCATAGTAGACAGAAACTGGACATTTCACATTTAGCTTAGTTTAAAAGCATCTGCCTCCATACTTGAAGACATCAGATTTCACCCACTAGTCATGAAAATACAAACAGGCCACACAAAATGACAGGAAACTCACTGTTCTAACCATTAGGCATTCAAACACGCTGCACCCAAACAATTGAGGTTAGTTTTTCCCCATTTTTCCCATTCACTTATGATTAGGACTGCTATAGATCAGAAGACTGTTGATCGAACTCGACATGTTACAGAACAACAGTCATGAAAGACAGGATTTTTAAGCAAACATCATCTAACTAAAACAGTAGGTGCAAAGTAGCACTACAACCGCCATAAGAGGACAAATTTTAGTAGGAACATATATTTTTGAAGAACTTTTAACTATATAAGAGCTCAAGTGACTGCAGTAGCTGTGTTCACACTCCTGCCAAATGCTATATCCGATCATTTAGCCAGCACAAAAAGATTTAATATACAAGAACAACGTTACATCTGATTCAAAGGAACAAACATTGTCCCCAAAAAATGTTGCAGAGAAGAATCGACTGAAAAAAGACAAACTGATAGCTTTATCAGATCACAAAAAAAAAACCCTAGAAAGAAAACATTTTGAAATGACTACAGTTATTCAATAGAATGCTTTACAAAGACAAAATGAAAAGAAAAAAATGAAGGAAATTTACCTCACTGTATCGCTTTTACTGTTCTTTTCTTAAGGAGATCCCGTAGCTGAAATTTGAACAAGGCAAGTTCAGCTTCATCAAACTGATCCTTTTTCCTGATTTTTGGTTTATTTATATGAAATTAAATGTGACTGGCTGCCTAGTTCGGCCCAAGAACCGGACTGGACTGGCTCGAGGACTTGGCCCAACCCTCTAATAAGGTTGCGATTTGAAGAATTAAGAGATATTTTCACAAATTACTATTGTTTAGTGGTTATTAGTTAGTTGTAGCTATCATTTACTTTATTATTTCCTATAGCTATATTTTTAGGTTTTTTTAGAGTCTATTCGATATATTTAAACTATTGTATTCATGAATACAATAGCATTTCTCAACGTAAAACAAATGACTACAATTAGACAAATTATTATATTCGATTGTATCACGGCATGAAATAGAGGATTACAGCTAGACAGATTATTGTATTCGACTGTATTTACTATATGTATTTGTGAATACAATAACGTAAATAGCGCAATTCATAATCTATTTAGTTGTTTTTAAACAGACAACAACAACAACCCAGTAAAATCCCACAAGTGGGGTCTGGGGTGGTTTTAAACGGAAAGTGGATCAATTAACTTAATGGACTCCTAATATAACTCAAACTTAAGTATAACACACAAAACTTGTATTTCCAGTTATAAAAACGATTCTCAATCGAAAAACGCCTCCAAACCATAGCAATCTTTAGAGAACTTATATAATTATATTGAATACAATTAAAAACATAAAAATGCATTGAATACAAGAAATATAGCAGGTCATCTATAGTGCAAAAATATATAAATACATACTGCAGATATAATTGAATACATATATACATCTGAATACATTAGTTATATTAATTAAAAAATATATGAATACATTCATGGAATATAGTGAGATAGTGAATACAATGAAATTCATGAAATAAGCATGTGCTAAACATAGGTGCTGTGTAAATATTAAGGACATGGTGTCATGTTATATCCTCAACTTTATATGTACAGTGTAAATCTTAAAGACATGACATCCTTAACTTCATGCGTGCAGTATAAATGTTAAGGACATAATGTCCTTAACTTGTATTTTCACTTCTGTTGTTATACTTCAGGGTAGGGGCAAGATCTGCGTATATATTACCCTCCCCAGACCTCACTTGTGGGATCATACTTGGACGTTGTTATTGTTGTTGTTGTTGTTGTTGTTGTTGTTGTTGTTGTTGTTGTTGTTGTTGTTGTTGTTGTTATTATACTTCATGACCTCATGTTAACTTCATATATACAGTGTAAATGTTAAGGAGATAATGTTATTAATTTTATTAGTGTTGTGTAAATATTAGGGACATGTTGTCCTTAACTTCATGAATGCTGTGTAAATATTAAGGACAAAGTGTCCTGTCATGTCCTTAATTAAATATGTGCAGTGTAAATGTTAAGAATATGGCGTCCTTAACTTTATGGGTGCAGTGTAAATATTAAGGACACTATGTCCTTAATATTTACATAGCACTCATGAAAAAAGGATAAAAATATATTTTCGTATTAATTTTAATAGAATAGTAACTCATTAAAAATACTGAATAAAAATTAAATACTATGTTAAAAAGTGGCTATCCCACGCTATTTCTACGATATTAAACATATCGTATGCCAAATTACGTAGGTATATTAAGTTTGCCTTGACCAAGTTGAATATGACTAATCTTTATTTTTGAAGTTTGTTGGTAATAATTTTTGAAAATTAACGAGTCCTTTAGTTAAGATGTATATGAATTGATCTTAAGGTCTAAAACAAACTGCAATGTTTTCCTTGGTGATTATCAAAAAAGGATTTAACTTTTTGTTACGTTGCAGCTATCCAATACATCTAGCTAGGTAAAATCATGGCAGTTAATTTAATTTGGTAGATTTGTTGATTTCTACTCCTTTCCTTCTTCCTTTGAGGAAATGGCTCAACATGCAAAGATATCTTGTGTTTTATTGTTATCATTATCCTGCAAATCAGCGTAGGTTTACATGCATTTATATTACGGAAAATGGTATGATCTATTCCTCTATTATAGTAAATTGTTTAAAATTAATTTTTATTATATTATTGGACCATAAAAATCCCTATCATCTTACTATCCTAACAAATCTGCCCTTAGTTAGACGGAGGTGCCACGTGGCATCATCTCATATGTGCCGCGTGGTTGCACGGATGGATGCCACATGGCGCCTCCGTCTAACGAAGGGCAGATTTTTAGGATAGTAAGACGGCAGGAACTTTTATGGCCCAATAGTATAACGAGGGACAATTTTAAACAATTTACCATAGTAGAGAGATATATCAGACCCTTTTCCGTTTATATTTTCACTAATTTTATATGCATGTCATTTTCTCTTTTCCTAAGAAATCAAAGAAAGACCATCTTTCTTAAGAGTTTTCTGCGGCATTAGGGGTGTACAAACCAAACCGGAAAATCGTACCCAAATCAAAAAGTCAAACCAAATCGATTAAAAAATTCGACTAGATTTGGTTTGATTTCGTTTGGTATTGAGTAAAAAAACCCGAACCAAACCGACATGTAAATATATAATTTTTATATATACTTTTAAGATTTTATATAGAATTTTCTTTAAAAATATCTAGAAATATTTGGGAGTCTCTTGCGGGATATAATATTTAATAGTATATGAAGTGCTCCATATTTATTAACTTTAAATTATGATCACTTTCTGATTCAAGGATTACCGAAATGCGTCAAACTCTTTGCTCTTCCATATTCATATCATATGTTAAGATCTTTTAAATTGTTATATCTTTTTGGATGTGAACTGATTTATTATTATTTAGGTATCATATCGATTTTTATGTTTAATTACCAAGTTCGGTTAACCTTGAAAGTGTGCATCAACTAAACATTATTGTCAGACGACTAAAAATATAACTATTATATGTTACTAAGAAAATTCTCTCATAAGAATATTTTAATAGATAATATATTTGTCAATTTTTTTATTTTTACTAAATATATATTTATTTATCAAAAATTTACCAAAGTAAGACTGAAATAATATTTAAGTAACGAAAAAACCTAAAAACCTGAAAAATCCGACAAAATCGAACCAATCCAAATCGATATAGTTGGTTTGGTTTGGTTTGGTTTTGATAAAATCCAAATCAACCCGCCCATATACACCCCTAAGCATTATACTTGTCTGTTTTTTTGGATTTTTACCTACCTATACCATATATGAAACTTTATTACCATAAATGTGTATAGTTTGTTAATTATCCGCCCAGTTCACGTTTTACCTACAAATTTTATACTATTCGACTATTAGGCATTAAAAGGGCATAATATTTCCTGAAAAAGGGGTTAAAATTAAGGAGAGAATCTTGGTGTTAATTGATTCTATATTAAATTCAATTTTTAAAAAGGGAAAGGAGATTTGTCATATGCGTATTTTTCTCTAGAACTACAATTCAAATTCTCGGAAAAAAATAACGAACAATTCAAATTTTCGAGTTTCAACAACTTAAAGTTGAAAAAATCTGTTCTTCCATATATTTTCCACCATTGGTTGCCATTAAAAACTTGAAAGCTTTGTATTCAAATTTGAGTTTTCAATAATTATTATTTGTTTGGATTAGGTGTTGTTGTAAATAATTTCGAATATGTTTAGGAGTTTATATCTCAATTTTGAGGGATTTTGGTGAAGATTAGACTTGGTTTTGACTGAATTTCAGATTGAAACTCGAAGAAGAAGAAGACATATTTTCAGAAATTGTAGATAAATTATAGTTAAATTGTAGAATTGTAGATATTTTGTAGATAAATTGTAGATGAATTGTAGATGAATTGTAGATGAATTATAGATTAAGAAGACTAAAACTTCTACAAATCTACTACAATTATGTCAAAAATGCCAATTATGCTATAATTGAAATGAGAATTTGGATATTAAAATTCAATGTATCTATTTTGTAGATATCTTGTAGATAATTGTAGATTATTTGTATTCTGATAGTAGATGCATTACTTTCTGTTTTCACAAATCCAACACTACTAAAGCTTCTACAAAATCTTCTGCAAAAAAGGTCTACAACTTATCTACAATTTTTCTAATTTGACTATAAAAAATCTACAAATTCCCTCAGTCTCTTTCTTTTCCGACTATTCTACCTCTCTGTCATTTCAATCTCCACCGTTCTCGACTTGATTAAGAACCCAAGTAATCACTATATACATGGTCTTAGGCTTTTAACAATCTTGAACAATTCTTTTATGTTGAAGCAGAGAACAATAAGAAAAACATTATGCAATTGTATAAATAAGGTACTGATGGTTTCGGTCCAGCAAGAAACTCATTAATAGAAAAAGGCCTATTATCCGATCGAAGTTTCACAGTTGTTTGGAATTGGTCTTAATGCTCAGCCCCATATGAATTTCTCGATTATAGAAAAATTTAATATTTTCTTGTAAATCTGAAAATATGATATTCTTCGAAGGTGGTGGGCAGTTGGGGATGATCAACGAGAGGAAGCATAGGAGCATCGTGAATTGTGTGTGTGTTGTGAAAAGTTGAGATGAAAGGAAAGAAAAAGTGAGAAGATACGGTCCTATAATTATGCCTAATATAAATAAACCCTTAGTTATATCCCTAATTTGAATTATGGTATATAAATGGTAATTTGGTATGATTAAATGTAATAAACACAAACCTTAAATATTGAGGGTAATAAGAATTTATATATTGTATAAGTAGGTAAAAATTCTTTTCTTTTTTATTATTTCAGCTGCTTAACAGATTTTCGAATTTAATTAGTTCCGGTACAATTAGCATTAGCTGTTGGACAAACTGCCAACTTTTGGTTATAGAACTTCAAAAAAATAGGGTACTGAATTGATCATAGTTAGAAGCAGTGTAATCAAAGGCGAAAAGCGCAAAAACGTTCTAACGTCTATTGGGTAGGGGTGTTCAAATTGAGTAAAAAAATCGAACTAAATCGATATATATAAATTTTATTTTAAATTTTTAAGACTTTATAGTGAATTTTCTTAGAAATGTAGAAATATTTGGGATCTTCTCATGTATTAACCTTGAAAGCATAAATTAGAATTATTGTTAGGCGACTAAGAAAATAAACATCATGTGTTACTTAATAAAATTCTCCCATTAGAATATTTTAATAGATCATAACGTTTGTTAATTTTTGCCATATTTACTAAACATATATTCACTTATCAAAACTTTATCTATAATTTTAACAAAGTAAGATTGAAATAATTTTCATGTAACAAAAAAAACCCGACCCAAAAAAACCGATCCTATCCAAACCGATATAGTTGGTTTGATTTTCATAAAAATCGAACCAACCCGATCCATGTACACCCCTACTATTGGGGCTTTAAGCACAACTAAAACATGGGTTGTAATGAAAAAAGGCGCAATGGAGAAAAACGACAAATAGGTATGTGTAATCCAAAACTAATATCTATAAGATGAATGACAAATATATGGATAAAGAAACTAAAGAAAATTAATGATAAAGTAAAATATTAATTGTTTTGTCTCGCCTCTTCAGCAGTGGCAGAGACAGGATCTTCGCGAAGGGGGTTCAAAAAGAAAAAAAGTTAAAAAAGATTGTAGCTAGTGGGAATTGAACCTATGACCTTAGCAATATTTTAAAACCCCTTGATCACTAGGCTACACTTTTGGGCTGCGTTAAGTGGATTCAAAACTTAATATATAGAGGTAAAAAAACAGATTTTGCTTTATATACACAGTGTAATTTTTCGGCGAAGGGGGTTCGGATGAATCCCCTTCCACCCCCTAAATCCGCCCCTGTTCTTCAGGATTAAGCTCATTGGCAAGGAAAAATATGTCTTAGAGCCTTGATGACAACACTGAAGCGCCCCTTAAACGAGACGAAATGCTCAATATATTTTGAGCCTCGTTTCAAGACTTAAATGTGCTTTACGCGCGCCACTAGTTAGAAGGTAAGAGACTTGGTCCTGCATCCTAAATATGAGCTTCCTTAATGCTCACCTCTATCTCTAGCTTTAGAATGTAGTTCTATAGAGTCCTCCAATAAAAAGGGCACTGACTCACGTATTACAGATAGATTCCTCTTATCTAAAAATTAAAGAGGCACTTCACCGAATGATAGATAATGTATGGGATGTTCAATAAACAATCCCTTACCTCAAGTCTTTCGAGATACCTAAGGCAGCTCCCCGTGCCCTTTATACTCAATATGACAAGAGTGCGCAGGTCCGCTAGGTGCGAATAAGAGCTCTTTGAACCTTAACCTAGTAATTATGCAACTTGTTGTTAAGAACAGACTAAAGGAAGAAAGAAAAAAGTAACAACTTCATTTGTTAAGAAAAAAGTAACAGCTTTATTTATTCCGATATTTTTTAACTGTTATAGTGAAATATTGTTATAGAGGACATAATGTAATAACATAATATAAAAATCGGTTCCGAAAAAAATTTGACCTTTATAGTAAATGGCTATTATATATGAATGTTGTTATAGCGAGGTCTGACGGTAGTTTTATTACGTCTAGAACATGCTATAAGCAACAATTTTGTTGTTGTAATCCAGAATTCTAGTGCATCCTATTGCTCCAGTAATCCTTCCTTTTGCATTTCTACCTATATTAAGGAACTTATCAAAACAGTTCAGCACTAAGTGACATTATGTATAATGCAACAGAAACTGGCAAAAATAAGGAAAATATTGTCAAATATCAGGTAGTTCTCACCTATGGAAGAAAGAAAGATACAGATAAAGTTTGATCAGTTTGATAATAACTGGTACATTTCCAGAGCATGAAGTTGGGTTTAATTAAGATTATAAGCTAACCATGTCGAACTAATCAGAGGACGAAGGCTGATAATCATTCTAATGAGCCTTAAAAATCCCATCTTTAAGCACAACTCCTTCGACAACACCATCTGAGTTTAGCTTGGCTTTTGCAAAATTGGTGTCACAAGGTCCCGGCAAAGTGAAATTGATAGTAAAGTGACCTGGAGGAGTTACCCTTCGCGCTCTTCTATTGAACGAAATTGGTGCCGAAGTGCTTGTTACTACACCAGCATTTACTCTCCCCTCTACCTCAACTTCCCCGTTAAACAGAATATCAACTGACACATCAGCTGCGAATACAATTGTTCACTTAGTTGTTTCTCTTCAATCTTTAACAAGATTTTCAGCAATATGACTATCAGTTATCAAATGCATACAAATTCTTCAAGTAAGAGTCAGTATAAATTTTTTGATAAACATTCTTTCTACTATTTGTAGTTGATAAAGAATAAGCTTTGGCTGCACCGTGGATTGGCTGATGGTAGGGAAGGCTAGGCTAAGCAAGCACAGATTCCCTAGAAATAAAATTTTTCTCTCTAGGGAATCCGAACTAACTTTGTGTTTTTTAGAAGTTTAAGCTTGTGTTTTGATTCATCTCAATGAAAAAATGGGATGTGAGAGGACGATCTGGTTCCAAATCAGTTGTTCATTCAATACTTACCACAGTCAGAGCATGCATTTGTTGAACAGCAGAAGTGCTTTTTCGGCTGTGGGTTCTAACCAAGTTTTATAAGCAAGCACATGCAGATTTTCCCAAAAAGGACTTGAAACTGGGGGGGGGGGGGGGGTGGGAAGCAAAACTGTTTCTTAGTAATTTCTTTCAAGCTGTTTATGCTGACTTAAGTTCCCAAACTGTTGCTCAACTGGTGCACATACTAAAAGTAGATGTTTTTACTGTGTTATATATAGAAGGAAATGAACTTACACATGTTTCTCGTGACAGCCGGTAGGATCACCTCAAACTTGTATGAATATTCACTAATACTGACAGTCACTGGATCAGTAGGAACTCCTGGTCTCCCCTCTACGGCGGCTCCAGTTTGTACGACATCATCTGGTTGGTAGGAAAAGGGATACTCTATATACATATTCAAGTACTCAGACATATTCCCAGTGTTTCCCTAGAAACTTTCTTCCTGCAGATTGTAAAACTCAAGCGTATTAAGACTGCATAGCTTGCAATACTGGAAATTAGGAAGGAACCCGAAAGAGTAACTTTATATCTATGTGATTTCATCAGAAGAAAAATTAAAAAGACTGGCCCATGACAGTACCAGCCATGGCATCTAAATAACATCAGTATACTCGATATCTTAGGCATGCTATGAGTTAATATGGCTGTTAGAAGAATCAATGGCGGACATACTTAGGGACCAATGGTCCATTGTTTTTGGCTCAAGTACTCATATCGGAAACTAGTATTAGAATACAAATACATTGATCAAGCACCTCTTCTGTGATTATTAGCAACTCATCCATCTAGATTAAAGGTATATGAACACCCATGATTTAGAAATTCTGGTCCGGCAGTGAGAAGAATAGGAAAACAACAACAACAACAATAACAACTACCCAGTATAGTCCCACAAAGTGGGGTCTGGGGAGGGTAATATATAGACGGGCCTTACCCCTACCCGAAAGGGCAGAGTGGTTGTTTCCAATCGACCCTCGGCTCAGTGAAGGAAAGCAAAAACAAAAACAAACACAAAAGAGCATTAGTAACTCCAGCAGAAATAGCGTAAATAATTATCTAAACATAAGAACCATAAATAAAATAGCATGCAATAATATCAGACAGTAACTGATCAGAATAGGAATACATGGAAGTGAAAAGTAAATGCCGATGTAAAACTTTCATAATCATCGGGATATATGAACATTTAAATTCGTAATCAAACTCCTCATCAGAATATAAAGAACATAGGAATGAATTAAAGAAAACTCCTCACTGAAAGACAGGAACATAGATAGAAGTCAAAAGACCAACTTTTAATGCATATATAAATACAGTAAAGAAGTTTCGGGTACTTGTTAACCTACTATAACCACACAATTTTACAATAAAGAAGTAAATGTCATTTTTGCATACTTACAGAATTTTATCTTTTGCTCTGCAAAAAAGCAAAACACAAAGCTTAGTAAAGCAATGAATCAGTTTACAGGAATTCATAGAGGGTTCTGCTGACAAAAGGAGATAATAATGAATTAGAGATTGTGGGAATCTAGGGAGGATTCTCTCTTGCAAAGAATTGGTAACAGATTTATGTCAAGAGACTAGTCTATTTTTATTTTTCGAGTTAACAGTATCGTGCATTGTTGTCGAAAGGAAAGCAAACATTAGCACTTGAACTACAGGAGAATTTATCGCACGCCCCAAAGGAGCATGAGATCTAAGTCGCAATCAATCCAAGTGGATTTACGTACTAACGAATCGTAATCTCATACTTAAAGACAACTTAATGTGGAACTAATTGTAACTGAAATGGATTTACGTACTAATGAATCGTAATGGCATGTACCAGCGTAATCTCTTTTTGATTTTGCTTTGACTATCAAATAATGACAACTTAATGAAGCAATCTGTGCAACTATAGACACATAAAATGGTGCTTCCAAAGATTTAGATCCAAGAAACAATGTTATGCACAACTAATTTATCTTCTATTTTTTTACCTATATCCAAACATTGAGTTACCTTTATTTTAAGACAAAAGTGCAAGTAGATTTAACTACCATTTTTCCTGTTTAAATTCGCTTTACCCTAGAGCCCTCTTCTCCAATGGGAGTGCTTATTGTGCATATATATATCTATGTAAAGAAACAGTTCATCGTATAAGAAAGCAAAGGAAAAATGGAAAAACTAAAACAAAAAAGAAAACAAATGCAGGTAGAATGAAGCACTAGGTGAAATAAAGCAAAACCTAGTCGGGTGAATGAAACACAAAGTTCTCATGCTTATAATTTTTATACTTCTGTAGGTTGCAGGTCACAGTAAGCAAACAGGCGAAAAGAAATTAAAGTGATCAATGGCCAAAGACAAGTAAAGAATTCAGCTTCTTCACCATGGCTAAGATACAAGGAATCTAGCAGATATCCAAAAGAATGAACCCTAGACCAAAATCCTAAGCAAAAGATATCAGATGCCAACTAACAAGCAAACAAAAAATTAAATAAAAAATCAAATCCTAAAAAACTCCAAAAATTAGCATTTCACCTGGTACTGATGATAGCAATGAAACAGATCATGATCAGATACGAAATCAAAAAAAGAAAAAAAATGCAGGTGAGAATGAAGCAGAAGATAGAATTAAGTAAACCTAGTCAGTTGATGGAGGAAGACCAGAATTTACCTTAGTAGAATTCACAGAAAAAACAGCAGGGAATGAGGGCGGAAGAGTCAAGTGAGAGTGCTCTTAAAGCATGGGAAAGCAGGTGTTCCAGCAAGGATTGACGTTTCAAATCAACCATGAAGTGCCACATTTGAATAAAACAAACAATCTCTCTACCGCCATTTGGCTGTTTGAATCCGTTTAATATCTTTGTTTGGACATGAAATGAAACCACTAATGCCATTACTACTTTTCTAGGTAAACCAGATACTTGCTACTAGTACTCATTTAATGCATCTTTCCATTTCCAAATACTGCATATCCACTTCATTCGCCCCCATCTCTTCCGCCCCGCCGCTGTCGAAAGACGACGACGACAACAACAACAACCTAGTATAATCCCACTTAGTGGGGTCTGGGGAGGGTAGCGTATACGCATGCCTTACCTCTACCCTAGGCTGTTTCTAAATAGACCCACGGCATCCTTCCCTCCAAGAATTTTCCACCTTGCTCTTGGAGAGACTCGAACTCACAACCTCTCGGTTGGAAGTGGAGGTTGCTTACCATCGAAAGAAACATAGATTAAAGATATAAGAGTAGAGTGATTTTTGTTTTCCTGTCCAACATAACTTCATGAATACATTTGTATATGATGCTACCATTGACAAACTCAGAATAATTTTAAAGAATATAACCTAAACATTGAACAAAATTGTACTTCTATTTCAAGTTTCAACCTTTTCATGTAATTCATTTTACTGGGAGCGTCATATCTCTTTTTATTTTATTTTATTCTAACGGCATCCTGGAGAAGACAGCTCCCTTCCTCAGAATAAATCCAGAAGCTATCTTGGACATTTTAAAATGCTGTTTCAAGTGATTTTTTCTTTAGAAAATTAGGTTTCATTCATGGAAATAACACCTTTGAATTTCAGTGCCATTGCAGTAAATATGCTATTATTACGGTCTAATATGAAGTAGGGAATCATTTGAACTGCAGTTTGCTGTATTTACATGGTAAAACATGTTATTTATCTGGACCGTACAAAAACATACAAGTTAGTATATACAGCACATTAGCCAGCACTAATCCTATTAAGGAACTTGGGTGGAGCAGCTTTCTGTGGTGGATTCTGGCTTAAAATGGTTATCTACACACTGCCAGCTACATTTCGTATTTCACAACAACAGCTTCAAAAATGCCATCAGATCTGAAGTTTGGTGAAAAAACCTAGGATCGACAGGCCCGGGCAAACTAAAGGACAAAGTGAAAGGTCCAGATGAGCATTGTTGCTGAATTTTCATATCAAAGACCCGCGAATATCTTGAGAAAGTTCTTCCACCAGTTGACGTCAACCCTCGAATAAGGACCTTCCCATCTTTTTCAATTTCACAGCTGAATTCACCTGCAACAAGGGGTTAAAGCGTTCATTTAGGAAATATGAAAAGATACCACCTTATTCAGGAAAGTTTCTGAAATGCAGTAATGGATACAATTCTATAGTAAAATGAGAAAACAGGCTGTGTCAATCGGGAAAGCAAGAATGGAGAGGGCATCTGATGTCAGGTACGCTTAGAAACCATGTACTTCATCTGATCTCGGTTTCTGAGAGATCACTGATTTCACTTTTAATGATTCTTTCCTAACTATTGGACAATGGACTACATAGAGAATGAGTTACAGGAAGAGAAGTCTGACATAATTAAAAGAATCACTATCCAAGTAACAGTTCCTTCTATTATGATAATGTCATGGTTGCTGGACGTGAAAAAAAAACTATATAAAGATCTTAGCAAGGCTGATACGGTTAGAGTAAATTCAGAAGCATCTCCACCTAATTATTACCTAAATATTTCTTTCTCAAATAGACATCTTGCAAGAACATTACAAACTTAATACTGAAAAATAATTGTTAGATGTTTTTGTCTAAAATGGGCTCCATCCATGAACCAATCCCAGTTAAGAACGCATTAGGGAAAATAAACAAGTAACACACAGCCATTCTCATATACTCTTTATTACTTCCTCTCAAATGGTATCTTATCATCAATGAAACAATATATTGTAAATGAAAACATTAAATTCATAACAGACTCAGCAGTATCCCATACCCACAGGCAGTGACATGCAGCATAATGCACTTCCTTAGTCGAGCCAAATTCCTTGTATTCGGCGTGCTTCGAACGCTATATATTTGAAGGTAAATTTCCTCATTTCAACAAGCAGTTTTACATGAGACCTAATGCGCATTCCATTGTATACAATATGAAAAGTTCCTTAGGTGATGATCAGAGGCAGACGAAAAATGTTCAGCAATACATGAGACAAGATGTGTATTCCATTGTACACAATATGACAAGTTCCACTGCCAATGATCAGTGGCAAAAAAAAAGATTCAGCAATATAAGATGTTACATCGCTACTGCCACAATCATCTTTGGCACTATTAAGTCGGAAAGCCTTATTCATACAGTAGAGAAAAATCAGTAAAAGGGAAACCGTGGGGGGTTGATCAAAGAACAAGCTTCATAAACTACTCGTGCTTTATGACCTTCGCAGATTGGATGTTGTACTATATGTTTTGTAATATCAGACTCACATAAACTTAATTCCAGGATCTTCACAGACTAAGGTCTTAAGCCATGTTCAAACAGATAATAGAAAGGCAACAAGTTAAAGGTAAAGTAACACACCAGGGTCTTTCTTGACTCCAGGTAGGGCAATACGAAAATAGTATGCAGCTTTGCTAACACCAATATCAACCACTCCAACAGGTGGTCCAGTTGCCCCTTTGCATGCTGTTCCAGTCAAGACAATAGGGACCCCCGAGTTACATGCTTCCAAGTTGTGAAGAGGGAGAAGGGACATCATCTAAGGCCTGTCTAAATCACTGGTCATTGGATCAGAATGGGCCCTCTTTTTTACAGTACCTTCCATCTTCATCACTGACATACCATTTTCAGCAGAGTCTTCCCCATTCGTTTTCTCCTTGGAGCGCTTCCAAATTATTCTCTTAACCTTCTTTTCAGGATGTAAGCATTCCGTGTCTGACATTACTAACTTTCTGTGTTCACAATGTCTTCACCAGAAGCATACCATAAGGCATTCAACAGTTATCTGCCTTCCAAACTAATTCTGCCAACAATAAAAACAAAGAAGAACTACAAAAAGTTAGATATGGAAAAAGAAACAAACTTGGGGCATGAAAAATACTTCAAGAGAAATATCATAATCTGCAATTTATTGGTCATATCCTGTATAAACAAGTCTACTGCAGAATGTGCAAGTACCGAGGGGAACTGCTCGTAGCATCTATAGTACATTTAATACCCATAGTTAAGAGGTCGATAAAAGAGAGATGAAGAGAGATTAGAGATGCATTTAACAGGAACTGAATGGAACCTAAGCAAGCTATTCGGCGTAAAGCACTAACCAGCCCCCAGGATCAACTAGCCATTATATCCTGGCGTATACACATGCCACAAGCATATTTGGAGAGGATAGGATTACTAGCACTAATATCATAGGAAACCATTTTTATCCATTCAATCCACATACCTAAAACTGGAACAAACACCAGTATAATTGCGCAACAAACCACTTAGGTCAAATCAGGTGTAGTGTGTTAAAATAGAGAAGCAGATGATCTGGTTACATCATTTGATTGTGATGTTAACAAAGATAGCTCTCATCCACTAGCCACTGTTGCACAACATCCCGTACTTCTTGAAGCTATGTTCATATTACCCTATCCATCAACCAATTTCTCAATGGCATTCAAGGGACCACATTCGGCTTAAGATATGAAACGCCTTAATGTGTTTAACCAACATAATGTACATAATAAAGTTATAAGAAGAAAAAAGGAAGACAGCACGTTTGTTGTTCACATTATAACAGGTATTTCCTTCCAAACTAGTGTTGGTCACAACATGTTATTTCCTTCACTTGATTGCTAGCGTAATTAGCTCAGTTCATAATGAACAACTACAAATGCAAAGGGTGATCCACATTTGGAGAAAAATAAGAAGATTATGATTTGTCTTCACCCTGGGGCCTGGCTGCTTGGAAAAGCTTCACTGGCTTTTCAAATAAGTTTAACTTGATAATTAAACTTCTATACCTTCTTTTGAGAATTTTAAAACGAGAAAGAACATTAATTGCATTCCACCAGTTAAAGAGAATTCAACTAAATAAATGAACTAAACACAAGCAAAATTCTGCAAGACTAGAGCTGCTTACAGAAATATATATATATATGATAATTAAAAAAAAGGTACCATCTTTAGAGTCAAAATAAAAAAGGAGAAAGAAAATCAAAGACATAAATAAACTAAGTTGCAATACAAATTCTAAGCAAAAGAGCAAGGGCTAAGCCCTATCCGTTAATAATATTGAGCACAAATTAAGGCTGTATCCGGTTCCGGTTCTGGGTCTATTTGGGTAAACGGTTCCGGTTCTGGCGGTTCCCGGTTCTGGCGGTTTCGGTTCTGGCGGTTCCCGGTTCTGGCGGTTTCGGTTCTGGCGGTTCCCGGAGCCGGAACCGGAACCATACGGTTCCGGAACCACCCGGTTCCGGTTCTGGCGGTTCCGGAACCGCGGGTCTGGCGGTTCCAGGTGGTTCCCGGCGGTTCCGACCTTTTTTTTTTTTTTTTTTTGTTTAAATTAAATATCTTGTATAGTAGTGATTAGTATATTGTAGAATATATTTTTATATGGTGTACTATGTTGTTACTATAGCATATATTGTATTTGGAAATTAGTATATATTCAAAATAAGTAGTGTATATTTTGTATATAAGTAGTATATGTTGTAGTAAAGTAGTATATATTGTATATAAATAATGTATATTGTGTAGTAGTTAGTATTAATAGTATTATGTGTTGTATGTTATATATTATATGTTATATAAATATTTTATATTCAAGGATTGATATAGAAGTAAAGACAAAGAAATATTGAGACAAATATATTCAAGTATATGATAAAAAGCATATTTATTGACCAAAATGGCATATCTTTCTTAGTCTTCCTTCCCCCAATGGAATGAGCACAACATGGTACTAATACCACCATTAAAAGGAAAAAAAACTAAAAGAAGACATGCCAATGTACAAAATTCATAATATCAAACGAGTTGGTGCATTAGGATAAAGCAAATTCATAATATCATCATCTATTCTATCACCGACTGCTATATCATGTAGAAAATTAACATCGCTAAATTGAAAACACGGGTGATCACTATCAAGTATTCCTAAGTTTTCATTAGTATTTCTAGGTTGGCTACTAGTTTGAACTTGTTTATCTTTTCTAGGTCTGGGAGCCGGGGGAGGGGTAGGATTTTGGCTACTACTTTCACCGGATTTAGATGTACCTTTTCCGAATATTTTTTTCAATGAAAATGCCATACTAATTATAATTAAGGAAAATATCAACACACAACAAATATTCTTAGCACGTAAGAGTTGAAACGAGTTTACCGGATTAACGAACAACTTCTTGAAAATTGACAATCGTTGTAATTGAACACTTGAAAACTTCAATTTAACAACTTCACAATGTTTCACGAATTTGCAACAAAAATTAAGCACTTGCACAGAAAGATTGTAAGAGAGCTTGAGAGAGATTGAGAGAGATTGAGTAAGATTGATGAATTGGTGAATTAAAATGAAAGAATGAGGGGGTATTTATAGTTGAGAAATGGGAAATTGTGTAATTATATAAAGTTTGGGGTTAAATTAAATTTGAGGGGTCAAATGGCTAAATTTTAAAAATGCCAAACGGCTATTTCTGCAATACCAAAGTTCTGATTTTCAGAATTTTAAAAAAAAGAATTTTTTTTTTAAAAAAAAATGGCCGTTGGGAACCGGATAGAACCGGAACCGGACCCGTTCCGGCGGTTCTAAACGGTTCCAAACGGTTCCGCCAACGGTCCGAATTTAAATTTTTTTATTTTTATTTTTAATATCGGAACCGTTTGGAACCGTTTAGAACCGCCTGAACCGGTCCGGTTCCGGTTCCGGTTCCGGTTCTGACGGTTCCGGTTCCACGGTTCTAAAGGGTAGAACCGGCCCGGAACCGCGGAACCGGAACCGCGGAACCGGAACCGTTTAGAACCGCGGAACCGCCAGAACCGCGGTTCCGGTCACGGTTCCGGTTCGGAACCTTTATTCTTCCGGCCTTACTTCAAAGTTTATTCTGCAACAACCGTGTTTCATGCAATGGCTAATTGGGTTCTTGTAATTTCAGACCGATCATATCCCTAAAGACAAAAAAGAAAACAGCAAACCAGAAGAACTCCATTCCTTTTCTGTTTTCAGAAATTCAGCGCTTTATGATAATCCCTTTTCTTGCATTAATTGCCTCTTTTCAATTTTTTGACACTCTCTAAGCTATGGAATGTGGAGACAAAGGAAGATCAGGACACGAGACGGTGTTACATTAGCAAGTACGTGGCAATCGGAGAAACATTTAGTTAATTCATATTAGCGCATGAAAACAGATAAACAATAGAAAAAGATAGCGAGCAGAAATCGCGAAGAACAAAAAGTCCATTACGACATAAGTCGCAATTAGTAGTTTCGATTGTATTTACCTAATTGCCATTAATAAATCGCATTCATAATTACCCAACATTTATCAAAACCATTTTCGCATTATTTTTGATATTCCATTAAAAACAACAAATCTATATGGAATTAAAGCCAACCCAAATTTGCAAATAAGAGGAGGTTAGGTCAATGTTGTACTATCCCATCTTAATTAAAAACACTAATATGAATGATAGTTAACAAAAGAATAACGATATTTTTATAATTATAAAGCGACCTTCTCTTGGATAGGTGTCCCTACCGGATTGTTATTTATTCTTACATTTATAACTAATCAAACTACTCTTAACTATTTAGTATTTACCACATTTATTAAGAGGTTGATAAGTTGTAATATCGGTTGAGCGTATAGGTATAGTGCTTAAATATTTGAGCAACACTTCCCTTATGCTTTCATTTTTTAGGAAAATTTGCTTAAAGTGTCATAAAAAAATTAAAAATTAAAAGAACCATTGATTGCTATGACAAAAATTGAAATAACCCGTTTGAAAATCCGGTTGAATCATGGCTTGTTGCTTGACTAATCTATCTATATTCTATCTATATAGAATAGGAGAAGTAAAAATATATTATTGTGCCAAGTGTCAAAACATAAATTAAATATGTATTTAATTTTAGGATAAACCTTCAACTAATTTGGAGGTTCAAAAATAATTTAAAATAGAAATCTAAATATATACTAATGCAGTTGAACTTATATGCTAATGTGTTCTGTGGTTTTTTTAATTTGTTAAAAGAAGTTTAAAACTTTCACATGTTTGTGGTCTATACATCTATTTTGGCTCCCACATTTGTTGGTATGATTTTCTTAATTTGTTAAACCTGAAAATTAAAAAAAAAAATTCCTTCAACCATGTCTGGAGTTGACTCACACGTTTGAATTGGATAATGTGCAATATGGATAGATTTCATTTCAAAAATAAACCAGAAGAAACATATTTGTTTTTAAAAAAAAATAACCCACGATCATCTTCCCAAACGTTTCCAACCTAACTCTATTACTTATCAAATTTCTCCATAACTTCATCAACCCTTTTACGCGACTCCTTTTAATTCCTTTTCCATTCTCTTTTTGCTTCGGTCAGAATACGAATTTTACAAATATGGCTACAAGACGAATTTCAAGCAACTTCATGCAATGAATTTAAAAGTTAAAGTAATTCGAATGTAAAAAATCCAGGATCGTTACAAGCTCGTTATTCGATAAAGTTAGTATTACAAGATGCAAAGCTAATATATTTATAATGACTTTCACTTTTTTCTTCCTCTTCTCTGCTGTATAGTTCATAAAATTTCCATTATGTATTGTTTATTAGTTTCCAGCAATCATCAAAAAGATGAAATTACCTACTTCAAGTGATTATGTGGTGTAGTCCCCGAGTACGGAGCTTTTCTGTGAAATTATTTTATGAATATGCTTAAGGAAAAAAGAAAACGGAAATTGACCGAAAATAATGGTATCGGGCTCGTATTTTGGTTCCGGCGCCCGATACAAGTCTTAAATGGGCGTTAAGCGCTATCCGTAAAGTTTGGTTGAAAACAGACATCGTTTGACGTGTTTCGAACTAAAAGTGGAAAGTTTGAAATTTTGAACTTAGAAATGGAAATCATGAGTTTTGGAGGTTGATTTTGTGATTTTGATGTTATTTTGGCAATTTGATCGCTCGAGCAAGTTCGCATGATGATATTGAGTTAGTGTGTGTGATTGGTTGGGAGCCCCAAGGGCTCGGGAGTGTTTTCGGGGGTGGTTCGGGGTGTTTTAGCTCTTGAAAACTTTGCAGATTTTCTGCAATTTTGCACAGATATTTCCTTCTATGTGATCGCATCACTTCATTCGCGATCGCATAGGACAGCTTCAGGTGATTATAAATTTCCTCTATGCGATCGCATAACCTGGCCTGCGATCGCATAGCTTGGCCATTCATTTCAGTGCGATCGCACTCCTTGAATCGCGATCGCGTAGTGTTAGCATCCCACCCAGGCCAGACCCAGTTTTCCTCTATGCGAATGCGTCTCAATCCCTGCGATCGCATTAGCCAGAATGCCTCATCTCTATGCGATCGCGTAGGCTATTTTTCCCCAGGAATCGTTTAAGTCAGAACACTGTTCTGTCCGAGGCTATTCAAAATTTTCTCACGAACTCTCTTCCTAACTTCTCCATTGGCGAAATTCTAGCCCCCAATTCATCACAACTCTTTGGGTAAGTAATCCTAACATTATTTCCTCACTATTCCTTCATCAAATCATTAAATTCCTAGCTCTAAACCCTGAAAATCAAAGTAGAACTTAAGGGTTTTGGGTTTAGTTAGGGTTTATGAGATTTTGGATATTTCAACCTCAATTTGAGGTCAGATTTAAAATCTAATTATGTATTTGAACTCGTGAGTTATGTGGGATTGGGTTTTGGTCCGAGCCTCGAGTTTGGACCACGTGGTCCTGGTGTCGGATTTTAGTATTTTTGAAAGTATGATAGGAAATGCATTTTTAGGTTATGAGATTGTGTTTTTGGATTCTTATTGATAATATTGAACCTGATTATGTTAGATATCGTTGGTTCGGGGTCGAATTCTAGAGGAAAAGCGATTGTTAAGCTTTGAGTTGCTATTTTCGGATTCGAGGTAAATGTTCGATCTAACTTTGGCTTGAGGGAATAGGATTAGGTTGTTATTTGCTATGTGCTATGTGGGGTCGGTGTATAGGTATGGTGACAATTTTATATGCGCCCGAGTCAAGCATGACTGTGATGTCATATTTGCTAATAAAAATTGTTAAGTAAATGAAAAATTGTGATAATTACTTGTTACAAGAACCATGAAGTGAAAGTTGAGAATTTAATGAACTAAAAAGGAATTTTTGGTACTTTTCCCTTGCTGGGACCATTTGTTGAATTGTATTCCCTTGCCGGGACCTGTTGTTGAGTTGTATTTCCCTTTCCGAGATTAAATGTTGAATTATTCTCCCTTGCTGGGATACTTGTCTCGATATATGTATATTTCCTTTTTTCCCGTTTGGTTGTGACCGTTGATTGGGAGTGGAAGAAAGATTAAAAGCACGAAAGGTGATGTCGTGCACTGTTTATTGAGAGTAAAAGCACGAAGGGTGATATCGTGCATTGTTTATCGAGAGTAAAAGCACGAAGGTTGATGTCGTCCCTTGTATTTGATATTCTTGGTGAGAAATGAGAGTAAAACACGAAGGGTGATGCCGTGCATTATATTTGACTATTTTGGTGAGGAATGAGAATAAAAGCACGAAGGTTGATGCCGTGCAGTTGTTGATCCATTGGCTTTCTTATTTAATTTTTATTTATTCAGTTTCATCTCTTGATTTTAGAAGTTATAGTTGAACTGCTACCCTCCAGCATGTCCCCTTTCCCTTTTATTTGCTTAAGTTCTTGCTCTATTCCTGTTATTGCATATATCTGAACAGGTTGGTTGTGGTAGGTCTGGTTTAGCCTCGTCACTACCTCGCCGAGGTTAGGCTGGGCACTTACCAGCACATGGGGTCGGTTGTGCTGATATTTTTTGTGCCCTTTTGTGCACAGCTGAGGACGCAGCCTACGAACCGCAGCAGTAGTCAGAGAGCGACCCTTCAGTCTAGAGACTCTGAGGTAGTTCGCTGGCGTTCGCGGGCCCTGAGTCTCCTTATCCTTTCTAGTTTGTTTTATTTGTATCAAACAGACATATGATGTATTTCTTTCAGACTATTGTTTTAGTACCTTTTAGTTGTTCGTGAGTAGTGATTCCAGATACCGGTTAGAGACATGTTGTTAATTTCCGCATTTTATTTTCGCTAATGTTAAGACTACCGCATGTTTTAATTAATTATGTTAGTATTTAACTTGTTCTAGATATAAGTTTGTGAAAATGATTATAAAGGTTGGCTTGCCTAGCTTCGACAGAAAGCGCCATCACGAGCCCCAATGGTGGGTAAATCCGGGTCGTAACAAGTTGGTATCAGAGCACTAGGTTACTTGGGTCTCACAACTCACGAGAGTCTGAGGGATCGGTACGGAGACGTCTGTATTTATCTCCAGAGGCTACAGACTTAGGAAAAGTTTCACTTTGTTCATTCTTGTCGTGCGATTCTGTTTCTCAAATATTGATTGTCGTTCTACTCTGTTCTTTCGCAGATGGCGAGAACACGTGCTTCTTCTTCTTCTTCCGCGCAGCAGCCCGATCCCCCAGCAGCAGCTCCCGCGAAGGGTAGGGGCCGAGGCCGGGCCAGAGGCCGTGGCAGGGGCAGAGCTCAGCCCCAGGCAGGAGTTCAAGAGGTGGATCCTCATATTGACTTTGATGAGGAGGTTCCAGCCCTACCAGCTCCAGTGGGTCCAGCTCAGGTCCCAGGAGGAGTGATGTTTTCTTCGGATCTTCAGGATGCTCTTATCTGCGTAGCAGGCTTTATGGACAGTGTTGCTAGAGCGGGATTGCTGCCAGTGGCGCCAGCTACTTCTCAGGCTGGAGGAGGGATTCAGACTCCTACTACACGTACTCCGGAGCAGGTAGCTCCCCAGACTCAGGTTCCCTTGGTTCAGCCAACAGTGGCAGCTCAGACATGCATTACAAGTCAGGCCGGAGATAGGACGACCATGTCTTCGGATGCTTTGTGGAGACTTGATCGATTTTCCAAGCTTTTCACTACTACTTTCAGCGGTGCTTCATCAAAAGATCCCCAGGACTTTCTATACAGTTGTCATGTGATCCTTTGGACTATGGGGATAGTAGAGACCAATGGGGTCGATTTTTGCACTTTCAGCCTTGTAGGGTCCGCTAAGACTTGGTGGATAGATTATTGTCTATCTGGACCAACATTGTCTCCAGCTTTGACATGAGATCAGTTCGCAGAGTTATTTTTGGAGAAGTTTCTCCCCGTCACTCTGCGGGAAGCACTTCGCAGACAGTTTGAGTACCTTCAGCATGGCTCCATTACAGTTACACAGTGTGAGACCAGATATGTCGATTCGGTTTGCCATGCAGTAGTGATACTCCCTACATCGGCAGAGGGTCCGGAGGTTCATTAATCGATTGATTCATCCCGTTCGCCTACAGATGGCTGTGGGAGTTGGCAGTGATATTACTTTTCAGGAGGCGGCCAATGCGGCCTGCCGAGTAGAGATGACATTGGCTCGAGGAGGTGGTCAGGGTTCGTACAAGAGGCCTTGACATTCGGGCAGATTTAGTGGTACCTCATCTGGAGGTAGGGATTTCCATGACAGAGGCCATCCCCCGAGACCTTTCCAGTCGACAATTCAGGTTTCTCATGGTACGCCAGGCGTGGTGGCCACCAACAGTATTATTCAGATCAACAGTCGTTTAGCTCACCACCAGCCCCCATCAGTGCGCCGCCACTCCAGAGCTTCAGGGGAGGACATACTGGTCGACAGGGCCAGCAGTCTCAGCCACCGAGGGCATGTTATGGTTGTGGTGACACAGGTCATGTTGTTAGATTTTGCCCTCGAGCCTCGAGTAGTTCTCAGTAGAAGGGTCCTCGCCCTGTGATTCAGGCAGTAGGTGATCCACAGGCCGCCTCACCAGCTAGAGGCGGGGGTAGGGATCATAAAGGTGGAGGGAGAGACCGTAGAGGTGGAGCTTAGACAGCCAGAGGTAGGGGTCAGCCCGCAGCAGATCGTCCTAGAGATGCATTTCAGGGAGGTGGAGGCCATCCCCGTTGTTATGCATTTCCATCCAGACCAGAGGCTGAGTCATCTTATGTTGTGATTACAGGTACTATACAGGTCTGTGATAGGGGTGCTTCGGTATTATTTGATCCGGGATCTACTTATTCTTATGTGTCATCCTATTTTGCACCCTATTTGATCATGACTAGTGACGCTCTGGGTATTCCTATATATGCGTCCATACCGGTTGGTGATTCTATAGTGGTCGACCAAGTGCATCATTCTTATGTAGTGGTATTTGAGGGTCTTGATACCCGTGTCGACTTATTTCTTCTAGATTTTGTAGACTTCGATGTTATATTGGGGATGGACTGGTTGTCCCCGTATCATGCTATCTTGGATTGTCACACCAAGACCGTGACTTTGGCCTTGCCATACTTGCCCCGACTTGAGTGGAGAGGGACCCCAGGTCATGCCACCCGTAGTGTTTTTCGTATGTCAAGGCTCAACGTATGGTCGAGAAGGGGTGTTTAGCATAATTTTTCGTACAACTGGCTATCCTTCAGAGTCTGAAGAACCACTCTGAGGTGCCGCTTATGCTCCTCCTGACTACGAGAGTATACCAAGATGTCATCAATGAATACAATCACAAATAAATCCAAGTAAGGCCCGAACTCTCGGTTCATCAACTCCATGAATGTTGTCGGGGCATTGGTAAAACCAAATGACATGAACAAAAAATCATAATGGCCATACCGAGTACGAAATGATGTCTTAGGGACATCAGATGCCCTAATCCTCAGCTGATGATAACCAGACCTCAAATCTATCTTCAAAAACACCCTGGCACCCTGGAGCTGGTAAAAAAATCAACAATCCTCGGCAGTGGATACTTGTTCTTTATCGTCACCTTGTTCAACTGCCGGTATTCAATGCACATCCTCATCGACCCATCCTTTTTCTTCACAAACAACACAGGCGCATCCCAAGGTGATACACTACGTCTAATGAAACCCTTATCAAGCAAGTCTTGAAGCTGCTATTTCAATAATGGCGGGGCCATGCGATACGGCGGAATAGAAATAGGCTGAGTTCCAGGAGTCAGATCAATATAGAATTTAATATCCCTGTCGGGTGGCATGCCCGGCAGGTTTGAAGGAAAAACATCAGGCAACTCCCGAACAATAGGGACAGAGTCGATAGATGGAACCTATGCGCTTGAGTCACGAACATACGCCAAATATGCTAAACACCCCTTCTCGACCATACTTCGAGCCTTGACATATGAAATAACACTACAAGTAGCATGACCTGGGGTCCCTCTCCATTCAAGTCGGGGAAAGTGTGGCAAGGACAAAGTCACTGTCTTGGCGTGACAATCCAAGATAACATGATACGGGGACAACCAGTCTATCCCCAATATGACATCGAAGTCCACCATGTCTAGAAGCAATAAGTCGACATAGGTCTCAAGACCCTTAAATACCACTACACAAGAACGATGCACTCGGACGACCACTATTGAATCACCAACCGGTGTGTACACATGTACATGAATACCCAGAGCCTCACTAGGCATGATCAAATAGGGTGCAAAATAGGATGACACATAAGAATAAGTAGATCCCGGATCAAATAATACCGAAGCACCCCGATCACTGACCAATATAGTACCTATAAACACATTATCAGATGATTCGGCCTCTGACCTGGCTGGCAATGCATAACAACAGGGATGGGCCCCACCTTCCTGAACTGCATCTCTGGGACGATCTGCTAAGGGCTGACCCCTACCTCCGGATGTCCGGGCTCCACCTTTACGGTCTCTCCCTCCACCTCTATGATCCCTACCCCCACCTCTAGCTAGCTGGGTGGCCTGTGGATCACCTGCTGCCTGAGTCATAGGGCGAGGACCCTGCTGCTGAGAACTACTCGAGGGAAAAATTCGACAACATGACCTGTGTCACCACAACCATAACATGCCCTCGGCGGCTGAGACTGCTGGCCCTGTCGACCGGTATGTCCTCCCCTGAAGCTCTGGAGTGGAGGCGCACTGATGGGGGCTGGTGGTGCGCTGAAAGACTACTGATATAAATAAAATTGTTGGTTGCCACCACCTCCTAGCGTACCATGAGAAACCTAAAGTTCCAACTAGAAAGGTCTCGGGGGATGGCCTCTGTCATGGAAATCCCTACCTCCAGATGAGGTACCACTAAATCTGCCCGAATGTCGAGGCCTCTTGTCTGAACCCTGAATACCTCATCGAACCAATGCCATCTCTACTCAGCGGGCCGCATTGGCTCCCTCCTGAAAAGTAATATCACTGCCAACTTTCACAACCATCTGTAGGAGAATGGGATGAATCAATCCATTAATGAACCTCCGGACCCTCTCCCGATCTGTAGGGAGTATCACTACTGCATGGCAATCCAAATCGACAAATATGGTCTCATACTGTGTAACTGTCATGGAGCCCTGTTGAAGGTGCTCAAACAGTTTGCGAAGTGCCTCCCGCTGAGTGACGGGGAGAAACTTCTCCAAAAATGACTCTGCGAACTGATCCCTTGTCAAAGTTGGAGACCATGCTAGTGTAGATAGACAATAATCTCTCCACCAAGTCTTGGCAGACCCCATAGGTCTGAAAGTGTAAAATCGACCCCATTGGTCTCTACTATCCCCATAGTCCTGAGGATCTCATGACAACAGTATAGAAAGTCCTGGGGATCCTCCTACTAAGCACCGCTGAAAGTAGTAGTGAAAAAATTGGAAAATCGATCAAGTATCCATAAAGCATCCGAAGCCATGGCCGTCCCATCTCTGGCCTGAGCTGTAATGCCTGTCTGAGCTGCCATTGCAGGCTGAACCAAGGGAACCTGAGTCTGGGGAGCTACTTGCTCCGGAGTACGTGTAGTAGGAGTCTGAACCCCTTCTCCAGCCTGAGAAGTAACTGGCGCTACTGGCAGCAATCCCGCTCTAGCAAAACTGTCCATAAAGCCTGCTTTGCGGACAAGAGCATCCTGAAGATCCAAAGAAAACATCACACCTCTTGGGACTTGTGCTGGGCCAGTGGAGCTGGTGGGGCTGGAACCTCCTCATCAAAGTCAATATGAGGCTCAACCTCAGGAACTGCTGCCTGGGGCTGAGCTCTGCCCCTGCCACGGCCTTTGGCCCAGCCTCGGCCCCTGCCCCTCGCGGGAGCTGCTGCTCGGGGCTCGGGCTGCTGCGCTGAAGAAGAAGAAGCACGTGTTCTCACCATCTTCGAAAGAACAAAGTAGAACGACAATCAATATTTGAGAAACAGAATCGCACGACAAGAATGAACAAAGTGAAACTTTTCCTAACTCTGTAGCCTCTGGGGATAAATACAGATGTCTATGTACCGATCCCTTAGACTCTACCGAGTTTGTCCGTGAGTTGTGAGACCCAAGTAGCCTAGTGCTCTGATACCAACTTGTTACGACTCGGATTTACCCATCATCGAGGGTCGTCATGGCGCCTACTGTCATCATTTTCACAAACTTAGATCTTGAACAAGTTAAATACTAACATAATTAATTAAAACATGCGGAAGTCTTTTAATAACATTAGCAAAAATAAAATGCAAAAATTAACAACATGTCTCTACCCAGTATCTCGTGTCACTACTCACGGACAACTAAATAGGACTAAAAACAATAGTCTGAAAGAAATACATCATATGTCTATTTGATACAAATAAAACAAACTAGAAAGGATAGAGGAGGCTCATGGCCCGCGAACTACCTCAAAGTCTATGGACTGAAGGGCCGCCCCTTGACTACTGTAGCGGTCCGTAGGCTGCGTCCTGACCTGTGCACAAAAGGGCACAGAAGTTCAGTATCAGCACAACCGACCCCCTATGCTGGTAAGTGCCCAGTCTAACCTCGGTGAGGTAGTGACGAGGCTAAACCATACCTACCACAACCAACATGTTCAGATATATGCAATAACAGGAAGAGAGCAAGAATTTAAGCAAATTAAAGGGAAAGGGGACATGCTGGGGGGTAGCAGTTCAACTATAACTTCTAAAATCAAGAGATGAAACTGAATAAATAATAATTAAATAAGAAAGCCAATTGATCAACAATTTCACGACATCACCCTTCGTGCTTTTACTCTCATTACTCACCAAAATAGTCAAATATAATGCACGGCATCACCCTTCGTGCTTTACTCTCATTTCTCACCAAGAATATCAAATACAAGGCACGACATCACCCTTCGTGCATTTAATCTCGATGAATAGTGCACGACATCACCCTTCATGCTTTTACTCTCAATAAATAGTGCACGACATCACCCTTCGTGCCTTTTCTCTCTTCCTCTCCCAATCAATGGTCACAACCAAACGGGAAAAAAGGAAATATACATATATCGAGACAACTATCCCAACAAGGGAGAATAATTCAACATTTAATCCAACAAAGGGAAATACAACTCAACAACAGGTCCCGGTAAGGGAATACAACTCAACAAATGGTCCCGACAAGGGAAAAGTACCAAAAATTCCTCTTTAGGTCATTAAATTCTCAACTTTCACTTCATGGTTCTTGTAACAAGTAATTATCACAAATTTCATTTACTTCACAACTTTTAATAGCAAATATGACATCACGGTCATGCTTGACTCGGGCGCATAGATAACCGTCACCATACCTATACGCCGACCCCACATATTACATAGCAAATAACAACCTAATCTTATTCCCTCAAGCCAAAGTTAGATCGAACACTTACCTCGAATCCGAAAATAGCAACTCAAAGCTCAACAATCGCTTTTCCTCTAGAATTCGACCCCGAACCAACGATATCTATGATAATCAGGTTCAATATTATCAATAAGAATCCAAAAACACAATCCCACAGCGTAGAAATGCATTTTCTAGCTTACTTTCAAAAATACTAAATTCCGACACCATGACCACGTGGCTCGGACCAAAACACAATCCCCCATAAACCCACGAGTTCAAATACATAATTAGATTTTAAATTCAACCTCAAATTGAGTTTCAAATACCCAAAATCCCATAAACCCTAACTAAACCCAAAACCCTTATGTTCTACTTTGATTTTAAGGTTTTAGAGCTAGGAATTTGATGACTTGATGAAGGAATAGTGAGGAAATAATGTTAGGATTACTTACGCAAAGAGATATTATGAATTGGGGGCTAGAAATTCGCCAATGGAGAATTTAGGAAGAGAGTTCGTGAGAAAATTTTTAATAGTCTCGGACAGAACACTGTTCTAACTTAAACAATTCGCTAGGCAAAAATAGCCTACGCGATCGCAGGAATAGGGACGCGATCACATAGTGTTGAGGGATTCTGGCTAATGAGATCGCATGCATTGAGACGCGTTCTCATAGAGGAAAACTGGGTCTGGCCTGGGTGGGATGCTAACACTACGCGATCGCGATTCAAGGACTGTGATCACACTGAAATGAATGGCCAAGCTATGCGATCGCAGGCCATTTTATGCGAACGCATAGAGGAAATTTCTAATCACCTGAAGCCCTATGGGATCGTGAATGAAGTGATGTGATCATAGAGAAGCAAATATCTTTGAAAAATAGCAAAAAAGGGGATATTGGTTTCTGTATTGATCTGGCTCCTCACAGTCAACCTATTTCTATTCGGCCGTATTGCATGGCCCCGCCAGAGTTGAAAGAGCAGATTTAGGACTTGCTTGATGAGGGTTTCATTAGACCCAGTGTATCACCTTGGGGTGCGCCAGTGTTGTTTGTGAAGAAAAAGGATGGGTCGATGAGGATGTGCATTGTTTATCGGCAGTTGAACAAGGTGAAGATAAAGAACATGTATCCACTGCCGAGGATTGACGATTTGTTTGACCAGATCCAGGGTGCCAGGGTGTTTTCGAATATAGATTTGAGGTCTGGTTATCATCAGATGAGGATTAGGGCATCTGATGTCCCTAAGACAGTATCTCGTACTCGGTATGGGCATTATGAGTTTTTTGTCATGTCGTTTGGGTTTACCAATTCCCCGGCAGCATTCATGGAGTTGATGAACCCAGTATTCAGGCCTTACTTGTATTTATTTGTGATTGTATTCATTGATGACATCTTGTACACTCCCGCAATCAAGAGGAGCATGAGCGGCACCTTATTGTGGTTCTTTAGACTCTGAAGGAAAACGAGTTGTATGCCAAATCTCAAAGTGCGAATTTTGTTTGAGTTCACTAGTGTTCCTGGTTCATGTCGTAATAGCAGAGGGTATATAGGTGGACCCGAAGAAGATAGAGGCAGTCAAGAACTAGCCTCGACTAGCTATAGCTACGGAGATTCGGAGCTTCTTGGGGTTAGCTGGTTACTACAGACGTTTTGTGGAAGGGTTTTCATCCATCGCAGCCCCGATGACGAGATTGACTTAGAAGGTTTCCCAGTTCATGTGGTCACATGAGTGCGAGGCGAGCTTCCGGAAGCTCAAGAGAGCTCTGACCACGGCGCCGGTATTGATCTTGCCCACGAGATCTGGGCTCTTATACTGTATATTGTGATGCTTCCCACATTGGACTTGGTGCAATATTGATGCAGAACGGCAAGGTCATAGCATATGCTTCAAGGCAATTGAAGATCAATGAGAAGAATTATCCAGTTCATGGCCTAGAGTTGGCGGCCATTGTTCATGACTCGAAGATCTAGAGGCACTATTTGTATGGTGTGACGTGTGAGGTGTACACGGATCACAAGAGCCTTCAGTACTTGTTCAAGCTGAAAGAGTTGAATCTAAGGCAACGACTGGAGTTGTTAAAAGATTATGATGTTTCTATTTTATACCACCCAAGGAAGGCCAATGTGGTGACTGATGCCTTGAGTAGAAAGTCCGTCAGCATGGGTAGTCTTGCATATATTCCGGTCAGCCAGAGACAGCTTGCCTTAGATGTTCAAGCCTTGGCAAATAGATTTGTGAGATTGGATATTTCTGAGTCCAGCAGGATATTGGCTTGCACGGTAACTTGCTCGTCATTGATGGAGCTTTTTCGGGAGCGGCAGTTTGATGATCCACAATTGTGTTTCTTGAGAGACACGGTGTAGAGGAGAGGTGCCAAGGATATGACTTTGGGAGACGATGGCATATTGAGGTTGCAGGGGCAAGTTTTTGTACCCAATGTTGATGGTATTCGAGTGTGGATCTTAGCGGAGGCCCACAGTTCTCGGTATTCTATTCACCCAGGCACCATGAAGATGTACCAGGATTTGAGACAATATTATTGGTGGCGTAGAATGAAGAAAGACATTGTTGCATATGTGGCTCGTTGTCTAAGTTGTCAGCAGGTTAAGTACGAGCATCAGAGGCCTGGTGGGTTATTTTAGAGGATTGAGCTTCCGAGTGGAAGTGGGAGAGGATCACTATGGATTTTGTTGCTGGCCTTCCGATGACTCGGAAGAAGTTTGATGCTATATGGGTTATTGTTGATAGTCTGACTAAGTCATCGCATTTCATCCCAGTTGCCACCACTTATTCATCCGCGATGTATGCTGAGATATATATCCGGGAGATCGTTCGCCTTTATGAGGTGCCCATATCTATTATTTTGGATCGGGGTCCACAGTTTACCTCGCATTTTTGGAGGGCGGTGCAGCATGAGTTGGGCACCCAGGTCCAATTGAGAACAACCTTTCACCCCAGACGGACGGTCAGTCCGGGAGGACCATTCAGATTCTTGAGGATATGCTCCGAGCCTGTGTTATTGATTTTGGAGGCTCGTGGGACGAGTTCTTGCCGTTAGCGGAGTTTGCCTATAACAACAGCTACCACTCTAGTATTGAGATGGCTCCTTATGAGGCGTTGTATGGTAGGTGGTGTCGGTCCCCAGTCGGATGGTTTGAGCCGTGAGAGGCTCGGTTATTGGGTACAGATTTAGTGCATGAGGCCTTGGATAAGGTCAAGATCATTCAGGACAGACTTCGGTCGTCTCAGTCCAGGCAGAAGAGTGTTGCAGATCGTAAGGTCAGGGATGTTGCTTTCATGGTTGGTGAGCGAGTATTGCTCAGTGTATTGCCTATGAACGGCGTAATGAGGTTTGGGAAGAAGGGCAAGCTTAGCCCTAGGTATATTGGCCCGTTTGAGATTCTGGACCGTGTGGGGAATGTGGCTTATAGACTTGCATTGCCGCCTAGCTTGTCAGCCGTGCATCTAGTTTTTCTTGTTTCCATGCTTCGGAAGTATCACGGTGATCCTACCCACGTGTTAGATTTCAGTACTGTCAAATTGGACAAGGATCTGTCATATGAGGAGGAGCTGGTGGCTATTTTAGACCGGCAGGTTCGACAGTTGTGGTCTTCCTTGAGTGCGTGTTCAGTGGAGAGGTCAGCCTCCCGAGGCATCGACCTGGGAGTCCGAGACTGATATGCGGAGCCGTTATCCCCATCTATTCCCCGACTCAGGTACTTCTTTCTTTTGTCCGTTCGAGGACGAATGATTGTTTTACAGGTGGAGGATATGACGACCCAAATGGGTCATCACTGTAATTCTCCCTTTTCTTGCGTTTCTGAGGCCTTGAAAACCTCTTATTAGGTTTCCTGGATTTACATGCATAGTCTGGGCGCGCAGTCAAATTTTTTTATGTGGAAATATTTGAATTCTGTGTTAAAAACTATGAATTTTGATACTAATATTGCTATAGTTAATTTTGGTCAAGAGGAATCATTACCGCAAGCCATAGAGGGGGAGGCCATAAGCGTCTATACCGTAAAATCGATTTTCGACGGAATGAAAAAGACATATATGGTAGAATCGTAACCATAGATACGACCCTAATCGAAATACATACATTTGTCTCATACACTATGGGGATGGTGAGAAGAGATATATTTTACATCCCAGAGGGGCTATAATTGGAGATACCATTGTTTCTGGTACAGAAGTTCCTATAAAAATAGGAAATGCCCTACCTTTGAGTGCGGTTTGAACTATTGATTTACGTAATTGGAAATAACCAATTAGGTTTACGACGAAACCTAGAAATCGATCACAGATCCAATTTGAGTACCTCTGCAGAATAGACCTCAACAGAAAATTGAAGAGTAACGGCAGCAAGTGATTGAGTTCAGTAGTTCCTCATATAAAATTATTGACTCTAGAGATATAGTAATATGGAGAAGACAAAATTGTTTGAAGCACCGACAGAACCGGAAGCGCCCCGTCTTTCAAAGAGAGGAGGACGGGTTATTCACAACATTTTGGGTAAAGGGACCCGGACCCGTGATGTGATGATCCCGAAGGGTCCATAATGAAATTGGGACTCGCGCGTATGCCCGGAATCGAAATTTCCTTACAGACTCTCCGGGACCGACATATCACGGGTCTAGGTCCGTTTACTCAAAACGTTGACCAAAGATAACTATAGCAATATTAGTATCGAAATTCATAGTTTTTAACATAAAATTCAAATATTTTTACATAAAAATTTTTTGACTTCGCGCCCGGACTGCACACGCAAATCGAGGCAACCCAATTAGAGGGTTTCAAGACCTTAGAAGTGCAAGGAAAGGGAGAATTACAGTGTTGACCCCTTTGGATCGTCACATTATTACAAGATGCAAAGTTAATATATTTATAATTACTTTCACTTTTTTCTTCCTCTTCTCTGCTGTATAGTTCATAAATTTTCCATTATGTATTGTTTATTAGTTTCCAGCAATCATCAAGAAGATGAAATTACCTACTTCCAGTGATTATATGGTGTAGTCTTATTTCTATTTTGTTAGTGAACAACTTATTGATAATTGTTTACTTATTTCTAACAAAAATAATTATTAACAATATATTACCTCTTATATAATCCATTCGAGGACCAAAATATGATGTTCCTCCTGAAACTGCTGCAAATTCTAACAATATATATATATTCTGCCAAAGGAAATTATAATGTTTGTTGACAATTATTAATCTCTATAGCTACTAATTCTAAAAGTATATACATTCTGCCTAAAAATTTTACAATAATTGTTGACAATTGTTTACTAATTTCCAGCATCAACAGTTTATACAAATTTAATATATCCTAACAAATAATTTTCTAGGGTGATAGTGTACATGCCTCAATCGAAAAGTATGTTATTAAGTTCTTTAGAAATAAGATATATGAACTCGGCTTATACTGTATGACCTACTTTGTTATCGGACCAAATAATTTAAAATTAAAGACTACAATATACGATTTAAGGCTGACATTTACGCAAAGGACAATAGTTGAGCAAACTATTGATCCTACATTTCATATGGACATCTTTAACTTGCATTCTTTTAACCAATTCACGAATCAACATGATGCCGATGAGGCAGAATTATTTGTTAATTCTTCTTTTCCATTTAATTCTTATGCTATGTTTATTAAAATTTTGTGATTAACTTTTATATTTGCAAATATTGTTGACCAGGTTGTGACCTATGAACCTGTTCAGACCTACAAGCAAGGAGACAACAAAAGTATCTTTATAAATATTGAACTTGAAGATGATTAATAAGTCATTCACAAATAGAAACTATTCTTTGCACCAATATGGTTTTTTCGTGAATCATATAAGAGGAACAGGATTTCGGCAACCTTATGGAGTGAACTTGTGGATCAAATTCAACCTCACTTGAATACATCTATAACTGATGTTTTTTGATTGTTTTTCTTCAACTTATGAAAGCTCAAATTTTCGAGGTATTCCAATAGTTCCATTTATATTTGAAAAACAGTTTCAACATAATTTATAATTTTTTATTTTATTCATAGGTAATTACTCAGTGCGTAGCTGTTGGTATGCGTCAAAAAATGAATAAATCCTGCTTTTCTGCAATTTATCGAGTTTAAATCCAGGCATGTCAAAGGTATAATTCTTATTTATATGTACTAAAAATATAACATTATTATTTAAAACTTAAAATTTTTAACTTATGCAGATTAGATGAAACACCAATCAAACTATGAGCGGCTTACTCAGACAAGTTCTCACAAAGTTACTCTATTAGAGATGAGCCAAAAGAATTGTATTTGTTTAAAACTATTGAGAATTTAGTCAAGTGCACGCAAGTGAGTTAATATAATTTTAAAATTTTACTTAACTTTTATTTTATGTTTTGCATTTATTACCCTATTTTTTGTGTTAAATAGGAGTGTAATTATTGGATTGTTGCAAAGTTGGTGAATTTAAAACTTCAACGGGGAAGATCATATTTGGCATGCAACAAATGTACTAGAAAGTTTGATAAAGTTGGAAGGGTTATGATGCACGACATCGGGTGCCTCTGTGGTTGCTGATGACATGGTTTCACATCAAATGGATCAAAGTGGTATGTCCCTGCATCTACATCATATGTAACTTTGATGTTGTTTTGAATCAAATGGGGTTGTCTTTTATGATGACTATATATTAATACCAAATGAGGCTGCTGATAAGAGCTAAGGAGATTGTTGGTTCACAATATTGGTTAGTCTGAGATCAGATACTTCTTACTTGCTACCAAAAAGAGAAAAGGAATAAAAGGTTAGATATTTCAAAGATGCACATAACGATCAAGCTTTCAATTGGATGTCATGTGAGGATTTTTTTCTACCATTAGTTAGATATTTGAAAGATGCACATGATTTCACTTAAGACAAGAGGGGTTGCTCTGATTGTAAGCAACCCCACTTCCAACCGAGAGATTGTGAGTTCTAGTCTCCCCAAGAGCAAGGTGGGAAGTTCTTGGAGGGAAGGATGTCGGGGGTCTATTTGGAAACAGCCTCTCCACCCAAGGGTAGGGGTAAGATCTGCGTACACACTACCCTCCCCAGACCCCACTAAGTGGAATTATACTGGGTTGTTGTTATTGTTGTTGTTGCACATGATTTCACTTACCTAAATTTCCAAATACTGGGATGTATATCATTGTCAACAGTTTTACAGAATTGTAGGTAAAGCTTTACTTCGTTTTGCTCTAGGTATGTGTTCGTGTTATTAATTTTTTTGTAAGATATATGGATTTATATCTAGATATATGGACTTATATCTACACACATATGAACAATATATGGATAATTATATGTTATGTGCTATCTTTTGGTTTGGCCTAATTATGTGGTCTTATGGACATTATGTTAAGGGGGCCAATGTATTGTCATACTAAAGTGTAGGACTAATGTGTAGATACCCAAAAGGGTAACCTTAGTTTATGATGGGCTAACTAAGGTTACAAATGTAACTATGGTTACATGAATGCTTGTGACTCTTGAGTTTTGTAACTCTTGCAAGACATAACTCAAGACATAACTTTTGTCTTGTAACTCTTGTCTCTTGGGTTATGTAACTCCTAGAGTTATAAAGTGGGGTTATGGTTCCCATTCTAGTGCAAGACAAGTTCTTCTTCTTCCCATTGAATCAAGAACCATATTGTCCATTGTCTTGCAAATAGTGTGGAAAACCATAAGCCAAATTTTGATTATTGTCATAACACTATTATTGTGAACCTTTCATATATTGTTTTAGTATTGTGGATTCATTCTTGTGGTGACAATCATACTTCAAGAAAACTTGAAGGAAGGCTAAAGGAGTTCTCAACAACTCAAGGACAATATCAAAAGGAGGTTCAACATTTCCACATATGGATTCAGGTTAGCTTCCGCTCATGTAGTTTATATATCCGAATTATTCGATATAAAGGTTGTTGTTTTTAGTAGGAATCATAATTTCTAACAATTGGTATCAGAGCCACCCTTCATTTTGGATAATTTGGATGTTCATAAGAATCATGTTATGTTAGGATTCATGTTTTAGTTTTATAAGAATTTTGTTTATAAAATTCTACCATGAAATAGCATGATCTTATGAATGTTATGTTTTGATTTGATATGATAAAACATTGTAAATAGCATGATTTTAGTAGGTTAACAACATGTTTTTTATGTTTAAGATTCATGTTGAAAATCATGTGTTATTCAAAAAAAATTTTGGTCACTGCCTTCAGACAATAGATTGTCTGGCTTTGACAATCGATTGTGGATGGTCCAGCAACTTAAAAACTTTTTCATAAAATCAAACAATCGATTGTCTGGCTTTGACAATCGATTGTGGATGGTCCAGTAAAATTTTTTCATAAAACCAAACAATCGATTGTCTGGTTTGACAATCGATTGTGGATGGTCCAGTAACTTAAAATTTTTCATAAAACCAAACAATCGATTGTCTGGCTTTGACAATCGATTGTGGATGGTCCAGTAACAGTTTTTTCAGAAAAACCAAACAATCGATTGTCTGGTTTTGACAATCGATTGTCTTGGTCCAGTAAGGTTAAAAACATTTCAACTCTCTTACTTTCAGTGAATATTAATTGTTTTAAAGTCCATCAATTCTTGTACTGTATATAGAATTGTCCAATTCAGTAAACAACGATTAATATTCAAGTGTTGCACATCAAAACTTGTAACACATTAAGTTGAGATTCATAAAATGGCTTAAGGAACTAAAGTTTATAGCATCTAATATTTTAGTTATTCAATTGAAGCATTATGTTGCCAAAGTAACCTCTATTGTGTAGATTGATTAATTTTAAAATATAAGATAACTGTGGATGTTAGTCTTCCATACGTTTAACATCGGCCCAAAGGAAGGTGTTATTTGGCAGGAATTCGAACATGCTTGTGGTGGTAAATATGAGACGATTATTTGGTTTTCCATGTGAATATTAAGTCGGCCCAAAGGAAGGCTTAATGTTTGACAGGAGTTTATTGTCTATGTTTGATCACTACACCAAGAGTACCACTTACAAGTTGGTTTTCTGTCCAAAGACTAAAATCAATGTTGTGCTAGGTATCTTGTAATGGGAAATGCCTAATTTTGAATCTATAAAGTTAATGTTCAAGTTTTGTAAGCATGTATTTAGTAATCCTTTTGTTCTATTTTGAGTAAATTCTTCTGCTTCTACGATCTCTGCCAATATCAATAGCATCCCTGTGCTTAACGGCACAAATTTTAAGGAATGGAAAGAGAATGTAATGATCGTTCTCGGTTGCATGGATCTTGACTTAGCACTTCGGACCGAGCAACCTACTCCTCTTGAGGATACATCCTCTCCTAATGAAAAGAGAGCGATGGAGAAGTGGGAACGCTCGAATCGCATGAGTCTAATGATCATGAAGCGTGCAATTCCAGAATCATTCAGGGGCACTATGAATGATGAACCTGTTGCCAAAGTTTTCCTTGAAAACCTCGAACAGCGTTTTATTCAAAACGAAAAGGCGGAAACAAGTGCACTATTAAGTAAACTTGTTTCCATGAGGTATAAGGGCAAGGGAAACATTCGGGAGTACATTTTGGAAATGTCTCATCTTGCTTCGAAACTTAAGTCACTCAAGCTGGATTAAACTGAGGAACTGCTTGTGTACTTTATTTTGATATCTCTTCCGGCACACTTTAATCAGTTTAAGGTCAGTTATAACTGCCTGAAGAAGAAATGGACTCTAAATGAGCTCATTTCACACTGTGTGCAAGAAGAGGAAAGGATTAAGAAAGATACGACTGAAAGTGCTCATTTGGCATCCTCTTCTAAGGAAACTAAGAAGAGGAAAAATAAGGAAGTTGCGGTTGCAAGGCCCAAGATTAAGCAACATAAGGAACCTAAGGTTGAAATTACTGGATTAGGTTACTTTCTCTGTAATGGGACTGATCATGTAAAGAGAGATTGTACCAAGTACCATGCCTGGCGTGCGAAAAAAGGTACATTTCTGTCTCTTGTTTGTTCTGAAGTTAATATAATTTTGGTACCTAAGGATAATTGGTGGGTAGGTTATGCTGCTCACATAAAGATATCTATGCAGGGTTGCCTGAACTGCCGAAAACCAAAAGATGGTGAAAGATACATCTATGAGGGTGACGGCAAGAAGGTGCCAGTTGAAGCTATTGGCAAATTTAGGTTGTTGTTTAAGACCGGTTTTCATTTAGATTTGATTGAGACTTTTGTTGTACCGTCTTTTAGACGGAATTTAATTTCAGTTCCCCAATTGGACATATCCGGTTATAAATGTACATTTGGGGACAACAAAGTTAGTCTCTTTCGGAATTCAAATCTTATTGGTACTGGTGTTTTATCAACATTTGATAGCTTATATTTGGTTGATACAATAACTTCAAATAAAGAAACTTTGCATACAAGTTTAATGGTACCAAAAGTTAACTAATGAGAGTTCTATTTCACTCTGGCATAAACGTTTGGGTCTCATATCCATTCAAAGAATTCAGAAACTCGTGTCAGATGGAATTCTTGATTCTCTTGATTCCTCAAATTTGGAAATTTTGTATTGAGTGTATCAAGGGGAAACAAACAAACAAGAACTAGATTAGGTGCTAAGAGATTCGGACGTCTTAGAATTGATACATACGGATATTTGTGGGCCATTTCCTACTCCTTGTCGGAATGGTCAACAATACTTTATCACATTCATAGACGATTACTCTCGTTATAGGTACCTATATCTTATTCATGAAAAGCCCCAATCCATATTAAAAACCGTAGCTTATATTCTTAATAGAGTTCTAACTGCAGCTACAATAAAAACCCCATATGAACTTTGGACTGGGCATAAACCCGGTATTCGGCATTTTCACATTTGGGGTTGTGCAGCTGAGGCAAGGCCTTATAGGCCGAATGAAAAGAAACTGGACGCTAAGACGGTTAGTAGCTATTTTGTTGGATACTCTGAAAATCCAGGGGTTTTAAGTTTTATGATCTCATATCACGAACTATTTTTGAGATGGGTAATGCTAGGTTCTTTGAGGATATTGAGTTTGGGGGGTGGGGAGATAAATAAAGTTGTTAGAGATTTTGTCTTTGAGGAAGAACATGTGTCTTTCCCTCAAGTTGTTGATGCAACTCCGGTTCAAGACAATCTCAAAAATCTCCCCCATCAGGACCCTGATATAACTAATTAAAATCAAACTCAACAACCTCAAGTAACTGAAATGCCATTAAGGAGATCCACTGGAGAGAGGAGAAATGCAATTTCGGATGATTATTATGTATTTCTCCAAGAACAAGAAAGTGATATTGGACTTGAGGAAGATGATCCAATCAACTTCCATCAAGTCATTAAGTGTTCTAACTCTCAAAAGTGGATTGATGCCATGAATGATGAGTTGAAGTCTATGAGCGATAATGACGTTTGGGAGCTTGTTACGTTGCCCGAAGGTACGAAACCTATTGGTTGTAAATGGATTTTTAAAACCAAAAGGGATTCAAGGGGGCAATGTTATTAAGTACAAAAGCTCGTCTTGTCGCAAAAGGCTACACTCGCATTGATTATAAAGAGACTTTCTCTCCAGTTTCATCGAAAGACTCTTTCAGGACTATAATGGCATTAGTAGCACATTTTGATCTTGAGCTTCATCAAATGGATGTTAAGACTGTTTTTCTCAATGGTGACATTGAGGAAACAATTTATATGGTGCAACCTGAAAATTTTGTTTCGGATGAATCAGAGAAGAAGGTTTGCAAATTAAATAAATTCATCTATGGGCTCAAGCAAGCTTCTCGTCAATGGTATTATAAGTTTCATGCAGTCATTACATCTTTTGGTTTTGAATCGAATATTGCTGATGACTGTATATACCATGAGTTCAGTGGGAGTATTATGTATTTCTCCAAGAAAGTTTGTTCTGAAGTTAAAATAATTTCGGTACCTAAGGATAATTGGTGGGTAGGTTATGCTGCTCACAAAAGGATATCTATGCAGGGTTGCCTGAACTGCCGAAAACCAAAAGATGGTGAAAGATACATCTATGAGGGTGACGGCAAGAAGGTGCCAGTTGAAGCTATTGGCAAATTTAGGCTGTTGTTTAAGACCGGTTTTCATTTAGATTTGAATGAGACTTTTGTTGTATCGTCATTTAGACGGAATTTAATTTCAGTTCCTCAATTGGACATATCCGGTTATAAATGTACATTTGGGGACAATAAAGTTAGTCTCTTTCGGAATTCAAATCTTATTGGTACTGGTGTTTTATCAACATTTGATAGCTTATATTTGGTTGATACAATAACTTCAAATAAAGAAACTTTGCATACAAGTTTAATGGTACCAAAAGTTAACTAATGAGAATTCTATTTCACTCTGGCATAAACGTTTGGGTCTCATATCCATTCAAAGAATTCAGAAACTCGTGTCAGATGGAATTCTTGATTCTCTTGATTCCTCAAATTCGGAAATTTTGTATTGAGTGTATCAAGGGAAAACAAACAAACAAGAACTAGATTAGGTGCTAAGAGATTCGGACGTCTTAGAATTGATACATACGGATATTTGTGGGCCATTTCCTACTCCTTGTCGGAATGGTCAACAATACTTTATCACATTCATAGACGATTACTCTCGTTATGGGTACCTATATCTTATTCATGAAAAGTCCCAATCCATATTAAAAACCGTAGCTTATATTCTTAATAGAGTTCCAACTGCAGCTACAATAAAAACCCCATATGAACTTTGGACTGGGCATAAACCCGGTATTCGGTATTTTCACATTTGGGGTTGTCCAGCTGAGGCAAGGCCTTATAGGCCGAATGAAAAGAAACTGGACGCTAAGACGGTTATTAGCTATTTTGTTGGATACTCTGAAAATCCAGGGATTTTAAGTTTTATGATCCCACATCACGAACTATTTTTGAGACGGGAAATGCTAGGTTTCTTTGAGGATATTGATATTGGGGGGTGGGGAGATAAATAAAGTTGTTAGAGATTTTGTCTTTGAGGAAGAACATGTGTCTTTCCCTCAAGTTGTTGATGCAACTCCGGTTCAAGACAATCTCGAAAATCTCCCCCATCAGGAACCTGATATAACTAATGAAAATCAAACTCAACAACCTCAAATAACTGAAATGCCATTAAGGAGATCCACTAGAGAGAGGAGAAATGCAATTTCGGATGATTATTATGTATTTCTCCAAGAACAAGAAAGTGATATTGGTCAAGTTATTAAGTGTTCTAACTCTCAAAAGTGGATTGATGCCATGAATGATGAGATGAAGTCTATGAGCGATAATGACGTTTGGGAGCTTGTTACATTGCCCGAAGGTACGAAACCTATTGGTTGTAAATGGATTTTTAAAACCAAAAGGGATTCAGGGGGCAATGTTATTAAGTACAAAGCTCGTCTTGTCGCAAAAGGCTACACTCAGAAAGAAGGCATTGATTATAAAGAGACTTTCTCTCTAGTTTCATCGAAAGACTCTTTCAGGACTATAATGGCATTAGTAGCACATTTTGATCTTGAGCTTCATCAAATGGATGTTAAGACTGTTTTTCTCAATGGTGACATTGAGGAAACAATTTATATGGTGCAACCTGAAAACTTTGTTTCGGATGAATCAGAGAAGAAGGTTTGCAAATTAAAGAAATCCATCTATGGGCTCAAGCAAGCTTCTCGTCAATGGTATTATAAGTTCCATGCAGTCATTACATTTTTTGGTTTTGAACCAAATATTGCTGATGACTGTATATACCATAAGTTCAGTGGGAGTAAGTATATTTTCTGGTTTTATATGTCGATGACATACTGCTTGCCTGTAACGATATAGCATTATCACTTGAAACTAAGAAATTTCTTTCAAAGAAATTTGAAATGAAAGATCTTGGTGAAGCTTCTTTTGTATTAGGAATTCAGATATTACGGGAATGCTCCAAAGGCGTTCTCGGTCTGTCACAAAAGGGCTATATCGATAAGGTTCTGAAAAGATTTGGCATGCAGGATTGTAAACCAGGCAACACCCCTGTTACTAAGGGAGACAAGTTTAGTCTCAAACAGTGCCCAAATAATAATTATGAAATTTCGGAAATGTAGAAGACGCCTTATGCTTCGGCGGTAGGTAGTCTGATGTATGCTCAGGTATGTACAGGACCTGATATAGCATACACTGTTGGGATGTTAGGCAGATATCTAAGCAATCCGGGTATGGACCATTGGTAGGCAGCCAAAAGGGTCATGAGGAACATACATAGAACAAAGGATTACATGCTTACATATCGGAGTTCGGACCAGTTTGAGATCATCAGGTATACCGACTCCAATTTTGCCATTTATGCTAATAACATATGTAACCATGGTTGCATATGTTAATAAAAACAGTAATTTGACGAAAGCAAAACATAAGGACGTCAAATTTCGGGTTGTTAAAGAAATACAAAATGGACAATTGTGCATTAAGTACATAAGTACAAACTCCATACTTGCGGATCCGCTCACTAAGGAATTGACACCAAAAGTATTTCATGAGCATATTGCTTGTATGGGTGTCAAATCAGATAAGGATTATGTATTTTAGTGGGAGTTTGTATTGCACATTTATGTATTGTTCATTATATTCAGTAATTCAGTTATATCTGCGCAGATATTCAATTTTAAAGTTTTTGTACTCTTACAGTTTATGTTTGATCTCAATAAAGAGAACCAGTTGGAAATAGACATTCTATTGACCACACTTTATGTTATTTCCATGCTACATACCTACACTTGATCCATGTCGTTGGTTATATTGATATACGTGATCTATGATTGGTTCTAGTTACGAATGAGTAACGACGAGCACTTAGTTCCTATGTTGGTATGATTGATGGACCGGATTGTTCATGACAATTTTATTGTGATAGCAATTTTGTGCACCTAAGGTTTGTAACATATAATATTAAGGTTTGTACATATGTTTGTATATCTCGTCCAAGTGGGAGATTGTAAGATATATGGATTTATATCTAGATATATGGACTTATATCTACACACATATGAACAATATATGGATAATTATATGTTATGTGTTATCTTTTGGTTTGGCCTAATTATGTGGTCTTATGGACATTATGTTAAGGGGGCCAATGTATTGTCATACTAAAGTGTAGGACTAATGTGTAGATACCCAAAAGGGTAACCTTAGTTTATGATGGGCTAACTAAGGTTACATATGTAACCATGGTTACATGCTTGTGACTCTTGAGTTATGTAACTCTTGCAAGACATAACTCTTGTAACTCTTGTCTCTTGGGTTATGTAACTCCTAGAGTTATAAAGTGGGGGGTTATGGTTCCCACCCTAGTGCAAGACAAGTTCTTCTTCCTCCCATTGAATCAAGAACTCAAACAATCCATTGTCTTGCAAATAGGGTGGAAAACCATAAGCCAAATTTTGATAATTGTCATAACACTATTATTGTGAACCTTTTCATATATTGTTGAGTATTATGGATACATTCTTGTGGGGACAAATATACTTCAAGAAACTTGAAGGAAGGCTTACAATTTCGGATGATTATTATGTATTTCTCCAAGAACAAGAAAGTGATATTGGACTTGAGGAAGATGATCCAATCAACTTCCGTCAAGTCATTAAGTGTTCTAACTCTCAAAAGTGGATTGATGCCATGAATGATGAGTTGAAGTCTATGAGCGATAATGACGTTTGGGAGCTTGTTACGTTGCCCGAAGGTACAAAACCTATTGGTTGTAAATGGATTTTTAAAACCAAAAGGGATTCAAGGGGGCAATGTTATTAAGTACAAAAGCTCGTCTTGTCGCAAAAGGCTACACTCAGAAGGAAGGCATTGATTATAAAGAGACTTTCTCTCCAGTTTCATCGAAAGACTCTTTCAGGACTATAATGGCATTAGTAGCACATTTTGATCTTGAGCTTCATGAAATGGATGTTAAGACTGTTTTTCTCAATGGTGACATTGAGGAAACAATTTATATGGTGCAACCTGAAAACTTTGTTTCGGATGAATCAGAGAAGAAGGTTTGCAAATTAAAGAAATCCATCTATGGGCTCAAGCAAGCTTCTCGTCAATGGTATTATAAGTTTCATGCAGTCATTACATCTTTTGGTTTTGAATCGAATATTGCTGATGACTGTATATACCATGAGTTCAGTGGGAGTAAGTATATTTTTCTGGTTTTATATGTCGATGACATACTGCTTGCCTGTAACGATATAGCATTATTACTTGAAACTAAGAAATTTCTTTCAAAGAAATTTAAAATGAAAGATCTTGGTGAAGCTTCTTTTGTATTAGGAATTCAGATACAACGAGATCGCTCTAAAGGTGTTCTCGGTCTGTAACAAAAGGGCTATATCGATAAGGTTCTGAAAAGATTTGGCATGCAGGATTGTAAACCAGGCAACACCCCTGTTACTAAGGGAGACAAATTTAGTCTCAAACAGTGCCCAAATAATAATTATGAAATTTTTGGAAATGTAGAAGACGCCTCATGCTTCGGCGGTAGGTAGTCTGATGTATGCTCAGGTATGTACATGACCTGATATAGCATACATTGTTGGGATGTTAGGCAGATATCTAAGCAATCCGGGTATGGACCATTGGTAGGCAGCCAAAAGGGTCATGAGGTACATACATAGAACAAAGGATTACATGCTTACATATCGGAGTTCGGACCAGTTTGAGATCATCAGGTATACCGACTCCAATTTTGCCATTTATGCTAATAACATATGTAACCATGGTTGCATATGTTAATAACAACATTAGTTTGACGAAAGAAAAACATAAGGACGTCAAATTTCGGGTTGTTAAAGAAAGAGTACAAAATGGACAATTGTGCATTAAGTACATAAGTACAAACTCCATGCTTGCGGATCCGCTCACTACGGGATTGACACCAAAAGTATTTCTTGAGCATATTGCTTGTATGGGTGTCAAATCAGATAAGGATTATGTATTTTAGTGGGAGTTTGTATTGCACATTTATGTATTGTTCATTATATTCAGAAATTCAGTAATTTAGTTATATCTGCGCAGATATTCAGTTTTAAAGTTTTTGTACTCTTACAGTTTAAGTATGATCTCAATAAAGAGAACCAGTTGGAAATAGACATTCTATTGACTACACTTTATGTTATTTCCATGCTACATACCTACACTTGATCCATGTCGTTGGTTATATTGATATACGTGATCTATGATTGGTTCTAGTTATGAATGAGTAACGACGAGCTCTTAGGTCCTATGTTGGTATGATTGATGGACCGGATTGTTCATGACAATTTTATTGTGATAGCAAGTTTGTGCACCTAAGGTTTGTAACATATAATATTAAGGTTTGTACATATGTTTGTATATCTCGTCCAAGTGGGAGATTGTAAGATATATGGATTTATATCTAGATATATGGACTTATATCTACACACATATGAACAATATATGGATAATTATATGTTATGTGCTATCTTTTGGTTTGGCCTAATTATGTGGTCTTATGGACATTATGTTAAGGGGCCAATGTATTGTCATACTAAAGTGTAGGACTAATGTGTAGATACCCAAAAGGGTAACCTTAGTTTATGATGGGCTAACTAAGGTTACAAATGTAACTATGGTTACATGAATGCTTGTGACTCTTGAGTTTTGTAACTCTTGCAAGACATAACTCAAGACATAACTTTTGTCTTGTAACTCTTGTCTCTTGGGTTATGTAACTCCTAGAGTTATAAAGTGGGGTTATGGTTCCCATTCTAGTGCAAGACAAGTTCTTCTTCTTCCCATTGAATCAAGAACCATATTGTCCATTGTCTTGCAAATAGTGTGGAAAATCATAAGCCAAATTTTGATTATTGTCATAACACTATTATTGTGAACCTTTCATATATTGTTTTAGTATTGTGGATTCATTCTTGTGGTGACAATCATACTTCAAGAAAACTTGAAGGAAGGCTAAAGGAGTTCTCAACAACTCAAGGACAATATCAAAAGGAGGTTCAACATTTCCACATATGGATTCAGGTTAGCTTCCGCTCATGTAGTTTATATATCCGAATTATTCGATATGAAGGTTGTTGTTTTTAGTAGGAATCATAATTTCTAACATTTTTTTCTTGCAATTGGCTCTACTTTGCATATACACATCTATTTCATTTAAAGAAGCCATTGTGAAACAAAACAAATCAGTTATTGTAGGTACTCGGGGACCGTTTCTTGTGTCATAAAATTCAGTATGCATTGAAGTTGTCATTTAACTAAATAACTCATTTATACATAAGTCCTTGATATAATTTCATGTGCCATAGTGCAACTTAATGGTTAGTAAAGAGCCAATTCAATGAACTTGTGGCATTAGACTTGAGTGAAGATTGGCCACGCCTCCCCTGCAGATAATGAAACAATTTATATTGATCAACAGAAGGAAAGAATATACCAAAATTAACAACTTTCTTATTATTTGCTCACTAAGATCCACAATCGGTTAAAACCAACCATCACAATAGGGTGAAACATAAGAAAGAAAGTATTAATCTTGACAAGATATTGGCGGCAACACTCACCGGAGAAGCAATATGTTTGGGAAGGTGATAAAATAAAATTTATCTTCATGTTTCATGCAGTTAATATTCATGAAAATTGAATATCTTAATTTAGTGCCCATTGTTCCTCGGAAAAACATGTTTAAGGGTTATTGCCCAACCTGTGTAATTTTTTATTTGTTTCAGACAAGTTCTCTTTTATGATAAGATAATATAGAATAGAGTCAAAAAACTTATTAAATTCGTCAGTTTTTTTTAACTTTATTGATTAAAGTGATAATTTCTTTTAACAACCTTTCTTACATTTAGTAAAATATGACCATCTATTATAGTTTCAATGAAAATTTATGATTATGTGATGTATAGGAGAAAGAATTGTGTGTTGCCAGCCCATACTATAATTTACAATGTATTCAAACGTTAGACGTTATTATGTATACATTTTTGTTGCCACATGACCTGCATACAATATTGGTTAGACTAGCTTTGTAGAACGAAGATGTCATAGTTCCTGAAATATACTCATCTACAAAGGGCATAACATGACCACCTTCTCTCAGCATATGTTGAGCATGTTGGCTTTCATATCTTCCATAATACAGTAATATCATATAGCTTGGTAAATTAAGGTTTTAAATGAAACTAAGAAGCTGAAGAATTCATGTGTTACTGATATAAAAAACTTTGTCGATGACTATGAAATAGAGACTTATACATTTTTATTTTTTTCTCCTAAAAAATGCCTCAAAATTTTCCTAATTATTTATACTGCACTACGTTTGGTTTAGTTGGGATTGAGGTACTGTTATTACTTATGGACAATAAAAAATCGATTTTCGGGAATGTTGACTAATAGTGAAATGCAAAATGGACAAATGTAACTGAATTCAAAACTTCAATTTTGGCTTTTTCCCATTTGATTGCTTATGGACAAAGTTCAGCAATGACTAGAATATAATTTTTTTCTGCGGAGAGTACAAAATTTGGAGAAAAGGGAGGGAAAAAAGGAGGACTTAGAGTGAAACCATATAGTGCGACGATCCAATGGACCATCACCTATTTTCTCTTTTTATCCATGCTTCTGAGTCCTTAAAAATTTCATTTTTAGTCGCCTCGATTTGCATGCGCAGTGCGGACGCATAGCCGGAAGGCTTATATATTAAATTATGTGAAATATGATAAATTGTATCTTTAAAATGATTAAAGTTGACTTTGGTCAATATTTTAGGTAAACGGACCCGGACCCCTTATTTGACGGTCTCGAAGGGTCCGAAAAAAAATGGGACTCGGGCGTATGTCCGAAATTGAAATCCAAGGTCCCTAGCCCGAGAAATGAATTTTTGAAAGAAATTATTTTTCTAAAATGAATATGCAAATTTGAAATGAAAATGGATTAGAAACAATTGGTATCGGGCCCGTATTTTGGTTTCGATGCCCAGTACAAGTCTTATACATGGTTTAAGATGTTCTGTGTAATTTGGTCAAAATCGAACGTCATTTGACATGTTTCAGACCTAAGTATCTAAAATGGGAAGTTTAAGAAGCTTGAATGAAAAGTGATGATTTTGAGGTTTGATTCCTCGTTTATGATGTTAATTTGGCGATTTGATTGTACGGCTAAGTTTGTAGCATGTGATTGAGTTAGTGTGTGTTTGGTTAGGAGTCCCGAGGACTTGGGAGTGATTCACAGGTGGTTCGGGTGTTTTGAACTTTGGAGATGTAGCAGATTTTTTACAATTTTTGCACAGCTTTTTCCTCCTTCACGATCGCAACCTTCAGCCCACGTTCACGTACCTTTGGGCTTCCCATTCTTCACGTTCGTGGCTCAGTCCCTGCATTCATGTAGTATTAATACCCCCTTCACCGCGTTCGCAAACCCCGTTATCGCGTTCGAATAGACCAAGTCTTGGGCCCCCTGCTTTTCCTTCTACTCGGTCGCGTTTGCCTCCACGCGATCGTGATGACTTACCCAGCTTACCCTTTGCGAACACGGCCCCCTTCCTGCAAACGTGAATGGCATTTCTGCCCAGTAATTTTTAAAGTTCAAAAACAGACCAGTGACAGGATTATTCCAAATTTTCTCATGAGTTCTTCTTCCCCACTACTATTAGGCGAGTTTTAGAGCATTTGTTCACCAAACTTTCTTGGGTAAGTATAACTTGATTCCTTCATTTTTATTCATCATTTATCAAGTTCCTAGACCTAAATCATGTAATCTAGGGTTGTAATTGGGGAAAAAGGTAGAATTTAGGGATTTTGGATTTTCTATGATTTAGACCTTATTTTGGGGTCAAATTTGGAAATAAAGTGTATATTCCGGTTCGTGGGAAAATGGGTGACATGAAATTGGTTCGAACCTCGAGTTTTAACCAAGCGGGCCCGGGGTCAATTTTTGGAATTTTGGGAAGAAAGCTTAGAAATCCATATTTAGGCATTAGGTTTAGTTTATTTAGATATTATTAATATTGTAAAGTCATTATTTCGATTTGACTGAGTTGGAGCCGAATTCGAGGGGTAAAGCTATACTAGAGGCTTGAGTTGAGCTTGGACCATTAGAGGTAAGTGTTTGATCTAACTTTGGCTTGAGGGAATATGATTAGAGTATTGTTCTGTTAATTGCTAAATGTCGAGTACGGTGCATAGGCATGGTGACAAGTATCTATACACTAGTGTCTAGCATGACAGTAAGTCTTTACTTGTACTTATTTTGATTTTGTTGTGACTCTTCCATGCTTAACTGATAAGTTCTATGTAATGCGAAGAGTAGGAGGAATAATTATGAATTGTAAACTCTTTGGAGCATTGGCTCGGACGATAAAAAGACTATTGAAAAAGAAATAGAAGAAATAGAAGAAATAGAAGAGATAAGATTAATCCCTTGCCGGGATGTTTTGAGTATATTGATTATCTCCCTTGCCGGGATGTGAAAGTTATTGTTATTTCCCCCTTGCCGGGATTTAGTTGTTTGCATATGTTTCTACTTGTCGTGATGTTTCTTGTTGTTTGTCTATCCCCTCGACCCGTTTGGTTGTGATTAGTGTTTGGGCGAGAAAGAGTGATAATGCACGAAGGGTCATTCCATGCCATGATTTGAATATTATGCACGAAGGGTCATTCTGTGCCATAATTTGATTACAATTGCATGAAGGAATACTCCATCCCATGTTTCGATTTTTTATGCACGAGGGAACATTTTGTTCCCTGATTTGATTACTACTGCACGAAGGATCATTCCGTCCCATGATATGAGAGTTATGTGAGGAAAAACACGAAGGGTGATGCTGTACATTTTATTTGATTGCTTTTGGTGAGAATGAGAGCAAAAGCACGAAGGTCGGTACCATGCAACTGTGAATTTTCCTGCTCTCATTAAATTATTATTGCACAGTTTCTTGCTTTAATTGCTGAATTTATGTGCGGACTGTACCTCCCCCATAGCACGCTCCCCTCCCTCCTAACTGTTTAATTTATGTATTCTTTCTTTTATTATATATACATACATACATTATATATATATATATATATATATATATATATATATATATATTTAACTGCACAGGTCTATTTGGTAGTCCTGTCTAGCCTCATCACTACTTCACCGGGGTTAGGCCAGGCACTTACCAGCACATGGGGTCGGTTGTGCTGATGCTACATTCTGCACTTATGTGCAGATATCCGAGTAGCTCACGGACCACAGCAGTAGCCAGGGAGCCTTCCTTCAGTCCACGAGATCCCGAGGTAGTCCTGCAGGCATCCGCAGGACCGACATCTCTTCTATCTGTTTATACACTATTTTATTTTGTACCCAAGACAGAGTTTTATTTTATTATTTCAGACTCTTGTATTTAGCACTCTTAGATAGTCTGTGAAATGTTGTGACACCAGATGCTGGGTAGAGACCTATATGGATGTTTTCAGACCTTGTTATTATTTTTATTTCAGACTTTTGCTATTTTGTTAATTCACTGTCCTTTATTTGTTTAAACTATCTATCAGTTAATGGTTTTAATCAAGTAATAAAAATGATAGGATGATGTTGTAAAGGTTATTAGCTTGCCTAGCTTCCACGAGTAGGTTCCATCACGACTCCCTATGGTGGAAAATCCAGGTCGTGACAAGTTGGTATCAGAGCACTAGGTTACATAGGTCTCACAACTCACGGACAAACTTAGTAGAGTTTGAGGGATCGGTACGGAGACGTCTGTTTATCCCCAGAGGCTGCAGATTTAGGAAAATTTTCATTTTTGTTCTTTCTGGTCGTGCGATTCTGTTTCTCAAATACTAATTGTCTTTCTACTATGTTCTATCGCAGATGGTGAGAATACGTGCTTCCTCTTCTATCGCGCAGCAGCCCGAGCCCCCAACAGCAGCTCCTACGAGGGGCAAAGGGCGAGGGTGTGCCAGAGGCTGAGGCTGGGGCAGAGCTCAGCCCTGAGCAGCAGTCCCAGAGGTGGAGCCTCATGTTGATTAGGATGAGGAGGTTCCACCCCAGCAGGGGTTCATAGCCACCCCTGCACTTCAGGACGCTTTGGTTTGATTGGTAGGCCTTATAGAGAGCATCACTAGAGCGGGTTTGCTTCTAGTAGCACCAGCCACTTCTCAGGCTGGGAGAGGAGTCCAGACTCCCGCTACATGTACTCCGGAGCAGGTAGCTCCTCAGGCTCAGGTTCTATCATTCAGCCAGCTGTGGCAGCTCCGTCGGGTATTGTGGCTCAGACCGGCAATGGTGCGGCGATTTCTGCGGATGCTTTGTGTAGACTTGATAGGTTCACCAAGATCTTCACCACCACATTCATCGGTGCTCTTCCAGAGTACCCCTAGGATTTCTTATTCAGCTGCTATGAGGTTCTCTGGACTATGGGTATTATCGAGACCAATGGGGTCGACTTCGCTACCTTTCGACTAGCAAGACCCGCAAAGACTTGGTGGAGGGACTATTGTTTATCCAGGCCAGCTGGGTCACCATCATTGACGTGAGATCAGTTTGCAGAGTTGTTTTTGGAGAAGTTTCTCCCAGTTACTCAGCAAGAGGCTCTTCGCAGGCAGTTTGAGCGCCTCCAATAGGGCTCTATAACAATCATGCAGTACGAGGCCCTTTCATTGATCTGGCACACATGCTATTGTTATACTCCCCACCGAGATAGAGAGAGAGCTAGAGAGAGAGGGTGCAGAGGTTTATTGATGGGTTGATTCAGCCGATCCATCTCCAGATGGCTATGGCAGCCAGGAGTGAGATTTATTTTCAGGAGGCGGCCAATGCGGCCCGTAGAGTTGAGATGGCTCTTGCACGGGGAGGTGGTCAGGGGTTAGATAAGAGGTCTCGTCATTCTGGTAGGTTCAGTGGTACCTCGCCTTGAGGTATGGAATCTTATGGTAGAGGCCATCCACTGAGGCTCTTTCAGACAGCACTCCAGGTCTCTCATGGTACTCCATGCGGTGGTGATTCTCAACAACATTATTCTGATCAGCAGTCCTTCAGTGCACCACCAGCTCTCATTAGTGCACTGCCACTCTAGAGTTTTCGGGGAGGACATTCAGGTCGACAAGGCCATTAGTCTCAGCAGCCGAGGGGTTGTTACGGTTGTGGTGACCCGAGCCACATAGTCAAATTTTTCCCTCGAGCTTCGGGTAGTTCTCAGCAGCAGGGTCCTCGCCCCATGATTCAAGCACAAGGTGATCCACAACCTGCCCACCTAGCTAGAGGCGGGGGTAGGGATCATAGAGGTGGAGGTAGGGACAACAGAGGTGGAGCTCGAACCGCCAGAGGTAGAGGACAGCCAGCAGCCGGCCGTCCTAGAGATATAATTTAAGGAGGTGGGGCGCAGCCCCGGTGTTATTCTTTGCCATCTAGGAAAGAGGCTGATTCATCAAATGCTGTTATTACAGGTATATTCTGGTCTGTGATAGAGATTCTTCATTGCTATTTGACCCTGGATCTACGTATTTGTATGTGTCATCCAATTTTGCACCATACTTGGTTATGCCTAGCGATGCCTTGAGCGTTCATTTTTATGTATCTACACCGGTGGGTGATTCTATAGTGGTCGATCGAGTGCATCTTTCCAGTGTGGTTGTGTTTGAGGGTCTTGAGAACCGTGTTGATTTATTACTCTTAGACATGGTAGATTTCGACATTATATTGGGAATGGATTGGTTTTCCCCGTATCAGGCTATCTTGGATTACCACGCCAAGACCGTGACCTTGGCTTTGCTGGATTTTCCCCATTTGGAGTGGAGAGGGACCCCACGCCATGCCACCCTCAGTGTTATTTCACATGTGAAGGCTCGACGCATGGTCAAGAAGGGGTGTCTAGCTTACTTAACGTATGTTCGCGACTCTGATCGCGGCAGACTCAACCTAAGGAAGAGCGGGCGCTAAGACTTTTCCCCAATAGTGGTATTGGGATCAATTTCCTCAGGGATCTTACAATGGAGTCAAGTATTTGTTTGGTCTAGAATTGTGTTTTATCTTCTAATTGCACTTCTAACATTTTTTATTTTTCTTTTGATAAACAACTACAATTTACCAACTACAAATTAAAACTAAGTTATGCTATAATATTAATTCGGGGTTGTATGCAATATAGAAAGAGGCAATAGGGTCGTGACATTTACCTAGGTGGTCAACTAACGGGTAGAGATTCCTAATATAAGAACGATGATTATGGGGCTTATGCTATAACCGTTGCACTATTGCACTCACTCTCATACCTCTTGGTAGAGAGAGTGATTTTGCCCAATTGACTCTCTCGAGACCAATTTGGTAGGCCAATTTGCCCAAGCAACTTAGGGTTCAAGTTGGGTAATTACTCTCTCGAAGATTAACCCGTTAATTGCGACTACCATTCTCATGGGTCCATCCCAATTCCTAGTTGGGTCAACTTTGGGGTCGTAAACTCTCTTTCTCAAGAAGAGTCAAGACCCACTAAGTTAGACTTAGTGTTTGCAACCACCAAATCCTAATGAAATCATAAAATTAACCCAAATAGCAAACACCCAATATCATTCAAGTATTAAACAATCACACTCATTAATTACCCACACTAGGGTTGAGCCATAACCCTAGCTAATGGATTTAGCTAGATATAATAGAAATAAAAATTGAAGAAATAGTAGATAAAATCAACATATTAATTAACTACAATGTTAATCTACAAGAATACACGATAAAGCAAGATGAAATTTCCCAAAATAGGCTAAAACTTGAGTCTCACGAGTGTAGCAGCTATCTGATATCTAATACCTAACCTAAAAAAGTAAAATATTATATTTATACATCGGAAAAACTGGACAAAAATACCCTTGCGGGGCTGGCGCGGACCGCGTAGAAATGCAGCGCGGCCGCGTAAGGTTCTTGGTCTTCAATTCTATCTTCTGAAGCTTAGGGCACGGACCACACAAAAAGGTAGCGCGGCCACGCTGGCTGAAGAGCATGGACCGCGCGTTAATGGGTCGCGACCGTGTGGAGAATTTGGCAAAATGACCACTCTCTGAACAACCATCCACGCAGACCACACTGTTTCAGTGCACGGAAACATAGGCAGACTTGGCAAAAATATTGATCTCTGAACATCCTTAGGCACGACAGCACTGTTTTGGTGCGCGGCTGCATGGGTTTGCCTTTGCATTCTGTAGTCTCTGAACCTCCTCAGGCGCGGACCGCGCATGTCACAACTGAAATGCCCAACCTCTAACTTCCAGCGCGGCCACGTGGCAAAGCAGTGCGGTCCGCGCTGGATCTCTTTGTTCCTCACTTCACTTGACTTTAACACTTGGAAGATTTCACTCCCTTTCGAGCCGATCTTTGACATTCGTCATCTTGTCACTCAAACCTGCAATCAAGCACAACTTGTAAGCATATTATGACTAATTTATGGCAATTCACGCACAAAACTTTGGCAAGAATGGGTATAAAATGTGTTAAAATTATAGTTATCAACTCCCCCAAACTTAAACCTTTGCTTGTCCTCAAGCAAATAAAATAAGACCTACCCCTCAGAGAAAAACATCCAAGTAATTCCTACCTATCCTAAAGTAAACTCAACAAGCATCAATTGGGACTGCCCTCAATGCGAATGCATCATTAACACATTTAAGCTTTGAAAACTTGTGGATCAAGTGTGACACAAAAGCATCAAGAGTTGACACATATTCATCATAGAACTTTTCTCAATTACTTTGGTCATTGTGGAACCCAAAATCACATATCCTCAACTCTCCCTAAGTGCACCTAATCTTTTAGAGTATTGACACACAAACCGAGGTGGATGGATTCTCACTCATCTCTCTAAAAGAAAAGGCCATAAATCTGGCTCTTAGTACCATTTGCTTGCCCCTTATGTAAGTATCCACTAATGTAGGTTTCCCTCAACTCAAGATCATATAGGGATTTTACGGAATCATTGTGAAGGCTTTTGGGTAAAGGTAGGACATGTTTTTGTTCAATTAGGTTCAATCTTCCCTTAAGCACTTCTTTTGATTCATTTTGGCATAACTTCTTGACTCATTTGAGTATTTCACTTCTTTCAAGGGGTTAGAGAGACACATTGTCACTATTTCTTTTGCAATTCAAAACATTTCTCCTTTTGTCTACTTTGTCCACACCTTTTTCACTTTTTGTTGTCTTGGGATTCCCTTTTTGATTCTTAATTCACTTTTGTCTTTCTCTATGTCTTTTTCTCTTTTTCATTGCCTTCATTTTCTTTTGCTTTTGTATCTTTTATCACATTGTTTCCTTTCTTGTCTTCCCCCCCCCCCCCCCCAAACTTAGACATTTTCCATCACTAAAGGTCATGGAAATTGTTCAAATTTGGTATTTTGGATCAAGAAGGGCCTATAATCATTTCTCAAGTTAAGTTTCACCTATGATTTCGCCTCAACAAACATTCAGGGCAAGTTTTAGACCATCGACTCGGTACTTGGGCTCACAATTCAAATTCTCACCGCACACACTCAAGGATTTCTAAAGACAGAGTCGAGGGCTCACAACGACCTTAGTTACGATTCAAGCGCACAATGGCCCAAATGACAACATGATGATTGTTTGGTCAACACAAGAGTCTCTAGGCCACGACATTCACCATCCTAAACACAACATCATGTCTTTGACCATGGGATCAAAGGCAAATGTATTATGCCCAAGTGAAGCTTTGCCTGAGGTACCATCAACTACAAAACTTGAAAATCATAAACGAAAATAAATAACAGACTCAAACCCTTAAGAAGACTGTCGTGCCATCTATCATTGGGAAGAGACACCCGACTCGCACAACACTCTACCCTTGGAAAGAACCATGGAACTAAGAAAACCAAAGGCTTATTGCAAACGCCAAAACAAAACAAAAAGGCTACGAGCCTAACTTTGTAACTAAAATGAAAATTATTAATGAAAATAGAAACCAATAAAAAATGAATAAATATGTACAAAAAGGGAGTAGAATATACAACTAGGGGTAATGAATATATACATAAAGTTGAAAAGCATCTAGAATGAAAAGTTATATACAAACCATCTATCAACTACAAATGTGCTAAAAGTAAAGAGAATATATCCAGTCATCCATAATGTCAATCAAAATGATAGGCACACCCCACGAATAAAAGCTGGCATTGTCCGAAATGCCAATTACCAAAATAAGCATAAATGATAGGAAATAACATAGAGTTGCCCCTCAAGACTAGTCTATGGCCATATGCTGATAAGTGGTCCCTAGGTCCTCTGTACTGGCGGGAACCTAAGACTGGTCCCCGACCTACTACTACTGTGCTGTTGGGACAAGGGCAGGATCAGGAACTGGCTGAACAACTTGTGGAACACTGGAGATACCCTCCTAAGCATGTGCCACCTCTATCATAACTCCCTTAGTGCTAGGGAGTTTCCTCTTCTTCCTCGACTGCCAGGGAGCCTCCTCTGTTGTGGCTGAACTGCTGCTGGATCTACAGCTAGGTCCCCAATAGTAAGTCAAGCGGAATCTTGTCCGCCAAGAGCTTATCCATATCCTCTCTTAACTCCGTCACTGACTCATTTGAAGCCTTTTGCTTCCGCAACTTCTTGTGCTCCCAAGCTAGTTTATCCAAAGCTTTATTGTGTGCCCCAACTGCCTTAGTCAAAGCATACTGTGTTGCCATTATCTTTTCCCGGTTGGCCAGGATCTTCTTAAGTGTTTCTTAATAGGAAGGAGGAATCTCAACCGTGGCAGGATCTGACTGTGCCTGAACGATAGTGGTCAAGTTGGACAACTTGGATGTAGCAGCTGACTTCTAGTTGTTCAAACTGCTAAAGACTGAGCGAGCTGGTGGGCAGTGAACCGGTGAGTTTTTGATGACAACTGGGTCCGATGAAGTAGATATACCAGCAACAGAAGAAGGACCCAAGGGAAATGTCTCACCGGTAGCAGGGATGGCAGACGGCTCAGTGTAATGCTCAATAACCGCTGGTTCTCAGACTGGCCAGGTGCGGTGGAAGTGGATGCCTGATTCATTTTGGACCTCTTTGGGTTGTGTTGACCCAACTGACTGTAGCATGAGTAGGGGGCTACTGGATCTACCTTGACGTAAAACAACTATTTCTTCACCTCCAATTCTCTAAAGTACAGAGAAAGAGTGTTCGGGAAGGGATAGTTTGTGCTGGTCTCATGTCCGACCGTGGAAATCACCCTTGAGATAATGTTGCCCACATTGAGACGAAACCCAGCCATAACAGATGCCACTAGAACAACAACGGCAATAGGAACTGTGTGATCATGGGTGGAGGGATCAAGCGTACTGCACACGGAAGTCAACCAACCCTTGGCTTCAAAAACTGAACGTGTTTCTCAGAATCTTCTCCCCTGCTTTCAACCAGAGTGGGACAGTTCCCGGGTCTTCCAAGTGTTGGGCCAACCAAGGACGAACATCTTCTTTCATTGCCAGCTTTTCTAAGTATTAAAATTCGTCCGCTTTGTTGAACCCCAAAAATTCATTCAGGGATTTCCCATCAAACATCACCAATTTGTCCTGCACTTTTGTCACCTTTGAGTCCCTCAGCACATGATGCACATTGCAATAGAACTCTTTCACCATATGTTCATTGGCGACTATGCAACGTTCCTTGAAGAAACCCCAACCCTTTCTAGTACGGAATTGTGCTTGCACATGTGGGTTGAGAGGAACAAGATCAAAGTCAATAAATTACCTCTCCGGAAGGCTATTTCACTCTCTAAATCTGTGGAAGACTATTTCACTTACGAATCTGTCAACCCAGGCTTCCAATTTTCTAGTTCGCTCCATTCCCCCGAATTATGGTTCACCCCCTTCACCATATGCTCAACTCTCCCCAGATAACGAAGCGTAGGGAGAGGTGGAGTATTGTTCTTCATCTCTTGCTACGGGCTCATCAGATGAGTCCGAAATAACAATGAATGGTTTCTTGGAGGTGGGTGCAGGATCAGGTGAAGGAGTATCACGTTGCTGGAATGATGTAGAGATATGAGCGGGGGAAGATTCTGAAGTGATGTTCCGGGATGGTGCATACTCACTCCCCGTAGAGTGGGAGGTCACTCTATCAGCTTCCCGTATCAGCTTACATCCACCGCGTTTGCTAACCATGATTAGGGATTGTGAAACTTTAACTACTTGAAGCAATGTTGATGCACAGTGAAATTATAAAGCTCAGGTACAAAAATGGCGAATAGGTTAAAATTAAGCTTAAGGTCCCTATTTATAGAAAACGTCATGGGACCCATCACCTACCTACCAGCGCGGCCGCGCAAAAATGGCTGCGGACCGTGCTGGATTTCCAGCTTTCTCAATTAGCTACATATTCCATGCGGACCGCACTGTTTTGGAGCACGTCCGCGTGGAAAACTTCAGAGAGCTTATCACTTGGACCTTCTCAATGTGGACCTCACAAAAATGTCACGCGGACAGCACAGCTAACTTCAGAGACAGCTCCCCATTGCTTCAACATACATGGACCGCACTGTTTTGGTGCACGACCGGGTAGGAAAACTTTAGAGACCTGGCATTTTTTTACTTTTCTCCTGCACCGATTCAATATTATCCCTGAAACATCTCACAAACCATGAGTTCAAAAATCCTAATCTACAACAGAAAACAAAAATAAAGAAAAAGACATGGGTTTCCTCTCAAGAAGTGCCTGATTTAACGTCGTGGCACGACGCATATTACCATCAAAGTCACTTCAAATGAATGAGTTCCACCACATGGATGTAATCAAACTTGCCCAAGTAATGCTTGATACATTTCCCATTGACCCGGAAAACTTCACCATTCTTATTTTTTAGATCAATGGCACCAAATGGAGTTACACCAACAACTTCAAATGGACCGCTCCACTTAGATTTTAGCTTGCCCAGAAATAACCTTAACCGGGAGTGGAAGAGAAGAACCATGTCACCAACTTTGAATTCCTTCCCTCGAGCATACTTGTCGTGAAGGTACTTCATCTTGTCTTTGTACAAGGACGCGCTGGAGTAGGCATGAAACCTAAACTCATCAAGTTCATTCAGTTGCTCAACCCGGAGATTTGCAGCGACATCCCATTCTAAGTTCAACTTTTTTATGGCCCACATATCCTTATGCTCCTACACCAACCAATACGGCAACGTGCCAATCGGAGTCTTGAAAGCTGTACGATAAGCCCAAAGAGAATCATCCAATTTGTTCGACCAGTCGGTCCTATTTTCATTAACAGTCTTGGACAAAATACTCTTGATCTCTCGGTTAAAAACCTCTACTTGGCCCCTCGCATAAGGATGATAAGGAGTGGTCACCTTGTTATTTACCCCATACTTGGCTAGCAAAGAATCAAAAGCCCCGCTGCAAAAATAAGAACCGCCATCACTGATGATAGCTCGTGGAGTGCCAAACCTAGTGAAGATACTCTTTCAGAATGCCACCATACTTTGAGCTTCGTTGTTGGGCAAACTGACGGCCTCGACCCATTTCGACACATATTCAACCGCTACCAAGATATAAGTGTTTCCACAAGAACTCACAAATGGCCCCATAAAGTCGATCCCCCAAACATAAAAAATATCAACCTTTATAATCGTGTTAAGGGGCATCTCATAATAAAATCATAAAATTAACCCAAACAGCAAACACCCAACATCATTCAAGTATTAAACAATCACACCCATTAATTACCCACACTAGAGTTGAGCTACAACCCTAGCTAATGGGTTTAGCTAGACATAACAGAAACAGAAAGCAAGATGAAATTGCCCAAAATATGCTAAAACTTGAGTCTCACGAGTGCAGCAACTATCTGATATCTAATACCTATGATAAAAAATTAAAATGTTCTATTTATAGTACATAGGAAAAATTGGAAAAAAATACCCCTGTGGGACTGGCGCGGACTGCGCAGAAATACAGCGTGGCCGCGTAGGGGTCTTGGTATTTAATTATCTCTTCTAAAGCTCAGGGCACGGACCGCGCAAAAAGATAGCGTGGCCGCGCAGGCTGAAGAGTGCTGCCCGCATATAAATAGGTCGCGGCCGCGTGGAGAACTTGGAAAAATGACCACTCTCTGAACAACCATCCACGCGGACCACACTATTTTGGTGCGCGGCCGTATAGGAAGACTTAGCAAAAATATCGAGTCTCTCAACATCCTCAGGAGCGGACCGCACTATTTTGGTGCACGACAGCATGGGTTTGCCTTTGCATTTTCTGGTCTCAGGACCTCCTCAGGCGCGGACCACGACAGGATGAGCGTGGACCGCGCATGTAACACATGAAATTCCCAATCTTTGAACTTCCAGCGCGACCGCGTGGCAAAGCAGTGCGGTCCATGCTGGGTCTCTTTGTTCCCCACTTCACTTGACTTTAACACTTGGCAGATTTCATTCCGTTTCGAGCCAATCTTTGACATTCGTCATCTTGTCTCTCAAACCTGCAATCAAGCGCAACTTGTAAGTATTTTGGGACTAATTTATGGCAATTCACGCACAAAGCATAGGCAAGAAAAGGTATAAAATGTGTTAAAATCATAGTTATCAGACTCCAGCTCAGAGATCCCATCTATTGATTCTGTTCCTATTATTCAAGATTTCCCCGAGGTTTTCTCTTCATACCTGCCGGGTTTGCCGCCTGACAGGGATATCGATTTCTGTATTGATCTGGCTCTTGGCACTCAGCCCATTTCCTTTCCGCCACCCGCAAGAGTTGAAAGAGTTGCAGGATCATTTGCAGGATTTGCTTGATAAGAGTTTTATTAGACCTAGTGTATCGCATTGGGATGCGCCGGTGTTATTTGTGAAGAAAAGGACGGCGATGAGGATGTGCATTGATTACCAACAATTGAACAAGGTGATGATAAAGAACAAGTATCCACTGTCGAGGATCGACGATTTATTCGACCAGCTTCAGGGTGCAAAGGTGTTTCCAAAGATAGATTTGAGATCTGGTTACCATCAGTTGAGGATTAGGGCGTCTAATGTCCCTATGACATCATTCCCACTCGGTATGGGCATTATGAGTTTTTGGTCATGTCGTTTGGGTTGACTAATGCCCCAGCAGCATTTATGGAGTTGATGAATCGAGTGTTCAAACCTTATTTGGATTTTTTCATGATTGTTTTCATTGATGATATTCTGATATACTCCCATAGTCAGGAGGAGCACGAGAAGCACCTCAGAATGGTTCTTCAGACTCTGAATGATAGTCAATTATATGCCAAGTTTTCAGAGTGTGAGTTTTGTTTGAGTTCCGTGGAATTTTTGGGTCACGTCGATTTAGCAGAGGGTATTCAGGTGGACCCGAAGAAGATTGAGGCAGTCAAAAACTGGCCTCGACCAGCATCAACTACATAGATTCGGAGTTTCTAGGGTTTAGCAGGCTACTACCGTCAGTACGTGGAGGGGTTTTCATCTATTGCAGCCCCGATGACCAGACTGATCTAGAAGGGTGCCCAGTTCAGATGGTTAGATGAGTGCGAGGCGAGCATTCATAGGCTCAAGACAGCTCTGATCACGACACTGGTATTGGTTTTTCCCACAGGTTCAGGGCCCTATGCAGTCTATTGTGATGCTTCCTGTATTGGGCTTGGTGCAGTATTGATGCGTGATGGCAGAGTCATTGCCTATGCCTCGAGGCAGTTGAAGATCCACGAGAAGAATTATTCGGTTCATGATCTAGAGTTGGCAGCCATTGTTCATGTTTTGAAGATTTGGAGGCATTATCTAAATGGTGTGACGTGTGAGATGTACATGGATCACAAGAGTCTTCAGTACTTGTTCAAGTAAAAGGAGTTGAATTTGAGGAAGAGGAGGTGGTTGGAGTTGTTGAAAGACTATGATGTTACTATCTTATACCACCTGGGGAAGGCTAATGTGGTGGCCGATGCATTGAGTAGGAAGTCCACCAGCATGGGTAGTCTTGCTTATATTTCGGTCAGCCAGAGACCGTTTGCTTTGGATGTTCAGGCCTTGGCGAATCGATTTGTGAGGACGGATATTTCTGAGCTTAGCAAGGTGTTAGCTTGCACTATCGCTCGTTTTTCATTGTTGGAGCGTATCTGTGAGTGGCAGTTTGATGATCCCCATTTGTGTGTCCTAAGAGACATGGTGCAGCGTGGAGGTGCCAAGAAGGTGACCTTAGATGATGATGGTATTTTGAGATTGCAGGGGCGAGTTTATGTGCCCAATGTTTATGGGATTCAAGAGTTGATCTTAGCAGAGGCCCATAGTTCTCGGTATTCGATTCATCTAGGCGCCGCGAAGATGTATCAGGATCTGAGGCAGCACTATTGGTGGCACAGAATGAAGAAAGATATTATTGCGTATGTGGATCGATGTTTGATTTGTCAGCAGGTTAAGTGTGAGCATCAGAGGCCTGGTGGTTTATTTCACAGGATTGATCTTCCCGAGTGGAAGTGGGAGAGGATTACTATGGATTTTGTTACTGGACTCCCGATGACTCGGAAGAAGTTTGATGCTAATTGGGTCATTGTTGATAGTCTGACCAAGTCACCACATTTTCTTCCTATTACAACCACTTATTCATCTGATAGGTTAGCTGAGATCTATATCAGAGAGATCGTTCGCCTTCATGGGGTGGCGCTATCTATCATTTCAGACTGGGGTATGCAGTTTACCCCGCGCTTCTGGAGAGCAGTCCAGCAGGAGTTGGGCACCCAGGTTGAGTTGAGCACATCATTCCATCCTCAGATGGACGGTCAGTCTGAGAGGACGATTCAGATATTAGAGGATATGCTCTGAGCCTGTGTCATTGATTTTGGAGGCCCGTGGGGCCAGTTTTTACCTTTAGAATAGTTCACTTACAAACAACTACCAGTCCAGCATTCAGATGGCTCCATATGAGGCGTTGTATGGTAGGAAATGTCGGTCTCCAGTTGGATGGTTTAAGCTGGGAGAGGCTCAGTTATTGGGTACAGATTTAGTTCAGGAGGCCTTAGATAAGGTCAAGATCATTCAGGATAGACTTCGGACAGCTCAGCCTAGGCAGAAGAGTTATGTACATCGCAAGGTTCGATATGTGGCTTTCATGGTTGGCGAGCCAGTATTGCAATGTGTGTCGCCTATGAAAGGCGTGATGAGATTTGGGAAGAAGGGCAAGCTTATCCCTAGGTTCATTAACCCATATGAGATTCTCGATCATATGGGATAGGTGGCTTATAGACTTGCCTTGCCGCCTAGCTTGTCAGCCGTGCATCCAGTTTTTCATGTGTCCATGCTTCGGAGGTATCACAGCGATCCAGCCCACGTGTTAGATTTCAGCAATATGCAATTGGACAAGGATCTGTCTTATGAGGAGGAGCCGATGGTTACTTTAGACCGGCAGGTTTGACAGTGAAGGTCAAAGATTTTTTCTTCCATTCATGTTCAGTGGAGAGGTCAACCTCCTGAGGCATCAACCTGGGAGTGCAAGTATGATATGCGGAGCCGTTATCCTCATCTATTCCCTGACTCAAGTACTTCTTTCTTTTGTCCGTTCGAGGACGAACATTTGCTTTAGAGGTGGAGAATGCCCAAAGGTTCATCATCTGTTTTCTCCCTTTTTTCCTGTTTCCGAGGCCTTGAAAACCTCACTTTTAGTCGCCTCAATTTGCATGCACAGTCTGGGCACGTAGCCGGAAGGCTTATATGTTAAATTATGGCTTTTAAAATTATTAAATTTGACTTTGGTCAACATTTGTGTAAACGGTCCGGACCCATGATTCGGCGGTCCTGGAGGGTCCCTAGAAAAATATGAGACTTGGACGTAGGCCCGAAATTGAAATCGGAGGTGCCAAGCTCGAGAAATGAACTTTTGAAAGAAATTTTTTTTTCTGAAATGAATATGAAAATTTGAAATGAAAATGGATTAGAAAGTATTGGTATCAGGCCTGCATTTTGTTTCCGGTGCGCGTTATAGGTTTTATATATGGTCTAAGATGTTTTTGAGTAATTTGGTTGAAATCGGACGTCACTTGACGTGTTTTGGACCTAAGTATCTAAAATGGGAAGTTTAAGAAGCTTGAATGAAAAGTGATGATTTTGAGGTTTGGTTCCTCATTTATGATGTTAATTTGGCGATTTGATCACATGGTTAAGTTCGTAGTATGTGTTTGAGTTAGTGTGTGTGTTTGGTTAGGAGCCTCGAGGGATCGGGAGTGATTCGGAGGTGGTTTGGGGTATTTTGAACTTAGGAGATGTAGCAGATTTTCTGCAATTTTTGCACAGCTTTTACCTCCTTCGCGATGGCGGCCTTCAGCCCGTGTTCGCGTACGTTCGGGATTCCCCTTCTTCGCATTCACTACTCAGTCCCCGCATTTGTGTAGCTTTAATACTCCCTTCACCACGTTCGCGAACCCCTTATCGTGTTCGCATAGAGCAAGTCTTGGGCCCCTAGCTTTTCCTTCTACGTGTTCGCGTTTGCCTCCATGCGTTCGCGATGACTTGCCCAGCTTACCCTTCGTAAAATTGGCCCCCTTCCAGCAAACGCGAAGGGCATTTTTGCCCATTTATTTTTAAAGTTCAAAAACACACCAGTGACGGGATTATTCCCAAATTGTCTCACGAGTTTTTCTTCCCCACAGCTCTTAGGCAAATTTTACAGCACTTCTTCACCAAACTTTCTGGGTAAGTATCATCTAACTTGTTTCCTTCATTTTCCTTCATTATTTATCAAATTCCTAGACCTAAATCATGTAATCTAGGGTTGTAATTGGGGGAAAAGGGTAGAATAAGGGATTTTCAATTTTCTTTGATTTAGACCTTGTTTTGGGATCGATTGAAAACAAATAGTATATCTGGGATCATGGGGTAATGGGTGACATGGAATCGGTTCGAACCTCGGGTTTTTACCAAGCGGGCCCAAGGTCGATTTTTGAAATTTTGGGAAGAAAGCTTAGAAATCCATATTTAGGAATTGGGTTTAGTTTGTTTAGCTATTATTAATATTGCAAAGTCATTTTTTCATAGATTTGACTGAGTTGGAGCCGAATTCGAAGGGTAAAGCTATACTAGAGGCTTGAGTTGAGTTTGGAGCATTCGAGGTAAGTGTTTGATCTAACTTTGGTTTGAGGGAATATGATTAGAGTATTGTACTAAAAATTGATAAATGTTGAGTATGGTGTATAGGCATGGCGACGAATATCTATACGCTAGTGTCTAGCATGATCATGAGTCCTTACTTGTACTTATTCTATTTTTGTTGTGGCTCTTCCATGCTTAATTGATGAATTCTATGTCATGTGAAGAGTAGGAGGAATAATTATGAATTCTAAACTCTTCAGAGTGTTGGCTCGGACGATAAAAAGACTATTGAGTAATGGAAGAAATATAAGAGATATGATTAATCCATTGCCAGGATGTTTTGAGTATATTGATTATCTCCCTTTCCGGGATGTGAAAGTTATTGTTTTTGCTCCCTTGCCGGGACTTAGCTGTTTACTTATGTTTTCCCTTGCCGTGATATTTCTTATTGTTTGTCTATCCCCTCGCCCCATGGTTGTGATTACTGTTTTGGTGAGGAAGAGTGATAATACACGAAGGGTCATTCCGTGCCATGTTTTGAATATTATGCACGAAGGATCATTCTGTGCCAGTTTTGATTATAATTGCACGAAGGAACATTCCGTGCCATGTTTCGATTATTTATGCATGAAGGAACATTATGTGCCCTAATTTGATTACTATTGCACGAAGGATCATTTCGTGCCATGATATGAGAGTTATGTGAGGAAAAGCACGAAGGGTGATACCGTGCACTTTATTTGATTGTTTTTTGGTGAGAATTAGAGTAAAAGCACGAAGGTCGGTACCGTGCAACTGTTAATTTTCCTGCTCTCATTAAATTATTATTATTGCACTATTTCTTGCTTTAATTGCTGACTTTATATCCGGACTGTACCTCCCCCATAGCATGCTCCCCTCCCTCCTAACTGTTTAATATATATATATATATATATATATATATATATATATATATATATATATATATATATATATATATATATATATATATATATATATATATATATATATATATATATATATATATATTGAACTACACAGATTTGTTTGGTAGTCTTGTCTAGCCTTGTCATTACTTTGTCGGGTTTAGCCTAGGCACTTACTAGCACATGGGGTCGGTTGTGCTGATGCTGCACTCTGCACTTATGTGCAGATATCTTAGCAGCTTACGGAGCACAACAGTAGCCGGGGAGCCTTTCTTCAGTCCATGAGATCCCGAGGTAGTCCTGCAGGCGTCCGCAGGACCGACATCTCTTCTATATGTTTATACACTATTTCCTTTTGTACCCGAGACAGAGTTTTATTTCATTATATCAGACTCTTGTATTTAGCACTCTTAGATAGTCCGTGAAATATTGTGACACAAGATGCTGGGTAGAGATCTATATAGATGTTTTTAGACCTTGTTGTTATTTTTATTTCAGACTTTCGCTATTTTGTTAATTTGCTATCCTTTATAGGTTATGTCATAGTCATAAATCTCTTGCATTTTCTTATTAATAATGAGGTTGAAAGGAGACTAAAGGTACAATTTTGTAATGGTTGTGTGCTTTTACTCAGTTTAAGAATTTGTATTCACACTTTTCATAAGGTTCTAAAGATCTGAATGTGCTTATTTTGTTCCCTATTTTTAATTTTCGGTTCTATAATTTGTGGGCTGAATGTTATGCGTATTATTACTTAGCTTATAGCTGCTGCCATTGCCTATGGTCTACACAAGAAAGCTTCTAGGTCCTTTTCTTACTAGATGTATTATAAGGGATAAGTCTATTTCCATATGACTTGAATGTATTAATGTGTTTCCTTTTTGTCTATCGTATTTCAAAATAATATTTTCTTTCAAAATGTTATAGTTTATATTCTTCGTGCAACACGTGGGTACGAATACTAGTATAATCGACCAGAACAGTGTGGAGAAGCATCGATAAATGCTATTAACATTGATGATACAGCTTAGAGGCTCAAGGCCCTCTGCGTTAGAGTGACCCTGTCGGGGCAAAGCGGAAAGTTAGCGATTCCTTCGATCTTTATCGGACTCGCTATACAATTATGTCTTTAATGTATAACTGAAATATCGACTTTCATTCAACTTTAGAAAACTATAGTAAAGTAGCAAAGTTCAGAGGAGCAGCAGGCAAGCAAGAAGTTCATCCGTTGAAGTTGAAGTAGTTTCAGTACTTCATCGATTTTTGTTGAAGTAAACGATTGATCTCTATCGTATCGAGCAGGTTTTTATTCAATCTAGGTCCCCATGCAATTGATTTGTGCGATATCGAATCTCGAACGATCGTAATCAAATCTCTCAATCTTTTTTCCTTTTCTCTTAGCTTGTCGTTAACTCTCGAAAATCTTGCAAGGCTCTCTAGGAAAGTGAAGCAAATCTAAATCTTCACCTTACTAACTCATTTCCACCCATCCTTCTTGTATGAAAGATATTTCACTCAATATTAAATGGTGAGTATCAAATTGCACTTTCGTTGTTTGTATTTGTCAACTACTCTATACTTAAACAAGTTCAATCCAACTAAGCCATATGCTATACTAAGTTTTAATGCTCATTATATTCATTGAATTGTTTCTTCTTAATTGTCATCCAAGTTCCCATTTGAACTAAGCCATATATGAGTATAAACTAAAATTTACAAATTACGTTTATGACTCTTAAAAGTTGTCAAAAGAAGACTAATATGTTTGTTTCAAGATTGCTTGACCATAAAAACGAAAGGAAAGCAAATGAAGAGACAAGAAATCAAACCTTCAATTGAAAACGTATTTCATATTGAACAAAGCAAATGTTGAAATTCCCGAGGACATGGAATGTGATCAAGAAAGGGGGAAAAACAACAAAGCTCATTGACCAAAAGAAGTGAATTTTAAAACAAAAAACCCAGAGATCAAGATTGGATTCCTATATATGTAATTCCAAGCAATCCCCACACATTTTCTTATATTGAAAGACACAATGGGATCTTCCATTTTCCTGCACATATAACTTTTGAGTTTTGTCCTATCCCATTATCTCCAAACATGAGCAATGGACATATTGTCTTTTCAAAGTCAGATGTTTAAGGTAGAACAATCACATACTTTAAATTAAATAAGATTGATCTTGTTCCAAACTATGAACATGAATACTTCGGATATTCCATTATTCCCATTACGTACATGTATTGTTTTGTAATCCATACTAAAGTTGTTTATAATATTATGCATAAAAAGAAACACCTCTGCTAAGGATTATCAAACTTGTCTCTTTTTGTTTATTTGTTCTATTATTTTCTTCTTGTTGTCATTAAATAGTGTTTTTTCTTGAGCCGACGCCGGTCTACTGAAAATAATATGTTTATCTTCGTAAGATTGGATTAATATCTACATATATACTAGCATTCCAATACCATACTTATAGGAATAAACCGAATTAGGGGTGTTTAAACCGAATTGAAAAATCCCACCAAACCGGAAAACCAAATCAAACTGATTAATAAACTTGAATCAAACCGAAATATAAATCTGAAAATCAAAAAAACAATCCAAACCGATATAGTTAGTTTGGTTTAATTTTAATAAAAATTAAATCAACTCGGTCCATATATACTCCGATATTGAATATGTTATTTTTGTAACTCACATAACAAATTTTAAAGACAAAACCAAAAAAAGAGAAAGAAAGAGGAAAAGATAAGTTGGACTCGTCAAAGGCCAATCATTTGGAATGCTTCTTAACGCCCACATTACTTTAGCGTAGGCAGAGGGGAGCTTTGAACGTCGAGCTTTTACGGCCATGTCATTTAATTTGTCGTATATTGTATAGTTCATCCTATTCAAAATAAATAATTTTTTTTAGTTGTTTTCATACATATTAATAAATTTAATTTTTAATATTAATTATCAATGAGATTGACAATATTAATATTTACTATTTTTTTATAAACACTTCTAACACATACTCGAGTATTAATTGCTCCAAGGGCAATATAGGAAAAAAAATAATTAATTCTTTCTTGAAATTTGAAAAAATCACTTATTTTGGACCATAAAAAAAAGACAAAAAATCACTTCTTTTGGACCGGAAGGAGTAGTATATAGTACTCCTTTCAGTTTATAATAAGTGGCCAATTTGCTTTTTTATTTGGCTTAAAATAAGTGTTCAGTTATATAATCAAGAAAAAATTTAATTTATTTTTATAAAATAACCCCTATGTACATATTTCTAAAAGATTTCTTACTCCTCACATTAAATATTTAGTTAGGGGTAATTTAGTCATAATAAATATTTTGTATAGAATTTAATATTTTTTTAATGCACATGCTAATTAAAAACAAATTGGTAACTTATTGTAAACTGGAAAAAATATATCACATTCCTTGTTTCTTGGTTTTCCTTGTTTGAATCCTCTTTAACTTGCAATCTACTGATCCTTTTGATAAAGCAAAACATTCCCATCACCAAGATTCACTTTGATCACTTTTCTTTCTTCTTTATTCATACATACATATATATATATATATATATATATATATATATATATATATATATATAGGTTGTCTCTTGCAATGTCTTTTATCCATTATTATTATTCCTTAAACCATTTTCTAGCATACATATTCCTCATTGTGTCATCAATATATATCATCTTTTAATTTCATTTTTGTTACTTGTCTGTCCATTTATTTGCTTAATTAGCCACTCGATCGGTCCATCGCCTCTCATACCATGAACATGGAGGTCTATACACATATCATTTTTCTCCTTACATTGGATATATTATTGTTATTGATTTTATAAGAATACACAAATATAAAGCGAACAACGTTGATTAACTTGTTTGGGATCGATACGTATGTAGTTTCTTGTTAGTTATAAACAACAACCACCACCCAGTATAGACGAGTCGTACCCCTACCCGAAAGGACAGAGAGGCTGTTTCCAATCGACCTCGGCTCATTTATTGTTAGTTATGTGTGTGATTATTTCTTGATAAAAACAGTCAATACGTGTCATTTTGTAATCATAAATTTTTCTCTTATTCTTTTCCACTTATAAAAATTGATCTAAGCTAGTTTTTCATTTGCTTCTATAATAAACAGCTTAATTTGCATCTGATTTACCCCCCCCCCCCCCCCCCCGTATTCCTTTTTGGCAGACAGTTGAATTGAAAGTAGAGATGGTTGGAATACATGAGAAAAGACTGCGTAAATGCCTGTCAAAATTAAGAGGTAATTAATCATTAATTATTCAGTTCATTAATTTCTCTCTTGATCAAATTTCTTATATAAGGCAATTGAAATTGATATATTTGTTTGGGGGAAAAATCCAGGAATAGAGAAAGTAGAAGTGGATGGAAACAGTCAAAAAGTGGTGGTGATAGGGTATGCTCACAAGAACAAAATACTAAAAGCAATAAGACGAGGTGGTCTTAAAGCAGATTTCTGGTCTGCTCAAAATGAACTTCTTCAAGCTTACGCTGCTTCTGCTTCTTACTCTTCTTTTAGATTTAACAACTTCTCCTTCTTCTAGCTACCTATAATTTACACAATGTTTCTCGGATTCTTCAAAAATATTGTTGACCACCACATGTCGGAACCTCTAAATGTAAAATTTATACAATATTACTCGAACTCTTCAAAAATGTTGCACAGTGTAACATATCCGAACATCCAAATATATTTTTAGAGAATCCGATAAAGGTACGATAATATCTTTTGAAGAGTCCTAGCAATATAGCAGACTGTGTTTGTTTTGTTCTTCTTCAATACTTACCATTTTGTTCTTTCTTTCTTTATATGTTCTTCCCCTTGGAAGCAGTGTATACAAAAAATGAAATGGAAGAGTTTTGAATTTCTTTGAAGCAATGCTGGAGCAGTTTTCAAGTATTTTATGTAATGGTCAATTAATCGTCTTTGGATTGCATTTAAGCAATAATATGTACTGTACTTCGTTTCGCTGTGTAAAAGCAAAAAAGAAAAGAAAGAATCTCGGGTAGTCAGAAAATAAAGAAAAAAGAAAAAGAAATAACCTCCAATACCACATTGGAGCACGACTATATTCGAATTCCCGCCGCATAGGCCTCATTCGGGGGAAAGCGTTCCGTACCAAGGATTTTTCCATACCCAGGGCTCGAACTCAAGATAGCAGCCCCATCCGTATTCGCGTTGCGAAGGGCCCCGTTCGGAGGGAAGCGTTCCCTACCAAAGATTTTTTCATGCCAGAGCTCGAACCCGAAATCTCTAGTTAAGGTAAGAGCAGTCCCTTCCGAATTTACGCGTAAAACCCCATTTGGAAGGAAGCGCTCCCTACCAATAATTTTTTTAAATGTATGACTCGAACTCGAGATCTCTAGTTAAAGAAAAATAGTCATATTAACTTCAGTGCACCACATCATTTCATGGTATCCCAATATAATTATATAATTAAAAAGAATAGAAATTGGTTGAACTTATGCTTTTTGGACGACACGTAAAATTGGATTTTTGCAAGTGGCGTTATAACATCTAAAGAAGCAAATAAATGAATGGCATTAACAAGATTAATATGTATAAAACATAACTAACATTAGTATAATTGTCCTCGACAAGTTTTCTGAATTATGGCTAAATCCAATATTTTCTCTCTAAAATTGCTAATCTGGGGTGGGCATTGATCGGTTTGATTGACCGTAAATATTATCAGTTTGGTATATCGGTTTTAAATATGCTAAGCTGATAACTGAATCGATAAGATATCGATTACCGGTTATCGGATATTGGTTAGTTGGTTATTCATCTTTATTGATTTACCCGATAAGAATAAAAAATATCCAAAAATTTCATATTTATTACAGAAATTGTGATCATATTTTTAAGAGAAAGGAACTGAATATTTGCTCATGAGAAAAGAGGGGTTAAATTTCAACTTTAGAAAAAGAAAACTTTTCTTGCATTTGAAAATCCTAATGAATGATCTGATTTTCAAAGTTATAAGTTAGTAGAAGTAAGAAACAAGATATTAAACAATCTAATCTTACTAACTTTCTCAGTGCGGGCGGGCATAATTCATATGAAAATAATAAAATCTTAATCTTATAAATACTAAAGAATCAGTGTAACAAAATAAACAAATAGAATAACTAAAAATCTATTGAACAATTAATTTTTTTAAAGTTTAGAACTAAAAATTTTAATTGAAGAATTAAGATGATAAATTCATAAAAGTGTATTGGGCAAATTTGGTTCCATACGCCCACATATTATCCGCATACGGCCTCATTAAAGAAAGCGGCCTTATCGTGGTCGACTTAAGGCCGGTCCCAGTTAATAAATGGACCGAATGACGTGACTCGCTGTAACGTCACATCAGGCTCTGACATTCGTATATCGAGGCCACCACTTTTTGTACTTTCTTGGTATTATTTCGAGCAATGTCCCTTAGTATATAAAGGGAACCTTCTTCCTTTGTAGAGACTCATGTGTATCTCATTACTGAAAATACACAACTTTCTCTCTCTCTCTCTCTCTCTCTCTCTCTCTCTCTCTCTCTCTCTCTCTCTCTCTCTTGTGAAAAAAGCCTGTTATACATCTTACTGCTCTTACATCTCAATTTTTACATTATAATCACTGGTTTCTATCATCTAACATTTTCTAGATCACATTACCCTTGATTCCGATTAACCCATATCATTTTTTGATTGTTTTAAAGCTAGTTAAGTGTTCGAACAACTTTTTAGCCAAACAATTTGGCGCCGTATGTGGGAATTTCGAGAATGAAAGTTGTAGTTTGTTTCTAGAGATCCTTCGAAAAACCACTCTCTACAACCTAGAATGGCTGAGAACAATGCTAGAATGAATGCTATCTTGGAGGTTAGAACAGACCTCACGGGCACTCTCGACGCGGCTGCCGAAGGGGATGCCCTACACACAACCCCTAGTACTTTGATAGGCGTGGAAGCCTTACCCTCCTCATCAGAAGACCTGGTGGTTCCACGAGAAAGAGAAGTTTCAACATCTACCACTAAGGAAGCACCCCCAGAAATAAAGAAATTACTAGAAGAGTGGCTGACAAGCACGCTGAGCAGTCTATCCAAGAACCCACCTCAAAATGATAGATGCACCCCAACAGCAGATCATGTCATAACCGAGGATGAGCTCGAGTTCACAAGAACAAAAACGTACTCATCGATGTCCAAACTAACGACGGAACACTCGCAGCCATCCTCAAAAAGATGAAAGAGATGGAAAACGAGAACAGATTGCTCCACGGCCAGATGAAGGAACACCAAGAAAGGGTAGATAAGATCCCAGTCGCATCTAAGTTGCTGCCAAAGCGAGACATGGGGAGGTTCGTCGAACAACCCTACAAGGAAGGAGTCGCACCATACCCCATCCCAAAAACCTTCAAAATACCCCACGTCTGTATTTGCGTTGCGGAGGGCCTCATTCGAGGAAAAGCGTTCCCTACCAAAAGAGTTTTTCATACCAAAGCTCGAACCCAAAATCTCTAGTTAAGGTAAGAGCAGCCCCGTCCGGATTCGCGCATATGGCCCCATTTGGAGGAAAGCGCTCCCTACCAAAGATTTTTTCATATCTATAGCTCGAACTCGAAATCTATGATTAAAAGAAGAGTAGTCATATTCACTTCACTGCACCACATCATTTCATGGTACCCCAATATAAAGTGGTTATATAATTAAAAAGAATAGAAATTGGTTGAGCTTATGCTTTTTGGACGACAGGTAAAATTGGAATTTTGCAATGGCGTTATAACATCAAAAGAAGAAAATAAATGAATGGAATTAAGAAGATTAATATTTATAAAACATAACAAACATTAGTATAATTGTCCTCGACAAGTTTTCTGAATTATGGCTAAATCCAATATTTTCTCTTTAAAATTGCTAATCTAGGGTGGGCATCAGTCGGTTGGATTGACTGTGAATATTATCAGTTTGGTATACCGGTTATCAGTTTTAAAATATGCTAAGCTGATAACTGAATTGATAAGATATCGATTATCGGTTATCGGATATTGGTTAGTCGGTTATCGTTCCTTATCAATTACCCGATAAGAATAAAAAAATCCAAAAATTTCATATTTATTACAAAAATTGTGATCATATTTTTAAGAGAAAGGAACTGAATATTTTTTAGAATAAATAGATTAACTTTCATTTCATCAAAAAATTGTACAATTACATGCCATAGATGCTGACCATCTATTTTCTATTCTAAACACTCTTCTGCATTGTCTTCTTGTCCAGAGCATACAGAGCATAACTCCTCTATCACTATTGACATTGCATAAACCATAACAGACTGATTGTACATCCTAAGGGTAGCAGTTTAAACTCAGCAGCACTGCCCTTCAGTTGTGAACTAAATTTCCCTTCAAGTGCATGTGGATGGCTATTTCTTTACAGATATTGTTGCTGAGCATTCTCCCTCCTTGAAATCTTTGTGGATTTCTTTCTCTCCATATCACAATCACCAACATCCCAAATACACATGTAGTGATTTCTTCTAGTCCACTCCTCTTCTTTGCTATCTTACTTACCCACTCAATCTCGTGTATACAGTCAAGAATAGGTCTATGATATCCCAGCCAGCTTAGAAGACGACTCCATAGTGACTTTGTCTACGAGCATTCAAAGAACAGATGGTCAAAGGTCTCGATATTTTGCCCACAGAATGTGCATTCCTGTGGAACCTGTATGTCAAACTTCTGAAGTTTGTCCACTTTTGCCAATCTACTATGTAACGCAAGCCACCGTATGAATTTGTATCTTGGATACAAATGAGCCTACAACATGATGCTCTTCCACTGGACTTTTTGGTATTGAGGGTATTGAAGCCTATATAGTTTTTTTATACTGAAGAACTCACCCCTCTGCAGCTGAATCAGTCTACTCTCCAGATTCCCTTGAAAGCTTGGAATTGCATTGATCAACTCTCTCGACTCAAAGATCTTCCTTTCTACCCAAGCAGCACGTTTAGGAACAGGCATATCATCAATTCTGTGATTCTTTATGTAATAGACGTGCATCCACTTAATCCATAAGCAATCTGTCTTTTTGGCCAGTGCCCATAAGTGCTTTGCAATAACAGCCTTGTTCTATTTAATTAAGCTCAATACATTTAGCCCACCTGCACTATATGGCAAACATATTGTTTCCCAAGCAACCAAGGCCTTTCTCGACACAGTAGTTGAGCCTGTCCATAAGTAGGATCTGCAAATTGCTTCTATCATCCTCATCACTTTCTTTGGCAATAGGAAAATTTGAGACCAATAGGCTTGCATTCCAAATAAGACTGACTTTATCAACTGAATTCGACCTGCATATGATACAATCTTGATGTCTAGCAATTTATTTTCTATGTTACTTTCTCAACTAATGGACAACATTGAGCAATGATTAATTTTTTAGAATCCAAAGGCACCCCTAGTATTTGAATGGAAGTCTACCTTCGGGGAAACCCAAGAATCTCCTTTCTCTGCCAATTGAAAACTCCTGCTATGTACACAACACTCTTTTCAGCACTTGCTTGGAGCCCAGATGCTTTTGAGAATTTCTGGAATGCCTGCTTTAGTAGTTTAACAGACTGAATATCTGCTTTACAGAACATAAGCAGATCATCCGCAAAACATACATGTACCACTCCATATTTCTTACATCTAGGATGGAATTTGAACTCTTTCCTCTTCATCACTTGCATGAATTCCATTTGCAAATACTTCATAGCCAGGATAAAAAGGTAGGGAGACATAGGATCTCCTTGCCTTATGCCTCTTTTGCCTTTAAATAAAACTGTGAGTCCACCATTTATGTTGAGGGAATAGGTGACAGATGATATGCATTCCATTATCCACCCTATGAACTTATAAGAAAATCCCATATCCTTTAGCAGTCTTTCTAAGAAGCACCATTCAAACGTGTCATAATCTTTCTTCAAATCTACTTTAAGAACATATCTTGGAGAAATGCCCTTCCTCGTATAACCTTTGAATAGCTCATGCGTAAACAAGATGTTACCTGCGATGCTGCGACCCTCAATGAATGCTGACTGAGATCTCCCCATCAGACCCCCAATGACTGCTTTCAATCTAGCTGTATGGATCTTTGTGATGATTTTATATAGAGTTGTACAACATGCAATGGGCCTATAATCCTTCACTTGGCTTGGATTTTGCACTTTAGAAAAAGGAACTGAATATTTTCTCCTAAGAAAAGAGGGGTTAAAGCTCTCTCCTTAAGCCAAGTAGCATCGTAAAAAAATGACACATGTCACAATTATTTAATAATTATTCATATAGTTAATAATTAGTTGTTGATTATTATTTTTTAAATGTAAATATCTATATAAAATGAAAAATAATAAAAAATAAAAAACTATCATATATATATATATATATATATATATATATATATATATATATATATATATATATATATATATATATATATATATATATATATATAGTTACTTTATTTGAATTAATAAATATATATATCAAAGAAAAAGGCACCACATTAATCGAAGCAGTAGCCTAGAAAAAGCCACATGGCGTAATTAGATAATGACAAAGAAATTATTTATTTAAAATGAACAAAGAAATTAACTACCTAAATTAACTACTCAAACATAGGTGAAGGTTAGTTTAGGTTAGTTAATTTTTTATTTTATCTTTTAAAATCATTTTCTTTTCTTTTTTTTGAAATAAAAAGTGTATTTATTTATTAAAATTCAAAAAATGTTATTGAGAAAAATATAATAAATCTATTGTAAAAAACTATTTTCAAGAGTAATAAAATATATATCTTATGTTATATTACAAAAAAAATCAGCTCACAAAAATATTAAACAAATATGCTAATAGTTTCTATATTCTATTAAAAATATAATTATACTAAATATTGAATAATATAATAAACAAAAATAGATAACAAAAAAGTTATTTAATGAATATATAAGTCCCTTTAATTTAATAGAGATTTAATTTATTAATATTCAGATAATATCTAATCTATTTATATAGAATAGGAGAAGTAAATTATTGTAATGATTTCAAATGTAATATAAAAAAATTAACAAAGTGTCAAAAAAATCTCCAATAAATTTGGAGATTCAAAATTATTTACAAAAAAGAAATGATAAAAAAGAGACAACAAAATTAGTTACTTAAAATTAACTACTCAAATATGGGTAATATAATAAAGATAAATATATAACAAAAAATGTTATTCGATGACTACACAAATCCCCGTAATTTATTCGAGAATTTGTTAATTAAAGTTGAGACATTATTACTTAAGATCAATAAATAAAATTTAAAATAAAAACTATTTCAAGAATAATAAAATATATATATATATATATTCTATTATATTACAAAAATAAAACAGTAGAAAAATATTAAATAAAGTAATATGATAATAAAAACTTCTATTAATAATATAATAATACTAAATATTGGATGATATAATAAAGAAATATACATAACAAAAAAGTTGTTCGATGCCTGTATAAGTCCCTTTATTATAATAGAAATTTTATTCATTAAAATTTAGATATATTATTAAGAACAACAGAATAAAATTTAAAATAAAAAATATTTCACGATAATAAATTATATATCTTTTCTTATATTATAAAAAGAAAGCGAGCAGATAAAAATATTAAACAAAGTAATAGAATAATAAAAGTTTCTATTAACGTTGTAATAATATTAAACACTGAATAATATAATAAAGAAAAATATGTAACAAAAAAGTTATTCACAAACTATATAAGTACCTTTAATTTAATAGAGATTTTATTATTGGGTATTTCATATTTACAAATAAGTTGATAATTTAAATTTATTAAAGCAATACGATCTAATAAGATCAAACAAGCCCGATCATAATTTAATTTAATTTTAATTTTTTAATATTGAACCGCGCATCGCGCGGATCGCGCGGGTACAACTACTAGTGAATGATCTAATTTTCAAAGTTATAAGTTAGTAGGAGTAAGGAACAAGACATTCAACAATGTAATCTTACTAACTTTCTCAATGCGGGCGGGCATAATTCACATGAAAATAATAAAATCTTAATCTTATAAATACTAAAGAATCAGTGTACCAAAAGAAACAAATAGAATAACTAAAGATATATTGAACAATTAATTCTTTTAAAGTTTAGAACTAAAAATTTTAATTGAAGAATTAAGATGAGAAATTTATAAAAGTTAAAAACTTACTCTAAGAATTAAGGTCTGAAAATGAAGAGTAATTGCGGAGAGATATTGAGAGAGTGAAACAATGAAGCCATAATGTGGCTTTATATACTTAGTGAGTAAGATTATAATTTTGTTAAACCATTAATAAAATTGGGAAAAGTTGGAACCTGAACCGATAACCTAATAGTCAAATAACATAAAATCATTATTGAACTATTTATTGTATAACCCATTATCGATAACCAATAGTATTTTATCGTTTCGTGCTATCGGTTATACCCCTATGGCATGGGGTAGCCCCTTTTTAATGTGATATTTAGTTTTTATTCAGTATTATTAATGTCCCATGGCGTGGGTGTCCTTAACATTTACACTGCACATATGAAGTTAAGGACATGATTTTCTAAGGTTTAAAACAGAAGGTACTAATTTATGATACTTTGTCCCTAATATTTATAAAGTATTCATGAAGTTAAGGACACCATGTCTAGTATAAGGATATTTTCGTTTGGGCGGGTAAAAATTATTAAAGCACCGGCTAAAGAGTAAATATATTTTTAAAAAGTGACTTAAGAGTAAATACAACTATAATTAGCGGCTAACTGTGACTTCTCCCGATATATATCCAGCCCTAATATGGAACGATAATATTATTCTTAGCCATAATATATTAATTTTCGGCAACACAGTTAATTACATATGCTTATTCGTTTAAGTGTTTAGGTTGCCTTAGTATCAAACTAGATCCGTTCAATTGTGATAACTTCCTCCAGAAGAAATCTTAGATAGAGAAACTCTAACCTCTTTCTAAAAATGCCTATGTGGACACTATAACACTCCTCAAATCTAAAAAAACTTCAAAGACCCGCTAAATAAAGAATTTAATTTTTATAACGTTAAATTATATTTCTATTACGGATTTAAACCCTTATGATTGATTTCTCTATTTATACATAATTAACTATATAATAGGAGAATATTAATCATATTAGTATTATTAATTAGTAAAAGTAGCTACCATTAATTATTAGTTAAGTGAAAACAAAACAAGAAAAATAATAATAATAATAATAATAATAATAATAATAATAATAATAATAATAAAATAAAATAAAAACATAGAAGGAAAAAAAATAACAAAACAAAAGCTCAAAGCCATGGAATAAGAAACACGTGATTCTTATTAGAAGGGCCAAAAAGGACGGAAGTCTTATTCCACTAAAATAAAATAACAAAAAGGTCTAATGCCTTAGAGAACGCAGAAACGCGGCTCCAACGGAGGCAACCAGAAAATTCTCACGCATAATAAATTCTAGGGTTCTTCATAACTCATTTATTTTTTAATTCGTATATGTAAAATCCCCTATTGTCAATTATATGTAAGAATTGAATAACTAATTCCCTTCTTCTTCTATATCATCAATAAATTTTATAATTAAATATAGTACTTGAAAATTAATTAAAATATACTGGTTGTTATAGAATCAATTGTTTGACGGGTATAAATTGGGTTGGAGTCTACGTATTGGCTCGAGAAGTTTTGAGGTGAGTTGATGTAACCCTTTACTAAAGTAGTTTAACTCACAAAAGTACGCATATAAGGTGTTTGATGAATTGCTTAAAAGAGTTTATCTTTATTTAATTAGAGCGAGTGAGTACCCATTAATTTAGAATTCTTCTAGCAAAAGATTAGATGATCTATTATGCTATATGTGCTTAAATTTTTAGATTTTTGTGTTATTCTTATATGCTATTTTCATGTTGAAAATTATGAAGAAAGAATCCTTAGAAATATTTTTATATGGTTATTTTATTCTTATGCCATACTTTACATTTAAGGACACCAATATGAACATGTTCATAATATTCTATAAAGAAAAGATTTAGACTTGACAAGCCACAAGAAGAAGTTTTAGAAAGAAAAGTTTTTTTTTTTTGGGAGTATCCTTTATTCTGAGAAGGGGTCATCATCTAGGCCGAGGGTCCTGACCAAGGCGTTGACTTTCTGAAACTACTTGTGCCAAAGTAGGGAGCACACGAGCGGAAGGTCTCGTTGCTAAGAATTTACTTAGCCATGCTAAGGTATGATACATGAGCGCTGAGAACCATGAACCAAGTGGAACCTCGTGGATTTGGCCTATTCGATCAGGTTGGGGTCGAACCCGTGCCGATCAGACGGTGACTGAGACAGAATTAAGTCAGGATAGTTGGAACTCCCAAAGTATAAAATGAAGTATTTTTTTTAAGAAAGAAAAAGAAAAAAAATTCTTTTAGAATATTCATATATTGCTAATATGCAAATATTTTAGAATTTTTCTTATAAGCTTTATGTTTTACATGCATTTAGAACCTTTGCTCTTAATGTATATGTTATTAAACGGTCTCCTCCTATTGTTGAAACTCACTGAGTACAATGGATGGTACTGACGTTCTCTTTTGGGAACCTATGTTGGTCTGCGATACAACGTAGGAACCGGAATTGCAGGCGAGCAGGCTACGAGTTAGAACTTCCTTCTCTTCCTGTGATATTGGCGAGCTCCACTTTTGTTCGTGGAATATTCTTAGAGTCATTTTTATTTTGTTATTTCTTTGTTTATTTTGAGAACTGGCAAGGGAATCTCATGTCCTTAGCCGTGCGTCAGTTTATCAGTAGAGGCTTCATAGACATAATCGTAGGGTTAAGATTCAGATGTTTTTGATAATAACTTAGTAGTATTTTATCGATTACCATGAATAAATTTTTTGGAGTTGATTTATTAAGTGTTTAAATTAATCAAAAGTACTTTGTTAGAGTATTGCCTTGTTGCATGTAAAGTTGGAGCTATAATATATTGAATAAGTAGAGATGGTTCGCTCTATCAGGTTTAGTGATCGAGTGCCGGTCTCGACTTGTTTAGAAAATGGGTCATGACAAACTTGGTATCAGAGCCACAGGTTTATAGAGTCCTAGGGGTCTATGAAGCCGTGTTAGTAGAGTCTTGATTATGGGTATGAAGCGCGCCATACTTATAAACAGGAAGCTACAAGCATTTAGGAATAATCTCATTTTTTCATAATTTAGATCGTGCAGTAGAGCCTACCTCTAAGAAATTATCTAATGTATTATTTTCTCCAAAACTCGCAGAAATGGCTCATACTCGCAACTCTGACAACGACACTCATGATGCTGCTCAAGAAACTATTGCTACTATCGTGGATCAAGGCATAACTAAAAAGGCTCGAACTCAGAAAAGGAAGAGTAAATCCACATGGGGGGGGGGGGGGTTCAAGTACCCCAGGTTGAACATGAAGAAGGGGTGGAACATGATGAGCAAGTACTTCAGGATCCAACGCCATCCCCAACAGCAGCTCCGACTCAAACAACTATATCCCCAAAGGTGGGTCAGATGTTCAATGCAGTCAACAGTGCTATGGAGATGTTTAAGGCCTTTATGGCCAACCAGAACGAGAAAAGAGATAAGATTCCATCTCAAAAAATAAGCAGAACAATTCTGAGTCCTCGAGAGTGAATGAATTTCTGAAGTTGAGTCCTCAAGTGTTCCATGGTTCTGTAGTTGATGAAGATCCAATGTTATGGATGTAGGGTGTTAAGAAAGACCTCTGAGTGATGAAAGTATTTGATGACAAAGCTGTGGAGTTGGCTGCTTACTAGCTTAGAGATGTGGCTGGCGCTAGGTTTGAGATGTGGGAAAAAGAAAGAGATGAAGATGATGGTCCACCTACTTGGGAAGAATTTGAAGAGGCCTTCATAGCTAACTTTATCCCAGAAGAGGATACGGCAGCTAAGGCTACAGAGTTCGAACAGCTCAAACAAGGGAATAAAAGTGTGCAAGAGTACTACATGGAATTCATAAGGTTAGCTAAGTATGCTCCTCACATGGTTAAGACAGAAAAAGCAAAGATTCGCAAGTTTGTTGGCGGTTTGGCTTGCCACATTAAGGAAACAACATTAGCTACAACGGTAGGAATGAAAGATTTCTCATCTGTTGTGGGGTTCGCCAAGCATCTAGAAAACGACAGACAACAAAGGATAGAAGATAAAGAGCATAAAAGAAATCCCGGACAACGGGCAGGTTTAATGGTACATCCAGCGGATGCGGAAGGGATTCCTCTAATAAGGAGTCATTAGCACCAGCTCAGTCCAGTCGTCAGTCAGGTGGTGGGTCTTCCTTCAGACGTACTCAGAGTTATGGAAATCAGTCTCACCAGAATCATAATTTTAGGACATTATCCTCACATAGCTAGAGTCATGCTGAGAAACATTCACACCAGCAAGGTATTTGTGGAACATGTAAGCGGCAACATTCAGGTCAGTGCAAGCTCGGGTTTGATGGTTGCTACCATTGTAGAGACATTGGTCATATAAAGACCAACTGCCCAAAGTTGCGACGTAATTTCAGTGGTGGATCAACTCGTCCTTCTAGTTCCTAAGCTACCGCAGTTGCACCACCTCAGGCTCGTGGTTCTCATAATCAGGCCGGGCAGGGGGCAAGCAGAGGTGCAGATCGAGTTACTCAGGAAGGGGACAACCCCGTTTGTTTGCTACACTTGATCGTCATAGTGTAGAGGCATATGCAGAAGTTATTACAGGTATACTTTTAGTCAGCTCACATAATGCTTATGCCATAATGGATCCAGGTTCAACGTTTTCATATGTGACTCTTTATACTTTGCAATTGACCTCGGTCTAGAATCTGAAAAACTTAGTGAGCCATTCCTAGTATCTACTCCAGTTGGCGAGTCAGTGAAGGTCACCATAGTCTATAGAGGTTGTATAGTTTCATTTCAAGGTCGCAACACCAAAGCCGACCTCATAGAGTTAGAAATGGTGGATTATGATGGGATCATGGGTATGGATTGGTTGTCTTCCTGCTATGCCATGTTAGATTGTCATGCCAAGATAGTCAGGTTCCAATTTCCAAATGAACAAGTCTTGGAAGGGTAGTTCAGCATCGCTTGTAGGTAAGTTTATTTCTTACCTTAAGGCACAACGAACGATCGGTAAGGGGTGTCTCGCTTATTTAGGCTCACATCGTTAATCCATAATCAGAACCACCAACTCTTCAGTCAGTGCCAATTATTAGAGAATTTCTAGAAGTTTTCCCAGATGACCTTCCTGGACTTCCTCCTGAAAGAATCATAGACTTTGGCATTGATCTCATGCCAGGCACTCAGCCCATATCTATACCTCCTTATAGGATGGCTCCAGCATAACTCTATGAGTTGAGAGAACAGTTGAAAGACCTTCTTGACAAGGGCTTCATCAGGCCGAGTGTTTCACCGTGGGGTCCCCAGTCCTATTTGTCAAGAAGAAAGATGGGTCTCTCAGAATGTGCGTCGACTATCTGCAGTTGAATAAAGTTACAATTAAGAACAAGTACCCACTGCCAAGAATTGATGATTTATTTGATCAATTTCAGGGTGCGAAGTACTTTTCAAAAATAGACTTGAGGTCGGGATACCATCAGTTGAGAATCAGAAAAGAGGATATATCTAAGAAAACCTTTAGAACTCTCTACGGGCACTATGAATTTCTAGTGATGGCCTTCGGGTCAACAAATGCTCCAGCTGCATTCATGTACCTCATGAACAGAGTTTTCAACCCACTCCTGGATACCTTTATTATTGTGTTTATAGACAATATTTTGGTGTATTCTAAGAGTACGGAAGATCATGCAGAACACCTCAGAGTAGCCTTGCAGACCTTGAAGGAGAATGAGCTTTATGCCAAGTTTTTAAAATGTGAGTTTTGGCTCGAGAAGTTTTGAGGTGAGTTGATATAACCTTTTACTAAAGTGGTTTAACTCACAAAAGCACGCATACAAGGTGTTTGATGAATTGCTTAAAAGAGTTTATCTTTATTTAATTAGAGCGAGTGATTACCCATTAATTTAGAATTGTTCTAGCAAAAGTTTAGATGATCTATTATGCTATATGTTCTTAAATTTTCAGATTTTTGTGTTATTCTTATATGCTATTTTCATGTTGAAAATTATGAAGAAGAAAGAATCCTTAGAAATATTTTTATATGGTTATTTTATTCTTATGCCATGCTTTACATTTAAGGACACCAATATGATCATGTTCATAATGTTCTATAAAGAAAAGATTTAGACTTGAAAAGTCAGAAGAAGAAGTTTTATAAAGAAAAGATTTTTTTGGAGTATCCTTTATTCTGAGAAGGGGTCATCATCCAGGCCGAGGGTCCTGACCAAGGCATTGACTTCCTAAAACTACTTGTGCCAAAGTAGGGAGCACACGAGCTGAGGGTCTCGTTGCTAAGAATTTACTTAGCTATGATAAGGTATGATACATGAGCGTTGAGAACCATGAAGCGAGTGACACCTCGTGGATTGGGCCTATTCGATCAGGTTGGGATTGAACCCGTGCCGATCATACAGTGACTGAGACAGAATTAAGTCAGGATAGTTGGAACTCCCAAAGTATAAAGCCAATTTTTTTTGAGAAAGAAAAAGAGAAGAATTTCTTTTAGAATATTCATATATTGCTAATATGCAAATATTTTAGAATTTTTCTTATAAGATTTATGTTTTACATGCATTTAGAACCTTTGCTCGTAATGTATATGTCATTAAAGTGTCTCCTCCTGTTGTTGAAACTCACTGAGTACAATGGATGGTACTGACGTTCTCTTTTGGGAACCTACGTTGGTCTGCGGTAATGTAGTAACCAGAATTGCAGGCGAGCAGGCTACGAGTTAGAACTTCCTTCCCTTTCAGTGATATTGGTGAGCTCCGATTTTGTTCGTGGAGTATTCTTAGAGTCATTTTTATTTAGCTATTTCTTTGTTTATTTAGAGAACTAGCCAGGGAATATCATGTCCTGAGCAGTGCGTCAGTTTATTAATAGAGGCTTCATAGACATAGTCGTTGGGTTAAGATTCAAATGTTTTTTGATAATAACTTAGTAGTATTTTATTGATTATCATGAATAAATTTTTTGGAGTTGATTTATTTAAATGTTTAAATTAATCAAAAGTATTTTGTTAGAGTATTGCCTTGTTGCATGTAAAGTTGGAGCTATAATAGATTGAATAAGCAGAGATGGTTCGCTCTATCAGGTTTAGTGATCGAGTGCCGGTCTCGGCTTGTTTAGAAGAAGGGTCGTGACAGACACAACCACTATACTACCAATTATATCACCGGAACCACCAGACAAGAATAGCCAAATGGATGTAGAAGAAACAACACCACATTCCTATAAAGAGATTCTACTCGACACGCAGGCAATAAGCCAAATGGAGTACTACGATGAGGATCACCCTTGTCATCAAAAGATGATAAAAGAAAAAATATCGAATGCTCAATCGCCTTCTTACAAGACAATAAGGACCACCTATATTAACCATGTTGCGTCTCAGTTATCATAAAGGCCTTTGGTCGTAGAATGTCTTACCATTACCTTTTATCTAAACTAATTGATCTATAAAAATCATCCGAACAGTTAATCTTGATTGTCCTAGGATGGGACTTCTTCATTATCGAATTCGGTCTAGAGGAAAATAAGGCAAAGGGACTACACCTAGGGCCATGGTTCGTCTCTTCGAATTTCCTATCAATACATAAATGGATATCAAAATTCGTCCCACAAAAAGCTACTCTCTCTTCCACATCCCTATGGATTGTCCTACCCCAACTACCAACATAATTTTATGACAAAGAAATATTGGAAAAAATTGGTAGGAAACTAGGCAAATTACTCAAAATTGATTCATGCACCTCTTCCACATTAACAGGAAGATATGCACGCATTTGTATCAGATTATCCGTGAAAACTCCAGTGGAAACATCAGTAATCATTAGTGATCGTAAGCAAGCAGTGATTTATGAATGTGAAGGAACGTTATGTATAACATGTGGAAGAATTGGTCACACAACAAAAAGTTATAATTTTAAAAAACTCCAACCATCGCTGTCACAAGAAGCCCCTGAAAATTCAAGGTTAAACACCAAGGAAGGGGAGGACGATAGATGGGAGACATCCATCTTCCCCAGACGAATGTAAACAAGTCAACTAATGACGAATGGAGGGAACAAAAAAAACCAAAACAAATAGCCTCATGCACTAAAATCACAAAAAATCCAGGTAAAAATATTCGATGCAAACTATGGTAAGTTTATGGAAACCAATACTTTTAAACATAATTCTAAGTTCAATAATATGCAGTACAAAAATTACATTAGGCCTAGTGGCCTTGTGAATAAATAAAATTCCATCTCCACTCCCCAGTAGCCCAGCACTCGAGGCTCCAGCCCAAGTACATTGCCAAACGCAAGATGGGAATGGGTCTTGATTGAGCTGACACCAAAAATCGAACTGGGCCCGTTAATGATACCTATAAGGGGGGCCCTACAATAGCCAAAGCTCAGACACATACACTACTAAAACTGTGGCCTTGAGCTACCAAGACAACACCAAATCAAAAATTAGGGTCCATAACCGATCGGAACCACCCAGCCCAAAGAACTATCCCTACCCAAATACCTATGCGTCCCCTACTCCTCTTCTATCGGAGTACTCTAATGAGGAAAACTCACCACACTCCATGAAAACTCAAGTGCCTCACTTGAGAACCCGCTCACTCTCAGGTGAAATGACACCTTCCGTCTACTCAAACAGATACCACATTAATCCTGAATTCATTTCTCCGGATGTATTACTCGATGACCTTTCCAATAACCTAGATTTAACACCAAACTATGCTATTGTGATCCGGCTCGTTAACATAACCCCCACCGTTACCCAAAGAAGTAAAACAAAAAAGCACAAAATGGAAAAAACCAAGCTGCCACCCACTATTTTGACGTTGATTCCACTTCCACCGGACCACTCCCCAGCATCATGGGTGGAAGTGCCACTTCAAGGACAAGGACTAGCCTACAATTTCACCTTGAAAAATCAACCAGTAACCCTAATTGTCCAAAACTCTGCGCATTTGGCGAGGGTAACGGTGGATATCCTCAATAGGGACTTGGTAGCCTTTGGCCTATGTCTATGGCAGGAGATGACAAGCAATGGCAACGTGAAACCCAATTTCGACCTACAAATTCTCAAAAACCTAATCTCCCAAGCGTTCTAGTCAATCCCTTTCTTCCCAGACCCGAGAATAGAGGACCCAGCAGCGTCTCTAGTGTTTGTTACTATCGACCCCCAAACCCATAAAAATCCATCTCCTTCTGCTCCACTATAGAAGAACTAGTCATCACCTTTTGGAAACATCACAAAGGAAATCAACAAATCCCTAGACCTCCAAAAATGGACTGAACAACTTACGACCCCTTATGCATGGACTCTCTCCTATTGGACTCAGTCAGAGCAATTGAGTTCAATATACAGAGTGGCGAAGTGCTTGTGTTGTTGTGTCCTAGAACCATGACCAAGTGTGGTCTGAGCCTAGTCTCTCACCACACCCAGGTTGTGACCAAACCACTCCTTAATTAGACCTTAGTTCTAAGAATGAAGAAAAGGAAACCAATAAAACTAACAAGGTCTTCTCACGGAATGGAGAAGCCTTATACAAACCAGTTCCCCAATCGCTAACCACCCCCAATGAACTACATCATATGGAATGTTAGGAGTGGAAATAGTGTGGGGTTCAGAAGGCACTGCATCGACATGGTTCAGCTTTACAAGCCAGCTCTGTTGGTTTTATTAGAAACCAATATGGTTGATCATAAAAAACTGACGGAGGAGCTACATTATGATATGCTTATCCAGTCTCCGGCAGTTGCCTTTTCTGGTGGGATAGTAATAGGTAAAGAAGATTGTGTCACAGTCGATGAGGTATCCACTACCCCTCAAGGCATCCATGCCATGGTAAAGGTACTCCCATCCCATACCACTTGGTTATTTTACTAGCAACATTTTAGCTAATAGGAAATTGTTATAGGAAAGTCTAGTTACTATCTCTAAAAGCAATACTGGGGACTGGTTTGTAGGTGGAGACTTCAATGAAGTCTTAAAAGCTAGGGACAAATTTGGCGGTAACCCCATTAACTCAAGTCGTAGTAATCTATTTTGGAACTGCCTTAATAAAGGCAAACTAGTTGACTTAGGTTACAAAGGCAGTAAATTTACTTGGACTAACAAAAGACACAAAAATAGGAGTAGTTTATAGATAGATGCTTTGCTAACAATTGCTGGATTTTCCAGTAACCAGAGGCTACTGTTAATCACTTCTCTAGGACCCACTCAGATCACTGCCCTGTTCAAATAATGCTAAAGGGGGACTCCTTCAATAATTCATACAGACCTTTCAGATTTGAATCAAATGTGGACTAGCCACCCCTTCTTCCATAGTATCATCAATGAGGTCTTTACTAATAACTCCCCCTAATCAAATTAACTGAAACATTTAAAATCATTGTGACCTAGTGGAACAGGAATACATTTGGCAACATTATCCACAAAAAGAGAAGGACCCAGCCAGAATTTCTGGGATCTAAAATTACCAAATTACCATTTCAGCAATTACCTGTTAAACTTAGAAAGTAACCTGACCAAAGAGCTTGACTCCATCCTCAAGAATGTTGGGACCAAATACACACGCAAGTATATGTGGTCGTCAAGTAATAAAGTGACTTGAAAGTCGGATGTCGAACCCACAGAGACTTAAATTGATCATTAACAAAGCAAACTAAAATCAATTAATTGTTCAAGATAATCAAAAGTGATGTTCTTCTACTAGTCTACTATTGCGGAAATTAAAAAAACACCAACTAAATCAATAAAAATGCAAATGAGTATTACGAAACTTAAATTCAGAGGAGATGAAGATTCCAAGATTGTGATTGGTTTATCAATCCTATTAAGTTCATAATCACACTTGTTAATCCAAATTATCTATGGTTGCTAATTAACCAAATCATTTATATGAATAGCATTTCCCACAATACTACTCATCTGCCCACAAGATATCAACTCCATATTCCTATAATATTGAGTCTATCATGAACGAATATTATACGGTATTTAATTAAGCAAGATTGTTATGTATATTTCTATCCTAACCGCGAAATCTTCCCCCGAGCCACGGGTTAAGAAACAAGCTCTCTCTAATTTTACTCTAATCTAAACATGGCCTTCCCAAGCATAGCATAGATACTAAATAGAACTCATCAGCTGACCAGACAATTAAGTAATTATGCACAGAATTATAGAAACAACCACAAGATGATAATTCGAATTAACTAATATGTAGTTAATAAACGTTATTAATTATGTCAACCACAACCCTAGCATGTGAAATTTAGCTCCACATAGACATGGTAGCAAAACAATAATTCATTATCAAAAAGTAAAGATTACTAAGTTTGATAGAAGAAATATGGAATCTAATGAATTTCTGCCTCCATGGTGGCTCTGTGCTCTCCTTTGATCTAATCTCTGGTCTCCCTAGGTCTAAGATGTGTCAAAAGTCCTTAAAATAGCATTTTTATATGTATTTATACCAAGTAGGTTCGGACCCAGACAAAACGCCCCTTCTTGCGCGAAATAAGACTCTAGCTCTATAAAATATGTACAGGCGCTCCGCAGCACCCTGCGGTGCACTAATGGAGATTATCAGCAACCTTGCATTTTCTTGTCAGGCCAGCTTTTACACTGTTGGTCCACACCCTGCAGCGCCCCATGTGGCGTGGTAGTGAGGATTTTCGAAAATGCAAAACATGAAAGTTGTTACCCTTTCAAATAACTTTCCAAGGATATATTGTGGAGCCTAAATGGAGTTCTGATCAAAGATTTATGTGTATTTTACTAGACAATGCGCCGTATTCCCGCTCAATTCTCCTTTCCGTTCTTAAACATCATCTATTCATCCCCGAACACGATCCCGACTTAATTCCTTGGGCTTTTACTCAGACTTCAAAGCTTCAAATCACTTGAATTCATATTCCATAACATCTATATAGCTCGGAATCACCCCTACAAGGCATACAACACATATTTAGTGCAAAATACTAGTGATTAAAGCTCCAACTAAATTAAAGTGCAGTAAATTAGAGCGTAATAAGTGACTAAAATATGCAATTATTGTCTATCATCAACACCCCATACTTAAGCCATTGCTTGTCCTCGAGCTATCAAACTACACTTTATATTGACACGATATTTTTAAATAATTCTCCTAACTCATCATACCAAGAATATTTAAAATAGACTAAGCACAAGAGTGTAACATCTTCGCCACAAGATTTGACTCACAAATATCACACATTATTCACAACTCACCCACTTACTCTAACATAGAGGTCACTAAAATTATCTTTCCCTTATGAATCAAGTGCCATCACACAACAAAAGAGAGTAGTTCCACACACAATATAATTTAAGAACAATTAGTGACTCAATATAGAAAGAGTTCACTCACTCTCAGAAATAACATTCATATGCCACAAAAGATTCACCATAAGCTTTCCCGTAGTTTACTATTCTACTAATCGAGCTCATTCAGTCTAGGATCAAGTAGGACTTTATGTGCTTGTAATGTAGGCTACGGGTCGGGTAGGATACATTTAGATATAATAGTGACTACGCCTCCCTAAGCACTTTAATACATACACTTTAACATTTAAAACTCCACACTTTTGTTAAACCCTAACTCCACATTCACATCAATATATATAAACTTCCCACTTCTTTAAGCACAATTACATCAAAAGTCACCACTATCAAAGAATATTTTTCGCAGCAATACAATTATTTTTTTCTCTTTTCAATTGGCTCTTACTTTTTTTTTAAAAAGTGCACCTTTCTCCTTATTTCATTAGTTCCACTCAAAATCCAAACTAACCATCCCACACTTTAACTTTTACAAAGTTCATAACAATTCAAATGCTCATGGCGGGTGAAAAGGTTCAAATAGATGGTTAATTCAAACAAATGGGTAAGGCTTGTAATGTGGTTGCCAAAGAAAAAGGATTACAAACTCAAAGGGGTTAACTATAATACATAACAATTAGGTGGGTAAACTATATATATCTAGCTCACGAAACAAACGCCTATATCACTTCCAAGATTGAACACAACCACTATTTCACTTTGCAAACACACAGGACAAGTTCTAGACATCAAATGTAAAGCACAAAATAACACAAAATCTTACACACATATTGCACATAACTCACTCAGGATTGGACTCATCAAGACACTCGAGTCAAAGAAGTTAAGAAAAGTTAAGATCATACAATTTAAGGTACTTATACAAGAGTAAGAAATTGAGCCTAAGCGTCACAACCAAAGTACTCACTATTCTCAAGGCATAAAAAAGACAAGAGATATTGCTTCAATTCAATTCTCAGCACAAGTTTTCCTGGTTCTAAAAAAGAAAAACTATCTATACCCGATTCAAAGAAAATACTTGTAAAAAAACCACTGCACAAAGAACACCCAAGGTGGAATTACTACACTACCTACAAATCTTTTTGTCCTTTTTTTTTTAGATTTTAATCCCTCAAGAAAACTGTTTAGGAGATCCATCGTCAGGAAAAGTCCAAATTTTATTTTCGTTTTGGTAAAAAGAAATTATTCAATTAAACTAACACAATAAAATAGCATAGAAAGTAACATAACTAAAATAGCATAGAAAGTCACTGAGACAATCTTCTCACCCCACGCTTAAAATTATGCAATGTCCTCAATGTGAACTATAAATAATAAGAGGGTAAAAGAGACTCCCATGTAGGCTAAAGACCGAAGAATTAGCAGCTCACGGAGTACTCAAACTTCTCCCAGGTATGATCCTTTGTGTGGGTACCTCACACTCAGTTTCAACCACCTGCTTGTATTTGCACTCGCATGTTGGATTTAATTCTTATGCTTATAATTTTACAAAATCAAAATAAACACTACAAAAACAATATAATTAAAATAAATAAATAAATAAAGAGCAGTAAAGCCAGGTTGCCTCCCAACAAGCGGCCGATTTAACGTCGTGGCACGACTTGAACCACTTTCTTCCTCCACCCCGAACTTATGAATTGCGTCCCCAATTTGTCTTCAAGCTTTTTGCTATGTTCTCGGGGTGGTGGGCCAAATTTAATTGGGCCAAGAAACCAATATCTCATTCTACACTTCTTGGCCTTCGAATGGGGTATGTAATTATGTCTCTATCGCACAATAAATTCCAGAATGTAAGCACCTCGTTCCTCGTCCGTTGCCTCCTCCAAAGGCTCAAATTACTCGATTTCGATGTCATCATCCAAACACAATGTTGAAATCCATGGAATGAGGACCGATGCATTCCAACTCTAGAACTGCATCACTAGTTACATCCTCATAAATACACACACTAGGGTCTTCAAATATAACATTATTACTTCCTCACATAACTCTAGTGTGATTTCCTCAACATAGACATCATCAATAAAAGTATGTTCGAATGATTGACTCTCCACTTTTAGCTCCTTAATTTGGCGTATAAGCTCCTTTTTCATTTTCACACAACTCAGAACTATTTTATTGGGCATTAGACGCATCAACCTTTACAATCAATTAAGCTCCCAAGTCGTAAAGATCAATGCAAAATTTTTTGATCTCTTGTCCCAGTTCAGCTCTTCCTTCTATTAGGCCTTGTATCCCATATGTAATTTTCTCACATTGAGCCTCATATATTTCCAAACTTCCAGCTTGTTTCACCAGCTAAGTTTGACTCAAAATCTCCTCTTTTTCAAAATATTCCTCTTGCTGGTGCTTGTTCTCTTCATTTTATTCTTCCATATTGGCCTTTATTCTTGTGATTGCTGACCTTATTCTTTGTATATCTTTTCTGAGTTCATCGTGTTGCTCTGCTACTTGCCTCAGAATATCTTTAAAATATGCATCACATTCCATATCATGTACTTCATTGCCCCTACCAAACTCACAAACACTATTAGAAAGATCATAATAAGGGCTCATAGAAAAATGAACAGAACTAGGACAACCATCCCAATGGCCATCTTGACCACCACACATATTATAAATATTCCACTCATAGGATTGAGATTGTACAAACAACTCGCTCCCGGGAATAGTCTAACATTTTTTCCACCAGTGGGGTCCTCCACAATATGGACAAGGGTCATCAAAGTAAGAATAATCATCATTCACATAATTTTTATTCCAAGATGTCATGTCAGAATAAGAAAAGAAAATACTAATTAAATAAGAAAATTAAAAACTTGATCAAAATAAACTGAAAGCTAATCTTAGATTATCAATAACTGGGTCCCCGGCAATAGTGCCAAAAACTTATTAGGACCAAACACACACGCAAGTATACGTGGACATCAAGTAATAAAGTGACTCAAAACTCGGATGTCGAACCCACAGAGACTTAGATTGAACGTTTACTAAGAAAATTAAAATCAATTAATTGTCCAAGATAATCAAGAGTGATGTTCTTCTATTAGTCTACTATTGCGAAAATTAAATAAATATCAAATAAATCAACAAGAATGCAAATTGGCATTATGAGACTTTAATTTAGAGGACATGAAGATTCCAGGGTTGTGGTTGATTTATCAATCCTATTAAGTTCCATAATCACACTCGTTAATCCATATTATCTATGGTTGCTAGTTAACCGGATCGTTTATATGAATAGCATATTCCCACAATACTACTTGCCTGCCCACAAGATATCAACCCTATATTCCTATGGTATTGAGTCTATTATGAACAAATATAATACGATATATAATTAAGCAAGACTGCTAGGTATATTTCTATCCTAACCGCGAAATCTTCTCCCGAGCCACGGGTTCAGAAAAAGATCTCTCTAATTCTACTCTAATCTAAACATGGCTTTCCCAAGCATAACATAGATAGTAAATAGAACTCAACTACTAGCCCGACAATTAAGTAATTATGTATAGAATTAGAGAAACAAACACAAGATGATAATCTGAATTAATGAAGATGTAGTTAATAATCATGTCAACCACAACCCTAGAACGTGAAGTTTAGCCCCACATAGACATGGTAGCAAAATAAAAATTCATCAACAAAAAGTAAAGATTACTAAGTTTGATAGAAGAAATATCGAATATGATGAATTCCTACCTCCACGGCGGCTCTATGCGCTCCCCTGATCTAATCTCAGGTCTCCCTAGGTCTAAGATGTGTCAAAAGTCCTCAAAATAGCATTTTTATATGTATTTATACCAAGTAAGGTTGGGCATTGTAACAACCCGACCGGTCGTTTTGAGAAATTAAGCTCCATTCAACGATATAAGGTTTGGAGCAGCTTCGAAACATGAGTATCGACTTGCGTGCATGGTGGAATTTGATTTTCGGATGGTTTAGAGTCAATACTATAGAAGAAACCTTACTTTTGGAGTAAGAACGGTGAAAATTTTACCGGAACATGAATTTTGTGTAAACGACCCCGGAAGGAGTCGTGGATGATCTCAACAGTTTTTTATGGTGATTTTGAATTTAGGCGTACGTCCGGATTCAGATTTGGAGGTTCATGGAGTAAATCGAGATATTTCGGCGAAAGTTGAAGTTGGAATATACAGAAGTTTGACTCACAGTTGAATTTTGGGAAATCAGGGTCGGAATGCGATTCCAAGAGTTGGAATAGCTCCATTAGGTAATTTTGGACTTGTCTGCAAAGTTTGGTATCATTCCGAGTTGAATTGATAGGTTTTGGCATGAGATTCGTAATTTGAAGATTTAGAAGTTCATAACCTTGATTTTTGTTTATGATTGGTATGAAGGACTACGGGTTCGATTCCTGGGAGATCCTCTGTTATGGTATGATGGACTACGAGTTTAATTTCCGGGAGATCCTCTGTTATTTATATGATGGACTACGGGTTCGATTCCCGGGAGATCCCCTTTAAACTCGTTGTGTTCTGAACTGATATTTTTATTGATTCTATGCGAATGTGAATAAGTCGGGTGCTAGTCGACCCACTTCTTATACTTACTAGTTGGTAGGATTCCTATTAGATACACTTGCACAAGCATACACGTAGTTGGACCCTCATATTAGAGATGAATTCCTTTTGATTTTGGCTAGCGGTAGGGATATGCCCTCTTACCCATTATATATGTGAGAGTGACCCTAGTTGAGTAGTTAGTTGTCATCATAACCGTGTTATTGGTGGGGTACAAGATGCCAAGTGTTGGACTTCAGATGCTGGGTTTTCATGAGTTGTGAATGGTCTGGAAGTTCGTGGTAGAATTGTGGAAAGAGTTGGAAAGACCTTCTTGTAAGCACCATTGCAGAATAATGACTTAGCGACTTGTCTGTCCTTATTGTGTTGTGACATTAGGATTTGGATTGTAATGTCTACCGCCCTTTTTATTATCATCTTTTGTGTATTTCTCGTTGCTACTCATTATCCGTTAGTCTTATCGCGATTGTAGCTCTTTTAGTCATTCATGCTGTCTTACATAACTATATATCGTTTCTATTATCCCTATAATTATATTGTTTATTGACCAGTAGGTGTCTCGACTGTCCCTCGTCACTACTCCATCGAGGTTAGTCTTGATACTTACTGGGCACCGCTGTGGTATGCTCATACTACTCTTCTGCACACTTTTGTTGTGCAGATACAGGTACCCTCATTCAGACTTGTCAGCCATGGAGTGTGGCGTACAGCCGGAGACTTGAGGTATGCATCTGCCGCGTTCGCAGAACCAAGGAGTATCTTTCTACTCTACCTTTTAGTTAGCAGTTCCATTTCATATATTTGGTTGCTGTAGATATTTTCTCGGTACTAGAGCCGTATGTTATGCCTTATTCTTAGCCTGTGTTGCCCGCGGGTTTCCGGGTCTCTGAGGTTGTTACAGTAATTCGAGTAAAAATGTATGTGCGAGGTGGCACTCAATGAATTTTATTATGACATTCAGTATTTGTTTATTATTTTCGTAAAGGTTGTTAATTTTCTGCAACGTGGTAGGCTTACCTTCGCGAAGACTGGGCGCCATCATGACAGGTTCACGATTGGTGAACTAGGGTCGTGACAAGTTGGTATCAGAGCTCTGGATTCATAGGAGTCACGGGACACAGGCTGATTATTTAGAGTCTCGCTGATCGGTACGGAGATGTCTGTACTTGTCTACGAGAGGCTATGTAACTGTTTAGGAAACATCTTCACTTCATTTGTCTTCCCTATCGTGCGAGAATTTTTTACATAATTCTAATCTTCTGCTTCGTACTCTCTCACAAAGTGTGAGGACACGTACTACCGGAGGTGATCAGGCACCCACGCCCCCTGCTGCAGCCGTCGGAGGTTAGGGTCGAGGTAGAGTTCGAAGACGCGCACGTGGTGCAGCGAGAGCACCTGTGCGAGCGGCCGCCGAGGTGCCACCAGCAGATCTAGATGGAGTCCAGACATCTGACACGCCTACAGCTACTACTACTCCAGCCCTTCAGGATACTTTGGCGCAGTTCATGAGTATGTGCACTGCTTTGGCTCAGGCCGGATCCCTTCCCCTTGCTGCAGCCACACCCCAGGCTGGGGGAGGAGCACAGACTTCTGCCGCCCGCACTCCTAAGCAGCAAGCGCATGTTGAGAAGGTTCCCAAGATTATTCCTGCACCACCTGCCGCACCAGTTTAGCCCGAGGGCATGGCAGCGGCTTCCGAGCAGGAGCAGATGGGACTAGAGAGGTTCAAGAAGTATGGTCCTCCGGTGTTTAGTGGATTAGCATCAGACGATGCCTTGGGGTTTCTTGATGAGTGTTACCGCATTCTCCGTAATATGGGCATCTCTGAGTCGAGCCGGGTTTCTTTCACTACTTTTCAGCTTCGAGGGGCCGCCTATGATTGGTGGCACACCTATGAGTTAGACAGCCCAGATGAGGCAGCTTCACTAACTTGGACCCAGTTTTTAGATATGTTCTTGAGAGAGTTTGTTCCTCAGAGCCTCAGGGATGCATGGCGCGTGGACTTTGAGTATTTGCGCTAGGGTGCTATGACCGTCTTAGAGTATGCTGTCTGTTACACCAGTTTGGCTAGACATGCCTCAGCCTTGATTTCTACTGTACGCGAGAGGGTTCGTCGCTTCGTTGAGGGGCTTATTCACAGCATCAGGTCTAGTATGGCCCGTGAGTTATAGATGGATATTTCGTATCAGCAAGTTGAGAACATTGCTATGAGGATAGATGGTACGCATGGTAGAGAGAGAAAGAGGGCAGACAAGGTCTTGTGAGAGAGAGCAGACGAGGTAAGGAGAGAGAACCTGAGGAGGCGAGGAGGTCTCGTAGGCTGGTAAGATATACTGGTCCTTATTTTGGAGGTAGGGTGCGTCATGGTAGAGGTTTGCGGGTTAGCCAGTTCAGTTCGAGCTTAAGACATTGCATGGTGACTCAAGTGTTCATGGGTCTCGGAGGACCCGTACCGCACAGCTTCCACCACCTCATCAGCAGGGGGGGTGCTTTGACTGTGGAGATATTAGACACATGGTGAGAGATTGTCCCAAACTTCGGACTGATGTGTCGCAGCAAGGTATTCAGACAGGGAGAGGGCACCTAAGAGGGGGAGGCCCAGCTCGTTGATGTGTTTCATATAATAGGTTTGAGGACGCTGCTCCAACTAATGTCACTCAGGTACGGATTCAGTTTGTTATAGAAATGCACTATCTGTAGTTCATCACAATTCTACTTATCAGGTTGAGTTCCTTGTTTGTTTTTCCATTTATGGGAGTGCTTCATGATTTGCACTCTGTCTATGTGATTATCCTGTTGGGAGGTTTTATGAGTGATAGTCGTGTCTATCATTTGTTCGAGGCGTTGTTGAGAGTTATAAGGCTAGTGGTATTTTTCCTGTTGTCTATTCTAGTAGGCTTGATGTGATTTCCGAGCATTCTTGGTTACGAGCTGTGATTTTTTTATGCTCCACCGGAGTGGGAGCTAGTCTATGTTGTAAATTGTAGACGGGATTGATCTAGTGAGAGTCTCTAGATGGGTTGATGTGTACCCTACTTGTGATCCAGTGTTGAGGGCGAGACCTTGTGATATCAGGTGATTTGATATGTTGAGACCGTGCTGTATACTGCGCTGAGAGTTATATCAGTATAAGATCTTTGTGAGTCCATTATATGCTTTCATTCTTTCTTGTTAGATGTCTTGTAGATTTGTGTTCAGAAGACTTTTGTGCTAGTTTAATTTGTTTGTTAGTTCTCTTATGTGTTTCCTTTCCCATATTCATTCATTTTTGTTCTATGCTCCTTGAGTTTTAGTTGTAGGGTGTGTACCCGTTAGTGTTGGCTGATATTGGGTTAGTCGGGTGTTTCGTGATGTGGTTTTCATGGTAGTTGTATCATCGCCAGTGTTATGGGTGGTTGAAAAGAGTTGCTTTTGAATATGAGGCTTAAGGACAGTGCAGATTTAATCTCGGGCATTTATTGCTACCAGAAAGATTATTGTGGAACTATGCATGGTGTGTCATGTTGTGTGGCTATACCCTCTGTGTGTGGGCTTGTGTTGAATTAGCTGGTTGAGACCGATACCGGATATGGACTTAGAATCAGATCTTTTGGAAACAGATGGAAGTTGAGGAATCTGGCTCGGAGACTAAATGGTATTGCTAGAAGGGTTAAATTTTAAGTTGAGGTGGTGTCGTCGTGCCAAAATGGATTGGGGTGACCTGGGGTCACCCACGAGTGTATGTTGTAAGTGTCCACTCAGTGACTTGAGGGCTTTGAGGTGAATCTTAGCACGTTCGAGGACAAACATTGGTTTTAAGAGGGGGAGGATGTAACGACCCGACCGGTCATTTTGAGAAATTAAGCCGTTCAGCAACATAAGGTCTGAAGCAGCTTCGGAACATGAGTATCGACTTGCGTGCATGGTGGAATTCGGTTTTCGGATGGTTTAGAGTCAATCCTAGAGAAGAAACCTTATTTTGGGAGTTAGAACGGTGAAAATTTGACCAGAACTGGACTTTTGTGTAAACGACCCCGGAATGGGTCGTGGATGATTTCAACAGTTTCATATGATGATTTTGGACTTAGGCGCGCATCCAGATTCAGATTTGGAGGTCTGTAGAGTGAATCGAGGTATTTCAGCGAAAGTTGAAGTTGGAAAATTGAAAAGTTTGACTCACAGTTGACTTTTGGGAAATCGGAATCGAAATGCAATTCCGAGAGTTGGAATAGCTCCGTTAGGTAATTTTGGACTTGTCTGCAGAGTTTGGCATCATGACGAGTTGAATTGATAGGTTTCGGCATGGGATTCATTATTTGAAGATTTAGAAGTTCATAATCTTGATTTTGGTTTAATTCATCGTTCCAATGTTGTGTTATGTGATTTGGGACTTCGAGTGAGTCAGTGTTAGGTTATATGACTTGTGTGTGTGATTAGACGGGGTCTCGGGGGCCTCAGATGTGTTTCGGATGGGCTACGGATCCTTTTTCCTCCATTTTGAACTGCCGAACTGCTGCTTCTGATATCCTTCCACGCGATCGCGAAGCTTCTCCCACGATCGCGTTGCTTTGTTGAAGACTACCTCGAAATCCTTCTTCGCGATTGCATCTTTCCCTCCACGATCGTGATGCCCCGCATCTCTCTTCTTCGTGTTCGCATTCGTCTCCCCGCGATCTCGATTGTCTAATCCTCTTCACTTCGCGATCGCATCCATGGTCTCGCGTTCGCGATGGGAAATCTGGGCGGCCTTGAAATTTCTTCTACGCGATCGCGACCCTTCTCCCACGATCGCGATGCACAAATTCCTGGGAAGACAGATTTAATTCCCGAAATCGAGGGTTTCACCATTTATGCATATTTTGACTTATAGAGCTCGGCTCTTGGCGGCTTTTGAAGGGATTTTCACCTGGGCAACTTGGATAAGTGTTTCTCGCTCGATTTAGACAAACTTCCATGAATCTCCTCTTAATTTCATCTTTTGATTTCTGTTTTTGAATGAAAAATGGGTAGAACTTCTTAGACTGACTTGTTGGGTTTTGAGGGAGTGTTTGATATCCGATTTGAGATATTTTTATATGGTTAGATTCGTGAGAGTACGAGGGTTCTGAAAATGTTAAATTCATCTAGTTCCGAGACGTTGGCCCGAGGGAATTTTTGTCATTTTACCTAATTTCGCGCTTTAGCTTTGAATTAAATTATAGAATCAGTTGCTTGAGATATTACTTACAATGTGTGATTTAGTTGAATAGATTTGGGCAATTTGGAGTCGAGTACTCGTGGCAAGAACGCGGTTGTTAGTTGATTTTAGCAAGTTTTGAGGTAAGTATCTTGCCTAACCTTGTGGGGGCTTCCCCTTAGGATTGGAGTCTTATCTGTTGCTTGCATTTCTTTTACGCGAGGTGACGAGTGCGTGCTCGGATTTAATTATGGTAAATTGTCCCTTTTAGGCTATTAGACTCTTGAAAACACCGAGTATGAAGATGATATTGATACGATTGAGTTCCCTGTTATTAGTTTTACCTATACATGTCTTACTTGATATTTATTTGTCCTTCATTAATTATTCTTGTTGTTTAATGGACTTTTACGTGTTTAACTGGAGACAATTACCCTTCTATTGTCATGTTACCCGTCTTAACTACTCGCCTTTAATTGGAAATCATAAATGTTGTATCTCATGTAATTAATTGGACTTAAAAGGAAAGAAGATAGATATTGTTGTTATTTTCCTTAAATTGTAATTATTCGATTCATGTTAACTTCCTTACTGTCGGATACACCTTGATTGTAAGTCCATCTGTAACTTCGTGAAATTTTATTACCTGTCCAATTGATGTGGTATCAGTGTAGTTATTATGTCTTGTTTGTCGTTTAGGTTATTGTGTTTTTCCTTGGTGTCCCGTGACCTTAGTAGGTATTGTTTCTGTTGTGGATTCCCTTGCTTTGCTAATATATATATATATATATATATATATATATATATATATATATATATATATATATATATATATATATATATATATATATATATATATATATATATATATATATATATATTGTCATCTATTGAGCGGCTGTTGGTACTGTGATGCACGAGGTTTCTGCCATGTGGTTGTTGTTGGAGAGTTGAACGAGGTCTTTGTCGTGTTATTGTTGCTATTGATTTTTTTGCACATGCGGCGTAATAAGGCGGGATATGTTGTATGCTTATATGTGGATTGCGCATGTGGCGGAATAAGGTGGGAATATTGTGAAGCATGTGTGGCGAAATAAGGCGGTGCTTATTATATTATTACTGGTTGAACACGTGGAGAAATAAGGTGGGCTATGTCAGGGGCTGATTGTAATGAATTCTGAAGGCCCGTGGAGGCATTTTTCCTATTTTTTTATGATTGGTATGAAGGACTACGGGTTCAATTCCCGGGAGATCCTCTTTTATGGTATGATGGACTACGGGTTCAATTCCCAGGAGATCCTCTGTTCTTGATATGATGGACTACGGGTTCGATTCTCGGGAGATCCCCCTTAAACTCATTGTGTTCTAAACTGATATTTTATTGATTCTATCCGAATGTGAATAAGTCGGGTGATAGTCGATCCACTTCTTATACTTACTAGTTGGTAGGATTTCTTTTAGATACACTTGCACAAGCATACACAGAGTTGGATCCTCCTATTAGCAATGAATTCCTTCTGATTTTGGCTTGGGGTAGGGATATGCCCTCTTACCCATTAAATATGTGAGGGTGACCCTAGTTGACTAGTTAGTTGTCATCATAACTGTTTATTGATGGGGTACAAAATGACAAGTGTTGGACTTCAGATGCTGGGTTTTCATGAGTTGTGATTGGTCTGGAAGTTTGTGGTAGAGTTGTGGAAAGAGTTGGAAAGACCTTCTTGTAAACACCATTGCAGAATAATGACTTAGCGACTTGTCTGTCCTTATTGTGTTGTGACTTTAGGATTTTGATTGTAATGTCTACCGCCCTTTTTATTATCATCTTTTTTGTATTTCTCGTTGCTACTCATTATCCGTTAGTCTTATCGCGATTGTAGCTCTTTTAGTCATTCATTCTGTCTTACATAATTATATATCATTTCTATTATCCCTATAATTATATTGTTTATTGACCAGTAGGTGTCTCGATTGTCCCTCGTCACTACTCCATCGAGGTTAGTCTTGATACTTACTGGGCACCGCTTTGGTGTGCTCATACTACTCTCCTGCACACTTTTGTTGTGCAGATACAGGTTCCCTCATTCAGACTTGTTACAGTAATTCCAGTTTAAGTGTATGTGTCAGGCGGCACTCTATGCATTTTATTATGACATTCAGTATTTGTTTATTGTTTTCGTAAAGGTTGTTAAATTTCCGCAACGTGTTAGCCTTACCTAGTCGCGAAGACTGGGCGCCGTCATGACAGGTTCACGATTTATGAACTAGGGTCATGACAGGCCTAGACGAAATACCCCTTCCCACGCAAAATAGGACTCTGGCTCTATAAAATTTGTACAGACGTGCCGCACCCTGCACCGCACCCTGCGGTGCGCTAATGGAGATTATCAGTAGCCCTGCATTTTCTTGTCAGGCCATCTTTTACAATGCTGCACCGCATCCTGCGGTGCCCCATGCTTTGCGCTAGTGAGAATTAATGAAAATATAAAACTTTAAAGTTGTATCATTTTCAAATATCTTTACAGGGATATATTGTGGATCCCAAACGGAGTACTGAGCAAAAAGTTATGTTTATTTTACTAGACAGTGCATTATGCCTGCTCGATTCTCCGTTTCGTTCTTAACTATCATCCATTGATCTTCGAACATGATCCTGGCTTAAATCCTTGGGATTTAACTCAGATTTCAAAGCTTTAAGTCACATAAATTCATTTCATAACATCTACATAGCTCAGAATCACTCCTACAAGGCATAAAACACATATTTAGTGCAAAATACTAGCAATCAAAGCTCAAACTCAATTAAAGTGCAGTAAATTAGAGTTTGATCGGCGACTAAAATATGTAATTATAGCCTATCATCATCAACATTTTCCAAAAAAATGGAAGGATCCTAGCCAGAATTTCTAGGATCCAAAAATTACCAAATTACCATTTCAGCAACTACCTGTTAAACTTAGAAAGTAACTTGACCACAAAGCTTGACTCCATCCTCATGAATTAGGAAGACTTCTGAAAACTCAAGTCAAGGGTTAATTGTCTAACTGAAGGTGCAAATACTAGATTTTTCCATACCTCCACTCTTAATAGGAGAGGAAGAAACATGATCATGTCCCTTAAAGAAGAGAGTGAAAACTGGCTCTATGACCAAAGGGAGATTAAGGCCTCTATAATACACCTCTTCAAGAGCCTCTTCACTTCCTCACACACTCAAGCTCCCATTTACACTATTCGTCATATGGACATGACACATATTCTATCATATTGTCAAAGAGACAGCTTGGATAGGTCCCTTGAGGTTAGTGAAATTAAAATGGTCATCTTCTCCTTTAAGCCTTTCAAGATACCATGCCCGGATGGACTCCACCGTTCATATACTAAAGGTACTGGAGCATTGTGGGGAACTCGGTAATTGATTTCTGCAAACAATGCCTCAACACCCACTGCATGGATGAGACCATGAATCAAACTTTCTTCTATCTCATTCCCAAGTGTCCCCAAGCCACCATGTTCAAAAACTTGAGACCAATAAGGCTTTGCTTCTCCTCAAAAACACTTCCTTTTCCTTTAAAAGCTTAGCCAATCACTTCAACTTTAAAAAAATAATATTTTTTTAAAGATTGCTTTGGCTTTGAGAAACTTGGCCAAACAGGCTATAAATGTTGCCCAGAAGTATTTTTCAAATTAATTAATCAAATAAAAATTGTTTCTCAACAAAAGTACTTTTGAGAAGTACTTTTGGCAAAGCTTTTCCGATCCTAGAAACACTTTTTTTTCCTTAAAAAAATGCTTTTTCAAAGTTGATGTGCTTGGTCAAGCTCTTAAAAGAAATAATTTTTTTAAAGTAAAAGTAAAAGCAGTTTTAGAGAGGCAAAAAAAGAACTTATCTTCATAAGAACTTTTTTGAAAAGTGCTTTTGAGAAAAATACACTTAGTAATACTTTTTACGGCTTGTCCAAACACTAAGTGCTGCTCAGAAGTATTTTACAAATTAATTAATCAAGTTCTCGCCAAAAGTACTTTTGAGAAAAATACTTCTCAAATAGTCTGTTTGGCCATGATTTTAGAAGCTTGGCCAAACAGACTATTTGAGAAATACTTTTTACCAAGCTTTTCCAATCCTAGAAGTACTTTTTTTTTTCCAAAGTCGATATGTTTGGCCAAGCTTTTGGAACAAAAAAGTGCTTTTGAGGAGAAGCAGAAAAAAGTAGTTTCTCTCCAAAAATATTTTTATGTTATAAATAGAACTCTATTTAAGGTGAATGTCTATATTTAGAGAGATTCTAGGGTTTACTACTTGGTGGCTAAGTCACCACCTCCCTATAAATATAGGGCTTCTATTCCATTGTAATCCATCCCAAGTATCAATAAGAATACTCCTCTCCCTATTCTCTATATATTGTTCTTGTCTTTTATATTATTTCATAACACGTTATCAGCACGAGTCTCTAACCAATTGAAATTTTCGATTATTTTAACTTTTGTTTGTGTAGGGTTTTTGCTTCATAGCCGATTCGGCTCTCTCAACTCAATCGCCGCCTTTTTCTAATTTCTATACGGAAAAATAGAAGAGATGGTATCATCATAAAGTAATGCAACGGGATGGAAACTCAGGAGGTATATTTGATATCACAACATTTATAGGTATACCTTAAAGGTAAGTAATTTACTTTTCCCTTTCAAATTCTTGAAATTCTACGTTTTGATTTTATATACAAACAAAGACAACAAAGTTTGATTATAACTCTAATGGAGTTTGTAAGAAATTATAACCACTTGAAGTGGTAAAATCTCTATGTCCTGCCATGATTAAATTCATGTATGATTGTGGGCAAAGAATTGAAAATCCGTCCCATTGAATTTGCTCCATTCCCTTTAGAGAATGTGGAAGCAGTATATGATAAGTCTGAAAGAAGACAAAATTATTACCATGAAGGCATCAATGAATGTGGACGTGGCAAAGAATTCCGTCCAATTGAATTTGCTCCATTCCCTTTAGAGAATGTGGTAGCAGTATGTGATAAGTCTGAAAGAAGACAAAATTATTACCGTAAAGGTATCAATGGATGTGGACGTGGCAATAGACGAAATTATAATCGTCATTATTGTGATAATGAGAATAATAAAGATTCTCAAAATAATCTTTCACTTTATGAAAGTAATATTTGACATGAGATTGTGTAAAGCACATGATTATGATCCATTCCCTGAAGTGAATGTGATAATTGTAATAGAGCCCGTAAGTATGAACACGCTCTTGATGTAATTTTGTTTTATGTCTGACATTATGAAAAGAAAAGTTCGTTGCCCTTAAAATTTCGGGCAAGAACTATATGGCATGGGTGTTGGATGCTGAAATCCACTTAGATGCTATGAGTCTTGGAGACGCCATTAAAGACAGAAATAACGCATCCACCCAAGACTATGCTAAGGCCTTGATTTTCTTGCGCCTTCACCTTGATGGAGGTTTGAAAATTGAATATATCACAGTCAAAGATCCACCTATCTTGTGGAATGGCTTAAAGGAGAGATATGACAACCTGAAGTTGGTCACTCTGCCACAAGCACGATACGATGAGAATCCAAAAGCAAATAGTTCATAAACTATATGTTATCGTTGAGGTGGAAAAGGGCACTAGGCGAAAATTTACCGTGTACCAAGACATTTGGTTGAGCCTTGTCAAAGCATCTCTAAAGAGTAAATGCCCTGAAATAAATTTTGTCTCTGACGACAATTTTGCCATCACCCACTTGAATGTGGCAGACTTCTTTGAACACCCTGAGGGAAAAATAGACCACCTAATCGGTGATGGATCTGTGATGAAAGAAGATGGAGTTGTTTGATTTTATTTCACTTATTTGTAATAGTTAGTGAATAAACTAATAGTCATTAGTATCAGCTCGTATTAGTTAGTTTATGATATAATGTTAGTATTAGTTCTTTAGAATGTTTAAATATGCTCAGATTTCAATAATATTTTTATTTTCCAGTAGCGGTAATCGTCTAACCTAACAGTTAGTCGATTATCTAATATTTCGCATTAAAACTGCAAAACAATCGATTGTCAATGTTCAACAATCGATTGTCAATGTTCAACAATCGATTGTCTATGTTTAACAATCGATTGTCTTAAGACAGTGCTCTGGAATTTTTCAAAATAGCCAACAATCGATTGTCTAAATTTAACAATCCATTGTCTTAAGACAGTGCTCGAATTTTTCAAAATAGCCAACAATCGATTGTCTATACTTAACAATCGATTGTCTTAAGACAGTGCTCTGGAATTTTTCAAAATAGCCAACAGTCGATTGTCTATATTTAACAATCGATTGTCTTAAGGCAGTGTGATCTGGAATTTTTTCAAAATAGCAAATAATCGATTGTCTATGTTTAACAATCGATTGTCGTAAGACTGATCTGGTTTTTCAAAATAGTCAACAATCGATTGTCTATGTTTAACAATCGATTGTCTTAAGACAGTGTGATCTGAAGTTTTTCAAAATAGCAAATAATAGTTCGTCTCTGACTGACAAATTGTCACAAATATTCCCCGTTGCAATTGGTTTTGGGTCATGAACCTAATATATCCCATTTAAGAATTGTTGGATGCGCAGTATATGTGCCTGTAGCACCGCCATACCACACCAAAATGGGTCTGCAAAGAAGGTTAGGAATATATGTTGAGTTTGAATCGCCCTCCATTAATTCGCTACCTCGAAACATTGACAGGAGATTTGCACGATTTGCAGACTGTCAATTTGATGAGACACTTTTCCCAAAATTAGGGGGAGAAGTTGGTAAAACCAAACGGGAAATTTCGTGGAAAAATGCATCATTATCTCATCTTGATCCACATACCTCTATTTGTGAAAGAAAGGTACAAAAGATTATCCATTTGCAAAGAATAGCAAATCAAATGCCTGACGCATTTACGGACTTGAAAAGGATAACGAAATCCCACATCCCCGCGGAAAATGTTCCAATCCGTATTGATGTCCCTATTGGACAATCATCTAGTGTCATATCCAATGAGTCAAATGCACGCCTGAAGCGTGGCAGGCCATTAGGTTCTAAAGATCGAAATCCTAGAAAGAGGAAAGCAAATGATAAAAATGACACTACGAAAGAATCTCATGAGGAAATTCATGATTTAACAAATTCTGAGATTCATGAAGAATCCATTGAGCCCGAGACTCTGGAAAATACGGAACTATCCATAAATCCAATTAATATTGAGGAAAATATTAATCGAGTGGATATAGTGGTGGATAATGTCTTTGCTTATAATGTCGCATCTAGCATTATGCAAGAATGTGAGGATCTCGAACCTCAATCTGTTGAAGAAATGTCGAAAAAGACATGATTGGCCAAAGTGGCAAGAAGCAATTCAATCAGAATTGAATTCGCTGGCAAAACGTGAAGTTTTTGGCCCTATAGTTGAAACACCTAATGGTGTTAAGCCTGTTGGCTATATATATGGCATGAATGATCGTTGGTCACGTACCTATTGTACGCCAAAGTATTTTGGAAATATGACTATTAAAGGACAACGATAATGCAAGAAACATATCTTGCATATAAGTTTGACATGACCATAATGGTATTTCTCTTTAAGAAAGATATTCACCACATGGATGTTGATGAATCTGTGGTAGTACAAAATTAATTGAGAGCTCTAGAAGAGCCAATTATTACTATGTTGGAGAAACACAATTGAGTAGTGTGCTGTAGTAAGTCTCAAAGAAACTTATTCAGTTTCCAAAGTACACGTAAAAGCGATTGATTATATTGAGACTATAAATAAAGGAAGGATTTGATATCTCCTATTACTACAACTTGTAGCGGGGTAATTTGTATATGAAAAGCTACCCGCTTTGTTCTCCAGTTTGTACTACACAAACGAAAGAATGCCACAATAAAGTGGATATCTATTGGTATAAAAACCCATGTCATAATAAACCTGAAGTTTATTGATAAGTGCACATGTCATGGTGTAAGTTTGAAGTTTACCAATATTGATAATTTATTCAGTTGGCATTCGTGTTAGCCATCTCATTTTAAGTATGATGTGCAAATTCACATAGGTGAATATTAAAGAACTAGAAAGTTCTTTACGAATTCTCTTGTATCACTTGTTCTCATTAATGAACTGACCAACTAAAGAGTTCGGGTTGAGCACATAAATTCTGGAAATATCAAAGGTGAATATGGGCCCATTCACCTGCCATGTATACCACATATGATGCATCTATGATATGGTTACATGCGCAATTGTTATTAACCCGCAGCCTGACCGGTGCTTGCGAGATAAATTGCTCAGTAATATAACTTCGAGCATAATTTCCAGATTTTCTATTCAAGATAGTTCATCTTGATAAGTTGGTTTATATCAAAGTTGGTTTAGCAAGATAATTATTGAGTGCCTCCACTTAATAGCTAAACTGTTTCTTATGAGAACAAAGTTATATATATCAGTTTGATATACGTTGTATACGAGAGTATATTCTCCCCTCACAAGTGGTTCAGGATCAGGAACCAAATAATTTCATCTTATTATTAATGTGCTGTGTATATTGACATGATAATGCACAAAGATGATTTCTCAAATTTGAGGAAACAAGTTAGCTTTTCTAACATGAGGGGGAGACATGATAAACACTTGAGAAAAGGTTACATGGGATGAATTATCATTTGTATATGTAAATCCCCGAATATCATGATATGAACCTGAAGTTCATAAAATGGATAATTCAATTGCAACATATTGCAAAGCATGCTATACGCATTTGCTGACCCAAAGAATGTAACTATATTCTCACTACAAATGCTCATATTAAGTCCCAGAAGGACAAAGCCTTGGATACGCTTGAAGCGTATAGACAAATACTTGATTCCATATGAAAGACATGTAGATTTGGACATATAGTTCAAATACTTGAAAGTATAAAGTCAAAGATTTAAGTTGCTTGAAGCATATGCAATTCTTGGTCCTGAAGTACCACATCCTAAGTACAATTTGTGTACATATGTATCTTGCTATAACTATAAGCATGATGGCATCGAGAGTACATCTATGGAGATATTGAAGAGTCATTCCACCACATTATATGAAGATGTTCATATCTATCAAGAATGATGATTTCAAGGTGCGGAATATTTATTCAAGTCAATATGGTTGATTTATTTATCAAACATCTACCAAAGATCGTTTTGAAGATGGTGCACAAGATTGGAATGCAAATGCTCAAAGATATAAATTGATGTTCTTATCAGGGGGAGTTAATGCGTGTTGCACTCTTTTTCCCTTACAAGGTTTTGTCCTAACTGTGTTTTCCTTGCAAGGTTTTTAACGAGGCAACCAATAGGCGCATATTCAAACATGTGTACTCTTTTTTCCTTCTCTTTAATTTTTCCCATTGGGTTTTGGTTTTAAGGTTTTAACGAGGCACATTGTTGAATAGACATTCAAGGGGGAGTGTTATAAATAGAACTCTATTTAAGGTGAATGTCTATATTTAGAGAGATTCTAGGGTTTACTACTTGGTGGCTAAGTCACCACCTCCCTATAAATATAGAGCTTCTATTCCATTGTAATCCATCCCAAGTATCAATAAGAATACTCCTCTCCCTATTCTCTCTATATTGTTCTTGTCTTTTATATTATTTCATAACATTTTAAGAAAAATACACTTACAAGTAATTTTTAAATGCTTGGTCAATTATTAATTGCTAATCAGAAGCACTTTTCAAATTAATTAGCCAAACACAAATTATTTCTCTTTAAACATACTTTTAAGAAAAAATACTTCTTAAATTAAATTGATTTTTGAAGCCTGCCCAAACATACCATAAACTCATCAGCAAAATATTAGAATTGGACAAGTTTACGTTGTCGTTAATAAGATTTGGCTGATAATTTGGAGATTCATCACCTTAGGTTGTGTAGCCCTGCAATTTCACCAACTCTATCTGTTTACTCTTAAATGGATAATAATTGCATTTATATGTGATTTTAAAAATATGTAAATTAATTCTAGACAAATAATTAAGAACGTTAAATAATGAGTTAAAGACACTATGAATAGTCAAAGCAGTTGTAACACTATGACCTACCTTGAACATGGATTGGGCAATAATTTCTGCCCTCGGTTGGATTTTAGGTTCGAAACCAATTAAGAACAAAGAACAAAAGTAAAATAAAAACTTTTCGGTAGCTAGAAAGCAGAGAAATAATTTGTATCACCTTGGTATGCATATTATAATGTCCCTATTGAATAAAAGGTTTCCCTTTATATAGGAGGAGAGTTTCATCCCAGAACAATTCTAAAAATGGTAAGAAATCCTCCTTTTCCGTCAATTGATGCGATCGATACATAATAGTTGACGCCTAAACGATAACGATATGGTCATTTCTCTTATTGTAGACTAAGGAGTCGTGGCATGTGCATAGCTTGATATTGGGTAGTATATATAAGGTATGTGAGGCTATCCTTTTCCTTATTTTGCATGACTCTGATTGTACATATTGTAATGAACAAGCTTCCAAAGATACGCTATTCTTAGAAGCTAGCAGTACTTACATTATTTCCCTTCTTATGGAGCGATTGATGTTGATGTTGCTTCTCTTATTCTTATGTTATCAATGTTGTTGGTACTTCCTATTCTTATAAAATTTACTATGAAGAGTTAGTCCTAATAACGTGTACATAGGACACCAACCTTACTCATCCCGGAAGGTTTAGAATATTATTCCAATGAGTCCAGCATGTGTGTGTGTGTGTGTGTGTATATATATTACTCTAGCGCGCCGCGCTATAGACGACCAGGTATGACACCTATTGTGAAATCACTGATCAGTCGGGATTTACCGAGCTCCACATGACAGGGTACGATTTTATCGAGCGTTATGACGGCCGGGTATGATATGATGATGATGATATCCACAAAGGTGTATGTATTAAAAGTTTATGTGTGTGTGTGTTTATATATATATATATATATATATATATATAAGATGTTACAGGTTGTATATTCTCTATCCTTATCTATATTACTATTCATACTTATGCTTTCTTTCCTTGCAGACTCATTACTTTATTTGTATTGACGTCCTTTTTATTTTTGGACGTTGGATGTCGGGCTGCAGATGCTGATAGACAGGTATACGCAGCTCCCCCACCACAGTAGCTACCTAGTTCAACGGTTATTGGCAACATCCCTTCTCCGGACTTGCCGTTGTCTTGGTATGCGTTTTTGTTATAGACTCTGTTCCGACAATGTTGCAGAACTTATGTTCCTTTAGAGGCTCATAGACAGATGTCAACTCATGTATAATGTTGTATGCCTTGTCGGCTAATTATTGTTATATAGTCTTTCATGGCAGCGTAGTAGCTCGTACCTTATATATAGTTTCTTGACAGTCTTGTCATCCCATGTTATGTATGTTTCTGCCAATTATCTTTCATTGTTGGTTGTTCATGATCTATGTCTACTATTTATATTGATCTCGTCGGGCAATAAAGATAATAAGTAAGGTTAGATAAAATATACGTTGGTGTCCGGCAAGTATGAACCGAGTGCTAGTCATAACCCTCCAGTTTGGGTAGTAACAATGTCTCGATCTCCAACAAGTTAGAGTTAACCATATGAATCCTCATTGACCAGGTCACTCCATTTAAACACTCTGACCAATATAATACAATACTACAAAATAAAGACATAGTCCCTTGAGACGACCAAAAAACAAGACTATACAAAATAAAGACAGTCTCTTGAGACGACCCAAAAAAGGAGAAAAACGTTGTAGGTATTGAAAGGTATCATAATTTCTCAACTTGATATGATTGCACTTACATGTTTCATAGCTAAAGTCGACGAAAGAAATATGACAACCCTACTTTTTAGCTCTCTTCAGCAGGAATCTTAGAGAAAATACCCCCAACGCAAATGTCTGCCAAAACCATGCTTTTGCATTTCCAGGATCTACTGTTTTTGCAAGATTCCATGCATATATAGCTTCACCTGCATGTGCTGTAGCGGCTAGAACAAATATCACTTTCAATGCCAACATAGAGCGAAAGAAGAAGAGGCCAATTGCTCTAACAAAGGGAATGGGTCCATAATCCGGCAAGTATGCAGCACCAAACAACGATAACATTCCGATCACACAAAACAGCCATGTCCATATTGTAGGTCCATCCAAACTCCTCCTTTTTCTTTCTTGCCAATATGCGATGGTTGCAGCCATGCCCTCCTTGGAACTCACCAGTGGGACGTATCCAAGTTCCTCCTTTGCTTTTAGGAATGAGAAGTAACGAGTGACACCAACCTAGCACAAGCAGAGTACCAAAAATCAGCTAGAATTCAACCTCTTATACAATTCTAGAGAAAAATGCGTGTCCATGACAGAACTCACAATAGGTGGACAAGTTTGAAACAAGGTGTCGACATGGGTGTAAACAGGCAGGGGACACCGAAAAAAAAGAAAGTCTAACAAGAAAATTGGGAAATGAGAGAGAATCTAATGAAAGAGGAAACCATAAGTATGTCTTTTGGTAAACTACTTGAAATTATAGGACTCATTATCCATCAATCTAAAAGGAAAGCAAAGTAGAAAAGGTTAATGAAACCAATAGGCACAAATATTAATGGAAGTAAAGGGGCCCGTCATTTAACTATTGGAAATATTTTGGCAATAGAAGTCCTGATGAAGGTGACCGGGAAAAAAAAAACAATCAATCTTTCGTTCTGTAAGAACAGGAAGTCATTGCTTTTGCTTCAGCATAATTGCCATGACAAGAAACTGGCCCATCCACAGGTCTTTTCATAGAATAAAAGAAGCAATAGTGCACTAAAAGATGATATACTAACCTTATAGACTTCAGCAGGAAGGATCAGAGGTTGAGGAAGCCAGCTACGATTTAACCAAGGATGCAGGATGGAGTAGAAGGCCCAGAAAAAATTTCCCAGAAGAAGAGCTTGAGAGACAGTTAGGGATGTCTTTGGTAGGTCGTAATCCAGGCTTTCAAGTAAAGGGCGAAGGAACTCAAAACTGTTGATCGGAGACCCTGCAATAGAAGATCAATGATGAAGGAAGGTGATGCAGCAAATAACAAATGCGCTGCTCAGTGAAAATTTTGTACTCTGATAAGCAATTAATTGGTCCAAGATTCATGCTAAAGTCTCTGGAGATTCCCGAAGTCATAATCCCAATCAATAACTACACCTCTACTAGGTCCAAGACTCCACAATCCTACAGAACAATTATAAGACAAGGAGTAATTACCATCTGATATAAAATAAGGTTGACCAGCAGCAATTGGATGCCCTTCTCTGCCAGGGATGTCGTCCAAAAGTCCCATGCTAGCCAATAAAAGTGCCAATACAAGATTGTCCACATACACCCAATCTGATTTCACATTTGGTGAACCGATTTTAAACGGAAGCAGACCTAACTTTGCAAGAGTTATGATCCTCGGCAGGTGCCTTTCTTCACCTGGCCCATATATAGCAGCTGGACGAATGGCACAGGTGTAAAGGCATTTGCCATTCTTCTTACTGTCCAATGAATACAGAGGAGAGAAAACAACCATATAAATTATGTCCATACAAAATCAAGCTGCAGATGCGAACCACCATAAATAGGCAGAGATGCAGGTACAAAAATTACATATTTCTTTGTACTATCCAATAGGAAGTAAGTGAAGATATGTGGAACCGACTATGAAGTGCTTTTAATATCCAAAAAAAAAAAAAAAAAACCACCTTTGGAGCATGTTGCACTTTTCTTATTGTATCTATTTACCAAAACATTGCAGAACACTGAAAAGTAAGGAATTAAGCAAATGTGTCTATTACGGAACCAGGAAACAGAATTGAAAAAGCCAAACAGCTCTTGAGCGGTTAAAAGAACCATTCACAAAATTTGGCAGCTTTCTGCCTTGCTTGTTTGCACTGGGAGAAACTGATTGAAAAAACGGGCAGAGGAAAAGCCGATGATGTTTTGCCTATTTTATTGTTCTTTCTATCTGAAGGAAATCGTATCTTCCAGTTCACAAAACCAATCTTGTAAATGCAACTATCTTGCCAAGACATCAGCTATCTTCGATAGTATATATCATGTGGTTCAACGTGATAGTTCAATGCAGTCAATTCTGCGACAAATAGAAGAAAAGTGTGAAACTTTGATGCATCTAAAGAAAGGGAAGGACTTATATGTGTAGTTTCTATTCCATTGTCTGCATAAGAGTGAAGTTCAACTGCATAATACAGGAAATAGGACAGTGAATTGCAAATGAAAATGTTCCTGCAAAGTTTACTTACTTGAAGGGGCGACCATTGCTCTTTAGGACTAATTGTTCAGCGATAGATTTGCTGCATCCATATGGATCAACATGGTCATCGATAGGGAAATAAGGTAGCTTTTCATTGCCATTAATGATTTCCTTACCACCATAAACAACATTAGGTGTGCTCACATAAACAAGCCTCTTAATCTGATGCTCGATGCAAGTATCAATAATGTGACAGGTTCCATTTATATTAACCTCATCAACACGACTATATTGGAGCATTTCTTTCCCCGACATGCCATAGGAAGCAAGATGGAAAACACAATCTGCCCCTCGTAGTGCTTTCTGGACATCTTGTTTGTCTGTTATATCCCCTGAAATTTGAAAATACAGCAAATTGAGCTGCTGCAGAAAATATTTCACCGAAACACTAAAACACTACAAGTGGAATGTAGACTAATTTTCAATTTTAAAACGCAGGCCAGTTCATTATCATCAATCAATCAATCAACTATGTCTCACCAAATAACTTTGGGATAGACTATCTCTGAGTAAATGTATCGATTTTGCTCTATTTAGATTCATTTCATTCAGATACTCCTAAAAGCTGGCATCTTTTCACTAACCCATCTCCTTTCTTGATCCTTTTATTACTTATATGTTGATTGGAATTGAGAATTCAGATTAGCCAACTGATAACAATCTTAACAGAAACAACTAATGCGTGTATTGACAATCAACAAAGAAAAAGGGAATTTCTTTTAACAACAATGAGATGAATAAGACGTAAAACAACAGCTTTGACCTTCAGTATCAATCACCCAAATTGGATAACAAAAGTTGACTCATTTACCTTGGATGAAATGAACCCCATTTTGACGGAGTTGATGAGACCAAGGAGAATTGGTATGAAGATCAAAGGCCTTAACAATACGAGCACCCCTTCTAACGAGCTCAAGACAAAGGGCGGAGCCAACGAAGCCCAGTCCACCGGTCACTACGACACTATTGTTCTCTATCCCTTCGTTCTCGCTCAGATGCATTCTCTCTCTTCTGCTAATTACTTACACCCAACTACTACAAATTACAAAACTACTCTACACCGCTTTCCAAATTGGCGCAAACCTTACCTAATTTCTGTATCTGTTCTTGTCTTAGTTTGGACTCAAGAATGTTCGTTCTTTTTTACACGATCCAAGCTAGTACACGTCAATTTCATGTCCAAATATGATGGACAAGTCGCATTGCATAAATGCTAAATCCAATTTGTCTACAGCGGCGCAAATGGATTTTCAAGTAAATTGTATTTTTATTATCAAATACGCGTTTATTAAATTGACTTATATCATATACTATATATACCGCATTTACAAATGCTGTTTATTGGGCTCCAACATAAATGGGGATTTGCATCTATACCCAATTTTTGGGTCACAATTTAACTTATACCCTCTTTGCAAAAAGATTACAAGGTACCTACTTTTCGGGTAACTTGTGATATACGGGGCCTGAAGTAGCAAGAATTTATGTCTAAAGTTTGAACTTCAAATTTTTTTTGCCTGAAGTGTGATCTTATCAAAGTAAAATTTAGATACTTTCGTTTGAAGTTTGGCCTAACTTGAAAAAGCAATCAAAAATACTTCAGTTCATAGTGCAAACTTCAGACAAATTAGTCTGAAGCTCTTCAACTTGTAGTGCAACTTCAGACTAATTTATAGTGCAAATTTTAGATAAAATCAGCTCGTTATATTTGAACTTCACATAATTTTTCCTGGCATGATAGTTGCAAACTTCAGACGTAATTTGACCTGGTAATATCTGAAGTTTTGCCTTGCAGTCCCAAACTTCAGTTGATGCTTCTTCGAGTTTTGAATATAAACTCTTGTTTTATTATTTACGTACTTTGTGTTGGGATGTATTAATACTTGAGAGGCAATGGCGAGTCTTTCTTTCTTTTTGATTTGTCGCTTTGTCCAATTTCCAGAAACGATAATATGTGTAACTTACATGATAACACGTTTGAGAGAAAAAAGAAGAAGAAGAGGAGGAAAAGAAGAGGAGGAAGAAAGCAACGCATAGGTCGCAGGATTTGAAGTTGTTAAAATTAGAGTATAGGTCAAATAATTTTAAAATATGAATATATATTAAATGTGGGCGACCAAAAAAGGTGTTCCATGCAATTTTTACAACATAAACCGCATTTGGCCATAAGCCACTAGTGATCTAATTCCTCATTTCTGTTTTTTGAGTACGTTATTAGTTATTGTAAAATTTTAATTTTCTATTTATGATTTTTCAATAGAGAATGACTTATAGAAAAGAAAAAAAGTTTTTCATAGGATGATAATCGCTTATATACTTGATTTGGTAATTATCATGTATTAATAAATATAAAAATTCACTCATGCATATGAGGACTGAATAATAATTAATCACTTGAACTTTTTAAAGATTTTAATAAATGTGTTATGTTAACACATTACTTTGTATAGGAAAAATCTCATTTCATAGAACTATAAATGAAAAGTTTATTTTCATCCATCAAAAGATTGCTATCCTAAAATTATTTTTTTAAAGCAAATACTCCACTAGGCAGGCAGCTTAATATAAATAAATCCCAAAAAAAGTCCAAAACATACAAAAAGTCCAAAATAACCTACAAGATGCATGAAGCTACTAGCTACCACTAATAATAATAGACAATACTCTAAAGAACTAGCTATTACAAGAAGAAGTGCCGACTGAGACAAACTTCTGTCTGTGTATGTGAATCCAATTGGCAAAGGCAAAATACCAAGTAGCACCTATCAAGTTCTCACCAGGCACCAGAGTATGCATTCCAAAAGCCAAAATGAATTCCAACGAAATACACCCCAGGATTGAATCCAGCAAAATCCTCCAATCTCTATGAGATAATGAGACTATCAGATTCTTCCTGATCAAGCAAATCATGTATACTGCACTATAATCTCTAGAATGAGTGTGTAACCACACTAATAATACTGAAAAATAACAATACAGTACACTTAAAACCATACCAAAAATCAAATGAGAGAAATGATGCAAATATCTTATATGATGACTCCACAGTGCAGCTTCAGCTTCATACGTGTACAATGTAATCCCATCTGATGCCATTGATGTCCAGTATTATTCCCGTAGATTAGTCGTCACAAAGACCTTGCACAGTACAAAATACAGTATGAGTCGTGTACATGGCTGTGCAAGGCACACCAGTAATGATCCCTATGTGTTTGTTCTGAGCACTATGCAAAGTATGAATCGAGAAAGCAACCTCCTGTATGTGTAATGAACCCTTATGAACTCTACTAGACCTCCAAAATTGATGCAACACCACAATCAAAAGATCTGGGATATACAGAAACTCGAGCAATATAATCCAAGATATGGCAGTACAATACACAACTCTACTGTTCATCATGTAAGATATATGGACTTATATCTACATACATATGAACAATATATGGATAAATTATATGTTATGTGCTATCTTTTGGTTTGGCCTAATTTTGTGGTCTCATGGACAAAGCCAATGTGTTGTCATATAAAGTGTAGGACTAATGTGTAGATACCCAAAAGGGTAACCTTAGTTAATGATGGGCTAACTAAGGTTACATATATGTAACCATGGTTACAAGCTTGTGACTCTTGAGTTATGTAACTCTTGTGACTCTTGGGTTATGTAACTCTTTTGTTATAAAGTGGGGGTTATGGTTCCCACATTATTGCAAGACAAGACTCTTCTTCCTCCCATTGAATCAAGAGCAAAAAACACCGTTGTTGTCTTGCAAATAATTGCGGAAAATCATATACCATTTTGATCATTGTCATATTATTATTGTTGTGGGCCAATTCACATATTGTTTAAGCCTTGTGAAGTATTCTTGTGGTGTCATCATTTTGGAAGGATCAAAGGAGCAATCTTCATAAGGACTAAAGGACAATCATCAAAGGAGGTTCAACAAATTCCACACATGGATTCAGGTTAGCTTCCGCTGATGTTGTTTAATTCCGAATTGTTCAATATGAAGGTTGTTCTAGTTGGAATCATAATCCTAACAATTGGTATCAGAGCCACCTTCATATTTGGATAATTTGGATGTTCATAAGATTCATGTTATGTTAGGATTCATGTTCAAGTAATGTTAGAATTTTATTTATGAAATTCTAGTACCATGAAATAGCATGATTTTATGAATGTTGTGTTTTATTGAAATTTGATGTTTTGATGTCATGTTAACTTTACTTGAATTAAAACATTGTATTAAGCATGATTTTAGTAGGTAAACAACATGTTTTCTTGTTTAAGATTCTTGTTGAAAATCATGTTTTATTCAGAAAAATTTTCACAAAACAGTATCCAAAAATAATCGATTACTTTGGATGTTAATCGATTATTTTAAGACACTGCCTAAAGATAATCGATTATTTTTCTTAGATAATCGATTATCTTTCAAGTTCTAGAATTCTGGCAGTTTTTGGAACACCAGAATAATCGATTATCTATCTTAGATAATCGATTATTCTGGTCCAGTGAGTTTGAAACGTTTTTTCGTATACCAGATAATCGATTATCTATTTCAGATAATCGATTATCCTAGTCCAGTAGCTCAGAAAATTTTCTTAATACCAGAATAATCGATTATCTGGTTTAGATAATCGATTATTCTGGTCCAGTAACTTATGAATTTTTTTTTATGCCAGAATAATCGATTATCTGAAATAGATAATCGATTATCCTAGACCAGTAAGGTTAATAACGTTTCAAATCTTTTAAGTTTCAGATTTTAATTGACATAAAATGTTTAAGTTTGATTATTAATGTATTATACATTAATATTTAAGTTTTGAATGTTAATTGTTTTTTAGTCCATCAATTTTCATATTTTTGGAATTATCCTCTCAATTAAAATAACAGTTAATATTCAGTTGTTGCATGTCAAAACATGTAACATATTAAATTAAGATTCATAATATGGCTTAAGGAACTAAAGTTTTTTTAGCATCTATTATTTTAAATTAGTCAATTGAAGCATTATGTTGCCAAAGTAACCTCTATTGTGTAGATTGATTAATCTTGAAATATAATATGACTGTGGATGTTAGTCTTCCATGCGTTTAACACCGGCCCAAAGGAAGGTTGTTATTTGGCAGGAATTCAAACATGCTTGTGGTGATAAATATGAGACAATTATTTGGTTTTCCATGTGAATATTAAATCGGCCCAAAGGAAGGTTTGATATTTGACAGGAGTTTATTGTCTATGTTTGATCACTACACCAAGAGTACCACTTACAAGTTGTTTTTCTGTCCAAAGACTAAAATCAATGTTGTGCTAGGTATCTTGTAATGGGATATGCCTATTTTGAATCTATAAAGTAAAGTTAAAGTTCAAGTAATTGTAAGCATGTATTCAGTAATCCTTTTGTTCTATTTTCAGTTAATTCTTCTGCTTCTACGATCTCTGCCAATATCAATAGCATCCATCTGCTTAACGGCACAAACTTTAAGGAATGGAAAGAGAACGTCATGATCGTTCTCGGTTGCATGGATCTTGACCCCTCTCTTCGGACCGAGCAACCTACTCCCCTTGAGGATACATCCTCTCCTGATGAAAGGAGGGTGATGGAGAAGTGGGAACGCTCGAATCGCATGAGTCTAATGATTATGAAACGTGCAATTCCAGAATCATTCAGGGGCACTATGAATGATGAACCTAATGCCAAAGTTTTCCTTGGAAACCTTGAACAGCGTTTTATGCAAAACGAAAAGGCGGAAACAAGTACACTATTGAGTAAACTTGTTTCCATGAGGTGTAAGGGCAAGGGAAACATTAGGGAGTACATTATGGAAATGTCTCATCTTGCTTCGAAACTAAAGTCACTCAAGCTGGATTTACCTGAGGAACTGCTTGTGTACTTTGTTTTGATATCTCTTCCTGCAACACTTTAATCAGTTTAAGGTCAGTTACAACTGCCTGAAGGAGAAATGGACTCTTAATGAGCTCATTTCACATTGTGTGCAAGAAGAGGAAAGGATAAAGCTAGATAAGACAGAAAGTGCTCATTTGGCATCCTCTTCTAAGGTAACTAAGAAGAGGAAAGGTAAGGAAGTTGCAGTTGCAAAGCCCAAGATTAAGCAACATATGGAACCTAAGATTGAAATTACTGAAGTAGGTTGCTTTTTCTGAAAGGGGACTAATTATGTAAAGAAAGATTGTACCAAGTACCATGCCTGGCGTGCGAAAAAAGGTACATTTCTTTCTCTTGTTTGTTCTGAAGTTAATTTAATTTCGGTACCTAAGGATACTTGATGGGTAGATTCTGCTGCTACTACTCACATAAGTATATCAATGCAGGGTTGCATGAACTGCCGAAAACCAAATAATGGTGAAAGATACATCTATGTGGGTGACGGCAAGAAGGTGCCAGTTGAAGCTATTGGCAAATTTAGGCTGTTGTTTAAGACCGATTTTCATTTAGATTTGGATGAGACTTTTATTGTACCGTCTTTTAGACGAAATTTAATTTCTGTTCCCCAATTGGACATATCCGGTTATACATGTTCTTTTGGTGACAATAAAGTTAGTCTCTTTCAGAATTCAAATCTTATTGGTACTGGTGTTTTATCAACATTTGATAGCTTATATTTGGTTGATACAATAACTTCAAATAAAGAAACTTTGCATACAAATTTAAGTGGTACTAAAAGAAAATTAGCTAATGAGAATTCTATATCACTCTGGCATAAACGTTTGGGTCACATATCCATTCAAAGAATTCAGAAACTCGTGTCAGATGGAATTCTTGATTCTCTTGATACCTCAAATTCGGAAATTTGTATTGAGCGTATCAAGGGAAAACAAACAAACAAGACGAGATTAGGTGCTAAGAGAGCTTCGGACGTCTTAGAATTGATACATCCGGATATTTGTGGGCCATTTCCTACTCCTTGTCGGAATGGTCAACAATACTTTATCACATTCATAGACGATTACTCTCGTTATGGGTACCTATATCTTATTCATGAAAAGTCCCAATCCATAGACGTGTTCAAATCATTTAAGGCTGAAGTTGAAAATCAACTAAGCAAAAGAATTAAATCCGTTAGATCTGACCGTGGTGGTGAATACTATGGTCGATATGATGGTTCCGGTGAACAACGTCCAGGGCCTTTTGCTAAATTCCTAGATGAGTGTGGGATCGTCCCTCAGTATACTATGCCAGGCAGTCCTACGATGAATGGTGTAGCTGAGAGACGAAATCGGACCCTTAAGGATATGGTAAGAAGTATGATTTCTCGTACTACTTTGCCAGACTCACTCTGGGGTGAAGCATTAAAAACCGCAGCTTATATTCTTAATAGAGTTCCAACTAAAGCTACAATCAAAACCCCATATGAACTCTGGACTGGGCATAAACCCAGTATTCGGCATTTACACATTTGGGGTTGTCCAGCTGAGGCAAGGCCTTATAGGCCGAATGAAAAGAAACTGGATGCTAAGACGGTTAGTAGCTATTTTGTTGGATACTCTGAAAAATCCAGGGGTTTAAGTTTTATGATCCCACTTCTAGAACTATTTTTGAGACGGGTGCTAGGTTCTTTGAGGATATTGAGTTTGGGGGGTGGGGAGATAAAGTTGTTAGAGATTTTGTTTTTGAGGAAGAACATGTGTCTTTCCCTCAAGTAGTTGATCTTGGTCTATGACACGGATCACACAACTCCGGTTCAAGACAATCTCGAAAATCTCCCCCATCAGGACCCTGATATAACTAATGAAAATCAAACTCAACAAACTCAAGAAACTGAAATGCCATTAAGGAGATCCACTAGAGAGAGGAGAAATGCAATTTTGGATGATTATGTAGTATTTCTCCAAGAACAAGAAAGTGATATTGGACTTGAGGAAGATGATCCAATCAACTTCCGTCAAGTCATTAAGTGTTCTAACTCTCAAAAGTGGATTGATGCCATGAATGATGAGATGAAGTCTAGGAGCGATAATGACGTTTGGGAGCTTGTTACATTGCCCGAAGGTATTAAACCTATTGGTTGTAAATGGATTTTTAAAACCAAAAGGGATTCAGGGGGCAATGTTATTAAGTATAAAGCTCGTCTTGTCGCAAAAGGCTACACTCAGAAGGAAGGCATTGGTTATAAAGAGACTTCCTCTCCAGTTTCATCGAAAGACTCTTTCAGGACTATAATGGCATTAGTAGCACATTTTGATCTTGAGCTTCATCAAATGAATGTTAAGACATCATTTCTCAATGGTGACATTAAGGAAACAATTTATATGGTGCAACCTGAAAACTTTGTTTCGGATGAATCAGAAAAGAAGGTTTGCAAATTAAAGAAATCCATCTATGGGCTCAAGCAAGCTTCTCGTCAATGGTATTATAAGTTTCATGCAGTCATTACATCTTTTGGTTTTGAACCGAATATTGCTGATGACTGTATATACCATAAATTCAGTGGGAGTAAGTATATTTTTCTGGTTTTATATGTCGATGACATACTGCTTGCCTGTAACGATATAGCATTATTACTTGAAACTAAGAAATTTCTTTCAAAGAAATTTGAAATGAAAGATCTTGGTGAAGCTTCTTTTGTATTAGGAATTGAGATACAACGAGATCGCTCTAAAGGTGTTCTCGGTCTGTCACAAAAGGGCTATATCGATAAGGTTCTGAAAAGATTTGGCATGCAGGATTGTAAACCAGGCAACACCCTTGTTGCTAAGGGAGACAAATTTAGTCTCAAACAGTTCCAAAATTATAATTATGAAATTTTGGAAATGCAGAAGACGCCTTATGCTTCGGCGGTAGGTAGTCTGATGTGTGCTCAGGTATGTACACGACCTGATATAGCATACATTGTTGGGATGTTAGGCAGATATCTAAGCAATCCGGGAATGGACCATTGGAAGGCAGCCAAACGGGTCATGAGGTACTTACAGAGAACAAAGGATTACATGCATACATACCGGAAATCGGACCAGCTTGAGATCATTGGGTATACCGATTCCGATTTTGCTGGATGTCAGGATAGTTTGAAGTCCACTTCAGGCTATATTTACATGCTTGCGGGCGGTGCTATCTCTTGGAGAAGCATCAAGCAAACTCTTACAGCCACTTCCACCATGGAAGCAGAGTTTATGGCATGTTATGAAGCATATAATGAGGCATTATGGCTGCGGAATTTTGTTGGTGGACTGCGAATTGTTGATAGCATCAAAAAGCCGCTTAGGCTATTTTGCGATAACAGATCGGCAGTCCTTTATGCTAATAACAACAGTAGTTTGATGAAAGCAAAACATATGGACGTCAAATTTGGGGTTGATAAAGAAAGAGTACAAAATGGACAATTGTGCATTGAGTACATTAGTACAAACTCCTCTTGCAGATCCGCTCACTAAGCGATTGACGCCAAAAGTATTTCATGAGCATATTGCTTGTATGGGTGTCAAATCAGATAAGGATTATGTATTTTAGTGGGAGTTTTGTATTGTACATTTATGTATTGTTCATTATATTCAGAAACTCAGTAATTCGGTTATATCTGCAGATATTCAGTTTTAAAGTTTTTGTACTCTTACAGTTTATGATTGATCTCAATAAAGAGAACCAGTTGGAAATAGACATTCTATTGACCACACTTTATGTTATTTCCATGCTACATACCTACACTTGATCCATGTCGTTGGTTATATTGATATACGTGATCTATGCCGGTTCTAGTTACGAATGAGTAACAAAGAGCACTTAGTTCCTATGTTGGTATGATTGATGGACCGGATTGTTCATGACAATTTTATTGTGATAGAAATTTTGCGCACCTAAGGTTATTTTGTAACATATAATGCTAAGGTTTGTACATATGTTTGTGTATCTCGTCCAAGTGGGAGATTGTAAGATATATGGACTTATATCTACATACATATGAACAATATATGGATAAATTATATGTTATGTGCTATCTTTTGGTTTGGCCTAATTTTGTGGTCTTATGGACATTATGTTAAGGGGGCCAATGTGTTGTCATATAAAGTGTAGGACTAATATGTAGATACCCAAAAGGGTAACCTTAGTTAATGATGGGGTAACTAAGGTTACATATATGTAACCATGGTTACAAGCTTGTGACTCTTGAGTTATGTAACTCTTGTGACTCTTGGGTTATGTAACTCTTTTGTTATAAAGTGGGGGTTATGGTTCCCACATTATTGCAAGACAAGACTCTTCTTCCTCCCATTGAATCAAGAGCAAAAAACATCATTGTTGTCTTGCAAATAATTATGGAAAACCATATACCATTTTGATCATCGTCACATTATTATTGTTGTGGGCCAATTCACATATTGTTTAAGCCTTGTGAAGTATTCTTGTGGTGTCATCATTTTGGAAGGATCAAAGGAGCAATCTTCATAAGGACTAAAGGACAATCATCAAAGGAGGTTCAACAAATTCCACATATGGATTCAGGTTAGCTTCCGCTCATGTAGTTTAATTCCTAATTGTTCAATATGAAGGTTGTTCTATTTAGTTGGAATCATAATCCTAACACATCAGACTTTTATATTTGTGTATATATGGAGCAGTTGAAAAGTATCTTGAGATTTTTTTCCATATAACCTTAGAGAATCCTCAGATTGAGCATGATAACATGCTAATGTTAGATATATGGACTTATATCTACATACATTTGAACAATATATGAATTAATTATATGTTATGTGCTATCTTTTGGTTTGGCCTAAATTGATGGCTTATGGACATTGTTAAGGGGGCCAATATATTGTCATATAAAGTGTAGGACTAATGTGTAGATACCCAAAAGGGTAACCTTAGTTAATGATGGGCTAACTAAGGTTACATACATGTAACCATGGTTACATGCTTATGACTTTTGAGTTTATAACTCATATGTTATAAGAGGGGGTTTATGGTTCCCATCCATAAGAATGCAAGACATTCTCTTCTTCCTCCCATTGAAACTAGAGAGCATTTTGGTCTTGCATATCAAGTGGAAAACCAATCCTCAATTTTTGGTCTTGGATATATTCTTGTGAAAGCAAAAGCTTCAAGACAATCTTAAAGGAAGGATCAAGGAGCTTCTCAAAGTCACACCTTGGACAATCTTCAAGAAGGACTAAAGATTTCCACTTATGGATTCAGGTACGCTTCCGCTTATGTTGTTGTTCCAAGTAATTCGATATGAAGGCTAAAGTGTTTTATTCGGATTTATAATCCAACAATTGGTATCAGAACCTCCTTCATATTTGGATTATTTGGAAGTTCATGAAATTCATGTTATATAAAGTTTATGATTAAGTTAAGATAGAATTTTGATTATGAAATTCTAGTACCATGATATAGCATGATTTCCCGAATGATGTGTTGTTGATGAACTTTGGTGTTTTTAATATCTTGTTATCTCTATATAAAATGAAACATTGAAATTTGCATGATTTTGGTTGATGAACAACATGATTTATTGTTAAGTTTCTTGTTGAAAACCATATTAAGTCGTTGGACAGAATGGTAAGATAATCGATTATCTTCTCCAGATAATCGACTATCTTGTAAAGTTCACCAAAATTTTGCAAAACTGAAGCAGCAAATAATCGACTATGCATTTTGAATAATCGATTATTGAAATTTTTTTGAAACAACACTGCAGGATAATCGATTATTCAGCCAGAATAATTGATTATCTGGAGTTTTTCAGCAAAAATTGGAAATTTCAGAGAGCCAAGATAATCGATTATCCTAATTTTTCAGCAAAATTTAAGATTCCAGAAGGCCCAGATAATCGATTATCAGGCTCAGATAATCAATTATCTGGCCATAAATTGCAGAAACGTTTTATTTTCTGGCAGTTTAATGAGGACATAATGTAAGAAACGTTTTTCATAATTAATGAAACGTTTTAAGTATTAAGTTTTCAGATTTTTTAATTGTACATTAATAATATGTCAATTAATATTCAGTTTTTAAATTATTAATGTTTCATACATTAATATTCAATTTTTAATATTAATTGGTTTTTAGTCAATCATGCTTCAGATTTTGGTATTATCCAATTAAGACTAAAACAATTAATATTCAGATGTTACATGTCAAAACATGTAAATTTTTAGTTAAGATTCAATATATGGCTTAAGGAACTATATGATTTAGCATCTAATATTTTAAATTTGTCAATTGAAGCATTATGTTGCCAAAGTAACATCTTTTGTGTAGATTGATTAATCTTGAAATATAAGATGACTGTGGATGTTAGTCTTCCATGCGTTTAACACCGGCCCAAAGGAAGGTTGTTATTTGGCAGGAATTCGAACATGCTTGTGGTGATAAATACGTGACAATTATTCGGTTTTCCATGTGAATATTAAGTCGGCCCAAAGGAAGGCTTGATATTTGACAGGAGTTTATTGTCAACATTTGATCACTACACAAAGAGTACCACTTACAAGTTGATTTTCTGTCCAAAGACTAAAATCAATGTTGTGCTAGGTATCTTGTAATGGGATTTGCCTATTTTGAATCTGTAAACTAAAGTTAAAGTTCAAGTAATTGTAAGCATGTATTAAGTTATCCTTGTTCTATTTTCAGTGAATTCTTCTACTGCTTCGATATCTACTAATATAAACAGCATCCCTGTGCTTAACGGCATAAACTTTAAGGAATGGAAAGAGAACATTATGATCGTTCTCGGTTGCATGGATCTAGACCTTGCACTTCGGATTGAGCAACCTGCTTCTCTTGAGGATACATCTTCTTCTGATGAAAAGAAGGAGATGGAGAAGTGGGAACGCTCAAATCGCATGAGTCTAATGATCATGAAACGTGCAATTCCAGAATTATTCAGGGGCACTATGAATGATGAAAATAATGCCAAAGTTTTCCTTGAAAACCTTGAAAAGCGTTTTGCACAAAACGAAAAGGCAGAAACAAGTACTCTTTTGAGTAAACTTGTTTCCATGAGGTATAAAGGCAAGGGAAACATAAGGGAGTACATTTTGGAAATGTCTCATCTTGGTTCGAAACTAAAGTCGCTCAAGCTGGAATTACCTGAGGAACTGCTTGTGTACTTAGTTTTGATCTCTCTTCCTGCACACTTTAATCAGTTTAAGGTCAGTTACAACTGCCTGAAGGAGAAATGGACTCTTAATGAGCTCATTTCGCATTGTGTGCAAGAGGAGGAAAGGATAAAGCAAGATAAGACTGAAAGTGCTCATTTGACATTCTCTTCTAAAGATAATAAGAAGAGGGAAGGTAAGGAAATTGCGGTTGCAATGCCCCAGAAGAAGCAAAATAAGGAACCTAAGGTTGAAACTACAGAATCAAATTGCTTCTTCTGTAAGGGGACTAATCACATGAAGAAAGATTGTACCAAGTACCACGCTTGGCGTGCGAAAAAGGGTACATCTCTTTCTCTTGTTTGTTCTGAAGTTAATTTAATTTTGGTACCTAAGGATACTTGGTGGGTAGATTCGGCTGCTACTACTCACATAAGTATATCTATGCAAGGTTGCCTGAACTTCCGAAAACCAAATGATGGTGAAAGATACATCTATGTGGGTGACGGAAAAAAGGTGCAAGTTGAGGCTATTGGCAAATTTAGGTTGTTGTTTAAGACTGGTTTTTTATTTAGATTTGAATGAGTCTTTTGTTGTACCGTCTTTTAGACGGAATTTAATTTCTGTTCCCAAATTGGACATATCCGGTTATTCATGTTCATTTGGTGACAATAAAGTTAGTCTCTTTCAAAATTCAAATCTTATCGGTACTGGTCTTTTATCATCATATGATAGCCTATATTTGGTTGATATAATAACCTCACATAATGAAACTTTGCATACAAGTTCAAGTGGTACCAAAAGAAAATTAACTAATGAGAATTCGTTATCACTCTGGCACAAACGTTTGGGTCACATATCCATTCAAAGAATTCAGAAACTCGTGTCAGATGGAATTCTTGATTCCTCAAATTCGGATATTTGTGTTGAGTGTATCAAGGGAAAACAAACAAACAAGACGAGATTAGGTGCTAAGAGAGCTTCAGATGTCTTAGAATTGATACATACGGATATTTGTGGGTCATTCCCTACTCCTTGTTGGAATGGTCAACAATACTTTATCACATTCATAGACGATTACTCTCGTTATGGGTACCTATATCTTATTCATGAAAAGTCCCAATCCATAGACGTGTTCAAATCATATAAGGCTGAAGTTGAAAATCAACTAAGCAAAAGGATTAAATCCGTTAGATCTGACCGTGGTGGTGAATACTATGGTAGATATGATGGTTCAGGTGAACAACGTCCAGGGCCATTTGCTAAATTCCTAGATGAGTGTGGGATCGTCCCTCAGTATACTATGCCAGGCATTCCTACGATGAATGGTGTAGCTGAGAGACAAAATCGGACCATTAAGGATATGGTAAGAAGTGTGATTTGTCGTACTACTTTGCCAGACTCACTCTGGGGAGAAGCATTAAAAACCGCAGCTTATATTCTTAATAGAGTTCCAACTAAAGCTACAATCAAAACCCCATATGAACTTTAGACTGGGAATAAACCCAGTATTAAGCACTTACACATTTGGGGTTGTCCAGCTGAGGCAAGGCCTAATAGGCCGAAAGAAAAGAAATTGGATGCTAAAACGGTTAGTAGCTATTTTGTTGGATACTCTGAAAGATCCATGGGGTTTAAGTTTTATGATCCCACTTCTAGAACTATTTTTGAGACGGGTAATGCTAGGATTTTTGAGGATATTGAGTTTGGGGGGTGGGGAGATAAAGTTATTAGAGATTTTGTCTTTGAGGAAGAACATGTGTCTTTCCCTCAAGTTGTGGATCTTGGTCAGGGTGTTCTCATTCCTGACACGGATCACACAACTCCAGTTCAAGACAATCTCGAAAATCTCCCCAATCAAGTTCCTGATATTACTAATGAAAATCAAACTCAACAACCTCAAGAAACTGAAGTGCCATTAAGGAGATCCACTAGAGAGAGGAGAAATGCAATTCCGGATGATTATGTTGTATTTCTCCAAGAACAAGAAAGTGACATTGGACTTGAGGAAGATGATCCAATCAACTTCCGTCAAGTCATTAAGGGTTCTAACTCTCAAAAGTGGTCCATGAATGATGAGATGAAGTCTATGAGCGATAACGGCGTTTGGGAGCTTGTTACATTGCCCGAAGGTATTAAACCGATTGGTTGTAAATGGATATTTAAAACCAAGAGGGATTTAGGGGGCAATGTCATTAAGTATAAAGCTCGTCTTATCGCAAAAGGCTACACTCAAAAGGAAGGCATTGATTATAAAGAGACTTTCTCTCCAGTTTCATCGAAAGACTCTTTCAGGACTATAATGGCACTAGTAGCACATTTTGATCTTGAACTTCATCAGATGGATGTTAAGACAGCGTTTCTCAATGGTGACATTGAGGAAACAATTTATATGGTGCAACCTGAAAACTTTGTTTCAGAAGAATCAAAGAAAAGGGTTTGCAATTAAAGAAATCCATCTATGGGCTCAAGCAGGCTTCCCGTCAATGGTATTATAAGTTTCATGCAGTCATTACATCTTTTGGTTTTGAACCGAATATTGCTGATGACTGTATATACCATAAGTTCAGTGGGAGTAAGTATGTTTTTCTGGTTTTATATGTCGATGACATACTGCTTGCCTGTAATGATATAGCATTATTGCATGAAACTAAGAAATTTCTTTCAAAGAAATTTGAAATGAAAGATCTTGGTGATGCCTCTTTTGTATTAGGAATGCAGATACAACGAGATCGCTCCAAAGGTGTTCTCGGTCTGTCACAAAAGGGCTATATCAATAAGGTTCTTAAAAGATTTGGCATGCAGCATTGTAAACCAGGCAACACCCCTGTTGCTAAGGAAGACAAGTTTAGTCTCAAACAGTGCCCAAATAATAATTTTGAAACTTCAAAAATGGAGAAGACACCTTATGCTTCGGCTGTAGGTAGTCTGATGTATGCTCAGGTATGTACACGACCTGATATAGTATACATTGTTGGGACGCTAGGCAGATATCTAAGAAATCCGAGAATGGACCATTGGAAAGCTGCAAAAAGGGTCATGAGGTACTTACAGAGAACAAAGGATTACATGCTTACATATCGGAGATCGGACCAGCTTGAGATCATCGGGTATACCGACTCCGATTTTGCTGGATGTCAGGATAGTCTGAAGTCTACATCAGGCTATATTTACATGCTTGCTGGCGGTGCTATCTCTTGGAGAAGCATCAAGCAAACTCTTACGGCCACTTCCACTATGGAAGCAGAATTCATGGCATGTTATGAAGCATCCAATGAGGCATTATGGCTGCGAAATTTTGTTAGTGGACTGCGCATAGTAGACAGCATTAAAAAGCCACTCGGGCTATTATGCGACAACAGATCAGCAGTCCTTTATGCTAACAATAACAGTAGTTTGACGAAAGCAAAACATATGGACGTCAAATTTCGGGTTGTTAAAGAAAGAGTACAAAATGGACAATTGTGCATAGAGTACATAAGTATAAACTCCATGATTGTGGATCCGCTTACTAAGAGATTGACACCAAAAGTATTTCATGAGCATATCGCTTGTATGGGTGTCAAATCAGTTAAGGATTATGAATTTTAGTAGGAGTTTGTATTATACAATTATGTATTGTCCATTATATTCAGTAATTCAGTTTTAAGGTTATATCTGCAGATATTCAGTTTTAATGTTTTTTGTACTCTTAAGGTTTATGATTGATCTCAATAAAGAGAACCCGTTGGAAATAGACATTCTATTTCAGACCACACTTTATGTTATTTCCATGCTACACACCTATACTTGATCCATGTCGTTGGTTATATTGATATACGTGATCTATGTTGGTTCTAGTTACGCAAGAGTAACTAAGAGCTCTTAGATCCTATGTTGGTATGATTGATGGACCGGATTGTTCATGACAATTTTATTATAATTGCAATTCTGAGCTCATCAGGTTATAATGTAACATATAATGCTAAGGTTTGTACATATGTATGAGTATCTCGTCCAAGTGGGAGATTGTTAGATATATGGACTTATATCTACATACATATGAACAATATATGGATTAATTATATGATATGTGCTATCTTTTGGTTTGGCCTAAATTGGTGGTCTTATGGACATTGTTAAGGGGGCCAATATATTGTCATATAAAGTGAGGACTAATGTGTAGATACCCAAAAGGGTAACCTTAGTTAATGATGGGCTAACTAAGGTTACATACATGTAACCATGGTTACATGCTTATGACTTTTGAGTTTATAACTCATACGTTATAAGAGGGGGGTTATGGTTCCCATAAGAATGCAAGACATTCTCTTCTTCCTCCCATTGAAATTAGAGAGAATTTTGGTCTTGCATATCAAGTGGAAAACCAATCCTCAATTTTTGGTCTTGGATATATTCTTGTGAAAGCAAAAACTTCAAGACAATCTTAAAGGAAGGATCAAGGAGCTTCTCGAAGGCACACCTTGGACAATCTTCAAGAAGGACTAAGGATTTCCACTTATGGATTCAGGTAAGCTTCCGCTTATGTTGTTGTTCCAAGTAATTCGATATGAAGGCTAAAGTATTTTACTCGGATTTATAATCCAAAAGCTAATACCACTGAGTAACACTCTACTGTCATATAGAAAGAAACCAAAGACTTTAACCTTATACACAAACCATGAGGTTTCTTTAGTTTTATAGATTGAAGAGATCTACTATGTAACTCTAATGACTTAACTACCATAACCTGTAAATAAAACCTTCTGAACACAGCTAAAAAACCCTCAGATTGAGCATGATAGCATGCTAATACCACTGGGAAGCTATTCAACCACGAAACACTTAAGAAGAGGTTTAGGTAGTACCAAAAATCTTGTGTTCATCAGTCTGGAGATTTCCTCTTTGCAACTCTAAATCTAAGATTTGGAATTTGAGATTTATCCATGTTGATCAAGGTTTTTCCTCTGGCTGGAAGTTCTTGAAAGGATTGAAAAATGATTGTATCTGCAAAAGAGAACAAGGATAGCTAAAAAATCTGCAATTGTGTTGCCCTCTCTTAGCACATGCTGAAGGAGTACATTCTATGTACTCTTTATATCCTTGATCCTCCTCACTTCTACTCTTATACACCATGGTGTCTCCCATTCACCATAAATAATCTTCCTCATCACCAGTGAGTCAGTCTCCATGATCAAAGGCCAAAATTGCCTTTCCACACAGAATGACAACCCCCAGCAATTGCTTTAGCTTCAGCTACAACATTAATTGCCTCCCCTATTTCCTTAGCCTTATCAAACACCAGATCTCCTTCATGATTTCTTACACAGAAACCATCAGAGCTAGGACCCACCCTTCATAAGGAAACTGCCATGTGACTTTCTTTGTGACAGCATATGGCTTGTAGCCCTCAAAAAAACTGATCATATCCGGCCACAAGGGAGGAATGCTAGTTAACCAAGGATATCTAACCCTTGCAAGATAGTGTAATGTTTTATTAACCTCATGAATTATTCTACTATATGACATTGCCCTATCATTCTTCATTGTATTCCTCCTCTTCCAAAGCTCCCATAGAATCACTATCGGAGCAGCTTGATACAAATGCTTCAGTTTAGGACAACATTTTGCACTCTACCATTCCTTTATAACTTGATGCATATGTACCACATTGATCCCCAAAGCTGCAGCTTTTATGAATGTCCTCTACATATTGGTTGCAGTTTCACTTGTTAGAAATAATTGTTGAGAGTCTTCGTATGGTATTATACAACACCAATATTTAGACACTACCATATAACCCCTTCTCCTCCATAGATCATCAGTAAGAATCTTCCCTTTCCAAACTCTCCACAAAAAGAAAGAGATTTTGAAAGGCAAGCCCTTTGTCCATATCTTAGCAAATTCAGGATTGCTTGGTTCTCTATGCCTCAGAATCCTCCAAGCACCACTAACAAACCTGCTTGATAGTGTAGGCATCCATCTTGGGGTGTCCCACTATTCATCACCATCTGTAAAGTGAACCTCTTATCTAATATGGTCAACTATGTCCGGAGGAAAGTTCTGGTCCAGAAGTTGATCATTCCATTGCTTCTCTTCCCTCAAATCTGCTACCTCTTGCAACTCTTCATTGATGGGGAATTCTGGAGGCAAAACATGATAGAATGCCCCCAATCTTGTCCATTTTTCATGCCACACATTAGTAGCTCCTCTATTCATCTCCCACAAGATCTCATGCTCAATTTCTTATCTTGCCTCAAACAGTTTTCTCAATACATGTGACCCTTCCCTAAATTGAACTACAGTTTGTAGTTCTTTCTTACAGTACTTGTTCCACATGAAATTGGACCACAAGGATTTGGTAGTTCTAAACCTCCACCACAACTTAGCAAATAATGCCTTTGAAACATCAATCAAAGATCTAAAACCTACTCCTCCCGCCTCCTTAGGAAGACATAAGTTTTGACACTTTGTCCAATGCCTGCTCCTTCCTTCTTCCTTATTGCTCCAGAAAAACCTTGCAAAGGTTTTATGCATACGCTCCAGCACATTGTCAGGTGGATCAAGAACTGACAGTATGTGTGTAGGCATACTTTGTAAAACACTGGATATAAATATTGCCTTTCCTCTATAGGATAATAATTTCCCCTTCCAAGAGTGTAATTTTTCTTTCACTTTCTGGATCAAATCACTATAGTATACTCCTTTCTCCTTCTTGTGTAAAATATTGGACAACCAAAGTATGTGAAGGGGAAGGTTCCCTTTGAGAATCCTGTGATAGTAGCTACTGTATTTGTGATATCTCCAGCTACATTAGCATGCATATAATATGAGCTCTTTGACTTGTTAATCACCTGTCCAGCGGTATGCTCATACTGAGCCAAAATATCAATAATCTTTTGCAATGAATAAGGATCCACAGATGCAAAGATAATGGTGTCATCAGCATAGGCAAGGTGGTTCGATGGATCAAGACCACTTTGGCATCCCAAAACCTTTAAACTGCCTATCTTCAAATAGCTTGTTCAATGATCTTGACAACACTTCAATAGATAAGATGAATAAAGCTGGGGATAGGGGATACCTTGCTTCACACCCCTCGATAAGTGAACGAAACCAGTAGCTTGACCATTCACCATGACTGAGTACCAATTGTTTGCAATCGGATTCCAAACTATATGTACGAAACATTCAGCAAACCCCATCTTCCTTAAAACATGCATCAGATATTTCCATGACACCCTGTCATATGCCTTGGCCATGTCTAACTTTATAACAATATTAGCAGGCTTCCCTCTCAATCTTATGTCTGTTTCAATCTCTTGAGTTAACAAGATGTTCTCAAAAATACTTCTCCCTTGACAAAGCCTGATTGATTTGAAGAAATCAAGGCAGGCAGTATCTTTTCTAGCCTATCATGAACCACCCTTGAGAACACCTTATTAATAAAATTACTTAGACTTATAGGTCTAAGATCAGAAAATGTTTGGACTCTAGATTTTTGGGCGATAACACAAGATTTGTGTAAGTTATTGACTTAGGAAGAGGGCTACCATCAAAGAACAAAATCAGCAGCCTATGAATGTCTTCCCCTACAATTTCCCAACATGCTTGAAAAACCAGACATGAAAAGCCATCTGAACCACTAGCACTCTCACAACTCTATGCAAACACAACTGCCTTCACCTCCTCTCTAGTAGGAAACCTACACAACAATATATTCTGCTCCCTTGTAACCATTGTAGGCACATTGTTCAAAAGATCAAAACTTGTAGGATCCTCCTCCTTAGTGAACTATTTCTGAAAGAACTCCACTGCAGCATTAGACATAAGCTCTTGAGATTCAATCCACACAACATCACTATTCTTGATCCTTTTCAATTGTAGCTTTTGCCTCTTTCCATTAACATGATTATGGATTTCTATCCCCTTCTTCAAACCAGGTCATACCAGAGTTTTGTCTCCAATATTGCTTTTATACTGAAGTACTTCTTTAGCTCAATCTGAGCTTGTTGAAGTACTATTCTATTCTCCATAGAAGGGTCTTGTTCAAAGAGCATCTCCTTGATTCTTACCACATCCTCTCTGATAGCCAATTGCTTAAATATATCCCCAAAGATTAATTTGATCCACTTTGATAGTACAATCTTAACTCTCTTCATTTCTGCTTGAACATCAAAAAAGGATCCCTATAAAATCGGCAATCCAATTTTGCTTCACCACTTCCATAAATTCATGTTTTGTCCAAAAATTCAGGAACTTGAAGGGCTTAACAAACTTCATTGCCTCTTCTCCACAACTCATCAAGAGTGGAACATGGTTTGAACCTGTTCTAATGAGATGCTCCACCTTTATATTTGGAAAAAAGTTTGAAAAGGCATATTAACACAAATTCCATCTAACCTCTTGAAAATACACCTTATTTGGCCTTCCACACCAAGTAAAAGGGCTATGATTATATCCCAAATCAAACAGACCACAATAATTCACACAAAATGCAAAATTTTCATATTCTGGTGGGTATACAGACAGTCCTCCTATCTTCTCCTCCTCATTCATAACAACATTGAAATACCCCCTCCCCCCCCCCCCAACTAGCCAAGGAAGCTCTATATCACAAGCCAAGTAATAAAAATTATCCCAGAATTCTAGTCTATCCAAAGCACAAAACTTAGCATAAACAAAAGTCATCATAATGTGCTTACCTAATTCTTGATGATAAACACTGATTGTCAATTGCTGATTAGTGTCAATCAACAATTCCCATTCTACAACAGCATAAAAAAATGCCAGATTTGCCCATTCACATTGGAAATTACATCATTTATGCCTAACCTTTTTCTATAATTTTTGATGAATCTCTTCTTTTGAAATGGCTCCATGAGTACAAAACTGAAGAAGCTATGTTCCTTTTGCATATTTATCACTCTTTAGGCATGTTGAGTCTTGACAGATCTTATTTTCCATATAAGTCTTTTAATCATCATCCTGAAGCTGTAAAGGCTGAACTTCTAAGCTAAATTCTTGTAAGTTGCATTGGCTTTTTAGATTGATTTTTTTCCCTTTCTTTCCACTTCTATTAGTTGTTGTAGGAGATACATCCCCTTCACTCATCACACCTTTAAAATTCTCTGTTGTAGACTCATAAGCACCTTCCTCCTCAAATTGCTTTTGCGGCTCCACCAAAGAATTCTGAATATCTAAGGGCAACTCCCTATGAATAATGAGGTCATGTAGTACCTGATTAGGTGATTTCAATGTCACATTAACTTTGATATGTAAGGGTGATCCAGTTCCAGATGAACATGCCATTAGCAATGCTTCACTCTCTCTAGAAAATATGGCTTGTTCACCTGGTTTATAAGGTATCAAAGATATTTCATGCTGCTCAGAAATACTAACCATATATCCTAGCTTCTTCTGCATCATTTTAAATTGAAGCTCATACATAAAACTCAGATTAGGGTTTACTGTAGCAAAACTGGCAGAAACTGCCTGTGTTACTGTTTCATTGAGATGATACCCCTTACCATTGTATGTTTGTTGATTTTGGCACAATGTATCCTTCAAAACATCTATACAAACATTCCCAACCTGTTCCTTCATTAATGCATATACTGGAATCTCATCTAGATAGGCCAAAATCTCCCTAGGGAAACTAGATTTTACTGTTCCATTGGCCTGATCTTTGGGTGGTGCAGTAGGAGAAGACCTTTGTTTTACTGAATCTATATCCTTACCATAATCCCCTACAGCTGAGACATTGACCTGATCCTCCATTGATATCCCTCTATCATCAACCCTAGTGGTGGAACTGCTAGGGTTTACTATAGCCTCATCCAAGTTGATTGTTTTTTGGAGCTGCATATTGTCTATATTTTCCTTGCCTTCAGTTATGATTCTTGATCCCATTCTGGCTTCCATTACCTCTAACTCATCACTCCATAATACCTTTCTTCAACTAACTTCATTCTCATCCTCCAATTTCCCATCATCATCATACGTTTGGGATGGAATTTCTTGACATGACTGATTAGTAGTCACATTGCATTGTCTTAATTCCTCCTTATTTGTCCCAAACCTCCTATGCTACCAATCAATAGTATTTTCCCTTTTAAAATCAACATCAATCGTGGAGTCAATAGGAATAGGAGCACTCGATGGAACAAAAACTCCCATTATGAAAGATTGAATCCCTTCTGAAGTAGGATTCAAATTTTCCTTTTGTAGAGCTTCCTCCCCTTCCTTATTTGCCTTTTCCACAGCTTTCTTTTTTACTCTTCTCGCGTTAAATTCTTCCTTATTTAAGTTGGAATTTCCACCTTCCTTATCAGGCAACTCCCTTGAATCACCTCCCTAGTCCCATTAGGATTACGATTAGGAGATTGATCTATTTCTTTCTTCTTACTTACACGTTGCTGCACCTTGCTAGTTCCCTTAACTCATTAATATTCCGTTTTATTCTTGTCCTTAGAATCTACATTGCCATCCATAATTAGGGGTCAGAAGGCCCTCAATCATGTCCCTAATTGCTGGCTGGTTTGGAATCCATGCATCATTCATGTAGCTCACCATGTTACCTTTGTGTACAACCCACCTAGTGACGTTATTTCATATATTCTAGCCCTTGAGGATACATTACCAGATTAGAGATTTTGGCTTCTTGGGGGTATGGTTCCAGCTACAGTTCTTAGAGATCAGGACTCTAGCCCATAAGCTGGAGGTGTTATAGTAGATCCTCCAAGCAAGCCCAACATGTGAAGCTTTATTTTTAAGCTCAGGTTTTTCCAAACCCAGCCCTGCATAAGACTTATGCCTAGTAACTTTGTCCCAACTAATTAGGTGCAGTCTTTTTCTTCATGGAATTGTGCTCCAGATAAAATTCCTCTAAATTCTATCAATTTATTTAGTAGTCTTGTTGGGCAATTTAATGTATTACATGACATGGCTTGGGATAATACTGAGTGAGGCCTTAGCAAGGATGATTCTTCCAGTCATATGTAGACAGTTTGTTTTTCAGCCAGCTAACTTGGATTGCATATTATCTACTATGAACTGGAAGTCAGTACCAGTTGGTCTCTTATGGAACATAGGGAATCCTAGGTACTTCTCGAAAGATCTTGTAGCTTGGATTGACAGTGCTTTGTGAAGCATTCCATTGTGTCTTGTTTTTTGTTAGAGTAGAAAAGAAGCTGGACTTTGTGAGATTGATCTTTTGGCCAGAATCCTTATTGAATGCCTGTAGGATAGAGTAGATTGTAGTGCAGTTCCTAATGTTTGCTTTTGCAAATAGAGTAAGGTCATCAATAAAAAAGAGATGAGAAATTTTTGGGCCAGACCAACTGATACTGATAAAGAACCATTGTTTGTCCGCGATAAGTTTATCAATTGACCTAGAGAGCCTCTCCATACACATAATGAACAGGTAAGGGGAGATTGGGTCCCCTTGTATGATGCCCCTAGAGGGCTTGAAGATATCTGTTTTAACCACATTCACTATGATGGAGATGTTAGATGAGCTAAATCAGGACAAGATTAACTTAGTTAGCCCAGGAGGAAAGTTAAAGTCATGCAATGTGTCCCTAATAAAGGACCACTCCGGCCTGTCAAAAGACTTGTCTAAGTGCCCAAATACTAATTGATGCTCAAAAGTACTTTTAAATAAATTAGTCAAACACAAATTGAATCTTGCCAAAAGCACTTTTGACAAAAAAAAATTTCTCAAAAATAAGTTGATTTTGTAGCTTGGCCAAACAAGCTATTGATGTCTGGTCAAGCTGTAAACAAGTATTTCTAAGTGTATTTTTCTCAAAAATACTTTTCAAAAAAGTATTTCGGGAAATAAGCTATTTTTTTATGCTTCGGGAAATAAGCTATTACTTATCATGGTACTCATGATAGGTAATTCTTCTTTAATTTCCTGATTTAAGTACTTATAGTATCAGGGATAAGTAGTGTTTTTCATCTTTGTTGTTGTTGAATTAAATGCTAATAGTATCATGGAATAATGGTGTTTTTCTATATATTCCAGGAGAATAAATGTAACTTATCAGTCATTGTTATCCCAGTATTTCTAGTTATTACTATGTCATTTCTTCTTCATAACTTCCCCTCAATTCTCTCTAATGTACGTTTTGGTTTTCGTAACCAACAAATTGTAATTATTTCCGTAAATGTCTTGCAACTTTTCTGGACTCATATAAGCGGCATAATCCAACACACCAACATCCAAATCCTAACACGTGATTTTGCTCACTCAAACGTTATAGATTTTCACTTCTATTTCTCAATTTATTTACCAGAAGGTTTGAAGGTTTTAAACTTCTTAGAATGATTTTTATGCGTGTGTTATAGGGTCACTTTAGACAAAAGGGGTTGCTCTTGTTGAGATGAAGGATTATATGGCTTCCAAACCCAAGCATAAATGACATAGAGCTCTATATCACTGTATATTTATTGTATATTCACGATACACACTGTATATATGGGAATTGGGCTGTGATGATTGTTGTTGGGCTGTAACTATCTGAGCCCGATTTATTTTTACTCTTGGGCCGTCTGACCCGACCCAAGAGTGTTGTATGGTTGTGTATATACTAACATTTGTACAGATATTTTGATGGTTAGTGATTCATTTTCTCTCGGTTCTTCCAGAGAGTTCCTTCACCTACTCTCTTTCTCTCACTGTGTTCTTCGTCATTTTTGCCTTCAAATCTATACGTTTTCATGGTATCAGAGCCGGATGATCTTCGGATCCTTCTCGGTTGCGTGTTATCGATCCCGTTTGAAGTTTTTGCTGAAGTTTTTTTATGGTTACCGGTGAGAGATACTGTTCGTAGATGTTTCAACGAATGTTGAGCAGATAATCGGAATTTTCCTGTTATTCGAGGTTCCGATCTTGTATCAGTGGGTGTTTTGGGTAATTTTCCGGCATCCCTGGCTTTATTTCGATGAGTTCTTCAAATTCTAGGGTTTTCCGATTTTTGGACCTAAAGTTTTGATGTTATATGATGACTTTGTCTTCGCTTGATAGACGTTTTGGGTAACTTTCCGACGTCTGTGATCTTATTCTGGTGAGTTTCAGAACCTACGGTTTCCGGTGTTGGACCTAGGGTTTTATCTGTTGATTAAAGGTAGATCTTCTCCGGTCACGAAGAAGGAGGGTAACTCTGTCCTTATTTTGAGTATTATATGCTTTGTATGTGAAATCTGGTTCCGTTATATTTTGCTTACCGAAATTGTTTTCTTTTCAAACTGGTTCACTAGTCATGGCTTCTAATACGAATGCTAGTACCTCCTCAATGGACTCTACCAGCCCCCTTTTTGTTTACTCCTCTGATGTTCCTGGGGTCTCTTTTGTGCCCACTCCCTTCTCGGGCAGTGGTTATGGGGGTTGGAGGAGGAAAATAATTGTCGCGTTATCTGCTAAAAACAAAATTGATTTTGTTGATGGCACATGTTCCCTGCCAGTCACTAATGTGACTCAGCAAAGGTTATGGGACAGATGCAATAATATGGTGATTTCCTGGTTAACTGCCTCCCTCTCCCCTCAAATTGCTAAAAATGTGCAGTATTCTGATACTGCACAGAGTATATGGTCCCAACTTCAGGCCAGATATGGCACTGCAAACAGGACCAAAATTTTTGAATTGAAAAGAGAGCTTTCTCACACCTCTCAAGGGTCCCTAGATGTAGCTTCATATTTTAATAAACTCAAAGGTTTGTGGGATGAATTAGAATCAATGTGTGCCAATCATGGCCAAAGATGTGTTTGTGCTGCCAAAGATGGTATAATACAGGAAAATGATGAAAATAAGGTATTTCAGTTTCTAATAGGCCTTAATGAAGCATACATAGGGGTAAGGAGTAACCTATTGATGATGCAGCCACCTCCAACCCTTGACAGTGTCTATAATATGGTCCTCAATGATGAGAAGCAGAGACAAGTCTAGTCCCCTTCTCAGTTTAATCCAGACTCTATGTCTTTCAATGTCCACACTAATAGACATTCAGTTGGATTCAATAAGGCCACAGTGCCTAATCCTTCTCCTCTTTTCAGACAAAGAGTCAATTTTGACCAAGCTAGAGGGCCTTTATTCTGTAGATACTGCAAAAAATCTGCGCACTTAATTGATAAGTGTTTCAAGATTCATAGGTATCCACAAAGTACAACATTTAACAAGGGGAGGAGAACTGATGCTGCTCATCTTACTGCTGATGTGGATTTCCCTCCTTCTGAAGGACATGTGGCTGTTCCCCAAGGGAATCCTCCTGAAAGCCATCAATCTGTTACAAACATAGATGGCCAGAGTTCTGTGATACCAGGGTTGAGCAAACAACAGTATGATCAGTTGATGAGCTTATTACAACAGACCCAGTTAGGGGACTCCACTGCTCAGACTCCTCCTCCCATGTATGCTGCTAACTTTTCTGGTACTATGCTAACTGAGAGCCCTATTTCTGATTCCAAACTCTGCATGCTTACCCATATTAATTCTATCACCTGGATCATAGATTCAGGTGCTTCTAATCATATGACACATGATAAACATTTACTCTCTAACATCACACCTTTAACTGTGCCCTATCTTGTAACTCTTCCTAATGGCTATAAAGTGAAAGTGACATGCACAGGTTCTTTGGCACTAACTCCATTCATTATCCTTCACAATGTGTTGCTGGCTCCTTCCATTAAACACAAATTGATTTCTGTCCACAAGTTAGTGAAACAGTTGCATTGTGTAGTTTTGTTCACTGAAAATTCCTGCTTCCTCCACATGATACATGACCCTTCTCTGAGGAGGCCGCTGGATCTTGGTAGAGAAGATGATGGCTTATATAAACTAGCTTGGGTTCCACCTTCCCCTTCTTCCTCTATTAGTTGTTCATCTACTTCTGTATGTTCTGTGTCTGCTTCTTGTAATGATGACATTTTGTCTGATAACAAGGTTGTTACCTTGCCCTCAAATGTACATGGTTCCATCTGTAATAATGTTGTTACAACTGACATGAATTACATTTGGCATTTAAGACTTGCCCATACTTCATTTACAAATATGAGACACATTTCTGGTTTGTCTTTTCCATTTGCTTCTAAACAACCTTTCCCCTGTTTTGTCTGTCCTATGGCAAGATAGACTAGACTCCCCTTTCCTGATAGTTCTATAAGCACCTCTAGGCCTTTTCAACTAATTCATGTGGATACTTGGGGGCCTTATCATACTCCTACTTCTTCTGGTTGTAGATATTTCCTTACAGTAGTTGATGACTTCTCTAGGGCAACCTGGACACACTTAATGGGATCTAAAAGCAATGCTTTTTCTTTGCTTAAGTCATTCCTGTGTTTGGTTAAAACCCAATTTAATGATGTGGTTCAAACTGTTAGAAGTGACAATGCTTTAGAATTGGGGTCTAGCATTGAGGGTACATCTTTCTTTAGTATCCAAGGGATTATTCATCAAACCACCTGCCCTCATTCTCCTCAATAGAATGGTGTTGTTGAAAGAAAGCATAGAACCCTCCTTGAAACATGTAGAGCTTTACTTTTCCAATCTGGACTACCTGTGTCTTTCTGAGGGGATTGTTTGTTGACTGCCACTTACCTCCTTAACAGAATACCATCCAGATTGCTTCACAATAAGTCTCCTAATGAAATTTTGTATGGGAAAGCTCCAACCTATTCTCATTTGAGAGCATTTGGGTGCCTTGTCTATGCTACTGTCCCAATTCCTCAAAGGGATAAGTTAAGGCCTAGAGCCATTTCTTGTGTTTTCCTGGGGTATCCCTTTGCCAAAAAGGGTTATAAGTTGTATGATCTTGCTTCCAAGAAATGTTTTGTTTCCAGGGATGTTATATTCCATGAAACTTGTTTTCCCTTTAAGACTGCATCATCTTCTGTTCATCCTTCTCCTTCATCCTTTCCTTCTATTCCACCTGTAGAACTTTACACTGATCTAGACCCTTCCATACCTATCTCCTCTCCTCTTCCTCCTACATCTGTTCCAGAACCTCCTTATATTGCTCCAGATTCTACTGATCCAGCTCCCATTCATTCTTTCAATCCTGATATCTCTCCTCCTGCCTTGGCCTCTTCCTCATCTATTCCTGCTCCCAGAAAATCTGAAAGACAGCATAATCCTCCCTCTTACCTTAAGGATTATGTCTGTCAACTTCCTGCATTTTCTGGATCCTCTTCCTCTTCTTTGGAATCTGAACCTCTATATTACTCTCAAGCTGCATCTGTTCCAGCATGGAAGGATGCCATGAGAAAGAAGTTTAATGCTTTGGATACAAACCATACTTGGGATGTTGTTCCTCTTCCTCCTGGTAAGAAACCCATTGGCTGAAAATGGGTTTATAAAATTAAATACAAGGCTGATGGCAGTGTTGAAAGGAATAAAGCTAGACTTGTTATCAGAGGTGATACTCAGGTTGAAGGTATTGATTTCACTGACACTTTTTCTCATGTGGTTAAAATGTGCATTGTTAGGTGTCTTATTGCTGTGACTGTCAAAAATCATTGGAATTTATTTCAACTAGATGTTAAAATGCTTTCTTACATGGTGATTTGGATGAGGAGGTTTATATGAAGCTCCCTCCAGGTTTGACAGTTTCTGTTCCTGCTTCTGTTTCTGCCTCCTCTACCTCTACTCCCTTTGTTTGCAAATTGAATAAATCCATGTATGGGCTGAGACATGCATCCAGACAATGGTATGCCAAATTGTCTTCTGCCCTCTATTTTAGAGGCTATAGACACTCTTTAAATGATTATTCTCTATTCATCAAAGGTACATTAGGGTCCCTTGTGATTGTATCAGTCTATGTGGATGATATCATTCTTACTGGGGATGACAGTGATGAAATTTGTGCCCTGAAACTGTTTCTGGATGATCAGTTTAAAATTAAGGACCTAGGGTCTTTGCATTATTTTTTAGGCATAGAGATGTCAGTTGTTCCTGGTGGGATGATCCTTAATCAGCATAAATATATCTCTGACCTGCTGCATCAGTTTGACTGTGCCAGTGTCTCTTCTGTTGTCTGTCCTTTGGACACTAATGCCAAACTTCATGCTGATTCTGGTGACCTTTTATCTTGTCCTGATCAGTATAGGAGCCTTGTTGGTAAGCTCTTATTTCTGACTCATACTAGGCCTGACATTTGTTTTGCTGTGCAACATCTGAGTCAATTTCTGAAATGTCCCAGACTTCCACATATGACTGCTGCCCTCCATGTGTTAAGATACCTTAAAGGTACCTCCTCTATGGGTCTCTTTTATTCTGACAGCAATGATTTCTCTGTTGTTGGTTATTCTGATAGTGACTGGGCTGCCTGCCCTGATACAAGGAGATCTGTTACTGGGTTTTGTATTGTTCTGGGTGGTTTCCTGATTAGTTGGAAATCTAAGAAGCAACCAGTGGTTTCTTTGTCTTCTGCTGAGGCTGAATATAGGGCCCTCAGTAAGGTTGTTGCAGAATTGTATTGGCTGTCTCGTTTATTTCTTGATCTTGGGGTTTCTATTTCTTTTCCCTTTTATGTGCTTTGTGATAGTCAGGCTGCTATTCACATAGCTAAGAATCATGTGTTTCATGAACGGACTAAACACATTGAAGTGGATTGTCATTTTGTTCGAGATCAACTCCAGAATGGCCTCATCCAGCTGTTTCATGCTCCTACTTCTCGTCAACTGGCTGATCTCCTGACCAAGCCTTTGCCTGGCACTGTGCTTCATCCTTTGCTGCTCAAGTTGCAGGTGGTTTCCCCCTCCAACTTGAGGGGGGTGTTGAGATGAAGGATTATATGGTTTCCAAACCCAAGCATAAATGACATAGAGCTCTATATTCACTGTATATTTATTGTATATTCACGGTATACACTGTATATATGGGAGTTGGGCTGTGATGATTGTTGTTGGGCTGTAACTATCTAAGCCCGATTTATTTTTACTCTTGGGCCGTCTGACCCGACCCAAGAGTGTTGTATGGCTGTGTATATACTAACATTTGTACAGATATTTTGATAATTAGTGATTCATTTTCTCTCGGTTCTTCAAGAGAGTTCCTTCACCTACTCTCTTTCTCTCACTGTGTTCTTCGTCATTTTTGCTTTCAAATCTATACGTTTTCAGCTCTGATGGTAAGCAATCCCCACTTCCAATCGAGAGGTTGTGAGTTTGAGTCTCCCCAAGAACAAGGTGGGAAGTTCTTGGAGGGAAGGATGCCGGGGGTCTATTTGGAAACAACCTCTCTATCCCAGGGTAGGGGTAAGGTCCGCGTACACACTACCCTTCCCAGATCCCACTAAGTGGAATTATACTGAGTTGTTGTTGTTGTTGTTGTTGTTATAGGGTCACTGTATGTTCTTGGCAATTTATAAATGGGAAAAAAAACCGGAAAACGTAGAAAATGAGTTGGGGTATTTCTTTTCCCCTTCATGCGTGATATGGTTTCATTATTTTCTTTTTTATTTCTTTTCCTTTTTTATTCATTCTTTTTTCCAGATTGAATATGAGAAAAGTAAGAATGGTCCATTATCCATGTAAGTGCAGTCATATATCCCCTTGACAAATGAGCAGTATAACGTGACATTCACTTTCTATGAACTCTAATTTAATGCGTTTAGTTTGTCAATTTGCTCCCCTTCCTTTTTTATTGTTTTCAAATTTAAGCTACATATATTTAAAATGCTAGGGAATCAAGATGGAGGTGAAGGTGTAACGACTTGAAAGTTGATTCTAAATATATATGATGTTTGATTAGTGTTTTGTTTGGTTGAAAATATGATACTAATTAGTTTGCTATATGGAAGAAGGGAAACCGGATAACATCCTTTGTTTGCTTCCTCTAAATTTTCAAATCACTATATTATCTCCTTTCTACTATTCTTTTATTTTCTATTTTGATTTATTCATGTTCACATATAAAGTAGGATTTTTGTTTAAAAAGTTTTTATCATACATAAGGGAAGAAAAAATGGAGGAGATGATTACGAGGTGAATGATCTAACCCCCAACAAAATAAAAGTTCAGCAAATGTAAGTAGTCAGCCTGAAATATTTTTGCACGCATTTTTATTTTGGTCATAGAACATTATATGAAAAGTTAAAAGAATCATAGTAAAATCAGGAAAAGATATGTGATATTAATAAATAATGATTCTCTTCATATAACTTACAACATTAATATGTAATTATATTTGTAAAACCGCGCAAAGCGCGGTGAGTACAGTAGTAAGAAAATAACGAAGAAACTCTTCAACAAGCCGTGAATATCAGCACTTTCCGAAGTTGAGAGACAGCTGCTGAAATAAGCCTAGAATTCAGGCCTGCTTGCCGAACTTCTGTTTCTTCAAATTCAGTTCAAAATCTTTCTACTTCGCTTCCTTTTTCCTTGTTGGCAACCTAAACATTAAAAATCGATAATTAAGTCAAATTACACAGTAATCTTTATCAATAAAACCACTTCGAAAGCATTAAAAGTGAGGGATAAATGATGCCAAATTATACTATTTAATTATGTCCAGTGTCTAAAACGAGCAGAACACACTCACTTCTATGGCATGTTTGAGATGCCTTCCTTGTTCGCATTGTTGTGATCTCCATGATTGAGGGAACTGCCTTGGCGCCCAGACGACTCACCAAAAGTCCCATGCGCTGGTGGGCTATTGGCTCTTTCCGATTCTTTAACAAAAGTGCCAAGAAAAATCTACAACAGAAGCCATCAAATTAGTGCTCATGCAAACAACAACTGCATGACATATGCCGTGGTAAAGTTAGTAATTTTTTCAAGGTTGTTCAAATTTAAAAGAAGTGAAAAATTACCGACAAAGAATGTTCAATATGTGTTATACAACAATAACAACCCAGTATAATTCCACTTAGTGGGGTCTGGGGAGGGTAGTGTCTACGCAGACCTTACCTCTACCCTTGTAGAGAGGCTGTTTCCAAATAGACCTCCGGCATCCTTCCCTCCAAGAACTTCCCACCTTGCTCTTGGGGAGACTCGAACTCACAACCTCTCGGTTGGAAGTGGGGGTTGTTTACCATCAGAGCAACCCCTCTTGTCTTATGTTCAATATGTGTTATATAAGCCTAAATTGATTTCAGGACCATGTCATTGGCCTCTACATTACGCTTATCATTACTACTTTGAGTGCACTTCCTAAAATCCTGCAAGGTCAAGGCAATCTATTTCTAGTGCTCTTGGTAAAAAATATGATAGTAAATCCGGGCAAGAATTGGATTTATCAACAAAAAAGTAACTACTCAGGAAAGAAATATAACCTTTTCAGGATGCACATGCAAATATTACTTTCTTTGTCGGAAGAAGAAAATAATACTCCATTAATGAAAAAGGAATAATTCTCAGTACTTGAAAAAAGAAACAGAAGAATAAGGACAAGAACAAGTGCAATGTAGAGAAAATACAAGAAAATCTTCCCATCCTAATCTACGTAAGTTCCTGCCCCAACTAACACAGATTTAGTAGTAGAGCTTTATGAGATGATCACTGGAAATAGTAAACACAAGCTGAAACTTCATAAAGACTTCAAAGAATGCAAACCTCGACTTTTGATGCAGCCGTCAGATCACCGATCACACTACCACCTAACACCAATCCATTTCTAGCTACAACTATGTTTATTGCACCTGCCCAGCTATCCTCATCGCCAATTATGGTTTCCCTGAAGGAACCAGATAGAGACACTATATCGAAATGTCCCTACAAGAGGCAAACATCATACGTACTCAAGTCTGTGTTGAAATTGCAGAAGTAAAATGTAGCTGAATAAAGAAATAGATATGAAGTCAATCTTAGAATAATTACTAAATCCCAACTAGTATATAGATCATTTGCTTTCATTCCACTTTGTATTTTGTGTATTAACAATTGAATGAAAAATTTACAATGAGGATGAACTTAATTCCCTTTAAAGTGCATAGTACAAATTAATCAAAAGGTTTCAATGAGTGTTAAGGCGGGCACAGTGGAACCAAGAAAAACTAAATCAATACGAAATGGGAAAGCAATACCTCATGTGTCTCAGTTTCATCAGCTCGTACAAGCACCACTTTGGATACAACACCATGGGCAGACATGATACTAACACTCCTTGGAGCTTGCCGAGTAAATGAAACTATTTTTCCTGCTATGTCCTGAAAAGAAAAAGATGATTAAAACTAGTAAAATCATAACTAATGCATGCAATGTAAATATTTGAAATTCGCCACAACAATTTATGATATGCAAATACAAGGCCGTAGCAAGAATTCAAATATTTATGTTAAACACCTCTGTCTAAAACTTATAATGGAAGAACGAAAGCAGTTACAAAGAAGTCAATCGTCATGTATCACAAGGCACATACATACACTCATTCAGGATAAAAACATTGTTAAATTGAGTCCCCATTATGGAGTTACTATTACTATTATATTAGGGGCGTACTACTTGTCAAAAAAGAAAATCATTTAAGTACGTATTGCGCTCTAGGTTATCATTATTTGTAACCTTAACCAGGGGCGAAGCTACTTTGGTTGAAGGATTGTCAACTGACTACTCTTCGCCGAAAAACTATACTACATATAAGGTAAAATATTATTTGTGATTGATTAAAAACAGACATTGAACACTCTTGCATAGCCCACTGTCAAGGGTGTTAAAATTTTGAATACCCTTATTGAATTTCCTGGCTTCGTCACTGACCTTAACTCAAATTTTTCTATATATAAGAACAATATCTGTATTTGGTTTATTTCTGCCCTTTCACAAGAAAATAAGAACAAAAATTCTATCCATTGGAGGACCAGTTACTCTTTGGTTCTTTTTACTACTCCATCCATTTTAAATTAGATTAGATATTTTCCTTTTTAGAGTGTTCCAAAAAAAAAAAAGACACATTTTTAAATTTTGATTAGTTACTCTCTTTTGGGTTCTTTAATTTATAACATGAGTCACAAGAGCATGTGCATGCATAAACAAAGTTTTGCTAAGATTATATCAAATTTAATGAAGTCAGCACTAAACGAACTCTAACTACCCTTAAAATGACAACTCAAAAACTGTTACTGCAGAAATTTTGAATTCAAGGGTCAAGATGTATGACTTTCATGTCATTAATGAAATAAAACAAAAAGGTTAAGTAGTAACCTCTCCTTTTTCCACTGTGATAACATGAGGTATAAGTGTAATGCCTGAACCTGCCGATCCAGCATTAGAAACATTTTTGTATATCAGAAGAAATAAACCAACAGTTTGGGAAATGTGTGACATGTCACTCTCACGAGTTAAAAAAAGATCAAAAAAGAAAGAAAATGATAGCAAAAATAGATTTTATTGGTTTTATCACTGTTTTTCAAATTTCTTTTTAGTTTTACATTTTCTTTATATGATATTTTTATTTTTACATTTAAGAGATTCGTATAAACACAAAATATCTGTGCACCATTCAAATAGTAAGTGGTGACGTAGCCCCTCTTTTACTTTTTTGCCGTCATCAACATATAATATAATATAATATAATTAATATTTTACGTCCATATATGTTTTATACCAGCTAAAAAATTGATAAATTAGGGCCAAATTGCTTCCATTTCGAAAGTAAAACTAACAAAAGAGAGATAAAACAAAACTTGGACTGAACCCTACAGGGAAACTGGTCAACCAACCAACAAACATTCTAGTCTAAATTCTAAGACACGTGTGCATGTTTTCATTAGAACCTAGTACTAAACTAAACTAGTAGGAACTGACACGAGAGAATATAGGGATTTACCAAAAGTTCGACGTCGTTGCTTCCCGCAAGAGCCAGGAGGTCTGCCTCTGGGTTTCTTCGACGGTCCCCCTTCAGATACAGGCTGCGCAGCCGCAGAAGAAACCGGTCCTTGCGGCGGAATTACGGCGGCGGATGCCGAAGCAGCTGCCGTCGGACCAAACGCAATAGACCCATCTGGGCGGTTCTTCCTTGGCCTGCCTCTCTTCTTTGTCACCCGTTCAGATGAATTCGCGTTCACATTTGACAGCGCAACGCCGGTACCAGTAGCGCCCTCCGCCGACGGATACGGAGGGGGCGGCGGCGAAGCGAAGGTCAAGCGCCTGTTCTGAGCAATCTGAGCACCAGTAACGGTAGCGCCCTCCGCCGACGGGTACGGACGGGGCGGCGGCGAAGCGAATGACAACTGCGTGTTCTGAGCATCTTGAGCACCGGTATCGGTAGCTCCCTCCGCCGACGGGTACGGACGGGGTGGCGGCGAAGCGAATGACAACTGCGTGTTCTGAGCAACTTGAGCACCGGTATCGGTAGCTCCCTCCGCCGACGGATACGGACGGGGCGCCGGCGAAGCGAAGGACGAGTGAGTGTTCTGATCAACCGCAGGAGGAACAGTCGCCGGATTGACGCCAGCGACGGCGGCGGTGAGCTGCTCTGTGTTCATTTCTCCGCTAGTCTGAGATGCTGAAGTTTTGAATGTGTTTTCCATAGTTGACCTGAGTGGAGAACCAAATGAAAGTTGTCATTTTTTCTCAGATTCTTAGTAGCAAAAACCAGTTAAAATCTAACCCTAGATCAAACTGAATTCCTCTGAGAGGATCACTCAAACCAACTGTAGAAAAATCACAAATTTTAGCTTAAACCCTATGACCACTGCAGATTTTATCAAACTTTTAGTAGATCAAGAAAACTAAAAATAAGAATTGGTAAATAACGCTTAAAAGAATAGCATTAAAAAAAACTATTAACATCCAAATAATTGTCTTTTTCTTTTCACGAAAAAACATAATTTTTTACAGAAAACCTCGAAATTCATTAGAAAATAAGAAAAAATAAGGAAAATTCTATTTTTCTTACCGGAAAATGAGATTTTTATTTTTTTCGAAGAATGCAAGATAACACAGAAGAGAATGGAGAAAATAAGTCGAGGAAAAGGCTATTTATAGCAAAAGCCTGAATTTTGAAAATCTGTTCTTTTGGTATTTAGTTATTTCTGAGGAGATGCTATACAAAGACAAATTCGGATTTTCCATTAAGATTATAAAAAATCAAGACTTATCGAAGCTATGTTTAAATTTAAGGTAATAATGTGTATCAATTAACTGCTATAATTTAGTAATATTGAATGAAATGTATCATTGGACATTTAATTATTTTCTTACTAATATTGTTCTTTTAACCGAGATATTACTAAAAGGAATTTTTATGTAATTACTAAATAGATTAGTAGTCTGTCAAAAAACTAAGGATTCGAATTCACACTAAAGATTAGGTATGCATTGTATCTTGAAGTCTATTTTCTTGACAGTGGAGTAGCATTTATACTGAGTTGATAAATGGAATTTGTTTAGTCACTTGAGTTAAGGTTTTCATGTAAAAGAAAAAGTGAATTGCTCTTATCATTGTCTTAATATTGCACTCTAGGTATGCGCATCTCTTTAGAAATCTACTGATATATACTAACCAGTACTTAACAAAGTTGTGCATGTTTCTTTGTTTTTGTTTTTTTTCAAATTTTGGTGATTTGTGGGGAATTCTCTTCATTGTTCTTATTTGTCATGGCAAACTATCTTCAGAAATGTAATGAAAAGAGTTTTAACTTCTCTTGTAGGACTAAATTGTTAGGGATATAGTAGATATGCCCTAGATCCAATAGCATATTTGATTACTTGAATATATTTTTGTGAATATCATTTGATATAAAATATATGGCATTTGATATTCTTATATCATTATTATTAATTGTTTGATTAATTTGATAAGGACCTTGATTAAATTGAGATTTGTCATCGTGATAGAGATCATGATAATGAGAGCAAAGTCTTTTACAATTTAATCTAGATTTATTCTTGATCGTAGGATTATTAATTTGAACATTAGTAATCCGGATAGATCAATATTTATGTGATCGTCTTTATCGGATAAAGATTAGTTGATCTCATTAACTAAATCACATAGATAGATGATGCATATAGAGATATGATCATTGCACCGACTCATTGGATAATTCCTAATGGTTAGAATTACCATAAACTGTCAATAGGATATTCTCTTGAAGAATGTGATGTAAGAATTTCCTTTGACCCGAGATCGTCATAGAAATTGGCAAGTTATTTGTTGTTCTTTAATACTAGACAAATATAGCCCTAGGACGATAGTTGAAGGATATTGGGTACGATTGAATACTTGTAGAATTAGTGATTGATCAAGACGGAATCTGTCAACTCTTGGTAATGAGTTTAAGCTTCACGTTGTCATGAATTATAAATGACTAAACTAAGACCTTGGTCAGGGCAATTGAGTGAAAGAAGAAATGAGTTTTTTAGGTCATTCAATGATCGATTATATTTGACATGAACACATAGTTGTTCGCATATTAGGATTTGGCAGTTGAACCATATCCTAGGGTGATCCAGAGCTATAAAGACAGAAGGAATTATTATATTATTCTTCTACTGGTTCTTGAGAGTAAATTGTACACTTCATGCTATCAGGTCGTTAAGGAGTGTTACTAGACGCCACCCTTGATTAGTATATTGATTCGACCAATTTACTACCGCTTTAGTATTGAACCTATGGGGTCGCACACTAACGAGTGTTCCGATCTTTTCTAAAGTATTAATTAACTTGGTAATTAAATTAAGGAATTTAATTAGTCAAATAAATTTAGTTATTAGTCCAAATAAAATATTATTATATTCTTTGCTAGCACAAGGATATGATTAATATTGTGAATAAATTGAACTTTTCTATTTGGTATAGAAAATTAAATTATTTCTTAATTGAAATAAATATGTGATATATATAATTAATATTTATTTGCAGAAAGTGTGCATATAATATATTAATAAAAAGTTATTTGGAAATCCAATTTAGAATTGGAATGGATAACAAATTCCAAAAGTGAACGTGAGATTAGCTCAAACCCATTAAGAATGGGACTGATATTTTTCAATATAAAATAGTAGTTAATTTTCACAATCCAATCCAATTTCGAATTGAATTGGAACGTCCCTAAAAGACAATGTGACGGAGGCGTGGAAGTCCAATTGGACTTAGCATAAAAATACCTTCAATCACATTACCCTTGGAAACGTGGTTCGATTTCTTCCATAAAGTTTATTTTTGTAATAAACTTTTATCCTAATTGAATCATTACCTTAACCAAATATAAAAAGGGTTTGTAGGTGATGCTATATAAAGGGTGATGGAGAAAATTTACTGTATTATTAATTCTTGAGAAGAAAACCCACTTTGTGAAAGTGAGAGTGCAATACAAAGTCAAGAGAGAAAACACAATTGCAAGAAAAAGTGTTTCTTGTTCTTCTAACATTGAGTTGAGATTTTTTGTGGAAAATTTCAACCCAATATTTCGTTCAATTTGTTTGCGGGTTTCATTTATCAAAGAGTTGATAGCAAGGATCGATCTCAGTGTGGATACGCATAGAGGCTTCGTATTATCGAAGAATTTTGAAACGAGACTCTCTTCACCAGGTATGTTTGAGATTTGATCTTTGAAATGTAAATAAATTTTAAACACAAAAATATCTGCCTAGGATTGTTATTGTCTTCCGCTGCGTGTTACCAACACCTATACGCAATTCTATACTGGTATCAGAGCCGTGATTTATTGTGTCTAAAATTTATTACGAAATATTTTAATATTATATTTGAAGAGTTCAAACCATAATAGATTTGTCTTGTGCAATAGTCAAATCGTTTAAATGTTGATATTATTTTATTGTGGATAAAATATGCATTCATATAACTATTGAGATAGTTCATAACTTGAATTTGAAATTTTATATTAGATACAATGGGAATCTATAATTGGTTACATGATTCTATTATTATTTTAATTTTTGTTAGTTCATGAGATGTTAATTAATAATAATATTCTAGCATGAATTCTTTTTATGTGATATATAAGATAAGCATGTTATAGGATGTTGAATTTTGTTTTATGCCATGTGCTTGTTCATTACATAATTTTGAATTATTTATTACATGTGATGTAAATTAATTTAGGACTAAGCATGTAGACAACTTGAACTAAATTTGCATGCTATAAAAGATTCGATCTTCGTGTTATTAAAAATTGTTTTTGTAACAATTTCCTCTTACTAAAATTTGAGTTCTTAAATAATAAATATAAGATATTTTATTATAGAGCTATCCATAAAGGTAAATAATTTTATTTATTTCTTGTTTATAAGGAGCGGCGTGACTACCAGGAGACTTATAGTTCGAGAATATGTTTAAATTATTTATTGCATTAGATGTATGTGAGAAACGACTTGATTTCCAAGGGGCTCATACATATTGTTAAAGGATTCCTTTACTCCACTAAAAGAAATAAATATTTCGTAACTATAATGAGGGTAAATAGTTTAAAATAATTAGTGGAAATATCATTTAGATAAAAGTCCATGTCTTTATGATATATGCAAATATGTTCTTATATTACTGCTTTTTCTTTTCTATATTTTAGATTTCTCAATATGTCTGCTATATCACTGCGTGGAATACTTGAGATGGTAGGACCAAACTTTGATGATTGGTACAGAAATTTGAGAATTGTTCTCATGCATGAAAAGCTTATTGATGTGATCGATAAGCCTGCCAAGAAAGTCCCAGATGAGAATGATGATGCTACCAAGATTTATCAGAAATACTTAGAAGAATGTCTTACTACCAAATGCATCATTCTCGCTTCTATGATTTCTGAACTGCAGAGGAAACATCAGGATATGGATCCAACTGCAATCATTGAACATCTTAAGAAGATGTTTGGTACACAAAGCAGGACAACTAGATACCGGCTATCTAAAGATTTATTTGGATCCAATTTGACTGGAAACTCACCAGTTGGACCTTATGTCAATCATATGATTGATCTTATTGAACAACCAGAGAAGTTGGGGTGCAAACTGGGTAAAGAGCTTTCTTAAGATTTGATCTTGCAGTCACTATCAGAATCCTTTTCACAATTTTTTATTAATTTTAATATGAATAAAATGGATTGTGATCTTCGTGAGATGCTTAACATGATGATTGATTATGAGAATCAACTTGCATCTGAGAAGAAGAAATGAACTATCATGTTGGTTGGAAACTCTTCTAAGAAGCAGGGTAAGAGTAAAAGTAAACCCAAGAAAAAGTCTACTGCGCCCAAGGGTGGTGCCAAACCCAAAGGCAAAGAAGGCAAAGCTGACCAATCTAATGTTGTATGTTTCCATTGTAAGAAAATAGGACATTGGAAGAGAAATTGCCAAGAGTATCTTGCAACTTTAAATGACAAGAAACATGGTACGACTTTAATGAAAAATATTTTCAAGGTTTCTTTAACTACTACTAATTCTTCATTGTGGGTATTAGATACTGGCACTGATTATATCATCTGCAATATGTTGCAGGGGTTCCAGATAAGTAGAAAGTTGAAGAAATGAGAAATTAATCTACAAGTTGGAAATGGTGCAAAAGTTGCGGTCGTAGTTGTATGATCAATTTCTTTAATAATGCCTACAGGAAAAGTACTTATGTTGGATGATTGTTATTACGTTCCTAAATTTTTTTCGAACATAATTTCAGCTTCTATGTTAGACAAACGTGGTTTTCGCATTAATATAGGCAATGGTATTTGCTCTATTTATTATAGTGATAATTTATATGTGAATGGCTATCTCCAACATGATGTTTATGTCTTACCTAATGTGAATGCTAATTCGATTATGCATGTTGCAAGTCTTAAGAGGAAAAGAGATGATCATGTAAATCAAACATACCTTTGGCATTGTAGTCTTGGTCATATTGGAGAGAAAATAATTAACAAGTTGTACAAGGAATGGTACTTTGACAACTATGATTTCGAATCATATCCAACTTGTGAATCTTGTCTCGAAGGAAAAATGACCAAATCTCCATTTACTGGAAGTGGAGAAAGAGCTTCTGAATTATTGGGACTAATACATATAGATGTTAGTGGGCCCATGAAAATTCAAGCTAGAGGTGGATATTCTTACTTCATCATCTTCACTGATGATATGTCAAGATATGGATTTGTGTATCTGATGAAAGACAAGTCTGAATCTTTTGAAATGTTCAAAAGGTTCCGTAGTGAAGTTGAGAAGCAGACTGGTAAAAGTATCAAAGTACTAAGGACTGATAGAGGTGGAGAATATCTTAGTGAAGATTTTACCAGATATCTCAAAGAGAATGGGATTCTCTCACAGTGGACACCTCCAGGAGCATCACAACACAATGGTGTGTCTGAAAGGAGAAATAGAACCTTATTAGATATGATGAGATCTATGATGGGATTCATTGATCTTCCAATAAATTTATGGGGATATGCTTTGGAAGCAGCAACATACTAACCTAATAAAGTTCCCACTAAGTCAGTCTCTATAACACCATATGAGATATGGAAAGGATGTAAGCCTAACCTTAAACATATTAAAGTTTGGGGTTGTCCAGCTTATGTTAAGAGACTACAGTCTGATAAACTTGACTCAAGATCTGATAAGTGTAGGCTTATTGGGTATTCTAAGGAAACAAGGGGATATTACTTCTATCACCCTTCTGACCATAAAGCGTTTGTGGCCAGAGGAGCAACCTTTTTGGAAAGGGAATTTCTTTTGGAAGGAAATTATAATGGATAAATAGAACTTGATGAAGATCAAGAAACTAATGAATCAACACAATATAAACATCATGAGACCCAAGTTGATGAACCTTTATTGGTTGTTTTGAAGTTGCAAAGGAAGTTTCCATCTTGAACGGTTGAAGTTCAAGAACTAAATGAAGTTCAAGAACAGGTTAATGAACCAGTTCCCAACCAAATTGAACAACAACCAAATCCAGCACAAGGTGAACAGGTTGTACAAGTACCTCTTAGAAGGTCTACACGAGAACGTCATGTACCAACTAGATTAAATTTATTGGTACAAGATGATGTATCAATAAGGTTGATCATAATGATGATGACCCTAAGACCTATGAAGAGGCTATGAAAAGTTCTGATTATGAGAAGTGGCAAAGGCCATGGAACCCGAAATGGAATCCTTGAAGGAAAATAAAGTATGGACTTTAGTTGAACCTTCAAAGGATATAAAACCTATAGGTTGTAAATGGGTTTTTAAGAAAAAGATTGGAGTAGACGGAAAGGTGGAGACGTATAAAGACCGTCTTGTTGCCAAGGGATATTGTCAGAAAGATGGAGTCGACTATGACGAGACTTCTCTCCCGTGGCAATGTTCAAATCAATTCGGATTTTACTTGCTATAGCAGCATACTATGATTATGAAATATGGCAAATGGATGTGAAAACAGCTTTCCTTAATGGTGATCTGGAAGAGGATGTGTACATGACACAACCTGAAGGCTTCATATCATCGTCTTATCATAATAAATTTGTAAGGTACAAAGATCCATTTATGGATTAAAGCAAGCTTCTCGAAGTTGGAATATTTGATTTAATAAAACAATTGAAAATTTCAATTTTGTTAGATGCGAAAAAGAACCTTGTGTGTACAAAAAGGTTAGTGGGAGCACAATTATATTTTTAGTGCTGTATGTTGATGATATATTGCTCATAGGGAATGACATACCGGCATTGCAAAATACCAAGATCTGGATATCTGATCTGCTCTCCATGAAAGACTTGGGAGAAGCAACTTATGTATTAGGAATAAAGATCTATAGAGATAGATCTAGGAAGCTGCTTTGACTTTCCGAGTCTTTGTACATTGATACTATCTTAAAGAGGTATAACATGGATAATTCCAAAAGAGGCTACCTACCGATAGGCACTGGAATAACTCTCAGTAGGGAGGATTATCCTAAAACACCTGAAGAGAGAGAACGCATGAGTAGGATCCCATACTCTAGTGCAATGGGAGCTATCATGTATACCATGACATGTACACATCCTGATGTGGCTTATGCACTTGGAGTGACTAGCCGATATCAGGCAAATCCCGGTGAGGAACATTGGAAATTGGTGAAGACCATTCTTAAGTACTTAGGAAGGACTAAAGACCAATTCCTCATCTATGGGGATTCTGAGTTGAAACTTGAAGGTTATACTGATGCAAGTTTATCTTCATATATGGATGATAGCAAATCTATTTCTGGTTATGTATTCACCTTAAATGGTGGTGCGACGAGTTGGAAAAGTTCCAAACAAGCTACAATAGCTGATTCAGTGACTGAGGCAGAATATATAGCAGCTAATGAAGCTGCTAAGGAAGCTGTATGGATGAAAAAATTCTTAGCTGAACTTGGTGTGGTTCCTTCAATAGAAGGTGCAGTTCCACTGTTGTGTGACAATACTGGAGCCATTGCTCAAGCAAAAGAACCAAGATCACATCAAAAGTCCAAACACGTTCTGCGAAGGTATCACTTGATAAGAGAAATCATTGAACGTGGAGACGTCGAGATTCAAAAGGTTGATGGAATGGAAAATGCTGCAGACCCATTCACTAAAGCTCTTGGCGCAAAGGAGTTTGACAAGCACAAGTGGAATTTGGGGATGAGGTACAAGAGCGATTGGCTCTAGTGCAAGTGGGAGATTGTTAGGATATAGTAGATATGCCCTAGATCCAACATCATACTTGATGACTTGAACATATTTTTGTGGATGTCATTTGATATAAAATATGTGGAATTTGATATTCTTTTATCATTATTATTAATTATTTGATTAATTTGATAAGGTCCTTGATTAAATTTTGAGATTTGTCATCGTGATAGATCATGATAATGAGAGAAAAGTCTTTTACAATTTAATCTAAATTTGTTCTTGATCGTAGGATTATTAATTTGGATATTTGTCATTCGGTTAGATCAATATTTATGTGATCGTCTTTATCGGATAAATATTAGTTGATCTCATTAACTAAATCACATAAATAGATTATGCATATAGAGATATGATCATTGAACCGACTCATTGGATAATTCCTAATGGTTAGAATTACCATAAACTGTCAATAGGATATTCTCTTGAAGAATGTGATGTAAGAATTTCCTTTGACCTAAGATCGTCATAGTAATTGGCAAGTTATTTGTTGTGCTTTAATATTAGACACCTATATCCCTAGGGCGATAGTTGAAAGGATATTGGATACGATTATATACTTGTAGAATTAGTAATTGATCAAGACGAAATCTGTCAACTCTTGGTAATGAGTTTAAGCTCCATGTTGTCATGAATTATAAACGACCAAACTAAAACCTTGGCCAGGGCAATTGAATGAAAGAAGAAATGAGTTTTTTAGGTCATTCAATGGTCGATTATATTTGACATGAACATATAGTTGTTCGCCTATTAGGATTTGACAGTTGAACCATATCCTAGGGTGATCCAGAGCTATAAAGACAGAAGGAATTATTATATTATTCTTCTACTGGTTCTTGAGAGTAAATTGTATACTTCATGTTATCCGGTCGTTAAGGAGTGTTGCTAGACGCCACCCTTGATTAGTATATTGATGTGACCAATTTACTACCGGTTTAGTATTGAACGTATGGGGTCGCACTCTAACGAGTGTTCCGATCTTTGCTAAAGGATTAATTAACTTATTATATGATAATTCAATTAAGGAATTTATTTAGTCAAATAAATTTAGTTATTAGTCCAAATGAAATATTATTATATTCTTTGCTAGCACAGAGGATATGATTAATATTTTGAATAAATTAAAATTTTCTATTTGGAATAGAAAATTAAATTATCTCTTAATTAAAATATATATGTGATATATATAATTAATATTTATTTGCACAAAGTGTGCATATAATATATTAATAAAGAGTTATTTGGAAATCCAATTTAGAATTGGAATGGATAACAAATTCCAAAAGTGAACGTGAGATTAGCTCAAACCCATTAAGAATGGGATTGATATTTTTCAATATAAAATAGTAGTTAATTTTCACAATCCAATCCAATTTCGAATTGAATTGGAATGTCCCTAAAGGACAATCTGAGGGAGGCGTGAAAGTCCAATTGGTCTTAGCACAAAAATACCTTCAGTCACGTTACCCTTGGAAACGTGGTTCGATTTCTTCCATAAAGTTTATTTTTGGAATAAACCTTTACCCTAATTAAATCATTACCTTTACCAAATATAAAAAGGGTTTGTAGGTGATGCTATATAAATGGTGATGGAGAAAATTTACTGTATTATTAATTCTTGAGAAGAAAACTCACTTTGTGAAAGTGAGAGTGCAATACAAAGTCAAGAGAGAAAATACAATTGCAAGAAAAAGTGTTTCTTGTTCTTCTAACATTGAGTTGAGATTTTTTGTGGAAATATTCAATCCAATATTTCGTTCAATTTGTTCGCGGATTTCATTAATCAGTTGATAGCAAGGACCGGTCTCGGTGCGGATACGCATAGAGGCATCGCACTATCGAAGAATTTTGAAACGAGACTCTCTTCACCAAGTACGTCTCAGATTTGATCTTTGACATGTAAATAAATTTTAAACACAAAAATATCTTCCTAGAATTGTTATTGTCTTCCGCTGCGTATTACGAACACCTATACGCAATTCTACATAAATGGTATTAACAATCTTATATACCAACATTACAACATTTAATGTTCAGTACCAAAATATTTACTACAAAGTAACTTTGAAGCGTACTGGTACAGAAAAGGTAACTGATACATAGTTTTGCAAAAACCAGCACCAAGCACCAAGCACCAAGCACCACATTTACAAAACAAACCAAAATAGGTTTGGTGCTTTACATTTACATATACACTGTAAATATAGAACTTTCATTTGCTTACATCTTCAGCGTGGTTGCAAAAATTCGAAAGTTCCTGCTTCCCCGCATATTACTGTCATCAATGTGATAGGATCTCAAGCAACACATTATCCAGGGTGGATTTCTGCAAGTTCCATTCCTTTCACTATCACCACCACTTTCACAAATTCCAAGCAACAAATTCCGCATTCTTTTTAGCACATCGAGAGAAGGGTAGCCACCAAAGAACTGTTCCTGGGTAAGTGAAGTATAGGGTTAGAATTATCAGCCTGGGCACAATAAACATCTACTACCTTGCCTATCATTGAATGGAAGATGTAGACTAATCGCCTGTTTGGCCAACCTGCACAAATTAACTTATTTTGAGAAGTGTTTTTCCTCAAAAGTACTTTTTGTGAGAAGTAATTTGCGTTTGGCTAATTAAATTGAAAAACACCTCTACGCAGCAACTACTGTTTGGCCAAGCTTTTAAAAACTATTTCTAAGCGTATTTTCCTCAAATGTGCTATTTAAAAAAGTGGTTTTGGAGAGAAGCTAATATTTTTTACTTCTTCAAAACTATTAGCCTGTTTGGCCAAGCTTCTTTTGAGAGAAAAGTACTTTTTTTTTTGCCAAAAGTACTTTTTTCTAAAATTAAGGTGTTTGGCCAAGCTTTTGAAAGGAAAAAAAAAGTGTTTTTGAGGAGAAACAGAAGCAGAAAACAGTAGATTGTCTCCAAAAGTACTTTTTTTAAAAGCACTTTTGAAAAAAAAACACTTAGAAGCAATTTTTTAAAGCTTGGTCAAACACTAATTATTGCTCATAAGTGATTTTTAAATAATTAGTCAAACACAAACTGCTTCTCACCAAAAGTACTTTTGAGAAAAGCACTTATAGAAAAAAACACTTTTCAAAATAAACTGGTTTTTGCAGCTTGGCCAAACACTTCTCAAAATAAACTAGTTTTTGCAGCTTGGCAAAATACTTCAACTTAGAAAAAGAAAGCACTTTTTTAAGGATTGGAAAAGCTTGGCCAAACAGGCTATAAAGCCAAATCAACCAAAAAGTTCAATCTATAACCTAATCAGCTTTCTCGTTAAAAATATTCCAAGACATATCAACCAAAATAAGCTGGAATGAAGTTTAGCGTAAAGCATTTTCCATTAGGATAACATTCAAAAGGCCTAAGTGAAGCATTCTGAGATATTCACAACATAAATAGGAACTAAAACTGAATACACAAAGAAAATTGGTACCGCATCCTCAGCATATAGATAGGCGTGTATTCTGGCAGTAGGATCTTCTAGGGTTAGCCTGATCCTATAAATGCCAGTAGGGGAGCGATAATCCTCAACTAACCAAGGGAATGATGCCACAACTCGAACGACAAAGTGGAATTTACCTACCACCTACAAGGTAGAAGCTCAATGATATAACTTTGAATATGTCAAGTCAAGTAATGGTCCAACACATGATCATTTACAAAATCATCTCGAACTACACATCCTATAACCGTCAACCTAATGGACAAAGACATAAAGAAATGGAGCAACTCCCCTTAGGTTTAGCGCTTTGGCAAATATAATCCCCCCCCCCCCCTCTTTTTTCAAGTATCCCTAGTGCAAGCATAAGCATCGTACCAACTTAACCAGCATTGACGACAAAAAAAAGGGATATTTCACTCTCCTTATTCTGAGCCTTGAAAAATCGAACTTAAAGTGGCAAACAAATACAATAATGGAAGCCACTGAAAGCAAATGGCAATGAACAGATAACACAGAGCTAAATCCAAACTGATCAAACTGGAATACCTCACCCAGTTGGATAAAATCCCCTATGAAACATCAGTATTCTCTATTCATGGGCATTTCCAGCCGTTCAGCAATAAGTCCAATAGCAAAAAAAGTCTGATAGTGCCTGAGCGAAACCAGGCATGAAGATGTATTATTCACAAAGACGTAAAAGAACTGAACGACTAAATACAACTCTCTAACACATAGTAGAAAGCAAAAAAGGGAAAGAATAAATGAATGTCTTTATGAAGCAGCAAGATACCTTGTGATGCACAAGAGCTCTCATCAAGGAGACAAAAGGCACTTCGGAATGGTCGGTCACTGAAAGTTTATTGTAACAAAGTATTATTAGGCGAATGCTGGTATATATTATTATAGATCAAACATGGAGATATGTCGTGAGCACATCAATCAAACCTGTCACATGAGTTGGCCAAGGTAAGGCTGAAAGAGGCATCCATCCCCATTTAGATTTGATACGCTTATCATACTCCCTGTAGATATGCAACTTGTAGATGTTAGAACAGTTATGGAGATGCAAAACACGGCACTGGATGGAGAACAAGAAAATCATCATGACACCTTCAAGCTACAACAGGATGTTCTGGTGATTATGCATAGGCATTAGTTACTACGCTACAAGATAACGTGATTTACATGGATGTGGAGTGACTATGCATGACATGCTTATCTTACGGACAGAGGCGTATCCAAGATTCTGGGAAGGGAAGATGGGTATACTTTTACGAAGAGTGGATCCAGAATATAGATTTTACATATAAACACACTCCTCAATATGTCAGACTTGGAAATTTTGAGAAAATACACCAAATAAATAAAGAAGAAAAAAGAAAAAGTACTTAATTAATTGCAAGAAGTGACACCAAACATGCCCATCTCTAATGGGTGCGCCAAATTCTAGAACAAAAAAAAAAGAAAACAACAAGATAGATGTATATGATATTTTGATTTTGGGTGCGTGCGCGCATAAACATACACACACACACACACACACACACACATATATATATATAAGTACTTTTAATAAAGTATAACATTAGGAAATATGGGTTCACGTGACACCGGAACCCCCCACCCCCACCCCGATACACACTATGTTGTAGCACATAATTACAAGAAAATATGTAAATATCAGAAAAGAAAACCTCATGCGCTGTGAAACAATGTGATCTTCATCGCGCAAATAGCAAAACCTAGTAGTCGGCAAGCGGGCAGCATGCCACAGTGAGTCAAGAAGTTGACATCTTAGGTTATCAAATTTCACCCATCTATTGGTCCTGAGCACGTTCATTCCAAGTTTCTCATTGCCACAATTCAGAGTTAGCCTCAGCACAGTTCCAAGAGGTGGCAACTTGCAGAATATGTCTCTTGGCAGACAAACTGGCACCGACTCTAAAGGAAGTGGCGTTTCCAGTTCATCCTCTAACCTGTAATTCATAGATAAACGTAAAACTATGTAAACGCTTACAAAGCTTTCATAACCAAATGCAAATATTTTCTTAAATAAAAGTAGCTGAGCAAGTGTTGGATGGCTCAATCTGATATGCAATTAGTTCATGAGGTCCACTAACTTCAAATATGAATTGCAGGCAAAATTTGTTAGGGAGCGTTTAAACTAATCTACTTCACAACTATAGCAGTACTTCTTGTGTGACAAAGTACCTCCACTTGAAAAGGAAATAATGAATACTATCCTCTAAAAGAAAACTAACGTGATGGTCAATCAAAAGCACAAATATAACAGTCACCTTGCATTAATAGCAACTGGTGGAGTGTCAGTTCCATCCCACACAAGAAGGATCCACTCATCTTCTCTAACTACACGAAGAATCTTGCACATACCATCAAAATTTGCAATGAAAATATTCAGTGAAATCATCCACAGTCAAGACTCGAGAACAACAAACAACCAGCAACATGTTTCCTTGATTGATCTTCAAAACAAATTAAATAAAGTCCATGCTAGTAAAGTGTACAAGTACTAGTATTACCTTGCAAACCAAATTGAAGTCGTCTCCTTCCCTGATATCTTTCAAAGATTGAAAATCTATTAAGGTAATTAGAGGTTTCAAGAGTCAGATCTTTGAATTAAAGTGGTTATTAAATGAAATCTATCACTCTCTCACCCGACCCCCTGCACGAGAAGGGTAAGAACATTACTTTGATCCTTATATGGAAACAGATGATTCCACACCGACTAAGATACATTTTAGAAAGACATCAGGTTCCAAAGTTGTATCCTAAATATATCAACCGTGCAATCACTATGTAAAAGTACATAACTTTTCATGGATCAATTAGACCGGAAAAGGAGAGTACCTGTTACAATTGAGAGATCAACCAACCACTTCCTTAAACCGAGTATAAGTTTCTCGTCTCGCTTCCTATGAAGATAAGTCAAATAACATTGATAGGGAAGGAAGGTTGTACTATATTTTCCATCAAACAAAGCAAACGAAGAGAAATTTTTATTGAACACAGCATGAACCACGGAATTATGAACTTTCATCTGCGCAAAATGCAATAACCATAAATAAGCCAAGACTTTTAGTAACAAAGCAAAATAAAGTTCAAAGCTAAAACTAAAGGAAGAGTTACCCTAACGTTAAAAAGCAGAATAATATCACCAGCATTGAGGACCAGAGGCAGTTTCTCTATCGTCTCAGTGAAAATATTGACAGAAAGCCCACGACTTTGGTATGACTGGTCAATGATTTTAAGTAAACAGAAGTAATCTGTAGAAAGAAAAAAGCTCAAATCTTAACAAATAACAACCAACGACTTGAAAGAAAGCAACTTGAAATTGTTAAAGGAGCTTTTCACCAGTGCCCTTGGTCTTCCTTGGAAAACTAGTTTCGAGGACGACGCCCATGAGATTCACTTTCTGATTGATCAAAGTCATGGCTTCAACTATTGAGGTATAATCATCGCGTCGCTGCGACATTTTCTTTTCTTTTTTTCTTCCTTTTTGGGTAAACTGTGATGGGATTGGGAGGGAAATTAGGGGGTTTCAAAGGCAAATTAACTGATCGGTGACCAAGATCCGAACCCGGTTTCAACTCCGACATTTTGACCCCGTTATAGCCATGTTTACCTCGAAAATACGAATAACAATTAAACTTGATTTATGGCTATAAAGATATGTAATTTAATTCAATACCGATTAATAATCAAGAAGTACAAAGCATAAATAAAAGAAATGAGTGAATCAAACCAGTGTTACTCAAGCAATATCAACCTCGAGCCTAGTGACCTCGATATAGGATAAGAGCAGTAAGAACAATAAAGCAAGAGCAATAAAGCTAAAGCATAACTCTGATAACAAAGCGAGAAAAGCAGAATAGTTTATTCTTTGTCAATGATTAGATGATCTTACAAATGATTAGGGTCCCTTTTATATAATAGGGGAAACCCTAAATAAGATATATTTCTATTTACAATAAAGAATCTTATTGGGACAGTTGTATAACTGTCTAATACGGATTTGTACTAATTCATACAAATCTATTCCGGAATTTGCACCATGATCTTGGGGACGTGGTGGGAATCTTGTTCTTCTGTAACAAACCCATAACGACATTGTCTTGGAGTCGGTCATACTTGTCTCCGATGTTCCTCGAGCACTTAGGTCTTCGAGCCTCTTCTTCTACCTTCGAGCTCGGACTTGGTCAATATCGAACTTTAGTCCTTGATTCAACTTCTCGAGCCTATAAAATCGGAGGCATATGATTTTGACCGTATACAGATAGTCCTCGTGTTTCTTAGAATAAAATAATTAGAAACGATTTGATTCTCAGCCCTTCAATATCTCGATCATGATGCCAATCTCGTGATGTTAGCAACTGAAGTGATTGAACAGGCGTGTCTACACAATTTTCAAGGTCATTAATTAGAGGCGGCGACGGACGGATATTTGGCTTCCCCAATACGCTTAAACGGCCTCTATAAATAGGCCAATTTCACAATTTTGCAAACTTTACTTCTCACATCATTCTTGAAATCTCTTTAGCTTATTCAATTTCTTCTTCTTAATTTGCTCTCACTACGGCATCTACTCTTTATCCTCTTTTAAATTTATAAACTGCCATGGCTAAAACATGTTAAATTGTTCCCCAAAAAGAAAAAGCATTTTCGTCATCACGGCCGGCCAGATGTAAAACGGTGGTGCCACCTCGTATCAAAGAGTGTACTCCCCGCCGTGCGAACTAACATCTGATTTCAAAATTGATAAACTTGCATCGACACCGGACCGATGTGAGGCCATGTCCCAATACATTTGTTTGATAACCGAAAATGAGCTCAAGCAGGTGAAAAAGGTCTGCAACTGGGAGAAAAAAGATGTAGTGATCCATTCTCTTGAAGAGGACATCACTACTCGCAAAGCAAGGTACTTAAGCGTGTATACCTACACATTCACGCTGGGTCCTGCAGATCCAACCCTAGGTCCCATGGATCTAGTTATTCTTGATTTTTGCCAATAATACCAAGTGACGCTTGGCCAGATCTACCCTTCAATCTGGTGAATAGTCAACCTGATCAGATACTTCTCGAGCCAGGTCGAGGGGATGCCTCTTACCCTCGACGATCTGATCAGGCTATACATCCCTCGCCTTTATCGAGGTGGCCTGATAATGTTGCAACACCGATTCACAAAATTTCTCTTCTCCTGCATCGATGAGGACAGGGACTGAAGAAGGATGAGCCAGTTTGTCCGAATCAGGACCTCCGACCTGATTCCTACTGAGAGGATAACATTCCCCGAGGAATGGAACATGATATGTAAGTACATGTTTATCGATAGTGACTTTACATCCTGCTTTCCCTTCTCTTTTTGACGTCATTTTTTTCTCGATCTAATCCATTTCTGATGGTGTAGCTGTTGCTTGGTTTGCTGGTACGGTTCTAGACCTCGAGGGTTGGGTCCGAAAACTAGCCTCTACTTCTTCAAACACGGAGCGCAACTGGCATGACCTGGCCAAAGGTCGATAGGAGGCAAAAAACCATAGTAAGTATTCTCCTTTGCATACTTACGATTCTCAGTGAAATACTTATTTTGTCTTTATGCGGGCCTCGGAGACGTCGTTGCTATGCGGCAGCACCAACCTGGTGAAGAAGAGATCCCAAAGCCTTCCAAGGAAAATAAAAGAAAGAGGGGGTAGCCTGCTAATTCCCCGAAGCCAAAGAAAAGAAAGGCTAGAAAGCCTAAGGCCGATACTGTGGCCCTATCTCCAGAAATGGCCCAACGTCTTCGGGATGAGGATGAAGAGGGAGAAGATGACGACTTCCCGTTGGTAGCTCGGGAAAGAGAAAGCACTGACACTTCAAAGGCCGCTGAACTGATAGTGGCAGATGTGGTTCAATCTCGAACCGAGGAAATTTTGGAGAGGAGCTCGAGAAAAGCCCCCTGAGCCATCAAGTGGAAAAAGTGTGCCTCGTTCCTGGGGACACTTGGTGGATGAGCTCAAAGAACCTAATTCTGAGTCTCTGCAGAGACAGGATAATATCCTAAGTGAATCACTTGGGGTAATCAATGTAAATGATTTGTCGCAGGGCACGGTGTTCTCCGAGGGGCAGTTCCGAGATGCCCAGGACATAAGGACTCCTGATGTAGGAACGACCTATGAAGGGAGTGATATTTTCCGGGAGTGCCTCACGGGAATCGAAGATGGCCCCGATCCTGATGCCTCGTTTATTTCTTATGAGGTCAAAAAGCTTCTCAAACGGGCAAGTTTTGTCTTCATAAGTACGCTTCGAATTTAACTTTCACATTTCTAAGCCTAACTCATTTTCTTTGTGAGAAGGTCATTCCGACTCACTGAAAAGCATTTGCCAAATCTCGGGCCGAGCTTTCCCGATGCAAAGCCGAACTCAAAAAGCTTGTGGATGAGAGGGATAACCTTAAGATCCTCTACATTAAAAAAAAGGGAGATCAGCGATCTTCGAGCCGAGTTGTCGAAGGCTCGTCAAGAAAAGACCGAGCTTATTGAAAAGGTAATATACACTTGGAGGGTTTGTTATGGATTTACTCGATTTGGCGACTAACATTTCAACTTATTAGGCCCAGAAGAAAGGCGAGCTGGTGGAGTAGCTTCGAGAGAAGCTCAAGATGAAAGCGGCTGAGAACCTAGGGTGGAAACAGCACATGGACTGTCTCGCCTCAGAGAAAGATACAATTTGGGAGCAGTTTACTTTAATTGAATGCCAGCTTCAAAGTGTAAAGGAGGAAAGCCTCGCCCAAAGCCGCAAAATCGAGGAGCTCGAAGCTAAATTTGCCGCTAAGCTTGTAGAGGACAAATCTGATGCAGAGGCATTTGTGTCTTCGTACCGAGCTGACGCTGAAGCCGCTAACACTCGGGAAAAGAAGATATCCGCTGCAGGAAAATTTAAGTTATCGTGTTCTCTCGACCATTCCAGGCGACAGTCCCGAAGAGAAACCCTCGATGAGGTGCTTGCTCTTGGCTTCGATCTCTCAGCCGACATTGAAAAAGCAAAGACCTTGGAGGAAGAGGCTGCCGCTTTGCTCTCTGATGATGAGGATCCATCTAGTGGCTCCAAGAGCGGAGGAGATGAAGATGAAGTCCCTGGGAAGGGGTTCCCCAAGACGCTGCTCCTGAAGATGCAGCTCCCTAGGGTGTGGCCTTGAAGTAGATTTAGGTATCTTTATTTTGTTTTTGTGTTTTTGTACAACGACCCCTCGTGGGTGTTGTAAATATATTTTGTGAGCATCTATAAATATAAAAAACTCTTTGCTTCATCTTTGATTCCACATTGTATTTATTTTGTGAAAAAATTGATAACTTCAATGATCAAGTGAACCTTGGCTCGGATTCTCAATATAATAACCCTTAGGTTTTTTAGTGATCTCAGGTGATCCTCAAACTTAGAATAAAATACGTTTTAAGTTTTTTGTCAGTCTTCGATATATGCTTAAGTCGATTTGACGTGAGCTCGGGATGATTGGACTCTTGAGTCCAAGTTGAGGGAGAGTGAGGTCTCAAACTCCGCATGTTTCGGCCCTTATGATCTTTTCGGTTGGCCCTTAAGCTCTTTAAGTTTGGCCAACCGGCCTCTAATGCGGTTATAATTTTTCCTTCTTTTTGGCTAACAGACTTAATGAAAAGTTTTTTATGTCTTAGCATGTATTTTTTGCACCCGTTCAATTTTTCAGAGGTTAGATGGATCGGAACCTTATTTGTAAGTTGTTTATGTAAACATAATTGAATAACTCTTAAGGTTTTTCGAAGGTTGATGTTATCGAAGCCTTTAAATTATTCGAGGGCTAATTTTATTGGAGCCCGTTATCATTTGCTTTTGCCGAGGGTAGCCAGATTTAATGGATTTTTTCAAAGTGTTTGAAGGCCTTTTATTTATGGTGGAAGTTGGACATTTCCTAGCTGCATTGTTTCGGCCGTAGCCTTTTTATATAACTGCAGTCGTTAATATGATCGTAGTCTTCGGGTGGGTCTCGTGGACTTCTTTCCCGATAACCTTTCAAACTTGTTCGAAAGGTTAGTCCTAGAGTATGATGAACTTGGCTTTTATATCGAGGGGATGCCTCTTTGAGGTCTTATGAATTCGAGTTTTCAATAATTGGATACGTTGACCATGGATGAAAGTCCCCGAGTATTCGGGGTGTATTTCCGTTCTGGCCCTTGGGCCGTTTTTCATAGAATTGTTAATGTAAAGCTCGTATAATGGTAGACATCTTTGAGGCACAAATTATTTTGACATAGAAATAATGCTTCTTTGAATAATTGATATATACGTACATGTTTTGCTGTCGGGGATCGACTATTCTATATAGACACTGTTCATCTGACTGTTTGGCCCATTACATAGTTCTCCTATCGAGGCCCTCTTTGGCGTGAAGTATTTTCCTCAAAAATATATCTTGCAAGGGTGATGCCCCCCATTATTCGAGGTTAATTAAAAAGAAGTCTCGCTAGTAAAACCCATCTGGGACAAAATCCGATTTAAGGAAAAAAGAGTGCAACGAAGCTTTAAAACCTAAGAAATGTAAAAAGGTGCCTTCGATAGTTTCGATGAAACACCTAAAATGGGTTAGTTTTCAAATTCAAATGGACAGAAAGAGAAAATCATACCTTAGTAATAGTATCGTTTGAGTAGTTGATACGTTCCTATTGTTTGACAATTGCTTGACTTCCATCATTCCAAGTTTGTAAGATCCTTTGTCGACAAATCCAAGGCCTCGATACGATCTTTCTCAATTCGGGCCTAGTTTCCCTTCATTCATGTCTCGAGTATTGAGGGTGACTTTTCGTAGAACTAAGTCCCCAACTCCAAAGTGTCAAAGGTTGGTCCTTATATTGTAGTATCTCTCAATTCTTTGCTTTTGCACGGCCATCCGAAAAGGCACGGCCTCTCATTTTTCATCTAATAGCTCGAGGCTATTCATAGCCTCGAGATTTGACTCCTCCTATGCATGTCGAAACTTGGTGCTGGGTTCTCCGACCTCGTCAGGGATAAGGGACTCAGAGCCATAAACTAAAAAGAATGTAGCCGCCCTTGTGCTAGACTTTGATGTTGTTCGATATGCCAAAAGGACCTCGAGTAGAACTTCTCTCAATTTTCCCTTTTCATCATCCAACCTTTTTTCAAGTTTTGAATGATAGTTTTGTTTGTTGATTTGGCCTGTCCATTTCCAGCTGGGTAATACGGTGTTGATAAGATCCTCTTTATCTTATGTTCTTCGAGGAGCTCCGTCACTTTGCTGTCGATGAATTTTTTTTTATTGTCACATACAATCTCGGCAGGCATCCCGAACCAACATATGATATGGTCCCAGATGAATTTAATAAATTGCTTTTCTTTGACATTCTCGAAAGCCTATGCTTCCACCCATTTAGAAAAGTAATCGGCCATAAACAAAAATAAATTTAGCTTTACCTTGGGCCATTGGTAGGGGGCCGACTATGTCCATCCCCTATTTCATGAAAGGTCACGCGGATAGGACCGAGTGGAGTTGCTCTCCGAGCTGATAGATTATTGGTGCAAACTGTTGGCACTTATCACATTTTTTGATAAACTCCTTCGTATATTTTCCATGTTATCCTAATAACACCCTGCTCTAATAATTTTGCAAATGAAAGACTCGGCGTCGGAGTGGTTCCCACAAGTACCTTCGTGGATTTCTCGTGGAACATAATCGGTGTCCCCCGGCCCCAAACATGCCGCATGGCCCATCGAACGTTCTCATATACGATGTTTCATCTTCGTCTAATGGAACCTAGCAGCCTTGATTCGTAAGGCCCTAGATTCTTTGTGGTCCAATGGGAGTTTTCCATTCTTCAAATAATCGATATACTTATTCCTCCAATCCCAAGTCAAGCTTGTAGAATTTATCTAGTCATGACCCTCTTCAACCACGGACCTCGATAATCGTACGACAATCCCCGGGACGATATCATCTTCTTCGACTGAGGATCCCAAATTAGCAAGTGCACCAGCCTCGCTATTTTGTTTTCGAGATACATGATCCGGAGTCCACTCCTTGAAGCAATGTAATGTTACCTGTAGTTTATCCAAGTATCGTTGCATCATATCCTCTCGAACTTCAAAACTTTTATTTACTTGGTTTACCACCAACAGTGAATCACACTTGGCTTCAATGACTTATACTCCCAAGCTCTTAGCTAGCTCGAGACTTGCAATCATGGCCTCATACTCCACCTCATTATTAGTCAACCTAGGTTTTTTGATAGATTATCTAATTGTACTACCCGTAGGTGGCTTCAAGATAATGCCAAGCCCGGACCCTTTCATATTTGAGCCATCGTCCGTTAAAAGGGTCCATACCCCCGATGATGTATCCGATCTTAGTAGGAGTTATTTATCCACTTCAGGTACGAGGGTTGGTACAAAATCGGCCACGAAATCAGCTAGGTCTGAGACTTATGGCATCGTGGTCGCGGTGCATTTTTGCGCGGCCCGCGATGGACAAGTTCAGAGAGCAGAAGCTTTAAGCTAAGAGTCCCAGTGTGGCCGCACTCGATTTTGCACGGACCGCCTACCCTCGCAAGGGTATTATTGTCCAAAAAATTTGACATAGTATAAATAGTTTATTTTCCCATTTTTAGGTCATCGGTTGTAATTTTAAGCAAAGTTTCGCTCGTGAACAGTGTTCCTTTACTATTTTGAGTAATTTTACAATAGTTATATCATTGAATCTTCAAGTTTTAGTTAGTAATTATATATTATGGGTTTTTCTTCATCTATTTTTTTGTTTTCTTCTATTAACATGAGTAGCTAGACCCATAAGCTAGGGTTGTGGCTCAACCCTAGTGTGGGTATTTGACGGGTCTTGCGTTCTAAGGCTTGAATGTCTATGAGTGTTTGATATTTGAACTAATTTATGGTTATAATATTGAATTAGTAATTGCAAACACTAATTTATGCATATTTGACTCGGCTCTTCTTGAGAAAGAGAGCCTAAGTCTTGAAAATTAGTCCAACAAGGATTTGGGCGTATTAAAGAGATTGATAGTAAAGGGTTAAACCTAGAGATAGTAATACCTAGCTTGAACCTCAATTGTTTGCACAAATTATTATACCCAATTGGTCTTGAAAAAGTCAATTAGGGCAAAATCACTCAAACTACCGAGAGGTATAGAGTGAGAAGTATCGTGCAATGTTTATATCGTAATACCCAAATATGACAACCTACCCTTAGATTCGAGAAACTGTCAAGTATCCACCTAGGAGAAAGTCACTTCCCTAGTGCCTTTTAACTATTGAGACAACCTTCAAATATCTTACTCTTAGCTTAATTTAGCATCTTATTAGTAGTAATATCAAAATCAACTATGTTTAGTAATATCAAAATCAACTATGTTTGTAAGTACAATTAGGAACAATTACGCAACTTCAATTTAGATAGAAACTCAATTTCCGTCTCTAGCTTCCTATGGAAATCGATCCCGACCTTCTCGGGTAAAAGCTGCTTCGACCACTTTTGCTACTTTGTAGTAGTGCAGGGTTGGCCTCGATCGGCTTCCCTGCATACATTTCCTCGGGGTTTGTACCTAAATCTGCATTCAAATCAATGTGTGAACTAACATCAACTGGTTCCACATCTGGAACTTCTCCAGGGTTTATCGGTGGTGCACCAACCCCTACATTGTTGTTTTCCCCATGAAATCCATGACGTTCTTTATCATGAACATGTGCATTTTGTGAGCTAAACATGTTCTATCTTGAGAATAAAAAAGTTCTAACAAGAAAAATAACGTGTGTTATCGGAATCAGTAATAAAATAATCACTATTATCTTTAGCCTCGCGGTGGGCGCCAAACTATTTACCTAGAAAATACAAGTGACAATTAAACTTGATTTATGGTTATAAAGATATGTGATTTAGTTCAATACCGATTAATAATCAAGAAGTATTAATCATAAATAAAAGAAATGAGTGAATCAAACTAGTGTTACTTAAGCAATATCGACCTCGAGCCCAGTGACCTCGATATGGGTTAAGAGCAGTAAGGTAAGACCAATAAAGTAAGATCAATAAAGCTAAAGGAACTCTAATGAATAATAAGCAAGAAAAGTAGGATAGTATATTCTTTGCCAATGATTAGATGATCTTATAAATGATTGAGGTCCCTTTTATATAATAGGGAAAACCTTACATAAGGTACATTTCTCTTTACAATAAAGAATCTTATTAGGACTGCTGTAAATATAACCGCCTAATACGGATTTGTACTAATTCGTACAAATCTATTCCGGAATTTGCGCCATGATCTTGGAGACGTGACAGAAATCTTGTCCTTCTATAACAAACTCATAACGACACTGTCTCAGAGTCGGTCATACTTGGCTTCGATGTTCCTCGAGCACTTGGGTCTTCGAGCCTCTTATTCTACCTTCGAGCTCGAGCTTGGTCTATATCGAACTTTAGTCCTTGATGCAACTTCTCAAGCCTACAAAATCGGAGGTATATGATTTTGACCGTATACAAACCACTTGTTACATCGGGATCTTTCTTAGGTTTCTGTAAACGACGCCACTAAGAGCCCTTTTCAGTAAATTCAATATTTTCTGTTAAATTCAATATTTTGACTCTATTTGGAAAGTTCTTTATCAGCAGTGGAGCTGAGAAGTTCTGTACTTTTATGCTGTTTGAGATTTATGAGAAGTGAAATAACAAACTCTGCTACCCGTTTAACAGAGCCCGTTTGGATTAGCTTATTTTAAGTGCTTTTAAACAAATTTTGTAGTGTTCGGATAAAATAAAAAAGTTCTTTTAATTAAGCACTTATTTTAAGCTAAAATGGCAAAAATAAGCCAAAAGCCAAAAGTTAGAATTTCTAACTTGTGGCTTTTGGCTTAAAAGTCACTTAAAACAAGCATATCCAAATGGGGTCTTAGCCTATTTGGCCAAGTTTCTAAGCTTATTTTGATGAGTGTTTTTCTCAAAAGTACTTTTTTAAATAGTGATTTTGGTGAGAAGTTATTTGTATTTTACTAATTAATTTGAAAAACACGTTTGAGCAGTACTTAATGTTTGGCCAAGTTTTGAAAACTGTTTCTATGTGTATTTTTCTCAAAAGTACTTTTGAAGAGAAGCTACTTTTTCTTCTTTTCCTCAAAACCACTTTTTCCTTCCAAAAGCTTGGCAAATACCTCATTTTTTTGCCAAAAAACCCTTTTTTTGACAAAAAAAAGCGTGGCCAAACGACTATTAGGGCGTTGGCCACAGGTTTTTGTCAAATTGCAAATACCTGTTTGTTTATCGATTTTATCCATATTTTGGTAAATTTTTTAATTCTAAAACCAGCTCAGGAGTTGTTTTTGACCCAAAATATTACCGTTTTATTTTTTAACAAATTTGAAATATTGTCCCAAAGTTTTGTATTTTATAAAAAAAAAATCTACTTTCTGTTATTACAATTAATCCATATCTACCCACTTTTCCCTCATTAAATTCACGCGTCTTTACCCTTCTCTATAAACAAAAGAAAATATTTGCCAAAATTATTGTGCTAGTCTGTGACATCTTTGAAGGTAGTTTGCTAAAATCTATTATTGTTTGTATATTTTCTTCAAATTTATTTTACTTGTTTTATATGACAACAACAACAACTAATCAGTATAGTCCCACAAAGTGGGGTCTAGCAGAAAGAGATGGGTCGGATACTGGAATCTGCCCAAAAGTCCTGACTTTTTCGAGGCAGGGCTTCGACCCGTATCTGGCCAACTCCTCGAACTGCTGGGTGCTTCAGTGTATCCTTTCCTATTTGATCCCTTTGAATTCCATATTCGAAGTTGCGACCTGTCTTGGTGGGAGGGAGATAAGGATATCTCGTCTTAACAATGAATCAAATGAAAGAATCTAAAGATCTCAAAATGGAAGAACGAGTTCTTTTGCTCGCCCCTATCTCTAAAGGGGCGTAATCACTTCACTCGCTAGGGGGAGGGTAATATGTAGACGAGCCTTACCCCTACCCCAAAGGGCAGAGACACTTGTTTTATATGAGTTTTATTCAAATTTGTTTTGCTTGTTTTGTATAAATTTTCTTCAGAGTTGATGGGTATTTTTGATAATTTTTAATACTTATAGGTATAAGTCACATTTCATTTTTTTTTAAAAATAAGTGAAATATGTTTTGAAAAATTATATCCAAATAGATTTTCATCTTCAAAACTAATTTTTACAAAATTCAGGTGGCACAGAGACTATGCTTACTCTCTTTCAGGCATGTGAGACACAAAAAATAAGCTAAAAACTGACTAATATTTAAATATATATTTTATGCGCTTTAGAATAAATTATATTTAATCTTAAACTTCTATTTTTTAGAATAAATTATATTTAGTCTTAAACTTCTTTTTTTTATTTTTTTGTTAACACCTGAGAAGGCACGACCAACGAAGTGCTAGAAAAAACTCTAAATAAGAAAATTAAAAGCTAATGTCAATCCTAAAACCGTCTCTCATATCTCTCTCGGCGCACGTTTGCAGAACGTACGCCGGGTGTGTCGCGATGGCGAAGGGCGGGAGCAGTGGAAGGGGAAGACCACAGTAAATCCCAATAGACACCTTTGACAAGCTTAATCAACTTATTCTAGAGAAGAACACCGAGAAGGAGAAGCAGAAACTGTCCTCGGAGGAAACCCTAGACGCCATGGAAGTGGCGGCGCCACCGGTGGAGATAGCTACTGAATCAGAAGTGAGTACAGACACAATAGTGACAACAGAGGCTGAAGATACTCCAAACTCTCCGACTATCACCGAACCAGGACCTGTGCTAGAGCCGACAATGCAACCAGCAATACTAACTGAAGAACAACCACAAATTGCCACAAACAAAGCCGAAGAACCCAAGAAGCTGGTCAACACTATTCCAGAAGAATCGATTCGCTACCCATGGTATCGCACTCGATTACATAGCCCCAACCCTAGTTGAAGGAAAGCCCATAGTTCAACTGGAAAGAGCAGAGGTGGAAGAGGAAGAAGCCAAATGGATGTGTGCCTTAGTGGCCTACATTCTCGGAGACGACCCTGGTTTCAATGCCATGAGAAGATTCATAAACCACCACTGGTCCCATGTTCTTGAACCTGATTTATTCTACCATGAAGAGGGATACTACATTGTTAAATTCAAGACAGTTGCTGATGCTAAAGAGGTACTGTGTGCTGGTCCGTACTCAATAGCCAATAGGCCTATGATTCTTAAACAATGGACACCTGAGTTTGATTTTTCAGAAAAGTTTCCGACTGAAATACCACTGTGGGTTAAATTCCCAAAACTACCAATGTCATGCTGGGGTATGAGATCCCTCAGTAGAATAGCTAGTGCCCTAGGCAAGCCAATTTTTGCTGATGAATGTACTGCAAAACATACAAGGATGTCCTATGCCAGAATGCTCATCGAAGTGACTGTGACCAAAGCTCTGCCAATAGAAATAACAGTTATGGATCCAAATGGGAAGAGTTTTATTCAAGATGTGGAATATGAATGGAAGCCTTCATTCTGTGAGAAATGTCAAACAGTTGGCCACAATTGTGCAAATCTACAAAAGCAGTTACCTAAGAATCCTACACAAGTGTGGAAGCCTAAGCCAGTCCAGGAGTGGAGAACAAAGGGACCTGTTATGCAGAGACAGTCCCCAACAAAGGAACCGACTGAACTTCAGCAGCATTCCAAATCAGACCAGAACCAGAGGAGTGATAAGAGCATTGAAAAAGGAAAGCAAACACATAGCCCAGCACTCAACAGTATCAACTCCCCCCCCCCCACCCATAACTGTGAGTAACAGATTTGCAGCAATGTCCAATAGTAGAGATGAATGTCCAGGAGAGGTCGGGAACACTACATCAACATCTTATCAATGAAGTGGTTAATATGGAACATAAGGAGTGTAAATAAGAGGTACAAGCAGAAGGAATTTAGGGAATATATTAGGAAACACAACATTAACTTAGTAGGGCTAGTAGAAACAAAAGTTAGACAAGCACATGCTAATAGAATTGCTAACCTATTAGCACCAGGATGGGGTGTCCTAACTAACTATGTCTCAGGGGAAAAAGGTAGAGTATGGATCTTATGGAACCCAAAGATCTTCACAGTTACTAGTGTTCTGGAGGAAAGCCAGCTGATCCACAGCAGGGTTTCTTGCAGAACAGGGGACCTGAATTGCCTCCTCACTGTGGTCTATGGATTCAATGGACTGGAGCAGAGAAGAACTCTATGGAGCAGTCTACAAAATTTGGCAAAAGGAATTAAAGAACCATGGGTTGTAGCAGGGGATTTTAATGCAATCTTGTGTGACAAAGACAGACAGTCATGTAAGTCAGTCAGATTATTAGAAACAGTGGACTTCAACAACTGCCTACAGCATACTGGACTGACTGAATTACCCTGGAGAGGTGACTATTACATGGAATAATAAGCAAACTGGTGAGGACAGAGTATGGAGCAGTCTTGACAGAGTGTTTGGCAATTATGAATGGAGGATCACCTGGAATCAGGTGGTCACTGAGTATGATGTACCACTAATTTCAGACCATAACCCAATGATCCTAACATTGAAACCATCCACCTGGAAAGGAAAGAGGCACTTCAAATTCTTCAATGTATGGGCTGAACACAGAGATTTCCAACATATTGTGACAACAGTTTGGCAGGAGGGGAAGACAGATACCATGAGATCAATATGGGACAGACTTAAAGCCCTAAAGACTCCTCTAAAGACACTTAATAGTAGGGAATTCAAAACAATTACACTTAAAATTGAGCAGAGTCGACAGGAACTGGGAACCATACAAAAGCAATTGAGTCAGGCCTACAATGATGCACTACAACAGAAGGAGAAGGAATTGATCTTACAACTGGAAAAATGGTCTTTGATTGAAGAGAGTGTCCTGCAACAGAAGGTAAGAGTAAAGTGGATACAACTGGGGGATTCCAACACCAAATACTTTACTGCAGTAATGAAGGATAGAAGTCAGCAGAAGCAGATTCATGAAATTACCAATGCACAAGGCATCAGGCTGACTACACCAACAGAGATTAAAGTGGAAACACTATGCTTCTACAAAGCACTGATGGGCACTGCTGAACCAACACTACCTGCTATCAATCAACAGTACATGTCCAATGGCTCAAAACTAAACCAACAGCAAAGACAGGAACTGTGTGCCCCAGTTACTGAAACAGAAATAACAGAAAGTCTCAAAGCTATTGGAGATGACAAAGCACCAGGAATAGATGGATACAATGCAGTCTTCTTCAAAAAGAGCTGGAACATCATTGGTCACCAAGTCACTAAGGCCATTAAGCAGTTCTACAACTCAGCAAAAATGTGTAGCTCCAATCAACTGTGCAACCATTACTCTCATCCCTAAGATGTCCAATCCAGCTTCAATCAAAGAGTATAGACCTATAGCTTGTTGTACTGTTCTATACAAACTCATCTCCAAAGTACTGGCTAATATGCTGCAGAAGGTGAAGGCTAGCCTCATCAATGAAGCCCAGGCAGGCTTCATTCCAGGTAGGAAAATCCAGGATAACATCATCCTAGCCTATGAACTTGCTAAATGCTATACTAGGAAGCATATCTCCCTCAGATGCATGATTAAGATAGACCTCCAGAAAGCATATGATTCAGCAGAATGGGTGTTTTTACAGCAAGTCATGGAACAGATAGGATTCCCTAGCACCTTCATCACATGGATTATGGAGTGTATATCAACAGTGAGCTACACAGTCCTGATCAATGGAGAGCCAACATTCCATTTGCTGCAGCCAGAGGATTGAGGCAAGGGGACCCCATGTCCCCATTCCTTTTTGCTTTGGTCATGGAATACCTAAGTAGAGCCTGCACTGAATTACAGAATAGCCCATCCTACCAATTCCTCCCTAGATGTAAAAACTGGGTATTACACATATGTGTTTTGCAGATGACTTATTGCTGTTTGCTAAGGGAGACCTCAACTCTGTTAAGACTCTATCCAACTGTTTTTTTCTCAATTCTCAGCAGCCTCGGGTCTCAAAGCCAATCTGAACAAGAGCTCAGTCTATTTTGGAGGAGTACCAATACCTATGCAGCAACAGATCCTTAACTATTTTGGCTATGAACAAGGCCAACTGCCTTTTAAGTACCTGTGAGTTCCATTGAGCACGAAGAAAATTACTCTACTACAGTGGCAACCCTTAGTGAAAAAAAACACAGCTAGGATCACTTCTTGGACTGCCAGAACCCTGTCCTATTCTGGAAGACTACAACTGGTGCAATCTCTCATCTTTGGTATTCAAGCTTACTGGGCTCAGCTGTTTATCTTCCCAGTGAAAGTTCTTAAAATGATTGAAAGTATATGCAGGAGCTTCATTTGGTCTGGGATGAATACTGTCACTAAGAAAGCATACATCTCCTGGGACAGAATGTGCACCACAAAGTCAGTAAGGGGAATGAACCTAACCAACCTCAAACTGTGGAACAAGGCTGCCATTGCAAAGACTTGTTGGGACATAGCACATAAGAAGGATAAGATGTGGATCAGGTGGATCACAGTGTACTACATCAAAGATAGGACATTAGAAACCATGCCAATCCCTGCCCAAGCCAGTTGGATGGTTAAGAAGGTCATCCTATCCAGGGATACCTTACAAAGGATCCAAAACTGGAGACACCAGAAATGCACCACTAGACAGTTGTACCAGTCGCAGTTGCAAGAAGTGCCACCAGTCCCATGGAAGAACTTAATTTTACAGAACCAACCAGACCAAAAGCAGTGTTCAACCTTTGGCTAGCCCTACAAGACAGACTACCAACCAGGGATAGACTACATAGCTGGGGAATGGGAATGAGCAGCACTGCCCTCTATGCCAAATCCAATCTGAAACAAGAGATCTTCTCTTCACGGAATGCCTGTCACTGTGGATCTATGGGGAAAAGTAATGAATTGGTTACAGGAACCATACATACCTAGTTGCAATTGGAACCAGAAGGTGCAATGGTTGATTACCAAAGCCAAGGGACGAAGATGTCGGGCAGCCATTTTCAAAATGGCTATAACTGAAGTTGCATATGTTGTTTGGCTGGAAAGGAATGCAAGAGTTTTCAACAAGACCTTTCGATGTAATACTGCTATACTGAGAGACATAGTGTACAACTGTAATGTTAGAGGCACCCCTAGAATTAGACAACTATTACAACACCTTAGTATATAGTAGAAGCTAGATAGTTAGGATAGTAAATGTAGTTATTATGTTAGCATTTTGACAGTCGGCTAAGATGAAGCTCGACTGTGATTTTGTAATGCAACTTAATTGGTGATTAATGAAAAGACTTAATTACCAAAAAAAAAAGCTAATGTCAGATTGATAAGAAGAATAAGAAGCTTTAATTTCAGAATTTTGATTTCTTCAAATATTATTCTTAATTTCTCTGACGAGCTTCAAAAATCAATGAGGTTATAGTAAAATTTTCATGGTTAGGTCTGTGGCGAATTAAAGAAAGAAAAAGATGAGGAAGAAAAGAAAAAGAAAAAGAAGGGCCAGTAACAACGGTGGATCTGTGATATACATCGTCGACATGAGGAATTGATTAAAAAGAAAGAAAAAGGAAAAGAAAAATAAAAAAAGTAATAAAACACGGAAAGAAAAGGGGCAAAGACAAAAATGATAGAAAAGGAGCAGCAATCATGCTTGGTTTTGAATGAAGAGCAGGTCCGGCGAAAGAAGTTGAAAAGAAGAAAGAGAACCAAAAAGAAGAAGAAAGAAAAAATAAGAAAAAGAATTAGAAAGAAAAGAAAAAATATTTTTTAAAATTAAATATACACGTGGCGGAACGTGTATATCATTGCCTAAGAATAAACAATTATAAGAAAATACGTATGACTTAACACCATAACAAAAAATGACATATGTTTTTAAATTTTACATGACCTAGCCCATATTGTACATATTTTGAATGCACTTGCCAATTCTAAAGTTATGTTCTTACAACTTTTGCTTCTAAAAGCTATAGAGTTAAAATCGTTGTTCTCACAACCATTACGTTCACTCTCTTTTCTTCTCACATCTTCAACATATGCTTCAAGGGGCCATGTATTTTCTGCTTCTCTCCCTATTTCACATGGTTGTAATGTAAGAAAATTGAAGAGTAGAAGTCCACCATTGAAGGCTATTCAAAACTTTGATTTCGAAAATATGATTTTTTTGAGCTTGTTAGTTATTTGATTTAGGTATTGTTCCAATTGATTGAAAATATCAAAAGGAGTTCAAATTAAAATTTGAAGTGATTTGGAGTAGATTTGAGCAAGATTTGAGTTAAATTTCAGAAAAGACGCAAGGAAGAAGACGAAGTCAGTTTTTTTGTATAATTATGTATAATCTTGTATGATAGTGTATATGAATGTATAAACATATCTTATACATAATTATATACTTTTATACACCTCTATGCAAGCTTCTGTAAATAAACTTTTTCCACGATCATTAGTTGCAATTCTTATTTAAAATCAGTCCAAATCTTCATTAAATGACGTCATACTTTATATACAACCTCCTTAAATATATCTAACAAGTCCAAATAACACCCACTTCAAATTTCTCAACAAATCAAATTGGGAATTTAAACCCACATATTTAACCTTGTTAAAAATTTAATTTTCACCACACAAATGGATTTGGCTTGTTGAAATAATATTTAGATACAGTTACTGATTCGAAAATTAACTTAAAAGCTTGAGAAATTTTTTTAAAATTAAATATTAATTTCGAGAACCTATTGAAGTTGAATGTTGAATTTTAGCCTATTATTTTTGGACTAGTTGATTGTAATTCGAAATGTGGGCTATAAAATTGAAAAGTAGGGAGCCCGGTTGTTCTTACGTGAAATTTTTCCTAACAAAAACTTGGTTGTCTGAGTTTTTTATGGTGTTTATTCTGTCTTAAAAAAGTTTAGAGTAATACTAGGACCCCGAAAAAATAAGGTGTGTAGTTGAAAATTCGGCCTTAGTTCAAAGGGATACTTATGCACTTTCTCTTTATTTGCTACTACAACAACAACAACAACAACAATCCAGTATAATCCCACACGTGGGATCTGGGAAGAGTAATATGAATGCAGACCTTATCCCTACCCCGGGGGGCAGATAGGCTGTTTCCAGGAGACCCTCGGCTCAAGACATCAACAAGAGTATATAAAAAAGGATCACTCCAAAATAATGGATTTTATAAGCTTAAAATAATACTTCTTTTGTTACAATTTAGATGATGTAGTTTGGCTTAGCACAAAATTTAGGGAGAAATTTAAAAATAGCCAGATTTACAAGTGGTCATTCAAAAATAGTCACAGTTCCAAAAGTAATTGAAATTTTGCCACTTTTCATGTAAAGATAAATCTGAACGAAAATACGGTTCAAAATTCGAAAAAATATTCCAGCATAATATACTGGAACTCCAGTCAAATATACTGGAGTTCCAGTATAATATACCGGTCCAGCATAATATACTGTAGTTTGGAGCACCGGTGCTCCAGTCTGCAGTATATTATATTGGAGCCAGCAAAGTATAACGGTCTAGCATAATGTGCTAGAAGTTCATACATAGGTGCACCAAACTCTAGTATATTATATTGGATCGGTCTCTGTTGAGCAAAGTAGTGTCTATTTTTCAATGACTTGGCAAACGCTGGCTATTTTTGAATAACCAATCCGAAAACTGGCTAGACCGTGCTAGGAAAAAAAACTTTTGAAACGTGTGGTGCAAGCTTAAGGGCAAAGCTTAGCGGGATCATAACATTGTGTGATTACAAAAGCTTCTCATTAAAGATAAAATGAGTAGAATAACAAGTTTAAAGTTAATATATATGTGTGTCGTTTTAAAATGCACTAATAAGAAAAATGTTCATCTGAATTGAAATAGGATATATACAAATTACTTATTATCACAACAAGTAAATATGACTTGATATAGTAAACATTTTTTATATTATCAGTGTATATTATTAAACTAAGAAATAGTGACTTGCGTTACGTGTGGAGAAAGACTAACATGATAAAGATTTTTAATTTTAAACTTATAATAGATGGTTAGTTAACATTTTTCCAAGTTATTAATTAGAAATTTATCTGCAGTTACTTTATAAGTAATCGGAAGGTTATATATACTGCCCTCCCTGTTCAAGTAGTTAAAGAATAAAAGAGCTAAGGAGAAGGAAATTAAACAATCTTAGTTTTAGGGAGGTTTACATAGATCGGGTTGGTTTGAATTTTTCAATTACCAAATCAATGGTATCGGATTTTTAAATTTATAAACCAAACAAAACTGATAAATTCGGGGTCTTCAATCTCGGGTTTTCTCAATTTTCCGGTTTTGGATTTTGTTTTTCGATAAGTCTTCATTGCACAAAATATATAATTTGTGCTCTAAATATTTCTCTAGTCCTAGTAGAATACAACTATATAATGTATATTTTAAGAAAATAATACAATAATATGAGACGAGTCATAGCATTGTACTAAAATATTCAATAACAAAAATAATAAAATTCATAAAAAAATATTACTAAGTAATAAGTCATAATAAATAATAACATAATCTAAAAGTATTACATAAGTCATGCTAAAATAAGTACAACTATAAGTATATTTATTGCACAACTAAGAACTAAAGAAATAGATAAACTAAGTTATGTATTTCAATATAAATTAATAAAAACTAAAAAATAGATATCCAAGACTATTGTCATTTCTAGTGTTTAAATTGAATTTTCTTTGTTAACATTAGTATGGATGTGAAATTTATTTGAATTATTACCTTATGAGCTATAAAATTTATTGGACCAGTCAAAAATATTAAGTCCAAACTTGAAATAATATGTTAAAAGATAAAACTTTGAAAACGTTTAAGAAATATTTATAAATTATATTAAAACTAAATATTTATATGTATAAAATATTTTTAAAAATTGAATAAATGTAATATTGGGTTGGTTTGGTTTCGGTTTGATTTTTTAGTTAAAACCAAACCAAACCAATTATAGTCGAGTTTGTTTTCTAACACCAAACCAATTCAAACCAATTCATGATCGAGTTTTTTTTCCCGGTTTGACTCGGATTATCGATTTGGTACGATTTATCGATTTTCTTCGTACAATCCTAATTTTAGGGAAGGAAATTGAGGATAATTTGACCTAAGCATGCATTCAATGCTACAAAGTGAGTAGTTGTTTCTCCTAAAGACTGCTTCTCAAAATAAGAATTTAGTTATTTTAAGAGATATTCAGATTGATCCAAGTATGTGTTTGCACCATAAAGAAAGAACATGCATAAAAGAATTCGATTATGTTCTAAACTTTTCCAGCAAAATCAATGGAATATTTATGTTAGCTATTCGTTTATATTCTTACTGATATTGATCAATGCAGGAGGTCTTCCTCACGTGTTCTAGTGACATAGGTTCATCCTGTTGAGGGGTGACAAATTCATGATAAGCGAGAAGCCCTTCCATGGGGGATTGACCAACTATGAATGTCAAAATAGAATGTGCTAGCCATTTTTCATATTAGTAATTGCAAAATAGCCAGCATTTGCAAAATCATTGAAAAATAGCCAGCATTTGTAAAATCATTGAAAAATAGCCACTATTTTATGCGGAGATAAATCTGGAAGAATATACCTAGTTGAAAGTTGAAACATGGAAAGTTCCAGCATAATATGTTGGATTATGGAGCTCTTGCGTATCAACTTCCAGCATATTATATTAAAACTCAACACATTATGTAATTCTACCACATTATGCTAGAATCTCATATGTAAAAAAATTCGAGCGTTGGCATATTATACTTGAATTTTCGGTTTCTTAAGGATATTATTGTTGAGATTTTATTTTTACATGAAAAGGTGGCTAAATTTCGATTAGAAGTTGTAAGTTGAATTTTTTTCCCCAATATGAATTGATCTACTAGGATATCCAAGCTGATCCAGGTATTGTATTATGGAAAAATTAAGTTTGAATTAAAGATGACGTGGCATGACACGTGGATTGGTCAAACTGTCAAAGAGCAATAAATGATTAAAAGGCAAGGAAGACAGCAGGCACAGTGGAGGAAAAGAAAAGAGACACGAGAGGGAATCTTAGATACGAGTCTCGTGTCTATTCAAGTCATTCAATATCAACGGATAAAAAGGGAATTAAAGACAAGAATCTGATGACAAAAAGTAGTCTACATTCATTATTAAATACCTGATACGTTAGTTATTCAGTATTTAATAGCAATGATTATGTAACGTCTCATTAAATGCTCCTTTATTATTTAGGTTAATCCGTTACTCCTTTTCAACTATAAAAGGAGGAAGATTTATCATTTGTAGACACACATTACACTCTTGATATCATATTGAAATAACAAGTTCTTATTACTTTATTTTTATTCTTTGAAAGCCAATTATATTTCGGTCTCTTTGATTATCAATAATCCGATTTCTTATCTCTAAAATTCAAGCTTTGACCAAATTACATTTTTTGGTTAAACAAATTGGTTCCGTTGCCGGGAATCTGATAATCCGTTCTTTTTAAATTAACATTCAACTTATTATCAGTATGTCGAACAACAACGACAACAATAACTAGGAAAAATCTGAACCATCAAATTGAACATGATGAATTCAACAACGCTAACCTTCAAACTTTTCCACGTGGATCTCATGAAGGAACTCCAAATAATATGTCTGAACATGTTGACGGAGGAGCTGAAACAAGAGATGACTATTTAAAGAAAATAATCGACTCACGGATTGATAAAGCTTTAGGAGCCCTAGTTAGTCAATTGTCTGCTGCACCAGCAACACCAAACAACAACACGTTAGAAAACCCTCGCTCTGGTCTAGTTAATTATGGCAATGGAGCAACTCCTAGTGACTCACAAGATGGAGAACCAGGTAATGTAGGTAATTCACATCTTCAAAATTTGGTATTAACCTTGCAGAAACAACTCAAGGAGCAGAACGAACGAATCGAGTAAATCCCTGAAGTTCCACCTGTGATAAACGGAGTGGATGTGGATAAATATTCACAACAACTGTGGAAACCAAGTGTTGCTCCTTTACCAATTTCAAAGAAATTCAAAATGCCTAACATCCCAAAATATGATGGTACAACGGGCCCTCGCGACCATGTAACTGCATTTACAACAGGAGTGAAAGACAATGATTTAACCAAATAGGAAATTAAATCAGCATTGGTTAAAAAGTTTGGAGAGACACTCACCAAGGGAGCATTAACCTAGTATTCTCTTTTACCTGAAAATTCTATAAATTCTTTTGCTGAGCTTGCAGATTCTTTCATAAAAGCACACTCGGGAGCTCAGAAGGTGGATAAAAGAATGGAGGATATCTTCAAAATTAAACAAGGGAACACTGAATTGCTCAGAGACTTCATTGATAGATTCCAATGTGAAAGAATGATGATGCCCCGTGTACCGGATAATTGGGCTGCAATAGCTTTTTCCAGTAATTTGAATGACAAAAGTTCATAAGCCACAAGAAGACTTAAAGAAAGCCTTCGTGAATTTCCCGCAACTACTTGGAACGATGTTTATAATGGTACAGTACGAAGCTCAAAATTGAAGAATATACCGTATCTCAACCTCAACGAGAAGAGAGAAGCGGGTCCAGAAGATTTGAAGCTGACAGAAGGTCAGGTAAGAACATGTACGATCCATATATGGGAACTGCAGGAAAAGACCCACGTTCTAGACAAAATAATCAACATTATGATCAAAGGGCGAGAGACATAGGAACCGGATCTTCATCCAGGTTCAGAAGCGATCGAAACAACCAAGAGTCACGAGATGACGATAGGAATTTAATGGCACAATTTTCTGGTCATATTTTTAATGTAACTAATTCCGAGCTCGTAACTGTTCTAAGGAGTATGGGAGATAAGGTACGGTGGCCAAAAGAGATGCGGTCGAATCCAAACAAACGTAACCAAGACCATTTGTGCGAATTTCACAACGACCATGGACATAAAACCTCAGAATGAAGATTTCTACAGAGTGAGGTAGATCATTTATTGAAGCAAGGATATCTCACGGAGCTGTTCAGTGAAAAGGGAAAGCAAGCCTACATGAAAAATAGGCAAGAGCCACCGAAACCACCTTCACCTAAGAGTGTAGTAAATGTCATCAATGGAGGGAAAGATATATACGGAGTAACGTACATGGCTTCAAACAAAGTTTCCAAAATGATAATCACACACGGCAAGCGAGTACGGAAAACCTTAGAACATGAAAGTATAAGCTTGGATGATGCAGATACGGAAGGAGTGATTACCCCTCATAACGACGCTCTGGTAATATCTTTAATTATATATGACACTGATGTAAAAAGAGTTTTGATTGATCCAGGTAGCTCTGTAAATATCATTCTACTAAGAGTACTGTGGGAAATGCAAGCTGAAGATAAAATGATACTAAAGGCGTATGCTTTGTCAGGCTTCGACAATTCAAGCGTGGTAACAAAAGGTGAGGTAACTCTGACAACTTATGCTGCAGGTGTTGTTAAAGAAACTAATTTTCAGGTAGTTGACTTGGAAATGGCATACAATATAATCATGGGGAGACCTTGGATCCATGATATGGATGTTGTTCCATCAACTTTACATCAAGTCATTAAATTTCCATTACCCTAGGGAATATGTCAAATTCGAGGGGATCAACAAATAGCCAAGAGTATCAATGCAATAACAGATACGAGCACCGCAAGTAAAGAGAAATAGCAATTACTGGAAATAATTGAAGGTGTCAGCAACCAAACTTCAACTGAAACAATAGATTTAGATTCGAGGCCCGATGTAATTCAAGAACCTGAAGAAAACGAGAATATTAAAACGACAATAGAAGAACTCAAGGCTGTGGTGTTATTTGAACAATGGCCAGATAAAACAACTTACGTATGAGCCAATCTAAATCCCGACATGCGGGGTATGATAATTGAATTTTTAAAGGCTAACGTATATTGTTTTGCCTGGTCCCATGCTTATATGACAGGTATTCCACCGGATGTGATGTCTCATAAGCTTAACGAAGACACATCATTCACTCCGATTAAGCAAAAGAAAAGAAAGCAAGGAGCTTTCAAAAATCAAGTAATCCAAGATGAGGTCCAAAATTTATTTAAAATTAGGTCAATTCGTGAGGTAAAACATTCTCATTGGTTAGATAACACGGTGGTCGTACCTAAAAAGAATGGTAAATGACGAGTTTGTGTAGATTACAGTGATCTAAACAAAGCTTGCCCAAAAGATTCTTTTCCTTTACACCATAATCAATTGATTGATGCAACTGCAGGACATAAACTTCTAAGTTTTTTAGATGCATATTCGGGGTACAACCAAATTAAAATGGACCCCGGTGATGAGGAAAAGACTTCTTTCATCACAGATCGGGGGACTTACTGTTACAAAGTAATGCCCTTCAGTCTAAAAAATGCTGCAGCAACCTATCAAAGGTTAGTCACCAAAATGTTCCAAGAACATTTGGGGAAAACAATGGAGGTATATATAGACGACATGGTCGTCAAAACCCAGCATTCCCATGACCATATTTCCCATTTAACTGTTATCTTTGAAATTTTTCGAAAATTCAATATTAAACTCAATCCTGAAAAATGTGCATTTGAAGTTGCTTCTGGTAAATTTTTAGGTTTTCTTGTCTATAACCGTGGAATTGAAGTAAATCCTTCTCAGATTAAATCAATTAAAGAAATACCTTATGTCCTTACCAGTAAAAAGGAAGTTCAGAGGTTAACAGGAAGGATAGCGGCCTTTAAGAGATTTATTTCAAAATCTTCAGATAAATGCTTCAAATTTTTCTCTGCGCTCAAAAAGTAAGATCATTTTGAGTGGAATGAAGATTGTCAACGAGCCCTGGAGGACTTGAGAGTTTATTTGTCAAATCCTCCTTTACTGGCAAAACCTAAAGAAGGTGAAAAGTTACTCATTTATCTAGCAGTATCAGAAGTAGCGGTAAGTGCCATTTTAGTGCGTGAAGACCAAGGTAAGCAATCCCCAATTTATTATGTGAATAAAACACTATTAGATGTAGATACAAGGTATCCACAACTAGAAAAATTAGCATTAGCTCTCATCATGTCATCTAGAAAACTACGACCTTATTTTCAATGCCATCCTATTATTGTTGTTACTGCTTTTCCTTTACGAAATATATTGCATAAACATGAACTATCAGGGAGATTAGCAAAATGGGCTATAGAACTAAGTGAGTACGAAATAATATACCAACCTCGAACTGCTATTAAGTCTCAAGTACTCGCCGATTTCGTAGCTGATTTTAGTCAAAGCATACACTTAGAAGCAGAAAAAGAATTACAAGTTTTTAATGGTGCTAATCCTGGGACTTGGCTGTTATTCACTGATGGTTCATCTAATGTAAAGGGGGCATGTTTAGGAATTAGTCTTATACCACCTACGAGTGAAACGATTAGACAAGCTATAAAATGTCACCATATAACTAATAACGAAGCACAGTATGAAGCTGTGATTGCAGGTTTGGAGTTAGCATTAGAACTTGGTATCATGCAAATCGTAATCAAAAGCGATTCACAACTCGTAGTCAATCAAATAATGGGACTTACGTGGCTAGAGAAACTCGAATGCAAGAGTATCTCGAAAAGGTACGGGAGTTAATAAGACAGTTCCAAACTTGGAAGGTGATGCAAATCCCAAGATAAGAGAATTTGGAAGCAGACGCCTTAGCCAACCTCGCATCTGCAGCAGATATAGCAAAAGAAGCGAATGCCTCAATTATATATTTGTTCCATTCCGTTCTTAACCCTGATAAAAATGAGGTAAACTTTAATCACTTAACTTGGGATTGGAGAAACAAAATCGTGTCTTTTTTGCAGCACGGAATAGTACCTGAAGACAAAGTGAAGGCTCATGCACTAAGAAATAAAGCCGCTCGTTACTGCCTATATCAAGGAAACCTTTACCATAAAATGTTTGGTGGATCATTATCCCGGTGTCTCAGACCTTCTCAAACAGAATATGTGATGAGAGAAGTACATGAGGGGCATTGTGGAAATTATGCAGGAGGCATATCACTTGTAAAAACATTGATTCGAGCGGGATATTACTGGCCTAAAATGGAAGAAGAAGTGAATGATTTCGTATCTAAGTGTGATAAATGTCAAAGGTATGGAAATAACATGCATAGACCAGCTGAGTTATTACATCCTGTCATAGCTCTGTGGCCTTTCATGAAATGGGGAATGGATATCGTAGGACCACTACTTAGGCAAAAGGTCAGGTAAAGTTTCTACTCGTACTTACTGATTATTTCACTAAATGGGTAGAAGCATGAGCGTTTAAACAGGTGTGAGAGAAAGAAGTTAAGGACTTCATTTGGAGAAATATAATTTGCCGCTTTGATGTTCCAAAGGAGATAGTGTGTGATAATGGAACACAATTTATAGGGGCTCAAATCACAGAATTCTTTCAAAGTTGGCAAATCAAAAGAATTACGTCAACAGCGTATCATCCCATCGGAAATGGGCAAGCAGAGTCTACAAACAAAGTAATTATCAACAACCTAAAGAAAAGGTTACAAGAATCAAAAGGCAATTGATCTGAAGTATTACCACTGGTGTTATGGGCATATCGAACGACGGCAAAAACAAGTACAGGAGAAACACCATTTTCAATGGTTTATGGTGCGAAAGCTTTGATACCAGTTGAGATAGGTGAACCTAGTACACGACGTGTTCAAGCAGAGGAAAACTCGAACAACAAAAGAGTTACGAGTAAATCTTGATTTACTTGAAGGGAGAAGAGAAGCTGCATTGATAAGGATGGCGGCTCAAAAGCAAGTAATTGAGCGATATTACAATAGGAAAGCACGCTTTAGGTTTTTTAAAGTTGGGTACTTCGTGTTGAATTTTTTTTTCCAATCTACGAAGTCAGCTAATACAGAAAAGCTAAGTCCAACATGGGAAGGACCTTATCGAATTCGTGAAATTGCGAGGAAATGAGCATACGTGCTAGAAACAATGGATGGCAAGGTTTTACCTTCGCATTGTAATGCCGTTTATTTAAAGAGGTATTACTTCTAACGAAGTACCCACGGTCAGGTATCACCATGTTAAATTTTTTCCTTTGCATTGTTAATATTAAACTAACAATTTTAGATGCTAGGCAAAAATCCTAACTCTTGCCAAATGATGAGTCACGACCTGCACGTCAAATTGGAATACTATTAGATTCCTAGCCCATGGTTACATTAATCTGATGGAAATAAATATGAGTTACTCAGTCTTCATCTATAATCACACCTCCGAGTCCCGTATATTTTTCTGTTTCAGGAAAAGGACCAAAAATTGGGAGCAAATACACAAGTGTTCGAGGCTTCATACTTCACCGCTCAAACACTTGGGGGACTATACTATACACACATGAGTATGTGCGGAAATAGATACGAGAGAGCAAAATTAAAGATTTACAAATCAAATCAAGTTACGAGAATTCAAGTATCAATCAAAAAGCACTCATCATAGTGTTCTTTCTTTCTTAGAATAATGAAGTCACTGCTTAAACCCTTCCTAAAGTATGTAAAGGCAGGGACATGACTATGTATCATAAACAGGTTATGAAAAACCATACCTTGTTTATTTTGTAAATTTGTTAAAAAAAACAGTTGCGAGAAAGTTGTAGATGTGCTTCAATACATGAAATACTCAAGAAACTTATCAAAGTTCATGAATAAAAACTTTACAAAAGTTGTTTTATATGAAACATGTATGTTCCTATTTCTTTCATCGTATGATAACACCATTATGAAGTTGAGACGTCTTCTTCATTAAGTGTCGATAAATAAAAGGGCCTTCTTTTATTTTTCTTCATGATGATAACACATGAGAAGAATTATGAAAGCATTTTCTGAAAAGGATAAAAATGCTAACTTATTCTCTAAGTCCTAAAAAGAAAAATAGGCAAGAGTAAGGTAAAAATAAAATTATTCTGCAAAAGTCTAGAACAGTGAATAGACAAGGATAAAATGAAGAAGTATTATACAAGCTTCTCAACATAAAAAGCTAAGGAAAAAAACTTAGCTATTACAATACATTTGTTTTTTGAAAAAACAAATGCCCCATTATAGAAACTGGGGACTTAATTACATCATCTAAAAAAAAAGAGGTAAGGTTAAACATTTTAACTGGTCACTGAGGAAATTGGAACGCTATAAGCTGCAGCCTCATTAGGCTCGGTAGAAACTTCCAAAGGAGTAGCAATAGAGGCGGTCTCAGCTGAAATTGAAGTATTGAAATTTTTGAGAGAAGCAATAGGCACGGGGATATCCATTCCCAAAAACTATGTTGTAGATAAGTTGCCCACGGTCACTGGAACTGTAACTTCAATAACTTCAGATGTTGACTCTAAGTTCAAAGGCTCTTCAACCCCGGGAGTTTCGTCTGTTGGAGAGGAGATGTCAATTACCTGATCAGGAGAAGGAGTTTCAGTGGGTTGCTCATTCTTATCAATCATGTCTAAAGCCAACTCAGATTGCAAGTCAAAATTTTCTTGAGAAGCCTCCATTAAAGAATCACGACGAGATTTCAAGAAAGGAATTATAATCCTTCTCCAGGTTTTCATAATCCCTTCCCCATGTAGCTAAGGTGTTAATCATTGTTTAATTCTCAACTAAGTGGGAATCAAGAAAAGATTGAAGGTTGACGCAAGAACTCTCTAACACACGAACCTTATCTGAAGAAATCCTCAAATTAGCCCGAGTCTAGTTCAAAGATTGCACTAGTTATTTGGCATATTCTTCTTTTTTCTCCATTAGTGCTTTGAGTCCTTTGATTTCTTCATTAGCCTTTGAAAAAGAATCCTTCAAAATCTCTTTATCCTTTTTTGATTGACTCGTAGAATGCGTGGCAATCCCCAATTCCGAGGATAAAGCCCGATTTTGTTGTTCAAGTTGAAACTTAGAAGACTGCAATTCTTCAATGCTCCCTAAAGTACCTTCGAATTGTTCCTTCCAATTTTGAGCCTCAAGCTGGGCTTCTTCAGATATTCTTTTAGCATACAAACATAAGGCATAAAGATAAGAACTTAAGGCCAAGAAAAAGTAAATAATCACGGGTAAGGAATGTACCTTCAATGTTGAATGAACTTTGTCATTCATCAAGGTGTAGCAGCTGTGGCTCTGCATCTTTGTTCTTTCCCCATCTCCGATAAGAGGCTCGAGCCAGACATCCGCTCCACCTGACTTCCTTAAAAGACTATGAGTAGCAGGTACTTCAAGAGTAACCTTTCTCATAGCCATACCTCTGTTGTTTGGGCCAGGTTCAGAATGAGGAACAGAAGAGGAAGGAATTGTGGAAGGAAGAGTAGTAGAGGAGGTGAAAACAATAGGAGCGGAATAAACCAGGACAGGAGCTGAGGGAATAGGCATGGGGGCTAAAAAAGGAACAGGAGAAGAAGTTGTAAAAACAGTGGAAGATGTCAAAGGAGAAGAAACAGGTACAGTCGAAGGAGAAATAGAAGAATATAGAGAAATAGGAATAGAAGTAAATAAGGGAATTTCATTGAGAACGGGGCCAAGTTCCCCACTTTCAAGACCACTCTCGAAGAGACGGTGAACAGATTCTTTGTGTCTCTAGGAGCAAGATCTTCATTGGATTGGATTAAGACAGGCTCGGTAATGGAAGTAACTGAAGAAGAAGTAATTGCAGCAGAGGTACGGGCAGGAGAATCTTCAATTTCCTCATCCATAACAACACGTCTCCTAGCTCTTGGTCTAGATACCAAAGAGGTATTATCTTCTTCTTCGTTATCAATTTTCATTATCATAGCTTTTCTTTTGGCTAAGAGTGTTTTAGCCTTGTCCAAGCCAATGGCGGTGTTGGCAGTTGTATGCATGGCTATATCAACGTCCGCTGCCATCCCTTTTATTCCAAATCCTGATAAAAAGAAGGATTTAAGTTCATCATCAAAATTTAGTATACGTATGTAGAAAGCATACATGAAATGAAATATATACCGTGTGTTTTCAATGTCCATCCATGTAAGGAGGAGATAGATTTCCAAGTTCTATCTTCCTTAGGAGCAACTTTCAAAATTGAGTCTACCCAACCACAGAAATTGGGAACGGGTTCCACATCTCCCATGGTTGCTACAAAAAACAAAAAGGGGGTAAATTTAAAGAGAAAATCAAAATCTCATAAAATAGGTACTGGAAAAGTAAAACAGAAACTTACATGCAAAATTCCACATCTCGGGGAAGGGAATGTTTGATTCTCCCAATAAATCCATTGTACGAACACCAATGTAACGAAGATACCATCCACGATCTTTATCGCCATCGGCATTTACCAAAACTCTTTTACTCCTTGCAGTTAAGGTAAAATACCCATGGCGTAATAAACTAGGGAGGTATAAGTGGATAAGATGGGGAAAGGTAAAAGTAACTTTTGCCTTATTGGACAAAAACCTTAAACAAGCTACAGCCCTCCAAACTAAAGGTCCAGTCTGGGCTAAGAAAATAATGAAAAATCAACAAAAATCAATGATAATTGGATCTACGCCAGGCTTAAACCCCAAAGTGAAGGGGTCGGTATAAACATAGGAATACTCTTTCCTATAAGATGAAATTATATGGTTTATAGAAGGGATTGATAAACGAACGCTTTCCTTCCAGTTGCAATCTTTCCTAATGGTGGGATTGCGATTTCAGTTATAAGAGAAGGATAATGATCAGTCTTTTCCAATTTTGCAATCAATTCTTGAAGGGATGCTTTATCACTTGCAAAAGATAAATCATTTGATATAATTTCTTCGACTGTGGGTTCTGTAGAAGGGTCTGAAATTTATTTACCTTTCGAAGATTGAGTTTTGGAAGAGCAGCCTTTGATTCCAGAACCAGAAGAAGGAAGTACAGAACCAGTTGAGCCACCACGTGTAGATCCCATACTTCGGAGTCTTCCTCCTCTGCCTCTTGAATGTTTGATAGGAGCAGGTGCATTAGGGAATTGATCGAGAAGTAAAACCTTTCTGGGGTTAGGGTTTGGAGATGCCATTGAAAGATAATTTTGAAGTAAATAGAAGTGAAAGAAAGAAAGAAAATACGAATGCTCGATGGAAATTGATGAAGAAGATGACAGGGAAAGTGTGAATTAAAGGTTTATATCAGAACAACCGTCAAAATTAAGGGAAGCAATGATGGAAAGCCTACATTAAAGATAACCATCACTTCTAAACAGAGGAAGTTGAACAGGCCTAGAAAAATGGGAACAAAAATGCAAGTTCAACCAGAAGATGACACGTGTATAGAGCATTAAATGAGAAAGACAGATGAGACGTCTATATTGGCACAAGCAGTAATTGTGACAAAAATTCTTTTTCAGGATCCACTTTACAATTATTTAATTGATAAAGAAAATGAGAAGTGGGGGGACTATCTGTATTGGGAAAATTTGAGTTTGAATTAAAGATGGCTTGGCATGACACGTGGATTGGTCAAACAGTCAAAGAGCAATAAATGATTAAAAGGCACGAAAGATAACATGCACTATGGAGGAAAAGAAAACAGACACGAGAGGGAATCGTAGACACGAGTCTCGTGTCTATTCAAGTCATTCAATATCAACGGATAAAAAGAGCATTAAAGACAAAAATATGATGACAAAAAGTAATCTACATTCAAAATTAAATATCTGATACGTTAGTTATTCACTATTTAATAGCAATGATTATGTAACGTCTCATTAAATGCTCCTTTATTATTTAGATTAATCCGTTACTCCTTGTCAACTATAAAAGGAGGAAGATTTATCATTTGTAGACACACAGTACACTCTTGATGTCATATAGAAATAACAAGTTCTTATTACTTTATTTTTATTCTTTGAAAGCCAATTATATTTCGGTCTCTTTGATTATCAGTAACCCGATTTCTTCTCTCTAAAATTCAAGCTTTGACCAAATTACAGTTTTTGATTAAACATGTATCTGTTTGTACCATAGCAGACAAGAGGGGTTGCTCTGATGGTAAGCAACCCCCACTTCCAACCGAGAGGTTGTGAGTTCGAGTCTCCCCAAGAGCAAGGTGGGAGGTTCTTGGAAGGAAGGATGCCGGGGGTCAATTTGAAAACAGCCTCTCTACCCAAGGGTAGGGGTAAGGTCTGCGTACATACTACCCTCCCCAGACCCCACTAAGTGGGATTATACTGTGTTGTTGTTATTGTTGTTGTTGTTGTTGTTTGTACCATAGCAAAAGGACAAATATAAAAGAATCTAACTCTTTCCTAAACTCTTTGGGCAAAATCACAGAGACAACTATCTTAGCTATTCGTTTCCATTCTTATTGACAAGGTCTTCATCATCTGTCCTAGTGACATAGGCCCATCCGGTCGAGGGGCACAGAAATTCAAGAAAAGCGAGAAGATCTGCCGTGGGGATTGACCGGCTATGAATAGATCTTTTAATTTGAGATAAATTTATTTTTCTACTAAGGTGCTGTCGTATAATATGCTATGATTTCAACGCCCTTACGAGGGCTCCTAAGCATTGGGAGGAGCCAAGGCTCTAACCACATGTGATGAATGGGGAGTAGACTGCTCTTTCCCTGCTGCTATCCGCTGCAAAAGCGCTCAACACTGTGTCCTCAAAGTCCTCAATATTCGTTACATGTGGATGGAGATCAGCTAATATAAATAACCTTTACACCAACAATTTATTACCATTAACGGGATTACTTATCTATTCTGATCTAAGAAAGTTATTTTTTTGGAAACAATAAAACCTAATACCTTCCTTTATTTAGCATTTTTTTTTACCATTACAGAAGAAGCAAGTAAACAGCTTTTTGCCCATCTCAGAAAAATAAATTGTCAAGCTTGAACTTCCATGCTCCCATCCATTCTTTTCGTTTTCTGCAAATATCGTAAATTAATAGGATACGAGAAGTTTTATTTTGTATCTCATACAACTGACACTAATTGTATGATGCTTTTTTTTATCTCACAAAATTGTGGACCCTAATCTTACACTTCTGGGTCCACAAAACTGTGAGACAAAAAGATAACTCATACAACTAGTGTAAGTTGTATGAGACACAAAATAAAATTTTCCTCTAAGAAGGTATATCATTACATACATTGGTTTCCGCTGTTAAATAATAATAAATGCAAGAAAAATGCAAATTACAAATTCTGCAAGACCAGCTGACTTTAAATCCCTTGTATTGTTTTTCTTTTAATATAAGCAACAGTTGCTGCTTCTAAGGGAACTGCGGAGAGGGGAATACAACATGTAAGTCAAGAAATATAGGAAAGAACAGGGGTTAGCAGCTAAGGAAATTCATTCTGCTTTCTGATTCCTTTGAATTTGTCACTACCTAATATTTGACAAATAACTACATCCCACTATATTGGTAAGCAACTACGAGACCATATTATACCAAGGGGATTTGTCATTCTGCCTTAACATTCACCACCTCCTCCCCAATGGCTTCTCCTGCTTTTGTAGCACCAACTTTATTTAGCAGCAAAGTAAGTTGATCAAAGAAGATTAGGTTCTTAAGCTGCATCAGCTGTTGCCACTCCTTTTCCATCTGTAAATCACATTCCTCAAAACGAGTAATTTTGTCCCCAATTTCCCTGGTCTGTAAAGCACGGAAGCAAGAAAGCAAACATGTACAAAAATCAAATATTGAGTATCACTGATGACTTCATCAAAGGGAGTTTGGAATATTTAGCACTTGATTTCATGTATATGAGTATACCTCGATAGCCACATCGGAGACGGCTCTCTCTAGGTCACGTGCCTCCTCCTCAAGCTGAGACCGTGCTTCAACAAGAGCTCTTTCAAGTGTATCCTTGGCATGCCCGTTGGAGGTGCCGTCCATGTCTGCATAGTATAAGACCATGTCACATACAGCAGGAGTTCATTGAGCCATCTAGAAGTTCTATTGTTTGCAAAACTGGAAAATGAATGTTTCATCTTCGTTTACACTATTGCAGTTCCATGGAAATCTGCCTCATTTGCCAACAATACCACTACAGGGGAGATTATTGTCTTTAAAATAAGGAAAAGTCTGCTCATTTGTAAGTTCCGCAAATTTCCCAAAGTTGCCGTAGTCCTGAGTATTTTCAGAAAAACGAGATTGGGACATCATATTGTCAATATTGGAACACCAAAAACTTCTTATCTAAGTCGCATTATCACAAATGTTCTCAATGAGTAGTTTAATCACTCCAACTTAATTGTGTATCAAGGTCACTAATGTTTCCCTCTAAAAGAAAGCCAATCCTGTCAGAATAACTGAGAAGAATTTCAGCTAAGCAACAATGGTAGTTAACATGATCCTTGGCATTCAAATACTGCAAAAATACTATCAGAAATCCCTGGCAGAACGCAGCCCACAACGCAAAAAGAAGACACATTAGTTAACATAGCAGATTTGCAGCATAGATTACTGCAAAAATCAAGAGTTGTAATCTGATAAGCTTTAGACAATTCTTTTTAAGATGCCTCGAGTATCTCACAACAGTAACACGGATTCTCTTCAAAACCAAAACAAGTAATAAGTGATGATAGATACCTTTCTTCTCCAAGACACCAGGTAGAGATGCTAGACTTCCTTTCATTATTCCCTCACTGTTCTCAGACAAAGCCGTAACAGCGGCATGTGCTGCTAATTCTGCAACCTCTTTTCCCGCTAGAGCAGAAAGAAAAGCAGCCTGCAGTAAGATTCAAAAACTAAAGGAATCATTTGAGGTCTGACTTGAATAACACTGAAGTGCTACTTAATTAACTTGTCCCCCTCAAGAAATCCCCAAAAGAGTCTTAGACCATAAGAAAGCAAGACCCTATAACAACTGCTCCGAGACATAAAATGGAAGTTAATCAGAGGACCCCTGCAGCCCTTCTCCAGCACTACATAACAATCCAAAGTCATAAGAAGTGAAGTTTCCTTTGATCATTTAGAATTTGAGTTGGTTCAGCGACTATATTGAAATTGCAGAGTATCGTCGGTGAGGAAACATATTCATTCCAAAGCAAATTTGTTTTCAGTTAATTATGTCCAGATTCTGTTTGATATTCATGGTCATGGTACTAAATAGAACATGTTGATCTAACGTCCTAAACACTTTCCGGTAATAAGAAATATGACGGAGTACCTGAGCCATAATTGGGTTGCTAGCATCAGCAAGGGGTGTGAGGCGCATTCTCTTGGATGGAAGGAGCATAGTTTCAGACTCAGGTTCATTATCCACCTCTGCAGACACGGGAGGCCCCATAAACTGCTCACCAAAAGGAAGCTTCACAAATCGAGCCACACATTCTTTCGCGCTTCTGCCACCAACATGCTCGGCGACTTTCTTCCAATCATCGCCATAATGCATAAGAGCTTCTAAAAGGTGCAAAGTCTCTTTGTCGGTCCAATCTGTCTTAACTTCTTCACTAATTTCAACGCGCCGAAAATCTGAAGTATTCATGCCGACTCTGAAATTACCACGAACATAGCATCTTGCACAAAGAGTCAAATCATACTGCACTTAAACAAACAAAGTTGATCTAACTCTTAGACCATAGCAACAAGTCCTAGCAACACTTGAGTAAACTACCAATTACGAGTAAGCCCAAAAAGGGAAAACGTTTTTACAAAATTGAAACCGCCAGCTATAAAAGTAGGAAGCTATGAGCTGAGCAGTGAGAGCAAAATTAAGCATGACCAGCCGAGGAGAAGTTAAAAGATTCAAACTTGATTCCAAAGGTAGTTAAATAACAAATTAATCCTTCTAAACAAGATAAACCAAACACCATAACAATGGAAGATTGTTGTAATCACCTTATCAGAAACAAAACAGGCAATGCTGCAAGCTGATTTGCACGCACTGCAAAGTCTCTTCTTGGGGGCAGTAAAATCAGTGGTTGTAGTTCCATTAGCATCAGCATTTTGCGGAGCCGCGGAAGCAGAAGTAGACTTAGACTCTTTTTCTTCCCACTTGAGCAGCGATTTGGAAGAGTTAGCAGTGTAATTAATCAAGCCCCATGTCTCCAGGAAATCAAAAACCCTACGAATGGAACCCACATCACCGATAATGGTCTTGCGAGCCTCAGTAAAGGTTATTTTTTTAGTGGGATTATCTCTGAATCTACGAATAATGGAATTCCTATAGTATTTGTACGTCCTAGGGTTCTTAGAAGGTGATCTTCCGTCGAAGAATTCAGGAAGAAATCGAACCTCACTTTCATGTATGCTATTCCACGAAAACCAACCTAAAAGAAAAACACCGATACATCAATTAATTAATTAATCAATCCATTATGGGGGGGGGGGGGGGGGAGGGAATTTAAGAACAAAAAGTAGCTCAAGAGTAGATGAGACTTACGGGAGTGACTGGGGATGTAAATATAATCAGGCTCAGTAAGGCGGGAAGAGAGGGTAGCTGGAGTCACGTCTTTGGAATCGGTGACGGAGGGGGTGGTTGGGTTTGGGGAGGATTCCAGTTGTTGGGGACGCTTTGGGGGCAAAAGTTCAGATTGAGGTTGCTGTGGTGGTGGTGGTGGCAGTGGCTGTGACGGCGTTTGTAGCGGTGGTTGTAGATGTGGCTGTGACGGTGTCTGCGGCTGTTGAAGTGTAGGTGGCGGTGGCGGAGAGGTAGTTTCAGGGTTCGGATTCGCTGCCGGTGACTTGCTGTCGCCGGTTTCCGCCATGTTCAGGTTTCCGAATCAATAGGTATTTGGCTAAGTTTACAAGCAGGTAAAATTAGATTTTATGTACTTTTTGGTTTATTTATGCATTTGATAAAATTAAAAGTATTTATAAGTTAATTTATAAGCTAAAAATAAGTTAAAGGTATTTTTCAATTTGCCAAATTTTAGCTTATAGGTATTTTAAGTTTGACCAAAATAATTATTATTTTATCTATAAAATTCTTTTAAAAAAAAAAAAAAACTCTTCGTATATCTAATTCTTCAACTCCTTGTTATTAATTTTAGCATTTTATTCAAATATGTAACTACTTATTTTTTAAAATCAACTTAAGCACTTAAAATGTTTTTCAGCACCTAATACTTAATAGGTACTCTAAATCAGCTAAGTCAAAGGAACTCTAAGACAAACTTGTTGGTATTTTTTTGGGAGATTAAAGGCACTATGGTCCACGTCAGCTACTACATACGGTATTATAAGGTTTTATAGTACTAAACTGCGTTTTAGATTTTGAGAAAAAAAGTTAGAGTTTTTAGTTTCTGTTATGAACAATAAAAGAAAAGATAAAAAATATTGCACAGAAAAGTAGGTGTCACACCTCCTTTTTCACTACATCGCAAAAGTATAAATAAATATTTTCAATTAAAGGACAATCGAAACGGGATTTGTTTATTCAAAGATTCAGAATCGCCACTTGGGAGATTTATGGTGTCCCAGGTCACCGGTCGAATCCCGAATCGAGGAAAAGTTGACTCTATTTAACAGTCTGCGAATCAAAAATCTGAGTAAGGAATTCTGTTAACCTGAGAGAAGGTGTTAGGCATTTCCGGGTTCTATGGTTCTAGCACGGTCGCTCAACTGTTATATCTTGGTTATCTAATTTTAATACATTTTGAATCTATGCGCCAATTTTAGCTTTTAACCACTTTTATTCAAAATTTTAAGAAAGTTGAACATCGTTTAAAACATGTTTTTGGATCGCGTCACATGAAATGCATCCACAATCCTGAACACATTTTATTCAACGTTTTCAGATTTGATTTAGGTCACATAAAATGCACACCCGAGTTTTAAGAAGGTAAATTATTAAATGTGCATAAAGCAACTACACGTTATTAACTTTGTGAGGGCCATGAAATTAGCTAAATGGCACACCTCAAGTTCTAAGAATTTTAAAGATATAATTAAAGACAGTCACACCTTTGTCAATTTTGTTTGTCGCGGCGCACCTCATTTATTTTAAGGCCAACCTAAAAGGGCTACGATTTGCTTATCAAGTGCAGAGGCGGATCCAGGATCTGAGGCTTATGGGTTCCTACAGTAATTTTTAGATTAATATGCAATAACAACTGTGTTCCCGATAAGATATTTATCAATATTTAGAAAATTTCTTAATATAAATACAGGGATTACGCAAAAAATTACTGGGTTCCCGGAAACCCACACTCTATACACTACATCCGCCTATGATCAAGCGTTATCTCTAAAAGGGCCTAATTAGTTGGTGTTACTAACTAGAAATTAATAGAGGCAGCCCAAGAATGATTTTCAACAAATTGGGCTTCCGTATTTATGTGAACTGATTAAAGACATTTAAGCACTGGCCTGGAACATGACGTTGAGGCCCAAAGACATGGTCTCATTGTCTTGGCTATGGCCTACCGCATTGTGGTCCTGCGCCCGGCCCAACAGCACGTGACCCACGTCAAATCTAGGCGTACCACAATATTTGGAATCCAGGAATTATAACAGTCTAACTTAAACATTCAATGCATGAATCAATCAATTTGTAAATTAATTCTATATTTGAAACAACTTATAAATCTGAGTTTGCATTTAAAATTGATGGCATTTTAGGCTATTGTAGTACTGAATTTAACACATAAGTATACTTAGCATCTCCGGTACAATTTAGATAATCTAACACCTAATTCAAACATGCTGCATACTAATTTTAAACTTCAAATTCCCTATTATTCGCTCATTCCCATTAAAGTATTGATTCATGAACTTTAACTGAAAATTAACGTGATCACATAATGATAATTGAAGTTCAATAGTCAGTGATGCTAAATGAGAATGGACCGCCTGTTGTTAACTTTAATGAATCACATGTACTCAACAAACGATTTCTGACATTTAAATCACAAATAAGATCATAACTAATTTTTGAGTTCAAGTTGAACCCCGACTTTTAAGTCTATGATTGACTCATAGGAACACAAACTCACAAACTCTGCATTTCAAACTAATTCAAACTATCATTACTAAATACAAAACTCATATGTTGATAACAAGATATTAATTTAGTTTAACATTTCATAGTCCAAAATAGTCCTAATTACTTATAACATTCAGTTATTCACATTCTAATTAATCTAATCTATAAGCATACACAAGGCAGAAATAACGAAAAAACAAAAACCAGTAAGGAATCAATTGGAGGCTTCTATTCATATCTCAAATCAGGCATACATCGTTATGGATTCAGGATTGGTACCGGGAATTGCAACCAAACGAGAAGAGAAGACAGAGTCAACAGCGAGCAAATAACATTGCAAAACTTCACCAGAAAATAGCAAAATCACATCCAAAACCCAGGGAATTAACTCGAGCAAATAACACCAATAGATAACCAAAAATGAACTCCAATTAAGACTAAACAAATTTGGAAATGAACCCAGAAAAACCTCTGAACTTCAACAACCAGAAGTGTATACTTATCCAAGCTAGAAAATGCAATTCAACAAACTAAATTCGAAATTAACCCTAAAAACTTCAATAGAACAGTATTTTTGGAGTTTTATGTTTTGATTTCTTGGGTTTTTCCTGAAGATTTAAGAATTAAAAGAGTTTTCGAATTCCAGATCTGGTTTTTGGATCTGAAATTCAAATTTTAGCTTGTGGAGACTTGTGAAATTTTGCGAAGAATTTTTTGATGCTGAAAAACTTGGAAAAGAAAGTGGATAGGCTGCATTTTATGGGCAGGAGATGGGAGGAAGCTTCTAGATTGTACTCACACTTTTTCCCTCTTTTATTTTCAGATTTTATTTATTAGTCCTAAAGTTTTGACTTGTTGCCTAAGTTACTGCATCAAGTTTTCTGAAATTATGACTAAGGCTCTATTTTAGAAGATTCTAGAGTCTAGCTTCAGTTACATCATTCATATGTAATTCTGAATACCTAAATTATCCCTGGATACCCTTGAATTTACTAACACTAGTCAAACTAAACCCAACATATTTTACTCTAGTTAAAATTGACTAAGGGATTAAAAATGAACAGCTATAAGCAAAACAATTCCAGAATCCTAAGATTAAATCATTGAATCCAATTAATACTAAAAAGGTCTGAAAATCAATCCTAATTCACGCTCTTATCTAATTATCGATTAAAGCAGAATTAACATGAGGAAAAATTAATCTAACAAGGTGAACATTTACTAACTTAAAACAGATAACCACAATTAAACTAAACCTAAAACACTGAACATGAATTAATGCCTATACTAATGACGAAATTAAGAACAAATTCATATTAACAATTAAAGAACTCAAAACAACATGAAACGAACACAAAAGAACAAACTTGATTACTGAACCCTAAACATAATCAAATTACTTAATGAAGCAAAAATAACCATGAAAGGAAAATAATTCAAATAAAATAATAAGAAAAATAAGAAACTTGCTAGGTTTTGAACACTTGAAAAACCCACACGGACTGGAGTTCTTCAAATCATGGATTTAAGATTTGTGGGATTCCGCCTAGATTTGAAGGATTCCGGCTTTAAATTCGGAATGAGGAGGTCAAGGAAAGCTTGGGGTGTGATTTTGGGGCTTTTTGGAAGACTTAGGGTTTTGGGCAGACCTTCAATTTGATATTCGAGAAGCTCGGCTGGTATTTGAAGAAATTTAAGCCTAGATATGGAAAGAGGAGGGGGAGAGGAGCCTAGGGTGTAAATTTGGGGTTATTTGGTGGTGGTGCCGCCATGGGCGGCGGAGGGTGGCGTTACTATTTTTTGAAGATTCAAGGAGTTGGGTTGAGGTTCGAGGGAAGATAGTAAAGGGTTTGAGATGAGGGGGAAGAGGAGATTCAGGGGTGTAATTTTGGGTGGGAACGGAGACCGGCCGCAGCCATCAATGGCGATGGAGAAACATGCGGCGGCGTTACGATTTCCTAAGGGGGTGGAACGAGAGAGACGGGTTTGAGGGGGAGGGGGTCCCGTTCGGACAGCTATATACTTAGGAAGGGGCTTCTCAACCGTTAGATTTAACAACCTCGACGGCCCAGATTTAAAACCAATGAACGACGTCGTTCCACTAAGAGGGGGGCAAGCCGGGTTGAGGAGTGGGTTTGGGTTGTTCATGGGTCGAATTGGACCGGATTTGAGGGCTTGTTTGGGCTGGAATTGAATTTGGCCCAAATATAGGTATTTTACTAAGACTAGGCTTTCTTTTATTTATTCAATTATTTTCTTTTCTTTTCTTCTTTTTATTTTTAACTTATATTATTTCTGATTTTTATTAAATGCCAAATTTAAAAAAAAAACCTAAATCGACTTCTAAAATTATATTACTCAATTTCGAAATACAATAATTCCTAATTAAATGCAAACTAAGACAATTAAAAGTAAAAATGCAAACGAAACTTTTTTTTTGTTATTTTCTTTATTTTTTAAAGTAACTTAACTACTAATTAATCCTAAAATATGAAATTAAATACTAAATGCAACTACCAAGTCTTTTCTTCATATTTTTTATTAATTAAAATGCACAAACAAAATACACATAATCAACATAAAATGTCACAAAAATCCATAAAATTACAAAATAATGAAAGAAATTATTTTTTTTGATCTTCTGGGAGTAATTCATATAGGGCAAAAATCACGTGCTCACAACTGCCCCTCTTTGCTCGGGAACACGAAGAGTTTCCGTGCAAAGATAAGTGAGCGGATTCGAGCAATTTTTTGCCCATTCGAATCCTCCGTATGAAACATTTTTGAAAGACTTGACTGCACCTTGCTCATGAGGTTGCCTACATATCCTTAGCTAAAAAGGAATCCGGTAAGTGTAGTTCGGGAATGTCTGATTGCTGGGACTACCATAAATTTGTAATATCACTGTTGCTGTTGTTGCTGCTATTGCTTACTGGCCTCATTTATTGCACCATGTCAAAATGAAAAGAAGCTAGACTAAACTATCATCTACGAATTATAAAAATCTTATTTAAATTCTTCAAACTTGCTCTTGTACTTCTTGTTGCTTGCATCCGCTCAGTGAAATCCATTGTTGCCTCTTCCAAATATGAACTAATATGTTTTTCCTTTCCTTCAGACTACTAAACTTGAATGCATTCCTCTGTTATACGGATGGGCTCCCAACTTCATCACTTGAAAATATATGTCTCTGTTATACGGCTGGCTCCCGACTTCAAAACTTTGAAAATAAATGTGTCTGTTATACGGGCTGGTTCCCAACTTCATCACTTGAAAATATATGCCTCTGTTCTACGGGCGGGCTCCCGACTTCAAAACTTGAAAATTTTGTGCTTCTATTCTAGGGGCGGGCTCCCGACTTCAAAACTTAAAAATTTATGCCTCTGTTCTACGGGCGAGCTCCCGACTTCAACACTTGAAAATATATGTAAGCCTCTGTTCTACTAGCGGGCTCCCAACTTCAAAACTTGAAAATATATGCCTCTGTTCTATGGCCGGGCTCCCGACTTCAACACTTGAAAATATATGTATGCCTCTGTTCTAAGGGTGGGCCCCGACTTCCAAACTTGAAAATATATGTCTTTGTTCTACGGGCGGGCTTCTGACTTCAAAACTTAAAAAATAAATGCCTCTGTTCTTCAGGGGGGGCTCCTGACTGCTCAAAATAGACAAAACAAAGAAAATATTCTGCCTCAGTTTGTAAATTGGGTACGTGGGTGAGTGTTAACCGAATCATTATGTCAACTATTACTAAGAGTTTAAAAGCTAAGCTCCATTATCCAGGTAGGTCCTGACAAATCCTAATTGAACCTTATCTTAAACATACAATCTTTTGACACCAACTTATATTCCCTATGCTATTCATGATTATTTTGTATTTTGATCAATCCCCACTTTACGGTCAAATCTGATTAATGCTTGTTTTTCCCTTACGGAAAGTTCTTCCGAAATAAACTAAATTTTTGCCCTTGTTTCAATCAAAAAAAATTTGTCAGTTTAAAACGGTGGTTAGTTTATGGCATTCTTGTTGAAAATCCTTCCACTGTATTGTTTTGTTTTGACCGGCTTCCCCGAACTAGCCTTGAACCGCTTGACTTCCTAAGTGTTCTATACCTACGCTGTTGTTTCAAACCTCTGATCCCTTTATCTGACTTTCGCATTTCCCACGACATCTCTCAATCATTCCGTCGATGAAACTTTCGGTGGTTCCCTTTATTATACCTCACATTATGTGGTTTTTAATATGTTCGGACCAAAATATGCTTTGCAATTTCGGAAACTGGTAGTGAGCTTTGAATTCCTTTTTCACTTGCTCTGAATGACACTATCATGAAACATCTTTTGATAGATAAACCCCAAATGAAATGCAATGATTTTACGAGTTAAGGATACGATGAATCTAAAAACGGATGACTTCTAAAAAGAGAAGGAAAATAAACTTATCTGACCGGAACAACTGTTACCAATGATTATGACATGCATTTCGGACTAATCGGCCCAATCTGTTCAACCAATCAACTTCCACTTGCCATACCTCGTCACCTCAGAATTTCAATAACTTGATCATTTTACCCAAACCTTGACCTTGTTTGTCTTTCGGTGCCTCGAAACAATATTCCACCAACATACCTCTCTCATTTGTTTGCTTTTAACTCACTTTTGCCTCAAGGTGCCCGTGAGGATTTTCACCAATAAGACTCTCTCATTTAAATTTTTCTCAACTCACGGCGCCTCGAAACAATATTCCCCTATGCTATTCATGATTATTTTGTATTTTGATCAATCCCCACTTTATGGTCAAATCTGATTAATGCTTGTTTTTCCCTTATGGAAAGTTCTTCCGAAATAAACTAATTTTTTGCCCTTGTTTCAATCAAAAAACAATTTGTCAGTTTAAAACGGTGGTTAGTTTATGGCATTCTTGTTGAAAATCCTTCCACTGTATTGTTTTATTTTGACCGGCTTCCTCGAACTGGCCTTGAACTGCTTGACTTCCTAAGTGTTCTATACCTACGCTATTGTTTCAAACCTCTGATCCCTTTATCTGACTTTTGCATTTCCCACGACATCTCTCAATCATTCCCTCGATGAAACTTTCGGTGATCCCCTGTATTGTACCTCACATTATGTGGTCTTTAATATGTTCGGACCACAATATGCTTTGCAATTTCGGAAACTGGTAGTGAGCTTTGAATTCATTTTTCACTTGCTTTGAATAACACTATCATTGAAACATCTTTTGACAGATAAACCCGAAATGAAATGCAATGATTTTAAGAGTTAAGGATACGATGAATCTAAAAACGGATGACTTCTAAAAAGAGAAGGAAAATAAACTTATCTGACCGGAACAACTGTTACCAATGATCATGACATGCATTTCGGACTAATAGGCCCAATCTGTTCAACCAATCAACTTCCACTTGCCATACCTCGTCACCTCAGAATTTCAATAACTTGATCATTTTACCCAAACCTTGACCTTGTTTGTCTTTCGGTGCCTCGAAACAATATTCCACCAACATACCTCTCTTATTTGTTTGCTTTTAACTCACTTTCGCCTCAAGGTGCCCATGAGGATTTTCACCAATAAGACTCTCGCATTTCAATTTTTCTCAACTCACGTCGCCTTATGGTGCCTGTGAAGGTTTGCACCAATAAGACTCTCTCATTTTTATTTCTCTCAACTCCCGTCGTCTTACAATGCCTGTGAGAGTTTTTACCAATAAGACTCTCTCATTTTTAAAATTTTCCTGCATGAACCAGAGTGTTGCCCTTGACATGAATTACCTTTGTCTGCTTGACTTGGCATTTCTTGAAGACCGATCGGAAGGTCTTTCTTTGGACCGTAACGTGGGATTTTGGATGGATTAGGAAGAAAGGATATAAAAGGCTCAAGAACTATTCAAAATGGGTTAAAATTACAACTTTTGAAATCAGATCTTTTACAACAATCACAACTTCTGCCCCAGTTTCTTAGTTAGGGATTTTTGGATTTTTATTTTTGTATGACTGAACCTCAGAGAGAGGATGCCTATGTACCCTTTTAGGATCAAGTCAAACGTAGTTCACATCATAGGAATTACTTTGTTGTTGTAATTTTGTCTCGTCTCTTTCTTTTCTTTTTTTTTCGGTTCTTCTTGTCTTTTCTCTTTCTTTTTTTTCCTTTCCTTTTCTTTTCTTTTTCTTTCTTTCTTTTTTTCTTTTTTTATTTTCTTCTTCTTTTCTTTTCTTTTTCTTCCTTCCTTTTCTTTTAATTATCCTTCGCACTTGCGTTTTTGAATTGTGTCATTGATTCCAAAAGAGGGTATGAAAGAAAATAAGTAAGGCTCAAAGGAGATGACAAGGAATAAAGTGTTTAGATAGCAGAACAAAACGCCTTCATCATTTCAATATTCAAAATATGCCAAATACAAACAAGTACAATCAAACAAAGAAATTATACATAATATCTCTTGACCGCATCGGAATTGATGGCCATTTCTACACATTTTTCTTCCACATCTGTTAAATGTAGTGCACCATTAGACAACACTCTGTTTACAACTAATGGCCCTGCTAGTTTGTGGAGAATTTTCCTTTTGCTTCAGCCCAATGAGGAAAAATACGTCTTAGCACTATCTGTCCCACTTCAAACTTCCTCGGATTCACTTTCTTATTGTACGCTCTTGCCATTATTTGTTCGTACAATTGACCATGACACACTGATGCCAATCTTTTCTCATCGATTAAACTCAACTGTTCCAAGCGGGTTTTCACCCATTTATCATCATCGATCTCAACTTCCTCAATAATTTGAAGGGACGGGATTTTCACTTCTGCTGGTATCACCGCTTTGGTACCATACACTAACGAATAAGGAGTCGCCCCTACTGAGCCACTAACAGTGGTGCGGTACCCCAATAATGCAAAAGGCAGCTTTTCATGCCATTGTCTACAACCTTCCACCATTTTTCAAAGTATCTTCTTTATATTCTTGTTGGCCGCTTCAACCGCACCATTTGCCTTAGGGCGGTACAGTGTAGAATTACAATGGGTAATCTTGAACTGCTCACATGTCTCTTTCATCAAATGACTATTGAGTTAGCTCCATTGTTAGTAATGATCACCTTCGGTATCCCAAACCAACATATAATGTTTGAATACACAAAATCCACCACAATTTTCTTGGTTACGGACTTGAACGTTTTAGCCTCTACCCACTTGGTAAAATAATCTATAGCCACCAAAATGAACCTGTACCCATTTGACCATGTTGGCTTAATTGGCCCAATGACATCCATGACCCATGAAATAGAAGGCCACGGAGCGGATATCGTGTGTAATTCTGATGGTGGAGGGTGAATCAAATCTCCATGCACTTGGTACTGATGACATTTGCGTACGTAACTGATGCAGTCCTGCTCCATAGTAAGACAATAATATCATGCTCGGAGAATCTTCTTTGCCAGAACGTACCCATTTATATGCGGTCCAAAAACTCTAGAATGTAACTCAGTCATGATAGTTGTGGCCTGCCTCGCATCAATGCATCTTAACAACTTGAGATCTGGAGTTCTTTTGTACAATACCCCCCACCCCCCCCCCCCCCCCACTAAGGAAAATTCCACTTGCCAACCGTGGAATTATTCTTTTCTGATCAACTGTAGCCTTTACTGTATACACCCCCATCCTGATATATATTCTTTGATGTCTTGAAACCACAGCTCACTGTCAAGTTCCTCTTCCGCCACATTACAGTAGGCGTGGTGATCACGAACCTTAATCTGCAAAGGGTCCACGTAAGCCTTATCTGGATGATGCGACATTAGCACCAAAGTAGCTAATGCATCGGCAACCTCATTATGAATCCTTGGAACGTTCCTGAACTCTATTGACTGAAACCATTGACAAAGTTCATGCAAACATTGCCGGTACGGTATAAGCTTCAAGTCTCGTGTTTCCCATTCTCCTTGAATTTGGTGTACCAGTAGGTCCGACTCACCCATGACCAAGACTTCCTAGATACCCATATCTACAGCTAACCTTAGACCCAAGATACACACCTCTTATTCTACCATGTTGTTAGTACAATAGAAATGAAGCTGAGCTGTAACAGGGTAGTGCTGCCCCGTTTCAGAAATAAGTACCGCTCATATCCCCACGCCTTTCATATTTGCAGCCCCATCAAAGAAAAGTTTCCATCCCGGCTTCTCAACCTGTTCAAACTCATCAATGTGCATCACCTCATTAGGGAAATAAGTCATCAAAGGTTCATAATCTTCATCAACCGGATTCTCGGCCAAATGATCCGCCAAAGCATGTACTTTCATTGCAGTCCAGGTCATATAGACAATGTCAAATTCTGTAAGCAAGATCTGCCACTTTGCAAGCCTCCCCATGAGCATAGGCTTCTGAAAAATGTACTTCAATGGGTCCAAGAGAGATATGAGGTAAGAAGTATAAAATAACAAATAATGTTTTAGCTTATGTGCTGCCCAAGTTAGGGCGCAACGTGTCCTTTCAAGATGAGTATACTTAACCTCGTAAGACATGAATTTCTTGCTGAGATAATAGATTTCCTGCTCCTTTCTGCCAGTAACACCGTGCTGCCTTAGTACACAACCAAATGAGTTGTACAAAATTGTCAAATGTAAAATCAAAGGCCTCCTTAGTTCTGGCAGAACCAACACGGGTGGGTTCAACAAATACCCCTTATCAAAAGCCTCCTGACATTCATCCGTCCACTTGATCGCAGCGTCTTTCTTTAACAGCTTGAAGATTGGCTCACAAGTTATCGTGAGCTGAGCAATGAACTTGCCGATATAATTCAATCTCCCCAACAAACTCATCACCTCGGTCTTGTTCCTCGGAGGTGGCAATTCCTGAGTAGCCTTGATCTTTGACGGGTCCAGTTCAATACCCCGGTGGCTGACTATAAATCCCAACAACTTTCCAGACGGCACCCCAAAAGTGTATCTTCCAGGTTTAAGCTTGAGATTGTACCTGTGAACCCTTTGGAAAAAGTTCCTCAGATCCCTGACATGGTTAGACTGCTTTCTAGACTTCACGATCACATCATCTATGTACACCTCAATTTCCTTGTGTATCATATCATGGAATATTGTCGTCATTTCCCTTATATAAGTTGCCCCAAGATTTTTCAAACCGAACGGCATGACCCGATAACACTATGTCCCCCACGGTGTGATGAATGTCGTCTTTTTTGCATCTTCCTCATCCATTAAGATCTGATGATAACCCGCGTAACAGTCCACAAAAGAACCAATCTCATGTTTGGCACAATTATCAATCAATATGTGGATGTTCGATAGTGGAAAGTTGTCTTTTGGACTTGCCTTGTTAAGATCCCGATAATCAACATACACCCTAGTCTTGCCATCCTTCTTTGGCACATGCACAACGTTGGCTAACCATGTGGGATACCACGTGACCCTAATGACTTTCACATCGAACGGCTTGGTGATCTCTTCTTTGATCTTTACACTTATATCTGTTTTGAACTTTCTCAGCTTCTACTTGATAGGAGGAAGTGCCAGGTCAGTGGGAAACTTGTGAACCACTAAGTCAGTACTTAGACCCGGCATGTCATCATACGCCCATGCAAAAATATCTTTGTATTCGAACATTGCTTTTATTATCTCCTCCTTGAGTTGAGGTTCCAGATGAACACTTATCTTAGTTTCAAAGACATTATCTTGGTCCCCTAGATTAACTGCTTCTGTGTCATTTAGGTTAGGTTTGCGTTTTTCCTCAAGGTGGCTTAATTCCTTACTAATTTCTTCATAGGCCTCGTTACCATCATATTCCACCTAATCATCACACTCAATTTCTTGCATTATTATTTCCGAGTTAGATTGGCTTTTAAAACTGGGCCGAAGTTTCCTCAGGCATGTCATGGGATTGGTATCAACATAAAAAGAACTGTAGAGAGAAGAAAAGAACATGGAAATAAAATTAAGAATGAAGAAAGAAAGACAATTGCATTTTATTGAATATTAATATAACCGGGCTTAACACATCCAAGTGGACGGAACATAATATCTAAATTAGAAACCCTGGAATAATCCAGACAATCAACAAAAGAAAATCCAAACCCACCACCAAGTCTCCCTCCGAGTAGGAAGAAGAATAGCTTCCCAGTTGTTGACATTTGCATGTGGTCCGACGAAATGCACATTTGCCTTGCTTGACCCTTCCCCCGCTTCAACTGTGTTAACATCAGCGAACAACCTTTCAAACCCTTTTTCCAAATCTCCATCAACACCAATCAATGACCCTGTAACCTTTGACAGTAAATGCTTTTTGATACCCAGCCTAACAAAAGATCTGGACAGATATGGGATTGGCTTGGGAAGGACCCATGCCCTCTTCTTCATTTTGTGGGACCGCTTACTTCCGCAACAGTGGGCTTGAACCCAATCCAAAAGTATCCAGATTCTTGGGAAGAGAGACTGGTTGTACAATGCACTGAAGATCAACACCCAAACCTTTGCCCGGTGTGAAACCATTCTTTAACATTTCCAAGGCAACCATGACAGTTGTGGCTGTTATTCTAGGAACTGGGATTCTTTTCCCTTCCGGGACCTTTTGCACTAAGATTGTGTCAAAGACTTGGTAAACCCACAACTCTTTGTCATCATCAGCTTATGTGAAAGGCACAATGGCATCACTTGAAGTGTACATATTGTCTTCACTGTGCACTACAATCTCCTATCTATCCTATCCAAACTTGACCATTTTATGCAATGTAGAAGGCACCGCCTTGGAGGCATGGATCCATGGTCTCCCGAACAAGAGGTTATAAGTGACCGCCATATCTAGTACCTAAAATTCCGTAGTGAACTCCACTGGACCGATTGTCAATTCTAACATTATGCCACCCACTGTGTCTTTACCCCCACCATCGAACCGTCGAACATAAATGATGTCCTTATGAACTCTGTCATTATCAACCTTCAGCTTGTTTAACGTAGACAAAGGATAAATGTTTGCACTAGACCCATTATCAACCAGTACTCGGGTGACTAAGGAATCCTCACACTTCACAGTCAGATAAAAAGCTGTGTTATGTTCTATGCCCTCCACGGGAAACTCATCTTCGGAGAAGGTCACTCTATAGTCTATTCACCTTAAAGATCTTGTTCGCTATCTTCTCTAAATGATTCACCGAGATCTTATCAGGGACGTGAGCCTCATTTAGTATTTTCATCAGCGCCCTGCGATGCTCGTCTGAGTGGATAAGCAACGACAACAATGAGATCTAGGCCGGTGTCTTCCTTAACTGTTCAACAATAAAGTAATCCTGCTCTTTCATCTTTTTCAAGAATGCTTCTACCTCCTCTTCTGTAATAGCTTTCTTAACTAATATCGGTTGTCTTTGGGGACCCTGGCCTTTCATAACTGTTCGGGGGCAAAGCACCGCCCCAAACGAGTCAGACCGTGCACCTCATAAACTTCTACTTTGATTTCTTTCCCCTTATATGTCACCACCACCTGTTCATAACTCCAAGGAATGGCTTTGTTATTGGTCACTAGAAACTGAGTTACTGGCTTTATGACAACAGGCTCTATGCGGGATCCCTCCAAATCCACCACGAGTTTGCTTGCTACCCCTTACACCACCAATTTGACCGCCTCTGGTTTTACAGTAATAGTGATCGATGACCCTTTCTTGGCTACCATGACGGGCTTGATATCCACCTCTTTCAACTGAACCGCTGCTTTCCCACTAGTCGATCTTTCCCTCGAACTGGTTTCACTAGCACAAATCATCATTATTGTTTGCCAGGGTTTCTTGGACTCCCATCCCTTCTGTACCAATTCAATCATGTGAGTTTTATGATGTGCCGACAATGGATTCTGGTTAATATTTGGGGCCTCTGGTGCCTGAACCTTAATTCGGTGAGTGTCAATGAGCTCTTGCACAGTGGTCTTCAGCTTCCAACACTTCTCTGTATCATGTCTGGGGGTCCCCGAACAATATTCACAACTGACTGCATGGTCTAGATTTCTAGGAAGGGGATTTGGCATTTTGAGCTCAATGGAATTCAACATGCCTAACTGCTTTAATTTATGAAAAAGACTGGTGTATGATTCCCCCAGTGGAGTGAAATTCTTTTGCTTCCGTAGTCACTCATTTTTGAAAGTTGGTTTTAGACAGTGACCTGCTCCGGGAGGATTTTTGTAGGCTCTTGGGGGTGGATAGGTATTTTGTGGAGCTGTGTATGAGTTTGGGGAGCCGGTGCACGCCATTGCGCATGAGCCGGAGGCTGGGTATAAGTATGAGCTTGGTGAACGAAAAAATGTGGATATGGTGGTGGATAATAATGTTGTGAAGAGATATATGGAGTGTATGGGTAATTTTGGTGGTGGGGTCGGGGTTGGTTGTAGTAGGGTAAAGGGCCTCTAGATATGAACCACGCTCCAGACTCAACAGTTGCAACCTCTTCTTTCTTCTTTTTCCCGAGCACGCCCCCAGTGCCACTTTGGATGGCCTGGGTGGTTGCTTTGATCGCTGAATAGCTCAAGATTTTATTTTTTTTAAGTCCTTCCTCAACCATTCCTCTCATCTTCACAACTTTATTAAAAGATTTACCAATTGCTGTTACCAAGTGACCAATGTAAGTCGGCCTCAAATCCTGCAAAAAGTAATCGACCATCTCACTTTCTTTCATCGGAGGGTCGACCCTTGCGTCCTGTTCTCTCCAGTGGAACCCATACTCCCTGATGCTCTCCCTGGGCTTCTTCTCAAGTTTTATCAGTGACATGTGATCTGGAATAATTTCTAGATTGTACTGAATATGGCAGGTGAATGCTTGTGCCAAGTCATCCCAAGTATACCACCTACTATGGTTCAATCGTGTATACCACTCCAAAGCAGACCCACTAAGACTCTAGCTGAAGTACGTCATCAGTAACGCATCTTTTCCACCCGCCCCTCTCATTTTGCTGCGGAATCCCCTCAGGTGGGCAATCGGGTCACCATACCCATCATACAGATCGAATTTAGGCATTTTGAACCCTGCTGGTAACTAAACATCCAGGAACAGACACAAATCCTTATAAGCCACACTGACTTGGCCACCCAATCCGTGCATGTTCCTGAAGGACTGCTCCAGGCTTTTTACTTTTCGAAACATCTCTTCCTGCTCCGGGTTCTTAAGTAGCTTTTTAGTTTCCACCGGGAGCTCAAAGTGAGGGGTGTAGGATTATGGCTCAGGAGCTTTATAGGTAGGCTCATGAGGATAATACTGGTTTTTGTGATCCTGAAACAATGGCTCACTGGAAGATCTTTGCAATATGGTAGGTGGAGGCGCCACAAAGACAGGGGTGATTAATGGAGGAGAGTTTTGTTTGGGTGGTGGATCTTGGGGAGAGTAGGAAGTTGTGCCATAACTCTGTTGGTAGAAAGGGAAAGCTGGATATGAATTCACAGTAGGACGCTCCTGAGACTGAGCCAAAGGAGAGATATATGCTGGATTGGCGGGATAAACTGGCGCTGGCCGACCCTTAGCCCATGCCTGATGCATTTCGGCCATTCGCTTCCTCAACTTATACATTTACTCCCTCATTGCATTAACATCCATCACCTCTACCTTTTCTCCGGGTCCACAATACTGGTATCTAATTCTTGGCCTGTCATTTTCAGCTTGTCTTTTGATCGGGTGTTCTAGGAATGGGTTGTTAGAATTCCAATCAACTAACCACCTGCCTGGACTCAACATCAACAAAAACTTGGTTAATGGTTAGGGAATTAGCATATTTGATAACCGTACGTTTGGGAGTGAATGCACCTAAGCAGTTAACATATATTATTATGCATTTTCTCGAGTGCTTGCGTCATCCCGGCTTTCCTTATTTCTGATTGCAACTTCGTTTGGTTTTGTTTCCTTTGTTTTCTTTTTCTCACTTTTGCCTTTGTTTCTTTTGTTTGGTTTCTTATTTTCTTTTTGGTTTTTCTTTCTCTCTCTTTTGTTTTTCTTTATCTCTTGTTTTTCACCTCTTTTTTTCATTCTCTTACTTATTTTTCCTCTATTTTCTATTCTCTTTGTCTTTTGGTTACGGTTGAATCCAATGGAGATTGTCTACGTATCATGACCTTACATGAATCAGACCTGGCGTAGTTCGTGCACATAAATGCAAAAATAAAGAAATGATTTCAGGGATTTTCAAATTTTTCATTAATAAAACTCCGATTACATTGATAAAACTCCACTTACAAAGATACTACACTACTTATTTTTCGAAAAGAGGAAAATTACAAAACAGACTCAAAACAACGAAATACAAACTCGATAACTAAAACTAGATCAAAAGTACATTAAAGATTCAAATCCTGGGGCCCGCGGGGCATCATTTGGCATCTCCGCGGAGCTACGTGCAAGAACCTTTTGTAACTGCTCTAGATCATTCATAACCTGGCGAACAAATATCATCACTATAGCAAAGAAAGTGGTACAACCCATTCGTTCACCTGGCCGATATTTCATGACAATATAATTTGCAATGTCTTTGATTCTTTCCCTGATCGGGCCCTTTTCTTGGAGTAATCGGCTTATCTACTGGATACGAGCCTCTAACACGTGGGAGTCATGGAAGTGCTGGTCTGGCAGCAGCTTTATTTCCTTCCCCATTTCGGCGATTAGCCCATAACATTGTTCCCTTTCAGCCTGAAATTCTTTGTCCTGCAGGGCTGCCTCATTTTCAAAGGCATTCATTTTTCTCTTTATATTAGCAATGGTTCCCTCATAATGTTTTTTCATTTGTTGTACAAACTGAGCTCTTTCCTCTGTCTTTGTTTCCCACTGTGCCCGAAGTTTTTCCATGTTCCCTTCAGATTTCTCCAATTCTTCCTGGCATTCTATGACTTGTTTTTCAGCCCTTTTATCAACCTCTCATCAGACCGACTTCTTTCTTGATTTTTGGCGGCTATTTTCATTTGTTGAATTTGAGCCTTGAGAGCTTCATTCTCTTGGGCTACTTTCTTTTTATCACCTTCATCAGCTGTGGCTTGCACACTCTTGTCAAATTGCAGATCTCAAACCTGTTGCTCCAACTTCCCTATTTTCACTTGGTATTCCTTTTCTTTGGCTAGCCACTCCTACTGTACCTTGGCCTCGTTTGTGAATTGTTGTACATGTGTCCTTTTGGCGGGACTCTCAGGGATTTGAAATCTTTTTTCCAAACCAGGTCAAGTATTTGGGATCCACTTCGCCTCTAGCCAAGTCATGTACTATAGTCATTGGCTCAAGGTATTTGCACTCATTCCATATTTGTCGGACTTTATCTTCCGGAAATGCAGCTTTTGGACCTAACTCAATGATTTGTCCGCTCAAGTCTTCGTCACCGTGGACTGTTTGGAATCTTGCAAGTTGCCTCAATACTTGGTAGGGAGTGTAAGGTTGGATGCTTCGAATGCCCATCAAAAGAATATAAGGTACCTTTGCCGATGTGTACACAGTCTCAGAAGCGGGAAGCCATCCAAAAGCCCATTCAACTTTATCCGCAAAAGATCTCAAGCAAGACAACCAAGCTTCAGTTCCCTCGGGGAACTCAATACCTGTTACCCTGGTTCCAAACTCCGCAATACAGCTTAGCCCGGTTAGACCATAGTTCATATACCCTGTGCGATGACAAAGGTGCTCCTGTATCCATAGTTGTAGTAACAGATTGCAACCCTGGAAGAATTTCATACCCTCTCGGCACATGGTTAAGGCTCGATACATTTCCACCACAATCAAGGGAACCACTGTGCTAGTAGGCTTCTTTACGGCGTGTCACGACCCAAACCCGGTCGTGATGGCATCCAACCCTAAATCTAGGTAAGCCTGACCAACAATCGCTTTAGATTTAACCCTAAGTTTCAAAAACCGACAATTAAGAATATTATAGTAATTTTGCTTATAATAATCCAAAAATATTAATAGAGTAATATGGATAAATACGAAAACCGATAAATACACCCATAAGATCTGGGGTCACGAGTCTAGAGCCTCTAAACAAAACTGGATAATTATATCATAATGAACATAAAAAATCTGGAAATGTATGTATTAATAATGAACTGGAATATGAAGAGCAGCCAGGTCCTACGAACGCCAAGCATCTACCTCAAGGACTCTGGAAAAATATCTGGAGAATAGGAGTGTCAGTTAAGCCTCCGGTGTAACTGAATCTGCACACAAACTGCAGGGAGTAGGGGTGAGTACTACCGACTCTGTGAGTAATAAGCATATATAATGTCTGAAGATAAGAAATCCACGAAATGCAACAAAGCAAAGCTAAAACTTACAGTCCTATACCTTAACTACGAACTAACAACAAATCAATATCAAATATGACAGTCAAGTATCAGATAAAGATGCAATGCAATGCATATGAATACGCTGCAGCATGCAGCACGATCCGTTTAATTCGACGGAACTCACTGGAGGTGCGTACAGACTCCGGAGGGGCTTCTTTATCCCAAGCGCAATATCATTATATCATCGCTGCGGCGTGCAGCCCGACCCATGTTCAGTCCACAGTATGCATGTGAGTCACATAACAGATTCAATCTAATTTCCCATTTTTCCAATTTTTAAGGTGAATGCAATTTAATTAATAAATTTTAGGGATAAGGTGACTTAGCATTTAATAACAGTGATTAAGCACATGGCTGAGATCAATGATTTTGCAAATCATGTTATCACACAGATATTCACCCTGGACGGGTACTACAGATAACCACAAGGCCCCAAACATGGCATTAAGCCCAAATATCAACAACAAATGTGTGTATCAGCGGCCAATAATTTATATAGAACTCTCAGGATGGACCAAATCACAATCCCCAGTCATATACCACCCCGCACCTTCCATGGTGTGCGGGTCACGCCCTAACATAGCATCACGATGTGATAAAACGGGGTTTCAAACCCTCAGGCTATCATCTATACAAACTACTCACCTCTAACCGGTCGTAGACTGGTCCGCGAAGCCTTTTCCTTTTGAATCTTCGCCTACGCGCGACGAATCTAGTCGAAATCACAACGAATACGTTATTATAGGATAAATAAATGGCACACCTCCTTTTTCACTGTACACCCCCACAAAGGGGCGTAAAGGAGTTTTTCTAATTAAAGTTCAATCGGAACGGGATTTTATTATTATTATTTATTCAGAGTCACCACTTGGGAGATTAATAGTGTCTCAAGTCATCGATTGAATCCCGAACCAAGGAAAAAAATGACTCTGTTAACAGTTTGCGAACTAGAAATCCGGATAAGGAATTCTGTTAACCCGGGAGAAGGTGTTAGGCATTCTCGTGTTCCGTGGTTCTAGCACGGTCGCTCAACTGTTGCATTTAGCTTTTATCTGAATTTATTACATGAAGAACCTATGTGCCAATTTTTGCTTTTTACCGCTTTTATTCAACATAATATTTATTTGAGAAAGTGAACGTCGTTTAAAGTGTGTTTTCGGATTGCGCCGCATCAAATGAACCCGCAATCCTAGGCACACTCTATTCAACATTTTAGGATTTAAATTTGGGTCGCATAAAATGCCCACCAGAGTTTAGGAAAGTACAATTATTAAAGAACGCGCCTAAAGCGACTAACACATTGTTAACTTTACGGGAGGCCATGGAAATTTGCTAAATGGCATGTCCCTAAGTTCTAATAATTTTTTAAATAAATAATTAAATGAGGACCACACATTTGATATTTATTTGACGTGGTGCACCTCAAATTAATCCACGAATTACAGAGAATATAAACTAACATGGCAAATCAAATTAACTACACAAATGACACAAAGGAGACCTAAGAAAAGTAAACTTATAGCACAGAAATGAAAACAGAAAAAATCAAAGTATAGGAAAGTACATTTATACTCCACGATTTAATGCATTAGAACTATAGTGCTGAAAAATTACATAAAACTAAAGGAAATGACATTCAGAAACTAATCTTCACACAAAAGAGACCTAAGAAGTCAATCTCTTTCCAATTCCATTTCCAGTTTGGGCTCTTGAATGCTCCTAATTCATAAGCTCTTCATTTTTATTTCATTTTAATATTTGAACAAATACCACACGACACTGTATGGATATTGCGGAAAAACAAGAGAATTGAAATCGCAAAATATAACAAAGAAAGGAGGAGAAAATTGAAGTCGCATATATATACCTGTACTAAGCCCCTTTATAAAATCAGTAGCAGATTCAATAGCAAACAGCAGTGTGAATCTAAAGGGGAAGCTCTAAAGTGTATGGAAAATCTCATGTTAGTCATAAACACGACATACAAATTGACGCTAATGGTCATTCTCTTAACAGAAAAGAACATGTAACTTTGCTGTATGGATCAAAACATGACCTCGTGATAATGAATGGGATCGACACAATTATTAAAGTCTATTTATGGCTAATAAATGGTATGGACATTTATTGACAAGATTGTCGGGTAGTTATCCAATTTGACAACTAAGGCCACGGCCTGACCATCCTCGCAAGGGCATCCCCTCTATGTGGTCCCAACTCCTGGGCGCCAGCTGGCAGATATCCTAGCTAAAAATACTAAGAGAAAGAACCCTAAAAAGGGGGCTACTTCTTCTTCTTCTTCACATCTCTTTCAAAAAGAGGAGCGAATACATCATTGTAAGGCTCTGAACCTCTCCATGGAGAGGCAGACCAAACCAATATCATTAATAAATGATCTTCATCGTCCTCCCTTTAATCTGTAACTGGTGTGTCTTATATTTTATTCCTTTAGTCATTGGATTTATTACAATCTTCTATGATTGGCCCTCCGTTTATTTTGATTGTTTTGTGCTTCTAAAGTAAATGAAAACTTTGAGCAAAACAAATTGGCGCCGTCTGTGGGGATTTCATAGCAGAATCGCATAGCTTATCCTTAGACCAGAAAGAAAAAATGAACAACCCATCTCAAACGAGCCCAAATGGCGTATTGAGTCATAGGAAGTCAAAAAACTCGAGAAGAGCTTGCTTCCACACCCCTCGTCTTCGAGCGCCCCCGCCTCTATGGGAGAAATGAGCTCAAGGTACCTCACCCCTTTTCTTTCCGCATGGGACCCTGCCGAAAAGGAGGACAACATAAAAGCGTACCTCAAAGCACTTCGGCAATACGAGCCAGCCGGGCAGGAAAAACCACAAATGCAAGCTAGGAAAGATCTGAAACCAGAAGCAAATCCAAACCCCTAGCACGAAGCGAGTTATGTGGGAAAAATCACAAAGGTTCAACTACAATTGAACGTCAGCCCGGGCTACGCGCCTTCACATAAAGGATCAACTACGGTTTTACTGGGACTCAGGATATGCGCCTTCGACACAGGCTACGCGCCTTCAAATATTATAAGGATTCAACTACGATTGAACTGGGACTCAGGCTATGCGCCTTCGACACAGGCTACGCGCCATCAAATATTATAAAAATTCAACTACGGTTGAACAGCAATACAGGCTATGCGCCTTCAGTTCAGGATATGCGTCTTCGACACAGGCTACGCGCCTTCAAATATTATAAAAGTTCAACTACGGTTGAACGGCAATTCAGGCTATGCGCCTTCAGTTCAGGCTATGCGCCTTCGACATAGGTTACGCGCCTTCAAATATTATAAAAGTTCAACTACGATTTAACGGTAATTCAGGCTATACGCCCTCGACTCAGGCCATGCGCTTTCACATAAAAATTCAACTACGATTGAACGACAGTACAGGCTACGCGCCTTCACATAAAGATTCAACTACGATTGAACTGGGACTCAAGATATGTGCCTTCGACTTCAAATATTACAGTGGTTCAACTACGGTTGAACGGCAGTTCAGGCCGTGCGCCTTCGACTTCAAATATTACAATGGTTCAACTACGGTTGAACGGCAGTTCAGGCTATGTGCGTTCACACAAAAAGTTCAACTATGGTCGAACTGGGACTCAGGCTATGTGCCTTCGACTCAGGCTGTGCGTCGTCACATAAAAACTCAACTACGGTTGAACGACAGCACAGGCTATGTGCCTTCACACAGAAAGTTCAACTACGGTCGAACTGGAACTCAGGCTATGCGCCTTCGACTCAGGTTGTGCACCTTCACATAAAAATTCAACTATGGTTGAACGGCAGTATAGGCTATGTGCCTTCACACAAAAAGTTCAACTACGGTCGAACTGGGACTTAGACTACACGCCTTCGAAAGCTACAGAGTTTCAACTACGGTTGAATGATAGCTCAGGCTACGTGCGTTCACCCAAAAGTCCGACTACGAGTTAGACTAGGTGTCAGGCCAAATGCTTCCACCACTGTGAAGAACAAAATAATTCAAGTATGAGGCAAACCAGAACTCAGGCTACATGCCTCCATCACAAAAGCCGCAAACTCAACCATAGATGAACCCCAGGTCGGGCCAAGCTCCCCGACTTTCAAGTAAGTACGACTAACTCAAACTAAAGTGTTGACCCGCGCAAAGTTTGGTCCAAGTCGAATTACGAGGCCGTGCTTTACCATACCACGGCCAATAGTTCAACTAAGCCCTAACTGGGACTAAGGCTATGTGCCGCCACTGCCCAGACACAGCTACAACCCACTCTCCCAAGTGGAGTAAGGTGATGACCAAGAGCGTCTATCTATGGCCAATGCCATCCGCATCAATCGCCTCCTAAGGCGAAAGGTTGGTCATACAATGGTCGAAATCACTTAACCGGTTGAGACTATTAACATGCCCACCAGAAGAACTCTAAAGCAAAAGCCTTGCAAACGGGCACAAAAAAATATATAATGTATTCAACACAAAATAGACAAAAAAGAAAAAAACCTCATATATTCACAATATTTATACGGGGTTACCCCCAATTACATTGGCCCAAGGCTGGCAAAGAATAAAGAGAAAAGAGAACAAAAACTAAACAAACATTACAAATTTTTTCACTCGGTGCCCCAGCACCCCCCTCGGCATTATTAGTTCCCTTATCGCCATCATCTCCCCCGGGGGTAGAAGGGTCAAAACCACAGTCAAGGCGGGCTTCACGATCTTTTTGGAGTGCCTCCTCGTAAGTGGCTTCAGACACGACGTCAGCCTCCCACAGCCGCCTGTTCACGTCGAGCTGAGCCTCGACATACGTCCAAAGCTCGCGAGCAGGACCAAAAGCGGCGGCCTGATCCCTCAAGCGCTGGTTCTCGGCCTCCAAGGCCGCAATCTGATCCGCCGCAGCACGGGCATCCTGATCACAGACGGCAATACGCCTCTCTAACGACCATTCTCGAAAAGCAGCGGCGGCCCTCCCTAATCCACGCTCCCTTTCCTGGGCACAGTTGGTTGCCTACAGTGCCTCAACCTTCGCCAGGGCGCCCCCCGCCTGCCTACTTGAAGTGGCGGCCTCAGATTCCAAGGCAGCCACCTGCCTGGTATAAGCCTCAGCGGCCTCCGCCGCTGCAACCAGATTTTGGCGCTCCCTCTCGGTAGCCGTCCTCCTCTCAACATCCACCCCTTCGTTCGCCTGGCGGAGCTGCTCCTCAAGAATGGATACCCTGCTGAGGGTCTATTGCAAGTGAAGCTCCTTCCGTGATAGCTATACTACCAACTCCTGATTCCGCGGGTTGTTCCTTAGGCGCTCTCGCAAGCCACGACACCGGTCACGATAGCGGTGATACTTCCCCAACATGCGCGCAAAAAGCACCGAATGAGCATTGGCCCGCCTAATGCTCTCCACCTCTAGCAAAAATGTCAACAACGAACAGAGTGAAGGTTAGCACGAGAAGACATGCAAAGAAAGAACAAACCAAAGTTTTTTGCACATACCTATATACTTAGGGCGGCCACCTCGCCCATCAGTCCGACGTCCAAAATGCCCCTCACGGACGTGCTCTCCGCTTCCGAGCACAGGACCCCGAACATCGTCACTAGGTTATCCTCCTCGAGCACTAGGTTCAGGTCGTTAGAAATCTCTAAATAATGATAATCCCCCTTGGCCTGCACGGCCGAGCGGGTATAACCCTCCTAAGAAAGAATGATGTCCTCGGGATCCATATCAGACACCGAATCAGCCCCCTCTCCTGAAACGCCCCTTCCTCCAGCCACCCTGGAAGTTGAGGCTACCGTCGCCCGAGATGTCGATGCGCCCATATTTGGCGTGACGTTGACGCCTGCCTTCTCCACCAAAACAGCTGATGAGGAACCACCTTCCCTCGCAGCAACAAGAATAGAAACTTGAGCCGCCGAAGTAACTATATCACCTTGGCCTAATCCAACTGGGGAAATCCCCACAGAGCGCTCACCTCTTTGTGAGGTCCGCTGCACCCCCTCCTCCGCCGACGGCGAAATATCTAAACTGATCACCACCGGGAGGGCTGGGGTGAACGCCACCGAGCCAGCGGCCTCTCATCTTCTTCTTCATCTCCATTCGATGATTGCTCCGCCGTAGAACATATGACCCCTGGAAACTACCCAACTCGTGGCACGGGCCGTACCGGAGAGTGTGCAGCTTAAGACTCCACCGAAGTTGCCCTCAGAACCGGACGAGGTACCGACATTGTCATCATTCGGGCAGTCGCCTCCAGCATGCGGAAAGCAAGCTGAGGAGCCCTCCTGCGCTGTGGTCGTTCTAATCAACCAAAGAAAAAGGGTTAGGTTAGAGGAACTAAGGATTACGAAGAAAAATCAATAATCAACAAATCAGATTCTTACCAGCAGCCGGCCTCCGACCATGGGCCTCCTAGAAAGACGCCCACGTGTGAATCCCTGTTGTAAAAGGGAGCACGACCTCAACCCACTCGCGAATGCATGAAATTGGCGCCGGTGGCGTACCTCCCGCTACAAGATAAAAAGAAGATCGTTACATAAAAACATAAAGTAGAACTCTCAGCCCAAAAGAAATCAAGGCCAACATAAGGGAAACTTACGTGCATGGTTCCACTCTGCCGGGAAGTCAGTGGCACATGCCACCAGGTGCTCAGTCCTGATGCAAAAGAAATACTCGAAGGGATGAGTAGCGACCTCATCATCGAGCTCCGTAGTCAATCCATCGGTCCCACGACGAGCCAACCGGATCATAGTGCCACGTACCCTCTGAGGAGCGTACAGAGTCAACACATGCCCAAGTGTTACTTCCCTCCGTGCCAACTCCGCATATTTAATCATCATCGCCAATAATTTGTAACAGGAAGGGACGAGCTGACCAGGGCACACCCTGTAATAGCAGCAAAGATCCACCACCAACAAGGGGAGAGGAAGCCTAAATCCCAGCCTGAAAGGGTAAGCTTAGAAGACGCAGTACCCTCATTGATCGACATGCACCCTGTCGCCGCTCCTGGCCAAGACGATGTCGCCAAAGCGAGGAATATCACATTGCTCCCTCAGTTGAGCTAAGCCAACCTCCCCCATCAATTAGCCTCGTCCACTTGATCTTCTCCCTCAGGGTCGGTAAAATCGGTCGTCGGACCACCGGGAAGGGAAAGGATGTCAGTCAGCGATGTGAACCGATCAACGGTCAACGAATCAGTGGCTCCCACCACCGTAGATGGACCCTCTGCCGCTGCAATCGCCACCGGAACTGCACCAGAACGGGAACTGCTCGCCATTATCAATATAACGGAAAGAAGATGGTAAAATTCCTCGGAAAACAAGAGAATACGAAGATCCGACGAGAATGATGGAGAATGAATCAACAAGAACTGAAAAACCAGACAATCTGAAAGCAAAAAAGCTTATCTCCCTCAGAATTCCACTTAGAAAGATATCGTAAAAGTGAGTACTGAGCAATACAATCCCTTATTTATAGGCAAAACGTGAATGACCCTCACGAATCCCATAGGTCACCATTAACTACCCGACCAACCGAAAAACGGCTCAGACCTACGGTAACGGGCACCATCATGAAAGAAACCATTGAACGGTCATTCAACCGTCAATCACTACGTCCCCCATGAAACAGTTGTGACAACCCCAAGGTGCCATTTATTTTGCCCCAAGAGTCACCTTGCGTATGATTTTCCCCATTATAACGTGATAAGCGTGATCGTACTCTCCCCATGCACGTATAAAAGTCTACGGCTATCTCCGAAGTAAAAATGGCCACGGCCATCTCAGAAGTAAAAATGGCTACGGCTACCTCCAAATAAAAAATGGCTACGGCCATCTCAGATTATAAAAATGGCTACGGCCATCTCCAATAGATAAAACGATTACGGCCATTTCTAAATCAAAAACGGCTACGGCCACTGCTAAAAGATTAAAAGGCTACAGCCATCTCCGAAGTAAAAATGGCCACGACCATCTCATTAGTAAAAATGGCTATGGTCATCTCCAAATCAAAAATGGTTACGGCCATCTCAGAAGGTAAAAATGGCTACGACCATCTCCAACAGATAAAACGGCTATGGCCATTTCTAAATCAAAAACGGCTACGGCCATTTCTAAATCAAAAACGGCTACGACCACCTCCCAAGTAAAAAATGGTTATGGCCATTTCCGAGGAACTATAGGTTACGACCTCCCTCATCATATAAACATGCACGGTTATTGTCGGAATCCGCTCATCGAGCTCGGCCCGAGCCCGACCTCAATAAGCGGAGGGATTATCTGTATGGGTCAAACCTGACCTCATGATAATTAATGAGATCGACACATTTATTAAATTCTATTTATGGCTAATAAATGGTATGGCCATTTATTCGCAAGATTATCGGGTAGTTATCCAATTTGAAAACTAAGGCCATGGCCTGGCCGTCCTCACGAGGGCGTCCCCTCTATGTGGTCCCAACTCCTTGGCGCCAGCTGGCAGATCTCCTAGCTATAAATACTAAGAGAAAGAACCCAAAAAAGGGGGATGCTTCTTCTTCTTCACATCTCCTTCAAAAAGAGGGGTGAATACATCTTTGTAAGGCTCTGAACCTCTCCATGGAGAGGCAGACCAAACCAATATCATAAATAAAAGATCTTCATCCTTCTCCCTTTAATCTGTAACTGGTGTCTCTTATATTTATTCCATTAGTCTTTGGATTTATTATGATATGCTATGATTAGCCCTACGTTTATTTTGATTATTTTATGCTTCTAAAGTAAATGAAAACTTTGAGCAAAACATTCACAAAATTATTTTTCATAGAACATGAATTATCCAAATCAAGTTAAATGATTGAAATAGAGAAGAGTACCTTGACGTAGATACAGAATATAGAGAAACAGTAATAAAAATGAATCTGGAGTTGAGCAAAGTCGTGAATCAGCATCACTCGGCAATGATTTAAGAGTTCAATCACTCTCGGAAACCCAGGGATTAGCTCACAAATTTTTTTAGAATCAAATGGGTCTTAAAATGCCCAGCAATTGAAGATTAATCACTCCACTTCCAATCGAAATTCAGACACAATTTGCTTTCCTTTCTTCAATGAAGATTTCTCCAGGTCTTCACTACTCTAGCTGTCTTCTTTTTAAATCTTAGAGGATGATTTCTTTTCCATGGTTTTAGTGTGTGTGAGGTGCCAATGAGAATGACGAGGTGGGATCCCGGAGATTGCCGTTCTCCGTTTTGCTTTTGAGGGGTCAGGGATCGAAAAAAAATGGGAGAGCTCTTTTTTTTTTGGCCTCTTCCCTTTTTGGGTAGAGAATAGTTTTACAGTGTGTGTGGAATGGGTGTTATATGTGGGGTTTTTATTTGGGGAAAAGGTGTTATGTGAGGTAATATTTTGGGGAAAAGGTTTTAGGTGGGAAAATATTTTGGGGGAAGATGTTAGGTGGGGAGAAATGATTTGGGGGGAAATATATTGGGGAAGGTTCTTCCCTTTTTTTTACTCCCAATTTCTTTTTATCTTCCTCTCTTTTTTTGTAATTTATTTACTTATTTTGTATTTTATTTTCTGATTTTGTTAAATGCTAAATTAAAACTGAAAGCTAAATTAACAATAAAAATTAGATTTTCTAATTAATTCCTAATTAAAATGCAAACTAATACCAATTTAAACTAGAAAAGCAAAAAATACCATTTTTATTATTTTCTTTCTATTTTGTTCTAAAATAAATTAACCCTTAGTTAATCCTTAAATATGAAATTAGATCATAAATGTAAATGCATATTTTTTGTATTTTTCATACGAATTAAGATGCACAGATAAAATGCAACTATTACAGAAAAATGACAAAAAATTCTCAAAAATTATAAAAATAAAGAAAACTCATTTTGTTTGAATTTTTTTGGCGTAATTCATATACAGAGCAAAAATCACGTGCTCACGATAATCATAACCCAATTGAAATTATTCAAAAAACGCTAAAAATCACGAAATTGGTAAAATTCGAGCCCAGGACACACTTCTCGAAAATTCTAAAAATCACATCATCAGATACCTCGTCTCACCACGAGTCCGTGCATATAAAATTTACAAGAATCGGGGTCTGTTTGACCTCTCAAATCACCACTTACTCTCTCTTAGGTTTAAAGCCCTAACCACCATTTTTACCCTTAAAAACCTTCAATTTCAGTATTTAATCTACTATTTACACCATATAGACATACGAGGCCAAGAATCATTACCTGAAGGAAACCCTCGAAACCCTCTTCAAAATTGCCCAAGAATCGCCTAAGTCCGAGTTCAAATATTTTCGCCCTTCTCTTTCAAATTTCGGAATCACTGTTCACTAAAACCAGGCCGATTTCCGCTTATGCGGTAACCTGACCGCACCTGCGGTCACCGCTTATGCGGTCTCACTTAAATCACACGGGAACGCTTCAACGGTCAAAATGCCGCAGAAACCGCTTATGCGGTGACCAAACAGCTCCAGCGATCCAAGCCGTCCCTCTCTCAGGCAGCTTATGTGGTCCATCTGCCGCATCTTCGGAACCTCCTATGCGGCTCCTTTTCCGCAGATGCGGAAACAACAGAAGCAGTAACACCAAAATCATGCAAAACTCCAAAAAAACTCCGCTCAACAATCAGAAACCACCCTGAGGCCCTCGGGACCTCAACAAAAGCACAGAATAGTCATATTACTTCATTCAAACTTATTTGTAGCATAAAAACACTATCATAAACATCAAAAACGTCAAATTACCACGGATTCAAGCCTAAGTTAAACTAGAACTTCCGAAACTTGCATTTGATCCAAAACCCGACCTAAACACCTTCGAATGATCTGAAAATTTGTATGTATATCCAAAATCACTTAATGGAGCTACTAGTACTGTAATAATTCCATTTCGACCCTCGGATCGGAATCTCACCTATCAACCGGACTTCGCCAATATTCTAACTTAGCCAATTCAAGCCTAATTCTACACCGAACCTCCAAATTCAGTTCTTATTTTGCTCCTAAGTCACAAATCACTATCCCAAACTAGTCGAATCATCGAAAATCCATTCCGAACCCTCTAACTCATTAATCAACATTTGGTTGACTTGTCCAAACTAACCTTCTCATAAAGAGACAAATTGTCTCATTTCTACCCAAACTCTATCCGAATTACTTCAATCTCTCCAAACACATATAATGGAACATAAAATGGGGGAAAACGGGGCGGTAACTCACGAGATGAAGGGTCAGGTCGTTACATCCTACCCAACTTAAACAAACGCTCGTCCTCGAGTGGGTCAAGAAACATACCTGGAGTATCAAACAAGTGAGGATATTTGCTCTGCATCTCTTGCTCGGTCTCCCAAGTGGATTCCTCCACGGGCCAACCTCTCCACTGCACCTTCACTGAAGCTATGTCCTTCTACCTCAACTTTCGAACCTGACGCCCCAAAATAACCACCGGCTCCACATCATAGGTCAAGTCTTCATCCAACTGGATCGTGCTGAAGTCTAACACATCAGATGGATCCCCAACATACTTCCGGAGCATAGAAACATGGAATACCGGTAAACTCCCGACTAGCTAGGTGGCAAAGCAAGCATATATGCCACCTCCCCAATCCTCCTATGTATTTCAAAAGGTCCAATGAACCTTGGCCTCAGCTTCCCTTTCTTCCCAAACCTCATAACGCCTTTCATAGGTGAAACCTTCAGCAAGACCTTCTCGTCCACTACGTAAGATACATCTCGAACATTCCAGTCCGTGTAACTCTTTTGACGTGACTGAGCTGTACGAAGTCTCTCCTGGATCACTTTCACCTTCTCTAAGTCATCTTGAACTATCTCTGCCCCCAATAATCTAGCCTCTTCGGGCTCAAACCAACCAACCAGAGATCTACACTGTCTCCCATATAAGGCCTCATACGGCGCCATCTGGATGCTGGATTAATAGCTGTTATTATACGCAAACTCCACAAGGGGCAAGAATTAAGCCGAAGAACCTCCAAAATCAATAGCACGGCCCGCAACATGTCCTCCAATATATGGATAGTACGCTCGGACTGCCCGTCCGTCTGTGGATGAAATGTTGTGCTCAACTGTACCTGTGTGCCCAAATCCCGATGAAAAGTCCTCCAGAACTGGGAAGTAAATACGGTACCTCTATCTGATACAATGGAAATCAGGACCCCATGCAACCGTACAATCTCCCGAATGAAAATATCTGCTAACTTTTCCGCAGAATAGGTAGTGCATACTGGAATGAAGTGCGCGGACTGGGTCAACCTATCCAGAATCACCCAAATCGAATCAAACTTCTTTGAGGTACGAGGAATACCGCTCACGAAATCCATAGTAATATTCTCCCATTTCCACTCTGAAATATCCATTTGCTGGAGTACACCACCGGGCCTTTGGTGCTCATATTTAACCTGCTGACAGTTGAGACACCGAGCCACATAATTCACAATATCCTTTTTCATCCTCCTCCACCAGTAATACTGTCTCAAATCCTAGTACATCTTCACGGCACCCGGATGAATCGAATACCGCAAGCTGTGGGCCTTCTCTAATATCAACTCCCGGAGACCATCAACATTGGGCACGCAAATCCAGCCTTGCATCCGCAATACACCATTATATCCAATGGTCACATCTCTGGCATCATCATGCTGGAACTTGTCCTTCAGGACAAGCTGATGCGGGTCATCATATTGGCGCTCTCTGATGCGGCCATACAAAGAAGATCGGGAAACCACACTAGCCAACACCCAACTGGGCTCAGAAATATCTAACCTTACAATCTGATTGCCAAGGCCTGAACATCCACCGCAAGGGGCCTCTCCCCAATGGGAACGTACGCCAGACTACCCATGCTAATAGCCTTCAGGATCAAAGCATCGGCCACCACATTGGCCTTTCCTGGGTGGTACAAAATGGTAATATCATAGTCTTTGAGTAACTCAATCCATCTCCGCTCTCTCAGATTAAGATCTTCTGTTTAAACAAGTGCTGAAGACTACGATGGTCTGTATATACTTCACAAGATACACCATAAAGATAATTTCTCCAAATCTTCAAGGCATGAACAATATTAGCTAACTCTAAGTCATGAACAAGGTGATTCTTCTCATGGGGCTTCAGCTGACGAGAAGCATACGCAATAACTCTACCCTCCTGCATCAATACACAACCGATCCTAACTCTCGAGCCATCACAATACACTGTATAAGAACCCAAAGCTGATGGCAATACTAATACTGGTGATGTGGTTAAAGCTGTCTTGAGCTTCTGAAAGCTCTCCTCGCATTCATCTAACCACATAAATGGAGCATTCTTCTGCGACAACTTCGTCAAAGGTGAAGCAATGGATGAAAAGCCCTAAAAGAACCTGCGGAAATAACCTGCCACACCAAGGAAACTCTGAATCTCAGTAGCAGAGGACGGTCTGGGCCAACTCTGCACTGCCTCAATCTTCTTTGGGTCAACCTGAATACTATCACTGGACACCACGTGTCCTAGAAAAGCGACAGTACTAAGCCAGAATTCACATTTGGAGAACTTTGCACAAAGCTTCTTCTCTCTCAACCTCTGCAAGACCACCCTCAAATGATGTGCGTGCTCCTCATGGCTACGCGAATACACCAGAATATCATAAATAAACACGATCACAAAAGAATCCAGATAAGGCCGAAATACACTGTTCATCAAGTGCATGAACGCGGTTGGGGCATTAGTTAGCCCGAAAGACATCACTAGAAACTCTTAGTGCCCATATCTCATCCTGAAATTCGTCTTCATAATATCTGAATCCCTAATCTTCAGCTAGTGATAGCCTGATCGAAGGTCAATCTTAGAGAATATCCTTGCTCCCTGGAGCTGATCAAATAAATCCTCAATACGGGGTAGTGGGTACTTGTTCTCCACTATCACCTTATTCAACTGCCTGTAGTCAATGCACATTCTCTTTGTGCCATCTTTGTTCTTTACAAATAACACCGGTGCACCCTAAGGTAGCACACTCAGGAGAATCAACCCTTATCTAGGAGTTCTTGAAGCTGTTCTTTCAACTGTTTTAGCTCCGCTGGTGCCATACGATAGGGAGGAATAGAGATGGTCTAAGTTCTCGGCACAAGATCAATACCGAAATCAATATCCCTGTCCGGCGGCATGCCCGACAAGTCCGTTGGAAACACATCGGGGAAATCCCTTACAACGGGAATCGAATAAAGACTAGGAGCCCCAGCTTTCACATCCCTCACGAAAGCCAAATATGATAGACAACCCTTTCCAACCATCCATTGGGCTTTTAGGAAGGAAATCACCCTGCTGGGTACATAATCAGTCACTCCTCGCCACTCGATCCTCGGAATACCCGGAATAGCTAGTGTGACTGTCTTAGCATGACAACCCAAAATTGCATGGAATAGAGATAGCCAATCCATACCCAGAATCACATCGAAATCTACCATGCTCAACAATATTAGGTTCACTCGGGTCTCCAGACCTCCAATAGTTCACCAGACATGATCGATACACATGATCCACAATAATAGTATCACCCACCAGGGTAGATATGTGCACGGGCAAGGCAAGACAACCATGGGTCTCACCCAAATAATGAGCAAAATAGGAAGATACATATGAATAGGTAGATCCGGGATCAAATAAAATAGAAGCATTCATGTGGCAGACTGAGATAATACCTCTGATAACTGCATCCGAGGCAATAGTGTCTCTCCGGTCTGGAAGGGAATAGAAATGAGCCTGGCCACTGACAGTACGGTCCTCACCCCTGGGGCGACCTCTGGCTACCTAGCCTCCACCCCTAGCTGACTGAGTGGGAGCCGAAGAAACATTGTAGAATACGATGGCTGATCCCTCTGCTGAGACTGTCTACTGCGGGGTCGAGGACACTATCTCCGTATGTGACCCAACTCACCGCAATTACAGCAACAAACTGAAGCTGGAGAAGGGGATTGATGAGAATCCCTCGCTGTAGACAAACCCTAAGCTGAAGGAGCAGAAGCAGAGCTCTGAGCTGGAAGAGCACTCAGCGCAGGCTGACTCTGTTGATGACCTTGATGGCCCCGGCCTGAAGAGGCTCCACTGGACTTTGCGTGTCCGGACTGAGGAGGCCTAAAGGAACGACCTCTACCATCTGGAACTGGCCCTTAGACGGAACACCGCTGAAATTTCCTGAACCACGAGGCCTCTTGGACTCCCTCTCCACACGCTCCCGACGGTGATCTGTCTCAATCCGTCGAGCAGCATCAACAACCTCCTTAAATGTAGCTGCTGTAGCCCTCTCTCTAGTCATCAATATACGGATCGGATAGTTGAGGCCATCTATAAACCCCCTGATCCTCTCTCTATCTGTCGGGATCATCCACATAGCATGCCTAGCCAGCTGTGTAGACCACAACTCATATAGAGGCACTGTCATATATCCCTGAGTCAACCACTCGAACTGACGACGCAACTCCTTCCTATGATACTGGGGCACATACTTCTCAAAATATACCGTGGAGAACTGCTGCCAAGTGAGGGGCGCTACCCCAATAGGCCTACGCCTCTCGAACTCTTCCCACCAAGTAAATGCAGCTCCTGTGAACTGGAAGATGGTAAAAGCCACTCCATTAGACTCCAGAATACCCGCAGTACGAAGCATACGCTGGAATTTATCCAGAAAAGCATGGGCATCCTCTCCCTCGACACTACTGAATGTCGGAGTCTGGAGCCTACTAAACCTCTCTAAACAACGCTGCTCATCATCCGGCATAGCTGGAACCACATGGCTGGAGCAGGTGCGACCGACGCAACTGGAACAATCGGTGCAACTGGAGAAACTGGTTGAACCGGCTGAACTGGAGCTACCTAAGGTGTCTGTAAGCTCTGAACAACCTGCTCGGGAGTGCGAGCATCGGGGGTCTAATGACCACCCCCGGTCTGAGAAGTAGCCGCTACTGTAGTGGCTGAAACCGCCTGAGCCAGGACAATGTACATGGACAAAATCTAAGTCAAAGCCTCCTGGAGACTAGGAATCACGATGGGCACTACCAGTGCCTAAATAGGTGCTGCTGGAGCATCTACAGCTAGAGGCTGATCCTGGACCTAGGCAGCCGGTAGGTCTACAGGTGTTGCCCCTGCTGGTCCACCTTGTCCAGCACCACGACCGTGTCCACGGCCTCTAGCAGGTGGTACTGGGGGTCGTCCTCCACGTCTGTTAGCCCGGGTTCTCGCCATCTTTGAGAATAGAATATAGAGATTTAGTTTTCACGTTAACAAACCGCACGATATGAATTTCAAGAAAATGAGGTGTTTCCTAAAAGTTCTGTGGCCTCCTACTTATAAGTGTCATGCACGACACACCCATAAACAAGACTCTACTAAACCGGCTCATTACTCGTGAGGCCTAGTAACCTACGCTCTGATACCAACTTGTCACGACCCAAACCCGGTCGTGATGGCACCCAACCCTTAAGCTAGGTAAGCCTAACCAACAATCGCTTTAGATTTAACCCTAAGTCTCAAAAACCGACAATTAAGAATATTACAGTAATTTTACTTATAATAATCCAAAAATATTAATAGAGTAATATGGATAAATACGAAAATCGATAAACACACCCATAAGTAATGGGGTCACGAGTCTAAAGCCTCTAAACAAACCTGGGTAATAATATCTAAATGAAAATAAATAAAAATCTGGAAATGTATATATTAATAATGAACGGGACTGAAGAGCAGCCAGGTCCTGCTAACATTAAGCAGCTTCTCAATGACTCTGGAAAATATCTGGAGACTACGAGTGTCAGCTTAGCCTCCGGTGTACCTGAATCTGCACACAAGGTGCAGGGAGTAGGGGTGAGTACTACCCACTTAGTGAGTAATAAGCATATATAATGCCTGAAGATAACAAATCCATTAAATGCCCCAAAGCAAAGCTAAAACTAACAGTCCTATACCTTAACTACGAACTAACAGCAAAGCAATATCAAATATGACAGTCAAGTATCGGATAAAGATGCAATGCAATGCACATGAATATGCTGCGGCGTGCAGCCCGATCCGTTTAACGTCGACAATGCTCACTGGGGGTCTGCAGACTCTGGAGGGGCTCCTTCAGCCCAAGTGCAAGATTATTATATCACTGCTGTGGCGTGCAGCCCGACCCATGCTCAGTCCACAGTATGCATATGAGTCACATAACAGATTCAATCTAATTTCCCATTTTTCCAATTTTTAAGGTGAATGTAATTTAATTAATAAATTTTAGGGATAAAGTGACTTAACATTTAATAATAGTGATTAAGCAGAGGACTGAGATCAATGATTATGCAAATCATGTTATCACACAGATATTCACCCTAGACGGGTACTACAGATTGGCGCAAGACCCCGAACATGGCATTAAGCCCAATTATCAACAACACAATGTGCGTATCAGCCGGAAATAATTTATATTCAACTCTCGGGATGGACTAAGTCACAATCCCCAATCATATACCACCTCACACCTGCCATGGGGTGCGGGTAATGTCCTAACATAGCGTCACGATGTGATAAACCGGGGTTTCAAACACTCAGGCCATCATCTATACAAACTACTCACCTCTAACCGGTCGTATACTAGTCCGCGATGCCTTTTCCTTTTGAATCTCCACCTACGCGCGTCGAATCTTGTCAAATCACAACGAATACGTTATTATAGGCTAAATAAACATAACCCAATTGAAATTATTCGAAAAACACTAAATATCACAAAGTTGGTAAAACTCGAGCCCCGGGCCCACTTCTCAAAAAATTCTAAAAATCACATTGGATTCCTTGTCTCGCCACGAGTCCGTGCATATAAAATTTACAAGAATCGGGGTCCGTTTGACCTCTCAAATCACCACTTTACTCTCTCTTAGGTTTCAAGCCCTAACTACCATTTTTACCCTTGAAAATCTTGAATTTTAGTGTTTAATATACTATTTTACACCATATAGACATAATCCGAGGCCAAGAATCATTATCTGAAGGAAACCCTCGAAACCCTCTTCAAAATCGCCCAAGAATCGCCTAACTCCGAGTTCAAATATTTTCTCCCTTCTCTTTCAAATTTTGGAATCACTGTTCACTAAAACCAAGCCAATTTTCGCTTATGCGGTCAACTGAACGCACCTGCGGTCACCGCTTATGCAGCCACATGACCGCTTATGAGGTCTCACTTATATCACACGGGACCGCTTCTGCGGTCAAAATGCCGCTTCTACGGTAACCGCTTGTGTGGTGCCCAAACTTCTCTAGCGGTCCATGCTGGCCCTCCCTCGGGCAGCTTAGGTGGTCCATCTGCCGCATCTGCGGAACTGCCTATGCGGCTCCTTTTCTGCAGATGCGGAAATAATAGAAGCAATAACACCAAAATCATGCAAAACTCCGTTCAACCATCCGAAACGACCCCGAGGCCCTCGGGACCTCAAACAAAAGAGCAGATACGTCCTATTATTTCATTCAAACTTGTTCGTAGCATAAAAACACTATCATAAACATCAAAATCGTCAAATTACCACGGATTCAAGCCAAAGTTAAACTAGGACTTCCGAAATTTGCATTTGATTCAAAACCCAACCTAAACACCTCCAAAATGATCTAAAAATTTGCAAACATATCAAAAATCATCTAACGGAGCTACTACAACTATCGGAATTTCATTCCAACCCTCGGATCAAAATCTCACATATCAACCGGACTTCGCAAAAATTCTAACTTAGCCAATTCAAGCCTAATTCTACACTGGACCTCCTAATTCAGTTCCGATTTCGCTCCTAAGTCACAAATCACCATCCCAAACTAGTCGAATCATCGGAAATCCATTCCGAACCCTCTAACTCATAAGTCAACATTGAGTTGACTTTTCCAAACTTACCTTCTCATAATGAGAATAATTGTCTCATTTCTACCCAAACTCCATCCGAATTACTTCAAACTCTCCAAACACATATAATGGAACATAAAACGGGGAAAATGGGGTGGTGACTCATGGGACGATGGGTCAAGTCGTTACACGGCGAAATCCAACATTCCCACTAGGCTCATTTCTATGTGACCATCATTTATTGGACAGACCACGATTCCCAGAAAAGCTACCATGAATGTCAATCCCCGCCGAGCCTCCCATTTATCTTTGTTCCCAGCATGTGTCAAACTGGTGTTGGGTTCCTCAAAACCTTTCGGGTTGCCATATCGGTAGTATAAGAACTGAAGTGTGCAACACCCTTTATGATATATGCTTATCTTGAATGTCCCAAAAAATGCTCAACGGGTCCAAGAATCTGTGGACGGTTATCGAGTCTCGTTGTCAATAGATATCTATTCCTGAGGTTCCCGTTTACACCTGCATATCTCACAATCTCCTTTAGTATAGGTGTAAGTTCAAAATTCGAGAACCGGAATACATTACGAGTTGGGTCCCAAAATGGTATCAGTGCTTCAATTATATCCGTTCTTGGTTTAATGTTAAACGATCCAACGAGACCACCCAAAATCTTAACCGCGGTTTCTCTGCTACCTTTTCCCATATCATTCCACCAAACGTGGAGCTTCAAAGGGATCTCACTCAGGACTGAGAATGGTTCAATGTTGGTGGTATTTATCATGCACATTTATTTAAAGGGGATTTAATGATTTTTTTTGTCCTAAAAGAGAAAAATGGCTATTTTTCCAAAACTTTCCTTCATTTAGGAAAACAAGGACTTAATTTTGCAGATACGATCTTACAACACTTCTGGGAAGAAGATTTTAAGGCTTTGCCTGCAAATCATTTAAAAATGACTCTGGCTGTTCTTGCAAAAATAGCCCTTTGACGCCCTTTTGGGGACATTCGGCTTATTTTACACAAGAATGGTATCACCCGACTTACTTATGACAAAAATTAAAATTTTGACATTTTTTGGCTATTTTTGCAAAGGGGAGGTTGGATCCAGTGAAGGTTGCCTACGTATCTCACATCCGGTGAAAATAAAACAAACATAGTTTGGGCAATTTGCCAAAATCAATATATAGTTTTTGAACAACAACCTTTCCTTTTCTCAAATATTTTCCTTTTTTATTCATTTTTCAAAAAATCCGACAGCATTTCGGTACTATTTGGGCATTGGTTTTTCAAAACAAATGGTTACCCTTGCTAATTTTCTTAATTTTCTCTCATTATACACAAGCCGGTCAACATGCAAAGCTGAGCAAATAGATGTGCAAGTAGCACGTATGATGCATAAGGATGGTATTTCATTTTAGGTTACCTGTCCTAGACGGACTCAACCCCTGTGTTGAGTCCCCTAAGTAAAAATGCACATGATGCAAACAAACATTCCTACTAGGTATCCGGCAAGAGGCTTTGTTAGACCTGGCTTACTCGAGCGGACAACTCGAGCCGAGGGGAGGGGGTAGCGTACTAGGAAACAGAAGCTCTATCGGCTTAGCAACTTATCCTAACCTCGTTCTAAATGGAAAAAGACTATAAACAGAAGAGAAACTAGTGAAGTGCACCCTTCTCCATGATGTAGAAGACTCAAAGAGAGGAAGGGATTCGTAATAGTTTATATTTACAATTCAACAAATATCAAAGCGGTAAAACATTTAGCACGTATAGCATGGAACATATAGGAAAATCAGATAAATCCAAATATAACAATTATACTAAGCTCGAATTATTAAACTCTGAACTGAAGTTTTGGATTTGTGTCCCCACCAGAGTCGCCAGAGCTGTCACACCTCCTTTTTCACTACACCCGCAAGGGCGTAAAGGAGTTTTTCCAATTAAAGGACAATCAAAACGGAATTTGTTTATTCAGACATTCAGATCACCACTTGGGAGATTTATGATTTCCCAAGTCACTGGTTGAATCTTGAATCGAGGAAAAGTTGACTCTATTTAACAGTTCGCGAACCAGAAATACGATTAAGGAATTCTATTAACTCAGGAGAAGGTGTTAGGCATTCCCATGTTCCGTGGTTCTAGAACGGTCGCTCAATTGTTATATCTAGCTTGGTTATCTTAGTTTAATACATTTTGAACGTATGTGCCAATTTTAGCTTTTAACCCCTTTTATTCAAATTTTTAAGAAAGTTGAACGTCGTTTAAAGCGTGTCTTTGGATCGCTTCACATGAAATGCACCCATAATCCTGAACATATTTTATTCAAAATTTTGGGATTTGATTTGGGTCACATGAAATGCACACCCAAGTTTTAAGAAGGTAAATTATTAAATGCGCCTAAAGCAACTACACATTGTTAACTTTGTGAGGGCCATGAAATTAGCTAAATGGCACACCTCACGTTCTAAGAATTTTAAAGATATACTTAAAGAAGGCCAGACATTTGTCAATTTTACTTGTCCGAGCGTACCTCATTTATTTTAAGGCCAACCTAAAAGGGATATGATTTTCTTATCAAATGTTATCTCTAAAAGAGCCTAATTAGCTGGTGTTACTTACTGAGAATTAATAGAGGCAACCCAAGAATGATTTTCAACAAATTTGGCCTCCTTATTCATGTGATCTGATTAAAGACATTTAAGCACTGGCCTGGAACAAGAGGTTGAGAGGCCCAAAGACATGGTCTCATTGTCTTTTGGATATGTCATACCGCGTTATGGGCCTACGCCTGGCCCAACAACACGTGACCCACGTCAAATCTGGGCGTACCAAAATATTTGGAATCCAGGAATTATTACAGTCTAGCTTAAACATTCAGTGTAGGAGACAATCAATTTGTAAATTAACTCTATACTTGCAAAATCTTATAAGTCTAACTGTGCATTTGAAATTGATGGCATTTTAGGGTATTGTTGTACTGAATTTAATACATAAGTACATTTAGCATCTCCAGTACAATTTAGATAATCTAACACCTAATTCAAACATGCTGCATACTAGTTTTAAACTTCAAATTCCTATTGTTCGCTCATTCCCATTAAAGTATTAATTCATGAACTTTAACTAAAAATTAACGTGACCACATAATGAGAGTTGAAATTCAATAGTCAGTGATGCTAAATGAGAATGGATCGTCTGCAGTTAATTTTAATGAATCACATGTACTCAACAAATGATTTCTGACATTTAAATAAAAATAAGATCATAACTAATTTTTGAATTCAAGCTAAACCCCGACTTTTAAGTCTGTGATTAACTCATAGTAACACAAACTCTACATTTCAAACTAATTCAAACTATCATTACTAAATATAAAACTCATATGTCCACAAGAAGATATCAAGTTAGTTTAACAGTCCACAGTCTAAAACAGTCCTAATTTCTTATAACATTCAGTTATTCACATTCTAATTAACCTAATCTACAAGCATACATAAGGCAGAAATAACGAAAACAAAAACCAGCAAGGAATCAATTCGAGGCTTCTCTACATCTCACAAATTAGACATACATCGCTATGGATTCAGGATTGGTACCTGGAGTTTCAACCAAACGAGAAGAGAAGACAGAGTCAGCATCGAGCATATAGCAGTGCAAAACTTCAGCAGGAAACATCAAAATCAAATCCAAAACACAGGGAATTGACTCGAGCAAATAACACCAATAGATAACCAAAATTGAACACCAATTAAAACCAAGAAAATTTGGAAATGAACCCAGAAAAACCTCTGAACTTCAACAACCAGAAGTGTATACTTATCCAATCTAGAAGATGCTATTCAAAAAACTAAATCCGAAATTAACCCTAAAAACTTCAATATAACAGTGTTTTTGGAGTTTTTTGTTATGATTTTTTGGTTTTTTTCCTGAAGATTTAAGAACTAAAAGAGTTTTTGAATTTCATATCTAGTTTTTGGATCTAAAATTCAAATTCCAGCTTGTGGAGACTTGTCGAATTTTGGGAAAAAATTTTAGATACTGAAAAACTTGGAAAGGAAGGCAGGTAGGCTGCCTTTTATAGGCAGCAGAGGGGAAGAAGCTTCTAGATTGCACTCACACTTTTTCCTCTCTTTTATTTTTAGATTTTATTTATTAGTCCTAAAGTTTTGACTTGTTGCCTAAGTTACTGCATCAAGTTTTCTAAAATTATGACTAAGGCTCTATTTTAGAAGGTTCTAGAGTGTTCTAGCTTTAGTTACAACATCTTATGTAATTCTGAATACCTAGATTATATTTGGATACCCTTGAATTTTCTATCATTGAATCCAATTAATACTAAACAGAATTGAAAATCAATCCTAATTCACACTATTATCTAATTATAAATTAAAATACAATTAACATGAGAAAAAATTAAACTAACAAGGAGAACACTTACTAACTTAAATTAGATAACCAACAATTAAACTAAACCTAAAATACTGAACATGAATTAACACCTATATTAATGATGAAATTAAGAACAAATTCATATTAATAATTAAAAGAACTCAAAACAACATGAAACGAACGCAGAAGAATAAACTTGATTACTGAAGCCTAAACAGAATCAAATTACTTAATGAAGTAAAAATAAGCATGAAAGGAAAATAAATCAAATAAAACAATAAGAAAATAAGAAACTCATTGGGTTTTGAACACTTAAAAAACCTACACATACTGGAGATCTTCAAACCCTTCCGTCTAGATTTGAAGGATTCTGGCTTGAAATTCGGAATGAGGAGGTCAAGGAAAGCTTAGGGTGTGATTTTGGTGCTTTTTGGAAGACTTAGGGTTTTGGGGAAGACCTTCAATTTGATATTCGAGAAGCTCAACTGGTATTTGAAGGTATACAAACCAAGATATGGAAAGAGGATGAGGAGAGGAGCCTGGGGTGTAAATTTGGGGACATTTGATGGTGGCACCGCCGTGGGCGGCGGAGAAGATTCGAGGAGTTGGACTGAGATTCGAGGGAAGATAGTAAGGTATTGAGATGAGGGGGAAGAGGAGATTCAGGGGTGTAATTTTGGGTAACGGAGATCGGCCGCCGCCATTAACGGCGATGGAGAAACAGGCAGCGGTGTTAGGGTTTCCTAAGGGGGTGGAATGAGAGAGACAAGTTTGGGGGTCCCGTTCAGACAGCTATATACTTAGGGAAGGGGCTTCTCAACCGTTAGATTTAGCAACCTCAACGGCCCAGATTTAAAGCCAATGAACGATGTTATTTCACCAAGGGGGGGGGGGGGGGGGGGGGTTGGGGAATGGATTTGGGTCGTTCAGGAGTCAATTTGGACTTGATTTGAGGGCTTGTTTAGGATGGAATTGAATTTGGCACAAATATGGGCATTTCACTAAGACTAGGATTTCTTTTATTTATTCAATTATTTTATTTTATTTTGCTCTTTTTATTTCTCACTTATATTATTTCTGATTTATCCAACGCCCAATTAAAAATAAAAATCCAAATTGAGTTCTAAAATTATATTACTCAATTTCTAAATACCATAATTCCTAATTAAACGCAAACTAAGACAATTAAAAGTAAAAATCCAAAAATAACCATTTTTTGTTGTTTTATTTATTTTTTGAAGTAACTTAACTACTAATTAATTATAAAATATAAAATTAAATCCTAAATACAACTGCCAAGTATATTTTTTTATATTTTTTATTAATTAAAATGAACAAAAAAATGCACATAATTAACATAAAATGTCACAAAAATCCACAAAATTACACAATAATAAAAGAAATTATTTTTTTTGAATTTATGGGAGTAATTCATACATGGAAAAATCACGTGCTCATAGATTGGAAAGAGAATTTTTATCGATTTTGAGATGAATTACAATAGAATAGAACCCTCTATTTATAGGGAGAGAGTGACTTAGCGAACAAGTAATAAACCCTAGAATTTCTCTAAATATAAATATTCACCATAAATAAAATTTTATTTATAACACTCCCTTAATATCTATTCAACAGACAATGTGCATCGTTAAAATCTTAACTAAATAAAATCTAGTGGGAACAAAATTCTAGAAAAGGAAAAAGAGTACACGTGTTTAGAAATGCACCTTTTGGTTATCTCATTAAAAATTTCGCAAGGAAAACTTGTGAGCACGTAATTTTTGCCCTAAGCAAATTGTTCCAAAAATACAAATAAAACAATTTCTTATTAGTTTATAATTTCTGTTGAACTTTTGTGGTAATTGTTTCATTTTATTTGTACAAATTAATCCATGAAAATACAAAAATATGCATATGCATTTAAGATATAATTTTATATTTTTAGGATTACTTAATTCACTTAGCATTTTAATTGTGGAATTCTCTTAATTTTATATTAGAACAATTTTATGCATTAAGTAGTTTAGCTTAATTTCTAGTTTAACTTTCTTGCATCTCAAAAAATAAAAAATAATAAATAAAACAAAAATACAAATGGAAAACAAACAAAAAGGAAATGAGGGAAATAAAAGGAAAAACTTTATTAAAAGTGGGTGTTATAAAAGACCCAAATTGGGCCATTAATTATAATCTTACCCAAGCCCAACCGGACCACACACATGTTCAACCCAACCCATCCCCGCAACCGCCCCTTTTCCCAATTAATCGATTAAACGCATAAGGTGAACGACGAGCCCTAAGTCCCAACCAAACGCGTTGTTCATCGTCTTCTTCATCCCATCCTTGTCCGAACTCGCCAGTTTTAGGCGAGTGAGCTCGATTCCATCCCACGCGTGCCTAATCTCACCACGTCAGCAAGATTCTAACGGTCTCTGGCAAGTTTTCGTCTCCCATGTGCCTTTGAGAATGAATTGGAAAAATGGGGACCGTGGATTGATTTTGAATCGATCCCCTCTCTCCATCTGTCCGAATTCGTTCTAGAGGGGAATATTTGTGGATTTTTTAGGAAGCTTCTAGGTTTGGGTATAAAGGATGTGCTCTGGATTTTTTTTTTAAAAAAAAAAAAGAGAGAAGAAAATCGAGTTTTTTTTTAAATAGTCTTGCTTCTTCTTCTATATTGAAAATTTGAGTTTAAATTTGAGAAGAAAAGAGATATATAAATGTTGATGATTCCTTGAATCTATTTTGTTTTCAATCACTTATAAAAAAAATCAGAAAAATATACTGTCTCTTCTTTCTAGGTTGGAGCTGGTTTAGGAAATGATGCTCGACTGAGTTGCTGGAGTTTTGTTGCTGTCCATAGTTTTGATTTCTACTCGATTTTGTTTGCTATTCGAATTGAAATTAGCTTCTGGATCTCAGTTGTAATCAGTGTTCGAGCAAAGTTAATCAGAAGTACTTATTGATTCCAGGTTCAGGTCTTCTTCATTTATATTTTCTTCCGTGATTCTCTATTGTATGCTCATGTTCTGTTATGTTTTGTTCTAAGACAGCCTGAAAGTCAGCGTTTGTTGTTTGATTTAAAAGTTGAGTCATGTTAGCCTTGATTCAGGTTTGTTTCTGATTTTTTTTGTGTTTATTCTGTATTGGACGAGCGATTGTATGCAGTGGTATAATGACTGCAGTTGTATGAATTCATCCCATTCTTTTGCTAAATGTGAGCATGGAAACAAATTCCTGATATCTTAGGGGTTGAGGCTGGAGATTTTTTTTTGAGAGAAAGTTTGATATTGATCGAAACTATTGGTTTCTAGTTTCTCTGTTTGGTGCAACTGCTGAAATCTTTTTGTTATTCGGATTTGTTTCTTCAGGTTCATCCCTTCCCTACTTCTATCTTACTTGTCAATTATGTTTAATAGAAACTTTGAAAAGCCGCGAGATTGTCATTACACTCAGTAGCTGCATTGGACGAGTCTGTTCATGAGACTTCAGTATTATGGATCCCACAAATGAAGCCGAAGTAATAGATGTGGGTGCTATTAAAGAAGAAATAAGGAAACTAATAGCACAAATGGCCGAAATGCATCGGGCATGGTCTTTGGGGCACCCCGCACCATCATACCCTGCCAACCCTTCCTATATCCCACCTCTAGCTCAGGCTCCGGAGGCCACCACTCCCCACGCATCTTCAGCTTTTCCCTATTCCACCCAGGGTTATGGTACCACGTCATATGCTCCTCAAGCTCTACCACTCAAACAAAACCCCCCCTCCACCCATGGTTCCAATTTTTGAGGCACCTCGCCCAACCACGTTACATAGATCCTCCGGGGAGCCACCATTTCAAGCTCATAACACCCCATATTATCCTCCTGATCCTACTTTTAAAGCTCCCGAGCCATATCCTTACATACCCCAATTTGAGATCCCGAGAGAAGTTGAGAAACCCGTCAAGAATGCTAAACAGGAAGAAGTGATCCATAAAGTCAAAAGCCTGGAGCAATCCTTCAAGAACATACACGAATTCGGCAACCAAGTCAGTGTTGTTTACAAAGATTTGTGCCCTTTTCCTGACATCCAGTTGCCCGCAGGGTTTAAAATTCCCAAGTTTGATTTGTACTAGGGACAGGGTGACCCAGTGGCTCACCTTCGAGGTTTTTGCAGCAAAATGAGAGGGGCCGGAGGAAAAGATGAACTGCTGATAGCTTATTTTGGGCAAAGTTTGAGCGGGCCCACACTGGAGTGGTACACGAGACAGGACCCTGGTCGATGGTATATATGGGATGATGTGGCACAAGCATTCATCAGCCATTTCCAGTACAACCTTGAGATAGTCCCCGATCGTCTGTCATTGTTGAAGTTGGAAAAGAAGCCCGTAGAAAGTTTTAGAGAATTTGGTTTCCGCTGGAGGGAACAAGCAGCCAGGGTTGAACCTCTGATGAGGGAGAGCGAGATGGTAGATTACTTCTTGCAAACATTGGAACCTACCTATTTTGGTCATCTAGTGACATATGTTGAAAAGTCATTCAATGAAGTGGTAAAAATGGGAGCCATGATCGAAGAAGGATTGAAACCCAACAAAATTTTGAGTTATTTGGTATTGAAAGCAACCATGCAGGCCATCCAAAGAAGTACTGGTGGTGTGCTCGGAAAGAAGAAGGAAGAAGAAGTTTCCACGGTTGAAGCTAGTACCTGGTCCAGGCCTTACAACCCTCCGCCTTACTATAACCAACCCAGACCTCAACACCCAAATTATCCATATACCCCATATATCCTGCCGCAACATCAATATCCACCACCTGAACCACACTTAGCCTTCCACCACGCCCAGATATACCCCAGTCTCCGGCACACCCGCAATGGCGTGCGCCGGCTCCCCAAAACACATATCCACCTTCACAAAACACCTACCCACCTCAACAAAAACCTATCCACCTCCAAGGGCTAATAGACCAGGAACTGGATTTCGTCCAAATCAGTCTTTTAGAAATGAGAAGGGCCCAAAGAAAAACATTCACTCCGCTGGGGAATCTTATACCACTCTCTTTCACAGATTGAAACAGCTGGGAATGTTGACCCCAATCTAACCCAAAATTCCAAATCCCCATCCAAAAACCTGGACCATTCTGTTAGATGTGAATATTGTTTAGGGATGCTGGGGCACGATACAGAGAAGTGTTGGAAATTGAAGAATGCGGTATAGGAACTTATTGACAATCGCCGTATTGAGGTACAGGCTCCGGAGGCACCCAATATCAACCAAAACCCGTTGCCAGCGCATCATGAGACCAACACGATCGAACTGATACAAAAGGGAGCAGAGTTTAAAAATCCCTCGCAGACGGTCATGATGATTTGTTCTGTTGAAGCCAAGGAGAAAGAAAAGGTAGTTGAGGTAAAACCAAAAATTCAGTCGAAAAGGATGAAATACAAGCCGATAGTGGTGATGGGGAAAGGGCCATTTGTTGATGCAAAAAAGCCAGAGCCAGCCAAGTTAGTGGTACCAGGGGCATCACCTGCGCCCGTGGTTGTTGTGAAAGGGGCCTCCGTAGAATTGGTCATCCTAAAGCCGGTTGTCCAACTACCCATGGTCAATAGCAAAGTCGTACCGTGGAAATATGAGAAGGTGGTAGTAACATACAATGGGAAAAGAAATTGAGGAAGAGAGTTGCGATGTGCAAGGTCTAACTCGATCGGGGCACTATTTTGCCCCCGAAGAGTTGAGAAAAGCTAAGGGCACTAAAGATAATGCAGCACTAGTTGAGAAGGCGGTGACAGAAGAAGAGGTGGAAGAATTTCTAAAAAAGATGAAGGCACAGGATTATTCTATTTTGGAACTGAGAAAAACTCTGGCTCATATCTCATTGCTATCATTATTGACCTACTCGGACGAGCATCGCCGAGCTTTGATGAAAATATTGAATGAAGCTCATGTCCTTGATAAAATTTCAGTCAACCATCTGGAAACAATTGCGAACAAGATCTTCAAGGTGAACATGATAACATTTTCTGATGATGAATTGCCCGTGGAGGGCACGGAACACAATAAGGATATTTACTTAACATTCAAGTGTGAAGATTCAAAGGTGACTCGGGTGTTGATCGATAACGGGTCTAGTGCCACTATTTGTCTGTTGTCTATGCTAAACCAGTTGAATATTGATGATGATAAGGATCCACAAAAATAGTGTTTGTGTTAGAGGGTTTGACGGAGGAGGAACAGACACGGTGGGGGATATTATCTCGAACTGACTATTGGTCCAGTCGAATTGACTATGGAATTTCAAGTGCTGGACGCTGTAGTATCTTATAATCTTTTGCTGGGTCGACCATGGATCCATGCAGCTAAGGCAGTGCCCTCCACATTGCACCAAATGGTCAAGTTCGAGTGGGATAAACAAGAAATCGTGTTGCATGGGGGAAGATCCCACATACGTTTTAAGTGACGCCATTGTGCCCTTTATAGAGACTGATGATGATAAGGGACGATGGGTTTATCAAGTCTTCGACATGATTCCGGTGAACCGAGTTCCAGAGGCTAAAAGTATCTCACGTCCCAGGGTAGCGGCCGTGACTGTCATGGTGGTTTTAGAGATGTTCGGTAATGGGTTCGTGCCAGGGAAAGGTCTGGGTGCTAAGCTTCAGGGTATTGTCCAACCTGTTTCCTTTCCCAAGAATTTGGACACCTTCGGGCTGGGGTTCAAGCCAACAACAGCAGATGTCAGAAAGGCTCGTAAATTGAAAAAGAAAGCTTGGTTATTCCCAAACCAATTCCACGTTTGTCCAGGTCCTTCGTCAGGACGAGGGCCAAAAAGCAGTTATCAGCACAAGTGTCGGGCCCACTGGTTGATGCAGAGGGGAATTTGTACGAAGTGTTTGAGAGGGTATTTGCTGAAGTGAACGTGATTGAGGCAGGGGAAGGGTCAAGAAAAGCAGATATTCCATACATCAGACCACGTGCTAATATCAACAAATGGGAAGCTACTCCTCTTCCAGTTCGGAGGAAGTCGTGGTAGTGGGCTATGTTTTCCTTTTGTTCACCTGGATTATTCCAGGGTTTGTAATTCAGTTGCTATGTTTCGTCCGTTTGGATGAGTTAAAACCTTGTTATCTTTACATTTAATGAAATGCAATTTTTCTTCTTTCTTTATTCCTAATTTCGTTTCCATTTTTATTTTCTTCCTTTTCCTTTCATTAAAGTTCTTTTTATGCTGATATCAATGACATGACATGCATGAGGAATCTTCGGCTCAATTTTGTAAGCCAATCTAACTCAAAAATAATAATACAAGAAATCGAGTGTGATGACGAAGTGGAATGTGATGATGATGAGTCCTACGAGGAAATTAGTAAGGAATTAAGTCATTTTGAAGAAAAGCCCAAACTTTACCTAAATGACACAGAAGCAGTTAACCTAGGGGACTAAGATAATGTGCGGGAAACTAAGTAAGTGTTCATCTGGAGCCACAACTCAAGAAGGAGATCATTAAAGCACTAGTTGAATACAAGTATGTTTTTGCATGGTCATACGATGACATGCCAGGTCTAAGCACCGAGTTAGTGGTTCACAAATTGCCCACTGATTCGGCGCTCCCTCCTGTCAAGCAGAAGCTAAGAAAGTTCAAACGGACATAAGTGTGAAAATCAAAGAAGATATCACCAAGAAGTTTGATGCAAGGGTCATTCGGGTTACACGATATCCCACTTGGCTAGCTAATGTTGTGCCTGTGCCTAAGAAAGATAGCAAGACTAAGGTGTGTGTCGAATATCGGGATCTTAACAAGGCGAGTCCAAAAGACAATTTTTCATTGCCAAACATCCATATACCGATTGACAATTGTGTCAAACATGATATTGGTTCTTTATTGTTACGTCGGTAATCATCAGATTCTAATGGATGAGGCAGATGCGGAAAAGACATCATTCATCACGCCGTGGGGAACGTACTATTATCGGGTCATGCCATTCGGTTTGAAAAATGCTGGGGCGACCTATAAGAGGGTCATGACAACAATATTCCATGATATGATACATAAGGAAATCGAGGTGTACGTGGATGATGTGATCGTGAAGTCTATACAGGAGTCTGACCATGTCAGATATTTGAGAAAGTTCTTTCAAAGGCTTCCCAGGTACAATCTTAAGCTTAATCCTACAAAATGTGCTTTAGGGGGTGCCATCTGAGAAGTTGTTGGGGTTCATAGTCAGTCGTCGGGGTATTGAGCTAGATCCATCAAAGATCAGAGCTATTAAGGAATTGCCACCTCCAAGAAACAAAACTGAGGTGATGAGTTTGTTGGGAAGACTGAACTATATCAGTAGGTTCATTGCTCAGCTCACGACCAATTGTGAGCCGATTTTCAAATTGTTAAAGAAAGATGTTGCAGTCAAATAGACCGATGAATGTCAAGAGGCTTTTGATAAGATAAAGGACTACTTTTCAAACCCACCCGTGTTGGTCCCGCCAGAACCAGAGAGGCCTTTAATTCTGTATCTAACAGTTTTGAATAATTCATTCGGCTGTGTGTTGGGGAAACATGATGTTACAGGTAGGAAGGAGCGGTCTATATATTATCTAAGCAAGAAGTTCACATCTTACGAGGTTAAGTATACTCAGATGGAAAGGACATGTGCGCCCTAACTTGGGTCGCACAAAAGTTGAAATATTATTTGTCATCTTACACTACTTACCTTATATCTCGCTTGGACCCATTGAAGTATATTTTTCAGAAGCCTATGCCCACATGGAGGTTTGCAAACTGGCAGATCCTGCTTACAGAATTCGGCATCGTCTATGTGACACGGACTGCAATGAAAGCACATGCATTAGCTGATCATTTGGCTGAAAATCCAGTCGATAAAGATTATGAACCTTTGAAAACTTATTTCCCTGAGGAGGAGGTAATGCACATTGAAGGACTGGAACAAGTTGAGAAGCCGGGATGGAAACTTTTCTTTGATGGGGTGGAAAACATGAAAGGCGTGGGAATAGGAGCGGTACTCATTTCTGAAACAGGTCAGTGTCACACCTCCTTTTTCCGCACCGCAAAGGGTGAAGGAGAGTTTTTCCAATTAAAGGACAATCGGAACGGAATTTATTATTGATTATTCAGAGTCGCCACTTGGGAGATTAATGGTATCCCAAGTCAACGGTTTAATCCTGAATCGAGGAAAGGAATTGACTCTGTGTAACAGTCTGCGAACCAGAAATCCGGATAAGGAATTCTGTTAACCCAGGAGAAGGTGTTGGGCATTCCCGAGTTCCGTGGTTCTAGCACGGTCGCTCAACTGTCATATTCGGCTTATTTATCTGATTTTAACAATTATGTACTTAGTGCAAATAGTGACTTTTTACCGTTTTTATTATTATTATTATTATTATCATTATTTTTAACAAATAATTGCAACATTGTGAAAACGTATTTCGAACCACGTCACAACCAGTGTATACATGGTCGTCGACACATTTCGACTCCGTTGAGATTTGAATTTGGGTCATATCAATGTACACCCGGGTTTAAGAAAGTAATTTATTAAAGACGCGCCTACAGCGACTAGCGTATAGTTATTTTGGGTAAGGCCGTAAAATTTGCTAAATGGCTCATCCCGAAGTCTAAGTAACTTTATAATCACGTGTAGAGGGCCCCACGGCTTGTACATTTTTCGTTTGGTGAGGCTCTGACTCATTTTTATTATTTAAAAAAAATGAACCTAAGGCAACTACGATTTTCTACTTTGCGAGGGCCATAAAACTTCGCTAAATAGCACGCCCCGATTTCTAAAATACCATACCCATAAGTATGAAATACTGTAACAACCGAATTTCAGTTAAAATAACCAATTTCACATTCCAAACAGTGTCGATATTAATCCAACATTCCAACGCGTCAAAGCCGAGATTCCAAAGATATGAGCGTTCCATTAGCTCAAAATTCTTATGTATACTATTGCCATTATTATAAATTTACAAACTTTTTAATCAATTGTTCGTTAAGTTCAAGGCATAAGGAGACAAAGAATCAACTCAAATACAAATAACAAAACAAAGCTTTGCTTTTCAAACACATGTAATAAATCATGAATAAGTAGACTTTAACATTTACATTCTCATACACAAATACAGAACAGTGCTCAGCTACAATATACCAAAGCCTTCCAAACTTGCCGTAGCGTAAATCAAATACAGAAACATTAACGTACCTTGTTCGATGCCGAATAAAAGCTCGATGCGCCGGACCTCGACGAACCGGAAAACTCGAACCAAGACTGTCAACGACCTCGACGCTCACCTTCTCTCTAGACGACCTTGACGGGCTGTTCGTGGCGTTACAGGGTGGGCTGGTTGAAGGGTCTTTCGAGTTGAAGAAGAAGGAAATGGAGGGTAGTTATGGGAAAGAAGCAGAAGACGAAGCAGCGGCAATGGCTGCTTATGGCTGGTTGATGGACGACTGGAGGGGGACGGGCAGCAGCTGATCGCTGCTGGTCGCAGTTGAGGGAGACAGGCAGGCGGGGAAGGTTTTCCGGTGGTTTGACGATGGGAGTTAGAGTTCAGCTTGTTCCAGGAGGTTGTTTGACGGGCTGGGCGTCGCTGGTGGTGCTGGTTCGTCGACATTGGGTGGTTATGGTCGACGAGCTACTGGTTATGGCGTCGAGCTTTAGGCGTAGTGTTCTGCTGTTCGTCGTTGACGACTGCTGGAGGATAACGGGGAAAGGGTGGTCGACGACTGACGGGAATGGAGGTGTGGGTTTTCAGTTGGTTAAGTCCTTCTCCAGGAAGAAGAAGAAGAGAACCTAGCCTATGTTCTCCAATGTGTTATTGTCTAAGTGTGTATTCAAAAATCCCTCACCTTTTTTCTTTTTCATTTGACTAAGTGCCCATTTCTTAGTGTCCACCTGCCTCTTTAAAATCTAAGGAGTGCAAAAAAAATAGTGTTCTTGTTATGAAATAATATAAAGACAAGAACAATAATGCAAGAACAAGAGCAATAGAGAGAATAGAGAGAGAGAAGTATTCTTATTGATACTTAGAGATTGTTAGGGATGTATTACAATGGTAGAAGACCCCTTTATTTATAGGGAGTGAGATGATTTAGCTACCAATAATAGGACTCTAGAATCTCTCTAATTAAAGACATTCACCTTAAATAGAAGTGTAAAATCTCTCTATTTATAACACTCCCCCTTGAATGTCTATTCAATGACGTGCCTCGTTAAAACCTTAAAACAAAACCCAATGGGAAAAATTAAAGTAAGGAAAAAGAGTACACATGTTTGAATATGCGCCTATTGGTTGCCTCATTAAAAACCTCGCAAGGAAAACCCGGTGGGACAAAACCTTTTAAGGGAAAAAGAGTACAACGCGCATTAACTCCCCCTGATAAGAACATCAATTTATGTCCTTAAGTCTTCGCATCCCGATCTTGTGAACTAGCTTCTTGAAGGTTGACTTTGGTAGAGATTTTGTGAACAAATCAGCCATATTATCGCTTGAACGAATCTGTTGAACATTGATATCACCATTCTTTTGAAGATCATGTGTGAAGAATAACTTTGGTGAAATATGATTCGTTCTATCTCCTTTTATGAATCCTCCCTTCAATTGAGCTATACATGATGCATTGTCTTCATACAAAGTTGTGGGTAGTTTATCACACTTAAAACCACATTTGTCTTGGATATGATGTATTATAGACCTCAACCACACACACTCCCGACTTGCTTCATGAATAGCAATTATCTCGGCATGATTAGATGAAGTAGCCACAATTGATTGCTTAGTCGATCGCCAAGATATGGCGGTTTCTCCACAGGTAAACACATAACCCGTTTGAGATCGAGCCTTGTGTGGGTCGGACAAATATCCAGCATAACCAACAAGATCCGGGCTGCAATTCTTGCCATAAAATAAGCCCATATCGGTAGTTCCCTTTAGGTACCGCAATATGTGTTTGATCCCACTCCAATGTCTCCTCGTAGGAGCCGAGCTAAATCTTGCTAAGACATTAACTGAAAAGGATATGTCAGGCCTTGTAGTATTTGCAAGATACATTAGTGCACCAATTGCGCTAAGATATGGTACTTCAGGACCAAGTAGCTCTTCATTCCTTTCTTGTGGTCGGAATGGATCTTTGTTCACATAAAGTGATCGAACAACCATCGGTATACTTAAAGGATGTGCTTCATCCATGTAAAACCGTTTCAGTACCTTTTCTGTATAGGTAGATTGATGAACAAAAATTCCGTTTGCCAAATATTCAATTTGCAAACCAAGACATAGTTTAGTCTTTCCGAGATCTTTCATCTCGAATTCATCCTTTAGATAATCAATTGCCTTTTGGAGTTCTATAGGGGTTCCAATAAGGTTTATGTCATCGACATATACGGCAAGTACAACAAATTCCGATGTTGTTTTCTTTATAAAAACACACGGGCAAATGGCGTCATTTATATACCCTTCTTTTAACAAGTACTCACTAAGACGATTATACCACATTCGTCCAGATTGCTTTAGACCATACAAGGATCTTTGCAATTTAATTGAGAACATTTCCCGAGATTTTGAATTATGCGCGTTTGGCATCTTGAGTCCATCGGGAATTTTCATGTATATCTCATTATCAAGTGAGCCATAAAGATAGGCAGTAACCACATCCATTAAGTGCATGTCAAGCTTTTCATGGACAGCAAAACTTATGAGATAACGAAAGGTTATCGCATCCATTACAGGCGAATATGTCTCTTCATAATCGACACCAGGCCTTTGAGAAAAACCTTGTGCAACAAGGCGTGCCTTATATCTTTGTACCTCCTTTTTCTCATTTCTTTTGCGTACAAAGACCCATTTATAGCCGACAGGCTTAACACCATTAGGTGTTTCAACTATAGGGCCAAAAACTTCACGTTTTGCCAGCGAATTCAATTCTGATTGAATTGCTTCTTGCCACTTTGGCCAATCCTGTCTTTTTCGACATTCTTCAACAGATTGAGGTTCGAGATCCTCACATTCTTGCATAATGCTAGATGCGACATTATAAGCAAAGGCATTATCCACCACAATATCCACTCGATTAATATTTGCCTCAATATTAATTGAATTTAGGGATAGTTCCGTATTTTCCAGAGTCTCGGGCTCAATGGATTCTTCATGAATCTCAGAATTTGTCAAATCATGAATTTCCTCATGAGATTCTTTCGTGGTGTCATTTTGATCATTCTTTTTCCTCTTTCTAGGATTTCGATCTTTGGAACCTAATGGTCTGCCACGCTTCAGGCGTGCATTTGACTCATTGGATATGACACTAGATGATTGTCCAACAGGGACATCAATACGCATTGGAACATTTTCCGCGGGAATGTGGGATTTTGTTATCCTCTTCAAGTCCGTAAATGCGTCAGGCATTTGATTTGCTATTCTTTGCAAATGGATAATCTTTTGTACCTCTCTTTCACAAATAGAGGTATGTGGATCAAGATGAGATAATGATGCATTTTTCCATAAAATTTCCCGTTTGGTTTCACCAACTTCTCCCCCTAATTTTGGGAAAAGTGTCTCATCGAATCGACAGTCTGCAAATCGTGCAGTAAATACGTCGCCTGTCAATGTTTCGAGGTAGCGAATGATGGAGGCCGATTCAAACCCAACATATATTCCTAACCTTCTTTGCGGACCCATTTTGGTGTGGGATGGCGGTGCTATAGGCACATATACTGCGCATCCAAAAATTCTTAAATGGGATATATTGGGTTCATGACCCAAAACCAATTGCAACGGGGAATACTTGTGGTAATTTGTCGGTCTGAGACGAATTAGCATTGCTGCATGTAAGATGGCGTGAACCCATACCGAAGTGGGCAGCCTCGTTCTCATAAGTAATGGCCTTGCAATCAACTGCAGGCGTTTAATTAACGATTCTGCAAGACCGTTTTGAGTGTGAACATGAGCTACAGAATGTTCAACTTTTATCCCGATTGATAAGCAATAATCATTAAATGCTTGGGATGTAAACTCAGCAGCATTATCCAGTCTAATGGACTTGATTGGATTATCTGGAAATTGTGCTCGTAGTCGAATTATTTGTGCCATTATTTTCGCAAACGCAAGGTTGCGTGATGACAACAGGCACACATGAGACCATCTACAGGATGCGTCTATCAAGACCATGAAATACCTAAACGACCCACTAGGTGGGTGAATAGGTCCACAAATGTTCCCTTGTATACGTTCCAGAAACGTGGGTGACTCAGTCCCAACCTTTGTTGGTGATGGCCTGATAATCAACTTGCCTTGATAACACGAAGTGCAAGGATATTCATTATTCGAAAGAATTTTGAAATTCTTTAACGGATGCCCATATGAGCTTTCTATAATCCGTCTCATCATGACCGATCCTGGGTGTCCCAATCGATCATGCCAAAGTACAAAGGTATTGGGATCAGTAACCCTTTGGTTTACTGTTGAATGTGCCTCAATTGCACTAATTCTTGTCCAATACAGGCCACAAGATAAAGACGGGAATTTCTCAATAACCCTCTTTTGGCCGGTGACATTCTTTGTGATGACGAGATATTCAAGATTATCTTCATCCATTGTCTCAATATGATAGCCATTCCTGCGTACATCTTTAAAACTCAACAAGTTTCTCTTAGACTTAGAGGAGAACATTGCATTCTCTATGATTAAAGTCGTTCCTTTGGGCAGAGTTACAATTGCTCTTCCATAGCCTTCAATCAATTTACTACTTCCAGAGATTGTAGTAACATTTGCCTTACACATATTTAGTTGAGAGAAATATTTCTTTTCTTTGAGTATTGTATGTGTAGTACATGAATCAACTAGGCAAATACTTTTACAGTTGGATGTTGATCCAAGTTTGCTTTGTGAGATATCCATATTTGCTATCACATAGTTTGACATACAAAAGAGATACACGAACATAAGAATAAACAAGTTCAATTCGTTTGTGTCACATAATATTTTCAAAATCTGCTGCTAACAGTTGACTAACAAAATCAGATATGTTATCCATAATCGATTACTATGCAGCTTGAAAATTTTCAGTTTAAGCATTTTTCACACACAATCGATTGTTTAACATTGACAATCGATTGTTGATTAATTTTGAAAAACTCTGGATCACACTGTCTAACAACAATCGATTGTTAGACATAGACAATCGATTGTGGATGATTTTTGAAAAATTCCATATTACACTGTCTAACGACAATCCATTGTTAGACATAGACAATCGATTGTGGATGATTTTTGAAAAATTCCAGATTACACTGTCTAACGACAATCGATTGTTAGACATAGACAATCGATTGTGGATGAATTTTGAAAAATTCCAGATTACACTGTCTAACGACAATCGATTGTTAGACATAGACAATCGATTGTGGATGATTTTTGAAAAATTCCAGATTATACTGTCTAACGACAATCGATTGTTAGACATAAACAATCGATTGTTAGACATAAACAATCGATTGTCGATCAATTGTTTTTCAGCTTTAATGCGAAAATATTAGATAATCGACTAGTTTTTCAGGCTAGTCGATTACCCCTACTAGAAAATAAAAATATTATTGATATTTGAGCATATTGAAGACATTCTAAAGAACTACTGCTAACATTGCATCATGAACTAACTAATGCGAGCTAATACTAATGACTATTAGTTTATTCACTAACTAATACAAATAAGTAGAACAAAATCAAATAACTCCATCTTCTTTCATCACAGACCCATCACCGATTAGGTGGTCTATTTTCCCCTCGGGTTGCTCAAAGAAGTCTGCCACATCCAGGTGGGTGATGCCCAAGTTGTCGTCATAGACAAAATTTGTTTCAGGGCCTTTACTCTTTCGAGATGCTTGATAAAGGTCAACCAAGTGTCTTGGTATACGGCAAGTCTTTGACCAGTGCCCTTTCCCACCGCAACGATAACACATAGTTTCTGAACCATTTGCCTTAGGATCTTCATGATCTCGTTTCTGCTTTCGGCGGTTATCTCTCCTTGGGGGTTGACGGACTTCATTGGAATTTCTTCCTTGTCTACGTCCCTGGCCATGACCCCGTTTACGACCATGACCATGGCCCTTTTCATGTTTGGCATAATGAGAGTGCACCTTATCTGCTTCAGGCAGTGGTGTAGACCCAGTGGGTCGATTTTCGTGATTTCTCATGAGCAGGTCATTATTTCGCTCAGCCACTAGTAGAAGAGAAATCAGTTCAGAGTACTTTGTAAAGCCTTTCTCTCTATACTATTGTTGCAGTACCATATTAGAGGCATGAAATGTTGTAAACGTTTTCTCAAGCATATCATAATCGGAGATTTTATCTCCGCATAGCTTCAATTTAGAAGTAATTCTGAACATTGCAGAATTATATTCAGAAACGGACTTAAAGTTCTGGAGCCTCAGATGAGCCCAATCATATCGTGCTTGTGGCAGAGTGACCAACTTCAGGTTGTCATATCTCTCCTTTAAGCCGTTCCACAAGATGAGTGGATCCTTGACGGTGAGATATTCAATCTTCAAACCTTCATCAAGGTGATGGCGCAAGAAAATCAAGGCCTTCGCACAGTCTTGGGTGGATGCTTTTTCTCTATCTTTAATGGTGTCTCCGAGACCCATAGCATCTAAGTGGATTTCAGCATCCAACACCCATGTCATATAGTTCTTGCCCGAAATTTCAAGGGCAACGAACTTTCTTTTCGTAATGTCAGACATAATCGAAAATTAAATTAGGAAGAGGGAAATACCTTAGATTTTTCGAGAATGGTTCTTGAGACGGTAGAGTCTCGTGCTGATAACGTGTTATGAAATAATATAAAGACAAGAACAATAATGCAAGAACAAGAGCAATAGAGAGAATAGAGAGAGAGAAGTATTCTTATTGATACTTAGAGATTGTTAGGGATGTATTACAATGGTAGAAGACCCCTTTATTTATAGGGAGTGGGATGATTTAGCTACCAATAATAGGACTCTAGAATCTCTCTAATTAAAGACATTCACCTTAAATAGAAGTGTAAAATCTCTCTATTTATAACAGTTCTGTCCCCCATGGTTGTCATTATTGTAGTTCTCTTTTTTTTAAAAAGATTTTGACCATCCGTGAATTCCTCGTATAATTGTGTCTTTCTGGTCTCGTGTTACGTGTAAGGTGTGGTGAGTTGAATTATTATGGGTTAGGTCCGAAAATTATGCCTAAAATGGATGGTTTGAACTCAAATGTTATTCTTTGCCCGCAATCGAGAATAAAAAATACGACATTATTTAATTAATCCTACATAACCAAAATAACTATCAAAATAAGACTAACAATTAAAACAAAACTATTTTTGATATTTTTCAAGATTTAAAATAACTACTACAAGATAAAATTACTTTTTGCAATTTTCGTTTTTATATAAAGGTAAAATATAAAGTACCATTTTTTAATTTTTTTTAAGTTTAAAATAACTACAAAATATTAATGAAACTATATTTTTTTTTGTATTTTCGAAATTATATAAAAATTAAAAATAAGGTGTTATTTTTGTATTTTTCAAGTTTATGAGAAATACATAAACTAACACAATGTTAAAAAAATGCTAGAGAGAGAAGCTCTGCCTTCTCTCTAACTTTCTCATCTTCTTCGCTGATACATCTTCTTCTTTCTGCTGCTTCTGCGTAGGTAAGTAAACCTGGCAGAGGGAGTTATGGCAAAAAGGAGAAGTCGCCCAAGGAAAGAATTGGTACCAATTTATGCAAGTGATGTTGTTTTCCCAAAAGCTGGTATTACTGTTCCAAAGGAAGTTACCACTGTTCCATTGAAATCTGTTGAAGAAACTGTTTCATCGCCTCATGCAACAGTAGATCCACCACCATCTGGAGTTTCCTTGATACCAACAGCAAATGTGAGGGTTACTAACAACTCAGACCCTCAAATTAGTCCAGTAATTGTCCCGATGGAGCCTGAGATAGGGGTCAAAACCACATGCAACAACAACCACCACATGTTGTTCCCAAGGCAGCTAGTGATGAAGGAGCAAAAATGGATCCACCCAAACAGTGGGCTAGTCTATTCCAGAGGAATCGACTTGCTGCAAATGGTATGTCTCTAGAGTATATTCCCCCTACACTCGTTAATGGTAAACCAGTTGGTCAGCTGGTGAAGGAAGAGGTGGAGGAAGAAGTAAAATGGAAATGTGCCCTTGTTGTATTTGTGCTAGGTAATAGCCCTGGGTATAATGGTATGAAAAGGTTTATTAACCTTCACTGGTCTCATGTTCCTGAACCCGAGCTATTTTATCATGATGAGGGCTACTATATTATTAAATGTAGTTCCCTAGATGATGCTAAAGAAATTCTGTGTGGGGGGCCTTATACTATTGCCAACAGACCTATGATTTTGAAGCAGTGGTCTGTTGATTTCGACTTCAAAGCAGCCTTTCCTTCAGAAATTCCCTTGTGGATCAAGTTCCCTAACTTGCCTATGTCCTGTTGGGGTAGCAAATCTTTAAGTAGGATTGCTAGTGTCCTTGGTAGACCTATATTTGCTGACGAATGTACTACTAAGCAATCCAGAATTTCATATGCTCGTATGCTCATTGAGGTAAATGTGTCGAGAAAGCTATCTAGTGAGATAGAGATTCTGGACCCAAATGGAAAGAGCTTCATGCAGGATGTTAGTTATGATTGGAAACCTGTGTATTGTGAGAAATGTTTGGAGGTTGGACACAACTGTTTGGCTAAATATGCTCAACCTACACAGAAAAACAAGGTGACACAGGAATGGAGAGTGAAAGCACCAGTCACAGTGGATCATAATAACCAGATAGCTCAAATCCACCGACCAGAGTTACCAAAGGAGACAAGTACTCTAGCTACAGCTGAAGTTGGGAACAAACAGAAGCAGGTTGCTATACAAGACTCCCCAGTCTTTAACATCACTAATTTCCCTCCCTTATCTCCTATAGTGATGTCTAACATATTTGAAGTTGGGACAGTTAGGTGGGCTGATCATCCCCTGGATGAAGGGGGAACTAGCCATACTCAATGAAGTGGATCTTTTGGAATATTAGGGGTGTAAATAAAAGGTTCAAAAAAAAGAAGCTAGAAATTTCTTTAGAACTAATAAGTTTGACCTTGTAGGACTTGTAGAGGCTAAGGTTAAACAACACAATGCTGGTAGAATATCTAGTTTTTTGTTGCCTAACTGGAACATGATTACTAACTACAGTGGAGCAGTAAATGGTAGAATATGGATCCTATGGGACCCTACAAAAGTGTTGGTCACTGGATTTCTTGAGGAAGCTCAGCTCATTCATTGTAAGGTTCAAACTATCATTGGTGATACTATCTGCTGGCTTACAGTAGTATATGGTTTTAATGACTATGATCAGAGGAGGATGCTGTGGAAGTCTATTCTAAACTTATCTGCTGGTATTACTGATCCCTGGATCATTGCAGGTGATTTTAATGCCATACTGTCTAGCAAGGAAAGACAATCCTGCCAACAAGTTAAGCAAAAGGACCTTGTTGATTTTAATAACTGCATTCAGCAATCAGGCCTGGTTGAGCTTCCATGGAAGGGAAATTTCTTTACCTGGTCTAATCAACAAAGTGGTAATGATAGAGTATGTAGTAGACTGGATAGGGTATTTGGCAACTTTGAATGGCAGATGAAGTGGAATCATGTACACACTGTATATGGACCTCCCCTCATCTCTGATCACAATCCCATGTTACTAACCCTGACAACAGATACCTCTGCAAGGAAGACACCATTCAGATTCTTCAATGCTTGGATCCAGCATAAGGAATTTCCTGCTATGATAAGAACTTACTGGAAAAACAAGGAGCAGAGTACACTTCAAGGAGTGTGGAACAATCTTAAATCCCTCAAACCAGCCTTAAAATCTCTTAATGTAAGAGAATTTAAGAATGTTTCTCAAAATATTGAAAGTAGCAGAAAGGAACTGGAAGTTGTACAGCATCAAATGGCAATCTCCTATTCAGATTCACTACAGCAAAGAGCAAAAGTCCTGGTTCAACAGCTTGAAAAGTGGTCCTTAATTGAAGAGTCAGCTTTGCAACAAAATTCAAGAGCTAAATGGATCAAACTTGGTAACTCCAATAAAGAGTATTTCTCAGCAGTCATGAAGGAGAGAAATCAGTATAAGAAGATTATTGAACTCTCCACAGAAGGAGGACTGAAGATAACTGATCCAGCAGATTTGAAGAAGGAGATCAGGGACTTCTATATATCACTAATGGGAACTACAGCCAATTCCCTACCAGCTGTGAATAAATTGTATATGAGGAATGGCCCAAAACTTTCTCATCATCAAAGGAAGGAGCTAGCTGCTGATATTAGTGACACAGAGATTCTAGACAGTTTGAAGGCTATTGGAAATGATAAATCCCCAGGGATTGATGGATTTAATGCCATGTTCTTCAAACAGTCTTGGCATGTCATTGGCAAGCAGGTTATGCAAGCAATCAAGAATTTCTTTCAAACCTCCAAGATGTACAGACCTACTAATTGTGCCACACTCACTTTGCTTCCCAAGGTATCCAATCCTCAAACAGTTAAAGAGTTCAAACCTATAGCTTGTTGTTCAGTCTTATATAAAATTATTTCCAAGTTATTGGCCAACAGACTCCAGAAGGTTATGAGTAGTATCATTTGTAATGCACAGGCTGACTTTATACCAGGAAGAAGAGTAGCAGATAATGTCATATTAGCTCATGAGTTAATCAAACAGTACTCTAGATCACATATATCTCCCAGATGTATGATCAAAATTGATCTTCAGAAAGCCTATGACTCAGTTGAATGGTGCAGTTTACAACAGATTATGGAAGAGCAGGATTTTCCTAGCAGATTTATCAGGTGGATCATGGAGTGTGTCCAAAGTGTTAGCTATACTGTTGTGGTTAATGGGGAAACAACTGTGCCTTTTCAAGCTGCCAAAGGATTGAGGCAAGGAGACCCCATATCTCCCTTTCTATTTGCTATTGTGATGGAATATCTTAGCAGATCCTTGGCAGAGTTGAGTCATACCAAAAGCTTCATATATCATCCTGGTTGTAAAAAATTTGGGAATTACTCATTTAAGCTTTGCTGATGACTTACTGCTGATTGTCAAAGGAGAGCTTCAGTCAGTAAGTACCATGTTCTTATTTTTCTCTCAGTTCCTTGCAGCTACTGGACTGAAAGAAAACTTACACAAAAGTTCTGTGTATTTTGGAGGGGTTACTCCTGGGATTCAGCAACAAATTCTTGACCATCTTGGTTATGTTCGAGGGGACCTCCCTTTCAAATACTTGGGAGTGCCTTTGACTACCAAAAAGTTGTCAGTTGCACAATGGCAGCCTCAGGTTGACAGGATTTCTGCTAGAATTACTTCCTGGACTGCTAGATACCTATCCTATGCAGGCAGAAGCCAATTGGTCCAATCAGTTATATTTGGTGTTCAAGCTTACTGGGCTCAACTATTTATCATACCTTCAAAGGTTATTAAAATGCTGGAGTCAATATGTAGATCCTATATTTGGTCACGTTCAGTTAATATCTCAAAGAAAGCTTATGTGGCCTGGGAAAAGGTATGCATGCCAAAATCTGCTGGAGGGCTGAATATAACCAATATCTTGCTGTGGAATAAGGATGCTATAGCCAAACTTAGTTGGGATTTAGCACATAAGAAAGATCTTTTGTGGGTGAAATGGATTCATACAATCTATATCAAACAACAACATTTGGAGAACCTAACTGCCCCAAAAAATGCTAGCTGGATGGTCAGGAAGATTGTGGAGGGTATTAAACTGCTACAACAACATCAACTGCTGTATAATTCTAACTGTACCATAAGGAGATTATACTTGCAACATATTGGAGACACAACTAGAGTCCCTTGGAAGAATTTGGTAATAAAGAATGATGCTCGACCTAAAGCTATCTTCTGTTTGTGGCTGTTACTTCAAGATAGACTTCCTACCAAGAATAGGATGCTGCAATGGAATTTGAATGTATCAGGCAACTGTGTTATGTGCCAGCATGATATAGAAACTAGAGATCACTTATTCTTGCAATGTACCTTTGCATCCCAGCTGAGATACCAATCACTACAATGGATTGGAGTTGAAGACTTCACTGGGCAGGAGTGGTCACACTTTTGCCAATGGTTCATTGAGCAATCTAAAGGGAAATCTCCCCCAGCTCGCATAATCAAGATGACAGTAACAGAAATGATCTATGGTTTATGGCTAGAAAGAAATGCGAGAATCTTTGAAAACACATACTGTAACTGTGATAAGCTCCTCAGTAGTATAGCCTATATATGTAATGTTCGAGCTCCTCCTAGGCTTAGTTCATATATTCAGCAGTACATGTTATAACTGCTGACTTGGCTCGAGTAGTATAGGTAATCTTTTGTCCAGTTTGATAGGCAGCTGAGTTAAAGCTGTCCTATGATTTTGTAAGGCAACCATTTTGGTGATTAATACAAATTTAATTACCAAAAAAAAAAGAAATACATAAACTAAATTTTATATACCACTTTTTTGTAATTCTTCTTTTTGTAACGAAATAAAGTAAAGAGCCAAAAATTAGCTAAAATAGCTATATTAAGCCTAAATTAAATATTTTACGCTAAAAATATAAAAAATATCGGGGAGGGTCAAAAATCACATTTCTACAGTCAGTATTACCCTATTACCGCTCAGCTTCGTTTTTGTTGTACGAAAAATGTGGCAGAATATGAGGCATGCATCTTGAGGCTGAGATTGGCTGTAGATATGAGTGTCCAGGAAGTCTTGGTCTTGGGTGACTCGGACCTAATGGTACACCAAATTCAAGGAGAATGGGAAACGCGGGATTTAAAGCTTATGCCGTACCGACAATATTTGCACGAACTTTGTCAACGGTTCCAGTCTGTAGAGTTCTGGCACATTCCAAGGATTCATAATGAGGTCGCCGATGCTTTGGCTACTTTGGCATCCATGTTACATCATCCGAACAAGGCTTATATGGACCCATTACAGATCCAAGTCCGTGATCAGCATGCTTAGTGCAATATGGTAGAAAAGGAGCTTGATGGCGAGCCATGGTTTCACGACATCATGGAATATATCAGAAGAGGAGTATACCGGAACAGGCCACTGGTGATCAGAAGAGAGCAATTCGGCAATTGGCAAGTGGGGTTTTCCTTAGTGAAGGAGTGTTATATAAAAGAACCCCAGATCTCGGACTGTTGAGCTGCATGGATGCAAGGCAAGCCACCTCTATCATGACTGAGGTACATTCGGGAGTCGGTAGGCCGCATATGAGCGGATATGTCTTGGCAAAGAAGACCTAGGGGCAGGTTATTATTGGCTTACTATGGAGCAGGATTGTATAGGCTTTGTGCGTAAATGCCATCAATGCCAAGTGCATGGGGATTTGATTCATTCCCCGCCATCAGAGCTACATACGATGTCCGCACCATGGCCTTTTGTCGCATGGGCAATGGACGTTATTGGACCAATCGAACTGGCAGCGTCAAACGGCCACATGTTCATTTTGGTAGCCATAGACTATTTTACCAAGTGGGTAGAGGCTAAGACATTCAAGTTTGTAACTAAGAAAGCTGTGGTGGATTTCATGCATGCGAATATTATTTGTCGATTTGGGGTACCGAAAGTGATCATTACAGACAATGGGGAAAACCTCAATAGTCATCTGATGAAGGAACCCTGTGAGCAGTTCAAGATTAACCATAGGCATTCTACGCCATATCGCCCTAAATAAAATGGTGCGATTGAGGCAGCTAATAAGAATATAAAGAAAATATTGCAAAAGATGGTGGAAGGATCAAGACAGTGGCATGAAAAGTTGCCTTTTACATTGCTGGGATATCGCACCACCATTCGTACTTCGGTGGGAGCAACTCCTTATTCATTGGTGTATGGCACCGAGGTAGTAACACTCGCAGAGGTGGAAATCCGTCTCTGCGAAGCGGCTGAGATCGATGATGACGAATGGGTAAAAATTCACCTTGAGCAGTTAAGTTTGATTGACGAGAAGAGATTGGTATCAGTGTGTAATGGTAAACTGTAACAACAAAGAATTGCAAGATCATACAACAAGAAAGTGTGCCCGAGGAAGTTGGAAGTCGGACAGTTAGTACTGAGGCAGATTTTTGCTCATTGGGCTGAAGCAAAAGGAAAATTCACCCCAAACTGGCAGGGGCCGTTTGTAGTAACCAGAGTGTTGTTTAATAATGTACTGTATTTGACGGACATAGAAGGAAAATATGTAGAGATGGCCATCAATGCCAATGTGGTCAAGAGATATTATGTATGATTACTTTATTTCTGAATGTATCTGTTTGTATTTGGCATATTTTAAATATTAAAATGACGAAGGCATTTTGTTCTGCTATCCAAACACTTTTATCCCTTGTCATCCCCTTTGAGCCTTATTTATTTTTTATACCCCTATTCCGGAATCAATGGCACATTTAAGAAACACAGGTGCCGAGCATAAAGAAAAGAAAAGAAAAGAAATGAAAAGAAAGGAAAAGAAAAGAAAGAGAGAAAGGGAAAGAAAGAAAGGAAAAGAAAAGAAAGAAAAGAAAGAAAGAAAAAGAAGAAAGAAAATAAAGAAAATGAAAAGAAAGAAAAGAATAGAAGACAAAAGAAAAGAAAAGAACCACAACAAAGGTAATTACGATAAAGTGAACTACGTTTGACTTGATCCCGAAAGGGTACGTAGGCAGCCTTACTCCGAGGTTCAGTCATACCAAGATAAAAATCTAAAAATCCCCAAGCAAGAAACTGGGGCAGAAGTTGTGATGGTTTTGAGAAATTGGATTCCGGAAGTTGTAATTTCAATCCATTTTTGAAATTGTTTTGAGCCTTTTATACCGTTCTTTCTAACCCATCCAAAAGCCTGCATTACGGTCCAAAGAAAGACCTTCTGATAGATTTTTAATAAATGCCGAGGCGAGCAGGTAGAGGAAATTCGTGGCAGCGGCAACACTCTAGTTCAAGCAGGAAAAGTTAAAAACGAGAGAGTCTTATTGGTGAAAACCTTCACAGGCACCGTAAGGCGATGCGAGTTGAGAAAAATAAAAATGAGAGGGTCTTATTGGTGAAAACCCTCACGGGCACCTTAAGGCGAAAGTGAGTTAGAAAATGACAAACTGAGAAAGGCTTGTTGGTGGATACTGTTTCGTGGCACCGCAAGATGAACAAGGTTAAGATTTGGATAACGTAATCAAGTGATGGAAGTTCTGGGCAATGAAGTTAGGGGTGTTCATTGGGCGGATTGGGCGGCTTTTTACTCTAAGGTTTGGCTTAACGGTTTTCGGCTTTTAAATGTATTAATCCGTTAGCCACCCGATAAGATATCGGGCGGATTGGTATCGGGTTAGCTCTTATCGGGCGGTTACTGGGCGGTTTATCGGTTTAATACCTAAGGGCTGTCCGCACACTGCATTTTGTCCGCACACTGCATTCAATTTATAATGCAAGGCTGCAAGCTCAGTAGCTCACGCCTCACTGTCCACTGTCCAGTTTAGTACATCATTAATTTATGCTTGTCTTTCATTCTAGCTTACATTCACCACTTGTCACAGAATGCTAAGATATATGATCTTGGACGTAAACCACTAAAATCAAACAAGGTAAGAACAGAACATAGCTTAAAAAAGAAATACAATATTTTCCTTCAAGTATCTGCAGTCCACAATCGCGAACATGTCATGTCTTTTTCTGACTTTGCGTGCAAGAATTCTGGAGCTTAAGTAGTTCCTCAGCCAAAACCCGTCCTACATCTGCCTTTAGTAGTGCATAACCCTGTATGAATGTGGTGTAAAGCTGCTGAGAATCATGTCCTACCTCAAGGAATTCTGCTCCTGCATCTAAGTCAGAAGTTTTAGATGGTTGCATCGTTCGACCTCTTTCATATATATCTCTAGCAAGGGAAAAACTTCTGACTATAATTTTCCTCTTCTTCTCCATTTCTTGATTAAGCTTCAACGGTTTTTGGATTCTATTAATTAACTTCTTTTGATAAGCAACAGCAGCCTTCACAAACTCCTGCCAAATTAAATTCAACATACTGTAATAATAAGATGTTTAGTATAATATAGTTATATTATATGTACATGTGACAATTTCTTGTTACCTGATAAGCTTCTTATAAGATTTAAAGAGATTTAAAGACATGGTTTCAGTTCAGGTGGACAGTAAGGAAAGGACTGATGAATAATCTTACCAAATATATTAACACTACACGTCAATTACGGAAAGGTCTTTCCCATTGCTAGCTAAATCTGAAAAAAATTAAAATAATAAGTCGTGCGATAAATAAAAGCATATCAACAATACTTATATTATAACAAATATAGTAAACAATATTATTACCTTGTTCAAGCTGCTCGATTTTATCAAGATCTTCCTCAATACTGATGGGTTATTTTAATATTTCATTTCGAAGCCAATCTTGAAGACACACTAGAGTTTGCACCAATTTAGGAGTTAATGAACTCCTAAATGGATCAAGAAGACGTCCTCTCGTACTAAACGCACATTCGGATGCCACACTTGAAACCGGAACAGCTAATACATCACGAGCCATCTCCAAAAGAGTAGGAAATCTAACTGAGTTCAATTTCCACCAAAGAAGAACATCAAATTCTTTAGTGTCATCCTCAGTTTCTTCACCTAAATATTTATCTAACTCTGTTTTGGTATCAACACCCCCACTCCCACTTTTATGTTTTTTTATATCTTGCATGAGTGATTCTAAAAGTCCTATATTTTGGGTGCTTGCTTGACTGCCAGAAGCCGCTGGGTCCAATGAAGAACAATCTGAAGATGAAGCAAGCACAACACCTTTTGAGCTGGAATTTACATACTCACTGAATAATGAAGTCATGTACTTCGTCACTTCTGCTTGTATAGTTGCCCCCGGATCTACACCAAACATCTTTACAAGTGCAAGGCCAACTGATTCAATCTTGTAATGTGGATCCAAAATAGATGAGATAAAAATTATCTTGTTCATTTTCCCTGGATCACCCCAATACTTATCAAACTTTTTTTTCATATTTTTTGCCATTTCACTTAAAACTACATCTTCATTTGCGATCAATTGCTTCAAATAGACAGCAACTGCGCAAATTTCAAGAAAATGAATATTCGATGTAACATAACGTGAACCAGATATCTTCAAAGTAAGAAGATAAAAGATTTCAAGAAACTTTGTAATTATTTTTACATCCTCCCAATCACTACTCAAAAGTTCACCTATAACAATTCCATCAATATAAGAATGCTCAAGATAATGTCTCAATCCAATTTCACTAGAAGCATAATGTGAAAATGAACTTTCAAATTCAACAGCCCTGCGCAACATCAAGTAGGTAGAATTCCATCTAGTTGGAACATCTAAGCATAAAGTTTTCTTAGAATTGAGTTGTTCAGCATCAAAACATTCTTGAAACCTCTTCATCCTTGCAGGAGATTGCCTAACATATCTCACTGCATGCCTAACACGTTCAATAGACAATGAATATTCTTTTAAACCATCCTGGACCACAAGATTCATGATGTGAGCCATACATCGCACGTGCAGGTGAGTACCATTCATCAAATTAGTTCCCATTTTTGTTAATTGCTTAGACAATTCTTTTATTGTCACATCATTTGAGCTTGCATTATCAACTGTGACAGTGAAGATCTTATTTATCCCCCACTCACGTAAGCACCTACCAATACCACTTGCCATATCTTCGCCTTTATGACTAACAATAGGACAAAAATTAATTATTCTCTTACGCATATTCCATTCACTATCAATCCAATGGGCAGTGATACACATGTAATTGATTCTTTGTATAGAAGTCCAGGTATGAGTGGTAATACATACTCTTTGTTTTGTTTCTATAAAAACCCTCTTTAACTTTTGCTTTTCTTCATTAAATAGATCAAAACAATCCCTAGTTATAGTACTACGGCAAGGGACCCGAAAATAAGGTTGCGCCACTTTCATAAAGTCTCTAAAACCTTCTTTCTCAACAAAGCTAAAAGGAAGCTCATCAACTATTACCATACGACATAATGCCTTCCTACATTCTTCTTGTTCGAATTTCCAAGTAACAACAGCTATGTCACCCTGACTACCCCCCGGGGCAGATTGAAAGACTAAAGTTGATTGTTTTTTATCAACAATATCAGGGCGCTTAGGACACTTAAGCATATGAGAAAGAAGTGTCGATGTACCGTCTTTGGTCTTAAATACATACTCAGTAAAGCAATAGTCACATTTTGCTTTTCATTCCTTTCAGAAGTAATAAATTCTGTAAAATGATCCCACACAACAGACCTTTTTCTTCTTTTTTTTGGATATATTTGATTGAGCTTCACTTGTTGCATTTGAATTAGAAGCCCCACTTTCACCCATGATCACCTTATCACTTTGTATATTTTCAGCCATGTATGAATCACTGCAACAACAAAAGAAAAGGAACACACACAAGGATAATTCCAAAATTAGTATAGATATCCATAAATTAAAGCAACTAAAGACAGAAAAGTGTCAAAGTGTTGGAGAGATTTATCTAGCCTTAAGGTTATTAAGGTTTATATTACAACAAAATACAAATATTGTCATTTTTTCGCATTTTTCATAGAAATTAAAGTTATTGCAGGAAAAAAATTGAGGTTTACCTTATAATCTATTAGCACTAAAGTCCTCAACTCCTTGAAATAACTTATTTGTATCTCAAAAAAGTTAAAATCTACATTGAACCTATATTATCTCGGTATTTTTTTAATTTTCCATCCGATGTTTAACTTGATATTTATTGCCTTCACATTTATTTCTTATAATGATTATCAGGTGAAAACATTATTTTGAGAGAGTACCTGGACATTTCCGACGAGTCGACGACCGATAAGAAGAGTACCTGGAGAAGTGGAGAGACGAGATGGCGAGAGGAGGGAGACCGACGACTGCTGGAAGTAGACGACGACGAGCGGAGGCGGAAAGGATTGGTGGCTACTGGCTGGCGGCGGCTGGTGTTAGGGTTTCTCTGTTCTCAGTCTCAAACTCTCAACTTTCTGTCTTTCACTCTTTCTCTAGAATGAGGAATAGCCGAATAGGTAAGGAATGTTTAAAGAGGTTTATGAATTAGAATATTAGATTATTAGAATTAGTTTTGTGGTGGGGACAGTGGGGTGGAGACAGGACACACTAGTCACTACACTCACTGTACAGTACAATGAGCACATACGGGTGGGGATTGGGGGTATTTCTTTAATTATTTTTGTAATTTGGTTTTTAGTTTTTTATATTTAATATATATAATTATATAAATAAAAATAAATTTTATATATATATATATATATATATATATATATATATATATATATATATTCTTAACGGGTTAACGGATTACCCGTTAAGAAAATTGAATAATTCGTCCTCAATCCGATAAGCCGTTAATAAAAAAAATTTAATCCGTTCCCCGTCCGTTAAGCCGTTACCATTAAGCCATTAAGCTTCGGATCGGTTCGGTTTTCGGTTTCGGATCGGTTTTGAACACCCCTAAATGAAGTAGGACAACTGAGAGTTGGTTAGTTAGATCGGTTGGGCCGGTGAGTTCAAAATGCATGTCATGATCATTGATGTCAGTTGTACCCATCAGATAAGTTTTTTTTCTTTTTCCTTTTCAACAGTTATCTGGTTTCGGATTCTTCTTATCCTTAACTCATAAAATCATTGCACTTCATTCTTTCGGGGGTTTGTTTGTCTAAAATGTTCCAATGTCACTTTTGTTCAATGCAAAGGGGAAAAGGATTTCAAAGCCCACTACTAGCTTTCGAATATAGTAGAGCATAACGTGGTCAGGGCATGTCAACAACAATGTGACAGGGAATGGCGCCAGAAGTTCCATCGGCAGAATATTTGGAAAATGTTGTGGGAAATGTGAAGGTTCAGGAAAAAGGGCCGGAAAGGCAAACAACAGTATGGGTACAAAAGCATTCAGGTTGTCAGAAATTGGGAAATGTAAAAGTTGATCGGAAATTCAGGAATTTTAGTGGAAGTCAGGCAATACAAAGCAAGGCAGCGGAAGGACGGTGCAGCAATAATTCCATCAACTAACTACCATTTTTAAACTAGCAAATTTTCAGTGATTGAGACAGGGGCAGAAAAATTATTTGTCAGGAGGAATTCTCCGTGAGGGAATAGCAGGTATTAATCAAGTTTAACCGCAAGTGTGGCATGATTGAAATACAATAAATAAGGAGTAATATAGAGAGAGGTAAGTTGTTTCAGGTTCGCATTTTAGAGTAAAATTATAAAGTTTTGGAGTGGGGAGTCCGCCCCGATAATAGAGGCATACGTTTTAGTCTTTATATTTTAAGTGTTGAAATGGGGAGCCCGCCCCGATAACAGAGGACTACATTTCAGTCTTCAAATTTTTAAGTGTTGAAGTGGGGAGCCCGCCCCGATAACAGAGTCATACATTTCAGTCTTTAGATTTTAAGTGTTGAAGTGGGGAGCCCGCCCCGATAACAAAGGCATCCATTTTAGTCTTTAAATTGTAAGTGTTGCAGTAGGAAACCCACCCTGATAACAGAGGCATACATTTTAATCTTTAAATTTTAAGTGTTCAAGTGGGGAGCCAGCCCCGATAATAGAGGCATACAGTTCAGTCTTTAGATTTTAAGGTCACACTTCAGTCTTATCGCAATTCAAGTTTGAGTTTTCTATTCTCATTGGTATGTGGTAACAAGCTCCAGTTTCCAAACTGGGGCAGAAAATTTTCTTTGTTTTTCTATTTTTTTGAAATCAGGAGTCTGCCTGGATAATAGAGGAATACATTTCTAGTCAGTAGTTAGGAGCCCGCCTGAAAAACAGAGGCACACAGTTCAAGTTTCAGTAGTCAAGAATCCGCCAGAAGAAGAGAGACATATATTTCAATTTCAGTAGTCAAGAGCCCGCGAGGAGAACATATGCATACAGTTAAATTTCAGCCCGCCTAATTTCAAACAATTTTCTTATTATTTTATAATTTTTATTGAACTTTTGTGGTAATTGTTACATTTTATTTGTGCATATTAAATTCATGAAAATACAAAAATGTGCATTTGCATTTAGGATATAATTTTATATTTTTAGAATTAATTAATTCACTTAGCATTTTAGCATTTTAATTGCGGAATTGTCTTAATTTAGTTTTAGAACAATTTTATGCATTAAGTAGTTTAGCTTAATTTCTAGTATAACTTTCTTGCATCTCCAAAAATAAAAAGTAATAAATAAAACAAAAGACAATTGGAAAACAAACAAAAAGGAAATGAGGGAAATAAAAGGAAAAACTTTATTAAAAGCCCAACCGGACCACACATATGTTCGACCCAACCCATCCCCGCAACCGCCACTTTTCCCAATTAATCGATTAAACGCATAAGGTGAACGACGAGCCGTAAGTCCCAACCAAACGTGCTGTTCATCGTCTTCTTCATCCCATCTATGAATTCCCTGGGAACTTCTATAGTCAATGGAATATATAGAATTGTGATCAATCAAATATTGCAAAGTTTCGGTATTTATTACCGACCAGAATTGGACCATAACGGAATTTCGGTCTATACCGGCACCATAATATCAGATTGGGGAGGAAGATCAGAATTAGAAATTGATAGAAAAGCAAGGATATGGGCTCGTGTAAGTAGGAAACAAAAAATATCTATTCTAGTTCTATCATCAGCTATGGGTTTGAATCTAAGAGAAATTCTAGAGAATGTTTGCTATCCTGAAATTTTTTTGTTTTTTCTGAGTGATAAGGAGAGAAAAAAAATTAGGTCAAAAGAAAATGCCGTTTTGGAGTTTTATCCGAACTGGCCAGTTTTAGGCGAGTGAGCTCGATTCCATCCCACGCGCGCCTTATCTCACCACGTCAGCAAGATTCTAACGGTTTCTGGCAAGTTTTCGTCTCCCACGTGCCTTTGAGAATGAATTGGAAAAATGGGGGCCATGGATTGATTTTAAATCGATCCCCTCTCTCCATATGTCTGAATTCGTTCTAGAGGGGAATATTTTGCGGATTTTTGAAGAAGCTTCTAGGTTTGGGTATAAAGGGTGTGCTCTGGATTTCTTTTTTTTTTTTTTTAAAAAGGGAGAGAAGAAATTGAGTTTTTTTTAAATAGTCTTGCTTCTTCTTCTATATTTCGTTTTCAATCACTTATACAAAAATCAAAAAATATACTTCGTCTCTTCTTTATGGGATGGAGATTGTTTAGGAAATGATGCTCGACTAAGTTGCTAGAGTTTTGTTGCTGTCCAGAGTTTTGATTTCTACTCGATTTTGTTTTCTATTCGAATTGAAATTAGCTTCTGGATTTCAGTTGTAATCAGTGTTCGAGCAAAGTTAATCGGAAGTACTTATTGATTCCAGGTTCAGGTCTTCTTCATTTATATTTTCTTCCGTGATTCTCTATCGTATGCTCAATGCTCATGTTTTGTTATGTTTTGGTCTAAGACTGCCTGAAAGTCAGTGTTTGTTGTTTGATTTAAAAGCTGAGTCATGTTGGCCTTGATTCAGGTCTATTTCTGATTTATTTTTTTTGTGTTTATTCTGTATTGGACGAGCGATTGTATGCACTGGTGTAATGACTGCAGTTGTATGAATTCATCCCATTCTTTTGTTAAATGTGAGCATGGAAACAGATTCCTGAAATCTTAGGGGTTGAGGCTGGAGATTTTTTTGAGAGAAAGTTTGATATTGATCGAAACTATTGGTTTCTAGTTTCTCTGTTGCTGCAACTGCTGAAATCTTTTTGTTATTCGGATTTATTTCTTCAGGTTCATCCCTTCCCTTCTTCTATTTTACTAGTCAATTATGTTGAATAGAAACTTTGAAAAGTCGTCTTAATGCGAGGTTGTTGTTACACTCAGTAGCTGCATTGGACGAGTCTGTTCATGGGATTTTTAAGGCAGATAAAATTAGTATTAACTTTTTCTTGTAATGATATGATTGGCTTGGGGTTGATCTTAGGATGTGAGTTAAATTCTTTATTTCCAGCTTTCACTCTCTTCGCTATGCATCGATTAGATGTTTTACGTGTGTTCTGGTCTTCATCTAATCCATTGATGGAGGTCGGGATTGCGTGATCATTCATTTTGCAATTGTGTTGCTCAGTCAGTGGTGTTCGTCAAGACTTGCTATGAATGCTGGAAACGAGCAGTTCAATGCTTGTTTTAAAGCTGTAGCTGGTCTAAACTTCAGCTATCCGAGTAGAATTGATTCAAATTTCAGCAACAACTTATTAAGGTAAGGTTCAGTCTCATCATGTTTGGTTTAGTTTTGCATTCGCGTGGTTTGTTCACCTCGTCTTGGCCCATATAACTACTGTAGAAATGCGGCCGCTGTTATTTTTCTTGTTTTTGTCCGGTTGATTCGCTAGTTATTCTATTGATATTCTATCGTTGGGTTTTCTGTTGTGGTTCTACTTTTGGTGGATGCATCTGCCGGTTCTCTGCTATCCTTTACTAGGTTGCTAAAAATGTTTAAGTGTTAATTCCATGAGCACGTCGCATATGATGGAACTCAACTATGTTGAGCATCAAATCTGTCTTATTTTCTTTGTCTTAAACTGGAAAATTCATCGAGTTGCTATTATTTGAAGTTCTGAACTGGTGTTTCGATCCTCCCTGTCATGCTCTTGCATTGATTTACTCCAGTTTTCATCTACAAATGAGATAATCTTAAGAAGTCATGTACTGGAAGCATATTTATTTTTTTTAATTGTGTGGTCGAGTTTAAGGGTCAATTGAATTATGGAATTGTTCTTTAGAATTCAATACAAGTTTTGCAGTGACATTGAGTAGCCGTGTGTATTTGGTATCGTGTGTTGGGTTGTAGTGTTGCTTGAGTTTCTTTATATGTTGATAGTTGACATGGTTCACGTATTACTGGATGATGAATCTGAGTAAATTAGTGATACTGAGAGTAATGACAATAGTAAGGTTACATGAGAAAGTGCTGTGATTTTGATTGGGCAAAGGAGCGTGATTTGGTATTTGTCCATTGTAAATTGCAAGGAGCTTGGTCGAGCAATTATTTGCACAAGGGAGTCCCATCTGCTGAGGCCCACGTGCTTTCGAATGGTTAATTGGTATTTGGAATTCGGGTTTTGAGTTAGATAGCGAGTTTTAAACTAAAAGGTTCGTCCTTTTGTTTGGAACCGGTTGAGGCCTGGATTTTAACATTAATCAATTAGGATTTTCTTTTCTTTTGGAGACAAAACAAAAATTAGAAAATATAGTCGCTCTTAGGTTTACCCTTTAAAATAAAAATGGGACGAGCCTCGCCCAATAAAAATGCAAAAATTATGGGGCCCTCAATAAAGGTTTTAAAATATTTAGAAAATAGAGAAGGGTCGTTTAGCGAATTTTACGACCCTCCCAAAAGATTACAACGCGCTAGACTCTATTAGGTGCGTATTTAATAAATTACATTCCTAAATAGGGGTGGATATTTTATACGGCCCAAATTCAAATCCTAAAACGTTGAATAAAGTGTGTCTAGGATTGCGGTTTCATTTGATGCGGCGCAATCCAAAAACACATTTTAAATAACGTTCACTTTCTCAAATAAATATAGTAAGTAAAAGCGGCAAAAAATAAGATTGGCACATAGGCTCTTCATGTAATAAAATCAGTTAAAATCTAAATGCAACAGTTGAGCGACCGTGCTAGAACCACGGAACCCGGGAATGCCTGATACCTTCTCCTAGGTTAACAAAGTTCCTTTTTCGGATTTCTGGTTCGCAGACTGTGAATAGAGTCATCTTTTTCCTCGGTTCGGGATTCAATCGTGACTTGGGACACCATTAATCTCCCAAGTGGCGACTCTGAATAATTAATAATCAAATCCCATTCTGATTGTCCTTTAATTGAAAAAATTCCTTTACGTCCCCTTTTCAGGGGTGTATAATGAAAAAGGAGGCGCGACAAATGGGAAAAAATCTTATAAGGAAAAAAGAGTGAAACGCGCATTAGCTCCCCCTGATGAGAGTATCAATTCACATCCTTGAGCATTCGCATCCCAATTTTGTGCATCATCTTCAAAAGATTGTTGGTAGAGATTTAATAAACAAATCATCCATATTAACTTGAATAAATATGTTGCACCTTGAAATCATTATACTTGATAGATATGTAATATCCTCATAAAATATCGTGGAATGGCCTTTTCAATATCTCCATAAAGAATCTCGTTATCACATTATCATGCTTATAGTTATAGCAAGATACATATAGGGGTGCTTATCGGGCGGATTGGGCGGCTTTTTACTCTTAACGGTTTGGCTTAACGGTTATCGGCTTTTAAATGTATTAATCTGTTATCCACCTGATAAGATATCGGGCGTTGGTATCGGGTTAGCTCTTATAGGGCGGTTATTGGGCGGCTTATCGGCCTAACATACATGTTTACTAAATATCTCTTATTCTCCTCGTCTTAGAAATAATGAATTGCCATAAAAAATAGTATTTTAGAGGCAATATGATGTATTCAATTTCATTTGCTAGAGCCACTCAATTTGATTCCTGTGATTAGAAAATTAGCTTTACCATCTCCTGCATGTTGCCAAACAGGAGGATTACAACCAAAAATAAATTAAAAATAGAGCCAAAAAATTTCTAGATCCCGAGATTAAAAATGTTTAGAAGTAGAAATAAACATTTGTTAATCATTTCAAGGGTTTTAGTTTTTTTATATTTAATATATATAAATAAAAATAAATTATATATATATATATCCCCAAACCGATTAGCCGTTAAGAAAATTGAATAATCTATCCCCAAACCGATAAGTCGTTAATAAAATAAATTCAATCCGTTCCCCGTCCGTTAAGTCGTTAAGTCATTACCAGTAAGCCGTTAAGCTTCGGTTTGGATCAATTTTCGGTTTCGGATCGGTTTTGAACACCCCTAGATACATATGTGCATAAATTGCACTGAGAAAGTGGTACTTCAAGATTAAGAATTGTATACGCTTTAAGCAGTTTAAATCCTTTGGGGATTGTCATATAAGTATAGTCAAATAAGCCATTTAAAGAGAATTTAGATGCATATCAACTTTTCATGTCATGCTAGACATATAAGATAAATAAAACTGATTGCACACACCATTGACTTTATACTTTGAACTGCAGGTCCAAAACAACACGTCTTTCATATGAAACCAATTCTACTTGAATTGATTCTCTAGACTTAATCTCCTCATATATATATATATATATATATATATATATATATATATATATATATATAAAACTGTCATTGACAAATATTTTATATCGGTTCCAATCTTCTTATTTTCATTTAGACATAACATAGAGATCTCTGCATTCATATATTCAGGTACCAGAATCTCTCATGAGATTTTATGAAGTGTTATGTCATTGGATCTTCTAGATCACTTGCCTCCATGTTATGATCAGTTTGATCATTTGTTCATCTTCTTTATCAAGAAGTTTTATTTGAAACCGATTGCCTATATGCTTTAAGCGTACCATAGACTTTGTCCTTCTAGGACTTAATATGAGCATTTCCAACCACAATATAGTTACTATCTTTGGGTCAGCAAATGCGTCTGGCATGCTTTGCAATATATTGCAAACGAATTATCTTTTTATGAACTTCAAGTTCATATTATCTTGTTCGAGGATCTAGATATACAAATGATAACACATTCCACGTAATGTTTTCTCAACTGTTTATCATGTCTCCCCCTCATGTTAGAAAAACTAACTTTTTTCTTCAATTTTGGGAACCCATCTTTGTGCGTTATGGTGTTCATTAATATATACACCGCACATCAATAATAACAAGATGAAATTATTTAGTTCTTGACCCTGAATCACTTGTAAGGGAAGAATGTAATATACTTTCCTATATGACCTATATCCAACTTATATAGATAACTTTGTTCTCATAAGTAATAGTTTAGCTTTTAAGTGGAGGCACTCAATAAACTATTTTGCTAAACCAACTGTGATGTAAACAATCTTATCAAGATGAACTACTTGAATAGAAAATTTGAAAATTATTCTCTAAATAAAATTATTGAGCAAATTACCTCGCAAATACAAAGTTGTGGGTTAATAATAAGCGCATATGTAACCATCTCATAGATGCATCTTTTGTGGTATACATGGCAGATGAGTGGGGCCATATTCACCTTTGATATTTCCGACAATCATGGGATTCAATTCAAATTTTAGTTGGTCTATTAGTTAATAAGAACAAGCAATATAAGAGAATTCGTAAAGAACTTTCTAGTTCTAATATTTACCCATGTGAATTCTCTATTATTTTTGCACATCATACCTATATTGATATGGCTATGCCAGCTATGCCAAGTGGATATAAATAAACTGCGAGTTTATTATGATATAAGTTTTACACCAATAACATTCAGTTTATTGTGGTATTCTTTTATTTGTATAGTACAAACTATAGAATAAAACGGGTAGCTTTTCACATATATGTTACCGCTCTGCAAGTTGCAGTAATAGAAGATATTAAATCTTTTGTGACGACCCAACCCGTCATCTCATGTATTTCCGTCCCGTTTTTCCCGTTTAATGCTTATACATGTTTCATTTTATGTGTTGGGTGAATTTGAAGTAATTCACATAGAGTTTGGTTGGAAATGAGACAATTAGTCTCTTTAAGGAATGGTTGGTTTGGAAAAGTCAACTGAATGTTGACTTATGAGTTAGAGGGCTCGGAATAGATTTCTGATGATTCGGTTAGCTTTGGGGAATGATTTAAGGCTTAGGAGAGCAATAAGGAGTAATTTTGGAGGCTCGGTGTAGAATTAGGCTTGAATTGGCTAAGTTAGCATTTTGGCGATATCTGGTTGATAGGTGAGATTTTGATCCGAGGGTTAAAATGGAATTATGAGAGTTGTCGTAGCTTCGCTAGGTGATTTCGGATGTTTTTGCAAAATTTCAGTTGATTCGGAGGTGTTTAGGTCGGGGTTTTGATCAAATGTGAGTTTCGGAAGAATTTGATAAACTTAAGCTTGAATAATTGATGATTTTTGTGTTGGTTGATGTGTTTTGAGGATTGGAAAGAGTTTGTATAATGTTTTGGAGTATGTTGGTGTTTTTGGTTGAGGTTCCGCCGGCCTCGGGGTGATTCCAGGTGATCAAACGGAAAAAAATTGGACTTAGAGCATTGCAGAAATGCAGCAGTCAGTGCACCAGGTATTTGGCCTTCGCAAACGCGAGTGGGTAATCGCGTTCGCATAGAAGGATTTGGGGCACTGGGGTTTTTCTTCTTCGCGTTCGCGTTCATGTAATAACAGTCGCGTAGAGTCTTGGAATTGAGCATCGCGTTCGCATATAAGGGATTGAGGGCCCCCTGTGGAATGTTCTTCGCGTACGCGACACAGGGCATGCGTTCACGTAGTAGGATCAGGCAAAGCATCGCGTTAGCGAGTAAGCCACCGCGTTCGCGAAGGATAAAGTTGGCCAGTGGAAATTTTGTGCATCGCGAACACGAGGGGGTCTCGCGTTCGCATAGAAGGAAATAGCTGGGTAGAGAAGGATTTTTAATAACATTTCATCCGCGAACCAAGTCTATTTTCCACCATTGTTGAGCAACCTTGGAAGCATTTGACGAGGAATTTAAAGGGTTTTGACTAGGAATCGATTGGAGGTAAGTCTTATGGCCAAGAAACTTCATCTAATTGTGATTTCAACACCTAAATTCATGGAATTTGTGTAAAAGGAAAGAACTAGGGCTTGAGTTTTCGTAATGAGAAATTGGATTTTGAGGGAGCATTTGGACTCCGATTTTGATAAATTTTATATGTATAGACTCGTGGCCAGATACGGAACACTTTGTTGTAAAAATTTCTGACTTTCGAAAAGTGGGCCCGGGGCTCTGGTTTTGCAAATTTTGTAATTTTTGACATTTTTCGAGTCTTTATTGGTTTATATTCCCATAGCCTATTTTAATGTATTCGTTGTGGTTTTGACCAGATTCGACGCGCTAGGAGGTCGATTAGAGAGGCAAGGGTATTGCTAGCTAGTTTTTGGCCTGTTAGAGATGAGTAATTGATGTAACTACTGCTCTGAGGGTTTGAAACCCCAGAATTTCACATCGTAATACTATTTTGAGGTGTGACACGCATTCCACGATGAGTGCAGGGTCGTATACCGTTGGAGATTGAGACTTAGTCCATACCAAGTGATAAATCCTACTATATTGGCGACTGAAACGCATACCTTGTTATTGTGAATTGGGCTTATTGCCGTGTTTGGGGCCTTGTGCCGACCTGTAGCATCCTTAGGGGGTTTTTATATGTTTTCCTCACTTGTGTGCATAACATAGCTTCGCAGTCATATTTTTCAAATATTAATAACAATATAATAAATGTGTTTTATACATGAACCTTAAGTGAAAAGGATATGAGGGTTGAGATCCCTATAGTATGTCACGCGCGATTGGTTGTGGACTTGTTTGACTGAGATGAGTCGGGGACCTTATAGTGAGGATGATTTCTTGATATGGATCGGGCTACACGCCGTAGCAATTATTATATATTGATATTGAGCCCGAGAGCCTATTTTATGCCAATACCTGGCTGATATTGCGCTTGGGCTGTAGGAGCCCCTCCGGAGTCTGTACACACCCCCAGTGAGCGCCGTCGACGTTAAATAAGTGGAGCGGGCTGCACGCTGCAGCGTGTACTGGAGTGTACCGTTATATGTGTTGCATTCTGTCATGCATTATTTCTTAATTGTATTATTTGTTGTATACTGTTTCCACTGTTCTGGATATGAACTGCTAGATATAGAGTACTTTGTGCATTTCCTGTATTTTCTTACCTTCAGACTTTAGTTATGTCTATTACCACTAAGTTGGAAGTACTTACTTTATTCCCTGCACCTTGTGTGCAGATCTAGGGTAGTCTCAGGCTGAGTGATTCCAGCTGATCCAGTGTTCTCTCCGGGAGTATTTGAGGTAGTTGCATGGCGTTTGCAGCCGATGATTCTCCCTTGTATCTTTATCATTTATTTCCGTATTATCAATGTTAGATAGAATTTTTAGAAGGATATTATTTTGTCATTAAAGGCTCATGGTTTGACACCGGGTCCTATTTGGGTTGTTTCGGTATTTTATCAGATTTTCCGTATTTTTATCAGTATTTCAGAATTTGACTTAAATAGCTTTATTTTTATTTGTTAAAATAATTGGAACAATTGTTATAAATGGTCGGCCTTGCCTAGTAGTATGCTGGGCGCCATCACGACCGGGTTGTGGTCGTGACATCTTTCATTTATTTATAGTCTCAATATAATCAACCTCTTTCTTGTATACTTTGGAAACTGAATAAGTTTCTTTGAGACTTACTACAACATTATACCTTATTGGTAATCAATTCTGTTTCTCCAAAATAGTGATATTGGCTCTTCTAGATCTCTTAATTAATTTTGTATTATAATATATTCATCAACATCCATATGGTTATATATCACTTTCAAGGAGAAAGTTATACCATTATGGTCATGGTCAAAATTATATGCAAGAAATATTTCTTGCATTATTGTTGTCCTTTAATAATCACATTGCCAAAAATATTTTGGCGTATAATAGGTACGTGACCAATGACCATTCATGCCATAATAATGACATTATTTTCTTATATCATCTCAAACCTCCTTCTAGAGGTGAGTGTGGTATATTCACTACCATTAGCACGTTCATATTCCTCCAAGAATGAATATATATTCATAAATCAGATGTTGTCACATTCACATCATGAATGGACCATAATCATCCATGTGTGCTTTATAAAATATCGTGTCAAATTGATGGCATATATTACTTTCACAAAGTGAAGTATCATTTTGAGAATCCTTATTATTCTCATTATCATAATGATGACGATTATAATTTCGTCTATTGCCATGTTCACATCTATTGATACCTTCATGGTAATAATTTTGTCTTCTTTCAGACTTATCACATATTGCTATCACATTCTCTTAAGGAAATGAGAATGAATAAAATTCAGTGGGACGAGCTTTTACTTCTTGGTGTTCACGATCATACATGACTTTAATCATGGCAATACATAGAAATTTTACCACTTCGAGTGGTTAGAATTTCTAACTAACTCCATTAGAGTTATAATCAAATTTTATTATTTTTGCTTGTATTTAAAATTAAATAATAGAATTTCAAGAATTTGAAAGAGAAAATTAAAGTAAAATACTTACCTTAAATCCAGAATTTAATCATGAAAGAAGTTCATAGAACAATTGACAATCATTATGCTCTGGTTAGAGTCTCGTGCTGATAACGCGTTATGAACAATAAAAGAAAAAGAAGAATATTGCAGAAAACAGTAGGGAGAGAGAATTCATATTAATTTTGGGATGAATTACAATAGAATAGAACTCTCTATTTATAGGGAGAGAGTGACTTAGCCACCAAGTAATAAACCCTAAAATCTCTCTAAATATAGACATTCACAATAAATAAAATTCTATTTATAACAGTTTCTCAATTATTAATAAATTGTTGAAAAATAAAACGAATAGATTTTCTTTTGTCTTATATAATTAACACAAATTTTTATTTACACATTAATTCATTCATATTTTTGTCAGCTCGCCTTTTTTGGTAATATAAAAAATATATATTTTATTAATCTTGAAATATATTTTTTAATTTATGATGTTATTTTCAATAATATTATCTATATTTTAATGAATAAAACTTCTACTAAATTAAAGGGACTTATATATTCATTGAATACTTTTCTGTTATCTATGTTTTAATTATATTATCCAATATTTAATATAATTGCATTGTTAATAGAAATTCTAATTAGCATATTACTTGGTTTAATATTTTTTTCTACCACTTTCTTTATATAATATAGAAGATATATATTTTATTACTCTTGAAATATTTGTTTTTTATTTTAAATTTTATCCTATTATTCTCAATATATTGTATGAATTTAATGAATAAAATCTCTAATAAATTAAAGAGAGTTATATAGTCATTGAATAACTTTTTTATTTTATATTTTTCTTTATTATATTATCAAATATTTAGTATTATTGCATTGTTATAGAAATTTTTTGTTAGCATATTACTTATTTTAATATTTTTGTCTCTGTTTTTTTATAACATAATATAATAGAAGATATATATTTTGTTTCTATTGAAATATTTTTCTATTTTAAATTTTATCCTATCGTTCTCGATAAATAAATAAAATCTCTACTAAATTAATGAGACTTATATAGGCATAGAATTACTTTTTTGTTATATATTTTCTTTATTATATTATCCAATATTTCGTATTATTGCATTGTAAATAGAAAATTAATTAGCATACTTTGTTTAATATTTTTGTCTACCACTTTCTTTTTATAATATAATAAAAATATATTTTATTACTATTGAAACATTTTTTTACTTTAAATTTTATCCAATTGTGCCCAACAATATTATTTAAAATTTAATGAATAAAATCTCTACTAAGTTAATAAGACTTATATAGGCATTGAATAATTTTTTTGTTATGTATTTTTATTTATTGTATTATCCAATATTTAGTATTATTGCATTGTTAATAGAAACTTTTATTAGTATATTACTTTATTTAAATTTGTGTATGCTACCTTCTTTTAGAATATAATAGAATAAAATTTATTTATTTTTATTTATTCTATTATTATCATTAATTTATGAATAAATAAACTTTTTTATTTTTAAAAAGAAAAATAAAAATTGTTAAAAACAAAGAAATTTAAATTGACAATTTTCTATCTTTTGTAATTTTAGTTTTTTACTTTAAAATAGTTTTAAAACTCTAAATTGAAACTACTTTCTAATTTAAATGGACAGTTTTTTAATTATAAAATAATTTAGGATAAAGGGAGCATGGTGTAATGTACTCATCCAAATGGCATAAAATAGCTCTAGTTATAGATATTTGCATCAAATAGCCCATAAATGTATATCACGATAATAATATGTATTTCAAAACTTTATTTTTATTATTTTTCATATAAAAAATAAATATTAAAATTTTATTTTCCTTCTTTATTATCTAAAATATAAAATGATAATTTATTTTATCTCTATATCAATGTATATCATAACGAAAATAATTATACTATTTATATATCACAGTGTATAACACATCAAATAATGTGTATACCAAATATATATTGCAAGTTTATTTTATTCATAGTGTATATCAAAATGTCTATCAATTTTTATTTGTATATCAAATTGTAAATACAAGATATTCTTTGTTCTTTGTATATTCCAGTGTATAACAAATAGTTTCTTGTGGATATATACAAATATATTTGCATAGAAATATATTGATATACAAAATGAGAATTAGAATTATTTTCTTAATAAATAATAAATAAAGAATTATTTTCTTAATCAAAAGAAAAAGAAGAGGAAAAAAAAATACAATTCTGTCCAATGCCAATTTTAGGGATGTGTATATCATGAAACCTACCAATATGTTGTTTTAAATTCATGAAATACCAAAAAAGTTATAAAAAAAGAAAAAGAAAAAGATAAAAGGTGGCACTTTAATACTCCATTCTAGCACCAAAACCTAGAAAATCAAACCTCCATCCAAAATCCTTTGCCGCAATAGCAACGATCAACAACCCCTTTTTACCCTCTTTCTGTTTTTGCTTTCGAGTTTCAGTACTTCAGAATTTGGATGTAACATGAGGTTTAAATCCATTTTAAATAATTTGCACATACTCAACAATTAATGAAAAATAAATTAGATCTCTTGGGATTTATTGATATATTTATGCTCTTGTTCTAATATATTAATAATTATTCTAATACTATCTTGCAAAGGATTGTCATTGCAACAGAAGTGAAACTTTAATTTCATCAAGAGTGGAAGAAGAAACAAAGAGAAGTAGAGGTGGGTTAATATATAGGGAAGTAGTGTTTTTGGGATTTGGCTAATATTTTGGGGCTGCAATTTACCAATTCCTATTACAAGTTGTTACGTGGTGCCAATTTATCTTACTTTTCAGATATTAGACAGACGGTCAACATTATCCTAAATATAAGAGCATTTGTCTAAAAATATAACGATAGATTTGAAAAAACGGTATGCCAGAACTAATATTATGACCATCTATTCATTTGTTATTTACGAACAAAAGTACTTGCACATATTGAATGATTAGGATCAAAACTTCAACGAAATTCAATTACTTCTGTTTGAATCCCAGAAAAAACAGCAAAAGGACAACTTTTCTCTTCAGATTTTCATCCATATAATATAAAACTTCAGTTGCAAAGTCTGCTGTGCCCCGTCCCCTTCTTTTGCCAAACTTGCTTTGCACCCAAAATGCTCCAAATTATGGGATGCGTTAGCGACAGTCAATGGTGATATAACACACACACACACACACACACACACACCAGAACAAATAGTGCAAGAACATATTTCCTGTGTTCTTGAGATCCTGAAGCTACTTACTTCAGAGCTGAGCTCTCAATAAATAATCCAAATTACAGAATGACTGTCAATTAAAAGACTCAGGATTGTTTTATGCACAAGACTTTGAGAATACTTTCAAACACTGTGCGTATGACGCACCAACACTCAAGACTATCTACACACCCAAACATGCTGGGGAATTTTGACTATGAAAGAATCATATGTTGATTCTGATGTGAATTTTTACAGTGTTTATTTATTGCTACAGGGAGGAAGCCAGAAACCTATTCCAGCATCCCTCAAATGCATGACGTCGACCAACTCTCTGCCAGTTATCCCAACAACGGCAGAATGCAAGTACAATAAGATGATGATGTTGAAGGAAGTGCAATCCGCAACTACCATGTTTCCTCACTCAATCATCAGGAGCGACTCAGACATTGAGCTCTCATGGTGAGTATGACTTTGACTTGTTATAGCCTGCATCAAGGCAAATAGCATTACGACTAAAGACAGGTGAGTTGAACAAGCAAACTGTTTTGTACACGAGTTACCTAGGAGAAAGATAAACTTACTGCAGACCAAACAACTTCCAGTATTTACAGCTTTCTTTTATTTTCTTTTTCTTTTTGGCTGCATATAGAATTAGTAGATTAATTTTCAGAGTTTGTTAGTTTCCCTCAGCAGTTTCAATTCATATTGATAGCATCAAATGACACTGAAACATGACTGCACTGCCAAAGAAAGGACCTATAAACATAACCAAATATATGATGCAATTTTTTTTTTATTTGTACCGGGTGTCCGAGTCTGTTAGAGACCTGACTAATCCCGGGGGTGCACATGCCCTCTAATATTTGATACAAATTTAAATTGCACCAAACGAAGAAAAAAAGAAGTATATTGAACTATCATGATAGACTTTACATCTTCAAACGTAACAAAGAGAGTTAAAAGCAATATGACAATTTTCCTACTATCAACCACTTCAAAAACCCAATATAATACGCGTAGCAAGAGGAGGAAGACAACGATGAAAATGAGGTAATAAAAATATGTCAGCTCCAACTGATGTGTAGTTATACCTGTCAGGCAGAAGAGGTCGCAAATAATTTTTGGAAAAACATCATCATCAAGCATTTACTGAAAATTGAAAACCAACATCCTTGGGAGTTCTTGTACACACAATAGGTACATTTCAGCCCAAATCCAGTATTTTTTTTTTAATATGACAGAAGTTCCCCCAAGAAAAGAAATCCTACAATATGTTGTCTTTCTTTTTTAGGGATAAGTGAAACCATATAATGATTTTAATATACGGTCATTTGCATAGAGGAGAAACCCCAAGCCCGAACTACTTCAAGCTGTGGAAAACACACTACCTCCTCCGTCTCATTCTAATTGGCCTGCTTTCTGTTTTGGTCCTCATCATTTCCTCATAAATGCAATTGACCGACACCCCCCCACCCCACCCCCACCCCAAACACCAAAAAACAAACCCATATAGATGACAAAGAGGGAGAGGCAGCTGAGTGTGTGTGTGTGTGTGTGTCTGAGAGAGAGAGAGAGAGAGAGAGATAGAGAATTTAAAGGAAACAAAAAAGTTAAGCCAAAAGCAAAATCTAGTACCTCTAGAATGCAAAGTGAACAATTTGCAAGGTCAGATTGAAAGCCCGCCTCTCAAGTAGCAGTACTGCTTCTTTTAGTCCTGCTGCAATCTAGGATACCTAAAGGTCAAAAGTAGAACACAAATATCAGCAGAAAAAATTTTGGTTGCAACTTGCAAGAAGCAAATACATACAGTATGTGAAAATATAAGAAGACTTCTTATTAACTTGATTAACAATGTACAAGAGGTGCTCCTTATAGGAAGCTTAAGCTATGCATAATATGGTAGATAATCAATCCCTATACTAATAAGGTAACTAATATATTAACACTCTGCTGGGTCTGGATCACCTTTTACCTTGATAAAATCTCACCCTGCATTTTGTTCAGAACAGCTACCTTGCATAAATTGAGGAGAATGAGTAGGTAGTATAAACTGTGGCTGTGGAGTAACAGGCGCTCCGACACCTAAAAAAAATGGTTGCTTTATGATAGTGCCAACTTTGGGCCAAGCTACAGAAATAGACGAGGTTAAAGCATGTTTCGTAGATGTTGATCCATCTGGAATATAGATTAACGTCAAAGATATGCAAGGCTACAATGCATGCATATATATAAGAAGCAAATAAAAGAGATGTGCCTGTTGGGTATGGTGCTTGAATAGTTGGAATGGATGAAGCTGTCATTGCATTGATACTGGGCCCACCAAACTGAAGAATCTGATGGCCTGGCACTGCATAACCCTGCAATGTTGTATAACTGTGACTTCCAGGAACAGCCTGACTTAGCTGGCCGTAAGGATACATTGTTGTGTTAACACTTCCAGGTACACCATATATAGGAAGGTACTGTTGACCTCCATAAGGATTGTAAACACCCTATCGGATAAAATTCAGTACGCATCAAAATTGAGTCTCACACTGTCAAGACAAAATTGCACTTGAACCTTTTTACTGCAGAAGAAAGAAAGGGATAAACTGTAATGTCTCCATTTATGCAGTGCTACTAACCTGAGGGTAAACGTAATCCGCACCATATGTTGCATACCTGCATTAATAAATAATATAGAGCTAACTATGCTTTCTAAGAGCTGCGACTTTAAACGCAATTCATAAATATAAATGAGTCCAAACTCCATGTGATGAAATGTACTGACAAATGACTAATCAAGATAAAGGTCTAAGGTCCATCAAGTGAATGAACTTTTTTTTTTAATTATGAATAAGTAAGTGAATGAACTTTTTTTTTTTAATTATGAATAAGTAAAAGGTTCTTTCTAAGAAAAAAGGGTGAAACCTAGTGCTCTTTCTCAGTAAAACGAGTGAAACCATTTGTTTTGCATGCACATAAAAAACTCGTGAAATTCAAAAAAGAACGCAATCTATCTTTGTGCTAATGATTTATGATATTGTTGCCTTACACAAAAACAGTATGCTCACAAGTTAATTTACTGATTTCTTTTCTCCTACAGCAAATTATCTTGGTTCCCCCCCCCCCCCCCTTCCATGATCCTACTATAAAATGGGATAATTCAGGCATCCTAGCTAATACAGTTCCATAAGATTACTTTCAAATGGTAATAATTCTTTTGGGTAACTTAAAATAAAATAAAAGTCACATGTCAATACTGAAACATTTATAAATAAAATAGGCTCCTAACTTTTGTGCAATTGGAAGCCCAGAAATATGCGAACATTTAACAGCAAAAGCAGTCACATTTGAACACAAATTTTAATGGTCACAGGCAGGCTAGTGTGCAGCTGAAAACATGCAATATGAAGGTTAACGATGCACTAGCTTGTAGTTTACAAGCAAGAATAACGAGCTAATATAATTTAAGATTCTATACTCCAACATTATTTAAATTGTAATAATTTAATTAATAACTATCTTATTATTCTCAGGCACACTAATTCTTATATATCACACAGTTCACCAGATTAAGATTTGAGAAAATTGTCACAAGTTGGCTGCAGCCAAAATTCTGACTAGCTTATGGATCACAGCCATGACCATTAGTATGGAATCTGTATTCAGACAACAACATGGAAGAAATTATGTGATTATGACACTTAAAATTCAAATGATTCAGGAAAGGTCTACATTCCAGTAGAAGGGTACAGTGCAAATGAATCTTGCATAGTCTAATTAGTCATTTTCTTCCAAATTTATATGTGGATTGTGGAGACCTGTAGGCATGCCTTCGACACACAGCTTACCCATAGGGAGAATACATCAAGCCTTGCTGGTAGCCATAAGAAACCGGTTGCTGGTAGCCAAAGCTTCCAAAATGATTCAGGAAAGGTCTACATTCCAGTAGAAGGGTACAGTGCAAATGAATCTTGCATAGTCTAATTAGTCATTTTCTTCCAAATTTATATGTGGATTGTGGAGACCTGTAGGCATGCCTTCGACACACAGCTTACCCATAGGGAGAATACATCAAGCCTTGCTGGTAGCCATAAGAAACCGGTTGCTGGTAGCCAAAGCTTCCAACATAAGCACCCTGAGCAGCTGGTAGACCTGATGGAAATGGAGTTGATGACCTCAGACGTCCTGTACCCAATAAAGTGGAAATAAGCTAATGCAATTGAGAGAATGAGCGTTTTTTCTTTTTGGTTTCTCCCCTTTATCAGGGTAGGATGTGCCATAAAAGATAATAATGGTTAACTATCATTTATTTAAGCTGATAAGATTGTGGTATTAGATCTCTGTCAAACACATAACCTGCCATGAAAATCATCTTTCACGGGATCCTTTTAAAAGACATGATCCTTATTGATGTCTTTGTAACAAGTTTCAGGCTTCGCAATTACTCGTATAAAAAGCCATTAAGGGAACTTTGTAGCTCCCCCAATTTCGAAGATTATCAATGTGTTAGAGAGAAGCCAAGGAAACAGCTCTCCACATCGATTATGCAAAAGGCCAGATAAGTAATTGACTAAGCTTGCTAGTGGTGTATCTTTTTTACCAATCAATTTTGGAGGATTCGAAGAGCAAATCTCGTCGTCACCGAGGAGGTAAATAGGTATAGGGAATTTGCAAAGAATTAAAGAATTTTTCTAAATATATTGCGCCTGTTATGTTACAAAAATCAGGCATTTCATTTCAGCAAAGAAGGGAGTTGTTCAATGGGCCTAAGTTCATTGCATCGCTTTGTCATGAGGGACAATTTCTTGTTAGTACAGGAGAAAAGACTAAAGAGTATTCTGAAGCACGGTTATTAATCACATGCACTTCATCATGCTCAATCGTCTAGTCAACCCGATCATTTCAGTTCAATGAAAGATTATCAAAATACAAAACTTCATCTCTATTTTCCAGACCCTAGCTTCTTATCACTCCTACTACTATCTTTATTCCACCACTGAGTATCAATCCTAAGGCTTATCTTCTCAAATTCTTTTTAATTGTGCGACAATTTCTCCCTTAATTTTCTATTTCTTCATCTCAAACAACATTTCCACCATATGATAGCTTAAGATGGATCATACATTTTCTTATATAAGCTGGGAGTGCATGCAATTTTAACAAGAAGAAATATAAACAAATAGAAAAGCAATCTACAAGCTAAATACAATTGAAAGCGATGGAAGAACAAGTCATCCAGCAACACTTGACATTATTAGTGGGCTCGACAGAGTGCCTAGATGTGCAAAAGACCCTCGATGGAACAACTATGATATTATAGAATAGAGCAGAGCATTCAACCAAAATAAGCTACAATACCAAATGGCACAGTAGGCCGAGGTCGCCCTAACGAAGCCAAATTACAATTTGCTCGCCTCCCATCGATAATTGGAGCAGGATCAGCACACGCTCTCCTCGCGGACTCTGGGTCCCGGAAAGTCACCTAAACCCTCCATAGAAATACCATTGCAGAAATTATGTCATTCAGTTATAGCAGGCAATTAAAATGATTTAGCAAAATGAACCATTCTTTTTATCCGTAAAAAAGAAAGAGAAAACAAAAGATAGTAAAAAAGTTGTAATCTTTTTCAATTTCAGTAAACAAATATAAAACATTAAAGGAGAAAGTAAAGCAAAGAAAAGGAGACTGACAAAGCCATAGCCTTTGGATCGGGCAGTATTTTTATCAGTGATGACAACAGCCTCAAGGATATCACCAAACTGCTCAAAGTATCGCCTAAGGGTTTCACTCTGAGTTTCCCAAGCAAGGCCTCCAGCAAAAACCTTAGTAAAAGTGGTGTCCCCAAATGGAGAATTATAGAATGGAGCGGAACCTGAAACCCCAACTGCTCCCTGCTGTTGTTGATAAGCCATAAACCCAAGTTTGATTAGAGAAACGAAGAGAAGAAGAACTAAAGGAATATTACTTTTAGACCAGAAACAAGAAGCTATTCACGTTATACAAAAGTTGATCAAGTAAAAACCCCACCTCATTATAAACAGAAAATAACCCCCTAAAAATTGGCAGAAAAGATAGTGAAAATATACAGGAATATACAAAAACAAGAGAAGGGTGGTTTGAAGCGAGAGTTAAGGAGGAGGAGGAGGAGGAGGAGGAGGAGAGGAAGAGAAAACAAAGGATCAAGAAGAAAAAGGAAACCCTAGAACTAAAAAAGAGAGAGATTAGTAAGTCAAAAGGTAGAAGGAGGGTCAAGGTGGGGTTTTTAAGAGGGGGAGGGTGGATCAGCTGTACAAGAGGACAGAGTAAGAAGGAGAAGAAGAGGGGGTGGGTGGGGTAAAAAGGTGAAGAAGCTGGGTCGTCATCATACAAAGAAGAGCACTACAAGTTAAAAAAGGAGAGAGCGAAAAAGTGAGAAAAATAACAGAGGCTAATAAGCATTCATGGCGGATCCTAAGAAGTGGAACAGTAAAAGAAAGGACATAGGATTTGATTTTGAAGAATTGGGATAGGAATTGGAGAGAAATGATGGAGAGAGAGAAAAACAGAGCATAACAGTAGAAATAGAAGGAGAAGCAAGTGACTCAATCATCATCGTTTTTAATTGCACTGTGAAAAACAAAATGGATTTCTCTCCTTAACGGCTTTATACTCTCTTTATTTTTAGCAATGGCAGTCGTGGCAGGTCAGCTTTGGGCAGCTGGGGCAGCTTCTTTTATGGTCCTACACTCCTACTCTGTCTTCCTCCGTCATATTCTTTTTTTTTTTTTGTCATCCCTTCGGTATCTCCATTGAAAGCAACTATATTCGAATTCGCACCGCATTTACGTATGATCCCATTTAGAGCAAAATACTCCTTAACTTAGGACTCGAAGTCGAGACTCCAATTAAAGAAGGAACGGACACATTCACTATACCACATACTTTGATAGTTCCTCCGTCATATTCTAGCTTTCCCCATGTTAGATATGTAAATATAGTGAACTCTAATTATAGTAGAACTCTAATCCAAAGTGTATTAGGACTAGGTTATGTTATGTGTATTATATATAGGGCTTATTGTATCATGTTTAATATCAATTATATATTTTTCTCCCGTGCTTTCTCACATGGTATCAGAGCTTTGGTGAGAATATTATAGTTGTGCGTCATTCCAGCTACTTCCGGGAAGAAAGACCTCGTCGCCGTGCAATTTTCCGGCGACTTAAGAGGCTGTCCGTAACTAAACTACCCTTTTTGTTGGTGTTGTGCAAAATCCGAGACCACCACGAGGTTCGGAAGAGAATTCTGACCAACCCCAGAAAAAATCACCGGAAAGGAACAGTTCACGCGCCCCCACGCGCCGGCAACACCCTCGGTGCGTGAGCCCACGCGCCGGCGCGTGAGGGCCCTTCCGGCCATTTTTTCAGTTTGCTCCTTCAGGACAGTTTGGTCGGCCTTCAATTCCGACCCTATCCATCCTTTTTTCGTTCGATTCCGACAACTTTCAGTTTTTTCCGGCGACTTTATTGACTTTTCCGTCAGCTACAGTACTTTTCGGTCAGAATTTCTTCAGGACAGTTTGCTCAACCTTGAATTCCGAGCCTATCCATATTTTTATTTTTCAATTCCGACAACTTTAAATTTTTCCGGCAGCTACAGTACTTTTCCGGCAGCTACAGTGTTCCAGTTTTCCGGCAGCGCCAGTTTTCAGTTTTAGCGAGTTTTCAGTTGATAATCCAAAGATGTCTTTGGGACTAGATGCTTTCGGGTCTAGAAACCAGAGTTCTGGCAGTTCCGGTATTATGATTACCTCAGAACCTTTAATGGGAGGTTCAAACTACCTAGCTTGGGCTTCGTCTGTCGAGTTGTGGTGTAAAGGCCAAGGTGTTCAGGATCATCTAACCAAGGAGTCTAGTGACGGAGATGACAAAGCCAAAGCTCATTGGGAGAAGATTGATGCTCAATTATGCAGTATTTTGTGGCGATCTATTGATTCCAAGTTGATGCCTTTGTTTCGTCCATTCCAAACATGTTATTTGGTTTGGGAAAAGGCCCGTACTTTATACACTAATGACATATCTCGTTTCTATGATATGATATCGCGGATGACAAATTTAAAGAAACGGGAATTAGATATGTCTACTTACTTGGGTCAAGTGCAGGCAGTTATGGAGGAATTTGAGACGTTGATGCCAGTTTCTGCTAGCGTTGCAAAGCAGCAAGAGCAACGATAAAAGCTGTTTCTAGTTCTTACTCTTGCTTGGCTTCCTAATGATCTTGACTCAGTACGCGATCAGATTTTGGCTAGTCCGACTGTCCCCACAGTTGATGAATTATTCTCTCGCTTACTTCACCTTGCTGCAGCACCAAGTCACCCAGTGAGCTCATCACAGACACTTGATTCATCTATCCTCGTCTCCCAATCCGTGGACAATCGGGCTTCTCATACTATGGAGTATAGACGAGGAGGAGGTCGTTTTGGAAGATCTAGACCCAAGTGTTCTTATTGTTATAAACTTGGTCACACTCGTGACGTGTGCCATTATTTACATGGTCGAGCAACAAAAAATGCTTATGTTGCTCAGACCGAGCCTACAGGTAACCAGGGATTTTCTGTATCTGAAAGGCGGTATAATGAGTTCCTTAAATATCGAGCAAGTAAGCAGACGTCTCCACAAGTAGCCACTGTTGCTCAGCCTGATACTTCTGTTGCTGGTAATTCTTTTGCTTGTGTTTCCCAGTCTAGTCCTCTTGAACAATGGGTTGTGGACACAGCTGCTTCTGATCATATCTCTGGTAATAAATCCCTTTTGTCAAATATTGCGTATTCACAGTTTCTTACCAACGTTACTTTAGCTAATGGATCTCAAACTAAAGCAAAAGGAGTTGGACAAGCAAATTCTCTACCCTCTGTCACTCTAGATTCCGTTCTTTATGTCCCTGGCTGTCCTTTTAATCTTGCATCTGTGAGTCGTTTGACTCGTGTCCTCCATTGCGGAATATATTTTATTGATGACTCTTTTATTATGCAGGACCGCAGTACGGGACAGACGATTGGAACAGGACTTGAATCAGACGGACTCTACTACCTTAATTCACTAACATCCTCTAAGGCCTGTCTAGTTGCAGATCCTCCAGACCTACTTCACAGTCGTTTAGGACATCCTAGCTTGTCCAAGCTTCAGAAAATGGTGCCTCGTTTGTCCAGTTAATCCACATTAGAGTGTGAGTCATGTCAGCTCGGGAAACATACCCGTGCCTCCTTTCCTCGTAGTATTGAGAGTCGTGCAGAGTCTATTTTTTCTTTAGTTCATTCGGATATATGGGGTCCTAGTAGAGTATGTTCAACCTTAGGATTTTGTTATTTTGTTAGTTTCATTGATGATCATTCAAGATGTACTTGGATTTTCTTAATGAAAGATCGTTCTGAGTTGTTTTCTATATTCCAAAATTTTTGTGCTGAAATTAAAAATCAATTTGGTGTTTTTATTCTCACTCTTCGCAGTGATAATGCCTTAGAATATTTATCCTCTCAATTTCAGCAGTTTATATCTTCTCATGGAATTATTCATCAGACCTCTTGTCCTTATACCCCTCAGCAAAATGGGGTTGCAGAGAGAAAGAATAGGCACATTATTGAGACTGCTCGCACACTTCTCATCGAATCTCATGTTCCGCTGCGTTTTTGGGGCGATGCAGTTCTGACATCTTGTTATTTGGTTAATCGGATGCCTTCATCTCCCATCCAGAATCAGATTCCGCATGAGGTATTGTTTCCCCAATCACCCTTATACCATGTTCCCCCTCGTTTTTTTGGGAGCACTTGTTTCGTTCATAACTTAGCTCCTGGGAAAGATAAGTTAGCTCCTCGTGCTCTCAACTGTGTCTTCCTTGATTATTCTCGTGCTCAGAAAAGCAATCGTTGTTATTCACCTGATCTTCGCAGGTACCTTATGTCAGCCGATGTCATATTTTTTGAGTCTAAATCTTTCTTTACCTCTTCTGACCATCCTGACCATCTTGATATATCTGAGGTTTTACCTATCCGGCCTTTAGGGAGTCTACTATATCTCCTCCTTCACCTTCCGCTACAGAAGTCTTACCCATTCCAAACGATGGACCAATTATTGTGGCTCCTCCTGGACTCCCTGCACAAGACACTCCACTCTATACATATCATCGTCGTCCTCGCCCAGCATCCGGCCCGGCTGATTCACTTCCTGCACCTGGCCATGCTCCTACTGCGGACTTGTCTCTTCCGATTGCACTTCGGAAAGGTATACGGAACACCCTTAATCCTAATCCCATTATATCGGTTTAAGTTATCATCATTTGTCATCACCCTATTATGCTTTTCTATCTTCTTTGTCCTCTGTTTCCATCCCTAAGTCTACAGGTGAAGCATTGTCTCATCCAGGGTGGCGACAGGCTATGACTGACGAGATGTCTGCTTTACATACGAGTGGTACTTGGGAGCTCGTCCCTCTTCCTTCAGGTAAATCTACTGTTGGTTGTCGTTGGGTGTATGCATTCAAGGTTGATCCAGATGGTAAGGTTGATCGTCTTAAGGCTCGTCTTGTGGCCAAGGGATATACTCAGATATTTGGGCTTGATTACAGCGATACCTTCTCTCCCGTGGCTAAGATAGCATCAGTCCGCCTTTTTCTCTCTATGGCTGGTGTTCGCCATTGGCCCATGTATCAGTTGGACATTAAAAATGCATTTTTACACGGTGACCTTGAGGATAAAGTTTATATGGAGCAACCACCTGGGTTTGTTGCTCAGGGGGAGTCTCGTGGCCTTGTATGTCGCTTGCGCCGGTTACTTTATGGTCTAAAGTAGTCTCCTCGAGCCTGGTTTGGTAAGTTTAGCACTGTTATCCAGGACTTTGGCATGACTCGGAGTGAAGCTGATCACTCTGTATTCTATCGGCATTCTGATTCATGTCTCTGTATTTATCTAGTGGTCTATGTTGACGACATTGTTATTACCAGTAATGACCAGGATGGTATTACTAGATTGAAGCAACATCTCTTTCAACACTTTCAGACTAAGGATCTGGGCACACTAAAGTATTTTCTGGGTATTGAGGTCGCACAGTCTAGCTCAGCTATTGTGATCTCACAACGGAAGTATGCCTTAGATATTCTTGAGGAGACAGGAATGACAGGTTGTAAACCTGTTGACACTCCAATGGATCCGAATTCTAAACTTCTTCTAGGACAGGGGGATCCTCCTAACGATCCTGCAAGATATAGGCGGTTAGTTGGTAAACTAAATTATCTTACAGTGACAAGACCTGAAATTTCCTTTCCTGTGAGTGTTGTGAGCCAGTTTATGGGTTCGCCATGTGACAGTCATTGGGATGCAGTTATTCGCATTTTTCGGTATATAAATTCAACTCCAGGTAAAGGTTTGTTGTTTGAGGATCGAGGCCATGAGCAGATTGTTGGATATTCCGATGCTGATTGGGCAGGATCGCCTTCTGACAGACGTTCTACTTCTGGATATTGTGTCTTAGTAGGAGGAAATTTGGTATCTTGGAAAAGCAAGAAACAGAATGTGGTTGCACGGTCTAGTGCAGAAGCAGAATATCGAGCAATGGCTATGGCGACATGTGAGCTAGTTTGGGTCAAACAGTTGCTCAAAGAGCTGAAATTTGGTGATGTTACTCAGATGGGACTTGTGTGTGATAATCAAGCTGCTCTTCATATTGCGTCAAATCCAGTGTTCCATGAGAGAACTAAGCACATTGAGATTGACTGTCACTTTGTCAGAGAAAAGATACTCTCGGAGATATTGCTACAAAGTTTGTAAAGTCAAATGATCAGCTTACAACATTTTCACCAAGTCCCTCACTGGTCCTCGTATTAATTACATATGTAACAAGCTCGGTACATATGATTTATATGCACCAGCTTGAGGGGGAGTGTTAGATATGTAAATATAGTAGAACTCTAATTATAGTAGAACTCTAATCCAAAGTGTATTAGGACTAGGTTAGGTTATGTGTATTATATATAGAGCTCATTGTATCATGTTTAATATCAATTATATATTATTCTCCCGTGCTTTCTCACACCCCATTTGTCATTTCTTTTTTTTCTTTTTAATTACGTTTTTATATTCAAAATTAACTAGTTCAAATAATTTCAATTTACATCACACAAAGCTTATTAAAAAGAAAAGCGTTCCTTAATAAGAGTTTTTTTTATTCGTAAAGTTCTAATCTACAACCTTTGATTAAGAATATAAAACTATCATCGATCCCTCGTATCCTTAGCGATCATTCATATTTTCTTTATTAACCTAAAAAATAATTGTGATTTTTGTTTCAAGACTTCCCCACTTTTACCCCATTTATATACTACTATGACAACTATGCCACTTTATTACTTGAATCTTTCAAACTCAATTTACAATGTCAATCGAAATAGGAAACAGTAAAAAGATTGCATAATTTAGATGAGCAATTGTTTGATGGAGTAATATTTATGAGGATTGATGAAAAATTTAGAACTTGTTTCAATCACACACACAAACATGTGTATGTATATCGTACAAATATTCTTTAAGGAAGGTTCTTAGATTTGTCTAGATTTTCATTTTCTTCACAATTAGCTTATTAAACATAAGCATGCGAATTCCCCGCTCAAATGTTGTGTTCCAGCCTAGTATTTGTAGGAAAATGATATCGGAAAATAACAACAATAATAATATTGCAATAATATTATTTGTGAGCGGAAATACTTCAACTGGCTTGAGTCGTGCTAGACATTATCCTAAGAAACTATTTCAGTAATGTGAAATATTTCTTTAAGATTAAACAAGTCTACCTCCATCAGGGAGGAGGAATCCGCAAAATTAAATATTACTAACCCATCTAGCAAGTAGATAAAGTAAATAAGAAAGGAAACAACCAATATTAATATTAGACAACAAAAGAATAAGGAAGGAGTGACAGAAAAGGAGAGAAATGAGGCTTGTTTTTTGCTGATAATTTTTCCTTGTCAAGGATACCTAGAAGTTGCATGGAAATTCATAGTGCATATCAAACAAGTGGCTAATCAAGTTTACCACTTGGCATAGCCTTCTAGAAGGATAAGACACTTGTCTTTGAAATTTGGCATTTGTCTTTGAAATATTGCCACAGTCCAACTATTTTAAAGACTTTCAAAAATAAATTGGGATTTTTACCTATGAAAATCATATAGCAAAGCTTATTACCTCTCATGTTTAAGGTTTGTGTTTACTACATCTAAGCATACCAAATTAAAATTTATATACCATAATTCAAATTAAGGGTATAATTATTGCTTCATTTATTCTAGGCATGATTTTAGGAGCATATATTCTCCAATTTTAGTTTATCTACATCTCTCTCCTCCCACCCCCCACACCCCCACATTACATCGAATTTATATAGCCAAATCCGATTAGTTTTGGGGTTAAACATAGTTGATTGGTCGATTTCATGAATACGCCATTCATGTAAACTAATTATATGGAGAAATCAGTTCATCCCTTCCTTAATAAATGTGTAATGCTCAAAACCAAATTTTTTATCTTGTTAAACTAGTTATCCTTTCGGACCTCAATCCAGTACTATTCCGTTGCCAATCCAATTTACCTTCAGTTAATTCCATGGCAATTTAATTTTATGAAAAACCAAGAAAAGAAATGTGTTCAGTTTTCTAAACACAAGATTAAATATTTCTTATTATTAATTTTATTAAAGGTGCGTACTATAGTTCTTGTAGTTTGTATTTAGAAATTTTGTAGATGAAGACCAAATTTTGTTGTCAATATTTTTTTAAGACGCAAGATTGTAGTTTAATTGTAATATAAATGTAGTAATTTTGTAGATAGTCTTAAAAATAATACAACTTTATACAATACTTAAACTGATTTGTATTTTATTTGCAGAACTTTATCTACAAGATATCTACAAATTGAATACATTGAATCTTAATACCCCAATCCCTATTTCAATTGTAGCATAATTGACATTTTCGACATAATTGTAGAAGACTTGTAGAAGTTTTAGTCTTCCCAATCAACAATTTATCTACAATTCTACAATTTAACTACAATTTAACTACAATGTCTGGAAATATGTCTTATTCTTCTTCTTCGACGAGTTTCAATCTGAAATTCGGTCAAAACAATGTAGAATCTTCACCAAAACCCCTCAAAATTGAGATATAAACTCCTAAACATATTCCGAATTATTTACAACAATACCCAATCCAAACAAATAATAATTTTTTGGAAACCCAAATTTGAATTCAAAGCTTTCAAGTATTTTAATGGCTATCAATGGTGGAAAATATATGGAGAAGGAGAGATTTACGTAGCTACAGATTTACTTCTGTTTCAAATTTTGAATTAAATGCTGATAGGATCACACGCAGATCCTCCCCCTACAATCTCGCGCGCTTTTTTGGTAGAATCTCGATATTTATGCGTTTGGTATATATTTTGTATGAATAATGTGGACAACACGGGTAAATACCAATCGGTGAACATTTTTGGTAATAAGGTTTGCTGTATGGTATAGATAGGTAAAAATCCCAAATAAACTTGTTGGATTTGTATGGTCCAAATAATAGGTTTGGTGTCTTCTGGACTAAGAACCAAACTTAGACCAATAAAATTTAACTCACTGAATTATTGGTAAAATATAATATTTTTATGAACCAATAATTCTTATTGTGAGTCAGAGTTTATCAATCACATTTTGACCCACAGTAATTTTGCTGTTCAACGCAGTTTTGCGCCCAATAGGCCATGCTCGTGCCTGGTTATTCATGAGAGCTCTAGAGACTAGGTCAAAATCTCATAGAAGCGGCCCACTCCACTCTTATATAGGTGAATTCATCAAGTGTATACTGCTTTTAAATACACCATCCATTAAAGACTATGAATTTCATTAAGAGTTATAACTCAGCCTCTCAATTAGTAGCAGTCAAGCACTGTCTTTTAGTGCATCAGTGTGAATATTGACTTGTTATTAACCATATGAACCTACTTCATGGGATCTTCAATCACATAGGTTGGGTTACCATCTCTATTGACAACATGTCGGCCTTAACCCTATATCTTTTGAGGTTTGAAGAATTAATTTTCTTCCCACGGGTTTAGTCAGAGGATCGGCCAAATTAACTTCTGACTTTACATAATCAATGGAAATTATTCCATCTCTCAGCAGATGTTTTATGACATCATGTCTCAATTTCATGTGTCTACTTTTACAATTATAAGATTTATTCTTTGATATAACTATTGCCGCTTGGCAATCACAGTGTATAGACACAGGAGGCAATACGTACTTTATCAAAGGGATATTGGCTAAGAAGTTTCTTTGTCACTCTGCCTCAGTACCAGCTAACTCCAGAGCTATAAACTCTGATTCCATAGTCGATCTAGTAATTGTTAGAATATACGCTTAACGCTAGAGGGGGGGGAGGGGTGAATAGCGTTATAATAAAAAACAATATAAACTTGCGGAATTAAAAATTGCAGGATTGAAATAAGTGCGGTAAGTAAATAATAAGGAACGAACGCACCGAAATTATCCTGGTTCACCACAACCTGTGGCTAGTCCAGTCCCCGAGAGACTCTCTCGAGATTCCACTGACTTCGTTAAGCTTACGGGTGCTTAACAAACCGTTACAAACTGAGAACTTGAGTCACACAAGCCTCAACAACCTTTGCTCGAAGATACCACACTTCAAGACTTCAACCGAAGGAATGAAAACGTTCCTTCTTACAACCACAAGGGATTAACACTTCCCTTCAAGTGTATACAAACACTTAGCACTCAAGACAAGACTCTCTTTAAGAGTAGATATGAGTAAAATAAATACGCTCAAGAACACAACAACTTTCGTCAAGAGTTTGGCTCTCAAAAACTTGTTAAATGAATAGAAAATGATGAATATGAGAGTATGCAAGCTTTAGCAAGAATATAATCAGTTGTTGTACTTAGAAGACTGATTTTGAGTTGTATTTATAGTGTTCAAAACCCCCACAACCGTTGCCTAATTGCCAATCAAGAATTGCTGATTTTGTGCTAAGATAATCGATTATCTGATTTGCATAATCGATTATTTTCCAATCGTTCAAAAATCAATCCCAGATTTTAAGCAGAATAATCGATTATCCAAATCGTATAATCGATTACCTGACAACGTTCAAAAAATCATATTCAGATTTTACTTAACATAATCGATTATCAGATTGTGTATATCGATTACCTGACAACGTTCAAAAAATCATATTCAGATTTTACTTAACATAATCGATTATCAGATTGTGTATAATCGATTATCTTTCAGAGTTTAAAAATACTTTGGCAACGGTCATTTGCATAATCGATTATGCTATAAGGATAATCGATTATCTTTTATATTTTGAAAACTTCGGACAACACTGTCTTAACATAATCGATTATCATAAAGTACATAATCGATTATTTTACAGTCTTGTAAAATTTGATAGACACTGCCTCAACATAATCGATTATCATAATGTGCATAATCGATTATTTTATAGCTTTGAGAAATCTGATGGACACTGCCTCAACATAATCGATTATCATAAGGTACATAATCGATTATCTTGTAGCTTTGAAAAATCTAATGTACACTGCCTTAACATAATCGATTATCATAAGGTACATAATCGATTATTGTTCAGCTTTGTAAATCTGGTGTGCATTGTCTTAACATAATCGATTATCATAAAGTACATAATCGATTATCTTTGTCCAGATTTGAGAGGCATGTTTAAAAATTATTTTGGTTAAAAGAAAATGTTTGAAAATCATTTTGCTTTAAATTAAATATGCATGATTTGATAAAGATGATTTTACGAGAGAATCCAAGTCTTGAGTTAATTGTCGGATCAAGATCACAATTAAAGAACGACTCATGTATAACTTTATTTCTTTGCTTGATCATGATCTTTGTTCGTCTTGTGCTTGAACCTCGTTATGTGTCAATTGCGCGCTTGTGCTTGGACCTCGTCATATGTCAATTGCGCGTCGTTTGTCATTTATCAAAACCTACAAATATGAACACACGTTTAGTTTAGTGCCTTGAGAACGTGTTTCAACAGTAATGATTGTCTGTTTAGCTGATTTCCACGATATTGCATCACCACCAAGGGTGAATACATATCCACTAGTGGATTTTGTCTCATCTGAATCAGGGATCCAGTTTGTATCACTGTACCCTTCTAAAGTGGAAGGAAATCCACTATATACGATACCATAATTCATGGTTCCTTTCAAATATTTCATTAGTCTCTCTAATGGAAAAAACTTATCTGCACCGGGTGTTTACACCAAACCAATAGATACATGACATGTGTTTTGCATATGGATTTCAATCATTTAACCATGGTAAATTATATGCATTCTCATCTAATTTAATTAATTAACCATAGTGAATTAATATAGTTTGGTGTAAACACCCGGTGTGGGTACCCTCTCTAATGCAGACCAATGTTCTTTGTTGGGATTATGAGTATATCTACTCAATCTACACACAACATAAGCTATATCAGACCTTGTAAAATTCATTAAATGCATCAGACTCCCAATAATCTGAGCATATTTAGACTGACCAACTAGGTCACCATTATTCTTTTTCAACTTAGAGTTAGCATCAAAAGGAGTGCTCACAGATGTGACATTAAAATATTCAAACTTCTTAAGAAGTCTCTCAACATAATGTTCTTGTGTCAATAATAATCCATTTTCACTCCTTGTAACTTTAACTCCCAATATTGTATTTACTTCACCCAGATCTTTCATATCAAAATTAGAAGACAAGAATAGTTAGTACTTTGCACATAATTTAAACTTGTACCAAATATAAGCATTTCATCAACATACAGACATATTATCACATAATCATTGTGTATCGCTTTAGTATAAACATATTCATCCACATCAACTAAAGAAAAATCGTCTCTTAGTAAGACTTGTTCAAATTTCTCATACCATTGCTTTGGAGCTTATTTAAGGCCATAAAGAGATTTAATTAATTTACAAACTTTATTTTCTTGTCCAGGAATGACACAGCCTTCAGGTTGAGCCATATAAATTTTTTCTTCTAAATCACCATTAAAAAAGCAGTTTTCACATCCATTTGGGAAAGCTTACAGATTGAAGCTAAGACAACTAAAACTCGAATAGAAGAAATTCTAGTCACTGGTGCAAATGTATCAAAATAATCTATATTTTGTTTTTGAGAAAAACCTTCTGCTACTAACCGAGCTTCATATTTATCTAAAGATCCATCTGGATTAAATTTTCTTTTGAAAATCCATTTATAACCAATAGGTTTTGCACCGGGAGGTAAACTAGTTAAAATTCATATATTATTTTTCATAATGGAATCAATTTCAACTTTTATTGCCTCTTTCCAATATTTAGCATCTGAAGAAGATATAGCTTCAAAATAATTTGATTGTTTATTATTGACAAGAAAAGTTTGAAAATCATTTCCATAGGAAAAATATTCTTTCTTAGGCCCTTTGCGTCTTCTCAGTTCTTCATTAGAGGTAATTTCATTATTTGTTTCAACAGGTTTATGAGAAATTTTATCAGATAATGGATAAATATATTCAAAGAACTCAGCATTCTTTGTCTCAATTATAGTATTGTAATCGGGCACATCACTTTTTAAAACAAGAAATCTACATGCAACACTATGTTCTGCATATCCAATTAGCATGCAATGAGCAATTTTAGCACTAAATTTTTCTTTTTTTTAGGTTCAGGCAAAAGAACTTCAGCAAGGCACCCCCACACTTTTAAATATTTCAAGTTAGATTTATAACCCTTCCACAATTCATAAGGAGTTTTGCCTGTTCTTTTATGTGGTATTCTATTTTGTAAGTGACATGCAGATAAAATAGCTTCACCCCACAAATTATGAGGAGCATTAGAACTAACTAACATAGAGTTCATCATCTCTTTCAATGTTCTATTTTTTCTTTCAGCTACTTCATGTGACTCAGGTGAATAAGACAGAGTTACTTCATGAATAATACCATTATTTTCACAAAATTCATTTAAAGATAAAAATTCTCCACCTCTATCAGATCTAATTCTCTTGATTTTTCTACTAAGTTGATTTTCAACCTCAGTTTTATAAGAAATAATAGCATTAAAAGAATCATCTTTATTTCTAAGCAAATACAACTTAGTTTATCTATAAAAATCATCAATAAAAGTCACATAATATCTTTTACCACCTCTGCTTCAAGTCGCCTAAATCAGTGTGAATCAAGTATAACAGTTAAGTTTCTCTATTTACAGAAAAACAAGTTTTTCTAGTACTTTTAGCTTCAGCACATATTTCACACTTGTTAATATTATTTGTGCCTAAATTAGATATTAATCATAGCGACTACATTTTCTTTATATACGAGACATTAACATGTCCTAGTCTAGCATGCCACAAAGAAATTGACTCAACCATATAAGCAGAAGAAGATGCATTTTTATTACTAGTATCAGAAATATTAAGCACAAATAAATCATGGTTACAAAATCCATTGCCTACAATAATTTTATTTTTGGTCAATATGACCTTATTATTTTCAAATTAAACATTCACTCCAACTTTTCCTAATAACCCCACAGAGATCAAATTGGTTTGGATATTAGGAACATGCAATACATCACACAATGCTAGAGTTTTACCAGATGTGAGTTTGAGAATAATTTTTCCTTTCCAAGAACGCGCGATGTTCTTGAGTCACCAAGATAAATAAATTTTTCTCCTTCCTCAACTTGGGTGTAAGAAAAAAATTTATTTTTATTTGCACAAATGTGACTAGTAGCACCAGAGGGTGATATACTGTCCACATAATTTATTTGGGAAATAACCGCAATAATTATATATCCGCTTTAGTCAAATTTAATTTTGACTTAGCGAGATTTTCATTTATCTCAACTTTACTATTGCATTGGGGTGCATTTTTCTTGAAGGTTTTAATATTATCATTAAATATGTAACCATGTCTGTTCACATACCTGCGTTTGGATATTAGTGTTTGCCAAAGTTGTGGATGCAATGATGTATTTGCAACATCATGGATATCTGGCAGGACAACTGGATCAGTAGCAATAGAGGCAACACCAGAATTGGTAGCACCATCAAAATTTTCCGTAGTAGTATTGCTTGCCATAGTTTCTTAGATTGTCAGGACATGACATCGGAAAATAACAACAATGATAATACTGCAATAACATTATTTTTGAGCGAAAATACTCCAACTGGCTTGAGTCGTGCTAGGCACTGTCCTAAGAAACTATTTCAGCAATGTGAAATGTTTCCCCAGGATTAAATAAGTTTACCTCTATTAGAGAGGATACAAGAATCAACAAAATTAAATATTACAAACCCAGCTAGCAAGTAGGTAAAGTAAATAAGAAAGGAAACAACCAATATTAATATTGGACAACAAAAGAATAAGGAAGGAGTGAAAGAAAAGGAGAGAAATGAGGCTTGTTTTTTGCTGATAAACTTTCCTTGTCAAGGATGCCTTTTTTATAGTAGAAGTTGCATGAAAATTCATAGTGCATGTCAAACAAGTAGCTAATCAAGTTTGCCGCTTGGCATAACTTCTAGAAGGATAAGACACTTGTCTTTGAAATTGGCACTTGTCTTTGAAATATTACCACAATATTAATATGAATGGTGACATGTTACTAGGTGCTTCTCGGATATGTTTATATCGAATTGTCCAAAAGCTTATATAAACTTCTATATTTTCCATAAGAAGCTTATTTCTAAGGCTACTTTCTCAATAAGCTCTAGATACTCCAACGTAGACCTCGTGGACATCAGTGTTCCATGAGTGCAAATGAATAACCCCCCCCCTCCTCCCCCTCCCCCCCCCCCCAATAATCCAGGAGCAGCATTAGGGTTCAAACCTTATATTTATTTTAGGAAATTTATTAAATATGCACAAATTAGTAATTTAGAACCCAATAATTTAAAAGAATTAGAATCTTGAACTCATAAGTTTCTATGCCTCTGCAATAACCCCAGTGAGAGCAAATAAAACAACAACAAAACCAAGAAATAGCACTCAAAAGGAGGAAAATATAATCTCCTCAATCCAGATTATATTACACATATAGATACTAGTTCGCAAGGGTATTATCTTGAAAGACAGGCAAGGCAAGTACCACAATGAATATTTCAATAAGGAAAAAGGGGGACTTGATATTTTCTCTTCTTCAATCAAGAATGCCCGCTTGTTTATAACTTTCAACAGCATCAATTAGAGTTTCCTCCAGTGGCCTACATTTCCAACCCAACTTCTGCAGTTTCTCTGTGCTATAACTTCCTTCCTCCCTCACATCAGTAAAGCTGTAAAATACAAAGTATTTTTAGGACAACAGATTCAGATAAATGAGGAACTTCTATGTAGAAGGAAAACAAGAACACTTAATCAACAGAATCAATCAAATAGACCAAATTCATTTGCATTTTTTTGGTTACTTCTTAACAAGACACACTGGAAACACGAAATCAAATTCTCATAAGAGGAGACCGATTTCATTAAACCAGTCACAGGAAATAGGACATTCCAAGCCTAAGGTAGAATGAAGAGAAATTCACCGTTTAGGATAGTTGTAGTTGGGGTAGTATCTCTTCAGCATGTCAACCAAATCCTGTGATTTTGCTTTATGAGCCATGCATATGTGTCTACCTTCAGCTTCAGGTTTCTCATAAACAAGCACCAGCGCTTCAGCTAAATCACGTACATCTATAATAAACCGGGTCTTGTTTTCCAGCTCTTCATATCCTTCTATATGAACGACACAAGAGCGAAGAGAGGGAGAGGTCAGTCACTTCAAGTGAAAAAATGAGAGAACCATGACCACGAATCCATATGCATGAAAGAACAGAAACAACACATGAAGCCATCAACATAAGAAAACGCAAAGTATTACAAAACTAAGCGGACAGAACTTTTAAGCGCTTGTGTTCCCTTTAGGTAGTCAATCTCGCGGGGAATGGAGATACAGCAAATCTTGTTAACTTTGTAACAGAAAAATGTAGGTATAGAGGGGTGGGTGGGGTATATCCCTATAGGTGGAAGTTTGTATGTTTCAGAAAATGTTCTTATATTCCAAGATTATCAATCAGTTCCCTATAATTTCCATGATTATTAGGTCAATTCGTTTGCTTACAAGGAAATTAACATTTACTATCATTAAACACAACGCTTAGTAGCTATTGGTGCACAGTAGCTGGGATGTCTTTTATCTAACCAAGCAATATACTCGGGACTTCATGGCTAAAGCAATGCTTAAACCATTAGAGTAGAAGGATGAGAAGATAGCACCCAAGCAATGCTTGTAACCAAGACTATATCATAACCAACCGGCCTACTAAACATTATCAATTGACAAATACGGCACGTAACTTTACTTATTCTCTCATATTTCTTATTCTATACATAATAAAAAAATTGACTTATGCAACATACGTGAAGGGCAAATGGAGAAGTGACACAATTTATCAATCATATTAGATAATCATGCTTAAATAAATTGGCCAAAGGGAGGATACTGGATCCAAATTTGGTAATTGAAGCAAGAAAGGCTCCCAGCAGTTGTCCAAAACATCAGAGGGTATAAGTTTAACGCATACATAAGGAAGAACTCATTAATTAGTACGCTGAATTGAAAATAACTAGTTTCTTTAAATGTTATGGACAAAAACTCCTAGCCACCATCAATCAACACATTAAGCATAAAAACCTACAATAAACCTACTCAGAATCTCATAAATTTCATGCCGAGGTAGATGTGCCACAGCTGAAAAGCAATTCGGCTAGCCCATCTACATGGAGAAATAATACTATAGAAATATCCGCTTGCAGCTTAGATAATATGCCTCAAAGATGGTAAGCACTTTCTTTGCCTTCAATAATCTCTTACTCATAGTCAAGTATGAAGTATTTGGGAGAACGAGAACCAAAATACGACAAGACTAGTTATAGTTGCACATTTAAATCATTCTGGCATTTTAAGAATTTGACAAATACTGAATACTAAATGTATGCCCATGTCCATAAGAACAAATTTAAAAAGGATTTTGGGAAAGATAATTCTGATTACTCAGCAGCGAGCTATTCATGCAACCAGAGATGTAGAACTAGAAAAAATAAAGCAGATACATCCATAAACTAAGTATAAACTATGCCTTGTTGGTACCTTTCAGCAGTTTAATGAGAATTAAACTACTGGCATTTGTTGTCTTCTGCAACATTGGTCCCCATACAATTGTTGGGAGCACAGTTACAAGATCAAGTCCACTTTGTTTTGCATATGACCAAGCTTCTGTCTCAGCCATCGTCTTGGAACAACTATACCAGTTCTACATGAAGGTGGAACCAAAAAATTCAATCAGATAGGGAACTGCTCTAGCAAAATAAGCATTTAAGATTCAAATCATAAAATACTTTACCAACACTAAATACCGTATGTAAGAAGTATGTTGATTATTACCGATCACAAAAGAAATATATGATTATTCAATTAAAAAAACTTATAATGTCCACTGAAAATCAAATTCGAAAATTTATTTGCATCAGCAAAAGAAGTTACATTAGTTGCTTTGCAGTATTCGCTGTCCGACCAACAAGTCTCGTCTTTCACTTGGTCCTTTGGCCAGTTGGGGCTATAGTCAAGAGCAGAATTAGAAGATACATAAACAACCCTCTTGATGTTTTCTTCAGAACATGCCTTCAGAACATTAAGTGTGCCTTTTACTGCAGGCTCAACAATTTCTACCTGCAATCAAGCCACTGAACATATCAAGAAGATAACTTTTTTTTGTGTAGAACTAGCACACAATGGGAATCTACAAATTGCAGATCGTTTAATCCCTAATACAATGTATCCTGGCATGGATCTAATCTCCAATGTCTTAGTCTCCCAGATCGTGGAGCTCCTAAACAGTGTATCTTATCATAATACCGTTGATCACCGTCAGAAAACTTTTTGAATAGTATATTGTTTAAAATACTAACATAAATTCACCATCTTGTTTTTCGTTTCTGTAGAAATATTCCTCTAAATGCTTTCAACAACTAATAATATGTATTAAAGGTAGCCTACTGCCTGCGAAGGTTCCACTCATGATATCTGAAGATCTACAAAGTGAAACTAGAGAATGTGATTGATATCAACAAAGTGAATAAGTTTACTCTCCAGTACATGTTTAGAGAAGCTATTTTTCTTCCATATGTGGACAGAAATAAAGAAATTTAACAGGTAATAGCAAATTCATAAATACCTCAGGATTTGGTACAGAGGAAGAAGGAACAGGACTAGCAAGATGAAATACACCATTACATCCTTTGATGGCTGTAGCAAGCGAGTCGTAATCTAGCAACTCTGCCTTGAAAAGTTTTAGATTCTCAGTAGCTTTGTCAAGATTCATCAAATGAGAATACTCCTCACCTGTAAATTCATTTACAATAAAGCCTCTTCAGTAATATTTACCTACTTAGAATAAAATTTAGATATTACTCTCCCTCTGTCCCAATTTATATGATGGAATTTCGAGAATCAAACTTCTTAATTTTGACCCAAAATTTGGACATATTAAATTTTTTGAATTTTTTTTATATATTTAAAAGCTACATAAAAAGTATGTCACAATTCAAAATATGTAAAAGACATATGAAAAAATAGCAGTCAAAGAAAAACTCATAGATTAGGAGGGAGAGGGTACTACTTACAATCTCTAACAGTGCCATGAACAGTGTAATCCTTAGAAAGGAGAAGCTTCACTAGCGACGAAGCAATAAATCCAGCTGCTCCTGTAACGCACACTGTGCGCTTCTCACCCGTCAACGCCATTGTTCTGTTATTAATTTTCGCAAATGAAGTTGCTGTAATCATTTGTCTTCAACAAAAGAAAAAGCATTAGGGGCCCATTCACATACTATTAATTTACTGTTTTCCGACGGCTAACACATGTCCTTTTGCATCCTGTAGATCTAAAACCATTAAAAAAAGCAAGTTTTCAGAATTGGTAGAAATTTTTTGCAACCTCATGCTTCACCAGATGATAAACTTTTTAAATGATTTTTTTGATATGAAAAGATTTGCAACTTGTAATCAATTCTTTTGGTGTATTAGTAGGCGTTTGGACATAACAATTGTAAAATTCAAAAAACGGAAAATAATTTTGGGTTGTTTTAAATTTTTGTGGGGGATTTGAATGAAAATTTTAAAAAATAATTTTTTGGAGTTTTTTAAATTTTTAAAAAATTTTAAAATTCAATTTCAAGTGAAAATTAAAATTTATAATCAAACATTAATTTCGAAAAAAGTGAATAATTTTATGTTCAAACGGGATGTTCTTAAGATTTGTAATTTTAAATACCTTGATATTTTATGACTATACATAAAAAGTTCTAAATATAAATAGGTTAGTACAATCTTTTCGAAGCAAACGTAAAAGGAAAGAACGGGCACAAAATGGAATAAAGAGTGATTCACAACTAAAATTTGGAGAGCTTTATTTTTGTACACTTATTAGGTTATCAAAATAATAATTACGTGTAAATATCCATAGAATTAAAGTAATAACACAAAAAAATAAGACAAGTTATGAAATATAACAAGTTAAAGAGTCCATTACTTATATAGTAACTCAACTATACATGTGTAGATGGTTGAATTTTACTTGAGTTTAAGTCCATTAAATTATTTGGACCACATGATAAATATAAAGACGTGTCAGCCCAAATAATAATTACAGACTAGAATAATTGAATTTATTATTTAAATTTAATAAGCGTATATGAATTTAATTAAGAGCCCGAGTTAATTGGGCTAGTTCATCTTGTCGCACTTCAAATGATAAGCCCAAAATCCACGCCACGTGTCAAATGACATGGCGCGCCAAGCTAAATCAAGGGCCACTAAAATCATGTCATGCGTATAAGTGATGTAGCATGCCAAGCCAAATGTAAGGATCAATCAAATGTCGCCAAATATTCAAATGACATGGTTCAACCAATTATGTGCAAGCTTATCACATAACTTTAGTGATAGGTTTGATGATTCAAGTTGACCAATCAAATTGGAGGAAAAAGATATATGTTTATCACAAGTTCCCTCCCATGCAACTATAAATATGGGGTCTTCATAAGGCCAAATGGAGAAGAAAAAGATACATATTGAAGCTATCCTCCACAGTGGTCATTTGCAAGTCTTCCGCATAGCAAGAAGTCATCGTCTCCAAGGGGTGAGCCGCATGTTTTCCATCCTCTACGTTTGTGATCAAAGCCTAGCTCCGCATTCGTGGTCAAATTCCAACAACAAGTGGTTCATCAATTCAAGAACAAACGAAGCTCTCGAATTGACGGTCGTGAGGAGAAGAATTAGAGGATTACATCTTTTAAACTTAAGATTGTTCAAAGATTGTAACCCACATAAATTATTGAAATACAAATACTTTTATTTGTCGCTATATTTCTTGGCTTGATTATTATTTTCAGAAATGAAATTTTAGTTGTTACAGTGAGATTATCTGGTAAAGTCATCTTTCTCTCGTTTGTAAGAGAAAGTCACTTTATTATGCTTATAGCACTCAGAAGGTCACTAAACTAAATTTCTTAAACTTTTGATTATCAAATACCTATTTTATCTTTTACATTATTAAATTTTTTAATTATTTTTGCTTTTGTTAAGGAAGATCGTATGTTAACTAGCGCACAGTCTCGCGCAAGGTAAATAGAGAAGAAAAATCAACACAAGGATTTAACGAGGTTCGGCTAAGCCTAATCCTCGGAGCAGAAGCAGAGAGAGTTTTTCACTACAAATGAGAAAAGGAGCACAATAAAATCTACAAAATCCCCAACTACAACCCAAATATAGATCCCAAATAATCCCAAACCTATAAGAGGAAGGTTTTCCAATTTGATAAGGACAATAAGTTTTTATTCCCAATTTGACAAGGACAATAGATTTTTCTTTCCTAAATCTATTAGTACAATGAGTTTTCCTAAACCTATATGGATTATGGATTTTCTAAAATTACACGAAACAATTCAAGTCACAAAATAATAAATCTTCCCATTGGCTTGAATTCTCTTCATCAACAGAAACAATGTCTTTGTACCTTTCCCTTCGCCCTTGCGAGGGCGTTGCCCAAATTTGTTAAGAGACTCAATCTTTTCAGCCATAACATTAATCAGTAGATTTGGTTATGTACCGAGAATAGCTTCTAGATAACTATAACACTCAAACGCATCAACGGTCTCTGTAACTGTCAAAGAAAATCCCATAAGATTCATATATCCAAGAATATTTCAATCAAGTACGTTTGCAAACTTTTGCGGTCGTTGATCACTCTCTTCTCTCTGCCTGTTGCAATGCTATATGGTTATTGTTGCGAGGTGCATCTTGATCAATATTCTCCTCCACTCTTCTACTTTAGAACTACTGTGTTAAGCTAGTGGAGATTCAATTTCTAGCTTTATGCAATCACTGACACCCCAATCTGTTTTCGCTATTGCCTTCTCCCTCTGACTTTCCAGTGAAGTAAATTCATTAATTGTCTCCTCACTGATAATTATTCATGGAGTCTTTTGATCTGTGCACTACAACCTATAACCTTTCACTCTAGTTACATAACCTAGAATATGCATTTCTTTAAGTTTTTTTATCCCTCACATGAGCATAAGCAGGACAACTAAATATCCTCAAATTTGAATAATTAACAGGCGAACTGGACCGTACGTCAAAAGAAATTTTGAACACAATAGTTATGAATGGAGATCTGTTGACCAAATAAAAAGATGTATTGATTGTTTCAGCCAAAAAATTCTTGCTAACATATTAGTGTGAAAGCATGATCCATGTCCTATCACAAACATTCTATTTATACATTCTGCAATATCATTTTGTTGTGCTATTACGACACAATTGCGGTGTCTCACTATTCCCTCTCTACTACAGAAATTATCGAATTCAGAATATCAAATTTTCAACCCATTGTCAGTTCGAAGACACTTAGCTTTTCTTTCCATCTGCCTCTCAACCATCGTCTTTCATTTAGCAAATATAAAAAATGTCTCATCTTTTGTTTTTAGAAAATACACGCACACCATCTTTAAGTAATCATCAATCAAACTCATAAAATAACTCGCACCGCTCTTGGAGGGAACTCTGTTTAGACCCCACAAGTCTGAATGTCTAACTTGTCTCTGGTCTTGTGCCTTGACTTCTTGTTGAACTTATACAAAACACACAATGCTCACAAAAATTCAAAACTTGATTTTTATACGCATTCGGCAAACTCTACTTACTCAACAATGACAATCCCTTATCACTCATATCACCAAGTCACAAGTGCCACAACTGAAACTGATTCAAATTACTTTTCCCATAAGCTACATCAGCTACCCCTTCAACTACACTTGTCTGAAGATGATACCAGGGGTGGATCTACGAGGGAGAAGTGGGTTCAACTAAACTCGCTTCATTAAAAAATAATATACTATATATATATATATATATATATATATATATATATATATATATATATATATATATATATATATATATATATATATATATATATATATATATATAAATAAGGTAAATTTTGTACAAAAATTATTTTTAAACCCACTTAACAGAAGCTTTGCTCTTGCAAAAGTGGTTAAGCGGGTTCAAAGTATTGGTGAAGTCATGTGTTCAAATTCTTTTCATGTTTTGTGCCTAATTTATTTTTTTGTTTGTAACAATTGCAACAAGAATTAGAAAAGGAAACAACTAACTGTTTTTGCAATCAAATCAAATTATTTTTCTTGTAGTATTTCTTTTGCCCTTTTCTTTATTTTATTTTATAGTTTATTTTATCTACATATATTCTATAAAAATTATATTGAAGTTTATTTTACCCCAGAAGATAATTTTAGTTCTCCCTTTCATAAATTTTTCTAAGACTTTCAAATATATTTGTTTTAATTATTTGTCATCTGTTAGTTAAATTTGATATAGTTTATGTTGGAATTCTTTTCATTTTTTTGATATTTAATTTTTTAGTGTATAAGATCTCTTTCTTTGATTATTGGTGTTAATTTAGTTTAGTTTGTAACTTTTTTTTATTGTCTTCTGTTGTAAATAATAACATATTACTTATAAAGATTTTATAATCGATCAAATTTCTTAGAGTTAATAAATTCTAAAATTGGTCAAAAAAATTCGTTAAAGTTTAATAAATTAGCTAAAATTGGATTTTTATATTAAAATAAGCAAACTTTTGTTTAAAAAATAGAGCACCGACTTTAAGAGGACTTTATTACGAGATCACGTTGTGAGCATTAAAGACAAAAAACTTTCTTCTTATGTCTTATGTTAAGCGGCGTTTTCTTGAGATTCCTTGGAAAGGCTACATAAGGCTAAGCAACTGATGTCAGTGCAATTGCTGTCTGCCAACTGAGTCCCCTCCTTACGCTAGACTAGATCATCAGTGTCGTACGGAAAATCAATGTCAAGAGCAATTGAGAGAACAAAAATGAGAATTGAGAATGAAATAAAGCTTGATTGCATTAATGAAAGCTATTACAAAAAGTCAACGCGGCGTCGAACGGGAGAGACACCAGTACAGAGAATTATTTTCTTTCTAGAAAGTTTTGAATGCTTGACCACCCCCCCCCCCCAATAATGCTTAAAAAAATAATCTAAAGCTACAAGACTAGACTCAAACAAACAAGAGAAACATAATGGAAGTACATGGAATAAAACTACTCTATATTTAAAATGAAAAGGACTTAGTTTTTTACAAAGCAGAAACATGTCCGTTGTCAGCAACAACGTCTTTGGCATCACGGTCGACGCGTGCAGCATTGTCTGCATGCAACATTGTTGGAATTTGCCTACGGCTGGGCGCTGGCGGGGGATATTGGTAGGGCGGCAGAGGCACCTGCGCACTTGTCACTTGATGTGGCCAAGTCCACAGGGCCTTCCGTTGCAATAGGCATTGGGAGGATTACTAGGATGCCATGGGGCGCACCCAAGGGGTCATGAGGCATGGCTGGAAAACCGCCCATGACATTCTCCCCCACCTGAATTGGAGATTTCCTTGGCGTCTTACTTGCAAAATAATCTTCAATGAGGCTCTTGTAGGCTTTGATGTTTGTCCCCCTCTCCCAAGTATTCGCTTATGCAACACAGCCCTGCCATTTCACCAAGAACTCTTGGTGATCTTTCACTGAGGCATGAATCCCTCTGTCAGGATGACTTTAACACGCCATTTCCCGTTTGAATTGGTACCTCGAATACTGGGTATTGTAAGCTGGATCTATGAAGGATCCTCCATATCTTCCCGAAAAGGTATCAGGAGACTAACATGGAAGACATGATGAATTTTTCACCAAGTTGGGGTATCCACCCGGTATGCAACTTTCCCAATGCGCCTTTCAATGGATAAGGGACTAATGTATTTTTGCAATAGGCGAGGGTCATGTACCCCCACAAATAAGTACCGCTTCGGAATTTTGACCATCACTTTGTCTCCTACTTGATATTCAATAAAGCGACGATTCATATCAGCATGCCTCTTCATCCGCTTTTGAGCTTTGACAAGATAGTACCGCACTATCTCCAAATTTTACTTCCACTCTTTTGAAAAGCCAGCAGCTCGAGGAGATTTAAACATATTTGGCGCCTTCACAGTGTGTGGGAGTAGTGGTTACTGTCCGATAACAATTTCAAAAGCGCTTTTGTTTTTACTAGAGCTCTTTTGTGGAAACACAGTTGAGCCGCATCCAGAAGCTTCACCCAATTCTTCCGCGATCCCGTTACAAAGTGGCGAAGGTATTCCTCCAACGTACCATTGAATCGCTCCGTCTGGCCATCAGATTGCGGATGAAAAGTTGAGTTGTGACTCAGTTTTCACCCAAAACACTTAAAGAGCTAGGTCCAAAAGTTGCTAGTGAAGCGTGAGTCGCGATCACTAACAATGTCTTTGGGCAGGCCCCAATACTTGACAACTTGAGAGAAGAAGAGTCGAGTTGTATATTCTGCTGATATATATTGTGGAGTTGCAACAAAGGTAGCATACTTGGAAAATCGATCCACCACAACCAGGATAGTCGTGAAATCTTCGACCTTGGGTAATCCGGTGATAAAATCCAGGGAAACACTTTCCCAAGGTCTTTTTGGGACAGCTAGTGGTTCCAAAAGTCCCGCTTGTGTCAAGCGGTCTGAGTTGTCCTTCTGACATACTAGAAATGTTTTCACATACTGATCGACATCATCGGTCATTTGAGACCAATAATAAGCACGGTGAAGCAACGCCATGGTGTGTTCCTCACCTGGATGGCCGACCCACAGAGTATCATGATATTCCGCCAGAAGAGTCCTTCATAAGTCTTCTCCTTTAGGAACATAAAGTCGGTTCCCTTTCACTTTCAGGAAACCATCCTCCATGTAGAATTGGTGAGTCTTGCCTTTTCCTACTAAGTCAACCAAATATTGTGCAGCAGGATCCTTGATAAGTAGATCCTGTATTTGGTTCTTGATGGAGGTGGCTACTTCGGTCCCCCTTAGGGTAGAAAGTAGACACACCGATGCAATGTCAGCTCTCCGACTGAGTACACTGTGAGCACGTGATTTTTTCCCTAAGAGAATCATTCCCAAAAATTCAAGCAAAAAATAATTTACAATTTTTGTGAATTTCTATGTCATTTTCTGGTAATTGTTGCATTTTATTTGTGCATTTTTAATTCATATAAAAAATATAAAAATATGCATGACATTTGCATTTAGGATCTAATTTTATATTTTAGGATTAATTAATAGTTAAAATTATTAATAAATAGAGAAAAATAAAAAATGGTACTTCTGCATTTTTAGTTTAAATTTGTTTTAATTTATGTAATTGGGAATTAAGAAATATAATTTTAGGGTCAATTTGGATTTTTAATTTTGCATTTAATAAAATCAAAAAATATATAAAATACAAAATAAAAATAAACAAAGAGATAAAAGGAAAACAAAAGAAAATGGGTTGAATTTGTTTAGTAAACAAATGAAGAGGAGGATAAAGTGAAGGAAAATTAGTAACAGCCCAAACGTTTTTGCTGAAGGCCCAATTCAGACCTGCCTGCTACAGCCATATCCATCCAAATACCCGGCCTAACCCCTTTTACCTAAAGGACGTCGTACCTACCCAAATGAATCTCATCCATTGATCCCTCATGATCGAGCGGTTGAGAACTAAAGCCCCATTCCCTTAAGATTCAAAAACCTTAAAGACAGATCATTTACACTATCTGTCATCGTATTCTATCTATGAATCGTAGAAACCTTAGTACTCCACCATGTTCATAGGAGATTGACCTCCAAATCACCAGCAAATCGTCCAAAAAACCACCCCTTACTCACCCCTTATCCTTAACCTCCCGCTAATATTCCTCAAACCACCACCAAACGGAGCTGAGTTTGGATTTAAAAGAAGGAGAAGATGAAACGAGTCCTCCAGTGTTGGCAAGATATTTTGAACCGAAATTGGTCTTGTCCATTCGTTTTTGGCAAAGAATGCATGTTTGAGATTAATTTTGGTTCAAATTCGAGAAGTCCAAAGATTGTCTAGCCATGCCTTTATGTCTTCCGTTAGGTAATCTCTTTCCTTTCTCATTCTCTGTTTCTTATCTTCACTTTTCAGTCCTCTTCTTTTCATTTTTCTTTTAGTCTGTTAACAGTCTTCTTTTGATCGCATGTTTAGGTTCTTAGCAAATTTCTGTTATTAGTTTTAGGTTTTCTATTATTTAGTGTTAATCAATCCTTTTTTCATTTTCTTTCTTAGTTTTGGATCAAAGGATTTCTGTTTTTACTTTCGGGTCGAGTCCGTTTAAGTCCTATGAATATCAACTTGGCTTTTTAAAATTAAAAGCCATAGAGAAGGAGGCTTTGTTATTCAAACGGGTTTTCTTTGTGACTTAGATTTGGGCTAAGCATTAGTTTAAACTGACCCATGAATTTTTTGAGGGTAATATCAGGGAATTGGGGGTGTGTATGACATATAGAGAACATTGGGGGAGGTCACATGTGAGGAGTGAGGAGGGAGGAGGGATTTTGGGTTGCATCTGGAAAATGATATGAGGCTAATTTAGGGGGGATGAATGAAATATTCTAGAAACTTCTATCTCTTTTCCTGCCTATAAAAGGTAGCAGATTTTGCCTCGAGGAGCAAGTTTTGGAGCTCAAAAATTTCCCCAAGAACTCTCTGCACATCCGAGCCTCAATTCAAATTGCAAAGCCATAGAAGTTCTTCCAGAGTAGACCTCTTCTTTTAGATCTGATTGTACTGGCAGAAAATCCCAAAAGAAAACGTAAAATCAATAGAAAATCCAAAAACATTACTGTTACATTAGTTTTTATTCAGTCATTTTCAGATTTCAAGTCTCTAGCTCATATTAGGATCAAAACTACTTCAGTTTTTCTCTGTTTTCCGTTCAAGAATTAAGAGCAGTTCGAATCAGTTATTAGTATTTACAGATTATGATGAAGTGCTGGTTTCATTTTGAATTACTTGATGATATTTTGGTTTGACCTGTTTATTGTGTTACTTTCCTGGTTTATTCCTGGGCATTGTGGTATTGATTTGAGTAGATCTATTGGTTCTATTTGATTTTCTAAAACCTTTCTAGGCTGTTGCATTTCGCTGGTGTGACGACCCGTCCGGTCGTCTTTGGAATTTATGCCCCTTTCCCCCATTAACTATTTCTCCTAAGTTCATTTCTGCTATTTTGGTTTGCCGGGATGTTCGATAATAGAATTCGAAGTGTTTTGGGACATTTAGTCCCTAAATGAGACCTCAAGTGTTGCAAAATGGCCCGTAATTAGAACATTATGAAGACGAATTCGGAATGGAAATCCGATGGTTTCGTTAGCTCCGTTAGGTGATTTCGGGGTTGGGAGCGTGCCCGGAATGTATTTTGGATGTCCATAGCTCAATTAGGCTAGAAATGCCGAAAGTTAGAATTTTGAAGTTTCCGGACCGATTGTGAATTTTTGATTCGAGGGTTAGAACGGTATTACGGAAGTTGTTGTAGCACCGTCATATCATTTGGGACGTGCGTGCAAAGTTTCAGGTCAATCGAACGTGTTTTGGTTAGGTTTTTGATTGAAAGCGAGTTTTGGAAGTTTTGATGGAACTTAGGCTTTAATTTGATGAAAAACAAGGATTTTGATGTTAATGGTGGAGTCAAGTTCTAATGAGGTATTAGGAAGTATTGGGTCTTTTGGTTGGGGTCCGGGGGGCCCCGGGGTGAACTCGGGTGGTTAACCGAAGAAAATAGAGAGTTTTGCATGGGATGTGGCTGCTGCTTCTGTTGTTTCCGCATCCGCGGAAGGGGAGCCACATAATCGGTTTCCGCAGATGCGGCGTTGGAGTCGCGGATGCGGTCCTAGGGGTTTGGTCTGGGACCGCAGGTGTGGTCATATAGCCGCAGAAGCGAAAATTGGCATGATAAGAGGGAGCTGCATAAGCGGCATTTTGACCGCAAAGGCGGGACCGCAGAAGTGGTCCCTAGTACGCGAAAGTGGAAATCGCTGTGTGTTAAGAGAAAATCCGAGGGTTTAATTTCATAAGTTGAAAAATCAAGTTTGAGCTTTGACCAAGGCGATTTTGAGAGGGATTTGAAGAGGAGATTTCTGGGTAACATTTCTATGATTATTTCTAGCATTAATCCATCATTTAGTAGTTAAACTCATCTTTTAAATTCGAATTAAGAATAAAAAATTGATGAAAATTAGGGTATAGTTCTTAGACCTAACTTTGATGATTTGAAGGGGCATCTAACCTCCAATTTGGGAGTTTTTTATATGGTTGGACACGTGAGAGTACGAGGTTTCTGAAAATGTGAAAATATTAGATTCCGAGACGGTGGCTTGAGAGGCATTTTGGTCATTTCACCTATTTTCGCACCTTAGTTTTAATTTTAACAGTGTAATTAGTTACTTGCGATGTTATTTACATGTGTTGTTGGTTTGAATAGATTTGGGCCACTCGGAGTCGGATACTCGTGGCAAGGGCATTGTTTCTTAGAGGTTTTGTACCAATTCAAGGTAAGTGACTTGTCTAACTTTGTGGGAGGGACCTCTCCCCTTAGGATATCCTTGCTGTTGTTTAAATGCCTTGTGCGTGAGGTGACGGACGCGTAATTGTGATAGTTATTGAAATTCACCTTACTTGGCGTATTTAGACTATGTTGCTTCGTATATTTAACTGTTAAAAATACAATTTCACTTGTTTTAACTTAGGAAAAGCATGTTAGTACTTTATTTGCTCTATTTGACTAAATTGCAATATCTGTCCTCTTTGTGAGCATGGTAGGCTCTAGTCCTTTACATGTTGCTTGTACTTAGCTTCTTCGTGTTAATATTATTTTGTTGTGATGTTTTTATTTGATATGCTGGACTTCGGGTTCGATTCCCGGGAGATCCTATGTTATTGGCATGACGGACTACGGGTTCAATTCCCCGGAGATCCTCTGTTATTGGTATGACGGACTACGGGTTCGATTCGCGGGAGATCCTCTATTATTGGTATGACGGACTACGGGTTTGATTCCTAGGAGATCCTCTGATATTGATATGACAGACTGCGGGTTCAATTCTCGGAGATCCTGCATTAGTGGTATGATGGACTGCAAGTTCAATTACCGGAGATCCTCTGTTATTGGTATGAAAGGCTGCGGGTTCATTCCCGGAGATCCTCTGTTATTGATATGATGGACTACGAGTTCGATTCCCGGGATATCCTCAGATATTGGTAAATGGACTGTGGGTTCAATTCGCGGAGCTCCATGTGGCGTCCTAACTTCCGAGTGATTTTTCTTGTGTTCGTAGATTGTATTTGTAGCCGTTCTATTTTTACTTACTGTCTTGCTAGACATTCGAGGTTACTTCATTATCTACTGTTTATTTATCGTACACTATTTCTTTTGTTCATCTCAGTAGGGCCTTGACCTTTCTCTTCACTACTCCTCCGAGGTTAGGCTTGGCACTTACTGAGTACCGCTGTGGTGTAATTATGCTACTCTTCTGCACACTTTTGTTGTGCAGATCTAGGTACTACTGGTCGAGCGCGCTATTAGTGATCCTGGAGCCACACTTGGAGATTTGAGGTATGCACCTGCCGCGTCCGCAAAGTCAAAGAGTCTGCATCTACTCTACCTGTTTAACTAGCAGTTTCGTCTATGTACTCAGTTGTTGTAGATACTTCTGGATATTAGAGCCATATATTATGTTTTTACTCTTAGCCTGTGTTGCCCGTGGGTTTCCGGGTCTTGGAAGTTTTACATTATTTTGAGTCGAAGTTTATGTGCCAGGAGTCACCCTATACATTCTCTTATGCTATTCGGTTTTATTTATAGTTTGCGTAAAGATTGTTGAATTTCCGCAATGTGTGAGGGTTACCTAGTCGCGAAGACTGGGTGCCGTCATGAAAGGTTCACGATTGGTGAACTAGGGTCATTACAAGTTGGTATCATAGCTCTAGGTTCATATGAGTCATGGGACACATGCCGGTATATTAGAGCCTCTGACCTGTATAGAGATGTATGTACTTATCTACGAGAGGCTATGTAACTGTTAAGGAAATATCTTCACCTCATTGAAGTTCCTTGTTGTTCTATGTTTTTGACACCGATTCTAAACTTCTGTCTTCTATTCTCTCACAGATGGCGAGGACACGCACGACCCGGGACGATCAGGCACCCGCACCCTTTCCTACAACAGCTAGGGGCAGGGGTCGAGGCAAGGGTCGTGGACGTGCGCGGGGTGCAGCCATAGCACCTACACGAGCAGAAGCCCAGGTGCCACCAGCAGGCCCAGTAAGAACTCAAGCACCAGAGACGCCCACAACCACCACTACTCCAGATGTTCAATAGGTATTGGCGCAGTTTATGAGCATGTATACCACGCTGTCACAAGCAGGGTTGCTTCCACATCCTGCAGCTACGTCCCAAGCCGGGGGAGGATCCCAGACTCCCACAGCCCGCACTCCAGAGCAAAGGGTTCACATAAGGCCGATTCCAGATATTATTCCTGTCTAGCCTACAGTACCGGTTCAGCCTGAGGATGGGGCACCTGCGTCGGAGGATGAGCAGCGTAGATTGGAGCGGTTCAAGAAGTATGACCCTCCTATTTTCAGCGGACTAGCTACAGATGATTCTTTGGGGGGTTTTTGGAGGATTGTCACCGTATTTTTTGAACCATGGGTATTATTGCTTCGAGTGGGGTTCCCTTTGCAGCTTTCCAGCTTCGGGGAGCCGCCTATGACGGTGGCGTACTATTGAGCTTGACAGTCCGGACGTGGCTGCCTCCCTGACTTGGACTAAGTTTTCAGATATGTTTCAGAGGGAGTTTGTTCCCCAGAGCCTTCGAGATGCATGGTGCGCGGAGTTCGAGCACTTGCAACAGGGCCCTATGAGTGTCTCTGAGTATGCCATTCGTTACACCAGGTTGGCCAGGCATGCGCCTGCTTTAGTGGCTATTGTTCGTGAGAGGGTTCGCAGGTTTATTGAGGTTCTTATTCCTTCCATCATGTCTGGCATGGCGCAAGAGTTGGAGATGGATATACCCTATCAGCAGGTGGTGAGTATAGCCAGGATGATAGAGGGTATGCATGCCAGAGAGCGAGAGGAGAGAGAGGCCAAGAGGTCTCGAGAGTCTGGTCATTTTTCTGGTACCCGTACATCAGGAGCAGAACGTCATGGTAGGGGCTATACAGGTCGCCCAGTTCACTCAGCTCTTCTTCATCCTGCAGTACTCCAGCTCCTCCCAGGTCTCAGGAGCCTTATTATGCACCTTCGGTTTCTAGTGCACCTCCTATGTAGGGTACCTCTAGAGGTCAGTCTAGCAAGGGTGGGTCTAGTCAGTCACAGCCACCGCGCCCTCACAGAGCTTGTTATGAGTGTGGGATACCCGCCACTTGGTTAGAGAGTGTCCCAGACGTGGTAGGGGTTTACCCTCTCAGACTCCACATTCTCAGCATGCTCCACAGGGTTAACAGGCCATTGTTCTAGCTCCAGCTTCCACCCCACCTGCCCAGCCATCCAGAGGCGGGGATCGGGAAGATAGAGGCCGCCCTCGAGGTAGGGGCCGAGCCAGATTTTATGCCATTCCTAATCGTGTCGAGACTGTCGCCTCCGATTCTATTATCACAGGTATTATTTTAGTTAGTCACAGAGAGGCATCAGTTCTATTCGATCCAGGCTCTACTTATTATTATGTGTTATCTTATTTTGCTCTGCATTTGGGTACAGTCCGAGAGACCTTGAGCTCTCCTGTTTATGTTTCTACTCCCGTAGGAGATTCCTTTATTGTGGACCACGTATACCGGTCGTGTTTGGTTACTATTCGTGGTTTTGAGACCAGGACAGATCTTTATTACTTGATATGGTTGATTTTGATATTATCTTGGGCATGGACTGGTTGTCGCCCCTGTATGCTATTCTTGATTGTCTCGCTAAGACCCTGACGCTGGTTATGCCAGGCATTCCTCGTATTGAGTGGAGTGGTACTTTTGATCAAACTCCCAGTAGAGATATCCTTTCTTAAAGCTCGTCGTATGGTTGAGAAGGGTTGCTCCGCGTATTTAGCCCATATGAGAGATGTCAGTGCTGATACCCCTTCTGTTGACTCTGTTCCAGTAGTACAGGACTTCCCCGATGTGTTCCCAACTGATATTTTGGGCATGCCACCCAATAGGGACATTGATTTTGGTATTGATTTGTTGGCGGGCACTCAGCCCATATCTATTCCTTCTTACCGTATGGCTCATCCTGAGTTGAAGGAGTTGAAGGACCAGTTACAGGCTTGATAAGGGTTTTATTCGACCCAGTGTTTCACCATGGGGTACTCCTCTCTTGTTTCTAAAGAAAAAGAATGGTTCTATGCGCATGTGTATCGATTATCGTCAGTTGAACAAAGTTATAGTGAATAACCGATATCTTTTGCCTCGTATTGATGATATATTTGACCAGCTTCAGGGCGCATAGGTGTTTTCTAAGATTGATCTACGCTCAGGTTACCACCGGCTAAATATTCGGGAGCCGAATATCTTGAAGATAGCTTTCAGGACTCGGTATGGTCATTATGAGTTCCTTGTCACGTCATTTGGGCTGACCAACACCCTAGCAGCTTTTATGCATTCGATGCACAATGTATTCAGACCCTATCTCGACTAATTTGTCATTGTTTTCATTGATGATATTCTTGTATACTCCCGGAGTCGGGAAGATCATGAGTAGCACCTGAGGACAGTGCTTCAGACCCTGAGAGAAAAGAAATTATATGCAAAGTTTTCGAAATGTGAGGTTTCGTTGAGTTCTATGGCATTCCTAGACCACGTGGTATCGAGTGAGGGAATTCGGTAGATCCGAAGAAGGTGGAGGCCGTGAAGAGTTGGCCCAGGCCCTACTCAGCTACAGAGATTCGAAGTTTCCTTGGCCTGGTGGGGTATTACCGTCGTTTTGTGGAGGGGTTCTTGTTGATTGCAGCCCCTATGACTAGATTGACCCAGAAGGGTGCTCCTTTTCAGTGGTTGGACGAGTGTGAGGCGAGCTCCTAAAAGCTCAAGACGGCTTTGACTTCAGCCCCTATTCTGATTTTGCCTACTGGTTCGAGGTCCTATGCAGTATATTGTGATGCCTCATGAGTTGGACTTGGAGGGGTTTGATGCAGGACAGTAGGGTGATTGCCTACGCGTCCAGACTGTTGAAGGTGCATGAGAACAACTATCCTGTTTATGACCTTGATTTTGCTGCTATTGTTCACGCCTTGAAGATCTGACGTCATTATTTGTACAGCGTGCCTTGTGAGATTTACATTGATCATCAAAGTTTGCAGCACTTATTCAAGCAAAAGGACCTGAACTTGCGCCAGAGGAGATGGTTGGAGCTACTGAAGGATTATGATATTACTATTCTTTATCACTCGAGCAAGGCCAATGTTGTAGCCGATGCCTTGAGTCGTCGGGCGGAGAGTTTGGGGAGTTTGGCATATTTACCAACTTTAGAGAGACCTATGGCGATGGATGTTCAGGCTTTAGCCAGTCAGTTATGAGATTGGACCTTTCGGATCCCAGTCGGGTCCTAGCCTGTGTGGTTTCTCGGTCTTCATTGTTTGATCGTATCAGGGAGAGGCAGTATGATGACCCTCATTTGCTTTTCCTCAGGGACACAGTTCAGCATGGCGATGCTAAGGATGTGACTGTTGGAGATGACGGGGTGTTGAGGATGCAGGGGTGGATCTGTGTTCCCGATGTTGATGATATTTGGGAGTTGATATTGACTGAGGCCCATAGCTCGCGGTACTCCATCCATCCGGGTGCCGCGAAGATGTATTAGGATTTGAGGCAGCACTACTGGTGGAGGCAGATTAAGGAGGACATAGTAGAGTTTGTAGCCAGATGCCTCAACTGTCAGCAGGTAAAGGCTGAGCACTAGAGACCGGGAGGGTTACACCAGCAAATGGAGATTCCGTAGTGGAAATGGGAGAATATCACTATGGATTTTGTGACTGGTCTCCCTCTAACGGCGAGGAAGTTTGATTCTATTTGGGTTGTTGTGGATCGGCTGACCAAGACCGCTCATTTTATTCCAGTGTGCACTTCTTACTCAGCGGAGCGGTTAGCAAGGATTTATATCAAGGAGATTGTCCGTCTGTATGGCATTCCAGTTTCTATCATCTCAGACTGGGGTTCAGTGTTTACATCACGGTTCTGGAGAGCCGTCCAGCATGAGTTGGGTACCCGAGTGACCATAAGTATAGATTTTCACCTCCAGACGGGCAGGCAGTCTGAGCGCACTATTCATATTCTTGAGGATATGCTCTGTGCGTGCGCGATTGAGTTTAGAGGGTTTTGGGATTAGTTCTTGCCATTGGCTGAGTTTGCATACAACAACAATTATCAGTCCAGTATTCAAATGGCAACTTATGAGGCCTTATATGGTAGGAGATGCAGATCCTCGGTGGGATGGTTCGAGCCGAGAGAGGCCAAGCTATTGGGCACTGATTTGGTTCAGGATGCGGTTGAGAAGGTTAAGGTGATTCAGGACAGATTCCGTGCAGCCCAGTCCATACAAAAGAGTTATACGGACCGAAAGGTTCGTGATGTTTGCTTTATGGTTGGGGACCGGGTTTTACTTCGGATCTCGCCTTTGAAAGGCGTCGTGAGGTTTGGAAAGAAAGGAAAGTTGAGCCCGAGGTTCATCGGTCCATTTGAGGTTTTGAAGCAGGTTGGGAAGGTTGCTTATGAGCTTACTTTACCTCCTAGTTTGGCCGGGGTTCATCTAGTATTTCATATTTCGATGCTCCGGAGGTATCACGGTGACACGTCGCACGTGTTGGAGTTCACTTCAGTCTAGTTGGACAACAATTTGTCCTATGTTGAAGAGCTAGTGTCAATATTGGATAGGCAGGTCCGAAAGCTCAGGTCAAAGGATATAGCTTCAGTAAAGTTTCAGTGGCGGGGTCAGCTGGCCAAGGAGGTGACTTGGGAGACCGAGCGGTATATGCGCAGCCGATACCCTCATCTTTTTGCTAGTTCAGGTATGTTCTCTATGCTCGTTCGAGGACGAACGAATGTTTAAGTTTAGGAGAATGTGACGACCCGGCCGGTCTTCTTTGGAACTTATGCCCCGTTCACCCATTAACTGCTTCCCCTAAGTTCATTTCTGCTATTTTGGTTTGTCGGGATGTTCGGTATTAGAATTCGGAGTGCTTTGGGACACCTAGTTCCTAAATGAGAGCTTAAGTGTTGGAAAATGGCCCGTAATCGGAACAGCATGAAGACAACCTTGAAATGGAAATTCGATGGTTCCGTTAGCTCCGTTAGATGATTTCGGGGTTGGGATGTGTCCGGATTATGATTTGGATGTCCGTAGCTCAATTAGGCTAGAAATGCCGAAAGTTGGAATTTTGAAGTTTCCGGACCGATAGTGAATTCTTTATTCGAGGGTCGGAACAGGATTCCGGAATTTGTTGTAGCACCATCATATAATTTGGGATGTGCGTGCAAAGTCTCAGGTCAATCGAACGTGTTTCTGTTAGGTTTTTGATCGAAAGCGAGTTTTTGAAGTTATGATGGAACTTAGGCTTTAATTTGATGAAAAATGAGGATTTTGATGTTAATGGTGGAGTTTTATGGATTCAAGCAAGTTCGAATGAGGTGTTAGGAAGTATTGGTGCTTTTGGTTGGGGTCCCGGGGGCCTCGGGGTGAATTCTGGTGGTTAACTAGAGAAAAAGAAGAGTTTTGCATGGGATGTGGCTGTTGCTTCTGTTGTTTTCGCGTCTGCGGAAGGGGAGCCGCATAAGCGGTTTCTGCAGACGCAATGTTGGAGTCGCGGATGCGGTCTCAGGGGTTTTTTCTGGGACCGCATAAGCGGAAATGGATCCGCATAAGTGGTGACCGCATATGCGGTCCTGAGCCGCAGAAGCGCTCCCTGGCACTGCTAGTCATATCGCATAAGCGGTTGCTTGGCTGCGCGATGACCGCATGTGAGGTCATATAGCCGCAGAAGCGAAAATTGGCATGATAAGAGGGAGGCGCAGAAGTGGCATTTTGACCGCAAAGGCGAGACCGCAGAAGCGGTCCCTGGTCCGTGAAAGCGAAAATTCCTATGTGTTAAGAGAAAATCCGAGGGTTTAATTTCATAAGTTTAAAATCAAGTTTGACTCGGACCAAGGCAATTTTGAGAGGGATTTGAAGAGGAAATTTCTGGGTAACGTTTCTATGATCCTTTCTAGCTTTAATCTATCATTTAGTAGTTAATTCTTTTAAGTTCGAATTAAGGATAAAAAATGGATGAAAATTGGGGTAAAGTTCTTAGACCTAACTTTGATAATTTGAAGGGGCATTTGACTTTTGATTTGGGAGAATTTTATATGGTTGGACTCATGAGAGTACGAGATTTCTGAAAATATAAAAATTATTCGATTCCGAGACGTTGTCCTGAGGGGCATTTTGGTTATTTCACCTATTTTCGCGCCTTAGATTTAATTTTAACAGTGTAATTATTTACTTGCAATGTTATTTACAATGTGTAATTGGTTTGAATAGATTTGGGCCACTCAGAGTCGGATACTTGTGGCAAGTGCATTGTTTCTTAGCGGTTTTGTACCAAATCGAGGTAAGTCGCTTGTCTAACTTTGTGTGGGGGACCTCTCCCCATAGGATATCCTTGCTGTTGTTTAAATGCCTTGTGCGCGAGGTGACGAGTGCGTACTTGTGCTAGTTGTTGAAAATTCACTTTACTTGGCTTATTTGGACAGTGTTTCTTCATATGTTTAGCTGTTAAAAATGCAATTTCACTTGTTTTTGTTTAGGAAAAGCATGTTAGTAATTTATTTGCTATATTTGACTAAATTTCAATATCTATCCTCTTTGAGAGCATGCTAGGCTCTAGTCCTTTACATGTTGCTTGTACTTAGTTTCTTTATTTTAGTATTGTTTTTTTGTGATGTTTTTATTTGATATGCTGGACTTCAAATTCGATTCCCGGGAGATCCTCTGTTATTGACATGATGGAGTATGGGTTCAATTCCCGGGAGATCCTCTGTTATTTGTATGACGCACTACTGGTTCAATTCCTGGGAGATCCTCTGTTATTGGTATGACAGACTATGGGTTCGATACCCGGGAGATCCTATGATATTGATATGATGGACTTGGGTTCAATTCCCGGAGATCCTGTGTTATTGGTATGATGGACTGCGGGTTCAATTCCCGGAGATCCTCTGTTATTGGTTTGAAGGACTGCGGGTTCAATTCCCGGAGATCCTCTGTTATTGGTATGATGGACTACGGGTTCGATTCCCGGGATATCCTTAGATATTGGTAAATGGATTGCATTCCTGGAGCTCCATGTGGCATCCTGACTTTCGAGTGATTTTTCTTGTGTTCGTAGATTGTATTTGTAGCCGTTCTACTTTTAGTTTACTGTCTTGCTAGATATTCGGGATTACTTCATTATCTACTGTTTATTTATCTTACATTATTTCTTTTGTTCATCTCAGTAGGGCCTCAACCTTACCTCACTACTCCACTGAGGTTAGGCTTGGCACTTACTAAGTACTGTTGTGTTGTACTCATGCTACTTTTGTGTACACTTTTGTTGTGCAGATCCATGTACTACTGGTCGGGCGCGCTATTAGTGATCTCGGAGCTACACTTGGAGATTTGAGGTATGCATCTGTCGTGTCCACAGAGCCGAAGACTCTCCTTCTACTCTACTTGTTTTGCTAGCAGTTTCGTTCATGTACTCAGTTGTTGTATATACTTCTAGCTATTAGAGCCGTATATTATGTTTTTACTCTTAGCCTGTGTTGCCTGTGGGTTTCCAGGTCTTGGAAGTTTTATATTATTTTGAGTCGAATTGTATGCCAGGTGGCACCCTATACATTCTCTTTTGTTATTCAGTTTTATTTATCGTTTTCGTAAAGATTGCTGAATTTTCGCAATGTGTTAGGCGTACCTAGTCGCAAAGACTGGGTGCCATCATGACAGGTTCACGATTGGTGAACTAGAGTCATGACATCTGGACTGCATTTGATTTATGCTCTTGGCTGCTGCTGATTCCTTCTTCTTGTTCTTCTTCTTCTTATATTTCAATAATCCATGTACACATATGTGACTTTCAAGCTTTTAAATATGAAGTGGAATGCTGTTTGAAGAGATCCATTAATTTTTTGCCTTGTTTTAATTCTAGAGTACAGAACAGTATGTTAGTTCGAGTTACTTGTATTAAGTGGACTGTATGAACTATTTGGATAGTACTTTAGTATAACAATTGAATTTAGTTGTTCAATTTGGTTCATGTTGGCAATGATGGCTCGTGATTAGTAATTGTTATTAGCATTCAGCCTTGGTTAATTGTTTGTTCACTACAATTCACATAACAGGTGATTGATTGAATTAGTTGAAATGAGTTAATGGGTGAACTAGAAATGGGATTCAGTAAGTGCATAGAAGAAAGAATGAAAGGATGATACAATTTTAGCATGCTAGGTTCATGAAGTGCTCGAATCTAATTGACATGAGGAAGTGAAGTGGTCATTTAGAGGTAACATTATAATTTGGTAAGAATCAAATAATTGTTCATTTCTGTTGAGAAGTTCATGAGTCGGGTGATTTTTATTAGTCAGCAGTACGTCTGGACCTGAAACTGAAATCAAATAATGCATTATCACCTTTAATAGAAAATTGGAACAATCCCAGTGAGCATTTGCACAAAATGAATTGAAGCATGGTCTAGTTTAGTGGCTTGGGCTCAATGGCCCATTTGCAAGAAGTGTAGGCTTATAAGTGTTAAAGATAAAAATAAAAGGAATCAGGCTGTAAAGTGTTTGTTGTTTTATTTATTTAGTCAAACGTAGGCTACAACTGGCATTAAATGAGAATGTGACTTTGTGTTTATTACTTTCATTTCTGGGCTTCAAGCATAACGTGAATCTGCTTTCCTGGGTTTTAAGCCTTTGCTCCATTCGTAGTACTGACATTAATTAGGAAAATATTAAAGGTAAAACCTTAATAATTAATTAGTCCTGTTTCGTGTAGGCCTGGATGTAGTTTATCTTCGTCGGGCTTATCTTGGAGCCCAATGGCTGGACTGTGGTGCAGAATTCTCACCTGGTCCGGTAACAAATTGACTAGAGCTATTTTTTTTATTTCTGAAGACAAATTAAATATAAAATTATAGTTCGCTTTAGGATTGCCTTTTAAAATAAAATGAGACGAGTCTCGCCAAATAAAATGCATAAATTGTGGGGCCCTCAATGAATGGTTATGATAAAACATCTAGAATTTGGGATGAACCGTTTAGCAAATTTCACGGTCTTCCTCAAAGATAATAACGCTCTAGTCACTTTAGCCGTGCTTTTAATAATTTACACTCCTAAAATCGGGTACGCGTTTATGTGACCTAAATCCAAATCTCAACGAAGTCGAAATGTGTCAACAACCACGGGTGCATTGATGTGACGTGGTTCAAGACGCGTTTTTACGATATTGCAATTCTCTTTTAAAAATAATAATAAAAGAAGTTCAAAATTAAAAAGCACATAAGCTAAAACATATTTTGAAATCAGATAAATCCAAATACAACAGTTGAGCGACAGTTCTAGAACCACGGAACTCGAGAATGCCTAACACCTTCTCTCGAGTTCATATAATTCCTTATTCGGGTTTCTGGTTTGCGGATTGTTAACAGAGTCATATTTTTCCTCGGTTCGAGATTCAACCGGTGACTTGGGACACCATTAATCTTCCAAATGAAGACACACTAAATCTTAATAATAAATCTCGTTCCGATTGTTCTTTAATTGGAAAAACTCCTTTACGCCCTTGTGGGTGTAGTGAAAAAGGAGGTGTGACATGCATCAGCAACATCATTGGTCTTCCCACTTCGGTACTCCAAGTTGAAGTGGAATTCAGCTAGAAGTTCATGCCACCTGACATGTTGACCATTCAACTTTGGTTGGGTCATGAAATAGCTAACAACTGTGTGTCTGCCTTGATCATAAATGGAGTCCCTAGCAGATAGTGCCTTTAAAGGCGTAAGCAATGGACAACAACCAATAATTCTTTCTCATGGGTGGTATAAGTTGCTCTGCTTCCTTCATCTTTTGGCTCTCGTATGCTACATGATGCCCTTCTTGTAATAAGACTCCATCGGGGGCATAGTCAAATGCATCCGTTTGTACCTCGAATGGCTTGGCCAAATCAGGGAGGGCCAAGACAGGGCTATTAGACATAGCCTCTTTTAATGCATTGAAGGCCTCTGCTCTCCTTGGTCCTCAGTCCCAAAGGTGTGACCTTCTTGAGGAGTTCTGTCAATGGCACTGCAATAAGGGAGTAGTTCTTCATAATCTGTCAATAGAAGTTACATAGGCCAAGGAACGCCCCCAGACATGTCCGAGGAAGTCAATTTTCTTCTGAGCAAAGGAGCACTTGGATAGCTTGGCATAAATTTCATGCTCCTGCAATCGTGCTAAGACCTTCCGCAGGTGAACCAGATGTTCTTCAAATTTTTGGCTATATACCACAATGTCATCCAAGTATACCACCACAAATTCATCAATGTATTCTGGGAAGACTTGGTTCATCAGGGTACAAAATGTGGCTGGGGCGTTAGTCAAGCCGAATGGCATATCTAGGAAGTCGTACGACTTGTATCTTGTCACACAGACCGTCTTGTGTTCATAAACCTCTGCGATCCGAACTTTGACAATAACCTGTCATCAGGTCTATTTTGGTGAGCACCGTTGCACCTCCCAATCTATCGAACAAATCTACCATTAGCGGAATAAGGTATTTGTTCTCTACTGTGATTTTGTTTAGAGCCCGATAATCCACACAGAGTCGCAGGCTGCCATCATGTTTCTTTTGGAATAGAACAGGGGACCCATACAGGACTTGGAGGGTGCGATGATCCTTGAATCTAGCATTTCCGTCAATTGTCTCCGAAGCTCTATGAGTTCAGGTTGTGACATTCTGTAAGGTGCCGAGTAGGTGGCTTCGCACCCGGCACTAACTCAATTTCATGGTCCACAGGGCGCCTAGGCGAAAGTCGCTTTGGCATGTCTTGTGGCATGATATCTTCAAATTCTAGTTGTAGTTCCTTCACGGGTTCAGGAATGGGGCCCGAGGAGTTTTCTATATCTTCAATGCAGAGAGTCACCATGAATGTAGGTTCATTTTTTTGACCTCCTTCTTCAACTGCAAGGCCGAGATGTTCTCAATGGCCATCTTCATTGGCATCGTAATGCAGGGCTTGGCCCCATTTAGTCCCATCATCAGTAGCATGTCCGCATATGGTACAGGCATGGTGTTGGTTTTCCTCAGGAATTCCAACCCCACTATCAACTCGAAGTCATATATGATCACCACTCCTAGGTTGCATTTTCCTTCCTAAGGGCCAAGCTTCACCGGTACATCTGTGGCTATTCTACCCACTGCCTGAGGAGGTGAGTTAATAGCCTTAACACGACATTTGCCTTTTCCTACAACAAGAATAAGGTGCTCCACCTGAGTTTAGGCTGAGTAGTTGTGGGTTTATCATCAGCCCGAATGGGTTTGCCGTTCACCTTCATCTGGATGAACATCAAGATCCTCTATTGTTTAAGAGGAGTCCCCTCATCCGCTTTCTTTTTCCCTTTCTTGTTGGTCGGACCTGGATTCTTCTTCTTTCGGATACCAGCATCGGTTTTCGCTAGTGCCTCAGAAATAGAACAATTGCATTGAAGGCACCTACTAGTTCAATCTCATCTGCATCGTCTGAGTCGTAATCTATCCCACCATCAAGAGCTTGATGAACATTCATTTGTGCATGTGGCCATTCGTTGTTCCAATAAGGTTCGCTGCAATGACGACATCCTGAAGGAAGCTTTCTCCCTCGGTCGTTGTTGTTTAATGCAACACTATTGCTGTTGGAGGAAGGAGCTCTAGATTTGTTTGAGTTCTGATCTCCCCCACTTTTTCTAGGGCCATCATTGCTAGGGTGGCCCCCTTTGAATCTCGTTGGGGCATGCGGCTGAGGCCTGTCCTTCCAAGCTTCCATTTGATAGTCCCCAAGGCATTCAGCAGCTTAGATCACCTTGGGAAGGGTATCTACCCTTTGTCTTTTTAGCTCCATACGGGCATAGGGTTTCAACCCTTCCAGGAAACTGAAGAGCTTGTCTTTGTCCCCCATGTCGCATATGCTTAGCATGAGCACAGAGAATTCCCGCACTGATTTGGTCTGGCGGAGCTCCCGTAAATTTCTCCTTGCATTGTATTCCACATATTTGGGGAAGAACTGCAGGCGTATGGCTGCCTTCAGTTCTGCCCATGTCTCGAGAGCATTTTCACCGGCCCTAATGGCTTCGTACTTTACCTGCCACCAGAGTTTTGCATCACCCTAGAGATACATGGCTGTAGTTGCCACTTTCTTGGTTTCTTCTAGGAACCCAACCGCATTGAAGTACTGTTCGACAACAAAGATGAAGTTCTCCACTTCCTTGGCATTCCTAGCTCCACTGTATAGCTTTGGCTCAGGAATTTTTAGTTTTTGTGTCATAGAATGGTTTGCAGCGCCCTCGATTTGGTTTCTACCACCTCGAAGCAGGCCCTGTAAAGCAGCATTGACAACATTGAGCTTGTATTGTCAAGTCGTCAATAGTTTGTTGCATGGCAGTCATCTTGTCTGCCTCTTGTGCCCTATAAGCTAATCCTCGGCACGCTCCTGTTGGAGGCCCTCGAATTTGCTAAAATATTTGGCTGCCTCTGTGGCTTCCATTTTTCGGTCTCCCTCGGAGTCGCGACTGATATTTTCTATGTCAACTTCGTCCTGGAGCACCCTGCGTTCTAGGTCGTCTAACCTTTGCCCTAGGTTGGTTCTTAATTCAGACACCGTATCCACAATGGGTCGTAATTAGTAAACCTTCTGTTCAAGGGCCGCAAGGCGTTCCCCATGATTCACCATGGTCAGAAATGATGGTAATGTCAATGCGTTCCCTCGTCTGATGTCGAGCCTAGGCTCTGATACTAACTGTTACACGGAGCCTTCCTGAGATTCCTTGGAAGGGCTACGTAAGGCTAAGCAACTAATGTCAGTGCAGTTGTTGTTCGCCAAATGAGATCCCCTCCGTATGCTAGACTAGATCGTCAGTGCCGTACGGGAAAACTAATGTCAAGAGCAATTGAGAGAACATAAATGATAATTGATAATCAAAGAAAGCTTGATTGAATTACTGAAAGCTATTACAAAAAGGCAACGCGGTGCCGAGGGGGAGAGACACCGGTACAGAGAATTGTTTACTTGCTAGAAAGTTTTGAATGCTTGATCTCCCCCTAATATTGCTTTAAAAATAATCCAAAGCTACAATACTAGACTCGAACAAACTAGAGAAACATAATGGAAGTACATGGAATAAAACTACTATATATTTACAATGAAAAGGACTTAGTTTTCTACAAAATAGAAATATATCGGCTGTCAGCAGCTTTGGCATCACGGTCGACGTGTGCAACATTGTTGGCATCTGTCTGCGGCTGTGCACCGGCGAGGGATATCGGTGGGGCGACAGAGGCACCTGCGTGCTTGTCACTTGGTGCGGCCAAGACCACGGGGCTGTGCGTAGCGTTAGGCATTGGGAGGCTTGCTAGGACGCCACGGGGCACGCCTAAGGGGTCATGAGGCATGGGTGGAAAGCCGCCCATGACACTTATATCGCTTATGTTAGTTATGGACTTCTTCGATTGAACTAGCTTGCACAAAATTTTGGGTCTGCCACTGGATGATACAATTTAGAATGCAATTTACCTTTCATAAGTACCATGGAGCCTTTACATATTTTAAGTATTCCATTCTCGGAATGAAAATTATACCCTTGATCATCCAAAGTCAAAAGAGAAATCAAATTTTGCTTTATCCGAGGAACATGCCAACCCTCAATGTTTCTGATAATTCCATTGAACATTCTCAGTTTGATGTTTTCAATACCCTCTACTGGTAATGGATTATCGTCTCCAATGTAGATAATGTTTGACCAAAAAATATAAAACCTTTTGTTAAACTAATTAAATACAAAGATAATGGGTAAATCCTACCGAAACATAATAAATTCTAGATCTGCAATGTGTTTGTACAAATAACGTAGGAATGTGTTAAGACCAATTTAATACAATGTGTATTAAATTATGTTGTTATGAGTGAGTGGGCGATAATGATAAGTAATAAATACATTAAATGACAATAGATATAAATAGAGAGAATGATTCATCCAATATTGAATGTGGTAGATGCTTCTTCTTTTTGACAATAATGTAAGACAAATAGATATGAGAACATAAGGAACTTTCTCGGATCTGATGCAAGAAATGCAGGATACACTGCAAATTGAATCTCCATAGAGAGCTAATACTTGTATTTTACTGGAGAGTCAACTTTTCATAAGAGTTCTTATCATAGAGAATATTACATACCATTTTCTTCTCTCCACCTTGCTATTTATAGATATATCCTTTACAATAGATATAAATAGAGAGAATATTCAATAGAATATTCCCCTAAAATGTCTTGCTACAAAACTAGTCATTATGTCCGACCTGAGTATTTGACCTCGGCCTCGGTTACCCAGCTCACCAATATGTTCCTTCTATCTTGAGTATGACCTTTGCCTAATCATTTCTTAGTAATCTATATTTGAGCAATATCCCTTTGGTCAGATTTTGACCCATACAGACATCTCCACTCATTTGCTTGTAAGTTGCAAATCAATTCTTGTGTGGACACATGTGAAAAGTAGCACCAGAATTAAGAATTCAAGAGTTCTTCCCATGACTAGAACCCACGACAAAGAATTCCCGTACATAATCACTATCATCGGAATTCTTTCCAGTGTCAATAATATTTGTCGAATTATCTATTTTCTACTTCCCCCTTTCTCTTTCAGCTTGGGACAATCTCTCTTGTAGTGACCTTGCTCCCCACACTCATAATAGTTTTGCTTCCATGCTATAGACTTTGATCTGGCGGATAACTTTTTTCTGTTAAAGTCATTTTGTCGTGTTCTTCCTCTACTCACAAGACCCCACCCTCAATTCTATTATCCAAAAATCTCTTTTTCAACTCTTTGGATTTTAGTGCATTACTAACATTTTCATGTGAAATACTGTCTTTCTCATAAGCAGCGTATCAGCAAAAGTATCATAAGATGGCGGTAAATAACAAAACACTATCAAGGCCTGATCCTCACTCTCGTTTTTGATATCAACATTTTTCAGATCCATTATAATTGAATTAAACTCATCAATGTGAGTTTTAACAGGTTTACCTTCGGTCATACAGAGATTATATAACCTCTTTTTTAGGTAGAGAGGGTTTGTCAGCGATTTCTTATAGTACAGATCTTCCAGCTTCTTCCATTCTATTGTTGCAGAAGTTTCTTCAGCAATTTTCCGAAGAACGCTATCTGTAATTAATGATGTCCACGGCACACCTTAATAAGAGATATGATACGTTCGTATGCAATAATAATTATCCAACTATGAGTTGGAGTCAAATCCACTAGGAATTATAAAGGGTATTAGGAGTATATATTTGAAGCAAGCAAATGGGTATCTAAGATTGAACTTCCATAACAAAGTTTTGTTTTCTATTTCTATTGTTACTCTAATGAATTCATCTAAAGAAAATAGATTGGAGTTAAATATTTTTGAGGTTTTTTCCAAATAAGTTAAAGGCCTAAGTCCCTGACCATAACCTAGGAGTTTGTCTAATGGGATAGATATGTTAATGCTTGTTTTGTTAATTGAGGTGTATTATAGCTCTCAACTCTATATTACTAGATGTATGCATTCAATTTATGAATTCAATTTTGACCCTTTTTTATAATTGCTTATCGATTTTTACATATGCTTATCGTTATCATTTCAATAAGGTTTTGATTTTTCGATTTCGATTTATCGAATTTTGGGGCTTATCGATTCAGTTATCAATTACACCAAAAAAAAATTTGCGGGATTCCACGGAAAGTATATTGCTATAAACACGCCTACTAATATGGACAAAAAGAATCTAAAATAAGTCGAATACCGTTTATAACATAAAAATTGTGTCAACAGGCACATGTAGCGAAACTAAAGTAAGGGATCAAATGCATGATACCAACACTCCAACGGTATCAGAAAAATAAAATACATCACTGCTAATTCTATTTTCCATTAATTTAAACTTCATTCCCTTGAGCTTTAAATATGATATCCTTAAATATGGTAGATGAAATAAATAGGGGTATGCATTCGATTTATCTATTCGATTTTGACCCTTATCAATAATTGCTTATCGATTTGTACATATGCTTATCGTTATCGTTTCAATAAGGTTTCAATTTTTTCGATTCGATTTATTGATGAACCGATAACAAATAATTGATTTAATTTATCGATAAACCGATTCGAATGCACACCCCTAATATTACCCACTCAATACCTCTCGGTCAGAGAGTGATTTTACCCGATTGAGCTTTCTCAAGTCCAAATGGATATCAAGCAAAACACTTGATAAGAGCTCAAGTCGAGTTTTTGCAATCTCTAGTTTGAACCCATTAATAAGGTTAATCAATCTCTCAACTAACCCAATTCCTTGTTAGCTAAGTTATCCTAGACTAGGTCCATCTTTCTCAAGTAGAGACTAAGTCAAATAGGCATGAATCAATATTTACAACCATTAATTCTAAAATTGAAGCATGGACTAAGCTAAATAATCAACACCCAATCAAAAATAAGAACTAAACTAAATACACATAAGATTTACATACTAAGGTTGGATCACAACCCTAGTAAAAGTCTAGCTACTCATAATGGAAATTACAGAAAATAAAGAAGAAAAGGTTATTAAACTCATAATGGAAGATTAAAATGATGAAATCTAATGTTAAAATACTCAAACAAGCTAAAACTTCCTAAAATAGTAAAGTTAAGGATCATTTCAGCGAGTAAAGGTGAGTCATTGACACATCAGTTGGGACCAACAATAACCCACACTACTCATGCATTATCAACTAGGCGACAAGTTAATCATTCATGTGCCACACCTCCTTTTTCGCTATACACCCCGCAAAGGGGGCGTAAAGGAGTTTTTCCACTTAAAGGACAATCGGAACGTGATTTGATTATTAATTATTCAGAGTCACCACTTGAGAGATTTATGGTGTCCCAAGTCACCGATTTGAATCCCGAACCGAGGAAGATTATGACTCTGTTACAGTCTGCGAATCAGAAATCCGAGTAAGGAATTCTGTTAACCCGGGAGAAGGTGTTAGGCATTCCCGGGTTCCGTGGTTCTAGGACGATCGCTTAACTGTTGTATTTGATTTTATCTGATTTTAATACATGCTAACTTTTGTGCCCTTTTATTTATATACCGCTTTTACCATTATTTATTTTAAAAGACTTGCAACGTCGTGAAAACACGTCTCTGACCACGTCGCCATCAAGGCACCCATGGTTGTCGACACATTTCGACTTCGTCAAGATGTGGATTTGGGTCTCATCAATGCGCACTCGAGTTTAAGAAAGTACTTTAATTAGATCGCGCTTAAAGGTTCTAACGTAATATTATTTTGGGAAAGGAAGTTGAAGTTCGCTAAACGGTCATTCAAAATTCAAATCATTTTTAATAACCAATTACTGAAGGCCCCATATTTATTTTGCTCGATGAGGCTCGTCTCCATTTTTGAACCATTTTTCGATCATTATTTGTTTTATAAGAATTACGACGTCATGAAAATGCGTTTCTAACCCCATCGCCATCAAGGCACCCGCGATTATCAACACATTTTGACTTCGTCGAGATTTGAATTTGGGTTGCATCAATGCACACCCGAGTTTAAGCAGGTATTTTTAATTAAACGCGTCTAAAGATTCTAACGTGTTTGCACTTTGCGAGAGCCATGAAATTTGCTAAATGACAAGCCTCGATTTCTAAGGATAAAATAGTAATGAAGCGAGAGCCATGCATTTTAAGGTTTTATTTGGCACGGCACACCTCAACCCAATTTTAAAAGGAAATTTAAACTAAACTTTAGAGGGCCATAAACTATTTGTGTCATTTGATATGGCACACCCTTTTTTTTAAACTAGTGTTGAGAACAAAGAATGTAACAATGCACATTCCAGACCTCTGAAACTATAGGAATTGGATAAATAGTAGCTAATATCTTGAATAACAACAATGAGATAAATTAAAAATTTAGAGAAAAAGCTATGGGAATGGCTTGGCATAAGCAGTACAAATTCTTCAAATTTAAGAAAAGAATTGACGTTAACTTGAAATCCATAAACAAACAAATGACGAACTTATAGCAGAAAACTTTCAATGACCAACGAAATGCTATTCACAAAGGAACGAACTTATCCTAATAGCAAACAACTATCGGCAAAGTTCTCTCATAAACTTACTCAAGCAACAACGTCAATTATGCGATGAAAAGTATCACACCAAGAACGCCTTCTAATTTCTAGAGCAGAAAATGACAGAAGCTAAAAAAAACACATCCACAGTACATTAAGCTCATGAATAATACTTCAAATAAAAAAATTGATAAAACGGTACAAAACTCATGAATAATACTTCTGAACAGATTGATCGGAGGCAAGAAAAACTGACCGAAAATAAACAGAACCAGCACCGGAGTTTCGAGCGTTAACCTGGAAAACTCGACGACCACGCCGGAAAACCTTGAACGGAAACCTCTAATCGAAGCTCCAAGCAACGAGCTTCAACTCGACAGATCTCGACATAGTCTCAAGCGCAAATTATTTATATTATGATAGGACGCTGGACTGAGTTTTGAATCGGAAAAATACTAATGTTTAATGGGCGAAAGGAAGATGATGCTGTAGTGTCTACGCGAGGTTCTAGTGGTGGTTTCAGCTCATTTTCCGGCGAGCTTGTTACTGTTTCTGCTCGATTTCCGGAGAACTATGGTGGTCTCGATAGCTTTCGCTGCCTGAGTTTTGGAGAGGATGAAGCGACGGGGGTGTCGTTTGGTCGAAGAAGAAGAGTGATGGGGTCTTCGGTGGTGTTCTGTTTTGGAGTTCAGCCGCTGAAGAAGACGACTAACGGGAGGGTCCGATTTTTTCAGACCTGCGGCTCTCTTTTTTTTTTTTGAGTGTATCTGTATTATATAGATTTGAGTTTGGGGTTTTAGGATAAGTAATGTGTTTGAGGGGATTTGGGTCCTAAAAGATTAGTTGAGTCATTTTAAAAGTTGGCCCAATTTTAAAGAAACAAGACCAAAAATATATATTGCTTTCTTTACTTTTTTTTTCTTTTTCTTTTCTTTAATTAATTAAAATCCTAAAGTATTACATTAAAACAACTAATTAACTTAAAACTAAAGAAAAATACTAATTTTAACGATTAAAAGCTAAAGATGGTCATTTTTGTAAATTTTCTTAATGAAATTAATTTGTATATGAAAATTGGACCTAAGGTGACATAAAATTAAAACGTGACATTTTTTGTGATTTTTCTATGATTTTAAAATATTAAAAATGCATGAGATGCAACTAAATAAAGAAAAACTTCTAAAATCCATAAAAAATTATTTTTGGTTTTTTTTTAGGAGTTATCTTCATGTAGGGCAGAAATCACATGCTTACATCATGCACATAAACTTCTAATGTAACATTTGAGTTTCAAGAATTGACTTTAATCATCAAGGACTATTGCTCTATCATAGAGTCCATGGTGGACTCCAAACTCTTCCTCATCTACTTTCCATTTGCCAAGCTTCCTTAAGAAGTTAGCACCCAATATGAAGATTCATGAAAGCTTCACTCATCTCTCACAAGAGAATGTCACAAGTACGGCTTCAAGTACCATAGGCTTGTCCTTCATGTAGATCACCACTAATGTAAGCTCACTCTGTTTGAAATCCAGTAGGACTTCTTTCGGTATGTAATGAAGGCTTTTGAGTTAGGGTAGGACACCGTATGGGTAAGTGGTTACACCTTTCCTTAAGCACACCATTTTCATTTCTCGGCTCACACTTGCCAATTATTAGAGGCACTTTCTCCTCATTAGGGGACTAGAGAGACTTAACATCACTCTTACTTTTTCATTTCATTCTTTTTCTCCCTTTTTGATTTCTCAATGCTTGGGATCATTACCTCGTTTTGGATCAGTTCAACCCTTCCACTTATTCACTTTTTGTATTTTTCTTTTATTCTTTTTTTCTTGCCTTCTCCTCTCATAAAGATCATTACTATTCTCTTTTTATACCTTGATACATTTTTCAAATTCCTTATCTCTCCCCCAAACTTACGTTTTAAGCCATTTATTTCACAAGAGTGTTACGGGAAGCTCGGGTGCAAAGAGAGGGCCACAACAAAATGGGCAAAGACTTGTAATATGGCTATCAAATGAGAAAGGCTACAGACTCAAAGGGGATGACTAGGGATAATGACTTTGGTTGGCAATAAAAAACTCAAATGGGCCAAGGAGAGCCTACAATCACTTCTCAAACCAATCAAAACTTAGGATTTCTCCTTGAAACACATTTGGAGAAAGTTCTAGACCATTAGCACGAATACTTGGACTAGTAACAACTCATCTCACCCCTCACGCAAGTAGATTGTAAAAGTGGATAGATTCGAGGAACCACAACGACCACATTCAAGTTTAAATATCACTATAGTCCAATTAAACCATTCGATGATTGTCAAAGTCAAGTCAACACAAGAGTCAGAAAGTTACTAACTAGAGCTATTTCTTTCAAAAACCTTGTCTCTAACTATATGTATGTAGTTAAGTGTGTTAGTGCCAATTGAAGCTTGATTGACTCTTCGAGAAAGACTTATTTAGGTCTTTTTATTCATTATTACTACTATGATTACCTAAACACAAAAACGGACTCATTCAATTAAGAAGGTTGTCATGCCATATATTGTTGGGACGAGTCACCCAGTTCACACAACAACCACCTTTGGAAAGAACCATGACATTACGAAAATCAAAGGCTTATTATCTACTAAAACATAGAAAAAAGCTACTAAATCAAACAAGAACTAATAAAGAAGCAAAGAAGCAAAACCTACTGAAGATAGAATGAATATACATAATAAGAGAGAGAGTGAATATATATATATATATATATATATATATATATATATACATAATAAGAAAATAGAGAATATTATCAGGTTATTAAAGGACAAATGTCTCAAAATGTATCAAATTTAACAAATAAACTGTTACACCCCAAGTTTTCATAAGTGAGAGTACGTTGTAAGTCATTGATGTAAGCTTGGAATGAGATTATATTTAGAAGTAAATAAAGTAAGTTAATAATATTACCTTGAAAACTACAAATATAAGTATCATGAATAAAAAGTACCAAGAGGGTTGGAAATCTTAGAAGCTAAACCAATTGAAGAAAATAAGTTTCGTCGAAAGTCGACAAGTTTGGAATGTTAAAACATGTACTTTGGGGTGAGACTAGGGTTCTTAACATGATATACAGAGATTATAATATGAGTTATTTTAGTCTTATGATATTCATTTTCTACATTTTTAAGGATAGCAAGTTGTGGAACAAGAGTTGGCAAAGGTCATCACAAATTACATTCACAAATTTGCTGAAATTCAGGAAAAATGTATCTGAGAATTTCTCCAAATACACTTAGAATCATGGGATTTTCTACCTACCAAATTGAATATCTACGAGTTTTATTTCTAACGCATTAAATAGTTTGTCAATATGACATTGGAGTAGAGAGATAATCGCATTTTCGTGAGACCGCGCAAGCAGCTCCCAATGGAACCCACTTAGGCGGTGGTTGACCTAGTTCAATTTATAAACGATTTGGACACCTATTTTTTCTCATTTTTCAACTAAAATTCATCTCCAAACTTCTTCAAACCCTCCTAAACATATACCACAAGGGCTTGAAGTGATTCCAAAGTGATTACATCATATTTCAACATCAAAACTTAGGTCTAGTGAAGAACAACACCTCTTTGAGGTTGCGTTGACATTGAGGATTGTTGTGGGCTGTATTTGGATGAAATTCCAAGTTGTTTCTGCTGTATAGGGTGATTATAACAACCTACTAATTGTTCTTAAGATTTCCTATATGTTGATTAAGTTGTTAGGATGATAAACTACAAGATAATACTTGGATTAGCTTAGGTCACTACTATGGTGTTGTATTGCCATTGAGAGTTGTTGCAAGATGAATATAACTTGGATTTTAACTTGAATTTACTGTAGGAGGTATGCGAATTTTTCTCTTGCATGTGCTTAAGGTTATCTTGATACTGATTAAGTTAAACGGATGGAGTAGACATGAACTAGTAAATAAAGTTACTAATTGAAGATAGTTGGAGTTGTGGATTGTTTCCTTTTGTTATAAATTTATGGTATAAGGATGGAAATATTGATTAATGATTTTATTGTCATGTTAATGATACTTTTAAGTTAATCTAAGAAGTATATAAAGGGTATATGGGTTATACTGATTCCAATTGGAGCTTGCCGCTCGTCGTGAAGTAGTTGTGACTTGTTGTTATTATATGGTTTCTTGTTATTGACATTTATATGTTGATGGATTTCTTTGGTTGTTGTTGTTGGTATATGGTATCGGTGGAGGCCCTTGTTACAAGGGATATGTTGCCCAAATTTACGTAAACGAGCTACTTGCTTAAGTTATAGACTTAGCCTTTGCTCAAAACTGATTTTGAATCTCCTTATACTATGATAGATTGAGTTGACTTGTTTGAAGATTTGCTAGGAAGGGATTAAGGACTCGACTTGTTTAAGGTATGTTAAGGCACTTACTTCTTTCTTTTGGCATAATCTAAAGTGAAATGAATACACTATTTCATAACGGATCTACTCCTAGCAACTAAGGTTGTCCATGTTGTACTTTCCTTATAAAATTATTCTAAGCAAGTGTGTATGATCTTTGAATCCTACTAAGGTTCATATTGAGGGTATGGATGTCCATAATATTCTTACGTCACCCCAAAAGGTTTAGAACGTAATTCCATGAGTCTATAATGTATTATATATAGTATCTATTTAACTCTACTGAGCCGCGCTATAGTCGGCCGGGTACGACACCTATTGTGCAACCACAAATCAGTTGGGTTTAACGAGCTCCACATGTTCGGGTACCATTCTACCAAGCCATATGATGGCCAGGTACGTTTTTACCGAGTCTTCTTTGAGGCCGGATACGATATGATGATGATGATGATGCCCACACAGGCGAATGTTTTTAAAAGTTTATGTATATACATGTATTATGTATTTCATGTAAGTTTTCCCCAGAGGCACTCAGATGTTACAGGTTATTTCTCCCCAATCTCTCTTTATATTACTGTTCTTTTTTATACTTTCTTGCCTTACATACTCGGTACTTTATTCGTACTAACGTCCCTTTTGCTTGGAAATGATGCGTTTCATGCCCGCATGTCCTAATTGATAGGTTGACAATCCTCCTAGTAGGATATCAGCTCAGCAAAGGTAGTGGTGCAATCCACTTGCTCCGGAGTTGCCTATTTTTTCAGTATGCTATGGATATGTATTGATTGGTGTGGCGGGGTTCTATCCCGACCTTTATGATTTTATGCACTCTTAGAGGCTTGTAGATAGATGTTAGGTGTATGGATACTTATATTTCCTTGTCGGCCTATATTTTGATTTTACAAATGGTCATATCAGCCTTATAGGCCCGTATGTCACATATATAAGCTATTATATCATGTTGGGTCTTCATATGTTGAGCATTCTCTTATGTTTTATTCTTCTTATCTCATGATGGATTTTCTGGCTCATTTACTCATATAGTATGATAAGAAAGATATTTTACATTGGTACTCGGTTAAGTAAGGCACTAGGTGCCCATCGCATCCCTTATGTTTGGGTCATGACAAAAGTAGTATCAGAGCAGTTTTGTCCTAGGTAGTCTACAATCAGTGTCTAGTAGAGTCTTGTTGATGGGTGTGTTGTGCACCACACTTATAAGCAAGAGGCTACGGGGCAATTAGGAATGTCATTTTTTCTTCCTACTCTAGATTGTGTGGTAGAGCTCAGTTGTAAGAAGTCAATTTCCTAAACTCTATCTTACTTATAGTATGACAATACCTACATCTAGAAAGACAATTGGTAAGCGATATAGTTGTGTAAGAGATGAGTCAGAGGAACTCAATATTTGGTATCATTTTTACGATGGATGAATATGAGGTATTCAGCAAATCATGTGTCTACTAAAATGTGTAAGCTTCTTGATAAGGATCCCTAAGGCAAGAATACTTATCCACTCTTATGGTAAAAAGCAATAAGGAGGGAGACACAAGTTTCAACAAGTAACAGAAGAAAGGTGAAGAAGGTGAAGATTATTAGTATTACAGTTCTGACAGAAAAAAATATAAGCACTGTGAGTTACCCTCAACATTAACAAAAGTATGCATAATTGGTCACACCCATCTCAATTATACCCTATTGGGGGTAAACATGTGTAGATTAACAAAAGGACGAGATATTAGGATCCAATTGGGGCTAGAGTAACCCTTAATGGTGAATTGATTATTTGTGTTAGTTGACAATTTCTGAAGGATAATGCAAATGTGGTAATAGATAATACCTAGATGGCGCACTCTAAAATAGTACATCTAGATATGAGTACTATAAAGATATCCACTTGAAGCCTTGAAGGGATAAATATTACCTTAGCGTGGCTCATGTCCTTAGGAGAGAGAATTTTAGGCATCCCGAAGAGCTAGTGAGATGAAGCAAGGGGAGCTAAAATAAAAAGAATGTCCTTTTGAAATTTTAAGATAAAGAGATAGACCTAATTATTAGTAGGAAAATAAGAATAGAGTCGACGAAGAATTATGAGTAAGATGTCAACATGGATGACAACGACGGATAAAAAATGATGAAAATGATAGAATTATAGAGCCTATAGTTAAGTGAAGAAAAATGATAAGAGGTGACAAGCCTTGAAACAACAAAGGGGTATAGGCCATAAAGGCATATCTTCTTTTCGAGAAATAAGTTTGCAACTCTAACGCAATTATCAGGAGGAAAAGATAAACCCCCAAAGTATTAGAAATCAGTATGGGCTGGTGAACAAGAGAAACTAAACGTAAACTAGGGACTAAATGATATGATAATAGTCGCCATCATGAGAATTTCAGAGGTTGCCTTCCGGTGGTAATAGAATGGATGACAAAAGAATACCCTCTAATGGTCATTCAGGAAGTCGCTTCCCAAAAGCTAGCAATATGAGCAAAGTTAAGATTAAGGTACTATGCACGCCTGTTACACTAAGTTTCATCCTCATGAGCAAGGAATTTTGTTATCCTTGATACAAAAAGCATTACCACAAGGCGATTAAGGGTAATTGATGATGTTAAAAGACATCAAAGATATAGAGGTAAAACATCTATATGTAGATCGTCGTGGTACTAAATCTTAGTACTCGCCTAAAGGGCGAATATGGTTTGATAGGTTAAGTCGGAGTTAAGCGGTCCAGTTAAAGATGGAGTGGTAAAGGAAGAATGTGGTAAAAAGCAGAAAGGGATGATATTGCATTTATTCAGTTCCTAGAGATATGTTGCGACTCCAGAACATTATACAAGCAAGACACCGGGGAGAGGCAATAAAAGTTTCCGGCCAAGATGTTATTGATAAATAAGTGTGAATGGACATTTGATACATCAGGAGCTAGTGAAGAGAGATAAGATAAGACAAAGGATATATTCCAAGAGAGATTATGCAGAATATATATATATATATATATATATATATATATATATATATATATATATATATATATATATATATATATATATATGTAGTTGATTCAGGAAGAGCTCGTTTATGTCTAGAAAAGAGGTCACAGATAAATCAATAAATCATGCAAGATAAATGTAGTGAACCGCAACATAGTGAATTCAGAATCGCAGATACGAGATCGCAATCATTTGAAAAAGTTTCAATTAGGAGTTGGGGTATTTAATGGTATTGTATAAGTATTACAAGAATAATGGATAGTTCCACTAAGGAGACAATCAAAATCTGATCTTAGAAGTAATCCTACAAGCACAACGACACGAAGGCATGCAAGTATGGATGTTTGTAGGCGAGTAAGAATATCAAAAATTCCTTTGTGTATACAATATAACAAGATCACAATTTTACAAGATCCAGAAGGTCTCCTAAGTACTACCACGAATGACTAACTGAGGAAATAAGGCAAAAGGTTTCCACCTAAGCATGGTGACCTCAAAAAGAAATGATCATGTAACAACAGTCTCACTATAATATTGTATGCACTCTATAATAAAGTGTCACCTATCATGGCTAATGAACAGAAAAAAAGGAAAAAAAAACATCAAAGGTAATACTTCAGAGCATACGAGTTATAGGGAATTCCAGTCTTCATGGGCACTATGATAAGCAAAGTATCCATGCAGCAAGTGGCAGAACGATCAAAAAATGTAATTGATTTCATTTAAAGACAACTGAGAATGCGCAAAAGGGAATCTAAAGTTCTAGAAAGTTAAAGGAATGTTGTGAGTAGATTAAGTAAATATGTGTAGGTCACAAGCGAAAGTATGGTATTGTGAAAAGGTTTTGGGTAGATGTGAGTAAGGGTAAGAAAAGGTGAGTTAGAATCTGATAAGAATAGGTAAGACCTCGGTATTAAGCCCATCAAACAAGAGAGCTGATGGTTTATGTCTGTTATAAAAGACTCAGTATAGCTTGAATAAACATGGATGAGTCTAATGCTAGGAGCATTTAAAAGAGATAGAATGCTTCTCTAGTTGTAATGTAAGGGGTAATTGTGGTAAATTATAAAAGGATGATATTTAGGCCTTCATTTGAATAATGATTCAAAGAGAAGAGATTTCATGTATGGCATGGGACTAGAATACCCCCATAAGACGAATCACATTGGGTTGCTACGAAATACAATTATTGAAGTATAGTATTGTCCTTAGGTAGATCAGGAAAACCACTTAAGATGTTCCACGATGAGACGTGAGACTTGCGACAATGTATTACTTAAGAGGTTTCAAGTTACTAGTGGTGAATATAGATTAACATTAAGGTAAATCAACAATTGATGGACAAAGATTCCAAAGTATGAGAGGACATTATGATGCCATTCTCTAGATGAACAGTAATAAATATTATACATATAGGATAAGCGGTGAGTGAGTAACCTAGAGTTGGGTGGCAGAAGTAGGTAATAATAAACCGAAGTATGTTTTATGGTATAGTATAACCTACCTAGATGTAGTAAATACATAAGGATAGATATACAAGGAGATGAAATAAGAGATAGCGATAGTCTTAAGTTCGATAAAGTACCAAGCGTAAGACATAAGTAAACCTATAGATTCCTAGAGGGACAAATTGTCATAATTCTATATATGTTCATAAAGTAAGGATTAGAGATTGGCTAAAAGATGGAGGATAAAGGGAAGGAGGGTCGCTAGGCGCTCATAAAAGGACACAGTCATACATACTGCATGACATAAGGTAGCAAATGTTACGATATTGACAACCACATGTCATGGCATGAGAAAGAGGCCTAAAGGGGGAATGCTCAAGCGTTTGGATTTATTCACAAAGTAGTTTCTTAGATGGAAAGATGAGCATTAATGTATTCGTAAGAGCCATAGTTTATGAAACTGATAAGGCATCAGTCAACATTTGAGGACGAATGTTCCAAAGGGGGGGGGGGGATAATGTTACACCCCAAGTTTTCATAAGTGAGAGTACATCGTAAGTCATTGATGTAAGATCAGAAATGAGATTATATTTGGAATCAAATAAAGTAAGTTAATCATGTTACCTTTAAGGCTACAAATATTTAAGTTCATGAATAACAAGTACCAAGAGGGTTGTAAAAATTACTTTCGTCGAAAGTCGACAAGTTTGGAATGATATAACATGTACTTTTGGGTGAGACTAGGGTTCTTGCAATGATAAGGAGGTTATTCTATGAGTTATTTTAGTCGTATGATATTCATTTTCTACATTTTAAAGGAAAGCAAGTTGTGGAACAAGAGTTGGCGATGGTTATCACAAGTTATATTCATAAATTTGCTGAAATTTAGGTCAAATGTATCTGACCATTTCTCCACATATACTTAGAATCATGGGGTTTTCTACCTACCAAATTGAATATCTACGAGTTTAGTTTCTAATTCATTAAACCTTTCATCAATACGACATTGAAGTAGAGAGATATTCGTATTTTTGCGAGACCGTGCAAGCAGCTCCCAATGGGACCCACTTAGGCAATGGTTGACCTACTTAAATTTATAAACGATTTGGAAGCCTAATTTTGCTCATTTTTCAACTAAACTTCGTCTACAAAACTATCCTAACCCTCCTAAACATATACCACAAGGGTTTGAAGTGATTCCAAAGTGATTACACCATATTTCAACATCAAAATTTACTTCTAGTGAAGAACAACACCTCTTTGAGGTTGTGTTGTTATTGAGGATTGTTGTGGGCTGTATTTGGATGAAATTCCAAGTTGTTGCTGCTGTATAGCTAATTGTTCTTAATCTTTCTTGTATGTTGGTTAAGTTGTTATGATGATATACTATAAGATAATACTTGGATTAGCTTAAGTCACTTCTATGGTGTTGTATTTCCATTAAGGGTTGTTGCAAGTTGAATATAACTTGAATTTTGACCAGGTACACGTCGCGGCCCTTCGGTTTGGGTCGTGAAAAAAGTGGCATCAGAGCAGTTTTGTCATGGGGAAGCTACAATCTGTGTCTAGTAGAATCTTGTTTATGGGTATGTTTTTCACCACACTTATAAGCAAGAGGCTATGAGACATTTAGGAATGTAACTCTTTCTTCCTACTCTAGATCGTGTGGTAGAGCTCAATTGTAAGAACTAAATTTCCTAAACTCTATCTTACTTATAGTACAACAATACCTACATCTAGAAAGACGGTTCGTAAGAGATATAGTTGTGGAATAGATGAGTCAGAGGAACTCAATATTTTGCATCATGGTTATGATAGATGAATATGAGGTATTCAATAAATCATGTGTATACTAAAATGTGTAAGTTTCTTGATAAGGATCCCTAAGGCAAGAATACCTATCCACTCTTATGGTAAAAAGGAATAAGGAGGGAGACACAAGTCAGCAAGTAGCAGAAGCAAGGTGAAGAAGGTGAACATTATCAGTATTACAGGTCTGGCAGAAAAAAATATAAGCATTGTGAGTTACCCTCAATAGTAACAGAGATATGCATAATCGGTCACACCCATCTTAGATATACCTTGTTGGGGTTAACATGTGTAGATTAAGAAAAGGACCAGATATCAGAATCCGCTTGGTGCTAGAGTAATCCCTAATGGTGAATTGATTATTTGTGTTAGTTGACAATTTCTGAAGGATAATGCAAATGTGGTAATAGATAATGCCTAAATGGCACACTCTAAAATAGTACATCTAGATATGAGTACTATAAAGATAGCCACTAAAAGCCTTGAAGGGATAAATATTACCTTAGCGTGGCTCGTTTCCTTAGGAGAGAGAGAGAATTTTAGGCATTCCGAAGAGCTAGTGAGATGAAGCAAGGGTAGCTAAAAGAAAAGGAATGTCTTGTTGAAATTTTCAGAATAAAGTGATAGACATAAATGTCAGTAGGAAAATAAAAATAGAGTTAATGAAGAATTATGAGTAAGATTTCAACATGGATGACAATGGTGGATAAAAAAAATGATGAAAATGATAGAATTATAGAGTCTATAGTTAAGTGGAGGAAAAAGATGAGAGGTGACAAGCCTTGAAACAACAAAGGAGTATAGGCTATAAAGTCATATCATCTTTTCGAGAAATAAGTTTGCAACTCTAACGTGATTATCAGGAGGAAAAGATATACCCCTAGTGTAGTAGAAATCAGTATGGGCTGGTGAACAAGATAAACTAAACGTGAGCTAGGGACTAAATGATATGATAATAGTCACCATCATGATAATTTCAAAGGTTGCGTTCCGACGATAATAGAATGGATGACAAAATAATACCCTCTAATGGTCATTTAGGAAGTCGCTTCCCTAAAGCAAGAAATATGAACAAAATTAAGCTTAAGGGACTATGTGCTCCAGTTACACTAAATGTCATCCTCGCGAGCAAGGAATTTTGTTATCCTTGGTACAAAAAGCATACCACAAGGCAATTAAGGGTAATCTATGATGTGAAAAGACGTCAAAGATATAGAGGTAAAAAATCTTTAAGTATATTATCGTAGTACTAAATCTTAGTACTTGCCTAAAGGGGGAATATGGTGTGATATGGTATTAAGTCGGACTTAAGCGGTCCAATTAACTATGGAGTAGTTAAGGAAGAATGTGGTAGAAAGCAGAAAGGGATGATGTTGCATTTATTCAAGTCCTACAGATATGTTGCGTCTCCAGAACATTATACAACTACGACATCAGGGAGAGGCAATAAAAGTTTCCGGCCAAGTTGTTATTGATAAATAAGTGTGAATGGACATTTGATACAGCAGGAGCTAGTGGAGAGAGATAAGTTAAGACAAAGGATATATCCCAAGAGAGATTATGCAGAATATATATATATATATATATGGACCAACGAATAATTAGTAGTTGATTCAAGAAGAGCTCAGTTATGGCTAGACAAGAGGTCACAGATAAATCAATAAATCATGCAAGATAAATGCAGTGAACCGTAGCATAGTGAATTCAGTCTCGCAGATATGAGATCACAACCATTTGAAAAAGTTTCAGATAGGAGTTGGGGTATTTAAAGGTATTGTATAAGTATTACAGAAGTAATGGAGGGTGCCACTAAGGAGACAATCAAACTATGATCTTAGAAGTAATCCTACGAGAATAATGGCACGAAGGTATGTAAGTAAGGATGTTTGTTGGTGAGTAAGAATATCAAAAATTACTTTGTGTATTACAAGATCTAGAAGGTCTCCTAAGTACTATCACGAAATACTAACTGAGGAAATAAGGAAGAAGGTTTCCACCTAAGCATAGTACCTAAAAAGGAAATGATCTTGTAACAAAAATCTCACTATAATATTGTATGTAATCTATAATAAAGTGTCACCTATCGTGGCTAATAAATAGAAAAAAAGGAATAAAACATTAAAGGTGATACTTGAGAGCATACGAGTTATAGGGAATTCCAGTCTTCGTGGGCACTATGATAAGCAAAGTATCCAAGTAGCAAAACAATTAGAAAAAGCAATTGCTTACATTTAAAGACATCTGAGAATGCGCAAACGGGAATCTAAGGTGCTAGCAAGTTAAAGGAATATTGTGATTAAAATTATCAAATATGTGTAGGTCGCAAGCGAAAGTATGGTAGAGTGAAAAGGTTTTGGGTAGATGTGAGTAAGGATAAGAAAAGGTGAGTTAGAATCTGATAAGAATAGGTAAGACCTCGGTATTAAGCCTATCAAACAAGAGAGCTAATGGTTTATGTATGTTTTAAAAGGCTCAGTATAGCTTGAATAAACATGGAGGAGTACAAGGATAGAAGCATTTAGAAGAGATATAATGCTCCTCTGGTTTTAATGTAAGGGTGTAATTGTGGTAAATTATAAAAGGATGATATTTAGGCCTTCACTTGAGCAATGATTCAAAGAGAAGAGATTTCATGTATACCGGTTCTTAGAGGAATGTTATGGTAAAACTTCGTTTGAAACAATGTGGTAGAAAGCAACGTGCGACTTGAAGGACAAGATCCGTTTTGGATTTGTACATCCACCATTTTATGTATGAATGAAGGTGCTCTTGGCTCGACATCATTGGTTCTGTTTCATTAGATTAGAACCCCTCTTTTTTGTTGTCTTGGAACGTAAATAGTCTATGATGGAGACGAATCACATTGGGATGCTATGAAATGCAGTTATTGAAGTATAGTATTGTCCTTAGGTGGATCAGGAAAACCACTTAAGATGTTCCACGATGAGACGTGAGACTTGCGACAATGTATTACTTAAGAGGTTTCAAGTTATCAGTGGTGGATTATAGATTAACATTAAGGTAAATCAACAATATATGGATAGAGATTCCAAAGTATGAGAGGATATTATGATGCCATCTTTTATATGAATAGTAATATGGATTATACATATAGGATAAGTGGTGAGAGAGTAACCTAGATTTGGATGGCAGAACTCGATAATAATAAACCGAAGAAAGTTTTATAGAATATCATTACCTACCTAGATATAGTAATCCATAAGGATAGTTATACAAGGCTATAAAACAAGAGATAGCAATAGTCTTAAGTTCGATAAAGTACCAAGCGAAAAACATCAGTACACCTATAGATGCCTAGAGGGACAACTTGTCAAAATTCTGTATATTTTCATAAAGTGAGGCTTTGAGATTGGCTAGAAGATGGAGGAAAAAGGGAAGGAGAGTCGCTAGGCACTCATACAAGGACACAGTCGTACGTACTACATGACATAAGGTAGAAAATGATACGATATTGGAAGAATTCCAACCACATGTCATGGCGTGAGAAAGAGGCCTAAAGGGGGAAATGCTCAAATGTTTGGATTTATTCACAAAATAGTTGCTTAGATGGCAAAATGAGCATTAAAGTATTCATAAGAACCATTGTTTATGAAACTGATAAGCGCACCAGTCAACATTCGAGGACGAATGTTCCAAGGGGGGAATGATGTTACACCATAAGTTTTCATAAGTGAGAGTACATCGTAAGTCATTGATGTAAGCTCATAAATGAGATTATATTTGGAAGTAAATAAAGTAAGTTAATCATGTTACCTTGGTGGCTACAAATATTTAAGTTCATGAATAACAAGTACCAAGAGGGTTGGAAATCTTAGAAGCTAAACCAATTGAAGAAAAGAAGTTTCGTCGAAAGTCGACAAGTTTGGAATGTTATAACATCTAATTTGGGATGAGACTAGGGTTCTTAACATGATAAGGAGGTTATTCTATGAGTTATTTTCGTCGTATGATATTCATTTTCTACATTTCTATGGAAAGCAAGTTATGGAACAAGAGTTGGCAAAGGTCATCACTAATTACATTCATAAATTTGCTGAAATTTAGGTCAAATGTATCTGCGCATTTCTCCAAATATACTTAGAATCATGGGGGTTTCTACCTACCAAATTCAAGATCTATGAGTCTAGATTCTAATACATTAAACTGTTCATCAATACGACATCGGAGTAGAGAGTTATTCGTGTTTTCGCGAGACCGAAACATCAAAGTGATTACCACAAGGGTTTGAAGTGATTCCAAAGTGATTACACCATATTTCAACATCAAAATTTAGTTCTAGTGAAGAACAACACCTCTTTGAGGTTGTGTTGTCATTGAGGATTGTTGTGGGCTGTATTTGGATGAAATTCCAAGTTCCTGCTGATATCTAATGTGAGTATAACATCCTATTAATTGTGCTTAAGCTTTGTTGTATGTTAGTTAAGTTGTTAGGATGATAAGCTACAAGATAATACTTGGATTAGCTTAAGTCACTTCCACGGTGTTTTATTGCCATTGAGGGTTGTTGCAAGCTGAATATAACTTGAATTTTGATTTGAAGTTACTATATGAGGTATGTGTATTTTGATATTGCTTGTGCTTAGGGTTATCTCTATATTGATTAAGTTAAATGGATGGAGTAGACATGAACTAGTGAATAAAGTTCCTAATTGAAGATAGCTGGAGTTGTGGATTGTTTCGTTTGTTATAAATATATGGTATAAGGGATGGAATCAATAATTAATGACTTCATTATCATTTTAATGATATTTTTAAGTTAATTTAAGAAGTCTATAAGGGGTACATGGGTTATACGGATTCCAATTGGAGCTTTCCGCTCGTCATAAAGTAGTTATGTCTTGTTGTTGTTATATGGTGTCTTGTTATTGACATTTATATATTGATGGATTCTTTGGTTGTTGTTGTTGGTATATGGTATTGGTGGAGGTCCTTGTTACAAGGGAGAAGCTTCCCAAATTTACGTAAATGAGATACTAGCTTAAGTTATGGGCTTAGCCTTTGCTCGAAATTGATTTTCAATCTCCTTGTACTATGATATATTGAGTTGACTTATTTAAAGAGTTGCTTGGAAGGGATTAAGGACTCAACATGTTTAAGGTATGCTAAGGCACTTCCTTATTTCTTTTGGCACGATCTAAAGTGAAATGAATACGCTATTTCATAACGGATCTACTCCAGCATCTAAGGTTGTCCATGTTGTTCTGTCCTTATAAAATTATTCTAAGTTAGTGTATATGTTCCCTGAATCCTATTAAGGTTCATATTGAGGGAATGGATGTCCATAATGTTCTTAAGTCACTCTAAAAGATTTAGAATGTGATTCCATGAGTATAGCATGCATTATATATAGTATCTATTTAACTTTACCGAGTCGCGCTATAGTCAGTCGGTTATGCACCTATTGTGAAATCACTTATCAGTTGGGTTTACCGAGCTCCACGTGGCCATGTACGATTCTACCAATCCTTCTGATGGTCGGGTACATTTTTACTGAGTCCTCTTTTTGGACAGATACGATATGATGATGATGATGCCCACATAGGCAAATGTTTTTAAAAGTTTATGTATATATATATGTATTATGCATTTCATGTCAGTTGTCCCCAAAGGCACTCAGATGTTACAGGTTGTATCTTCTCTATCTCTCTTTATATTACTGTTCTTGTTATGCTTTCTGCCTTACATACTCGGTACTTTATTCGTACTGACGTCCCTTTTGCTTGGGGATGCTGCATTTTATGCCTGTAGGTCCCAATTGATAGGTTCACAGTCCTCCTAGTAGGATATCAGCTCAACGAAGGTGTTGGTGCACTCCACTTGCTTCGGAGTTGCCTATTTTGTCAGTATGCTTTGGATATGTATTGATTGGTATGGCGGGGGTCCTGTCCTGACCTTTATGATTTTATGTACTCTTAGAGGCTTGTAGACAGATGTCAGGTGTATAGATACTTATATGGCCTTGTCGGTCTATGTTTTGAGTTTACAAATGATCATGTCGGCCTTTTAGGCTTGTATGTCACATATATAAGTTTGTGTATCATGTTGGGTCTTCATATGTTGAGTATTCCCTTATGTTTTATTCTTCTTATCCCGTGAAGGGTTTTCTAGCTCATTTACTCATGATAGTATGATAAGAAAGATTTGGTAAATTGATACTCGGTTAAGTAAGGCACCGGGTGCCCGTCGCGACCCTTCGGTTTGGGTCGTGACATAAAATCCACCTTGTGCTAAGTAAGGCACCGCAGCAAGGTCTAGCTCTTAATACTGGCTAGCTTGTGCTATCGGTGCAGATGGGAATGAAGGATCTAGTGTCGACTGCTCCGGGTCAAGTAACATGTCAAATGGAAGATCTCTGGTTGTAGAAAATTTTTCACCTATTTTTTCGATGCTTATCCACTGACTTCTGCTGGCTTGGTATTTTTGCATCTTCTTTACTTCCTTTTCCAGCTCTTCGATCACTGGCCCGTGTTGTACCAAGATGTTCATGATTGTCTTCGGGTTTTTTAAAAGCTTCTCCAGTATCTCCCCATTGGTCGGGGGAAGTTGAGGTGCCTAAGCAGTAGACTGTGCTATGATTAGTAGGGATTGTAACGTGTTTTATGCTCCTTCTTGCCTATGATTTGATTGTAAATTGTTACAAAATAGTCCCAAAAGGCTCATAAGTTGTTCTTGATTACATGTTTGATAAAAAAAGTGACGAAATGTCAAAGATCGGCTCAAAAAGAGTGAAACCTGCTCAAGTATTAAAGACAAAGTAAACTTAGGGAAAACAATCCTAATGCGGGCCGCAAAAAGTCGAATGCGGCCGCACTAGGTGATTCAGAGAAATGGCATAACCAGGTTTTAAGCAACGCCAGCCGCAGTACACATTACACGGTCTACGGTGAAGGTTCTGCAGCCGCACTACCTATTTGTGCGGTCCGCGGAAGAGAGATTCAGAGAGATGAAAAATGTTAAAGTTCAAGCCTTGCAGTCCGTGGTCATGATAATGCGGAACATGCCAGATGCCTTCGCAACCACAGTCCATTTTACACGGTCCATGGAGCCCAAGTTCAGAGAGCCTAGAATTAAAGTCCAAGAGCCCAGTACAATCGCAGTCCATTTTATGTGGCCCGCACTGACTCCGCAGGTTTATTTTTGTCCATTTTTTCAAGCCTAGTATAAATAGAACATTTTACCATTTTTAGTTCATATGTTAATTCCAGAACTGAGCTACGCTCGTGAGAACACCATCTGTAGCCATTTTTGGCATCTTTGCTTCATTTTTACGATAGATTCTTGTGTTTTATTTTAGCATTTAATTAATACGTCTTGTTCTTCATCTATTTCTTTATTTTCATGATCAAGCATGAGTAGCTAAACCTATTAGCTAGGGTTGTGGCTCAACCCTAGTATGGGTAATTGATGGGTGTTGTCATCTAGGGTTAGATTGGTTATGGGTGTTTGCTATTTGGGTTAATTTTATGTTTTAAACTATGAATTGGTGGTTTCAAACACTGATTTGAGCTTTGTGGACTTGGCTCTTCTTGAGATAGAGAGTCTAAGTTTCCAAAATTGACCTAGCAAGGAATTGAGATGGACTCATGAGAAATGATAGTCCCAATTAAAAGGTTAAATCTCGAGAGAGTAATCACCCTACTTGAACCCTAGTTGCTCGAGCTAATTTGCCTACCCATTTGGTCTCGAGAGAGTCAATTGGGCAAAATCACTCTCTCTACCGAGAGAAGTGAGAGTGGGAAAATTGTGCAACAATTATAGCATAAGCCCCAATTATGTCAGTCAAACCTTAGTAACATCTACCTGTTAATTAGCCACCTTGATAAAGTCACGACCCTAGTGCCCTTCTTCCCATTAGATACAGCTTTAGCAATTCTCTCGTAGCATAATCTAGTTTCAATTAGTAGTTTGATAATAGTAGTTTATAATTAAAAACCCAAAAATGTATGGAAGTGACATTTGGAGCAAATACACAATTCTAAGCTAGATAGATACATCGACTCCACTACTAGCTCACTAAGGAATTTGATCCTGGCCCTCATATCGGGTAAAAGCTATTGCGACCCGCTCTTCCTACTTTGTGGTAGCATTGAGTTGGAAGAGATCATGCTATAATAGTACTAAATAAGTTAGATAGTCGTACAATAGTTGTCTACATCAAGTTTTTGAGACTCGACAATGTCTGGGAGACTCGCAGTGCAAAGAGTGGACAATTAGGCATATGCACTAGCTTCAAATCCGAGGTGGAAGATGTGGCAGGAACTAAAGTAGGGACTATAGATTATGGTAGATGCATGGCTGTGGCACTAGAGTAAGGCTTGGCCAAAGTGGATGGAACATCAAATATCTCAACAAATACCACATCTGGCTCATCAGATTGGCCTGTGGTGGTAGAAGGCTGAACTTTCGTTTTTGGGTTGTTCGCATCCATTAGTGAGTACCAAGAAAAAGGCTTTTTCGGCTTCACCTTCATATCATAATCCCTCGAGTCTAATGTTGCATCGGTGAGATACTCTGTAATAGTGTTGGGGTATGGTTAGGACGAGTCATCTTGCCTAGTGATCACTAAGATGTTGGCTGAAATCATGGCACCCACATTGATAGGGTACCCGACCATAATAGAAGCAAACCAAAACTGCCCGAGGAATAAGAAGATGATTCTCATTTTGGCTCGGGTCCAATCTGCTGTAGACAAAGGTTTGCTACCCACTTACCTCGAAACTCATAGTGCTCCGACGGATAGGAACAATGGCCGCAAATCTATGGTGGTGGTTGCCTAGGTGGTTCAAAAATCTCCACTAACCAAGGTCGTACCTCATCCCCCATTGTAAACTGCTCTAAATATTCCTTCGGCGCAACATCTTCTGAGCCCAAGGATGTGTTGATCAAATGTCACTTTGAGGTTATGCAATTTGGTTGCCTTTGTCCACTTTTTTGATATACGCCACATTGGCGTAGAATTCTCATACAAGGTGCTCTTTGGCATCCACTACACTTTGAGTGAACCACATCTACCCCTTGCGTTCCTTGAACTGTCTCAACAAGGGCAAGTTGTAACTCTCCAAATATGTTAGTAGGAACTGCCGTTCAAGGGTTAGCGACCTGGCTGGCCACCATGTATGGAAGCTAGTGAACGCATCCAGACTGACGAATAGGTCCTCCAAAACCACTTTCTTTTTTGTTCTTTCAAGACTGGCAGATGTAGCATCTTCCCCTCTGCCATCATCCAAGATATCCTAACCTCGTGCATCCTGTGTCACATGGACTGGTGTAGCCGATGGCAGAAGCCTGACTAGCACTCTCCGATCCCTCAAAAGTTCTATGAGATGTGGATGGCTCGTCCCTGAGTTGGAACCTCTCTAGATGCCTTAACTGAATGACTGCCTGCTCCTAAATAGAGACTGAGTGGCCCTATAATACTTCCCTAGATGGGACATATGAGCCATCTTGGAGAGGTCTACATCTCCCCCTCTCTTGTATGTTGTTTTCTTTCTAATATCCTTGCTTGGCCAAGAGCAAGGCCCTCTTGCCTCATCCCTGAGAAGGTTCACGCTTCCCATTAGAAGTGTCGCCTCGTCCCCTAGATCGAACCATTGTCTGTATCAAGCAAAGGCAATTGTTAGTTGCAATTCAATGTTCAAAAATACATAGGAGATATGTAGATAACATATAAACCAGAAGACATAGTGAGGGTTCACAGTAAAAGCATGCTTGCAGGAACAAGATTTGCGATCCGCATAATTTTCTTGCAATCGTAGATGGGGAATCGCGGACCGCACAATTTTGTTGTGCGGCCATCAAAATGACGTGCGGTCTGCACAATTTCACTTGCGCCCGCACCTCTAAAATCCTAAAATTGCCAACTCTCTGATGATAGAGAATTGGATGATGTGCTACCGTAACAAGATTTGTGCAGTATGCAAAATAAATTTGTGGTGGAACATTGGAGCCAAAAATTATGGACTTTCGGATAATAGTAATTTGGTTGTTCTCTGGCCGCGATGGGAATTTTGTGGTCTGCACATTTTTTCTTGTGGCTGAATATCCCTTCACTAATGCTGCCCTAAATATTTTTCTGTGGACCACACAAATTCAAGTGTGATCGTAGAATTCAATATCCACGTAACGATTAATTTTGTCTGTCTAGGTTTTGTCAAATTCATGCACAATTTGACATGGAAATATCATGGATACATGAAAATATGTTAACCTAGTCCCCATAGAGCATGTACGTCATGACCTAAACCGAAGGGCCGTGACAGAAACCCTATACCTTACTCAATCGAGTACCAACGTAACATATCTTTGTTAGCGTACTATCATGCCAAACGGACCATCATGAGACAACTAATTAAAACATAAGGGAATACTAGACATAGGATTACCCAACATGATATAGAAACATATACATGTGACACACGGGCCTATAAGGCCGACATGATCATTTGTGAACACAAAACATAGGCCGGCAAGGCCATACAAGTATTCATACACCTAACATATGTCCACAAGCCTCTAAGAGTACATAAATATCATAAAAGTCGGGATAGGGCCAAGCCATACCAGTCAATACATGTCCAAATCATACTGACCAAATAGGCAACTACAGCGCAAGTGGAGTGCACCAACACCTTTCACTGAGCTGATAGCCTATTAGGAGGACTGTCAACCTTTCTGCCAGGACCTGCGAGCATGGAACATAGTGTCCTCGGGTAAAAGGGACGTCAGTACTAATAAAGTATCGAGTATGTACGGCATGAAAGAAATATATAAAAGATATGAAAGAAACATGGAGTAAAGAACTCAATATATAAGTCTGAATAGCTCTATGAATCATGAAATATTTAGAATGTCATACGTATGTGTATAAATGTCATATCATGCATCAACATATATGTACATAGCATCATCAAGCCTTTGAGATCATCCCATCATATCATCATGACCTATGTGGGCAAAATCATTATCCTATATCATCTAATCAGGTGGTGGCAATATAATGCCATAAACTTTCCCCATACCCCACATACATATACTATGCATATATAACGCCATCTGGTCATGGGTTAATATACATGTATAAATAAAAGCAATGCATAATGAATTAAGTCAATAAGATATGATATGAGACCCATGAACTGATGATAATATTGTAGGACATATGGGGAATCAAGAACATATGCAAGCCTTGTGCTTCTAAGGCTAGAATCATTTATAAAAGTTATGTGCTTGCTCATTTCATTGTATCATATGGATCATTCCAAAGGAAAGAAGGGATAGCCTTAACATACCTCATAGAAATATGTCCACTAATAATGCTAAACTCAGCTCACTGCACCCAAATCTACAGCAATGACAGTGAAACTATTGTCAAGCTACGAATGGCTCTCTCATTTTATAACGAAAATAACTTAATCTGTAACAAAACGGGCAGCATTTCCCTTGATTTTACTGGTTCCTCAAGGCTACTATAGGCGAGAAAACAACACAATACAATCAAAAATAAAAAAACATCACAACTACTATTCGGGACCTTTAATGCAAGTAATAGCCCAAATATACCGTAACACCCCAATCAACAAGTTATTGATTATCCTGAAATTGCAACAATGGGCGACCAACCCATTATCCTAGCACATGTGGAGTTTCTCCATTATCTTTATCCTTTCAAACTTCATAATTCATCATCACAAGATACCAACACGAGTGGACTACAAAACATTCCACTACAAGTGGAATAAATCTAACTCAAGGCTTCTGATCAAAGTCATATGAGTTCTAACTATTAGGAAACAAATTTGTAAGCCTTCCTTGAGATTTAAAAAGATTAATTAAAGAAAGAATGTATTTTCTTAACCATGAAGTGCCTTCCAAAACTCAAATTCCAATTAAAATGAGAGGCGGTATAATGATACTTACGTCGTATGGATCGTTCTAATATTATCGCTTCTTGATTTCATGAAAGGGATGCCGATCTTGCTTGGAGTTTCTTGGAACAGCCTTGGAGAGCTTGAGATTTATTGTGTGTACGTAATCCATGTATATTGATGATATATAAGGTAAAAAAGATCACTTATATGCCCACCACCTTAATTCTCCAAGCAGGTGGGTAAGCTGCCTGCTTGGCAGCTTGAGCGATGCAACTTTGAACGCTTGTATCTCTCTACTCCGACATCATACCGACAAACGGTTTGTAGAACTGGAAACTAGACACATGGGGAATTAATTCCATATAAATATCTGTCTTTTAATCTCAATAGATTGGGAGAAAACAACCTTGCAACCTGGCATATATGTCTTCCAGTTTCTCTGAAGTGCGGCAGTGTCACTTGGCGACCCTACTTTAGATATTCATATTTCTCTACTCTGATGTAGTATGAATAAATAATTTAGACCATTGGAAATTAGGTTCCAAGACCTTCATTTTTGGATGATATATGTCCCAAAATGATATCATGAATCTTACGAATTTAATTTCTAAAAACGGCTTCTTACAGGGTAAATCTTAACTCGATTTTTCATAGGTTAAATCTGATTTTTTCCAAACTTTAAATTTTATATCCAAATATCATATATAGTCATATTATGACTTTACGCTCATTTAAATCATGAGTAACAAGTCTCATATCCATTATACATCACCTTAGGACGCACAAGATGTAACAATTATCTCATCTATTTTTTCCCAAGTCTCATTCATCTTAACTTACTCAAGACTTCGATAAAACTTCTTACCCGTGTAGAAGTATTTCACCCTTTTTGATCTTACATTAGATAATCTTATAATGACAGTGACATCTGAAGTATATGGTGTAACATTCTGCCCCATAGAAACATTTGTCCCTGAATGTTAACTTTTAAAGGCTTGCGAAAACGGGGTGTAACATCATTAAATCACTATATATATACTTTCAAAGAGGATCTTATTTCCTAGATTACATCAATTAACTTACGACGTACTCTCACGCACCAAAACATGGAGAGTCACATCATTCCCCTCTTTGGAACATTCGTCCTCAAATGTTTAGTGATGTGCTTATCATTCTCATAACCTATGGCTCTTATGAATATTGTAATATTGTCTTTTGACATCTAGGCAATTGTTCTATGAATCAATCCAAAGTCCAGAGCATTCCCCCCACCTTTAGGTATCTTTCCCACACCATGACTCATGGTCGAAATTCTTCCAACCTCGTAACTATTGCTACCTTCTATCATGTAGTTTGTATGACTTTGTCCTTGTATGTGCACCTATGCGACTCTTCTCTCCTACTTCCTCCAGATTTTGTCCAATCTCTAGGCCTCACTTTGTGAACATATACAGGACTGTGACAAGTTGTACCTATGGGCATATATAGGTATATTGAAGTTCTTCGCTTGGTACTTTGTCAAATGTACGAATATTCATTTCCTTACTTTGTCAACTTTTCTTATCCTTACTGCTATCTACCTAAAACCTTGTCTCTCTATGATACTTTAGCATGTGACCTACACATATTGATTCATACTACTCGTAACCTTCCTTTAACTTGCTAGTACCATAGATTTCCTTTTGTGCCTTCCCAATTGTCTTTAAATTTAAGAAATTACTTTTCCTAGTCGTTCTGCCACTTGTTGTATGGATACTTGGCTTATCTTACTGTCCACAAATACTGGAATTCCCTGTAACTCATATGATCTTAAATATGATATTTGATTTTTACTTCCCGTTCATTAGCCACGATAAGTGATACTTTCTTATAGAGTGCATACAATGTTGTGCTGATACTGTTGATACAAGATCATTTCTTCTTCAAGTTACAATGTGTCAAGACCCAAAATTGAGGGCCATGACTGGCACCCGGGCCATACTTACCGAGCACCAACACAAATTTTATCTAACCTTTATTATTATCTATAAGGGCCAATGAGATCAATATAAATGGTAGACATGAATCCTAAAAACCAAAAATGACTGATAATGGCATGAACATATATAACATGGGCCGACAAGGCTGTCATGAAGCTACATATAAGGTACGAGCTGACAAGCTGCCATGACAGACTATATAACAATAAATAGTCGACAAGGCAATACAAACTATACATGAGTCAACATCTGTCTATGAGCCTCTAAAAGAACATAAGTGTTGCAACATTTATGGAACAGGGCCACGACATACACGTAATGTCTATAACAAAAATACATACCAAGACCACTGCAAGTCCGGGGAAGGGATCTCGTCAATAACCGCTGAACTGGGCAGCCTACTTTGGTGGGGGCTCTGCGTCTACCTATCTATTAGGACCTGCAGCAAGACATGGAACATCCACAAATAAAAATGTTAGTACAAATAAAGACTGAGTATGTAAGGCAAGAAAGCATAAGTAAGAACAGTAATGTTAACATGGATAGAGAATATGCAACCTGTAACATTTGGATATATATATACACACATAATCTTTTAATATATATGCCTCTGTGGGCATCATCAACATATTTTACCCGACCGAAATAGGCCCCGTAAAAATGTACCCGGCCGTCATAAGGCTTGGTAGAATCATAACCAGCAACATGGAGCTCGGTAAAACCAAGTGATAGTGGTTGCACAATAGGTCCCGTACCCGACTGACAATTGTGCAACTCGGTATATATATATATATATATATATATATATATATATATATATATATATATATATATATATATATATATATATATATATATATGAAGTAAGGTCGGTATCCTCCGTACACGTTATTAGGACTAACTCTTCATCATGAATCTTATACGAAATAGGAAGTAGCAATAACATTGATAACATAAGAATAAGATAAGCAACACCATCATCAATTGTTCCATAAGAAAGGAAACAATGTAAGTACTGCTAGCTTCTAAAGTGAAGTATCTTTTGAAGCTCGTTCTTACATTATGTCCAATCGAAGTCGTGGAAAAGAAGGAAAGGATAGCCTCACATACCTTGTATATACTTCCTAATGCAAATGTGACAACTATTTAGTCTACAATAAGAGAAATGACATTATCATTATCGTTTAAGCGTCGCAACTATTATGTATCGACCACAACTATTTTACGATGAAACAAACACCAGATCCCCTATTTATATGACTTCCCGAATGTTAAAACGATCACCAAATAGTCCACCAACAAACTACATTACTAACAAGCCTTTCAATGTATATATCTCACAAGTTCTAGCTTCACCGACTTAGCCGTAACTTGGATAATCATAAATAAATGTAGGTTAAGAGGTTCCATACCTTTTAAAAAAATAACAACTCCGGTTTGACCTTAATTGACCACAAAATATCCCTTTAATGATGTCATAGGAACAAGGAAGCAAAACCAGCAACCAATTAGGGGTTTTCGGCACTAGAATCACTTTAGAAGACTTGAAATCACCTAAGTCTGATATTAAAAGCTTGAGGGAGTATTTTACAGAGCATAAGCCACTTTAAAAAACCTCCCACACGAGAAAAACAAAAAAATTAGCAACAACAAGAACAAGAAACTTACTAGCGCCACGGGATTCCTTGAGAACATATTTTTAGGATTATAAGGTCTAATATACTGAAAATAATGGCTTAATACGTGGTTTAGGAATCTTATAGAGCTGGTTGGTGCACTGTCTCAAAAATGTGAACATCTCGCACTCTGAGATCGTAATGACAAAAGAATGAAAGTATTGAAAACTAGACTTATAGATATTCAAATTTGTGGGTACATCACCCCTTAAATCCACCTAAATTCGAAGAAAATCTTAGTAAAATTTGACCTAAAGTTTAAGTGAATTATGAACGTAAGTTGCGACAACTTTTGTTTCATAACTCATTTGATTTCAAGAATTGTGATACGGATATTATATGATTCAAATGAATTAATACACTAACTCTTGAGAATATTAAGCACCTTTGTTTTTACCCGAGAATATGTGTTACATCATCCATGATTCGTTTAACTTCTAATACTTTTTAACCACTCGTATGCACCCTTGTAGCATTTAAGACCAATAGGATTAACTTCTTATCATATAAAAGATAATCTCTTCTTGAATTTACATCAAATAACTTACAGCGTGATCTAACGTAAGCAAATATAGGTTGTAACATAATGCTTATGTTGATGCATTCATCCTTATTTCCTCAGCTAGTCTTTTGTTTTAGTACTTAGGGTGGACCTTATGACTCCTGTAAAATTGCAAGCTTATTACATCGTATATCCAAAGTAATTTTGACGTTCTTAATTGCCTATAATTATCCTTAGTTACTTACCTCTGCGCCTTTGTGCTCGTAGGGTTGCTTCTGAACTAAAATTTTTGACTGTCTCCAGTGGAACTTTCTTTTATTTCCGTTACATTTATATGGTACCTTTAACTACCCAAATCTTATCTGTATTTCTCAAGGATCATGGTTTCATATCGCGAGAATAAATTCACTATGTTGGGGTTCACTACGTTATCTTGAAAAATCTCCATATTTATCTGTATCCTCTTGTCTAGCATAACTAGGCTCTTCCTAAATCAACTACTAACTACTTGTTGGTTCATTCTCACATCTATATTCTGCGTAATCTCTCTTGGGTTATGTTCTTTGTCTTAACTTACCCCTTGCACCGGTTCCTTATGTATCAAGTGTTCATTTGCTCTTATTTATCAATAACATCTAGTACTGAAACCCTTATTGCCTATCTCTGGCATTGTGCTTGCATAATGTTCTAGAGTCGTATCATATTATTAGGATCTCAATAAGTGCAATCTTATTCCATTGGCCTTTCTACTATATTCTTCCTTTACTATTCCATAGTTACCTGAACCACAAAATTCTGACTTAATACCATATTACACCATTTTTCCCCTTTGGAAGAGTACTAACATTTAATGCTATGAAGATTTACTTATAAATGTTTTACCTCTTCATCTTTGGAATATTTTCACATTTTCATGAACTCTGCACACTTAGTCCCTTAAGCTTAACTTTGCTCACAATGCTTGCTTTAGGGAAGCGTCTTACTGAATGAACTTTTAAGGTTATTTTTTTATTGACCGTTCTATTATTGCCAGAATGATATCTCTATAATTCTCATGATGTCAACTATTGCCAAATCCTTCAATCCCTAATTCATGTTCATTTTGTCTTGTTCACTAACCCAAACTAATTGTTATTACTCTGAGGGTTCCTCTGGTAATCATTTTTCACAAAATGAGAGTATGACTTTATGGCTTGTACAATTTATTTTCTCTAGGCTTGACACCTCTTGTCTTTTCTGTCTATTTCTATCTATCACTTTATTCTAAAAACTTCAACAAAATACTCCTTCACTTCTAGCTCCCCTTGCACCATCTCACTGCTCTTTGGGTCACCTAACATTTTCTATTTAATGGGGATGGGAGCCATACTAAGGTAAATATTTATCCCTTCTAGGATTTTCACTGTCTATTTTCTGAATATTCTGAACATTCTAGTATTCATATCTGAATGTACTATTCTAGAGTGCAGCATCTGGGTGCCTTACAAAGAGATCTATTAGCACGTTTGCACTATTCTTAGGAAATGTTAGCTAATTCATAACTATCCATCAACCACTTTGGGTCACTCTAAACCTATCTTGATCATGATATCACATCCTTCTCTTAAACTATATATGTTGGCTCCCATATGGCATATTTGATATGGGTGTCGCCAATTGTCTATATCTCTGTTACTATTGAAAGTAACTAAGAATGCTTATATTTCTCTGCCTGAATTGTAAATACTGATAATCTTTACTAAATGGGTACCTCACACCCTTCTTCACCTTGCTTCTTTTACTTGCTGAAACTTGTATGTACCTTTTGATTCGCTTATTGCTTTTTACCATATGGATAAATAGATATGCATGCCTTAGGGCTCCCTATCAAGAAGATTACACGTCATAGTACACACATGATCTGCTGAAGACCTCATATTTACTCATCATAAGCATGACACAAAATCGAGTTCCTCTGAATCAACTCTTCTACGGCCACATTCAATCTCTCACCAACTGTCTTTCTTGATGTAGGTATCGTTGTATTATGAATAAAATAAAATTTAGGAGTTTGAATTCTTACAACTGAGATCTACCGCGGGATATAGAGTACGAAGAAAGAGTGACAATCATAAATGCCTTATAATCTCTTGCTTATAAGTGTAGTGCACAACACACCCATAAATGTCATAAAGGTCGGGATAGGATCCCGCCATACCAGTCAACACATGTCCAAATCATAGTGACCAAATAGGATTCAGAGTAAGTGGAGTTCACCAACACCATCCGTTGAGCTGATAGCCTGCTAGGAGGAATGTCAACCTATCTATCGGGACCTACAAGCATAAAATGCAACATCCCCGGTCAAAAGGGACGTCAGTACAAATAAAGTACAAAGTATGTATGCAATGACCCTACCTGTTGTTTTGATAATTAACGCATTGATCCCCTATTAACTATTTTTCTCATATTTATTTCTCCTATTGTGAGCTGCTAGGAGGTTTTGTTTGGAGTTTTGGAGTGTTTTGGGATAGTCCCTAAATGAGAGCTTAAGCTTTAGAATTTGGACCGTAGTCGCAATAGTGTGAAGACGATCTCATAATTGCATTCTAAGGATTCTGTTAGCTCCATTTGGTAGTTATGAGCATAGGTGCGTGTTCGGATTGTGTTTTGGAGGTTTGTAGCTTATTTAGGCTTGAAACGCCGAAAGTTGGAATATTGAAGTTTCCGGATCGATAGTGAAATTTTGATATCAGGGTCGGAATCCAATTCCAAAAGTTGGAATAAACCCTCAGTGTTGAATGTGACTTGTGTGCAAAATTTGGGGTCAATCAGACATTATTTGGTTAGTTTTGGCAACGGTAGTAGAATCTTGAGATTTCGAGTTCTTTAGGCATGGATTGGAGGGTGAACCGTGATTTTAGCATTGTTTTATGTGATTAGAGGGTTGGATTATGTTCGTATAACGTTTTAGAATTTGTTGGAATGATTGGTCGAGGTCCCGGGGGCCCCGGTTGTGTTTCAGAGGATCAATGGGTCATTTTTGGACTTAGAAAAGTGGCAGATTTTCTGCCGTTTTGTTGCAGCGAAGTTGCAGCGAAATCCTTCTCCGCGTTCACGAAGAGCATCTGGGAGAGGCATCTAAGTTGTGCTTGATGATTCTCCTATGTTTGTGAAGGTGTGGACCTTTAGCCTTCGCATTCGCAACATGGTCCTCGCATTCGCGATGGGTCCACCAGTGCAAGCTACGCATTTGCGAAAGAGAAAATTGGCCAATGGGATTTTTTTGCATCTCATTCGCAATAGTAGGCTCGCGTTCGCAAAGAAGAACGCGTCTGGGCAGGAATTAAATTCCAAAATCAAGGTTTGAGTTCATAACTCAAAAATTAGATTGAGAGCTCGGTAGGAGGCAAAATTTGGAGAGATTTTTGGAAACCGTTTGTGGGTAATCATTCCTAACTCCCTTTTGATTATAATCATTAATTTAAACATGAATTCATCATCTAATTTCAGATTTGGAGAGAAAATTGGGGAAATTTGAGAAAATCTCTTAGGCCTAATTTTTGGGTTTTGATCAAGATTTTGGTATCGGATTGAAGTGAATTTGGTATAGTTAGACTCGTGAGTGAATGGGTGTTCATATGTGACTTATACCGAATTCTAAGACATGAGTCCAGGGAGTATTTTTAGGCATTTTTCTATTTATTAACTTAGCCTCTATTCTCCTAGCTAAATTTGTTGTTTGTAGCTATATTTACATTATGAATTTGATTTGATTAGATTTGGTCCACTCGAAGTTGGATGCCCATGGCAAGAGCGTGATTTTGGATTGATTTTGAGCTGATTCGATGTAAGAGGCTTGACTAACCTTGTGTGAGGGAAATCCCCTTAGGATTTGATATTATTGTTATATGAATTCGGTATACATGAGCTGACGAGTACACACATGTGTTAATTGTTGGAAAACCCCCGTTTTCATTTAGTAAATATATGCATTTCCTTTTTGTTGAATGCTATTTGTATTTTAAAGCATTACTGTTTAGCTTAGGAAAGCATGCTTAAGTGATATAGCTATTCTATCTGCTTAAACTGTCTACTTGAATTCTGTGCAGCATATTTAGAATAGAAATCCCTGTTTTCTTGGTATGAAATTGAATAGAACTGTAGTTTTTTTTCTTGAGACTGGTGTGTGTTTACTTTAGGACTACAGGACGATATCACGGGATATTCCCCTGCATGTTTACTTTGGGACTACAAATAGTATTCCGGGAGATCCTTCTGCACATTTATATTCAGGACTACGGATGATATCCCATGAGATTTTCCTATACTAGATATTTACTTTGGGACTATAGATTGATATTCCGGGAGATTCCCCTGCATATTATGATTCGAACTACGGGACGATATCCTGGGAGATCCTCTACACATTTACTTTTGGGACTACAGGACGATATCCTGGGAGATCCCCTGATGTTGTCTCTGTGTACTGAGTTATATCCGTTATGTGATTGATTCTTTATTGACTGTTAGTATTTTAATTATAGTGTCGCATTTCACACTATTTTACCCTATTATTTATATATAACCAGTAGGGCCCTGACCTTCCTCGTCACTACTCGACCGAGTTTAGGCTTGGCGCTTACTGGGTACCATTGTGGTGTACTCATGCCCTTTCCTGCACTTGTGTTTTTGTATGCAGATCCAGGTTCTTTTGTTCAACCATACTATCAGTAAGGTGGGCGATATCAGAGACTTCAAGGTATATCTGTCGCGTCCACAGACCTAGAAGTCCCTCTCTATTTCCCCTATTAGCTTTAGTCATTCTGTATTTACTTTTGATTAGACATTCTGGACTTAGAACACTATGTAGTTTTCTATAGCTTGTGATTTTATGAGATTCCGAGTTTTTGGAGTTTGATTAAGTTTTGAGAGTGTGTACTGTATATGCCGAGCGGCATTTTAAACTCTTTTATTATGCTTTTTAATTGTAACTTGCTAGTTTCGTATTTTATTCTCCTTTTTCTGCAATTTGTTAAACTTACCTAGTCGTAGAGATTAGGTACCATCACAACGGAGGAAGAACTTGGGTCGTGATAATGTAAGGCATGAAAGCAGTATATAAAAGACATGAAAGAAACATGGAGTAAAGAACTCAATATGTAAGTTTAAATAGCTCTATGAATCCTGAAACGTTTAGAAATTTATGCATATGTGAATAAATGGCATAGCACGCATAAGTATATACGTACATAGCATCATCGAGCCTTTAAGGGTATCACATCATATCATCTCAGCCTCTGTTGGCAGAATCATCGTATACCAGTTGATCAAGTGGTGGTGCGTATATAACTCTATAACCTTTCGGCATACCCCATATACATATATTGCATATATAACCCATCAGGTCATGGTCAATATGCATATATAAATAATGTAATCCATAATGAAGTAAGTCAATAAATCTCGAGGATTGTCACGAGACCCATGAACAAATGATATGATAGTAGGACATATGGGGAATCAAGAACATAGGCAACCTTAGTACTTCTAAGAATAGAATCATTTACGAAAGTTGTATGCTTGACATGGTCGATTTTGATATTATCATGGGCATGGACTGGTTGTCGCGCCATTATGCTATTCTTGATTGTCACGCTAAGACCGTGACGCTGGCTATGTAAGGTATTCCTCGTATTGAGCGGAGTGGTACTTTTGATCACACTCCCAGTAGAGTTATATCCTTTCTTAAAGCTCAGCATATGGTTGAGAAGGGGTGCACTATGTATTTAGCCTATGCGAGAGATATCAGTGCGGATACCACTTCTGTTGACTCTGTCCCAGTAGTACGGGATTTCCCCGATGTGTTCCCAGCTGATTTTCCGGGCATGCCGCCCGATCGGGACATTGATTTTGGTATTGATTTTTTGCCAGGCACTCAGCCCATATCTATTCCTCCTTACCGCATGGCTCCTCCTGAATTGAAGGAGTTGAAGGATCAGTTATAGGAATTGCTTGATAAGGGTTTCACTCGACCCAATGTTTCCCCATGGGGTGCTCCTGTATTGTTTGTGAAGAAAAATGATGGTTCTATGTACATGTGTATCGATTATCATCGGTTGAACAAAGTCACAGTGAAGAACCGATATCGTTTGCCTCGTATTGATGATCTCTTTGATCAGCTTCAGCATGCACAGGTGTTTTCTAAGATTGATTTGCGCTCATGTTATCACCAGCTAAAGATTCGGAAGCCGGATATCCGAAGACTGCTTTCAGGACTCGGTATGGTCATTACGAGTTCCTTGTCATGTCATTTGGGCAGACAAATGCCCCAGCAGCTTTTATGCATTTGATGCACAGTGTATTCAGGCCCTATCTCGACTCATTTGTCATTGTTTTCATAGATGATTTTCTTGTATACTCCCGGTGCCGGGAAAAAAGGGATAGCCTTAACATACCTCATAGAAATCTATCCAATAGCAATGCTAGAATCAGCTCACTGCACATTAATCTACAACAATGATAGTGATACTATTGTCAAGCTACGAATGATCTCTCATTTATATGACAAAAGCAACTTAATATGTAACAAAACGGGCAACATGTCCCCTGATTTTACTGCTTCCTCAAGCCTACTATAGGAGAGATAACAACGCAGTACAATCAAAAACTCAAAAACAACCTAGCTACAATTTGGGACCTTTAATACAATAAAAAGCCTAAATATACCATAAAACCCCAATCAACAAGTTATCGATTAACCTAAAATTGCAACGACGAACAATCAAACCACTATCCTATCACATGTGGAGTTTATCCATGCCATTTATCCTTTAAAACTCCATGAATAATCAACACAAGAGGCCAACACAAGTGGAATACAAAATAGTCTACTACAAGTGAAATATATCGAACTCAAGGTTTCCGATCACCGTCCAGTGAGTTCTAATTATTAGGAAACAAATTTATAAACCTTTCTTGAGATTTAAAAAGCTTAAATAAAAAAAGTGGGTGTTTTATTAACCATGAAGTACCTGCTAAAACTCAAATTACAAATAAAAAGAGAGGCGGTATAATGATACTTACATCGTAGGGATCGTTCTAATGTTATAGCTTCTTGATTTCGTGAAAGTGATGTTGATCTTGCTTGGTGTTTCTTGGAACAGCCTTGGAGAGCTTGAGAGATTTTTGGTGTCAGTACTATGTGTATATTTACGAGTTTTAAGGAAAAAATATCACTTATAAGCCCATCACCTCAATTCTCCAAGCAATATGGTAAGCTTCATGCTTGGTAGCTTGAGTGATACAAATTCAGACGTTTGTATCTCTCTACTCCGATATCGTATTGACAAATAGTTTGCAGCGCTGGAAACTAGACACATGGGGAACTAATTCAATAAATATATCTCTGTAAATCTCAATACATTGGGAGAAAACTGCCTCGGAACCTGGCCTATAAACCTGCTAGTTTCTCCGAAATGCGGCGACGTGACTTGGCGACTCTATTTTAAAATTTCATATTTCTCTACCTTGATGTCGTATGAATAAATGGTTTCGACCATTGAAAACTAGGTTTCAATACCTTCATTTTGGTATGATATATGTCCCAAAATGATGTCATAAAGCTTACGAATTTAATTTCTCAAAATGCATTGTTACAAGGCAAATCTTAACTCGATTTTTCCGTAAGTTAATTCCGATATTTTCCAAACTTTATATTTTGTATCCAAACATCATATATAATCATTTTATGACTTTAAATTTATTTAAAGTATGATTAAAAAGTCTCATATTTATTATATGTCACCTTGGGACGCACGCGATGTAACAATTATCTCATTTGTTTTTTTGTTTTTGCAAGCCTCTTTCATCTTAACTTACTAAAGACTTCGATAAAACTCCCTTATCCTTGTTGAAGGGTTTAATCCTTTTTGAGATTACATTAGATAATCGTATCATGACAGTGACGTTTAAAGTACGAGGTGTAACATCCTTCCCCTTAAAAACATTCGTCCCTGAATGTTAACTCTTAAAGGCTTGCAAAAACGGGGTGTAACATCATTAAATCACTATATATACTTTCAAAGAGGATCTCATTTCCAAGATTACATAGTCTGAATTACGGCGTACTTTCACGTATGAAAATATGGGTTGTAACAATGTATTAGTTAACCCATTATTGATTTATCCCCACATGGATACACAGTTGAATTCTAATGACAAATGACCTAAAAATAACTAGAAATCTACATATTAAAAGAAAAAGATTAACATAAAACTAAAGTATACCAGATGAATGAGTGGAATGAGTGACTTATCAAAGATCTTGTGTGTAGGGACAAATAGAACCACAAGGAAATTTCAAAAGAGTAAATTTTGGTGTTCAGAGAGTGAAAAATTGTACAAATATCCATGTTCCTCTATATATACCAGTCGTTTGTTAAGGGGGAAAAGGGTCAAGTGTGGCCGAACATTTTTATGTGCAGTCCGCACTCTATTACCTGGGGGCCTCTTCTCAGCATTCCATTTGCGGTCCGTACAATTTGGTGTGAGATCGCATATTTCCTATGCGGTCGCACATCCACCTTTTCTTTGACATGATAACCTCAGAGTGTGGGTACTTTCAACCTCTCATTTGTGCAGTCTGCAAGATAATTGTGCGGCCACATTGCTCTTTTGCTATAACACCATAATGTGATGTCCGCACAAATTAACTATGGTCCATAATTCTTGCAAAACTTAGCCAGATTGTTGTCCACAATTCATGTAAGTCACACTCTGTGTTGTAGCACACTTCAAATCAAGTTAGAACAACAATAAAACCTAACTACCAAAGGCAAAGGAAAACAAATATGGGTTGCCTCCCAAGAAGCGCTTGATTTAACGTCGCGACACGGCGCAGAATACTATCATTTGAAATGAATGACTGCCACGACATGGCTATCCCCAAAATTTTCCAAGTAGTGCTTCACCCAGTGGTCGTTGACACAGAATACTTAATTATTTTGGTTCTTCAAGTCCAATGCGCTAATGGGTGTTACACCACAATTTCAAAAGGACCACTCTATTTAGACTTTAGCTTCCCAGGAAATATTTTCAATCTTGCGTTATACAACAATAAAAGATCACCCACCAGAACTCTTTGGTCCACATGTATTTGTCATGAAGATATTTTATCTTTTCATTGTAAAAGGACGAACTTGCATTAGCATGTTGCTGGAACTCTTCTAGTTCATTCAAGTGTGAAACCCTCAAGTTAGCGGCTACATTCCAATCAAGATTCAACTTCTTTAAAGACCACATAGCCTTGTGCTCAAGTTCCACCGAAAGGAGACTAACTTTCCCGAACACCAACCAGTATGGTGACATTCCAATATGTGTTTTATAAGCTGTCTGGTAAGCCCATAATGCATCATCAAGCTTCTTGAACCTATCCATCCGATTAGCATTCACCATTTTAGACAAAATACTCTTTTTATCCTGGTTGGATACTTCCATTTGACCATTATCTTATGAATGATAGGAATTCGTAACTTTATGAGAAATACCATATTTGCTAAGAAAAGTGCAAAAAGCTTTATTGCAAAAATGTGACCCCCCATCACTTATAATAGCCCGCGGAGTACCAAACACTATGAAAATGTTTTTCTTCAAGAACGCCACCACACTTCTCGCCTCATTGTTGGGTAGAGAAATGACTTCAACCCATTTGGACACATAATCCACTGCGACCAAAATTTAGGTGTTTCCACAAGAACTCACAAAAGGACCCATGAAGTCTATACCCCACACAACAAAAATATCAATCTCCAAAATGTTAGTGAGCGGTATTTCTTTTTTCATTGAGATTCCACCGGCCCTAAGACATTCATTAAATCTTTTCACTAACTCACTTGCATCCTTGTAAAGAGTGGGCCAATAGAAACCACAACTAAGCACTTTGGTTGCCGTTCTCGCTCCACCATGTTGACCATCATATGGAGAAGAATGAAAAGCCCCAAGAATTTCACATTGTTCTTCTTCCGATATAAATATTCTAATCACCCCATCAATACAAATCTGGAAAAGGTATTTCATCCCATTAATAATCTTGACAATCCTGTTTGAGCTTCTTCCATTGGTTTGAAGAGAACTCATTCAAAATGATTCCACACACAAGAAAATTTGCTGGATCCACTAACCATGGAACCTCTTTCATTGAAATATCCACGGGTTTCTCATCGGTCAAGGTTTCATTTATTTCAAGGCTATCATGCGGCCTCCCCTCCTCCTCTAAACGAGACAAGTGGTCTGACACTTGGTTTTCATTCCCTTTTCTATATTGGATGTAAATATCAAACTCTTGCAATAAAAGTATCATCTCATCAACCTAGCTTTGGAATCCATTTTTCTCATAAGATAATAAAGTGACACATGATTCGTATGGACAATGACTTTTGCGCCTATCAAGTACAGGCGAAACTTTTCAATTGCAAACACAATGGCAAGGAGCTCTTTCTCTATAACAGTTTAGTTGACCTAAGCACTATTCATGGTCTTACTAGCATAGTTGGCCGGATGAAAAATCTTGTTGATGCGTTGCACTAAAACTGCCCCAACTGTTACATCACTTGCATCACATGTGAGTTCAAAAGGCACACTCCAATTTGGAGCGGTGATTATGGGAGTAGTTGTCAACTTGAACTATAACAATTCAAGATAACTAATGCAATCATTATTGAAGTTAAACTTAGCATCCTTCTCAAGAAGCTTGCACAACGGGTTCATCACCTTAGAGAAATCTTTGATCCGGTAAAATCCCCCGTGGCCTAAGAAACTCTGCACACCCTTCACCGAAATTAGAGGTGGAAGTTTAGAAATCACCTCAATATTTGCCTTTCCAACTTCAATTCCATTCTTTCAGATTTTGTATCCAAGGACAATGCCTTCCTCGAACATGAAATGACATTTCTCCCAATTGAGCACAAAATTTATTTCTTCGCATCGTGCCAACATTTGATCCATATTTGCAAGATAATCATCAAAAGAATCTCCAACCACCAAGAAGTCATCCATGAAAACTTCAAGGTTTTCCTCTACCATGTCTGTGAAAATAGCCATCATACACCTTTGAAAAGTCGTTGATGCATTGCACATACCAAGTGGCATCCTCTTGAAAGAAAAAGTACCATAGGGACATGTAAAAGTTGTTTTCTCTTGATCTTCCAGCACAATAAGAATTTTTTTGTAGATCGAATACCCATCAAGAAAATAATAGAAAGAACGACCTTCCAATATATCGAGCATTTGATCTAAGAAAAGAAGTGGAAAGTGATCCTTCTTTGTGACTTTGTTGAGCTTGCAATAGTCCATAACACTCTCCAATCGGTCACCATTCTTGTAGGAATCAACTCATACTTGTCATTGGTGACCACCTTCATGCCCCCTTCTTCGGGACACATTGAATCAGAGAAGTGCATGAACTATCGGAGATAGGGTAGACAACTCTGGCATCCAATTTCTTGATGATCTCCTTTTTGACAACTTATTGCATTGCCTCATTAAGTCTTCTTTGATGTTCAATAGACAGTTTGGCAACATCCTCCAAGTTTATCTTGATATCCACCAAGTCCACCCAATTGTCTTCTTCTTCTTCTTCTTCTTTTGTAGCACCACCAAAGTGGAATCTACCTACACGTTAGTGAAACAAGAGGAAAGAATAATTGGTAAAGTAGAAAAAAGACTCCAAAAAATTCATACCGAAGATGTGGAGAAAATGGCTTCAAATCCAAGGTAGGAGGCTCTTCAATAGAACACTTTGTAGGAGGAGTTATCCTATTTTCAAGATCCAAGGACAATTTCCGGGGTGTGTCGTTTTAGGACCCTATTCCTTGCAAAGAGTTCACCCATTCCATGAAGCCATCCATATCGTCATCATAAAAGCTGAGCAAGATGGCATCCAATATGTCAACAACATTGATCATAACACTTGTTTCATCAACAATAAACATCGGTCACCAAGTCCACAAAAGAGCTCACCTCATTGCTATTTGGTTGCCTCGTGGACTTATATGCGTGGAAAACTAATTTTCATCACCAACCCGGAAGGTGAGTTCTCCAGCTTCAACATCACAAAGAGCCTTCCTCGTAGCGAGGAAAGGTCTACCAAGAATAATCGAAACCTCATAATTAACTTCACAATCTAGAATGACAAAATCCATCGGAAGAATGAATTTATCGACACGAACCAAGACATCTTCAATCATTCCCAAAGCTCTTTTCATAGTACGATCGGTCATTTGCAATCTCATAGAGGTGGGTCTTGTTGCCCAATTCCCAGTGTCTTGAAAACCAAGTAAGGCATTAAATTAATACTTGCCCCAAGATCACAAAGAGCTTTAGCAAACTAGGGCACTTTCTAATTGTACAAGGAATCGTGAAAGCACCGTGATCCTCCAACTTAGGAGCCATTGAATGCACAATTGCATTCACTTGACGAGTGACATTGATGATTTCAAATTCTTCACAGTTTCTTTGTCATAAGATTCTTCATGAAGTTTGCATAACCAGGAATTTGCTCCAAAGCTTCAAATAATGGCACGTTGATTGAGAGAATCTTTATGATTTGAATGGAATTCTTGATTTGATTCTCACCATTTTTCTTGGAAAGTCTTTGAGGGTATGGAGGTGGAGGCTTAGGCAATAGTGCCTTAGCCTTTTACACTACCTGCTCTGGTATATCAATAATGTGATCCCTAGGTAGGTCACCTCCTCTTGAGTATCTTCGACACTATCATGAATATCAATTTGAATTTCATCATTTTATTGCACCACCTAGTTCGGGACCTCTTCTTCTTACACTACTTTCTCATCATCCACATGTTGCCTTTGACTTGAGGTGGGTGCATTCCTACCTTTTCCACTTCTTGTAGTAACGGCCATGGCATGCCCCGTGTTGTTTTCACCCATTGGGTTTACTAACGTGTCACTTGGTAATGCCCCCCTGAGGACGAGAATTTAGAGCTTGAGAGATTTGCTTCATTTGAACTTCTAAGTTGCGGATTGATGTGTTGTGTGAGGCAAGTTGGGCATCTGAATTGGTATTCTTTTCCATCATTCGCTTGAACATATTCTCAAAATGCCCCACATAATTGTTTGAAGAACTTGGACCATGAGAAGGATAAGGAGGTGGGTTGTTTGGTTGTAGATACATCGGGAGCCTTTGAAAACCCAACCCCAAGTTGCCTTGATTGTTGTTCTATTCACCTTGATTGTTACCCCCTACCCCCAATTTCCTTGATTATTTCCACTCCAGTTTCTTTAATTGTTGTTGTTATGCCAATTCCCTTGTTGTTGTCACCACTGCAATTTTCTTATTGTTAGAATTCCAATTGCTTTGATTGTTTTGAGGTCGCCATTGTTGTTGGGTTGGGCCTTGGAAGTTGTTTTGTTGCCCTTGAAAGTTGTTCACATATTGCACTTTCTCTTCTTGTTCATTATAAGAATCATCTTGGTCAAAACCACTATCCTCTTGCACATAATTCTCTACTCAATTTTGCACTTGTGGACCCTTGGTCCTTCTCTTGTTTACAATCATGTTCACCCTTTCCATGGCATTGACTTGCTTAGGATTTTTCACTTGATGAATTTGATCCTTTTCTAGTTGATTCATGGTGGTAGTCAATTCGGAAATGGCTTGCTCATGGTCATGCAACTCTTTGTGAAGGTGGATTATGTTCGGATCACCTTGTGGAACATTGGCTCGGGATTTCCACACCGATGATGTTTCCACCATTTCATCCAAAATCTCATACGCCTTCACATAAGGCGTAATCGTTCCCACCGTCAATTTGATTCACTATTCATTGGTTGGTTGTGTTAATCCCACGATAGAAGGTTTGTTGAATCATGTCCTCTGTCATATCGTTGTTGGGACATTCCTTAACCATTGTTCTATATCGCTCTCATATCCCATGTAATGGTTCATTCGGCTCTTGCTTGAATGCCAAAATATCATCTCGAGGTGTAGCCATATGCTCGGGAGAGAAGAACTTGGCAATAAATTTTTCCGCCAACTCATCCCAAGTACGAATGGAATGGTTTGGTAATCATTCTAACCAATCTAAAGCTTTCCCCAACGGAAAAAGCCTTAGCCTCAATGCATCCTCATAGACATTTTTTTTCTCCCCTAAAATGTATTCACAAACCCCTTCAAATTTTTATATGCATTTTGACCTGGAGCACCGGTGAAGAAATCCTATTGCTCAAGCAAAATGAGCATCACATTGGTGATTTGAAAGTTTCCCGCTCTAATACAGGGAGGGACTATTGCACTAGCATATCCTTCAATGAGTAACACTCGGCGTGGAGCCGCTCGTGGTGGAGGTAGGGGTGGAGCGGGGACATTATCATGAGGCACGCGGCCTCTTCAATTGGCTTGAGTTTCAAGAGGAACTTCCTCAACTTGCTTATCATCGACGTCTACATCCCCCAAAGACATATTTCCGAGCTTATTGTTTGCCGCCATAATTGTATTTAAAATAGTTTCAGACAAGTTAGTAACGACAAAGGAAAAGAAGATATTCCAAAAACAAACTCAAATATATAGCTAACACTGTTTTAACTCCCAGACATCAATGCAAAAAAAATGATAACGTCCATAACACACCTCAGTAAGAGATATGATACGGTTGTATGCAATAATAATTACCCAACTATGAGTCGAGGTCGAATCTAGTGGGAGTTATAAAGGGTATTAGGAGTATATATTTGAAGCAAGAAAATGGGTTATCTAAAATTGTACTTCCACAACAAAGTTTTATTTTCTATTTCTATTGTTACTCTAATGAATGCAGCTAAAGAAAATAGATTAGAGATAAATAATTTTGAGGTTTTTCCAAATAGGTTAAAGGTCTAGGGTTGTGGCCAGAACCTATGTATTTGCCTAATGAGATAAAGAAATTAGTGCTTGTTTTGTTGATTGAGGTGTATTATAGCTCTCAGCTCTACATTACCCACTCAATACCTCTCGGCCAGAGAGTGATTTTACCCAATTTGAATTTCTCAAGTCCAAATGGGTATCAACCAAAATAGTTGATAAGAGCTCAAGTCGGGTTCTTACTATCTCTAGTTTGAACCCATCAATGAGGTTAATCAATCTCTCAACTAACCCAAATCCTTGTTAGCTAAGTTATCCTAGGCTAGGTCCATCTTTCTCAAGTAGAGACTAAGTCAAATAGGCATGAATCAATATTTGCAACCATTAATTCAAAAATTGAAGCATTAAATAAGCTAAATAGTCAACACTCAATCATAAACAAGCACTAATTAAATATACATAAGGTTTATACACTAGGGTTGGGTCACAACCCTAGTAAAAATCTAGCTACTGATAATGAAAATTGCAGAAAATAAAGAAGAAAAGCTAATTAAACTCATAATGGAAGATTAAAATGATGAAATCTAATGTTCTAAAACTTCCTAAATTATTAAAAAGAAACGGCTACAACAACTTTCAATGTTCAAACTTGACCTAAATTTTTGAAACTCGTCTATTTATACTGGGCTAAAAATCACGAACAAAAATGCACCTCGAGAGATTCTGCGGCCACGCGACCCTAAACCCTAGCTCCATGTGCGGTCCGCAGATTTCTTCTGCCGGTAGGAAGGTGAGTTCTGCGACTGCACATTTCTGGTATGCGGCTGCGAGGAAACTTCTGCAGCCGCACAATTCTTGTGCAGTCCGCACTTGGGCTTCAGGGCTTGGTTTTTTTGCATATTCTCTGAATTTTGAATCTTTGTTAAAAGCTAATTCTGCGGCCACACAACTCATGTGCGGCCACTGAATATCCTGGTGGAGTTTGCTTCTTGGTTTGCGGCCGTAGATGGAGTTTTGTCGTCCGTAATTTCTTCTCCGACACATCTTTGCTTCTACGCCCTTTATTGTCTTGTGCTTCGGAACTCTCTTTTTTAATCGGATTTCATCACGGAAGACCAAACTTCCAGCACTCCTGCAATTTGCACGATTTCATTAGTTTTGGGAACACAATTCGATACATTCGGACTAAAACAAGAGTAAAAAGGTGCTAATAAGCAGTCAAAATTCCTGCTTATTAGTAACGCTCATGAAGATCGCACTCAATGCCCTCTCCATCAGGTCTACCTTTGTCTCTTTCACCTCTTCAGAAAAATCCTCATCAATTTCCTTCCATAAACCTTGTAACACCATGGACAATTTCATCCTATTCCTCTATAAACTGAAATTAGAACCTCAGTCAAATTTCTCTACTTCGTACTTTCTTGAAGATGATGAAAATATTTTAACCCTAGATTATATGTAAAAACCCGAACCTTGATATGATATCAATTGTTGCAGAAGATTGTGGTTAACTAGAACACAATCTCACACAAACCAAATAGAGAAGAAAAATTATCACAAGGATTTAGCGAGGTTTGGCTGAGCCTAATAATCTGCGCATAAGCAGAGAGATATTTTCATTATCAATGAGAAGAAAAACACAATGCAATCTTTAGAATCCCCAACTACAACCCCTACATATAGATCCCAAATATTCCCAAAACTATAAGAGGAATGTTTCTTATTTGATAAGGACAATAGGTTTTCATTTCCCAAATATTTTAGGATAATGGGTTTTCCTAAACCCTGGATTATGGGTTGCCTAAAAATAGAAGGAAATAATTCAAGTCACCAAATAAAAACTTTTTAATTATTACCTATAGAATAAACAAATTTTAGTTACATAATAAAAAATAAAAAATTAATTTTTTAGCATATATAATGTCCGAATAATAATATAATTGAACATAATATTCAAGAATATATAATTTATTATTATAAAATAACTTTATTTTAATTAGTTAGTTTTTATTTACGTACATGGAATACTATTATAAAATATTATTTTATTTCATTCTGAATTGTGCAAATAAATTTTTGAGATTTTGTTGTTAATATCGAAATTATTATTACGAATAAATTGTTCTAATTAATTTTTTCCAATATTCTCAGTATTTTATTATTCCAACAATATATATACTTAAATTTTATTAAATTTGTAAATAAAATTTATGTATTATATAGGTAAGTCTATAATATAAATTAAAAAGAGAAAAGATCATAATATTAAAAAGTTAAAAATAAAAAATAAAAGAAACATTGATAATTTAGAGGGTAAAATAGGTATGAGGCAATCATAAGTTTGAGAAATCTAATTGAGCGATCTTCTGATTGTTGTACCATAGTTAAATAATTTTGTTGTTACAATCAAAAGAAAGATGACTTTAGTAGATAATTTTGGATAGTTAAGTGAACATTTGAGTGATGAGCTCAAATTTAAAATATACTGGATATAAACTTCTTTTACTAATGTATAAATATCCAAATTCAATCTTCGGTTCTCCAGGTGGATGTGCGGGCTCACCAGGTAAAATTAAGAATGAAGTTATTCGGGAGAATGTGGGGGTGACCCCAGTGGATGAGAAGATGCGAGAAGCAAGACTCGGGTGGTTTGGGCTTGTGCGGAGGAGAAGCCCTGATGCCCCGGTGAGGAGTTGTGAGCGACTGGCGGTGGTTGGCGCGAGTCGAGGCAGAGGGAGGCCTAAGAGGTATTTGGGTGAGGTGATTAGGCAGGATATGGCTAGAATGCGGATTTCCGAGGACATGGCCCTTGATAGGAAAGACTGGAGGTCTAGTATTAGGGTCGTAGGATAGGGGCTTCTAGAAATTTTAGTACTTATGCCCGAGGCTGGGTGGGGTTTGGTAGGGCTCTCTATAGTTGTTTTATGTATTGTATTGTGCCTCTTATGGTAGTGACTGAATGGTACTATTGCATTTCATTTCATTCTTGGTTTTATGTTTAGATTACTATTAATGTGATTTATGCTGGATTTACTAATGCTGTTTAGTTTTGTTTGATTTTCTCTCTCCTTCTCTGAGCCGAGGGTCGGTCGGAAACAGCCTCTCTACCCTTTCGGGTAGGAGTAAGGCCTGTGTACGTATTATCCTCCCCAAACCTCAATTTGTGGGAATATACTGGGTAGTAGTTGTTGCAATCTTTGATTCTCCTATTGGTTAAATCACTGCTTACAATATTTACCCTCTCTCTATGGAAAAAGAATGGCCAAGCCTGAATTACAAGGATCAACAACATACCCAACACCCCAAGGATCAAAACAACAGCGACTCTCAAGGGTGACCCAAAAGGAAAATGAAAAAAAACTCTTACTGTCCGTTCGGTCATCATATGTATAAGCTGTAATAACACCTGCATAAAATTTCACATCTCCAATACAATTTCTGGTTACCTTTCGAATCTTTCATATACTTAGCATACAATTCAACATTGCAGAAAACGTTGTTCGACTGTCATTTTTGTTGCCCATATAATTAAATAATACTAGTATAAGTAATGCATGAATCTATTTATTGTATTATGATGTACAAAACATGCAGAGCAACAGATAAACAATTACAATAAGCAAAAAGTGGACTTGAGATGTTTGTTCTTCAATCCAGAAAACCCCCTTGTTTGTAACTTTCAACCGAGTCAATTAGAGTTTCCTCTAGTGGCCTACATTTCCAACCCAATTTCTGCAGTTTCTCTGAGCTATAACTTCCTTCCTCCATCAAATCGGTAAAGCTGTAAAATACACAGTACAATTTAGGACACACCAGATTTAGATAAATGAGGAACTTCTATACAGAAGGAAAATAAGACTACTTATCAAATACACCAAATTCGTCGCGCATATTTTTTCTCTGTCATGTCTTAACCAAAACGCATTACGCACTGGACAAAGGAAATCAAAATCCCATAAGAGAAGTCCAATTTCCTTATGCTGTTTTTTTGTTAATCTTAACCCAGACACTAGAAAGAGGACACCAGATTCCCTTGGAGAAGCCTAAGGTAAAGCAGAGAAATTCACCGTTTAGGATAGTTATAGTTGGGGTAGTGTGTCTTCAGCATGTCAACCAAATCCTGTGATTTCACTTGATGAGCCGTGCATATGTATCTACCTTCAGCTTCAGGTCTCTCATACACCAGCACCAAAGCTTCAACTAAATCACGTACATCTATTATAAACCGGCTCTTGTTTTCCAGCTCTTCATATCCTTCTAATGAATGACAAAAGAGAGAAGAGGGTGAGGTCAGTCACTTCAAGTGAAAAAACTGAAAGAACCATGACCATGAATCTATATACATGAATGCACAGAAACAACACATGAAGCCATTAACATAAAATAAAAAATGCAAAGCAACTCAGATGATACAAAAGCGGAAAGAATACTTAAGTGCCTGTATTCCTTTTAAGCAGTCAATCTCAAGGCAAATGGAGATACAGCAAAATACTGTTAGCATTGTAACAGAAAATGCAAGTATAGAGGGGTGTGGTGGGATGTGTATATAGGTGAATTTGTTTATTTTAGACTCTGAACCAGTTACCTAAAATTTACATGATCAATAGGTCAACTTGTTCGCTTATACAGAAATTAACACTCTTTTATTTTATTTTATAAAAATTAACATTCTCTTTTATAATCGAGAAATTCAAGAGGGCTAGTGGTGCACAGTTCAAAACTGGATCGATAATGGACCCGCCTCTCTGCCCTTATCCACTTCAATAGTAGGTTCTTGTCTGCAACAGGTTCGAACATTTGACCTGTGTCTAAACCACACATCACAAAATGCACCTTACCACTAGACCAAAGCCCTTGGAGCTATATAGAAATAGATATCTACTCACATTAAACACTTATTAGTTGCTCTTGGTCCATAGTAGCTGGGAGGACTTTTATCTAAACAGGCAATACACTCACGAATTCATAGCTAAAGCAATGCTTGGAAACTAGAGTAGAAAGATGACAAAGCACCTGAGAAATGCTTGTAACCGAAACTATTTCACGGTCTATTAAACTTTATCAAATGACCAATATATCTTTCTTTATTTTTTTTTATTTAAAAAAAAGTCTTCTGTGATTTATACGAAAAGGAAATGGAGAAGTGACTCTGTCTCTCTGTCATAATAGATAATTGTGCAAAACTGAATTGGTCAAAGGGAGGATATAAACTTCAGACAACCCAAATATGGTAAATTAAGCTAGAGGGGCTTCTGACAGTTGGCCATAGCATCTGGGGGTATAAAGTGAATGTATAAATAAGGAAGAACTCCTTAACTAGTGCGCTCAATTTAAAATAATTAATTTATCTAAATGTTATGCAGTGTTGTAAATAGCGATCGCTACGTCGCTAATAGCGAGGCTGTGTCGAAATTTTGCTTTGTTGCGTTGTGATTCAGAAAAGGCGCGCGCCTCTGCCTGTGTGGCGAGAGGTGCTGCAATGCGAGAGGGGGGTGAAGCAATGCTTTTTGGAAAAAAGGGAATGAAAAGGCAGCAACCAACAGCAGAGATTAACATACAAATTTAGGGCTTGGGTTTTTCACTTCTTCTCCTTCAGTGACCTTTTCTCACCAATTCAGCGACCCTAAAATTAGGGCTTGGGATTCATATTCTTCCATCATCAGCCATCAGCGACAGTAGCCCATGTATGCTTCTCTTTTCTTTTCTTCTTCTACTTTCTTCTAGTTCAGCGACAGTAACCATTGTTGTCTTCTTTTTTTCTTCGACAATTCGACCATTGCTATCTTCTTCTTTTTTCTTTTTCTTTCTTCTTTCTTTATACCTTTTTCTTCTTCTTGTCCTTTTTTTTTGTGCTCTGTTTCTCTAGCAAGCAGCAGAGACTCTTTCTTTCCTCCTTTTCTCTTTCTTCTTCTCTTAATTATTTTTTTTGTCTCTGTTTCGAGCAAGCAGCAGAGGCAGTAGAGTCTCTTTTTTGGCTCTGATTTTTAAGTTATAGACTTATAGTCATATAGAGTAGAATTAATTGCATATTGACTAGATGATTTTTTTTCTATAAAAAATATTGAAATGGCATCATCCGATAGTAATAAAAGAAATGATATAGCTTGGAATTATGCTATACAAGGCTCATCAAGATCTGCAATAAAATGTGTGTTTTGTGAAAAAACATATCATGGTGAAATAACTCGTCACAAGCAACTTTTGATAGGTGGATATCAAATTGTAGTACAATGGCAAATTCACTCCAAGAAAAGGAATAGGCTTGAGCTATCGCGTCCCAATGATCTAGTATATATCAAATACAATAGAATATTAAGTCGACGTTATGAAGCTCGCAATACCATTGATCCAATTTTGTTGGATAATATTGACGAGGCAAATGAATGGTTAACTTAAGCCCCCCAAAATCATGAAGATGAACAAGTGTATGTAGGAGATGGTCTTGATTGAGGTACTGTTTCATTTCAAGTTCAAATTACAAGGGAAGGAGAGTAGCAAGTTCAAGCCGGTCCCTAATTGATGATGATTCCGGAGATGAAGAAGATGATAGCCAATATAATGCTAACATTCTTGAAGTTCTAGAATTTGAAAATCTTGAATAAGAATAGATGTTGCTTGTTTTAGACTTTTAGTTTATGAATCTACTATATTATCTATTGAGTTTTTAATTTTTGAATTGATATATTTATTAATATATTATTGTTATTGAGTTTTTAGTGTTATATATATAATATTTATTTTTTGTATAAATTGTCGCTTCACATAAAAAAAGGCGAGCGCTTCGATGCGCACCTCTCGCCTCAATGAAGCGGGCCCTCGTTGCTATTTGTCGCCGCACGCTATCCAAAACATTAATGTTATGGACAATTTTAAGTTTATGTATCGACTTCCTAGCCACTTAAACTTGTCGGGTTTTTTAAAGCTGATACATAAACTTTCTATTTTCCCATTTGAACACTCGAACTTATTTTTTTCGTAACTAATAAACACATTTGACCACTGAGCCTATGCGCGTGTATTACACATACACTGACGTGTCCATCCAGTCAGCAATTGACCAATCCAAAATTAAGACCCCACCAAATTAATGACATGTGTAATTTTTAAATAAAAATTGTCACCTATATTTACATTTTAAAAATAAAAATAAATACAATAAAAAAAGAACACACCCTTCCAGCTTCCTATTCCCCTTCCCCGTTCTTTTCCGTCTCGCCCCCTCCACCCTCCACCTTCCACCCTCTCCCTTCCCCACACCTGCAACTCTTTCTTCTACACCTATATTAGCATTCCCTTCGTAAGTCCTTCTTCCTCTTCTCCTCTCTCTCTATTTCTTTCTAGCTAGGTAGATTGCCGGAGAAATTTTCCGATCGGCACTGTCCCAGAATTTTATTTTAAGGTTGTAACAATTAATTTACTGTAATGGCCAATTGGCGTGACCTCCTCAGCAACAGGAATCGATTGGCATTGCTTTTGGGTGATTTGGACCACCGGAATACCATCTTCGACCAACTGGAGCCGCCAGAAAGTTGCAGCGAAATGAACAAGGCAAATGCCATCTCCGACCCAGAATTAAAGAATGCCATTTCCAACCCAGAACTGAACAAGGTGAAATGATTATTTTGAGTTACTGATGCTTAATTAGCAACAACTCACGAAAAAACATGACGAAATGATTATAGCCTTTGCAGCTCCCCTACTGTGAATGATTTGTGGGTCTGTTAGAAAATCAGAAAATTAGAAGATTAGAAGATGGTGACAATTTTAGTTTAAATGGTGAGAATAATACCTATGACATTTTCAATTAGGCCTTCACTTTCATCTCTTAATAAATTTTCTGGGACCTCAAGATTCTGTGTTTCGCTTCTTTCTCATAATTCTCAACGAAGTTAAGTTCTTTTCATCTAAGTAGTGGTAAACTCTCTATCTTTTTGTTTTTCTCTTTTCATTTCAGCCCTCAATATTAAATCCCTTTTTATTTTTTAGTTTAGGTTCTATATATATTGAAGAGGAATCTGAGATTTTGAGGTGGGTGAGTATACTTGCTAGGGCCTTTTTTTGTTGAGCTGCAAAGGCCATATTTGTTATAATTTTTTGTACTGTTGGGCGTTGTGAGGGGGGTTTCACGCTCCAGTGCGTCGTGTTCCACACGCGGGCTGCTAATTAGGATCGATTGATGTCACATAGGCATAGTCAATGGTCAAATGTATTTATTAGTTACGGAAAAAACGAGTTCGAGTGTTCAAATGGGAAAATAGAAAGTTTATGTATCGGCTTTAAAAACTCCGACAATTTTAAGTAGCCAGGAAGCCATTTCGCCAAACTATAATGAACTTAAACTCAGTCTCATAAATACCATGCTAGGGTAGATGTACTACCAAGCTGCAAAACAGTTCAGGTTAGTCCATCTACATGGACATATAATATTATAGAAATTTTCACTTGAAGCTTAAATAATATGCCTCAAAGATAACTACAAAGCACTCTTTTTGCTTTCAATGATCTCTTGCTCAAGGTCAAGCACCAAGTATTTTGGAGAACCAAATGTCAAATATGATTAGACTTATTATAGTTACACAACAACAACAACCCAGTATAATCCCACTTAGTGGGGTCTGGGAGGGTAGCATGTACGCAGACCTTACCCCTACCCTTGGGTAGAGAGGCTGTTTCCAAATAGACCCCCGGCATCCTTCCCTCCAAGAACTTCCCACCTTGCTCTTGGGGAGACTCGAACTCACAACCTCCGGTTGGAAGTGGGGGTTGCTTACCATCAGAGCAACCCCTCTTGTCACACTTATTATAGTTACACATATAACTCATTTATGCTTTTAAGCATTGGCAAAGAATTTGATAAAACTGCATGCTGAACATATGCCCATGCTCACAAGAAAATAAATTAAAAAGGCATGTGCAAACACTGAATTCTGATTATTCATCAATGAGCAACTTATACAAGCAGAGATGTAGAAATAATGCAGAAACATCAAAACAATGAGGTATGACTATGCCTTGTTGGTACCTTTCAGCAGCTTAATGAGAACCAAACTACTGGCATTTGTTGTCCTCTGCAACATTGGCCCCCAAACAAGTGTTGGAAGCACAGTTATCATATCAATTCCACTTTGTTTTGCATATGACCAAGCTTCATTTTCAGCCACCGTTTTAGAAAAACAGTACCAGTTCTGCATGCATGTGGAACCACAAAATGCGATCAGATAGTAAATTGCTCTAAGCAGAATAAGCATTCAAGACTCAAATGCAAATTTAGCTTACCAATAATAAGCCAATCAGACAGGAAACTGCTCTAATTAAAATAAGCATTCAAGATACAGAAAATAAATTACATTACCAACACTCAGTATCGCATGTAAAGCAACAAGTTGGTTACAGTAATAATTTTAAAGTGTCCACAGAAGTCAAATTCATAAACTTGTATCAGTAAAAGAAGTTACGTTAGTTGCTTTGCAGTATTCACTGTCTGACCAACAAGTCTCGTCTTTCACTTGGCTCTTCGGCCAGTTGGGGTTCATGAAAACAGCAGCAACAGAAGATACAAACACAACCCTCTTGATGTTTGCTTCAGAACATGCCTTCAGAACATTAAGTGTGCCTTTTACCGCAGGTTCAACAACTTCTACCTGCAATCAAGCCATTGAACATGTGAAGCGGAAGATAATTTTTTGTGAAGAACTAGCGTAGAATGGTAAGTAGTGGCGAAGCCAGGAATTTCACCATGGGTGTTCAAATTTGAAAGAAGTAAAAAAAAAATATCTCCGACAAAGGGTGTTCAAAATATGTTATATACCTGTAAAATCTAATATTGCACCTATATACACAGTGTAATTTTTCGATATTATGTAGCTTCGCCCCTGGGTAGAAGTTATTTCCAAAAGAAATCCGGATATTTGCAGAACATTTAATTCCACAACAGTGTAACCAAGATGGACCTGATTTTCCAAATTCTTAGGCTCCCAAATCGCAAAGCTCGATAGACAGTGGCTCTTATTTTAAGAATATTAATCACCCTCAAGGCACTTCTTTGAATAGTACATAAAGTAAAATCCCAACATAAATTCACCATCTTGTTTTTCATTCTGTAGAATACACCACTAAGTGCTTTCAACAATTAATAACATGTACTAAAGGTCAATAGGCTAGATTGTTAATGAAGATTCCACAGATATCTGGAGACCTACAAACTGAAACTACAGGATGTGATTCGTATCAACAAAATTAACAAGCTGATGTGGAGACTGGATTACTCTGTATTAGATGTTTAGAGGACCTAGTTTTCTTCTAAATGTGGTCCAAGAACAAATTTAACAGGTCTTAGCAAAGTCGTACCTCGGGATTTTGTACAGAGCTTGAAGGGACGGGACTAGCAACGTGAAATACTCCATTGCACCCTTTGATGGCTGCAGCAAGCGAGTTGTAATCTAGCAAGTCTGCCTTGAAAAGTTTTAGGTTCTCAGCAGCTTTGTCTAGGTTCTTCAAATGAGCATACTTGTCATCAGCTGGAAATGGATTTACAATGAGGCCTCTTCAGAAATTTTAAGGAGAAACTAAAAAACCCCTACAATTTTAATTATTATACCATGTTACCAGCCTAGAACAAGATTTCCTATTTGGCCGCATTGGATTATGAAAAATATGCTACCTGTTGTTTCTCATAACACAGTTTCTTCAAAGTTATCAGCAGAAAGGATCATGGGTAGAGGACAAGGGGGGAATACAGCAAGCGAAAGGATGAATCAACTATAAATATCTCTGAAAATCTAGGTATAGCCATAAGATATAATTTACAGCCGTTCTCAATTCAGTTCTCAAACTATTCAAGTCAATGGAAATTCTCCTTTTAGAAAAAAAAGATTTTTTGATTGCAAAAATTGGTGCAACTGTAAGTATTGGGTTAATATATTCCTCCTTACAGGAATAAATTGAAATATTTATGAATGATCAATAAAGCCGACTCAACTAATTTGGAATTGAGGCATAATTGATTGATTGCTTGAAAGTTGAACCAATTTCTTAGGAATATTCACCTAGAGGCTAGAACATTGGGTTGAAATAAAGGGCTCCTTCCCAGGAGAGGCTCCTAATATATACAACAACAACCGAGTAAAATCACACGAGTAGGGTCCGGAGAGGGTAGTATATACGCACATCTTAGCTGTGCCCCAAAGGATATCCCTACCCAAAATAATAGAGAGCTGTTTCCGGAAGAGCTTCGGATCCTAATATATAGTAATTTGAAAACTAAGAACAGTTCTAAAACACAATATGACAATCTTGTCCCAAAAAGTTTTTATTTTCTTTCCAATACTATTACAGATATCTGTTCAACTGTCGTTTCAGGAAAGTAGAAAAATAGGAAATAAGGATTTACTTACAAGGGTTTCTAACGGTGCCATGAACGGTGTAGTCTTTAGAAAGGAGAAGCTTAACTAGCGACGTAGCGACGTAGCCACCTGCTCCTGTTACACACACTCTGCATTTCTCCCCCATCAACGCCATCGCTCTCTGCAATATTATTTCCCTTTTCCGTTTCCTTTCTAACTGCCACTCTTGTTCTTCACCTTTTTATCCTTCCAGAAATAGCTCAAGGATAAAGCATTAGGACCATTCACACTCTAGTTTAATGTTTTCTCCGATTGTCCTTATCCAATTTTCTATTTTGATGTGGACTCGCACTTATATATGGGAAAAAAATGTATTTACTCGCATTACAACTTATTAACTCCTATTTTGTTATGAAATAATATAAAAGACAACAACAATAATGCAAGAACAAGAGCAATAGAGACAAGAGTAGAGAGAGTTCTTCTTATTGATACTTAGAGAATGTTATGAGTGATTTACAATGGTAGAGGGCACCTCTATTTATAGGGAGGAGGATGATTTAGCTACCATTAATAGGATTCTAGAATCTCTCTAATTAAAGACATTCACCTTAAATAGAAGTGTATTTATAACACTCCCCCTTGAATGTCTATTCAATGATGTGCCTCGTTAAAACCTTAAAACAAAACCCAATGGGAAAAATTAAAGTAAGGAAAAAGAGTACACATGTTTGAATATGCGCCTATTGGTTGCCTCGTTAAAAACCTCGCAAGGAAAACCCGGTGGGACAAAACCTTGTAAGGGAAAAAGAGTGCAACGCGCATTAACTCCCCCTGATAAGAACATCAATTTATGTCCTTAAGTCTTCGCATCCCGATCTTGTGAACTAGCTTCTTGAAGGTTGACTTTGGTAGAGATTTTGTGAACAAATCAGCCATATTGTCGCTTGAACGAATCTGTTGAACATTGATATCACCATTCTTTTGAAGATCATGTGTGAGGAATAACTTTGGTGAAATATGCTTCGTTCTATCTCCTTTTATGAATCCTCCCTTCAATTGAGCTATACATGCTGCATTGTCTTCATACAAAGTTGTGGGTAGTTTATCACACTTCAAACCACATTTGTCTTGGATATGATGTATTATCGACCTTAACCACACACACTCTCGACTTGCTTCATGAATAGCAATTATCTCGGCATGATTAGATGAAGTAGCCACAATTGATTGCTTAGTCGATCGCCAAGATATGGCGGTTTCTCCACAGGTAAACACATAACCCGTTTGAGATCGAGCCTTGTGTGGGTCGGACAAATATCCAGCATCAGCATAACCAACAAGATCCGGGCTGCAATTCTTGCCATAAAATAAGCCCATATCGGTAGTTCCCTTTAGGTACCGCAATATGTGTTTGATCCCATTCCAATGTCTCCTTGTAGGAGCCGAGCTAAATCTTGCTAAGACATTAACTGAAAAGGATATGTCAGGCCTTGTAGTATTTGCAAGATACATTAGTGCGCCAATTGCGCTAAGATATGGTACTTCAGGACCAAGTAGCTCTTCATTCCTTTCTTGTGGTCGGAATGGATCTTTGTTCACATCAAGTGATCGAACAACCATCGGTGTACTTAAAGGATGTGCTTCATCCATGTAAAACCGTTTCAGTATCTTTTCTATATAGGTAGATTGATGAACAAAAATTCCGTTTGCCAAATATTCAATTTGCAAACCAAGACATAGATTAGTCTTTCCGAGATCTTTCATCTCGAATTCATCCTTTAGATAATCAATTGCCTTTTGGAGTTCTTTAGGGGTTCCAATAAGGTTTATGTCATCGACATATACGGCAAGTACAACAAATTCCGATGTTGTTTTCTTTATAAAAATACGGGGGCAAATGGCGTCATTTATATAGCCTTCTTTTAACAAGTACTCACTAAGACGATTATACCACATTCGTCCAGATTGCTTTAGACCATACAAGGATCTTTGCAATTTAATTGAGAACATTTCCCGAGATTTTGAGTTATGCGCGTTTGGCATCTTGAGTCCATCGGGAATTTTCATGTATATCTCATTATCAAGTGAGCCATAAAGATAGGCAGTAACTACATCCATTAAGTGCATGTCAAGCTTTTCATGGACAGCAAAACTTATGAGATAACGAAAGGTTATCGCGTCCATTACAGGCGAATATGTCTCTTCATAATCGACACCAGGCCTTTGAGAAAAACCTTGTGCAAAAAGGCGTGCCTTATATCTTTGTACCTCGTTTTTCTCATTTCTTTTGCGTACAAAGACCCATTTATAGCTGACAGGCTTAACACCATTAGGTGTTTCAACTATAGGGCCAAAAACTTCACGTTTTGCCAGCGAATTCAATTCTGATTGAATTGCTTCTTGCCACTTTGGCCAATCCTGTCTTTTTCGACATTCTTCAACAGATTGAGGTTCGAGATCCTCACATTCTTGCATAATGCTAGATGCGACATTATAAGCAAAGGCATTATCCACCACAATATCCACTCGATTAATATTTGCCTCAATATTAATTGGATTTAGGGATAGTTCCGTATTTTCCAGAGTCTCGGGCTCAATGGATTCTTCATGAATCTCAGAATTTGTTAAATCATGATATTCTTTCGTGGTGTCATTTTGATCGTTCTTTTTCCTCTTTCTAGGATTTCGATCTTTGGAACCTAATGGTCTGCCACGCTTCAGGCGTGCATTCGACTCATTGGTTATGACACTAGATGATTGTCCAACAGGGACATCAATACGGATTGGAACATTTTCCGCGGGAATGTGGGATTTCGTTATCCTTTTCAAGTCCGAAAATGCGTCAGGCATTTGATTTGCTATTCTTTGAAAATGGATAATCTTTTGTACCTCTCTTTCACAAATAGAGGTATGTGGATCAAGATGAGATAATGATGCATTTTTCCACAAAATTTCCCGTTTGGTTTCACCAACTTCTCCCCCTAATTTTGGGAAAAGTGTCTCATCAAATCGACAGTCTGCAAATCGTGCAGTAAACAAGTCGCCTGTCAATGTTTCGAGGTAGCGAATGATGGAGGGCGATTCAAACCCAACATATATTCCTAACCTTCTTTGCGGACCCATTTTGGTGCGGGATGGCGGTGCTATAGGCACATATACTGCGCATCCAAAAATTCTTAAATGGGATATATTGGGTTCATGACCCAAAACCAATTGCAACGGGGAATACTTGTGGTAATTCGTCGGTCTGAGACGAATTAGCATTGCTGCATGTAAGATGGCGTGACCCCATACCGAAGTGGGCAGCCTCGTTCTCATAAGTAATGGCCTTGCAATCAACTGCAGGCGTTTAATTAACGATTCTGCAAGACCGTTTTGAGTGTGAACATGAGCTACAGAATGTTCAACTTTTATCCCGATTGATAAGCAATAATCATTAAATGCTTGGGATGTAAACTCAGCAGCATTATCCAGTCTAATGGACTTGATTGGATTATCTGGAAATTGTGCTCGTAGTCGAATTATTTGTGCCATTAATTTCGCAAACGCAAGGTTGCGTGATGACAACAGGCACACATGAAACCATCTACAGGATGCGTCTATCAAGACCATGAAATACCTAAACGACCCATTAGGTGGGTGAATAGGTCCACAAATGTCCCCTTGTATACGTTCCAGAAACGTGGGTGACTCAATCCCAACCTTTGTTGGTGATGGCCTGATAATCAACTTGCCTTGATAACACGAAGTGCAAGGATATTCATTATTCGAAAGAATTTTGAAATTCTTTAACGGATGCCCATATGAGCTTTCTATAATCCGTCACATCATGACCGATCCTGGGTGTCCCAATCGATCATGCCAAAGTAGAAAGGTATTGGAATCAGTAACCCTTTGGTTTACTGTTGAATGTGCCTCAATTGCACTAATTCTTGTCCAATACAGGCCACAAGATAAAGACGGGAATTTCTCAATAACCCTCTTTTGGCCGGAGACATTCTTTGTGATGACGAGATATTCAAGATTATCTTCATCCATTGTCTCAATATGATAGCCATTCAGGCGTACATCTTTAAAACTCAACAAGTTTCTCTTAGACTTGGAGGAGAACATTGCATTCTCTATAATTAACGTCGTGCCTTTGGGCAGAGTTACAATTGCTCTTCCGGAGCCTTCAATCAATTTACTACTTCCAGAGATTGTAGTAACGTTTGCCTTACACATATTTAGTTGAGAGAAATATTTCCTTTCTTTGAGTATTGTATGTGTAGTACATGAATCAACTAGGCAAATACTTTTACAGTTGGACGTTGATCCAAGTTTGCTTTGTGAGATATCCATATTTGCTATCCCATAGTTTGACATACAAAAGAGATACACGAACATAAGAATAAACAAGTTCAATTCGTTTGTGTCACATAATATTTTCAAAATCTGCTGCTAACAGTTGACTAACAAAATCAGATATGTTATCCATTACTTTGCAGTTTGAAAATTTTAGTTTAAACATTTTCTTCAAACAATCGATTGTTAAACACAAACAATCGATTGTTGAACATTGACAATCGATTGTTAAACACACACAATCGATTATTTGCTATTTTGAAAAACTTCAGATCACACTGTCTTAAGACAATCGATTGTTATGCATAGACAATCGATTGTTAAGTATAGACAATCGATTGTTGGCTATTTTGAAAAATTCCAGAGCACACTGTCTTAAGACAATCGATTGTTAAGTATAGACAATCGATTGTTGGCTATTTTGAAAAATTACAGATTACACTGTCTTAACGACAATCGATTGTTAGACAAAGACAATCGATTGTGGATGATTTTTGAAAAATTCCAGATTACACTGTCTTAACGACAATCGATTGTTAGTCAAAGACAATCGATTGTTGATCAATTGTTTTTCAGCTTTAATGCGAAAATAGTAGATAATCGACTAGTTTTTCAGGCTAGTTGATTACCCCTACTGGAAAATAAAAATATATTTGAGCATATTGAAGATATTCTAAGGAACTACTGCTAACATTGCATCATGAACTAACTAATACGATCTAATACTAATGACTATTAGTTTATTCACTAACTAATACAAATAAGTAGAACAAAATCAAATAACTCCATCTTCTTTCATCACGGACCCATCGCCGATTAGGTGGTCTATTTTCCCCTCGGGTTGCTCAAAGAAGTCTGCCACATCCAGGTGGGTGATGTCCAAGTTGTCGTCATAGACAAAATTTGTTTCAGGGCCTTTTCTCTTTCGAGATGCTTGATAAAGGTCAACCAAGTGTCTTGGTATACGGCAAATTTTTGACCAGTGCCCTTTCCCACCGCAACGATAACATATAGTTTCTGAACCATTTTCCTTAGGATCTTCATGACCCCGTTTCTGCTTTCGGCGGTTATCTCTCCTTGGGGGTTGACGGACTTCATTGGAATTTCTTCCTTGTCTACGTCCCTGGCTATGACCCCGTTTACGACCATGACCATGGTCCTTTTCATGTTTGGCATAATGAGAGTGCACCTTATCTGCTTCAGGCAGTGGTGTAGACCCAGTGTGTCGATTTTCGTGATTTCTCATGAGCAGGTCATTATTTCGCTTAGCCACTAGTAGAAGAGAAATCAGTTCAGAGTACTTTGTAAAGCCTTTCTCTCTGTACTGTTGTTGCAGTACCATATTGGAGGCATGAAACGTTGTAAACGTTTTCTCAAGCATATCATAATCGGAGATATTATCCCCGCATAGCTTCAATTTAGAAGTAATTCTGAACATTGCAGAATTATATTCAGAAACGGACTTAAAGTCCTGGAGCCTCAGATGAGCCCAATCATATCGTGCTTGTGGCAGAGTGACCAACTTCAGGTTGTCATATCTCTCCTTTAAGCCGTTCCACAAGATGAGTGGATCCTTGACGGTGAGATATTCAATCTTCAAACCTTCATCAAGGTGATGGCGCAAGAAAATCAAGGCCTTCGCACATTCTTGGGTGGATGCTTTTTCTCTATCTTTGATGGTGTCTCCGAGACCCATAGCATTTAAGTGGATTTCAACATCCAACACCCATGTCATATAGTTCTTGCTCGAAATTTCAAGGGCAACGAACTTTCTTTTCGTAATGTCAGACATAATCGAAAATTAAATTAGGAAGAGGGAAATACCTTAGATTTTTCGAGAATGGTTCTTGAGACGGTAGAGTCTCGTGCTGATAACGTGTTATGAAATAATATAAAAGACAAGAACAATAATGCAAGAACAAGAGCAATAGAGAGAAGAGTAGAGAGAGTTCTTCTTATTGATACTTAGAGAATGTTAGGAGTGATTTACAATGGTAGAGGGCACCTCTATTTATAGGGAGGAGGATGATTTAGCTACCATTAATAGGACTCTAGAATCTCTCTAATTAAAGACTTTCACCTTAAATAGAAATGTATTTTTAACATATTTAAAATTTTACTCGTATATTAGTTATCCTATATTTATATTTTTAGCACTTATCCATCAAGAGGAAGTGCATGGATTAAAAACATTTAAATCACAAATCTAACCTTCATAATTGCAAGCAAACTTATATCTTGGTTGAAAAGTAATCATATACTTTTAATTTTTATGTTTATACTAGTAATTCATTATAATACGTCATACATTACATATAGTCTCATATCGTCAAAATATAAGAGGGATGTTGGGTATATTGTTCATCAGAATTGTCATTTAGCTTTATTATTCTACTTTATTGTTCTTACTTTACTGTTTTTAACCCATCTCGAGGTTATTGGGCTCGAGATCGATATTGCTTGAGTAATACTGATTTGATTCACTTATTTTTTTATTTATATTTTATATTCTTAATTATTAATTAGTATTGAGGTAAATCGCAAATCAAGTTTATTGTTATTTATATTTTCGAGGTTAATAAATTTATATATTATTAATATTTGGATTGGCAATCCTTGTATATTTAATAATATCTAATAATCGAAACAACCTCTGAAGTTATAAGTTTAGATGGTCGTGGAAAGAATAAACAAACTCCGTACGTGCCACGTCGCAGTCCTAAGCCAGTAAACTGTGTAGGACCATTAAAGTTTGTGGTCACACCGTCAGAGTGACATTATTGCCAACCAAATTTTAAAATATCTTTTTCCTCCTCTAATTAGCTTCTATCACTAGTATGCGGTCAAAATCGAGGAGCATAATTTTGAAGTCTTAAAATGAACTATAGATATGAGTCAAGGAGGCTTGAAGCGGAGATCATATCCGACAAAAGGACACCCACCTCGAGGAAGCTAATCGAAGGCTTGGTACGACCTACATCGAGGGCATCACAATCTTGAAGTCAATCAAGAAAGAGCGGGAATTTCTCTAAGACACATGAATCAGGGCACTAATTAAAGGATAAGATTTATACGAAATGATACAGATCCGTACTAGGCTGTTATACACTTGTACCAATAGAATTCTTTACTTTGTGAGGAATGTACTATATTGAGGTTTTCTCTTCCTATATATAGGGACCCCAATTATTTTACAAGTCATCAGATCATACACTACAATAGAACGTTCTATTCTTCTCTTGTTTAACGTGCTCGACAATTATTCTTTATCTTTATTGCATTTATTCTATTGTTCGTACTTTATTGGTCTTAGCTGACCCCAAGGTCCCTGAATAGACAAGCTTGAGGCCTCCTACTGTCTCAACAACATTGATTTGTTTGATTATTCCTTCTTACTTGAGCTCAATATTACTTTTATAATCACTAGTATTAGAATATATCATGTATCTTTAAAATCATTAAATATCTTTAATTGTTACTCATTTTTTTCGAGGTAATCACTGATAATAAGAGAATTGAACTATAATTAGGCCCTAAAGAACCACTTTCTTGTATATTTCTTATGGTAAAAGTGAGAATAAAATGCTCTGATTAGCGTTTTTCATGCTTTGCAGGTTACATACGATAAGAGAAGGTTATGAAGTACTTTTGGGATCAATTGTGGAGAAAAAAGGCCAATCGTACAATATCGCCAAGTGCACCATGTGAAGGCAGCTCAAACCACGACTGGTGATAGACTGTCGCGGTCTCGGCGTAACTACGGTAGGACCGCGGCAGAAGGAAGTTGTAGATACTCGCGGATTTAGAGAGGGTGTTTGGTCGCAAATCTGGCGTGGCGGCGGCATGACCGCAGCTGGAGGCGGAAACTTGAGGGACTGAAGTGCAAAACACGGGATTTTAGCCCAAAACTCTATTTTAAACACTAGAACTCGCCCAAGGGAGGCATGTAATATTTTTGAGAGTACTTTGGCAAGAAACAAGTGTGAGAGATCACTCAAAACATCTTATCTTCTTCTTCTTCTTCTTTATTTTTCTTGCGATTATGATTATGAACATCATTATAGTTTATTTACCCATTGTTATGAGTAGCTAAATCTTTTGTCTAGGGGTTTTATGGAACCTATTGAAGGATAATCTTCTTGTTTACGTGAATATAGTTTGCCAATTTTAATCTCTATTTGTTCAACTATGTGTTTGTTGTAGTTAATTGACAGGATCCTCAATTAGCTGTCCCTATTTAGCGTGCATAACTCGGGAGAGAGTGCATATTTAGGTAGTTATTAAACAACATCACTCCCAAAGTATAATATGGATCTATAACTGCGGGTTTAAAGGAGGGATTAGGAATAACGAAGTCTTGGGTGTAATCTAAAGTGAACTATGACAAATAAAGCTAGCTAGGGTATTTTGAGAGGGTGCGTTAGTAAATTATCGTGATTACTCGAGAGAGATTTATTGTAAGAATAGTATTCATGATTGATAGAGATGTGTTGGTAAAGCTATATGAAACATAAACAGATGGAATTCCATCAATAGGGGAAATCATTACCCTAGCACTTTCTCATTATTGTTTACAACCTTAGCATCTTTAGTTTACAACTGTTTATTTACTATCAATCTTAGTTATTAAATACACCATCAATTATTATTCAAAACATTTGGCGAGGTTGACTCTAAAGAGTTCAGTAGGTCTAAAGAAAGTGATTGATAGGTTAATTCTCTATGGATTCGACTTTGGGCATAATACTCAGAATATATTTGCAATGTTTGTATTGTCCTTTTATTAGGCAGAGTTGGGCGTGATCAAATTTTGATGTTGTTGCCGAGGAATTAACGGAATTATAAATTACAATTGAAAGAAATACAAAATCCTTAGTATAGTCAGTTCTCTCTATACCCAATTTTTCATTGAAATTTTAATGGTTGTTGACTTGGTTGTACAGGTGCATGCCTAGAAACTCGTTGAGATCTGATGAATTATACGAAGCATTATCAGATCCCGAGAAAGTTTTCGAGGCCTTGAATCGGGCAAACCGGAAGAACAACCATCAACCAACAACTACTCAATTCGAAACAGTCATGAGAGATCACGAGGAAAACCCAGTTGTACCAATAGTTCCAGAAGCTACTCTCTATGACTGGGTATAACCGACAACTAACAATTTGTCCACAACAGTTGTAGTCCCGCAGATACAAGCTGAGTTATTCTAGATTACAAATAACATGCTGCCCTTGTTGCAGAACAAGGGACTCTTTTCTGGGACACAAGTCGAAGATCCCCAGCAACACTTGAAGAACTTCCTGTCTATCTGCAAAACTCAAAGGCAACCAAATGTAACTTCGGAAGCAATTAAGTTGTTACTGTTTCCATTCTCAGTGCCATGAGCTACTCAAGTCTGGCTAAACTCACTCCCCATAAACTCTATAGCAACGTGGGATGAGTTAGTCAAGCAATTTCATAACAAGTTCCACCCACCCAACAAAACTGCTCAACAAATTGATGAGATTGTGAGTTTTAAACATAAACCAATGGAGACATTGCATGAGACATGGGGCTGGTTTAAGGAATGTTGGTTATGTGTCCTCACCACGGTGTTCCAGAACAGATGTTGGGACAACGGTTTTGCATGGGACTGTCAGATAGCATGAAGAACATTGTGGATGCCTTAGCTTGTGGGGCATTCTTGAGCAAAACCTGGAGAGAAGGTCAGGATCTGCTCGACAAGATAGCACAAAATTGGGGATGGACAACCAGGAATGCACCTATCACTCCAGTTGTGCACTCAGTGCCTCTTGATCCATCAAATTCCATGGCTAAAAATATGGCAAACGTATTTACATAGATGCGTATTTTCACCAAAAAGGTGGAGGAATCACGGCAGAAACAACAAGTGCATATTGTAGATACTACCAATGGGGGCTTGTGCACATCTTGCATTAGTCAACCAATTAGTAACCCTTGGAATTCGGAACATGATCAGCATCATCATCACCATGAAGACATGAACTATGTGTCGAACTATGGAGGCTAAAGACAGGGCAATCAAAACTGGGGTCAGACGAACAAGCAGCAATGCAGTCCAGCTTAAGCAACAATTTAACACTGGGAACATGGGAGGTCTGAGACCCCCCAACGATATGGCACCTTACCCAAGGCCATAGGGGTACAATAATCACAATCAACAGTAAGGGTATCACCCACCTCAGCAGCAGCATGGTAGAAGGCATGAAGATGGGTTCGTTAGACTTGAAGCAATAATACAACATGTTATTGGGTCCAATGCAAAAATCAATGAAAGAGTAGATGCACATGATGCAGAAATCAAAAATATTGAAGTGCAAGTGGGCCAGATTTCAATGTCTCTGAATAATCGTCCTTAGGGGACATTACCTGCAGACACCCAAATAAATCCAAAAGATTAGGGCCCAAAGCAGCTGATGGCTGTGAGTCTACGTAATGGCAGAGACCTGGATGTAGAGAAAGAGAGAGCTAGAGAAACTAGGCAGGCTGAGACACTCATACCAGTGCCCATTGAGTTTGATGAGTCAACAAAACTGACAGAGGTGACAGTCCAGCCTGCTCAGGAAGAAAAGAGCATTCAGTAGGAGATCGATAAAGTAGTTGAGCCAGCTCAGGAGCTAGTAGTTGAGACATCAGCTGATAAAGATCAATCATATATGATTGGGAAGAAAAGACCTCCTGCACCATTTCTGTAGAGGTTGGACACGCATCAAAAGAAGGAGCAATACAATAAGTTCTTTGACATGCTTTCCAGGTAAATATACCATTGATTGAAGCTTTAAAGGAGATACCTGGTTATGCAAAAATAATGAATGACTTGATGTCCCAGAAATTTTATTTTCAAGACTTGGCCACGGTTACACTTACTTAGACTTGTAGTTGTTAGAAACTACGCTTTACGCTAGAGGGGGGGTGAATAGCGTATTAATAGAATTTAGCGTTTTCTTGCGGAATTTAAACTTTGCAGGAAGTAAAATAAATGCAGAAAAATAAACTTACACAAAGATGTATACTGGTTGGCCACCAACGTGGTTAGTCCAGTCCCCGAGAGACTCTCTCGAGATTTTTCACTATCTTGTTAAGCTTAAGGGTGCTCAACAAACCGTTACACACTTGAGGACACAAGCCTCAAACAGTTGCTCGGAGATCGCAATCTCAAAGACTTCACCCAAGGAAACGCAAGTTCCTTGAAACAAGAGAATCGCAATTCTCTTACAAGTATATCAAATACTTGGACACTCACTTAACTAAAGTACTCCTTATTGAGTAGATATGAGTAAAAGAATATGTTCAAGATCACAACAACTTTAAGCAATAATATGGCTCTCAAAAGCTTTATGAAATGAGTAGAAAATGAAGAACAATTGAATGAAAGCTTATAGCAATGTAATGATCAGTTTGTGTATGTTGTTGTTTTTAAAACACTGAAATGAAGCTGTATTTATAGTTGAAAAAGTTGGTTCAACTGTTGTCTAATTGCCAATTAAGAGTTGCTGATTTTACTCACTGACAATCGATTGTCAAACCCCAACAATCGATTGTCTGCCAGTCAGATCAAAATTCAATCCCAGATTTTACGCTTGATAATCGATTACTTTCAATCCATAATCGATTACTGGCAACGTTCAAAAAATCCTTTCCAGATTTTACCACAAACAATCGATTGTCCAGAATCAACAATCGATTACTCAGCAACGTTCAAAAAATCTTTTCCGGATTTTAATCAAAACAATCGATTATACAGAATCAATAATCGATTACCCAATAACGTTCAAAAAATCTTTTCCGGATTTTAATCAAAACAATCGATTATATAAAATCAATAATCGATTACCTTATGGTATTTGAAAATCATTTGACAACGGCCAGCTTCAACAATCGATTGTCCTTTGCAACAATCGATTACTTGTTATTTTCTGAAAATCATAAAACTTACTGTCTCAGTGATAATCGATTATCTAAAGACATAATCGATTACTTAATTAAATTTAAAATCACTGGAAGACATCAACTCAACACAATCGATCACCATTAGTTCATAATCGATTATTTTGAGTATTGAAAAACTTTACCTCAACAACAATCGATTGTCATTTGTTCACAATCGATTATCATGCAGATTTGGAAAAACCTGATATTCACTGTCTTACTCACAATCGATTACCATTAATTCATAATCGATTGTCATGCAGTCTTGGCTCAGAAACAATCGAAATACCGATACTAAAAACTTAGCACATTTAACGGTGGAACAATAGCAAATCAATGACAGGTAGACAAATAGATATCAATGCTTGAATGCAATGCAATGCACATGACCGATGCGGCGTACAACCCCATCCATTTGGGTACTCACGCTCACTGTGGGGGTTCAAGCTCCTGAGGGGCTCCTACAGCCAAAGCGCAATATTATCGTAGAATTCGCTGCGACGTGCAGCCCAATCCACAATCTGTCCAGTTATATGCATGCAATCCACACGGGCATAGTCAGATTTATCAGTTTTAGTCCCAATTATCAGGAATTATAGCATAAGTGTTTAAAACCTTAGAAGTTTACTAATCATTTCAAGAAAGTGTTTAACTCAGGACTGATATCATGAAAACATGCTCAACAACATGGAAACAGTGACAAAAATCCCTAAGGGATCCAGATAATCGGCATGCAGCCCAAATATACTCATAACAATCCAAGTAGGATGTTTACCAATCAATTTCTAGTCAATAACACAGTATGAACATCCCTCGGACGGACTAAGCTGTAGTCCTCATCCACAAATGACCTCGTACTCACTGTAGAGTATGTGTCTCACCTCAATACAGCGTCACAGTATGATATACCGAGGTATCAAACCCTCGGGTCATCATCTACATCTATTACTCACCTCAAGCCGGCCGAAGACTAGCCCGCAATGCCCTTTCCTCTCGAAATGACCTTCTCGCATGCCGAATCTAGCCAATGCCACAATGAATACATTACAATAGGCTAATAGAACTCAACCCAATTGAAAAGTCTCAAAAAATACCAAAAATCACGAACTTGGAAAAATCCGAGCCATGTGCCCACTTATTGAAAAAGTACAAAATTTACATCACCGGACTCCTCGTCTTGCCACGAGTCTATACATATCAAATTTACCAAAATCGGAGTTCAATTGCTCCCTCAAATCCCAAATTTTCATTTCAAAACTCATGCCCTAGTTCTTCAAATTTTCACCCAAATTTCTAAAAATTAAAGGTAGATTCTTCAATATAATGTTGTTTCTAGGCCATAGAACTTATCTCTGATGAATTTCCTGTCAAAATTCTCTAAAACTCCCGCCAATAGCTCTCAAGCTTGCTCAACAATGGAGGAAAAATGATAGAACTCGCGGATGAAATAAATCCTTTAACCCCTTTATGCACAACCCTTTTCGCTTCTGCGGTCCCGCTACTGCTTTTTGCGGGACCGATTCTGCGGCGAAATGACCGCTTATGCAGTTTCAATTAAAACGCCAGGGACCGCTAATGCGGTTCCCATTTTGCACTTGTGATCCAAGCCAGGGCCTTCCAAGCCGCTTGTGCGATCCAAAAGCCGCATCTGCGGAACTGCCTATGTGGTCCCTTTTCCGCAGATGCAGAAACAACAGAACCTGCAACTTCCAATTCATGCAACAACTCCAAATCTTCCGTTCAACCACCCGAGTTCACCCTGAGGCCTCCGGGATCTCAACCAAAAGCACAGACATGATCTAATACTTCACTCAAACTTGCTCGAATGCTCGAATCATAAAAACGCTAACGTTAACATCAAAATCCCCAATTATCATCAAATCAAAGCCTAAATTTCTTATAAACTTCCGAATTGCACATTCGATCAAAAACCCAACCTAAACACCTCTGAATGGCCTGCAACTTTGCATGCATATCCAAAATCACCTAACGTAGCTACTGCAACTCTCGGAGTTCCCATTCCGACCCTCAGATCAAAATCTCACCTATCCACCGGAATTTACCAAAATTCAAACTTAGCCAATTCAAGTCTAATTCTACATCGGACCTCCAAATAAAATTTTGATTCCACTCCTAAGTCACAAATCATCCCCCCAAGCTAACCGAATCGTTAGAATTCACATCCGAGCCCTCTAACTAAATAGTCAGCTTCCAATTGAATTTTCCAAAACAAGCTTCCCTTTAAGAGACTAAGTGTCTCATTTCCATCTAAAACCAATCCAATTCTACCCGGTCAACTCAAATAGTGATTTTGAAACATAGAGAAGCATAATATGAGGGAAACAGGGCGTAACTCACGGACAACGGGCCAGGTCGTCACAGTCTTCAACTTTCCAAAAACCTTAAATCAAGGTATTCTGACTTAGGTTTTGTTAAAATTCATATAAAATGCATATTAGTTCTTTTTAATGTGCTCTATGTTATTTTGTTATTGTTTTACGATTTACATAATTTGTTATCTTTTATCCGGACTACTATATTATTGTGCTAAAAAATTAGTAAATTAGAGAAATTGTTATTATTTGTTAAAAGAAAAATTAATTAGTTACTTTTACTGTGTTATATGTAAAGCGAAATGTGCATAAATGTGTTTGATGATCATTAGATGGGCGATATAAATTTATGGAGAGTATTGAAAAAAAAGAAAAAAAAGAAAATCAAAGAAAATATAATATATATATATATATATATATATATTGAGAGAGAGAGAGAGAGAGTGAGAATACACCTCCTATTCAATGTGATCCGGCCTAGTGAATGTAGAGTTGTGCTTTAGGAAATAAGGCCACGTTGTATATGGCTTCGTGGCATTATTTAAATTGGTTATGAAAAGTGTGTAGTGTATTAAAGTTCTTAGGAGGGTGAGTCACTATATCCAACTATATCATACCCGTCACTTAGCCTACATTATAACCCTTAAAGGCCTAATTGATCTTAGACTTTACGAGCTTAGATTAGTGGAGATATACATTACGGGCGAGCCTATGGTACAAGTACGGAGTGCATATGAATTTACTTGTGAGAGTGAGTAGTTATTTGTTCATATTTGCGATGTCCCTATATTATATTCGAATGTATATTTGAATGTGTGGACGAAATACCCTCTTATTCTTTGGTGAGGCAGATGGTTACATGATAGATAGGTGTCGTTATTAAACATCTTTTATTGGGTGAGTGCACGAGTTGAGAGTGCTTATTGGCGATGAGTCGGTTTTTGAGTTTAGATGATTATGGGCAGGTTGTTTGAGTGTTTTAAATTTCTCACTAATATTCAGGCATGTGAAAGTTGGTAAATGTATGAATGAGTATGCAAGGGCTTAATTGTTGGTATCAACCACGGTCATAGATGTACTGTGTTGAATTGCCAAATGTTCCTATGACATCTTGCGTGCATTGTTTGGTTAGCAAGGATTTAGGTTGCTCGGGGAGGAGCAAGAGCTTAAGTGTGGCTGGTGATGTTAGGCTAAAAATCCATGTTTTCACATGTAATTTACCTTGCATTATACCTCAGTCTTGTTAACTTTGGTGTAAATATTTATGACTCGAGCTTAATAATGGTGTTTACCTATGTATGAGTCAATTTGAAGTGATTTGGCAAGCTTTGCATGCAAAGTGAAGTAAAAATAGAAGAATTTCGAGGGAGTATGAGTTTAGTGCCCTGCTTGGTGTCAGGAACCAACCAAAACGCCAAAGGCAGAATAGTGGAAAATTTTAGCGCCCCGATTGGTGTCACACCTCATGTTTTCGTACGTAAAAGTACGTCGTAAGTCAATTGATGTAAGCTTAGAAATGAGATCATCCTTAAAAGTACATGAAGTGAGTTAATCATGTAACCTTGTGGGTTAAAAATCTTTATGATCATTGGTAACAAGTACCGAGAGGATTGGAAGGCTAAGAAGCAAAAAATATTTGATGAAAAATAAGTTTCGTCGAAAGTTGATAAGTTTGGAATGATATAACATGCACTTTGTGGGTGAGACTAGGGTTATTAACGTGATGAAGAGTTTATGTTATGAGTTATTTTAGTCTTATGATATCCATGTGTTATGTTTTAAAGTCAAGCGAGTTGTGGAACAGAAGTTGGCAAAGGTCATCACAGGTTACATTCATAAATGTGCTGAAGATTAGGTCAAATATAGCGAAGCTTTTATCCCAATATACTTGGAATACGGTATGATCAACATATCAAATTTAATATCTATGAGTGTAGTTTCTAGTTAATTAAATCGTTTGTCGATATGACATTGGAGTAGAGAGATATTTGCAGTTTTGCAAGACTGCGCAGACCGCATAGGTGACAAAAAGGTGTGTCGTTGAAGCTATTTTACCAAGACATTTCATGTGCTATATGAGGTTTTTTTGGGAAATATTATATACAAAATTAAAATTCTTGGAATTTAGTATTCATTATTTATACGACATTCGGATAAAAAGATATAAGTCTGAAGAAGAGGCAGTAATAAGGTGTCAAGGTAGCACCTCTTTGACATTTCAAGAATGGAAATATATATGCCTTATCTCGTCTCTTTCTTCACTTTTCCACATACCACGACCATAATAAGACCCTTAAACTTATCCTCAATCTCTCCACAAGGTTTTTCAAGAACATTAATATTCCAGGTACGAAATCAAGAAGCGATAACACTAAAACGATCCCTACAACGTAAATATCACTATATCCCCTCTCTTTTTATTTGTAGTTTGAGTTTTAGAAGGTACTTATTAGTTAGTAAAACATATAATTCTTATATTTAAAATTTAAATATCAAGAAAGATTGATAAATTCATTTCCTAATAGTTAGAACTCACAAGACAGTGATCAGAAGCAGTGAGTTCGAGTTATTCGACTTGTAGTAGACTGTTTTGTGGGTTGTTTCGTGTTGCTTTTGAGCAGCCTATTTTGCTGAAGTTTTACGGAGCTTTTGAGGATAAACGATGTGATAAACACCACATAATGGCGGAATGGTGGTATAGTTATTTGTCGTTACATTTTTAGGTTGCTTGACACTACTTTTATTGTCGTTTTATGTATAAAGTGATTAAGGTGTGTTGGTTATTTTGTGATATATTGTGATGGAGATAAGGCTGGCAAATGATGCATATATTTTGTTATTATTTTGTTCTTGGTGTTGTTGGTAAATGATATTAGAGGAGGGCCTTGTTACAAGGGGGATGCTGCCCAAATTTATGTAAACGAGCTACTAGTTTATGTTGAGAACTTAGCCTTTACTCAACACTGATTTGGAATCTTCTTATGTTGTGGTAGATTGAGTTGAGTTGTTGTAAGCACGTGAGTTTTGCCTCACATGAATTACTCCTGCTGAATTCCCAAAATTAGATATTTTCTTTTAATTATTTGTTATTTTAGAAATTATTGTAGAATATTTCTAATTATTTACATTCTTTGTGTGCATGTTTAATTTTAGATTAATTCATAAAAATACAAAAAAAAAATTGCGTTTGTATTTAGGATTTATTTTTATATACATTAGATTAATTAGTAAATTAGTGTTTTACAAAAATAAAAAAATTACAAAAAAATAACTTATTTTTGTATTTTTAGTTTTTAGCTTCGAATTTTGGTAGTTTTCTTTTTAATTTGGTATTTAATTAGTTGTGGTAATTATTATTTAGATTTAATTTGGTAGGATAATTTGTTTAAGGGATTGATTTAAATTTCATTTTTAATTTTGAAAAGAAAAAGGAATTCTGAAATTGAAAGAAAAGGAACATTATTGAAAAGCTTGATTTTTGGGCAAAATCCCTTGAATTCCTCCAGGCCCAAATCTTTATTCACCATTAACCCCTCCAAACCCCGTCAAAATTGGCCCAAAACCCATGTGATACCCGGTCCAAACCCCCTCGGCGACCCAAACGACCCCGTTTTTGATCCCCACTCTGAGCCGTCTTATCTCTTTTAAATCCAACGGTTGGGAACTGGGTTACTCGATAGAATCAAATTGTCTGAAGTTTCGAGCCCCTTCCCCGGTTTCCGTCTTTTATCACCCCTTCACTTCAAAGACTACTCTCCTAACCCTAGCGATGCCCCTAAACCCTCCACCCTCTCCGGTGGCGGTGCCACCTCAGACTAGTCCCAAATCAACACCATAGACTCTCCATGGTTCCCTCTCCCCAAATCTCTAATTCTTTTCCCTCGAATCTATTCCAAACCCGTCGAATCTTGAATCTAAGTTCAAGCCCCAAAAAACCCAAAAATGTATACTCTCGAATTGGCTGCATGCAAGGCTATTTCTCGAGTTTCCTGAGTTTTTCAAGGCTAACTTACTACAAAATAATGATGGTCATTTGTTCTTGAGAAAGAAGAAACGATTAATATTATCTTTGTTAGGATTTATGCCCGTCACTAGAGGGGGGTGAATAGTGCAGCACAGGAATATTGATAAATATTGCGAAATTAAAATTGCAGGAATAAAATAAATTCGGTAATTAAAATAATAAGGAAAGAACGCACCGAATTTATCCTGGTTCACCACAACTTGTGGCTAGTCCAGTCCCCGAGAGACTCTCTCGAGATTCCACTAACTCCGTTAAGCTTACGGGTGCTTAACAAACCGTTACACTTGCTCGTATATGTACACTCTACAAGACTTCAACTTGCTCGAGGATACCTCACCCCAAGACTTCAACTTGCTCGTGGATACCGCACCACAAGACTTCACACACTAAGACTTAGGGTACTTAGCGAACCCGACAATCAATGAGAAGATATGTTCTTCTCAAATACCTTTCTCTTTTACAACAAGAACTCTCTCAAAAGAGTAGATAAAGATATACAAATTTAGCTCTATGAACAACTCAAAGTTGTCTCTCAAATGGCTCAACAAAAGCTCTAAAATGATGCTCAAATAATGTCAATATGTATATCAATATTGGGAGGTGTTGTGTGTTTAAAATCAGCTCAAAAGACCTCTTTTTATAGGTGGAAAATGATGTATGTCCGTTGCTTTATTGGCAATCAATTATGCTGATTTTGTGCCAAGATAATCGATTATTCAGTATCTGATAATCGATTATTCTCCAACGTTCAGAAAATCAGAAGCTGATTTTCTGCTGAATAATCGATTATCTGATACTGCATAATCGATTATTCTGTGGCAGTGTTCAAACACTGGCAACAGTCTACAGCATAATCGATTATGCATATACTGATAATCGATTATTCTGAGGCAGAATTGAAAACTTACTTCAAAAACCACTTTGGTTAAGATGAAAACTTTAACATCATTTTGTTTGAAGTATTTAAAATATGTTTATGATAAATATGATTTAATAAAATATGTTTATGATAAATATGATTTAATAAAATGATTTTATGCATATTTATGATGACCTATGATGAGCCAAAAGACGAGATAACTTAAGCGTTGCTCTTACATTTGTTCTACCTAACGACCTACGCCTTGGGTCTTCGGTCTTGAACATTTGAGCTCGTCTTTGGCTTTTCCATTGCAATCCGTTCATCAATATGCTTCTCGGCATTCAAGCTTGATTGTTTGTCAATAATATTGTTGTTTGACACTTGACTTCATTGTTTGTCATTCATCAAAACCTATACCTGAAAATCATGCTCATACAACCAAAGCGCACATATCATAGATAGAGTGATTTTCTACAATCTTGAGTTAAGTTGGAGTATCAATATCGATTTCGAGTCTATTTGGTAAGTTTCTGTATTTCTTTTTGTTTTGTTTGCCTTTTTATGTTGTTTCAAATTTATTCTTATCTTTTTCTTCTATATTGTCTTTAAGTTTAGTTTTCTTCTGATAAATTTAGTAAATTTCTTGTTAACTTCTGATTTTAGATTTTCGTTGTTTATTTTCTTTATATGTTTCGTTAATTTTGTTGGTCTACGCATTCTACCTTTTATCTTCTGATTTTTTGTTTTAGTTCGATATCCAGACTGGTGGGATTTTTGTGTTATTTTGGTCATTTAGTAAATTATAGCTCATTAGTTTAGTTTTTAAAAAAAAAGAGAATTTAGTTATTAAGTTAGAATTTTTTTTTCGTTTTTGAAAGCATCAAATTCATTATCGTGTTCCTCATTGAATTACTAACTGGATTTCAGATTTGAAGTCATTACCATTTCATTGTCAAGTACAACCCATTCAGTTGGGGTTATTTTACCGGGTCTACTTGACACATGGGTTCCGAGGGGTAAAATAGGGGTCCTAAGGGATGATTTAGGAATTGTAGGTGCGGAATCTCTTATAACTGAATAGGAAAGCTTCCTAGAGGATGGGATTGTACTAATTCAGAAAACTAATTTTAACTTAAGGACATGAGAGCAAAAATAAAAATTCTAAAAGGACTAATATGCAAAACTGAATCCATTTTATGCTGCCCTAGGGATTGCCTATAAAGGAACTCTTTCTTTACCCACAAGCCAGAAATAAAAGAAAAAAAGGCAAACGGATGAAGAACAACACTAAATTTTCTGTATTTCCTTATTCAATTTAGTTCTGGTTTGGGTTTTTGAACTTCTAGAATTAGAACTTTCAAAAGGTCTCTAACTCATTTGGGAATCATGAAATGGTTTGAAAGCTGTTTTTGCTGCTTGGTCTTGTCTGAAATCACTGCTGTTTGGTTCCATTTTTGTTGTTTTAGTGCTGCTGCTCTTTCTTAACCTCATAATTTCCTTGTTTATTTGTTGTAACCATGTATTTACTGAACCTCATTTGGCATGGTGAAATGAAAGACTTGATGTTGTTGTTTGAGTTGGAAGCTTTGGGGTTTATATGTTTGATCAGTTTATCTTTTGTAGCTGGAATTCAATCAAATATGTATTAAGTTTGTTCTTTCTCATATATGATTTGCTCTTTTTGTGTTATTAGATACAATGTTACGAGATTAAATTTGATATGTAAACTTCAACACTTATTCCAATCCAGTAGTTTGGAATGTGAGGTATTGAAGCATTTTTTGAATGTATATGGGGTTTTTGGGAATTGTGGCATTAGAATGTTTAATCGATTCACATATGTTTAGATCTATTTTAGTCAAGATGAAATTAGCATTTATTTTGGGATTGACTGTCGATTGAGTTTGCCAAAGTGACCAGCATAGATTTGAAACAAAAAATGTTCAACTAAGGCTCATGTTAGTCGATGCTTTCTTTGTTTGAGAATTGTGTTGTTGTTTAGCCATAGGTCTCGAATTATTCTGGGAATAAGGTTAATAGTACACGAGTTTATGCATGGTAGCCTCAGTATATGTTTAATTGTAGGATGGAATTTAATAGCATGAAACCTGTTCTGCATTCGTCCAAGTTTTTATTCATTTTTGCAAAGTTTGGCAGTAGCTGTTTTAATTTTAATCTCTTATGAAGAACTGTAGTATTGTTTAATTGGTTACTTTGGATTCATGCAACTGGGCTTGGATTGCTGGCCCGATGTTCATTTGATATCTTAGTGTGTTATGGGCTTTACTTAATCCTTATTCAACATGAAGGTTTATAAAAGCCACCGTTGGGCCTCCCGCTTAATCAAGGCCTAATTGTCCTTTAAAACCAACCCTCTAGTTATTGGACTGAATCTAAGCTTTAGTTTAGAAGTAATTTCAAACCTCCCTAAGAGCATTCGTTAGTTAATTAACCCTTCATATAATTAGATTTGAGGCGTGTCATATTAGGTAAAATATAGTTTATGGCCCTCAAAAACCTAGTTTGAGTTTTCCTTTAAAATTGGAATCGAGGTAAGCCGTGCCAAATAAAATCTCAAAACACATGACCCTCATTTAATTAATTTTAATCCTTAGAAATCGAGGCATGTCATTTAGTTGAATTTTCCATTGCCTTCGCAAATATGAAAGTGCGTAGTTGCTTTAGGCACGCAATTTAAATTAATTTTTTTAAACTCGGGTATGTATTTCATGTGACCCAACTCCAGTTCTCAACAATGTTAAATAAAATGTATCGTGGACCATGGATGCATTTCATGTGGCGTAGTTCAAGACATGTGTTAGATAATGTTAAATCTTCCAATAATTAATTGAAAGTGGTTATAAAGCTAAAATGCACCATCGGCTAAAACATATATTAAAATAAGATAATAGGCCAATTATGATAGCTTAAGCGACCGTGCTAGAACCACAGAATTTGGGGTGCCTAACACTTTCCCTTGGGTTAACAGAATTTCTGGTTCACAGACTTCAAAAGGAAAGTTGAAATTTCCTCGATATGGGATTTAAAATAAACAGGTGACTTGGGACACCAAATAAACTAACCCAAGTGGCGACTCTAATAAATAATTAATCCTATTTCGAATAATGTAACTTAAATTGAAAAACTCCCTTGTAGTACCTTCGGGTGTGTAAAAAGGAGGTGTGACAGCTCTGGCGACTCTGCTGGGGATCCAAACCCAGAACTTCGGTTCACATATTTGAGCCTAATGTGCTAAATGCCTTTTTACCGCTTTGATATTATATGAACTGTATATAAACTGGTATGAAACCCTTTTTCTCTCTGAGTCTTCTAAATTATCTAGGGAGTGTGCACTTCGTGTGACTTCTCTTCTATTAGAGTCTTATCCAATTTTAGAACGAGGTTCGGACAAGTTGCAAAGCTGGTGAAGCTTCTGATTCCCGGTACGCTGCCCCCTCCCCCCTCTCCGGCTCGAGCTATCCGCTCAGGTAAGCTAGGTTTAGAAAAATACACCCAGGTTTTAAACCTAGTATAACAAAAACTCATGACAAATCCCTAGTAAGAACATTTATTTGCATCATGTGCATTTAACTTTGGAGACTCAACACATGGGTTGGGTCTGTCTTGGACAGGTGTACCCAAAATAAAAAGACCATCTTGATGCATCCTACTTGCTACTTGTGTATTTATTTTCTTTGGATTTGCATGTTGACCAGGTTATGAATAATAGGAGAAAAGTTAGAAAAAATAGAAGTCAATGTGAGCGCTAAGAGAGATAATTGCATGTTGTCGACGTCCCCATTTTTTCCGTTAGGACGAATAGTCCGGAAAATAGGTATACGACATTATGGGAGGAGAACTCTTTATTCTCTTACGAGAATTGGGTTTTGGATTTGGAGAGTCACCACCTAATGATTATAGTGCAGTATGACACTTTAGAGAGATGAAGAGTTTTGAAAAGAAGGTAAACCAGAGTTCGGGTAAGGGCTTAGAGATTATCTCGAGGGAAAGGTGTTAGGCACCCCCCAAGATCCACTAGTGTGGTTCCCGGCCATGCTATAATTGTGACTTTAAGAAGATAGAAGAAGCAAATAAAGTACACATTACAATAAAAGAAAAAAAAAGATAGGAATGGACAGTTTTAGAAAAAGGAATTAATTTAAAGAAACAGAATTAAAGAAGACATAGCAAATAAAAGAAAAGGAAACGGGTCTTAGGTTTATACGAAATATGGATCACATCAATGCACTATCTAGCAATCACTCCTCAAAAGAGGGGTCGCACGAGATATTAGCGCACTGGTCATCATATCCATATTTTACATTTCCCACCCTGTTAAGGTATTTAAACGTGATTAGTCTCGTTCACTTATTGCATACTAGTATCCGTCCCATCCTATCTGTCCCGGGGTATCAGGACTTCTAATCCTAAAGGGAAAAGAAAGGGATATGGTCATATATGGAGTTCAAAGGTTGAAATCCTAATTACGACATACACAACAAGTAGCAAATATAGGGATGAACAAAAAAGAAAAGTAAGGCTCAATTTAACCCCTTAATCAAACAACACTTAGTTTAGCATGTACTGTTTTGGTCGTTAAATTAAACTTAATGGAGAAACGAACTGGTTTAACACATATATTTGTAGAAAATCATTTTATCTATGATATGTGCGCTTTGGTCGTATTAGCATGATTTTCAGGTATAGGTTTTGATGAATGACAAACAATGAAGTCAAGTGTCAAACAACGATATTATATGACAAACAATCAAGCTTGAATGCCGAGAAGCATATTGATGAACGGATTGCAATGGAAAAGCCAAAGACGAGCTCAAATGTTCAAGACCGAAGACCCAAGGCGTAGGTCGTTAGGTAGAACAAATGTAACAGCAACGCTTAAGTTATCTCGTCTTTTGGCTCAACATAGGTCATCATAAATATGCATAAAATCATTTTATTAAATCATATTTACCCAAGGCGTACGTCGTTAGGTAGAACAAATGTAAGAGCAACGCTAAAGTTATCTCGTCTATTGGCTCAACATAGGTCATCATAAATATGCATAAAATCATTTTATTAAATCATATTTATCATAAACATATTTTATTAAATCATATTTATCATAAACATATTTTAAATACTTCAAACAAAATGATGTTAAAGTTTTCATCTAACCAAAATGGTTTTTGAAGTAAGTTTTCAATGCTGCCTCAGAATAATCGATTATCAGTATATGCATAATCGATTATGCTGTAGACCGGTGCCAGTGTTTAAACACTGCCACAGAATAATCGATTATGCAGTATCAGATAATCGATTATTCAGCAGAAAATCAGCTTCTGATTTTTTGAACGTTGGAGAATAATCGATTATCAGATACTGAATAATCGATTATCTTGGCACAAAATTAGCATAATTGATTGCCAATTAAGCAACGGACATACACCATTTTTCACCTATAAAAAGATGTCTTTTGAGCTGATTTTAAACACACAACACCTCCCAATATTGATATACATATTGACATTATTTGAGCATCATTTTAGAGCTTTTGTTGATCCATTTGAGAGACAACTTTGAGTTGTTCATAGAGCTAAATTTGTATCTCCTTATCTACTCTTTTGAGAGAGTTCTTGTTGTAAAAGAGAAAGGTGTTTGAGAAGAACATATCTTCTCATTGATTGTCGGGTTCGCTAAGTACCCTAAGTCTTAGTGTGTGAAGTCTTGTGGTGCGGTATCCACGAGCAAGGTTGAAGTCTTGAGGTGCGGTATCCTCGAGCAAGTTGAAGTCTTGTAGAGTGTACATCTACGAGCAAGTGTAACGGTTTGTTAGGCACCCGAAAGCTTAACGGAGTTAGTGGAATCTCGAGAGAGTCTCTCGGGGACTGGACTAACTACAAGTTGTGGTGAACCAGGATAAATTCGGTGTGTTCTTTCCTTGCTATTTTAATTACCGAATTTATTTTCTTCTTGCAATTTTTAATTCCGCAATATTTATCAATATTCTTGTGCCGCACTATTCACCCCCCCTCTAGTGACGGGCATAAATCCTAACAATTGGTATCAGAGCCTAACTCTCTGAAAGCCTTAACCGGTTGAGAGCGATATATATTTTTTTGTTGAGAATATTGAACGCAGGAATAATGAGCGAAGGACACTCCACCGAGAGGCCTCCATTGTTTGATGGAAGAAATTATACATACTGGAAAGAGCGGATGAGAATCTTCATCCAATCAAATAACTTTCGATTATGGCAAATCATCAAGAAAGGTGAACAAATGCCAACAAAGAAAGTTGGGGAGATCATAGTTCCAAAGGAGGAAGATGAATATGATGCCGAGGACATCAAGAAGGTAGAAAGAAACGCAAAGGCCGTCAACTTACTATTTTGTGCGGTGAATCCGGACGACTATCGGAAAATCTCTTGTTGCACAACCGCAAAGGAAATGTGGGATAAACTCGAGATCACTTATGAAGGTACGTCTCAAGTCCGAGAATCTAAAATTGATTTTCTAACACATGAATATGAACTTTTTAGAATGAGGGAAGATGAAAACATCGATAATATGTTCGAACGATTCTCAATGATCGTCAACAATCCTTATGCTCTCGGAAAAGTATACTCGAACAAAGATCTAGTTCGAAAAATCCTACAGAGTCTCACTCCCAAATGGCGTTCCAAAGAAAATGCTATCCAAGAGTCGATAGGAATCACGGACGTCACAATTGATGGACTACGAGGTAATCTTAAAGCTTATGAAAGCACAATTCTTAATCCGTATCTTAGAAGTAATTCGAATATTGCCTTCAAAGCCTCATCCTCTAAAAGAGAAGAGGTAAGTGACTCGGAAAATGATGATGCTATTACTTCCAATGATATAATTGAAAAGTTTTATAAGTTTATGAAGAAGGAAATAAAGAAGGAAGAACCAAGTCCTTCATGTCAAAATTTTGGAAAACTTGGCCACACCAAATCACATTGTCCAAAATCAAAGGACAAGAAAAAGAAGAAACACCATAGGCGCGTAACATGGGATTCGGACAGCTCGGGCGATGAAACTGCCGCACTATGCCTCATGGCCAACGAAGAAGAAGAGGTAAGTATTTCTAACTCTTACTCGTTTGAAGAAATACAAAAATGCCTATGATGAACTATATGGTGAATTTGTTAAAGCTTCCAAAACCATAAAAGATTTGAAGAAAACACTTTCTTTGCAAGAAAAAGATCTTGAGAAAACACTTTCTTTGCAAGAAAAAGTTTTTGAGAAAACACTTTCTTTGCAAGAAAAAGATTTTGAAAAACAACCTTCTTTAAAAGAAAATGATCTTTTAGAAAATGACAATACTGTTCTTAAAAATAAAATCAAAATTTTAGAAGAAGAAAATAGATTTTTGGAAAATGACAATGTCGATCTCAAAAATAAAATCAAGGAGATGAATGAAGCCTCTTTAGTTGTTCAAAGTTCAAATTGTTCTTCTTGTAGCTCTTTGAAAATAGAGAACGTAGAACTTAGAAATACACTAGAAAAATGTAGTGTAAATGATTCTAAAACAAGTGAAGTAATTAAAAAGGATGATAGAAATAAGGTTAAACCACCTAGACACAACTCTAGGAATTTTATTAATCAGCCTAGAATTAATCATTTTAGGCCACCTAGAAATGATTCTAGGATTTTTGTTAATGAGTCTAAAATTAATAATTTTAGACCACCTAGAAATGACTCTAGGAATTTCAACGCTTTTAGGAATAACGACTTTAGATCACCTAGAACGCATTTGGCTCAACCTAGACATATGCACAACCTTAATGTTATATGTCATTATTGTAACCGGGTAGGACACATTGCACCCGTATGTTTTGCTAAACATAAAGATTCATATTTTGATTATAATTATTATTTGCCTAACCCCCAAGGACCCAAAAGAAGTTGGGTACCGAAAACCTATTTTTAGGTACTTTTGCAGGTGTGCTTGAAGACTACAATATTGTAGTAGATGCACCAAGCACGAAACCTTACTGCATCGAGGGGGAACGTCGGTTAGTTATCGTATTTTTGATAAAAACGTAATAGTTGATATGTGCTAACAATTGATATTAATTATTGATTCATGTTTTGATAAGTGTTATTTTGAATAACAAATTGGTATCAATTATTTTTATATTAAATGATTGATTCATGTTTTGATAAGTGTTATTTTGAATAACAAATTGGTATCAATTATTTTTATATTAAATGATTGATTCATGTTTTGATGATTACTTTTAGTTTAAATAACAGTTGGTATATTTGCAAAAAAAATGACTGTTATTATGGTTAGTATGTTTTTACTAACGTTTGGTATTATTTGATGTTGATATGATTTCTTTACAAACAATTGGTATCGTCAATAGTTTAAATAACAATTGGTATACTCTTTTTGCTAATGCCAAAAGGGGGAAGAATTTAGGCGATATGCATCGAATAAGGGGGAATGTCTTCACATTCTAGTATGCTTTAATTGAGGGGGAATATTCAATTAAGGGGGAATTATATTAAATTGTTTACATGAATTGAATGTTGAGATATAGCATGAATTTAGGGGGAATCCAATATGCATATCTCCTATTGTTTGTCATTATCAAAAAGGGGGAAATTGTAGAAAATCATTCTATCTATGATATGTGCGCTTTGGTTGTATTAGCATGATTTTCAGGTATAGGTTTTGATGAATGACAAACAATGAAGTCAAGTGTCAAACAACGATATTATATGACAAACAATCAAGCTTGAATGCCGAGAAGCATATTGATGAACGGATTGCAATGGAAAAGCCAAAGACGAGCTCAAATGTTCAAGACCGAAGACCCAAGGCGTAGGTCGTTAGGTAGAACAAATGTAAGAGCAACGCTTAAGTTATCTCGTCTTTTGGCTCAACATAGGTCATCATAAATATGCATAAAATCATTTTATTAAATCATATTTACCCAAGGCGTAGGTCGTTAGGTAGAACAAATGTAAGAGCAACGCTTAAGTTATCTCGTCTTTTGGCTCAACATAGGTCATCATAAATATGCATAAAATCATTTTATTAAATCATATTTATCATAAACATATTTTATTAAATCATATTTATCATAAACATATTTCAAGTCCGGGCCCAAACAAAAGGAAGAACCTTTTAGCTTGAACCCGCTACCTAACTATAAACCCAAACTTATGCTATTGTTTGACCCTTGGATTACATACTTTGAATTGGGCCTCAATTGTTGGCCCAATGAACCAAGCTTGCAGAAGCCTAGTTCTTATTCCAAGTTCGAACCTCAAACAACCCAAATCGTGGGTCCTAGGCCAATGGGCAGGCCTCATGGAAAAGGTCCAAGGATTGATCCCTAGCTGGACAATCCATAGATGATTAGCTGATACCAGATGGCCCACAAACTGGGCCCAGCAACCCTTGAAATCCAAGAACAATCGAAACCCAAATAGATGCATTGAAACAATTTATAAACCCAACAGATATTAACTATACGAGGCTGCAGAAGATCGATCCTCAACTTGACCATATACAACGATCAACTACAAGCTTGGGAATGCATACTGAATTTTAGAATGAATTTGCAACAACTTTACATAGTTTTCTTCAATTCCAGTTGAGATATTTTTAACAAACTCATGAAACTCTAAAGCCATTTAATTAACTAGAGCCATTACTAGACATTGAATTAACAGAAACGTTTAACTCATTCCAAATTCAATATCAGTCCAATGCAAGATATCAGTCAGAAAAACAATCTAGATTAGTCTACCATAAATCACAATTATACAACCATGTTTACTGCTCAAATCAACACCAATCAACTAATAACAATCAACAATCTCAACAACTAAGCTATAACCTCAAAACAGCTTCCAAAACGCATAAACTTGAGAGTAATTTTCCTTCCAACTTCAATTTGGAGCTACATCAAGATTTTGCAAAGAAGTGTACCTGGCTATGAATTATAGCAAAAGAAGAAAAGGTTAGCAGCTGAAGACACGTGAGCAGCAACAGAAAATCCAGCAGTGAACAATAACAAACATCCCAGAGATAGAATCACAGCCCAGAATGCACTTGAACTCAGTTTGAACGAGATATAAGCCACAAATCAACCGAATGCACCCAAACTATTCAAAAACTAAAGTTGAATTAACCCAAAATTGGATTGATAAACCTCAGAAAACTCCAACACCTTCAAATCAAACCATAAAACCACAAACAACTATGGAAACTTTGAAGGTGATCCAAAAGCTAACCCAAAATTGGATAAATAAACCTCAGAAAAACTCTAACACCTTCAAATCAAACCATAAAACCACAAACAACTATGGAAACTTTGAAAGTGATCCAAAAGCTCAATGTAACAGTACTGGTGCTTTTTTTACTGCATTTTCCTTTTTGTTTTCCTTTTTGTTTTTTTGTCTTTTTCTTATTTTTATTTTTTAAAAATAAGAACTTAGAAGAGGATTTGAATCTGAAGTTCTATTTCAGATCTAGAAATTTTGAATGGAAAGAGATTTTTGGAAGCTAAAAATGGCTGACAAAAAAAGAAGACCCTTCAACAAGGCATGAAAATGCCAATTTATAGGCACTAAAGGATAAAGAATCAGATTTTTTGGTTTTCTTTTTTAGTCCATCATTAGTTTCAGTTTTGTCCCCTTATTTTTGACTTGCTAAACAAGCAAGTACCCATATTGTGCTAAAATCTACACTAAAGTACCCTTTTAAAAGGCACTAGGATGTTCTTATACCCACAAAATACCTATGCTACTCCTACCCCTGTTTTGGAATTACTATTCCTAATAAAGCTACCATTTTCTATGCCTAAAATACCCCTAAAAATCCCCTAAAATTACTGACAAATCATACCCCCTTTTACCTAAGTTAAATCTAACTAGAGTTAACTAAGATAACCTAACCTATTCGGCTATAACCAAACTACTCGAATTACCCAATATTAATCAAACAAAAACATTCATTCAAAATCAAACTGAACTTCTGATTTCTCAAATTGAACTGGTCATGAATCAAAATGCGACGACTAACTCATAGTCGAGCCTATCAGAACAGACCACACTTGTATACGAACACTTGATCATGCAACAATTAATCAAAATTACCAAAATGCTTTCAACTAATCCAAACATGATTACAGCCAATTTGAACACTGCTGAATAGAAAAAAAACACTCAATATTTGATCCAAAGAAATGAAAAATAAGCGACTAAAAATAGAATATCCTAATTAAGTACTAATTTAAACAACTAATCACAAAACAATGAGAAGTAATGCAATCTAATCCTAAATTGACTAACTAATCAAAATATCGATCTAATGAAAGGAAAATGATGATGAAAGCCTAAACAACATTACCTACAAAGCCTCGAATGAGGACTGGCAAGATCGATTTTTCGAACCTCGAAATAATGTAGTCATTTGTTCTTATCAAAGAGCAAACGAACACTTCATTTCTCAATCGAATCCAACACTGAACTCCGGGACTCAGCCCGAATTAAACAAACTCGACCTGCTATAAATTTTGCTTTCTTTTCATTTGAGAGTATAGCAGATTTGGGGACTTTCAGAGGTCAAAACCCATGGAATCGAGATGAATGAGGCCTGCAGAACACTTGGTTGAATTTGGGTGAGATTGGATGAGTTAGGGTTTTTCTGAAAAATTTAAAATCAACATTCGAACCACTCGGCTGTGATTCGAGGGAATCCAAGCATGGGAATGGAAAGAGGAGGGAGAGAGGGTTTAGTGGTGTAACTTTGGGGGTGTTTGGAGCTTGACCGCCGCAGTGGGGCGATTTTCGGCGGTGGTATAGGGCGGAGATGGTGAGGCTGGTCTCTGAGGAGAATGGGGTGAGAGAGACGACTAGGGGGTAGGGTCTTGTTCAGAAAATTATATACTAATTAAGCTAGGACATTATCAACCGTTGGATTAAGATCGACGGCTTAGATCGTTCCATGAAACTACGTCATTTTAGAACAATTGGACCAGTTGTGAAGATTGAATTTGGGCCTGGGTTTGGGCGTGACTTCCACCTGGACTGGAAGGAGACGAGGCCAATTTTTGGGCACTCTCATTTCTTTTGTAACTCTCCTTATTTTCTTTTGTTTTCTCATTACTTCCTCTTTTTTATTTCCTTTTTTTCATTTTATAAATTTGTATACGGTTCCTAATTTTATAAAGATGCAAAATTAACCTAAAATCCTCATATATTTCTAAATAAAACTAATTAACTCCTGAATTTGTTTAAAAGCTAATTCATGACAAATTCACAATTAAAACTATAAAAATGCAAAAGTGAACCATTTTTGTTATTTTCTCATATTTTGTTCTAGAACAAGTTAACCCATAACTAATACTAAAATAGAAATTAGATCCTAAATACAAATGCATATTTTTGTATGAATTAACATGCACAAATAAAATGCAACAATTATCAAGAAATGACACAAAATTGTAAAAAATATAGAAAAATTATTTTGTTTGAATTTTTGGGAATAATTCATATATAGGGCCGTGCTCACAGCTGCCCCTCTTTGCTTGGAAACACGAAGAGTTTTCGTGCAAAGATAAGTGAGCAAATACGAGTGATTTTTGCTCGTTTGAATATTTCGTATGAAGCATTTTTGAAAAGTTTGATCGCACCCTACTTCAGAGGTTACCTACATATCTTAGGCTAAACAGGAATCAGGTTAGTGTAGTTCGGGAGTGCCTGGTAGCACCGACTACCAGGAGCTAAGCCTGATTAACGGGCTGACCGGGACGGGTTTGGGTCAAAAAAATTTGACCCGTCCGGTTACCGGTCCGGGCCGGGTTGGGTCGGAACAGTAACGGGTTGTAACGGGCTGGGTTGTTCCGGGTTTAAATTGAACCATACGGGTTACGGGTTAAAAGGGGCCAGGCAGGGCCGGGTTTAGTATATTTTCAACTTTGTAATAATTTAATGAATACAAGAAAGATGGGAAAAAATTGCACTTATTGCAAGTGCTACTTTATTTCAAATGTTTAAGTAGAAAATGAAATGTTTACGTTTTTTCTAGTGAAGTAGTAATTTCAAATATTTTGCATCGCCTTAGCAAGTTCATAACTTCATCAGTTCATCTTCATCATAATCAATATCTCCAAGTTAAAGTTCTTCGTCTTCTGGGCTATGAACTGTGAACATCTTCCTTTCCTGATTTCTTCGTTCCGATCTATCTAATCCAATCTCTGAAACAAACATACTAAAACTTACAAAGTTACAATGTCCCAGTCCATTCTATGGGATGAACAGCTCTCATATGTCTTGTAAGTGTTCCAGTCCCTCCTAAATTTCCTTCGGTCAAATGTTGAAAAGTTTCGTTACAAAATTTGCACTTAACACTATTAGTACCTTCTATTATTTCAAAAACATTCCATACCGGACTTCTTCTTATACGATTAGAAGTCGGGTCATTACTATTACTACAGAAGCTACAGGACTAGCATTATTAAACATATTGTAAAAATGAAAATATAAGCTTAAATTAAATATGAAATTAATATATTAAATAAGAGAAAGAGTTGGATTTAGTGCACCGAATTCGACAATAAATTGACCACTTGATCAAATATGAAATCTTGCAAATTGAAGGGAAGAGAGATAGATTGATAATTTGAGAATTAAGAATTTAAGATTGAGTGAAGAAATGAAGAAGAGACGAGGGTATTTATAGATTTTGAGAAGGGTTAATTATTGTAAATTAATAAATACAAAAAAATAATGAAAAAATGGCCATTTTTGTAAAATTGTCCGTTGCCCAACGGTAATGTGGGCCCCACATATTCAAAAATCAAAAAAAAAATTTACCGTTGAACCGGGCCGGGCCGGGGCGACCCGGTGCAAGGCATTGTAGATGCTACCGGTTCTGGTCCGGGCTGGTTTTGTTTTTAAAAATCCTAACCGGCCTAACCCCCTCTCCCACCCCAACCCAGCCCACCTGGCCCCCTATCATCCGGGCCGGTCCGGTTCCGGTTTGTACCGGTCCGATCCCGGGTCAACCCGGCCCGGTTGACGGCTATACCAGGAGCTGTGATTTCACTGCGCTTGCTGCTGCTAATTGCTTACTGACCTCCCTTAGTACACCATGTCAAAGGTAAAAAGAAGCTATATTAGCTATGAACTATGAATTACAAAAGTCCTATCTAGAAATCTTCAAACTTGTAGCTTGTACTTCCTTGTTGTCTTGTTATCTTGTATTCTCTTGTTGCCTTGTTGCCTTGTGTTCTCCTGGTGAAATCCATTGTTGTTACTTCCAATTGCTTACTAAGATGTTGTTCCTTCTCTCCAAATTGCTGAACTTGAATAGTCTTGCACTTGAATATATTTATCTGTTATCCAAGCGGGCTCCTGATTGTTGATCTTGAAATTAAATGTGTTTCTCCATTATCCAGGCGGGCTCCTGACTGCTGAACTTGAACTTGAAAGTATTCCTCTATTATCCAGGCGGGCTCTTGACTGCTGTGGAATTGAATGTATTCCTCTATTATCCAAGCAGGATCTTGATGGCTGAACTTGAAATTAAATGTATTCCTATATTATCCAGGCGGGCTCCTAACTTCACAAAAACAGACAAAACAAAGAAAACTTTCTCTCCCAGTTTGGAAACTGCGTACATGTTACCGGGTATTAATAAGAATATGACTAGAACTTGACTTGAAATACCTCTAATATACAGGCGGTCTCCTGACTTCAACTACAACTTGAATATAAATACCTCCGATCTCCAGGCGGGCTCTTGACTTCAACTACAACTTAAAATATAACAACCTCCATTCTCCAGGTAGGCTCCTGACTTCGACTACTTAAAAATTTAATACCTCCATTCTCCAGGCGGGCTCCTGACTTCAACTACAACTTGAATATAAATACCTCCATTCTCCATGCGGCCTTCTGACTTCAACTACAACTTAAAATATAACAACCTCCATTCTCCAGGCGGGCTCCTGACTTCAACTACAACTTGAATATAAATACTTCAATTCTCCAGGCGGGCTCCTGACTTCTAAAATTCGAAATGCATGTCTTTGTTCTCCAGGAGGACTATTGACTTCAAAATAGACAAAGAATTGATTGAAAAATAAAATTTGAATTGTATTACCTCTTTTCTTCAAGCGGTCTCCTGATTGCTGAAACTTAAATTGCATGTCTCTATTCTCTAGGCGGACTCCTGGTTTCTGAAATTCGAAATGCATGTCTCTGTTTTCCAGGCGGACTCTTGACTTCAAAATAGACAAAGAAATTGATTGAAAACTAAAATTTGAATTGTATCACATCTATTCTTCAGGCGGACTCCTGATTGCTGAAATGTATATCATATGTCTCTATTCTTAAGACGCACTATTGACTTCAAAATAGACCAAGAAATTGATTGAACACTAAAACTTGAATTGTATCACCTCTATTCTTCAGGTGGGCTCCTGATTGCTGAAACTTAAATTGGACGTCTTCGTTCTCCAGGCGGACTCCTGACTTCAAAATAGACAAAAAAATTAATTGAATACTAAAACTTGAATTGTATCACCTCTGTTCTTCAGGCGGGCTCCTAATTTCTGAAATTTAAGTTGTATGTATCTGTTCTCCAGGCGGACTCCTGACTACCAAAATTCGAAATGCATGTCTCTGTTCTCAAGGTGGACTCCTGACTTCAACAATACATAGGAAAATGAGGAAACTTTTCTGCCCTAGTTTGGAGAACTGGGCCTAGGGGTGAGTGTTACTGAATCATATACCAACTATTACAAAAAATTTGAAAACTAAGTCCTATTATCCAGAGAGGTCCTGACAACTCCTAACAATTACGATCCTAGGTCATATCATCCACATGTATTGCTTTCACTATATCATGTTTTCTACATGGGTTTTTAGACCACATCCTATTATCTATGAAGGTCCTGACAACTCCTACTTTGAATTTTATCCTAAACATGCAACCTTTGTGGCCAACTTACATTTCCCTATGTTTTACTTCATTATCTTGTATTTTATTCATACCACTCTTGCGCTCAAACCCGATTACTGCATTTTTCCCTTATGGAGAATTCCTCCTGCAAACGGCCCTTTTTTCCCCGGTTAATCAAAGAAATTTTCGTTAATTTAAATGGTGGTTAGTTGATGGCATTCTTGCTGAACAATCCTTCCACTGCCTTGCTTTGTGTTGACTGACTTCCTCAAACTGACCCGGAACCACTTGACTTTCTGATTGACTTTCAAATTCCCCAATCCCTGACAACCTGCATGCTTCTATACCCGTGCTGTTGTTTCACTTTTCCGACCTTTTTTGCCTGAACATTTACATTTCCCACGACATTTCCCAATTATTCCATCGATGAAACTTCTTGTTGTCCTTGAAATATGATCGGGTTGAACTCAGTCCGAAGAAAGAGTGGGCGCGACACTAATAACCCAATAGTATATCAGGGTCGAAATTCCTCAAGGATCTTCAAGTTGGAGATGAGTAGTTGTATGGCTTAGAGATGCGTTCTAGCTTCAAATTGACCTTCTTTCATTTTTGGGTTTATAATACAGTTATCTACTACAATTATCAACTACTATTATGAACTAAAATTAAGTTAAGATGATTGATGCTAGATTTAAGCAATAAGAGAGAAGCACTAAGGTCGTGACACTCACCTAGGCGGATATTCAATGAGTATAGAATTCTAACACAATAATGCTAATTATGGGGAATATGGATAACCGTTGCACTTTAGCACTCGCTCGCACATCTCTCGGTAGAGAGAACGATTTTTCCCAATTGACTCTCTCGAGACCAATTGGGTAGACCAATTTGCCCAAGAAACACAAGGTTCAAGTAGGGTAATTACTCTCTCGAGGTTTAACCCGTTTCATGGGACTACCATTCTCATGGGTCCATCCCAAATCCTTGTTGGGTAAAATGTGAGGTCATAGACTCTCTTACTCAAGAAGAGTCAAGACCCACTAAGCTTGACTTAGTGTTTGCAACCACCAAATCAAAGTGAAAACATACACACAACCCAAATACCAAACACCCAACAACATCCAAGTATTAGGCAAAAACACCAATTAATTACCCACACTAGGGTTGAGTCACAACCCTAGATAATGGGTTTAGCTAGACATGGAAGAAGTAGAAAAAGCATAAATAATGAAAGAGATGAACATAATCATTAACTATACTCTAAATCTACTCGAATCCACTTTAATTACAATAGGAAGTTGCCTAAAATAGGCTAAGATAAAAGCTCACGAGCGCAACTGCTGTTCAGAACAAAAAGCGTAACCTAAAATAGTAAAGTGTTCTATTTATACTACTCAGAAAAACTGGACAAAAATACCCCTGAGGGTCTGGTGCGGACCGCACATAAATGGCGTGCGGCCGCATAGGGCAAGGTGTCTTCACTTTAGTCGCCTCTGGATAAGGGATGCGGACAGGATGGAAATGCACTGCGGCCGCGTAGGTTGGATCAGGCGGACCGCATGAAAGTGATGTGCGGCCGCATAAGAGGAATTAACAAAAGGTTGCTTCTCTGAACTTGTGCCCACACAGACCGCCTGCTTTTGGTGCGCGACCGTGTGGGTCTTGCACCTTAAATGTCCTAGCCTCTGAATCTTCATCAATGCGGACCGCATAAAAGTGGATGCAGTCCGCATAGCTTTTCCCTCAAAATGTCATGTCTCTGAACTCTTTCCATGCGACCGCATCCAAAGACACGAGGAACACAGGAGGCAAGGTAGGTTTATAAGTCTCTGGTCATTCCTACGCGGCCACTCACCAAAACACTACGGTCTGCGCAGGTTCTTAATTCCCACTTTTTGTCATCTTCTTGTCACTTGGTAGATTTCACCCCTTCTTGAGCCGATTTGTGATTTTAATCATCTTGTCGTTCAAACCTGCAATCAAGTGCAACTTATACGTAATTCAGGACTAATCAAACGCAAATTATGCACAAAGCTAAGGTAAGAAGGGGCATAAATCATGTATAATTCACAGTTATTAACTCCCCCAAATTTAAACCTTTGCTTGTCCTTAAGCAAATAAAATGAGACACACCCCTCAATAGAAAACAACCCAGTAGTTCATGTTTGCCCTAATGTAAACTCAACAACCCTCGCTTGGGACTAACAATTGTCTCCAATGCAAATGCATCATTAACAAATTTAAACTTTGCAAACTTGAGGATCAAGTGTGACACAAGAGCCTCAAGAGTTGACACATATCATCATGGAGCTTTTTCTCAAGTACTTTGGTCATTGTGGATCCCAAACTCGTACATCCTCGACTCTTCCTAAGTGAACCTCGCCTTTTTGAATATATGCACACAAATTGAGGTGCAAACCTCTCTCACTCAACACTCACAAAGAAGAGACCCTAATCCCGGCTCTAAGTACCATATGTTTGCCCTTCATGTAAGTGTCCACTAATTTAGGTTTTTCCTTAATTCAAGATCATGTAGAGATTTTGAGGATTCATTGTGAAGGCTTTTGGGTACAGTTGGGATATGCAATTGTTCACTTGAGTTTACTCTTCCCTTAAGCGCTTCTTTTGTTTCGTTTTGGCACATTTTCTTGACTAAAAAATGCAATTTACCTCTTCAAAGGGGGTGGAGAGACACATTGTCACTATTTCTTTTTAAAAACAAGCGCTTTTTCTCCTTTGTTCTACTTTTTCAACCTTTTCCACCTTTTTGATGTACTTTGATTCCCTTTTTTGATTCTTATTCTCTTTTTGACTTCCTTTTCTTTTGTCTTTTTCTCTTTTTCATTGCCTTCCTTTTCTTTTCCTTTTGTACCTTATACCACTTTGCTTCCTTTCTTGTCTCTCCCCCCAAACTTATGCAATTGCTAATAACCAAGAAGATTTTTGGGTGCCAAGAGAAGGTCTAATTGAGAACGGGTATAGGTTTGTAACTTGGTGTATGAAAGAGTAAGGATTTAGGCTTAAAAGGGTGAACTAGGGATCATTATATTGGTAGGTCATGAAATTAATCACGAAAGCGTTTTGGGATCAAGGAGAGCCTACAATCATATCTCAAATAAAGTTCCACCCATGATTTCGCTTCAACAAACATTCAGGGAAAGTTCTAGACCATCAGCTCGGCACTTGGGCTCACAAATCGAGTTCTCACCACACGTACACTCAAGGATTTCAAAAGATGGAGTCGAGGGCCCATAACAACCCTAGATACGATTTAAATACACAATGGCCCCACCCGACCATATGATGATTGCTTGGTCAACAGAAGAGTCTCAAGGCCACGACTTTCACCATCCTAAACACAACCTGATGTCTTTGACCATAAGATAGAAGGCAAATGTGTTAGGCTCAAGTGAAGCTTTGCATGAGGTACTCTTAACTACAAAAAGATTGAAAATCAAATAGACACAAAACTAAAAAAAACTGACTCAACCCTTAAGAAAGTTGTCATGCTATCTATCATAGGGAAAAGTCACCCGATTCACACAATATTCTACCCTTGGAAAGGAACGTGGCATTAAAAAACCAAGGGCTTATTGCAACATCAACCAAAAACAAAAAAAAGAGGCTACGAGCCTAACTTTGCGCTAAAATGAAAATTTTTAAGAAAATAAAGAAAATAACAAGAAAGATCAAATGAAAAATAACAAGAAAGCTCAAATGAACACCAAATGAATATATACATATGGGTAGTAGAATGTACAACTAAGGGAGTTCAGATTCCAAAATTATATACAAACTATCTAACTACGAATGTGCTGAAAGTAAACAGTAAGTAGTATATATACAATCATCCAAATCAAAAAGTAGGGCCACACCCCCCACGAATAAAAAATAGCATTTTCCTAATGCTAACTATCAACTAAAGCATAAAAATAGGGGTAAAGGATATAAAAGTGGCCCCTCGAGCCTCATCAACAGCTCTCTGCTAGTCAATGGCTCCTGAGTCCTCTGTACCAGCGGGGACCTCAGACTGATCCTAGCCTGCTGCAGTTGTTGTGCTGGTACATCAACTATCTGCTCCTGGGGTGGCTCATCTCCTACTAGTGCTGCCAAAGGCTCAATGTCTGCAATACCAGATGGGCCCTCCGGAGCTTGCGCAATCTCAATCACCACTCCTTCTCTGCTCGGGAGTTTCCTCTTCTTTCGAGGTAAGCTCTCCTCCACCTATGGCTGTGCTACTGCTACCTCAGCACTAGGATCCCCAAATAGCAAATCCAGGGGCATCTGATTGGCACGGAGTCTGTCAACATCTTTCCGCAGCTCTTTCACTGACTCCTTTGAGGCCCTATCTTTTCTGATCTTTCGGTGCTCCTTGGCCAATTCTTTTAGTGCCTTGCTGTGCTCCCCGACTGCTTTCTCCAGCTGATCCTTCGCCTTCATCATAGCTACCTGAATTTCCAAGATTTTCTTCAACGTCTCCTTGATCGAAGTAGGGACCTCAACCGTCACTGGTGCCCTCTAAGCCTCAATAGTCGTAGTCAATATTTACAACTTGGATTTCGCTGCTGACACCCAGTTGTTCAAACTAAAAAAAGACTGAGACAACTGATGAGCTGTGAATCTATGAGTCTTGGACACCGGGATCTCCGGCTCCACAGAAGTAGAAGGAGGGGCTGAAGATGAGCCCGACTGCAATGCCTAAATAGTGGGCTCTGATGGAAGCTCAGTTGGAGCTGGCTATTCAGACTGGCCAGCTGTAGTAGAGGTCGAGGCCTGACCCTTCTTGCTGCTCTTGGAGTTGTCCAGGCCCTTTTGATCGTACCATGAGTAGGAGCCGACCGGAGGCACCTCAATATCATAATTCTTCTTCTTCACTTTCATATCACTAAAGTACATGGTCAGGGTGTTGGGGAATGGGTAGTTTTGCTGAGTATCGTGCCCCACCTTGGAAATTACCCTCTGCATGATGTTACCCACATTTAATAGGAAACCCGCCATAATAGAGGCAACTAGGACATCACACTCAATTGGCACAGAGTTGTCATGAGTGGACGGGTCGAGTATGTTGCACACAAATGATAACCACCCTTTTTCTTCAAAGTTTAGGGTGTTTCTGAAAATTCTTGCTGGTGCCTTTAGCCATTTAGGAACTGTACCTGGAGCTATAATAATCCCGGCTAACCACGGGCGAACATCTTCTTTAAGCGCCAGTTTTTCCAGGTACTGAGACTCGTCCTCCTCAGCGAACCCAAAGAATTCATTTGAAGTCTTCCCATCAAAAAGAATTACCTTGTCCCTTACCTTCGCAGTTGTTGCACCCTTAACCATGTGGTGGACGTTGCTATAGAATTCCTTCACCATGTGTTCGTTGTCCATATCCACTCTCTATGCAAAGAATCCCCAACCCTCTCTCGTATGGAACTGAGCCTGTACATGAGAGTTGTGAGGGAGCAAATCAGCCACAATGAATCTCCTCTCTACTATCAGCTTAATTTTGGGCCACCGTGTTCTGTACATGTGGAAGGCGACCTCATTCACGAATTTCTCTTCCCACACTTTCTTTTTTCTGATTCTCTCGAATCCCCCAATCTATGGCTCACCACCTTCACCCTCTCCTGATGATGATATGTTGGGGGAAGTGGAATATTCTTCATCGGCTGCTTTGTCAGCCTCGGAATCATTAGACGAATTTGAGACTATCCTGTTGACTGGCGTCTTGGAAGTGGCCACATTTTCCTGCTCATGCTCAGGAGATGATGACAGTGGCACTGGCAACTCTATGGACATTCGTGAGGGTATGGACTCTGGAGTCAAACTTGAAGGGATCAGGTCGAACTCAATCCGAAGAAAGAGTGGGCGCGACACTAATAACCCAATAGTATATCGGGGTCGAAATTCTTCAGGGAGCTTCAAGTTGGAGATGAGTAATTATATGTCTTAGAGATGCGTTCTAGCTTCAAATTGATCTTCTTTCATTTTTGGGTTTTTAATATAGTTATCTACTAAAATTATACACTACTATTATGAACTAAAATTAATCTAAGATTATGCTAGATTTAAACAATAAGAGAGAAGCACTAGGCTTGTGACACTCACCTAGGCGGATAATCAATGAGCATAGAATTCTAACACAAGATGCTAATTATGGGGAATATGGATAACCGTTGCACTTTTAGAATTCGCTCTCACACCTCTCGGTACAGAGAACGATTTTGCCCAATTGACTCTCTTGAGACCAATTGGGTAGAGCAATTTGCCCAAGCAACACAAGGTTCAAGTAGGGTAATTACTCTCTCGAGGTTTAACCCGTTACTTGGGACTACAATTCTCGTTGGTCCATCCAAAATACTTGTTGGGTTGAATGTGAGGTCATAGACTCTCTTTCTCAAGAAGAGTCAAGACCCACTAAGCTTGACTTAGTGTTTGCAACCACCAAGTCAAAGTGAAAACATACACACAACCGAAATACCAAACACCCAACAACATCCAAGTATTAGGAGAAAACACTCACTAATTACCCACACTAGGGTTGAGTCACAAACCTAGCTAATGGGTTTAGCTAGACATGGAAGAAGTAGAAAAAGCAGAAATAATGAAAGAGATTACATAATCATTAACTATATGCTAAATCTACTCAAATCCATTTTAATTACAATAGGAAGTTGCCTAAAATAGGCTAATATAAAAGCTCACGAGCGCAGCTGCTGTTCAAAACATAAAACATAACCTCAAATAGTAACGTGTTCTATTTATACTACTCAGAAAAATTGGACAAAAATACCCCTGAGGGTCTAGTGCGGACCGCACATAAATTGCATGCGGCCGCATAAGGCAAGGTGTCTTCACTTCAGTCACCTCTGGATAAGAGAAGCGGACCCCATCAAAATACATCGCGACCGCGTAGGTCTTGGCAAGCGAACTGCATGGAAATGCACTGCGGCTGCGTAGGTTGGATCAGGCGGACTGCATGAAAATGATGTGCGGCCGCATAAGAGGAATTTGCAAAAGGTTGCTTCTATGAACTTGTGCCCACACAGACCGCCTACTTTTGGTGCGCGGCCGCGTGGGTCTTGTGCCTTGAATGTCCTAGCCTCTGCATATTTATCAATGCGGACCGCATAAAAATGGATGCGGCTCGTGTGGGTTTTCCCTCAAAATGTCATGTCTTTGAACTCTTTCCATGTGGTCGCATCCAAAGACAGGCGGACCGCGTAGGAGGCAGGGTAGGTTTATAAGTCTCTGATCATTCCTACGCGGCCGCACACCAAAATAGTGCGGTCCACGCAGGTTCTTAATTCCCACTTTTTGTCATCTTCTTTTCACTTGGCAGATTTCACTCCTTCTTGAGCCGATTTATGATTTTAATCATCTTGTCGCTCAAACCCGCAATCAAGCGCAACTTGTAAGTAATTAAGGACTAATCAAAGGCAAATTATCCATAAAGCTAAGGTAAGAAGGGGCATAAATCATGTATAATTCACAGTTATCAACATACTCTGACCACACTGTGCTTTACAACTTTTAGAAGCTGGTAGTGAGCTTTGAAACCGCTTCCCCCTTGCTTTAAATAAGACTGACATAGAAATATTTTAGATAGATAAAACTCCCAAAAGAAAAAGAAATTCAATTATTTTACGAGTGGATAAGAATAATCCAAAACCAAGAGACTAACACAAAAAAAAAACAAAGAAAAAGAAAAGAAACTTATCGGACCAGAATAGCTGGCACCAAAGATCATGACATGCATTTCTGACTAACCGGCCCAATCTATCCAACTAACCAGCTTTCAGTTGCTATGCCTTATTGCCTCAAAAATTCCATCACTTGATTATTTTAACCAAACCTTATCCTGTTTTATCCTGCGGTGCCTCGAAACAATTTTTCACCAACAGACCTTTATTAGCTAGCCATTCCTCAATTCACTTTCGCCTCAGGGTGCTCGTGAGGGTTTTCACCACTAAGACTCTCTCGTTTAATTTTTTCTCTCAACTCCCTTCTCCTTATAGTGCCTGTGCAGGTTTTCACCAATAAGACTCTCTCATTTTTACTTTATTATTATTATTAGTATTATTATTTTCTTTTGTTGCCCGAACCAGAGTGTTGCCACTGCCACAAATTACCGCTACCTTCTCGACTTGGCATTTCTCAAAAATTGATCAGAAGGTCTTTTTTTTGACCGTAATGTAGGCTTTTGGATGGGTTAGAAAGAAGGGTATAAAATGCTCAAAACAATTTCAAAATGGGTTAAAACTACAACTTTCGAAATCCAATTTCTCACACAACCGCAACTTCTGGCCTAGTTTCTTGCTCGGGGACTTTTGGATTTTTATTTTGGTATGACTGAACCTTGAATTAAGGATGCCTCCGTACCCTTTCAGGATCATTCAAACGTAGTTCACTTTATCGTGATTGCTTTCGTTGTGATTCTTTCTTTTTTTCTTTTGTTTTCTTTTATTTTCTTGACTTTCTTTTCACTTTCTTTCCTTTTCTTTTCTTTTATTTTCTTTTTCTTTCCTTTCTTTTTCTTTTTTTTTCTTTTCTTTATGTTCGGCACCTGCGTTTCTTGATCATGCCATTGATTCCGAAAGAGGGGTATGAAAAATAAGTAAGGCTCAAAGGGGATGACAAGGGATAAAATTGTTTGGATAGCAGAACAAAACGCCTTCGTCATTTCAATCTTTAAAATATACCAAATACACATAGATACATTTAGAAATAAAGAAATCATACATAATATCTCTTGACCACATCGGAATTGATGGCCATTTCTACATATTTTCCTTCTACAGCAGTCAAATATAGTGCACTGTTAGATAACACTCTGGTAACAACAAATGGCCCCTGCCAGTTTGGAGAAAACTTTCCTTTTTCTTCAGCCCAATGAGGCAGGATAAGCCTCAATACTAACTGCCCGACTTCGAATTTACTCGGACGCACTTTCTTGTTGTATGCCCTTGCCATTCTTTGCTGGTACAGTTGACCATGACACACTGATGCCAATCTCTTTTCATCAATCAAACTCAACTGCTCAAGGCGATTTTTCACCCATTCATCATCATCGATCTCAGCCTCCGCAATAATTTGGAGAGACGGGATATCCACCTCTGCGGGTATTACTGCCTCGGTGCCATACACTTATGAATAAGGAGTCACCCCGACTGAAGTACGAACAGTGTTGCGGTATCCCAACAACACAAAAGGTAACTTTTCATGTCATTGTCTTGAACCTTCCACCATCTTCCGCAATATTTTCTTTATATTCTTATTAGCAGCCTCAACCGCACCATTGGCCTTAGGGCGGTACGGAGTAGAGTGCCTATGGGTAATCTTGAACTGCTCACATGTTTCCTTCATCTGATGACTATTAATGTTTGCCCCATCGTCTGTAATAATCACTTTTGGTATCCCAATCGACAAATAATGTTCGAATGCACAAAATCCACCAGAGCTTTCTTGGTTACGGACTTGAACGTTTTAGCCTCTACCTACTTGGTAAAATTGTCTATAGCTACCAAAATGAACATGTTCCTGTTTGACGCTGCTGGTTCGATTGGCCCAATAACATATATGCCCCATGCGACAAAAGTCCATGGTACGGACATCGTATGTAGTTCTGAGGGCGGAGAATGAATCAAATCTCCATGCACTTAGCACTGATGACATTTACGTACAAAATCGATACAGTCCCGCTTCATAGTAATCCAATAATAACCTTCCTGTAGGATCTTCTTTGCCAAAACAAATCTGCTCATGTGCGGTCCACAGACTCCTAAATGTACCTCAGTCATGATAGATGTGGCTTACATTGCATCCATGCACCTCAATAGCCCAAGATATGGGGTTCTTTTATATAACACTCCTCCACTAAGGAAAAACCCACTTGCCAATCGCCGAATTGCTCTTTTCTGATCACTGGTGGCCAGTACCGGGTATGCTCCCATTCTTATATATTCCATGGTTTCGTGAAACCGTAGCTCGCCGTCAAGTTCCTCTTCTACCATATTATAATAAGCATGCTGATCACTGACCTAAATCTACAATGGGTCCACATAAGCCTTGTCCGGGTGATGTAACATTGACGCCAGAGTAGCCAAAGCATCGGCGACCTCGTTATGAATCCGTGGAATGTCCCTAAACTCTACAGACTTGAGCCGTTGACAAAGCTCATGCAGACATTGTCGGTATGGTATAAGCTTTAAATCTCGACTTTTCCATTCTCCTTGAATTTGGTGTACTAGTAGGTCCAAGTCACCCATGACCAAGACTTCCCAGACACCCATATCTATAGCTAATCTCAATCCCAAGATACATGTCTCATATTCTGCCATGTTGTTCCTACAATAGAAACGAAGGTGAGCTGTAATAGGGTAGTGCTGACCTATTTCAGAAATGAGTACCGCTTCTATTCCCACGCATTTCTTATTTGCAGCCCCATCAAAGAAGAGTTTCCATCCCGGCTTCTCCACTTGTTCCAATTCTTCAATGTGAATCACCTCTTCATCAGGGAAATAAGTTTTCAAAGGTTCATAATCTTCATCGACTGGATTCTCAGCCAAATGATCAGTCAATGTCTATGCTTTCATTGCAGTCCGTGTCTTATAGATAATGTCGAACTCTGTAAGCAGGATGTGCCACTTTGCAAGCCTCCCTGTGGGCATAGGCTTAAAAAAAGATACTTCAATGGGTCCAAGCGAAATATGAGGTAAGTAGTGTAGGACGACAAATAATGTTTCAGCTTCTGTGCCACCCAAGTTAGGGCGCAACACATTCTCTCTAGATGAGTATACTTAACCTCGTAAGATGTGAACTTCTTGCTGAGATAATAGATAGCCTGCTCCTTCCTGCCCGTAACATCATGCTGTCCTAATACACAGCCGAATGAATTATCCAAAACCGTCAGATATAAATCAAAGGCCTCCCTGGTTCTGGCGGGACCAATACGGGCGGGTTCGACAAATACCCTTTTATCTTATCAAAAGCTTCCTGACATCCATTTGACTACGACATCTTTCTTTAACAACTTGAAAATTGGCATACAAGTTGTCGTGAGCTGAGCAATGAACCTACTAATATAATCAAATCTTCCCAATAATCTCATCACCTCTGTTTTGCTTCTTGGAGGCGGCAATTCCTGAATAGCTTTGATCTTTAACGGGTCTTGTTCAATGCCCCCGACGACTGACTACAAGTCCCAATACCTTCCCAGATGGCACCCGAAAAGCACATTTTGCAGGATTAAACTTAAGATTGTACTTGCGAAGCCTTTGAAAGAACTTTCTCAAATCCCTGACATGGTCGGACTACTGTCTAGACTTCAGGATCACATCATCCACATACACCTCGATTTCCTTATGTATCATATCATGGAATATTGTTGTCATGGCCCTCATATAAGTTGCCCCGGCATTTTTAAAACCAAACGGCATGACCTGATAATAGTACGTTTCCCACGGTGTGATGAATACCGTCTTTTCTGCATCTTCCTCGTCCATTAGAATCTGAGGGTAACTTGTGTAACAATCCATAAAAGAACTAATCTCATGTCTGGAAGAATTGTCAATCTGTATGTCGATTTTTTGTATTATTATTTCTGGGTTAGATTGGCTTTTAAAACTGGGCCAAAGATTCCTTAATGCATGTCATGTCATTTTTATCAGCATAAAAAATAATATACAGAAAAGAAAATAAAAGAAAATGGAAACAAAATTAGGAATGAAGAAAGAAGAAAAATTGCATTTCATTGAATGTAAAGATAACAGGGTTTTAACTCATCCAAACGGATGGAAAACAGCAACTGAATTACAAACCCTGGAATAATCTAGGTGAACAAAAGGAAAACAAAACTCATTACCACGACTCCCTCCGAATTAAAAGAGGAGTAACTTCCCAAGTGTTTATATTAGCACATGATCCGATGTATTGTATATCTGCTTTGCTCGAACCTTCCCCGGCCTCAATCACATTCACTTCAGCAAATACCCTTTCGAACACCTTATCCAAGTTCCCCTATGCACCAATTAGTGGACCCAACACCTTTGCCAATAACTGCATTTTGACACCCAGCCTGCCGAAAGATCTGGACAGGCGTGGAATCAGTTTGGGAAGAACCCAAGCTTTCTTTTTCAATTTACGAGACCTTCTAACAGCTACCGCTGTTGGCTTGAACCCTAACCCAAAGGTGTCCAGATTCTTGGGCAAAGAAATAGGTTGAACAATACCCTGAAGCTTAGCCCCTAGCCTTTCCCTGGCACGAACCCATTACTCAGCATTTCTGATACTACCATGACGATCGCAGCTGCTACCCTGGGATGTGGAATTCTTTTACCCTCTGGCACTCTGTTCACCGGAATCATGCCGAAGACCTGATAAACCCATGGCCCCTTATCATTATCAGTCTTTATAAAGGGCACGATGGCATCACTTACAGCGCATGTGGGGTCTTCCCCATGTAACACGATCTCTTGTCTATCCCACTCGAACTTGACCATTTAGTGAAATACGGAAGGCACTGCTTTGGCCGCGTGGATCCACGGTCAACCCAACAAAAGATGATAAGATACTGCAGCGTCCAACACCTGAAATTCCATAGTAAACTCGACTGGCCAATAGTCAATTCAAGTATAATATCCCCCACCGTGTATGTTCCACCTCCATCGAAACCTCGAACACAAACACTACTTTTGTGGATTCTATCATCATCAATCTTTAACTTGTTCAGTGTGTGCAATGGAAAATATTTACACTAGACATGTTATTGATCAATACCCTAGTAACCATTGAATCTTCACACCTGACCGTTAAGTAAAGAGCTTTGTTGTGTTCTGTGCCCTCCACGGGCAATTCATCATCAGAAAATGTTACCCTGTTTACCTCAAAGATCTTGTTGGCAATCGTCTCCGGATGGTTCACTGAAATTTTATCAGGCACATGAGCTTCATTCAATATCTTCATCAAAGCCTGGCGATGCTCGTCCGAGTGGATCAGTAATGATAACAACAAGATCAGAGCTGGTGTTTTTCTCAGTTGTTCGATAATGGAATAATCTTGTACTTTCATCTTTTTCAGAAATTCTTTCGCCTCTTCTCCTGTCACAGCCTTTGTGACTAGTACTGGATTGTCTTTAGTAGCCCTGGCTTTTCTCAACTCTTCGGGAACAAAATAGCGTCCCGAGCGAGTTAATCCCTGTGATTCACAACTCTCTTCCTCAATTTCCTTTCCTTTGTATGCCACCACTACCTTTTCATATTTCTACAGCACAGCTTTGCTATTGATCACGGATTATTGGACTACCGGCTTTATGATAACCGGTTCTATGTAGGCCCTTTTCACAATAACCACGGGCGCAGATGATGAACCTGGTACCACTAACTTGACTGGCTCTGGCTTCTTTGCACCGACAGATGACCCTTTCCCATTACCACCACTAGCTTGTCAATTGTCTCTTTTGGCTGAATTGCTGGATTTGCCTTGGCTGCCTCTTCTTTCTCCTTAGCTTCAGTAGAACGGATCATCATGACTGTCTGCGAGGGCTTTTTAGGCTCTGGTCCCTTATGTATCAATTCAATCTTGTTAGTCCCATAATGCGCTGGAAATGGGTTTTGATTAATGTTTTGCACCTCCGGAGCCTGTACTTCAATACGGCGATTATCAATAAGTTCCTGCACTGCGTTCTTCAATTTTCATCACTTCTCAGTATCGTGCCCCGGTATCCCTGTGCAATACTCACAGCTAACAGAATAGTCCAGGTTTCTGGGAGGGGGATTTGGTGCTTTGGGCTCAACATTCCCAACAGTTTCAATCTGTGGAAGAGGGTGGTGTAAGATTCTCCTAGCGGGGTAAATATTTTTCTGTTCGGGACCTTCTCACTTATAAAAGCTTGGTTTGGGCAAAAACTGGTTCCTGTCTATTAGCCCTGGGAGGTGGATAGGTGTTTTGTGGAGGTGGATATGTGTATTGGGGAACCGGTGCACGCCATTGCGGGTGCACCGGAGGCTAAGCGTATGTCTGGGCGTGGTGGATAGAAAAGTGTGGTTCTGGTGGTGGGTAGTAATGTTGTGGTGGGACATATGGTGTGTACTGCTAATTTGGGTGGTGGGGTCTGGGTTGGTTGTAGTAGGCTGGAGGGTTGTTGGGCCTAGACCAAGTACTAGCTTCAACTGTGGCAACTTCTTCCTTCTTCTTCTTTCTGAGCACACCACTGGTACCGCTTGGGATAGACTGGGTGGTTGCTTTCAATGCCGAATAACTCAAGATTTTGTTAGACTTCAATCCCTCTTCAATCATGGCTCCCATCTTTACCACTGCATTGAATGATTTTCCAACGGACTTTACTAGATGACCAAAGTAGGTCGGCTCCAATGTCTGCAATAAATAGTCTACCATCTCACTCTCCCTCATCGGAGGATCAACTCTTGCTACCTTCTCCCTCCAACGGAAACCAAATTCTCTAAAACTCTTTGCGGCTTCTTCTCCAACTTCAACAATGACAGACGGTCGGGGACTATCTCAAGGTTATACATAATACGTATGTCCGAATCATGTCCTGTCATGTCTACTTTATCTTTTGACTGGGTGTTGTATAGATGGGTTACCAGAATGCCGGATCAACTAACCACCTGTCTGTACTCACACATTTAGACAACACTTTGTTGGCGATTAGGCTTTAGCAGATTTGACAACCGCACGTTGCATGAATGCACTTATACAGTTAATCATTTCTATTATGCATTTGCTCGATTGCATGCATCATCCCGACATTTCTTTCTTTGCTTATTTTTACCTTTCTTTCATTTCTCTCAATTTATCCCTTTGTGTTCCCGCACTTTTCTTTCTTCTATCTCTGTCTCTTTTTGTTTTCCCGCTCTTTTCTTTCTTTCTCTTTCTCTTTATTTTCGCCTTTATTTTTTCTCGCTCTTTTCTTTCTCTCTCTCTCTCTTTCTCTGTTTTTTTCTTTTTCCTTTTTACAATTACGATCGAATACTATGGTGATTGCCTACGTATCGTGACGCCACACGAATCGGACCAAGCGTAGTTCGTGAAAGTGGGTGCAAAATAAAAGATACAATATTTTTTTGGAATTTTTAATTTCATTGCTAAAACAAACTATTACAAACTAAACACCTTTGCAGAATGAAATTAATAGATTCAAACTAAAAACAAACACAGACTCCAAGACTACGAACATACTTGACGTGAAAAGACAACGGACATACAAACGACAGACTCAAAAATAGAAAACTACAAACATGGACTATGCATACTCTAAAGCCTCAAACATAGGTTCCCGCGGGGCATCGTCCGGCCTCGCCGCGGGCCTAGGTTCCAAATCATTTTCAAGCTGTTTTAACTCATTCATGTTCCGCTTCACATAAATTATTACTGCTGAGACGAAAGTAGTGGGGGTCATGTCTTCACATGCCCGGCATCTCCTCAAAATGGCGTGAGCAATGGCCCTGACCTTGTCTTTTGTTTGCTTCTTTTCAATAAGCAGGCGTTTTCATGTCTTTAACGCCTGAGAATCCTGCAGATGCTGAACATAAAACCACTGCAATTCTACATCCATTTGGGCCAACAGATCATAGCATTTTCCACTTTCAATTTCAAAATTCCTGGCCTGCTTAACCGCTTTATCCTCAATAGTGGCCATCTTTCTCTTCAAATTGGCGATGGTTTTCTCGTGATCCCTTTTCAACTGTTGTAAGTACCGGTTGAGCTCCTCGTTTTTATTCTCCCATTGTGCCTTGAGTTCTGCTATGACATTCTCAGATTTCTCCAGTTCACCCTGGCGCTCCCTGATTTCATTTCTCAGCCCTTTTATCAACCGCTCGTCCGATCGACTCCTTGGTTGGTTATTAGTGGCTTTCCTCATTTGTTGGATTTGGGCCCTAAGTGCCTCACTTTCCTGGGCTATCCTGATCTATACTCCCTGATCGGAGGTAACTTGCACACTGTTCTCCATTTGCGGGCTCTCAATCTGTTGCTTTAGTTTGCCTATTTCTGCCCCGTAACCTTCTTCCTTTGCTAGCCAACCCCATTGTTCTTGCGAGTCATCTGTGAATTGTTGGACGTGGGCTATTTTAGCGAGCCTTTGATGAACCGGGAACCTTTTCCCGAACCATGCACTATACTTCAGGTCCACATCACCTTTAGCTACATTTCGTACCATGGTTTTAGGCTCAAGGAATCTACATTCATTCCACAACTTGAGAATTTCATCTCCCGGGAATGTGACTCCCGGATTTAATTCGATGAGATACTTGTTCAAATCTTTGTCTTTAGGGACAACTTCGAACCTTTCCAATTGGCACAATACCTGATGGGGAGCATATTGTTGGATGCTCTGGATCCCCATTAACAAAATATAACACTCTCCTGTTGCCATGTGTACCATCTCGATAATAGGTAACCACCCGAATGCCCACTCAATTTGATCCGCTGTCAGTGACCTCAGTCGTACAAATCAATCTTCATCACCCTCGGGGAATGCAACACCTGTTACCTGCTTTTCAAATTCTTCAATAAAGCTTAAACCATTCAGCCCATAGGTCATATACCCCACTCTATGGCAAAGATGCTCTTGCATCCACAGTTGAAGTAATAAATTGCAACCTTGGAAAAAACCTCCTTGCTTCTCGCTCGTAGTCAGTGCTCGGTACATTTCTGACAAGATCAAGGGAACAATAGTGTTGTTGGCCCTCTTTATTGCGACATCAACCATCCCCACAAGACCTATCTCTATTTTCTTATCTTCTCGTGGACAGACCACGATTCCCATGAATGTCGTTATGAATGCCAAGGTGCGTCTTGCTTCCCATTTACTTCTGTTTACAGCATGAGTTTGTCCTAAATATGGCTTTTCGAAACCCCGTGGAGTACCATAAACCTGATATAGGAACAGAAGAGCACAACATCCCCTCGATAAATCATCATTGTGCACAGTCCGGCTAATATTTAGCAAATCCAGAAACCATTGCGGAGCTACCGACCTTGGTGACAACATATATTGACCCTTCAAATTCCTATTCAATCCTGTATAACCTGCGACTTCCTCCAGCGTGGGTGTAAGCTCAAAATCCGCGGAGCGAAATACATTACGAGTCGGGTCCCAAAATGGTACTAAAGCCTCGACAACATCCAACCTTGCCCTGACATTTAGTAGACCGATGAGACCTCCCAAAATTCTGACAACTATTTCATTGTTGCTCCCTCCCAAATCGCCCACCTCATATGGAGTTGAAGGGGGACCTCACTGAAGATGGTAAGGAGTTTGTTTTTGTTTGTGCTCATCCTGCACACTTATTAAGGCGATTAAAAGGAGTACAAATTTTATTTGATTCAAAACAAAGCTACTATTTTTGTTTTTCCAAGTTAAAATGAAAGACCCGATTTATCAAAACGGCCTTTCAGCGCTTCAGAAACGAAGATTTTAAGGCTGTGTGGATTAACTAGTAGAAATTCTAAAAATGAACAAAAGTGGCTGTTTATGCAAAGTCGGTATTACGGCTTCCCTTTCAGGATCATTAGGCTATCTTGCCAAAAATAGCATCACCCGACTTATTTATGACGAAAGTAAAATTTTTGACATTTTTGGCTATTCTTGCAAAAGGGGAGGTTGGACCCGATGAAGGTTGCCTAAGTATCTCACATCCGGTGAGAATCAAACCTACGTAGTTCGGGCAAATAAACTAATGAATCTTTTAATTAAACATTCGGATTCCCCTTGTCCGTACCAGTTTTGAGTTGGCTGTTCGACGCCCGGGGAAGGCCCCCGAAGGAACCGTTCCCAGTCCGTCCCCCGGCCGGCACGCGGCGACCCGCTCTCGCCGCGGGAGCAGCTCGAGCAGTCCACCGACAGCCGACGAGTTCGGGAATGGGACCCCCGTGCGCAGCCCTCAGAGCCAATCCTTTTTCCGAAGTTACGGATCCATTTTGCCGACTTCCCTTGCCTACATTGTTCCATCGACCAGAGGCTGTTCACCTTGGAGACCTGATACGGTTAAAACATAATCTTCTGTCGTGAAGGAAGGTCATATGATGAACATCAATTCTGTCGTGAAGTAGCTATCCTTGTACATATTAGAGGCAGGAAATGCAAGAAATGGCAATTGGGATTGCGACAACTTAATAACTACCCTTAGTCAATAGTGGAAGGAATGTAATAGTATAGATACATTTGTATAGTAGTAGCTAGTCTATGCTACTACCAAGAACTCCTCAATGTAAATCTGTTGATATCAATGAAAGTCGAACGTTAAATTTTAAAAAAAAAAGATGCCCTGTGAGGGGTATTTTGGGAAAATTCCATTTTCTTGCCTTAGAAGGCACACAACAGATTTCTGTTGTATGAATAAGGCCTCCCCTTCACTCTTTACAGGGAATCAGACCCTAAAAAGACTGCAAAAAGCTCTCTACACTATTTCATTAAAAATTGGTTGTTTTTTTAGTTTTCTTCTATTGAAGAGGAATTTTGAAAGGTTTTCATTGAGTATATGATCTTTGGGATTAAATATGAGCTGAAGCTATTTGTTGGTTGGTTGTTGCTATTTCTTTGCTTTACTGAACTTTTGTGTTTTCACCTCTCTTTGCCTTTGGTTTTCAAGGTATTTTCTCGGATTATGATAACTACTGAAGTGTAGGAGTATTTTTATGTATGTAGTTGTAATGAGAATGTCGATGAATGAATCAAGGGATTTCAGTTCTTTCTAAAATAAAAAATAAAAAAAAACTAATGAATCTTTTCATTTTCACTTTCGGCAAAATAAAAAAAAACTACTTTTAAACACAAGACTCATTTTTCTTTTCTTTCAAAAAGAACAATAAAATAGCCTATTTTCCAAACCTAAAAATAAAAGACTATTTTTCCCTTTTTTTATTTTTCCTGGCAGAACAAACTATTTCTCTTTTTTTCATTTTCGAAAACAAGACAAACAAAAATAGAAGACTCTTTTTTTATTTTTTCATTTTTCATGGCAGAACAAACTTTTTTCATTTTTCATTTTCGAAAACAAACTAAATAAAAAGACTTCTTTCACATTTTTCTGCTTTCTGAGCAAAACAAACAATTTAAACATAAAATATTTTATCATTTTTTTTCAAAATTCCGGCAGAGTTTCGATAGTATTTGGGCATTGTTTTTCTTTCTAAAATGGGCAACTAACTCCCTACACTGCTATTTCTCTCTTTTTCTCTCTTTTCCTCAATTTTTGATATTCTTGAGATTCAGAAGCCGATCAACATGCAAGTCCGAACAAATAAATGCACAGAAAACAAGTAGGATGCATCAGGATGGTCTTTTCATTTCAGGTTGCTAGCCCTAGACGGACCCAACCCCTGTGTTGAGCCCCCTAAGTCATAATTCACATGATGCAGATAAGCATTCCTACTAAGGATCCGGCATAAGGCTGAGTTATTCTAGGTTCAGAACCTGGGTGTTTGTTCTAGACCTGGCTTACCCGAGCAGACAGCTTGAGCCGAGGAGGAGACAGCGTACTGGGAATACAGAAGCTTCGCCGGCTTTTCAACTTATCCAAACCTCGTTCTAAATTGGGAATAAGACACTATACAGAAAATAAGTCACAGGAAGTGCACTCTTCTTCATGATTTAGAAGACTCATAGAGGAGATGGGTTTCGGCACAGTTTATATACAGTTCACAGAAAATCAAATCGGCAAAAGTAATCAACTAGCACATTAGGCACAGATCATGTAACAAAATCAGATAACGCCAAACACAAAAATTATACTAAGCTTGAATTCTGAACCCTGAACAAAACGTTCTGGGTTCTTGTCAGAGTCGCCAGAGCTGTCACACCTCCTTTTTTACTACACCAGCAAGGGCATAAAGGCGTTTTTCTACCTAAAGGACAGTCACAACGAGATTTATTGTTAATATTCAAAGTCACCACTTGGGAGATTAATGGTGTCCCAAGTCACCAGTTGAATCCAAAATCGAAGAAAACATGACTCTGTTAACGGTCCGCGAACCAGAAATTCGAGTAAGGAATTCTGTTAGCCCAGGAGAAAGTGTTAGGCATTCCCAGATTCTGTGATTCTAGCATGGTCGCTCAACTATTGCATTTAGCTTATTATCTGATTTATTAAATGAGATACCGATGTGCCAATTTTAGCTTATAACGACTTTTATTCAATGTTTAAAGAAGGTGAACGTCGTTTAACGCGGTCCTTTGGATCGCGTCACATGAAATGCACCCTCAATCCTAAGCACACTCTATTCAACGTTTTAGGATTCGATTTGGGTCACATGAAATGCACACCCGAGTTTAAGAAGGTAGTTTTATTAGAATCGCATCTAAAAGAGTCTAGGCTTTATTATCTTTTGGGAGGGTCGCGAAATTTGCTAAACGACCCTTCCCGATTTTCTAAGTATTTCAAAACTTTTATTGAGGGCCACACGATTTGTATTTTATTGTGCGAGGCTCGTCTCATTTTTATTTTAAAGGGTAAGCCTAAGAGAAACTATGTTTTCTATTTTTCATTTGTCTCTAAAAGAAAAAGAAAGATCTTAATTAATTAACAATACAATCCGGGTTCCAAGTTCAAGTCCGGGCCCAAACGAAAGGAAGAACCTTTTAGCTTGAACCGGCTACAAAACTCAAAACCCAAACTTATGCTATTGTTTGACCCTTGAATTACATACTTTGAATTGGGCCTCAATTGTTGGCCCAGTGAAACAAGCTTGCATAAGCCCAGTTCCTATTCCAAGTTTGAACCTCAAACAACCCAAATCATGGGTCCTAGGCCAATGGGCAGGCCTCATGGTAAAGGTCCAAGGATCGATCCCTGGATGGAAAATCTAGAGATGATTAGCTGAGATTAAATGGCCCACAAACTGGGCCCAACGGCCCTTGAAACCCAGGAACCATCAAAACCAAAATAGATGCATTGCAACAATTTATAAACCTAGCAAATATTAACTACACGAGACTATAGAAGATCGATCCTTAACTTGACTATATACAATGATCAACTACAAGCTTGGGAAGGCATACTGAATTTCAAAATGAATTTGCAACAACTTTACATAGTTTTGTTCGATTCTAGTTGAGACATTTTTAATAGATTCATGAAACTCTAAAGCCATTTAATTAAATAGACTCATTACTAGACATTGAATTAACAGAAACTTTTAACTCATTCCAATTTCAATATAACAGTCCAATGCTAGATATCAGTCACAAAACTGTCCATATTAGTCTACCATAAATCACAATTATACAACCATGTTTACTTCTCAAATCAACACCAATCAACTAACAACAATCAACAATCTCAACGACTAAAGTATAACATCAACACAGCTTCCAAAACGCATAGAATTGAGAGTAATTTTCCTTTCAACTTCAATTTGGAGCTACATCAAGGTTTTTGCAAAGAAGTGTACCTGGATCTGAATTATAGCAAAAGAAGAAAAGGTCAGCAGCTGCAGATGCACGAGTAGCAACAGAAAATCCAACAGTGAACAATAACAAATAGGCCAAATATAGAATCACAGCCCAGAATGCACTTGAACTCAGTTTGAACGAAATATACGCCACAAATCAACCGAATGCACAAAAACTACTCAAAAACTGAAGTCGAATTAACCCAAAATTGGACTGATAAACCTCAAAAAACTCTAACACCTTCAAATCAAAAAATAAAACCACAAACAACTATGGAAACTTTGAAGTTGAGCCAAAAGCTCAATGTAATAGTACTGGTGCTTTTTTTTTACTGTTTTTCCTTTTTGTTTTCCGTTTTTTTTTTTGTCTTTTTCTTATTTTTATTTTGAAACCAAGAACTTAGAAGAGGATTTGAATCTGAAGTTCTCTTTCAAATCTAGAAATTTTGAATGGAAAGAGATTTTGGGAAGCTTAAAATGGTGACAAAAAAAGAAGACCCTTCAACAAGGCATGAAAATGCCAATTTATAGGCACTAGAGGATAAAGAATCAGAATTTTTTGGTTTTCTTTTTAGTCCATCATTAATTTCAGTTTGGTCCCCTTATTTTTGACTTGCTAAACAAGGAAGTACCTATATTGTACTAAAATCTACACTAAAGTACCCTTTTAAAAGGCCCTAGGATGTTCTTATACCCACAAAATACCTATGCTACCCCTACCCCTGTTTTGGAATTACTATTCCTAATAAAGCTACCCCTTTCTATGCCTAAAATACCCCTGAAAATCCCCTAAAATTACTGACAAATCATACCCCCTTTTTACCTAAGTTAAATCTAACTAGGGTTAACTAAGATAACTTAACCTATTCAGCTAACTACTCGAGTTACCCAAGATTAATCAAACAAAACTGCAAACATTCATTCAAAATCAAATAGAACTTCTGATTTTTCAAATTGAAGTGGTGATGAATCTAAATGCAACGACTAACACATAATCGAGCGTATCAAAACAGACCACACTAGTATACGAACACTTGATCATGCAACAATTAATCAAGATTGCCAGAATGATTTCAACTAATCCAAACATGACTACAACCAATTTGAACACCACTGAATAGGGAAAAAAATATCATTCAATATTTGATCCAAAGAAATAAAAAATAAGCGACTAAAAACAAAATATCCTGATTAAGTACTAATTTAAACAACTAATCACAGAACAATGAGAAGTAATGCAATCTAATCCTAAATTGACTAAGTAATGGAAATATCAATCTAATGAAAGGAAAATGATGAAGAAAGCCTAAACGACATAACCTACGAAGCCTAGAATGAGGACTGGCAAGATCAATTCGAACCTTGAAATAATATGGTCATTTGTTCTTATCAAAGAGCAAACGAACACTTCATTTCTCGATTCGAATCCAACATTGAGCAAACTCGACCTTCTAAAATTTTTGCTTTCTTTTCATTTGAGATTCGAGCAGATTTCGGGACATTCAGTGGTCAAAACCTATGGAATTGAGATGAAGGAGTCCTAGCGAACAGTTGGTGTGAATTTGGGCGAGATTGGATGAGTTAGGGTTTTCGCCGAAAAATTTAAAATCAACATTCGAACCACTCGGCAATGATTCAATGGAATCTAGGCATGGGAAGGGAGAGTGGATGGAGAGAGGGTTTAGTGGTGTAAATTTGGGAGTGTTTGGAGCTTGACCGCCGCCGTGGGGCGATTTCCGACGGCGGTATAGGGCGGAGATGATGAGTCTGGTCTGAGGAGAATGGGGTTGAGAGAGACGGACTAGGGGTAGCTGCTTGTTCGGACAATTATATACTAATTAACCTAGGACATTATCAACCGTTGGACTAAGATCGAACGGCTTAGATCGTTTCCTGAAACTACGTCGTTTTAGAACAATTGGACCAGATGTGAAGATTGAATTTGGGTCTGGGTTTGGCGTGACTTCCACCTGGACTGGAAGGAGACGAGCCCAATTTTTGGGCAGCCTCATTTCTATTGTAACTCTATTTCTTTTCTTTTCTTTTCTTATTATTTCCTCTTTTTTATTTCCTTTTTTTCATTTTATAAATTTGTATACTATTCCTAATTTTATAAAGATGCAATATTAACCTAAATCCCGATATATTTCTAAACAAAACTAATTAACTCCTAAATTTGTTTAAAAGCTAATTCATGATAAATTCACAATTAAAACTAAAAAAATAGAAAAGTGAACCATTTTTCTTATTTTCTTGTATTTTGTTATAGAAAAAATTAACCCCTAATTAATACTAAAATAGAAATTAGATCCTAAATGCAAATGCATATTTTTGTATTTTTATATGAATTAACATGCACAAATAAAATGCAACAGTTATCAGGGAATGACACAAAATTGTAAAAAGTAAAGAAAATTATTTTGTTTGAATTTTTGGGAATAACTCATATATAAGGCAAAAATCAAATGCTCACACTTTACCGCCGAGGAAATTGAAGAAATTTGTGGGGCTCTAAAACAGATGTTGTACAAAACCCACGTGGTCCAACCAGGGGAAGGCTCAAGCAAGCTGAGGTGCTATATATGGGACATAATACCAAACTACAAAATTGGAAGGCTACTCCATTCCCAACCATGCGGGAATTCCGATAGTCCAGTCCTGCAATTTTTTCTGCATCACGAGTTATTTCAGGGTGTAACTCAGATATTTTCTTTAGTTTCCTGTCGTTAGTTCCCAATGTAAACCATGTTATCTTCAAATTCAAAGAAATGAAATCAATATCTCATCATTCATATTTCTTTATTCTTTCTAATATTTCTTATTTTTCTCTATTGATTCTTCTTTCGGTTCTAATAATGCAACTTTAAATAATATGACATGCTTGCAAACCTCATGCCCAGATCCAAACACACCGTCTATCTGTGAAATAATGAACCAAGAACCAAAAAAAGATGAAGAAAAGGCTTTTAGGGAAATAAATCGAGAATTGGAACAACTTAAGAATAAACCTATGCCGAACTTAAATGATACAGAGCCGGTTAATTTGGGTAGTGCTGAAGAAGTCAAGGAAACCAAGATAAGCATTCACACAGATGAAAAAACCTGGGACATATTGATCCAACTCTTGTTTGAATTCAAAGATGTGTTTGCTTGGTCATACGACGACATGCCAGGACTGAGTGTCGATTTAGTGGTTCACCAGTTGCTGACCTACCCCGATTATACCCCTGTCCAGCAAAAGCAAAGAAATTTTAAAACTAATACCAGTGACAAGATTAAAGAAGAGGTCATAAAATAATTGAAAGCGGGGATGACCCGAGTGGTTTGATACACTACGTGGTTAGCCAATGTAGTTCCAGTGCCAAAGAAAGACGGGAAAACCCAAGTATGTATGGATTACAGAGATCCAAAAAAAGCAAGTCCTAAGGATAATTTTCCTTTGTCAAACATCCACATCCTTGTTGATAACTACGCCAAACCTGAGATACCGTCCTTCGTGGATTGTTAATCAGGATATCACCGGGTGTTGATGGATGAAGAAGATGCAGAAAAGACAACTTTTACCATACCCCGGGACACATACTATTATAGAGTCATGCCTTTTGGTCTAAAGAACATCAGGGCAACCTATATGTAGGCCATGACTGTCATTTTTCATAGCATGATGCACCAAGAGATAGAGGTGTATGTGGACGACGTGATCATCAAGTCCAAGAGCCAGGATGACCATGTTCGGGATTTGAGAAAATTCTTTGAGCGGTTGCGTAAATATGATATGAAGCCAAACCCAGCCAAATGTGCATTTGGGTATTCCATCTGGCAAACACTTGAGATTCATAGTCACTCGGAAGGGAATTGATTTAGACCCAACAAAGGTAAAGTCCATTCGAGATCTACCTCATCCAAGAACCAAGAAAGATGTTATTAGCTTGTTGGGAAGATCGAACTACATCAACCGATTCATTTCCCAGTTGACGTCTACATATGAACCCATTTTCAAGCTGTTAAAAAAGATGTACAAATTAAATGGACAGATAAGTGCCAAGAAGCTTTTGACAAAGTCAAAGAATACTTGTCGAACTCGCCAGTTCTTGTCCTACCTGAACCGTGGGGGCCTTTTTTCTTGTATTTGACAGTCTTGGAGAATTCTTTTGGATGTGTCCTTAGGCAACATGAAGTAATCAGGAGGAAAGAACAAGCAATCTACTATTTGAGCAAAAAGTTCACCAGTTACGAAGCTAAATATACCTTGTTGGAGAGGACTTGCTGAGCTCTGACTTGGGTTTCTCAGAAGCTGAGGCATTACTTGTTGGCCTACACCACTTACCTCATTACCAGGTTGGACCCTTTTAAAATGCCCACGGGGAGGTTAGCAAAGTGGCAGATCCTACTTACTGAATTTGATATAGTCTACGTCACTCGCACGGTAATGAAAGCCTAGGCGTTAGCAGATCGCCTGGCTGAAAACCTGGTTGATGATGAATACCAACCTGAGTACCTACTTCCCGTATGAAGAGGTAAATTCAGTTGAGGCAATATCCGAAGATACCAGTGCTTGGAAAATGTTCTTTGATGGAGCTGTAAACGCAAAAGGTGTTGGAATTGGGGCAATCTTAATCTCACCAACTGGTTAGCATTATCCATCCACAGCCCGGCTTCGATTTTTCTGCAAAAACAACAATGTCGAGTATGGAGCCTGAATTATGGGTATGAACATGACAACTGACCAAGATGTCAAAGAATTGTTAATCATGGGAGATATAGATCTGATTATCCGACAAGCCCAGGGAGAATGGGAGACTTGAGATGTCAAACTTATACTCTACAGGCAACATGTGGAAGATCTTAGCAAGTGATTCAAGTCAATAAATTTCAGGTACATCCCTCATTGTAACAATGAACTAGCTGATGCACTTGCTACTTTGGCCTCGTTGCTGCCATTCCCAGGTAATACCCACATTGATCCCTTGGAAATCCACGTTCGGGAAATCTACGATTACTGTAATATGGTTGAGGTAGAACCAAATGTTCATTCGTGGTATCATGGCATCAAAAGATTTCTGAAAACTAAAGAATACCTCGAGCAATCCAGTGGAGACCAAAAGAGGACCATTAAATGACAACAAGTGGTTTCTTCTTGAGCGGTGATGTATTGTACAAGAGGACTTTAGATCTCCACTTGTTAAGATGTGTTGATGCCGAAGAGGCCGGAAGAATCATGTATGAAGTGCACACAGGAGTGTGTGGACCCCACATGAACGGTTATGTTTTGGCAAAGAAAATCCTTCGCGCGGGTTATTACTGGATGACTATGGAAAAAGACTGTTTCAGTTTCGTCCAGAAATGTCACCAATGTTAGGTGTACGGTGATTTGATTTGTACACCACCTATAGAACTGCATTCTTATCAACACCTTGGCCATTTTTTGCCTGGGTCATGGACGTCATTGGGCCGATTGAGCCGAAAGCTTCAAATGGACATTAGTTGATATTGGTCGCTATCGACTACTTCACAAAGTGGGTCGAAGCAATTACTCTGAAATCTGTCACCAAACAAGCTGTAGTACACTTCATATATTCCAATCTCATTTGTCGTTTTGGTATTCCTGCAACTATCATTACAGACAATGCTTCAAATTTGAATAGTCATTTGATGAGGGAGATATGTGAACAATTCATGATAACGCATCGTAACTCTACTCCTTATCGTTCGAAAGCCAATGGTGTCGTCAAAGCAACAAACAAGAGCATCAAAAAGATTTTGAGAAAAATGATTCAAAGTTCCAGACGGTGGCACACAATTTGCCTTTTCCATTATTGGGGTATTGTACTACTATGTGTACATCGGTTGGAACGACCCCGTACCTTTTGGTTTATGGCATTGAAGCCGTAATACCTGCAGAAAGTTGAAATCCCTTCTCTCTTGATTATTGTTGAAGCTCAAATTGATGGTAGTGAGTGGGTCAAAACCCGTCTGGAACTGTTAACTGTGATCGATGAAAAGCGAATGGCCAGAGTTTATCATGGCCAGTTGTATCAACAAAGAATGGCCCGTGCCTACAACAAAAATGTGCAGCCTAGAAACTTTGAAGTGGGGAAACTAGTTTTAAGGCATATTCTCCCCCATCATCGGGAAGCAAAAGGAAAATTTTCTCCTACTTGGAAAGGCCCATACACTATTAGAAAATTATTGCCAAAAGGGGCATATTATCTCGGAGACATTGTAGGGAATGACCCTGAAATAGCTTTGAATGCAGATGCAGTCAAAAGGTACTATGTCTAATCCTTCTGCAGCAATAGCATTATCCGATTGGGATGATGAAGGCTTTCATTCTCGCTACCCCAAACACTCTAATTTTTCTCTAACCCATTGAGTCGGTTACCTTTCTTTCATTATCCTCTTCGGAACTCAAAGAAGTTTTTAACAAAAAAAAAGAAAAAATGAAAAATGAAATGATGAGAAAAAAGAAAATAAAACAAAACAAAAAAAAACAAAAACAAAAACAAAAACAAAATGTTTTCCTATCTCTGGGGTTCAATCACATCAAAACAAAAATCCAATTTCTCCCAAAAGTGAAACTAGGGCAGATGCTATAATGGTTCGACGATGATCCCGCCTGAACGATTCCGAATTTGTTATTCGATCCAAATTATTTTTACCAAACCTTGTGTAAGTCCTTTCGATCAATCAGAAAAAGTTTTTCAATAGAGAACACAGTTGTTGGATCTGATGCAATCAATATGAGAGAAATAAAATGAGAGAGTCTTATTGGTGAAAATTGAGAAAGTTTTGCTAGTAAAAACTCGTAAAAGAGCACTATAAGGTGATGGTGAGAAGAGAAACAAGAGAGGTCGATTGGCGAAAACACGCAAAGGGAAGAAGAAACCCCTCACCACCATTGGTATTGAAAGAGTCCTGATAAGGCTTCTCGGTTTTTAAAACAGTGATCGCAATGGGTTTATGAGAAGTTGGATAGTTGTGCGGATCGGGTATCCAGTCTAAAAAGCATGTCATGTCTATTGAAGTCTGCATGCACCCCAGATAAGTCCGTCTTTCCTTCCCGAAAGAGACACTTCTCCTTAAATTCATTTTCTTGTCCTTTGTTTACTTTTCCTTGAATAACTTTTGGTCTAACTCTGTTTTGAAACTAATACAAAGAAAAGGTGGTAAGATTGGTTTTACTGGTTTCTGCTTAATAAAAGCCAAGTCCAAAGAAAAGTACCCAGCCTCAACGAGTGCATCAAGTCGATTCCGACTGGCCATGATAGCTGATGTTCTGAAATCAGATTTATTGAAAATGAAAAATAAATCCAAAATCAAAAGCCACTAGAGGTAGAATAAAGTGAAAGGGCCAAAGCTCCATACGGGTGAACCTTCATGAGAAAGTTGGGCAAGTTGAGTTTCTCGGTTTAGGAGAGAGATCAATCTTCAGAAAAGTCAGCAAGCAATAGAGGCTCTCACCAAAAGAGTTGGGCCGAGATCAAGTGATTAAAAACAATCAATGCCAAAAACCCAACCACCATTTCAAACTAACAATTGTTCTTTCTTTGAAAAATTGAAACATGTGCAATTCAAAAAAACAGTGTTAGAAGCATGTACAACCAAAAGGGAAAATATGTGCAAGAACTAGAAACAACTTTGTAGCAATAACAACCCAAAAAGGAAGTTTTCTTCAAATTCTTTCCTGCAGTTTTACTAAAAAAGAAATAAAAGAAATAAAAAATGAATTGAACTGGAAAAAAGAGTTAAAGAGAAAATTAAAAATAAATGATAGTTTAGAATCCCCAAATATCAATCTTTTACGTTTTTTCAACATAGGGCTCCATTCCCTAGTTGAGATTTTTTAGACATAGGGCCTCTATTCCGTAGTCACCTTTTGCCAACATAGGGCCTCCATTTCCTAGTTAAAAATTTTAGACATAGGGCCTCCATTCTCTAGTCGCCTTGTTTTTCCAACATAGAGCCTTCATTCCCTAGTTGAGATTTTAGACATATGGGCTCCATTTCCTTGTCGCCTTTTTTGCCAACATAGGGCCTCCATTCCCTAGTTGATATTTTTAGACATAGGGCCTCCATTCCATAGTCGGCTTTTTTCCAACATATGGCCTTCATTCCCTAGTTGAGATTTTTAGAAGTATGGCCTCCATTACCTATTCACCTTTTTTTGCCAACATAGGGTCTCCATTCCCTAGTCGCCTTTTTTTGCCAACATAGGGCCTACGTTCCCTAGTCACCTTTTTTGCCAACATAGGGCCTCCATTCCCTAGTCTACTTTTTGCCAACATAGGGCCTCTATACCCAAGTTGAGATTTTTAGACATAGGGGCTCCATTACCTAGTCGCCTTTTTTTGCCAACATATGGCATCCATTCCCTAGTTGAGATTTTAGACATAGGGCCTCCATTCCCTAGTTGAGATTTTAGAGGTAGGGCCTTCATTCCCTAATCGCCTTTTGCCAACATAGGGCTTCATTCCCTAGTGGAGACTTTTAGACATAGGGCATCCATTCCCTGGTCGCCTTTTTTGCCAACATAGGGCCTACATTCTCTAGTTGAGATTTTAGACATAGGTCCTCCATTCCCTAGTCGCCTTTTGCCAACATAGGGCCCCAATCACTAGTTGAGATTTTCTTAGACATAGGGTCTCCATTCCCTAGTCGCCTATTGCCGACATGGGGATCAGATCCCTAGTTGAGATTTTATACATAGGACCTCCATTCCCTAGTCTCCTTTTTGCCAACAAAGGGCCCCAATCCCTAGTTGAGATTTATTAGACATAGGGTATCCATCCCTAGTCGCTTTTTTCCAACATAGGGCTCCAATCCCTAGTTGAGAGTTTTAGATATAGGGCTCCATTCACTAATCTCTTCCTCCTATTGACACACAATCCTTATTTTATTGCTTTCAAAGAAAAGTTTACATGTTAGTTACAAATAACACGAAATTTTCCTAGTGAAAACTGGGGCAGAAAAATTTTGTTCGTTTGTTTGTTTTGCGGTCTGAGCAGGTTCTACCTCGAGGCACAGGGTTCGAGATGACCAAAAGAATGAGTCTCAATCGAGACTAAAGAAAATAAAGAAAATAAAAAAAGAACAAAAAGAAGTGAATTCAAAGTGCTGAAGGAGAAAGATGCCGATTGCTCAAGATATGAATGAAGTCACAAGATTTGCATGTCCCGCCTATCTAAAGCTGAAGAAAGAACCAGCACCTACAACTGACGAGCATCAAGATTCAGATCAAAGTCTGCAGTTAGAACAAACCAAGACTCAAGATCAAGCTTCAAAATATTTATAGATCGGAATCTTGTAACCTGTAGCTAATAGGCTTAGCTAGTTTAGCTTTTTTTTTTCAATTTTTTGTGTAATAAGGAGTTGAGCAAGCAGTACCAACAGCAGCAACAGTGAAATCACAGCTTCTCGGTAGTCCTAGCTACAAAAACTTTTAGAACTACACTGACCTGATTCCTTTATAGCCAAGGATAATTGGCAACCTTAGAAGCAAGGTTTGGTCAGGCGCTTTTCAAAAATGCTTCTCATGGAGTTTCAGACAGGCAAAAATCCCCCATAATTGTTCATTTTATCTTTTCCCAAAAATCCTTCGTGTCTCCGAGCAAAGAGGGGCAACTGTGAGCACGATATTTTTGCCACACAATAATTACTGCTACAGAATTCGCAAAATTAGATTTTTCTTCTTTTAATTATTTGTTATTTTAGGAAGTATTGTAGAATTTTTCTAATTATTTGCATTCTTTGCGTGCATGTTTAATTTTATTTTGATTCACAAAAATATTTAAAAAAAACATTGCATTTGCATTTAGGATTTAATTTTACATATTTTAGATTAATAAGTAAATTAGTGTTTTACAAAAATGGAAAAAATCACAAAAAATAATTATTTTCGCATTTTTAATTTTTAACTTCAAATTTTGGTAGTTTTCCTTTAATTTGGTATTTAGTTAGTTGTTTTAATTATTATGTAGAGTTAATTGGGTAGGATAATTTGGTTTAGAGATTAAATTAGGTTTTATTTTTAATTTTGAAAAGAAAAAGAAATTTTGATATAGAAAGAAAGGGAAATAATTGAAAAGCTTGATTTTTGGGCAAAATCCGTTGAATTCTCCCAGGCCCAAACCTTTATTCCCCATTAACCCGGTCAACATTGGCCCAAAAACTACATGATACCCGGTCCATACCCCCTCGGCGACCCAAACAACCGCGTTTTGATCCCTAATCCGAGCCGTTTGATCTCTTTAAATCCAATGGTTGGGAACTGGGTTACTCGACAGTATAAAATTGTCTGAAGGTTCGACCCCTCCCCTTCCCCCATCTCTCATCACCTCTTCTCTTCAAAGACCACTCTCCAAACCCTAGCGCTGCCCCCAAATCCTCCACCTCTCCAGTGGTACTGCCGCCTCAGACCAGTCCTAAATCAACACCATGAAATCCCCACGGTTCCCTCTCCCTAAATCTCTCATTCTTTTCCCTCGAATCTATCCCGAACACATTGAATCTTGAATCTGAGTTCAAGCCCTAAAAAACCAAAAAATGCCTATTCTCGAATTGGTTGCATGCAAGGCTATTTCTCGAGTTTCCTGAGTTTTTCAAGGATATCTTACCACAAAATAATGATGATTGTTGGTTCTTGAGAAAAACGATTAACATTATCTTGGGTTAAGTTGGAGTATCAATATCGATTGCGAGTATACTTGGTAAGTTTCTGCATTTCTTTTTATTTTGTTTGTCTTTTTATGTTGTTTCACATCTGTTATTCTCTTTTTCTTCTATCTTTTCTTTAAGTTTAGTTTTCTTCTGATAAATTTAGTAAATTTCTTATTAACTTCTGATTTTAGATTTTCTTTGTTTATTTTTTTTAAAGTCTGGTTAATTATGTTGGTCTATGCATTCTACCTTTTAGCTTCTGATTTTTTGTTTTAGTTCGATATCCAGCCCGATGGGACTTTGTGTTATTTTGGTCATTTAGTCAATTATAGCTCATTAGATTAGTTTTTAAAAAAAAAGAGAATTCAATCATTAGTTAGATTTTTTAGTTTTTGAAAGCATCCAAGTCATTATCATGTTCCTCATTGAATTACCAATTGGATTTCAGATTTTAGTTTGGGCTTCAAGGTCATTAATGACCCAATGTCAAGTACAGCCCATTCAGTTGGGTTTATTTTACTGGGTCAACTTTACCCATGGTTTCTGGGGATAAAAACAGGGGTCCTAAGGGGTGATTTTGAATTTTAGGTGAGGAATCTCATGTAACTGTATAGGGAAGCTTCCTAGAACCCGAGATTGGGACTGATTCAGAAAACTGATTTTTAACTTAAAGACATGAGAGCAAAAATAAAAATTCTAAAAGGACTAATCTACAAAACTGAATCCATTTTATGCTTCCCTAAGGCTTGCCTATAAAGGCACTCTTTCTTCACTTACAAGCCAGAAATTAAAGAATAAAATTTTTGAAAAAAAGGCAAACGACGCAAGAACAACACCGAATTTTCTGCATTTCCTTATTCAATTTGGTTCTGGTTTGGGTTTTTGAACTTCGATACTTATAACTTTCAAAATGTTTCTCATTCATTTGGAAATCATGAAATGGTTTGAAAGTTGTTTTTGCTGCTTGGTCTTGGCTGAAATCACTATCGTTTGGTTCCATTTTTGCTGATTTACTGTTGCTGCTCTTTCTTAACCTCAGAATTTCCTTGTTTATTTGTTGTAACAAGGTATTTACTGAACATTATTTGGCATGGTGAAATGAAATACTTTCTGTTATTATTTGAGTAGGAAGCTTTGGGCTTATACATTTGATCAGTTTATCTTTTGTAGTTGGAATTCAATCAAATCTGTATTAAGTTAGTTCTTTCTCATGTATGATTTTCTCCTTTTATGTTATTAGATACAATGTTACAAGATTAAATTTGATATGTAAACTCTAATACTTGTTCCAATCCAGTAGTTTAGGGTGTGAGGCTATTGAAGCATGGTTTGAATGTATATGGGTTTTTTGTGAATTATGGCATTAGAAGGTTTAATCGATTCACATATGTTTAGATATATTTTACTCAAGATGAAATTAGCATTTATTTTGGGATTGACTGTCGATTGAGTTTTCCAAAGTGACCAGCATAGATTTGAAACCAAAAATGTTCATCTAAGGCTCATGTTAGTCGATGTTTTCTTTGTTTAAGAATTGTGTCGTTGTTTGGCCATAGGTCTTGAATTATTCTGGGAATGAAGTTAATAGTATACGAGTTTATGGTCACCTCAGTATATGGTTAATTGTAGGATGGAATTTAATAGCATGAAACCTTTTTTGCATTAGTCCAAGTTTTTTTTGCAAAGTTTGAGAATAGCTTTTATTATTTTAATCTCTTATGAAGAACTAAAGTATTGTTTAATTAGTTAATTTGGATTCATGCAATTGGGCTTTGAGTGTTCGCCAGGTATTCATTTGACATCTTAGTCTATTATGGGCTTTACTTAAGCCTTCTTCGACATGAAGGTTTATTAAAGCCAATTAGGCTTACAGCCACTTGGGCGTTCCACTTAATCAAGGTTTGATTTTTCTTTAAGACCAGTCATCTAATTATTGGACTGAATCCAAGCTTTAGTTTAGGAGTAATTTCACACCTCCCCAAGAGCATTCATTAATTAATTAACCCGTCTTATAATTAGATTTGAAGCGTGTAATATTAGGTAAAATATAGTTTATGGCGCTCAAAAGCCTAGTTTGAGTTTTCCTTTAAAATCGGAATTGAGGTGTGTCGTGCCAAAAAAATCTCAAAATACATGGCCCTCATTTAATTAATTTTAATTCTTAGAAATCGAGGCATGCAATTTAGTTAAATTTATCATGGCCCTCACAAATATGAAAGTATGTAGTTGCTTTAGGCGCGTAATTTAAATTAATTTCCTTAAAATCGGGTGTGCATTTCATGTGACCCAACTCCAATTCTCAACAACGTTAAATAAAATATGTCGTAGACCGCGGGTGCATTTCACTGGCATGGTTCAAGACATGTTTTAGATAATGTTAAATCTTCCAATAAATAATTAAAAGCGGTTATAAAGCTAAAATGCACGATAGGCTAAAACATATATTAAATTAGATATAGGCTAATTATGATAGTTTAAGCGACCGTGCTAGAACCACGGAATCTGGGGGTGCCTGACACCTTATTTCGAGTTAACAGGATTCCTTATTCAGAATTTCTGGTTTGCAGACTTCAAAAGGAAAGTCGAAATTTTCTTGATTTGGGATTTAAAATAAATCAGTGACTTGGGACACCAAATAAACTATCCCAAGTGGCGACTCTGATAAATAACTAATCCCATTTCGAATAATATCATTTAAATTAGAGAACTCCCTTGTACTACCTTCGGGTGTGTAAAAATAAGGTGTGACAGTTGTTTGAAGAATTGCTTGGAAGGTATTAACGACTCAACAGAGTTAAGGTATGTTAAGGCTAAACCTTTCTTTCTATGATAATGCACGGGAGAAAATATGATTGATATTATTCTTATATGTTAAACATAATATAATGAGCCCTATATATATACATACATAACATGCCCTACTCTTAAATATATATGGTATTAGGGTTACATAGCTATTCTAACACTCCCCCTCAAGTTTATGCATATAAATCATATGTACCGAGCTTGTTACATATGTAGATAATACGAGGACTAGTGAGAGACTTGGTGAAAATATTTGCAAGTTGATCATTCGACTTCACAAACCTTATAGCAATATCTCCCGAGAATATCTTTTCTTTGACAAATTGATTGTCAATCTCAATGTGTTTAGTTCTCTGATGGAACCCTTGATTTGATTCAATATGAAGAGCAACTTGATTATCACACACAAGTCCCATCTGACTAATCTCACCAAATTTCAACTTCTTTAGCAACTGTTTGATCCAAATTAGCTCATATGTCTCTATAGACATTGCTCGATATTCTGCTTCTTTACTAGATCGAGCAACCACATTCTGTTTTTTGCTCTTCCAAGATACCAAATTTCCTCCTACTAAGACAGAATATCCAGAAGTAGAACGTCTATCAGAAGGTGATCCTGCCCAATCAGTATCTGTGTATCCAACGATCTGCTCATGGTCTCGATCCTTAAAAAATAAACCTTTGCGTGGAGCTAATTTTATATACCGAAGAATGCAAACAACTGCATCCAAATGACTATCACACGAGGAATCCATAAACTGACTCACAACACTTACAGAAAAGGAAATGTCAGGTCTTGTCGCTGTAAAGTAATTTAATTTACCAACCAACCGCCTATATCTTGCAGGATCACTAAGAGACTCCCCTTGTCCTGGCAAAAGTTTAGAATTCATATCCATCAGAGTATCAACAGGTCTACAACATGTCATTCCTTCCTCTTCAAGAATATCTAAGGCATACTTCCATTGTGAGATCACAATATCTGAGCTAGACTGAGCGACCTCAATACCCAGAAAATACTTTAGTTTGCTTAGATCGTTAGCCTGAAAGTGTTGAAAGAGATGTTGCTTTAACTTAGTAATACCATCCTGGTCATTGCTGGTAATAACAATGTCGTCAACATAGACCACCAGATAAATACAGAGACTCGAAGTAGAATGGTGATAGAATATAGAGTGATCAGCTTCACTCTGAGTCATTCCAAATTCCTAGATAACTGCGCTGACCTTACCAAACCAGGCATGAGAAGACTGCTTTAGACCATAAATTGACCGTCACAAGCGACATACAAGGCCATGAGACTCCCTTGAGCAACAAACCTAGGTGGTTGCTCCATATAAACTTCATCCTCAAGGTCATCGTATAAAAAAGCATTCTTAACACCCACCTGATAGAATGGACAATGGCGAACAACAGCGATGGATAGAAAAAGGCGGACTGATGCTATCTTATCCATGGGAGAGAAGGTATCACTTTAATCGAGCCAAAATATCTCAGTATATCCCTTGGCAACAAGATGAGCCTTAAGAAGATCAACCTTACCATCCGAACCAACCTTGACTGCATACACCCAACGATAACCAACAGTATATTTACCTGAAGGAAGAGGGACGAGCTTCCAAGTACCACTCTCTCTTTCTTTTCTTTTCATTTTTTTTCTTTTGGTATGATCGAACCCTATGGAGATTGCCTACGTATCATGATCCTGCATGAATCAGATCTTCGTGTAGTTCTGGGAGATAAGTGTAAAAATAAATAATTAAAACATCTTGGGATTTTCAAAATTTCATAAAACAAACATTTTGACTACAACAACCCATCCTACTAACCGACTTAAGAAGAAAAGGAGAAAAAAAGGAATTGACAGACTCTGAAAACGAAAATACAGACTCGAAAAAAAACTCACAGGCTCCAACGGAAAGATGAAAATACAAACTTGAAAATAGACTAATAAACTCCAACAAAAACCATGAATACACCAATGCCTCAACTGCTCCTGAGGCCCGTGGGACATAATTCGGTCTTGCCGCGGGCCTACGCGCAAAATCCCCTTTGGAAATGATAGATATCTTCCATTATCTGGCGGACAAAGGTCATTATAGTAGCAAAGAACATAGATCTAGTCATGTCCTCACACCTGCTGCACTTTGCGATGTAGTCAGCAATCCTTCTGACCCTTTCTCTTATGACACCTTTTTCTTGCAGTAAACGCCCAAACTGCTGGGCCCTAGCTTCCAAATTTTGTTCATCTACATGATTCTGTTCTTGAAGTTGTTGCAAATCTCTTTCTAACTGTGCCATTGCTGCATAATAGTGTTATCTTTCTGCTTTAATGTCTTTTACCTGCTTAATCATTTTGTTCTCAAGGACGGTGATCTTTTTCTTCAACCCCACAACCTCATTGTCATATTTCTCTTTTAGCTAGTTAATCAAGCGCACTCATTCTTATGCATTCTTAGCCAATTTTGTTCGAGCTTTTGCCAGTTCGCCTTCGGCCTTGTTCAAATCAAAACCATATTCACCCACCTTCTGCCTAAGATTACCTATAATATTTTCATCTTTTGCACTTCTAGCAGGGTTATCAACTGCTATTTTCATTTCCTGAATTTGGACTCGAAGGGTATCATTTTCATTGGCTAGCAATTTCTTTTTGCCCTCATCCGCAGCGACTTGCAAACCATTCTCAAAATGAAGATCCTTGACTTGTTTTTCCAACTTGGCTATTGTGGCCCTGTATTCATTCTTCTTGGTCAACCAATCCCACTGTTCTTACGGTGCCTCAAAAAATGCCTAAATGTGAGGCTCTTTGGTTGGTCTTTCAGGTTCGCCTCTTGCCGTGTTCTTGTTGCGGCCAAATGCACACGCAAGTATATGCGGTCGTCAAGTAATAAAGTGACTAAAAGTCGTATGTCGATCACATGGGGATTAAAGCTGAAAATTAATAAAAGTGCAGTAAATTTGAGTGTAATAAGCGACTAAAATACGCAATTATAGCCCATCATCAGTTCTTCTTCCTGTACCAAGCACGATATGTGGGTGATACCTCGCCTCTAGACAAGTCATGCACTCGAGTGTTTGCTGTCAAATACTGGCGCTCGTTCCAAATATGACGAATTGTTTTTTCATGAAATTGGTTGTCAGAGCTGACTTCGACCGTATAAAAACTAAGATCTTCATCCGGGTGCGTCACCTGGCATCTTCCCAACTGTCTCATCACCCGGTATGGAGCATAAGGCTAAATTCCTTAAAGACCCATTAGGAGGTGGTCAGGACCGGAGGCAGACATATACACAATCTCTTCAATAGGAAGCCAACCCAATGTCCACTCTACTTGCCCCGCAGTGATGGAGCGAAGGCGGGATACCCAATCCCCAAACCCTCCTGGAAGCTTGAACCTTGAAATCCTTGTGTCAAACTCTTCAATGCAACTTTTCTCTGCGGACCCATAACTCATATACTGAGGGCGGTGACACAGGTGTTCGATCATCCACATCTGTAATAGCAATTGCATCCCTCGAAGAAGACTGCCCCAGCTTTACAAGTTGTGAGAACTCGGTATATCTCAGACACTATCATAGGGGCGAGGGTGCTCTTGGCATTGGTAGTCAGGACTTTGACGACTCTAGTGACTCGTAGATCAATATTCCCATCTTTCTGGGGTAATACCACGAGGCTAAGAAAGCTACCATGAAAGAGAAGTGCCCATGCTCATCCCAATTTGCTCGGTTCCATTTGCTATAAACCCCGCACTCCGGATTGGCGATAAGGTATAGTCTTAGGGGAAATCTTTTACTGCCCCAATTCCTACGTATAATTGTTAAGTTCGTCATTATCAAAAAGGGGGAAAGTGATAGATCTTAAATACGCTTGCCTTATGTTTTGATAATCTAACAAACTTACTGTTAAGAACCAGATAGGGAACTTGACCTACTTGGATTTTTGCAACCTTTAATGGAGTCCAGCTAAAGGTGAACTGATACAGCTTCAGGAGCTAGGAACCAACACAAAGACCTGATACACTTGTGGTTTCCTCATAGCAGTAGAAAGTGACTGACGACACAATTTCTGTCGCAATGCACTATAGTCGACTCATTCTCCAACCAAACAAAAGTACTCACATTATTTCAAGTGATGTGATCAAGATGTACCCAATGATCTTTAAACGAAAACATCACTGGAAGGTTTCTATTTCTTATTCAAGCTTCTTGCAAAACAAATAGAGAAATCAATCCTCACAAGCTTGAAGAACAAGGTTGAAGGCTACTACAGACTAGTTTTTGAAAGATAGATTATTGTCGTCCTAGTTGAGTTGTAACCTTTTTATTGTGCTTAATGTATCTCCTAAACAGCTTATCTAGAAGCATTTTGATTAGGATCCTCTCGTAAATTCGTAAACTCCTTGAGTTTATGTTGTGACTAGATTTAGTCATAAGGAAAAGTCTTTGTAATCGTAGAGTTACAAAGTAGCTTGTGGTGATGGCATTACAAGTTAGAAAAAGCCTTTGTAACTTGGATAGTCAGAGAGCGGCTTGTGGTAAAGGTACCCCAAGTTAGTTAAGTAAATCCTTTGCAATAGGAAGTATTGTAAAGTGGCTTGTAATAGGTAAATTACAAGTTAGTCAAGTTAATGACATCATCCTAAAAAGGAGTCCTAAAAGGAGGTTATATGTCAACGACATAACACCTCCGCATCGCTCTTTTTCACAGTATCTATAGGTACGGACAAATTTCTAAAAAGGTCGAGCACGTATGTCCGGTTCGTTGAAGACGCTCTCGGCTACATCCCCAACAAACTATGAAACTAAGAATTCAACAAGAAATAATATATATGGCAATCCTTGTAGTAATATTTTATATCTAAACGAAACAACCCCTTACGTTATAAGTTTTGATGGTTGAAGAAAGAATATAATAAACCCGCATGTACCATGTCGCAGTCCTAAACCAGTAAACCATGTAGGACTATTGAAGTTTGTGGTCAGACCGTCAGAGTGACATCCTTACCAACCACAATTTAAAAATATCTTTTTTCTCCTGACTCCTCTAATTGGTTTCATCACTACTACTTAACAAGGAAGTAACACGTATGTTTATCTTCTCATTATGGAAAAAGAACGACGAGGCCGAATTACTGGGACCAAAGCAATTTATTCCTGACTTGTTTTATATGATATAGTAGTCTCTTTTTCAATGTCACTAGAAAATAAAAAATGATATTTTCTTAATCTGAAAATATTATAATTTTAGTATTTTTGACAAAAATTATGAATAGATGGTCTACCGAAAATAATTGTTTTGTCTCCTTAAGATAAGTAAGTTAGGCATACACTATAATCTTTCTAGACTCAGTTGATTGTTGTTGCATTCTGTTTTACTTAATGACATAACTTGTAGGAACACACGTGATATAAAAATTATTTTTTATTACGAAAGAAAAAAAATAAAAATTCATACTAAACTCTCACCATGGTGTTTTAAATTTTACGGACAATTTTGATACTTTATATTTAATTTAATATCCCGTATTATTTAATGACATAACTTTTAGGAACAAACGTAATATAAATTTTATTTTTTTATTAAGAAAGAAAAAGTTAAAAATTCGTACTAACTCTCAAAAATTAAAATTCATACTAAACTCTCACCATCATGTTTATATTTTACGGAATAATTTTGATACTTTACATATTTGATTTACATATCAAAAGCGTGCTTTATTTCTTAAACTCATACTCAACAACAACAATAATAACTACCTAATATAGTCCCACAGAGTAGGGTCTGCGGAGGGTAATATGTAGACGGGCCTTACCCTTACACGAAAGAGCAGAGAGATTATTTTCAATCGACCCTCGGCTCAGTGGAGGCTTAAACTCATACTCAGACAAACTATTTATCAAAAATGGGATGGAGGGAGTCATTTCAATGTAAAACTAGATATTATATTTCTAAGGAGTACACTAAGTTAAGTTATCAGTACTTTATTTTAAACTTAGAAATTTAAAATAAAATGAAAGCATCATAGTATTTAAGTAAGAAAATAACTATACATACTGAAGGTTGAAAATTTCATGGTGTGTAATTTATTGATCAACAACTACTGTTACCAAAAATTAATAGTTGTTATAAAATGAAAGCAATTTAGTAAAAAATAAACAAGAAATATAAGCAACTTAGTGAAACATGAATAAGAAATATTGATAGAGAGAAGGAAGAGATTTTTTCTTCAATTGTATGAATTCTCCTATCTATTAAAAAGCCTTTATTTAGGCATAAAAAGTGAAGAAAATATGTCATGAAATATGTCATTGAACATACAAAATATGTCATTGAATATGTCATAATTTGGGATGAAAATCATGGAAGAAGAGTAGACATCCACCATAAATTACTATTTATCATAACACTCACCCTTGGATGTCCACAGATAATATGTCTCATTAAAACCTTACTAGGAAAAAACTCTATGGGAAAAAAATTCTAGTGAAGGAAAAGGAGTACACATGTATAGAAATATGCATTTTTGTTGCCTCTTTAAAAACCTTACAAGGAAAACTCAGTGGGACAAAATCTTGTAAGGGAAAAAGAGTGCAACGCGCATTAACTCCCCCTGAAGAGAGCATCAATTCACCTCCTTGAGCCTTCGCATCCCAATCTTGTGCACTAGCTTCTTGAAGGTTGACGTCGGTAGAGATTTTGTGAACAAATCAGCCATATTATCACTCGAACGAATCCGTTGCACATTGATATCACCATTCTTTTGAAGATCATGTGTGAAAAATAACTTTGGTGAAATATGCTTTGTCCTATGTCCTTTTATGAATCCTCCCTTCAATTGAGTTATGCATGCTGCATTGTCTTCATATAAAATCATGGGTAGTTTGTCACATTTCAAACCATATTTGTCTCGAATATGATGAATCATATACCTCAACTACACACACCGTCGACTTGTTTCATGAATTGCAATTATCTCAGTATGATTAGATGAAGTAGCCACAATTGATTGCTTAGTTGATCGCCAAGATATGGCAGTGCCTCCACAGATAAATACATAACTTATTTGAGATCAAGCCTTGTGTGGGTCAGATCATATCCAGCATCAGCATAACCAACAAGATCAGGACTGCAATTATTACCATAAAATAAACCCATATCGATAGTCCCTTTTAGATACCGCAATATATGTTTGATTCCATTCCAATGTCTCCTTATAGGAGCAGAGCTATATCTTGCTAAGACATTAACTAAAAAAGTTATGTCAGGCCTTGTAGTATTTGCAAGATACATTAGTGCCCCAATTGCACTAAGATATGGTACTTCAGGACCAAGTAGCTCTTCATTCTTTTCTTGAGGTCGGAATAGATCCTTATTCACATCAAGTGATCAAACAACCATCGGAGTACTTAAAGGATATGCTCCATCCATGTAAAACTATTTCAATACCTTTTCTATATAGGCAGATTGATGAACAAAAATTCTGTTTGCCAAATGTTCAATTTGCAAACCAAGACATAATTTTGTCTTTCCGAGATCTTTCATCTCGAATTCCTTCTTTAAATAATCAATTGCCTTTTAGAGTTCTAAGGGAGTTCCAATTAGGTTTATGTCATCAACATATACGGCAAGTACAATAAATTCTGATGTTGTTTTCTTTATAAAAACACATGGGCAAATGGGATCATTTATATAGCCTTCTTTTAATAAATACTCACTAAGATGATTATACCACATTCGTCCTGATTGCTTTAGACCATACAAAGATCTTTGAAATTTGATTGAAAATATTTCCCATGACTTTGAATTATGTGTGTTTGGCATTTTGAATCCATCGGAAATTTTCACGTATATCTCATTATCAAGTGAGGCATAAAGGTAGGCTGTAACCACATCCATTAAATGCATGTCAAGCTTTTCAAGGACATCAAAACTAATGAGATAACGGAAAGTTATAGCATCCATAACGGGTGAATATGTCTCTTCATAATCGACACCAGGCCTTTGTGAAAATCCTTGTGCAACAAGGCGTACCTTATATCTTTGTACCTCGTTTTTCTTATTTCTCTTGCGTACAAAGACCCATTTATAGCTAACAGGCTTAACACAATTAGGTGTTTGAACTATAGGCCCAAAAACTTCACATTTTGCAAGTGAATTCAATTCTGATTGAATTGCTTCTTGCCATTTTGGCCAATCAAGTCTTTGTCGACATTCTCTAACAGATTGAGGTTCAAGATCCTCACTTTCTTGCATAATGCTAGATGCAACATTATAGGCAAAGACATAATCCACCACTATATCCACTCGATTAAAATTTGACTCAATATCGATTGGATTTATTGGTAGTTCCTTATATTCTTGAGTCTCGGGCTCAATGGATTCTTCATGAATCTCAGAATTTATTAAATCGTGAATTTCCTAATGAGATTCTTTCGTAGTGTCATTTTAATCATTTGCTTTCCTTTTTCTAGGATTTCGATCTTAGAACCTGTTGGTCTGCCACGTTTTAGGCGTGCTTTCGAGTCATTAGCTACGACACTAGAAGATTGTCCAATAGGGACATCAATACGGATTGGAACATTCTTCTGCGGGGATATGTGATTTTGTTATCCTTTTCAAGTCCGTAAATGCGCCTGGCATTTGATTTGCTATTCTTTGCAAATGGATAATCTTTTGCACCTTTTTTTCACAAATAGAGGCACGTGGATCAAGATGAGATAATGATGGATTTTTCACAAAATTTCTCGTTTGGTTTTACCAACTTCTCCCCCTAATTTTGGAAAAAGTGTCTCATCGAATCGACAGTCTCTACAAATCGTGCAGTGAACAAATCCCATGTCAATGTTTCGAGGTAGAGAATAATGGAGGGCGATTCAAACCCAACATGTATTCCTAACCTTCTTTGCGGACCCATTTTGGTGCGATATGGCGGTGCTACAGGCACATATACTGCGCATCCAAAAATTCTTCAATGGGATATATTAGGTTCATGACCCAAAACTAATTGCAACGGGGAATATTTGTGATAATTTGTCGTTCTGAGACGAACTAGTATTGCTGCATGCAAAATGGCGTGACCCCAAACCGAAGTGGGCAGCCTCGTTTTCATGAGTAACGGTCTTGCTATCAACTGCAGATATTTAATTAAAGACTCTGTAAGACCATTTTGAGTGTGGACATGAGCTACAGGATGTTCCACTTTTATCCCAATTGATAAGCAATAATCATTAAATGTTTGGGATGAAAACTCAGCAGCATTATCTAGTCTACCAGACTTAATTGGATTATCGGGAAATTGTGCCCGTAATCAAATTATTTTTGCCATTAATTTTGCAAACACAAGGTTGCGAGATGACAATAGGCACACATGAGACCATTTAGAAGATGCGTCTGTTAAGACCATGAAATATCTAAATGACCCACTAGGTGGGTGAATATGTCCACAATGTCCCCTTGTATACATTCCAAAAATGCAGGTGACTCAATTCCAACCTTTCTTAGTGATGGTTTAATAATTAACTTGCCTTGATAACAATAAGTGCAAGAAAATTCATTATTTAAAAGAATCTTTAAATTCTTTAATGGATGCCCATTTGAGTTTTCTATAATCCGTCTCATCATAATTGATCCAGGATGTCCCAATCGATCATGCCAAAGTACGAAAGTATTAGAATCAGTAACCTTTTGGTTTACGGTAGAATGTGCCTCAATTGCACTAATTCTTGTACAATACAGGCCACAAGATAAAGATGGGAACTTCTCAATAACCCTCTTTTGGCCAGAGACATTCTTTGTAATGATGAGATATTCAAGATTATTCTCATCTATTGTCTCAATATGATATCCATTTTGACGGATATCTTTAAAACACAACAAGTTCCTCTTGGACTTGGAGGAGAACATTGCATTCTCTATGATAAATATTGTTCCTTTAGGCAGAGTTATAGTAGCTCTTCCAGAGCCTTCAATTAATTTACTACTACCAGAAATTGTAGTAATATCTGCCTTATACATACTTAATTGAGAGAAATATTTCTTCTCTTTGAATATTGTATGTGTCGTACATGAATAAATTAAACAAATATTTTTACAATTAAACATTGATTCAAGTTTGTTTTGTGAGATATCCATATTTGCTTCCGATGATTTGACATACAAAAGAAATATACAAATATTAGTATTTTCAAAGATAAAGAAAAATAATCTCCATAAGACACAATCTTTGATTGAACAACTTGATTATATATGATAATATGTACTTAATGTTGCTAACGAAATGTAGAGTCATGGGAGTTATATAATACTAGAAATATAATCATACTAGCTATACACATAATATATTTATAATTATATGATGTATGTTGAAACAATCATATATTACATATGTAAATCTGTAGGCATAGTATATATTATAAATTAATGTAGCAACAACTACATATATTGTACAATCACATATCTGCATATTTATAAGCCAATGTCGTACTAATATTCTGTATGTAGGCTTGTCAAAATAAATAGTTAAATGTAGCTAGTGTAGTATATCATGTTATACTGCACAATAATGTATAATCACACATTATGTTAGGTGTACCCAAGTACTTAAGCATGTAACTAGATATACTTGAATTCAATAAGAAAATCGACTTGAAAACAAAGACAATTTCAAGTAACCTCATTATTACTAACATGTTTTATTTCTACACAGAAGAAGATGAATAATCAATAAAAACTTCTTGGATTTACTCAAAGTAGGATGTAAGTTTTAATGATGCAAACACTATTTATATTCATATTTTGGATACGTACTACTCTCAAGAAAATATTATTGTTATCTAAGTCTATTGTTGATTACTGCTATTTATATTTTAATAATTCAAATCAATTAAGAAGCAGTTCATTAAAATAATTACATCTTTATTCATAAATAAAGAGATCATGGTGAAGTATGAGTATATTTCTCTTTCTATTTTTTGTTTTTAAACATAATTGAGAAAAACTAAGTATCCAACAAAACATATCATTATTCTTACAAAAGAGAGAAACATGTTGTACATGATAATTTTAAATCAGAGTCGAGAACTTTAAAAGAAGATAACCTACCGTGATGGTTAGAGACTCGTGCTGATAACGTGTTATAAAATGAAAGCAATTTAGTAAAACATGAACAAGAACTATAAGCAACTTAGTGAAACATGAACAAGAAATATAGATAGAGAGAAGGAAGAGATTTTCTTCTTCAATTATATGAATTCTCCTATCTATTACAAAGCTTTTATATATGCATAAAAAGTGAAGAGAATATATCATAGAATATGTCATTGAACATACAAACTATGTCATTGAATATGTCATAAACTATTTGGGATGAAGATCATGAAACAAGAAGAGTAGACATCCACCATAAATTACTATTTATCATAACAATATTTGTGTAATTGTATTTTGGGTCATTAATTAAACAAAAGAACCAGAAAAGAAGAAGAAGATGGAGACAGAAAATAGAGGCCAAAGACTAACAACAACGACAACAACAACAACAACAACAACTATCCAGTATAGTCCTACAAAGTGGGGTCTGGGGAGAGTAATATGTAGACGGGCCTTACCCCTACCCGAAATGGCAGAGAGGCTATTTCTAATCGACCCTCGGCTCAGTGAAGGGAAGAAAAAACCAAAACAAAAATAAAAATAAAAGAGCATTAGTAACTCCAGCAGAAATTGCATAAATAATTATCTAAATATAAGAAGTATAATAAAATAGCATATAATAATATTAGAAAGTAACTATCATAAATAACTAGTATAAGAAAAGACTGAAAGAGTGGTTATAGTAGAAAAATGCGCCCAACAAAGTGGCAGCACATGGTGTATCAGCTGTAGCCTGTCCCTCCAATAATCCTCTTCTCTTATTAGTATAAACTTCTCTCCTATTTTCCCGAATTCATCGCTCCTCCGCTCCTCCTTTTTCAAAATTTCCTGTTCTCTTCTCTTCTTTGCCGGAATATGGATGTCCGTCGGAGACCTCCCAAGCCTTCTCACCGGAATCACCATCTTCAACACCACCCTCAAAGTGCTTCCTCCGCCGCCCTCCGTCGTTCTCCTTCCCCTGCCCCTAAAGCTTCCGATGCCCTTCCTCTTCCTTTATACCTAACCAACGGCATTTTCTTCACCCTCTTTTTTTCTGTTGCTTATTACCTTCTCCATCGCTGGCGTGACAAGATCCGTAACTCCACCCCTCTCCACGTCGTTACTCTCTCCGAACTCGCCGCCATTCTATCTCTCATTGCCTCTTTCATTTACCTCCTTGGATTCTTCGGCATTGATTTTGTTCAGTCATTTATTGCACGTGCCTCTCACGACGCTTGGGATATTGAAGACGAAGAGGAAAACAGTCGCTTCCTTCTCGACGAAGATCGCCGCCCCCGCCGCCGACTTGCTCCTTGTCCCGCCGCCCTTGATAATTCCTCCATTTTGGCTCCCGTATCCAATTTTATGGATCCTCCGGTGCCTCTTTCCTCTCAGGATGACGAAGGCCTTGTCAAATCCGTTGTTTCCGGTGACATTCCTTCGTATTCCCTTGAATCTAGGCTCGGGGATTGTTACCGAGCTGCTTCTGTTCGTCGTGAAGCGGTTCAGAGGATTACGGGGAGGTCTCTGGACGGTTTGCCTCTTGACGGTTTTGATTACCAGTCGATTTTAGGGCAGTGCTGTGAGATGCCGATAGGGTACGTTCAAATCCCAGTGGGGATTGCTGGGCCCTTGTTGCTTAACGGATGTGAATATTCCGTTCCCATAGCGACTACGGAAGGGTGTTTAGTTGCAAGTACTAACAGAGGTTGTAAGGCTATTTATGCTTCTGGGGGAGCTACTAGCATTCTTTTTAGGGACGGGATGACGAGGGCTCCCGTTGTGAAGTTCCCGACGGCCAGCAGGGCGTCGGAATTGTTTTTTTTCTTGGAGGACCCTGCTAATTTTGATACCTTAGCCATGGTTTTCAACAAGTAAGCACCTTTTCCTCAGAAAATTTGATTCAGCTTTAAATTTGTTCTATGGCTTTCTTGGTCCCTAAAAATGTCGTACTTTTGTTTTTTTCTTCTGAAAAGGTGCAAGTCTTTACAACCTTAGGTTTAGATTCCTGGCAACTTCCTGCTGAAATCTACAAAAATTTTTGATTCTTTTTGGGGGTTAAATTTGCATTACTGTTTGGTGATGGTGACTTTTTCATTCATAAATGAGATATTGGCTTTATGCATACACCATTCAGTTAATTAACTCTGCATTACCTTATCAAAATATCAGCTCATTAATTCTGCATTTTGTTTACAAATTTTAATGTTTCCTTGAGATGCAACCAGGTTGATATGGTTCAGCTCTGTTCTATGTTGAGCATCATGAACTAGAATATTTAGTTCTTCACTGCTCAATAAGTAATTATTGCATTGGAAGCAATGCCACACTTTAGAGAAAAATAAAACACAATAAAAGTGCAAGAGATTCATATAAGCAATACCAACTACTAGGGATCAAGACTTAGCCATGTTAATGAACTTGCATTAGGTCCAGTATTTAGTAGGGGTCTTTTTAGTATGCTCAGCGAGTTGTAGGTCTCTATAGAATGTAGAAAACAGAGAAGCCCAAACTATTTTAATATTTAATTGAGATCTGTCTAAATCAAGCAAATTGAATAATGATGATTCATATTCCTGTACAACAAACTTATGGTTGAGGCTTACTAATAGTAGTTGTTGTAAACTTGTACTATTGTGTTGGTCATCTTCCTGATTCGTGGCGTTCTATATTCTTCCTATTTGGATGCAGATCCAGCAGATTTGCCAGGCTCCAAAAGATTCAGTGCTCACTTGCAGGGAGAAATCTTTACATCAGGTTCAGCTGTGGCACGGGGGATGCCATGGGAATGAACATGGTATCGAAGGGTGTTCAGAATGTTCTCGAGTTTCTTCAGGATGAGTTCCCAGACATGGATGTAGTTGGTATATCTGGTAAGCTATTGGACTTCTATCCAATGATGTCTTGATGCGATTAATAATTCTGTTTTGTGCTGGGGCCTCTAAGTGTCACTTGGGATCACTCTGAAAGTTAACTAAGCAAGCTATTATTTCGAAACAAGTCTTTCTGAAATTCATGAAAACATCCCTATTGATTTGATTATCTCATCATTGGCTGTTCTTGTCAACTACGAGTCCTCTTCCCAGTTATGCGTACCTAAAATGTCATTTCTTGCTTTGAGGTGCCAAAAATTGGCAGAATGTTCCTAAATTAAGCTCGTAGGTGTATGCAGGTGAACATTGAGAGCAGGTTGTTTGAAAGCCGGTTGTATTTTTCATAAACACCGATGAAGCTCTTGCATCTCTATTGCAGCTTGCTTGTATATCTTTTTAACTGACTGCTACTTGTCTCATGTCGCAGGGAATTTCTGTTCTGATAAGAAGCCTGCTGCTGTGAACTGGATTCAAGGGCGTGGAAAGTCAGTTGTCTGTGAAGCAATGATTTCTGGAGAAGTGGTGGAGAAAGTATTGAAAACTTCTGTATCTGCTCTTGTAGAGCTGAACACGATCAAGAATCTTACTGGCTCTGCTGTTGCTGGTTCTCTTGGTGGGTTTAATGCCCATGCTGCCAATATTGTCTCTGCCATTTTCATAGCCACTGGGCAGGATCCAGCGCAAAATATAGAGAGTTCTCATTGCATTACCATGATGGAGGCGGTCAATGATGGAAAGGATATTCACGTATCTGTGACCATGCCTTGCATTGAGGTAATTTTCATTCTAAAGTATATTTTGTCTTTGGTAGCCTTATACAGGGGAAAGTCAGTTTATACCTCACAATGCCATGTGCTGCAAAACTTTCCTTCTGATAGAAATGTCTCTTGCTCATTCTAAATTTTGGTTCTTGAGATATATTATTATTCTTATAAACAAGCATGGTTTGCCTAGGTTGGTACTGTTGGTGGTGGGACTCAACTTGCTTCTCAATCAGCCTGCCTGAATCTGCTCGGTGTTAAGGGTGCATGCAGAGAATCCCCTGCAGCAAACTCAAGGCTCCTGGCAAACATAGTAGCGGGTTCTGTTTTGGCTGGGGAGCTGTCATTGATGTCTGCCATTGCAGCTGGTCAGCTTGTTAAAAGCCACATGAAATATAATAGATCAAGCAGGGATATGAGCACAATTACCTCATAGAGTATTGAAATTGTTAGCAAGTTTCTGGCTAATCAACTTGAAGAGTGCAAGGAGACTAGAAGTTAAAGTTGTAATCGACGTAGGGGGTGGAGCAAAAAATGCACATTTGCTTCTGCAATCTGCGTTAGCTGTAACTTTTTGCCAGCATGTGAGTTCAAGGAAGTAGACTGAACTCACACGGTTGACTTTACTTCAGTGTCCCCGCTGAAGCATTATACAAGTTGTATTTTGTGACCCAATCTTGCTTATCCCTTCTTTGATCGGTATTTATTCTAAATTTTCAGCATTGGTGTATTGTTATTTCTGGGATGTTCTGGAGATTTTGATATTTGTTATTATTACATTGTACAGTTTGGTAATGTGTAAGTACCAAGTGAAGGAATTTGTAAGTTTCGTTCAATACATTAGGTTCTAATGTTCAAAGGCTTTTTGCTAGTGGTATTCTGGTCCTTGAGAAAAGAAACCAAACGAAGGTTGGTTGATGCAATTAGAGCTGGAAGCCACTGCTAAATATTGTAACTAATGAACATATTTTGTTTTTAGAATGTATTAGTCTGATTTACCGGTATTATATGAATCATTTGAAGGGTTGGAGACTTTGCCCCCACACCAAATGATAGAAACGTCATTTTATGATCATCTTTCGAGCCTTAAGGTAAGAAATAAACTCTTGTTGGTTCTGTCACATCACCCTTCCATTTGATAACAGGCTCTCCCGGAAAGTTAAAGCGAACAACTTTTTTCCAGCAATTTACGTATGGCAAGTGGAATTGTATTTACAATGCTACTGTTCTACCATTGGAATATTAGCAAATCCATGGCTGTAAATTAGGCATTGCGATGCATGACTAAACCATATGTATTGGCCTGCTTAGGGGGACCGAGTTCTGCAGTCCACTAAATAAGTCATGGGTCCAACTTTATCATGTTTATGCAATATGCATGATATGATTTCTGGCACTTTCTGCACATGTTTATATCGAATTAATGGTACATTTCTTTTGTATATATATTTATTAATTAATCAATAATAATTCAAGAGGCGAGTGTCACAGAAAAAAGTATGGTGGAGCCGTAGAGGAGCCCCAGTTAAGAACTATAGTCGATTTTCCTACCTGTCAGTTAGTCATCTTGGACCCATTCACTCCTGCTACATGTTGTATGTCAGTTGTTGGTGCCAACAATTTTTTGGCGGAACAAGCTTTTTTTTAAACCAATTCCAACTGTTCATCTTGTGTGGTATCACAATCAAAGACATATCTAAATTTTAAATTAGTGAATTTAGAGTGATAGCAATTATATACATTTTTCAAGTTGAAGTTAGCTGGTGCAAGAAGGGGAACCTTGGAGTAATAATAAAGTTGTTTTCGGTAACTTATACGTCAAGAATTTGAATCGTGGAAGCAACCATTAATTTTAGCCATGGAAGCAAAAATAAGTTATCTACATCACATCTTTTGGCATGGGTGAAGCCACATGTGGTAAAAAAAAGTGGTCAATTGACCACTCTTCGTCGAAACACTGCATTATATATATAGGTAAAATATTATATTTTAGAGGTATATAACACATATTGAAAACAAAGGGGATATCCAGTGTTGCAACAACTATAGGGGTATCAAATTAATACGTCGCACTATGAAGGTCTGGGAGCGGGTGATCGAGGCTAGGGTGAGGGAACGACATCTATTTCCTTGAACCAGTTCGGTTTCATGCCGGGTCGCGCCACTACAGAAGCTATCCACCTTGTCAGGAGATTGGTGGAACAGTTCAGGGATAAGAAGAAGGACCCGCACATGGTGTTTATCGACTTGGAGAAGGCGTATGATAAGGTCCCTAGGGAGGTGCTATGGAGGTGCCTGGAGGCTAAGAGCGTGCCGGAAGCCTACATCAGAATAATCAAGGACATGTACGGTGGAGCTAAGACTAGGGTCAGGACAGTGGGTGGCGACTCAGACCATTTTCCGGTGGTTATGGGGCTCCATCAAGGATCTGCGCTTAGCCCTCTCTTGTTTGCCTTGGTGATGGATGTTCTAACCCGTCATATTCAAGGGGATGTGCCTTGGTGTATGGTATTTGCTGATGACATAGTCTTGATAGACGAGACGAGGGTCGGTGTTAATGAGAGGCTAGAGGTATGGAGACAGACTCTCGAGTTTAAGGGTTTCAAACTAAGCAGGTCTAAGACAGAATACCTGGAGTGCAAGTTTAGCGCCGAGCCGAGCGGAGTGGGAGGGGACGTAAAGATTGGATCTCAGGCCATAGCCAAGTGGGACAGTTTCAGATATCTTAGATCGGTGATTCATGGGGACGAAGAGATAGACGGAGATGTCACTCTCTCTATAGGGGCGGGGTGGTCGAAGTGGAGGCTTGCATGAGGAGTCTTATGTGACAAGAAAGTGCCATAGAAACTCAAGGGGAAGTTTTATAGAGCTGTGGTTAGACCTTTCATGTTGTATGGGACGGAGTGCTGGCCGGTGAAGAACTCTCATGTTCAGAGGATGAAGTTTTATGGAGATGAGGATGCTTAGGTGGATGTGCTGGCTCACCAGGTTAGATAAGACTAGGAATGAAGTTATTCGGGAGAAGGTGGGGGTGTCCCTAGTTGATGAGAAGATGCGAGAAGCGAGGCTCAGGTGGTTCGGGCATGTGCGAAGGAGAAGCCCTGATGCCCCGGTGAGGAGTTGTGAGCGGCTAGAGGTGGTCGCTGCGAGGCGAGGCAGAGGAAGGCCTAAGAGGTACCGGAGAGAGGTAATTAGGCAGGACATGGCTAGAATGCGGATTTCTGATGACATGGCCCCTGATAGGAAAGTCTGGAGGTCTAGTATCAGGGTTGTAGGATAGGGGCTTCTAGATTTTTTGTACTCCTTTCACGGGGTTGGGTGGGGCTTGGTAGGGCTCTCCATAGATGATTTGTGTATTGGTTTGTATCCTCTTATAGTAGTCATTTATGGTAGTTACTGTTTTAATATTATTGCATGCCATTTTATTTGTGGTACTTATGGTTCTTATGTTTAGATAATTATTTATGCGATTTTTGCTGGAGTAACTAATGTTGTTTTTGTTTTTGTTTTTGTTTTCCTTCCCTTCCCTATGCCGAGGGTCGATTGGAAATAGTCTCTCTGCCCTTTAGGTTAGGGGTAAGGCCTGTCTACATATTACCCTCCCCAGAACTCACTTTGTGGGAATATACTGGGTTGTTGTTGTTGTTGTTGTTGTATAATACATATTGAAAATCCTTTGTCGTGTATTTTTTTCCTTCCTTAAAATTTGAACACCCTTTGAAAAATTCCTAGCTTCGCCACTGCCCTGTGGGGTGCGGCTTTCCGGACCTTGCATGAATACCAGAGGCAAACCTATGTGTTTAACCAAAAAAGTATAAAACCCTTTTGTCGAACTAATTACTAGAAATATAGAAGGTAAATCAAAGCCAAACATAATTAATCCTAGATCCGAATATATAAAGTACGAAAATCGAATAAGAACATGAATATGTGATATTTCTTGATATAATGATCATACATCGAATGCGAATGATAAACTTACATATAAGACTGATTTGCACCACAATCATGGAAGCAATGGAGGGGAAGAGAAGGAACTGTTGATGAGAGAGAGATTTCCCTTGTTGATTCCCTCATTATGGCTAGCACAACCCTTCCCCGCCTCCCCCCCCCCAATTCCCATCTTCTGGACTCAGCTCCTTATACATTATATATATATATATATATATATATATATATATATATATATATATATATATATATATATATATATATATATATATATATATATATATATATATATATATATATATACATATACATATATATACATATATATACATATACATATATATACATATATATACATATACATATATATACATATATATACATATACATATATATACATATATATATATATACATATATATAAATATACATATATATATACATATACATAGACATAGATATATATATATACATATACATATACATATATATATACATACATATACATATACATATATATACATATATATATATATACATATACATATACATATATATATACATACATATATACATATATATATATACATACATATATACATATATATATACATACATATATATATATATATATACATACATATATATATATATATATATATATATATATATATATATATATATATATATATATATATATATATATATATATAAACAATTTTTTCTTTCATCTAATGGTCTTTGACCATCGTACTTTCTTATGACTTTACCTTTGGTCATTGCTCGAACACAGTGCTTGTTCGATGATGTATGCTTTCAACGATTTGAACCCTATGATGGTCGAGATGCTCTTTGCTATATCGTCCCCGGGGTATGATTACAGTTTGGTCGACCTTTATCATTCCTCTTGGGGACGACCACTACCGTCATATTTTGACCCATACAGTTAGTCCCTCCGTCTGTCAAGGTCGCCGCTAAGCGAGCTCAACGGGCGGATTCTCTCGATTCGAAAATTGGGAGAAATCTGAATGTCTACGCCTTGAGCGATGACTTTAATACGAGATGATGGCTCGACACTTCAATGATACCATTGAACTGTTACGTCCGTTCGGAGTCGAACCATTGTATCGATTCGATGCACCATGAATAGCCACTGTCATTATGGCGCACGTTTCCCAGAAATCATATCATTTCTTGTTCCCTATCAGTTTTGATTGGTGGCTCTTGGGTTTCCCACTCAAAACATTTATTTTCCTATAAATAGGGAGAAAACACCATTCTATTGCCACACTTTTTGACTTATCAAGGGAGTTTTGCAAGCCTTTACCTTCTTCAATACTTCAAATTTCTGAGTTCATTCTCCTGTTAGTCAGAAATTAACACCACCATCTTCTCTCTCTCTTTCTTTCTCTTACTCATTTATGATGATTAATCGAGACAAATGGCTGGTACTTCCTCCCAACTAACAGACCCATCGAAGGTTAGGTGCCGAAAAATGATGCATCTATTCTCGGAGAAGGAGCGGAGATAGCGAAAGATGTGGGGGTTCCAACAGCGGCTGAAATACTGCCCCGTCCGGGAAAATTATGGAATGATTTTAACAGCCCCGCCAGAGTAGAGCCGGAATATGTATCTTCTACAATGGATGAAGTGGTGATTGCGCCGTTCCAGACCAAATGGGGGATTCCAACTTATATTGAAATGATAACAGCAATCGGAATGGACATTGTGCATCTGCATCGCCCAAGTTACTGCCATGCATACCCTTTTGTTGTTGGGTATACGCTTCCGCTACCCTCCCTAGTGATAGACTTTTGCTGATTCTACGAAAGGTTCCCGGCTCAGCTTTCACCGTACGTGTACAAACTCTTCCTCATGCTTCTCAAGTACACAGAGCTCACGGTCGAGAGGTCACTTTGGGGCATATGCTTAAAATTTCTGCTCCCCAACTAATTCGAGTCTCGATGATTCACATGCGTCATCGAGGACCAAAAAGTTTGGTGGTGAAGATGAACGACAAGGTTAATCGTCGCTTTTGAGAGAGTTATTTCTTCGTACGGACCGAGCACCTTGTGGCGGACCCAACAGGGCTTCCCGAGATGTGGAACTTTTCCCGTACGTTTTCTTTTGTTTACGTGGTATTGCTAATTTGTTTCTGCATTCGCAGCTGAGAGATTTCCTTCCCTGCCCATTGATGACATCCACGAATGGGTCAATGCTATTCTTTCCCATGTGGGGGTCCGTGAATGGGCGTCCTTCTATGAGAGATACGGGCTTAAGCCTCTCACTAGTAAGTCGGCATGTTGCAGTTTCATTGTTTTTTGTCTAGTAATTTGATCTCGTTGCTTACATGATTGTTTTTTCTACTTTAACAGGGAGAGCACGAAGGGCGAGGGATCCTCCACTCGCTAATTTGCTTTTGCTTAGATGTCTTGTTTTTTCTACCTAACTTGCACCGAGGTATGCTGCCTGGCCTATATCAACATCTGCTCAATCTACTCCTACGGCTGGGGCCATGTATGGGGCGGATCCGTCGAAGAGGCGTTGAGTGGAGTTCGAAGTGGCTCTTTCAGCCGCAGTACCTTCGAGAGGCGACCTTCCCTTGACAGTGTCTGAAATTGGTAGTGATGCTAACCCAATCGTAGAGACTAATAGGTGGATGTGGCTAACCCCGACGGTAGAGGCTTTAGCTATGGTGATCGATCAACAGGCTACAATGACGGGAAGTTGGGGTCCCGAGGCCGCTGTTGCCACTTTGGGCAGGCATTCGTCTTCAAGACCGAATCGAGCTTCTTCTTCGGCCGTAGATAGGGGAAAGGGAGTCGTGGTCGACAACTATGAATCTGACTCCGACCTCAATCCTAATGATGTCAGGATGTTCAAGAAGGACTTTACCTGTACTATGGTAAGAGCGGGAGGTCCCTCCTGTATAGTTGAGATTCCGTCGAGCTTAGCCTTCTACGGGACACAAAAGGCTTGGTGCCGCAGTTTGACCTTTTATACTTTTTTACAAAGTGTGAGGCTCTTCGGGATGTCAGTGACATTGAATTAATGCATATAGTGGCGGCTATGGGCCTGAGAGGGTAAGTTTCTCCTCTTTGTTTCTTTTTTGTGTTCCTTTTGGTTTTGGCACCCTTGGCCTTTATCAATTATTTTTTATTTTTATATTTTCTTTCAATATTACATGTTGGAGATCGAAAGTGCTTCAAGGGCCGACACTTGGGCCAAGATTTTTCTGATGATGTTGTAAAAGTATCGGCGCCATCGCAACAAGTGCCGTGAGATACATGAGCGGCTCGTACCGAGCGCTGATAACCAATATCTCGGGGAGGAGCTAGAGAAAAGGGATCGGGATTTGATGTAGTCCATTCGTAGGAACAGTGAGCTCGAGGAGCTACTTCGTTTAAAGGATGAGGAACTCGAGTTGGGAAAGGGGGTCGCCGCAGAGTGTGAGTATCTTCAGGCAAATGTGCTGTGGTTGCAGTCCGAGCTCGATCAAAATGTCATCAGAGTTGAGGCTTTGAGTGCAGAGTGGATAGGGAAATTAGCCGAGCTGGAGAGGGAAATGTCTGAGTTGGAGAGCGTCGAGAGTGCTTGGGCGTCGGCTTCAGCAAGGGCGACGGTGTTGGAGGACACTATCCAAGTCCTTCAATCCCAACAGAAATTCGAGGGGGCAAAGCTACTCTAAGGGAGGCGAGGCTTGAAGAGTGCATTGGCAAAACCGACCAGGAAACATCAAACTTGGGATATCGGGTCGTTGTACTTGAGGCCGAAAAGGCACAATTGTTAGCCCAAGTTGAATCTGCCTCTGCTGCTGTTCCTTGCCACTTGCACAAGCTCTGGGTTCATGACGATGCCCAATGGTACATATACAATAGTTTGTGGGAGGCGGAAAATATTTTTGAGGCTGCTTATGAAGGAGCCCGGAAGAAGGCACGAGAGGCTCGTGTCAACTGCGGATACGATCCTACGACACCGGAGGCCGACGAGGATGTTGATGTTGAGGAGGAATTTCCTGGAGATAACGGTGGGGGGAATGGCGATGATGACGCCGAGTGAAAAGTTGCTGCCTTAGTCTATCTTTTTTTGTTCTTTATTATGTTTCTTTTTTTTGGGGGGGGGGGGGGGGGGGCGGGGGGTTTTGGCCTTGTGTAAGTTGCGGTCGTTGCGCATGTATATATAAATAAGAAAGTTGTTCGCTTTTGTACATATTTCGGTTTCCTTTTCCTTCCCCGTGCTTGTTGCATCTTTTTGTTTAGCATAGACCTTCGGATATTTGTGCGGTGAGTTCCTAATTTTTCGATTTGGGAGTCCGACCTTGATCGGATCGAGTAGGGTCTCGTCGTTTGAGTCCGAATGGAGTTTCTTTGAACTCGCGTATTCAGAAGAGATTATCTGATTTGTCGCTTTAGGGGGAATCATTCTTGATTCAAACAAGGAGGAATTTGAATTCGCCATTCTGGACTTGCTACATTTTGAGAGAGGTCGAATTCTTCTTTCAGTGGTGGCCGTTGTCCATAAGAGTGTTATTTCGAGTTAAGTCGAAATGTTAACCCGTTGCAATTCGAGAGAGGTCGAGTTCTTCTTTTGGCAATGGCCTTTGTCCGCAAGTATGTTTATTTCGAGTTGGTCGAAATGTTTACTCGTTGTAATTCGAGTGAGGTCAAATTCTTCTTTTGGCGATAGCCTTTGGTCGTAGGGGTGTTTATTTTGAGTTAAGGTCAAAATATTAACCCGTTGTAATTCGAGCGAGGTTGAATTTTTCTTTTGGTGATGGCCTTTGGCTGTAGGGGTATTTATTTCGAGTTAAGGTTAAAATATTAACCCCTTGTTTCATTGTCGTAGATTTTGGAGAAATATTCAAGGCCGTCGTACTGTTTCGCGTACGTCGGGGTGAGTCCTGGCGTGCTCAGTTTTATTTTTACTGGAGAATATTTGGTGTTCCCTGGGGGAGTTCCAGTTTTGTTTAACTTTTCCGTTTCTTCGGTGAGTCCAAGTTAGCTTTTGTGCATTTCCTAGGTAAGTCCCAGTTTGCTTAACTTTGCTTTCGTTGGAGAATGATATGATGGAGAGTGCAAAATGTTGATATGTTTCATTCTCTGTAGAATACTATACATGTTCGTTTCATATATATATATATATATTGGAGAAGTTTCCATGTATCTAGTCTCTTCATCGTTCAGCTGGGAGAGGTCATCGGCAGACGGCGTGATGAATTATACTTTGAACTTCGAGATGTCCCCCACATCGCCTCGTTAAAAACTTCCCCGAGAACCCAATTGGGGAGAAACCCGGGTCAGAGAAAGAGAGTACGGCTTGAAGGGTGTCCTCTTTCAGTAGTTGAGTTATTTGAGGTGGGCGGCATTTCAATTATTTGGTGGTAGTTTCCTTCTATTGTTTCTAGTTGGGATGCTCCTTTGCTCGCTTGCCCGTGCGACGCTCATGTTCCTATTTAAACCAACAACAGACGGTAACCAAAATAAAATTTTCTGTACCTCGATCCAATGGGTCGACGAAAGGAGGCGGCTTCGCAGCGTTGCTTGCTATTCCTGGTAATTAAATGGTTGATGGAATGGTGGTTTTAGATTCGGCAACGGAGTTCAGCCCCCTTTTCTTTTAGCAGCATCTAAGCTTTGCGCGGGTTGGGCGCGTCTCACTTGCTGCAGTGTTGCAATTGAGTCTCCGTCCAATCTTATTCAATACGTACCCACAACAGGGGAGATATGCCATACTCTGTTCATGGACCATTCAATGTGTGGGAGAATGTGGAAGTAGGGCAGGATATGCTCGCTTTTTCAAAGGAATGCGCAGCAAGTATCGTCTTCTCATAAGGGATGGGAACATAGGTTAGTATAAAAGGTGGGTGTTTCAAATGGAGATGTGGTCACGCTAGATGATCATGATCCTATTTTGAACGTGTGTTTGTCATGCTAAATCCATCGCCACTGGCGAGATGTGGGTTTTGCATGGATATTTGTTATAACTTCTACTTTTTTGTAACAGCTTGACCTAGATTAGCATGTGAGATTTATTTACCACTCTTTTGAGTAATTGGTTACATTTTGCCGGTTTTAGATCTAAAAAAAACTAAGAAATTTGGTTAAAAAATTCCCACAAACAGTACTAAACTATTTGACAAAAAAGTTTAAAACCCTTTTGTCATACTAATTACTAGAGAGTTGGTGAGACCATATCTGCTACGGGTAGTTTAGATCCGTCCAAGAGTATCATGAATCATGACCAAGTATAAAATAATCCGGTCTGCTTAAGTATCATTATTGTAACATTTAACTGTCCAGAATGGGGCCAACGTGACACACAATATTTTTGTACAGTTGTATAATTTAAAATTTAAAGTTCATATTGATTACAATTATGTGTCCTTCTAGACTGCTGAAGATCGTTGTAATTCTTAACTAATACTTTTAACATATTAACATAATCTCTGGAAAACTGATATAGCCGCGAGTCAATCATCACGTTACATAAAATTGACAAATACTTATTTTGCCTGTATCAGCTTGGACCCCTCCGCCTTATTATAAACTGAAATAGAAAGGAAGCAAAGAGAAAATACACGCATATATATTCATATATATTAGCTATTTTTGTTGGAATTATGATTCCTACTAAAATACAATAGCCTTCATATCGAATTATTTGGAATGAACAACAACATGAGTGGAAGCGTACCTGAATCCATTGGTGGAAATTCTTAGTCCTCCTTATGAAGATTGTCCAAAGTGTTTGCAAGCTCCTTGATCCTTACTTCAAGATTGTCTTGAAGTATTACACAAGAATATAACACAAGAACCAAAATTGGAGAAATGATTTTCCACAAAAATATGCAAGACAAGAAAGTGAATATCTTGATTCAATGGGAGGAAGAAGATAATTGTCTTGCTATAATGTGGAAACCATAACCCCCCACTTTATAACAATTGAGTTACAAAACTCAAGAGTCACAAGCATGTAACCATGGTTACATATATGTAACCTTAGTTAGCCCATCATTAACTAAGGTTACCCTTTTGGGTATCTACACTTTAGTCCTACACTTTATATGACAATACATTGGCCCCCTTAACATAATGTCCATAAGACCACAAAATTAGGCCAAACCAAAAGATAGCACATAACATATAATTAATCCATATATTGTTCATATGTATGTAGATATAAGTCCATATATCTTACAATCTCACACTTGGACGAGATACACATACATATGTACAAACCTTAGCATTATATGTTACAATATAACCTTAGGAGCTCAAAATTGCAATCACAATAAAATTGTCATGAACAATCCGGTCCATCAATCATACCAACATAGGAACTAAGAGCTTTTCGTTACTCATTTGTAACTAGAACCAACATAGATCACGTATATCAATATAGCCAACGACATGGATCAAGTGTAGGTATGTAGCATGGAAACAACATAAAGTGTCTATTTCCAACTGGTTCTCTTTATTGAGATCAATCATAAACTGTAAGAGTACAAAAAAACTTTAAAACTGAATATCTGCGCAGATATAACTGAATTACTGAATTTCTGAATATAATGGAAAATACATAAATGTACAAACTCCCACTAAAATACATAATTCATATCTGATTTGACACCCATACAAGCAATATGCTCATGAAATACTTTTGGTGTCAATCCCTTAGTGAGCGGATCCGCAAGCATGGAGTTTGTACTAATGTACTCAATCCACAATTGTCCATTTTGTACTCTTTCTTTAACAACCCGAAATTTGACGTCCATATGTTTTGCTTTCGTCAAACTACTGTTGTTATTAGCATAAAGGACTGCCGATCTGTTGTCGCACAATAGCCTAATTGGCTTTTTAATGCTATCAACAATTCGCAGTCCATCAACAAAATTCCGCAGCCATAATGCCTCATTGGATGCTTCATAACATGCCATGAATTCTGCTTCCATGGTGGAAGTGGCCGTAAGAGTTTGCTTAATGCTTCTCCAAGAGATAGCACAGCCAGCAAGCATGAAAATATAGCCTGAAGTAGACTTCAAACTATCATGACATCCAGCAAAATCGGAATCGGTGTACCCAATGATCTCAAGCTGGTCCGATTTCCGATATGTAAGCATGTAATCCTTTGTTCTCTGTAAGTACCTCATGACCCTTTTGGCTGCCTTCCAATGGTCCATTCCCGAATTGCTAAGATATCTGCCTAACATCCCAACAATGTATGCTATATCAGGTCGTGTACATACCTGAGCATACATCAGACTACCTACAGCCGAAGTATAAGGCGTCTTCTGCATTTCCGAAATTTCATAATTATTATTAGGGCACTGTTTGAGACTAAACTTGTCTCCCTTAGCAACAGGGGTGTTGCCTGGTTTACAATCCTGCATGCCAAATCTTTTCAGAACCTTATCGATATATCCCTTTTGTGACAGACCGAGAACACTTTTGGAGCGATCTCGTTGTATCTGAATTCCTAATACAAAAGAAGCTTCACCAAGATCTTTCATTTCAAATTTCTTTGAAAGAAATTTCTTAGTTTCATGCAATAATGCTATATCATTACAGGCAAGCAGTATGTCATCGACATATAAAACCAGAAAAATATACTTACTCCCACTGAACTTATGGTATATACAGTCATCAGCAACATTCGGTTCAAAACCAAAAGATGTAATGACTGCATGAAACTTATAATACCATTGACGGGAAGCCTGCTTGAGCCCATAGATGGATTTCTTTAATTTGCAAACCTTTTTCTCTGATTCATCCGAAACAAATTTTTCAGGTTGCACCATATAAATTGTTTCCTCAATGTCACCATTGAGAAATGCTGTCTTAACATCCATCTGATGAAGCTCAAGATCAAAATGTGCTACTAGTGCCATTATAGTCCTGAAAGAGTCTTTCGATGAAACTGGAGAGAAAGTCTCTTTATAATCAATGCCTTCCTTTTGAGTGTAGCCTTTTGCGACAAGACGAGCTTTATACTTAGTAACATTGCCCCCCGAATCCCTTTTGGTTTTAAATATCCATTTACAACCAATCGGTTTAATACCTTCGGGCAATGTAACAAGCTCCCAAACATCATTATCGCTCATAGACTTTATCTCATCATTCATGGCATCAATCCACTTTTGAGAGTTAGAACCCTTAATGACTTGACGGAAGTTGATTGGATCATCTTCCTCAAGTCCAATATCACTTTCTTGTTCTTGGAGAAATACAACATAATCATCCGGAATTGCATTTCTCCTCTCTCTAGTGGATCTCCTTAATGGCACTTTAGTTTCTTGAGGTTGTTGAGTTTGATTTTCATTAGTAATATCAGGGTCCTGATGGGGGAGATTTTCGAGATTGTCTTGAATTGGAGTGTTGTGATCCGTGTCAGGAATGAGAACACCCTGACCAAGATCAACAACTTGAGGGAAAGACACATGTTCTTCCTCAAAGACAAAATCTCTAACAACTTTACCTCCCCACCCCCAAACTCAATATCCTCAAAAAACCTAGCATTACCCGTCTCAAAAATAGTTCTAGAAGTGGGATCAGAAAACTTAAAAGCCCTGGATCTTTCAGAGTATCCAACAAAATAGCTACTAACCGTCTTAGCATCCAGTTTCCTTTCATTCGGCCTATAAGGCCTTGCCTCAGCTGGACAACCCCAAATGTGTAAGTGCCTAATACTGGGTTTATGCCCAGTCCAAAGTTCATATGGGGTTTTGATTGTAGCTTTAGTTGGAACTCTATTAAGAATATAAGCTGCGGTTTTTAATGCTTCACCCCAGAGTGAGTCTGGTAAAGTAGTACGACAAATCATACTTCTTACCATATCCTTAAGGGTCCGATTTCGTCTCTCAGCTACACCATTCATCGTAGGCCTTCCTGGCATAGTATACTGAGGGACGATCCCACACTCATCTAGGAATTTAGCAAATGGCCCTGGACGTTGTTCACCTGAACCATCATATCGACCATAGTATTCACCACCACGGTCAGATCTAACGGATTTAATTCTTTTGCTTAGTTGATTTTCAACTTCAGCCTTAAATGATTTGAACACGTCTATGGATTGGGACTTTTGATGAATAAGATATAGGTACCCATAACGAGAGTAATCGTCTATGAATGTGATAAAGTATTGTTGACCATTCCTACAAGGAGTAGGAAATGGCCCACAAATATCCGTATGTATCAATTCTAAGACGTCCGAAGCTCTCTTAGCACCTAATCTCGTCTTGTTTGTTTGTTTTTCCTTGATACACTCAACACATATATCCGAATTTGAGGAATCAAGAGAATCAAGAATTCCATCTGACACGAGTTTCTAAATTCTTTGAGTGGATATGTGACCCAAACGTTTGTGCCAGAGTGATATAGAATTCTCATTAGTTAATTTTCTTTTGGTACCACTTAAGCTTGTATGCAAGGTTTCATTATTTGAGGTTATTGTATCAACCAAATATAGGCTATCAAATGTTGATAAAAGACCAGTACCAATAAGATTTGAATTCTGAAAGAGACTAACTTTATTGTCACCAAAAGAACATGAATAACCGGATATGTCCAATTTGGGAACAGAAATTAAATTCCGTCTAAAAGACGGTACAACAAAAGTCTCATCCAAATCTAAATAAAAACCGGTCTTAAACAACAGCCTTAACTTTCCAATAGCCTCAACTGGCACCTTCTTGCCGTCACCCACATAGATGTATCTTTCACCATCATTTGGTTTTCGGCAGTTCAGGCAACCCTGCATAGATATACTTATGTGAGTAGTAGCAGCAGAATCTACCCACCAAGTATCCTTAGGTACCGAAATTAAATTAACTTCAAAACAAACAAGAGAAAGAAATGTACCTTTTTTCGCACGCCAAGCGTGGTACTTGCTACAATCCTTCTTCACATGATTAGTCCCCTTACAGAAAAAGCAACATAATTCAGTGATTTCAACCTTAGGTTCCTTATGTTGCTTATTCTTTGGCCTTGCAACCGCAACTTCCTTACCTTTCCTCTTCTTAGTATCCTTCGAAGAGGATGCCAAATGAGCACTTTCAGTATTATCTTGCTTTATCCTTTCCTCCTCTTGCACACAATGTGAAATGAGCTCATTAAGAGTCCATTTCTCCTTCAGGCAGTTGTAACTGACCTTAAACTGATTAAAGTGTGCAGGAAGAGATATCAAAACTAAGTACACAAGTAGTTCCTCAGGTAATACTAGCTTGAGTGACTTAAGTTTCGAAACAAGATGAGACATTTCCAAAATGTACTCCCTAATGTTTCCCTTGCCCTTATACCTCATGGAAACAAGTTTACTCAATAGTGTACTTGTTTCCGCCTTTTCGTTTTGTTCAAAACGCTTTTCAAGGTTTTCAAGGAAAATTTTGGCATTAGCTTCATCATTCATAGTGCCCCTGAATGATTCTGGAATTGCACGTTTCATGATCATTAGACTCATGCGATTCGAGCGTTCCCACTTCTCCATCTCCCTCCTTTCATCAGGAGAGGATGCATCCTCAAGAGAAGCAGGTTGCTCATTCCGAAGTGCAAGGTCAAGATCCATGCAACTGAGAACTATCATAATGTTCTCTTTCCATTCCATATAGTTTGTGCCGTTAAGCACAGGGATGCTATTGATGTTGGCAGATAGCGAAGCAGCAGAAGAATTAACTGAAAATAGAACAAAAGTATTACTTAATACATGCTTACAATTACTTGAACTTTAACTTTACTTTATAGATTCAAAATAGGCAAATCCCATTACAAGATACCTAGCACAACATTGATTTTAGTCTTTGGACAGAAAATCAACTTGTAAGTGGTACTCTTGGTGTAGTGATCATATATTGACAATAAACTCCTGTCAAATATCAAGCCTTCCTTTGGGCCGACTTAATATTCACATGGAAAACCAAATAATTGTCACATATTTATCACCACAAGCATGTTCGAATTCCTGCCAAATAACAACCTTCCTTTGGGCCGGTGTTAAACGCATGGAAGACTAACATCCATAGTCATCTTATATTTCAAGATCAATCAATCTACACAATAGAGGTTACTTTGGCAACATAATGCTTCAGTTGACTAATTTAAAATATTAGATGCTAAAAAAAACTTTAGTTCCTTAAGCCATATTATGAATCTAAACTTAATATGTTACATGTTTTGACATGCAACATCTGAATATTAATTGTTTTAGACTTAGTTGGACAATTCCAAAATCTGAAGTTTGATGGACTAAAAAACAATTAATATAAAAACTGAATATTAATGTATAAAACATTAATAATTTAATAAAAACTTAATATTAATTGACATATTATAAATATTCAATTAAAATCTGGAACTTAAAAGACTTAAAACGTTTTATTAATTATAGAAAACGTTTCTTACATTATGTCCTCATTAAACATCCAAAACAAAACATTTTCAGCACTTAATTGCCTGATAATTGATTATCAGGGCTTACTGTAATTTCCAAATTTTGCTGAAAACTTTGAATAATCGATTATTCAAGATGAGTAATCGATTATTCAGTCATTCCGTTTCGAAAACTTTTATGAACTTAATTGCATAATCGATTATGCTCAATGCATAATCGATTATGCTACTGTTCTGTCCCAAAAATTTTATCAAAAAATTGATAATCGATTATTCCCTGTTTCTGTTTTGCAAAATTTTGATCAATATATTCAACATAATCGATTATTTTTCCAGTATAATCGATTATATTATTGTTCTATCCAACGACTTAAAATGTTTTTCAACAAGAAACTTAAACATGGAATCATGTTTCTCATCAACCAAAATCATGCAAAATTTAATGTTTCAATTCAAGTAATGATAACATGATATTAAAACATCAAAGTTCATCAGAAACATAACATTCATAAAATCATGCTATTTCATGGTACTATAATTTCATAAACAAAATTCTAACTTAACTTGAACATGAACCATATATAACATAAATCTTATGAACATCCAAAATTATCCAAATATGAAGGTAGCTCTGATACCAATTGTTGGAATTATGATTCCTACTAAAATACAATAGCCTTCATATCGAATAATTTGGAATGAACAACAACATGCGCGGAAGCGTACCTGAATCCATTTGTGGAAATTCTTAGTCCTTCTTATGAAGATTGTCCAAAGTGTTTGCAAGCTCCTTGATCCTTACTTCAAGATTGTCTTGAAGTATTACACAAGAATATAACACAAGAACCAAAATTGGAGAAATGATTTTCCACAAAAATATGCAAGACAAGAAAATGAATATCTTGATTCAATGGGAGGAAGAAGATACTTGTCTTGCTATGATGTGGGAACCATAACCCCCCACTTTATAACAATTGAGTTACAAAACTCAAGAGTCACAAGCATGTAACCATGGTTACATATATGTAACCTTAGTTAGCCCATCATTAACTAAGGTTACCCTTTTGGGTATCTACACTTTAGTCCTACACTTTATATGACAATACATTGGCCCCCTTAACATAATGTCCATAAGACCACAAAATTAGGCCAAACCAAAAGATAGCACATAACATATAATTTATCCAATTGTTCATATGTATGTAGATATAAGTCCATATATCTTACAATTTTCATATATATTCACTTTACGATCATCCTTAAAGTTATACTTGCTTTGTCGGATCTAAAGTAATTTAATCTCTTTAATGCAGCCTCCGAAATCAAATCTAAAGTTCTCCTATTTTCATGAGCGTATCCAAAAAATTTCGCAAGTGATGTCGATATTTATAGAAAAGCGAAAAATAAGTAATATTAATTATCATATTACTCAACAAGAAATAGCCTTAGTTCATTGTTTTATAGTCTTAAATTATAAACGGTCATAATTTCAATTCTACCTTACCACAAATCTATATCTATATATAAAAGTGGGCAATAGGAAAGCGAGGTGACACCTCTCTTAGACCAAAAAATATATTTATCTTTTTTCTCCTTTTATTTTTATCATTATTGTATCTTGATAACTCTCACCCCATTATCTTCATAACCTATATTTTTATTAATCTAAATAACTCTCTTGCCTTTTGTATTCATAAACCCCCCAAAATATTTAATATGTAAATTTATAATAATTTGTTTTTATCTTTTGTCCTTTATTTATTTTAAAAATTTTATTTTCATAACTCACACCTCTTTAACTTCTACTCTTAATAATATCCATAATTCTTATGTTTTTCATAACTCCCAAATACTTAATTTAAAATTTTAAGATACCTTATGTATTCTTCTACTTTTGCTTATATAAATTCATATATTTATTTCATGAGACCCCTATCCAAGGTTAACCCTTTCCATTCAATATCTGAAATAGTAATGATGACATGTTTATCGGATTATTAGATTCATGTTTTAGTTTTGCTAGGGAAAGAAGGCTCTAGAATGATTATTGGTTTGCGAGAGAGGATAACAACAACAACTTGGGGAACTATGCATTGATTCTAATTTTTTTCCCTTTTATTTTCTTATGATTAAGGTCCCAAACAGGATGTGCGTTTTTATTTCTTCTTTTTCTTCTACTTTCTCTCTGACACTGAGAAATACCGTATTTATGTACTTTGCTTTAAGATCGGTGTAAGATTCATGAATGAATAACATGTTCTTTTTTATGTTAATGTATTTTGAATGTATACTAAAGATCAAAACACATATAAATGCATATATCATTGCATAGTTCTAAATCCGTTTAAAGGAATATGCCAACTTGGAACACTCAACAAATAACATTGCTAAAAATAAAATTGGTAGTTGATTTCCACTAAAGAAAGTGATCAAAGCAAGAACCATAAAAAAAAGTCATGCTAGGAATTCATGGCAATACGTATGATCGGATCTTTTGTTTTTCTATTTTGTTAAAAATTATTAAACAAAACCATCTTCAAGCGACTTTGAAGGACAATAATTGAGTTTCAAGTCTCTTAAAAGAGATGATCACATCTAAAAATCATCTTTTACGCTATAAAATCGTTGTATTTTCAACATAGAAACGACCAACGGTCCAAGTGGGTGCAACTTCTTTTTTTTTTTTTAATTATTGTTTCATCATGTTGCAATCTCTTTGTTTGTATTTTAATATTTTTATCTGTATTATAATTTTACATTCTTTGTTATGTAAGGAGAAATATCTGAACATTTAAAAAAACAAAAACACTTAGAAACGCATATATTAAATGAAGACGTTTATTATTCTATTAAAAAGAACACATATTTCTTAAATTTTTAAAAAAACAGAGAGATAATTATTTAAGAAATATATATCAACTTTACGTACACAGATTAATCCCTTTATAGATGCGATCTTTCCGTGACGAACTTGTAACATATATAATGTTCAAAATATGAAAATTGAAACCACGGTGTTATTAAATATGCTTAATATTTATGATTTTATTCATTTTTTACAAAAAAATTGTGTGTATATATATATATATATATATATATATATATATATATATATATATATATATATATATATATATATATATATATATTAATGGTAACGCAACGCGCGGACAAATACACTAATTTTAACCATAGAAGCTCTCTAAATTAAATTATTTTTTAAAAAGTACGATCTAGTTTTGGTTTGAACCTCTGACTAAGGCTGTAAAGTGGCCCGGTTCTGGGCCTATTTGTGCCTGACGGGCCGGGTCTCACGGTCCCGGTTCTGGCGTGCCGGGTCTGGCGGTTCTCCAGGTTGGGACCGGCCCGTGACGGGTCTAAGCACCATGCGGTCCTGGGTCTGGTGGGTCGGGTCTGGCGGATCTGACGGGTTTTTTTTTTTAGAGTCAATATCTTGTATAGTAGTCATTACTATAGTGTAGAATATATTTTATATGGTGTAATAAGTTACTAGTATAATATATATTGTGTTGTAGTAATTAGTATCTATTGTATATTATGCATATATTGTGTTGTAGTAATTAGTATATATTGTATGTTATGTATATATGGATATATGTTATGTATATAATGTGTTGTAGTAAATTAGTAATTAGTATATATTGTATGTTATGTATAATATTGTGTTGTAGTAATTAGTATATATTGTATATTATGTATATAGTGTGTTGTAGTAAGTAGTATATATTGTATATAATGTATATAAAAGAATGTTGTAATTAGTATATTGTGTTGTATGTTATATATTGTATGTTATATATATATTCAAGGATTGATATCGAAGTAAAAACAAATAAATATTGAGAAAAAAGATATTCAAGGATATGATAAAGAGCATATTTATTGACCAAAATGGCATATCTTTCTTAGTCTTCCTTCCCCAAATGGAATGAGCACATCAAGGTACTAATACCACCATTAAAAGGAAAAAAACTAAAAGAAGACGTGCCAATGTACAAGTTACATCATAATTTATGTTGTATTTCTAACAAATCTCATAAATCCGTCAAGGTTGGGAGGAGGTTGTGTTGGCGATGGTGGAAATGAAGCTTGTTCATCACCACTTCCGGGTGAAGTCGCTTCCTCAGCAAGTTCTGCTATCATTTCTTCATATGCCTCATCTATTGCCGGTTATGATTCTGCTATGCCAAAGTTCTTTCTTTCTGCGCGGATCCAATCTCTAAAAAGCACTGATTTTTCCAAGCTCTCCCGCATCGACGCTCTTTGATCACCGATTTGTAGTCGTGCTTGACTGAAAGCGCTCTCCGATGCAACAGTTGACGCTTGAATTGATAGAACATCCCGAGCCATCCTTGCAAGAACGGGAAGATACTTTTCCCTTGACTTCCACCATTCCAAAAGGTCGAAAGAGCTGTCTGGATTCTCCCTTTCTAGTCTCTGTGACAAGTAAACTTGAAGCTCATTTAGATGGAAAGTTTCATCAAAATTATCACCTTGAGAAACCCTGAACTCCGTCCACGATTTAAGAATTGTTAGGCCTGCTGCTCTTTTAGACGATTGTGATATAGACGAAGTAGGGGTTGGAATATTTGGCATAGCATGCTCTAACGCCTGTTTATAAGCATTATAAACAGTTTGAGCATTATTTAATTGATGCTTTCGCATCAGCTAGTGTAGTAATTTCGTCTTCTGAAAGATCTAAAGCTCTATAAATATTAGAATACCAAAAGTGAGGACCTCCTAATTTCATTGTTGGATTTAATATAGCAGCTACACCAAAAATAGGAGGGATTGGGAAAAAATATTTTTAAAACTTTTGTTTCATTTCATTTATTGCAAGTTCATAAATATCCTCACCCTCGCTAAAATCAACAAACAAATCAGCTAGTGCGGCAATATAAACTAAACAGTTAGAAATAGTCAGATAATATTGTCCAGAAAAAGCATCTGTAGCCACTTGAAAATGTTCTAAAAAATCTAAAAGAATTTTAACATTAGTCCAATCTTGGGTAGTTAGCATTTCATCATCATCCTCACCACCTACCCGAGAATTTAATGTAGTATTAATTGGGTTTCTATATTCATACGCTACTACTAAACATTCGTACATGTAATTCCACCTAGTCGGGCAAGGTTTAGGAACCTTTCTTTCTCTAAGGCCATATTCGTCATATTTTTTAAAATATTCTCTAAGTCTAGTTCTACGGTTTGAATAAAATAGCCAATTAAGAGCCATTCTCACCTTTTCAATTTCTATGTTTAATATTCGCATACCATCACCAACAATTAAATGATAAATATGACAAATACATCTAACATGGAAAATATTACTAAATGCATGATTAAGGGTTTGTGTTAGCATGCCTATTGCACTAGTGTTGCTAGAAGCATTAAATAGAAATTGCCATTATTTTATCACTAAAGCAAAAATATCTACATATATCTGAAACAGTGTTAGCTATAAACCTACCATGTGCCGTGAATTAATTATTCTATATGTAATTATGCCTTTTTGCATTGTCCAGTCTTCATCTATCCAATGACTTGTTACAGTTAGATAATCACAGTCATTTCCACTTCTACCAATATCAGTTGTAATAGAAATACGATTAGGTATATAAGTAAATAAATAGCGCAAATATTGTTCATATTCATGCTTGAATTTATAAATATCGGCATTAACTGCTGCGCGAGGCCAACCTTTATAAGTAGGATTAAAGACTCTTCTAATATAATGAATCCAATAAGGATTAGAAGCAAAAGTATAAGGCAAGCACATAACAGTAATCATTTTCGCTAATTCTTCACGATCCTTATTTGGATCGTAATATAAAATACCTCCGGTGACAATGTTTATTCCTGGTTGAACTAGATTTGAACCATTACTTGGGTTAACTTGAGAATCTACACTTGTCCCCCCCCCCCCTCTTGTTGCGCTTTCATTTGCAAAAATCTAGCCTTATCTCTAGGGTGTAATTTTATGTGCTTAGTCAAACTGCAAACTACCCGTGCCGCTACGATCTCCAGTATACCTATGAACAAGTAATTTCCCACAAGTTTTACACTTAGCCTTATTTTGTTCTCTTACTTGAGTAAAAAAATGCCAAACTAATGATGTTTCTGTACGCTTAGGAGGTTGTCTACTAAAAGTGGGAGTTTGTACAGGTGGGTGTGCCGGTTCATTACCTAAGTTATAAGCAGGACTAGTAGGTGTATCATCTAAATCTGGTGCTTGGGTTTCATCATCATCATCATCATCCTCATTTTCCTCTAAGATGGGTTCATTAGGATAAAGAGCATTCATAATATCATCATCTAATCTACCACCTACTGCAACATCATGTAGAAATTCACAATCGGTAAATTGAAAACAAGGGTGATCACTATCAAGGATTACGGGAGGCGGATTAAGACGTCTAGGTTGGCTACTACTTTCAACTTGCTTATCTTTTTTAGGTCGGGGAGCCGGGGGAAGGGTAGTATTATGGCCACTACTTTCACCGGTTTTACCTTTACCTTTACCGAACATTTTTTCAAAGAAAATGCCATACTAATTAGAATTAAAATATGCAGACTAAAAACACAAATATATACTATTAGCATGTAAGAGTTGAAACGAGTTTACCGGATTGCCGAACAACTTCTTGAAAATTGAAAATCGTTGAACTTGAACACTTGAAAACTTCAATTCAACAACTTCACAATTTTTCACGAATTTTCAACAATAAAATAAGCACTTATACGAGAAAGATTGAAAGAGAGCTTGAGAGATATTGATGAATTGATGAATAAAAATGAAAGAATGAGGGGGTATTTATAGTTGAGAAATGGGAAAAAGTATAATTATATAAAGTTTGGGGGCTAAATGGCTATTTATCAAACTTTCAAACGACTACTTTTTGCAAAGAGCCGTTACTGAATTTTATTTAATTTTTTTTTAAAAACATAGCCGTTGGAATCGCCAGAACCGGCCCGGGACTGCCAGAACCGGTCCAGGCCCGCCAGCCGGTCCGGAGTCTGGCGGTTCCGGTCCTAACGGTTTGGGAGAAGGAACCGGCCCGTCACTGGTATTTAGAACCGGTAGAACCGGAACCGAACCGGCCCAGCAGAACCGGTAGAACCACCAGGGATGCAGTCCGGTCTGGTTCGGAACCGGGACACAAAACAGCATTACCTCTGACCTTTTAGAAGAAAAAAAATCAAGAACTTATGCATGCGAAGCGACAATATATGTTAAGCAATATTTCATAAAAAATTTCAGCAAAGTTGTATTGCGTGACACTGCTTAATTCCTTAGGCAACTTAGAAATTCAAATTTTTAGTGTTTCAATCTCTTTAATGCAACTTCAGATTTCGAATATGAAGTGTCTCTATCTTTCCAATGCAATTTCAAAGTTCAAATCTCAAGTAGTTCAATAACTTCAGATTTTGAATATGAAATTCTGAAACATAATCTTGTCCTTCGAATTTCAAAAATCTACTATACGATTCAACATCCAAATCTACTCTAAATGAGCTTAAAATTATAATATCACTTTCAAATATCATAAAGAACAAACTCCAATTATCAAAACAACAACAAATTTAACAAACCCATTTGAAACTAAAAAAAAAGTCATAAGTACAAAGAAGAAGAAAGCAACATTGATGAAGAAGAGGAAAATATATGTATGAAGATACTAGAAAATTGAGTATCAACTAATCTTTTTTTCTTCAAAATTCAATCAATGATTGGGGAGAAATTAAAAAATAGCCAGATTTAGAAGTGGTCATTCAAAATAAGCCACAATTTTAAAAGTTATTCAGATTTAACCAATTTTCATGTAAAGATAAATCTAAATGAAAACACTATTCAAAATCTAGAAAATACTCCAGCATAATATATTGGAATTCCAAAATAATATACTAGAACTGCAGTATAATATATTGGTGTTCCAGTATATTTTTTCTAGAACTCTAGTATATTATACTAAAGTTTGGACTTCCAGTATACTTTGTTGAACTCCAGTATATTATTCTGGACCGGTGTCTGTTGCAGCAAAATAACCGCTATTTTTCAATGACTTGGCAAGCACTGACTATTTTTGAATGACCCGTCCGGAAACTGGCTAGCCCGTGCTATTTTGACAAAAACTGGTCGCCACACATGAAAAGATTTCACATTGCTTTCACATTATAGCCCAAAAGTAATTATAGTGGCTAGCCCTCCCGTGGGAGTACACCATCTGAAACGAGCTCCACAAAATTGTGCGCATCGATGACGATTACCGCTTCAATAATGACTACTACCAGTAAAACCACTTACGGCTCTAAGCACGTGCAAGCCAATCGCTATACTCTTGAAACCCTAATGAACTTTATCACCGATCACCACCCCAAACACAACGATTACATCCAGTAATCATGCTCCCTTCACATCCTCGCCATCACTCTCCCTGATCGTAAACCACTCCTCAATTATCTCACCTGGAAACTGCCTTGTCCGACTCCATTGAATTCCTCAAATTCCCTCAGCCAAATGAACCTACAGTTCCTATTTCTATTTCTGCTGCTGGTGTTGGTAACGATGGGATTTTCTTAACGGATGTTACGGTTTTGGAAAGTCGTAACCCGATTGAGCTGATTAGAGCTGTAGAGAAGCCTATGAGAGATAAGGAGTCGATTTTGATGTGTAAGAACAGGATTTTACACTATTTTTACATTTGGGCTATAAAATGTATATTACAATATATATAAAAAAATAAATTATCACTATACAAAAATATACTAAATAGGTTGCCGCTATACAATTTGTATATAATAGACTGTCCCTAAATAAAATATATGCAAACTAGACTGTCACTATGTAAAATGTATACAAAATAGACTGTCACTATACAAAATATATACTAAATAAACTGTCATTATATAAAATAGGTTGTCACCACACAAAATATATACTAAATAGACTGTCATTATACAAAATAGAATGTCAATACTACAAAGAATATATAAAATAGACTGTCACTATATAATTTATATACAAAATAGATTGTCTCTATATAAAAATATACTAAATAGACTGCCGCTATATAAAGAATATATAAAAAAGACTGTCACTATAAAAATATATATATATATATGTAATAGATATTTCGGGCTATTAAATATAACTTTTTGGGCCGAAAGGCCATTTTATATAGGGACTTTTACCTACCTATACCATATATGAAACCTTATTACCCACAATGTTTAAAGTTTGTGTTTATTACATTTAAGCATACCAAATTACCATTTATATACCATAATTTAAATTATGATATAATTAATGCTTCATTTATATTAGGCGTTAATTTAGGAGCGTATATTCTCCCATTTTCGTTTACTCGCCTCTCTCTCCTCCCATCCCCATACCTCTCACATTTCTCTTTCCCCTGGACTCGATGACCTTAAACGGAATTTAATGGAATTCAAATCTGACTGAAACGCCTCTGTTTTTTGAAGAAGAAATGGTTCGTTTGATTTTTTTTTCCAGGTGGGAACGACTGTTGTCTTGGGAGCTAGGGTGGTTTTTTTATTTTTCTCATTCTGGTTTTCACTTTGATTTCATCTATAGAGAGATATCTGAAGATTTCCAACTTTCCCTTCTGATTTTGTCTGTTCATATAAAAATAAAAATAATTTATTCCCAAGATCTGACCATCTCCTTTTTTCCCCTCCCATTTCTTTCTTTTCTCCATTCTTTATTCTTCTAAAAAAATACAGAGAAAGGTTGGTTTATTTGTCATAAAACAACATAGGCGATATGTTAGTGTCTATCCAATTAATGGAAAAAGACGTGATACTAAATTACTTCTAAAATTCTTCTCATATTTCTTGATTGGAATGATATGAATTACTATTTTGGCATCTTTTATTTGTAGTTTTTTGTAGAAATTTTGTAGATGAAGAGGCAATTGTAGAAATGTAGCATCCACAGTTAATCTGCAAATTGTCTGCAAAATTTTACAAAAACTACAAATTAACTACATTTAACCTACATCATAACTAATCTGGAAACACTTTACACATGAAAATTCTTAATGAAGAATTGGCCACATCTACATTTATTGTTTTCTTGAAAGAAATTTTGTAGGTGAAGAGAAAATTTTGTAGTCAATATTTTTTTTCAACATAAATTGTAGTTTAATTGTAGTATAAATATAGTAATTTTGTAGATAACCTTAAAAACAATAAAGCTTTATACAATACTAAAACTGATTTGTACTTTATTTGTAGATGAATAGAAAATTTTATAGTAACATATTTTTTCAACATAGATCGTAGTTTAATTGTAGTATAAATATAGTAATTTAATAGACACCCTTAAAACAATACTGTTTTATACATACTTAAACTAATTTATAGTTTATTTGCAAACAAATGTAGGAATTTTGTAGATATTAACATAAAACCAGACTTCATCTTCTCCATTCCTTCTTCTTTACAAAAAATACAGAGAAAATTTTGTAGTCAATATTTTTTTTTCAACATAGCTTATAGTTTAATTGTAGTATAAATGTATTAATTTTATAGATACTCTTAAAAATAATATAACTTTATACAATACTTAAACTGATTTGTAGTTTATTTATAGAAATTTTGTAGATACAGATTTGTACTGAAAATAACTATTTCATACAATTATTAAGGATAACACATCACTACAATTGTGTGCTATATACGTTGATGCATTTATATGGCCATTATGAAGTTTCCATTTTGGTCATTTACAATATATTATTTTATTCATCCATAGCTAAAAAATACTGACCGGATTAAGACTTTAATTACTGGATTACCTTTAAAATTTTTTTTTAGGAATGTTTACCTTCATATATCACATAAGGAAACAAATATGACGTGAATATGAAAAAATATTTAGTCCAAATTCTTAAGCGCCTAATTTGGAAGGAATAAGCTATTTAAATATTTATCCTAGATTTGTAGGCACCTAATTTGGAAGAAATCAGCTCTTAATATTGGGTATTTAATGAATGATATAAATTTTGTAGGAAAATATAAACATGGCAGGTAATAATAGAAATATGTACATTTTTAGTAATAAAGTTTCATATATGGTACAAATAGGAAAAAATTTCAAAAATATAAGGGGAAAAAATATGGGCTATTAAAATTTTGAGGGCTACATAGGGGAAATGGATCAGCCTGATAAATAAAAGTCCAACCACATTGATAGGAGTAAAAATGGCATAAAGTAGCCACTAATTATGGGCGACTTTAATTTTTATCCACTAATTATAGTGCTCAGCAAAAATAGCCACTACTATTAGAACAAAGATAATTTTACCCTTTCTTCCTCTCTTTCGCATTGCATTTTCATCTGAAATACCCAAGGTGATTTCATGATCGGCCTCCTCCATGCTTGGTCAATAGCACCGGGTCTATTAGTGGATCCAATTACTAGAACATAACCAGGTCCATCACGAGATCCTTCTGATTTTGCTTCACTATTTTTTTTACCAATACGTACAGTAGTTCCTTACGCATCATCAAAATTTTCAAATCCTAAATTTTCGAGCATGTCTCAAATACGTATAGTAATTTCTTTCTTCTTACCTTATTTTTGTTTCTTTTGAGTTCAAAGATTGAAAGTTAATGATATGAGTCTTTAAGTCTGACATGCAGGTTTAAACTTTAAGGACAGACAGTCCTTAAATTTGACATGCAGGTTCAAAAGATAAGGACATATAGTCCTTAACTTATAGTTTCAAGTTCAAAACTTAAGGACAGTCAGTATTTAAGTTATTATTTCAAGTTCAAAACTTAAGGACTTTCCGTCCTTAACTTTGAGTTTCAGGTCAAAAATTAAGGACAGGCAGTCCTTAACTTATAGTTTCAAGTTCAAAACTTAAGGACATATAGTCCTTAAGTTATTGTTTCAAGTTCAAAGCTTAAGTACTGTTTATCCTTAACTTTGAGTTTAAAGTTCAAAATTTAAGGACAGACAGTTCTTAACTTACAGTTACACGTTCAAAATTTAAGGACAAGTAGTACTTAACTTACAGTTACAAGTTCAAAAGTTAAGGACAATAGGTCCTTAACTTTGACTTACAAGTTCAAAAGTTAAAGACGTTTGGTCTTGAAGTTTGAGTTCCAAATTCAAAAGTTAAGGACATGTAACCTTGAAATCCTGAACTTATAGTCCAAAATCAAAAGTTAAGGACGTGTAACCTTGAAGTCCTGAACTTAGAGTTCCAAGTTCAAAAGTTAAGGATATGTAGTCCTGAAGTCCTAAATTTAGAGTTTCAAGTTCAAAAGTTGAGGACATGTAGTCCTGAAGTTAAGGACATGAACAAAAAGGTATTTTTGTCCGAGAAGTTAAAGTTTATTAAACCAGTGGCCAAAGATTAAAGGCATTTAAAATGCTGACTCTAAAATAAAGACATGAGCGGTTAGTGACTATATGTGCAGATCGCCCTTGATGGGAGCCAGCCTGTACTTTATGGGCTAACAGACACCTAAGATACTGGGTCCATATGTAGCTAGCTAAACCCATTCATCGGAGGCCCAGGGAAAAATTCTCATTGACATTATCGGTTTCCCTCCTTTTTTTTTTTTTGCAGTTAAATCTTCAACTGTACATAATAATAATAAAAATGTTAAATCCTTTAGCTGTCCATAGATTTCTGCATGAGCTACACCAGTTAACTTCAATTGTGTGAATTATAGAGCAAGAAATCAGACAAAAAACTGAATTTTGCAAGGAGAAAGGAAATCAAATGGCAACTGGTTGGAGGAAATCGGTGGGTAATGTTAGATCCTTTTTCGGAAACTTAACCGGAGGTTTAAGGGGTGGAAGCAATTTAGCATCTTGGGTTGTCGCCGGTACCTTAGCTTACTTTCTTTGGGTCAAGCCCTCTCAGGAACTCAAGAGACAACAAGAGGTATTTTTTTTTCAATCCCCCACAAAAAATTCCATTTTTATCTTTTTTGTACTATTACTTACTCGTCAATCAATCAACTAACCCTCAATTCCAATCAACTAGCAAGTTTTAGTATTTACAATTATTTTGTTAAAATTTGGGTTGACAGGAAAAAAAGGCTTTAGCTGCTGCTTCAGATTCTTATCGTTATGTTGAGAAGCGAAAACCAATTCCTGATCCACAGGTACTGTGCCCGTTTTGATTTCCATCAACTGCTGTCTGTGTTTTATTGAATGTTGCAGGAAACTGGATTGATATATGGTAACAAGAACAAAGCTAAAAAATCTGAAGAATAGCTTTGGGAGAATTCAATGCCATTCTGTAAGTTAGCTTGCAAAATGCATAGGGAATTGTAATCCTTGTGGAGTTAGTGAGTTACTGCTGCTCGTTGGCTTATAGGAGCTTATAGTACTTGTACTTCTGAAGTCATTTTTTATTGGGGCCAAATAATTATCTCTACAAATATACCTATACAAGAAAATCATGTAAGCTTTAAGTTTATGTTGATGAATCAATGTAGCTTTCTTTTTCCTGGGTTTCAAGGCGAGGTTCTTTAATAACGTAATACTGGTTGGTCAACATGGCATTTTATTCCCCCAACTTTGAGCTACATGAACACTTCTGTTAAATGTTTGAAGTTTTATATGTATTGGTTTCAAATAGCTTCTGTTATGTTATTTCTATATCAAGTTTCAAGAATCTTGCTATTATGAATTTCCCAATTTCAGTTTGTCATAATCAACACTAAATCTAGAGGGAAGGCCAGCTTTAATTGAATTTGGTGAAGTCAAAGCCATTTCTCTTCAAGTGTTTTTGTTAGCAAACAAAATGTTTGACGGATAATGTATTGGATATCATGTTATTAAAGCTTAGTTAGATATTTAAGTGTTATTGGAGTAGGACGCATGGCGAAGATTTTTTTTTTTTGACAATGTGGACGTGTGTCCAACATCGGTAACAACAATTGGGATGAGCCTGGCTCTGATACCATGAAAAGAATGGACCTTGGGCCTAACTCAACCCCAAGGTCCATTCTTATCATGGTATCAGAGCCAGGCTCATCCCAATTGTTGTTACCGATGTTGGGCCCCCATTTATGTTGTCCACGCTCCAGAGATCTGGGCGTGATGGGGGGTGTTGAGTTGTCCCACATCGAAGGATTTGAGGTCCTTGGTCTCCTTATATGGCTTGGGCAATCCTCACCTCATAAGCTAGCTTTTGGGGTTGACTTAAACCCAAGGTCCATTCTTATCAATATTGAACTAGAGATAGAAGTACAAAAAAAAAACTTTTACTTTTTCTTATCAGTCCATAAAATACTTCTAGTTCTACCTTACATATGCTTAAAAAGGTAGACTTTTTATGTGGATACATTTTGGAGGAATACACCTAATATATTTACCTCTGGTGACTTCTGAGGTATGTCAACCTTAGACCTCAATGTCCTTAGTTTTATCTTTATTTTACTCTAGTATCTAGATGTTTAAGTTTTGATTTCATGTCTTGCTGCCGAATCATAGCAAACCATTGGTGAAAAAACTTCACTTGACGGTTGATTAGAACAGGTTTAGGAAACTATCTCAACTTATTTACTTTAAAGATTTTGATACATCATAGATTCAGTCTTGCATACCTACGTGATTAAACCTTTGTTATGATCTTGATCACTCTTCATTTTAACAAGAAGAAATTAAAGAAAGTCAGTCTTGTGAATTTTGTGATAACTTCTGTAGTCTCTAGACTCTAGCTTTATTTTGATTTGAGATTCCCTTTTCCTTCTCTTATCTTTTTCTTACGGCAATAATTTACAAGTACAATTAAAGCTTAACACAAGTAAGAAGCTAGTGAATTACAATGATCTATTTAAAAAAAATGTTTTAGCTATAGGACTTAGATTTTATTATCTGAGTTAGATCTTATTCCGTAACTTTTTTGGTCAAGAATTGAATTCGAACATACCCTATAACTGAGCGAACAATCAACATGATTCCTACACACACTCGCGCACACCCTTCTTGCAATGAAAAAAGTGCTGGGACGCCCAAACCTACCGTAGACGTCTTTCTTATTGTCCATGTGGTCCTTCTCCCCTTTTTCAATGAAATACTTAAAGTTATTTATTTCGGATATTGAGGCGACTAGACACTTTTTCATTGTTAATGTGATAAAAAATATTAGTCAAGTAGAAAAAGTATTATTCAAGTAGAAATATAGAAGTTACTTTTCTTTAAACTCTATGAAATAATTGTTTCTTTAGACTAGAAGCAAAATAAACACTCTGAAGAATCATGACTTTAAAAATGAGTTTGACTGCTACTGCAGACTCTTTTAAATCATTTTTAATGAACTATGTAGTTTTCTCTGCAGATATTCATATATTTGATTTTCTAGTAGTCAATCTCTTCTTCTTTTGACAGAAAGAACTTCTAGGTGTAGTTCCACTGGCAAAGACATGCTGAGGATTTGATTAGCCTTTATGTTGTATCATTTAACTGCTTCTAGTATCAGTACGTGTTAATTGTATTTGATTAGCCTTTAGAAAAACTTGATAATGCTTTTGGTGACCTGATTGTAGTAACAATATTCACAAACTAAATCAAAGTGGAATTACAAAAGTTGCCGAGAATTGACCATTTTGATGCTGGAAATTATGTACTATATCCTTCACAATTTTAATGGAGTGCCTACTGGATGGTCCTGTAGGTACCTCGTATCTAAGAAATCTCTCTGCCTACATTTGACTCCTTTCCTTTTCTGCCGTGCACTTTACTTTATCAATGTGAATGACTTGAATGCTATACTTAACAAATTGAGCCCCCGGGGCTGTGCTCAGCCATATTCTTGATGTTAAATCCCATCAAGCTTGTTATTCAGAAGTTTCCGTTATTATCTTATAAGATTGGATTTGGTGCATCGGTGTTTCTTTCAACTGGAATTGCATAATCTTATCCGTTGATTCTATTGTGTAGAGTAATACTACCTTCATCCAAATAGAATTGCCTAATTCAGTATTGTGGTTAAAATTGACCAACTTGGTCTAGATTCAGAAGTAATTGATTAGTTTTCTTCTCCAAATTAAAACGTAGAAGTAAGTTACAGGAAAGATATTGTAACCATATATGTTTGCATTAAAACTACATCAGAATAGGAAGATGAGAAAACCATGGTGGGAAAGAAAATGTCTTAGATTCCCCAAGTAAAGGGAATGGAAAGAGTAACAAGTTTCCTTAATATATTGAACGAGCTAGAGTTGCTGAAAAGGAGCTACACATTGTTTATGCCTGCTGAGCCCATTAAATCTGCCATTGAGACTAAATCAAGTATGATGATTGACAAAATTATAGAAACAAATTCAAACTTTCAAAGAGAAATCCAGAAATAGGAAGCTGCGCATGGAGAATAATGGACTGTGTATGACTGCTACCAAATATTTCCTTGACATTATTAGTATGTTTTTTTTATATATACTGATAAGCTAGTATTGTTCCGGGTTCTCCATAAGGAAGCTTTCCTGTGAAGTTCAGCTTTTGGTTAGTTGTATGCCATTCTTAACGTAGAGCAGAACTTTACCATCATTGCTGGCATAGAGTTAAAAGGTTCATGAAGGTGAGAATTTTCTAGGTATTCGCAAAAAGCTGATATTGAGTCTTGAAATTTATACTCAAGTGAGCAAGAGCCTTTACGCTCCTTTTCAACTTTCCTAGTAATGAAAAACTGAACGATTTTCGGAATTACATCTATCACCCTGCTTGCTTCACATATATAGCCAGGCTTGACAGGCCATCCTTGCTGAACTCTTGTCCTGCACTTCGCTGGTATGAACATTCATCGGTGGAAATTCATCTGTGGAAACTGCCCTGCAGTTCTGCAGTAGATCTCTGAGGCCAAAGATAGATGAACGTGCTTATATGTTGTAAATTTGTGGTGGTGAGGCATTGGATTCCTTATCTTGAGCCAAATCATGCTCTCTGTGTGAAAATGTTTCCCAAGTTATGGGTCAGAGTTTCCTTTAGACCATCTCTGAAGTCTTTACATCTGCTGTTGGGTTTTCCTTGTTCTCTTAACCCAAACATCTTTCTTTAGTATTGGGAATTTGGGACCTTTTTGATGATATGTCTTTGCTAGATTTTGAGTCTAAATTTCTATCTGGTCCAGTTTTCCTATATCGACGAAATTACTTACCTGGGAACTATAATGTAACCTGCTGTAAAGGGAGACACGAACTTGTTGTTTATGGAGATTGGAATCTTGCCCTTTCTCTTAAAGTTTTATTTAATATTTCGTCTTTCATTGTTTGAGCTTAATACTGCTTCTGGATTAGTGTTTAGATTGGGAAATATCAGATGCCTTATTCTTAATTTCTTCTGTTAATATTTCCATATGTAGTAAAAATCAATCTCCAGAATATCCTACTCTATTCCTCTCCCTCATTACGTTGGTTCTGCCACGTAATATTAACTTCATTTTACAGAAATTACATAAAGCCTTTGTTTGTTAGTAATAAGTTCCAAAAGTAAATAATGACTAGTGAAGAATTATATGCCTTGGCTAAGCCAGAATGGGTTGTCCTTTACGTGTGTGGCATTAATCGTCAATACCATTTTATAAAATCCTATTAGATGAGTGAATGAGTAGGTTAGCATATCAGACTTTTGACCTTTGGGAATCTAATAAATGCTTGTGGTGCTGTCATCTCTCTAACAGAAGAATATGTGCATGGCCCCATTCGTCACCTTCGTCCCAAACTCCCCAAAATAGACCCTAACAATCCAGTATAATCTCACTTAGTGGGGTCTGGGGAGGGTAGTGTGTATGCAGACCTTACCCCTACTCTTGAGTAGAGAGGCTGTTTCCAAATAGACCCCCAACATCCTTCCCTCCAAGAACTTCCCGCCTTGCTCGACAGAAAAGAAGAAGGGAAGAGAAAAGAATTGAGTACCAAATAATACTGGTCTTTGTTTAAGTTGGTTGTTATTCCTATTCGAAGTATATATTCCCTTCCCCTTGTCTAATTACTCGTTCTGAAAACTTGAAAGAATATCGTATAGATGTAAAGCAAACAATATATTTGAATGATTATGAAGGTGTTTAGGCTGATGTAAGTATTATCTTAATGGAAATAGGATCTACAACAGACGTAAGGAAATTAAGAATAACCTGAAATTATACGTTATATTTGACTTGAGAAAGCCAGCCGACAAGAAACAAAATAATAGTTAAATTTACAGGAGCTTCTAACACTAAAGTGCAACTTGACTTAACATTTTTTAAATTCTAAATTCATCCCAACTACTAACGATACATAATTACGTCTAGGATAGTGGCGTTTAAGGGCATTTATTTCCTCTTAGCTTATGTCACTTTCCAATTCCTAAACATTGCTGTCATATCTTTAGTTCCAACTTTGGGTTAATCTTCAAAATTGTTAAATGATGCACACTCTAGGGAAGATAGTGAATCATAGATTTAAATAAGGATTGATTTGGTTGAGCAAGAATATATTGTAGTAGTTGATATTTATTCTCCCCTTTTAGTAAATTATCACTAGAAAAAAGCCAATTTTTGACCGTCAAATCAGTTGAAAATCATGTTTTTCCAACGGATTTCTAACCGAAAAAGTTCGGTCGGAAAACACGACCAAATTATTTTGCGACTGAATCAGTCGAAAATTTCTGACGAATTTGGTCGCACCGAATTGATCGAAAAATTTGCGACTAATTCGGTCGCTAACCAAAATAATAAAAAATAAAATAAATCAAATGTTCCGACTGATTTTGTCAGAAAATTAAATAATAAAATTAATTTTAATCAAATATTCCAACCGAAACAGCCGTACATATTGAGTATTAATTAATTAAAAATTTTCAAAAATTCTCAATTGTGACCGAATTAGTCGCAAATCTTGATAATTTTGATGAAATCTGCTACTGATTCTGTCGCAAATCTAAAAATGTTTTAGCAGAGTTCTGATGTAGTTTTTAATTACAACGCCTACCAATTAAAAGAGCCAACCAAACACATAGTATAACAATCCAAATCCAATTATTACCTACAAAATGAATAGTAATATTTATAACAATCCAATCAACTAATCAAACAACAATAATTATGATCAACCAATTATCAAAATACTAACTCAAATTCATTTATTAAACATATCTCTAACTAACTCTAAAACATTCAAATAGCTAAACATAGTCAGACTCAATCTCCTCTTCAGACTCAGACTCCATTGCAGCTTGGTTATTTTTCTTGCTTTTCATTTTAAACAATTTTTGGATCAAAGCATGTGTTGTTTCAAGTTCTTGCGATATTTGATCGATTCTTTGACACATAACTTACATGTCTTCTTGGGAAATTGATGCAACAATGAATAGTGCTGTTGACGACAGGAGGATGGCTGTACTCCAATCCAGACTCGACCTTTGTTTATTTTCACGAGAAATAAAGAAAAGAAAGTAAAGGAGTAATACAACAAACACGCAACTTTCAAACTAATATAGAAATAGATAATTATCTATACCTTTATTCGCGCCACCTATCGTCTCTATCCAAATTGCAGTCATATCCTTCGGGGTTGGTTGAGTTCCTTCAGGCTGAGTTTGTCGCCATGCATCAAGATCAATATGATACTTGCCCTGAAATAAAAATAATACACGTTATATAAATAAAATAAACCAAGAGGAAAAAAGATATAGTGTTGGTGTTGGGATCATACAAATACTTCTGAAGTACGCGATTCGACTCATCCTTCTCTTATGCCATCCTTTTTCTTCTTCTTGTAGGTCTCCACAAAAATCTTAGCATAAGTCACATCACCATATGCATGACCTGATATATATATATCTCTCTCTCTCTCTCTCTATATATATATATATATATATATATATATATATATATATATATATATATATATATATATATATATATATATATATATATATATATATATATATATATATATATATATATATATATATATATATATATATATATATATATATATATATATATATATATATATATATTTGTGTGTGTGTGTGTGTTCGATTTGCATACTTGTAAAACTAAAAATATTTTATAATGAAATTACCAATCCCAAATGATGGGTTGCAAGACTAATAGAACCTCTAGTATGCAATGCTCCACATCTAGTAGAAGCTTTGTTTGATTTTGCTTGTTCATTCTTCTTCTTCTTCTTCATCACTTAGGGGTGTTCCACTTCTCAGAGCTGATTTCAGACATCTACACGTATGTACTCAGGCTTACTGCCACCTTTCCCAGCAACATGATGTGAATTTGTTATCCTCTTTTGTGCTCTCTTCTCAAAGCTAGCATTCACCATATTTTCACGTGCAAGTTGTCATGTGTAGCTAACCTGCAAAAGAAATAAAAAACATTAGACGAATGAGAATAAGTATTAAAAAAATCAATTTATTCTTACCTTAAATTGTTGGCACATATTTATTCTGATTTGGTACGGTATCGGTCTCCAGAAATTTCACGGCTCATAAAAAAATGATTTCTTAGCTTCCATCACCATATGCATGGCCTGATAGGATGGCTGTATTAAATTTAACATATAAAATAAGCGTTCATTAAATTCATTATGCGCGAAATTTTATTGAAAGATTTTAAAAGAAAATTGAAGAATAACTCACCCATCGCCATGGGGAACAATAATAAGCCGATGAAGAGAATCGTATTGTACAGTCCCTCCATTGCACTATCTTACGGTACCGGCAACTGTAGAACTACTGGTAGATAGGGATGTAACTGTGTGAGAGCGCCCAATATACTTGGAGTGGATGATAATGAAGATAATAATTGAGCGTGCGATATATGAGGCACAAAAGATGAATCACCATGCTAGTTACTATGATGGCCCGGGGAGCCAATTTCGGACCAAATCTTGCTTATTACTAATAAATATAGTCGTACTTTGATTTCTCGCCAAAATATCTCTCAAATATTTAACTATATAAGGCATGAACTGATTAAAAACACTTCTTTGTTCTTCTATTATTTTTTTCGATTAACCTATCAATACTAACTAATTAAACGAACTAATTAATAAGTCATATTCTTATCAAAGTTACTTATCCAATAACTTATTATATTCTTAAGTGTAATACTTGGATAATATCAATAAGTGTTATATATATATATATATATATATATGCGAAACACTTAAAAAAAAATATATCACTGGACTGTCTAAGCTTATTAATTTGATGAGTAAGTTCAAATCTTAGGAGTTAATTTTTTGATAACTACTAAATTTCGTGTAAACTACACAAGTTACATGTAGAACTTTCAACTTATTTAAAGCAAGCTATACAATAGATGTAAAATTTAGATTCACTAATCAATGCACATAATAAGATACATCATCATCAAATAAACTTTCATATTACTCTCCAATTTATAATTAATGAACAATATTGTTAATAAGGTTAAGATAAAATTTTAGGGATGCACGGAGAATCAAATTAGAGTAAATCTAAATAGAAAAAATAGACATCTAAGCCACAATGTTGAATTCAATTTTAGGGATGCAAAAATTAAAGAACTAAATTAGAAGAGCGAATTATGCACTAAAAAAACGAAAAAATATTACTAACCTAGCTCAATGTTGTTGTCGCCGCCGCTTCGTCGTAGCTGCTGCCATTGCTGCCGCCGAAATAACCCGGTGTCACCGCCTGAAAGCTGCCGCCTGTAAGAAGAAACCTTGGAATGAGAGATAGAGGAGAGAGAAGAGAGAGATGATCAAAATAATGGAGAAAGAAAGAGAGAGAGGGATGGAAGAAGAGTGATGGAGGAATGCGTTTAGGACCCAAAAACTACTCGGACTTAAGTATAATAGTAGCTATGCACAGACTCTCATCACCTAGTGCATACATCGCCCCATATATAGAAGCACATAACCAATTAATTAGCCTATGGAGACAATTCCCTCTTACAAGGTTAGAAAAGAGACTCACCTCGCTCCGAAACCCACTTTTCGGTCCATGATTATGCCCAAAACCCTCAATTCAGTGCTGAACAACCCAAAACTAATGAAATAATGTATAAACTAATCAATACATGTTCAAAAATTTATATTCCAACTATTAAGGTGATTAACCAACCATAAATGTAAGATTCCTAAAATTCACCCCCGGACCCACGTGCCCGGATTTCGAAAATTTTCGATAAAAGTTGTTATCCATAATCTTATGAAGTCAAATATATGATTTTTACCAAATTTCATAACCATTTTGTGGTCAATCTCATTTTTATACAAAACATAGGTTTTCATCTAAACCTTTGATTTTACTAATTTTTACATGTTAATCTATCCATTATATTAAACTCATGTTGTGTAGAAATTACTTACCTCAAAGTGCTAAGTGAAAACCCTATTTTAAAAGTTCCAAAAATTGCCCAAATCTGAGACTTAAAACTCAAAAATGAGTAAAAATGGCCGACTCTCTTTTTTGGCATTCCGCCTAGGCAAGTCGCATGCATGAAATGCGACTTTGCTGATTTTCAGGCAAAAAAGAACTACTACTAGATTTCGGTCAATGGATCATAACTTTCTGTACAAATTTTTAAATGACGAATGGTTTAACTTTCTAGAAACTAGAATCAAAGATCTACAACTTTAGTATTTTGCAAATTTTCAGATTCATTACAGATTTAGAGATATAAACTTCCAAAATAGGCTACTCGCATCAAAAATTTTTGGGGACATTGCAAAACAGCTTCACCAGCCTTCATGCAATCGATCATAACTTTTTATACAAATATACAAATGATGAATAGTTTATCTTTCTGAAAATTAGAATTCAATGACTACAACTTTCATGTTTTATAAATTTTCAGATATTGTAAGGTATAAGCTCCCAAAGTCAGCTCTGCGATTGCACTAGTTGTTGTCCAAAAGCAGCTTCTACAGCAAAAAAATGCAGCAGCTCCTTTTGTCTGAAATCCATTCCATTAACCTTTCGAAATCCACCTGAGGCCATCAGGACCTTAATCAATTTTACCAACATGTCCCAAAATACAATACGAACTTAATCGAGGCTTCAAATCACATCAAACAACATCAAAACTACGAATCACACATCGAATTTAATTATGAGTTTTTAAATCTTTCAACTTCTATATTTTGCGCCGAAATATATCAAATCAATCCGGAATGACTTCAAATTTTGCACACAAGTAGGGGTGGAAAACCGGTTCAAAGAAAATAGTTAACCATCCATATTATCCATTAAAAAATGAGTTGGATAATAAACTATTTAAAAACGGATCAAATATGAATAAGAACCATATTATCCATTTAGAAAATGGATAACTAATGGTTCTAACTTTTACATTTGTAAAACCTCAAATTGGGGGTCACTCAATTAGGGAGATTAGAAATTTCTCCCAAAGGTGATCATATACAAGAAGTCATGTATATTAACCCATTTTTTATCTGTATTAAATATGGGTCGGGTAAGATAATTTACCTATTTTTTATTACCCATTTTCGATCCGAACCATATCCAACCCGACCCGTCCGTTTGTCACTCCTACACACAAGTCACATTCAACTTAATAGACCTACTCCAACTTCCGAAATCAAAATCCGACCCTGATATCAAAAAGTCAAAACTCTCGGTCAGACTTCTCAAAACCCTTCAAATTTCTTACTTTCGCCAAATGACTCCAAAATGACTTAGGGACCTCCAAATCCATTTCCAATCACGCTCCCAATACTAGAATCACCACACAGAGCTATTTCCATACTCGAAATCCCCAACGAATATCAATAGCATTGAAATGCGCTTCAACCCAAATTTATGAAATTCTTCTTGTCACGACCCCAAACCGGACCCAGTCTTGATGGCACCTCTCGTGAAGACAAGGCCAGCCGATACAATTCTCCAAGTCAACATTTTCCATTAAAAGTTGTTTTTATACCATTTATAAACCGTTAATCTCATAGTGAACATTTAAAAAAAGAAAAATACGGAATAATTACACAAGCCTGACATCGGAGTATCACTAGTCATGAGAATCTACCAAGGTCTGAATACAACAAAAACAATAAAATGTACTAAGTACGAAATGAAAATGAGAGGAAGGAAGCGGTGCTGCGAACGTCGTGCAACCACCTTGCTAACTCTGATGACTTCGCGTCTGAGCAACAATCACCCGCTACCAGGTTTCGAAATACCTGAATTGCACACGAGGTGCATGCAACAATGTGAGTACTCCAACCCAGTAAGTAATAAGAGTAAATAAAGACTGAGCAGTAGGAACTAATGCATCCACATTTATGTTAAACTCAATAAGCACACAAGCTGCTAAATCAGAATACGAGTCAATCACCTCCTTTAAAATCCAGCTTTTGGTAAAAATCATTTAAAATGCTTTCCGACATTTTCGACAGAGGCTCATAAACCCCAGCTTAAATAAAAATTATTTTAAAATATTTATCTAACATTTTCGACAGAGGCTTAGTAAAAAGATGAGCGAAAACAATCATTAAATCAACATATTCGATAGAAACTCACTCTAAAGAGAAGTGAAAATCAATAAGTTCATAATCAGCCCCTCAAACAAACATCCCTCATGTGCATGTATATATCTATCACCCCTCGGGCTAGCCTCTCAATCACTTGTGACTCAACTCCTACCAATTAGCGCTCACACTCAACACTCACGCTCAGTAGGTACCATATGGTAACCGTTGTGGCGTGCATCCCGATCCATATATATAGTCGACTACACTCACTGGGGGTGTGCAGACTCCAGATAGGCTCCTACAGCCCATACGCTATATCGCTGCGGCGTGCAGCCCGATCCAATATATCGCTGCAGCGTGCAGCCTGATCCATATATAGATATATATTGCTGCAGCGTTCAATCCGATCCATATATATATAATCCTCACAACCAGGCCCTCGGCCTCTCTTAGTCATCAACCTCACAATTAGACTCTCAATCCATCGTAGTCATGAACTCACGATCACTTGGACCATCAGTAAAATAGAGAACCCAGCCCAAATAATTTTCACATTTTTTTAAGGAAATATAGTGATAAACCATATTTGAACAATAACCAGGTAAAAACATGACTGTGGATATGCTTTCAAAACAAATAGAGTGAGGAAAAATAGTAAAATGCCCTTAAGGGTCTGAGCAGGTTGGCATAAGGCCCCAAACATGGCATACTGCCCAAAATATAATATTAAGCTCTAGAACATATCATAAGGTTTCGAATCAAATACGTGACTTAACAACCGTACGGGACGGACCAAGTCACAATCCCCAATGTGCACAACTCCACACTCATCATCTAGCATGTGCGTCACCTCAAAATAATACTACGATGTGTAGTCCAGGGTTTCAAACCCTCAGGACAGTATATACAATCATTATTTACCTCGATCCGGTCCAAACTCTAGCCCGCGATGCCTCACTCGCACGAATCGACCTCGAGATGCTCCAAATCTAGAGGTAGCTCCGTTAGGTGATTTTAGATTTGCATGCAAATTTTCAGATCATTTGGACATCGTTTGGTCGGGTTTTAGATCAAATGCAAGTTTCGAAAGTTTTAGTTTAACTTAGGGTAGAATCCGTGGTAATTTGATGATTCTTGTGTTGGTGGATGCGTTTTTACGACTCGAGCAAGTTTGAATGAGTTATCAGGACCTATTCGTGCTTTTGGTTAAGGTTCCGAGGGCCTCGGGGTGGTTTCGGATGGCTAACGGGGAGTTTGGATGTTGGTTTGTGTTGCAGAAATTGCAACAGCTGTTGCATGTCAAGCTTGGCCTTCGCGTTCGCAGGGGTGCCTCGCATTCCCGTAGGCCTGGGGTCCACTGGCCTTCGCGTTCACATAGGCTGTACGTGTTCGCAAAGGGATCATTTGGGAAGGGCCTGGTCTAGTGTTTCGCGATCGTGTGAAGGGGTCGCGTTCGCGTGGAAGAAGGAGCCCATACCTTAGCGTTCACGTGAAGGCAACATGTTCACGAAGGGTAAAATTGAGCAGCTGGTATTTTGGATATCGCGAACACGAAGGGGCCATGCGTTCGCGAAGAAGGAAAATTGGCCTAGTGGATTTTGGTCATCGCGAACGCGGAAGGGCCTCGCGTTCGCGAAGAAGGATCGTTCAGCTTGACAGAATGTTTTTAACGGTTAATTGATCTGTGACCCACTTGATATTTTCACCATTTTTACTCCACCAAGAGAGCTTTTTGAGAAATTTGAAGCGTGTTTTCAACGGGTATTAATTGGAGGTACGTCTCTTGACTTAAAAACACCATTTTTATGAGGAATCAATCCTCAAATCCATGAGAATAGGCTAAAATTGTAAGGAACTAGGGCTTGGGTTTTGAAAATAAAATTTGGGGATTTGAAAGGCCATTTGAATTTCGTTTTTAGTAAACTTTATATGTACGGACTCGTGGCAAGACGAAGAATCTGTTGGTGTGATTTTCGGAATTTTTCGAGAAGTGGTCCCGGGGCTCGGATTTTATCAACTTCGTAATTTAGTATTTTTCAAGTAATTTCAATTGGGTTATGTTTCTTCAATCTATAATAACATATTCGTTGTGATTTCTACTATATTCGACACGTGTAGAGGGAGATTCAAAAGGAAAAGGAATTGCAGACCAGTCTACGACCGGTTAGAGGTGAGTAGTTTCTATAGATGATGGCTTGAGGGTTTGAAACCCCGATTTATCACATCGTAACGCTATGTTAGGGCCTGACTTGCACCCCATGGCAGGTGCAAGATCGTATATGATTGGGGATTATGACTTGGTCCATCTCGAGAGCTAAATATAATTATTGACGACAGATACACACATTATATTGTTGATAATTGGGCTCATTTTCACGTTTGGGGCCTTGTGCCAATCTGTAGCATCCGTCTAGGATGAATATCTGCGTGATAACATGATTTGAATAATCATTGATCTCAGTCCTGTGCTTAATCACTGTTATTAAATGCCAAGTCACCTTTTTCCTGAAATTAATTAACTAAATTATATTCACCTTAAAAATTGGAATTGGGATATTAGATTGAATCTGTTATGTGACTCATATGCATATTGTGGACTGAGTATGGGCCGGGCTGTGCACCGTAGCAGTGATATAATGATATTGTGCTTGGGTTAAAGGAGCCCCTCCGGAGTCTGTACACACCCCCAGTGAGCGCCATCGATGTTAAATGGATCGGGCTATATGCCGTAGCAGATTCATGTGAATTGCATTGCATCTTTGCATGATACTTGACTTATATATTTATATTGCTTTGTTTTTAGTTTGTAGTTAAGGTGTCGGACTGTTAGTTTTAGCTTTGCTTTGTGGCATTTCGTGGATTTCTTATCTTCAGACATTTTCTATGCTTATTAACTCACTGAGTCGGTAGTACTCACCCTTACTCCCTGCACCTTGTGTGCAAATTCAGGTACACCAGAGGCTTAGCTGATCAGTCGTTGTCTCCGCAGATTGTTCAGAGTTGTTCAGGTAGCTGCTTGACGTTCGCAGGACTTGGCTACTCTTCCTATTTCAGTTATCATTATTATATACATTTCCAAATTTATATATTTGTTTTAGAGGCTCTAGACTCGTATCCCATATCTTATGGGAGTGTTTATCGGTTTTTTGCATTCTTTCCGTATTGTTTTACTAATATTATTGGATTATTATTCTAAAAGTATTCCGTTTCTCCTTAAATGGGCGATTTTTGAGACTTAATATAAAATTGAGAGTGATTGTTGGTCAAGCTTGCCTAGCTTTAGGGTTGGGCGCCATCACGACTAGGTTTGGGTCGTGACAAGTTGGTATTAGAGCCTAGGTTATTAGGCCTCGCGAGTCATGAGCCGGTTTAGTAGAGTCTTGCGGATCGGTATGTAGTCCGTATAGAACTTTTAGGAAACACCTCACGTTCTTGAAATTCATATCGTGCAGCTTTGTTAATGTGAAAACTAAATATCTGTATCCTATTCTTTTGTAGATGGCGAGAACCCATGCTAACGGACGTGGCAGATGACCACCAGTAACACCTGCTAGAGGCCGTGGATGCGGTCGTGGTGCTGGACAAGGCGGACCAGTAGGGGCAGCACCTGCAGACCCACCAGCTGCCTAGGTCCAGGATCAGCCTCCAGCTATAAGTGCTCCAGCAACACCTATTCAGGCACCAGCAATGCCCATCGTGATTCCTGGTCTTTAGGAGACTTTGGCTCAAATCTTGTCCGTCTGCACTGGCCTGGCTCAGGCCTTTTCTGCCACTACAGCGGCAACTACTTCTCAGACTGGGGTGGTCATCAGACCCCCATGCTCGCACACCCGAGCAGGTTGTTCAGAGCTTACAGATACCTGAGGTAGATCCAGTTCAACTAGTTCAGCCAGTTCAGCCAGTGCATCTAGTTGCACCAGTTGTACCAGTTGCTCTAGCTTCACCCGTTGCACCGGTTGTCCCAGTTGCACCAGTCGCACCAGCTCCAGCTCATGTGGTTCCAGCAACGTCGGATGACGAGCAACGTCGTATTGAGATGTTCGGTAGGCTCCAGCCTCCGACATTCTGTGGTGCTGAGGGCGAGGATGCCCATGGTTTTCTAGATAAATGCCAGCGTATTCTTCGTACTGCTAGTATTCTGGAGTCTAATGGAGTGGCTTTTACCACCTTCCAGTTCACAGGGGCTGCATTTACTTGGTGGGAAGAGTTTGAGAGGCGTAGGCCTATTGAGGCAGTGCCCCTTACTTGGCAGCAGTTCTCCACGGTATTTTTGGAGAAGTATGTGCTCCAGTCTCACACGGAGGAGCTGCGTTGTCAGTTCGAGTGGTTGACTCAGGGAGATATGACATTGACTCAGTATGAGTTGCAGTTTACACATCTAGCCAGGCATGCTACGCGAATGATCCCGACAGATAAAGAGAGGATTAAGAGGTTTATGGATGGCCTCAACTATCTGACCTTATATTGATGACTAGAGATAGGGCTACAACAGCTACATTTGAGGAGGTTGTTGATGCGGCTCGACTGATTGAGACAGATCTCCGTCAGAAGCATATGGAGAGGGAGGCCAAGAGGCCTCGAGGTTCAATTAATTTCAGCAGTGCTCCGTCTACGGGCCAGTTTCAGCATGGTAGAGGTCGTTTCCTTCAGGCCTCCTAGGACGTATAGAGTCCAATGGAGCCTCTTCAGGTCGAGGCCATTAGGGTCATTAGCAGAGTCAGCCTGCACTGAGTGCTCTTCCAGCTTAGAGCTCTGCTCCTTCAGCTCAGGGTTCGTCTGCAGCGAGGGGTTCTCATCAATTCCCTTCTCCAGCTTTAGGTCGTTGTTATGAGTGCGGTGAGTTGGGTCACATGAGGAAACAGTGTCCTCCACTCCGCAGTAGGCAGTCTCAGTAGATGGTCAGCCCACGTCTTCTGCTCAAGTTTCTTCGGCTCCCACTGAGTCAGCTAGGGGTGGAGGCCAGGTGGCCAGAGGTCTCCCCAGGGGTGAGGACCCTACTGGCGGTGACCATGATCGTTTCTATTCCCTTCCAGATAGAAGGGGTGATATTGCCTCGCATGCAGTCATCACAGGTATTATCTCAGTCTGTCACAGGAATGCTTCTATTTTATTTGATCCCGGATCAACCTATTCATATGTATCTTCATATTTCGGTCATTATTTGGGTATGACCCATGGTTGTCTTGCCTTGCCCGTGCATGTATCTACCCCGGTGGGTGATACTATTATTGTGGATCTTGTATACCGATCCTGCCTGGTGACTGTTGGGGGTTTGGAGACGCGAGTAGACCTATTATTATTGGGCATGGTAGATTTTGATGTGATCCTGGGTATGGATTGGCTATCTGCGTACCATGTTATTCTGGACTGCCATGCTAAGGCAATTACGTTATCTATTCCAGGTATTCCGAGGATCGAGCGGTGAGGTGTGACTGATTATGTACCCAGCAGGGTGATTTCCTTCATAAAAGCTCAACTGATGGTTGGAAAGGGGTGTTTATCGTATTTGGATTTCGTGAGAAATGTTGAAGCGGAGGCTCCTAGTCTTGATTTAGTTCCCGTTGTAAAGTATTTCCCTGATGTGTTTCTAGAGAACTTGCCGGGCATGCCGATGGATAGGGACATTGATTTCGGTATCGATCTGGTGCCGGGCACTCATCCCATATCTATTCCTCCCTATTGTATGGCACCAGCGGAGCTAAAAGAGTTGAAAGAACAACTTCAGGAACTCCTAGATAAGGGGTTCATTCGCCCGAGTGTGTCACCTTGGGGTGCACCGATGTTATTTGTAAAGAATAAGGATGGCAATGAGAATCTGCATTGACTACATGCAGTTGAATAAGGTGACAGTGAAGAACAAGTACCCATTACCCCGTATTGAGGATTTGTTTGATCATCTCTAGAGAGCAAGAGTATTCTATAAGATTGGCCTCCGATCAGGCTATCACCAGCTGAAGATTAGGGACGTAGACATTGCGAAGACGACTTTCAGAACGAGATATGGGTACTACAAGTTTCTATGATGTCCTCGGGACTGACTAATGCCCCAGCCGCATTCATGCATTTGATGAATAGTGTATTTCAGCCGTATCTGGATTCTTTTATGACCGTGTTTATTAATGATATTCTGGTTTATTCGCGTAGCCTGGAGGAGCATGCGCAACACTTGAGGGTGGTCTTGTAGAGATTGAGAGAGGGGAAGCTCTATGCAAAGTTCTCCAATTGTGAGTTCTGGCTCAGTACTGTGGCTTTTCTGGGACACGTGGTGTCCAATGATGGTATTCAGGTTGACCCAAAGAAGAATAAGGCGGTGCAAAGTTGGCCCAGACCGTCCTCAGCTACTGATTCGAAGTTTCCTTGGTTTGGAGGGTTATTACCGCAGGTTTTTTCAGGGATTTTCATCCATTGCTTCTCCTTTGACGAAGTTGACGCAGAAGAATGCTCCATTTGTGTGGTCAGATGAATGATAGGAGAGCTTCCAGAAGCTCAAGTCGGCTTTGACCACAACTCCGGTACTAGTATTGCCTCCAGCTTCAGGTTCATACACGGTGTATTGTGATGCTTCCAGAGTTGGGATCAGTTATGTATTGATGCAGGAGGGTAGAGCGATTGCTTATGCTTCTCATCAGCTAAAGCCCCATGAAAAGAACTATCCTATTCATGAAATAGAGTTAGCTGCAATTATTCATGCCTTGAAGATTTGGAGGCATTATCTATATGGTGTATCTTGTGAAGTATATACGGACCATCGCAGTAGCAGAAGGATCTTAATCTGAGATATCAGAGATGGCTTGAGTTACTCAAAGACTATGATATTACCATTTTGTATCATCTCGGGAAGGCTAATGTGGTGGCCGATGCTTTGATCCGAAAGGTTATTAGTATGGGTAGTTTGGCGTACATTCCAGCTGGGGAGAGGCCCCATTGCGGTTAATGTTCAGGCCTTGGCCAATCAGATGGTGAGGTTAGATATTTTCGATCCCAGTCGGGTGTTGGCTAGTGTGGTTTCCCGATCTTCTTTGTATGACCGTATCAGAGAGCGCTAGTATGATGACCCGCATTTGCTTGTCCTAAAGAACAGGGTCCAACATGATGATTCTAGAGATATGACCATGGGAGGTGATGGTGTGTTGCGGATACAGGGCCGGATTTGCGTGCCCAATGTGGATGGTCTCCAGGAGTTGATATTAGAGGAAGCCCACAGCTCGCGGTATTCGATTCATCCGGGTGCCGCGAAGATGTACCAGGATTTGAGAAAGCATTACTAGTGGAGGAGAATGAAAAAGGATATTGTAAATTATGTGGCTCGGTGTCTCAACTGTCAACAAGTTAAATATGAGCACCAGAGACTCGGTGGCGTACTCCAGCGGATGGATATTCTAGAGTGGAAATGGGAGAATATTACTATGGATTTTTTGAGTGGTCTTCCTCGTTACCTCGAAGAAGTTTGATTTGATTTGGGTGATTGTGGATAGACTGACCAAGTCCGCACACTTCATTCCATTATTTACTACCTATTTTGCGGAGAAGTTAGCAGAGAGTTTCATCTGCGAGATTGTATGGTTGCATGGGGTTTCGGTTTCCATTGTATTAGATAGGCGTACTGTGTTTACTTCCCAGTTCTGGAGGACTTTCCACTGGGAGTTGGGCATACAAGTACAACTGTGCACAACATTTCATCCACAGACGGATGGCCAGTCTGAGCGTACTATCCAGATACTGGAGGACATGTTACGTGCATGTGCTACTGATTTTGGATGTTCTTGGGCTGAATTCTTGCCACTTGCGGAGTTAACATATAATAATAGTTATCAATCAAGCATCCAGATGGCGCCGTATGAGGCCTTATATGGGAGATGGTGTAGATCTCCGATTGGTTGGTTTGAGCCCGGCGAGGCTAGATTATTTGGGATATAGATAGTTCAGGATGCCTTAGAGAAGGTGAAAGTGATCTAGAAGAGACTTCGTACAGCTCAGTCACGTTAGAAGAGTTATGCGGACCGGAAGGTTCGTGATGTATCTTATGCAGTGGTTGAGAAGGGCTTGTTGAAGGTTTCGCCAATGAAAGGCGCGATGAGGTTTGAAAAGAAAGGGAAGATGAGTCCAAGGTTCATTGGACCTTTTGAGATACTTCGGAGGATTGGGGAGGTGGCCTATATGCTTTCTTTGCCACCTAGCTTGTCGGGAGTTCATCCGGTGTTCCACATTTCTATGCTCCGGAAGTATGTTGGGGACCCGTCTCATGTATTAGACTTCAGCACGATTCAGTTGGATGAAGACTTGACCGATGATGTAGAGCCGGTGGCTATTTTGGGTCGTCGGGTTCGAAAGTTGAGATCAAAGGAAATAGAGTCAGTGAAGGTGCAGTGGAGATGTCGGCCCGTGGAGGAGGCCACTTGGGAGACCGAGCAGGAGATGCGGAGCCTATATCCTCACTTGTTTGATACTCCAGGTATGTTTCTTGACCCGCTCGAGGACGAGCATTTGTTTAAGTTTGGGAGCATGTAACGACGTAACCCGTCGTCATGTGAGTTACCACCCCGTTTTCCCCATTTTATACTTCTATATATTTTATTATATGTGTTTGAAGAATTTGAAGTAATTCGGATAGAGTTTGGTAAATGAGATAATTAGTCTCTTTATGAGAAGGTTATTTTGGACAATTCAACCGAATATTGACTTATGAGTTAGATGGATCGGAATGGATTTTTGATGATTTGACAAGTTCCGGGTGGTGATTTATGACTTAGGAGCGCAACGGAAATGACTTTGGAGGTCCGGTGTAGAATTAGGCTTGAATTGGCTAAGTTTGAATTTTGGCGAATTTAAGTTGATAGGTGAGATTTTGATCTGGGGATTGGAATGGAATTCCAACAGTTGCAGTAGCTCCGTTAGGTTATATTTTGGATATGCCTGCAAATTTTCAGATCATTCAAACATCGTTTGGTCGGGTTTTAGGTCAAAAACAAGTTTTCGAAGTTTTAGTTTAACTTAGACTAGAATTCATGGTAATTTGATTATTCTTGTGTTGTTGGATGCGTTTTTATGACTCGAGCAAGTTTGAATGAGGTATCAGAACCTATTTGTGCTTTTGGTTGTGGTTCTGAGGGCCTCGGGGTGGTTTCAGATGGCTAACAGGGAGTTCGGATATTGGTTTGTGCTGCAGAAATCGCAGCAGCTGTTGCAGGTCAAGCTTGGCATTCGCATTCGCAGGGGTGCCTCGCGTTCGCGTAGGCCTGGAGTCCATTGGCCTTCACGTTTGCGTAGGCTGGATGCGTTCGCGAAGGGATCTTTTGGGAAGGGCCTGGTCTAGTGCTTCGCGATCGCGTGAAGGGGCCGCGTTTGCGTGGAAGAAGGAGCTTACACCTTCACGTTCGCGAAGGGTAAAATTGAGCAGCTTGTATTTTGGCTATCGTAAACACGGAGGGGCCATGCGTTTGCAAAGAATGAAAATTTTCCAACTGGATTTTTGTCATCGCAGATACGGAAGGGACTTGCGTTCGCGAAGAAGGATCGTTCAGCCGGACAAAATGCTTTTAAGGGTTAATTCATCCGCGATCAACTTGATATTTCCACCATTTTTACTCCACCAAGAGAGCTTTTTGAGCGATTTGAAGCGTGTTTTCAACGGGTATTGATTGGAGGTTAGTCTCTTGACTTAAAAACACCATTTTTATGAATAATCAACCCTCAAATCCATGAAAATAGGTTGAAATTGTGAGGAACTAGCTTTGGTTTTTAACACGAATTTTGGGGATTTGAAAGGCCATTTGAACTCCGTTTTTGATAAACTTTATATGTACAGACTCGTGGTAAGACGAAAAATCTGTTGGTGTGATTTTCGGAATTTTTTGACAAGTGGTCCCGGGGCTCGGATTTTATCAACTTCGTGATTTTTAGTGTTTTTCGAGTAATTACAATTGGGTTATGTTTCTTTAATCTATAATAATGTATTCATTGTGATTTTGACTAGATTCGACAGTCTACGACCGGTTAGAGGTAAGTAGTTTGTATAGGTAATGGCCTAAGGGTTTGAAACCCCGGTTTCTCACATCGTGACGCTATGTTAGTGCATGACTCGCACCCCATGGCAGGTGCGAGATCGTATTTGATTGGGGATTGTCACTTGGTCCATCTCGAGAGCTAAATATAATTATTGGCGGCTGATACGCATATTATATTGTTGATAATTAGGCTCATTGCCATGTTTGGGGCCTTGTGCCGATCTCTAGCATCCGTCTAGGATGAATATATATGAGATAACATGATTTGCATAATCATTGATCTCAGTACTGTGCTTAATCACAATTATTAAATGCTAAGCCACATTTTTCCTGAAATTAATTAACTAAATTATATTCACCTTAATAATTGGAATTGGGAAATTAGATTGAATCTGTTATGTGACTCATATGCATACTGTGGACTGAGTATGGGCCGGGCTGCACGCCGTAACAATAATATTGCGCTTGGGCTGAAGGAGCCCCTCCGGAGTCTGTACACACCCCCAGTATGCGCCGTCGACGTTAAACGGATCGGGCTGTACGCCGCAACGGATTCATGTGCATTATATTGCATCTTAGTATGATACTTGTCTGATATATTGATATTGCTTTGTTCTTAATTCGTAGTTAAGGTGTCGGACTGTTAGTTTTAGCTTTGCTTTGTGGCATTTTGTGGATTTCTTATCTTCAGACATTTTTTATGCTTACTTACTCACTGAATCGGTAGTACTCACCCCTACTCCCTGCACCTTATGTGCAGATTCAGGTACACCACAGGCTTAGCTGATCATTCGTTGTCTTCGCAGATTGTTCAGAGTTGTTGCGGTAGCTGCTTGACGTTCGCATGACTTGGCTACTCTTCCTATTTCAGTTATCATTATTATGTACATTTCCAAATTTATATATTTTATTTAGATATTATTATCCAATTTGTTTTAGAGGCTCTAGACTCGTTGACATTTTGAGCTAAACTTGAAATCAAAGATTCTTTAAAGAATAAGTGAAAAACAGTGTGTGTTATGGAAATTCGAAACAAATAACCATTATTATTCTTAGCCTCACTGTGGGCGCCAAACTGTCTACCCTCGAAATCGGATAACAATTGAACTTTTATGCGATTTTAAGGATATGTGATATAATTTGACACAAATTGAGAAAACAAATTAATATTGAAATCAATGACAGTAAAATGAATGCAAACCACACAAGTTGAACAATGTTAGCCTTGAAAGTTGGTCACCCTCGAGCCAGAAATTGCCTCAATTGATGTCAGAACAGAGTAGCAAAGTAATAAGAAATGCAATAATTTTGGATGTGTGTTACAAATGGTCAGACCCCTTTTATATAGTAGGGGAGTCCCACTTTAGATACAATTCCACAAAAGATAAGAAATCTCATATTTTGCTAATTACTTGGCCACTTGTTTATACGTGTCGAGATTCCCCCCGTAATATCGGACCGATTACGGATTTTTTTGCCTTCCGTTATTCGGCTTGATAATATTTCCTTGAGCTTGGTCAGTGTCGGGATCGGTTTCGGAGCTACAGGCTCGATGATCTTGAAGACGCATGCTCTAACTCTGTAACTTGGTTCGATATAATCTGGGGTCGATCTTTAATAACTCATCCTGTTTTAACCCCAATATGTCTTGCAATAGATGAGTCTGGTTTCAACCGTATACATAAAGATCAGAAGAACTTTACTCTTGTGGATTCTTAATTCAGTTGAACGTAATTGCGAGAAGAAAGAAAAGGAGAAGTTTAATAAGAATCTCATGATAAAAGTGTGTGGAGATTTCAGAGGGTTCTGGCAGTTCCTGATTGCCCTTAGCTATGATAGATGGTGAAAAACAGATTCAGACTTGAAAGTTTATGGGTTCCTATAATGATTTTATATTATCAATTGGGTTTACAAATCAAATATTTATAAATATTTAATATTTTTTTAATACATATACAAAAATCGTGCAAAAGTTACTGAGTTCTTGGGAACCCGCACGCTACCCTTTAGATCCGCCACTAGTGAAGGCCTATTGTGCATTTTGACGACAGGAGCGTAGACACAATATTAGTATTAGTCTCGAAAGAACCATTAGTTTTTACTGATAATATATTTATATTATTTATATTTAAATAAATTTATTCAAAATATTTATAAATATTTTTTATGAACTCAATAACTAAAATGACCTATGAATCTAATAACAAGTTTAGAATCCATAAATTTGACACGTTTCAGTTTATTTGTACAGGGCGGAAGCTGGTTATATTATGGTTGTGGAAATCGTTAATTCACACTGCACTATTATAGTTGGGGAAAGGTCGAATGTATATTTGTTAATATTATAGTTGGGAAAAGGTGGAAGGTACACTTGTCATTGGTTTATAGTTGTAGGAATATATGTACATTTCTTACAAGTGAAACAAAACTTAAGTGGTAGGTTTCGACGTTTCCTTCTCTATCCACCTAATCAGATCGTACTCTTTAACTTTCGTTTAAAATAACTAAAGTGGATGCCATAAGCGATGGCGATATTATTCATAAGTACTTATAAATCTTTAGTAAAAGATTACCTCTCTTTCTATGCATTAATGTACTTATTCCTTGTTCTAAACAAAACCTAAACCGTACATTTGCCTGAGGAGCACTTTTATAAATATTTTATCACTTCAACTTCAAATATTTTTCTCACTTCCAACTCAAATATTCCAAACACAAATAAAATACTATTATTTGATAATTTGAGAATATTATACTATCCTATTACGTATGCCGAAGCCTCAAGCTTTTCGTCTGCAACTCAAGTTCCTTTTCAACGGGGTGGATGCTTCTTTTTTCTGCTTATAATACAGATTTTGAATTTCAAATCAATGATACAAAAAATTTATTGCCGTATCGCTCATCTTTTATGATAGTAATTACGTTTTTTTAAATTGTATTACATATGTAGTGTGAGAAAGAGCGTACAGTTAAGTGCTAAAACCTTGCATCTGACCGTGTTTGTTTGTAGCTTCTTTTTTTTTTTTTTGTGTTAAGAGTGGCAAACGGGTGGGTCGGATCAGATATGGTTCGGTCGAAAATGGATAAAAAAGCGAATAAATTTTCCAATTCGATTCATATTTAATACGCATAAAAAACGGGTTAACACGCGAGTAATATGAATAATTATATTATTCATGACTTCGTCAATATGATCACTTTTGGGAGAATTTCTAATCTCCCAGGAACCCCCAATTTGAAGCTTTACAAATGAAAAGTTAAACTCACTAGTTATCTATTTTCTAAATGGATAATATGGTTCTTATCCATCTTTGATCCGTTTTTAAAAAATTCGTGATCCAACTAATTTTTTAATGAATAATATGGATGGTGTCAAAAAAAAATGTAGCTCAAAGTAACAATATAAAATAATAAGATAAGTAGAATAAGAGAAGAACATAAAACTTTCTTATTTTATCAAGTGTTCAAGTGTGCTCCATCTCACATTTCATGCATCTATTTATACTATTACATATGAAGGTTACAAAATGATTGTCTTAAATATGGCATTAACAATTGAGATCATGGGGGAAGATCATAGGGAGGGGTTATGAAGGTATGGGGGCTACAATTATAACGGTAATGAGTAGTGGGAGGTAATTTACATCATAAATGAAACTAATGGGAGTAGTGGACATCCACATTTACTAAATATTTTAAAACACTTCCCCTTGGATGTCCAAAAAAATAGATAATATGCCTTGTTAAAATCTTACCTAGAAAAAATCCTGTGGGAAAAAATCTTAGTGAAGGAAAAAGAGTAGACATATTTGTAATACGCTTTATTTTACTTCCTCGTTAAAAACCTTACCAGTAAAATCCAATGGGACAAAACCTAGGATAAGGAAAAAAGAATACAGTGCGTATCTTACTCCCCCTCATAAAAATATCACTTTATTTCTCAAAGACGTCGCATTTCAATCTTCTGTCTCAACTTCTCAAATGTTGAGGTTGGTGAATCCTTAGTGAACAGATCGGCCAAATTTTCATATGAACTAATCTGTTAAATATTAATTTCACCATTTTATTGAAGATCATGCGTGAAAAAATACTTTGGTGAAGTATGCTTTGTTCTATCTCCTTTGATGTATCCTCCTTTCAGTTGAGCAATACAAGCAGTAGTGCCTTCATATAGTGTTGTTGGATTATTCTTTTTCATAAGAAAACCACACATTTTCTGATTATGCTGAGTCATTGATCTCAACAAAACGCATTCCCGACTAGCTTCGTGAATGGTTATTATCTCAGCATGATTTGAAGATGTGGCAGCTATTGTTTGTTTCATTGAACGCCATGATATAGCATACCTCCATATGTAAACAAATAGCCTGTTTGAGATCGGCCTTTATGTGGATCAGACAAATAACCTACATCGGCATAGGCAATCATTTATGACTTGTATTCACTAGAATAAAACAATCTTATATCTATGGTTCCCCGAAGATATCTAAATATATGTTTAACACCATTCCAATGTCTTCTTGTTGGGAAGGAGCTGAATCTTGCTAATAAGCTCACTGCAAAAGTAATATCTGGTCGAGTATTATTGGCAAGATACATTAGTGCCCAAATTGTACTAAGATATGGAGTTTCATCACCAACGAGCTCTTCATCATTTTTCTTGAGGCCGAAATGGATCTTTATTTATATCAAGCGATCCCACAACCATTGGGGTACTCAATGGATGTGCATTATCCTTGTAAAATTGCTTTAAAACCTTTTCAGTATATATTGATTGATGGACAAAAATTCCATTTGGTACATGCTCAGTTTGTAGATCAAGACAATATTTTGTCTTACCAAGATCTTTCATTTCAAACTCTTTCTTCAAAAACTCTATAGCCTTTGGAAGCTCTTTAGAAGTGCCAATGATATTCAAGTAAAATAAATATATAAGCGGAAATAGGGTCATTTTTGTACCCTTTCTTTAGCAAATACTCACTAAGGCGATTGTACCACATCCTCCCTGATTGCTTCAATCCATATACGGGTTTCTAAAGCTTTATTGAACAAGTTTTTCTTGTCCTTTGATGTTCTTCAGGAACTTTAAATCCTTCAGGTATTTTCATAAAAATTTCATTATCCACTAAGCCATATAAGTAGGCTGTGACAACATCCTTCAACCGCATATCAAGTTTTTTATGGACTGCCAGATTTATTAGATACCTGAAGGTAATTGCATCTACCACAAGAGAATATGCTTCCGTATAATCGATTCCAGGCCTTTGTGAAAACCCTTGTTCTACAAGTCGTGCTTTATATCTTACGACTTCACATTTCTCATTTCGTTTTCGCATAAAAATCTATTTTTACCCCATTGGCTTGACACCTTCAGGCGTTCAGACTATTGGTCTGAAAACTTTACGTTTTTCGAGTGAAGATAATTCTACTTGAATTGTATTTTTTTATTTTGGCCAATCATTTCTCTGTTTACATTCATCGACAGATTTTGGCTCAAGATTCTCATTTTGTTGCATTATTTCAACTGCAATACTATATGCAAAATTGTTGTTAACAACAACGTTATTTCGGTTCCACCTTTTTCCTGTAAAGACATAACTTATTAAGATCTCTTCATTTTTATTATTTCCGGGTACTAGAACCTTTTATGAGGTCTTATCAATTGCTATGTCTTTATGTTCCTCTTGAGCAATTGCCTCCGTGTTATGATCAACTTGATCATTTGCTCCTTTCCTTTTTCTGGAGATTCTTATCCTTGGAATCAATTGGTCTACCACGTTTTAAGAGTAGCCTAGACTCATTTGCATAATCATACTGTCCAGCTGGGACATAACCTGGAATTGGAATATTTACAGCCGGAATATGCAATTTAGTAACACGTGGAAGGTTAGTAAGTTTTTGTCTTTGTTTTTGTTTTACAGCTGTTTTTCCTTTTATCCTATGCGCCAAGGGTCGATCGGAAACAGACTCTCTGCCCCTTCGGGTAGGGGTAAGGCTCGTCTACATATTACCCTCCCCATACCCCACCTGGTGGGAGTATACTGGGTAGTTGTTGTTGTTGTGGAAGGTTAGTAAGTGCATCTGGCAATTGATTTGTAATATTTTGCATATAAATGATCTTTTGAACTTCTTGTTCACATTGATTTGTACGAGGATCCAAATGAGATAGAGATAATACGTTCCAATCTATCTCTTTTTCTAGTTGTTTCTTTTCTCCCCCTAATGTTGGAAAAACTGATTCATCAAAATGACAATCAAAAATCTAGATGTAAACAAAGATCCTATCATAGGCTCCAAATATTTAATAATAGAAGGAGATTTATAACCAACATATACTCCCAACCTTCTTCGGGAACCCATTTTTGTGCGTTGTGGTTGAGCAATTGGAACATATACCGCACATTCAAAAAATTTTAGATGGGAAATATTTGGATCCTGACCAAAAGTCAACTGTAATGGGGAGACTTTATGATAACTTCTTGACCTTATGCGCACAAGTGCTGCTGCATGCAAAATAGCATGTTCCCACACTGAAATGAGGAATTTTGTCCTCATTAGCAATGGTCTAGCTATTAGTTGAATTTATTTAATAAATGATTCTGCTAGACCATTTCGAGTATGAACATGAGCAACCAGATGTTCAACTTTTATTCCCATTGCCATACAATAATCTGTAAAGTCCTGAGGTGTAAATTCACCAGCATTAGCAAGACAAATTGTATTAATTGCATAATCTGGAAATTGTGCTCTTAATCTTAGTATTTTGGGCCAACAACCTCGTAAATGCCATATTACGAGTTGACAATAAGCACACATGTGACCATATTATAGATGCGTCTATCAAGACTATAAAATACTTGAATGGTCCACATGAAAGGTGTATAGACTCACATATATCACCCTGTATATGTTCTAGAAATGCAGAGGATTCAATCCCAACTTTAGATGTTGATGGTTTAATAACCAATTTTCCTTGAGAACAAGCAGCACAAGTGAATTCCTTAAATTGAAGAATCTTCTTGTTCTTCAATGTGTGCCCATTTGAATTCTTTATTATTCTGCGCATCATGTTAGAGCCGGGATGGCCCAACTGGTCATGCCAAATGATAAATTCATTAAAAGTAGTAAACCTTTTGTTTACTATAGCATGTGATTCAACCACACCAATATTTGTGTGATACAACCCAGAAGAATGCGGGTAATTTTTCGTGCACATATTTTTTTTCCCGCTTTTATTGTAGTAATATAAAGAAATTCAACCTTGCCTTCGTTAGAGGTCTCAACATGGTAGCCATTTTGGCAAATAGCTTTGAAACTCAATAAGTTTCATTGAGACTTACTACAATACAATGCATTATTAATAGTTAATAACGTTCCTCCAAGTAGTATAAGGCCGCTCTTCCAGAGTTAACTTTGTACTACTAGATATTGTATTAACATAAGCCTTTTTCATAACCACATAAGAAAAAAATTTCTTTTCTCTTAATATTGTGTGAGTTGTAGAACTATCCAAACGATATAATTCTTCATTACTCATCTTGGATCCAGTTGAAGACTGGGGAATTTTATATTCTTCATCCAAAAAATAAAAGTACATCATGAGAAATATGGAAAAAACTAACATCACTAACGACAATATAAGACAACTTAAGTACTACTTGAAAATAAAAAAACAACTTTAGAACGAGACGAAAGAAAACCACTGAAAATAAAAATAACATAATTGCATTCCCCGGTAAAATGATCAAACTTAAGATTTGATCTCCAAAGAAGTCTTCAACTTCCAAATGAGTAATATTATCGAGGCATTGAAAATCATCATCATTCAAAGCAAGATTTACCTCGGCATTGTCATCATTTTTATTTGAAGGCCCTGCCTCAAAATCATTTTTAAAGGTCAAGTGTGACTCCATTGGGACATTAGCAGAAGATGCTCCAACATTATTTGCTTTTTTTTTTTATGGAGTTTTGATTAAGCCTGACAAAATACTCAGGTGCACGACATTTAATTTTCCAATGACTTTCATGCCACAGCGGCGGCAATTACCGCTTTTGCCACTTGAAAGATTGTTTTGAGAATATATATTGTTCTCTCGTTTGCCATGACCACCACGATGACGACTATTATATCGTCTCTTACCATTTTTATGCCCACGTACATTCATATGGCTATGATTATTATTCTGTCTTTTTCCAGACTTATCGCGTCTAGCTGCCATATTCGCTTCAGGAAGCGGAGCTGACCCTGTGGGACGGGCTTCATGATTTTTCAGCAGAAGGGTATTTTGTTGCTCAACCACAAGAAGGCATGAGATCGATTCAGAATACTTTTTAAAACCCCTTTTATGGTATTGCTGCTGTAATACCATATATGAATCATGAAAAGTCGTAAAAGACTTTTCCAGTAAATCCCCATCATTCATAACTTCCCCATATAATTTCAATTGGGAAGTTATTCGAAATACAACCGAGTTATACTCACTTACAGTGTTAAAATCTTGCAATTGTAAGTGCATCCACTCATGTCGAGCCATTGTCAATACCGTTGCCTTAAGCTGATTATACCTTTCCTTCATGTCAGTCCACAATTCAAGTGGATCTTTCACTGTTAAATATTCAACCTTCAAACCTTCATCCAAATGATAACGAAGAAAAATCATGGCCTTCGCTTTGTCCTGTCTTGATGCCTCATTACCCTGAGTAATGGTATTACCAAGGCCTTTAGCGGCTAAGTGAATATCAGCATCGAGAATCCATGATCGATAGGTAATTCTTTCCAGAAATGTCAAGTGCCAAACAAACTCAAGCTTTGACAAATTCGACATAGTAAAAACTATCAAAGAAGATAAATAATTAGAAATCATTAGGATAATAGCATAAAGAATCTTAAAAATTGACATAATATCAAATTTGTGATCTATATACACTGAAGTGATAATTCCATAGAAAAGAATATTATTTTTTTCCTTCAAATTATTAGTATATCTTTGATGTTAACTAGAACAAAATATCTTCTCTCAATTAATTTTATTAACATAAAAATTAGTAACTTTCACATGACAATCATGCAAATAACTTAAAATAAAGAAACATTCTTTATTTTACATAAATTTAAAGATATGAGAAATTATAAAATGGCATATTAAAGACAGTAATCATGAAATCAAATATATAACAAAAAAAATGAACAAATATGCCTGAACAACAAAAAGAGCTCAACTTCGTGCTGATAACGTGTTAAAAAAGTATAACTCAAAGTAACAATATAAAACAAGAAGATAAGTAGAATAAAAGAAGAAGAGATAACTTTTTTATTTCACCAAGTATTTAAGTGTGTTCCATCTCACTTTTCATGTCTCTATTTATACTATTACGTATGAAAGTTACAAAAAAAATTTGTTAAACATGACATAAACAATTGAGATCATGCGGAAGATCATGGGAGGGGTTATGAAGGTGTGAGAGTTACAATCATAATGGTGATGAGTAATGAAAGATAATTTATATCATGAGTGAAATTAGTGGGAATAATGAACATTCACATTTACTAGATATTTTATATGAGATGGTTAGTTATTTTTTTATAACTAATTTGTCACCACTAATTATGCACAAAAGCCACAAACGATGCCGATGATAATGAAGATATGGGTACATACGTAGTATAAAGATTCAACATTGACAGCTAAATATGGAGGCGCACCCCCTTCATGTCAATTGTCTGTATGCTTATCTGCCGGTACCATGAATTCTTCCCATTTTCAGTCAGTACATTTTTCCCAAGGGGGCCCCACTCCCCCCAACAACCCTCCTCCCCCAAATAACTTTTTTCTCATAGGGTTTATATTCTTCTCCTTTTTTTTTTTTCTGGAAATATTGTAAGAGAAGCCCCTATGGCCCTATCCATTCATTTTCGCCTGCAGTAGGGCCATTTCCATGCACGGACGATTGTTTTCGTTAATTAGTGGTGTACATTTCCATTTCTTGACAAATGACAAGCCGTTTGAAATAGCCGCTGTCTTCTAGCTCTCATATTGTCAAAATTAAGTGCTTGAAAGAGACTTCGTCTGTCCCTATTTTCTCACGAGTTAAGTAAATCTTTTTTCTCATAGATAATTAAGTGAAGAATAAATTGACTAAGAGTGGGTTACAAGATTGCTCATGCACAAAAAAATGTTGATGCCATCTAGCTTTCTAAGATTTTCTTGCTATTAAAGTAGAGACTTGGTGAGGACGATGCTTCGAAGATTCTTGTTGCTTTTATAATAATTTTTTTGCTTCAATTTACTTAGTATTTCGCTATTATATTGTTACTGTTTATTATCATTTTTTTTTCTTAAACAGAAAATCTATTGCAACAATCTCCTACATTCTTAGGATAGGAAATTATAAGATCTGTATATACGACGATGTCTTCTCCTGATCTCACTTAGTAAGGTTTCACTAGATTTGTTGTCTTTGTTGTTGGAATATAAATTATGAAGATAAGGTCGCCTCCGAGCTGCTAGATTTTAGGTACTAAAGCTTTAACTTGCACTCCACGATTCAAGAAATTTTCCAAAACAGATATTCTAAAGCTCTTTTATTATTGTTTAGCTTAAAGTTTTATTTACTTTAAAAGCATAAAATAATTAAAATAAATAGAGGATTAATTATAACAGTTCGTAATAAATCTAAAGATCAAAGGAATAAAATATAAGAGGCAACAGTTATAGATTAAAGGGAGGAGGATGAATATCTTTTATTAATGATGCTGGTCTGGTTTGCCTTTCCATGGAGAGTTTCAGAGCCTTACAATAATGTATTCTCTCTTTCTTTAAAAGGAGATATGAAGAAGAAGAAGCAGCCCCCTTTTAGGATTCTTTCGCTTTGCATTTATAGCTAGGAGATTTGCTAGTTATCATCAAGGAATTTGGACCACATAAATGAATGCCTTTATAAGAATGGTCAGGCTGTAACCTTAGTTGTCACATTAAGTAATCGTCCGATACTCTTATTAATAAATAACCATACTATTTATTAATCATGAATAAATTTTAATAAACGCGTGATTATTCTTAGCTTAAGTTTTGCCCGTACAATCCTTTTTTTCCCCTTCCATTTCCAGCACTACGAAACTACTTTTCTTTTTTCCTATAAAAGGGTGTGTGTAAATTTCGAGTATAGACCAAGTTCCGATGTCCCGACAGACTCCACGTGGTCTGACAATTGACACCACGTCACACGGTCGCCTTCCCCCTTGTTTTGACCATTTGACCGCACGTGACTTGTGCTTCATACGTGTCCGCCATCTTCTGCTACTTTCTCAATTTGCAATGCATGGTGGCACGAGACGAGAGAGACTTGTTGGGAATTAAGGAGAGAGAGCAACCCATTTTTTCACTCTGATTGATTTACTGGTGACGAAAAATGGCAAGGTCACTGTAATAACAAGCTTTTCATGATGGCGAACTGCCTAAAACAAGGCTTTTACCTAATTAGTTACTGTTGCATGCTTAGCCAAAGCATATATACATGCGCGCTTAACCCTAGATATATACTGTTACAAGTTACAATTTATGTTGAAAACTAATTATAAAGCTCTATGCTTTGCTTGTCTTTGGCCTACTTAGCCCTCATTTAACTTCTTGAGCCGCATTCACCGTGTGCAAGTAAGAAGTCCAGAACTTGGGACCCTCATGCATAAGACTTGCCTGCTCATAAGAGCATACTAGATCGATCCAAAATTTAAATTCAGTCAAAGGATCGACCAGTGGTGGAGCCAGATTTTATTAAGAGATTCTAAATATAAATAAGTAAACTTAAGATTTTATTAGGAGATTCAAAATATAAATAAGTAAACTTGCGAAGAAGGCAATAAAATTCAACATCTATCATATATATACACGTACAAAAATAATTTTGACCTTGTATATAGTACTCAATCTGTTTTAATTTATGTGAACTTCTTTGATTGAGTACGAAATTTTAAAATTTTTTCTTTTTTTTAATTTGTGGTATTAACCAAGTCAAAATGGGTCCAGATTATTTACGTGGTTATAAAAGTTTATCATTAAGGATAAAATTGAAAGTTTAAGTTAAATTATTTCCAAATTTAAAAAGGAATTTTTTTGGAACATATAAAAAAAAATAGGTTAACATAAATTGGAATGGAGAAAGTATCCCTTGCAATGCCCCCGGTTTTAAAACGATTTTTCCTTTTTATTATCACTAGACGTATTATACTTTATATTTGTTAAAATTTAGTTATTCTTCAACGTATCTGAACTCATGGGTAATGACTGATAACTATGCCACGCATTAATTAGTCCATTAATTAAGATGGGTACCCCGTGCTTACTATATTTGGCAATTAGCTGCTTTAATTTGTGGAAACTACTTAGTGCTCCCTAACTATCAACAGTCGATTATGTTTGCCCCAAAATCCAATACACTAACACACAGTAATATTAGAGATACCGTAGCTAGTTCCAAGAGGATTACAAGAGAAGTACGTTCATTTCATCTAAGATGACAAAAATATATAAAGTAATTTTAATACTGCCCTAGAGTAACTTGCTAAAACATTGATATCAATAATGATTACTCAAATTATAAAAAATAGAATAATAAACAATTCAATTTATTCTAGTTATTAACGCCTTTATATTTAATTTGTGCTCTTTGTTTTTAATTGGACTAGTCTTTATCAATGTACTTAATATGAAACCTGCAATAATGCTAGATAATAATGAGGATAACCCATCTAAAATTAAACTGGACCTTAGCAAGTAACATACCTTTTAGATACTTTTATCTACTAAGTATATATTTATTTCAATAGCATTAGCCAAGTTACATCAATTAGTTCTCCATACCGCTAACCCATCTACAATTAAAATGGACGTTATGGCGACGTTTACTCATAATTAAAGTTAGAGATTTATATAGGGGAAGAAAGAGCGCATAAAAGCCAAATTGAGCGAGTCTGACAAACACAATTGTCTTGTCTCCTTTGGCTATCTTATATTGTCATGAGAAAGAATATATATGCACTATGACGTTTTTTCATTGAGGAAAGGGGATTCGACATGGTCTCCTTTATAGAATTATTAGGTGGCATATATATTATTAAAAAAAAGATTACCCGTTAAAGAAACAATTTAAAACAAATATAACTAAAGAGAAATTTTTAACCATACTACTCCACAAACTTCACATATGATAATTAAGGGGAGTAAATAATTCAAAAATATTTAAATATTTTGCTTCTAGCCTATTTGCTTATTTAAGGATTTTTATACAAATAGTAGGACAAATTTATCGTTTCTGATATACATAAACTATATACTGATTATTCATAATTATATATTTATTATATGGATTATATTTATATTATATATTTGCCGTCTATTTTATTAGTTTTAACGGTTGGCCATGGATATGATGATTATTTAGGCTAATTCTTCTAGTTTTTAAACAAAAATAATTTCCTTCATTGGACATAACTCTGCTCCTAACGGTAGTTACTACTGATTTAACAAGCTTTAGAATGGAAAGTGTGATACCTACCTAATTAGGGAAAGAAAATGAAGAAGATACTTTTTACACAGCTATCATTACTAATACACTTATGACTTCACCTAAGATGGACAACTTAAACGGTAGTGATCTTATAATGTGTAGACTCTCTCATTCAAAAAGACAAAGCCACTGATTTGACTGCCGCCGCACAGATCCAATTCCAATATACCCACTTGCCCTATTTTCCTGTATACACTGTGTTCCTTGTTTCTTCTTCCGCTTTTTGCTACTTGCTGCTGCTTTTCTCTACAAGTTGGCCTTTGTTTTCTTCCACAATATTAGCATTTACCCCCTTCAATTGGCAACGGCGATGAGCAGAAAATAATCACAAGTATTATCCTAGGAAAGAGCATTGTGCTAGTGGTGCTGTTTTTTTTCTTCTTTTCTTGTTTTTTAAAATTCTGATTGGATGTCTTACACAGCTTCTAGAGTTGTGGGCAGTTAGACCCACCTAACTTTCTCCTTATGAATAGCTCGAGCACGAGTGCTACTAAAGCGGGATTATTTAAGTTGAAAGGTTGTTAGTCCGATCGGTGATAATTATTTGCAGGTTTTCTAAATCGACCAACGATAAAGAAAATCTGCACAAATGCTGGACTGCAACTATGTGGATCCGATCAGCTCGTAATTTGGAGTTGAGGTAATTAAGAGTCATTAAGCAGACTGTATATTTCAGCATTTGAAGAAACCTAATTCACCCCTGGTAAAACTCTATGTATATTGATTTATAACCATATTTTCGACGATTCATCAAAAGCTGGTAGATAGTTCACTGCGGATGCAATATACTCATCCTATTTGTCAAGAAAAATTATCGGCTAATTAGGAGTATTTCTTTTATTCTCACTTGTGGTAGCTAGTAGTATAGAATATTACTAGTCTTTATAAATAGTAGATGGATTTTAATTATACTTTGGGACTGGGGGGTGGTGATTCAAAGGAAGCATCTGACAGTGATGCTGGTGGAAGCTCCGGCGGCGGCGGAGCTGCTGGAACTTCCAACCGCCGCCCTCGAGGCCGTCCGCCTGGATCCAAAAATAAGCCCAAGCCTCCAATTATTGTTACAAGAGACACCCCTAATGCGCTCCGATCTCACGTGCTTGAAGTCTCCGCCGGTGCAGATGTAATGGAAAGTGTGTCTAGTTACGCTAGGCGAAGGGGGAGAGGTGTTTGTATTCTTAGTGGTAGCGGCACAGTTAATAACGTCAACATTCGTCAGCCTGCTTCCCCTGCTGGGAGTGTAATTACACTTCACGGCCGTTTTGAGATACTTTCACTATCTGGAACTGTTCTTCCTCCGCCGGCACCGCCCGGGTCAGGTGGTCTCTCTATATTTTTGTCAGGTGGACAAGGCCAGGTTGTTGGAGGATCAATCGTAGGTCCTTTGATGGCATCAGGTCCTGTTTTATTGATGGCAGCGTCCTTTGCTAATGCGGTGTTTGAACGGCTGCCGTTGGAGGAAGAGGAGGGGGCTGCTGGTGCTGGTGCTGCTACTACACAGGTAATGTTATAGCAGGTTGTTTGACTTATTTTTCAGGTAATTATTAGTTCCATTTATTATGGATTATTACTTGTAATTTTAAATGATTTAATTATGTAAAATTCAGGTTTGTACAATTTGAAGTCTTATAGTAGTATGTAGATACTAGGTTCGTGTTTGGTTTTATCCATGCGTCTTTTAGGATATTTTGTGCATGAATTTCATGTTAAATGAGTACAGCCAAACATCTCTATAACAGCCTCATTATAGCCTTATTTGTTTTGATATTTTTTGGATGCTGTAGTGAAGTATTGTTATAGAGGATATATATTATAACATAGAAATTGATTCCGAAAAAATATAATTTTTATAAAATTGTTATTATATAAAAATATTGTTATAAAGAGGTCTGATTAACTATTATTATAGTATTTTATAGTATATTCTAGGTGTATTTTTATGTGACCAAGTTCATAGCGTCAAAGTATATATTTTGTAGATATAACTGTGAAAGTCTCTTTTTGACGCATGATAACACCCCCTTGTAATGTTAATAATGCAAGAATTAAGTTTGCTTCATGTTTACTGCCTTTTGCACAATTCTCTTTGTGCCGTATAATATTTTATCAAAGAGAGTGCTTAATTTAAATTTAATTAAACAGGTACATGAGCAGCCAGCTGCATCACAGTCATCAGGAGTAACTGGTGGTGGAGAGGGTGGACATCTGGTTGGAACTGGAGCGGAAGGTGGTGGTAGTGGTGGTGGTGGTGGTGGTGGAGGTATGTCGTTTGGGAATGCACCACATAGTAATTACTCATTCTCACCTGAGTTGCTTGGATGGAGTGGCAATGCTGCACCTGCAAGTGGAAGGCCTCCATTTTAGTATATGAATATTTGCATTAGTTGCAAACAATGATAAGAGAATTAACCTAGTTAGCATCCGGATGATTTTCAACAGAATTACTCATTACATAGATTTCATGTGATTATCTCAAAATGCTTGAAGAGTTGATCATATTGTTGGTGCTGAAATTGGAGGGTGATGATCTGAATTGCATAGTTGTGGTTCAATAGTATAGTAAAATATTCACTAACAGTACAAGCAGCAGTAGCAAGAGGCCATTATTGTGAAAGTTGTGAGGAGAGATTTGCAATTCAAGGGCGCTAACTTTGTATTGAAACTTGAAAGGATGCGTGATACTTGAGCATTGAGATCAGCATTATTCCAAGCATCGATCTCAAACGTGAGTAGCTAAGCTTGCATTTTATGTATATGAAGTTTGTACAAGTATATGTCGCGGGTTCGATCCGTGGAATTACCACAGATATTTGCATTCGGATAAGCTGCCTACATTATACCCCATTGCAGTGTCGTCTTTCTGCGGATCCTGCATGAACACGGGATGCTTCGTGCACCCGGTCGACTGCCCTTTAGTGTTTGTACAAGTACAGCACGTAACAGTGCGCATCTTGGCTGTCTTGTCTTGTTCCATTTTCCATTGATTTCTATACCTATATATTACTGTATCACTTTGCTTAATAGCTTTGTTTTGTTGTAATCTTATCTAGCTAGGTGAGCGTTAATGCAGCACATTACTGCTACAAGATATATTTCAGTTTCAACTTCTTTTATTTATATTGTGTTTCTCATTTGCTTTTACCATTTGTGAGTATATCTCTATCTTCTTGAAGAAGATGTAATGATGAATACATGTTTGCCACCTCCGACGATCATCCCTTTTCCTTTGTGACAAAGTTTGATGGAAATAGGTGTCACGGGGATGTTTTTGGTCAGTCTAAAGTCCCACTCGTGCGGTAGTCAAGTCACGTACTTGACTCAACCTTTCCCTAACTCTTAGCCAATTTTTAAAAAGTTTAGCTTAAACGAAATTTAGGCAGCAAAACAATAAGAACACAGGAATATATACGGGAAAAATCTCAACCTTTGCATTAATTTAAAAAATATATAAAGGATCCTCACTCTTGCTATGAACACAGTCCGCTCACATCCCACTTTTGACGAAGCACACAAGTCTTTCTTAGCCAACACTAAGATCAGCCCAAGCCTAACCTTAGCCCCTTTTGAAACACTTAGTAACCCTCACGTTTCACTCATGTTTCCCACTTAGAATTTCACACGAAATTCACAACATAAATCACTAAGTCTCAAAGGCCCTATTTACAAAATATAGGCAGCCCTTAAACTTGACAGCACATTGACACTTGTTGTCTATAGCTTTTTCCACTTGTCGGGCTAAGTTTAAATCTATTCCTACATGTAGTTGACATCCCTATCTACTTAGGACATGATATACCCAAAATGAGATCATGATACAAGCATAATCAGATCATGGAACAAAGAAGTTATGTCAAGGTAACTGTAAGGCCCCATGAAAATGAGTGCTCAAGTCCTGGCAACTCATAGAGTCAGGTCCACCTATGTGTTGGAACCCTTTTCAACTGATTTTATACTTAAAATATAGAGTCAAACTTTTCCGAAAAAATATCATTTCTGCGGTCAAGAATACGGTCGCAGATCAGGTATGCGGACCGCATATCGACCGCAGAGTGAATCAGAGAGCAGCCAAATTGGATGTTGAAAATGCGGTCCATTATGCGATCGCATAACCAATACACGGACCGCATAGCCGTTGCATAAATTTCTCTAGAATTTGTGGAGGCCAATTCTGCGGTGCAATCTGCGATCGCAGAACGCGTATGCGGATCGCATTCTCACTGCATACCCAAACAGAGAGGCCTGCAATTTGGGACCATTCTCCGTTCCAATCTGCAGACCGCATGTCAACTATACGATCGCATAGTTGACCGTAAATCCGTCGCGAACGTCAATTTTCAAAAAAAATTAAACCCGGCCCTTTTCTTATAAAACACCCCAACCCCTTATTTTAAAACATTTTCTAAATAAAAAAAGAGAGAGGGAAGGGAGGGTTCTTGAGAGATAAAGGAATTTTTATCAAATTTATCATCCAAAACTATCCGGGCCGAGAAAATTTTGAGTTATTGTCTTCATCTCCACTCTTACAGGTAAAATCCCTAATCCTTTTCCCCAATTTTTTTGATTTAAGCTAAGGGAAGGGAGTTTTATGCTTTGATTTTGAACTAAGAACTGAAAACCCTCATGCATGTCACTCAAAACCTAGAATCTAGTGAAGGGAAATGGATAGAAGTAGAGAACTGTGCTAGATAGCTTGGTGACTGAGAATAGGATCTTAAAAAGAGAATTCGACTCCAGGTATGTATGGCTAATCTTGATTCTTGTGAAATCACCTTGCTTGCTATGTGAATTGTTTGGTAGCTGATATCTATATGGATTATTTGTAAGCTTCTTATGACTGGGTTGATTGTGAATGCACCTTGTGGTAAAAGTTGAATAACAAGTGATTGAAGGAACCCGTAAATGGTGAAACAAGATTAATTGCGATAACAATGTACCTGAAATGTTGTGGGAAATTGTGGTAACTTGAATTGAGTACGAACTGTTGAAAGTTATGGAATTGATTCTAATAGTTATGGAAACACTTATAACACTATTGTGGTTATGTCTTGGGGTGTACTTGTTTACCTTTGTACTTGTTGTTTGGTTGTGCTTGTTGTGAGTGGAAACTGTACGATAGGGTCGGGTTACGCGTCGCAACACAGTATAATAAGGTGTGGGTTGGTGTGATAAGGGTGGCCGAGGTAATAAGGGTGGAAAAGCGATCGAAATCACTATTAATATATATATATATATATATATATATATATATATATATATATATATATATATATATATATATATATATATATATATATATATGCACTTGAACAAAATTGGTAATTCAATAATGTGGGATTGGGAAAAGAGACAGCAGGAGAGTTTGTAACCTGTGGGGCACTGGTTGCCCCTTTGTTTGACTAATTGTACCTCTATATGTGTTTAGTTGTTGCTTCTATAGTTGTGTTCTTGTTCTACTTGCATATGGCTTGAGTTTACTTGGGACAAGTTTTGTTCATACATACAAGTACAATTCAAATATGTTGACGTCCCTTTGTCGGGGGCGCTACATTCGTGTTATGATTGTAGGTGGGTCTTCAGCATGTACTCCAGTACACCGTCCGTAGCTCTTCCTCATTCCCCGTCAGCTGTATTGGTGAGACTCTTTCCTTCCGGGGCCCTGCGTGGCTCATGCCACTCTTGATCTTGTATTATGGAATCTTATTTTGGTTTATGTAAAAGGGTATAGCCGGAGCCCTGTTACCGGCAAGTATAGTACTGTCATCTTGAATCCTTAGAGGCTCCGTAGACATGAAATTTTGGTCACGAGGCATGTGTTATGTTCTTGTATTTTGGGTAATGTAAATTGTAAACCACGCTTATATCATCTGCATTATATATGTTTGTGAAAAGGGAACTTCAATTATAAACAGTATTTTCCATTTGGTTAGTAAGTAATAACAAATGTGGGGTAACTCGTGGGTCAGGGAAGGCACCTAGGTCCACTCGACTGGGGATACCCGGTTGAGTGCTGGTCATGTCGCTCAGATTTGGGGCGTGAAAAACTTGGTATCATAGTCTAAGGTTTTAAAAAGAGTCCTAGGGTATCTCGGAGCCGTGCCTAGTAGAGCCCCTCTTATCGGTATGTTGTCGACCAAATCTATAAGTAGGGGGCTACAAGGGCTTTTAGGAAACTAATCTCTTCTTTGTCATTCCATTTCGTGCGGTGAAGTGAAAAGTGAAAGTATTTGTGTCTAACTCGTGCCTTGTTCCGAAATTTTCAGATATGGCACCTATGAAGAAGGTTAGACTCGGCCTTGAGGCCAATGCCACTCCAAGTGTGATTGCGATCCATGTACCTGACTCCGTGGGTGAGAGTGACTCCCCGGCTTTGAATCTGCCTGGCCCGTCCCTTCCGGATCCAAGCACTCCTGTTCCAACAGCGGCAGAGGGCGCCACCATCCCTCTTACCAGTATTCCTAATCCAGGCATTGCTTCAGCTCCCGGTCCTGAGGCTTCTCATGGGGACCTTAGGGGATCCATCCGTATGTTGACCCAGTTAGCGGCTTCTCAGGCCCAGAGATCTCATGATGCTCCTATTTTTTCCAGCGGACAGGGAGATTCTACTAGCTCTAGAGTCCACCAGTTTCTGCGATTGGCCCCTCCAGATTTTTCAGGCACAGAACAAAGGCCGATCCGTAGAATTTTCTTGATGAGATGTACAAGACGCTTCGTGTGATGAAGGACACAGAATCGGAGGGGGTTGAGTTGGATTCCTACAGGTTGAAGGGAGCGGTACGCTCGTGGTTCAAGATGTGGGAGGATTCCCGTGAGGAGGGGATCCCTCCAGCTATATGGGAGGAATTTGTGGATGCTTTTATGGATCATTTCTTGCCTGCCAAGACAATAGAGGCCCATGCCACAGAGTTCGAGGTTCTTAAGCAGGGTAGCATGAGTGTTTGGGAGTACCATATGGAGTTCGTGAGATTGTCCAAATATGCTCCTCAGTTAGTGTTGACCATGAGTGCTCGAGTTCGACGATTTGTTCAGGGTCTTAGTCCACTGGTGGTGAATGAGGCTGCTACAGCGGCCTTGCGCTCAGATATGAACTATGGGAAGATTGTGGGTTTTGCTCAGGCCACAGAGGCTAGGAAGTTGAAGATATGGGCAGATAGGGAGAACACCAATAGGGCCTGATCAATGGGTCACTCAGGGAGGTTAGCTCCGGGGAAGGGGCCATCCCGGTCATATGTTGAGTCCTCAGCAAGCGCACTGCCATCTATGCACAGCCATCAGCAAGGTAGTTCCTCTGAGACCAACTTCTGACAGCAGGAGGTTCCACCAGTCCAGTCATTGGGGGGTGGGGCCCCAACAACTGGGGGGAGCTACATGTCCCAAGTGTGGGAGGTTCCATATGGAGACTTGCTATTTGGACATCCCGGTGTGTTATAATTGCGGGGTGAGAGGTCATGTTCAGCGGAACTGTCGTGCACCCAGACAGCGCACTGGTTGGAGATTCGCCCCGCCATACAGTTCTTCAGTTGCTACATCATCTGTGCGTCCTCCAACTCCAGCAGGGCGTGGTGCAGATCGGAATGGGGCTCGTGGTAGAGGTGGACCGAGTGAGTTCTATGCTTTAAGTGGTCGCCAGAATGTTGAGTCTTCTCCAAATGTGGTTACCGGTATCTTGTCTGTTTAGGCCATTGATTGTTATGCTCGTATTGACCCTGGGTCTTATTTGTCCTATGTCACCCCATTCGTTGCTTCGAGTTTTGGGATGGAGCCCGAACAGCTTCATGAGTCGTTCTCTGTATCGACCCCGGTTGGTGATTCTATTACAGCCGCGCGAGTTTATAGGAATAGTGTTGTCTCGGTGTGTGGTCGTGTTACCACGGCCGACCTTATTGAGCTTGGGATGGTGGATTTTGATGTAATTATGGGAGTGGATTGACTTTATTATGCTTTGCTAAACTTGACTGCCGGATGAGCGTCATGAGACTCGAGTTTCCCAACGAGCCGGTTATTGAGTGTAGAGGGAACGGTGTTGTGCCAAAAGGTAGGTTTATTTCTTACCTTAAGGTTTCGAAGATGATTAAGAAGGGGTGTATATATCATTTGGTCTGGGTGGCAGACACCACTTCAGATGTGCCTGCCATCTGATCCGTGAATTTCCGGAGGTATTTCCAGATAAGCTTGCAGGGATCCCGCCAGATTGGGAGATTGACTTTGGGATTGATGTGTTGCTAGATACTCAGCCAATATCTATTCTACCATATAGGATGGCACCAGCAGAATTACGAGACTTAAAGGAGCAGCTAAAGGATTTATTAGAGAAGGGTTTCATTCGACCAAGTGTGTCGCCATGGGGTGCTCCAGTTCTTTTTGTCAGGAAGAAGGATGGGTGACTTCGGATGTATATCGACTATCGGCAGATTAACAAGGTCACCATCAAGAATAAATACCCTTTGCCCCGGATAGATGATTTGTTCGACCTATTGCAAGGTGCAAAGTTCTTCTCCAAAACTGATTTGCGATCTGGGTATCACCAATTGAAGATCATAGAGCGGGATATTCCTAAGACCGCCTTGAGAACCAGCTATGGTCACTTCGAATTTGGTCATGTCTTTCGGGCTAACCAACGCCCCGTAGCTTTCATGGATCTTATGAATCGGGTCTTCAAGACATTTCTAGACTCCTTTGTGGTTGTTTTTATTGACGACATCCTCATTTATTCACGAAGCAGGGAAGATCACGTCGATCACTTCAGGGCAGTTTTGTAAACTCTTCATCATCACCAGTTATATGCTAAATTCTCAAAATATGAATTTTGGTTGGAGTCTGTCGCTTTTCTGGGGCATGTTGTTTCGGGTAAGGGGATTCAAGTGGACCCCCAAAATATTGCAGCAGTGAAGGATTGGCCTAGACCCACAACCCCGACGGAGATTCTTAGCTTTTTGAGGTTAGCAGGTTATTATCGGAGGTTTGTGGAGGGGTTCTCTACCCTCGCCTCCCCATTAACTAAATTGACGTAGAAATCAGTCAAGTTCCAATGGTCTCATGCTTATGAGGAAAGTTTTCAAGAATTGAAGTCAAGGTTGACCTCGGCAATTGTGTTGGCTTTTCCGGAAGGCACAGAAGGATTTTTGGTGTATTGCGATACCTCCAGGGTCGGTTTAGGGTGTGTGCTCATGCAGCATGGGAAGGTTATAGTGTATGCTTCAAGGTAACTCAAGAATCACGAGAAGAATTACCCGACGCATGATTTGGAGCTTGCAGCAGTTGTATTTGCCTTAAAAATATGGCGGCATTACCTTTATGGTGTCGATGTGGATATGTTCTCGGACCGCAAGAGTTTCCAATATTTGTTCAAGTAGAAGGAGATAAACTTGAGGCAGCGGCGGTGGTTAGAATTACTCAAAGATTATGATATGAACATGTTGTACCATCCAGGTAAGACGAACGTGGTGGCCGACGCCCTCAGTCGGAAATCCATGGGTAGTTTGGCTCACTTGGGAGCAGATCGGAGGTTCCTAGCTCGAGAGGTTTATCAGTTGGCATGTCTTGGGGTTTGTATCTCGACCCCAAATAAGGAGGAGATTATGGTACACAACGTAGTTGAGTCGTCGCTTGTAGCAGAAGTCAAGGAAAAGCAGTTCATTGATGCAGCATTGGCACAAATAAAGGAGGTGGTTCAGAGTAGCAAGATTTCGACATTCTCACTCGTCGGCAATGATGGTGTGTTGCGATGTTAAGATAGGCTATGTGTTCCAGATGTAGATAATCTTCGGGAGAGGGTAATGGTGGAGGCTCATCATTCCAGGTATTCAATGCACCCAGGTTCTACAAAAATGTATCACGATCTCAAGGAAATTTATTGGTGGAGCGGTATGAAAAGGGATGTCGCAGACCTTTTATCCAAATGCTCGAATTGCCAGCAAGTAAAGGCTGAACATCAGCGGCCGGTGGGGCTAACCCGGCTTATAGAGATACCAATGTGGAAAATGGAAAATGATCAACATGGATTTCGTGGCAGGACTACCTTGCACTCAGCTTAAGTTTGACTCAATTTGGGTGATAGTGGATCGACTCACCAAATTAGCTCACTTCTTGCCAGTCAAGTCCATTGATACTGCAGAAGAATATGCTAGATTATATCAAGGAAATAGTAAGACTTCATGGTACTCCACTTTCTATTATTTCGGATCGAGGGGCTCAGTTCATAGCTAACTTTTGGAAGAAAGTTCAGCAAGGATTGGGTACTCAGGTGAACCTCAGCACGGCGTTTCATCCGCAGACTGATGGTTAAGCAAAGTGGACTATTAAGACGCTCGAAGATATATTGCGGGCTTGTGTCTTGGATTTCAAAGGTAATTGGAATGATCATTTGCCCCTTATAGAATTTTCTTACAACAGCAGCTTCCATGCTAGCATCTAGATGGCCCCGTTCGAGGCATTGTACGGGAAGAGGTGTAGGTCCCCGATTGGGTGGTTCGAAGTAGGTGAGGCAGAATTGATAGGGCTGGATCGTGCACCAGGCCATGGAAAAATTAAAAGTCTTTCAAGAAAGGATGAATACCGCTCAGAGTCACCAGAAATCCTATGAAGACGTGCGTCGAAGGGAATTGGAGTTTCAAGAAGGTGACTGAGTATTCTTGCGGGTATCTCCCATGAAAGTAGTCATGCGGTTTGGGAAGAAGGGGAAGATAAGTCCTAGATAGGTCGGGCCTTATCAAATTATTCAAAGGATCGGGAAAGTTTCTTATAGGTTGGAGTTGCCTCCTGAAATGTCCTTAGTGCACCCGGTATTCCATGTGTCCATGTTAAGGAAAATTGCTGGGGATCCGTCCACCATCGTGCCAGTTGAAGACATCAAGGTTACTGAAGAGCTATCATATGAAGATATTCCGGTTGCTATTCTTGATAGACAAGTCCGTAGGTTGCGAAACAAGAAAATCGCTTCGGTTAAGGTGTTGTGGCGAAACCAACAAGTCGAAGAGGCCACGTGGGAAGTGGAAGATGAGATGAAAGTAAAATACCCCCATTTGTTTGAGGAAGTCTAGGAGTAGTCATGTAAGTTCTTGTCCCTAAGTAAACTAGAATTGAGTCCTATTTTGTGTATAAGTTCCTAAATACTTCACCATTATAACTCTTCAAGTTGTGCCCAAAATTTTGTGTGTTTTGTGGTAGATAATTAGCCCATGGTAAGGTGATGTAAGGAAATATTGATTAATTTTGCATGGAGAAATTGTATTAAAATGATTAACTGTATCATACTCTTGTGATAGGTAAATGGCTTTGATAGTACAGACGATTAATGCTTAATTTAATAGCATGTGGTGTAACAAACTGGTTAAAAGTGTGCCGAGAGGTTGAATATGCATAAATGTGAAAGTCGTGCATTGTAAAACAGTAATAGAGATAGCAAGAATTGTGTAATGGTGCTTGAGAAATATGTTTTGGGACTCACTGACAGATGGATATGTCCATATTACAAAGGAAACCTTGGCGAAATTATTCTAAATTATAAAGAGTTAGTGAAAACTTAGGGGCTTGCATATCATGCTTTCAAACCATTTAATTTCCGAAGTTCTCATTCGAGGACGAATGATCTTAAGCGAGGGAGGATGTAAGACCCCGTGAAAATGAGTGCTCAAGTCCTAGCAACTCATAGAGTCAGGTCCACATATGTGTTGGAACCCTTTTCTACTAATTTTATACTTAAAATCTAGAATAAAATTTTTTCAGAAAAATATCATTTCTGCGGTCAGGAATGCGGTAGTAGATCATGTATGCAGAACGCATATTGACCGCAGAGTGAATCAGAGAGCAGCCAAATTGGATATTGAAAATGCGGTTGATTATGGGATCGCATAACCAATATGCGGACCGCATAGTCGTCGCATAAATTTCTCGAGGATTTGTGGAGGTCAATTCTCCAGTGCAATCTGCTACCGCAGAATATGTATGCGGACCACATTCTCACCGCGTACCCAAACATAGAGGCCTGCAATTTGGGACCATTCTGCGGTCCAATCTGTGGACCGCCTGTCAACTATGCGATCGCAAAGTTGACCGCAGATCCGTCGCGAACATCAGTTTTCTAAAAATTTTAAACCGACCCTTTTCTAATAAAGCATCCCAACCCTTATTTTTACACATTTTCTGAATAAAACAAGAGAGAGGGAAGGGAAGGTTCTTGAGAGAGAAAGGAATTTTTGTCAAATTGATCCTCCAAAGCTATCCGGGCCGGAAAAATATTGAGTTATCGTCTTCATCTCCACTCTTACAGGTAAAATCCCTAACCCTTTTCCCAAATTTTTCTGATTTAAGCAAAAGGAAGGGAGTCTTATGCTTTGATTTTGAACTAACTACTGAAAACCCTCATACATGTCACTCAAAACCTAGAATCTACTGAAGGGAAATTGGATAGAAGTAGAGAAATGTGCTAGATAGCTTGGTGACTAAGAATAGGAGATTAAAAAGAGAATTCGACTCTAGGTATGTATGACTAACCTTGATTCTTGTGAAATTGCCTTGCTTGGTATGTGAATTCTTTGGTAGCTGATATCTATATGGATTATTTGTAAGCTTCTTGTGACTGGGTTGATTGTGAATGCACCTTGTGGTAAAAGTTGAATAACAAGTGATTGAAGGAATCCGTAAATGGTGAAATAAGATTAATTGTGATACCAATGTACCTGAAATGTTGTGGGCAATAATGGTAATTTGAATTGAGTACGAACTGTTGAAAGTAATGGAATTGGTTCTAATAGCTATGGAAACACTTGTAAGACTGTTATGGTGATTTCTTGAGGTGTACTTGTTGTTTACCTTTGTGACTTGTTGTTTGGTTGTGCTTGTTGTGAATTGAAACTGTACGGCAGGGTCGGGCTGCGCGCTGCTACACGGTGTAATAAGGTGTGGGTTAGTGTGATAAGGGTGGCCGAGGTAATAAGGGTGGAAAAGTGATCGAAATCACTATATATATATATGTATATATATATATATATATATATATATATATATATATATATATATATATATATATATATATATATATATATATATGCACTTGAACAAAATATTGAAATCAATGATGTGGGATTGTGAAAGGAGACAGCAAAGAGTTTATAACATGCGGGGCACTGATTGCCCCTTTGTTTGAATTATTGTACCTCTATATGTGTTTAGTTGTTGCTTCTATTGTTGTGTTCTTGTTCTACTTGCATATGGCTTGAGTTTACTTGGGACAAGTTTTGTCCATACATACCAGTACAATTCAAATGTGATGACGTCCCTTTTGCCGGAGGCGCTATATTCGTGTTATGATTGTAAGTAGGTGTTCGGCAGGTATTCCAGTCCATCGTCCGTAGCTCTTCCTCATTCCCCTCTGCTGTATTGATGAGCCGCTTTCCTTCCGGGGCCCTGCGTTGTATTCTGGAATCTTATTTTGGTTTATGTAAAAGGGTATATCCGGAGCCCTATTACCGGCAAGTATAGTACTATCATCTTGAATCCTTAGAGGCTTCGTAGACATGAAATGTGGGTCACGAGGCGTGTATTATGTACTTTGTATTTTGGGTAATGTAAATTGTAAACCACGCTTATATCATCTGCATTATATATGTTTGTGAAAAGGGAACTTCAATTATAAACAGTTGTTTCCATTTGTTTAGTAAGTAATGATAAATATGGGGTAACTTGTGGGTCAGGGAAGGCACCCAGATCCACTAGACTGGGGAAACCCGGTTGAGTGCCTGTCATGTCCCTTGGATTTGGGGCGTGACAGTAACCGCCAAAACTGCCATCATGTGCATTGCATTTGCCAACTTCCCTTGTCCAGTTGAATCACGCCCAAGGGCTGCTTTGTGCCAAGCCTTAGCTCAATTTGACATTGCTCCGCGCAAATGTCTTGCATGTAGCCTGCTGCCTTGATTTCGCCACACACGCCCAACGCCGCTGTCGCCCGCGCACTGTCCGAGTTTTTGCCTTGTCCAGGTCAACCTTCATTTCCCTCGTGCCATTTCTTGTATTTTCCTTCATATAGCTTTGCCTTAGCTATTGAAAGTCATTGCCATCATCCCACATTTTCGCCTTATCTTATCTTAGCCTGCATTAGCTGCCACAACCCAAAAGTGTCATGCCACTGATTTTGGCACGCATGTCGTGCCATGCCGCCCTAACATTGCCCATGCAGCTTTGTCAAGCCTTTGCCAAACGCGTCTTGTCTATGCCAAGGCCTTAGCCAATACTTGTCCACAATAGTCCTCAATGATAACGTCTTGTTCATCGACTGCATGATCATTTTGTTCTTGGTTTGTTTCTCAATCAAATTAACTAAAGTTAAAAAAGGGACCAATAAGAACCCCTACCTCCCCCCCCCCCCCCCAACAGCCCTACTGCTTATTTAGAAATACATTAAATACCAAGTTAATTAAAGGAACTATGATGAGATTTCTGAAGGAATCTGTATTAGTATGATTGAAGAGGTTACATTGCTTCATTTTATTAACTTTATTTAGTCATATATAGGTGTACTATCACTGTTGAGTTCCCAAATAAATATTAAGTAAACAAGGTAAGTCAAAACTGGGCATCGAGGATTCACATAACTGCATGCATGGATCATATTCGAAACAAGTGTAAAAATTTGCAGTCTGTAATATATACAGTCAGTCAACACTCAACTGACTGCAGCAGTCATTAATTATCAGGTACAGAACTAGTAACTTCCATTACTTTAAGGAATAATTATGCTGTTAAAGTAATTATGGACTATTGCTCGGGCCCATGTACAATGTGAAGGCTATTGCACACGAAAATTTAAGAATTAATAGTTTTATGGTCCTAAAATATCAAAAAAAGAGAAACGGTCATGGCGAGTCGATGACTATTATTTCTTAGGTCATTTTTGATGGGCCAGCAAAATTTTAAGTGATCCAGGTCTCGTCGCCCGGACCCATGCAGATGGTGTGAGATATAGCACACAAAAATTTAGGAATCGGGTGGAATTCCAGTTTTATGGCCCTAAAACGCCAAAAAACGAGGAATGATCATGGCAAGGCGATGACTATTGTTTCTTAGGTCGTTTTTGATAGGACGGTAAAAATTTAGGCGATACGGGTCCGATCCCCCAGATCCATATAGATGGCGTGAACTATAGCACACAAAGATTTGAGAATCAGGCGAAATTCCAGTTTTATGGACCAAAACGCCAAAAAAACAAGGAACGGTCATGGAGAGATGATGACTACTGTTTCTTAGGTCATTTTTTATAGGCCGATAAAACTTTAGGTGATACAGGTCCGGATGCCCGGACCCATGCAGAAGGCGTGGCTACAGCACATGAAATTCTGGGAATCTGGCGGAAATTCAGTTTAATAGCCCTAAAATGCCAAAAAACAATGAACGACCATCGCAAGCCAATGACTATGTTTACTACATCATTTTTGCAGCCGAGGTTTTAGGCGATCCGAATTCGGTCTGGTAGATGGCGGGCTATAACACAAGAAAATCTGGGAATCAGACGAAATTTTAGTTTTATGACCCTAAAATACCAAATGTCAAGGAGTAGACATGGCTATGGGCCGACAAAAATTTAGGCGATCCGGATTTGATCGCACTGACTCATGCAGATGGCGTGGGTCATAGCACTCAAAAATCTAGGAATCAGGTGAAATTTCAGTATATGACTCTAAAGCACCAAAAAATGATGAACGGTCATGGTACGCCGATGACTATTGTTCATCATGTCGTTTTTTATGGGCGGAAAAATTTTTAGGCGATCCAAGTCCAGTCACCCGGACCCGTGCATATGGTGTGGGCTACAAAACACGAACATTTGGGAATCAGACGGTATTTCAAGTTTATGGCCATAAAACGCCAAAAAATAAGAAATAGTCATGGCGAGGATATGAATATTGTTCCTTAGGCCTTTTTTTATGGGCCGACAAAATTTAGACGATCAGGTTCTAATCGCTGGACCCATGCAGATGGCGTGGCTATAAATGTGATGACCCAAAGGGTCATCACCGTAATTCTCCCTTTTCTTTGTGCTTCTGATGCCTTGAAAACCTCTTATTTGTTTGCCTCGATCTGTGTGCGTAGTCTAGACATTGAGCCGAAAAATGTTTATGTTGAAATATTTGAATTCTATATTGAAAACTATGAATTATGATAATAATATTGCTATAATTGACCGTGGTCAAAATTTTGTGTAAACACCCCCGGACCCGTGATATGACAGTCCCGAAGGGTCCGTAAAGAAATTTGGAACCCAGAAATATTCCCGGAATCGAAATCCGATGTTCCAGGCCCGAGTACGGAATTTTTCAGTGAAATTGTTTTCTGAAAATGCTTATGGAAAAATGAAAATGAGATTTGATCAAAAGTAATGGTATCATGCTCGTATTTTTGTTCCAACGGCCGGTACAAGTCTTAAATGAGTGTTAGGCTCTATCTGTAAAGTTTGGTTAAAAACGGACGTCGTTCGACGTGTTTCGGACGAAAAATGGAAAAATTTGAAAGTTTTGAGCTTTAGAATAAAAATCATGAGTTTTGGAGGTTAATTCTTTGATTTGGATATTATTTTGGCGATTTGATCACACGAGTAAGTTTGTAGGATGTTTTTGAGGTTGGGTGCATGTCTGGGTTGGAGCGCCGAGGGCTCGGGTGAGTTTCAGATAGGTGTTAGGCTCATTTTGAAGCATTTTAACAACTGGTATCTGCAGTCTTCGCATTTGCAAAGCAATCTTCACAAATGCGAGCCTTCCCCTTTGGCCTGCTCCATCGTAAATGCGAGGAAAAACTCGCAAATGCGATTTCCCCTTTTTATAGCCACTCTTAGCAAATGCGAAGAAATCTTCGCAAATGCGATTCCCCCTTTTACAGCCCAGTCTTCGCAAACGCGAAGACATTCCCGCAAATGCAAACCCAGTTCAAAACATGCCCTATACGCAATTGCGAAACATTTCTCGCAATTGCGACATCCGCTACTTTTTCTGCATTCTTCGCAATAGCGTCATCTGCTACTGTGCATCCTATACTTGGACGATTTCAAACTTCATTTTGTATATTTTCAAAACCCAAACCTCCATTGGCAATTTTCTCTCGAATCTTTCTCTCCCAAATCAATTTTTAGTCAACTTTTACTCAATTTCTTCAAACTTTAGCATCTTTTATCATAATTCAACTTAAAATCAAAGCTTTCAATGGGTAAAAATGGAGATTTGGGGTACAACCTAGGTTTTCTCAAAATTGGGGATTTGGACCTCAATTTGGGGTCCGATTTCAAAACAAATTGCATATATGAACTCGTGGGGGAATGGATAACCCGATTTTGGTTTGAACCTAGAGTTTTGACCACGGAAGCCCAGGGGCATTTTGGGAATTTTGGGTAAAACTTTGAGAATTTCATTCTTATGTATTCAAATTGATTTAACTAGCATTTGTTAATACATTAAGTAAACTGTAATTAGATATCGTTGGTTCGGGGTTGAATTCTAGAGGAAAGGCGATTGTTAAGCTTTGAGTTGCTATTTTCGGATTCGAGGTAAGTGTTTGATCTAACTTTGGCTTGAGGGAATAGGATTAAGATAATATTTTCTATGTGCTATGTGGAGTCGGTGTATAGGTATGGCGATGGTTACCTATGCGCTTGAGTCTAACATGACCGTGAGTCGTAATTGTAAATAAAAATTTCGAAAGAGGTGAACAATTTGTGATAATTACTTGTTAAATGCACTATGAAGTGATAATTGAGAAAAAAATGAGCTAAAGTAGGAATTTTGGTATTTTTCCCTTCCCCGGGACTTATTATTGAGCTGATTTTCCTTGTCGGGAGTTATTATTGAGCTGTTTTCCCTTGCCGGGATATTTTATCTTGTTATATATTCCTTTCCCATTTGGTTGTGACCATTGATTGGGTGAGGAAGAGAGAGATTAAGTATGAAGGGTCTTTCCGTTCCATGTTTCTTGATTATTTGAGCAAGAAGGGTCATTCTATGCCTTGATGTGAGAGTTATGTGAGGAAAGCACGAAGGGTGATGTCGTGCACTATGTATTGAGAGTAAAAGCACGAAGGGTGATGATGTGCACTGTGTATTAAGAGTAAAAGCATGAAGGGTGATGTTGTGCATTATATGTGACAGTTCTGGTGAGAAATGAGAGTAAAAGCACGAAGGGTGGTGCCGTGCAGTTATTGATTCACTGGATTTTCTCTATTTAATGTTATATATTCAGTTCCATTTATTGCTCGTTGGACTTATAATTTAAGTGTTACACCCCCAGCATGTCCCCTCCCTATTATCTATTTAAATTTATGTTATCTTCTGTTATTGCACATATATTTGTACAAGTAAATTGTGGTAGGTCCGTGTAGCCTCGTCACTACCTTGTCGGGGTCATGCCGGGCACTTACCAGAACATGGGGTCAATTTTGTTGATACTACACTTCTGTGCCTTTTTGTGCACAGGTCAGGACACAGATTACGGTCCGCAGCAGTAGTTAGGGAGCGATCCTTCAGTCCAGAGACTCCGAGGTAGTTCACTGGAGTTCGCGGGCCATGAGTCTCATCTATATCTTTATGTTTGTTTTAGTTGTATCAAAACAGATTTGTTATACATTTCTTTCATACTGATATTTGTAGAACTCTGTTAGTAGTCCGTGAGTTGTGACACCAGATACTGGGTAGAGGCATGTTATTTAATTATTTCGATTATTATATTGTTTGGATTAAAGTTTTATGAAATATTTTAAAAAGGGTTGGCTTGCCTAGCTCCTACAGTAGGTGCCATCACGACTCCCGATGGTGAAAAAAATTCGGGTCGTGACAATAACATACAAAAATCTGGTAATGAGGCAGAACTCAAGTTTATGGCCTTAAAATGCCAAAAATGAGGAATGGTCATGGTGAGGCAATGATTATTGTTCCTCGGGTCATTATTGATGGATTGGCAAAATTTTTGGTGATCGACCGGACTCATGCAGATGGTGTGTGTTCTTGCACACGAAAACTTTACAATTAGGCGGAATTCCAATTTTATGGCCCTAAAATACCAAAAACAATAAAGAGCACTCTTGAAGAGACGATGACTATTGTTCCCTAAATTATATATGATTGACCGAAAAACTTTAGGAGATCTGTGTCCGCACGCACGAACCCCTGCAAATAACGTGGGCTATATCACACTAAAATCTCAGAATCTGGTGGAATTCTAGTGTTATAACTTTAAAACGCCATAAAATGAGGATGGTTATGGCGAGGACATGAAAGTTGTTCCTTAGGTATTTTCTTCATGGTCAGACAAAAATAAACCAATTCGGGTCCGGTAGCCTGTACACATGCAAATGGCGTAGGTAATAGCACACGAACATTTATGAATTGAACGAAATTTCTCGTTTTATGGTTCTAAAATGCCAAAAAATGAGAAACGGCCATGGCGAGGCAATGACTATTGTCCCTTAGGTAGTTTTTTGATAGGCCAGAAAAATTGTAGGCCCTCTGCCACGGGTCGCATGGACCCATGCAGATGGCGTGGGCATTGTCACACAAAAATTTAGGAATGGAGCGGAGTCCTAGTTATATGGCCCTATAATTCCACGAAAATAAGGAACGATCAAGGAGAGACGATGACTATTATGTCTTAGGTCATTTTTATGAGCTGAAAAATATTTAGATGATCCAAGTCCGGTCCACATGATTCATGCATATGGCGTGGGCTGATAGTACACCAAAATCGATGAATCAGGCAAAATTCCAGATTCATTCCCTAAACTACTAAAAAACGAGAAACGATCATGGAGAGGCAATGACTATTATTTCTTAGGTCATTTTTTATGGGCTGAAAATTTGTTGGACGATCTGAGTCCGATCCACATGATCCATGCATATGGCGTGATAGTACACGAAAATCTATAAATCGGGCAAAATTCAAGATTCATTAACCTAAAATACCAAAAAATGAGAAACGGTCATGGAAAGGCAATGACTATTGTTTCTTAGATCGTTTTTTATAGCTTTATAGCACACGAAGATCTATGAATTGGGCAAAATTCCAATTTCATTGCCCAAAACACCAAAAAACAAAAAAAAATGATGGAGAGGCAATGACTATTATTTCTTAGGTTATTTTTTATTGCTTTATAGCATATGACGATCTATGAATTGGGCGAAATTCCAATTTCATTGCCCCAAAACACCAAAAAACAATAAACGGTCATGGAGAGGCAATTTTTTCATGGACCGGCAAAATTTTAGGCTTTCTGCCACCTGTCTCCCAGAACCATAGAGATGACGTGGGCTATAACACGAAAATTGGGGAATCATGCGAAATTCTAGTTTTATTGGACTAGAACACCAAAAACATGAGGAACGGTCATGGCGAGGTAATGACTATTGTTCCTCATATCGTTTATAAGGGCGCCAAAAATTTAGGCAATCCGGGTTTGTTCCCGGGACTCATGCAGATGGATGGGATATAACACACAAAACTCTAAAAATCGGGCGGTATTTTAGTTTTATGGCCCTAAAATACCAAAAAATGCAGAACGACATGGCGAGGTGATGACTATTATTCCCGAGGTAATGACCATTATTCACATGCAGATAGCGTGGGTGCACACGAAAATCTAGGAATCAAGTGGAATTTTAATTTTATGGCTCTAAAACGTCAAAAAATGAGGAATGGTCATGGAGAGGCGATGACTATTATTCCATATACCTCTTTTTATGTGTCGGCAAAATTTAGACCCTCTGCCACCGAACGTTCGTGCCCATGCAGATGATGTGGGCTATAATATACAAAAATCTAGGAATGGGATGAAATCTCAATTGTCTAGTCGCCCGTATCCATGTCGATGGCGTAGGCTATAGCACACAAAAATCTGGGAATCGGACATAATTTCAGTTTTATGCCCCTAAAACGCCAAAAAATGAGTAACGATCTTAGCGAGGCGATGTCTATTTTTTCTTAGGTCAATTTTGATGGGCCGATAAAATTTTAGGCGATCTGGGTCCAGTCACCTGAACCCATGCACATGGCGTGTGTTATAGCACACGAAAATCTGAGAATTATTCGAGGTTCCAATTTTATTCTCCTAAATGCCAAAAATGAGGAAGATTCATGGTGATGCGATGACTATTGTTTCTTAGGTCATTTTTTATATGCCAGAAAAAATTTAGGCTATCTGCGTATGTTCGCCCAGACGTATGCACATGCATGGTTTATAACAACGAAAAATTTGGGAGTCAGGTCGACTTCCAGTATACTGACCCTAAAATGAAAAAATTAGGAACGGTCATGGAGAAGGGATGAATATTGTTACTTAGGTCATTTATATGGGTTGGAAAAATTTTTAGGGATTCAGGTTCAGTTCGTCGGACCCATACAGATGGTGTGCGCTATAGCACACGAAAATGTGAAAATCGGGCGGAATTTCTGTTTTATTGCCCTAAAACGTCAAAAAATAAAAACGGTCATGGATAGGTGATGACTATTGTTACTCGTGTATTCTTTTATGGGGCCAACAAAATATTAGACTATCCAGGTATGGTTGCTCGGCCACATGCAGATGGCGTCGGTTATGCACACGAACTCTGGAAATCAAGCGGAATTCCAATTTTATGGCCCTAAAACGCCAAAAAACGAGCAATGGTCGTGGAGAGGTTTTGATATTGTTCCTTAGGTTATTTTTCATGGTTTGCCAAATTTTAGGCGATTGGGGTTTGGTCGCCTGGTCCCATGTAGATGGCATGTGCTATAGCAGACAAAAATTTGGAAATTGAGCGGAAATGGCCCTAAAACGGTAAAAAATTAGGAACGGTCATGGCGAGGCGATGAATATTTTTCTTAGGTAGTTTTTGATGAACTGATTAAATTTTAGGCAATTTGGGTCCGGTCTTCTACACCCATGCCAATCGCGGACTAAAGCACACGAAAATTTGGGAATCAGGTGGAAGTCTATTTATGGCTCTGAAACGCCAAAATAATGAGGAACGGTCATGGAGAGGTGATGACTATTATTCCTTAGGTCGTCTTTTATAGGCCGAAAAAATTTTAGGCGATCCGGGACTAGTCGTCCGAACCCATGCATATGGCATGGGTACAGCACATGAAAATCAAGAAATCGTGTGAAATTTCAATGTTATGGCTCTGAAACGCCAAGAAACGAGGAACAGTCATGGGGAAGTGATTACTATTGTTCCATAGGTCATTTTTTTATGAGGTGGCTAAATTTTAGGCGATTTGAAACACTCACCCGGAAAATGTAGATAGTATGAGCAATAGCACACAAAAATCTCGAAATCGGGTAGATTTCCAGTTTAATGAATCTAAAATGCCAAAAAGTAAGGAACGGTCATGGCGAGGTGATGAATATTATTCCTTTGGTCACTTTTTATGGGCCAGAAAATTTTTAGGCGATCCAAGTACGGTAGCTCGGACCTATGCAAATGGCGTGGGCTACAAAAAACAAAAATCTCAGAATCGGGCGAAATTTTAGTTTTATGACCCTGAAATGCCAAAAATAAAAGGAGCGGTCATGGTGAGACGATGATTGTTGTTTCTTTGGTGGTCTTCGATGGCTGGCAAAAATGACCTAAGGAACAATATTTATAGCTTCGCAATGACCGTTCCTCGTCTTTTTAGCATTTTAGAACCATAACATTGGAATTTCGCCTAATTCCTAGATTTTTGTGATCTATAGTCCACGCCATCTGCATGAATTCGGGCGATCGACACCGAAATTTATGAAATTTTGCAGGCCCATCAAAAATGAACTAATTAACAATAATTCAAAACATATCCATGATCATTCCTTATTTTTTGGCATTTTAGGGCCATAAAATAGAGTTTCAAGATGATTCTCAGATTTTTGTGTGATATAGTCACGCCATCTACTTGAATTTAGGTTGCCGACCCCTAATCAACAAAACTTTTGCGGGCCCATCAAAAACTACCTAATGAAAAATTATCATCGCTTTTCCATGACCTATTCTCATTTCTTGGCGTTCTATAGCCATAAAATAGGAATTCAAGACGATTCTCATATTTTCGTGTGTTATAGTCTATGCCATGTGTAAGAGTTCGGGCGATCGGCACCGAATCTCCGACAATTTTGGAGGCCTATAAAAAATGACTTACTGAAAAATAATCATAGCGAACAATAGTCATAGCTTCGGGATAACAATTCCTCCGTTTATTTTTTGTATTTTTAGGGCCATAAAACAGGAATTCAGGACGATTCCTCAATTTTTGTGTGCTATTGTCCAAGCCATCTGCATGATTTCGAGCAACCGGTCCTAAACTTTTGTGGGTCCATCAAAAATGACCAATTGAAAAATAATCATCACTTAGACATGACCATTCCTCCTTTTTTTGGCAATCAGGAATTAAGGACGATTCCCAAATATTCATGTGCTATAGTCTACGCCATCTCATGAAGTCGAGTGACAGGCCCTGAATCCCCTATAATTTTGTGGACCCATAAAAAGGGATCTAATGAACAATAGTCATCGCTTCTCCATGATCATTCCTTCTTCTTTTTTCTATTTTAGGACATAAAATAGGAATTTAGGATGATTCTAAGATTTTCGTATGCTATAGTCCACGCCAACTGCATGAATTGGGATGGCCGGCTCCGAATCTCCTAAAATTTAGCGGGCCATATAAAACAACATAATGAAAAATGATCATCGGTACTCCATGACCGTTCATTGTTTCTTGGCGTATAAGAGACAAACAATAGAAATTCAGACTGATTCTCAGATTTTCATGTATTATAGCTCACGCCATTTGCATGAATTCGAGCAATCAGCCCCGAATCACCTAAAATTTTGCAGGCCCATAAAAAATGACAGGTTGAATAATAGTCTTTATTTTTCATGGATGTTCCTCATATTTTGCCATTTTAGGGCCATAAAATAGGAATTTATGACAATTCCCGTATTCTCGTGTGCTATAATTCACACCATCTCCATGAATTCGACTAGCCTAAAACTCATAAAATTTTGCGGGACAATAAGAATGATCTAATGAACAATATTCATGGCTTCACCATGATCTTTCCTCTTTTTTTGCATTTAATGGCCATTAAATGGAAATTCATGATGATTCCCATATTTTCATGTGCTATAGTCCATACCATCTGCATGAATTTGGGCGCCAGTCCCGAATATTCTAACATTTTGTCGTCCTATCTAAAATGACCTAATAAACAATATTCACTGCTTCTCCATGGCCGTTCCTGATTTTTTTGCATTTTAGGGGCATAAAATATGAATTCAAGACGATTCCCAAATTTTCGTGTGATATAGTCCTTTCTGACTACATGACTTTGAGTGTCCGCCCCTGAATCTCCTATAATTTTGCGGGCCTATAAAAAGGACATAGTGAATAACATTCATTTCTTCTTCATGATCGTTCCTCGTATTGCCGTTTTAGCGGTATAAAATAGGAATTTAAGATGAATCCTAGATTTTCTTGTGTTATAGTCCATACAATCTACATGAATTCACGCACCGGTCCTGAATTTCTTAAAAATGTAATTGCCTATAAAAATGAACTAATAAACATATTCATCACTTCGCCATGATCATTCCTCATTTTTTAAACTTTTTATGGACATAAAACAGTAATTCAGGACGATTCCCAAATTTTTTATGCTATAGTCAACACCATCTGCATGTATTCGGACAGGCGACTTCGAATCTCCTAAAATTTTATGGGCCCATCTTGAACGACTTAATGAGTAATAGCCATCGTTTTGCTTTGACCGTTTATTATTTTTTGGTAGGTTAGTGCCATAAAATAGGAACTCGGGACGATTCCCAAATTTTCGTTTGCTATAATTCACACCATCTGCATGAATTCAAGCGACCATCAGGCCCATAAAAATGACCTAATGAATAATAGCCATCATTTCTCCATGATCGTTCCTCTTTTTTGGCATTTTAGGGATATAAAATGGGAATTCAATACAATTCACAGATTTTCGTGTGCTATATTCCAAGACATCTAGATGAATTCAGCTGAAATAGACCAAAATATAGAAACTCAAGAAGATTCCCAGATTTTCATATGTTTAGTCCATGTCATCTGCATAGATTCGGGCGACCAGCCCCGTATCTCCTAAAATTTTGCGCGCCATAAAAATGAACTAATGAACAATCGCCATCGTTTTGCCATGACTATTCCTCATTTTTGACGTTTTATGGCCAAAAATAAGAATTCAAGACGATTCCCAAATTTTCTTGTGTGTCCACGTCATCTTCATGAATTCGGGCGAGCGCCCTGAATCCCCTAATATTTTGCGAGCCCATTAAAAATGACCATGTCACAACCCAAACTGATGGGCCGCTACAGGCACCCGGTGCATTACCCCTCCAAGTACCAACATAACTTATCTTTCTTATCATACCACCATGGGTAAATGGTCCAGAAGGGCCGTTATGATATAATCAGAATAAAACATAAGGGAATACTCGACATAGAACTACCCAACATGTAATACAAACTTATACGTGTGACATACATGCCTATAGGTCGACATGATTATTTGTATACTTAAAATATAGGGCGACAAGGCCATACAAGTAACCATATACATGACTTCTGTCTATAAGCATCTAAGAGTACATAAACATCATAAGGTCGGGTCAGGGCCCTGCCATACTAATCAATACATGTCCAAATCATACTAAAAAAATAGGAAACTCCAGAGCAAGTGGAATGCACCAACACCTTCCACTGAACTGACAGCCTACTAGGACAACTGCCAGCTTATCTTTTGGCACATGCAGGCATAAAATACAGCATCCCCGGGAAAAAGGGACGTCAGTACGGATAAGGTACCGAGTATGTAAGGTAGGAAAGCATAAATAAGAATAATAATATAAAGAGAGATAGATGAGCTACAACCTGTAGCATTTGAGCACCTTTGAGGGCTGCTGATATGAAATGCATGATACATACGATGACTAGAGATTTTGGTACATTTTATATTCCTTCTTGCTTAAGTTTTGATTGGAAATTTGTACAAAATAGTCCCAAAAAGCTCGCAAGTTGTGCTTGATTGCAGGTTTGATCAACAAAGTGACAAGATATCAAAAATCAGCTCAGAAAGGAGTGAAACGTGCACAAGTACCAAGACAAGACATAGTTGAGGCAAAACACAGGCAATGTGTCCACATACCTTTCTATACGGTCCGCATAAGAGGTTCAGAGATTTTCATTTCCAAGCCAATAGGCAATGCGGCCACATGGGATTTACTGCGGTCCGCATTGGAGTTGCTGCGACCGCACTCGATTTAATGTGGTCCGCAGAACCAAAGATCAGAGAGGTTCAAGTTTTGGAGATTGAAGCCAATGCAGACCGTACTATAAGCCACCGCGGTCGTACTCGATTCTGTGCGGTCTACATTTCCCATGTGCAGAGAATTGGAATTTTATATCAAGAGCCTTAGTGTGGCCACACGTGATTTTATGCGGTCCGCACTAGCCCCTCAGGGGTATTTTTGTCCAGATTTTTTAGCTTAGTATAAATAGCTTTTTTCCCCATTTTTAGGCATCAGATCGATTTTGTATTGAGTTGCACTCGTGACTTTGATAGTTTTAGCTATTTTGAGCAATTTTATATTCATTTCAACATTGAATGTTCTAGTTTATCTCAACAATAAATTAATATGAGTTTTTCTTCATATATTTCTTTGCTTTCTTCTTCAATTATGAGTAGCTAGACTTAGACCCATAAGCTAGGATTGTGGCTCAACCCTAGAGTGGGTAATTGATGGGTTTTGTGTTTTAGGGATAGATTGACTATGGGTGTTTGATATTTGTGCCAATTTCATGTTTAATTGTTGAATTAGTGGTTGCAAACACTAGCTTGTGTCTAGTCAATCATGCCTTAGACTCAAGTATATGTCAATTGACCACCTAGGCGAAAGTCACTACCCTAGTGCCTTTTAACCATTTGAACAACTCGCAATAGTTTACTCTTAGCTTATTCTAGCCTAATTTGACATTTTAGTTTGATAAAATTAAGAGTAAAAAAAAATCCAAAAATGTTTAGAGGTGCAATTTTGAACACATACACAACTCTAAATTAGATAGACACATAACTCCAACTTCTAGCTCCCTGTGGAAATTAATCATGACCCTAAATCGGGTAAAAGTTGCTTCGACCCTCTCTCGCTACTCAATAATAGTGCAGGGCAGTCCTTGATCTCTTTTTGACGTTGTTACCGGGGAGCTAACGGTTTTGGCTATCTATCTAACTAGTTTTGTGTATTGTTCTTTTTTCCTTCTTTGTTACTAATTGTTTTGTGTCACAACTGAGGTACGAAAATGGCAGCTAACAACGTCAATGACCCTCTTGGAAATGTGATTGTGGGGGAGGAGGAAGATGATGTCAGAGATGATGATGTGCCTATTGTACCTTAAAGACAATGTAGAGGCGGCTAGGCCAATGCTAATGTTAATGACAATATTCCATATTCTCCTCTGCCACCTGCAAGAGTGGCTCCTAGAGTGCTTGCGAACCATGATTATGCAAGTGCTATTGTCCCACCCCAAATCTGGACGGGCAACTTCAAATAACCAATGTGATGTTGATCTTATTAGAGCAGCGTGGGTATTTCACGGGAGCTGCAAATCAAAATGCTTACAAACATCTCAAGGGGTTCATGGATACATGTTGGGGGAGCAAGCAGATTAATGTGTCCGAGGATGCTCTTAGGTTAAGACTCTTCCCATTCTCACTTAGAGGGAAGGTATTGGATTGGCACGAGCGACTTCCCAACCATTCCATCACTACTTGGAATGAGTTAACTGACAAGTTCATTGCCAAATGTTTCTCGCCGGGGCATATGGCTGCATTGAGAGATGAGATATTTGCCTTCCAGCAAGAGCCCACGGAACCTTTGCATGAGATTTGGGAGCGTTATAGAACAATGGTGAAGAATTCCCCAATAATGATATGACCGAGGCGATGATCCAACAAACCAAGAACTCCTCTTTGATATCAACTAAAGTGTTAATGTTGATGGGCCTATCCTTTTTTTGAGTTCCCCAATCTTCTTTCTTCCCATTACCTAAGACAGAAGGAGAAAGCAGCTCGTCAGGGAGTGGATGACCAAGCACAACAGAGTTGGTGTGGGTATAGTTAGACTTATTATTACGGATAATATGGTCCATATGCATCCCAGCGTAGGCAGCAGCCGCTGCCGCCATCTCGACCGCAGCCTTCCTCTGGGATGCCATTTTTCTATGGTCGGGCCAGTGTAGCTACGGTAGGTAGGTCGTCCTTTGAGCCCATATTGGAAAGGGATCTTGGTTTTATTATATTATAAAAGAAACTCCAGGGGTTACGTCTTATTCCCGAGGAGATGTTTGATCTCCCTAGTCTAGGGACTACATTAACACCACAAACCAATGCATAGTGAACCAACTTCATGGGGGAAACTTTATGAAGTTGTCGTATGATGAGGCATATGATATTCTTGACGAGATGGATGACACTTCTTCTGCGTAGAAAAGTAGAGCCAATGTGCCCCAAGGTAACCCCACAGTTACTCATTGCACAAGGAGTTACACGATCATGGGCAGGCTATAGATGAGCTGACAACTAATATGAACCAACTCGCAAAGGCACAATTGCAACAAGTTCAAAATCCTCGCCAAATGAATTCTATGGAGGGTGTCAACATGTTTTTCAATTAAAGAAGGCAAAGAGGGCAACAAAACCAAGGGAATTCTGAGAAATTTGATGATGAGTGTGGGGGATCCCAACATGATGGTTATGATGAACAAAACAAAGAGGTACAATATGTGTATAATTATCAAGGCCAAAGGGGCAACTCTTCTAACCAACAACAATGGCGACCCCAAGGCAATTGGGTATATCAACAACAAGACAATGGTATTGAGGGAACAACAACCAAAACAATAACTGGGGCAATCAGAACAACAATCAAGGAAATTGGAAGGGTAATAACAACAATTGGGGTGGTAATAATAACCAAGGTGGATGGAACAATAGAAACCAATGAAACCGGGGGCAAGGCTTTCAAAGGCCCCCCAATGTATCAACAACCGAACAATCCACCCCTATTTCCCTCTCAAGATCCTAGTTCTTTTAGCAATGATATGGGTAGAATTGAAATGATGTACGAACATATGATGAAAAAGAATGCGGATTCAAATGTGTAGTTGGCTTCCCATAATACCTTAATCAGAAATGTGGAAGTTTGATTAGGCCAAATCTCTCAGTCCTTGAATACACGCCCTAAGAGTGCACAAATAAGTGATACGGTAGTGAATCCGTAGGGTAAGAACAATCATGTTATGGCGGTAACTACAAGGAGTGGATAAGGTGGTGATATGAATGCTTCCAAACAAAAGAAAATTTAAGTGATGATGTTGAGTTGCAAGAAATGAAGTTCCCTTGGTGGTTCAAATGTGATTTATGAAAATGTACATAAAGAAGTGATGATTGATATTCAAGATGTAGAGGTGGAAACTCAAAATGATACGAACCCGTCTAGGGAACACATAATAGACATGCCGGAGCCGGTTGTGCCAAAAGTCAAGGCTCTTGTGCCAAGGCCACCTCCATCTTATCCTCAAAGTCTTGCGAAGCAGATAAATGAGAATCAGTTTAAAATTTTCATTGACATGATGAAGGGCTTAACCATTAATGTGCCTTTGGTGGAGGCTCTTGAACAAATTCTGGGCTATGCTAAATTCATGAAAGACTTACTTACAAAGAAGTGGTCTATGGATTGTGAAACAATAAAGATGACTCACCAAGTTAGTGCTATAGTGTATTCAATGTCCCTGAAGCTTGAAGAACCTGGGGCTTTCACCATTCTGTGCACCATTGGGAGTACGAATTTTGCCAAGGCTCTATGTGATTTGGGGGCTAGTATCAATTTGATGCCCTACTCAATTTTCAAAACCTTGGGTATTGGGCAACCTAGGGCGACTTCCATGAGATTACAAATGGCAGACAGATCGATGAAGAGACCATTGGGTATTATTGATGATATGCTTGTTCGGGTGGACAAATTTATCTTACCAGCTGACTTTGTGATCATGGACTACGAGGTGGACTATGAAGTTCCAATCATATTGGGAAGAACTTGTTGAAACACGTTCTCAAGGCACTAAACTAAACGTGTGTTCATATTTGCAGGTTTTGATAAATGACAAACGATGCGCAATTGACATATGACGAGGTCCAAGCACAAGCGCGCAAATGTCATGTAGCGAAGTTCAAGCACAAGACAAACAAAGATCAAGACTAAACAAAGTTATACATGAGTCGTTCTTTAATTGTGATCTTGATCCGACAACTTAACTCAAGACTTGGCTTCTCTCGTAAAATCATTTTTATCAAATCATGCATATTTAATTTAGAGCAAAATGATTTTAAATCTTGCATATTTATTTTAGCAAAATGATTTTTAAACATGCCTCTAAAATCTGGACTAAGATAATCGATTATGTACTTATGATAATCGATTATGTTAAGTCAGCTGCATGACAATCGATTGTGTACCTTATGATAATCGATTGTGTTAAGGCAGTGTGCATCAGATTTTTCAAATCTGCATGACAATCGATTGTGAACCTTATGACAATCGACTGTGTTAAGGCAGTGGCCATCAGATTTTTCAAAGCTACAAAATAATCGATTGTGAACTTATGACAATCGATTGTGTTGACGCAGTGTCCAAACATATTTTTCAAAGCTACAAAATAATCGATTGTGAACCTATGACAATCGATTGTATTGAGGCAGTGTCTATTTGATTTTTCAAAGACTGATAAATAATCGATTGTCCAAATAGTATAATCGATTATGTAACTAACCGTTGTCAAAATATTTCCAAACACCGTCAAGTAATCGATTGTATGTTCTTAATAATCGATTGTTTTAAGTAAAATCTGGAAAAGATTTTTTGAACGTTGCCAAGTAATCGATTGTATATTTCTGACAATCGATTGTTTTAAGTAAAATCTGGAAAAGATTTTTTGAACATTGCCAGTAATCGATTATATGTCTTTGATAATCGATTGTGCTGCGTAAAATCTGGGAATGATTTTTGGAACGATTGGAAAACAATCGATTGTATCATCTTGACAATCGATTGTCGCAGCACAAATTCAGCAATTCTTAATTGGAAATTAGGCAACGGTTATGCTTGGTTTTGACACTATAAATACATCTTCAAATCAGTCTTCTAAGCACAACAACTGATCATATTATTGCTAAAGCTTGCATACTCTCTTATTCATCATTTTCTATTCATTACATAAGTTTTTGAGAGCCAAATTATTGACGAAAGTTGTTGCGTTCTTGAGCGTATTTATTTTACTCATATCTACTCTTAAGGAGAGTCTTGTTTTGAGTGCAATGTGTTTTTATACACTTGAAGGGAAGAGTTAATCCCTTGTATTGTAAAAAGGAACGTTGTGATTCCTTTGGTTGAAGTCTCGAAGTGTTGTAACTTTGAGCAAAGGTTGTTGAGACTTGTGTGACTCAAGTTCTCAGTTTGTAACGGTTTGTTGAGCACCCGTAAGCTTAACAGTGTTAGTGGAAATCTCGATGAACCAGGATACATCGGTGCGTTCGTTCTTTATTATTTACTTATCGCACTTATTTCATTCCTGCAAGTTTTAAATTCCGCAAGTTTACGCTGTTTTTTATTATAACGCTATTCACCCCCCCCCCTCTAGCGTTAAGCGTATATTCTAACAGAACTTTCCTTGATACGGGAAAGGCCTTAGTTGATATGGAATAATGGGAACTCACTTTCTGGGTGGGTGATGAAAAGGTGGTCTTTCATCTGTGCAAATCAATGAAGCAGGCCAACAGTACCGAGGTGTGCTCTTTTGTGGACCTCGTCACATCAGTGATAATTGATGTCACTAGTGTAATGATCAATGTGGAGGACCCATTGGAGGCCGTATTGTGGAGCCTTGATTTCAATGATGATGATGATGATGGTCGAGTGGAGTGCGTGAATTTTTTACATGGAATGGGCTATTACTCTTATGAGCCTAGGAAATTATCTTTGGACCTCGAGAATAGAAAAACTCCACCAACTAAACTTTCAATTGAGGAGCCTCCAGTATTGGAGTTGAAACCACTGCCTCCACACCTCATGTATGAGTTCATAGGCTCAAATTCTACTTTGCCGGTTATTCGTTCTTCTTGCCTTACTAACATGCAGGTTGACGCCACATTGGTGGTACTTCAAAAGAGGAAAAAGTCAATTCGATGGACTTTAGCTGATATTCAAGGGATAAGCCTCGCATTTTGTATACACAAGATTATTCTGGAAGATGATGCAAAGACCTCCTTGGGGAATCAAAGGAGGTTGAACGAAGCAATGCAAGAAGTTGTGAAAAAGCAGGTGATCAAGTGGTTGGATGCCGGAGTTATGTACCCTATCTCTGATAGCTCTTGGACTTCACCGGTGCAATGGTACTGAAAAAGGGTGGCATGGCAGTGGCTACAAATTCACAAAATGAGTTGATTCCTACAAGAACCATCACCGGTTAGAGGGTATGCATGGACTATCGCAAGATGAATAAAGTGACCCGCAAAGATTACTTTCCTTTTACTTTTCTTGATTAGATGTTAGATCGACTTGCTGGGCGTACCATCTACTATTTCTTGGATGGGTATTCTGGATACAACCAAATCTTAATTTCTGCAGAAGATCAGGAGAAAACCACATTCACTTGTCCATATGGCACCTTTGTCTTTTATAGGATGCCTTTTGGATTTTGTAGTGCACCAGCTACTTTTTAGCGGTGTATGATGGCCATTTTCACCGATATGGTGGAATACAATTTGGAGGTGTTCATGGACGACTTTAGTGTTATGGGGGATCCATTTGATGAGTGATTGAAAAATCTTTATCGAGCTTTGGTCCGTTGTGAAGAAACCAACCTTGTTCTCAATTTGGAGAAATACCACTTTATGGTGGAAGAGGCCATAGTTCTTGGGCATAAAATTTTAAAGCATGGTATTGAGGTAGACATAGCAAAAATTTATGTGATTTCAAGGCTCCCTCCTCCTACATCTGTCAAGGGAGTTCGAAGTTTTCTTGGGAATGCGGTGGTCTACCGGAGATTTATCAAAGATTTTTTGAATGTAGTGAATCCCCTGTGCAAGTTGTTGGAAAAAGATGCTAAGTTCGTGTTTGATGAAAAATTTATGCAAGCCTTTGAATCTCAAGCATAAGTTGACCACCACTCCTATCATTGCCGCACCTAATTGGAGCTTGACCTTTAAGCTCATGTTTGATGTGAGAGATGTTGTGGTTGGGGTGATTTTGGGTCAAAGAGTGAACAAAATGGTTCATCTAGTGTACTACTTGAGCAAGACAATGACTGATTCTCAAGTGAACTACACGGTGACTGAGAAAGAACTTTTGGCTATTATGTTCGCAATGAAAAAATTGTGGCCGTATCTAATGGGTGCTAAGTTATTATTCATACCCACCACGCTGTAGTCTGGTACTTAATGACGAAGAAGGATTCCAAAGCTAGATTGATGCGATGGGTCTTGTTACTTCAAGAGTTTTATTTGAATAATGTGGACCACAAGGGTAGTGAGAACCAAGTGGCGGACCACTTGTTCCGCTTGAAGGAGGAGGGGAGGCCTCGTGACAACCTAGAGATGAATGATTCATTTCCCGATGAACAACTCCTTCCGATATCGATGAATGATATGCCATGGTTTTCCAATGTTGTTAATTTCCTCATGACCGGTATAATCTCGTGTGAGCTCTCTTCTAACCAAAAGAAAGAAGCTCAAGAAGATTGTTTGGATTTCTATTGGGATGATCCGTACTTGTTCAAGATTTTCACGGATGGTGTGATCCAAAGGTGTGTCGCGGAGGAAGAGCAATTGAGTATCTTGGAGGCTTTTCATTCCTCTCCCTATAGTGGCCATCATGGCGGGGCGAGGACGGCTTCCAAAGTTCTTAGTTGTGGGTTTTATTGGCCAACTTTGTTCAAAGATGCGGGTGATTTTGTGAAGAGATGCGACGAATGCCAAAGAGCGGGTGGAGTTTCGAAGAAAGATGAGATTCCTCTCAATACCAACCTTGAGGTTGATATTTTTGATGTATGGGGCATTGATTTTATGGGCTCGTTTATTAGCTCGTGTGGGAACGCAAACATTCTTGTGGCGGTGGACTATGTTTCACAGTGGGTTGAAGCCATGGCTTTGCCAAACAATAAGGCCTGGAGTGTTGTTGCATTTCTCAAGAAGAGCATTTTTACAAGATTTGGTACTCCTCATGCAATCATAAGTGATGGAGGGTCTCATTTTTGTAATAAAGCTTTTGAAACTTTTCTTGCAAAGTATGGTGTCAATCACAAAGTTTTTACTCCCTATCATCCTCAAGCAAATGGTCAAGTTGAAGTCTCCAACAGGAAAATCAAAAGCATATTGTCAAATACGGTCATTGCAAATAGGACTGATTGGTCAAAGAAGTTAGATGACGCTCTATGGGCTTATAGGACTGCTTACAAGACTCCGATTTGTATGTCTCTGTATCAGTTGGTGTAAGCACAAGGCCATGTGGGCTTTGAGAAAGCTAAATATTGAATGGGATGTTGAAGCCAATCTTCGTGTGGAGAAGCTTAATGAACTTGATGAATTTCGATTCCATGCCTATTCTGGTTCCTACTTGTATAAGGACAAGATGAAGTACATTCATGATAAATATGCTCGTAGCAAGGAGTTCAAAGTGGGTGATTTGGTTCTCTTGTTAAAATAGGATTAGGTAGTTATAAACACTGGGAAATCACTTAGGGACCTTACTTAGGTGAAAAATTGGACATAAATCAATATACATTTAACTCTAAGTTAGTGTTGCTTCTAGGCACTCAATGCGGACCACGGTCAATTCTAAACGGTCTGTGGTGCCTTTATGAGGTCCGCAATAACATTTTGAGCGAGGTAGCTTACCACAAATTTAGGGGTAGTAGGAGAAGTAGGAGAAGGGGGTAAACCTTAGGTGGGAGGTGTTGCTAGAACTAGGAAACCGGAGGTGTGGCAAGACCAATTTGTGAGCGAGGTAGCTTACCAAAAATTTAGATATCTGGTGAGCAAATTAATCCCGAAAAGGAGCTTTGTTGATAGTGACCTATTGCCTTACAACCCCAATGTGAGGAGGTAGTTTAGGGAGAGAGTTGGCTGGGAGTACTTTTTGGGAGAGTGTGTAGATGCTAATGAGAACTTGGTCAAGGAATTCTATACCAATGTTGCCCATATCAAAAGGGGCACAAAAGTGACCAAGGTGCGAAATCTGAAGGTGTTTTTTGATGGAAAAACAATAAATGATACCTCGTCTTTGATGAGGAGGATGAGGCACTGTATATGGCAAAGATGGAATTGGGCGAGGAGGTCCATCCATGGTTGGCACAGTATTTGTCAATCCAGGTAACATCCCCGATTAGTTGTATGCAGGCATAAAGATTCTGAGAAGATGTTTGAACTTCGATACCAAGGGTTGGGAAATATTTGTGTGCAGCAAATTGGACCCCACTACTCATGACAACTCCCCCCTCTTCACCGGGCAGTTTTAGTGGCATCGATCACGGCGGGGTACCCGATAAATGTCGGGAATGTAATGTGTCGGGTGATCACATAGGTAGTCAGTGAGAGTGATAGAAACTACCCCTTCCCTAGCTTCTTGACCATGTACTTCAGGGACCTCAAGGTTGAAAAGAGGGTATTTGATATAAAGTTAAAAGCGAAGGCCCCGTTCTCATGGTACAGCATGCAGGGTGATGACAACCCAACGGGCAAGAACTTCAAGGGAACAGCCACTGCTCCAACTGGCTGGTTTGAAGAGCTAGTTGTGGTAGTGGCTCCTACTCAGCATGCTTTTACCTCCGCAGACATTCCTCTTGGTCTATCCATTTCAGCAGATCCCGAGATACCCTCTTCCCGAGCCTACCAAGTGACTGCACACCGACTAAGCCAGGCTCCTCTCAGCATAAACAACTGGATGCAGACAGCTTCATCCTAATTGTCTATCATCACTACTACAGTGGAAGATCGGTCGGAACCTCCGCCTCCACAGGTCCCGCTGTCTATTGAGAATGCCTCAAGGAGATTCTGGACAACCAGAAGAAAATTCTTGGCACCCATAAAGTGCTCATGGATGTTGTTGATTCACACGGCAAGGCTCTCAAGGAGATTTCTAAGGATCACAAGAAGTTGAGAAAGATTCGGGCCTCTAAAGAGTCCACGAAAGAGTTGAGGGTTGATGTTGACAGGTTCAACGCAGATCGGCTGCCTTTGGATTAATTGCTACAGGACCCTATGTCAGCAACTCATCCCCAGTCGTAGCAGTCTCAGAGGCCTCCTAAGAGGAAGAGGATGATTCCCGAGTAGATGATCCAGTCATCCAGTTGGCAGACCCACCGGAGACCTCCTCCAGTTAGTCACAGGATGCACCTCAGAAGCCTGTCCAGATCCAGGCCCAGGTCCCAGCTGTTAAGCTGCAGACTATGGAGAAACGGTCTGAGGTTATCAAGTATATTAGGGACCAATCATGAGCCCATGCAGACAGACGGGCCATAGAGAGTCTATATATCCTTATCCCTTTTCTTTTTGGTGCTTATTTGATTTAGTTGGCATTGGGGACAATTCCAGCTTTCATTTGAGGGGGTAGGCCCTACTTTTATGGATTTGGATGATTGTATGTATTTGATAGTTTTATGCTTTCTTTATTTTTCATCTTTGATATGTATATAATTTTAACATTTCGTTACATTTCTCGTACTTTTATTTTACTTTGGGTCTATATGTAAAGTTATGTTACATTGTACATGTTCATCCCCTCTGTTGTATATTCAATTAAATCCCCTCTTATATATATTCATTTTACTTTCCGCAATTCTTTTCTTAGCATATTATTTATGTTTGTAGCTTCTTGTTTTTAATGTTTGCAATAAGCCTTTGGTTTTCTTAACACCAAGGTTCTTTCTACAGGTGGAGTTTGTGTGAACCGGGTGGCTCTTCCCAATGATAGATAGCGTGACAACCTTCTTAAGGGTTTGAGTTCTTCTTCTTTTTTTGCTTTTTAGTAGTTAGTGGTTAAGGGTGCCTCAAGAAAAGCTTCACTTCGACCTAGCATAGTTGCCTTTGATCTTATGGTCAAAAATAAATTGTTGTGTTTAGGATGGTAAAAGTCGTGACCTTGAGATTCTTGTGCTAACTAATAATCATCAAGTGTTTTTACGGGAATATTGTGTGCTCGGATCTTATCTAAGGTCGTTGTAGGCCCCCAACTCTATTACTCTAGCGATCCCATAGCTTGTGTAGTGAGTAATTGCATTGCAAGTCCAAGTCCTGAGCTATTGGTCTAGAACTTTCCGTGAATGTTTGCCGAGGAGAAATCCAAGGTGAATTTTGACTTGAGACATGATTATAGGCTCTCCTTGATCCAAATGATAGCTGGAAAACTTCCATAGCCTATCAACGATAAAATCCCTAGTCAACCCTTTTGAGCCTTAAACCTTTTTCCTTCAAGAACCATGATACAAGCCTTTACCCGTTCTAAAAGATACCCTCTCTTGGCACCCGATCTTTCCTTTAGAACATGGCAAAAGTATAAGTTTGGGAGGAGAGATGAGTATTGCAATAAAGTGGTAAAAAGGTACAAACATGAAGAAAAGGAAAGGTAATGAAAAAGAAAGAAAAGCAAAAGCACTTTCTTCTGGCTACCATACTCGGATTACCAAGCGAAGGACACAGCTAAACCTCAACATGAGCGGCGCATGCTTATTCAAAAAAAGCAAAAAGAATGTTCAATGTGTAAGAGAATAAAAAAGGGATTCAAGTAAAACAAAGAATGAATGGTGTGGAAATAAATGAAAAAGATTTGAAATGAAAAAGAAAGAGTGACAGTGTGTCTCTCTAAACCCTTAGAAAGAAGTGAAAATACTCAAAAATTCATTTGAATGTGTGCCAAAATGAAACAAAAGAAGTGCTTAAGAGAAGATGGAACCTACTTAGACCAAATATTGTCTACCCTAAACCAAAGCCTTCACTATGTCTCCACAAAAGTCATATATAATCTCTAGTTGATTGAAACTTACATTAGTGGTGACTCACATAAGGGGAAAGCATTTGGTACTTAGAGCCGGACTTGTGACTTCTTCTTGAGAGAGATGAGTATGTTTCCATTAACCTCGCTCTGAGTTCCAATATCTTATAGGTGAGGTTTGCTTAGGGAGAGCTGAGAATGTGTGAGTTTAGGTTCCACAATGACCAAAGTAATAGAAAGAGTTCTTTGATGTGTTGAGTCAACTCTTGATACTCTTGTGTTGCACCTAATACATGGTGTTTCAAAGAGTAACTGTTGTTAATGATCCATTTGTATTGAGGGCAATTGTTAGTCCCAATTGATGCTAGAGGAGGTCGCTTTAGGACAGCAGAAATTTTCTTGGATGTCCTCTTAAGGGGTGGGTCTTATTTTGTTTTGCTTGAGGACAAGCAAAAGCTTAAGTTAGGGTGAGTTGATAACTAGGGATTTTCATACATTTTATACTCCTTCTTGCTTAAGTTTTGATTAGAAATTTGTACAAAATAGTCCCAAAAAACTTACAAGTTGTGCTTGATTGCAGGTTTGATCAACAAAATGACAAGATGTCAAAGATAAACTCAAAAAGGAGTAAATATTGCACAAGTACCAAGACAAGACATAGCTCAGGAAAAACAATGCCAATGCGGCTGCACACCATTCTGTGTGGTACGCACAAGTGAGGTTTAGAGAGTTTGATTTAAAGGCCATCAGGAAATGTGGCCGCATGGGATTTACTGCGATCTGCATTGGAGTTACTACTGCCACACTCATTTAGTGCGGTCCGCAGAACCAAGGATCAGAGAGGTGCCAATTTTGGAGATTGAAGTAAATATGGTCCGCGCTCCATTTCATGCGGACCGCACTAGAAGCCACTGCAGCTTCACTCGATTTTGTGCGGTCCGCATTGCCCTAGTTCAGAGAGCTAGAAGTTTATATCAAGAGCCTTAGTACGGCCGCACATGATTTTGTGCGGTTCGCACTAGCCCTGCAGGGGTATATTTGTTCAGATTTTTCAGCTTAGTATAAATAGCTTATTTTCCTATTTTTAGGTCATCACATAGATTTTGTACTGAGATGCACTCGTGACTTCGATAGTTTTAGCTATTTTGAGCAATTTTACCTTCATTTCAACATTGAATCTTCCAGTTTATCTTAGCAATTAATTAATATGAGTTTTTCTTCATCTATTTCTTTGTTTTCTTCTTTAATTATGAGTAGCTAGATTCATAAGTGGTTGCAAACACGTGTTTGTGTTTAGTTGACTTTGGCTCTTCTTGAGAAAGAGAACCTAAATCTCTGAAATTGGTCCAACAAGGAATTGGGGCGTACTCAAGAACTTGATAGCCCCAGTTAAAGGTTTAAACCTAGAGATAGTAATACCCGACTTGAAACTTGATTTCTTGTGCAAATTTGCATACTCAATTAGTCTTGAGAAAGTCAATTCGGGAAAAATCACTTGAACCACGAGAGGTGTAGAGTGGGTAGAATCGTGCAACGGCTATATCATACTCCCCAAATGTGACAATCATGCCTTAGACTAAAGTATCCGTCAATTGACCACCTAGGCGAAAGTCACTACCCTAGTGCCTTTTAACCATTTGAACAACTCACAATAGTTTACCCTTAGCTTATTCTAGATTAATTTAGCATTGTAGTTTGATAAAATTAGAAGTAAAACAAAAATCCAAAAATATTTGGAAGTGCAATTTGGAACACATACACAACTCTAAATTAGATAGACACCCAACTCCAACTTCTAGCTCCCTGTGGAAATTGATCCCGACCCTAAATCGGGTAAAAGATATTTCGACCCTTTCTCGCTACTCAATAGCAATGCAGGGCAGGCCTCGATCAACATATATATACATAAAATTTTAAAACATATGCCTATGTGGGCATCATCATCATATTGTACCCGGCCTTAAAGAAGACTTAGTAAAGATGTGCCCGGCCATCATAAGGCTTGGTAGAATCGTACCTGGCCATGTGGAGCTTGGTAAACCCAACTGATCATTGATTGCATAATAGGTGTCGTACCCGGCCGAATATAATGCGGCTCGGTAGATTAAAGGAGATACATAGGTAATGCATACTGGACTCATGAAATCACGTTCTAAACCTTTCGGAGTGACGTAAGGTCGTTGCACCTTATATTAATGTTATGGACAATATCCATTAAATATGAACCTCAATGGAATTCAAACATCATACATACATGCTTAGAATAACTTTTTAAGGAAAGAACAACAATGACAACCTTAGGTTCTAGGAGTAGATTCATTATGAAATAGTATATCGTTTGCGTTCGTTACACTTTAGATCATGCCTAAAGAAATAAAAAAGTGCCTTAACATACCTTAACTACTTTCAGTCCTTAATACCTTCCACAAAATTCTTAAATAACTCAACTTTATCTACCATAGGATGAGGAGATTCAAAATCAGTGCTCATTAAAGGCTAAGTCCGCAACTCAAACTAGTAGCTCGTTTCTGTGAATCTTGGCAGCATCTCACTTGTAACAAAGGCCTCCAATAATACCATAAACCAAAAACAACAACAACCAGAGAAATCCACCAATATATAAATATCACTAACAAGACACCATATAGCAATAACAAGTCACAACTATTTCACGACAAGTGGTAAGCTCCGATTGGAATCCGTATACTCCAAATCACCCTTATAGACTTCTTACTTAAGATTAACAGTATAATTAAAGTGACAATGAATGTATTAGTCAATAATTCCAGCCTTATACCATATATTTATAAAAACAAAAACAATTCACAACTCCAAATATCCTCAATTAGCAACTTTATTCACTAGTTTATGTCTAGTTCATCCATTTAACTTAATCAATATCAAGATAACCTTAAGCACATGCAAGAACACAATACACATACCTCCTATAGTAACTTCAAGTCTAAATACAACTTATATTTGGCTTACAACAGTCCTCAATAGCGATACAACACCATATAAGTGACTTAAGATAATCCTAATATTATCTTGTAGTTTATCATTCTAACACCTTAACCAACATACGAGAAAGCTTAAACACAATTAGTAGGATGTTACAATCACATTAGCCAGTAGCAACAACTTAAAATTTCGAAAAACACATCCCACAACTATCCTCAATGACAACACAACCTCAAAGAGGTGTTGTTCTTCACTAGAACTAACTTTTGATGTTGAAATATGGTGTAATCACTTTGAAGCTGCTTGCGCAGTCTCGCAAAAACGCAAATAACTATCTACCCTGATGTTGTATTGACAAGCGGTTTATTGAATTAGAAACTAGACTCTTAAATCTTCAATTTGGTAGGGATAATATCCAATAATTCAAAGTATAATGGGAGAAAAGCTTAGCTATATTTGACCAAATTTTCTGCATATTATGAATGTAACTTGTGATGACCTTTGCCAACTTTTATTCTACAACTTGTTGCCTTCAAAATGTAACAAATGAATACCGTATTACTAAAATAACTCATAGAATAACCTCCTTATCATGTTAAGAACCCTAGTCTCACCCAAAGTACATGTTATAACATTCCAAACTTATCGGCTTTCGACGAAACTTATTTTCTTCAATTGGTTTAGATTCTGACATTTCCAAACCTCTTAGTACTCGTCATTCATTATCTTAAATATTTATAACATCCAAGGTAACATGATTAACTTACTTTATATGCTTCCAAATATAATCTTATTTCTGAGTTTACATCAATTGACTTATGACATAATTTCACGTACGAAAATATGGGGTGTAACATCATTCCCCCTTTTGAACATTCCTCCTTGAATGTTGGATGAAGCACTTATCCGTCTATTAAGCAATATCTCATACAAATACTTTAACATTGTCTTTGCCATCTAGGGAATTGCTCGGTGAATAAATTCAAAGGCTAGGGCATTCCTCCCTTTAGGCTTCTTTTATATACCCCGAATTGTGGTCGCAATTCTTCCAATCTCATAACTGTTTCTACCTTCTTTCATGCAGCATGTACGATTCTGACCTTGTATGTGTGCCTATATGGATCTTTTCTCCTTTTTCCTCCAGCTTTTAGCCAATCTCTAGGTATCAATTTCAATAGGTGTACTGAAATGCTTCACTTGGTACTTTATCGAACTTAGACTATTGATATATCTTGTTTCATAGCCTCGGTTATTTGTCCTTATGACTTTACTACATCTAGGTGGGTCATACTATACCATAACACTTACTTCAGTTTATTATTACTGAGATTTGCAACCCAACTATATGTTGTGGTACGCTGCTTATCCTATATGTATAAATCTAAGTCCTTTAATTCTTTCTCATTGCTGTTCATCTTGAGAATGACAGCCTAATCTCATTTCATATTTTGAAACCTTTATTCATCTATTGGTGATTCACCTTAATGTTGATTTATAATCTATCACTGATAACTTGAAACCTCTTTCGTAATACATTGTCACTAGGGCTCACGTCGCATCGGGGAACATTTGAAGTGATTTTCCTAATCCGTCTAGGACGACACTATAACGCAATAACCGTATTTCATAGCATCCCAACGTGATTCATATTATGGGGGTATTCTAATCCCGTGCAATTCATAAAATCCCTTTTCTCAAATCATTGATCAATCAAAAGCCTAAACGCTATACTCATATCTATCACCATTACACCCTTATTCTACTACCAGGGCAGCATTTCATCTCTTCTAATTGCTCTTAGTCTTAGACTCCTCTAAGTTCATTCATCATGTACCGAGCTTTCTATTGCTTATGGAAACCATCAGCTCCTTTATGGGTTTAATCTCGAGGACTTACATATTCTCGTCACCTTCTCACCCATCTTTTCATATCCTTACTCCTATCTACCTAAAACCTTGTCTCTCTGTATACTTTACCTTGTGACCTACACACACACACACACACACACACACACACACACACACACACACACACACACACACACACACACACACACACACACACACATATATATATATATATATATATATATATATATATATATATATATATATATATATATATATATATATATATATATATATATATATATATATATATATATATATATATATATATTTATTTATTTATTTATTTATACTACTCTCAACCTTCATATAACTTGCTAACACCATAGATTTGTTTTCGTGCCTTCTCATTTGTCTTTAAACATACTTTTCCTGGTCGTTCTGCCACTTGTTACATGTACATGGCTTCTCATGGCCCATGAATACTGGAATTTCCTATAACTTATATGATCTTATCAGCTTTTGATTTTTTCTTCTTCCCGTTCATTAGCCACGATAGGTTCCACTTTCTGATGGAGTGCATACAATGTTGAAGTGGGACTATTGTTACAAAACCATTTATGTCACCATGCTTAAGTTGAAGCCTTCTTCCTTATTTCCTCAACCAGTCCTTCTTTATAGTACTTAGGGGAGATCCTTTGACTCCCGTAAAATTGCAAGCTTATTACATCGTATAGCCGAAAGAATTTTTGATAGTCTTACTCGCCTGTAATTATCCTTAGTTACTTCCCTCCATGCCCTTTTGATTGTAAGGTTGTTTCTGAACTGAAATTTTTGACTGTCTTCCTAGTGGCACCGTCTTTTATTTTCGTAACACGTATACGCTACCTTTAACAACCCCAACTCATATTTGAATGTTTCTTATGGATTACGACGTCATATCTATGAGACTGAACTCACTATGTTGGGTTTCACCACGTTTATCTTGCACAACCTATTGATTTGTCTGTATTCTCTTGTCTAGCCATAACTAGGCTCTTCCTGAATAAACTACTAACTATTCGTTGGTCCATTCTCATATTTATATTTCACATAATCTCTCTTGGGACATGTTCTTTGTCTTCGCTTACCTCTCGCACTGGCTCATGATGTATCAAGTGTTCATTTGCACTAATTTAGCAATAACATCTAGTGTTGGAACCCTTACAGCCTCTCAACGGCGTCGTTCTTGCAAAATGTTCTAGAGTTTTATCATATCTATAGGATTTGAATAAATGTAATCTCATTCCTTTCACCTTTCTACCACATTCTTCCTTTACTATTCCATAGTTACATAAACCAGATAACTCTGAATTAATACCATGTCACACCATCTTCCCCCTTTAGGGAGGTACTAACACTTAATGCTATGAAATTTTGCCTATTCATATTTGGCGTCTTTTCACATCTTCACGGACTCTTACTCGCCTTGCGGTAACCCTTCTGTACCAGGGATAATTGAATTTCTTACGCACGAAGGTGACACCTAGTGTAACTGGCACATGTATTCCCTTTAGCTTAATTCTTCTCACAGTGCTTGCTTTAGTGAAGAGTCTTCCTAAATGACCTTTGAAGGTTATTATTTTGTTGTCCATTATATTATTGTCGGAACACGATCTCCGAAATTGTCACAATGTCGACTATTATCAAATCCTCTAGTTCCTAATTCACGTTCAATTTTATCTTGTTTACTAGACCATACTAATTTCAGTTACTTCAGGGATTCTAACTTAGTCTTCTAGTGATCACGTTGGATTCACCAACTCGTTCCTCGAAATGAAGATATGACATCTGTCTTATACTCTTTTATTGCCTCAAGCCCTGTCACCTCTTGTCTTTTCCTTCACTGACTATAGACTCTTTCATCATATCATATTTTGATTTATCATTATCACTCATTTATCATATCTTACTTATAATACTTCAAATACTCTCTTCTTATTCTCCCGCTAATTTTTTCAGCTATTACCTTATATCAAAAACTTCAACAAAATATTTTTTCGCTTTTAGCTCCCATTGATCTATCCACTGGCTCTTGGGATCTCCTAGCAATCTTTCTTTACTAGGAACGGGAGCCACACAACAGTAAATATTTATCCCTCTAGGATTCCAATACCAATCTTCTAAATTTTTTTGGATATTCTAGTATTCATATCTAAATGTACTATTCTATAATGCACCATCGGTGTGTCTCATAAGGATAACTATTACCACGTTTGCAATATCTTTCGGAAATGTCAGCTAATGCTAACAACTCATCCACCATTTTTGGTTACTCTAACCCCAGCTAGATCATGATATCCCATTTTCTCCTAAACAATATATGTTTTCTCTTATAGGGCATAACTAAAATGGGTGTGGCTAATTTCACATACCTCTGTTACTATTGAAGGTAACTCAAAACGTTTATACTTCTCCATCTGAATTATAAATACTGATAATCTTCACTAACTAAGATGGTGTACCCTTCTTCACCTTGCTTATTTTACTTGTTAAAACTTGTATCTAACTTCTTATTCTCTTGTTGCTTTTTACCATATGGATGGATAGATATGCATGCCTTATAGCTCCTTATCAAGTAGATTACACGTATTAGTACACACATAATCTGTTGAAGACCTCACATTTACTCATCATAAGTATGATGCAAAATCGAGTTCCTCTGGCTCAACTCTTCCACAACCACATTCGGTCTCTTACCAACCATCTTTTTTATGGATGTAGTTTCATTGTATTACAAATAAAATCGAATTTAGGAGTTTGAATTCTTACAATTGAGCTCTACCACACGATCTAGAGTAAGAAGAAAGAGTGACAATCCTAAATTTCATTTAGCCTCCTGCTTATAAGTGTGGTGTACAACACACCCATAAAAAAGACTCTACTAGACACAACTTATAGACTCCTTGGGACAAAACTACTTTGATACCACTACTGTTATGACCCAAACTGACAGGCCACAACAGGCACATGTTGCCCGATCGAGTACCAATGTAATGTATATTTCTTATCATACCATCATGAGTAAAAGGGCTAGAAAGGCCGTCATGATATATAACCAGAATAAAACATAAGCGAGTACACGACATAGGACGACCCAATATGTAATACAAACTTTTACATGTGATATATGGGCCTATAGGGCCGACATGATTATTTGTATACTCAAAATATAGGCCGACAAGGTCACAAAATTATCTATATATATGACATCCGTCTACAAGCATCTAAGAGTATATAAATATCATAAAGATCAGGACATGGCCCCGCCATACCAATCAATACATGTCCAAATCATACTAACGAAATAGGCAACTCCGGAGCAAATGGAGCGCACCAAATCCTTCCACTAAGCTGATAACCTACTAGGAGAACTGCCAACCTATCTATCAGCACCTGCGGGCATGCAACGTAGTGTCCCCACGAAAAAGGGATGTCAATATGAATAAAGTACCGAGTATGTAAGGTGGGAAAGCATAAATAAGAATAGTAATGTAAAGAGAGATAGAGAATATACAACATGTAGTATATGACTGCCTCTGAGGCTTAATTATATAAATTCATGATACATATATATACATAAACATTTTAAAAACATACGCTTTTGTGGGCATCATCATAATCATATCGTATTCGGCCTCGAAGAGGACTCAATAAAAATGTACCCGTCCATCATAAGGCTCGATAGAATCGTACCCAGTCACGTGGGGCTCGGTAAACCCAATTGATTAGTGGTTTCACAATAGGTGTCATACCTTGACGACTATAGTGCGATTCGATAAAGTAAAGTAGATACATATATAATACATGTTTCACTCATGGAATCACGTTCTAAATCTTTCGGAGTAAAGTAAGTTTGTTGCACCTTCTACTAACGTTATGGAATCATACCATCAATACGAAACTCAATAGAGTTCAACCATCATATATACATGCTTAGAATAACTTTATATGAAAATAATAATATGGATAACCTTAGTTTCTAGGAGTACATTTGTTATAAAATAGCGTATCATTTACAATTGTTACACTTTAGATCATGCCAAAAGAAATAAAGAAGTTCATTAACATACATTACTCCTTTGAGCCTTTAATACATTCCAATAAATTCTTCAAAAAACTCAACTCAATCTACCATAGCATAAGGAGATTCAAAATCAGTGCTCAATAAAGGCTAAGTCCGCAACTCAAACTAGTAGCTCGTTTATGTAAATTTGGGCGGCATCTCCCCTGTAACAAGGGCCTCCTACAATAACATATACTAACAATAACAACCATAGAAATCCACCATCATATAAATATCAATAACAAGACACCATATAGCAACAACAAGTCACAACTACTTCACGACGGGCGGCAAGCTCCGATTGAAATCTGTATGCTCCATATAACCCCTTATCGAATTCTTACTTCAAATTGAAAATATCATTAAAGTGATAATTAAGTCATTAATCAATGATTCCAGCCTTATACCATATATTTATAACAACAAAAACAATCCACAAATACAACTATCCTCAATTAGCAACTTTATTCACTAGTTCATGTCTAATCCATCTATTTAACTTAATCAATATCAATATAACATTAAACACATGTAAGAATACGATAAAAAGAACTCCTATAGTAAATTCAAGTTGAAATAAAACTTATATTTAGCTTACACAACCCTCAATAGCAATACAACACCATAGAAGTCACTTAAGCTAATCCAAGTATTATCTTATCGTTTATCATCCTAACACCTTAACCAATATACAAGAAAGCTTAAGAAAAAGTAATAGGATGTTATACTCACCATAGCCAGTATCAACAACGTGAAATTTCAGCCAAACACTTCCCACAACTATCGTCAATGACAATACCACCTCAAATAGGTGTTGTTCTTCACTAGAACTAACTTTTGATGTTAAAATATGGTTTAATCACTTCAAAACCTTATGGTATCTGTTTAGGAGGGTTAGGAGAAGTTTGTAGGTGAATTTGAGTTGAAAATGAGAAAAAATTAGGCATTCAAATTTTTTATAAAGTGAAGTAGGTCGAGCATCGTCTAAGTGCGTCCCATGGGAGCTATTTGTGTAGTCTCGCAAAAAATGCAAATATCTTCCACTCCGATGTCGTATCGACATACGGTTTAATGCGCTAGAAATTAGACTCGTATATCATCACAATAGTAGGTAGACCATCCAATAATTCCAAGCATAATGGGAGAAAAGCTCAGCTGCATTTGACCTAATTTTCAGCACATTATGATTGTAACTTTTGATGTCTTTTTTCCAACTTTTGTTCCACAACTTTCTTGAATTAAAAACGTATAAAATTACTATAGTACGACTAATATAACTCATAGCATAACCTCCTTATCATGTTAAGAACCCTAGTCTCATCCCAAAGTACATGTTATAACATTCTTTACTTTTCGACATTCGATGAAACTCATTTTCTTCAATTGGTTTAGCTTCTAAGGTTTCCAAACCTCTTAATACTCGTTATTCATGATCTTAAATATGTGTAACCTCCAAGGCAACATTATTAACTTACTTTATATGCTTCCAAATATAATCTTATTTCTGAGCATACATCAATTGACTTATGACGTACTCTCGCATACGAAACATGGGGTATAACAGACCTAATAAATAATAATCATCTCTTCTCCATGACCGTTCCTTAATTTTACATTTCAGTGATATAACACAGGACTTCGGTGCGATAGTCCATGCAATATTCATGAATTCGGGCGACCAACCCCGATCACCCAAAAATTTTGTGAGATCATATAAAATGATCTAGTGAATAATAGTCATCGCTTCGCCATGACCATTCCTCATTTTGGTGTTTTAGGGTCATAAAACAAGAATTTGGTACGATCACAAATTGTCGTGTGTCATAGTCAACACCATCAATATGAATTCGGGCGACTGCCCCGAATCTCCTAAAATTTTGCCGGTACATCAAAAACGACCTAATGAACAATATTCATCGCTTGTCCATGATTGTTCCTCGTTTTTTAGCATTTTAGGGCCATAAAATAGGAATTCAAGACAATTTCCATATTCTGGTGCGCTATCTGCATAAATTCGGGCGATAGGGCACCGAATCTCCAAATATTTTTGCAAGCCCATAAAAAATGACATAAATGGACAATGTCAACGCTTCTCCATGATCATTCCTAACGTTTTGGCATTTTAGGTCCATAAACAAGAATTCAGGATGATTCTCAGATTTTCGTGTGCTAATAGTCCACAACATCTGCATGAATTCGGGCGAGCGGCCTCGATATCCTGAAATTTTGCGGGCTCATCAAAAACGATCTAATGAACAATATTAATTGCTTCTCTATGACCGTTCCTCATTTTTTAGAATTTTAGGGTCACAAAATAGGAATTCGAAATAATTTTCAAGATTTTTGTGTGCTACAGTTCACGTCATGTGCATGAATTCGGGAAACCAGCCCCGAATCTCCTAATATTTTGGGGGGCCATAAAACACGACCTAATGAACAATTTACATCGCTTTGTCGTTACCGTTCCTCTCTTTTTGGCATTTTTTCGCCATAAAATAGAAATTTAGGACGATTCCATATTTTTGTGTGCTATAAGTTCATGCTATCTACATTAATTAGGGCAACCAACCTTGAAATTCCTAAGATTTTGCTTGTCCATCAAAAATGACCTAATGAACAATAATCAGCGGTTTGCTAAAACCATTACTCATTTTTTTGGAGTTTTAGGGCCATAAAAGAAGAATTAAAAATGATTCTCAGATTTTCGTGTGTTATAGTCCACGGCATTCGAATGAATACGGGCAACCGGCCCCGAATCTCCTAAGCTTTTAGGGACACATCAAAACAACCAAATATATAGATTTATCACTTCACCATGACCGTTCCTCATTTTTTGCGGTTAGGGCCATAAAACAATTATTCGGGACGATTACATATTTTCGTATGCTACAGTCCTCGTCATATGCGTGAATTCAGTTGAACGGTTCCGAATCTCCTAAAATTTTATGGGATAATAAAAAATGACCTAATAAATAATAATCATCACTTCTCCATGATCTTTACTTTTTTTACATATTAGGGCCATAAAACATGAATTCTAGATGATTCCCAGATTTTCGTATGCTTTAGTCCACGCGCACTGCATGAATACGGGCTACCGGCTCTGAATCTCCTAAAATTTTGTGGGCCTATCTAAAGCGATCTAATAAATAATAGTTCGTCATGAACATTCCTTATTTTTTGGCGTTTTAGGGCTATCAAACAGGAATTCAGGACGATTTTCAGATTTTCGTGTATTATAGTCCATGCCATCAACATGAATTCGGCGATCACCCTGAATCTTCTAAAATTTTGTTGGCCCATAAAAAATGACCTAACTAATAATAATAATCATCGATTTTCCATGACCGTTCCTCGTTCTTTGGTATTTTTGCGCCATAAAATAGGAATTCAAGACGATTCCAATTTTTTGTATCTTATAGTCCCCACTATCTGCATGAATTCAGAGACCAGTACCGAATCTCTTAATATTTTGTCGGCCCACAAGAAATGACCTAATGAGTAATACTCATCGCTTCTCCCTGACTGTTCCTCATTCTTTGGTATTTTTGGACCATAAAATAGAAATTCAGGACGATTCCAATTTTTGTGTCTTATAGTCCATGCCATCTGCATGAATTAGGACAACCAGTCCCGAATCTCCTAAAATTTTGAGGGCCCATAAAAAACAGCCTAGTGGATAATATTCATCGCTTCGCCATCGCCGTTCCTTATTTTTTTGGTAGTTTTGGGCCATAAAATAGGAATTGAGAACAATTCCCAGATTTTTGTATGTACATATAAAAAAAATTTAGAATTTTCTGACAAACTCCGGTTGGACTAAATTTTGCTGGTCTGTAGATAACGGCCGAGTGACCGATACTCATTACTTCACTATGGCTTACACGGGCATTTTATGGTGTTTTGGGGTCATGTGACACAAATTTATGATTATATTTGCTTTTTGATGTGTATTGGTATATGCTGATTTTGTAGAATATTTTTTGCAGACTCTAATTGGCCTAAAATATCGTATGTCCATTCGAAACGCCTATTGACAAATACTCATCACTTCACTATAACTTTCGCATTCATTTTTCTATCTTTATTTTCATAATTGGTTCGAAATTATTTTTCAGTTATTTTCCCCTTTTTTTGATTTTTGGTTTGGATTCGTTGAGGCCGAATCTTTCTCAATGACGCTGGTGGTGTTCATCATATTCTCCAATTGGATCTTCCATACAATCTTGGCACTCGCAACCACCTCATGCAACACGAATTTGTGATTATATCTACTTTTTCGTATGTACTAGTACCTGCTAATTTTGTAGATTTTTTTTCAGGGACTCCGGTTGGCCTGAATTTTTGTTTGTCCAAAGAAAACTTCCTTGTTATCAATACTAATTATTTAGACATGAATTTCGTGTTTATGTTTTGGTTTATTGGGTCATACAATACGAATTTATGATTATATTTACTATTCGTGTGTAGCAGTAGTACATGTTGGTTTCGTAGAATTTTTTAGAGGAATTTCAATTGGTCTGAAAGTTCGTATGTCCATTGGAAACGGTCTAATGATCAATTCTCATTATTCGCCATGACTTTATGGTTCATTTTATGGCGTCTTGTGGTCATGCAACACGAATTTGTTATTATATATTCATTTTTTCGTGTGTATTAGTACATGTAAACTGTGCATGAGACTTTCATCTCACACGGCTCCTAAGTGATAAAAGAAAGACAAACCCATTTTCTTTATTTTTTTATTACCTTTCTCGCGTATGTATAAGACCGAATCCATTCAATTTCTAAAAAAGGATTACTAATCGTTAAATTTTCGAGGAATCCTTCGTCAGTGGTTGTGAATGACTGATTTATTTAATCTTTTCTATTAGATTTTCTAGAATTTTTTTGATGGACTTCGACTGGCCTAAAACTTCGTAGATCACATGAAACGGCATACTGACCAATACTCATTGTTTCGCCATAACTTTGGGTTCATGCAACATGAAATTGTAATTTTATCCACTTTTTCGGAGGTATTAGTACATGTTGATTTTGTAAAAAAATTAAATACAGACTCTTCGTAGATCCATAAAAACGTATCGGTATATATATATATATATAATACAAAAAATACATATGACGTCACACCTTAACAAAAAATTATCCATATTTTTAAGTATTACCCTACTTAGCTCATGTTGTACATATTTTGAAAGAATTGGCAAATTCAAAATCTGTGTTCTTATAACCATTGCTTCTAAAAGCTATAAAGTTAAATCTCTTAACCATTGCTTTCACTCTCTCTTCTTCTTACATATTCTACATATGCTTCAAGGGTCGTGTATATTTTGCTCCCCCCCCCCCCCCCGCTCCCCCCCCCATTTGCAATGTCAGCAAAATTGAAGAGTAGAAGTCCCAACATTGAAGGTCATTCAAAGCTTTACTTTGAAAATAGGATTTTTTTTTGAGTTTGTAAGTTGTTTGGATTGGGTGTTGTTCAAATTGATTAAAAATATCAAAAGGAGTTCAAATTTAAATTGAAGTGATTTGGAGTAGATTTGAGCAAGATTTGATTTAAATTTCAGAAAAAAATACAAGGTTTGACAAAGTTAGTTTTATATATAATTTTGTATAATAATGTATATGAGTGTATAAACACTTCTTATACATCTTTATACAAGCGTCTTTAGACGAACTTCTTTCACGATTTTCATTTACAATTCTTGTTCAAAATCAATCCAAATCTCCATTAAATGACTTCAAATTTTATATACAACCTTCTTATACTATTTTTAACAAGTCTAAATAAGACCCACTCTAAATTTCTCACAAAATCAAATTCAAAATTTAAACCCACATATTTTAGCTTGTTAAAAATCTAATCTTCACCGCCCAAATGGATTTGATTTGTTGAACTGATATTTGAGTCACAGTTACTGATTCAAAAATTAACTTAAAAGCTTGAGCAATCATTTTTAAAAATTAAATAGTAATTTTGAGAATCTATTGGGGTTGAATATTGGGTATTAGCTTATTATTTGTAGGCTAATTGGTTGTAAATTAATGAGATTTTTACCTACATATACGATATATCAAACTTTATTACCGTCATTGTTTAAGGATTGTATTAATTACATTTAAGCATACCAAATTACCATTTATGTACCATAATTCAAATTAAGGGTATAATTATTGTTTCATTTATACTAGGCATGATTTTAGGAGCGTATATTCTACAATTTTAATTTACCCGCCTCTCTCTCCTCCCATCCCCCCCCCCCCCCCCCACGTTTTACCTTCAGTTAATTCCCCCTATTTCCGTCCTCTCACGCACATTTTCCATCAGTTACTCATGATTCTACAATTCTCTTCTCCAGTTTATTTCATTAAATCCTTATGGTTGTGCCTACAAGCATAATCAAAAGGATTCATAAAGTTTTTTTTGGTCAAACTTTATACCTAGATGAAATAAGTGACAAACGATTTTGGAAAGCTTGGAAGTCGATGAATGGGGAAGTGTTGCAAACGTGGCTGCTGCGAGTTTTTTCAAACATTAAAGGAGTCAAAATTTGATAAGTGTTGGCTGCAAGTACGGTTTCATCTATATATTCGGGTACGAAAGATAGAAAAAGGTTAGAGGCAATATTAATCCTTGAGACAGATGCCTAAAAAGTTTGTCACTGGTTCACTTAAATGAACAGGACACCAGGCCCTACTAGTACGTCGTGATAGAAGAGAATAAAGTTTACAGTATGGGTGCAATTGTAGTTTATTTATAGTTTTTTGTAGAAATTATGTAGAATAAGAGCAAATTTTATTGTCAACATTTTTTTTACATAAGATTGCAGTTTAATTGTAGTATAAATGTAATAATTTTGTAGATACTCTTAAAAACAATACAACTTTATGCAATACTTAAACTGATTTGTAGTTTATTTATAGAAATTTTATCTACAAGATATCTACAAATTGAATACATTAAATTTAATATCCCAATTCCCATTTCAATTGTAGCATAATTGGCATTTTCGACATAATGGTAGAAGATCTGTAGAAATTTTAGCCTTTCCAATCTACAATTTATCTACAATTTTACAATTTATGTACAATTTCTGGAAATGTCTTCTTCTTCTTCTGCAAGTTTAAATCTGAAATTCAGTCAAAACCAAATCTAATCTTCACCAAAACCCCTCAAAATTTAGATATAAACTCCAAAACATATTCCGAATTATTTACAACAATACTCAATCCAAACAAATAATGATTTTTGAAAACCCAAACTTGAATTCAAAGCTTTCAAACTTTTTAATGGCTATCAATGGTGGAAATTATATGGAAGAACAGATTCTTTTCAACTTTGAGTTGTTGGAAAAAAAAAGAGATGAAGTTTCCCGGTTACAACACAAAAATTTGAAGTTTTTGTGTTGTAACTGGGAAACTTCAGCTTTAGTATGTAATATTAATATGTGGTAAAAAAATTCAGCTTTAGAGCTGAAGTTTCTCAATTACAATACAAAACTTCAGCTCGGGAAACTTCAGTTCTAATATGTAATATTAATAGGTGGTAAAAAAAACTTCAACTCTAGAATGTAATATTAAATGTGGTAAAAAAAAATTCAGCTCTAGAGCTAAGGTTTACAGTTACTTGGTCAAACTAAGAGGGAGAGCACTAAGAATTTATCAACTCGTACGTCCAGCGAACTAAGACGGAAGGACCAATTTATCTTGGTTTCATTTCCACGTTTTCTCCATAGGTTGTTTGGTGAATAGAGGGGAAGAGTTGAATGACATTTTATCTAGAATCAAGCAACTATACTATTACAATGTTTTCTCTTCCACATGCCGTCATTTGGTTCTTTCTAATCCAAGATAAAGGGTTAACAAATAAGTTACCTCAATCAGGCTTGACATATCAGATAGACACGGACAAATGTAACTAGAAAATGGATTAGTATCGACATTAGCATCAGAACAAACAAGTTCTAGCTATTCCCGTCATAAATTACCCCAATCCCAGAGTAAAAAATGTGGTACAGGGCGGCTTGATGTGCCTCCTTTGCTGTCAGGGCCCTAGCTCCAAGTTTTGACCCACAGAGCGTCAACAACTAATTTGTTTAAACTAAACATACACAACTCCAACAATCTAAGGCCTAGCATTAACAATGTGACGACTCAGCAACTTTCGTCAACTACCAGCATCCATGCTTTGTCAGGTTCAGCTAAATGCTCAAGACTTCCTCGAGTCAAATATTTCACTGTGCAAATGGTACACGAACAAAGAGTCGTCCATGGAGACTTACAACAGCAGAAGTCTGGAGTGGATCGATTCTAGCAGGTAGGCTTACTACCTGAGAAAACCAACTCAAGTCGTAAAAAAGAACACTTGGCAGTACAAGTATTTAAGTATCAATGAATAATTCAGATTCACAAGATCAATACTATTTTAACTGGCTTGTATCAATATATAGCAACTGAACAACCAGAATAATTTCAGGATAACGGAGATCAGAAGTGCTATTTCAAGTAATACTTAGATGAAAAATCATACTCCATCCCCCCAGAGAGATCTGACAGCCACCGACTTCAAAGATAAACAGAGAATGTACCTACTGTTACTATTGCTCCCATCCCAATAAAAACGATTAGTGAAATTAAAAAAGATTACTCTTGCAGTGAACATGACACTCACATCAGTAAGATAGATGGGAGGTTAGTTTTCAGTTTATGAATTGGAATTTCATTTAGCTTATTTGTGTTCCCAGAATAAATAAATAGCTCTCCTATTGATGAAACATTTGAGACTCCATTCAAAGAAATATTAATTGAGAAACTTGAACACGGGAAAATTTTCCATCTTCTCATGGCACTTAGCACACTAGATTCTCTTTTCCTAGATAACCATCAGTTCCAGCACATGCAACATATGACACAAAAGCATGATAGATATAGATCGTGGATCACTGAATGCCTCTGTTAAAGTCAATACTAATAAAACAGCAAAATGTACCTTTTTGAAGGCCGTAATACCCCAAGGGTTTTCAAGTTGCTCTGGCTGACCAGTTATGACCAGACGGCCAGCAGGATCAGATTGAACCCGCACCTGGTCACTCAATAAATAAGGAATGAAAACTATCACAAAGCTGACATTTGTACAATTTTACTTTGCCCCCCCCCCCCCCCAAAAAAAACCCCCAAAAAAAAAGATGACATTTGTACACAATAAAACATAACAAAAGAGTGAAAAAGGCGAAAGAATAATTCGTTTTTGATAACGAGGCAGCATGCTCTATGGAGGGAGGTCAAAGTAGAAAAGTACGATTCCACGGGAGGGGGTTGAAGGACCAAGGCAATCACAACACCTTTCGGGTGTGGCATGTGGAGGAGCATCATGAAGAATTGGGAAGCATTCAATGGCAACATCACTTACAAGGTGGGGGATGGGAGGAGAATCAGCTTTTGGAATCATAGGTGGTGTGCAGAGGATACTCTGAGGGTCTTCTTCCCTCACGTCTTCTCAGAGTTTCAAACCAGAAGGAATTAATGGTCCAACAAATTCGTAAGGAGCATGGAGGGGGGTTGTATGGGACCTCTCATTTAGAAGGAACATGCAAGATTTGGAGATTGCGGAGATCCACGATTTGTTGACACTGCTATATGGGCAAGAGAGGCCTCGACCATTTTGTGATTCTTGGAGATGGGGTTTGCGTGGTGATGGTTTGTTTACCGTAAAGTCCTTTTACAAGAGTATGTTGGTGGGAGAAGAGGCCACTTTTCCACACTCCTCAATTTGGATTCCTAAGGCGCCCATGAAGGTGTGCTTTTTTGCATGGCTAGCGGCGAGGGGAGTGATCTTGACTGCTGAAGATCTTCAAAAGAGAGGAATTACACTTGTTAGTTGGTGCGACATGTGTAAAAACACAGAGGAAGAAGTGGATCATCTTTTGTTGCATTGCCCTGTGTCCTCGGCTTTGTGGAGAGTAATCCTGAACCTTTTTGGTGTTCAATGGGTAATGCCGAACACTGTAAAAGAGATGTTATATAGCTGGGCTGGTTTCCGTAGGAGAAGAAAGCAAAAGGCGTGGAAGTTCGCCCCGTTAGCTCTCATGTCATAGTTTGGGAGGAGAAAAATAAGAGAGTTGTTGAGGGGATTGAGTCTCCTTTTTCACATCTTAAGAATAGTCTTTTATCTTTGATCGCTTTTTGTTGCACTCATATAGCCCCTACTTGTATAGAAGATAGGGCGTCTTTTGTAGAGAATCATGTTTTGATGTAAATTCTCTACTCATTGGTATACAACCTGTATACGGGAGTTCTCTCCCTTTTGAGTAATACAATTTACCTTGTCAAAAAAACCAAAAGAGTGAAATGTAATTGAAGAAAACACGTGGCACAAGAGGTACATACCTCCTCTCTCAAAAGCCCAGGCACCAAAGCATAGACTTCAAAGCAATCTTTCTGTTTGCGAAGGATCCTTACGAGTCAATGGGAGAGAGTACACATAAAAACTAGAAATACTTGGAATCTGAGTGGAACTTACTGTTTCTCGCACATTGATTTTTACCCAATCAGCTGGAGGTCCCAAATCAACAACTGTGGTGAACAGCCTGGCAAATTAAACTATTTTAGTTTCAAAACAGAACAAGAGGGCAGAGGAAAAGCAATGGCAGAGCAGTACTGCTCAATCAACAGCATAATCCATTTACAACCCACTTTTCCAAGAAAAAAAATAGGAGCATATTATTCATATGCCACAGGAAGCATAGTCAATTTTGAGACAGCGAGCAGCATGCTGATTGTAAGGTTGAGCTGGTCTCTACAGTAAGTGAAGCTTAGTGTAAAGCACAAATTGTTTAAGAGAAAGTTCATAATATAAGACATCATCAGTCATGAATAAGCTCCCTAACACCATGATCAGTAGAAGAAAGTCAAGAAACGGGCAGTGCTTGGATTACAATTTGTGAGATAACATGGAGATGGCCAGTGTTAACATGATATTCACCTTAGCTAGACAACTTCTCAGGAGGAAGCAGACAAGGGGTAGACAAACGATGCTAAATCTTATAGGATTTATCTTAAGCCTTAAAAAGAATGCTGCTATGTTCGAGAATCATTCACTCCGTGCAGGAGAACACAGTACCCTCTTTCTTGTTCATTCGGTCAATGTCGAAAATAACTCAAACCAAACATTCCAATAGAGCTTTTCTTTTTTCCAAAATAATACAAGCCATATCATCAGTCAGGTATTGTGACTTCGTTGATGGATAAGCTTTCTGTCAAGGTCATAATGACAAAAGGAGGAAATCATCTCTTAATATGGTGTGAAAGCACTGAACGGACAGTTTTGCAGTTCCATGGATTAACAGACCAATGTTAAGCATTTTCTTAAGCAAGCTCCTGGCAACAGCTTACTAAAGTCTAATGGTCAACTAAAAACTCAGAGAGCCTTGCTTTTGCAGAAAGCTAAAAGTTGATAATTAACATGGTAGATCTTGGGAGAATACCTAGAAAATGGTTGAACCATCAAGGTGCGAACGTTAGATATGCACCACTGGTAGAGTCGGCAGAAAGCAGGTCGTCGGAATTAGTAGGGGTTTAGTATATAATGAAGAACTCTACAGGTACGCCTTTGCTAATTCTAGAGATTAGTGTGCTAGCAAGTTCCTGGCAGCAGCTTACTATAGTCTAAAAGGTTAACCAAAAAATCTGAGACCCACGCTTTTGCAGAAAGCTAAAATTAGATAATTCACATGGTAGCTCTTGGGATAATACCTAGAAAGTGCTCGAATCATCATTGTTCAAAAGTTAGATATGCACCAATTGTAAAGTCCGGACAATGCAGGTTGCGGGAATTAATAGGGGTCTGGTATAAAATGAAGAATTCTACAGGTACGACTTCGCTAATTCAAGAGATTAGTGTCCTAGCAAGCAGTTTAAAGAGGGTTACTCCTTTAAGATGGGAGGACAACCTTTTTGTATAATTTTCTCCACCTTGGTATTTCTCTTCCCTATGTACACCCCTATGATCTAGCCATGTTCGCACGCTTTTTTATCTGTCTATGACCCCACTAAAATAGAGGATTTTGAGCATCCTTTAAGAGCAAAATAGAACAGATATTGGTTGTACAACTTAGGAAAGTAGGTCTGTCACCCATAACCTACGTACATACAGTCCACAACCTAATATAACACTACAAAGGTTGTATATAAATATACCAAACTACAAAATCAAATCTAAGAAGCCAATGATAATCAACTTTACCCATAAAAAGAACTATGTGGGAACGACACATCAGGTGTAACGATATGACAACTGAGCAAATCAAACACGTCCGGATGCTTCAAGGACAAAGTTGATAATTGAAATCTTTTACAACCCAAAAAATAATAAAAGAGCATGCATGGATATGAAACCAAGTAACCAACATATAGCGAATTGCAAATGGTGGAGTTTGAGTAGCTACATCAAACTAAGATATTTAAACCAAGCGAGTTCCAACAAGATAAACTAATTTTGACGAAGAAAAATGATAGATGAGAGGATCAACACAATAGAACTTAACTGCTTATATGTTTCAGTTCGTGCCGCTTTCGCAGGATTTTCCACTTCATTTGGTCTCTTGTGTTTAAGAGAACCTGAATGCATATATAAGATCAGAATTATGTGACTTTCCAAAAGAAATGAATATCATCAGTTCTCTCATACTCCCTGTATCTGACAGATGCCTACAAGTAATATTATGTCCCTTATAACCACTACCAGCCACGATATGCTGAATATGACACTTCAAAATGAAATATCATAACCAAAAACGAGCTACACCAACAGAATATGAAGAGCTAAGTTTGGTAAAGAAACCAGAAAGAACATTACCAATGCTTTTGAGATTCTTCTCACGCTTTGGCGTACTGTTGGCATTTTTGTCCTATCAGGAGATTCGTAACAAAATTACATATCAAGAGGCATGGTCAAAGGTAAACACGAAGAAAAAATGTTTCTAACAGTTCTATAATTTCAGCTACAATTGGCTCGCCAACCTCGCCACAACCAAGAAGAGATTGCTCATGCCATCCTTGCATAGCACGAGCAGCAGCATCTCTTCTCGCCCTGCCTGATCCAGGAGTTTGATAAGCATTTCCCTGCAGAATTACTCAGATGGTTCACTTTATACATCAAAATATGCCTAAGAGGTCCCATTGGTTTGATTAATACGGAGAAAGATAATATACATGAAACTATCTCTATCAAAACAGCTAAACAAAGCTATTCATACTGACTGATCAATGCTTATTTTTAAGGGGGGTGGTTGAAGCAATCATCAAAAGTTGTGCAGAGCTCAAGACATCATAACTAAAAAAACTTCTTCATTCACAAATAGTTGTCCGAAGTTTCTAAAGAAAAAAGTAGATAGTTATACCAAGAAAAAAAACCTATAAAAATTAGTATGAATGCGAATAAAGAATAGCTAGAGCATCTAGCAAGATACTCTTTCTCGGAATTTTTTTTATGTCAGTAGATGTTCTTTCTAGAAAATTGGAAACCAATAGTATTCAAGTTAGGATCACAAAAGCAACAAGATTTATTTTCGTAGAGGTCCCACGTTCTTACCTGGGAGTTCGACACTAAGCTGTAGAGCATGACTCAGTTGGGCCAAAAGAAATTTATATCTTAATAAGTTTTTAACTAATTATATATTGAATAATCTAAACATGAACAGTCTATCATCCAACTATATATGATATACTTTATGCTCAGACAATAATGCACATTCCAAGATATTGCACTGTCTATTGCCTCATTTAAAACCAGATTAATAGAAAAAGCATACATCTCTGACTTTGCATATTTGAGCTAAGACACTAATGCCACTCCAAGGAATGTGTTCTCCAATCCCTTGTAGAACACAAACCAAGACTTTTTAATGTTAATACTGCAATCTGTTATTCTCAGTTATCAATTAAATCAACCAGCAAGATTTATCTTTAAAATAAAAGGAGAAAAAGAAAAAGGCAGGCTAGCAATCTCCTGTCACTGTTAAATGTGTGAATTTTCAAGGGAAGAGGTTCCGATATGCTTAACTTTTAAGTTTTTATTTCTGCATCCCCACCAACTCAGTAGGCTTGGTGGATATTTTTGATAATCTAGAGTTGGTGCATATTCACTTGCCCTTTTGGAGTAAACTGGGTAACGCCAAGCAACTTAAATGAGGCCATTAGCAGTTCGAGAGGATAGAATGAAAAGGCAGCTCAAGGTCCTATGGAGTACAATCTGAATGTGCATGGCATGGACAGTGTAGAAAAATCAAACTTTAGATGTTTTGAAGGAAAAGCAGTAGCAGTTGTTGGATAAAATATAAACATCCACAGTTTTTGACTTTTTGGTGTAATATGAAAAATATATTCGTTGGAGTGCGGCCCTTCCTGTACACTACGTGAACGCAAGTTGCTTTGTGCACCTAACTGCCCTTTTTAAAAACAGGTTGAGCCTTATGACTCCTTGCAATGGATAGAATCTCTAGTCATTCAGTCTTGTAAGATTTCAGTGCTTAAGTGATGCTGTTTTTTGCAATAGTCATTGCCAATTGAAACGCTAGTAAAGTCAAAATTCTTTCATGACTCAACAACCCTGCTTTCCTTGTAGATCAATTAGAAGGTGCACAGCTAGTACAAACGAGGAGCGGAATGCAAACACAAGCTTACCTCATTGTCAACACCTGCCTCAGGAAGAGCAGAAATAGGAAGTCGAAGCTTGCCACTTTGCGTCTTATGCCTTTCATATTCTAAAATGGCCTATGATGCAGAAAGCATTGGATAAGAAAAGAAGGTATAGAATTTAATTATTTATGGTAATTTATTTTTCTTTCTCAAAAGAAAAAGGTATAGAAAGTGATAGTAAGAGATAAATAGTTATTCCAGGTGACAAAACTAATAAAATTATAAATAAATAAAAAATCAAATATGCAGTGACAAGAAAAGATAATGTTCAATTAAACTTAAATATACAATATTGGTTTAAAAAAGGCAAGACAATGCAGAATGGCTCCACATATGTTAGCGAGTGATTAAATTCCAAATAAGCCAAAGGGCATTGAGCTGCCTTCCCACAACCATGCCTAATGTCACACCAACAACAACAACAACAACAACAACTACCCAGTATACTCCCACCAAGTGGGGTCTGGGGAGGGTAATATGTAGACAGCCCTACCCCTGCCCGAAAGGGCAGAGAGGCTGTTTCCAATCGACCCTCGGCGTATAGGATAAAAAAGGGGAAGCTGCATTAAGAAACAAAGGTAAAATTAAAGACACAAAGACAAAACAAAATAATAAAGCATAAGTACTCCTGCAAAAATAACATAAATAATTCTGAAGACATAAGCAACATAAATACAGTCGCATGCAATAATAACAAGCAGTAACTACCATACTAACAACCATAATCACCTATGGGTGACCCAACTATCCCACACCCCACCCCCGGGAGAGACGAACGAAGAACTCTATGAGCCGCTAGCCTACAATCCTGATTCTAGACCTCCAGACTCCCCTATCAAGGGTCATGTCCTCGGTAACCTGCATTCTGGTCATGTCCTGCCTAATCACCTCTCCCCAATGCTTCTTAGGCCTCCCTCTCCCTCGCCGACCACCAACAATCTCCAGTCGCTCGCAGCTCCTCACCGGGGCATCGGGGCCCCTCCTCCGAACATGCCCGAACCACCTCAGCCTCGCTTCCCGCATCTTCTCGTCCACCGGGGCCACCTCTACCTTCTGTCGAATAACTTCATTCTTGATCTTGTCCAGCCTGGTGTGCCCACACATCCACCTAAGCATCCTCATCTCCGCGACCTTCATTCTCTGAACATGCGAGTTCTTCACGGGCCAGCACTCCGCCCCATACAACATCGCGGGTCTAACCACGGCTCTGTAGAATTTCCCCTTGAGTTTGTGTGGAATTTTCTTGTCACACAGGACCCCTGAAGCGAGCCTCCACTTTGACCACCCCGCTCCTATCCGATGGGTGACGTCCCCGTCAATCTCTCCGTCCCCCTGAATCACAGACCCAAGGTATCTTACACTGTCCCTCTTGGCGATGGCCTGAGAACCAAGCATCACTTCCCCGCCTACCCCACTCGGCTCGTCGCCAAACTTGCACTCCAGATATTCTGTCTTAGATCTGCTTATTTTGAAACCCTTAGACTCGAGGGTCTGTCTCCATATCTCTAACCTTTCACTAACACCGGCCCTCGTTTCGTCTATCAATACTATATCATCAGCGAAGAGCATACACCAAGGCACATCCCCTTGGATATGTCGGGTTAGAGCATCCATCACTAAGGCGAACAACAGGGGGCTCAGCGCCGATCCTTGATGGAGCCCCATTACCACAGGAAAATGGTCTGATTCGCCCCTCACCGTCCTAACCCTAGTCTTAGCTCCATTGTACATGTCCTTGATTACTCTGATATAGGCTTCTGGCACACTCTTCGCCTCCAAGCACCTCCATAGCACCTCCCTCGGGACCTTGTCATACGCCTTCTCCAAGTCGATAAGCACCATATGGAGGTCTTCTTCTTATCCCTGAATTGTTCCGCCATCCGCCTGACTAGGTGAATCGCCTCTGTGATGGAGCGACCCGGCATGAAACCGAACTGGTTCCCAGATATAGTTGTCGTCTCCCTCACCCGCGCCTCAATCACCCTCTCCCAAACTTTCATCGTGTGGCTTATTAATTTGATGCCCCTGTAATTGTTGCAGCACTGGATGTCCCCTTTGTTCTTGTACAAGGGCACCACTGTACTCCACCGCCACTCATCCGGCATTCTTTTAGTCCTGAAGATCGCATTGAACAGCCTAGAGAGCCACTCCCTTCCAGCTTTACCCATGCACTTCCAGAACTCCACCGGGATCTCGTCAGGCCCGGTCGCTCGACCCCTACTCATCCTACGCAATGCCCCTAAGACCTCCTCCACCCTAATGCGCCTGCAGTACCCAAGGTCTCTATGGCGCTCTGTATGCCCCAACTCTCCTAGCTCTATGCTCTGATCCCCCCCTCGTTAAGAAGATCCCAAAAGTACGCCTAATGTCACACCAAAAATGTATAAATATCCTAATGTATTAAATAACGCACAGGAACCACAAAATAAAACTAGGAGTAACACCACATTATTCTCCGTTTTCACTATCTTAGTTTGAGTAGGCATGCATCTTATCACAAGTTTTACGTTTATACTGTAGAGTAAAGATAAGTGGATCCAAAATGGGATGAAAAGATTATTCTTAACTTTGAAATCTTAAAAGAATAAAATCGAGTTCTTAGTAACTCTTGATGAAGTGTAATATTAACAATATTGCCATTTCTCGAAAAAAAATATTAACAATATTATGAGTAGTCAATACTAAAGGTTTCATTTAAAGAAGGCCCGAGAAGCAAGACAATATTGTGGTCAGAGGGAGCAACATTTATAGACCTAGGCGAAATAATTATCACTGTTGTCAAAACTCCGGCGTCACAAAAAAACATTGGAGATTATTTAATGTCCAAAAAAATCACATATCACAAGCTACACAAAATGGACAACAATGGCAAAAATATGCTATTAGCTATCAAGGGAACCTGGGTTTGTTACCTTCTCATAGAAAATGCGGAATGTCCAGGACACAGTTGTGCAAGTCCTGAAAGAGAAGATAATCATATCCAAAAAGGAAAAAAAAATAAAAATTAGAGATACTACAATAAAAACTGGCAGAAGCTTCTGTTTTGTTCTCTCTTTAAGTTGACCGTCGATCAAATAACTTCTTATCTTATTTGAGTATCAAAAGAGTTCTGGTCATTGCCACCTCTCAATTTATCCTTTTTAGCTCTCACCCATCTTTTTGGAGACGTACAGACATCTATGGTCATTTACGAGGTCTAACTACATGGCAGCTTTAGCATAATAACATCCCAACATCTCTAGAAGTTGAGAATCACTACAGGCTTAACAAATATTAGGCTTCAAGTCCCACAGGATTCCAGCACTGATACAGATCAGACACCACTCAAGAGGCACGCATATAGAGCTATTATACTCTTAATTAGACCACACCTATCATTGTCAAATAAGAACAAGAAGTGCTGTATTTAATAAAAAGAAGAACAAGTAGTGCTGTATTTTGGGTTTAATGAGTATTTTCCCCTTTTGGTATATTATATATGTGTTTGCATGGTATCCTCACGTATCACGAGTTTCAAAATTTTCATATTCATGTTCCTCTGATGAAAGACCATAGTCTTTTTTTCTTATGAGGTACAAAAGAAGAGACCATTGTCCTTATCCATACAACTTAGACTCTGTGATGAAGCAGAAGCTCAATGACATTTTTTAACTGTGCTGATAAATGTTAATTCAAGTTGATGTCTTGGTCAGTTAGAGGAAACCAATAAAAAACTTAATCAATTGAGAAATCCTTAATGGTTCTTATCTTCCTGAAAAAGAACAAGAAAGCCAAAAGGCAAAATATCATTATGAATAAAAGTAGATAATTTAAAAGATGACTAGTTCTATTTATAAGTAAAAGAGTCTAAAAAAGAATTTAAAAGATGACTCTAGAAAATTTAAAAGATGACTGCAATTCTTGAGTATTGAGTTAAAAGGGAATAAATAACATACAATTCTAAAAAACATAAAGTAAGTCCTTACAAGAAAATAACAAAAAAAGCTACCTAAAGTAAGACCTAACTAATAACCCAATCCCCTCAATAGACTGCCAGAGGACTTCAGCAACACTGATACTACAATAGCAGCACCAACAGTGACTGTACACAATTCTGTGTGAAATGCACCGCCCGCCCTCCAAATAAACAAACTCTATTCATTCTTGGCCTGAGTTCTATTTCCTTGCCCACAAGACCTGTCTTTATAAATTGCAAATCATTATTATTACTTATTATACTTTAGCATCTATCCATATGGTGCATGAGTGTCGCTTCCTGAATTATACCTCATAAAAAATCCCCAGCCAAGTACCTTAAACTTTGGATGAAAATTTCTTATCTCACTCACAAACAAAAATCTAATGTCTGATCATCAATGCCCTATCTCCATTTCATACACTAGGGAACTTGACACTTGAAAATGTAGGGCTACATTCTTCATTTTAAGGGTGGAATATTCATGCTTTAAGTTCAACTCTCATAACGAAATAGGATTCATCAGAACCTTACTTGGGGGGATTAAACGACTCGCCAACTTGCCGCCACAACTTGGATCCAGTCACCTAAAAATTAAATTAATTTAATACTAAACCAACAAAAATAGCATGATAATCCATTTCAAAACATGAAATTCATCTCTCAGCAGTACTTGATACGCACACAAATCAGCAATTAGTCATTCTAGCAGCAGAAGAAAAAATAAACAACTGGAACCTTTTCATTGAAACCAACTAAAATATAAACAGTGTAATTTTAAGATTGTGCAACCCACCTCATGTAAAAGCTTAAACTGCTAGAAAGCGGACACTTTTGACCATCTATTTTAGGTTTACAGAACGGCCCCACATCCTGATTCTTTATCTTGGACTAGGCACATTGAATAATTTTTGTGGTAGGTAGGTGGCAATGAGACTTGACCTTAGCACTCAACCTACTTTGATACCATGTAAAATTGTGTGAACCACCTCAAGCTAATGAGCTATCACAAGAAAGCAAGTTCAGTTGAAGGATCCACCTTTTGCCAGAGGTGGAATTGTATTTGTAATAAATAAATAAATAAGACTTAAACTATCAAATAAGGGACAGTTTTATGTATTGAATAGAGGTCTGCAAACAGCCTTCACAAGGTTTACTAGACCTAAATGTTGGCTCACGGCCCCTGGTTAGCGGAGGACTGGCTAGGAAGGTCTGATCATTATAGAAAATACTCCTCACTCTTTAGTAAATTAACCAAGTCGGATGGCGTGAAGCCATCCAATTATGCTTCAAGCTAACTAAAGAAATTTCATTAAATAGCAATTGAGCTTCCGGAACATTTTAGCAGTGGATTGATTTGAAGGAACTAGAGAACACCAAAATCTGGAAGATAGATAGAGGAAAAGAAAGCATCAATCAGGAAAGAACTAAGCACTTTGAATGGACATGAACCAGACAGCTCTTATGGAAAAAAGCTCCAGAGCAGAACAGAAGACAGAGAGAAGAAAAAGGAATTCATTTCCTGCTGCCATTTGAGCTCTTCTTCCCTTCTACTGTACAACAAGCAGACGGAAATCTATAAACTCCTGAAACACAAATACAAAATTGTCACGTGCAAGTGAAGAAGACAAAGACCTACCCGGTCATAGCCACCCAATCTGATCACAGATCTCCATAACCTATCAGCCAATATCATGGAAAGAATCTTATATGTACCTGAAGCAAAATGTAAGATATGCACAATCAAAAGACATTGAACACTTACTTTAGGCAATTAAGTTGATGCCCATAAAACTTAGGTGGTTTAAATTCCATCGCCCTCTCCCTGTAAAAACTTTCTAGTTCTATCATAAATGCTGCTTGGTCCTCGGGTGATCCATCACCACTCCAATCCTCATCTTCATCATCCTCATCCTCATCCTCCATCTATAATTTACAAAGATTGTTGATTAATCTGGAAAGATGAAGTAATTGCCACAACATTTACAGATTAAACTTTTCCTCAGAGTATTAGTACCTTTGCTTCATCAAATATTTTATTTGATGCTTCCCCAGTATGCTGTCCAGCTTTTGCAGTGGCAGATTTCACCGGCAAATTTGGAGTTGCTGGCTCTGGCATCTTTGCAGTAGCAGTATTCTTAACATCGTCTTTTGTCTCTGACACCTCATTTGATCTCGCATCACCATCAGTGATAATAGTTGCAGTATTGTCTTCCACTTCCTTGTGTTCATCAACCATCACATCATCCCCATTTTGATGAACCTCTTCGATCGAGTTCTCAGTCTGAGGAAGTTCCTTCACCTCTTTTCCACTCTCATTTACTTCATTAGCAGGTAGCTCCTCATGTACCTGCATGTTTACACATCCGCTATCATGGTGAGTAGCATTTCCAATAGATTCTTCATTCTTCACGGCCACATCTGCATCAAGGTCGCCTTCTTTTTTCTCAATTTCATTTTCTCCTTCTGTTGGACCGGTAGCATTGTTATGGTCTAGTGATTCTATTCCAGATCCGTTCTGGTCATCACCTACTGCAATGTCTTGAGTCTCTGGCTGGCTTATAGTGTCATTTTGTTTTGGTGTCTCACTTGCAGCACTCCTCTGGTCCTCCACCTTGCACTTTGCATCAAATTCCTCTACCACACCCTTTGAATCAGTCTGACCCACTGCCTCATCATTAACATTGCTTTCACTTTCCACTATATTACTAGCGGTCTTCTGCTCTCCGTTCCCATTTTCAGCAGGCATTCGGCTCTTAGCCCCACTCTCAGAGTAGTTATTTAGATCTTGTGTCTCTGGTTTAGCATTGTCTTGGCACTCCACCAATGACTCGGTGGACTGTTGGCCATCAACAGCAGGCCCTTCAGGTTTCAGAGTGGAATTGGGTGTATTAGTTTCAGATTCAGCCATATTCTCAACATCTTGGGCATTCTTCTCGGCATCCTCCATCTCTACGTCACTCTTATCCATTCTGACAACTAATAGCATGCAGCATAGTATGTGTATCAAGAATTACATTCTAGCAGTCAGCTCTAAAGACAAGTTCAAATAGCATATTCTACATAATACACCGAAATGGAAAGCCAATGAAAACGAACAAATGAATAAAAGAAAATGAACGACATGCCGGTTCCAAAAACAAAACCCTAGTTTCGTCATATAAGATTTATGGGGAAAAAATAAAAAAAATTCAAAAGGCAAGAAAAAATATTTTGCTCGCTTCTTTTCAAGCATAAACAAGTGACATCGATCAACACAGATGGAAAAGGTCAAAACTTGTCGCATAAATAAACAGAAAAAATAAAAAATATAAATCATTTCTATGGAAAATCAAAAGGTGCAATGTAGGGAAGAAAACGCATACCTGGGTGAAGGGGGTGACGGCCAGAACTCAAAAGAACCGGAATGGACGTCTAGGGTTTGGTTTCAGTCGGAGATTAAGGAGAAATGTATTATGTATGGCGCATAAACCGCAATGGCCCAAAAAAGGAATTATAAATGAGTAGTAATAAAGAGGAGTGGGAAGGGTATTTAAGAAGGGAAGTGAAGTTTAACAAGGAAAGTAGTAGAGGTGGATTGTTTTGATACGACGAGACGATAGCCCAGTATTTGAATTTCTGTAAGTCTCAACACAACTCCGGGCTCTGAGGGAGAGAGACACACACAGAGAGAGCCAACGCCCAACGGGATTGGCTCAACCGCTTACCACCTGGACAATCGCCATTCAATTCATTCCGACTATTACTACTTTCATAATCTTTTTGTATTCATAATTTAATACAATTTTATTTATGAAAAAATCCTTTTATTTTACTGTCACATTCTTTTATAGTAGATCGTCTAAAAAAACTACTTAACATCTTTCTATAGTATTAAAAAACTTTTTTCTCAAAACTTTAAACTTTTATATTCCTAAAATTTAGTAAAGGAGAGAAGTGCACCATTGGCCATTTTTACGATTGTGTTATAAAACTTAGCTAGTATTTGCAAGATATTTAAAAATATAGTCATAATTTGAAAATGAGTACCGTAGGCATATAAATTTTAGTAAAATTAAATTCATAAAATTATTTGGATTATATTTTAAAATTTAAGATATATTGGTCCAAATAAATATTATGGGTTAATATAATTGAATTAATTATATACGTCCAATATATATGGATTAAGTAAATAAATCTTAATCCATTGGAGTAGCCCAAGATGAACTCACTTTATTAAGCCCAGGATGTCATCTTCCTAGAGGCCCAGTTTGGTGTCACGTGTCAAATGACGTGGTGTGCCAAGTCAAACGCAAGAGCCAATATGATCATGGCATGTGTAAAAATGACAAAGCAAGCCAAGTCACATGAAAATGCCAATAAAATCGCACCACGTGTGCAAGTGACATGTTTTGGCTGATCAAATACGGCCTTATCATACTTCAATTTTATTGGTCGGAAAAAGTTTGTTCTCATCATAATTCTCCCTCCCGCAAGTATAAATAGAGGTCTTTATAACCAGAAAAGACACCAGAAGTTATAACATGAAGCAAGAGAGAGCCTGTGGATCAAACACCGCAAATTTCTCTACAAGTTTCAAGCTTGCAAGTTCAAGTTCAAGAAATCAAGTTCAAGCTCAAGAACGAAGACCAAATCAAGTTCAAGTTTAAGAACGAAGAACAAATCAAGTTCAAGCTCAATAACGAAGAACAAATCAAGATTCAATGAGTACGAGTTCAAATCAAAGTTCATGGTAATTGAATCCAAGATCATCGTATGTGGCAACAAATATAGATTCAAGATCAAGCTCAAGGGGTCCTTGAATTTATTTACTATTGGAAAGAAGAATCGGAGGATTCATCGAGATAGTACACTCATATTATTTGAAATTAAATATTGCGATTGTTGTGATATTTTCGGTCTTTATTTTCCTGACGCAATTTATCGTCTACAAATTCTAGCACGCCTACTGGGACAATATCTATCTCTCATCTCAACTTTTCAATCACCAAAGTTCAAGAACATTAAAATGGCTTCAAAGAAAATCAACTCCAATTCAACTTCCACTAGGGCTGCTAATTCCGGGCTTTATGCTGACGTGGAAAGCATCCTCGATGTTACCTTTGGAAGCTTTGGACAAGTTACGAGGAGCAAAGCAAGCTCGTTAGGACAACAAGCACCCCAAGTGTCGTCAGCATCAACCCCTATTTTCGGATCTTCATCCTCAAATGGAGCAAGATGTCACGACCCAAACCAATAGGTTGTGATGGGCACCTGGTACCTTACTCAACCGAGTACCAACATAACGTATCTTTCGTATCATACTATCATAGGTAATTGAACCAGAAAGGTTGTCATGAGATAACTATAATAAAGCATGAGGGAATACTCAATATATGGTGACCCAACTTGATATACCAACTTATACATATGACATATGAGGCTCTAACACCAGAAAGATCCTTAATGTACTTAGAACATAGGCCGACAAGACCATACAAGTATCTGTATAAATGACATCTATTTACATGCCTCTAAGTGTACATAAATACAATAAAGGTCGGGACAGGGCCTTGTCATATCAGTCAATACATGTCCAAATCTTACTGACCAAATAAGAAACTTTTAAGCAAATGGAGCCTTAATCAAGCCAAAATTGTGACTCTTACACCATGTAGCAGTGTGGCACTTTTTAAGGAATTTGTGGCCAAGTCATCATAATGTGGGGCTCACACCAATTAAGGTTATAAACCTCTCTAAATCACTTAAGAAAGAGTCTTGCATCTCTACAATGAAATGAAGGGAGCTTCAGCAAAATTATATGAGATTATATCATGTAATAGCAGAGTGAGATATAATTTTAAGAGAGCACGGTACAATATATCTCAAGAATATCGTACGAATTTTTTCCTACTTCGATCCATTGTTACATAATTTTTTGCAAAAGACGTGTGTTACGAGGATTGTTAAGAGACTCAAATCAGGTATGTTAAGACTATCCCTTCTTTCCTTTTGGCATGATCCATATGATATAAACGAAACAAGCAAATGCGCAACTTTCATAAATCATTCTATTCATAGAAGTACTAGGGGTGTCTATGTTCTTCATTCACATGTGTCCTATTATTCTATTATTTGTTCATGGGTTTCAGAAATATGTAAGTTGATAATTTTTTTTATGATATTAATCAAAGATATATTGATCTTATGACATACCGAGAAATCTTATTAACTCACTTTTTATGCATTGCATTCAGTTATACATGTACATTGACCCATGACCAAATGACGTTATATATATATATATATATATATATATATATATATGGTATGAGGAAAGGTTATGGCATTATATACACACCACTATCCGATCAGATGGTATATGTTGATGATTTTGCCCACTCTGGCCGAGAGGATATGATGAGATGGTCTCAGAGGTTTGATGATGTTATGTACACATATACCTATGCATGGTATGACATTTGTATGCATATGCATGACAATTTAAATATTAAGTGATTCACAAAGTTATTCGAACTTTCATGTCAATTATTTTACTATATGTTTCTCTCATTATTTTCATTTACCGATGTCCATTCCTTACATACTCGGTACTTTATTTGTACCGACATCCCTTTCGCTTCGGGATGCTGTGTTTTATGCCTGCATGTCTTGATAGACAGGTTGAGAGTCCTACAGATAGACTATCAGCTCAGTGAAATATGTTGGTGCGCTCTATTTTCTCTAGAGTTGCTTATTTGGTAAGTATGATTTGGACATGTATTTATTGGTATGGCGGGGTCTTGTACCGACATTGATGATATTTATGTACTCTTAGAGGCTTGTAGACAGATGTCATGTATACGTATATTTTATAGCCTCGTCAGCCTGTGTTTTGAGTACATTAAGGATCATGCCGGCTTTATAGGCCCGTACGTCATATGTGTATGTCGGTATATCAAGTTGAGCAACCCTACATCGAGTACTCACTTATGATTTATTATAGTTATCTCATGACAATCTTTCTTTTTTATTTCCCTATGATAGTATGATACGAAAGATACGTCATATGTATAAGTTTGTATATCAAGTTGAGTCACCCTACATCGAGGATTTCCTCACGCTTTATTATAGTTATCTCATGACAACCTTTCTGGTTTATTGACCTATAATAGTATAATACAAAAGATAGTTACGTTGGTACTCGGTTGTGTAACATACCAAGAGCCCATCAAAATCCCTTAGTTTGGGTCGTGACATAAGATCTTCCACAAACATACCCGAAGGAGGCAGCGATATTGCTAAAAAAATCAAGAAAACTCTTGCTTTGCTTGACCTTTCCGGATACAAGTACTTTGATGTGAAGGAAGATGATGATGCTTCAAGTGATGGATCCTCCCCACTTACACCACATAGCATGAGCCAATCGAGGATCAATTTGTATGACAATCCATGCTACTCTCCATCATCCACGATAATCATGCAAGCCATAGTGACAAACACTTCATCAGTAGAGAAGTAGTTGGCAAACTTGACAGAAGAAATCTCTGGCTTGACCAAGTGCATACAAAATCAAGATGCTAGAATCGACAAGCTAACAGATAAGGTAGGAATCTAGATGGAAGAAGAATCCACCCACGCACATGCCAAGCTCCCATAAATTCCAGAGAGTGATTCTCACCCAAGACAAGTAGCATCTACTAAGGCTATCCATGTCTCATCTGAAGGGATGATTCCAATCGATCAACCGAAGGAGTTCATTGAAGAAACCATTAATAACAAGTATGAAATTGCTTCCAAGTCCCCCCTTACATATGCAAAGTCATACACTACAAGGGTTGATATGTTGAAGATGCCTATTGGCTATCAACCTCCAAAGTTTCAACAGTTTGTTAGTAAAGGTAATCCAAAGCAACATATGGCATACTTCGTTGAGATGTGTAACAATGCTAGGACTTATGGAGATTGCCTCATCAAGCAGTTTGTCCACTCGGTAAAAGGAAATACTTTTGACCGGTACACGGACCTCGAGGCTGTATCTATTGATTATTGGGATCAACTAGAGCAAGAGTTCCTCAACGCTTTTATAGCACGAGACGCACTGTGAGTATGATAGAACTTACAAATACTCGTCAACGAAAGGGTGAACCAGTTATTGACTTTATCAATCGTTAGAAGAATGCAACCTCAACTACAAAGAGAGGCTTAGTGAAGCTTTTGGCATAGAGATGTGCATCCAAGGAATGTATTGTGGACTCTGCTACATCTTGTAAGGTATCAAGCCTCGCACATTTGAAGAACTTGCAACCCATGCCCATGACATGGAGTTAACCATGGCCTCCGCTGGAAACAAAAAGATGCCTATCTATGAACCTCACAAAGGGAATGACAAGCAAGAAGTCAGGAAATAGAGCAAGTTCGTACCTAGATCTGAAAACAAGAAGCTACGAATTTCAACACATCACCTATGTTCACAATGAAGGTGATCAAGATAAACCATGTGGGAAGTTGACTCTAAAATAAATGCAAGTTAAGGAGTACCCATTTCTAGATTCTGATGTGCTAGAATTTTCTAAGAACTTCTCAACTTAAATCTCATTGAGCTTCTAAAGATAAAGCGGCCAAATGAAGCTGGTAAAATGAATGACCCAAATTACTGCAAATACCATCGACTTGTGAGCTACCCTCTTGAGAATGCTTTATCTTCAAGGACAAACTTATGGATTTGACTCGTGAAAAGAAGATCGTGCTTGAAGATGAGAAAGCAAGCGCAAACCAAGTTTCTATCACCTTTGGCTCATTCAGTCCGGATGAATTATGCAGTTTAAAGAAAGTAAAGATGGAGAATTATGGATAACAATAAAGTTGAAGTCGATCAACCTGATGATGATAAAGGTTGTACGTTGGTGACTCGTCGTAGGCGCCATAAAATGAGGCCACGAGAATCGATAGAACAACTAACAAGGAAAATGATGGTGAAAAAACCAATGAAACTGAATCCAGTTAGGCATTTGAAGAAAGCAAAAGTGGAGGTGCACCACCCTCAAAAGCCACGACATCTAGTGACGATGGAGGATTTTTTGCCATGTCAGTTCCGCATGAAGATTTTTCGTGATGTTATTGAGGCCTCTTGTTGCAATGCAGATAAATGGGAACAAAAGAGCAGTGACCTACCGCTGGCACCATCTTGAGAAAAACTCATCGAGTCTATTCCTAAAGAACTTAACACGTGCGAGGAAAAAGTTATGTTAATAAATGACGATATCCTACTAGGTGACACTCTTCACAACCATCCGTTGTACATGATTATCTATATGCACGATGAAAGGGTAAATCGAATTTTGGTTGATGGAGGGTCCTCAGTGAACATCTTACCAGTTCGCATTGTGAAAGAACTTGGTATTCCCATGAGCAAACTCTCGAAAAGTCGTATGATGATCCAAGGATTCAACAAGTGGAGTCAAAGAGCCATATGTGCAATCAGGTTGGGAATCACCATTGAAGATATGCAATCAAGTGCATAGCTGCATGTGATTGATACAAAGACTTCATATAATATCTTGTTTGGAAGGCCTTGGATACATGAGAATAACGTGGTTCCATCTACCTACCATCAATGTTTGAAATACTACGAGAGTGAAGTCGAGAAGAAGATAGTTGCTGATGACGAGCCATTCACCGAGGCTGAGTCACACTTCATCAATGCAAAATTCTACTTGAAGAACTGCATTGTGAAGGATCTAAAATTTGATGATGTTATGAAAAGAAAGAATGAAGAGCCCACAACTAAAAGAGTTGAGGTGACTGCTGGTAAAGCCAAAGCTGTTATTGAGGAACTACAACCTAACACGAATAAATCTTATAGAGGGGATATTGTGTCTTACGACAATAAAGTAACTCATACACTCCAATATGTCTCTAAAAGGAAGAAAGATGAAGGTGAATCATCTAATCTCTAAAACTAACATGTTAAAGGGTTTAACTCTTCCAGTCAAACGAATTGAGGTAGCAAAGTTTTCCTCAATGCCGCTTGCAAGGTTTAAAGCCCAAAATCATTTGCAGAATATGGAGCTCCCTATAAAGCGTATAGATGAAGATTTTGATCCCAATGCTTACAAGTTATATGTAAAGGCTGGATATAATCCCAATGAGCCGTCAAAGTTAGGGAAGCTCCTATTAGGAGTTGCTATGAGGCAACCACGTGAAGGTTTGAATTACAAGCAATCCTCAGTAGTACGCATCTCTATAAGAAGGGCGGTCAACAATTATATCAATTTGGAAGATGAATCTACCAGTTCTAACAGACCTTCTGTCTTTGATCGATTTGGAAAACCAACTATGGTGACTTCTGTATTTGAGAGATTGGGTCCATTAAAGAAGGGGAACAAGTTCCAGAGAAATTACTGAAATATAAGAAAACCCATTTAGCCTAGAATTCAGAAGATCTCTAAGGATTTCCAAAGTCTAGTTCCTTATAGAATGAGGAGACAAAAAAAATTAGGGTTACGTATGATGAGGTACTAAAGGTGAAGCCCTACGTTGTGGTCTATACTGAAGAACATGATGAATAACAAGAAGAAAGTGTGGGTTCTTCGTATCACATTAATGCACAAGGCGAGCATAATATTTAATCTCTAATGGAGGACGACGAGAAACTGGAGGATGTTTCACTGTGTTATCACATATCCTTCAACGATGGAGACCCTCAAGAAGAAGAAGACGCGGAGGATTCTCCGCGTGAACTTGAAGTAGGGGTAAAGGCAATAATTGATGCTTTTTTTTTTGAAAGAAATAAACCTTAGCATTGATGAAGAACCGAGGACCACTTATCTAAGTGTTTTACTAGCAATCAACAAAGAAAGCACTTATATTAAGTTACTAAAGAAGAATAGGGATGTCTTTGCTTGGAGTTATAAAAAGATGCCTAGCTTAGATCCCAAAGTAGCAGTCCACTGCCTTATAGTCAGGAATAGTGCTCATCCTATTAAGCAAGCTCAAAGGCATTTTAGGCTGGACTTGGTTCCCCTGATTGAAACCGAAGTTAACAAACTCATCGAAGTTGGATTTATCGTGAAGTTAAATACCCAACATGGGTCTCAAGTGTTGTCCCTGTAAGGAATAAGAATGGCCAGATTCGAGTGTGTGTTGACTTCAGGGATCTCAACAATGTGTGTTCTAAGATGAATTCTCACTTCCTATACCATGACTGATGATTGATGCTACTACTGGTTATGAGGCAATGTCTTTCATGGACAAGTTCATCAAGATATAACCAAGTTAGCATAGTGCCAAAAGATGAAGAGCTTGCTGCATTCCGTACCCCCAAGGTTATTTATTACTACAACGTAATGTATTTTGGCTTGAAGAATGCTGGTGCTACCTACAAGAATGTCGAATGTTATGTTGAGGACTTAGTGGTGAAATCAAGAGAGATGGGCGACCACTTGAAAGACTTAAGAATGGTGTTTGAATTGCCCCAGAGTTACCAATTTAGGATGAACCCATTGAAATGTGCCTTTCAAGTTACTTCTAGAAAGTTCCTTGGTTTCGTTATCTGACATTGATGGATCGAAATTGATCAAGCCAAAGTGGATGAAATTTTGAAAATGCCAGAGCCTCACAATATTCATGAATTGAAAAGTCTGCAAGGAAAGCTAGCATCCTTATGAGATTTATCTCAAACATATCTGGAAGGTGCCAACCATTCAGTCTCCTCATGAAGAAGGGATTCCTTTCAAGTGGGACGAAGATTGTAGAAATGCCTTTGAAAGTATCAAAACTTACTTGATGAAGCCTCCTGTTTTGGCAGCCCCTATACCTGGAAAGCCGTTGATACTATATATTTTACCACAAGAATGGTTTGTTGGAGCATTGTTCGCCCAAGAAAATAGTAAGGGTAAAGAAAATTCTCTTTACTACTTGAGCAGGATGATGACACCAACCGAGCTGAATTATTCGCTAATTGAAAAGTTGTGTTTGACACTAGTCTTCTCAATTCAAAAGTTGAAGCACTACTTTCAAGATCATGTTGTTCTTTTTGTTTCAAAAGCAAATCCTATCATGTTCGTGATATTGAAACTTGTTCTTAGTGATCGATTAGCGAAATGGTACCTTTAATTTCAACAATTCGAGATTGAGTACGTCATTCAAAAGGCTGTAAAAGGACAAGTATGGGTAGACTTCTTGGCAAATCATCCGATACGTGGTGATTGGGAACTAATTGATGAATTACCTGATGAAGGTGTAATTGTCGTTGAAGTACAACATTAATGGAAGATATACTTTGATGGTGCATTACATCGCGGAGGAGACGGTGCTAGCGTAGTATTTGTCACTCCTCAAGGTGAGGTTTTGCCCTACTCTTTTATGTTGACACAACTTTGGTCTAACAATGTTGTTGAATATCAAGCACTACTTGGGCTTGAAATGGATGTTGAAATGAATCGCTTGTAATTGCAAGTCTTTGGTGACTCTTAGTTGGTGATCAACCAGCTTTTAGGTAGTTACGAGGCCAAGAAACCTGAACTACGCCCATATTGTGATTGTGCTAAGAAATTAATGGGGTGGATCGGTGATGTGACTATTCAATATGCACCTAGGAAAGAAAATAAGAAGGCTGATGCTTTAGTTGTCTTAGTTTCATCGTTAACCCCGCCTGATCAAGTGCAAGTTACTATCTGCCAAAAATTGGTAGTACCGCCGCTAAATGAGGGTGAAATGAAGAAAATGGACTCGAGCATCTTGTCATTGTTTCTGAAGTTGATAATGAAGAATGGCGACAAGCCATTATTGATTACTTGAGATACAGCCTACGGGATACTTCCATAAAATCCGAGGAGAATGACTAAAATCTGTCGTCGTGCACGTCGCTTCTTTTACTACAAAGATACCCTATATAGAAGATCATTCGAGGGAGTACTCTTGCGATGCTTAGGATAAGATGAAGCACTCCAAGATCTGCAAGAAACCTATTCTGGGGTATGAGGATCACATTAGTCCTGACCAAAGCTACACTTTTATATAAAAATGATGGGGTATTATTGGCCGACAATGGTAAAAGATTGCTTGAACTACGCTCGAAGATGCAAGGCTTGCCAATTCCTTGCAAAATTTATTCATCAGCCTCCTGAAGTGTTGCACCTAACTGTTGCATCCTGACCATTTGACACTTGGGTATTAGATGTTGTTGGATCATTGCCAAAGTCCTTTATGGTGGGAACCTATATATCTTGGCTGCAACTGACTACTTCTCAAAAGGGGCTGAAGTTATTGCTCTTAAGGAGGTAAAGAAGGAAATTGTTGTAAGTTTCATTTGAGTAAACATAATCTATCGCTTTGGCATTCCTCGTTACATAATAACGGATAATGGCAAGCCATACGACAATAGTTTGATGAACAAGATTTGTGGTCTCTTTGGATTCAAGAAATGTAACTCTTCTATGTACATGTTGTCGCTAATGGTCTAGCTGAGGAATGCAACAAGACTCTATGAAACTTGTTAAAGAAAGTCGTCTCCAAATCCAAATGAGATTGGCATGACCGTGTGGAAGAAGCTCTGTGGGTAAATAGGACAACTCACCGCACGCCAACACAAGCGACCCTTCATGCACTTGTTTCTGGTGTCGAAGGCGTCGTGCCACTCGAGCATCAAATATATTCATTACGATTAGTTATTCAAGAAACAATCATTGATGAATAAAATACTTGATGAGAAGAGATTTGAAGCTCAACAAAGTCTTGAATGTTATCAAGCTCGATTGTCTCGCACCTTCAATAAAAGAGTTCACCCGAGATCCTTTGAAGTAAGAGATCAAGTCCTTACCATACGAAGATACATTATTACTTACGATAAACCTGTAGGGAAGTTTACTTCAAAATGGGATGTGCCATATATCGTGCAAGAAGTTTACTCAAGTGGGGATTACAAGCTAGTTGATGCAAATGACGTGAAATTGACCCTATCAACGACAATTTTTTGAAGAAGTATTATCCTTGAAGTTGCGAAGCTTCTTAACACACGAGCCTAAACTGCATGTTCCTACACTCCTTGACGCACGAGCCCAAATTGCATGTTCCTACACTTCTAGCCCACATGAGTCTAAACTGTGTACGACCCACACAAAAAAAGTTTGTTAGGTTGAAAACCTCGAAAGAGGCAGCTTAGGCAAAAGATATGACATAAAAAATCACCTATTCTGAAATATGGTATGAATTGGTCCTCTCCACCAAGGTATATAGGCAGGTTAGAGTTTTATTCTAAGTCAGTTGCATAAGTTCAAAAGATACATATTTCCCAATAGTTGTCCAAATGAAGTATGATGGAAGTAATTCATTCAACCAACACTTGAAAGTCGGGCTAAAATATCATTTTTCTATTGAATTTTAGATCTCATATGACTTAGAGTGGGCAAGCCTCCATGGTAGACTTGTGTTTTCAATTGGACGATTATAGTCTTTTCGGACGCTACCAAGTATTTGCGTTGAAATTCGAGGGTTTACTATGTCTTCGTATTCGCTAAATTATTAAGTCTACCGGTCTTCAAGCAGAAATATTTAAGCCTCCAAATCTTCAAGTTGAAATCTTCAAGTCTATCATTCTTCAAGTTGAGGTCCACAAATTCGTCGGTCTTCAAGTTGAAATATTTAAGCCATCAACATCTTCAGGTTGAAGCGTCAAAGTCCGCCGAATCCTCAAGTCCATCAAATCTTTAAGTTTGTCGGTCTTCAAGTTGAAGTCTGCAAAGTCTGCCAAGTATTTAAGTTGATGTCATCAAGTCCACCAAGTTTTTGAGTTGAAGCTTTCTAATTTTCCAATCTTAACGTGGACATGTTAGTCCATTTGCACCTTAAGTTGGCTTCTTCATGGGTTTATCCTTACAAGGAACTATTATTCCCCAATCTTAAGGTAGACATGTTTGTCTCTTTGAACCTTAAGTTGACCTCTTTATAGATTTACGCTTCTATATGTTTTCATGGATTTGTCCTCCATATGATGTTGAGGATTTCTCCATCTATTTCTTGCCATGGACTTGTACTTCAGTATGCCATATGAACCTTTGCGTCCTGAAATGGCCTTCAGTTTTTTGGACGAGGATGAGTATCCATCCCTTCTTACCTTGAGAGTAATCTTTTCAATAGTTGGGTCACATTGAGAATAATCTCTCCGATAGTGGGGCTACATTGTGAGTAATATCTCTGGTAATCGGGACACCTTGATAGTCGGGTCACCTTAAGAGTAATCTCTCTGATAGTCGGGTCACCTTGAGAGTAATCTCTACGATAGTCGGGCCACCTTAAGAATAATCTCCGATATTCAGGCCACCTTGAGAGTAATCTCTCTAATATTCAAGCGGGTATGAATACTCATTCCTTTACACCCTAAGATCACTTTCTTCGTGCATGGAACATCCCTTTAAACAAGAATTTACCTTTTCTTGTTTGACCTACAAAAGAAAAGAAAAAAAGGGGAAGACATAAAAGGAAATGACGAAGAAGAAGAAGAAAAAAAGTGTTACCTGTTAAATATGGATTCCATCAGGTTTGTGACCTACAAATTGATGCTCGAAGAACATGTAAGCATAGGGTTTATATAAACGTCTTCGGGCGGCTATTGAATTTTAAATTTTGAATTAGTTGGTTACATCTTATAATTCTCAATAAAAAGCAAAAATACAAAAGAAATATTCTATTCATTCAAATTGGAGTTTAAAATTATTTTATAATAATAAAATAAAATAACCAAAAAAAAAATTACCGATTCAAATCGAAGAGTAATTTCTTCCTAGTATTGTAGTAGTAGTAGTAATGTGTGTGAGTGTGTCTGTAGGGATAGTTATTATATTAAATTGATAATTTATTAATAATTCATATGTCAATTTAAAAATATTAAATCTATCTTCTACATAGAATAGGAAAAGCAAAAGCACCACATTAAGACAAGTGTCTTAACCACAAATTGCAAAATGGCATTATTAAGACAAAATAAACTACTTTTTTAACTATTTTTTTTTAATTTTAAATTTTAAATTAATTGGTTACATCTTATAATTCTCAATAAAAACAAAAATATAAAAAAACATTCTACTCATTCAAATTGGAGTAAAAAATAAATAACAAAAAATCAAATACTACCGATTCAAATTGGAGAGTAATTTCTTCCTAACATTGTAGTAGTAATAATGTGTGTGAGTGTGTGTGTAGGGGTAGTTATTATACTAAATTGATAATTTATTAATAATTCATATGTCAATTTTAAAATATTAAATAATAAAACAGTAATTGATATTATTAAATTATAATTTTATAAAATTAATATTCCGTCAAGTTATACGCGCATCACGCGGGTTTTAACACTAGTAATAATAAGAGTTCTTTTAAATCTCCAAAATCAAAAGGGACATGAGCAAAACAACTCTCACGTGATTGAAGGTCGGAAACTTAAGTGTTTCAATTATTTAGTATTTGTAAGATGATTTGGCTCGACTTTTACGTAAAAAGAGAAGGAATGATGCTTCAATGTTATTTCGATCCTTGTCTTCCAAATTCTTCAAAATGTATATATTGCCCCTGAAGTAAGGGGTATTTATAGGCGTATAAATTTTTTTAAAATTAAATTTATAAAATAATTTAGATTATATTTTAAAATTCAAGATATATTGATCCCATAAATATTATGGGTTAATATAATTAAATTAATTATATAGATCTAATATATATGAATTAAATAAATAAGTATTAATTCATGGGACTAAAGTGATGAGTCCACTTCATTAAGCCCAAAATGTCACCTTCCTAGAGGCCCAATTTGGTGCCACATGTCAAATGACGTGGCGCGTCAAGTCAAACAGAAGAACCAATATGATCGTGCCACGTGTCAAAATGACAAGGCATACCAAATCACATTAAAAGGCCAAAGAAATTGCACCATATGTGCAAATGACATATTTTGGACAATCAAATATGGCCTTATCATACTTCAATTTGATTGGTCGGAAAGCGTTTATCATTATCAAAATTCTTTTCTCCCGCAACTATAAATAGGGGTCTTCATAACCCAGAAAAGACACGAGAAGTTATAACAAGAAGCAAGATAGAGCTCGTGGATCAAACACCGTAAAATTTTTCACAAGTTTCAAGCTTCAGGCAATCAAGTTCAAGTTCAAGAACGAAGAACAATCTAGTTCAAGTTTAAGAACGAAGAACAAATCAAGTTCAAGCTCAAGAATAAAGAACAAATCAAGATTCAAGAAGTACGAGTTCAAATCAGAGTTCGTGGTAATTGAATCTAATATCATCGTCTGCGGCAAAAAATATCGATTCAAGATCAAGCTCAAGGACCCTTCAATTTATTTACTATTGAAAAAAAAATCCGAGAGATATTGTACACTCATATTATTTGAAATCAAATACTATGATTATTATGATTTTCAGTCTCGATTATTTTCCTGACACAATTTTGTATTGGTTAAAATCTGACCGTCACGACTGAGCTGACCAACGTCCCGCCTAAGTGACCGGACAGGGAAAAATAATATAGCCCACTCCATATCCCTTTCTCGACATCCGACGAATCAGAAAGAGCGGATCGTAAAAGCACAATTAAGGCATATTAGAGGCAAGAGGATGCCAAGCAAAGGACAGGGGCGCCACGACTATATACAGCAAGGGAAAGTCTTCAATAAAGGGGCTGATCCTCCTATCTCTCTCTAAAGCTAAAAAAGCTCTCTTCTTGTATCCTTGATAGAGAATAAGTAATCTCCTCATTGATTGATGGGAGGCACAATATTGAATCTCAGTAAGATTATTTACATTTCTTTCATCCTACATGTGATCCTTACTACTAGCTCTTTGATCTTGAATTTATTATATCTGACTAAGATTTACCCCTTCATTTTTGATTAATTTGTTAAAAAAGGTTTCGATATCTTTTGAGTCAAACAATTTGGAGTTGTCTGTGGGGATTTCTTAGTGAAATTTTCTAGTCTCTCCCAGATCAAAGACAAGAAATACGATCACTCGCCAAAAGGAGAGCAAAGGAAAAATCCAACCCACGTGAGACAAAGGAGTAGTGCAATAGGGGGAGGAAAGCTGAGCAAAATTACCAAGCTTAGTAACCTTCGCCCCATCAACCATCAATATGCCAAACCAGTTCTTCCCCATTGGACAACCGGACGGGGGCAAGGAAAGTTTCATTCTAACTCGTCTCCAAATCTCTGCTCAAGTAGGAATACAATGGCCGCATAGGCAAATGAATAAAGAAGCACCTCAATTAGAGGGCGAAAAACTACTGCAAAACAATTGTGATACCGCCAGCCGGTGATACCTCCGAGCGGGAAGACATGAGCCAGACAAGGAAACTATAATTTGTGCGCAGAGTGAATCGAAGCGAAACATCAACGTTTCACATTTTCCGATGTTGTACCCTCCATTGCAAGCAATGCCAAACATACTAAGCTCTCCCAGAAGATATCTGGCTCTCAAAAACTAGGACTGACGATGGGTTACTATTTCAATAAGTTCGAAATAACACCCTTTAAGGTTGATGGCCTTCACCAAAAAGAGACGAGTTCGACCTAGATCGAACGACGAGGGTTACTATCTCTATAAGTTCAAAATAACACCCTTTATGCCCAGCAGACTTCACCAAAAAGAGAAGATTTCAACCTCGATCGAACAACGACGGGTACTATTTTGATAAGATTGAAATAACACCCTTTAAGGCCAAGGGCCTTCGCCAAAAAGGGAAGAGTGCGACCTTGATCGAACGATGATGAGTTACTATTTCGATAAGTTTGAAATAACACCCTTTAAGGCTAAGGGCCTTTTCCAAAAAGAGAAGGTTTCAACCTTTGATCGAATAATGATGAGTCACCTTTTCGATTAGTTCAAAATACTTCTAAGGCCAAAAGCCATCAAGAGGAATAGAAGGAAAGAAAAAGCGGGACTCGCCATACAGACATCTATATCACGCCAAAGCCATAAACAGCTGAAATAAAGGTGAAGTAAAAGGTAAATAATGAAGAAAAAACTCTCCTTTATACAAAGTCATTATGCGAACTATCGCCGCTTACATATGGCCCAAGCCAATGATAAAAAGAGGGGAATAAAGATTAATGGAAAGGAAAGGGGAAAGAAACAACGACAACAGACGACGAACAACTATAAAAAATAACGAACAAACAACTAAAAGTAAGTACATGCAAGGACAACATTCTTCGTTTGGCGTCATCACGGCAATATCCACTACCATCATGTGACGACCCGACCAGTCGTCTTTTATATTTCAGCCCCGTTATCCCTGTTTTATGCTTCTCCATGTGTTGATGTATGTGTTTGGTGAGTTTGAAGTGTGTTAGGTTGAGTTTGGTTAGAAATGAGACCAATAGTCTCTTTAAGGAAAGATTAAGTTGGAAAAGTCAACCGGACATTGACTTGTGAGTTAGAGATCTTGGAATGGATATTCGATGATTCTACTAGTTTTCGGGGATGATTTATGACTTGGGAGCGAAATCGGAATTGAATTTAACGGTTCAGTGTAGAATTAGGCTTGAATTGGCTAAGTTTGAATTTTGGCAAATTCCGGTTGATAGGTGAGATTTTGATTCGGGGGCTGGAATAGAATTCCGAAAGTTGCAATAGCTCTGTTAGGTGATTTGGATATGTGCGCAAATTTTCAAATCATTCGGAAGAGTTTAAGTTGGGTTTTGGATCGAACGCAAATTTGGAAAAGTTCTAGTTTGACTTAGTGTTTTTGGGTGTATTTCGAGTTTGACTTAGTGGCGAGACGAGGATTCTGAAAATGGGAATTTTTTAATTTTTCGAGAAGTGGGACCGGGGCTCGGGTTTTGCCAACTTCGTGTTTTTGGGTGTATTTCGAGTTATTTCGATTGGTTTATGTTCCAATAGCCTATGGTGACATATTCCTATTTGTTTTGATCAGATTTGGAATCCGCAGAGGTTGATTCTCGAGGGAAATGCATTGCGAGCTAGTTTGCGGCCGGCTTGAGGTGAGTAATGGGTGTAGATGATGACCTGAGTGTAGTGCAAAATACAAATATCACTGGCACTAACTAAAGTATATAACCTAGGCTTTTCAGAAAAAATTATGTGCAATTACAAGCATGGTTAATAACCCTATCCCCAATTAAGTATGTAAAAACTAACCACATGAAATTTAGGCATCAATGTTTAGAATATGGGAAGTAATAAAACCCTTACTAAAAAGAAAAAGTTAAAACTAAGAAAAGAGAAAAGCAAAATATGAAAGCAATGCAATAATTTGAGCATACTAGCTGTGGAATTTAGAGAAAATCGGACTCTTGATTAGTGCAATGGGATTTGAAACTATTCAGATGAAGATGAATAGTAGGCTCCTATTATGAGAGGGAAAGGTTTGAGAAGTGTAATAGGATATAGGTCCATCTATTTATACTAAAAGCATAAGGACCCATCGACTTCTTTGAGCGCGGTCCGCGGAATACCACACCTATCCGCGCTTTTATCGTTTTGAAGAGTTGTTGCAAAGACTGGACAACTGGAAGCGTAAAAACAAGTGCGGCCATGAAAAAGTAAACATAGACCGTGAAATTTCAATAGAGATGCGAATACAACTTCAGAGAGTTGCTATTCAAGACTTTTCAAGTCTGCGCCCGCTATATCACATTGTGACGCTATTATGAGGCTAGAAACGCACTCTATGGTTAGTGCAGGGTCGTATATGTTGGAAATTGTGCTCGGTCCAATCCGAGGAATAAATTGTGGTATGTTGGCGATTGCTTCGCATACTATATTGAGGATATCAGGGCTTGATGCTATATTTGGGGCCTTGTGCCGACTTGTTGAATCCTTCAAGGATTAATATATTAGAGTTAACATGATTTGCATATTATTTTAATCCGGTCCAGCGTTTTTAACACTATTATGCAAACTCAATCGTGTTTCTATGTTTTGAAAACTCAAATGATTCCTAAATGATATTTCAGGCAGACAATCATTATCCCACTATTTTTCTGGACTGTATAATATTTCTAGGAAATGGTGGCAACTATTGGCACCGTGATTTGAAATGGGAACTGTGGTAACTATTGGCACCGTGTTTGAAAATGGAAACGGTGGTAACTATTAGCACCGTGTATTGTAATGGAAACTGTGTAACTATTGGCACTGTATGATATGGCGCTTGGGCTATAGGATCCCCTCCGGAGTCCGATCCCCCCAGAGTGAGCGCGGGTACCTAAATGGATCGGGCTGCACGTTCTGCAGTGTTCATGCATTGCATTGCATCTCATGCATTTACTTACCGTTGCCTTATATGTATATCTCTGAGACTTGTACTGCATAGAACTGCTAGATAGGTTCATTTTGTGTTATTTCGTGTTTTCTTATATTCGGGGTTTTATACATGCTTATTACTCGCTGAGTTGGTGGACTCACCCCATACTCCCTGCACCTTGTGTGCAGACCCAGGTGCTCCAGAGATCTAGCACTGCTGCTGTTGCTATCCTAGCTATCACAGTATTGAGGTAGCTGCCCAGCGTTCACAGGACCGCTTACTCTGTCTCTTTTAGTCTGTTCCTTTATAGTTTTTTTCAGACATTTGTATAATTTCCTTTCAGACTTGTATTCAGTGTTGTTAAAGGCTTTGTACTCGTGACTCCAAGTTTTTGGTAGTGTTGTTGGTTCATATGTGTTTTCAACCGTATTGCTTATCCTTAGCTGGGAGTGTATGTTTCTAAAAATTGCTATTTATCCTTAAATTTGTATCTCTTTGGCTGGAAGGCCGTTCTTTGAAAGTGGTTTGGTCGGGCTTGCCTAGCCTTGCAGCCGGGCGCCATCAAGACCGGGTTTGGATCGCAACAAGTTGGTAGCAGAGCCTAGGTTGCTAGGCCTCACGAGTTTTGAGCTGGTTTCGTAGATTCTCGCGGATCGATACATAGACGTCCGTATCATATCCTCGAGGGGATACAGAACTTATAGGAAACACTTCATTTTCTCGGAATTCTTATCGTGCGACTTTGTTGATTTGAGAACTGAAACTTCTTATTCTATTCTCTCGTAGATGGCGAGAACCCGTGCTCTCGGATGTGGCGGACAACCACCAGTGCCACCTGCTAGAGGCTGTGGACATGGTCGCGGTCGTGGTCGTGGTCGAGTCTGACTAGCAGAGACAGCACCTGCAGACCCACCAGCTGTTTAGATTCAGGACCAGCCTTTAGCCGTGGATGTCCCAGCAGCACCTACTCAGGCACCAAAGTGCCCATTGTGATACCTGGTCTCTAGGAGACATTGGCTCAGATCTTATCCGTATGCACCGGGCTAGCTCAGGTGGTATCAGCTACCACTGTAGCGGCTACTTCTCAATCCGGGAGTGGTCATCAGACCCCCACAGCTTGCACTGTAGAGCAGGGTGCATAGGGTTTGCAGACCCCAAAGGCACCACCAGTTCAGCCAGTTGCCCCTGTTCAGCCAGTTGTTCCAGTTCAGGATGATAGGGTACTAGAGATGCCAGATGACGAGCAGCGTCGTCTGGAGAGGTTTAGCAGGCTTTCACCTCCGACTTTTAGCGGTGTTCCAGGCGAGGATGCCCAGGGGTTCTCGACAAGTGTCGGCGCACGGTCAGGACTGTAGGAATATTGGAGACTAGTGGGGTATCTTTTACCACTTTTCAGTTCTCAGGAGCAGCATTCACCTGGTGGGAGGCATATGAGTGGCGTAGGCCGGCAGGGTCAGCACCATTATCTTGGCAGGAGTGCTCCACTATCTTTTTGGAGAAGTGGGTGTCTTGGTCGCATAGGGAGGAGTTGCGCAGGCAGTTTGAGTTGCTTCACCTTGGGGATATGCTTGTGATGCAGTATATGATGAGATTTGCAGAGTTAGCTCGTTATGCTACGTGGATGGTCCAGATGGATCAGGAGAGGATTAGACAATTTGTGGACAGGCTGATTTATCCCATTCGTATTCTAATAACTTGAGAGAGGGTCCTGAGTCATACCTTTGAGGAGGCGATGGATATAACTTGCGATATTGAGACGGCTCGCCGTCAGGAGAGAGAGGAGAGGGAGGCCAAGAGGCCTCGACGATCAGGGGGCTCCAATGGTGCTCCGTCTAGGAGCAAATTTCAGTAGAGCAGGGGTCGTTCTTTCAGAGCTCCACACCCAGCATGGTCTGAGTACCGTGGTTCAACTTTTGGTCGGGGTTATCAGGGCTCTCAGTAGGGGCAACCATTTCTGAGCGCACTTCTAGCGCAGGGGTTGTCTTATGCCCCATCTGATCAGGGTTCATCTCGGCCTAGTTCTTCGGCCAGCTACTCTAGTGCGAGGGGTTCCCTTCAGTCCCCTTCTCCAGCTCCAGGAAGTTGTTTCGAGTGTGGTGAGTTTGGTCATTTGAAGAGACATTGTCCTCGACTTCGTGGTGGTAGATCTCAGCAAAGGGACCTGCCCTCATCTTCTGGCCCAGTGTCTTCAGCACCCACCCAACCAGCTAGGGGTGAGGGTCAGACAGTTAGGGGTCGCTCCGGGGGGGGGGGGGGGGCGATCTGGTAGTGGTCAGGCCCGTTGCTACACTCTTCAAGGCAGGTCAAATGTTGTTGCTTCGTATGTTGTTATTACATGTATTATTTCAGTCTGCCACAGGGATGCCTCAATTTTATTTGATCCCGGATCCACATATTCTTATGTATCTTCTTACTTTGCTCATCATTTGGGGACTACCCGAGGGTGTCTAGCATTACATGTGCATGTGTCTACCCCGGTGGGTGATACTGTTATTGTGGACCACGTGTATCGGTCCTGTCTTGTTACAATTGGGAGTCTGGAGACCCGAGCTGATTTGCTTCTATTGGGCATGGTAGATTTTGATGTTATTCTGGGCATGGATTGGCAATCACCATGCCATGCTATTGTAGACTATCACGCCAAGACAATCACGTTGGCTATGCCAGGTATCCCGAGGATCGTGTGGCGTGGGACGGCTGATTATGTACCCAGCAGGGTAATCTCTTTCTTGAAGGACCAACGGATGGTTGCGAAGGGATGTCTATTATATTTGCCATTTGTGAGGGTTGTTGGAGCTGAGGCCCCTAGTCTTGATTTAGTCCCCGTGGTGAGGGAATTTCCTGATGTGTTTCCTGCAGATCTGCCGGGCATGCCGCCAGACAAGGATATTGACTTCGGTATTGATTTGGTGCCGAGCACTCAGCCCATTTCTATTCCTCCCTATCGTATGGCACTAGCAGAGCTAAAGGAGTTGAAGGAGCAGCTGCAGGAACTCCTAGATAAAGGGTTTATTCGTCCGAGTGTGTCGTTGTGAGGCGCACCGATTTTATTTGTTAAGAAGAAGGATGGCACAATGAGAATACACATTGACTACAGGCAGTTGAACAAAGTGATAGTAAAGAACAAGTATCCACTGCCCGGTAGTGAGGATTTGTTTGACCAGCTTCAGGAAGCAAGGGTATTCTCCAAGATTGATCTCCGTTCAAGCTATCACCAGCTGAAGATTAGAGACTCTGATATCATGAAGAAAGCTTTCAGAATGAGATATGTGCATTATGAGTTTCTGGTTATGTCATTTGGGTTGACTAATGCCCCAACATTATTCATGCACTTGATGAATACTGTATTCGGCCGTATTTGGATTCTTTTTTGTGATCGTTTTTATTGATGATATTCTTGTGTACTCGTGTAGCCATGAGGAGCACGCGCAACACCTGAGGGTGGTATTGCAGAGGTTGAGAGAGGAGAAGCTGTATGCAAAGTTCTCCAAGTGTGAGTTCTGGCTCAGTTCCGTGGCTTTTCTGGGACACGTGGTGTCCAGTGATGGTGTTCAAGTTGACCCAAAGAAGATCGAGGCGGTGCAGAGTTGGCCTAGACTGTCCTCAGCTTCTGAGATTCAGAGTTTCCTCGGTTTGGCGGGTTATTACCGCAAGTTCGTTCAGGGTTTTTCATCCATTGCTTCACCCTTGACGAAGTTGACGTAGAAGAATGCACCATTTGTGTGGTCTGATGAGTGCGAAGTGAGCTTCCAAAATCTCAATTCATTGTTGACTACGACTCCATTGTTAGTATTGCCAGCAACTTCAGGTTCTTATATGGTATATTGCGATGCTTCGAGGATTGGCATTGGATGTGTTCTGATGCAGGAGGTTATAGTGATTGCATATCTTTCCCAACAATTGAACCCCCATGAGAAAAACTACCCTGTTCATGACTTAGAGTTGGCTGCTATAGTGCATGCCTTGAAGATATGGAGGCACTATCTATATGGAGTATCTTGTGAGGTGTATACGAATCATCGCAACCATCAGCACTTGTTCAAGCAGAAAGATCTGAATTTGAGACAGCGGAGATGGCTTGAGTTACTCAAGGATTATGATATTACCATATTATATCATCCAGGGAAGGCCAATGTAGTGGCTGATACTTTGAGCCGGAAGGCGGTGAGTATGGGTAGCTTGGCGTACATTCCAGTTGGGGAGAGGCCCCTTGCAGTTGATGTTCAGACCTTGGCCAATCGAATGGTGAGCCTAGATATTTCAGAGCCCAGCCGGGTGTTGGCTTGTGTGGTTTCCCGGTCTTCTTTATATGATCGCATCATGGAGCACCAGTATGATGACCCGCTTTTGCTTTTCCTGAAGGATAGGGTCCAGCATGATGATGCCAGAGATGTGACTATTGGTAGTGATGGTGTGTTGCGGATGCAGGGCCGAATTTACGTGACAAATGTGGATGGGCTCCGAGAGACGATATTAGAGGAGGCCCACAGCTCGCGATATTCCATTCATCCGAGTGCCGCGAAAATATACCAGGACTTGAGGTAGAATTATTGGTGGAGGAGAATGAAAAAGGACATTGTGAGTTTTGTGGCTAGGTGTCTCAATTGTCAGCAAGTCAAATATGAGCATCAGAGACCCGATGGTGTACTTCAGCAGATGGATATTCCGGAGTAGAAATGGAAGAAGATTACTATGGACTTTGTGAGTGGTTTCCCTCGTAACTCGAGGAACTTTGATTCTATTTGGGTGGTTGTGGATAGACTGACCAAGTCTGTGCATTTCATTTCGGTGTGTACCACCTATTCTTCGAAGTGGGTTGCAGAGATTTTCATCCGTGAGATTGTGCGGTTGCATAGGGTTCCAGTTTCTATTATCTCAGACAGGGGTACTCAGATTTCTTCCCAGTTCTGGAAGACTTTTCATCGGGAGTTGGGCACTCAAATTCAGATGAGCACAGCTTTTCATCCTCAGAAGGAGGGGCAGTCCGAGCGTACTATTCAGATATTGGAGGACATATTGCGTGCTTGTGTTATTGATTTTGGAGGTTCTTGGGCTGAGTTCTTGCCACTTGCAGAGTTTGCTTATAACAATAGTTATTTGTCCATCATTCAGATGGCGCCGTGTGAGGCTTTATATGGGAGACAGTGTAGGTCTCCAGTCGATTGGTTTGAGCCTGGCGAGGCTAGACTATTGGGAACAGAGTTAGTTCAGGATGCCTTGGAGAAAGTGAAAGTTATCCAGGAGAGACTTCGTACGGCTCAGTCGCGTCAGAAGAGTTATGCGGACCGGAAGGTTCGGGATGTGTCTTATATGGTGGGCGAGAAGGTTCTGTTGAAGGTCTCTCCTATGAAAGGCGTGATGAGGTTTGGAAAGAAAGGGAAGTTGAGTCTGCGGTTTATTGGACCTTTTGAGATACTCAGAAGGATTGGAGATGTGGCCTATATGCTTGCTTTGCCACCCAGTTTGTCGGGAGTTCACCCGGTGTTCCATGTTTCCATGATCAAGAAATATGTTGGGACCCGTCTTATGTATTAGACTTCATCACAATCCAGTTGGATGAGGACTTGACCTATGATGTGGAGCCAGTGGCTATTTTGGGTTGACAGGTTCGAAAGTTGAGATCAAAAGACATAGCTTCGGTGAAGGTGCAATGGAGAGGTCGGCCCGTGGAGGAGGCCACTTGAGAGACCGATAAGGAGTTATCCCCGTTTTATGCTTCTCCGTGTGTTGATGTATGTTTTTGGTGATTTTGAAGTGTGTTAGGTTGAGTTTGGTTAGAAATGAGACCAAGTCTCTATAAGGAAAGATTAAGTTGGAAAAGTCAATCGGACATTGACTTGTGAGTTAGAGGGCTCGGAATGGATTTTTGATGATTCAACTAGTTTCTGGGGATGATTTATGACTTGGGAGTGAAATCAGAATTGAATTTGGGGGTCCGGTGTAGAATTAGTCTTGAATTGGCTAACTTCGAATTTTGGCAAATTCCGGTTGATAGGTGAGATTTTGATCCGGGGATCAGAATGGAATTCCGACAGTTGCACTAGCTCCGTTAGGTGATTTTGGATATGTGTGCAAATTTTTAGATCATTCGGAAGAGTTTAAGTCGGGTTTTGGATCGAACACAAATTTGGAAAAGTTCTAGTTTGACTTAGGCTTGAATTTAAGGAAATGGTGATTGTTGATGTTAATGTTAGTGCTTTTATGGCCCGAGGAAGTTTGAATGAAGTATTAGAACGTGTTAGTGCTTTTGGTTGAGGTCTCGAGGGACTCGGGATAGTTTCGGATGGTTGAGCGTGGAGTTTAGATATGGGTTTGTGCTGCAGAAATTGCAGCAGCTGTTGCAGGAAGCGATTGCCTTTCGCGTACGCAGGAGTGCCTCGCGTTCGCGTAGGCCTGGGGTCCCTTAGCCTTTGCATTCGCATAGGCTAGACAAGTTCGTGTAGGGGTCGTTTGGAAGGGCCTGGGTTTGTATTTCGCGTTCACGTGAAGGTGACGCGTTCGCGAAGAGTAGTTGGGCGGCATGCATTTTTGGCTAACGCGTTCGCAAAGAAGGAATTTTGGGCCTGGAGGTTTTATGCATCGCGAACGCGGAAGGACCTCGCGTTCGCGAAGAAGGGGGCGTCCGTTGGGCAGAGAGTTTTAAAGTGATATTTCATCCGCGAGCAAGGCCTTATTTCCTCCATTGTTGGACATCTTGGAGAGCCTTTGGAGCAAATTGAAGAGGGATTCAAAAAGGACTGATTAGAGTTAAGTTTTATGGACTCAAAACATCTTTTAAACATGAAATTAGCCCTTAAATTTCTGGAATCAAATCAAAAAGGGGATGGACTAGGGCTTGGAATTTTGAATGTAAATTGGGGATTTAAAGGAGCAATTGGACTCCAATTTTGATGAATTTATATGTACGGACTCGTGGCGAGATGAGGATTTTGAAAATGGGAATTTTGTAATTTTTTGAGAAGTGGACCCGGAGCTCGGATATTGCCAACTTCATGTTTTTGGGTGTATTTCAAGTTATTTCGATTGGGTTATGTTCCAATAGCCTATTGTGACGTATTCCTATTGGTTTTGATCAGATTTGGCATCCGCAGAGGTTGATTCTCGAGGGAAAGGCATTGCGAGCTAGTGTGCGACCGACTTGAGGTGAGTAATGGGTGTAGATGATGACCTGAGGGTTTGAAACCCCGTTATATCACATTGTGACGCTATTATGAGGCTAGAAACGCACTCCATGGTTAGTGTGGGGTTGTATATGTTGGAAATTGTGACTCGGTCCAACCCGAGGGATAAATTGTGCTATGTCGGTGATTGCTTCGCATACTATATTAATGATATCAGGGCTTGATTCCATGTTTGGGGCCTTGTGCCGACTTGTAGAATCCTTTAGGGATTGATATGTCGGAGTTAGCATGATTTGCATATTATTTGAATTCAGTCCTGGGTTTTTAACACTATTTCTGCAACTCAGTCGTGTTTATATGTTTGAAAACTCAAATGATTCCTAAATGATATTTCGGGCAGACGATCATTATCCCACTATTTTTCTGGACTGTATAATATTTCTTGGAAACTGTGGTAACTATTGGCTCCATGATTCGAAATGGAAACGGTGGTAACTATTGGCACCGTGTTTGAAAATAGAAACGGTGGTAACTATTGGCTCCGTGTATTTAATGGAAACAGTGGTAACTATTGGCACTGTATGATAAAGCGCTTGGGCTGTAGGAGCCCCTCCGGAGTCTGAATCCCCCACAGTGAGCGCGGGTACCCAAATGGATCGGGTTGCATGTTATGCAGTGTTCATGCATTGCATTGCATCTCATGCATTTATTTACCGTTGCCTTATCTGTATATCTCTGAGACTTGTACTGTATAGAACTGCTAGATAGATTTATTTTGTGTTATTTAGTGTTTTCTTATCTTCTGGTTTTATACATGCTTATTCACCCCATACTCCATGCACCTTGTGTGCAGATCCAGGTGCTATAGAGATATAGCGTTACTACTGTTGGTATCCGAGCTATCAGAGTATTGGGGTAGCTTCCCAGCGTCCGCAGGATCGCTTACTCTGTCTCTTTTAGTTTGTTCCTTTATAGTTTTTGTCAGACATTTGTATCATTTCCTTTCAGACTTGTATTCAGTGTTATTAGAGGTTCTGTACTCGTGACTCCAAGGTTTTGGGAGTGTTGTTGGTTCATCTGTGTTTTCAACCGTATTTCTTATCTTTAGCTGGGAGTTTATGTTTCTAAAAATTGCTGTTTTTCCTTAAATTGTATATCTTTGGGCTGGAAGGCCGTTCTTTGAAACTGGTTTGGTCGGGCTTGCCTAGCCTTGTGGCCGGGCTCCATCGCGATCGGGTTTGGGTTGTGACACATCACCATCACCATCTCCAAGAAGCTCTATGACGAGGCCAATGTGTATAGGATTTTCCTGCCCGTGCTTTGTCAAGTTCTAGTATAGTTTATGATATCGTCCCACAGAGATTGAAAAATCGATTCTACAGACTTATGATATTTTAGCTACTATTTGAGAGAATCAGATTGATGAAAGATTTGTGGAATTAAAACTTGTTAAATACTTAACAAAATTAAACGAATTTCGAAAGATTTATAATTTAAAAGAGGTTGGAATCGTTGAATTCACTTGATAATATATTACAATAAAATCTCAAATTTTATATGTATTTCTCTAAGGAATAATTGCTTATTGCTAATACAATTATATTTTGATCACTAAGAAGTAGCCAATTAATAACACACTGTAAGGTTATGTGATTAATTAAGTTAAAACTAGTGACGATTAGACCGAAATATTTTTCTTGCTTGAATTGTGCTATGAGGTATTAAAAACTTTGCGAGAATAATTTTACTAAAAAATTAATTATCTTGCCTACAACAATTCCCCCGTGAGAATTAAAACTGAGAGAAACAAGATTATGAACTTTGAATAATAGTTTACTGAATATTATTTCCATTATACCACTTTATTCATTAGTTATTATATATCGATTTTGCTTCGTGAGAATTACAAAATCAAGATAAAAATAACTTAGAGATAAAAATATGTAGAAGTGATAATAATGATTAATTAAAACTATTATTACGGCACAGTACAAAGTATAAAAAGAGAGTTCAAGCCAATGATGTATTAAACTGAGATAGTATTATAATATATATATATATATATATATATATCAAGCTTCATCAACTATCCCAACAAATGAAGTTGCTCCATTATGAAGTAAAAAAATCTAATTTAGAACAAAGAACTTATGAAAGAAAATTATTCTTCTAAAAGTAAGACAATTAGTATATATATATATATATATATATATATAAAATCTAATTTAGAACAAAGAACTTATGAAAGAAAATTATTCTTCTAAAAGTAAGACAATTAGTAGAAAATACTAAAGACAAAGAAAGAGACCACATATTAGTTTTCTCCCGTAAGGCACACTCTTCACAATACATTATGAGTGTCTACTTATAGACAATGTGTAGCAAATGTGAGATGATGTTGTAACTTTAAGTTTTGAAGTTGTGACTTCAAAAGTTGATGTTGTAACTTCAAGACTTCATGTTGTGACTTCAAGACTTCATGTTGTGACTTCAAGACTTGATTTATTCTTGTTCACCACGAGCATTGCTCTTTTTTCTCCTTGTTTTGCTTGTAGTATTCTTTCCTCAATTCAACTTTCCTATGCATAATTTGTTAGAAAATATAGGAGAATAGAATATATTTATCTATGGTTTATATAAAAATTCTTATTTATACATATGAAAATAAATGAATAATTTATACTCATCAAATTCCCCCATACTTGAATTTTTACTCGTCCTCGAGAAAAAAACATTTCTATTAATAATTTTTTTTTATTATTAAACACTTTCTTCAAAATGTTGGTCTTTGTAGGATAGAAAATTAATTCAAATAACTTCCTTAATCATGCCAAATAATTAATCTTTTAAGCTTCACCAAATCTTTTACCTTGCTTCTTATTTTACTTTTGAAAAGAACAAAATTTGCATTCTTTTCCTCTTGAATCTTTCGGAATTGATAACTTTATTATCACACATTTTGAATATCACAATTCTTCTTCCATAAGACTTGCTCTTCATGTTAATCTCCATTAATATAGATTCAACACTGATTTTTGAAATTTATTTAGGACTTTTTCTTGGCTTATAATGTTAGGCTTCAGGCTAGTAGGATAAAGATATTTTTGTAGTGACTTTTCTTCTTCCAGCTTGGAGCAAAAGTTCCCTGATACTAATTATTCCATTTTTTTACCGTACTTTTTTTTGTATATATGCTTTCATCAACATAAAGAGATATAAGAATATACACACACTTATATATTATATCTCTCTTTTTTTTCTTCTTCTTTTTTTTTCGTTTCGTGCCTTGCACAATCTTTCTTTTCTTTTTCTAACAAAAATTACTCATCATGGCCGGAATAAGTAATAACTATAATATTAATATGCATCTCTTTTTTTCTTTTTTCTTTTCTTTTTCTTTTGGGGGATTATAGACCATGGTGTTTTTGAAAAATAGGATAAAGGCTCAAAGATAGATTCTAAGAGATAAAAACTTTTTTTTTCTTTTTCTTTTTATTTCTTTGGAGAGAATAAACTAAAAGAGGCTAAAAGGTGTATCAAAGAAAGACTAATTTCATTTTTCAAGAATTAGTGTCATCCATTATTTTGCCTCGAAGAACATTTAGAGCAAGTTCTAGAAAAATTATTGATTATACCTTCTTGTGATAATAACTTTTCTCAATTCCTTTGATATTGTGAGTTGGAGATGCTAGTTTTGCCTTCACAAAATTAAATTCATAGGCATGGAACTGATATGATAATGAAAAAAAACTTAATATTTGAGCACAATAGAAAGAATTTATTTTACTAATTAAAAACCTACAATGACACAAACATTAAGAAGAAAAAGTTTATTATAACATTATAGAAAATATATTTATAATTTACAAATACATAAAGTACTAAGGAAATTTTGAAAAAAAAATTAAATGTCTTTGTAGCTTTCAAATTTACAGTCACAGAAGAAAGCTTGAAAGAAATTGTGACCACACATGATCTATGTGTAATAAACTGAACTAATTTAACACCTTAACAGTCATGGGGTCCTGGTTTTGATATAAACCAGAAAATTTACCTGAGCCAATAATTATTTTACCTAATTAGATGGTTAACCAACCAATGACTTATGCATACTGACCACTCACCTTGAAAGTTACAACTTTCAAGGTGAACATTCACCTGTGAACAACTTTAACCTGTGAACATTCACCTCCAAAATACAACTTTAACCTGTGAACATTCACCTTGAATTTATCTCCTCCATTGATTTGTTCACTTTCAATTGCCCCATATGGAGTAACATCTATAACATTATAAGGACCTGTCCACCTGGATTTTAATTTTCCTGGAAATAGCCTCAGCCTGCTATTGTAAAGAAGTACTTGATCTCCAATTTTGAAACTTTTTTGTCGAATCAAGTTGTAATGCCATATTTTGTTTTTTCTTTGAAAATTATTGCATTTTCATAAGCTTCCAATCTCAGTTCTTTCAATTTATTAACCTGAAAAAATCTCTTTTTACCAGCAGAGGTTAAATCAAAGTTTGATGCTTTCAGTGCCCAAAAAGCTTTGTGATCTAATTCAACTGGCAAATGGCAAGACTTTCCAAAGACTAATTTATATGGGGATGTTCCAATTGGCGTTTTGAACGCCGCTTGGTATGCCCATAATGCATAATCTAATTTTAAAGACCAGTCATTTCTTGAAATTCCAACCGTCTTTTCAAGAATTATTTTTAATTCACGGTTGGAAACCTCAACTTGCCCTGTGTTTGAGCATGATATGGTGTTCCAGCTTTGTGAGTCACACAATATTTTGATAGCAAAGCAGAAAATTGTCTATTCATGAAATGAGTTCCTTGATCACTAATGATGATTCGGGGTGTGCCAAATCTAGTAAAAATATTTTTTTAAAGAAAACTACACACTGTATGAGCATCATTCTTCCTTATGGGAATGACTTCAACCCATCTTGATACATAATCCACAGCCACAAGGATATATTCAAATGAATGAGAAGAAGGAAAAGGACCCATGAAATCTATTCCCCAAACATCAAATATTTCACATACATGTATTGATTGTAATGGCATCTCATCTCTTTTAGTGATATTACGTGTTTTCTGACACCTGTCACATTGTGCAACATATGCTCGGGCATCCTTGAAGAGTATTTCCTAGAAAAATTTGGCGTCCAATACTTTAAATGTCGTACGGTTTACAGCATAATGACCTCCAATTTCTCCATCATGGCAGTGATACAAAATTTTGGTCATCTCTTCTTCAGGTAAACACCTCCTGATGATATTATCTGCACAAATTTTGAACAAGTGAGGTTCATTCCACAAATAATACTTAGCATCAGAAATAAGCTTTTTTCTCTACTGGTAAGAGAGATCTTGGGGTGTCCATCTTCCAACCAAGTAGTTAACAATATCTGTGAACCAGGGTGGTTGAGTTACAACAGAGTCAACTGAAAAAATGTGCTCATCAGGAAATTCTTCTTTTTTCTCGCTGAACTCAAGGGGAAGGTCTTCTAGTCTAGACAAATGGTCAGCTACCTGATTCTCTGTTCCTTTTTTGTCTTTTATCTGAAGGTCAAATTCTTGCAGAAGTAAAATCCATATTAACAATATAGGTCGAGCATCTTTTTTGGCTAAGAGGTATTTTAAAGCCGCATGGTTAGTAAAAATAGTGACCTTTGTTCCTATAAAATAAGAACGAAATTTATCAAATGCAAATACTACTGGCAGTAACTCTTTTTCTATTGTGGCATAATTCAGTAGAGCCTCATTCAGTGTTCTACTGACATAGTAAATGGTACGAAAAGTCTTATGCTTCCTTCAGCCTAAAACAGCACCAACTGCCGTATCACTATCATCACACATAACCTTGAAAGGTTGACTCCAATCAGGGGAAACAGCTATTGGGGCAGTTGATAATTTCTCCTTAAGGGTGTCAAAAGCTATTATACAATCACCTGAAAAATTAAACTTAACATCTTTCATCAAGAGGTTAGTCAGAGGTTTTGAAATCTTTGAAAAATCCTTTATGAACCGTCTGTAAAAACCTGCATGACCTAGAAAGATTCTAATGCCTTTAACAGTTGTGGGAGGGGGTAATCCTGCTATAAGATTAATTTTAGCCTTATCAACTTCTATCCCATTAGCAGTGATTTTATGTCCTAAAACAATTCAACCATAAAATGACATTTTTCCCAATTCAGAATCAAGTTTGTCTCTTCACATCTCTTAAGAACTAAAGTCAAATGGTAAAGACAATCTTTAAATGTTTTTCCAAAGAGTGTAAAATCATCCATAAAAATTTCAAAAAAAATTTCAGTCAATTCAGAAAAATTGCTGACATGCAACGCTGAAATGTAGCAAGGGCGTTGCACAGACCAAATGGCATTCTCCTACAAAGCATATGTTTCATGAGGACATGTGAAATTTGTCTTATCCTGATCTTCAGGTGCATGTGATATTTGGTTATACCCTGAATAGCCATCAAGAAAACAGTAAAAAACATATACTGCAATTCTTTCTAACATTTGATCAACAAATAGTAAAGGAAAATGATCTTTTCTGGTAGCATCATTGAGACGTCTATAATCAATATAGACTCTCCATCCTGTAACAGTCCTCGTAGGTATGAGTTCATTATTTTCATTCTTTACAACTGGCATACCTCCTTTCTTTGAAATTGGGTAAATAATACCTGTGAGCACGTGATTTTTGCTCTCACGACAATTACTCCCAAAAATTCAAGAAATTTCCTTTGTATACAATTTTGAGAATTTACGTGGCATTTTTGGATAGTTTTTGTAGTTATGTCTGTGAATCTCTATTTTTATTATTAATTAAAAAATACAAAACATATGTTTCATGCGAATTTAGGATTTTATTCTACTATTAAGAATTAATTAAATCATATTTGGTTTTAAAAAAAAAAATCACAAAAATACGTATTTTTTGTTTCTTGTCATTAGGTGACTTTGTTTTTAATTTGTGTGATAATTTTTGATTAAATTGTTAATTAAAATATTTGTGTAGTTTTATTTATTTTGATTTTGTAGAAATTGTTTAGGAGTTTGTTTGATTTTGGTTAGTTGAGAAAGAAGAGAAAAGGGCTAAAAATGCAAAGATATCAGGCCCAATTGCACACATGAACCAGTCCAGACTAGATCTATGAAGCCGTTCCCAAACGACACCGTTGATCAAATCATTTTTGAACGACCCAGATCAGGTCTCCTTCTAGTCCAAATGACACCGTATTTAGGCGTGTGATATGAGCCATCCATCTTAGCTTGTTTAACATTCCCGAACATTCCCTGATACCCAACCCATTTAACCCCAGAGACCGACCCAGTCTCACTTAAATCACACGACACTGTTTCACCCATATGAAATATCTTGGCTGTTGATCATTCTTGATCCAACGGCCAGGATCCAACCACCCCCTTCGTATATAAACCCCCCGTCTCTTACCCCACGCCCCCATAGCCAACCCCACCCCATCTCACTTTATCTCTCTCAAGAGATCAGAGACGAACCTCTGAAAACCCTAGACGCCCTAAGCTCCTTCCACCTGAAGCTCATCGGCAACTACGCCGCCGGTCACCATCTTAAAACAACAGAACCCCCTCTTCACCCCAAACACGACTAACCTAGCCACATCTCTCGAACCAAGCCAAAACTTCTCGAATCTTCATTCGAAGATTCGAATCCAAATCCAAACTACACCAAATTGCCTGAAACTGATGCACGACCTTTCCCTAAACTCACTCGTAACCAAACTAATCTTTGTTTGGTTCGAATCTAGGTAGAAACCTTCAAGCTTAATCTGAGCCCAAGAACCCTAGAAATCCAAGAACCAGGAATTGGTCCAAATTAGTAGAGGGATTGGGGGTCTAATAGACCTCAGTCGAAGTGTTCTCCATTGAGAACACTCGATTAAGGTCCATTCGACCTCAAAGAGGTCGAGTCTGAGTTCGAACTTGGGTCATGTAGTCTACTCAAGGCATTCCTTTTCTTTTTCTTTGTTTGTTCTATTTTTTTATTCGTTTGTGTGGTTAGAATAATTTTATTTCCAATCTATATGCTTTGTTCTTCTTCTCCAATTCAGACCTTTTATTTGATCAAAAATTTTGTCTGTTCATTGTTAAGTGTATAAACCGTGTAGTCGATTTTGGAAAACTTGGTCGACTAGTCAGTTTCATTACAACCCCTGTTTTGTCACATCACTTGAATCCTTTATTTTGTCTGTTTGTTTCTATGTGTTATCAATTGTGTATGTGGTGATTTATATAGTCGATTGATTGAGTATCATCGATTAGTTTTACAGGTTTGAATGTTAGAATGCCCTGATAGTAATTTGATTCATACTGTCTCAATTTTGATTGAATCATTGTTTGAATTTAGTTGTGAAATTAGTTATAGCTGCAATACCTTAGTAGTTAATTATAAATCATGTTATGGGGGTTCTAATTTAGGACAAGGCAGTAGGTCATGTGCCCTGGGGTTAATTTAGTCTTAAAACCTGAAAAGAAAATACCTTAGTTTTTTGTTAGGAACTTAATGTTCTGTCAGTAGCATTAAGGTACCACTAAGCTGATAACTTTCTTTAATATTATGGGGTGGGGTCAAGTCAGAAATAACATGGGAGAATTGAATAAAATCCAGGCTGCACACTTAATTAATTGGAATAACAAACTGGACATTCAGTAATGGGATTCAGGGAATAACAAGGGATTTTTTAAAATTAAAAGCTGACATTCTTTTCAATACCTTAAAGGGGGAAGATCAGAAACCTTAAGGGGTTAATGATAAAAGGGTACTGTTTGAGTTAGCTTAGTGACTTTACCAGTGGGAAATCAGTAATAACATGTGTTTAATGATGAGAAGGTAGAAATGCACATGAGAAGGGAATAAAATTGGCTGTAAAGTGAGGAACTTTGAGAAAAAGATGTCTAGTTATAGCCTATAAATAAGCTCATTCTAAAACTAAAGGTACACACACAATCTGAGAGAGAAGAGAATTTTTTTAGAGAAGAATTCAGAACTTAAGAGTTGGAGTTGAAGTGATTTTTCATAACTGAAAAAAGGTCAGATACAGAGTGACATTAGGCTGACTTTTCACTTAAAAAATTTCAATTTGGTCTTCCTTGAGGGCTGATAATCAGAAACAGTATTGTTTACTTACATTTGCCTTTCTTCTGCTTTATCTGTGATTGCCTTTTGGTACTGCTGGGTTTTATTTTCGGCATCTGCGATGTTATCTAGCGGATTGAGCATTGTTTCATTGGGTCGCTACTGGATTTTCTGATTGTTTTAGCTGTCCCTGGGTTCTACTGCTGGTTATTGCTGGTTATTGGGTGTTGCTATTTGTTGCTGAGTACTGTTATTTGCTGTGTATGTTACTGCTGTTTCTACTGATCTCCCTCTTCTTTGCTTTCCAAATATCAGGTACGCAACTGATTTGCATGAAGCCATTTTTTTAAAATTCATTTTTAGTAGTATATTTAACAACAGTCGTGTATAGAATAGTTCATTTCCCCTACTAGAATCATATAGGTAGCTGATGTATAACTAGACATTCATACATGGTAACTTAGTTGGTGAACTCCCTATGTATGCTTGTAATAAACAATATTCTGATTATTTCAATTTGTTTGTTAAGTGACCTATTTCAAACGTGTGTTAGGACTTTGGTAGTTGACTGTTAGATAGTTTAAGCTATTTAATTTAACAAACTGCCTACCTAAACTTACAAGAGAATGTATAATTGGATAGCACTTTCATTTTTGCTTCTTAAAAGTTTCAAGCATGCATAGGATAATTTAGCTAGGCCCAATTTCAGAATAAAGATGGCCCAAGTCCCATTAAATGCTATATGCGCTGGACTTGGGCCCATAGTTGGCAACAGACTGCTCTTACTACATTCATTTTTAGATTTAACAAATTGTGTCCGGGACTTAGATATAATAACTGGTAAGCATGTAAATAAACTAGGAATTTTCTTTTCATTTTTTAGAGACTAACTTAATAGAGAAATGTAGTCACATTAGGATTGTCCTTTTAAATAAATGAGACGAGCCTCGTCAAATAAAATGGCACAAACTGCGGGGCCCTCATAAATGTATATATATTAACTACTTAGATTTCGGGAGGGGCCGTTTATCAAATTTCACGGTCTTCCCCAAAAAATAATAACATGATAGTCTCATTAGGTGCGTGCTTAATAATCTTATCTTCTTAAACTCGGGTATGCATTTCATGCGACCTAAATCCAAATCCCAAAACGTCGAATCGGATGTATTCAGGATTGCAGGTTCATTTCATGCGATGCAATCAAAAGACAAGTATCAGACGACGTTCAATTTTCTTTAATAAATTAAATAAAACTGGTTAAAAGTTAAAATCGGCACATAAGTTACAACATATATAAAATCAGATAAATAAGCTAAACATGACAGTTGAGTGACCGTGCTAGAACCACGGAACTCGGGAATGCCTAACACCTTCTCCCGGGTTAACAAAATTCCTTATCCGGATTTCAGGTTCGAGGACTATTAAACTGAGTCATTCTTTCCTCGATCCGGGATTCAACCGGTGACTTGGGACACCATAAATCTCCCAAGTGACGACTCTGAATCTTAATAATAAATTGGAAAAAACTCCCTTGCGCCCTCGCGGGGCGTGCCAAAAGGAGGTGTGACAGCTCTGGCGACTCTGCTGGGGACCTGCAAAACCCACAACGTTTTGTTCAGGGTTCAGTATTTGAGCTTAGAATAATTGTTGTGTTTGGCTTTATCTGATTTTGCTATATGATATGTGCTTAACGTGCTAATTGACTGCTTTTACCGCTTTGATATTTTGTGAACTGTATATAAACTGTGCTGAAACCCATCTTATCTCTGAGTCTTCTAATCATGAAGAAGGGTGTACTTTGTACGACTTCTTTTCTGCATAGTGTCAATAGAATGAGGTTTGGATAAGTTGCAAAGCCGGTTGAGCTTCTGTATCCCCAGTACACTGCCCCCCCCCCCCCCCCCCCCCGAGATGTCCGCTCGGATAAGCCAAGTATGAAACAAGCACCTAGGTTCTGATTCTAGAATAACTCAACTTCATGCCGGATCCCTAATAGGAACGCTTATCTGCATCATGTGCATTTTTTACTTAGGGGAGTCAACACAAGGGTTGGGTCCCTCTAGGAATAGCAACCTCAGACAGAAAAGACCATCTGGATGCATACTACATATGTTCTGTGTATTTCGAACCCCCATGTTGACCGGCTTCTGAATCTCGGGAATGTTAGAAAAATTTTAAAAAAATTGAGAAGAATAAATATAGCAGTTGGAGTTAGATGATAATAAAAAAATTATTTGTTTACCCAAAAAGCAGAAAATGTGTAGTCTTTTATTTTAGTTTTCTTTGTGTTCAAAAAACGAAAAAGGAAAAAATATGTTTGTTTTAAAAAATTAGTTAGTTTATTTACCCGAACTACGTCGGTTTGATTCTCACCGGATGTGAGATACGTAGGCAACCCTTATCGGGTCCAACTTTCTCATTTTGCAAATGTAACCAGAAAATGACAAAATTTTTATTGTTCTCATAAAAGAGTCAGGCAATGCCATTTGTTGCAAAAATAGCTGAATGTCCCCTAAAGGGACATAAGAAGGCTGACACTGCATAAAAGGTCGCTTTTTGATAGATTTGATTTTTTGACCCTCATAGTCTTAAAACCTTCGTCCCTGAGACGTTGAAAGGTCGTGTTTGCAAAATCGGGTCATTTGCTTTAAATTTTTTTTAGAAAGAGTCTTGAATAGATTAGGTGCCACCGTTTATCAAAAATAGCTGAATGTTTCCGAAAGGGACACCGGAAGGCTGATTTTGCACAAACGACCACCTTTCGTCGTTCCCATTAATGTTGGCCGGACGACCCTACAACCTCAAAATCTTCATCACTGAAGTGCTGAAAGGTCGTGTTTCGAAAATCAATTTTATTTTCTCAAAAATTAAGGAAAAATGAAAAAAATTAGTTTTTGAGTCAAATAAAGGTTTTGCTTTTGTCTAAATCGCCTTCATAAGTGTGCAGAATGAGAACGAGTAGGAATTCATCTGGAGCTATTATAAACAGGATCCCTTTTGGCTTACGCATGTGGTGGAATGACTTAGGAAAATCATAGCAAAATGTGGTCAAGATATACCTGGGAAGATTTGGTTGGGTTACTGAACATTGATCCGAGAGGGGACATTATAAAGGCGCTAATTTCATTTTGGGACCCAGCACAAAATGTATTTCATTTCTCATATTTGAGCTCACACCAACACTGGAAGAACTGGCAGGGTACATCGGGGTCCTAAAATCCCTATGGGGGAGCAGTATCTCATAACACCAAGGACCATGACCATACACAGTTTCTTAGACACTGTAAAGATTCGCAGAACCGTACACAACCCAGAATTATCAGGAGGGTTTTGTGGTCTGGCATCCTATATGATAGATACGGTCATTTTGGAGGGTTCAAAAATCCTGAAGGTAAAATCTACAGCGGAGAAAATCGACTGAAATGGGAAAGACATAGGTGTATTTCTTTTATGGCGGCTTTTCTTGGCCTTCTGAAATTCCCTAGAAAGGGAAAATTAATATACAAGTTCCAGGGTCGTCAGCTCTTCCCTTAAGCAAGACAACAGCACTCTGGCACCAATGATAATATCTGACATCTTTCGTGCTCTTACTGTTTGCAAAGCCGGAGGGGTTTTCTTTGAGGGTTGCAACGTATTGCTGCAAATGTGGATGATAAAACACTTATGTCATCGCCCTCAGTTTCTGAGCTCGGGTCATCACAAAAGACTTGTATAGAAGAATTCTCCACGAGTATCGACGGGTTTAGTTTGCCAGAAGGAGTCACTGAATGGATAACTATCATGCGTTCTGTCTCAGCAAGCCAGATGGAATGGACGTTTGGCTGGCTACTTGTAGAAGAAATCATACACACGTCAGTAGCTGGATCCCATTTGTTGTTGATGGGGCTACAAAGTATCCAACCATATGCGCCATACAGAGTATTGATATAGTTAGGGCGATGTCAAATGGTCCCTAAGGAAGAAGACCTCAGCAGCCAGGTGATCGAGATCAGGCCTAGTGGGAAATTCCCTGAAGCAACCGTTCGGAAAATCTGGAACAAGTGTCAAATTGAGAAAGTGGATACTCGAGTACAAGACCGGGCCAAAGGCGAAGTAACGCCAGAATACCTCATATGGTACAGAAGATAACTTGAACACCATAGACCGGCTAAGAGGGCCCACGTCCAAAACTTTGCAGAAGCATAACAAGCACAACTCGGTTGGTTGGCAAAGGAGAGAGAATATCGGGTCGAGATTAGCAAGCTGAAACAACAAATTGAGGGGTTGAAATATCAAGAAGCTTGCAAATGGATGCTGATACAGGGGAGAAAAATAAATTAACTAAAGAAAACCAGGCCCTGAGAGCCCAAATCCGCCAAGACAGTAAGAGTGACAACGACCGACAGAAAAGTCGCTCTGACGAAAGGTAGATAGCAGAGTTGAGGGATCAAGTCAGCGAAAGCCGAGAAGGTTTGGAAATATCTGAGGCTTGCATAGCAAGGATGCAGGTCATATGGGCAAAAGGTACAATGGCACGGAGAAAGCATCTGCAGCAAGTCATGAGGGATTACGAAATAAGCATTGGGCTATTAAGGGAAACCAATTCCTCTCTCCAAGAACGGGTCTTCAGACAAGCTCGAGAGACTAGAGCGGACAGGGAACGCTGTTATGATTTGATGTCCAGAATGGAGGAACATATGTAAAGATTCCAAGATCAACTCGTCGACAACGCTCAAGTTCTTGGATTAACAAACCAACAAATAGAGAAATTGTTCAGAGAAAGGGATGACATCCGGAGTAGGATTAATGAGATTGGGAAATACATCTACATGAGGTGCCTAACATGTGAGAAAAAGCGCAGGGATACCCTCTTCTCCTCCGTCATGGGTTACATCCACCATATCATGGATGAATTGAAGATCTTATGAAGGGGTCTCGCACCAAAGCCCATGAAAAGGCTGAACGATGCCTCGTGGGCACCTAAACTAAAAGCTTTAATGCATCCCTAATTCGAACCTGTTGTTTGTTGTCTTTATGAGTTTGCTGTTTTTATGAGTTTGTTTATCGAGTCATGTTAAGCACTTTGGAGTTTGTATTTTTTGTACTTTGGAGTCCGTTTGTCCGCTGTAATTAATATTTGGTTCAAGGCTATGATGTGTTGCAAAAGTTATCTTCAAAATGTTGTTGCTTTGTAATGTTTTGGTAATAAAAATTTAAAAGTTGAAATGATGTCTTTATTTTTCACATTTTTGTGGTAGAACTACGCCCAGTCTGATTCATGCCGGGACATGATACGTAGGTAATCAACATAAGATTCGACCACCACTAAAAAGAAAAAAGAGAAGAAAAGAAAGAGAATAAAAGAAAAGAAAATAAAAGAGAGGAAAGTGGAAGGTTACCTAAACACTTTAAAGGCACGAATAAAACAAGCTGGGATGACGCATGTGGTAGGAGCAAAAACATGTTAGAAATGGTTAACTGCATAGGAACATTGCATCCTTAATGTGCAATTACCAAATCTGTTAAACTCTAATGCTAACAAGTTTGTTGTTTTCCAAATACCAAACAGTTAGTTGTTATAGCGTTCTTGCATCACATCATTATCTGACCAGATCTAAAGTACCTATCCCAATAATCATGACTACTTCAGAACATAGCGTCGAGGAAGAAAGGCCAGTGAGCCAGTTGTTGAAAGAGGTAATGGAGAAGATAGAAAGGATAGTGTTGGAAATGAAAGCAATGCAGTTAGCCTTCGCTAAAGTGCATAAGAGACCTGAACCACCCGTTACTCCTACATTAGGGCATATGCTTGAATACCCTCACCTGGACCTTCAACAAGCCTATCGAATCATCATTATTACCAGGGAGAAGTCCCTATGATACCCAAGCTCCACCTCCCAATCAACATTTTCCACCATCAAACATTCCCGTTTTTATGGGACCTCCACTAGCCACACTGCAGAGATCAACTAGTGAGTTGTTGTTCAGGCTCACGATGCCCAATACTATCCCCCTGAACCCACATTCAATGCGCCAGAGCCCCATAATCCTCGCCTGGAAGTCCTGGTGGAGATTGAAAATCCGGCAAAGGTCCCAGAGCAGGATGAGGTAATAAGGAAGTTCAAAAGCCTAGAGCAATCCTTCAGGAGAATGTATGGGTTGGGCAATCAGGTCAGCGTGGCCTACAAAGATCTATGCCCTTTCCCCGACGTCCAATTACCAGCAGGGTTCAAGATGCCCAAATTTGATTTATACGAGGGGCACGGAGATCCTATGGCACACTTATGAGGATTTTGCAGCAAAATGAGAGGAGTGTGTGGAAAAGATGAGCTACTGATAGCTTACTTTGGCCAAAGCTTAAGTGGATCTGCACTTGAATGGTACACCAGACAAGATCCCGACAAGTGGTACACTTGGGATGATCTAGCGCAGGCATTCACATGTTACTTCCAATACAATCTCGAGATAGTCCCTGACCATCTCACATTACCGAGGACTAGGAAAAAGCCCGGAGAAAGTTTCTGTGAATTCTGTTCCGCTAGAGAGAAAAAGCAGCCAGGGTTGATCCTCCCATGAAAGAGAGGGAAATGGTGGACTACTTCCTGCAAACGCTGGATCCAACTTTCTTTGGTCACTTGGTGACGACAGTTGGAAAATCCTTCAATGAAGTAGTAAAGATAGGGGTTATGATAGAGGATGGATTGAGGTCCGATAAAATCCTGAATTACTCGGCGCTTAAGGCAACAACCCAGGCTATCCAGAGCGGCACAGGAGGTGCGCTGGGGAGGAAAAAGAAAGAAGAAGTCGCCACGGTTGAGGCAGGAAGCTGGTCCAGATCCAGTAAACCATAATACAATCAACCCAGACCCCACCATCCAAACTATCCATATTCCCCTTATAACCCACCACAACACTACTATCCACCTCAAGAACCACACTTCTCCGTGCACCAAGCCCAAACATACACTCAGCCTCTGGTTCGTCCGCAATGGCGCACGCCTGCTCCCCAAAATGCATATGCACCTCCAAGAACACCTATCCACCTCCACAGAACACATACCCACCACCCCAAAACGCCTATCCTCCACCAAGGGCCTACAGGAACCCTCCAGGGGCAGGTTTCCGTGGAAATCAAGCTTCTAGAAATTAAAGGCTATAGAGATAAAGAGCCTTTACTGAGTTGGGAGAGACCTATACCGCCTTTTTCCACAAATTAAGGCAGTTAGGTTTATTAAGCCCTGTTGAGCCCAGGGTGCCAAATCCCCCACCCCAAAATATGGAACAATCAATAAGCTGCGAGTGCCATATAGGATCTCGTTGATGCCAACAAGATCGAGGTCCAGACGTCGGAGGCGCCCAACATCAACCAGAACCCATTGCCATCCCACCACGAAGATCACATGATTGAGCTTGTGCATGAAGGAGGGGAGATAAAGAAACCATCACAAACAGTGATGATGATCCGGGCCACCCCAAAAGAAAAACCGATTGATAAGGAAGCAGAGGTACATGTAGAGAAGATAGAGATCAAACCTGTGGTGATAATGGGAAGAGTTCGCCTGTTGTCGCAAAGAACCCAGGGCCGGTCAAAGTAATAGTGCAAGGGGTACCAAGCAAGCTAGCATGCATAGGGCCAGCCATTATCAAGCCAGTACTGCAGTTGTCGATGATCATTGGTAAAGCCGTGCCATGAAGGTACAGTAAAGCGATGGTAATGTACAAGGGGAAGGAGGTTGTGGAAGCAATATGTGAGGCCAAGGGATTAACTCGTTCGGGGAGGTGTTTTGCTCCCGTAGAGATAAGATCCAACCCAGCCGTGGTAAAAAAGCCAGTGACAGAGGAAGAAGCCGAGGAGTTTCTAAAGAAAATGAAGATACAAGACCTTTCCATTGTGGAGCAGTTGAAGAAGACTCCAGCACAAATTTTGTTGATGTCCTTGTTGATTCATTCCAACGATCATTGCCAGACACTGATGAAAATCCTGAACGAGGCTCATGTTGCGGATAAAATCTCTGTAAATCACTTGGAGAAGATAGTGCATAAAATCTTCAAAGTAAACCGTGTGACATTTTCTGATGATGAGTTACCGATAGAGGGTACAGAACACAACAAAGCCTTGTATTTGACCGTGAAATGTGAAGACTCGGTGGTTACCCAAGTATTGGTTGATAATGGGTCGAGAGCCAACATATGTACTTTGGCTACTTTGAACAAGCTGAAAATTGATCATGATCAGATTCACAAGAACAGCGTTTGTGTCCGAGGTTTCGATGGAGGTGGTACCGACACGGTAGGTGACATCATACTGGAATTGACGCTTGGTCCAGTAGAATTCACCATGGAATTCCAAGTGGTTGACGTGGCAGTATCATACAATCTTCTACTTGGGCGACCTTGGATCCACGGTGCCAAAGCAGTGCCTTCTACATTACACCAGGAGGTGAAATTTGAATGGGACAGGCAGGAGATAGTGGTGCATGGGGATGACGGTACAAGCATTAAGGGTGATGATATTGTGCCATTCATAGAAACTGTTGAAGACAAAGGCCCATGGGTTTACCAGGTTTTCGACGGGGTTTCAGTGAATAAAATTTCTGAAGGCGACGACCTCCCACTTCCCAGGATAGCTCCCACAACCATCATGATGGTCTCAGAGATTCTGGGTAATGGATTCGTGCCAGGAAATGGTCTGGGGGCCGTGCTTCATGGTACTGTTCAACCTGTTTCCTTGCCCAAGAATTTAGAGACATTTGGACTGGGGTTCAAAACTGCTGCAGTAGATGTAAAGTGAGCTAAGAAAATGAAGAAAAGAGTTTGGGTCCTTCCCAAGTCAGTTCCACGCCTTTCCATATATTTTGTTAATGCAAGTGCTAAGAGGTCATCAGTTCTGAAAATTCTTGGACCATTGATTGGGATGGACGGGGATTTGAATCAGAGCTTCGAAAGGCTATTTGCTGATGTCAACATGATAGAAGCTGGAGAGTGTTCCAGCGAATCAGACATATAGTTTGTGGGGCCTAAGGCCGACATCAACAATTGGACGACTACTCCTCTTCCTACCCGAATAGAGTCTTGGTAGTAGGCTCTGAATTTTCTTTCTTTTTTCCTGGATTATTCCAGAGTTGTATTCCAGTTTTGGTTTTATATGTATTCGGTAAAAGTGTGAAATTATGTTATCCCATATTTTTAATAAAATGAATATTTTCTCTTCTTATATTATTTTAATTTTGTTTTATTGTTTTCTCTTTCTGAACAGTTCTCTTTTTACTGGTTCTAATGCCATGGCATGCACAACGGATCTTTGACCTAGTCTAAAAAATCAATCTGACTCTGACTTCATTGTACAAGAGGTCGATTATGATGATTAGTCTGAATATGACGAGGATGACGCCTTCAAAGAAATGAATAGAGAATTGTGCCAGTTCGAAGAGAAACCCAAGCCTAATATGAATGACACCGAAGCTATCAATTTAGGGGATGCAGACGATGTCAGGGAAACCAAAATTAGTATTCACATTGAGCCAAACATCATGGAGGAATTAATCAAAGCCCTCATTGAGTTCAAAGATGTTTTTGCATGGTTATATGATGACATGCCGGGATTAAGCACTGATCTAGTGGTTCACAAATTGCCCACTGACCCGACATGCCCTCATGTTAAGCAAAAATTGAGGAAGTTTAAGACATATATGAGTGTGAAGATCAAAGAAAAGTGACCAAGCAGCTGCAGGCAAAAGTTATTCGGGTCACTCGATATCCCGATTGGTTGGCCAATGTGGTACCAGTGCCGAAGAAAGATGGGAAGATCATGGTATGTGTCGACTACCGCAATCTGAACAAGGAAAGCCCTAAGGTTAACTTTCCATTACCCAACATCCATATCTTGATCGATTATTGCGTCGGGCGTGAGATCAGGTCATTTGTGGATTGCTATGCAGGATATCATCAGATCTTGATGGATGAAGAAGATGCAGAAAAGACGACTTTCATTACGCCATGGGGAACTTACTAATACCAGGTAATGCCATCCACCTTAAAGAATGCTGGGGCAACGTACATGATAGCAATGACTACTGTGTTTCATGACATGATACACAAAGAGATTGAAGTGTACGTGGATGATGTGATCATTAAGTCCAGGCATCAAGAAGACCATATAGCAGACCTAAGGAAGTTCTTTCAAAGACTTCGAAGGTATGATATTAAGCTCAACCCGGCCAAATGTGCCTGTGGGGTTCCATTGGGAAAGCTGTTAGGATTCATCGTTAGTCGACGAGGTATTGAGTTGGACCCATCAAAGATCAAGTCCATCCAGGATTTACCACCGCCGAAGAACAAAACGGAGGTTATGAGTCTGTTGGGAAGATTAAATTATATCAGCAGGTTCATTGCTCAAGTTATGGCGACTTGTGAGCCCATATTTCGGCTGCTGAAGAAAGATGCTGCGGTAGAATGGATGGCGGAATGTCAAGAAGCATTTGATCAAATCAAGGGGTATCTATCAAATCCACCTGTGTTGGTTCCACCTGAATCGGGAAGACCGTTAATTTTCTATCTAACGATATTGGAAAATTCATTTGGTTGCATACTGGGGCAACACGACAGCACAGGGAGGAAGGAGCAAGCCATCTATTATCTCAGCAAGAAATTTACAGTATATGAAGTTAAGTACACTCAACTTGAGAAGACATGTTGCGCCCTAACTTGGGTAGCACAAAGTTGAAACACTATCTGTCATCGTATACTACTTATCTCATTTCACGCTTGGACCCATTGAAGTATATCTTCCAGAAGCGTATGCCCACAGGGAGGTTACCGAAATGGAGGATATTACTCATAGAATTTGACATCGTCTATGTGACGAGGACGACCATGAAGGCCCAAGTGTTGGCTAATCATTTAGCTGACAACCTCGTTGATGAAGAGTATGAGCCATTGATGACGTATTTCCCCGATGAAGAAGGGATACATATAGATGAGGTAGAATCGACTGAGGAATCAAGATGAAAGCTTTTCTTTGATGGAGCCGCAAATTCAAAGGGAGTTGGAATAAGAGCAATGCTTATTTTGGTAACAGGACACCACTATCCTGTTACGACGCAACTGCGTTTCTGTTGTACCAACAACATGGCTGAATATGAGGCATGCATTTTGGGACTACAGTTAGCTGCAGACATATATGTCTAGGACGTTTTGGTCTTAAGGGACTCAGACCTGCTGGTACATCAAATTCAAGGTGAATGGGAAATACAGGATTTGAAGCTTATACCATATCGATAATGCTTGCACAATCTAAGCAAGAGATTTCGATCGGTGGAGTTCAAAAACATTCCAAGAGTTCAAAACGAGGTTGCTGATGTGTTAGCCTCCTTAGCATCAATGTTGCATCACCCAGATAAGGTTCATGTTGACCCATTGCATATTCAGGTACATGAGCAACATGCTTATTATAGCATGATAGAGGAAGAAATGGATGGCGAGCCATGGTTTTATGATGTCAAGGAATACCTTCGGATGGGGATATACCCGGGATAGGAAACCGGAGACAAAAAGAGAGCCATTCGGCGATTCGAAAATGGATTTTTCCTTAGTGAAGGAGCGCTATACAAAAGGACCCCAGATTTGGTATTGTTGAGATGTATAGATGTTCGTCAAGCCACGATAGTAATGAAAGAGGTCCATGCCGGAGTTTGTGGGCCACACATGAGTAGATATATATTTGAGAAGAAGATTCTTTGAGCAGGATATTATTGGCTCACTATGGAGCGTGATTGTATCAGTTTCGTGCAAAAATGCCATTAGTGTCAGGTACACAAAGATCTAATTCATTTTCCGCCAACAGAATTGCATACAATGTCAGCACCTTGGTGATTTGTTGCATGGGGCATGGATGTCATTAGACCTATTGAAACGGCAGCTTCCAACGGTCATAGGTTCATTTTGGTAACCATTGATTATTTCACCAAATGGGTAAATAAGACTTTCAAGTTAGTAACCAAGAAGGCAGTAGTGGATTTTGTCCATTCCCATATCATCTGTAGATTTGGGATCCCAAAGGTAATCATCATAGACAACGGTGCTAATCTTAGCAACAGTTTGATGAAAGAAGTATGTCAACAGTTCAAGATTACACCATAATTCCACCCTGTATCGTCCTAAGGCGAATGGTGCAGTTGAGGCAGCCAACAAAAACATAAAGAAGATTTTGAGGAAGATGGTGGAAGGGTCCAGACAGTGGCACGAAAAACTACCCTTTGCATTGTTGGGTTATCGCACTACTGTTCGTACTTCATTTGGTGCAACTCCTTATTTGTTGGTATACGGAACTGAAGAAGTAATACCAGTAGAGGTCGAAATTCCATCCTTCCGGATTGTCGCTGAAGCCGGGATTGATGACGATGAATGGGTCAAAACTCGACTGGAGCAGTTGAAATTAATAGATGAAAAGAGATTGGCAGCAGTATGTCATGGCCAGTTGTATCAGAAGAGAATGGCAAGAGCGTACAATAAGAATGTGCGACCCAAAATTTTGAAGTATGGCAGAAAGTATTGAAACGGATCCTCCCACATCAGGTCGAAGCAAAAGGCAAGTTCGCCCCAAATTGGCAAGGGCCTTATATTGTGACCAGAGTGTTATCCAACGACGCTTTATGTTTGACAGATGTCGAAGGAAGATGCATCGACATGGCTATCAATTCTGATGCAGTCAAGAGATACTATGTGTAATTTCTTTGATCATGATTGTTATTTATTCGTTTGTTTGTATTTGGTTCTTATTGGATAATGAAATGACGGAGGAAATTCTTTCTTCCATCCAAACAGTCTCAACCTTTGCTTTCCCCTTTTGAGCCTTACTTATTCTTTCATACCCCTCTCTTGGAATCATTAAAGAAAACAAAAAAATGAAAAAAGAGAAAAAGAGAAAAATGGTAAGTAAATCACAAGAAAACAAAACAAAACTTCCTGAACTACGTTTGGCCCGATTCCTCAAGAAGGGATACGTAGGCACCTCACGGCTCGGTCATGGTGTGATAAAATGTCATGTTTTCTTTGTTAGATTAGATTTTAATGATGAAATTAATATACATGTGCAGATACTCAAGGAAGAAAGCAGAACTACTGAAGCTAATGAAGCAAAGCTAAAAGGCAAGTTGCCACTACATCCAATCATGGAAGCAAGATTGAAGCATCAAATAAGGAAGTAAATTCTCGTTCAAGGAAGCTATTGGCACACAAGGAAAAAATCCACTCCTCATCAGCAAATCTGAATCTCTCCCATGATATTGGGAATCTATCCAGCCGGATTCGTCAACAACATATACGCAAATCACTAAATATTATCCATAACGGCAAACTCAAATGAAGGTCAAGAATAGAAGGAGCGCTATCTCAGTCAATTATATCTCCAGCAAAAAGGAAAGAGATCCTCATCAAGGCAACAACCAGTGCATTATTCTTGGAAAGAATCACACTTTCCAAGGATCAAATCCCTTGGGTTGACAAGCCTCCACCATAGCCATACTGTATAAATTCCATAGGGCTTTGTATCAACCATATACTTTGATCACACCTTTATAGCCCTCTTCGTTTTACTGCAAACAAGCATAGTAGTCTAGTTAGATTCACTGTGTAATAGTCAGAAATAGAAAGAGAGTTCTCAACTGGTGAGGCATTGTATCAACGAGTAAAAGAAGACTCTGCGATAATCATTACTACTATGCTCGAAAAGAAACTATGGATCTGAAGAGAAATCCCTTGCAACCCAAGGGGACTGAATTAGGATTCACATTGAATCCAAAACAACACAAAATATTTGGGCGTCATTATATTCCTGCATTTACTTTCAGCTTATCTTTATTTAGATTTTCTCGTCTGGTGTAGTATTACATTAAGTAACTAATATAGTTTTATGTCGACTTATTTGCGAATAATTTCAAATAATTAACAATTCACCCCCCTTGTACTTTCAATTGGTATCAAAGCAAGGCTCACATTTGTTCTTTTTTGATTAACAGCTTGTGAGAAAAAGATTATGGCAAATCAGGTTATTGTTGGAGCTTTGTTTCAAGAAGGAACTTCTCAAGTAAGACCACCTTACTTTAATGGACAACATTTCTCCCACTGGAAAATTCGTATGGAAATTTTCACCAAGGCCTATGATATCAAAGTTTGGAGAGTTATCAAGAAAGGGAACTATCCACTACCTGCAAGCATCCTACCGCTCGTAGATCCTGATGACATTGATTCATAGTCAAAGGAACAACTGGAAGCTGTTCAAACATATCATAAGGCAAGGAATCTACTTCACAATGCTATAAGTGGTGAAGAATATGAAAAGATCTCCAGTTGTGACACATCAAAGGAAATGTGGGATAAACTTGAAGTTACCTATGAAGGAACCATCATAGTAAAGGAAACTCACATAAATATGCTAGTTCGTGACTATGAACTTTTCTCCATGAAAGAAGGAGAATCCACCAAAGAAATGTTTACCAGGTTTAGCAAAATAATCAGTAATTTAAAGGCTTTTGGAAAACCTTACACCAGTGGCAATCAAGTCAGAAAAATTCTCAGAAGTCTACCAACCACATGGCAGACTAAAGTCGTCACACTGGAATCTCAAGACCTGAATAAACTATCTTATGATGAACTGCAAGGAGAACTCATTGCTTTCAAAAGAACACATTTGAAGAAGACAACTCAAGAAGATAAAAAGAAAACTGTTGCATTCAAAGCTACCACTGAGGCAACTGAAAATGAATTTGATGATCCTGAAGCTCTACAAGAAGAAATTGCTATGCTATCCAAAAATATGGACGGACTAATGAGAAGATACATAAATCCAAGGAAAGGAAGACTTCCGCAAAGAAGGACCAAACAATACAATGACCAAGACAAGAACGATGTAAAATGCTACGAATGTGGAAAATTCAGGCACATCCAAGCAGAATGCCCAGAACTGAAAAGAAAGGTCTCTAGAGTATTTAGCAAGAACAGATTGTTTGGAAGCTGGAGTGACGAGGATGAACCAGACCATGAGGAAATTGCTAATCTATGCTTCATGACGATCCTAGAAAACGAGATCAACAAAACTTCAGGTTGCTGGATGGATGAAGATGATTCCGAAGATGAAAACTGCTTCATGGCAAGAGGAAAAACCAGCGAGGTAAGATCCTATAATTGTGAAAGATGCAATGAATTACAGACATCCTTGACTTTACCCTTTTTGAATCTCAGAAAATGATGAATGAGCTTAAAAGTCTCACAAAGGAAATCAAAGACTGGAAATTAAGCTTCAAGTATGTGAAAATTAAAAAGAAGTACTTCAGGAAGAGTTTGAGGAAATGTAACTGCAGCTTAACAGCTTGCGAAAATCCACCAGTCACAGTTCTGTTAGGTCTAATCAGTCGACTTACAAGTAAACTGGAAAGAGCTAATCAGAACTAGATCGACAAGTCGATCGAACCAGTCAACTTACAAGTCGGCTGTAAAGGAGTTAGCAACTCATAGATCTGCTAACTCTAACTCTCATGAAAAACAGGAAAGTAGGCCCAATGTTATATGTCATTACTGTAATAAAAGTGGGCACAAATTTTCTAACTGTCACTTTCGTAAATCTCATATGTTTTGTTGGGTTTGGAAGTCTAAGAATTCCGAATCAAGTAACACTAACTCTCCATTACCCAAGAAATCTTGGGTACCTAAAAGAAAGTGATAATTTTGTTTTGTAGGAACACCAGAGAGTAAAGCGCAAAGGAAAGTGGTATCTAGACAATGCGTGTTCAAGTCACATGACAAGTGACAAAAATATGTTTAAGGAAATTACAAAAATTAATGAAGGAAGTGTCAAGTTTGGAGACGATTCAAAAGGCAAAATTGTTGGGACTGGAACTATTCCATTCAACAACAACTGTGATATTACTGATGTTTATTTAGTAGATGGATTAAACTACAATCTCCTCTGTACAAGTCAACTATGTGACTCGGGATATGAGGTAAATCCAAGAGAACTGGTTGTGCTATTGAAGTCGAGTCAGGTAAATTAATCTTTCCAGGTAAAAGGTATGGAAACGTATTTATACTATATGGCTTCGAAAATATAGATGGTCACATCTGCTTAGCATCCATGTCTGATGATCCTTGGCTATGGCACAGAAGATTGGGACATGCTAGCATGCATTTAATCTCTATAATTAGCCAAACATGATCTAGTCATCGATCTACCCAAGCTAAACTTCTCTAAAACTCATATTTGTGATGCGTGTCAGATGGGTAAGCAAACTAGAAATTCTTTCAAAAACAAAGACATAGTCTCTACTTCAAAACCTTTGCAACTACTTAAAAAGGATTTATTTGGACCTACTAGAACTGCTAGCATAGGTGGCAAGAGATATGCTTTTGTTATTGTTGATGATTTTTCTCGATTCACTTGGTTAATTTTTCTACCTCACAAAGATGAAGCTCTGCGAAACTTTGAAATCTTCTGTAAGAAAATTGAACGAGAGAAGGGCTATCAAATCTCTAAAATTCAAAGTGATCATGGAGGCAAATTCGAAAGCAAGGTATTCAAAGAATTCTGCAACAGTCAAGGATATACCCACAACTTCTCTGCTCCCCGATCTCCTCAACAAAATGGAGTGGTTGAAAGAAAGAACAGAACATTGCAGGACATGGCAAGAACTATGCTCTTGGAACACTCATTGCCAAATCACTTCTGGGCAGAAGGAGTTAGCACTACCTGCCACATACTAAATCGCTGCCTTATAAGACCTATTCTAAAAAAGACTCCGTATGAACTCTGGAAAGGTAAACGCCCCAACATCAGCTGTTTTCATCCATTCGGAAGCAAATGCTTTATTCACAACAATGGTAAGGAAAATCTTGGAAATTTTGATCCTAGAAGCGATGAAGGTATTTTTCTTTGTTACTAATTAAATAGTAGATCTTTTAGAGTTTTCAATAAACACACTTTATGTGTAGAAGAATCAGTTCACCTTGTATTTGATGAAAATAATCCCTTGGTCGAGAGAGGATCCAATACAGGTGATGAAGATTTAGTTCAAGAGGCTCAGAGAAAATCTCAGGAGTCAACAACTCCCTCTGTAGCTGTAGAGTTGACTGAACAAGCAAGAGGTAACACTTCAGAGCCACCTCCAGAGTCAACTACACAATTCACTAGACTAAATGTGTGGAGAAATGAAGCCGAATATCCTCATAAATTCATTATTGGAGATCCAAATGAAGGAATGAAAACCAGAGTAGCTCTTTAGAAGAAGGAAAATATTGCACTAATCTCCCAAGTAGAACCAAAGAAGGTAGAAGAAGCTCTAAAATATTCAAGCTGGGTAACTGCTATGGAAGAAGAACTAGAGCAATTCAATAAGAATCAAGTATGGAAATTGATACCCCATCCTAAAAATGCTTCAGTTATTGGTACTTAATGGGTATTCAGAAATAAGCTAAATAAAGAAGGATAAGTTATTAGAAACCAAGCCAGACTAGTCACTCAAGGGTACTCACAACAGGAACGAGTCGACTATGATGAGATATTCTCCCCAGTTGCTCGATTAGAGTCAATACGAATGTTGTTAGCTTATGCATCATTCAAAGGATTCAGACTGTTTCGAATGGACGTCAAGAGTGCCTTCCTCAACGGATTTATCGAAGAAGAAGTCTACGTGAAACAACTTCCAGGGTTTGAGAACTCGAAGTGTCCATATTATGTATACAAGCTGACTAAGGCCTTATATGAACTAAAGCAAGTTCCACGTGATTGATATGAAATGCTAAGTACATTTCTTATAGAACATGGATTCACCAGAGGTAAAATTGATATCACGCTATTTATCAAAAGGTCATCCGAAGGTAACCTTATAATTCAAATTTATGTTGATGATATTATCTTTGGTAGTGCTAACCTTCTTATGTGTAAGGAATTTGGAAATCTCATGCAAAACGAATTTGAGATGATCATGATGGGGGAACTCACCTTCTTTCTTGGTCTTCAAATTCAACAATCTGAAGAAGGAACATTTATCTGTCAATCTAAATATACCAAGGAGCTGATTCAAGAATTTGGTATGAGCAATGCAAAATCCATTGGAACTCCTATGAGTCCTGCTACAACCTTAGGTAAGGACGATCAGGGTAATCCAGTTGATGAAACCAAATACAGAGGAATGATTGGATCACTTCTATATCTGATCGCAAGTCGACCAGACATTATGTTCAGCATATGCAAATGTGCCAGGTTCCAGTCGGCTCCTAAGGAGTCGCATCTAACTGTTGTCAAAAGAATTAATCGATACCTTATCGGAACAATATCATGTGGTTTATGGTATCCTCGATCTAATTATTGTAAATTGAAAGGCTTCTCAGATGCAGATTTAGTAGGTGACAAAGAAGATAGAAAAAGAACGAGTGGCACATGTCAACTACTAGGAAAATCTCTAATTTCCTAGAATAGTAAAAAGCAATCATCAGTTGCATTATCGAATACTGAAGCTGAATATATTGCTATTGGACAGTGTTGTGCACAATTGCTTTGGATGTCACATCAACTGGGTGACTATGATCTTTCTTTCAAACCTATACAAATTTTTTGTGATACTAGTGCCATCTGTCTTTCGAAAAATCCTGTGCATCACTCTAGGGCTAAGCATATAGATATTAAACATCATATTATTAGAGATCATGTTCATAAGGGTGATATAAAGTTAGCCTTTGTTGGTACTACAGATCAACTAGCCGGTATTTTTACTAAACCATTATTGGAAGAAAGATTTTGTGCTATAAGGGAACTACTTGGCATTATCTGTCTCTCAACTAACTCTTAGGGTCAAAGTGTAACTATTTTAAATTTTTGTAATTTTTGTCTTTATTAATTAAGCCGTCATTCTTTCCCACTCTTTCTTTTCTAATTTCACATCAGTTGCAGAGAAGTTGGAAAGCCAATCAACGCGTAGGTCTAACTGACAACTTTTCCCTTTCCACTCAACCGTCAAATCCCCTCTTCCTACTAAGTCATTATCAACCCTTCCCGTTTCATCCTTTCCACCAAAACCCTTCTCCTCTTGCTTAGAAACCCTCGTCTCTTCCATGGCCAGAACTCCAAAAATTCCTTCTACTTCTACAAGAAAGAGTACCCATTCCAAATCAAAACCCGTATCGGCTCCGCCAGAGCAGGTTGACCTAGGGTCCGACAAGTCTGAAGAATGTGCCTCCTTTCAAGGTGGATATTCTTAGCACTCTCTGATTCTTGGTGAAAAAGCCGCTGGTAAGCGACCTATCGATGAGGCCCCTATCTCCTCTTCCAAGAAACCTAAGTTTGATTTCTCTACCTCTCTCGAATCTGACCTCAATTTCTGGGACTCCCCAAAACAATGATTTCTTTATTTCCATCAAAGAAAAACCTATTGCTCATGGTCGTGTGGTAGATCTAGATGGTATGGACTCCCTCTACTGCAAGGTAAAAGAACTTTTTGTATATCAGGGGTGGGAAAAAATTTCTCTCTATCTCTCCGCCTAAAGTGTATGAACCTCTTGCCCGTATGTTCTATGCAAATCTTCGCTCTAGCAAGTCTGATAAGCTCAAAACTCTTTTCCTTGGCAAACACATTGTTCTTGATTGTAACCTCTTTGATTCCATCTTTTTCTGTCGCTGTTATGGGTTTCCAACGTTTATTAAAAATGTGTGGCCGGATGATTTCGAAATCTCCTTTAATCAAGCCAAACAATTCATTGCAGAAAATCCCTCCGATAACCTTCCCCATCAACTTGGACCCAGTGATGTTAGTTTTGAAACTAGAGTTATTGCTCACATTGTTGCAACCACTCTCCTTCCCAGCACTGGCTCCTTTTCCACTCTCTCTCAATGGGACACCTTCTTTGTCTATTGTCTTATCTTTAAGCTCAAAATCAAGTTGTCCTCCTGGGTTATCAACTTCATGATTGAGAGTGCTGAATACCCCACTAGCCTTCCTTATGGTATGGCCATCACCCACATTCTGAAAGCCCACCAAATTTCTCTTTCAGACTACCCCTTCGTTCATGTGTCTAAATGCTACAACTCCAGGGCCTTTTATAGCATGGGTATGTTTCTATAAAAGGGGTATGGGTCAAGAAGGGAGAAAGTGAAGCTAAACCCATTCCTAAGGAAATCAATCCGTCTTTGGTTACTCCACCTCCGTCCATTCCCTCGGATCTCAGTGACAGGTTGCGCTCTGTGGAATCTCAACTCTCTGATATCAAGTCGACTCTGGATGCAATTCATGCTATCTCCAAGGAAACCGGGTCTGATGTCTCAAAAATCAGGATGGCTGTGCAAAGAGTACGGGAGAATGCAGTCAAGGCTTTCAAAGAGGTGCATGACAGGCTTGATGGAATGCAAGTTGCTGCCAACACCAGCTTTGACCAGTTGAAAGACGCTATCTGAAACACTCTTACTTACTTTCTACATCGTGAATGATTGTGTCCCTCAGACCATTTTATGTTGTTTTTAACTTTTGGTTGTGATTGGGCTTTGCCCGTGGATGATTTTATTTCTTTTCAATGGATCATACTTTTGCTGATCCCTCTTTTGCTGATGTCAAAAAGGGGGAGAAATATATATATATATATATATATATATATATATATATATATATATATATATATATATATATATATATATATATATATATATATATATATATATATATATATATATATATATATATATATATATATATATATATATATGTATATGTATGTATATATATATATGTATATGTATATATATATGTATATGTATGTATATATATATATGTATGTATGTATATATGTATGTATGTATATATATATATGTATGTATGTATATATGTATGTATGTATGTATATATGTATGTATGTATGTATATATGTATGTATGTATGTATATATATATATATATGTGTATGTATGTATATGTATATATATATATATATATACATATATATATATATATATATATATATATATACATATATATATATATCTATATATATATATATATATATATATATATATATATATATATATATATATATGTATGTATCTTTGCTATGCAGGATGTAACTTGATGTGCCTGATGTGCATATGCTGTGGCATAGTTATTATTATATCTGCAGAGGACAAGTTGACTACTTGTCATATATTGTGCTTCGTCTGTCTGTTATGTATTATGCTTCGTATGTCTCTTAGATATTCTGCAGGTCCCAGTCGACTGCATCTAATGAGGGGGAGCAACACATTGACTGCACATAAGTAGGGGGAGATCAAGTCTAGTTGACTACACATTAAGGGGGAGCAATCCAACAAGGAAGTCAACTGTTGTTTACTCTAGTATATTAATTTTTCCATCATCAAAAAGGGGGATATTGTTAGATTAGATTGTAATGATGAAATTAATATACATGTGCAGATACTCAAGGAAGGAAGCATAACTACTGAAACTAATGAAGCAAAGCTAAAAGGCAAGTTGCCACTACATCCAATCATGGAAGCAAGATTGAAGCATCAAATAAGGAAGGAAATTCTCGTTCAAGGAAGTCGTTGGCACACAAGGAAAAGATCCACTTCCCATAAGCAAATCAGGATCTCTCCCATGATGTTGGGAAATCATATCCAGCCGGATGCGCCAGCAACATATACGCAAATCACTGAAGATTATCCATAACGGCAAACTCAAATGAAGGGAAAGAATGTAAGGAGCGCTATCTCAGTTAATTATGTCTCCAACAAAAAGGAAAGAGATCCTCATCAAGGCAATGACCAGTGCATTACTTGGAAAGAATCAACACTTTCCAAGGATCAAATCCCTTGGGTTGACAAGCCTCCACCATAGCCATACATAGGGCTTTGTATCAACCATATACTTCGATCACACCATTATAGCCCTCTTCGTTTTACTGCAAACAAATATAGTAGTCTAGTTAGAAGTGAATTCGGGGGTTCGTAGTTCATTTTGAAGTCATTCGGCTAAAGATAGAAAATTGAAGGTTTTGAGAAGTTTGACCGGAGGTGGACTTTTTGATATCGAGGTCGAAATCTGATTTTAAAAGTTGGAGTAGGTCCGTAATGTCAAGTATGACTAGTGTGCAAATTTTGAGGTCAATTGGACGTGGTTTGATAGGTTTCGACATCGAAAGTTAAAGTTTGAATCCTAAAGTTCATAAAGCTTGAATTGGGGTGTAATTCATGGTATTAGCATCGTTTGATATGATTTGAGGTCTTGAGCAAGTCTGTAACGTATTTTGGGACTGGTTGGTATGTTTGGTTAGGGGGCTCGGGTGGATTCCGGGTGTAAAACCGATTGAATTTGGAGTTTGGAAGAAGGCTGAAGTGCCGATTTCTGTAATAACCGCACCTGCGAGAATTGGGCCGCAGGTGAGGAGCCGCAGATGCGGCGAGGAAAACTGTAGATGCGGTATTGGAGGAGGTGAGATGGGACCGCATATGCGATCATTGCGCATTTCAGTGTTATCGATGTCCGTTTGGTATTCCGAGTTTTGGAGTAGCTTTGTATGGTGATTCTAGAGTTAGAACGTGATCGGAAGTGAATTCGAATGTTCGTAGGTCATTTTGAAGTCACTCGGCTAAAGATAGAAAATTGAAGGTTTTTGAGAAGTTTGACCGAAGTGGACTTTTTGATATGAGGGTCTAAATCCAATTCCAAAAGTTGGAGTAGGTCTGTAATGTCGAATATGACTTTTGTGAAAATTTTGAAGTCAATCGGATGTGGCTTGATAGGTTTCGGCATCGAAAGTTGAAGCTTGCAATGCTAAAGTTCATAAATCTTGAATTCGGGTGTAATTCATGGTTTAAGCGTTGTTTGATATTATTTGAGGCCTCGAACAAGTCCGCAACGTGTTTTGGGACTGGTTCGTATGTTTGGTGTGTGTGTGTGGGGGAGGGGGAGCTCGGGTGGATTCTGGATGGCTAACGGATCAAATTTGGAGCTTGGAAGAAGGCTGAAGTGTTGGTTGCTGTCATAACCGCACCTGCGAGAATTGGGCCGCTGGTGCGGAGCCGCATAAGCAGCCACGAAAACCGAAGATACAGTATTGGAGGAGGTGAGATGCGGAGGTAACGGCGTAGAAGCAGAAAAAGGGCGGCCTGGGGTGGACCGCAGAAGCGGCATTTGGACTGCACCTGTGGAACCGCAGAAGCGGCCAAGGGTATGTAGGTGCGAAAATCGCTGAGGCAGTGAGTTCTTTTAAATTGGGAGATGGTCATTTTTCTTCCATTTTTCATTTGGTATGGGAGATTTTGGGGAGCTTCAAGAGAGGATTTTCATCATCAAAGTCAAGGTAAGTTATCCCCACAAATTTTTAAGTTAAATACATCAATTATGTATGAATTTGAGCATCAAAATTGTAGAAAAACTTGATGTTTGAGGAAAGACCTAGAAATTTTGTATTCTTGGAATTTAGCCACGATTTTGGGTTTGGAATTAAGAGAAAATCATATATTTGAGTTCGTGATGCTATGGGTAAACTTTATCTTCAAAAAATTACGGATTCTAGGCATGTGGGCCTGAGGGTGTTTTTGTCAACTTTTTGATCCGGGTTAGGAATTGTTATAAATTGGATTATAATGAGTACCTTAGCATACATTACTGGGTTTGCATAATTATTGGATAGTTTTGGAGCGTTGTGCATCGATTCGAGTCTTCAGAAAGGCGTGGAATGCCGGTTATGGATCTTCGGAGCGAGGTGAGTCTCCTTTCTAACCTTGTAAGAGGGAATTGTCCCCATATGTGAGTTAATTGGTTATGTGCTCCTATTTGTGGGGGCTACGTACGCACGAGGTGACGAGAATCCATGCGTAGCTACTATTATGCTATTGTCCGTATATTCTAGGACCCAAAACCATGTTGTAGTTGGACTAATTATAAAATTATTGACCACTTGAATTTCTTAGATCACCTTGGATTAGTAAATGAATTTCTAAAGGTATTAAACGTTATATTCTTAAATTATTAAAAGACAATTTGTTTTCTTTGGATAAATGTTCCCCGATAGTTCTTAATTGATTGTTTGAGCATGTATCTCTATGTGTACCTGCGTCGCATGCATTATTTGAGAGCAGGGTGTGTGCTTATTTTATGTTGACTACGTCACAGCTTAGTTCGCGAGCGGGGTAATTGATATATCTACAGGCGCGCCATCAATTCTCGGCAAGTGCACAATTTATTTTTGTTGGATCGGGCCGTTGCCTTGGCATGATATGTGCATGCTTATATTGCTCGCCTGAAATATTAAATGTTGATATTACCTTTTTGGCCTGATATAAATTGCTAAAGTTAACTGAAAAGAAATCTTGAAAATTCTTTATTACTTGTTAATGATGTTTACCTGTTTACCCGCTTTATGAGTTAGAACTGCCATATAATATAATGATTCCCTCACATTTTAGGATATTATTATTTGAACACTAGCAAGTGTTAAAGTGGACCTCTCGTCTCTACTTTTTTGAGATTACACGGGATACTTGCTGAGTATACGTTATTTTCGTACTCATACTACATTTGCTGTGCATTATTGTTGCACATATTTATTGTGTGGCTAGTGGCTTATTGGCATAGCAGCATGGTTGAGATGGAAACTAGGCGAGTTGTATTTCCTCGAGGCGAACCACAACTAGTATAGTCTCTCTTAAGGTTCTATTTATTTTCTGTCCAATTGTATTCCGAACAGCTATTGTACTTTATTTGGTATTTCTTAGAAATTGCTCATGTACTTGTAATACCGGGTTCTAGAATGTATTTGGGTGGTGACAACATGGTATCAAAGCACTAGGTTTCCGTTGGTCTCATGAGTCATGAGCAAGTCTAGTAGAGTCTCACGGATCAGCACGGAGACGTCTATACTTATCTTCGAGAGGCTACAGGGATGTTAGGAGTACTTCCCTTCTTGATTCCTCTAAGTCTATGCCTTTGTTTCCTTCCTACTCAATCTTATGCGACGCAAATGCTTGTTATCAATAGAGAATTGAAGAATCATAGTGGTGCTACAGATGTGGTGTGGGATATTTCTCCTGGTGTAGTTGATTGGACTATTATAGTATTCTTATGGAAGGATATCTTATTGTTTCAGCTCGGTAGCGGTACTTCCGAGAGCTCTGAGGTTGGGCACAAGTTGCCATGATTCTTATGAACGATTAATCCGCACTATTGTTATGATGGTAGGATGTTTGTCTACGTGTCGAGAAAGTGAATGACTTGAAGGGAGGTTTACTCAGTGCATGATCTAGAGATTTGGTGTTTTATTCCCAGCAAGGGAAAGACTATCGGGCAGAGAATGTTCAGGTTTTGTGTTGATGATGTATCGAAACTCGGTATTTGCTAGCATGGTGGAGTTTTCTTCTACAATGAGATGTCGTTGTCCTTATGGAAGTTACGAAATTCACCGGTGTTATGATCTTCTACAATTCGCCTTTGGACAGGATATTGCAGGTCAGCATTGAAGATGTGACTGTTAGATATTGTGAGGTAAGGTGGTTCAGGAGTGAATCAACATTCCTAATATCGGCAGCTCGAGAAAGATGATATTCGAAAGGTTTTAAAATTAGTAGCGGCTTGTGGGTTCAAGTGCTACGAAGATTGATTTTATTTTAAGCAACAATTGAGCAGCAAAGTATGAGGAAGAACATGTGGGAAGTTTCAGGCGGTGTTTAAAACTCCTAGAAGGTCAGGTATGAGAAGCGCAGGTCGATTGATTGATTAAGGAAGCAAGTTTGTTCGAAGTGGGAGAGTGGCAGATGTGCTTATGGGCTTGTTAGTAGGATGACTATGTGTTTTAAGGAGATTTGGATCGAAGTAGGAATTTTAATGATTGGTGATTGGGGGTCTACGGGTCTAATTTGAAGTATGGGTTATTATGCGGCAGGAGATTTGATGTAACAAAAAGGAGCTCCTTAAAAGGAAGAAGGATGCCTCATAACTTAGAATTGGAAGGATATTGACTCACATTTAATTGATTTCCACGAGGAGTGAATGGATAGGTGCAGCCGGAGAGTGAGCTCGAACCCATGATGGATTAGTGGAGTCATAATGGGTTGTGCCCCGTGCAGCAACGTTGGAAGAGATTGGGGAGTGATTTCTTCAGGTGGGTTATTCCCTATGAGCAGGTTAGCGGTCGCTTGTCTGGCGAAGCTTTTGCAAGGAATTCTATCGGTTGTTCAACAAAGAGATCGGTCAAGCGAATATGGTTGATGATTTAGATTTCAAAAGGGGCTTTGCAGAAAGGTTTCGAGGATTTAGACGGTTGATTGCGTAAGGATATTCCAACAAGAGATGAAGCACTCTACTGAGTTTTGAAGTTGTGTAATGATGGCTTTAAGCTAAGTAGGAGAGTCCCACCGCCAATGATTGGGTTGCATGGTTAACTACTTGAGAGGTTTCTAGTTATTATCATATTGATGGGTTATTCTAGTTTTGGGAAAGGACCATAAGTGGTGATTTGAGCAAAAGAATTGTTAAATGCATTCCATGGTTGGCCTTATTGGCTAATGTTCAGACTTGGGAAGGATTCAGGATTTATGCCTTGTATGGATGCGGGTTTCAAGGGAAGTGATTCTGCCCGGTGCTTCGTCGAGATAGTATTCTTGTGCTAGAAGATTTATGTAGTTGATTATATTTGGGGCCAAGTCAGAGCGGGTGGCTCTCAGTAATGGTCTTAATGCATTTAAGGAGCAAAGTGTGGTGCCTAATGATGTCGAGTTTATGGGTACAATTAAGAATCAAGGGTTGTAGAAGTTTATGAGAAGAGGCACAAAATGTTATATGATGTTTTGGCTTGCACTGTAGCATTTGGGAGGTATGAAATGGTTCATGGGATTTGGTACAACATGGTCTCGTGATTTAAGGTCACTCAGGATGAGTGCAGATGGAGTATGTTATGTGTTGAAAGGAGTTAGTATTATTTCTAAGGCAATCAAGGATACATTGGAAGGAAGTAGATTGATTATCCATAGTGAATTGGCATATTGGTGTAAGAGACCGCTTCCTCCAGCGTGATCAAGTTATGCAAGTGAGTTATGACGATACGTGTTCGGCTACCGTACTTGATGTTATTCAGAAGTATTCTACCATTATGGCCTATTATGTGTGGGCGAATCCCAGAAGGGTTATGGTGGATTAGACCACTACTTGAGGATTTGAATGTTCTGTGGTTATGAGGATTCAGTGTGTGTTGCTATGGTTTTCCTGAGGCGAGTTCAGCAAAAAGTTTTAATATGATGAAGTGTTAATCTATTAGTGGTCCCGGAGTTATGATGATAATCCTGTTCTATTGTATATCGGCACGTTAGGTGCAGTGAGTGGTATGGAATTTGAAGTAAGGATCAAAGTTGCAATTTGGTGTTGACAAGGATTCCACGAGCTCAAATGAGCAGGAAGGGAGTTTTGATATTTAAAGTAAGTTGGTGTTGTCTTCAACATCACCTGAGATCGGTGTATTATGAAAGAAGCTTTGCATCCTGATTAAGGATTCTTGATAACTTTTCAGCATTAGTGCGACCGATGGTTTGGGCGTTCAGACATGTTATTTGTTTTGGAAGGTTATGGGAGCGTGTCCCATGGGAAAGTTGTATAAGTGTGGCATGCATTCACTTGATTGATTAAAGATTCAAACCAAGTAGGAGGATCATGGTGATATCGTCAATTTGAGAATTTATACCTGTAGGGCACTCAGATTATTGGTTTGTGGACTGTGGAGGATTACTCCGTTGATGGTGGGTGTTCTAGTGTGTTATGAGAAAAGGGAAGTTAGTAAGGACCATTGTAAGTTTATTGGCCTAGTTTGGTACGATCAAGATCGACTGAGGTTGATGGATTAATATGAGAATATGGGCCCGATGTTAGGCCAGTTGTGTTCAGTCCAGCAAAGCGCTCCTTATGGAAGAGTAGTCGGGGTGTTATTTTGTCATCAACTATTCTAGGTAATGATGTATTGCACCGTGCGAGTTGTGAGACAGCTTGATAAATTTCTTATGCGTTGAGGTTCCGCGTGGCGATGATGTTATATGAGCGAGATGGCTCTTGAGATTCGGATCATGTATTCCACCTCAGTTGTGCTTGAGTTTTTAGCCTATAGAGCTATATGTCTCCCCAGGTAATGGTATTATACATTTAGCGTGTTTATGATCGATATTCAGTATTTTGCTGTAATGAGCAATTTAGCTCGACGTATATCTCCTTAGGTGAGTTCTATGAGTGGAATGTTGTGGCACGCCGCCATGGGTACATTATTTGGATCAAGTTGCATGCCGCAACAGTGTGATGTTCAGTACAGCTCCTCATATCTATTTTTATGTGTTTCATTTCCTATTTTTTGAGAAAAGCTCGTATTAGCTGTGAGCCCGTGTTGCATGTATGATTCGCGAGCGGGGTGTCTGTTTAGTATGTTGTCCGCGTTGCATGTATGATTCGAAAGGGGTAATCGGATCTCTTTTTCAGAGTTCGTCTTCCTTTTTGTGTCGCATTTCGTAATGGCTTATTGCTTGCGCAGTTCGTAATGGGTGAGACGAGATTATTGGATTTAGGATCAGTGCAATCTGATTATATGAAGTACATTAAAGAGCCAAGACCATTATTTGGTTCAAAATGAGGTACCGGTTCTTGTCAGAAGTATAGACTTGATGATTTGTTGACTCGGCAGTTGGTTATGAATTTCTACACATCTCTTTCGTCGTGTCTGTATTGTAATAGTTAGAGCAAGACCTAAGTAGGTCATGAGGTGCAATGGGAGCATCAAATTCATGGAATTTCGATATATTCGATCAGAAAATGTTATTGTGGTCCTACAAGTAAAGTGATGCAAGGTGTGGATTCAGAAAAATTGTGCAGTCATGTTTGGGTACAACGTGTAGTGGTTGATATGTGATCGTATGTTGGTTACAATCCTGGAAGGAAATTTCGGATGCTGGAATTGGGCTTTAAGACTTATTTGCTTTAATAAAAGGGAACATCTTCAAAATTATCGAGCTAATGTGCTCAACTGAGTTGTGGTAGCACAGGAAGGTGCATGACGTGTTAAACAGTAATTTCAGACTACTTCAGCATAGTCCTCAGCATGTTCAAGGACGAATGTATGTTTAAGTGGGAGATAATATAACTACCCGACCAATCGTTTTAATCTCTAGCGCGTTGCTCAGTAGTTTGAGGCCATCAGCAACTTCATTTCAGGTATTATGACTTGTACGCAACACTGGAATTGAATTTCGGGAAGTTCGGGATTGATTTGAAAAGAGAATTCTTATTTCGGAAGCTTAAAGTTGAAATAATTGACTAAGATTGGATTGTTGAGTAAATGGCCTCAAAACCGGGGTTTGAAGGTTCCAACAGGTTCATATGATAATTTCAAACTTGGGCGTATGCCCGGATAAGGTTTTGGATGACCCGGGAGCACTTTGGCACGTATTGGGGATGTTCGCATTTTGTAAGAAATTTCATAAGTTTGGCTTGAAGCGCATTTCAGTGTTATCGACGTCAGTTTGGGATTCCGAGTCTGGGAGTAGCTCCGTATGGTGGTCTGGAGTTGGGAGCGCGATCAGAAGTGAATTTGGAGGTTCGCAGACCATTATGAAGTCATTCATCAAAATATAGAAAATTAAAGGGTTATTAGAAGTTTGACCGGTAGTGGACTTTTTGATATCGGGGTCAGAATCTGATTCTAAAAGTTGGAGTAGGTCCGTAATGTTGATATCGGGGTCAGATCGATTATCTTCTCAACGTTCATAAAACTGAACGTTGGAAGGCAACGGTCAGTGAATAATCGATTATTCTATAGGGGATAATCGATTATTTACCTTTTCTGAAATTTCCAGTTTAAGCTGGAAAAGGCAGATAATCGATTATCTACTTTGTGATAATCGATTATGCAGCCATGCTGGAATTTTCAGTTTTGGATGGAAATCCAACATAATCGATTATCTTCAGAAGGATAATCGATTATCTGGCTGTTCTGTCCAGAATCGAAAACTTACTTCAAAAATCATTTTGGTTAAAAATGAAAACGTTAAAAATCATTTTGTTTGAAGTATATGAAAATGTTTATGATATTTATGATTTGATAGAATGATTTTATGCATATTTATGATGACCTTTGTTGAGCCAAAAGACGAGATAACTTAAACGTTGTCCTTACATTGGTTCTACCTAACGACCTACGCCTTGGGTCTTCGGTCTTGAACTTTTGAGCTCGTCTTGGCTTTTCCATGCAATCCCTTCATCAATATGCTTCTCGGCATTCAATCTTGATTGTTTGTCATATAATAACGTTGTTTGACACTTGACTTCATTGTTTGTCATTCATCAAAACCTATACCTGGAAATCATGCTAATACAACCAAAGCACACATATCATGGATAGAATAATTTCCTACAATTTCCCCCTTTTTGATAATGACAAACAATAAGAGATATGCATATCGGATTCCCCCTAAGTTCATGATATATCTCAACATACAAGTTATGCAAAACATCATATAAGCAAAACATGCATGCAAAGCATTCCCCCTTAATTGAGTATTCCCTCTCAATTAAAGCATACTAAAAGGTGGAGACATTCCCCCTTATTAGATGCATATCGCCTAATTTCTTCCCCATTTTGGCATTAGCAAAAAGAGAGTATACACAGGCTACTTTCCCCTTTTGACACTTCCCCCTTTTGGGAATACCAACTTGTTAGTGTCAAACATAAGATAGGAAATACAATGAGGAATATACATGATGAAAATTTTCAAAAAAAATCATACCAACATAAAATGATACCAAATGTTAGCAAAAACATAACAACCATAATAACGGTTACTTTTAGCAAATCATATTACTTAACAACATATCAACTGTTAATTTTTGACAAACCAATAGTTGTATTAAAAACATGAATCATTTATTTTTCAAGAATATACCAACTGTTATTCAAACCAAAAGTAATATTCATCAAAACATGAATCAATCATTATTTTTAACAAAAATAATTGATACCAATTATTATTCAAAATAAAAGTTATCAAAACATGAATCAACAAAAATAATTGATACCAATTGTTAACAAAGACATATCAATCGTTAACACATATCAACTATTACGTTTTTTTATCAAAAATATGATAACTAACCAAAATTCCCCCTCGATGCAATAAGGTTTCGTGCTTGGTGCATCTACTACGATATTGTAGTCTTCAAGCACACCTGCAAACGTACCTAAAAATAGGTCTTAGGTACCCAAACACTTTTGGGTCCTTGGGTGTTAGGCAAATAATAATCATAGCTAAAAGATAAATCCCTATGTTTTGCAAAACATACGGGTGCTATGTGTCCTACCCGGTTTCAATATGACATATAACATTCGGGTTGTGCATATGTCTTGGTTGAGCCAAAAACGTTCTAGGTGATCTAAAGTCGTTATTCCTAGAAGCGTTGAAATTCCTAGAGTCATTGGTCGGCGGTCTAAAATGATTAATTCTAGACTCATCAATAAAATTCCTAGAATTATTTCTAGGTTGAGCATCGCAATTTCTAACATGATTCTTATTCTTTTTACGCCTTTTATTTTTCCTGGGCCTTTTCTTTTTAATTTCTTCAACTATTTTAGGATTGTCTACACTACGTTTTTCTAGTGTGTTTCTAAGTTCTATGTTTTCTAATTTCAAAGAATCACAAGATGAACAATTAGAATTTTGATCAATTGAAGAATTTTCATGCATCTCCTTAATCTTTTTTTCTAAGATCAATATTGTCATTTTCCAAAAATTTATTTTTCTCTTTTAAAACTTTAATTTTAGCCTTGGCCTCTTTGGAGATTTTTGAAGACTTTTTCAATTTATCATATAATTCTTGAAACGCTTCTTGTAATTCTTCAAAAGAGTAAGAGTTAGGAGTACTTACCTCTTCTTCCTCGTTGGCCATGAAGCATAGGGCGGCAGTTTCATCACCCGAGCTGTCTGAATCCCATGTGATGCGCCTTTGGTGTTTCTTCTTCTTCTTGTCCTTGGGTTTTGGACAATGTGACTTGGTGTGGCCAAGTTTTCCACAATTATTGTATGAAGGACTTGGTTCTTCCTTCTTCATTTCCTTCTTCATAAACTTATAAAACTTTTCAATTAAATCGTTGGAAATAGTATCATCATTGCTTTTCGAATCACTTACCTCTTCTCTTTTAAACGATGAGGCTTTGAAGGCAATACCTGGACTTTTCTTATTTTCAAACGAAGGATTAAGAATAGTGCTTTCATAAGTCTTGAGGTTACCTCTTAGTCCATCAATTATGACGTCCGTGATTCCCATCGACTCTTGGATGGCATTGGCTTTGGAACGCCATTCGGGAGTGAGACTCCGCAGGATTTTTCAAACAAGATCTTTGTTAGAATATACTTTCCCAAGAGCATGGAGATCGTTGATGATCATTGAGAATCGATCAAACATATCATCGATGTTTTCAGGCTCCTTCATTCTAAAGAGTTCATATTCATGTGTTAGAAAATCAACTCTAGCTTCTCGGACTTGAGGCGTACCTTCATAAGTGATTTCAATCTTATCCCACATCTCTTTGGCAGTTGTGCAGCAAGAGATCTTCCGATAGTCATCCGGATTCACGGCACAATACAACATATTGATGGCCTTTGCGTTATTTTCAACCTTCTTGATGTCTTCGGCATTATATTCATCTTCCTCCTTAGGAACCATGATTTCCCCAACTTTCTTTGTTGGCATTTGTTCACCGTTCTTAATGATGTGCCATAATCGAAAGTTATTTGATTGGATGAATATTCTCATCCTCTCTTTCCAATATGTATAATTGGTTCCATCAAATAGTGGAGGCGTAATGGTAGAGTGTCCTTTGCTCATCATACCTGCGTTCAACATTCTCAACAAAAAATATATATCATTCTCTCAACCGGCTAAGGCTTTCAGAGAGTTAGGCTCTGATACCAACTGTTAGAATTTATGCCCTTCACTAGAGGGGGGGTGAATAGTGAGGCACGAGAATGTCGGTAAATTTTGCGGAATTAAAATTGCAGGAGTAAAGTAAGCGCAGTAATTAAAAGAGTAAGGAGAGGACACACCGAATTTATACTGGTTCACCATAACGTGTGGTTAGTCCAGTCTCCCGAGAGACTCTCTCGAGTTTACACTAACTCCGTTAAGCTTACGGGTGCCTAACAAACCGTTACACTTGCTCGTAGATGTACGCTCTACAAGACTTCAACTTGCTCAAGGATACCTCACCTCAAGACTTCACCTTGCTCGTGGATACCGCACCACAAGACTTCGCACACTAAGATTGAAGGTACTTAGCAAACCCAACGCTCCATGAGAAGGTATGGTCTTCTCAAGAACCTTTCTCTTTTACAACAAGAACTCTACAAGAAGAGTAGATAAAGAGATACAACATAAGCTCTATGAACAACACAAAGTTGTCTCTCAAATGGCTCAACAAAAGCTCTAAATATGATGTAGAAATGTTATCAATATGTTCAAGAATAATGAGAGATATTGTTCATGTGAAATGAGTCAAAAAGACCTTTATTTATAGGTGGTAGAGGTTGTATGTCCGTAGCTTAATTGATAATCAATAATACTGATTTTATGCAAGGATAATAGATTATCTACTTTACGTAATCGATTATCATCTCAACGTTCATAAAACTGAACGTTGGAAGGCAACGGTCAGTGAATAATCAATTATTCAATAGGGGATAATCGATTATTTACCTTTTCTGGAATTTCCAGTTTAAGCTGGAAAAGGCAGATAATCGATTATCTACTTTGTGATAATCGATTATGCAGCCATGCTGGAATTTCCAGTTTTGGCTGGAAATCCAACATAATCGATTATCTTCAGAAGGATAATCGATTATCTGGCTGTTCTGTCCAGAATCGAAAACTTACTTCAAAAATAATTTTGGTTAAAAATGAAAACGTTAAAAATCATTTTGTTTGAAGTATATGAAAATGTTTATGATATTTATGATTTGATAGAATGATTTTATGCATATTTATGATGACCTTTGTTGAGCCAAAAGACGAGATAACTTAAACGTTGTCCTTACATTGGTTCTACCTAACGACCTACGCCTTGGGTCTTCGGTCTTGAACTTTTGAGCTCGTCTTGGCTTTTCCATGCAATCCCTTCATCAATATGCTTTTCAGCATTCAATCTTGATTGTTTGTCATATAATAACGTTGTTGACACTTGACTTCATTGTTTGTCATTCATCAAAACCTATACCTGAAAATCATGCTAATACAATCAAAGCACACATATCATGGATAGAATGATTTCCTACAATATAGTGGGCGACAAGACATAATGATGTAAAGTAAAAATGGGATAATAATAAAGGTCTTCTTTGACCACTGAAAAGGGGGAAATTATGGGGTCCGTTTGACTGCTTTTGCTTAATTGAAAATCAGAAATAGTATAGGTAATAATGAAAGTTAAAAAATACATAGAAGAAGAATATTGGGATGGAAAGTAAAAGAGGTAAAAGGGTTAGTAATAATAGTTTAAAAGTAAAAGTTAATAGTTAAAAGGTAAAAGAAAGAATCTTGTTTTAGGTATAAAATATGACTCATTTGACACTTAAAAGGGGACTGAATTTGGAGATCAGAATTTCAGAACTGAAGAGTGAGATATAGACTGAATTTTTAGAGATAAAAATTTCAGAACTTAAGATGAGACAAAAATAGAGAATAAGAAAATAATTGGGAGTTGAAAAAATTAGAGAGCTGAAAACCCCATTGTTTATTTGAAACTTCTCTTTTTGCTTCATTGATTTCATTTCTCTTGATGCAAATACACTGAAACTGATCTTAAGTAACTCTAGTATGTCTTTGAGTTCATTTGGCTTGTGTGAATATTGCTGTGGGTTAGAGTTCATTTCTGTTGGTGTCTTCTGGTTTGATTTTACTGGGTGTTGTTGAAATCTATTGCTGGGTTTAGCTGTAGCCATTACTGTTTTGTTGTGGTTGTATTGTTACTACTGCTGCTGATTCTCATCTTCCTCTTCTCTTGTTTCCAATACCAGGTACACGAGTGTAACACTGGCTATTGTAAGCTGAAAAATATAGAAGCATGAATACATATAAAAAATGGAAGTTTGAAGTTTTGATTTAACTTTTTCTTCTTTACATAATTTTATTTTAGAACATTTCTTATACTACTGCTATGTAGATTTCCGCCAGCTTTGTATAGCTGGACTGTATTCAGTTTGATTTGGATTAATTGAAGTTATAATTATAATGAACTATTAGGATGTAGTTACCAGCTGTAGTAATATTTGCTTGTAGAATAAGGCATGAAATAATCTCCCTTATGCACGCTGGAGTGCAATCTCCGTTCACATTATTCTAATAACTAATAAGAGGCCCGAGCATATAAATATGTAATTAATTAGGGTCGTTTCTCTTTTATTTTAGAGACGAACTTAATAGAAAAAATTTAGTCATTTTAGGATTATCCTGTTAAAATAAAATGAGGCGCGCCTTGCCAAAATAAATTACAAGCTGCGGGGCCCTCTACACGTGATTGTAAGGTTACTTAGACTTCAGATGGGTCGTTTAGCAAATTTCATGGCCTTACCCAAAATAACTATACGCTAGTCGCTGTAGGCGCGTCTTTAATAAATTACTTTCTTAAATTCGGGTGTACATTGATGTAATCCAAATCCAAATCTCAACGGAGTCGAAATGTGTCGATGACCACGTATACACTGGTTGTGATGTGATTCGAGATACGTTTTCACAACTATGCAATTCCTTTAATAAAAATGATAAAACTAATAATAGAAGCTGTAAAAGAGTCATAATTTGCACTAAGTACATAATTGTTAAAATAAGATAAATAAGCTGAATATAACAGTTGAGTGACCGTGCTAGAACCACGGAACTCGGGAATGCCTAACACCTTCTCCCGGGTTAACAGAATTCCTTATCAAGATTTCTGGTTCGCGGACTATAATGCAGAGTCAATCTTTTCCTCGATTCGAGATTCAACCGGTGATTTGTGACACCATAAATCTCCCAAGTGGCGACTCTGAATTGAATAAATAAATCCCGTTTCGATTGTCCATTAATTGAAAAAACTCCCTTGTACCCTCGCGGGGGGCGTAAAAAGGAGGTGTGACAATATTGCCTTTTGGCATTATATAAATTGCTAAAGATAATTGAAAAGAAATCTTGAAATTTATTACTTGTTAAAGGTGTTTACCTGTTTCGCTTTATGAGTTAGAACTGCCATGTAAATTCATGATTCCCCCATAATTTAGGATATTATTATTTGACCACTAGCAAGTGTTAAAGTCGACCTCTCGTCTCTACTTCTTCGAGATTATACGGGATACTTGCTGAGTACATGTTGTTTTCGTACTCATACTATATTTGTTGTGCATTTTTGTTGCACAATTTTATTGTGTGGCTAGTGGCTTATTGGCATAACGGCATGGTTGACATGGAGATGAGGGGAGCTGTATCTGCACAAGGTGACCCGCAGCTAGTATTGTCTGTTAGGGTTCTATTTATTTTATGTCTAATTGTATTCTAGATATGTTTTGTACTTTATTTGGTATTTCTTTGAAATTTCTCATGTACTTGTGACACCGAGTTCTGGAATGTATTTGGGTTTATTCAAAAATTTTAAAAAGTTATTTAAATATTTCATTATTCATTCGGAGAAATATACTGAGTGTTGTTTTAATTGTATAAAAAAGTATTTGTAAAATTATTAAAACAAAATTTTAATTAAGTATTTCAGTTGGCTTGCCTCACAGTGGTGTCTGACGCCACTAGGACCTTTAGTAGATTTTGGGTCGTGACAAGTCTTGTCCAGTTTAAGGTAAGTAAATGACTGTAAATATCATCATGAGGGAATAAAAACCCGGATTTCACATCGTTTCACTATTTTGAGGTGACGCACATGCTAGATGATAAGCGTGGGGGTGTGCAGCGTTGCAGATTTGTGACTTGGTTCGTCCCGTACGACTAATAACTCGCATATTTGACTGAAAACTATTTGATACTATTGTACTTTGGAAAGTATTACTATGTTTTAGGCTGAATGCCATATTTGGGCCTCGTGCCAAGCTGTTTGGACCCTTATGGGCTTTTTATTACTATTCCTCACTATTTTGATTTAATATCTGTACTCAGTCATGCTGTATTTTACTGATTTCATAACTCGGCCTTATATACTCCGTTTTGATCTACAAAGGATATTTTGGGTTGATCCCCATGTGTTACTGTTAATGCAAGTGGCTTGAGAGGTTTCTGGCTGAGTGAGGATGAGCGCCTGTGGTGTGAGGATATCATAGGAGCGGGCTGCATGCCGCAACATGTTGTACTAATTTTTGATATATAAGAGGTTGATGGTCTGATTTATTATGCCACGAGATAGCTTGTTATAGTGCTTGGGCTTTAGGAGCCCCTCTAGAGTCCAAACACCCCCAGTGAGCACGGGTACCCTGAGTGAGTGATATGATGTTGCCCGAGGGGATGATCGTGATTCATGTTGTACCTGAGGGACTGGTTACGAGTGACTATGAGGTACCCCGAGGGGCTGGTTCTGATTGATATTATGCCCGAGGGGCGGTTTATGGTACATGTCTTGCCCGAGAGACTATTTATGATTTGCCATAGTTTTACTTTAAACTTCATTAAATCTTTGTTGAAATGGTTAGAAAGACATTTTTCAAAGGATTTTTATTGATATCGAATTTTAACAAGATGATTTGATTTATATACTATTTTGGAAACATATTGTACTTACTGTGGCGTTATGACGTGGATTATGTATTTTTCTTACGGCTCAATCATTATTTACTTTTATTACTTATTGAGTTGGCATACTCATATGACTCCATGCACCTTGTGTGTAGATCCAAGAGTTGCGGGTTGTGATAGCGAGCGCTGATCTTCATCCAGCGGGTCATTTGGAGTCGGCAAGGTATTTGCATGGCATTCGCATCCTTGCTCTTCTCCCTCTTATCATCCCTAAATTATATTAGTATTGTTCTCATACTTTGATAGACTTTATTGTAGTCAGAGAGTAACTAGTAGATGCGCATGACTTGTGACACCATGATGTCGGGCTTGTATTATTTTTCGCACTTGTTATTTAGATGCATGTAATGGGATTTTAGTAAATTTATAGTTAAAAATGCCTTTTTATGAAATTTTGGTTGATTTGGGATTTGTGTCGGTTGGCCTAGTTTCATGTTAGGCACCATCACGATCAGGTCGATTTTAGGGTCGTGACAAGAATTTACTTAGTAACACATGATATTTATTTTTTTAGTCTGTTTGAAACAAATTTATTGTGATACAAAAATAAATTGCAACCACACTATAAATATGAAGAAACATAATTTTATTGATAAAATAATGTGGGTACAATTCTGTTTGTTCCCTTGATTCTTCTCTCTAGTTCGTTCTCCGTGATTCGAGGGCTTAACCAACGTATTTATCGAACGTAGGATGATGCGAACTTAACGTATTTGATCTCCATGAAAAAGAAGAACAGCCGTTGATCACTTTGCCGACTTTGAGAAAAATAATATTTGTAGTCTTTGATCTCTTTGTGAACATTCCAATAACTTTTATGGAATTTTGAGATGCCTTTCCAAGGGAATATGTATCCCTTTATATAGACGTGAGTTAGGATTTAGGGTAGAACAGCCTCCAAGCAACCCTAATATACTTTTAGAATTTCAAGAGTCTTGTAGTATTTTGAATTTATAATTTAACTTGATCCTTAAAATTTTGATGTTTACAGATGCTTCTACTTTAAGGTTTGTCAGGGCGAAGATTTAGACGAGACTTGTAGTACTTAGACAACATTTTAGTCCGTTCCTTTCTTCATGTGGACTTCTTTTCTAACGAGGAAACTATCTTTCTCTGATTATCCAACCAAACTTGCAGTTGAGAAATGATTTCAATCTCAAAAGCAATTTCCTCCACCTAGCCCTAAATGGCAGGTACTTTGTTCCTTGTTGTACAAGGATTTTGTACACTAAAGAAGAAGCATGTTGCCTCCAGAGATTGTGAACATTATTTGAGATCTGTTCTATTTCTAAAGATCGTAGCAATAGTTTTTGATTTGCAGGAGAAAGAGATGAAGGTAGAACTGGTTCAATTGTGCGTGCTAAAATTTGTTGACAATACAATTTATGCAACAAATTTATTTGTGATATAAAAATAAATTGCAACCACAATATAAATATGAATAAACATAATTTTCTTGATAAAACGATGAATGATACAATTCTATTTGTTCCCTTAATTCTTCTCTCTAGAGCATTCTTCATGATTCGAGGGCTTAACCAGCGTATTTCTCGAATGTAGGATGGTGCGAACTTCCTCATTATGTATTTGATCTCCGTGAAAAGGAAGAACAACAGTTGATCACTTTGGCGGCTTTGAGAAAGACAATATTTGATGTCTTTGATCTCTTTGTGAATATTCCATGAACTTTTATGGAATTTCGAGATACCTCTTCAAGAGAATATGTATCCCTTTATATAGGCGTGAGTTAGAGTTTAGGGCAGAGTAGCCTCCAAACAACCCTAATAGACTCCTAGGATTTTAAGAGTCTTGTAGTATCTTGAATTTAAGATTTAGCTTGATCCGTTAAAATTTTGATATCTACATAGTCGTCTGACAATAATTTTTCGTTACTGTACACTTTCAAGGTTAATCGAATTTAATAATTAAGCATAAAATAAATATGATACCGAAATAATAATAACCACTTCAAATTAGAAAAAGATATAAAAATTTAATAGATCTTGACATGAATATGGAAAAAGACGCAATTTAGTAATGCTTAATTAGAAAGTGATCATACAATCTATTATTTAAGATTAATAAATGTGGATCACTCATATTTTATTAAATATTATATCTCATAAGAGAATCCCAAATATTTCTAGACATTTTTAAAGAAAATTCTATATAAAATCTTAAATTTATACAAAAATTAAATATTTATATGTTAGTTTGGTTCGTTTTTTTACTCAATATAAAACCAAATCTAGTCGGATTTTTTATCGAATTAATTTGATTTTTCGGTTTGATGCGGTTTTCTGATTCATTCCCTAGTCTATCACAATGGTCTCTTAATGATTTTATCTCCTTTATTTGCACTTTTGTGACCGCGTTAATTCTCCTAATTATATTTTCATTTTATTAAAGTTCGAACTACAATTAATATTGAATGAGCTTTTGATAACTTTCTTTAATTGTACTCAAAAGCTTTCGTAACAAAATTTGCAAAACTCTGTCAATAACACAAGGTGATGCGAGGTTCCAGTTTGAGGCCCTTGATCTTTCACAAGTCTTCACCAATGCTGCGAGCCGATCTTTAAAGATCCAAGGTCCATTCACTTTTTTAAAATTGAATTGGTTCAACGTTACTCTCATGCTTCTACTTTAATCTTCATAAATATTTTATGATTAAATTTCAAATACATTGCAACTGCTGGCTGTGTTTTAAACAACACCAAGTGGCTACTTGGTGCCATTTCTCCTGCCAGAAGAATTAACCCCAATAGCCGCACATTTAATCACTTAAATTAAAAATAGTCGGTGGATATATAATATATGCATATTTTATGTATTATATGTGTATAATTGATATAATTAATATGCAATCAATATATATAGCTAAAAAAGTAAACAATAAATATGAACCCGCTATTTGTATAAAGATATCTTTCTACCATGAAACTATTCCATGGGCAATGCCTGTCTGATATCCAAAATTTTGGTTAAAATAGTATGGTCGAGCTAGTTTTCGAACTGGTCATTCAAAAATAGCCAGCATTTGTCAAGTCATTAAAAATTTGCCACTATTTTGCTGCAATAGAGACCGGTAAAGCATAATATATTGGAGTTCGGCGCAACTGTGTATGTACTTCCAGCATATTATGCTGGACCGATATACCTTGCTGGATCTAGTATAATATACTGGAGGCTGGAGCACCGATGCTCCATACTCCAGTATATTATGTTGGACGGCTGGCCCGGTATATTATGTTGGAACTCCAGTATTTTTTTAAATTTTGAACAGTGTTTTAGCTCAGATTTATCTTTATATGAAAAGTGGCTAAATTCCGATTACTTTTGAAACTGTGGCTATTTTTAAATGACCGCTTAGAAATCTAGCTATTTTTGAATTTCTCCCAAAATTTTGTGCTAAACAAATTCCATTATATAGTTCTCTTTTACGGTAGAAGAAACGAAAAAAATCATGAGTGTATTAGCCAATTTATCTGTTAAAAGCGATATCAAGTGTAAAATGAGTTTGATCTTTAGTTTTGTTAAGCTTATAAAAATAAAGATTATTGAAGACTAAATTCTATTTGGAGATTGTGCGAAAATTTTTGGAGAAACTATTTTTCAAGAAGTTGTACTTTTATTTAATTGGATATATTATATTATTTCTCGATTGAATTAGTTAATTGCTCAAACATTTCCACTGTTCACATATAGACACATTTGCAACACATCAAATTCAAACATATAAATCATTACTGGATTGTCCAAATATCTATTGAAATCGACCAATATTTGATCTCTTATTACACTTGCCTACTAACATTACGTACTTACAATAAAAACAATTTTACATTGCATATCTATATAAACGAGAAAAAGACACTAAAGTAAAGAAAATCATATTAAAACCAGAATGGTCATTCTTGGGATCGAAGAGGTAGATGAAATTTGGGGGAGATTAGCATTAAATTAGAGGATGCTCGTTCTAATGTATGGATGCTTGAAATGAAATTTGTACCTACACATCAAGTTGTGTTTGCTGTTAATAGAAGTTGTTGCATTTGGTTGAGCTTCATATATTTTGAAGGAGTGGTGTCCATTTTGAAAGATTAATATACCTTTCAAAAGGTGGTGGCCTCTATTTAGAAGCCCAGACACGATTCAAGTTAGGCGACATGGCGCAGTGGCCCTTAAACTTGCACCCGGTTGCAAATCAGATATATAAATTTTCAGTTTTTCTATTTGAACGTTCCAACTTGATGTAATGAGTATTACTTTTGTATGAGTCAGATTTCGACCTCGCGATAATTAACGAAGTTAATCCCGTCTTAAGCTAATCCATGATTAATAAGTGGTACGGCCACTTCGAATTAACGATATTTATCCCTTCTCTGATTCGGTCAACAAGGCCACGGCCCGTCCGCCCTCATAAAGGCAAAACCCCAACGTGGTCACGGCCACTTATTGCCAGCTTATGGAGCTCACAGCTATAAATAGGGGTGTGCATTCGATTTATCGATTCGATTTTGACTCTTATCGATAATTGCTTATCGATTATCGATTTGTACATATGCTTATCGTTATCGTTTCAATAAGGTTTCGATTTTTTCGATTTCAATTTATCGATTTTGGGGGCTTATCGATTCGGTTATCGATAACATCAATAAGCCAAGAGGCGTTTCCAATTTCGTCCGTCTCTTATATTTTGAATTGATTAGGGGAAAGCAAAAGAAAAGAAATTCTGCAGCTAATTTAGCATGTATCATGGTTTGAAAATGCATCTGATTCAGTGAAAGTATGCAATTTGAGAAAGAGATCATAAATGCAATTAGACTTAGAGACAACATATGCTACAAACAAACAACAATGGAATGTGTTAAAACTCCCAGACTCTGCCTTCTCATCTTGTTTCTCCATTAAAGAAAGCAGATATGAAAAAGAGACTAGTCCTTCAGTTAACTGTAAAGCATGTAAAGCACAGGATGGACGACTTAATCATCTTTGCATTATCTCAACATCTGATGAGCAATTTCACAAGTTCACTTTTCTTCAGTTTTGAGTAACCTTTTATCCCTGAGAAGCTAGCAACTTCTGCACACTATCAACAGAGAAACAACCTCAACTTCTACTCATTCCTTCTGTTCTTCCAATACAAACTCAACATACAAATCTTTAAGTGCGATACAATAGTAGTCATAAGTGGCCCCATTATTGCTCCCTGCGCAACATATCAGTTTACAAATGAAGAAGAAGAAAGATCATAAGCAGCAGTACATCAGCAATACAACAGCAACATCAATAGAAATCTGGATGCTATTCTCTGTTTTGCCAAAGTTACAATACCAAAGTTTCTGGTAGATCGAGCGAAATCTGGATTCACAGCTTGGATTGATCAACCAAAACAGGAATAGATATGTAGCAGAACATAACATTCTTGATTTCAGCTAAAAGTTTCCTATTCGCAACATATGCAACTAGTAGGGAGAAAACTGAAAGTTCACAAGAAAACTTTTAAAAGAAACCAAAAAAGAAAAGGACTAAGCAGAGAAGCAGAATATTGACAACAAACTTGAGTCGAAACGAAAGCAGAGAAAAGAAGAAATCTCAGATTTACAACTAAATGCATCTTACAGTATAGTATTTGTTAGCAACTGGCAGAATGCCATATATCATAAAAAGGAACTAAGCAAGTAAACTATGTAAGCTAAATTATGAACAAAACTAATTATGACTACTAATCAGAGCTCCAAATTCCATTTCGATTCCAAATCAAGCCTTACATTAGGTGAAATTCAGAAGTGTACCTCTAATTCAGACCAAAACTTTAGTCTGAAATTAGACAAAACTGCAACAGCAGCAAGCCAAACACAGCAGGAAAGCAAAAGCAAAATCAAATGAGACAGTAGAGTCAATTTGGACCTCTAATTCAGAAATTTGAAAGAAACCATGTGAAGCCACGAAAAAAGCAAACCAATTGACGAAATGGGGTTTGTTGCTCAAATAGAGAACTACCAAAAAGTAGTTGAGCTACAAAGTATATTATTTCAATATTATCATTTTCAGCTATGTGAAGTGAATGAAGAATGCAACTTACAGTCTTAAACGAGTTGAATGAAGCAAAGCAACACGAAGTCAGCACTCCTCGCTGTTTTCTGCCTGAGGAAAACAAAACGAAAAAAGGCGTAGGAACGGTGAATTCAATTAAACAAGGGAGTGACATTAATAACTAAGCAGCTAGTATTAACTATTGCCATGCTGAACTGTTTGTAACACTTATTTAAACTGAAACTGAAACAGGCGCTGAATACTGACTTCTAAATCAATTACGAGTTCAAGCCAGTCCCGATTTTGTATCCTTAACACAGTATTAACAATGAAACCAATACTAAACCATACTATGTCTATAACTAATAATCACGAACTAACAGTCCTAAGGAGTCCAATTTAAGTGAAAATTTCACAATCCAAATTAGCAGAAGTAATCCGAATTAGGCAGTCCAAGTTTTATAACACAAAACAAAGTAAAACTACACAAATGCAACTTATCCACTATCAATTCTATTATGACAACTGAACACACAGGTTCCAGGAAGTAATTATTCAGCATTTCAACTTCAAAGCTACAACAACACTTGATTCGAACAGGTTCTTGGAAATGAGTTACACTGGAAGAAAGAGAAAGATCAGCAATAGCAATACAATAGCAATACCACAGCAGCAGCAAGACAACAGTAACACCAACAGCAGATCAGCAGCAGCAATAGAGTAGTTAAAACTATAACCAACACAGCAACACCACATATCAAATCAGAAATACACTCAAACCAAAGATCAAACTTATTTGTAAAACCTGACAGCAAGTGAAGATTGAAGATTGAGTCAACGGCGAGTCGGCGACAGCGGTGAGTGGCGATGGAACAACAACGACAACGACGATTGGAGAGTGGCGATAGAACAGAGCGGCGGCCGGCGCTGAAGAGAATGGTGAGTTGGTGACGGAAGTTCAGTCACTGAACTGAAGAGTGAAGAGAAGCGGCGCTGGATGGAAAAATAAAAATAGGGTTAACTTAAGTATATGATATCAGTATTATATGCAAGCAGCAAAGCAGCGAAGGGAATAAGGATAGGGTAGTAATAGTATTATAAAACAAGGGTATATTTATCTTTTTAATTTTTCTTATCGATTTATCGATAAACCGATAAACAGAATGGCCAAAATCGAAATCGAATCGATAAACCGATAAGGAAAATTTTTTAAATCGAAATCGAATCGATAAACCGATAAACCGATATCGATAAACCAATAAGAAAGTAATCGATTCGATTTATCGATAAACCGATTCGAATGCACAGCCCTAGCTATAAATACCAAGAGAGTAAACCCTAGAGAGAGGGCTTCTTCTTCGCCACTATTCACGAGAGAGAGAGAGAGAGAGAGAGAGAGAGAGAGAGAGAGAGAGAGAGAGAGAGAGAGAGAGAGAGAGAAGACACAACAATACCCATATTAGGGGAAAGTGGAACGTCATTGTAAGGCTCTGAACCTTTTCATGAAGAGGCAGACCAAATCAATGCTTTCAATAAAGGTTTCTAATGTTTCTCCTTTTAACTCTGAGTACTTATTTTCGTTTCCTTCGTTTGGTCCAATGGATTATTATATTTTGCTATGGTTTTCCCGTGAATTATTTATATTGTTTTACACTAATAAGGTATATGATAACATTTGAGCAAACAATTTGGCGCAGTCTGGGGATTTCATAGCAAAATCGCGTAGTTCTTCCCTGGACCAAAAGGAAAGAAACGCCGGAAAAGGAAAAAATAACCCAGCTCAAGCAAGCCAAAGCGGCATATCGGACAAGGGGAACTCGAAAATCTCAAATCGAGATCCAGTCTTGTGTCTCTCTGATCTCGGATAGTGCAAACAAGAAGAAGAAGCCCCCCTATGGGAGGATCTCTGTAAGGCATCTCCCGCATCCCCGATACGGGCCCTAGTCGGAAACCGGCATGAAGATATCTCGAACCGAGAGTCACCTCAAGCCAGCCTACATACCCCGATTGTGAAGATAATGTATAAGCTACTCAAGGTCTCGAATCAAAACCGAACACCAGCTCTCAACACCCACAAAGTGGGACTCAGGCTATGCACCTTCTCTAGCAAGTTCAATTACGGTTGAACCATGACTTAGGCTATGCGCCTTCGCTATCAAATCAAGGCTATGTGTCGTTTCCAGTAAGTTCAACTATGGATGAACTGGGACTCAAGCTATGCGCCTTCTCCAGTAAGTTCAACTACGGTTGAACCAAGACTCAAGCTATGCACCTTCTCCAGTAAGTTCAACTACGATTGAACCAAGACTCGGGCTATGCGCCTTCTCCAGTAAGTTCACCTACGGTTGAACCAAGACTCAGGCTATGCGCCTTCTCCAGTAAGTTCAACTACGATTGAACCAAGACTCAGGCTATGCGCCTTCACCATAAAATCAAGGCTACATGCCGTTGCCAGTAATTTCAACTACTGTTGAACCAAGACTCAGGCTATGCGCCTTCTCTATTAAGTTTAACTACGACTGAATTGGGACTCAGGCTATGCGCCTTCTTCAGTAAGTTCAACTACGGTTGAACCAAGACTCAAGCTATGCGCCTTCTCCAGTAAGTTCAACTACGATTGAATCAAGACTAAAGCTGTAACGACTCAACCGGTCATTTTGAGCTTCGACGCGTCATTCGGCAGTTTGAGGCCATGAGCAGCTTCATCTCAGGTATATTGACTTGTGTAAATGTTCAGAATTAAAATTCAGGAAGTTTGGAGTCAAATCTAAATGAAAATTCTCATTTCAGAAGCTTAAAATTGAAGAAATGAACTAGGATTGGAATTTTGAGTAAACGGACTTGGAATTTGGATCCGAAGATTCAAGCAGGTTTTTATGATGATTTCGAACTTGGGGTATTCCCGGATCGGATTTTGGATAACCTGGGAGCGTTTTGGCGCCAATTATATAAGATAGCATTTTAGAAGAAATTGCATCAGTTTGGCTTAATATGTACTTCAGTGTTATTGATATCCGTTTAGGATTCTAAGAGTGGGAGTAGCTCCATATGGTGATTCTGGATTTGGGAGCGCGATCGGAAGTGAATTCGGAGGTCCGTAGGTCATTTTGGAGCCGTTTGGCTAAAGATAGAAAATTGAAGGTATTTGAGAAAATTTGACCGGAAGTTGAAGTTTTGATATCGGACTCGAAATGCAAATTTTATGGGTCGAATAGCTTTGTTAGGTGATTTGAGACTTAGGAGTGTGTCCGGAATATTTTTTTGATGACCGGTGTAGAAATAAGCTTGAATTGGCAAAGTTAGTATTTTGGCGAATTCCGGTTGATATGTGAAATTTTGATCCGACGGTTGGAATGGAATTCCGAGAATTTCTATAGCTTCGTTATGTCATTTTGGACTTGTGTGCAAAATTTAAAGTCAATCGGACTTGATTTGATAGGTTTCGGCATCGGAAATAGAAATTGGAAACTTCAAAGTTCATCAAGCTTGGATTGGAGGTTAATTTATGATTTTTGTGTTGTTTGATGTGAATTGATGCCTCGAGAAAGTCCGTAATGTATTTTGGGAATGGTTGGTGTTATTGGTCGGGGTTACAGGGACCTCGGGTGTGTTTCAGATGCCCAACAGGTCATTTTTGGAAGATTTTTGCCGTTTTTGAGCATAAATGTAATGATCTAAAGGTTCAGTTTTAGTTCTAGTGATCCAAATTTGATTTCGAGACTTCCAGAATTTAAATCATGAATTATATGGCTGATCTAAAAATTTTGGTTTAATTTCATCAAGTCGCGATTGGGTTTTTGACGCGAAATGTGAGTTAATTGTTTAACGAGCGAAATGGATAATGAACTGGGCAAACAAGCTCCAAATTTAGTTTCAATTGAAGGGTTGTATTCGTATTATTATTTGTGGCTCATAGGAACAAGATTAGTGTAATTTCGAATTTGTATGATGGAGTTAGAGCCATTTAAGTAAAACAAGGGTTGTGTTGCAATTTATAAAAAAAGTTGCTGCAATGAACAGTGAACTGTGTCAAGCGCGTGAACAGTACCCGCGTGAATGGTGACTCAGAATTTTCTGGTCAGTGTCGTTTTTATCCGAAAACATTTGGCATCTTAGCCATATCTTGAGTTCTAGAGCTCTGATTGAGGTGATTTTCGTGGTGTTGTTCTCGGCTCAACAAGGGGGTAAATATCTGACCTTTATTTTGATGTTTCTCCATGATTATTTCTGTTGGTTTCTATTTTTCTCCATGTTTGGATGGTAGAAATTGGGATTTTGAGTCCCAAAGTTGAAAAGGGGTAAATCCTTGATTTAAGGGCCAAAATGTTATCGAAATTTAGTAATTTTGGTATGGTTGAACTCGTGAGTGAATGTGTCATCAGAAATTGGTTCGAGCCTCATGTTTCGACCACTTCCGCCCGGGGTCGATTTTCGCTATTCCGGGCAAAATGTTGTAGAAAATATTTTTAGCCATTTGGATTATTTTGTTGAGTAGTATTGATGATACTAAATCAATGGTGTATAGATACGATTGGATTGGAGCCAAATTCGAAAGGAACGGGCATCTCTTAAGGATTGAATTTGCAGTAAACCTTCGAGGTAAGTGTTTGATCTATCCTAACTTGAGGGAATAGGAGTTGAGTTTATTTGCTAATTTGTGCGAAGTCCAACGTATATGCATGGTGACGAGTATCTATACGTTGAGGGTCGAGCATGACCGTGAGTCTTAAATTTATTAGACTTTTAATAATCTTATGTAATTATATATATTGTTGATTTAAAGGATAATTGGTTTCATACCGGTAATAATTATATTGTTGATTTAAAAGATTATTAGTTTCATACGGGTAATAATTATATTATTGACTTAAAAGATTATTGGTTTCATACCGCTATATATATATATATATATATATATATATATATATATATATATATATATATATATATATATATATATATATATATATATATATATATATATATATATATATATATATATATATATATATATATATATATATATGTATATATATGTATATATATGTATATATGTATATATATATATATATATATGTATATATATATATATATATATGTATATCTATATATATATATATATATGTATATATGTATGTATGTATGTATGTATTGTTGATTAATTATTATTGATTTTCTGTCGGTAATATATTGCATTGATTATGGTTATTGGCCATAGCTTCCGGTGACATATCGGAAGGATCGGAGTGCACGCCGCATCATTAACATATATTGATTATTGTTATTGGCCATAGTTGCCGGCGACATATTGTGAGTTGATAATGAAATGCAAGGAAGAATGATTATGCACGGCGGGTCTTTCCGTGCTACGTTTGAGTGATTGTGCACGACGGGTCTTTCCGTGCCTTGATATGAGAGTTGTGAGTAAAAGCACGATAGGTGATGCCGTGCATTTTAATTGATTATTGGGTGAGAACGAGAGTAAAAGCACGATGGTTGGTGCCGTGCATATATTGATTTACCCGTTCTCCTTAAATGAGATTCCTTTATTTTACGTTCTGCTATTATATTTTGCTGCTACAATAGAGAATGTTCTCCCTTCCCAAATATTAAATGTTGCTTCATGTCATTTATGTTGTATATATATATTTTTTGAATTGTACAGGTTTATGTGAGAGTCTGGTCCTAGTCTTGTCACTACTTTGCCGGGATAGGCTGGGCACTTACCAGCACATGGGGTCGGTTGTGCTGATTCTACCCTCTGCGCTCTTTTTGCGCGGATACAGGTTTTGGACAGCAGCAGCAGCGGTAGTGCGGGTGTTAGCTTTTGATCATCGAGACACCGAGGTAGCCTTGCAGGCGTCCGCTGGGCCCGACGTTTCCTCTATCTTTATTTTCAGTCTGTTATCTTATATATTCGAGACAGACAATATTTTATTTCTTTCAGACGATTATGTATATTATTCTTAGAAGTTCGTGAGTATTGTGATACCAGTTCTTGGGTAGTGTTGTATGTAGAGATTTCGAGTATCGCATCTAGTAATATTTGTTAAGTCTTCCGCTGAAATTTTAATATTATTGATATTAGGTTTAAATAAGTATTGTTAAAAATGAAAATATAAGTATGTGTTGGCTTGCCTAGCTCCTATTAGTAGGCGCCATCATGACCCTGAATGGTGGGAAATTCGGGTCGTGACACAGGCTATGCTTATTGAGGCCAAGGCACGACCTCAATAAGCGGAGGGACTAACGATATGGGTCAGAATATGACCCCACGATAATTAACAAAGTTAATTCTGTCTTAAGCTAATCCACGATTAATAAGTGGTACGACCATTCCGAATTAAATGTATTTACCCCTTCTCTGATTCGATCAACAAGGTCACGACTCGTCCGCCCTCATATAGGCAAAATTCCAACGTGGTCATGGTCACTTATTGCCAACTCACGGAGCTCATAGCTGTAAATACCAAGAGTAGAAACCCTAGAAAGAGGGGCTTCTTCTTAGCCACTATTCACGAGAGAGATAAAAGACACAACAATACCCATATTATGGGAAAGTGGAACGCTATTGTAAGGCTCGGAACCTCTTCATGAAGAGGCAGACCGAATCAATACTATCAATAAAGGCTTTTAATGTTTCTCCTATTAACTCTAAGTATTTATTTTCGTTTCCTTCATTTGGTCCAATGGATTATTACGGTTTGCCATGATTTTTTCTTGATTGATTTATGTTGTTTTACACTCATAAGGTATATGATAATTTTTGAGCAAATATTTATTTGTGGGTCCCATTTTGAAATACTAAATTAGTAAAAAAAAAGTTACAAATACAAAAAATAATAAACCTATTACTTTTGTTATAATGAGTTATATAGTCCAATAATGAAAGATGTTTGCCTTGAACTTATTATATTTTTAAAATTAAATTTACTATTTGAAATTTTAATAAATTTTTATATACAAAGTTAATAGTGAATTCAGTTGAACCAGATGTTATAACTCTATGTCCGCATCTGCCACCGGCAGCTAATGGAGGAGAAACCAAAAAAAAACGAAAAAGAAAAAGGGTGGCGGCCAGGCAGTAAGCAAAAGATATTATTCGTTTTTCAGGATGAACGGTTTGGTCATATAGTGCAAACAAATACAGCGGTATGTACATGCATGGTACTATCCGACATTGTTGAAGTCGAAATTTCGCTTTTATTTTGTATTGGCAGAAAAATTAACAATATCAGTCAAATGGAAATGCACAAGAAAAAGAAAACACGCATCTATCCATGATTATAATTGACTGGTTGAAGCTGCTTGTGGGGTCCTCGTTGATGACGTGACTAATATCAACTACTGTAGTTTATTAGAAAAGTAATTAAGGAGATCTAGAGCTGGTAGAAGCAAAATGGAGCCCAACTATATATTTGCTTCATGTGGTAGTTGTCTGCATCCGATTCTAATGCCAATAATAAAGAAGCTTAACCCAAATTCACTATATTGTACAGTAACAACAAATCAGTATGATCTCATTTAATGAGATCTGGTAAGAATAGTGTGTACGTAAATTGATAGACTGATTGTTTTCAAATAGACCCCAGCATCTTTACCTCCTCCAAGAATTTACCACTTTGCTTTTGGAGAGACTCGAAATCACAAACTCTCGATTGAAAATAGAGGTTGCGAACAACCCCTCGTGTCAAATTCACTATACAGTAGTATCATTTAATTTCTCATACCTGATATAGCATTTCTATTGCTAAATTCAGCACTATCGCACCGCCATCGTCAGCTCCAATAAGTGGTGCCAAAAGCTCATTAGTAACATACACGTATGCGTAATGCATGCGTTGTTGTGCATTTGTTTCATTTCTTCAACTGCATCCCTTATTTGCCTCGTTTCAGAAACTACAGTCGTATATATATCTTTTCTTTTCCCCTCTTCTATCCCTCTGCCGCTACCTAAATTGAACACTGAAAGAAAGGGAAAGAGGACAGTTGATGTTTTTGATTCACGAAATTTGACAAAGAATCTCGAGGTTGCTTTTCCAAATCGAATATTTTTTCCTTTGGGTTTAGTTGTGTCTATTAAAATTTTCCTAACTTTACCGTCCATTCAGCACTAATTGGTTTCTTTTATTATAACTACGATAAGACGGCGGCTTTACTGTTTCATTGCATTGCCTTTTTTATGTTTCTTTTCATTTTCACATGTGCCGTGTTAACTTTTGCTTTCTGTCCTGTTTTTTAATTCATCCTTACATGTTTTATATATATCTTTTTTCCTTTTGTTTTGATTGCTGGTGTGATTAGAATTGAGGTTCAATTGAAATATTCTGCCTGTAATTTCACAATTTTCCAACAAGAGATGGGGCTTTTGGATCTCTTCATCGCTGCATCAATGCCAGTCCTCAAAGTGCTTTTGATTACGGCGCTTGGATTAGTACTTGCTCTGGATCGTATCGATTTACTGCGAGAAGATGCAAGAAAGCATTTGAATAATGTGAGCTTATACCTTCTTTGGCTTTCGCTATTCATCAATTTTTACTAAATGAGCGGTTAATTGCATTGGATAATAAGTAAAAAATATGTGGTAACCGTACGTGGTGTTTAAAAGTAGTTATTTCCATTGGATAATTTTAGTACTAGCTGCAGTATTATTGATTCAATCTGCATGTGGCTGCGCCTTTGTTCTTTTTTGAAGGATAAACACCTATGTCATTTGTTTTTAACTTAATTTACTCCCTTTTCATAAATATTTGGTCTTCCATCTACATTTTTTTGGTTAACCATGCATATCATCCGAGACTTTTGGTTATTTCTTGCTGGTTTCTAAATTTTAATTAGCTGAAACTGCGGTTGATTAATACCTGCATGTTGTTGATGATATCGTCATGTTAGCTTTTGATAACTTATTGCACATCGCATAGATAGAGAAAGTCTGATTTGTTGGATTTAAGTGAAGCTAAAATGCTTTAGTGTGGGCTGAGATTCTGGTGAATTAGCACAATCTAAACTAATACTCGGGACTAATAGAATTTGCATGTTAATGAGGACTCCAAGGACTTTGATGAGGAGAGTATCTGAATAATTTTAGATCGAAAAAGTTCAGTGAAGTTACACGGTCTGGAATCTGCAGTTTTTAACTTATAGAACAATAATTTGAAGAGTTCCAGGAGTAGGTTTAACTTTTTAGTGTACTCGGACAGGATGAATACTTCTAAGAAAAAAGCACTGTGTAGTTTCATATTGTCACTTAACAAGCAAAAAAAGGGGGACAACTATAGCTTCTGTACAGAGGTTCCAAATGTTCTCACTGATTGCACCAACTACATCGATATCTGCAAGTTCATAGGTAGAACTGAGTCTTGTGTTATTTGTTCATTGTGTCAAGTCGTAGACTATCTAAACTACCATTTATCTTTTCTCAGTCGACTCCCCTGTCTAAGTGAAACCTTAGCCCAGATGGTAATTGTCTTCTATTACTTTTTCTTTTTGTTAAAGAGCTAGCACTCATATGGTGTGCTAATTTGTTTTGTAATGCTGATGCACCTCCTGCAAGCAGATCGTCTTTTTTGTATTCAATCCAGCCCTTGTCTCCAGCAACTTAGCCAAAACGATCACATCTGAAAGCATGAAAAAATTGTGAGTTCTCATCTCCATTTAATTCACTTAACACTCTGAGCTTCAAGAATATCCTATTCACTCAGTCACAATTGTAGGTGGTTCATGCCTTTCAATATCCTCTTCACTTTTATTATTGGTTCAATTCTTGGTTGGGCAGTCATTCAAATTACAAGGCCTCCCCAACATCTACGTGGACTGGTTGTTGGCTGTTGTGCTGCAGGTATGTAGACCAGCAAGAACCTCAGTGATGAAGATAACTGTACATATTCTGCTAAAATAAAATGTTGAGCTCTTAAATCCTTTCGAAGTTATGAGAATCTCTTTTGTACCGTATCAACTCAACTGAGATCAATTTCCTCATCAAGGTTAAAGTGAATAAACAACATAGTATGACTAGCCTAATGATACTGCCACTCTGCAATTCAGATAGGAATAAGTCTATCGAGATTTTATATGAATTGCTTTGTTTAAAAGGTCTGTTGTTTGGAAAGTTTTCATTGGATGTGATACCATTTTACCTTTTTAAGTAGAGAAAGGAATTGGAGATCATTCAAATTTCACTACAGAGATGTGGTGATGGAAGGCCAAGCAAATCTGTTATTTTTTCGCATACCTGTAGAACCAACATGATAGGCAAAATAACTTTAACTTGGATCGAGACAGTAGGTAGATTATAGAGGTCCCTCATTCCTGTGCTTAGGTAAAGTACATTTTTTAGTCCTGGTGAAATGAGAAATATTCAACAAAAGAAGGTTACCTTGTATGTCTAAAAAAATGTTGCTGCTCGCTGTGTTGATCTATTGGTGCATTTCAATGCTTTCTTCTGGTCAGATCATATTATAAGTATTAAACAAAAAGGAAACAGCCATGGAGGTCTTGAAAATGTTGTTAATGGATTTTATAGGACATGCATAAGAACTTTCAAGTAATTCTGAACTAAAATTGAGCCAAAGGAAGAAATTAACTTGCTTCTTTCAAGTAACAAGTAATTCATGTAGAAATAGGATGAATAAAAGATGCAATAGAGCTCTCTTGTTCCATGAGTAGTATCCAAGTTATCCAAAATAATGATTTTTCATTTTCACGGACAGGAAACTTGGGCAACATGCTTCTCATTATCATTCCAGCCGTTTGTAAAGAGAAAGGGAGCCCTTTCGGGGATCCTGGTGTTTGTCACACATATGGAATGGGCTATGCTTCGCTTTCGATGGCGGTATGTGTCTCTAAACTACTTTAGTTAGTTTCACAAGGATTTTATTGCATGATTGGACGGGTATCCAACATTAAAATGATGACCATAATGCTTGTATAAACATGAATTCCCTTTTAGGTATGCAAGGAAAATCTAATGCTTTCCCGGTGACTGTTCTTTTTCAGGTAGGGGCGATTTACCTATGGTCTTATGTTTATAATATCGTGAGAATATCATCTAGTAAGAGCTCAAAGGAAGTTGAGATTAATGATTCCTCCGCCGGTAGATCTCCGAGAGAAAGCTCTATATCACAACTTGGGACATCAACAGAATCACTACTTCCATCGAAGGCCTTCAATGGATCCGAGTCCCCACATGAACAGCTTGAGCTGCCTTCCACTAGATTTGATCACAAAAATCAGGTTAATTATTGATCCACATTACAATCTAGGATACTCCAAGCTATACAACAATTAAAATCCTTTCCCACTCCGTACCCCACCTCGCAGACGCAGAAAAAAATTACTCCCTCCCCAATTTATGTGATGATATTTGACTGGGCACGAAGTTTAAGAAAGAAAAAAAAAATTGGAACTTGTGGTCTAAAATAAGCATATTTGTGTGAGGCTATGGTTCATTTCATTCATAGTAAATGGGAAGTTTAAAATTGGATTGTTTCTAAAATCAAAATGTGTCAATTTGTTCTGGGACAAACTAAAAAGGAAGTACCATCACATAAATTGGGATGGAGGGGAGTAATTAGCAAGTGAGATGTTACATAGGAAAACTGAGCTGATGCATATGGATAACATGAAAGAGAGGCCCTCTAGGACTGGTAAATGGAGATGGTGAAATAGGGTTAACCTTATAGCCAGAGGTTGTGAAGAATCATCACATGAGCTTTAAAACATCACGTTATGCAACATTAACGTTCTGCGTTCTTCTGAGATTACGCTGTACTAGGTAACCTCCGTTTTGAGTTTTAGGTGATTCACTCTGGTCTCATGTTTGATTAGGTGTGTTCTAAGAATGGATTCCAACTGAATTTCACTTTCACACATATCCATTCAACATTTCACTTATTTTGTGTTAAAGTTTTCACATCAATTAATTTGCTCGATGTTTAATTTTCACAAGACATGAAGATGCTCTCTATTTATGCACGGTTAATTTTCTCTCTCTAAGTTATTATGTATCATAATAAACACAATTATGCATCAACTTTTATATTGGTGTTTGAATTTTTGTAACAGATGCAGCCTGGGACTAAATTTAAGCAGTACATGGCGATCATTTCAAGAAAGATCAACCTGAAGAGGTTATTAGCCCCTTCTACCACTGGAGCGGTACAATTTTTTCTGAACTTGTTTGTATTGCACGATTCTCCTAATTCTACCTTAGCGCTTCTAATACGTTAGGCTAAAAGGAAGATATGCTGAAACTCTTCCGTCATGCAGTTGCTATTTATCAATGACATAAAACCTCAAACCTATTTTTTAAGGAGTAATAGCACTGGCAAAGCACATCTTAAAACTGTCCACCCTGAAAAATGGCTTTCTCAAATTTTTCTATCCTTAAGGAATTCTTCTTATGAGAGGTATTTTAGCAACCATTAATACATTAGCACCTGGTTTGTAATTCGTAGGGTGGTTTTCAATGTGTTCTAGGTTCCAAAAATCTCTAATTATTATAGGCATCTGTAGCAGCATGAGCATGCATACACCTCATTGGAGTAGTTCATTGATATCATCTGTCAATAAGTGGTTCAGAAACCACAATGAGATGTATGAATTTAGGTTAAGGCTCTTCTTTTGTCTTCCTTTTCTTGGGATAAGCAGCCTACTTTATTCTAGCATTTTATAGATCCTCTAGATCTTAGCATCACAGTACCTACTTGCTGAATGACTTCCCAAATTTTTGGGCTCGCTGTTCAACTGTGCACCAGTTCACTGACAAGTGGTCAATTTTTTTACAGCTTGCTGGTTTTATAGTTGGACTAATACCTCAGATAAGAAAGCTGATGATTGGTGATGTAGCGCCTCTTCATGTGATCGAAGATACAGCTATTTTACTTGGGTATGATACATCTCCTAGTCTCTGTGAATAGACTACAACATTTGGTTCGTTTTTTGAGAATAATGAAGAAATATAAACTGCTTATATCTTGAGAGTACTTGCATACAATGCAATGGCTTTAGAATGTCCTTACGCAGAGCCATATATGATGTGGTTTCTAGCTGCAGATAGTAAAGTATACTGGATATGTCAGAAGATCATATTTAGCGCTTGGCGACGTTAGATTGGAATAGTCTGCAGTTGCTAGCTAGTATCTGATAGTATTTGTGTCTACCAAGTTGTCAAAATGTGCTGCTTGGTCGCGCACTGAGTGTATAGCATCTTAGACTTATTCAAATGATTGCAGGGATGGAGCCATCCCACTTCTAACGCTGATCATGGGAGGTAACCTTTTGAAGGGTTTGACGGGTTCAGGAATTCAGAAATCCCTGCTGGTTGGCATTATTGGTGTCAGATATATTGCCCTGCCTCTGATTGGTATTGCTGTAGTCAAAGGAGCAATTCACTTGGGCTTGGTGCAACATGATCCATTATATCAATTTGTTCTTCTACTTCAATTTGCACTTCCACCAGCAATGAACATTGGTATGTTAATTCAAGTATGCAACTAGTAATGCTCTATTCAGCTCCTGTTGAAACTTACTAGTTTATCTGTCATATTGATTTCATGTTTCTTAACATTTTGCCTGACCACAGTTTCAGAAGCTCAGAGATCCCTCTCTGTTAGCTCAGCACTAAATAGATTTTTTTGATAAGGAGCTCAGCATTAAATAGATTCCAATAGCATAGCACTATCATGATTCTTCCAGTTAGGCACTCGCAAATTGTTATTACAAATATGAATGCTGCATACAAAGGTTCAAAATGGGATGACACAGTTTCTTGTTTCACTTGGCAGGCACCATAACGCAGTTATTTGGAGCTGGTGAGAGCGAGTGTTCAGTAATTATGTTTTGGGCTTATGCATTGGCTTCAGTATCACTTACTCTCTGGACTACATTCTTCATGTGGCTTGTAGCTTGACTTCATTTTTATATCAGACATTCAAGTTTACATGGCATGTCCAGTGTTCTATTTTTGTCAGAAATCACGGACTCATAACAAACCAAAATTCGCAAAAACTGGAATTAAAAGTTAAGACCATGTTCTGTAGAGGAGAAGTGGGGAAGACGTTCTTGTACTGTGGGGTCTAACATTGCAGTTTCTTTCAGATGAACAAAGCAGTAATAGAGATAATCAAAGAAAACAAAAAAGCAGGGACAGAGATTCTTAAAAGTTGTAGATAGTATGCAGCTAAAACACTTCAACCAATTCAATAGCAAAATGTATCAGTGCACATAATTGTGCTACACTGATCTAATCGATATAGAAAGACAAGGTTTTTAGGTAAAACACATCATACTACTATTTGATTCGATGCTTGAGAAAAGCAATAAAAGCTTGCGATGAGGAGTTAGATGAGTTTGTTGATCTCGGCTAATGAGAAATTTGCAGTTATCAAGTTGGAACTTCAACAGATGGGTCATGTGCGGGACTTCAGAGAGGAGTTTTGTCCAGATCATCGAAATAGGGATGTTCCATAGCTTTCTTTGCTGAAATCCTCTTAGCTGGCTCATAATGCAACATCTCCTGCAAACACAAGTGTGCCAAACCATAAATCATGAGCTCATTCTAACAGGTTAATCGAGACAGAAGTCCTCAAAAGTCAAAAACACTTACAGATAGAAGGTGGAGCCCATCTTCATCTAGACCAGGGACAGCAGTTGAGAGTGGCTGGGGGTTCCATTGGGGGTATTCATGCCAGTTAACTAGCTTGCTCACCCCGGGCCAGAGTTCTTCATTAGGAGTACCTAGCAATCTGCAACCCAGTTACTGTCAAGATTAGAATAGTGAACAGGTGAGGAACAGAGCTCAAAGCAGGTGACTATTAGCTTCAAACCTGAAAATGTGAAGCAGTTGTTGCAGCTCAGAGTCTCCTGGGAAGAGGGCTTGTTTTGTGACCAGTTCAGCTGAGGTTAAAAGCAAACCACACTCCATGTTAGCATATTACATAATCCAAAAAGAAGAAAAGACCATTTGGAAGACAAAGGATGAACAGGAATTTTACCAAAGATACAACCAACAGACCACATATCAACTGCTGTCGAGTAATGAGTAGCTCCAAGAAGAACCTCGGGGGCTCTATACCATAGGGTTAATATCTGAAGGGAAAGGAACATACAGTGGTTTAAACAAGCCGTACATAAATGATGATAGCTGCTGCTGCAGAATAGCAAAAGTACCTCATGTGTATACTTCTTGATGGGCAGAGTATAAGCTCTGCCAAGTCCAAAATCTGCTAATTTGAGCACATTCGTCTTACGGTCCATCAGAAGATTGTGTGGTTTCAGATCCCTGCAGCAATAAGTGTCGAACAATTAAAGAGGCATTCTTATGACTTGTGTGTAACCAAAAGGTACAGCAGCGGTTTTACCTGTGTAACACACCATGACCATGGCAGAAAGAAACTCCTTTGCACAGCTGGTACATCAAGCTCTATTTCAAAGAGAACAGACTTATCAATTACTTGTTAAATTGCAGGGTAATAAATGAGTCAGTAGTAGCATATCGCTCAATACATTCGGACTACAAACCTTGACAGTTTTAGGGGGAATGTTTTCTCCATTTGTGCGGAAACTACGAATAAATTTCTTAACATCAGTATCCATGTACTCAAAGACCAAGTAGAGAACCGTCTTTCCTTCTTTGTTCTGGCCTTGTTTAACATCCATCAGTCTGATTTATATATTTATAGAACATCATATCAGAACACGAGATACAGATATCAAACGTCAATAACAAATTACGAAACTAAAGTGAAAAAGGACAAATTAATCGAAACAGAGATAACGCCTAATCGCAGAGAAACGAATTTGCAAAAGAAATTTCAAGCGATTAAGTAAAACTGACAAACCCTAGGCAGAAATAGAGAAATGGAGTAAGAAGAGAGAAATGCGAGTGAGGATGTACATACTTGACGATGTGAGGATCCCTAGAGAGCATCCGCAGAAGAGAGATCTCGCGGAGAGTTGTAGGAGGGACACCTTCTTCGTCCTCATGAAGCCTCGTCTTCTTCAGTGCTACGATTTTGCCAGTAACCCTATCTCTCGCTCTGTACACCTTCCCGTAAGTACCTTCCCCTACCTTCTCAAGCTTCTCAAATGCCTCCATAGCCGATGCACTCTTTTTCACAGTCTCCATTTCTCTCTCAATCGCGCTCTGCTCTGTTTATGGTTTTTGAATTTTGTGTAAATGATTTCCTTTGACGGAGCGCCTCAATGGGCCTTTATATATTACAACATAACCGTCCTTTAGTCGGACAACGGCAGTATTTTTGAATTTCAAACGAGATTCACTTTCATTACTGCCCCTCTGTTTTTTCAAATCACTCCTACTTTTATCTGGCAGTGCTAATATTCAATTAGAAAACCATTTTTCTCTTCTATTTTCCTTTTCGCATTTCTCTTTTTTCTTTTCAAAAATTCATTTATTTTACTGAAGTAGTAGAAATATTATAATCATGTATGCACTAATATTATTCCATATACACATCACCAATCGATAAATTGAATGTTCGACTCTCGTTAAAGAGTAAAAACATTGTTATTCCTCCTAAAGTGAACCGAGATTAAAAAGCTTATCCTCTCAAAGAAACTCACAAGGTGTTTTCCCAAAGCCACATTAAATTTACCATGATTAGGTGAAAGATTTAGTTGACAATATAAAAGCATAGCATATATTTGTTGAATTAACAAAGACTCTGTATGTTATGTATTTTCCCAATGTATTTGAAAAGCAACCTGTAATTGTACTAGTCGAGCTAAAGTGCAAAAGAGGAATGCAATTTCTTGCATACGTATGTAACATCCTCCGTGTCTAGTCTATACATTAGAAAACCCCAAGCCCCAACAATCAGGCTTGAGTTGGGTAGCTTCATATTTTTCGACCAATCCTTCCTTGTTCACATTGTTGTTGTTGTTGTTGTGCTTTCTTGCATACGGATTCAGAAAATACCGTGTTGCTGCCTACGCATATCATTAGATGTATATACATAACACGTCCGCGACATTAATCAATACCTCACTTGTAAAGAACAAAAAGCCGCGTAATAGATACTAAAGCAGCTCATACACTTGCAAAACCTAGTTACCCACTACCTAGATACAGCTCTCGGGTCAGATCTAATTCAACCATATAGACGGAAACTGTTGCGTTGTAATCCTTCCTCCATAGCAAGACGATAACACGTGCAATCCTGAAAGGCAAAAAGTGCTCGGGATACTTGGGAGTCACAAGTTTCTCCAATGGTAGTGTATATCTAAAAAGAATTTGAAGTGCCTTCAATAGCTCAAGTCATTTGATTAAGCCTCATATTTTGTACCTTCAAAGATATTCTCAGCTTCTGCTCCTCCATTTCCCTCAATATACTCAACAGTTTTGCTCGATAAGATTCACATATCTCAGTTGCATTTACCACAGCAGTCGTTAATTCCTGAATTTTCTCATCTTGACTCTACAAAAGGTACAAGAAATGCATATTGTGTCAGTTGCACCGGTTTAAAGCGCATCAGAGAACTGTATGTTGAATTTCTATTAGGAAAGCTAGTCTCCCGACAATGTGAGTGAAAATTAGAGCCCACAGTCTCAAGCAGTTCTACTAGTCAAACAATCTCCTTCTTAACCTCTGAATCATATTCATGAAAAGGTACAAAAAATGCATATTGTGTCAGTTGCACACTGAAATCATTGACGCATGATTAGTTAAAAGAGCATCAGAAAACTAATAAGTTGAACTTCTACTAAGGAAACCTAGTTGCCCAACAATGTGAATTAAAATTAGCTCACAGTCTCAAGTCTATCTATTTGTGAAATGATCTCCTTGCTGACCTCTGAATTTATGATTGATCAACATACTTCTCCCACGGTGAAAAAACAAAAAAAGGAAGGGAACAGCAAAAACACATTACAACAACAGTACCAGCAGCAGACATTTGTGCTGAAGAAAAAGCTATTCCAACCATGATATCGAATTATAAGATATTCATGGGTCACATCCACGATATGGCTGCTTCTTGACTTGGGGTGAAGGGGCTGGCAGGATTTCCTTTCTAAAGCCATAGATCAGATCCAGTCCCCAGGAATCATGTAGTAAAATTGCTAAGACTAACGCAAATTTTTATGTTTGTATAATATCATAGGAGTGATTTGGGCATATAACTGGACAAAACTTCAGTGCTAAATGCTAGCATTAGTTTCACATAACCCTGATTAGAGTTCCTCCTTGGCTGTAATACAAGAGATTAGAGTACATTTTAAATAAATAGAAGTAATACAGAAACAACAACAACCCAGTATAATCCCACTTAGTGGGGTCTGGAGAGGGTAGTATGTACGCAGACCTTACCCCTACCCTTCGGTAGAGAGGCTGTTTCCAAATAGACCCCCGGCATCCTTCCCTCCAAGAACTTCCCACCTTGCTCTTGGGGAGACTCGAACTCACAACCTTTCGGTTGGAAGTGGGGGTTGCTTACCATCAGAGCAATCCCTCTTGTCAATACAGAAAAGAAAAGAAGAGCAAGTTTATAGGACTGCTGAAAAGGAGAGCAAAAGATGAATATGACCATGCATGGTGAGTAAGAATAGGATGGCAAAGGATCAACAATAGCAGGGAGGGTTGTGGGAGGAAAAGAAAAAGGGCGGGCAGCGTTAGAAGGCTTCAAGAGCCAAGGCAATGCAGATATATGAGCGACCTAAGATTGACTCGCGATAAGATAACCACCCCATTCATAAAGCTTAAACTTAAGATTTAGGTGTGCAGACGAAAGTAATCGCCAGCTGCTATTGGTTTCAGTAAAAGCAGGTTTTAGGGTTTAGGGGAAGTAGTACCCTGTGATAGAATCAGAGAGCAGCATCCAAAAACCCAACTTACCCCCAAAAAAAAAATCATCTTACATAGCTCTTCCTCCCAGATAGATAAGAGAAGATAAAATTCTACCACAGTATATAATAGAGGACAAAGAAATGGCAAACAAACTTCATCTAGACTCCGAAACACTCACTATGCTAATTCATTAGACTACTTCCTACTCAAGGAAATTCAGATTTAATAATCCTCTCAAGGTCAAGTAACGTCAAATAAAAATAATGCATGTGAAGATGCGACCAGTGAAGATCTACAAGGTGTCACGATGCAAGAAGCTAAATTCATTAATCATTTCGTATGGGCTCCCGGAGACAAAAGAAATAATTCGTTTAGAGTCCCTTGTCATCAGCTATGACGGATTCAACATCCCTTAATTGCAAACTGAGTTTTTTAAAGGAAAAACAAAATCGAACAGATAACAATAAATAACACAAACAATGAAAGATGAAGACCAAGCACAATCAGATGACTTATGAACAGCACCTTACGAGGAGCCATAAGACTTGAGAGCTCAATGGTTACATATAGCAACAGAACGAGTTGACTATCCTAATATAAAGAGAAGACTGTAGAGGGAACAATAAAGAACTAGTTAAATTAAGTTGTTCAACTATTATGGAAGGCACAAGCCTGGAATTGAAGCACAAACGAAATTCTCAACATGGACGGATTGAGCGGCCCCCACCCCCCCTCCCCCACCCCAACCCCCCACAACACACACACACAAAAAAGGGAATTATTTTTCATGATTTTGCATCCTAATTTATTGAAAGCTCCAAATAACATCTTTAAGAAATAAGAAAATTTTGATCTCCCCCAATCTTTATCAAATTTCCACTAGTCGTTTTCTGATAGAACCTTCCTGCTACCAGACAACCCCCCCCCCCCCCCCCCCACCCTCACCATACACACACACAAAAAAGGGAATTATTTTTCATGATTTTGCATCCTAATTTTTTGAAAGTTCCAAATAACATCTTTAAGAAATAAGAAAATTTTGACCTCCCCCAATCTTTATCAAATTTCCACTAGTCGTTTTCTGATAGAACTTCCTGCTACCTGTAGCCCCCCGCTTCCTAGGCAATAAATATTGGGAATGTCACTGTTCCCCTTTTTTTGTATAGGGATGGTAGCAGTGGCGGACCCAAGTGGTGGCTAGCAGTTTCAACTGAACCCGCTTTACCAAAAAATAATACTGTGTATATGTATAAATTAAGATTAAAGCTGTGTAAATTTTTATTTATTTGAACTCACTTGATAACTACTATTTAACGACTAAAATTATATACTTCTAAGATTGAACCCGCTTGCACAAAATCCTGGGTCCGCCACTGGATGGTAGTTAGACCAATTTGCTAGCACCTTGGCTATTTCATGAGGTACATGCACCCTTCCACTAGTACAAGTACAGAGTAACTCCGTCCGCCAAGGCTTCGATAAATGAGAAGACATCATCCTGGTGTTTTGGATAGCGTGCAGCAACAAATAGCGACAAGGGCCCGCTTCACTCGCCTTTTTTATGTGAAGCGACAATTTATACAAAAACATAAAATATCATATACATATAACTAAAAACTCGATAACAATAATATATTAATAAATATATCAATTCAAATATTAAAAACTCAATAGATAGTCATAGTAGATTCATAATGACGCTATTTCAATGCTGTTTTATAGAAAAAAAAATTATCAAGTCAATATGCAATTAATTCTACTCTATAAGCCTATAAGTCTATAATCAGAGTAACAAATCAGAGCAAACAAAAAAAAAGGGCTACTAAGGCTGGAAGTTGGGCAGTTCTGGAACCGGAACCGGACCGGAACCGCGGTTCTGGCGGTTCCGGCGGTTCCGGTTCCGCGGTTCCGGGCCTAGCGGTTCCCCGGAACCGTGATGTCGCGGTTCCACTCATTAGAACCGTGGAACTGGAACCGCCAAAACCGGAACCGGACCGGTTCAGGCGGTTCCATCCGGTTCCAAACGGTTCCGCCAACGGTCCGATATTTAAAAAAAAAAAAAATTTTAAATATCGGACCGTTGGCGGAACCGTTTGGAACCGGATGGAACCGCCTGAACCGGTCCGGTTCCGGGTCCGGTTCTATCCGGTTCCCAACGGGCTGATTTTTTAAAAAAAAAAAAATTTAAAAAATCTGAAAATCAGAACGGCTCTCTTGCAGAAATAGCCGTTTGGCATTTTTAAAATTTAGCCATTTGACCCCTCAAATTTAATTTAACCCCAAACTTTATATAATTACACAATTTCCCATTTCTCAACTATAAATACCCCCTCATTCTTTCATTTTAATTCACCAATTCATCAATCTCTCTCAAGCTCTCTTTCAATCTTTCTAGTGCAAGTGCTTAAATTTTTGTTGCAAATTCGTGAAACATTGTGAAGTTGTTGAATTGAAGTTTTCAAATGTTCAATTACAACGATTTTCAATTTTCAAGAAGTTGTTCGTCAATCCGGTAAACTCGTTTCAACTCTTACGTGGTAAGAATATTTGTTGTCGTGTTGTTATTTTGCTTAATTATAATTATTATGGCATTTTCATTGAAAAACATGTTCGGAAAAGGTAAATCTAAATCCGGTGAAAGTAGTCGTCAAAATCCTACCCCTCCCCCGGCTCCCCGACCTAGAAAAGATAAACAAGTTGAAACTAGTAGCCAACCCAGAAATACTAATGAAAATTTCGGAATACTTGATAGTAATCACCCATGTTTTCAATTTAGCGATGTTGATTTTCTACATGATGTAACAGTAGGTGATAGAATAGACGATGATATTATGAATATGCTTTATCCTAATGCACCTATAATAGAGGGAAATGAGGATGATGATGATGACGAAACCCAAGCTCCCGTAGATTTAGATGATACACCTACTAGTCCTGCTACTAATGAATCGGAACACCCACCCGTACAAACTCCCACTTTTAGTAGACAACCTCCTAAACGTTCAGAAACTTCATTAGTTTGGCAATTTTTTATTCAACTAAGAGAACAGAATAAGGCTAAGTGTAAATCTTGTGGGAAATTACTTGTGCATAGGTATACTGGAGATCGCAGCGGCACAGGTAGTTTAGTTAAACATATAAAATTACACCTTAGCGATAAGGCTAGATATATCCAATTGAAAGCGCAACAAGAGGGGAGGGCAAGTCCTGATACTACAATTAACCAAAGTACTGGTTCTAACATGCTTCAACCAGGAATAAACACAGTCACCGGAGGTATATTGTATTACGATCCAAATAAGGATCGTGAAGAATTAGCTAAAATGATTACTGTTATGTGTTTACCTTATTCTTTTGCTTCTAATCCTGCTTGGATTCATTATATTAGACGAGTATTTAATCCTACATATAAAGGTTGGCCTCGCGCCACAGTTAAGGCCGACATTTATAAATATAAGCATGAATATGAACAATACTTGCGCTATTTATTTACTCATATAAGTAATCGTATGTCTATTACAACTGATATTGGTAGAAGAGGAAATGACTGTGATTATCTAACCGTGACCAGTCATTGGATAGACGAAGACTGGACCATGCAAAAATGCATTATAGCATATAGAATAATTAATTCACGGCACACAGGTAAGTTTATTGCTAGCACTGTTTCAGATGTATGTAGATATTTTTGTTTTAGTGATAAAATAATGTTAATTTCCATGGATAACGCTAGTAGCAACACTACTGCAATAGGTATTTTAACTAGAAAACTAAATCCTGCTTTTACAAATATTTTCCATGTTAGATGTATATGCCATATTTATCATTTAATTGTTGGAGATGGTATGAGAATTTTAAACATAGAAATTGAAAAAGTTAAATTTGCTCTTAATTGGCTTTTTTATTCAAACTGTAGAAGTAGACTTAGAGAATATTATAAAAAATGTGACGAATATGGCGTTAGAGAAAGAAAGGTTCCTAAACCTTGCCCCACTAGGTGGAACTACATGTATGAAAGCTTAGTAGTGGCGTACGAATATAGAAACCCAATAAATGCTACTTATAATTCTAGGGATTGTGAGGATGAAGATAATGACATGCTAACTAATCAAGATTGGAATAACGTTAAGATTCTTTTAGATTTTTTAGAACATTTTAGTGTGGCTACAACTGCTTTATCTGGCCAATATTATCCTACAATTTCAAACTGTTTAGTATATATTGCCGCACTTGCTAATTTATTTGCTGATTTTAACGAGGGAGGGGAAATTTATGAAAATGCAATATTTGAAATGAAAAAGAAATTTAAAAAATATTTTTTTCCAATCCCTCCTATTTTTGGTGTGGTTGCTATGTTAAATCCTACTATGAAAGCAGGAGGTCCTAACTTTTGGTATAATAGTATTTATCAATCTTTATATCTTTCACCAAAAGAAATGGCAACACTATCTGATGCGAAAGCATCAATTACAGTGAATGCTCAAACTGTTTATAATGCTTATAAACAGGCGTTAGAGCATGCTAGGCCTACTATTCCAACCCCTACTTCGTCCACATCACAAGCGTCTAAAAGAGTTGCTGGCTTAACAGCTCTTAAATCGTGGACGGAGTTTCATGGGTACTCAAGGTGAGAATTTAGATGATATTTCCCATCTAAACGAACTTCAAGTTTATTTGTCGCAGGGGCTAGAGAATGATAATCCAGACGGATCTTTCGACCTTTTGGATTGGTGGAAGACAAGGGAAAAGCATTTTCCCGTTCTTGCAAGGATGGCTCGGGATGTTCTATCAATTCAAGCGTCAACTGTTGCATCGGAGAGCGTATTTACTCAAGCCAGACTACAAATAGGAGATCATAGAGCGTCGATGCGAGACAGCTTGGAAAAATCAGTGCTCTTCCGAGATTGGATCCGCTCTGAAAGAGGGAACTTTGGGCTAGCTGAATCTCAACCCGAAATAGATGAGTGCTATGAAGAAATGCTTGCAGAACTTGCTCAGGAAGCAACTTCACCCGGAAGTGGTGATGAACAAGCTTCATTTCCACCACCGCCAACACAACCACCTCCAAACCTTGAAGGTTTTATGAGGTCTGTTAGAAATAATACATAATTTATCATGTAACTTGTACATTGGCATGTCTTCTTTTAGTTTTTTTTCCTTTTAATGGTGGTATTAGTACCATGTTGTGCTCATTCCATTGGGGGAAGGAAGACTAAGAAAGATATGCCATTTTGGTCAATAAATACGCTTTTTATCATATCCTTGAATATATTTGTCTCAATATTTATTTGCTTTACTTCTATATCAATTCTTGAATATTTATATAACATATAATATATAACATACAACAGATAATACTAACGACAACATTCTTTTATCAATATGTACTACTTATATAAAATTTATACTAATGACTAACTACTACACAATATACAAAATATACACTACTTATACACAATATATACTAATTTCCAAACACAATATATACTATACTAAGAACATAGTACACCATATAAAAATATATTGTACAATATACTAATCACTACTATACAAGATATTGATTTAAAAAAAAAAAAAAATTAAGTCGGAACCGCCGGGAACCGCCTGGAACCGCCGGCCGCCTGGAACCGCCAGAACCGGAACCGGGCGGTTCCGGAACCGTATGGTAGCGGTTCCGGCTCCGGAACCGCCAGAACCGGAACCGCCAGAACCGCGGAACCGAAACCGCCAGAACCGGAACCGGCAGACCCGAATAGACCCAGAACCGGAACCGGATACTAAGGCTACTGCCTCTGGCTCTCTGCTCTGCCTCTGGTTGAATGTCCAAAAACAGAACCCAAAAAAAATAATAAAGCTCTGGTCGAGAAACAGAGCAAAGAAAGAAAGAAAGAAAGAAGAAGAAAAACAAAGCAAAGAAAGAAGAAGAAAAACAGAGCAAAAAGAAAAAGACAAGAAGAAGAAAGAGCTGATCACTGAAGAAAGAAGAAAGAAGAAGAAAAAGAAAATAGAAGAAGACAGCAATGGTGAAGACGAAGTCAACCAGAGCTGAAATAGAAGAAGAAGAAGAAAAAAAAAAGAAAAGAAAGTAACATACCTGCTGATGGCTGATGATGGAAGAAGAAGATGAAGCCCAAGCCCTAATTTTGTCGCTGAAGGAGAAGAAGTGGCCGCTGCGTCGCTGAAGGAGAAGAAGTGAAACCCAAGCCCTAATTTTGTGTTTTAGTATAAATCGCTGCCTTTTCTTCCGGTATCTTCAAATAGCGACGCCTCACAACGCCTCTCGCTACACAGGCAGAGACGCTCGCTTTTCTGATTCACAACGCAACAGACCCAAAAAGGCGCAGCTACCTCGCCTCACGTCGCTACACGCTATTAGCCACGCAACGCTCGCTATTTACAACACTGCATCACCCAAAATTTTGCTTCTTCTAGGATTTGGACCCTGTTCTTCCATGATTTTATTCACACGTTCTCGACTGCTAGGTCATGCCTTTGGGTGCAGCGAATGCCACAGATTCTCAATGGGGTAACTAATATAAGGAAGTTACGGTGTAGAAAGCAACATTACAGAGTTACAACAAACAATCTAGCTAAAACTTCTGGGATTGATGAATAATCTAATTTACTTCCACTTCTACACAATTAGATTTGGTATCACCACGTATTTGAGCTTTTCCATATAGAAGCAGAATTAACAAAAGAGGATCCATTCACAGCCATGCTTTTACTGTTCTAATTGAGAGTAGACAGTATGACACCTCAAGCAGTAGTCAAGTATATGAATTATGGACGATGTGTCCTCATGGTCATCAGAGTGATAATGCAGATCCAACAGAAACTATGTTACCTACAATATTAATCGCATGGTACCAAAAGCTTGCACAATCACAATGCTCAATCATCAAGAAGCAGCACACAAAAAGTCAATATAAACTTGAAGTGAAGACAGTATGCATGATATACGCCAGCAGAAAAAATATCCCACTAATTTCTGGTGGAGCTGAAAGATTTCAAAGAGAAAGAAATTACCACCAAGCAGGAGACACGGCAGTCATCTTGATTTCTGTTCAAGTTGAGTTTCTTTCCTTTGTTCATGTCTAGATTCTGCGGTGGTGCTGGACTACTGCACATAGCAGCTGCAACCTTCTTGGAAGCTTCACGTAGAGCATCCATAGAAACTTGGTACACATTTTCCGAATCCACTCCTTCTTTGACATATTTAGTTGCTTCTAGGCTTAACTTTTCAAAGCGAGCAGTGAAGGACTCATTATGACGACTTGGCAATCCAAGATTGTCTTCATCCAATACAACCTCGCTCTTGGCTTTTCTTGTCCAATGTTTCAGTATATAATGAGATGGAAGCCTCAGAACATTTTTCACTCTAAAAACAGCTAAAATGTGCTTACACGGAATACCTAAAAAGTCAAATAATTGTCTGTAAGATATATGGATTTATATCTAGATATATGGACTTATATCTACACACATATGAACAATATATGGATAAATTATATGTTATGTGCTATCTTTTGGTTTGGCCTAATTTTGTGGTCTTATGGACATTATGTTAAGGGGGCCAATGTGTTGTCATATAAAGTGTAGGACTAATGTGTAGATACCCAAAAGGGTAACCTTAGTTAATGATGGGCTAACTAAGGTTACATATATGTTTACAAGCTTGTGACTCTTGAGTTATGTAACTCTTGTGACTCTTGGGTTATATAACTCATAGAGTTATAAAGTGGGGGTTATGGTTCCCACATTAGTGCAAGATAAGACTCTCCTTCCTCCCATTGAATCAAGAGCCAAAATACTCCATTGTTGTCTTGCAAATAGTGTGGAAAGCCATATACCAAATTTGATCATTGTCATATTGTTATTATTGTGTAACAATTCACATATTGTTAAACCTTGTGGATTCATTCTTGTGGTAACATACAAACTTCAAGACATTCTTGAAGAAAGGATCAAGAGGTTCAAAAGGACTCAAGGACAATTATCAAAGGAGGTTCAACACTTTCCGGATATGGATTCAGGTTAGCTTCCGCTCATGTAGTTTAATTCCGGATTATTCAATATGAAGGTTGTTATATTTAGTTGGAATCATAATCCTAACAATTGGTATCAGAGCCACCCTTCATTTTTGGATAATTTGGATGTTCATAAGATTCATGTTATGTTAGGATTCATGTTTTAGTTTTATCAGAATTTTATTTATGAAATTCTACCATGAAATAGCATGATCTTATGAATGTTATGTTTTGTTGTAATTTGATGTTTTAATATCATGTTAAAACATTATGAATAGCATGATTTTAGTTGGTTAACAACATGTTTTTTATGTTTAAGATCCATGTTGAAAATCATGTGTTATTCTGGAAAAAATTTTGGTCACTGCATCAAGACAATCGATTGTTCCCTTACACAATCGATTGTCTTTGACGTTTAAAATTCTGGCAGTTTTTTGGAACACTAGAATAATCGATTGTTAAAACCAGACAATCGATTGTTCTGGTCCAGTGAGTTGAAACGTTTTTAAATTATACCATACAATCGATTATCTATTATAGACAATCGATTGTCATGGTCCAGTAACTTAAAAGTTTTTATCCAAACCAAAATAATCGATTGTCTGGTTTTGACAAGCGACTATGTTGGTCCAGTAACTTAAATTTTTTTCTTAAAACCGGCATAATCGATTATATGGTTTTGACAATCGATTATGTTGGTCCAGAAACTTAAAAAATTTTCTTAAAAACCAAAAAAATCGATTGTCTGGTTTTGACAATCGATTGTGTTGGTCCAGTAGATGAAATTTTTTTTTTTTTAAGATAATCGATTGTCTATTGCATACAATCGATTATTTTTGTCCAATAAGGTTAAAAACGTTTCAACTCTGTTAAGTTTCAGTGAATGTTAATTGTTTTAAAGTCCATCAATTCTAATATTATATGGAATTGTCCTATAAAGTAAACAACAATTAATATTCAAGTGTTACATATCAACATATGTAACATATTAAGTTGAGATTCATAATAAGGCTTAAGGAACTAAAGTTTATAGCATCTAATATTTTAATTATTCAATTGAAGCATTATGTTGCCAAAGTAACCTCTATTGTGTAGATTGATTAATTTTAAAATATAAGATGACTGTGAATGTTAGTCTTCCATGCGTTTAACACCGGCCCAAAGGAAGGTGTTATTTGGCAGGAATTCAAACATACTTGTGGTGGTAAATATGAGACGATTATTTGGTTTTTCATGTGAATATTAAATCGGCCCAAAGGAAGGTTTAATATTTGACAGGAGTTTATTGTCTATGTTTGATCACTACACCAAGAGTACCACTTACAAGTTGTTTTTCTGTCCAAAGACTAAAATCAATGTTGTGCTAGGTATCTTGTAATGGGAATGCCTAATTTTGAATCTATAAAGTTAAAGTTCAAGTATTTGTAAGCATGTATTCAGTAATCTTTTTGTTCTATTTTCAGTAAATTCTTCTGCTTCTACGATCTCTGCCAATATCAATAGCATCCCTGTGCTTAACGGTACTAATTTTAAGGAATGGAAAGAGAATGTAATGATCGTTCTCGGTTGCATGGATCTTGACATAGCTCTTCGGATTGAGCAACCTACTCCTCTTGAGGATACATCCTCTCCTGATGAAAAGAGAGCGATGGAGAAGTGGGAACGCTCGAATCGCATGAGTCTAATGATCATGAAACGTGCAATTCCAGAATCATTCAGGGGCACTATGAATGATGAACCTAATGCCAAAGTTTTCCTTGAAAACCTTGAAAAGCGTTTTATTCAAAACGAAAAGGCGGAAACGAGTACACTATTAAGTAAACTTGTTTCCATGAGGTATAAGGGCAAGGGAAACATTAGGGAGTACATTATGGAAATGTCTCATCTAGCTTCGAAACTTAAGTCACTCAAGCTGGATTTACCTGAGGAACTGCTTGTGTACTTTGTTTTGATATCTCTTCCTGCACACTTTAATCAGTTTAAGGTCAGTTACAACTGCCTGAAGGAGAAATGGACTCTTAACGAGCTCATTTCACACTGTGTGCAAGAAGAGGAAAGGATAAAGCTAGATAAGACTGAAAGTGCTCATTTGGCATCCTCTTCTAAGGCAACTAAGAAGAGGAAGGGTAAGGAAGTTACGGTTGCAAAGCCCAAGAATAAGCAACATAAGGAACCTAAGGTTGAAATCACTGAATTAGGTTGCTTTTTCTGTAAGGGGACTAATCATGTGAAGAAAGATTGTACCAAGTACCATGCGTGGCGTGCGAAAAAAGGTACATTTCTTTCTCTTGTTTGTTCTGAAGTTAATTTAATTTCGGTACCTAAGGATACTTGGTGGGTAGATTTTGCTGCTACTACTCACATAAGTATATCAATGCAGGGTTGCCTGAACTGCCGAAAACCAAATGATGGTGAAAGATACATCTATGTGGGTGACGGCAAGAAGGTGCCAGCTGAAGCTATTGGCAAATTTAGGCTGTTGTTTAAGACCGGTTTTCATTTAGATTTGGATGAGACTTTTATTGTACCTTCTTTTAGACGGAACTTAATTTCGGTTCCCCGGTTGGACATATCTGGTTATAAATGTACATTTGGGGATAATAAAGTTAGTCTCTTTCGGAATTCAAATCTTATTGGTACTGGTGTTTTATCAACATTTGATAGCTTATATTTGGTTGATACAATAACTTCAAATAAAGAAACTTTGCATACAAGTTTAAGTGGTACTAAAAGGAAATTAACTAATGAGAATTCTATTTCACTCTGGCATAAACGTTTGGGTCACATATCCATTCAAAGAATTCAGAAACTCGTGTCAGATGGAATTCTTGATTCTCTTGATACCTCAAATTCAGAAATTTGTATTGAGTGTATCAAGGAAAAACAAACAAACAAGACTAGATTAGGTGCTAAGAGAGCTTCGGACGTCTTAGAATTGATACATACGGATATTTGTGGGCCATTTCTTACTCCTTGTCGGAATGGTCAACAATACTTTATCACATTTATAGAAGATTACTCTCGTTATGGGTACCTATATCTTATTCACGAAAAGTCCCAATCCATAGACGTGTTCAAATTATTTAAGGCTTAAGTTGAAAATCAACTAAGCAAACGAATTAAATCCGTTAGATCTGACCGTGGTGAATACTATGGTCGATATGATGGTTCCGGTGAACAACGTCCAGGGCCTTTTGCTAAATTCCTAGATGAGTGTGGGATCGTCCCTCAATATACTATGCCAGGCAGTCCTACGATGAATGGTGTAGCTGAGAGACGAAATAGGACCCTTAAGGATATGGTAAGAAGTATGATTTCTCGTACTTCTTTGCCAGACTCACTCTGGGGTGAAGCATTAAAAACTGCAACTTATATTCTAAATAGAGTTCCAACTAAAGCTACAATCAAAACCCCTTATGAACTTTGGACTGGGCATAAACCCAGTATTCGGCATTTTCACATTTGGGGTTGTCCAGCTGAGGCAAGGCCTTATAGGCCGAATGAAAAGAAACTGGATGCTAAGACGGTTAGTAGCTATTTTGTTGGATACTCTGAAAAATCCAGGGGTTTTAAGTTTTATGATCCCACTTCTAGAACTATTTTTGAGACGGGTAATGCTAGGTTCTTTGAGGATATTGAGTTCGGGGGGTGGGGAGATAAAGTTGTTAGAGATTTTGTCTTTGAGGAAGAACATGTGTCTTTCCCTCAAGTTGTTGATCTTGGTCTTCCTGACTCGGATCACACAACTCCAGTTAAAGACAATCTCGAAAATCTCCCCCATCAGGAACCTGATATAACTACTCCAGTTCAAGACAATCTCGAAAATCTCCCCCATCAGGAACCTGATATAACTAATGAAAAGCAAACTCAACAACCTCAAGTAACTGAAATGCCATTAAGGAGATCCACTAGAGAGAGGAGAAATGCAATTTCGGATGATTATGTAGTATTTCTCCAAGAACAGGAAAGTGATATTGGACTTGAGGAAGATGATCCAATCAACTTCCGTCAAGTCATTAAGTGTTCTAACTCTCAAAAGTGGATTGATGCCATGAATGATGAGATGAAGTCTATGAGCGATAATGACGTTTGGGAGCTTGTTACATTGCCCGAAGGTACGAAACCTATTGGTTGTAAATGGATTTTTAAAACCAAAAGGGATTCAGGGGGCAATGTTATTAAGTACAAAGCTCGTCTTGTCGCAAAAGGCTACACTCAGAAGGAAGGCATTGATTATAAAGAGACTTTCTCTCCAGTTTCATCGAAAGACTCTTTCACGACTATAATGGCATTAGTAGCACATTTTGATCTTGAGCTTCATCAAAATGGATGTTAAGACAGCTTTTCTCAATGGTGACATTGAGGAAACAATTTATATGGTGCAACCTGAAAACTTTGTTTCGGATGAATCAGAGAACAAGGTTTGCAAATTAAAGAAATCCATCTATGGGCTCAAGCAAGCTTCTCGTCAATGGTATTATAAGTTTCATGCAGTCGTTTTATCTTTTGGTTTTGAACCGAATATTGCTGATGACTGTATATACCATAAGTTCAGTGGGAGTAAGTATATTTTTCTGGTTTTATATGTCGATGACATACTGCTTGCCTGTAACGATATAGCATTATTACTTGAAACTAAGAAATTTCTTTCAAAGAAATTTGAAATGAAAGATCTTGGTGAAGCTTCTTTTGTATTAGGAATTCAGATTCTACGAGATCGCTCCAAAGGCGTTCTCGGTCTGTCACAAAAGGGCTATATCAATAAGGTTCTGAAAAGATTTGGCATGCAGGATTGTAAACCAGGCAACACCCCTGTTGCTAAGGGAGACAAGTTTAGTCTCAAACAGTGCCCAAACAATACTTATGAAATTTCGGAAATGCAGAAGACACCTTATGCTTCGGCAGTAGATAGTCTGATGTATGCTCAGGTATGTACACGACCTGATATAGCACACATTGTTGGGATGTTAGGCAGATATCTAAGCAATCTGGGAATGGACCATTGGAAAGCAGCCAAACGGGTCATGAGGTACTTACAGAGAACAAAGCATTACATGCTTACATACCGGAAATCGGACCAGTTTGAGATCATTGGGTATACCGATTCCGATTTTGCTGGGTGTCATGATAGTTTGAAGTCTACTTCAGGCTATATTTACATGCTTGCGGGTGGTGCTATCTCTTGGAGAAGCATTAAGCAAACTCTTACAGCCACTTCCACCATGGAAGCGGAGTTTATGGCATGTTATGAAGCATCCAATGAGGCATTATGGCTGCGGAATTTTGTTGGTGGACCGCGAATTGTTGATAGCATCAAAAAGCCGCTTAGGCTATTATGCGATAACAGATCAGCAGTCCTTTATGCTAATAACAACAGTAGTTTGACGAAAGCAAAATATATGGACGTCAAATTTCGGGTTGTTAAAGAAAGAGTACAAAATGGACAATTGTGCATTGAGTACATTAGTACAAACTCCATGCTTGCGGATCCGCTCACTAAGGGATTGACACCAAAAGTATTTCATGAGCATATTGCTTGTATGGGTGTCAAATCAGATAAGGATTATGTATTTTAGTGGGAGTTTGTATTGCACATTTATGTAATTGTTCATTATATTCAGAAATTTAGTAATTCAGTTATATCTGCAGATATTCAGTTTTGAAGTTTTTATTGTACTCTTACAGTTTATGATTGATCTCAATAAAGAGAACCAGTTGGAAATAGACATTCTATTGACCACACTTTATGTTATTTCCATGCTACATACCTACACTTGATCCATGTCGTTGGTTATATTGATATACGTGATCTACGATTGGTTCTAATGAGTAACGACGAGCACTTAGTTCCTATGTTGGTATGATTGATGGACCGGATTGTTCATGACAATTTTATTGTGATAGCAATTTTGCGCAACTAGGTTATTTTGTAACATATAATGCTAAGGTTTGTACATATGTATGTGTATCTCGTCCAAGTGGGAGATTGTAAGATATATGGATTTATATCTAGATATATGGACTTATATCTACACACATATGAACAATATGGATAAATTATATGTTATGTGCTATCTTTTGGTTTGGCCTAATTTTGTGGTCTTATGGACATTATGTTAAGGGGGCCAATGTGTTGTCATATAAAGTGTAGGACTAATGTGTAGATACCCAAAAGGGTAACCTTAGTTAATGATGGGCTAACTAAGGTTACATATATGTAACCATGGTTACAAGCTTGTGACTCTTGAGTTATGTAACTCTTGTGACTCTTGGGTTATGTAACTCATAGAGTTATAAAGTGGGGGTTATGGTTCCCACATTAGTGCAAGACAAGACTCTTCTTCCTCACATTGAATCAAGAGCCAAAGTACTCCATTGTTGTCTTGCAAATAGTGTGGAAAGCCATATACCAAATTTGATCATTGTCATATTGTTATTATTGTGTAACAATTCACATATTGTTAAACCTTGTGGATTCATTCTTGTGGTAACATACAAACTTCAAGAAATTCTTGAAGAAAGGATCAAGAGGTTCAAAAGGACTCAAGGACAATTATCAAAGGAGGTTCAACACTTTCCGGATATGGATTCAGGTTAGCTTCCGCTCATGTAGTTTAATTCCGGATTATTCAATATGAAGGTTGTTATATTTAGTTGGAATCATAATCCTAACATTGGCAACTACAGCTAGCTTCCTTCTCAAAAACATTATATTGGACACAATGAACTTTATGGTCCTCTCTAAACTTTGCCACTTGATACACTACATCTGGTCCTGTATCATTAATTACAGTTACAGGGTAAGCGAGAGTCTCCATTAATTCTTGTTGAAACATCAAAAATACTTCCCTTGTATAAACATTAGCTGCTTGTTTTTCCATGGGAGATGGGGTCTTCAATATAGGAGCAAAGTTTATGATGTCATTCTCTGCTTTTACCTCCTTCTCATGTCTACTGGCAGTAGCTTTTTCATACCGAGTCATTAGGATGTGAATGTTAGTTGATGCATCTATATATCCATCGAAGAATGAGTTTGTACTGTCACTAGTTTTAGCAATAGATGTCTCCCCAAAGAATGTATCTCGAAGGTAAACTGGAACCCAGTGTTGTCAAGCATCATACATTGAGTGCAGCCATTCGTCATCCTTGAGATTGTATCTTCCAAGAAGGGACTCCCAGCATAATTCAAACTCCTCAATTGTCTCAGTAGAATTGACACATTTCTGGAGTTCTGCTTCAAAAAGGGGAAATGACGGGAGTGAATGCGACAGCCTCTCCTGAACTTGTCTAAAAATATTAGATTTGCAAAAGCGGTGACGAGCGCCTGGAATACGTCTGGAAAAAACAATCGCTGACCTGATGATCCTATCGTGGTCAGTAGTTATAGAAACAGGATGGCGACCAGACATTGCAGCAACCCAATTTTGGAATAGCCAAATGAATGATGACTCTGATTCACTGAGAAGCAGGGCACAGCCAAATAAAACTGGTTGACAGTGATGGTTTACTCCTATAAATGGGGAAAAAGGTACCCGGAATCGGTGAGTCCTATAAGCGGTATCAAATGTAACAGTATCTCCAAAATACCCAAAAAATGTTCCCCGATGGACCACCTTGAACAACATAAAAGAAACCGGGATCCTCAGCCTGCTTCTGCTTCAAATACAAGGATATAGTGGCACCAGTACCTAGAGTCCTCTGCCTGGTTTGGTTCATATAATTCTGGCAATCAGATTAGTGAAACCAATATTATTAATGCTACCGGATTGCTTAATTAAGACAGACATAACGCGTGTAGCGTCCGAACCAGCAGCTTGGAGGGTATCAATCAAGCTGCGGGCAGGGCAAGAGACATGCCTTTGTGATCGAAGCAAGTAGACTTGATCAGGGGTACAAGCTCATATTATGGTCTTTGACGAATTTAGTAATAGCCCATTTGCCAGAAGCTTGTTTTTTGACAGTCAAGTGAGCTTTACAACCAACCCTAGAGACAATTCGCTGGCGCCTGGGTTTGTGTTGTTCATTAGGCCTAGGGTTAAAATGTAACGAAAGGAACAAATGGGTATTTGTTTAGTTATTTTATTTTTATCTTTTGGGTTAGAAGTTTACTTACTGCCAATTGGAGTCTTTAGTTATTTGTTGTTTAGTCCCTAAAGGTGGATAACCTAGTTAATAGCCACGTGTCTAGTTTTGTACAAAGTTGTTTTGATATTCCTTTATATAGTTTTGTACTCCATTCATTTCCAGAGTATGGAATGAAAACGTATCCTTTTTTCTCTGTATTTTCCTTTCTTCTTCTTTATAGTTTTTCCTAGCTCTTTTCATGGCTATTTCCTTGCGGGAATCATTACAATTAGTATCAGAGCCGACAATTCTCGGCTATTCACCGGTGTTAATGACAGAGTCCGGCGGAAGTTCGAGTCTGTTGGAGCAACAAATTGAGGCTTTTATGGACAGATCGAACAGAAGACTGCAGCATCTGGAAGAATGGTACCAAAATCGTTTTTGAACCTTCTATAGTTCAAGAAATCAGTATGAAGTTCTAAGGTTGGAGAGTGAGCAGCGAGTTTCCAGTGACTCGTACGCATGTCATCAGTATTCTTGTGCAAATTCAGGTTTTTATCGAGACTCCTATGATGATTTCACTGGTGGATTTGCTAATCCGACGAATGGAGGTTGGATTTATCTCGATCCACCCACAAATGCTCACGCACAGGTTCCATATGCTCAGCATTTTGATGGTAACTATCAGGGGTCACATTTCATTCAGTTGGGTGATTGTTCTGTGGTGTTAGTAAGTGATACTTGTAGGAGAACAATTTAAAGATAGAAGACCTTTAACTGTAAGAAGGAAAGAGATTTTGTTTAGTTTATAAATGAAAAAATGGAGGTAGTTTGGAAGGTTTAATATATGTAGCTATATGGAGAGAGACTTTGTAATTCTTCAACTTTTATTACACAAGGGAACACTTTGGTACACACTTGGGCTCACACTTTGCTTCACTCCTTTTGTACATTCTACAAATGAGGAGGTCTTCCCCTATTTATAGGCATCAACCTCCATGTTCTACGACATTCTAGAATATTCCATATAAGTATCCTAAACAATATTCATATCTACCTATTCTCATATGTTCTAGAATATTTCACTAATCTAGAATATTCTCACATTCTCTACTATACATAAAAGAGTTTCTATCATCTTCTAGAATATTCCAGAGAACTCCATAATGTTCTCGAACCTTCTAGAACATTCTAGCTCATTCTAGACTATTTTAGAATAGTCTAGAATATTCTAGTAATATCTAGCTTTGGTTTAATTTATTGTTCACATTGCCTCCCTTAAACCAAAGCCTCGTAGGTGGTTATTCCTAATAACTTTTTCATCTTCAGAAAAGTCTCCATCTTCAATGCCTTGGTGAAAATATCTGCCACCTGTTCACCAGTTCTGCAGTAGCCAATTCGGATCTCATTTTCTCGTACCGTCTCTCGAATGAAATGATATTTGATATCAATGTGTTTGCTGCGACCATGAAGTACTGGATTCTTCGCCAACTCGATTGCTGATTGGTTGTCACATAATATCGTGGTTGGACCATCATGTTTGTGTTGAAGAAACCTGAGCATTCTTCTCAACCATATCGCCTGTGTAGCAGCATTTGATGCAGCAATGTACTCGGCTTCAGCAGTGGATAATGCTATCACTGGTTGTTTCTTTGAACTCCAAGAAAACACACCCGAACCAATGAAGAATGCATAGCCGGAAGTACTTTTTCTCTCGATCGTATCACCAGCCCAATCACTGTCAGTGTATCCAAGAAGTTCAAGTGACTCACCTCTAGGATAGCAGATTCCATCTCCTTGAGTTCCTTTAATGTATCTCAAAATTCTCTTAGCCGCTTGTAAGTGTGATTGGCGTGGCTTTTCCATGAATCGGCTTATTACGCCAACACTGTAAGCAATGTCGGGTCTTGTTGAGGTCAAGTACCTCAAGCTTCCAACCAAGCTCTTAAAGTAGGATGGATTCACAAGATCACCTGTTCCATCCTTCGTCAGCCTCAATCTTTCTTCAGCTGGGGTGGCAATCGGATTCGCACCATCCATCTTAAATTTCTTCAAAATGTCTTCAGCATACTTTCTTTGAGATATGAAGATTCCCTTATCTGATTGAGAAACTTCAATCCCAAGAAAATATGACATAAGACCCAAATCAGTCATCTCAAACTGATGGATCATAGCCTCCCTGAAATCCGCCATCATCTTCTCATTATTTCCTGTGAAGATCAAATCATCCACATACAAACAGACGATCATAACTTAGCCAGCATTGGAAGTCTTCACATATAGTGTGTGCTCATAAGCACATCTTTGAAAACCGCTTTCAACGAAAAAGGTGTCGATGCGTGTGAACCACGCTCTTGGAGCCTGCTTCAAACCATATAGAGCTCTCTTTAACTTGTAGACCTTGTTTTCATTACCCCTTTTAACAAAGCGAGGGGGCTGCTCCACATAGACCTCTTCTTCAAGAACACCATTTAGGAAGGCTGACTTAACGTCCATTTGATAAATTCTCCAGTTATTTTGAGCAGCTAGAGAAATTATCAAACGAATTGTGTCTAGTCTAGCAACAGGAGCAAATACCTCGAAATAATCAATTCCAAGTTTTTGCTTATAGCCTTTGACAACTAACCTTGCTTTGTATCTATCGACTTCTCCCGTTGGTCTGTACTTTGTTTTGTATACCCACTTTACTCCAATGGGTTTCTTTCCTCTTGGAAGGTCGGTAAGCTCCCAAGTATCATTCTTCTCAATAGAATGGATTTCCTCCTCCATTGCTTTCACCCAACGTTCTTCTTCAATTGCATCCTTGAAATCCACAGGATCGCAATTTGAAAACAAGGCAAAGTTCAAAATATCTTCGTCAGTTAGAGTATCAACATCATTACCGACAACGTAATCCTCCAAATGAGCCGGTAGACGTCGTTGCCTCTGTGATCGACCATGCTGTATTGGTTGTATTTCTGAGGGAGACTGTTGTTGCGCAGGTTCATCATGCTCCTCGTCATCAAGATATGATGGTGCTGGAGGTTGAGATGGCTCAACTGCTTTTTTCTTCCAATCCCATGCTCCATGTTCATCAAAGGTGACATCTCTACTGACAATAACCTTTTTGCTGTCTGGATTATATAGCTTGTACCCTTTTGTCTGTCGACTGTAGCCAACAAATATGCTCTTTTCTGCTTTCTCGTCAAGCTTCTTTCGCAGTGGATCGGGTACATGCGCATAGGCAAGACAACCAAATATTCTTAAATGAGAAATATTTGGTTTTCTACCTGTCCATACCTCATAAGGTGTTTTTCCATGGTTGCTTCTCGTAGGGCACCTGTTTAATATGTAAATTGCAGTAGAGACAGCTTCAGCCCAGAATTCTTTAGGCAGCTGTTTTGCTGCCAGCATTGACCGCACCATATCCATCACAGTCCTGTTCTTTCTTTCCGCAACTCCATTTTGTTGAGGAGTGTACCTTGCAGTCAACTGATGTTGAATCCCATGCTTCTTCAAAAAATCATCGCACACAGTGTATTCTGTGCCTCGATCTGTTCTCAGAGTCTTTATAAAATGACCACTTTGTTTTTCAACATATGTTTTGAAGCTTTTGAATGTGTCACAAGCTTCAGACTTATTTTTCAGCAAATACACCATGCTTTTCTACTGAAATCATCAATAAAAGTAATGAAGTACTTACTTTCACCGAGCGAAGGAACTTCCACCGAGCACAAATCAGAATGTATCAGCTGCAATGGGTGTTTTGCTCTCCAAGCTTTGCCTTTGGGAAGTGGCTCTCTATGCTTCTTCCCCAAAATGCATGCTTCACACTGTCTTGGAGCAAAGTTAAGTGAAGGCAAACCTGACACCATCTTATTCTTCACAAGATATTGTAAACCGCCGAAATTAAAGTGGCCAAACCTCATGTGCCATAACCAAGTATCATCAAGAGCAATTGAATTATAGCAGAGTAAGTGACCGTAGTTGAAAGTTACTGGAAACATCCGACTTTTGGTCATACTTACCTTGGCTATAATTTTCATACTCTTGTCTCTTATAGTGCATATATCATTACTGAAATGCACTTCATATCCATTGTGTTGGAGCTGACCCAAGCTCAACAAATTATGCAGCAGGTTAGGCACGTAGTAAACATCTTTTATGGAGCACTCAAGCCCATTCTCCATGGTGACCGGTATTCTCCCTTTCCTGACAACTTGCATGACTTGATTATTTCCAAATTTAACCGTGGATTTAAAAGACTCGTCCAAATCAGCAAATATCTCCTTCTTACCGCACATATGATTACTACATCCGGAGTCAACGTACCAGACATCATTGTTAGTTTCTTCACTAACAGCAGCCATAGATGCGGAGTAAAAAATGTTTCACTTTTATCCCCTTCATCCTCAGCTACTCGAGCATGAACTTGTTTATTTTCAGTTCTTTTACTCCAACAATCTTTAGCATAATGACCCAATTTACCGCAGTTATAGCATTTAAGGGGAGGTTTTTGCTGACCTGGATTGTTGTAATTTCCTCTTGGCTGGAAATGATGATTACCTCTTCCACGGCCACGATAGTTGCTGGTGCCTCCACGACCTCTGCCTCGGAAACCATGTCCTCTAGTTTCCGCCACATTAGAAGATTCTCCTCTCTCTTTGACTTTAGTATGTGCCTGCAATGCCTTCTGTGCCGGATCTTTCTCCAATAACTCTTCTAATTTCCCATTAATTCTATTCTCATAAAGAATTAATGAGCTCCTCGGTACTTAAAGTTGAAAGATCCTTGGTCTCTTGAATTACTGCCACAATATGATCAAACTTCATAGGTAAAGTATTAAGTACATTTTCAACGAATGTCTCATCGCTGAGGGTATGACCATTGAGCTCCATCTCATTCTTGATCTCCGTCAACCTCGAAAAGTATCCCTCAACTGTCTCTGACTTCTCCAACGTGGCAAGCTCGAACTTCCTTTTTAGCGCCATCAAATTATTCTTTTGGACCTTATCAACTCCACGATATGCTTTGGCCAAAATATCCCAAGCCTGTTTTGTTGTTTGGGCTGTGGAAATTTTGCCAAACACAGACATATCGATGGCCTGGTGTATTTGGGACAAGGCCATACTATCACGCCTTAGTTCATTCTCTTCGGCACCTTCCTCCAGTTCTTCTCGCGTATATTTTAACAAATTATACGCCTTCAGATGTGTCTCCATCTGAATCCTCCAAAAGTTGTAATTTTGTTTCCCCGTCAACTTGGGAACCATGCACACGATATTCTTTCCTGCCATAGTTAATGAATCACCCTCCTAACGAACCAATTGCTCTGATATCAGATGTAGGAGAACAATTTAAAGATAGAAGACCTAAGGAAAGAGATTTTGTTTAGTTGATAAATGAAGAAATGGAGGTAGTTTGGAAGGTTTAATATATGTAGCTATATGGAGAGAGAGACTTTTGTAATTCTTCAACTTTTATTACACAAGGGATCACTTTGGTACACACTTGGCTCACACTTTGCTTCACTCCTTTTGTACATTCTACAAATGAGGAGGTCTTCCCCTATTTATAGGCATCAACCTCCATGTTCTACGACATTCTAGAATATTCCATATAAGTATCCTAAACAATATTTATATCTACCTATTCTCATATGTTCTAGAATATTTCACTAATCTAGAATATTCTCACATTCTCTACTATACATAAAAGAGTTTCTATCATCTTCTAGAATATTCCAGAGAACTCCATAATGTTCTCGAACCTTCTAGAACATTCTAGCTCATTCTAGACTATTTTAGAATAGTCTAGAATATTCTAGTAATATCTAGCTTTGGTTTAATTTATTGTTCACAATACTGTAACTTCTCCTATACATAGGAATCAACCAACAATGTCAACAAGATTCAAGAAGCAAAGGAAGAAGACAGGATACCTTAGTGTCTACTGTGATCGTACAGAAAGCACAAGAAACATCATGGAGGTAGAGAAAATGGCGGTGAAACGAAGCAACACAGAATTCACTTTGATAAATATCATCTTGGTTACTTGGGGAAATTGCGTACATGGTATCTTCGCAAAGGCAGGAAACTGTCGGAGCAAGAAAGGGCAGGAACATCATCTATCCTGAACGACATCGCAGAGGAAGTAATACTGGAGGAAGAAGAAGAGGATTCTGTTGTCTTTGATGACTGTCCACTCATGGAAATTAAAGATAAGGAGGAAGGAAACAAGGATACCAACTGTTTGATAAAAGTCCCGACATAGACGAGACTCTGGAAATTTACTCCGATGATATCTCCAACATTTAATTTCAATTGTGTGCAACTTCAATGACTCTAAATTATGTAAGTAAAATTAACTCTAAACTGATTCCTGGGGACCATGGGTTTACCTTGATCCAAGATTATGGAGAAGTGAGGTACCAAACTGTGGGATCCAAGGAAATTCGAAATGTGACTTAGATAGTGTTGGTTCAATTTTTGGTGATGGTCTTAGTGACTATGGGAGTCTTTTGGTCCACATCAATGGTGATAGTGAAGTACTAGCCCAAGAAGATGAAGGAAATTTTGAAAGTGTCTCTGTTAACTTTGCTGGCATATGTGAAATAGGAGATAATCCTGGAGCCATTTCATTGGAATCAGTTGAAATTTCCTCTATTTTTGATGAAATTAAGGATAATGGTTTTGATTTTGGAAATAATGAGGTTGTAGTGGAAAAGGATAAAAAAGATGTTGAAGTAAAAGAACTAGATTTAGAAATTTGGAGAGGGTGCTGTCTCCATTGCAGATTAGTGTTATTGTTGATGAATCTAGACAATCTAGCCTTAAGGAAACTGGGGTGTTTCTCATAAAGAGTGGGATAAGTCCGTGGCAGTTAAACTTGTGCCTCGTGTCTTGGATGGACGAATCAATGAGTTTGAGCAGAACCAAGTGTCCAAAATTTGAAATCATACCAAGTGTCCAAAATTTACATCTGTAACGTACCAACCCATTTGCAAGGTTGAAAACACTAAGCCTGAAAAATAGGAGTATTCCTAAGATTATGCATATTAAAAAAGGAAAACTTTTTAATTACAATCACTTTTATCCCTATAAATCTTCTCTTCAATAATCAATGGGCAAGTTCTCCATTTTTTTCCCGTAATTGAGTTCTTCATTCCAAGAGCTTGTTACTAAAATATATTCGTATTCCAATATAATATCTAACCGTATCAGATCAGAAATTAATTACATTCTACATATAGACTAATATTCCAATAAAAATAAGTGTATTACGGTATACTGCTAGTATTATAAACGAACTAATAATATACCTACATCTAATCAGAAATTAAATGTATACGTATATGCTAGTATTATTTGGCTCAAAAGTTGTTAAACACCTTTTAAGCAAATCAATTAAAAAAATGAAGGGGTAAATCGCAATCGAGGATAATAAACCCTAAGATAATCTTGATATTCAATAGGATAGTAGCGGTAAAAGAGAAGAGAAGGAGAAGAAGGAGATAAGAGAGCAAGAGAGTTTGTATCTTATCAATTTCCATGCCTTTTACAAGACTCGGATCCCCTTTATATAATAGAGGATCCTTACTTGTTGGAACGACAAAATTAAAGTACGTCCTACAAAGAGACCGATGATGAGCGAGGTCGTTTCTCCTCTTATCCATGGGTCGTCCCCCTATATCGGTTCGTAGATACTCAGTGTTCGGTCGTGTTGACTTAAAGACGTGATTGGTCAAATTCGACCCCATATAATTAGTCCCTCCGCTCTTCGAGGACGCGACGAGATGTGTCCACAATGGGCGGAATCGGTGCCTCTGTTCAGGGAGAGTTTGACTTGTCAGAGGGTTACGACGTGACCGGTGGGAGACTATAATCATAACTGTCAAAACATCGAAATAAAATACTTTTCCCTGGATGACGTTAGCGTTCACATGCGTTATCATTGTGCGTATTCTCAAGGCAGGAAAACTGATGCTTTGGCTCTTGGTTTCCCGCGCTGATTTGAAGTCTGCCACCTCGATCTCGATTCCACCCAACACTATAAATAGGGGAAGGATTCAACTTGGTTCGAGCTTTGGTCATTTGTAAGAGTTTTCTAACCCTTGAGTTTAGATTTTCCCATTCCTGTATTCTTGCTTTTGACCGAGGGTTACTTTTTCTTCATTGCGTTGTGTGCAATTTTCTGTTGAACAAAATCATGCCTAAACCTCGCCCTAACAACGAAAGGGTTCCGACAATTGTTTTGTCGAATGCATCACCCTCTTCCGATGGCAGAGAGATGGACGTGGAAGAGAATATATCAGTCCACTCACAATGAAAGCATTATTACCGGGGCATTCTTTGTATCGATGTGATTTCAATAACGATTCTCCCATTCCGATTGCAATGCTTTCCGAGTCGGAACAGAATTACTTAGACGACCTCCGTACTAAATATGGTATCCCTGCCCATATAGAGATGATCCCAGCGGGGGGAGATAATGCTGATGTTCATATGCCAGGGTATTGTGCCTTCTATGAATACCCCTTTCTGATAGGCTACGGTCTTCCTTTTTTTCCCTTGGAGGAGGAGTTTTGCCAATTCTATAACATCTGCCCGGCTCAACTCACACCGTATACAGTTAAAGTGCTTCTACCGTTGATCAAATAAGCAGGGTTGGCTGAATGTGACGCCTCGGTTCACCATCTCTTACACTTTTTCACCGCCTGTTACCTGAGAAGGACCATGGTGCATTTGAGAATCCGCGGTGCAAAGGGATTGGTGGTCGGAACTGACGACCAAGCAAGTCGTGGATTCTGGCATAAATATTTCTTCGTTAGGACCGAGCATGTGTTCTCTAACCCCACCGGATTCCCAGAGAGGTGGAACCCATCACGTATGTGTTGCAAACGTCCGAAAATTTCAGCAAGTTCCTCGTCACCTCTACATATTTTATTAAACAGTGAACCCAAGAGTTCTGTGAAGCATTGAACTAGTGCCATGACTTGGGTACCTGCAAATTAAAGCAGAAAAGCAACCGATTGTAATATATCATGAAAGATGAGTACTGTAATAATGGTTCAAGAAACTCAAAATCATTAAAACATGGACATGATTCATAGTTTAGGTTAATTTATCACGTGAAAGGGCAAAGATTAAGGAATCAATCAAGTAATTAACACACCAATATGGCAATAAATAACTAATTAAAGGAACTTACAAAAGTTTCGTGGGACGGAATTGCAGAGAGTGTTTGAAGATAAAAAGCCTCTGCGAACTCAGGGAAGTGTGGCTCGGACAAAATAAATCTTAGGGTTTCCTTTTTGTTTTCCCTCCTTACATTGTTCAGTTATGTCAGGACTAGAATTCGTTACATTTCGGTTTTACTACTGTTTTTATTTTGGACGATAATGTTGAGAAAAAGTTCAAAATGGTCCCTTATTTTTAGCTTTAGAGTCAAATCATCCCTTATGTGCACTAATGGTGTATTTTGGCCCGGGCCGGGCTTCGTGGTCCGGGCCTGGCGTGCCTGGCGGTCTTGGCGGGTGAGACCAGACCGTGACGGGCCTAAGCCCACAGTGAGTCCTGGGCTTAGCGGGCCGGGCCTGGCGGTTTTTTTTAAGGAAATATCTTGTATAGTAGTTATTAGTATAGTATATATAATATATATTTCATTGTATATTATGTATATATTGTGTTGTAGTAATTAGTATATAATATATATTATGTATATATTATTACCCAAAATGACATATCTTTCTTAGTCTTTCTTCCCCCAATGGAATGAGCACAACTAGGTACTAATACCACCATTAAAAGGAAAAAAACTAAAAGAAGATGTGCCAATTGTGGTACTAGTAATTAGTATATTGTATTGTAGTAATTAGTATATATTGTATATTTTGTATATATATATATATATATATATATATATATATATATATTCTCTTATATATTTTCATGTAGTATATATTGTATATTATGTATATATATTATAACGTATATAGTTATATATTTTGTTATAGTATATATATAATATATATATATATATATATATATATATATATATTGTATCTCTTATATATAATGTATAAATATTCTCTTATATATATTGTATCTTATGTATATAAGTTATTACTTATATATTTTCTTGTAGTTTAGGTTATATGTTATGTATATATATTCTCGTATATATTTTATTGTTGTATATATTGTATATTATATATTGTATGTTATATATAGTGTAGCTTATAAATAATTCGAAGTAAAGACAAAGAAATATTGAGAAAAAAGATATTCAAGGATATGTATTATAATTTTTATTACCCAAAATGGCATATCTTTCTTAGTCTTCCTTCCCCCAAAGGAATGAGCACAACAAGATACTAATACAACCATTAAAAGGAATAAAAACTAAAAGAAGATGTGCCAATGTACAAGTTATATCATAATCTACATTGTATCTCTAACAAATCTCATAAATCCGTCAAGGTTGAGGAGGTTGTGTTGGTGGTGGTGGAAACGAAGCTTGTTCATCACCACTTCCGGGCGAAGCCGAATCCTCCGAAAGTTCCGCTATCATTTCTTCATAAGCTTCATCTATCGCCGGTTGTGATTCTGCAATTCCAAAGTTTCTTCTTTCCGCGCGGATCCAATCTCTAAAAAGTACCGATTTTTCCAAGTTATCCCTCATCGCCGCTCTATGATCACCTATTTGTAGTCTTGCTTGACTGAAAGCGCTCTCCGATACAATAGTTGAAGCTTGAATTGATAAAACATCCCGAGCTATCCTTGCAAGAACTGGAAAATATTTTTCCCTTGACTTCCACCATTCAAAAACATCGAAAGAGCTGTCTGGATTCTCCTTTTCAAGTCCCTGAGACAAGTAAACTTGAAGCTCATTTTGATGTGAAGTTTCATCATAATTATCACCTTGAGAACCCCGGAACTCCGTCCAAGATTTAAGAGTTGTTAAGCCCACAGCTCTTTTAGACGATTGTGAGCTAGACGAAGTAGTGGTTGGAATATTTGACCTAACATGCTCTAAGGCAACTTTATAAGCATTATAAACTGTTTGAACATTAATTTTAATTCAACAACTTCATAATTTTTCACGAATTTTCAACAATAAATTAAATAATTGTAGGAGAAAGATCGAAAGAGAGATTGAGAGAGATTGAGAGATATTGATGAATTGGTGAATAAAAATGAAAGAATGAGGGGGTATTTATAGTTGAGATATAGGAAAAAGTGTAATTATATAAAGTTTATGGTTAAATTAAAGTTTGAGGGCCAAATGATTATTTTACAAAATTCCAAACGGCTATTTAAGCTATAATCGGAGTGTATCAAAATTTGCAAGTTTAGCCACTTGGGACCTAACTTTAGGCATATACGATCGAAATTGCAAAACATTACGTATGATTGAGCTGAATTTTCTTTTACAGAAAGCTCAACATTGGGAAGTCAGGAGCTACTTTGTTTTTTTCAGCTCAATCACACAATACAAATCATACTCCAATCGGCGAATTTCATATTCGAACTCAACCCGTGTTGGACTTTCAAGACATTGAGCTTTAAAGTATAAGAGTGTGAATTGAAAATTAAGGGAAAATGAAAATTTGAAGAAGTCAACTTTTATCTTGCACTTTGTCCATCATTGGTGAGGGATAACTATATTTGTGAGCTTATATATAGTATCACTTCTTAAAGCTCTTAAAAGGAATTGAAGAGAATGACCCGCCGGCGTTGCTCACTCGGCTCGGCTTCGGCTTTAGATTGGATAATGATCGATATGAATATTTTTAGACAAAATTTATTTAATTATTTAATAAATAATTAAATGCCAGATCACTGCTGAAGATTCAGAAGGATAGTCTGGCCGCGGTCCTGGCGTAACCGCGGTAGGACTACGCTAGAACCATGCTGCAGATTCAGAGAGCCATTCTGTCGGCGGTCCTAGCGTAACCCCGGCAGGCTGCGTAAACTTCGGAAAAGGCATCTTCTCCAGAACAAACGTCACACCTCTTCCAATAATTGCCTATAAATTCTGAGGCATGGCTTTGTTTTTTATGCACCAAAAAGATTATAGAACTTTCTTCTTTCTGAAAAATACTGCATTCTAATTCGCAGTCTCTTTCTCTCGAATTCGTAAGTGTGATTTTGCTCTGTTCCTTAAGTTCGTTGGAATCATGCAGTTTGTATTGCCACTGCTGCAGGAAGGTTTATTCCGTTTTATCATGCGAGTATTTAATCCATTACCTTGGCAACATGTGAGAGGCTAAAATTCCTTAAGGACGCACAAATAAATTGCAGACTCGGAATATTTCTTAATCTTTACTGTTTTTCCGGTTTCTTTTATTCTTCCAACAAATTTTTGACTCTGTATTTTAATACAGTAACGCTCACAAGATTAAGGAATTTTAAACTAACGTTTTTGTATTGAATTATGTACTAAATTGTTTTCTATACTGTGTTGGAGACTAAAGCCTTGGTGCTTTCTACTCCAATAATTGTTCTGTCCGGTTTAAAGTATATAAAAACTTAAACGGAATAATAAACGAACGGGTTTGAAGTATATAAAAACTTCACCATTGTTACGTGTTATCCGTTTGGTTTTGTATTCAGTTTGAAGATATCAAACCTTCACTGATTTGACAAAGTTCTATTTTATTTCCAACCCTATAGAAACATGACGAATGAAAACCAAACTAATGGAAGTGTTGCGGGGATGGGTGCTACCTTTATGAGTGATGTTACCTCGTCAAGCAGTTCTACTCCTGCTCATGCTTTGGCACCAGCAGAAAATCCAAAAAGTTTTCCGGTATTGACTTCAAACATTGGAAAATGAATATGCTCTTCTATCTTACTACGTTGAGTTTACAACGTTTCATCAAGGACGATCCTTCGATCTTGGCAGAAAATACTCCGTATGATGAACGACTTGTTGTAACTGAAGAGTGGAAACATTCTGATTTCTTGTATAAAAACTACATTTTGAGTTGTTTGGAAGATGACTTGTACAATGTCTACAGTGTCATGGAAACTTCAAAAGCGTCATGAATCCGCTTGAGAAGAAGTATAAGATTGAGGATGCCGGACTTAAGAAGTTCGTGGCTGCAAGATTTTTGGATTTCAAGATGATTGACACTAGGTCGATCATAACTCAAGTTCAAGAATTACAGGTCAATGTGCATGACCTCCTTACTGAAGGTATGACCCGAATCAATAATTTTATTAATAAGATTTTTTATTATTAATTATGAATTGTTATTGAAGGTATGGTCATATATGAGGCCTTTCAAGTCGCTGCTTTCATTTAGAAGTTACCTCAATTGTGGAAGGATTTAAGAACTATCTTAAACACAAGCTGAAGGAAACGACACTAGAAAACTTGATTGTTCGTTTGAGGATAGAAAAAGATAACAAATTGCTGAAAAGAAGTCACATGGAAACTAGACAATAATAAGGGCAAACATTGTTGAGGAGACGCCACAAATAAGAAGAGAAAGAAGGCTTCTGGACCAAAGAACTACCCAAGCAAGAAAAAGTTCAAGGATAATTACCACAACTGTGGAAAATTTGGGCATAAGGCCGTGGATTGTCGTGCGCCAAAGAATGATAAGAAGAAAAAAAAATCAAGCCAACATGGCTGAAAATGCTGAAGAAATGGAGGACTTGTGTGCCGTGTTATCTGAATGTAACTTGGTAGGAAATCCGAAAGAATGATGGATAGATTCTGAAGCCACCCGCCATGTTTGCGCTAATAAGAAGTTATTTTCTTCTTATGCCCCCGTATGACCCGACGAGACAATTTTCATGGAAATTCGTCTACATTTAAAATTGAAGGAGTTGGAAAGATTGCATTGAAGATGACAGGAAAAATAGTAGCTCTACACCAAGTTCTCCATGTTCCAGAAATTCGCAAGAATCTTGTGTCTACATCATTTCTTGTCAAGAATAGATTCAAATATATATATTTGTTTCTAATAGTGTTGTACTAAGTAAGAATGATGTGTATGTAGGAAAAGATTACCTGAATGAGACCTTTTAAAGCTAAATATAATAGCAGCTCCTATTAATAAAGTAAATGCTTCTTCTTACTTACTTGAGTCAAATACTTTATGGCATTCGCGTTTAGGTCATGTAAACTTAAAAAACATTGCGAAAAATGATAAATTTAGAAGTATTGCCAAAAATTAATTGTATCAATTCCAAATATCAAATATGTGTGGAATCAAAGTATGCTAAGCATCCGTATAAGTCCGTTGAAATGAATTCAAGTCCGTTAGACTTTATTTACTCAGATATTTGCGATATAAAGTCAACACCATCTCGTAGTGAGAAAAAGTATTTTACTACTTTTATTGATGATAGCACGAGATATTGCTGTGTTTATTTACATAATAGTAAAGATGAGGCAACTGATGCTTTCAAGCAATACAAGAGTAAAGTTGAAACACAACTAAACAAAAAGATAAAAATGATAAGAAGTGATAGGGGTGGGGAATATGAATCTCCTTTTGAAGAAATATATTTGGAAAATGGCATTATTCACCAAGAAATCGCCCATTACTCTCCATAATCAAATGGAATTGGAGAGAGAAAGAACCGAACATTAAAGGAGATGATGAATGCATTGCTGATAAGTTCTGGCCTACCACAGCACTAGTGGGGGGAAGCTGTACTTACAGCTAACCGAATAATCAATCGTGTACCTCATAGTAAAACACAGTCCATTCCTTATGAAAAGTAGAAAGGAAGAAAGCCTAACTTGAAATACTTAAAAGTGTGGGGGTGTTTAGATAAGGTACAAGTTCCTAAACCTAAAAGGGTTAAGATAGGTCAAAAAACGGTTGATTGTGTATTTATTGGATATGTAACCAATAGCAAAGCATATCGTTTTCTAGTTCATAAATCAGAAAATTTTGAGATTCATGTTAATACGATAATAGAATCAGATAATGCTAAATTCTTTGAAGCTATTTATCCATATAAAAAGGAAAGTGAAGTGACATATCAAAGGTCAGAACGACCTCGGGAGGAAATAACAGATGGTATGCCTAATGAGGAAAATCCGAGAAGAAGTAAACTTCAAAGGACATCTACTTCATTTGGTCCAGATTTTCTGACTTTTCTGTTAGAAAATGAGCCTCGTACCTTCAAGGAAGCAATGTCTTCCTCAAAAGCACAATATTGGAAAGAAGTTGTCAATAGTGAAATAGAATCCATATTGAGCAACCATACCTAGGAAATGGTTGATTTTTCTCCAGGTAAGAAAACATTGGGTTCTAAATGGATATTCAAGAAGAAAATAAAAAAAAAATGTTACTATTGACAAATACAAGGCAAGACTTGTTGTCAAAGGATTTAGACAGCGAGAAGATCTTGACTATTTTGACATATACTCGCTGATAACAAGAATTACATCCATTCTGATGCTAGTAGCGTTAGCCATTCTGTACGGTCTTCAAATCCATCAAATGGATGTAAAAACTACATTCTTAAATGGTGATCTAGAGGAAGAAATTTACATGAACCAACCTAAATGCTTTGTGATTCCGGAAAAAGAAAAGAAGGTATGTCGACTTGGTAAGTTCCTTTATGGACTAAAACAAGCACCCAAACAATGGCATGCGAAATTTGACCAAACAGTGTTGTCAAATGGCTTTAAGATTAATGAATGTGATAAATGTGCTTACATTAAGAACATTCCAAAATCATATAGTCATTGTTTGCTTATATATTGATGATATGCTCATAATAAGCAAAGACATTACCAAGATTCAAGCTATTAAGTGTATGGTTGCTAGTAAGTTTGATATGAAAGACTTAGGAGTTGCCAATTAAATTTTATGAATTAAAATCTAGAGGACTCCGCAGGGTCTAGCTTTGTCTCAATCACATTACGTGAAAATGATACTTGAAAAATTCAAACACTTGGAATTTAGAAGTGCAAGAATCCAATTGACTTAAACCATCATCTTATGAAGAATAAAGGTGAAAGTACGTCTCAATTGGAGCATGCTCGTGTATTGGGAAGCTTAATATGCATCATGAAATATACATGACCTAATATAGCTTGTACAATAAGTAAACTTAGTCGATTTACAAGTAATCCCAACAAACATCATTGGATGGTAATGAAACGAGTTTTGGGATATTTGGAGTATACCGAAGACTACTTTTGCACTACAATAAATATCTTGCGGTTATCGAAGGATATAGTGATTCAAATTGGATAACCGGCACAATAGAAACAAAGTCCACAAGTGGATATGTTTTTACTGTTGGTGGAGGAGCAGTATCTTGGAAGTTTTCCAAAAAGACGTGTATTGCTCGCTCTACAATAGAATTAGAGTTTATAGCTTTGGATAAAGCCGATGAAGAAGCTTAATGGATTCGAAATTTCTTAGAAGACATTCCATTCTGGACAAAACCTTTGGCTCCTATTTGCATACATTGCGATAGTGAGGCACTAATAGGACGGGCAGGGAGCGTAATGTATAACGGAAAGTCTTGTTATATACGACAAAGACATAACACCGTTAGACAATTACTTTCTAGTGGAACTATCACTATTGATTATGCAAGATCAAAGGATAATGTGGCGGATCCTCTTACAAAAGGCTCAACTAGAGAGGGAGTTGAGAAATCATCTAAGGGAATGGGACTATGGCCGAAGACAAATCAACATGGCGGTAACTCTACCTAGAATTTTGGATGTTCCGAGATCAAGGTTCAAGGAGATAAAAGAAAGTTGTGATTGAGCGGTTCAACATTGTCAAAGTAAAATCTTTGGTCCATTCTCGTAATGAAGACAATGTTCAGTAACAAGGTAGAACTTTACACGTTCTTTAATGATTGCCTAAGTTTGCTGTGGTATATATCAAATAGTGTCAATCTAAAGGATTACACGTTTAGGAATCACCTATGTAAGTGTGAAGTGGAAGCCGCTTCAATGAGAATTTTGTAACGTCAATTCTCTGCGCACTTACGAAACTAGACGATGTTCATGGCTAAAACGAACACAACAATGAGAACCAAAAGGTGGTTAAGGGTTGGTTGTGTGACATATGGTTGTCTAGGTATACACTAAAGTTCGACGGTTCAAAGATATAAAATCTACCGATTGACCGAGTATATCCGACATATGTTCACTCTACGAAAAGTTCAAACACTACAAGAAATCGGATTATTAGTGGCGATTTATTGTAGCGACCCTATAGGTTGTTACAACAACTATATTATTAACCGCGACTTTATATGTTGATACGAATTGTTTTAATATTTAGCAGCGACTATTTTTATATGGCCACTGATGTGACTGAAATTTTCAGCCCGCGAAGAATAAAATTTTGGCTCCATACTTTGGGCGGCGACTATTGGAAAGTCGCTGCTACATCTCTGTTGCAGCGACTGGGTCGCTCCAAAGCATATATTTTTACTTTTAAAATAATTTGTAAAAGGAAAATACCTATTCTGTTATGAAATAGAAGATTCTTACACTTCTATTTAAGGTGAATGTCTTTAATATATTTAATTAAAGAGATTTTAGAGTCCTATTATTGGTAGCAAGATCTTCTTCTTCCCTATAAATAGAGGTGCTCTCTACCATTGTAAATCATCCCTTGAGACCCCTCTCAACTCAATAAGAAGAACTCTCTCTACTCTTCTCTCTATTGCTATTGTTCTTGCTCTATTGTTCTTGTCTTTTGCTTTAGTTTATAACACGTTATCAGCACGAGACTCTACCGTCTCAAGTATCATTCTCGAAAATCCAAGGTATTTTCCCTCTTCCTAATTTAATTTTCGAGTATGTCTGACATTATGAAAAGAAAGTTCGTTGCCCTTGAAATTTCGGGCAAGAACTATATGACATGGGTGTTGGATGCTGAAATCCACCTAGATGCTATGGGTCTCGGAGACACCCTCAAAGATAAAGAAAAAGCATCCACCCAAGATTGTGCGAAGGCCTTGATTTTCTTGCGCCACCACCTTGACGAAGGTTTGAAGATTGAATATCTCACCGTCAAGGATCCACTCGTTTTGTGGAACAGCTTAAAAGAGAGATATGACAACCTGAAGTTGGTCACTCTGCCACAAGCACGATATGATTGGGCCCATCTGAGGCTACAGGACTTTAAGTCCGTTTCTGAATATAATTCTGCTATGTTCAGAATTACTTCTAAACTGAAGCTATGTGGAGATAACATCTCCGATTACGATATGCTTGAGAAAACGTTTACAACGTTTCATGCCTCCAATATGGTACTGCAGCAACAGTACCGAGAGAAAGGCTTTACGAAGTACTCTGAACTGATTTCTCTCTTACTAGTGGCTGAGCGAAATAATGATCTGCTCATGAGAAATCACGAAAATAGACCAACTGGGTCTACACCACTGCCTGAAGCAGATATGGTGCACTCGCATTATGCCAAACATAAAAGGGACCATGATCACGGTCATAAACGGGGTCAAAGCCAAGGACGTGGACAAGGAAGAAATTCCAAAGAAGTCCGTCACCCCCCAAAGAGAGATAACCACCGAAAGCAGAAACGGGGTCCAGAAGATCCTAAGGCAAATAGTTCAGAAACTATATGTTATCGTTGCGGTGGAAATGGGCACTGGTCTCGGACTTGCCGTATACCAAGACACTTGGTTGACCTTTATCAAGCATCTCGAAAGAGAAAAGGCCCTGAAACAAATTTTGTCTATGACGACAATGAGGATATCACCCACCTGGATGTGGCAGACTTCTTTGAGCAACCCGAGGGAAAGATAGACCACCTAATCGGTGATGGAACCATGATGAAAGAAGATGGAGCTGTTTGATTCTACTTGTATTAGTCAATGAATAAATTAATAGTCATTAGCATTAGCTCGTATTAGTTAATTCATGATATGATGTTAGTATTAGCCCTTTAGAATGTTTCAATATGCTCAAATATTTTTATTGTACAGTAGAGGTAATCGACTAACCTAAAAACTAGTCAATCGTCTAATATTTAGCAATAAAACGAACTTTTTTCCGCCAGGCCAGATATTCGAATATCAGAGTCTGATATTCGAATATCTGGGCCAGATATTCGAATATCAGAATTCCTATATTCGAATATCTGGCAAGATATTAGAATATTTGCTTAAATATTCGAATATCTAATATTTTTCGCATTAAAGTATTGTTTTTTCCGCAAGGCATTATATTCGAATATTAGAATACAATATTCGAATATCCTAAATAACTGCTTCCCAAAACGCTGTTTAAACGCGAAACAAAAGAATTGAAGTTGTTTATACTTATATTTATGTATTTCTTTTGTATGTTAAACTATGTGATAGCAAATATGGATATCTCACAAAGCGAACTTGGACCAACGTCCAATTGTAAAAGTATTTGCCTAGTTGATTCATGTACTACACATACAATACTCAAAGAAAAGAAGAGTAATTGTGTAAGGCAAACATTACTACAATCTATGGAAGTAGTAAATTGATTGAAGGCTCCGGAAGAGCAATTGTAACTCTGCCCAAAGGCATGACGTTAATCATAGAGAATGCAATGTTCTCCTCCAAGTCTAAGAAGAACTTGTTGAGTTTTAAAGATATCATTCAAAATGGATATCATATTGAGAAAATAGATGAGAATAATCTTGAATTCTTCATGAAAACGAGGCTGCCCATTTCGGTTTGGGTTCACGCCATTTTGCATGCAGCAATGCTAGTTCGTCTCTGACTGACGAATTGACATAAATATTCCCCATTGCAATTGGTTTTGGGTCATGAACCCAATATATCCCATTTAAGAAGCTTTGGATGCGCAGTATATGTGCCTGTAGCACCGCCATCCCGCACCAAAATGGGTTTGCAAAGGAGGTTAGAAATATATGTTGAGTTTGACGCGTCCTCCATTATTCGCTACCTCGAAACATTGACAGGAGATTTGTTCACTGCACTATTTGCAGACTGTCAATTTGATGAGACACTTTTCCCAAAATTAGGGGGAGAAGTTGGTGAAACCAAACGGGAAATTTTGTGGAAAAATGCATCATTATCTCATCTTGATCCACATACCTCTATTTGAAAGAAAGAGGTACAAAAGATTATCCATTTGCAAAGAATAGCAAATCAAATGCCTGACGCATTTACGGACTTGAAGAGGATAACGAAATCCCACATTCACGCGGAAAATGTTCCGATCCATATTGAAGTCCCTATTGGACAAATATCTAGTGTCATATCCAATGAGTCAAATGCACGCCAGAAGCGTGGCAGACCATTAGGTTCCAAAGATCGAAATCCTAGAAAGAGGAAAAAGAACGATCTAAATGACACTATGAAAGAATCACATGAGGACGCTCATGATTTGATAAATTCCGAGATTCACGAAGAATCTATTGAGCCTGAGACTCTTGAAAATACGGAATGCAAGAATGTGAGGATCTCGAACCTCAGTCTGTGGTAGTACAAAATTAATTGAGAGCTCTCGAAGAGCCAATTATTACTATGTTGGAGAAACACAATTGAGTATTGTGCTGTAGTAAGTCTCAAAGAAACTTATTCAGTTTCCAAAGTACACGCGAAAGCGATTGATTATATTGAGACTATAAATAAAGGAAGGCTTTGATTCTCCTATTACTACAACTTGTAGCGGGGTAATTTGTATATGAAAAGCTACCCGCTTTGTTCTCCAGTTTGTACTACACAAACGAAAGAATGCCACAATAAAGTGGATATCTATTGGTATAAAACCCATGTCATAATAAACCCGAAGTTTATTGATAAGTGCACATGTCATGGTGTAAATTTGAAGTTTACCAATATTGATAATTTATTCAGTTGACATTCGTGTTAGCCATCTCATTTGAAGTATGATGTGCAAATTCACATAGGTGAATATCAAAGAACTAGAAGTTCTTGTTCTCAGTAATGAACTGACCAACTAAAGAGTTCGGGTTGAAGCCCCTAAATTCTGGAAATATCAAAGGTGAATATGGGCCCATTCACCCGCCATGTATACCACATATGATGCATCTATGGAATGGTTACATGCGCAATTGTTATTAACCCGCAGCCTGGCCGTGCTTGCGAGGTAAAACGCTCAGTAATCTAACTTCGAGCATAGTTTCCAGATTCTCTACTCAAGACAGTTAATCTTGATAAGTTGGTTTATATCAAAGATGGTTTAGCAAGATAATTATTGAGTGCTTCCACTTAATAGCTAAACTGTTCCTTATGAGAACGAAGTTGTATATATCAGTTTGATATAAGTTGTATACGAGAGTATATTCTCCCCTCAAAAGTGGTTCAGGGTTAGGAACCAAATAATTTCATCTTATATTAAGGTGCTGTGTATATTGACATAATGCACAAAGATGATTTCCCAAAGTTGAGGAAACATGTTAGCTTTACTAACATGAGGGGGAGACATGATAAACACTTGAGAAAGTGTTACATGGGATGAATTTTCATTTGTATATGTATATCCCCGAATATCATGATGTGAACCTGTAGTTCATAAAAAGGGAAATGCAATTGCAACATATTGCAAAGCATGCTATACGCATTTGCTGACTCAAAAGAAAGTAACTAAATGGAAGAGATACAATTCAAGAAGAATTGATTCCATATGAAAGACATGTAGTTTTGAACCTATAGTTCAAATGCTTGAAAGATAAAAGTCAAAGGTATGTATAGTCAGTTTTCGATATCTTATTTGTTTAGTATCACTAATGAAAGCTTGATATGCAGCTAAAGTCTATTATGTGACTTACATGACTTAACTTGAAAGATTTAAGTTGCTTGAAGCATATGCAATTCTTGGTCCTGAAGTACCGCATCCTAAGTACAATTTGTGTACATATGAATCTTGCCATAACTATAAGCATGATGGATTTGAGAATGCATCTATGGAGATATTGAAGAGCTATTCCACGACATTATATGAAGATGTTTATATCTATCAAGAATGATGATTTCAAGATGATGCACAAGATTGGAATGCAAATGCTCAAGGATATAAATCGATGTACTCATTAGGGGGAGTCAATGCGCGTTGCACTCTTTTTCCCTTATAAGGTTTTGTCCCACTGGGTTTTCCTTGCAAGGTTTTTAACGAGGCAACCAATAGGCGCATATTCAAACATGTGTACTCTTTTTCCTTACTTTAATTTTTCCCATTGGGTTTTGGTTTTAAGGTTTTATGAGGCACATCATTGAATAGACATTCAAGGGGGAGTGTTATGAAATAGAAGATTCTTATAATTCTATTTAAGATGAATGTCTTTAATGTATTTAATTAGAGAGATTTTAGAGTCCTATTATTGGTAGCAAGATCTTCCTCTTCCCTATAAATAGAGGTGCTCTAAATCATCCCTTGAGACCCCTCTCAACTCAATAAGAAAAGAACTATCTCTACTCTTCTCTCTATTGCTATTGTTGTTGCTCTATTGTTCTTATCTTTTGCTTTAGTTTATAACATATTGTAATTAATTAAACCATTTCAGCTGGGTCACTCAATTGGTATGAACGAACATTACCTTTCAGCCAAATTCTTCAAACACAACCCTAGCGAATCGACCAAACAAATTCACTGCCCAACGAATCGTCCGGCGAATCGACTCTCAGCGAATCGTCCCTTAGAAATCTGGTGGCCTGATACCGTTTCGACTGCCCTCAATTGGTAAAATCCTAGACCCTCCCTTCTTCGTCTTCGTTTTAGTTAAGAATGAGTTTTGTTTTGATATAATTCATGATTCGGTCTAATATCTGATTTTTCGTTGTTAAGTTAGTCGATTTTGATTATTTTGTCACTGTCAATACATTGTTTGCCTAATTGTTGAATTTTATTTTGTCTCTAATTAATTGTATTAGCATTTTGTTTAATCTTTGCAGTTTGAAATGCTAAATTTTCTGTTTTGTACTTGTTAAAGTAGTATGATAGTTTGGTACTGATAATAAGATAAGGTAGTAAAGAAATACTTGAGAGTAATTTTTAGGATTTTGATTCAGATCAAAGTGTTGAGTATTTGTTTGTGAGAGAAGAACTCAGCAACAGTCATCAAAGATTATACTTTTACTTTTTTGTTTTTGAGGTGGAATTTAATTTTGATTAATAAGACGTTTTCAGGGAATTGGGAAAATTTGTTGTTTGTTTATGTAGAAGAATTCAGCAGCAATCATCAAAGATTGTATATTTGTGTGTTTTGATGTTGAATTCCAGTACCCTAGTGTGAAGAAATCTATCATTATCAACTGACTCAAAGAACACAACTTCTTTCTTTTCTCTTTCCTCTCATTATCCAGTTGTCTATATTTTCAGATATGTTGCTTTAGAAGATTTTGAAAATGGTATTAAGAGCTATCCGAGTGCGCTTCGTGTGGTTGCCCGCCATTACAATGCCTGGCATGGGCTTGGAATGATATATCTCCGACAGGAGAAGTTTGAATTTTCAGAACATCACTTTCGAATGGCTTTGCGTATAAATCCACATTCTTCTGTTATCTTGTCATATCTTGGCACTGCATTACACGCTCTGAAGGTGTGGTAGTTTCGTGTTCTGATTTTTCATGCTGAAACAGGATGTCGACCTTAAAACTCTAATCTGCATCTTATGGATGTACAGAAAAATGAAGAGGCATTGGAAGTGATGGAGTTGGCTATCATAGCGGACGAGAAGAATCCTCTTCCCATGTATCAGAAGGCTAACATCCTTGTGAGCATGGAAAGTTTTAATGCAGCTTTAGGAGTCCTAGCATGCTCCTCGTGAGACCAGTGTCTATGCATGTGATTGGCTATAGTATATATATATACCTACACCTAGATTACATATGTATGTTATCAATTGTGCACCTGGTATAGTTTTTTACCATTGAATGTGAAGTAGGTTTCTATCAGGCTGCCATTGAAAAGTTGCATGTACCAGATGAGATGTAAGATGAGCTATAATCTATCTGAATGAACTGGAAAAAGAGAAGACGAGGCTGTAAATTATCCAGCTCGAAATATCAACTGCTCGAAGTTTCAGTATGCTTGTGCTTTTCGAGAAAAGGCTCCGCGAGTTGCAGAGAAAACACACTTTCCGTGAAAATTCTATGCAGTTCAGAATGGGTCTCATGGATTGTTTGTCGGACTTTAAGTATGAAGAAAACTCAGTCAAGGCAGTACAATGTCTTAATGAAATGGTCACTAATGCTTTATCACATGCAGAAGATTGTCTGACTTACATGTCTAATTTACGAGATCTAGTATGTCATTTCCACTTCTTTACCTCAGTTTTTCCGCAACACGTATTTCACAACTTCTTTGAATTTTACAAATATTTTATTAGCCTTGTAACATTTCATTTACGCATATATTTGAACTAATGTTGCCTCTTCACTTAACAAAGTTAAATTCCATCCTACATACAGATTGCTGGAAAAGCAAATATGCATTCAGTGAATGAATGAATGGCATGCCAATGACTGAGATGGTCCAGCGTCATCATTATCACAGTATTACTCAAAGAAAGATTATGGGTTATGAGTTGTCCAAATGTCCCTTTGTTTCTGGCAAGAGGTAGGGATACTATGGCTTATAGGTCATATAGTATTTTTGCTCTCATCGTTCCATTCAAAGTTTATAAAGTTGTTTCTTTATGCAGCTCAAAACAAATTATGTATCCTTTTTTCGTACTTGTCACAAATTACATAAATTGAATTTATGATGTAGCTTTTATTCTATGTATTTGCAGGTAAGAACAGGTAATACCAATAAGGTCAAGCTCAAATGTCAGAATATCTAGTACCTGATGAATTCATATGTTGTGCCCGTCAAGCTTTAGTACTGGTTTTCTGGAGATCACTAGCTTTGGTGTGTATGTATGGTTTTCTATATTCAAATCATTTGTAAGGTAATTCTGTTTTATATTTTTCCAGGACAAGGAGAATGTTTCTAAGTTTGTTAGATGGACTACTTTAATTGCTTTGCAGCCAAAGATTGAAAATATTCACAGGCCGGGAAAATTTGCTTGCATTGTGAGACTGCAAGCTAAGGAAGAACCAGATGATTCTCTGTCAAAGCTTGTACGCTGGCTGGCTGCATCAGTGATCTCATGCTCACAGAAGGTATAGTCTCATGCTCACAGAAGCACTTTCCCTAGTAGACCTTATCAGTGCTTATAGAAACCTAATTACTACTGTGTACTTTCCCTTTTTTGAAGCTAAGAAGATCAGTTCAGAATACCATTTGGTGCTTCTTTAAAGTTTTTAGCTGTAAATGATCACTTGCTACTCTATCTTGACATTCTTGGGTGATATTGATTATTTTTAGGTGTTAAATCATAAGTTGATGTATTAATCTTGGAGTTTCATATTTTGACCGAGAAGAGTGAAGGAGTTTTAATTACTTCCAAAAAGACTTCAATACCTTTGGCTGTTTAGAACACTTGTGATATTTCCATGTGTAGAAGATCATGAGTACTACTAATCATATACTATATAGATCATTTTTGGACAACATGAACATATTGATAGAAAAACTGTCTTAACATTTACACAACCAAATTGTTTATGAATCACAGTGGTAAGATAAACATTTTTTCAGTAGCTATCTTTATTATGTCCGTTGCAGCTTCTGCAACACTGTCCTTGCGGTATTTATTTCTCTATTTCATGCAATGCCCATTTAACTGTCTCTATCAATCTTATATATTTCTAGTTATCTGTAAATTGAAGAAGTTTCAATCATTATTTCGATGCATGATTTTTATGTATAGTTTCTTGAAAGGGCAAAGAATAGATTGACATGAAAGTTCAAAAGAAAGCTATTGTGATTATTTCCTTCTTATAGGACCTTTATATATAGCAAGAAAGAGAGCAAATCTACTTTTGTCAAGTCATATGCGCTACAATATATGTATATACTAATGTTATAACTATCATTTCTCTAATTCTTCACGTTTAACATTTTGTTTGTCTAGCAGGGATAAGTCATAGCAGGGATAAGTCACTTAAACAGTGGTATCGTTCAAGGATGGTGTCGGGCAAGGAGCAGTTACAAGCAACTTAATATTTTATCGATTTTGAGATATGTATATGTGTACAGTTACAATACACAATCAATTGTCGGGGTAGTATATATGTAATTGACTTTTTAGTAATGATAATATTTATAATATTCTGCTTGAGAAATTCTTTTGGTGTTTGTCAAGCATTATTGGTTGTTTTAATATTTATACTTAATTGATATGAATATCTCTATATGAAGTTTTAGAGAATTAGGTTCCTACCGACATGGAAATATATATAATTTTGATCGTTATAATTGTCGAGAAAATCACTTTTAGTGGCGATATAGTTTAGTCAAAACATTTGTGGTCACTTTAGTCGCTACTAAATGACATTTATAGTGGCGACATAATCTTGCAATTGAACATATTATTTTTTGTGGCAATTTTAGTTGATACTAAAGGATAGTTATAGTGGCGACATAATCTTGCCATTAAAATATAAATATTTTTTGCACAGGTTTAGTTGCTACTAAAGGATATTTATAGTGGCGACCCATCAAACATTTGTTCTTATCGAGCAGTTTTTGTAGCGTTTTTTCTAATCATATGCGGGAACTTTGTCTCCACAAATGATATCTTGTAGTGGCGACCTCACTAATTGCCACAATAACCTTCAGTGACGGTTTCCCCAGTGGCAATACCATAACCGCCGCTAATTCATTTTAGCATCGACTTTTGTCGGTTTGTGGCGACTTTAGTCGCTGCAATACGTGTGATTTCTTGTAGTGAAAGAAGTCGCTGCAATACGTGTGATTTCTTGTAGTGAAAGGGAAACCTACTTCTCCAGATGCAATTAATCTTTACTTGCAAATCACACAACTTTCATCTATGATTTTTGGAACATTGCACCCATCATGCTAGCAATACCTCGTCGTGCTGGAAGACGAAAGGAGTTGCAGCGAAAGTAATGCGTCGGGTCGCCGCATCAGCCAGGTGGGGGAGGGTTGTCACGGCCTCAGAGAAGGGGCAAAGTAAAGCGTGCGGATTGGCATCAAACTGCCTTGGGGAGGGGAGGCCTCTCTAGCCAGAAAGGCGCTCTGCCCTAGTTGCGTTTGGCTTGGCCGAGTTAGGCATGCCGACCCGATTAAGTTTGGGGAGCATGTCGCTTGTCTTGGACATGACGATGAAGGAAGCCGAAGCATGCGAGGGGCACAGCTGGTCGGGAGCTATTGCCGCTTCCCTGATGAGCCCACGGCAGGGCGAAACCAGTCTGCGCGCACAGGCAGGACGGACGTGTCCGGGGAGGTATGTGATACAGCCATTCCCATTCATGAGGGGGATTGTTGGACTTTTAAGCCTTTTTTTGCTTTAAAGTATAAGAATGTGAATTGGAAATGGAGGGAAAATAAAAATTTGAAGAAGTGAGCTTTTGTCTTGTACTTTGTCCCTCATTAATGAGGGATAACTATATTTGTGAGCTTATATATAAAATCACTTCTTAAAGCTCTTAGAAGGAGTTGAAGAGAATGACCCGCAGCCGTTGCTCACTCGGCTCGGCTTCGGCTTTGGATTTGGATAATGATCGATATGAATATGTTTGGACAAAATTTATTTAATTATTTAATAAATAATTAAATGCCAGATCACTACTGAAGATTCAGAAGGATAGTCTGGCCGCGGTCCTGGCGTAACCGCGGTAGGACCGCTCTAGAACCATGCTACAGTTTCAGAGAGTCATTCTAGCCGCGGTCCTGGCGTAACCGCGGCAGGCCGCATAAACTTCTGAAAAGGCACCTTTTCCAGAACAAACATCACACATCTTCCAATAATTGCCTATAAATTTTGAGGCATGTTCGTATTTTATACACCAAAAAGATTACAGAACTTTTTTCTTTCTGAAAAATACTGCATTCTAATTCGAAATCTCTTTCTCTCGAATTTGTAAATGTGATTTTGCTCCATTCTTTAAGTTCGTTGGAATCCTGCAGTTTGTATTGCCGCTGTTGCAAGAAGGTTTATTCAGTTTTATCCTGGGAGGATTTAATCCATTATCTTGGCAACATGTGAATGGGTTAAAATTCCTTAAGGACGCATAATCAAATTGTGGACTCGGAATATTTCTTAATCTTTACTGTTTTTCTAGTGTCTTTTATTCTTCTAAATAAATTTCTGATTTTTTGTTTTAACACAGTAACGCTCCCAACCCGTTCTCTCATGTTCGAATTGATCACCAACGAACCTATAATCATTTTCGATTTTTTAAGCTTCCAACTTAAATTCAATAAACAGCAGAATTCGAACAAACCAATCACCAACAACTTTAAGTATCAATCACTTACAGTTATGCCAAAAGAAGTAAAAACAACCCCGATAAAGGGTATTTAATATAATTTATATATCTAAAACCTAATATTTTACGTAATTTAAGCAGTATAATTTTCTAACGAAGGGTGATCAATTGACCATCCTTACCAAAATGTAGCTTTGCCCCTTGCTTACAAAGACAACCCAGTCGTAGAGCTGTTAACAATTTTATGTTTAGTTCTTCGAACAAAGTCTAAAACTATTTCAAAACAGAGAACCATCCATCAATAACGTAACATATTCATCAATGGAAAAGTTGATATGTTATGGTTGGTGTTGTGTGAAAGATTTATGATTGCAGTAACTCCACTAAGGAGGAGAAATGGAGAAGCAACAAAAAGGCTTTTGCTAGATGCTTGCCAAGACTGGAGATCAGTTAAAATACTAGATATAGCTTAAATGGCAAAAATTGGCTACTGGTGCAATTAATTCAATAAAATGAATATCTATATATTATTTTTAATGTGGTATAGGAATGTAACCCTTATAATAGTATGGTATAAGAACGTGTTAGTAATATATGGATTAAAAATACTAGAATGACCAAACTAACCCTTATAATAGTACAAAAATATTTATATTGTTTAAATAGTAAACACATATTTGAAAGGTTGCCGTGCGTTCGATTAAATTCCTGTTACGAAATCAAATATCATCAATCCCGTGCTTTAGTTTTGTTAGAAATAAAATCTCCTTTTGCATAATGCCTTATAATCATTACTTAAATATCTATTTATTGGACTCTCCTCGGATACATGACATAATCTTCAATATAGACGATTATAAATCGTCTCTATTCCAAAATGCATCATGCAACAACATTAAATTTATCCTTAAATTTTTTTTGTAATATCAATATTACATAAAACATCATCTCTTACCACTTCTGTCAATTGATTACAGACATTGGCCATAGGGGGTGTTCAAATCAAACCGAAAAATCAAACCAAATCGATTTAAAAACCCGACTAAATTTGGTTTGATTTGCTTTGGTATTAAGTAAAAAAACTCGAACCAAACCGACATATAAATATATAAATTTTATTTATATTTTTAAGACTTTATAGTGAATTTTCTTGAAATATTTGAGAAGCCGTCCGTCTCTTTTCTTCTTAAAGAATGTAATCATTAGGACATTTGTATATATTTGTCGTCCATTTATGTTCTGTATGGTTTATCCTTTACCTTCTATTTTCTCCTATCAAATTACAACATGTGCTTGCATTCAAATGTCAGATTCCAAGAGAGACAAGTACAAGTGTACAATAATGTTTGGATCAATCTTAAATAAGGCCACTTCAAAGAATTCTATTAAAAAGTGGCTGGTCTAGTTATTAGGGGAAACACTCCGCACCAAATAGTAGGGGAAAACACCTTTACATGTATATCTGCTATCACAGAGCATCGTGAAAATAACATACAGCTGACCAGAAGGGTCACGAACAGAGAGCACCACTTGAATTTAATCAGTCCAAATAGATCCCAGAAAAAACAGCTCACTTGCTAAGGATACAAATGTGCCAACCAAGGAGCATCACGAAAAGCTAAGTCTGTCTTCAGCTCTATGCTTGTTTTCACCAATGGATGTGAAAGATTGTCAACTTAAATATGGTTGACAATACTCACTTTAGGACATGAAGGTGCCCATCTATAGATGACTTGCAAGCTGTACTCCTGCAACCAAAGAAAAGTATCATATTTTTCAGAGAAAACAGGTAAACAAGGAAAGTTGCAGCATGTAGATACAGGAAATGCCCCAAACCATAAGAAAAATCAAAATTCTAGCTAAAAGGAATGATGAGTGGTTATATTCAAAGACCATACAACGGAGAGAACGCAGTACAATGAATTCATAAAACTTGAAACCAATGACAACGTAAAACCTAAAGAGAATCCCATCAACTAAACTCATTCAACTTAAAAGAAATAAAAAGGCAAGAAATGTGGGGTGGAAGTTCATAGGAACATGTAGATCAAATAGTGCGAGAAACATTATTCCAATAAAGTGCGTGCTTTACAAACTTGTATCATGGAAACATTTTTCTTCGCTAATATGCTTGAGAATTCTAGAAACTCAACTGTATCATTTCCCCAAGCAAAGAGTCACTCAACCCTTTGGCATTTCCTATTATTCACAAACTGGGAGCCTTATGGAGCTGCAAGTTCTTTGTTTGATAGTAACTCAATCGTGTATAACTATAAGATATATGCAATCTCTATCTCATTAGTTCATTATGCCTTAAGTATCTAGAAGCTATCCAATGACCATTCACCACCAGGGAACACAAAGCACAAACATTCACAATGCACATCCATTTTCGAAATGCCACAGTCAAACAAGACGTTATCAACATATTCCTACTTCAGCATTGAAGTCTTACATTTTAATGTCCGAAGATGCTATAACTTTTCCTTCGCAACACAACCGCTTCCAGAATGACTTCATCAAATCTCCACAGAAACCAAGACACTCATTAGGTGACAGTAATCATTATCCCATATCTCACCAATAATTCCCACATGAGCATTCACCATCCCTGAAATGATGAAACCTATTTCCATCTCTGACGATGATTTCTCTTGCCTCAACCTTCGACATGAATTTAATCGCATTGTGGCAGTCACCACAAATCCGTAGGTTCTTGAAGACCCTAATTGTGGCTCCACGGGGAAGTTTCAAGAGCCCAAATACAACTGCCAGCTTTTCACTATGAGTTGATATAGCATACTCCTTTTGCTCAGCCTCCATATCCTGCAACACATATTGTGTGTCTGGAATATATCCCATTTTCCTCATCTTCAGTCTTAACTCCTCTAGGTAGTTGTACACTGCTTGAATTTCAGGATGTGCAGTATCATCCACCAAAAAGACATGAACTGTATTCTCAACCTTAATCCAACTACATCCAGGCTCTTTTTTCACCCCTTGGTCTCTCATCAGTTTTCGCACTTTAGCAGCATCATCCCACCGGCCTGCAGCAGCAAAGGTGTTAGCCAAAAGTATGTAGGTTCCATCATGTTGTGGCATCAACTCAAAGAGTTTTTCTGCTGCTTCAACCCCCAAATCCACGTTCCTATGAGTTCGGCAACCAGCAAGAAGAGCTTCCCACATGGGTGCCCCAGGTTTAATAGGCATAGTCTGGATCAAATCTTTTGCTTCTAATAGCCTTCCAGCTCGAGACAACAAATCAATTAAACGGGCATAGTGATCTTCTCCTGGATTTATTTTGTAAACACTATGCATTATATTAAAGTAGTGTCGTCCCCTTTCTACCAATCCTGCATGACTACAAGCAGATATAACTGTGAGAAAGCTGATCCTATCAGGAGTTATATGTTCATTTAACATCTGTTCAAAAAGTTCTATGGCTTGAGCACCATATCCATGCTGTCCCAAGGCAGCAATTAATGCATTCCAAGAAACCAAATCTACACAAGGCATTGTGAGAAACACAGTACGTGCAGCTTCAATGACACCAGATCTTCCATAAAATGTTATTAATGCATTTCCAGCTGAAAGGCTTGAATCAAATCCACGCTGGATAAGCTGCGCATGGAGTTGGCATCCAGTTTCTAGTGCTGCAAGCACTGCACAAGATGTAATAGCTCCTGCAAATGCATAGTCACACAGCTCGATCCCGTGTAGTCTCATTTGGTTGAACAGTTTGAGAGCTTCTTCCCCTTTTCCATTTTGTGCAAATCCTGATATCATTACTGTCCATGCCAGAGAATTCCTCTCTGGCATCTCATCAAAGAATAATTTAGCTTCATTAATCCGCCCCGCACCTACATATGCTGATAGAACTGCATTCCACGAAACAAGGTCCTTAAAGGCTAGATTATCAAAAACTTTTCTTGCTTCATTGACTCTACCACATTTCCAATATAATGTTATTAAAGCATTATGTACAGACACATGAATTTCCTCTTCTGTTCGTCTAACATAAGCATGCACCTGTTTTCCTAGAAGAAACAATCCAGCATCGGCACAACCACTGAGGATACTAGTGCAGGTAAACTCATCTGGCTTCAACCCTGCTGAGTGAATTTTCCTTAACATATCTAATGCTTCGAAGATGAAACCTTTATGTACATAGCCAGAGATCATTGCATTCCATGCCACAAGCAACTTCTCATCCATACCATCAAACACCTTCCGAGCAGCATCAAGGTCATCATTCTTCACATACCCTGTGATAATCGTAGTCCAGGACAAGTCATCCCGCTCTGGCATCTCATAAAATAATTTGTTTGCTGAGTCCATCAACACCACGGATAACGCTATGGGTGATGAAGCACATTTTACATAGACGGATATAAGTGCATTGACGACGCACTTAACTGACGCCATGCCCGACTTCACAACAGCACAATGCAGCTGCCCGCAGTGCATTTCATGATCAGCTATAAGGGCTAAAGCTGCAAGCACCGAGGTATAGGTGTACTCATCAGGCTGAAAACTTTTCCACCTCATATCAAGAAATAGTTTTAGAGCAGCATGGCCATCATTGTTGTGTGAATAGCCTGTAATCATAGCGTTGTAGCAAACAGTGTCGCGGATGCTTAATGGGGTTTTATTAAAAACCTCTCTTGCAAGCTTGGGGTCACCGGAAGCAGAGTATGCAGCAATAATTGTTGTTCTTGCCACGACATCTGGTTGGGGAATTCTATCAAACAGGTGCTTTGCATACACAAGGCCGGAATTTTTGCTGTAAATGTCAATTAAGCGATTAAGGATGTGGCTTCGTGGCCTGAATCCGGAGGTAATCATGTTGCCATGGATTGATCGAACAAGAGCAAAAGCTGAGCTGGCATACTTTTTCTCTCGGCAAAGAAGTTGGAGCTGGACTGCGTAAAAGTTGGCAATGGTACGAGTATCTGATTGGTTTAGCAAAGACGTTTTGACGGCAGCAGCCGCATTTTTCATGACTGAAAAGGTAAAGATAGGGAATTTCACTAGTCTGAAATGTCTTACAAAGTATCATTCAGAGTCAAAGAGAGAACTTTTAATCCCACTTGTTGAAGACACCCGAACGAAGAAGAGTGCCGTGGAAAATAGGATGAGAACTTGGCAAAATCAAATACTCTATCAAAAGGTAGCTGAATTATCATCTTTTTGCAATGTGCTTTTAGTTCCTGTTGCACTTTCTTCTGACAAGTTTTTGGGCTCTAAAGTTGCGAATAACAAACTGAAACTTCAAATGCAAACACTCCCCACTTTCTGCTGTCTAACTTTTGTCGGGGAGCATCATATCGTAGTTAAAAGCATTACTCAGGAAGAATATGGCAATTGGCTTTTGCTCATCAAACCACTAGTAAACTCAAATCCACCTCGCGAGAAGTCGTACTGATCCAGTAAAGGCTTCCAATGAAATAATACAATGACTTTACCTAAAATTTAAATATAGCCAGATTTACCCTGGTCGTTGAAAAATAGCCAAGTTTCAAAAATCATCGTAATTTAGCCAATTTAAATTTAAGCGAAAATAGTATTCAAAATCCGGAAAAATACGCCCGCAAATTTTACGGGAGTTCTAGCATAACTATGCTTGAACTCCTGTAAATTTTACGGGAGTTCCACGATAACTATGTTGGAACTCCCGTAAATTTTATGGGAGTTCAAGCATAATTATGCTCGAACTCCAAGTTCCAGCAAGTATAATTGTCCAGTATAATATACTGGAGTTTAGAGCACTGGTGCTCCAGTCTCCCGTAAACTTTACAGGAGTTAGCAAAGTATACCTATCCAGTATAATATGCTTGAGTTCGTATACAACTGCAGCAAAATTTTCATATATTTTACTGGACCGGTCCCTATTACAGCAAAATAATGGCTATTTTTCATTGACTTGATAACCGGTGGCTATTTTTCATTGATCAGTGTAAAAACTGGATATACCATGATATTTTAACGATACTCCTCCCATGAAGTAGGAAGATTACTTACTTACTGTACCTCAGGGCTGTCCAAAGGGGTAGAAATAACCCGATAGCCACTTTTTAATATGGTATTTAGTTTTTATCGAGTATTTTTAATGTTAAACAAAAATAGTCACTACTGTTTTAAAATAAATACAAAAAATATATTTTTACCCTTTCTTCATAAGTGCTCTGTAAATATTAAGGACATAATGTCCTTAACATTTATACAGCACACATGAAGCCATGTCCTTAACATTTACATTATACGTATGAAGTTAAGGACTTAACTGGACACTTTGTCCTTAATATTTACACAGTATTCATAAAGTTACGGACACTATGTCCTTAATATTTTACACAACATTCATAAAGTTAAGGATACCATGTCCTTAATATTTACATAACACTCGCTTCTAGTACATGGGTATTTTCGTTCAGGTGGATAAAAATTTATTAAGTACTAGCTAAAGAATAAATACTCTTTAGCCATTGTTTAAAATTTATTTACTCTTTAGTCAGTGCTTAATAAATTCATACTCGCCTGGACAAAAATACCTTGTTCTAGACATGGATGTTGTGTAACTATTAATGATATTGTGTCATTAACTTTATGAATGTTGTGTAAATAATAAGGACAAAGTATCCTATAATTGCACTTTCTGTTGTTAAACTTTAGAACATTATGTCCTTAACTTCATATGTGCAGTGTAAATGCTAAGGACATGGCGTCCTTAACTTCACCTGTGTAGTGTAAATGCTAAGGACATAATGTCCTTAACTTGTATTTGCTCCTTCTGTAGTTAAGCTTTAGGACCTCACGTCCTTAACTACATAAGTGCAGTGTAAATGTAAAGGACATGGTGTCCTTAACTTAATGTGTGCAATATAAATGTTAAGGATATAGTGTCCTTAAATTAGTGTTGTATCAATATTAAAGACATGGTGTCCTTAACTTCATGAATATTGTGTAAATATTAACGACAAATTGTCTTGTATTTGCACCTTCCGTTATTAAACTTTAGGACATCATGTCCTTAACTTCATATGTGCAGTGTAAATATTAAGGACATATCGTTCTTAACTTCATGTGTGCAGTGTAAATGTTAAGGACACCATGTCCTTAATATTTACACATCACTCATGAAGAAAGGGTAAAAATATTATTTTGTATTAATTTTAATAGAGCAGTGGCTATTTTTGCTCAGCATTAAAAATATTGGATAAAAACTAAATACCATGTAAAAAAGTGGCTATCCCATGCCATTTCTACTGGGACGGGCTGCCCATTTTGTCTCTATGGGCCGGCCCATTAACATCCCGTCTTGCCAGTTCACGTGATTTTTTTAAAGAGTCCGTTGGCCAACGACATTCTTTGCAAAATTAACCGTTGGCAACGGCTATAAACGGCCATTTTAGGTCCCTACCCCAAAACACCCCCTACCCCCAAACTCTTAATTTAACTCCTAAGTTTATTAAATTATACTTTTGCCTTATTTTAAACTACAAATACCCAATCCTTTTTCATTTTTTTCACAAAAATGAATCATTCTCTCTCAAATCTCTTATGTTCTATATATATACTTATCTTAATTTTCTCACAATCAATTGTGTTTCAAGTATTTGGGCAAATATTGGAGCAACTTTTAAGCTTCAAATTAATTCGTCGAGTATTTGTAGCAATTTTTTGAAAAATTTCTTCAAATTTCAATATCTAATCACGGTGCACTCGTTTCATTTTCTAATTTTAATATTTAATTTTTGTGTTTATTTTATGTGTTCTATTTTCGTATTTCATTTGTGTGTTTAATTTTTGTGTTAACTTTTCTAATTTATTTTCGTATATAAATTATGGCTCCTAAAAGTGTATTTGGCATAATTAACCCATTAAAAAAAGTAGTAAAGGTGCTAGTTGTAGTGATCCTAATTATCCTTCTCCTAGAATTAGAAAACATATAGTTAAAATGATTCATGTTGATAAAACTTCATTTTCACAACTCCTCATATTTTTTAATATTACTTTGGAAGAACAACTAGATCATAAAATTTTACAAAAAATAATTTGACAATAATATTCTTAACGAGGAAGAAAAATTAGATGACTAGTCCACTAACACAAGTTCCAACTCAGAGTAAATGATATTCTTAACGATCTGATACAAAACATACATAAATGGACAACAAAATGATTACATTTTTCGAGGAGAAAAGGGGGGGGGGGGGGGGAGGGCAGTTTCTTATAACAATTTTAAGGAGACAAGACACAGACCATTGAATGTTCGTGAAATCATTTTACAGTAAAAGAGGCCCTATTCGATGTTATCAAACGGCTTGTTAGTCAACGTTAGGTTATCTTGGTATTAAAGCAAGACAATATAAGCAAAAGAAAGTACAAATTGGGGCTCTGGCTTTTGCCTTAAGGGGCCTCATTTTTTTTTAGAAATAATAGATTTATAGGTATTTAAAAATATACTATTTAGTACTTTTTATATAAAAGTAGATTTTTCCTGTAAAAGTTATCTCAAAGAAAAGAAGTTCAAGATTATAATTGATAAAATATTACCTAAGATTAACAATGTCTCAAAATAGATTAAGTTTGTTGGTTATATTATCAAATGAAAAGAAATTATTAGAGGAAATCAATTATAAAATATTATTAATAATTTTTTTAAAAAAATTTAGGCCTCAAATAAAACTTTGACATTATGTCACACATATGTTTGAGCCGCCCTTGAGTATAATAATACCGATAACTTCTTATTAGAGAAAAGGAACATTAGATAAAGCAGAGAGGGTAGACTTGTGGATGTTTCTTTTTGACATCTTTCTTTAGTTCAAAGTGGCTTGTCATTGCATAAATCTTCTGGCAAACCAATTTGCATTGCATTGCATTGTCAAAACAGATTCTATCAAAAGTTTCTTAGCAAAACACACAACAAAATAAGTACCACATTTTACATGGTAACTAGATATTAAGACTAATTAAAAGTAATCAAATAAACTTAGTGTTCAAAACTCAAAAGTAGGCCACAATCTTCAGGTACTCCTTCCATTCACTTTACGCAATCCTGCCATTCACTTTTGCTGATTACCCACTCTCAGCACTTGTACACAAATAGAAAAAATCAATTAGAGAGCTTTAATCTTCTAACAAAGTTGCATCCTAATACACACATCTAAATTATTAAAGTATAAGAAAAATTGCTACTTACTGTGTGTAGTAGGCAATAAAGCATATCATCACTCCATAATCTACCACATATCATATGCTAGAGAACACCAAAAATCTCTAGTTTCTCTTTAATTTTATTCCATCTCCAAATTTCACAATTTTTTAAGACCTATCGGTCACAGAATCCGCAGACACTTCAAGGGTCAATTCTCCATTGTTGACTTCATTAACCCTCCCCAAAAGAGGTGATTCTTGTCGTGGTGTCTCTGAGCGCCACCTTCTCTGCTATGGCTAATTTTTTATTGTCCAAATCAGTGACATGAGACTGCATTGTATCTATGTTGATATACAATACGTAATAGGCAGAATAGGAAACAACAACAAAGGTCGCCCAACAAATACAGGAACAACATCACAGGGGACCACTGAGTTTTGAAATGCATCCCTCCTCCACATAACATGAATACAAAGCCAACTTGGCCTATAAATGAGCCAAAAGTTTCACTCAGTTTCTCCGAAATGAAAATTAACAGACTTCAGATTTCTTAATCTGTAGAATCTACATAAATTTTTTGGACTCTGTATTATCTCTATATTTTTATGTGTTAGGTGCTCCTAGCTCTAAAAGTCTTAAAGTTCTCAAAGCAAGTGCTACTGCTTTGATTTCTCTCGAAAAAGAGCGGACTCCAAACTTGTGGCCTAAAGCCAAATTTAATAAGGGACTCTAATTTTTTTTGTCTATTGTATAGTTGCAAAATATAGAATTAATATAGCATTGGTTTCTTTTTTCTTTCTTTTTGTCTATTGTGCAGTTATCATATTAATATTCATATTGGTAAGAAAATTCAAGTTAATAAAATGTTATCTTGGATCTTATTGTAAAAATATTATTTATCAACACGAAAATTTGAATATCTTAATTCAAAGTTCTAAAATATTTCTACTGTTGAAAAATGGAGTCTTTCTCTCCATTTTGATAAGGATTTTGTATTTTTTATTTTTTCTATGAACTTTAATATTGTCTAAGCGAAAATAAGATAGTAAATTCACTATTAAAAATATTTTTGAGACCATAAAATTTAAAAGGCCCAAAGCAAAAACTTTACTAGCCACCCCTTAAGCCACCCTCGGAGCGGATTGATCTACATCCGCCTATAATGAAGTTGCTGAAACGCACTGATGAACAAGTAGATTGTCCGCTCTTTTTCAAGAGCAACCAAAGTAGTAACACTTACTTTGATGACTTTAAAACTTGTAGAATTAGGAGCACCTAGCACATAAAAATATAGAGCTAATACAAAGTCATGTAGATTTATCACAAATAAATCACAAGTATACATGTACTTAAAGAAATCTAAAGTCTGTCAATTCTTATCAGGGAGAAACTAAGTGGATTTATCATGACATCAAAATTTCTTAAATAATTTATGAAAACCAAGAATTGCAATGTAGAAAAAAAGAAAAAAAAATATATTTCATAGGTCAAACAATGTGAGAGTTGAGCTAGGCTTTTTCTCATATATTTTTGATAACTAAAAATGTATGTGTAATAAAAGGATAAGGCTAAAAGAGAAGAAGACAACAACTTTAGGTCTTGATTAGCGAAGAGGAAGGTGGAAAGAATAGTTGCTTCTCCAACTTTAATCATGTTAGCAAGTAAAATGAATACATTATTGTACACGTAACTTCCATCTAATAATTTATAGAGATGTAACTAGGTACTCCCTTGATTCCATAATGATGGTTACTTCCCCGCAGATGATAAACGATAAAAAGACTTCACATAGAAGATAAGCACGGTACTAGTACCCAAGAGAAAGAAGTTATCCAACATAAAAAGCTATGACCAGACTTTGCATTGAAAGAAACAATATAATTAAAAAAATATTAAATTTAGCATTAACGTTATACTTACTGTAAGTAATAAACAATGAAAAGATACTGGATAAAAGTTAGGGAAATTTTCATATTAAAACAATTGGGCTGCCTCTTTGTCAACTTTATAGCCCATATTTTAATTTATAATTGAGTAGCCCAAAAATTAAAGGCCCATATCTGAAAAAGGGCGTTAATCCTTTTTTGGGAGTAAGAAGCGGGATTTTTTTTTGTTTCATTTGGATTTTCTCTGATTCTTTCCAATCTTCTTCCGCAAATACTACAAAAATGAAATCTTGCGATCCATGCAGCTCCGAAAACCCTAGAATTTCTTTTTCATCTCGAATCTCTTCAATTTTTTTTGCTACCAATCAGTGCAATTCTCATTTTTGCTGCAATTTTGATTTTAATTTTTGTTCGATAGAGCTTTTTCCAGTTATTTTTATTCATAGTGGTGAATGGGAAGAAAATAAGTTTATCAATTTCGTCAGCGATTGTGTAATATTCAGCTTCAACAATTTAGTTGCAGCTATTTCGGAATAGATTAGGATCGATAGTGAGTTAAACACAATAGAGATTAACTTTCTCACAAATGACGGTTTGCCACCGATTATGATATACAATGATACATATGTAAAAGTGTGTATCGAATTAAAGAAGAAAAGCTTGAATTTCACTGGATATCCCCTATTTGTGATAGTGAAAGAGATTTTATCGTTTGGTTGCTACAAGTTCAAGTTGTATGGTTGCTACAAGTTCCAATTCTATAGATGTATCCACAATTGATAGCACTGAGATTATGCCTGATATCGAATATACGAAAATTAGTGATAACACGTGTATAATAGATAATATACTAAGCGAATTAGTTGAGGAGGATCAAATTTATAAAGATAAAGAGATAGCTAGGAATGTGATGAAGCACTTGGCTGCACGCGAGAGGTTCCAATTCAAGGTGAAGAGATCAAGTGCAACAATGTATGTCATTAATTATATATTCCGTTATATATATGCATAAACATGTATAAATTAGTATATATATTTGTATATAGGAATTAAAACTAGTATATATGTAGTTATGTTTTTGTATACAAGTGTATTTAGAAGTCCAATGATCTTTAATCCTAGGTATTACATTATGTGTGTGGATGACAATTGTGCTTGGAGTTTCAAATCTTCTGCCGTTTCAAGGCAAACATATTCAAAGTGAGAAGTTACAATAATAATCACACATGCGGCTATGGTGAAAAATACTTAACATAACGCCAAGCTACTTCGGGTGTAATTGCTAGTATAGTTAAGGACGAGTATGTTAATTCAAACAAAGTTTACACAGTAAATAATATAATAGAGGACATATAAAAGCAACACGGGAGTGAAATGATCTACATGAAAGCATGGAGGGCTAAAGATATAGTAATGGCAATGATACAAGGGAATCCGAATGGTTCATATAAGGAGTTGCCAAAATATTTTTATATGTTGGAGCAAACAAATCTAGAAATGATTACAAAGTTGCACAAATCAGAAGATGGATGCTTTTTTTATGCATATGTTTCGCTATATGCATCTATCAAGGGATGAGAGCATTGTAGACCAATAATGGTTGTTGACAAAATTTTTCTTAAAGTAACATATAAAGGTACCATATTGACTACTTGCATACAGGATGGAGCTGATGAGTTGACTGCATCTACCTTGTTTATGCAGTTTGTATAATATTGTCGTTTCATGTATAAAAGTGCATAGGATTTCACAGCTATTATTTTTATAAAATTTGTATTTGGTATAAAATTGTACAATTGTGTATAAGATTTGTATAATTGTCTGAATCCTAATATATATTATATATAAACAGGAAAAATCCTTCCACATGCATATGCAATTGTAGGTTCGGAGAATAACAAATCTTGGGAGTGATTCTTTGTCCAGATAAAGGGTACTTTTAGAGTTAGGGAAGAGATGTGTATAGTTTAAGATAGAAGTGAAAGCATCTTCAATGCCATAAAAGCTGTGTACCCAAAAGTACCACATTGTATTTGCATGTTTTACTTGTGGCAGAATGTAAAGCGCATATTCAAGAAACATCACAAACAATTGAAGGATATCTTCTTTGATTTGGCTAGAGCTTACACGTGTCACGACCCAAAATCCACCAAGGATCGTGGTGGCGCCGGACATCGCTGTCAGGCCAGTCAACTCAAATATTAAATTAAATCTCGTTTAACACTTTTGAAATATAAAATTTTTCCTTCATTATTTAGAAATTTTAAAGAATACATTTTCAAATAAAATTTAAAAGTTAAGAAAATAATACAATAATTCAAACCATCCCAGAACCCGGTGTCACAAGTGCATGAGCATATACTGATAAGAGAAATAAAATATAATATCCGTCCGGAATACAGGGGACGTAAAGTAAATACAATACATTAGAAGGGACTACCCTAGCTGCGGCAGTCTCGAATGATGCAGCTCACCTAGTCCCAGAATCATCCGCACGCCTAGTAGACTACTGGAGTCGCATATACCCGTGCAACAAAATACATAGCAAGTGTAGTATGATTACAAAAATAATATGTACCCAATGAGTATCCCGCCTAATCCCGAAAGGGTAGAGACGAGATGGTCAACTTTGACACTCTCTAGTGGTCCAATAATTATTCATTGTTAATAAATATATTAAACAATGGATTTATTTTATAAACATGATTTTAATCAAGATAGAGGAAACAAGTAAACAAATATTTTTTTCATAGGAATTTTCCATAAGTCCTTTTTATTATTAACAAATATATCTCGAGCAAGGGTGAGGCCGTGAAAACTTAAATAAGTCCAAGACAACGCAACATCACAAACATGCGCAAATCATGCCGAGGTCGACGGCCTGCTCCAACAGAAATATAAATTGTGCATTGCTGAGGGTCGAGCCGCCCGTACCATAGATGCATCTATTTAATCTACCGAGGCGTTCAGCCCGTTCCAGAAATAAACACATACCCGCGAATCATGCATGCAACACAAGTACACATAAGAATACATGCTTAATCAGTTAAATAAGAGCTTATCGAAGAATATTTATTCATGTAAAACCAATTCTCCTTTAACATTTTTAAGGAGCGAAGCTTAATCCCTTTGAAATTCATTTACTAATTTAATGTGATTGAGGCAATTCAAGCCATCAATGGGTTCATAATAATCCAAGTATAACATGTTTTTGGGTCCTAAACTACCCGAGCAATAGCATAATAGTATCTATGCATGGACTTCCGTCACCTCGTGCATATGTAGCCCCCACAAATAGGAGCATATAATCAATTTAGCTCACCTATGGGGTAAATTCCCCGTCACAATATTAGAAAGGAGACTCAGCTCGCTCCGAAGATCCATAACCGACATTCTACATTCTTCTGAAGACTAGCACCAACACACAATACACCAAAACTATCCAACTATCATACAAATCTATTAATATATGATTTTATACTTTACAATCCAATTTATAGCAATTCCTAACCCTGAACGAAAAGTTGACAAAAATGCCCTCGGGACCAGGTGCCCGAAATCCAAAATTTTTCGAAGATAAACTTTTCCCATGACCTTAGAAATTCAAATATATAATTTTCTCTTAATTTCATACTCAAAATCGTGGTCAAAATTCAAGAATACAAGTTTTCTAGGTCTTCCCTCAAACCCCAAGTTTTTTACAATTTTCCAAGTCTAAATCCATATATAAACCTTGTATATGCTCAAAACTACTAAAAATAACTTACCTCATGCTTGGTGAGGAAAATGGAACTCCAAAGGTGCTCCAAAATCGGATCCCATGGAAGAAAATGAAGTGAAAATGAGCCAAACTTCGATTTATAAAGAAACTTCTCTGCCTTCAGCAGTTTTCGCTTCCGCGGAAATTTTTTTCGCTCCTACAGAAAATTTTCGCTTCTGCGGAAAATTTCCGCTTCCGCCATAATTTTTGCTGTTGTGAAAAAATTCCCGCTTCCGCAGTCCCGCTTCTGTGGAACATTTTCGTTTTTGCGGTTATGACAACAACTAGCACTTTCTTGACACGGAAATGAGCATAACCCCCTCAAACGATCTCCAAATTCGATGATTCTTTTTGATATGGCTCTGAAATTACTATTTGGATCTAATGGTTCAATAAAAACTTAATTTGGAGCTCATTTTATTGAAATGGTACCCATTTATGTCCAAATAAACGACGTTAAAGCATCAAACAAGAGCGCGATACAACCCGAAACACACCCGAGGCCCCGGAGACCCCAACCAACCTCACCAACCTGTCCCAAAACACATTATGGACTTGCTCGAGGCCTCAAATCACATCAAACAATGCTAAAATCATCAATCGACCTCCAATCCAAGCTTTATGAACTTTGAACTTTCCAACTTCTACTTCTGTCGTTTAAACCTATCAAATCATGTTCGATTGACTTCAAATTTTGCACACAAGTCATATTTGACGTTACAGACCTACTCCAACTTCCGAAATCAGATTTCGACCCCAATATCAAAAAGTCTACTCCTGATCAAACTTCTCAAACACCTTCAAATTTTCTATCTTTAGTCAAATGGCTTCAAAGTGACCTACGAGCCTTCAAATTCACTTTCGATTGTGCTCCTAACTCCAGAATCATCATACAGAGCTACACCCATTATCGGAGTCCCAAACGTCTATCGATAACACTGAAATTCACCTCAAGCTAAACTTAAGAAATTCCTTCCAAAATGCTAACTTCCACAATAGGTGCCCTTCTCGGGTTATCCAAAACCCGAACCGAGCAAACGCCCAAGTTCAAAATCCTCATACGAACCTGTTGAAATCTTCAGATCTCGATTCTGAGGTCATATACTCAAAAATCCAATCCTAGTTAATTCTTTCAACTTTAAGCTTCCGAGATGAGAATTCTCTTCCCAAATTAACTTTGAACTTCCCGAAATTAAATTTCGACCTCGCGTACAAGTCATAATACCTAAAATGAAGCTGCTCATGGACTCAAACTACTGAATGATGCGCTAGAGCTCAAAATGACCAATCGGGTCATTACAACACGATAGAGAATTGTGAGTACCATATGACAGAGATGTGCAAAATTGATCCGAGGGTGCAGCCTTACTTGTTCGAAATTGGCTATGAAAGGTGTTCTAGGACATATTCTAAAGTGAAAAGGTTGATGGTAATGAATTCCGGTATTACAGAGTCAATTAATGCAACTAACAAGGATGCTAGAGAGTTACCAGTAATGCGATTGCTGGAGTACATGAAAAATTTACTACAACAACGGAACAACAAAAATAGAAAAAGTACAATGGAGACATCTATTGATCTTGGCAAAAAGTACGACAAACTCCTTCGGGAAGATCTGATTGCATCGGAGCAAATAATGGTAAAATGAATCAAATATAGTGATGTTTGGCACTGATGACTTGAATTTTACTACTTAACTCTGTATATTAATGTATAATGTTCTTTAACTTTAAAAAAACATTTGTAGGTAAGGCCTGCTACGGAGCAGTTATATACTATGTTTGAAGGGGTAAGGCGAAACATAGTGTGCCTTGAAGAGGAAACATACAGTTGCAGAAAATTTCAAATGGATGAACTTTCATGTCCGCATGCTTGGGCGGTTTTGAAGAACCAGCAGCTGAAACCTGGACAATATTTCTCTTTTTACTATAAGAAGGATAAACTCCTTAGAACTTATGAATTTCCAATGAATCTGATGCCAGATGAGAGTGTATGGGTAATCCCAACAGAGGTGATGGAAGATGTGGTACTACCACCTACAGGGAGAAGGAATGCAGGAAGGCCAAGAAAAGAAAGACTCAAACCTGCTTCAGAAAAAGAGTCTAAGAGGGCGTTTTCATGTTTTGTGTGTGTACAAGGTGGTCACAATATAAAAGTATGTAGGAATCGACCAAAATAAATAGTTGAAAACATAACACTTCCTATTATATTTTTTGTCATGTTGAGTAGTTAACTTTCACAAACAATAGAGTTATAAATGTCGAGTAGTTAAGGTTCACAAGCAATTGAGATGTTTCATTATACATGTTTTGGTTATCCAATAATAGTATCTTGATCTTTTTAATGGTACTAAATATATTGATAGATTGTAGAAATACGAAACAGAACTGCAAACAATCAATGGTATTATATATATATATATATATATATATATATATATAAATGAGAGTATAAGTTTGTATAAATTTGTATAAGTATGTATACTATTGTTTACATATGTATAAACCCTGCTACATTAAGAAAACTGCAACCATAATGAAAATACATACTTTGTTAAAGGACTAAAGCAACTAAAATATTTATTAAAATATAATTCATTCACAACCACAACGTGTAATGACTACCACAAATTACACAAATATAAAAATATCTATAATATCCTTTAAGATTATCTCACAAGTAGCAGAATAGTACTTAGACAAAAACTAGGCAACAACTCCTGATACATAGAAAAATTACAATAAAATGGAAAAAATAGAACTACTTTCTCGGTCGTCCTCTCTTCCTCTTCCTAAAAAGTCTCCCTGTGATTTCATCACCACTAATTGCACTAGACTACTGTTTTTTCCTTCCATAATCCCACAATAGAGATCCCCACCTGGTGCAAAATGTCTCAATGTCAAAATTATCTTTTCAAATTTTCTTACCAAGGATGAAATACTCAGTAAAGCCAGCAACGAAAGAACCACAATCACTGTAATAAAAAAGAAACAAATCAGATTCAAATAAGTACAGTAATAGTAAAATAGTAAAACAATTGAGATTAACCTACCATTTGATCTGTTGGGGCATATTATTAACCAGATTAATTCTGAAAAGCATCAGAATGTAATTTATCGATATATGCACCATTGTTCCAATCAGTGCCTTCTTATCGACATAAAAATCAGAACTCTTCAAGAAGTAAGGTATCATAATTGCATAAGGTAATGCAGCATCTAAAGCAACTCTATCATTAATAGCTCCACAGTTAGAGTCATCGATGTGAATGCACCTATCTGTGAACGTAAACAACCCCAAAACACAATGACCCAATTTTGCTCTTTCATGCTTCACATAGACAGGGGATAAGACGTGGTCAATAGTGTGCCACGGTACATTTGCATCACAATAATATCCTCTAATGTACTCTTCTATCTCATGCCCTTCACGAATCACTGAAGAATCATCATTCACTTTGAAATTTTTGTATAGGGAGTTGATTTTGTTATTAACGGCAAAGTCGGTTGTAGTAAACCGCATGGAAACACTCGGATTTATTAAACAAGACATCCAAGTGTTGAGCCAAGAAATAAATAGGACAACCATCACTACCAGGTTTTTTAAATATAGAAATTTATACACCATTATACAGAGGTATGCATATTTATACAAGGTTATACAATCTTATTCAATATTATACTGTGATTATACAAAGCTATGTATATACTATGGGGGTATCAAACAACAAAGATATGCAACAAACAAAAAAGGTATTAGAACAGAAATTGATTAAATACCGTGCCAATCAAAGGTCGACCATAATATGCAAGTGAGTGAAACCAATCCTTCATGGTCACATGTCACGACTTAAAAGTAAAAGCTTCCGCAAGCTTATTTACTTCATGGAGATATATATTTTCGCACTTAAAATCACAAAAAATAAAAAGTAATTAGAACTGCAATCATTGACAAGTATAAAATTAGAACATGAAAGATTAAAGAAAGTGAAGATACCTTCGCCTCGTATCCATCCCATTATCGATAAACGCGCAAAACTCTTTAACCAATGGTGAAAATGGATCAAAATTATCAATTTCGATCATGAATGGATGCTTGATATAAAAAAATAAGCTTGTGCGGTTATCCTAATGCCCCCGAATAAAAAAATGGCAAATGTAGAGTTTTGACATATTTTCCTGGTATTTTCTGTTCAGGAGAAATGTAATTATCTTCTACATCTATGATGGATTGTTTGTGAAGCAAAATTTGGGACATCTGTAGCGTAGCTAAGTCTCATCTCCGATGTCTTCCCAAAATATGTCACCCTTGATATCACTTGCTGCCCCTTAGACAGAGAAAACAAATAATAAAAATCTTTAAAAATGAAGAAAAGAAAAATCAGACAAAACTAGATAAAATGCAGAACAAATACCATGATCAACACCAGTAACTCCCTCGTTAGCTAGCACGTTATCTTGATTCACTTGATTGACAAAGTCAGGAACAACATTTTATTAATAGCCATCAAATTCGCCAAGACCAAATGTACTGTCATCAGACACGCGCTGAGGAATCTGATAAAAAACAATAGAAAGAGAAGGCATGTTGAGTGATGATTCAGAGAATGCATAACTATTGAGTCATTTGGTTTTATCAGTAAACAATTACCTTAGAATTAGTAACATTCTCCATCCTTTGCTTGATTTCCTTCATATTTAGAAAACTGAATACTTTTTCAAAGGAAGAAATTACATAATTGTTGAGTGTCATCACTGTATCACTCAACTTCAATAATAACAAAAAATACAAAAGTAAATCAACAACCACGTTTATAACCAAAAAACCACGTATATACAGAAAGTACTGATAAACTACAGAAAAGCTAAAGGTTCAGTACCTTTCCAACATCACTCCCTAACTTCTTAACTTCAGCATTCAACACATCAATGCACACCAAAGGATCATAACTCGGGTTAGGCTGTCGATCCATATTCTGAGGAAAAGGTCGTTTAGATTGTTGCTCCGTATTCTGAGGATAAGATCGTTTAGATTGTTGCTCCATATTCCGAGGATAAGGTGGAGATGCAGCGACAGAATCATCAGTGTGAAATGCAGGCACCACAGGCACCTCCCCTGATGCAACATCATCGACATTAACTTTAAAAAGCGTATCAATGTTCAGAGTTGACATCTCTTCATGAGTAGGGGAAATGTTACTATAGTTCAACTACAAGAAGAAAAATTTGATTACAATAGTAGAAAAAGGAAATTGTGACAAGATGTTAAATATAGATACAGAAAAACTGAAATCATATATGAAAAAGTATTATGTTACACAATGTTAACCTTGTCGATACTACACATGATTACCCTTTGTGACGTCCCAAAGGGTCATCACTAGATTTCTCCCTTTTTCGTGCTTCTGAGGCCTTAAAAACCTTAGTTTTAGTTGCTTCGATTTACGTGCACAGTTCAGACGCGTAGCCAGAAAGCTTTTATGTTGAAAAATATGAATTCTGTGAAACGTTTTATGAATTTTGATATTAATATTGTTAAAGTTGACTTTGGTTAATATTTTGGGTAAACGGACCCGGACCCGTGATGTTACGGTCCCGGAGGGTCCGTAGAAAAATATACTCAGGCATATTCTCGGAATTGAAATTCGAGGTCCTGAGTCAGAGAAATGAATTTTTGAAAGAAATTATTTTTCTGAGAATGATATGACAATTTAAAATGAAAATGAGTTAGAAAATATAGGTATCGGGCTCGTATTTTAGTTTCAGCGCTCGGTACAAGTCTTAAATATGCGTTAAGTGCTTTCTGTGAAATTTGATCGAAATCGGACGTTGTTTAACGTGTTTCGGACCTAAATATCTTAAGTTAGAAGTGTAAGAAGTTTGAAATGAAAGTGGTGATTTGGAGGCTTGATTCATTGATTTTGATGTTTTTTTGGCGATTTGATCGCTCGAGTAAGTCCGTAGGGTGTTGTTTAGCTAGTGTTTATGTTTGATTAGGAGCCTCGAGGGATCAGGTGTGATTCAGGGGTGGTTCGAGGTGTTTTAGAACTTAGGAAAGGACCAGATTTTGCTGCATTTTTACACAGACCATTTGTTCTATGCGATCGCAACCTAAGGCCCGTGTTCGCACTGCCTTGTGTCTCACATCCTTTGCATTCATGGTACCCTCCCCGTGTTTGCATTGTTCTGGTAACCCCTTCAATGCATTCGCATACTACCCTCCCCGAACGCATAGAGTAACAGCCAGCCTTCTTCGCGAACGCGACTCCTATGTCGCGAACGCATAAAGTAAAACTCTTCAGTGATTTTTTTCATAAAAACAGAACACTAAACACGGGGTTTCTTCATTTTTTTCACACGAGCTCTCCTCCCTAACACCCCATAGATGAGTTTTGAAGACTTTTTCCTCCACAGTTTCTTAGGTAAGTGTTCTTAACTTCATTCTCTCTTAATTTCTTCATCTAATCACTAATTTTCTATCCCTAGATCATGAATTCAAAGTAGAAATTGGGGTTTTGGGTACAGTTTGGATTTTGGGAATTTTGGGTGATTCAGCCTCAATTTGGGGTTGAATATTAAAATAAATTATATATTTAAACTCGTGGGGTTATGGGTGAACGGGTTTTGGTCTGGACCTCGAGTTTGGACCATGTGGACCCGGGGTCAGATTTTTGGTATTTTTGGAAGAATGCTAGGGACTTCATTTTTAGGCTATGGGATTATGTTTTTGAGCCTTTGTTGATATTATTGAATTAATTATGCCTAGATACCATTGTTTCAGAGTTGGATTGTAGAGGAAAGACGGTATTAGAGAGTTGATTGCTACTCTTGGACCGAGTAAGTGTTTGTTCTAACTTTGTTTTGAGGGAATTGGATTAGGATATTATTTTTCTAATTGCTAAATATGGAGTACGACTTAAAGGCATAGTGACAGTTATCTATGCACCGGAGACTAGCATGACCGTGAGTCTTAAATGTGTTTGATTCGGACTTTGTGATACATCTTCCTTGTTTTATTGATAAGTTTCATATAATATGAATGGCCGAGGAAGAATTGTGATTGGTATATTATTGGAGCGTTAGCTCGAACAAGAATTTGATAATTGATAAAGGAGTGACTAAAAGAGGAAGTATTGTGATTATTCCCTTGCCGGGACGCGTAGTCTATTATTGTTGACGCTCCCTTGCTGAGAATTAAGCATTATATATATTCTCCCTTGCCGGGATATTTGGGCTGTTAGTTGCACCTTTGCCGGGTTAAATCGTTATGTTGATGAATTTCCCTAAGGGGGCCTCCTATAGAAAGATTATAGGTATTATTCATTATGAAATGGGATCGTGTGGCACGCTATCCACTTATGAATTATGAAATTGGATCGTGTGACATGCTGTCCATTTATGAATTATGAAATGGGATCATGTGGTATGCCGACCAATTATGAATTATGAAATGGGATCGTGTGGCACGCCATCCACTTATTATGAAATGGGATCATGTGGCACGCCATTCGCTTATGAGTTATGAAATGGGATCATGTGGTGCGCCGACCACTTATATATAAACTACATGATTGTGGCACGCCGACCACTTATATGATTTATGGTATCGATGTAGTTTCATTATTATTGTATCTCCCCCGAGCATGCCTCTTCCCAGTTTTATTTGATGTTTTTTGTTGTTAATTTCGTTGCCTTTGTATATATATCTACACAGGTTGTTTTTGGTAGGTTCTGTCTAGCATCGTTACTACTTTGCCGGGGTTAGGCCAGGAACTTACCAGCATATGCGGTCGGTTGTGCTGATACTACACTCTATGCATCTTTTTGCAAAGATTTGGGAGCATCTTTTGGACCGCAACATCAATATTGAGCGGGAGCTGTCTTCAGTCCAGGGACTCACAAGGTAGCCTAGGTGGCTTTCGCAGGCCGAAGTCCCTTCTATGTTTTTAGTTTTTTTTTCTTTGTATCGGGACAAACATTATGTAATTTCATTTCATACTTGTTTTTAGTACTCTATAGTAGTCCGTGAGCTAGTGATACCAGAATCTGTGTAGAAATGTGTTTCAACTTCCGCAATTTATTTCAATTATATATGCTTAATGTCTTCCACTTTATTTAATCGCTTTCGTTTATTTATATTTCCAGAGATGTCATCAGAAAAGTGTTCTAAATGTTTGGCTTGCCTAGCTCCGATAATAGGCGCCATCACGACTCTCGATGGTGGGAAATCTGGGTCGTGACAAGTTGGTATGAGAGCACTAGGTTTCTTAGGTATCACAACTCACAGACAAACTCGGTAGAGTCCGAGAGATTGGTACGGAGACGTCTGTATTTATCCCCTAGAGGCTACAGAGTTAGGAAAATTTTTACTTTGTTCATTCTTTTTGTGCGATTCTATTTCTCAAGTACTGATTGTCTTTTTACTCTGTTCTTCCACAGATGGTGAGAACATGTGCTTCCTCTTCTACTGCCCAGCAGCCCCAGCCCCAGCAGCAGCTCCTATCCGAGGCCGAGCAGAGGTCGAGGTCGGGGCAGAGCTTAGCCCCGAGCAGTAATCCCAGTGGTGGAGCCTCATGGTGACTATGATGACGAGGTTCCAACTCGAGCAGCTCCAGTAAGCCTAGCTCAGGTCCCATAGGGTTTCATAGCAAAATCCAGTGCTTCAGAATGCTTTGATCCAACTGGTAGGCTTTATGGAGGGAATCTTAAGAGCAGGTTTGCTTCCAGTAGCACTAGCCACATATCAGGCTGGGAGAGGAGTTCAGACTTCCGCTACGCATACTCTGGAGCAAGTAGCTCCTCAGGCTCTGGTTCCAGCAGTTCAGCCAGTGTGGAAGCCCAGTCGGGTATTCCAACTCAGACCGACGATGGTGCGGCAATGTCCGTGGATGCTTTGTGGAGGCTTGATAGGTTCACCAAGCTCTTCACCACCACATTCAGTGGCGCTTCTGCAAAGGACCCCCAGGACTTCCTATTTTGTTGCCATGAGGTTCTCTGAACTATGGGTATTGTGGAGACCAATGGGATCAATTTCGCCACCTTTCGTCTGGAAGGATCCGCCAAGACATGGTGGAGGGACTATTGTTTATCCAGGCCAGTATTATGAAACTCGCGTTATTTATCTTGCACGCCATGCTATTATTATACTCACCACTGAGTGGGAGAGAGTGCGGAGGTTTATTGATGTGTTGATTTAGCCGATCCGTCTCCAGATGGCTGTGGGAGAAGGGAGTGATATTTCTTTTCAAGAGGCAGCCAATGCGGCCCGTAGAGTTGAGATGGCTCTTGCACGAGGAGGTGGTCAGGGTTTAGATAAGAGGCCTAGTCATTCTGAACCTACCTCGTCTAGAGGTAGGGATTCTTATTGTAGAGGCCAACCTTTGAGGCCCTTTCAGTCAGCCCTATAGGTTTCACATGGTACTACAGGTGGCCGTGGTTACCAGCTGCAGTATTCTGACCAGCAACTTTTTATCTCATCATCAACACCTATTAGCGGACCACCACTTTGTTATTCTAAGTAGCCGAGTGCTTGTTACACGTGTTGTGACACGAGACATATTGCCCGGTATTGCCCTCGAGCATCAGATAGCTCTTAACAACAGGGTCCTCTTCCTATGATTCAGGTAGCAGGTGATCCACAGGCTGCCCATCCAGCTAGAGGTAGGGATGGAGGCCATAGAGGTGGAGGTAGGGATCATAGAGGTGGATCTCAGACCGCTAGAGGTAGAGGTCAGCCAGTAGTCGATCATCCCAGAGACATAGTTTAGGGAGGTGGGGACCAGCCCTATTGTTATGTCTTGCCAGCCAGGCCAGAGGGTGAGTCATTTGATGATGTTATTACAAGTACTATTCTGGTATGTGATAGGGATACTTCAGTGCTATTTGATTCTGGATCTACATATTCATATGTGTCATCCTATTTTGCACCATACTTGGTTATGCCTAGTGATGCCTTGAGTGTTCCTGTTTATGTATCTATATTGGTGGGTGATTCTATAGTGGTCGACCGAGTGCTTCGTTCCTGTGTTGTAGTATTTGAGGGTCTTAAGACCCGTGTTGATTTTGTTGGAAACACGTTCTCAATGCAATATACTAACGTGTGTTCTTTTGTATAGGTTTTGATGAATGACAAACGAAGCGAAAATTGATATATGACGAAGTTCAAGAAACAAGCGCACAATTGATATACAACGAGATTCAAGCTCAAGACAAAGTTTTATAGTTTAATTGAGTCATTCTTAATTGTGATCTTGATCCTACAACTTGACTCGTAACATGGCTTCTCTCATAAAACTATTTTCCAAAATCATGCATATTTAATTTAATGTCAAATGATTTTAAATCATGCATATTTACAGTAGTCAAAATAATTTTTAGACATGCCTTAAAAATCTGGACTAAGATAATCGATTATGTACTTATGATAATCGATTGTTTTAAGCCAAGACTGCATGACAATCGATTGTGAACTAATGACAATCGATTGTGAGTAAGACAGTGAGCATCAGGTTTTTCAAACCTGCATGACAATCGATTGTAAACTAATGACAATCGATTGTGACTGAGGCAGTGTCCATCAAAGTTTTTCAAAACTCAGAATAATCGATTATGAACTAATGGTAATCGATTATGTTGAGACAGTGTCTTCCAGTGATTTTCAAATTTATTAAATAATCGATTGTTACATTGGACAATCGATTGTCAAAGAGACAGTGTCTAAAATGTTTTCCAAAAACTGATAAGTAATCGATTGTTGACTTTGTGCAATCGATTGTGAAGCTGACCGTTGTCGTAAAGTTTTCAAATACCGTCAGGTAATCGATTATTGATTCTGTATAATCGATTGTTTTGATTAAAATCTGGAAAAGATTTTTTGAACGTTATTGGGTAATCGATTATTGATTTTGTATAATCGATTGTTTTGATTAAAATCCGAAAAAGATTTTTTGAACGTTGCTGAGTAATCGATTGTTGATTCTGGATCGATTGTTTGTGGTAAAATCTGGAAAGGATTTTTTGAACGTTGCCAGTAATCGATTATGGATTGTAAGTAATTGATTATCAAGCGTAAAATCTGGGATTGAATTTTGATCTGACTGGCAGACAATCGATTGTTGGGGTTTGACAATCGATTGTCAGTGAGTAAAATCAGCAACTCTTAATTGGCAATTAGGCAACGGTAATGCCAAGTTTTTTAACTATAAATACAGCTTCATTTCGGTGTTTTAAACACAACAACATACTACAACTGATCATTACATTGCTATAAGCTTGCATACTTTTGTTTATCATTTTATATTCAATTTCATAAAGCTTTTGAGAGCCATTTTCTTGTCCAAAGTTGTTGTGATCTAGAGCTTACGTCTTTTACTCATATCTACTCATTAAGGAGTATTTTGTTTGAGTGTTTAGTGTTTTATACACTTGTAAGAGAATTGTGATTCTCTTGTTGTAAGGAACTTGTGTTTCCTTGGTTGAAGTCTTGGAGTGTTGTATCTCCGAGCAAAGGTGTTAAGGCTTGTGTCCTTAAGTTGTAAAGGTTTGTTGAGCACCCGTAAGCTTAACAAGTTAGTGGAAAATCTCGAGAGAGTCTCTCGAGGAGTGGACTAGCCACGTGTTGTGGTGAACCAGAATATATCGGTGCGTTCTTTCCTTTTTGTTTATTTAACGCACTTATTTATTTCCTGCAAATTTTAATTTCTGCAAGTTTACGCTAAATTTTATTATAACGCTATTCACCCCCCTCTAGCGTTAAGCGTATTTTCTAACAATTGGTATCAGAGCCATACTCTCTGAAGACTTAACAGCTTGAGAGAACCATCCATGGCTTCTACTCGTGACGCTTTTGCAGGAATTGATGAAGGACAGTGCTCCACACGACCACCTCTATTCAACGGTACAAATTACACGTACTGGAAGGAGAGGATGAAGATCTTCGTTCAGTCCAACAGCTTTCACCTTTGGAAGGTGATAATGAAGGGAAACCAAATTCCAACAAAGAAGGTGGAAAACGAATGGGTTCCCAAGTCCGAGGATGAGTTTGACGCGGATGACATCCGAAAGGTTCAAAATAATGCTAAAGCAATTAATTTATTATATTGTGCTGTTAATGCTGACGATTACAAGAAAATATCGTGTTGCACAACGGCAAAGGAGATGTGGGATAAGCTAGAAGTTACGTACGAAGGTACGGACCAGGTAAGGGAAGCAAAAAAATTGATTTCCTAACCCATTCTTATGAATTATTTCACATGAAGGAAGGTGAAAAGGTGGACGAAATGTTTGAGCGATTTTCAATAATCATAAATGACCTACATGCTCCCAAGAAAACATTCACGGATAGAGAGCTCGTTCGAAAAATTCTTAGAAGTCTCACATCGGCATGGAGATCAAAGGCCGATGCAATTCAAGAATCCATTGGCGTTTCAAACGTCACCATCGACGCACTAAGAGGTAACCTTAAGACCTATGAATCTACTATTCTTAACCCTTTTGTTGATGATCAAAGGAGGCAAAGAATAGCTCTAATGGCGAGCACAAGCCAACCGCAAATTGATGAGGAAGGAGACAACGAGTTTGGACTCGTTATCAAAAGATTTCAAAAGTTCATGCGCAAGGAGTATGAACGCAAGGGCAAAAAGCAAGGCGAACAAATCAAGTGCTATGAATGTGGTGAAACCGGGCACATCAAATCAAATTGCCCAAACATCAAAAAGGTGAAGAAACCTCTTAAAAAGCAACGTGCATACATTTCTTGGGGAGGCGACTCCGGAGATGAGTCAAGCGAAGGAGAAGAAGACGAAGCAGCAAATCTTTGCCTTATGGCACAAGAAGACAACAAAGATGAGGTATGTCAAATTTCGTCTAAAAACTTCTTTACTCTTGAAGAAATGCGAACTGCTTTTGATGAATTATATGCTGAGTTTATTAAGGCTTCAAAAACTGTTAAGGGCATAAAAGAAAATGCTTCATTAAAAGAAAAGGATTTTCAAAAACAGCTTTCTTTGAAAGAAAAGGATTTAGAAAAACTGGTTTTAGAAAATGAAAAGCTGAAAGAGGAAAACAAGTTTTTTGGAAAAATAAGCGCCGATAAGCCCGAAAGTTCTACTAAAAATTGTTCTTCTTGCTTGCATCTCAAAAATGAGGTAGATAGACTCAAATGTACCTTAGATAAGTTTAGTTCTTCCCACAAGAATTTGAATGAGGTCCTTGTAAATTTGAAATCAACCAAGCATGGCATAGGATTTAAGAATGAGGTTAAAGAAAAGGTTGAAGCCAAACCCCAACCACCTAAGGCTCAACCTAGGACTAATAAAACAAATGCTTATCCTAGAAATAGCAATCCTAGAACCAATATGCATGCTAGACAAAATGTTGAACATTTTAGGAGACCTAGAAATGACTTACCACCTAGAAATAGTTACCCTAGAAATGATGCATATTTTAGGCCAAATGTTGAACCTTTGAGAAGACCTAGAAATGGCTCTCAACCGAGAAACAATCACTCTAGAAATGCTGCACATCCTAGAGCTCATAGTAGGAGAAATAATTCTCATGAAATGCGAAATAGTCATAGTGTAAGAAATTTTCATCCGTCTAGTTACTATGAACCTAGAAGGATGCATAACCCAAATGTGACTTGTCATTATTGTAGACGTATTGGTCATATTGCTGCTGCATGCTTTACACGTCATAGACATATTACTCAATCGCATCATTATAATATTCCTAACCCCCAAGGACCCAAGATGGCATGGGTACCTAAAGAACATTAATTTGTTTTGTAGGTGTGCTTGAAGGGATCAAGTGTACTATGGTACCTTGATAGTGGATGCTCCAAGCATATGACGGGAGATGAATCCAAATTCCTTCAATTAGAGCACAAAGAAGGAGGAAGTGTTATCTTCGGTGATAACAATAAAGGAAAGATCATCGGCATCGGCTCGGTCGGTAAGGATGAAATTCCTCTATTAAGCATATATTACTTGTTAAAGGATTAAAGCATAATCTCTTGAGCATAAGCCAATTGTGTGACAAGGGAAATCTTGCTTTATTTGATTCGGATGAATGCTTAGTGGTCAGACGTAGTGATTTCAAAATTATCCTCCGTGGTTTTAGAGTGGATAATATTTATATGGTTGATCTTGCTAATTCCTCACCCGATTATGTTGATTGTCTAATGAGTAAAGAGGATGATACTTGGCTATGGCATCGTAGAGTAGCACATATCAATATGCATCTTTTGAACAAATTGATTTCTCAAAACTTAGTTGTTGGTCTTCCCAATTTAAAATTTGAAAATGACTCTATTTGTGACTCGTGTCAAAAGGGGAAGCAAACAAAAGCATCTTTCAAATCTAAAAACATTGTTTCAACTTCTAGACCATTGCAATTGCTTCATATGGATTTATTTGGTCCCTCTCACATTGGAAGTCTAGGAAGAAATAGATATACTTTTGTGATTGTTGATGATTACTCGAGATTTACTTGGACTTTATTTCTTGCCAATAAAAGTGATGCTTTTCAAAATTTTAAATATTTTCATAAGCGTGTTCAAAATGAGAAAGAAACAACCGTCACTTCAATTAAAAGTGATCATGGGGGAGAGCTTGATCACAATCTCTTTGCGGACTTTTGTGACGAACTCGGAATCGAGCATACCTTTTCCACTCCACGTACACCACAACAAAATGGGGTAGTGGAAAGGAAAAATAGGTGTCTCGAAGAGATGGCTAGAACCATGCTCGACGAAGCTAAGATACCCAAACATTTTTGGGCGGACGCCGTGAGTACCGCTTGCTATGTTCTATATAGAGTAGTAATTTGGCCGATACTCATGAAAACCCCCTATAAACTTTATAAGGGTAGAAAACCAAATATTTCCCATTTTAGAGTTTTTGGTTGCAAATGTTTTGTTCATAACAATGGCAAAGACCAATTGGGTAAATTTGATGCTAAGTCGGATGAAGGTATTTTCATTGGATATTCCTCACGTAGTAAAGCATATAGGGTCTTTAATAAAAGAACCCAAATTGTGGAGGAATCCCCTCATGTTGTATTTTCCGAAAATAATGCTCGCTTGGCAAGAAAGGATTCCGATTTTGATCTTGCAGGTATTTTAGACAGCTTGAAAGACAAAATACAAGAGGAACCACCCAAGGAAAATAAAGATGAAACTGAGGAACAACCAACGGAAGAAGCGCCACAATTGGAAAAAGAAACAAAAGTGCCAAATGAGTGGAGGACGATCAAAGATCACCCTCTTGAACAGGTAATTGGCAACGTTGGAGACAAGGTAAGTACCCGAAACTCTCTCAAAAATACCTTAGAACATACTGCTTTTGCTTCTTAAATTGAACCCAAAACCATCTCAGAAGCAATTGGGGATGAATTTTGGACCTTGGCAATGCAAGATGAGCTTAACCAATTCGAACGCAATGACGTTTGGGATTTGGTGCCAAGACCCGAAGGTCATACCATAATTGGTAGGAAATGGGTTTTTCGCAATAAACTAGATGAAAATAGTATAATCACTAGAAACAAAGCTAGGCTTGTAGCAAAAGGCTATAATCAAGAAGAAGGTATTGACTATGAGAAAACATATGCTCCCATAGCTAGATTAGAAGCTATTCGCTTATTGCTTGCATTTGCCTCTTCTATGAATTTTTAATTTATATCAAATGGATGTGAAAAGTGCTTTTCTAAACGGTTTTATTCAAGAAGAAGTTTATGTTGAACAACCCCCCGGTTTTGAAGATTTTAAATCTCCCAATCATGTTTTCAAACTCAAAAAGGCTCTTTATGGTTTAAAACAAGCTCCCCGAGCTTGGTATGAAAGATTGAGTAAGTTTCTTTTGGAAAATGATTTCATTAGGGGGAAAGTTGACACAACTCTCTTTGTTAAGCATAAAAACAATGATATTTTGTTAGTTCAAATATATGTAGATGATATTATATTTGGTGCTACTAACAATGTTTTATGCAAGGAATTTTCCGATTTAATGACAAGCGAATTTGAGATGTCTATGATGGGTGAGTTAATATTCTTTTTGGGATTACAAGTAAAGCAAATGAAAGAAGGTACATTGATTTGTCAAGCCAAATATTGCAAAGAATTGCTGAAACGATTTGAGATGAACACTGCAAAAGAAATGGCAACTCCCATGAGCACACCCGATCATCTAGACAAAGATGAGAAAGGTAAGGAAGTCGACACCAAAAAGTATCGAGGTATGATTGGCTCTCTTCTTTATCTTACTGCTAGTCGTCTGGACATCATGTTAAGCGTGTGCTTATGCGCTCATTATCAATCGTGTCCGAAGGAGTCTCACCTTACTGCGGTAAAACGGATTTTAAGGTATCTTGTTGGTACTACAAATGTGGGTCTATGGTACCCCAAAGGCTCTTCATGCCTACTTGTTGGCTACTCCGATTCCGATTTTGCTGGATGCAAATTGGACCGCAAGAGCACTAGTGGCACTTGCCATTTGCTCGGTAGCTCTCTCATTTCTTGGTTTAGCAAGAAACAAGTAAGTGTTGCGTTGTCCACAACCGAGGCTGAATATGTAGCCGCGGGGAGTTGTTGCGCTCAAATCCTATGGATGAAACAACAACTCTTGGACTATGGCCTAAGTCTGGATCATATCCCTCTTAGATGTGATAATACTAGTGCCATATGCTTGACGAAGAACCCCATTCTTCATTCGCGAACGAAACACATTGAAATTAGACATCATTTATTAGAGATCACGTTATCAAAGGCGATGTCGAAATTGAATTTGTTGAAACCAAAAACCAATTGGCAGACATCTTTACAAAGCCTTTAGAGAAAGAGTCCTTCTTCCGAATTCGCAGTGAACTCGGGATCCTTGACTCCACGTTGATCTAAGTCATGCATTGCATTTTTTTTACATGATTTCTAACTTGAGCGTCGGAGACGTCTAATTCTTTTTCGCAGGTATCGCCCTAAAAGTAGGGGGAATTATAAAGCATGACGTGCAAGAATCGAGTCTTCTTCAGAAAAATCTGTTTCCTTCATCTAAATAATCGATTATCTCGTATCAATAATCGATTGTAATGCTATCACTTGAGCTATTATACTCTCTTTAAATAATCACACCTTCTTTCCAATAAATAAACAAGGTTTATTTCATCTTTGGCATCTTATTATTATTTTTGCTAATGGCAAAAGGGGGAAGATAACGGGTATGATGCACTCTCAAATTATAAGCTTAAATTGAGGGGAAATTCTAAAATTGAAAGGGAACAAATTGCATACTTGTTGCATGTATATACTTGTCTTGAATCGTCATTATAAATTGCTTGTCTTGCATATCCTGCTTAATGTTTGCCATTATCAAAAAGGGGGAAATTGTTGGAAACACGTTCTCAATGCAATATACTAACGTGTGTTCTTTTGTATAGGTTTTGATGAATGACAAACGAAGCGAAAATTGATATATGACGAAGTTCAAGAAACAAGCGCACAATTGATATACAACGAGATTCAAGCTCAAGACAAAGTTTTATAGTTTAATTGAGTCATTCTTAATTGTGATCTTGATCCTACAACTTGACTCGCAACATGGCTTCTCTCATAAAACTATTTTCCAAAATCATGCATATTTAATTTAATGTCAAATGATTTTAAATCATGCATATTTACAGTAGTCAAAATAATTTTTAGACATGCCTTAAAAATCTGGACTAAGATAATCGATTATGTACTTATGATAATCGATTGTTTTAAGCCAAGACTGCATGACAATCGATTGTGAACTAATGACAATCGATTGTGAGTAAGACAGTGAGCATCAGGTTTTTCAAACCTGCATGACAATCGATTGTGAACTAATGACAATCGATTGTGACTGAGGCAGTGTCCATCAAAGTTTTTCAAAACTCAGAATAATCGATTATGAACTAATGGTAACCGATTATGTTGAGACAGTGTCTTCCAGTGATTTTCAAATTTATTAAATAATCGATTGTTACATTGGACAATCGATTGTCAAAGAGACAGTGTCTAAAATGTTTTTCAAAAACTGATAAGTAATCGATTGTTGACATTGTGCAATCGATTGTGAAGCTGACCGTTGTCGTAAAGTTTTCAAATACCGTCAGGTAATCGATTATTGGTTCTGTATAATCGATTGTTTTGATTAAAATCTGGAAAAGATTTTTTGAACGTTATTGGGTAATCGATTATTGATTTTGTATAATCGATTGTTTTGATTAAAATTCGGAAAAGATTTTTTGAACGTTGCTGAGTAATCGATTGTTGATTCTGGACAATCAATTGTTTGTGGTAAAATCTGGAAAGGATTTTTTGAACGTTGCCAGTAATCGATTATGGATTGTAAGTAATCGATTATCAAGCGTAAAATCTGGGATTGAATTTTGATCTGACTGGCAGACAATCGATTGTTGGGGTTTGACAATCGATTGTCAGTGAGTAAAATCACCAACTCTTAATTGACAATTAGGCAACGGTAATGCCAAGTTTTTTAACTATAAATACAACTTCATTTCAGTGTTTTAAACACAACAACATACTACAACTGATCATTACATTGCTATAAGCTTGCATACTTTTGTTTATCATTTTATATTCAATTTCATAAAGCTTTTGAGAGCCATATTCTTGTCCAAAGTTGTTGTGATCTAGAGCTTGCTTCTTTTACTCATATCTACTCATTAAGGAGTACTTTGTTTGAGTGATTAGTGTTTTATACACTTGTAAGAGAATTGTGATTCTCTTGTTGTAAGGAACTTGTGTTTCCTTGGTTGAAGTCTTGGAGTGTTGTTTCTCCGAGCAAAGGTGTTAAGGCTTGTGTCCTTAAGTTGTAAAGGTTTGTTGAGCACCCGTAAGCTTAACAAGTTAGTGGAAAATCTCGAGAGAGTCTCTCGGGGACTGGACTAGCCACGTGTTGTGGTGAACCAGAATATACCGGTGCGTTCTTTCCTTTTTATTTATTTAACGCACTTATTTATTTCCTGCAAATTTTAATTTCAGCAAGTTTACGCTAAATTTTATTATAAAGCTATTCACCCCCCCTCTAGCGTTAAGCGTATTTTCTAACAGATTTATTACTCTTAGACATGGTGGGCTTCGACATTATATTGGGGATGAATTGGTTGCTCCCGTTTCATGCTATCTTGGATTGTCATGACAATAGTGTGACCTTGGCTTTGCCAGATTTGGCACGACTAGAGTGGAGAGGGATCCCATATCATGCCACCCGCAGTGATATTTCATGTGTGAAAGCTCGATGCATGGTCGAGAAGGGGTGTTTAGCTTACTTGGCATATGTTTGTGACTCCAGCGTATAGGTCTCAACTATTGATTCTGTTCCTATTGTTTGGGAGTTCCCTGAGGTTTTCCCTTCAGACCTGCTGGTATGCCGCCCGATAGGGTATTAATTTCTGCATTGATTTGGCGCTGGGCACTCAGCCTATGTCCATTCTGCCGTATCGTATGGCCCTGCCAGAGTTGAAGGAGTAAAAGGAGCAGTTGCAAGATTTGCTTGATAAGATTTTTATTAGAACCAGTATATTGCCTTGGGGTGCACCGGTGTTATTTGTGAAGAAAAAGGAAGGGTCGATGAGGATATGCATTGATTACCGACAAGGTGATGATAAAGAACAAGTATCTACTGCCAAGGATCGATAATTTATTCGACCAACTTAAGGGTGCAAGGGTATTTTCAAAGATAAATTTGAGGTCTGGCTACCATCAGCTAAGGATTAGGGTGTTTGATGTCCCTAAGACAACATTCCGTACTTGGTATGGGCATTATTAGTTTTTGGTCATGTCATTTGGGTTGACTAATGCTCTAGCAGCATTATGGAGTTGATGAACCGAGTGTTCAGGCCCTATTTGGATTTGTTCGTGATTGTTTTCATTGACAATATTTTGATATACTCGCGCAGTTAGGAGGAGCACGAGCAGCACCTCATAGTGGTTTTCAGACTCTAAAGGATAGTCGGTTATATGCCAAGTTTTTAACGTGCGAGTTCTGGTTGAGTTTAGTTGCATTTCTGGGCCGCGTTGTTTCAGTAGAGGGCATTCAGATGGACCCAAAGAAGATTAAGGCAGTCAAGAACTGGCCTCGACCTGCATCAACTACAGAGCTCCGGAGTTTCTTGGGGTTAGCAGGTTACTACCGTCGGTTCGTGGAGGGGTTTTCATCTATTGCATCCCTGATGACCTGATTGACCCAGAAGGGTGCCCAGTTTAGATGGTCAGATGAGTGTGAGGCGAGCTTCCAGAGGCTCAAGACAGCTCTGACTATGGCACCGGTATTGGTTTTACCCACGGTATTAGGGCCTTATACAGTATATTATGATGTTTCTCGTATTGGGCTTGGTGCAGGTCATAGGCTATGCTTCGAGGACGCTGAAGATCCACAAAAATAATTATCTGGTTCATGATCTAGAGTTGGCAGCCATTGTTCATGCTTTGATGATTTGGAGGCATTATCTATATGGTATGATTTGTGAGGTGTACACGGATCACAAGATCCTTCAGTACTTGTTCAAGCAAAAGGAGTTGAATTTGAGGTAGAGGAGGTGGTTGGAGTTGTTAAAAGACTATGATGTTACTATCTTAAACCACCCGGGGAAGGCCAATGTGGTGGCCGATGCATTAAGTAGGAAGTCCGCCAGCATGGGTAGTCTTTCTAATATTCCGGTCAGCTAGAGGCCACTTGCTTTGGATGTTTAGGCCTTGGCCAATCAATTTATAAGGCTGGATATTTCTGAGCCTATTAGAGTTTTAGCTTGTAGGTCGCTCGTTCATCATTGTTGGAGTGTATCCATGAGCGACAGTTTGATGATCCCTATTTGAGTGTCCTAAGAGACACGGTGCAGCGTAGAGGTGCCAAGAAAGTGACCTTGGGTGATGATTGTGTATTGAGATTGCAGGGGAGAGTTTGTGTGACCAATGTTGATGGTATTCGGGAGTTTATCTTAGCGGAGGCCCATAGTTCTCGGTATTTTATTCATCCGGGCACCAGAAAGATGTATCAGGATATGAGGCAGCACTATTAGTGGCATAGGATGAAGAAGGATATAGTAGCATATGTGGCTCGATGTTTGAACTGTCAGCAGGTTAAGTATGAGCATCAAAGACCCGATGGTTTATTCCAGAGGATTGAGCTTCCCGAGTGGAAATGAGAGAAGATTATTATGGATTTCATTACTGACCTTCCAATGACTCGGAAGAAGTTTGATGCAGTTTGGGTTATTGTTGATAGGTTGACCAAGTCAACGCATTTTGTTCCGGTTTCCACCACCTATTCATCTGAGAGGTTAGTTGAGATTTATATCAGGGAGATTGATCACCTTCATGGGTGCCCATATCTATCATTTCGGATCAGGGTACGTAGTTTACCTTGCATTTATGGAAGGCGGTTCAGCGAGAGTTGGGCACCCAGGTTCAGTTGAGTACAACATTTCATCCCCAGACAGACGGTCAATCCGAGAGGACTATTTAGATTCCTGGGGATATGCTCTGAGCCTGTGTTATTGATTTTGGAGGCTCGTGGGACCACTTTTGTCATTAGCAGAGTTTGCCAACAATAATACCTACCAGTACAGCAGTCAGATGGCTCCATATGAGGCGTTATATGGTAGGCAATGTCGATCTCCAGTCGGATGATTTGAGCCGGGAGAGGCTCGGTTATTGGGTACAGATCTAGTTCAGGAGGCCTTGGATAAGGTCAAGATCATTCAGGACAGACTTCAGACAGTTCAATCTAGGCAGAAGAGTTATGGATATCGCAAGGTTCGATATGTGGCTTTCATGGTTGGTGAGCGAGTATTGCTCCGAGTGTCACCTATGAAAGGCGTGATGCAATTTGGAAAGAAGGGCAAGCTTAGACCTAGGTTCATTGGTCCATTTGAGATTCTCGATTGTGTGGGAAAGGTGGCCTATTAACTTGTCTTGCCGCCTAGCTTGTCAGCTGTGCATCTAGTTTTTCATGTATCCATGCTTCACAGGTATCACGACGATCCATCCCACGTGTTAGATTTCATCATTGTCCAATTGGACAAGAAGGAGATGGTGGCTATTTTTGGCCGGTAGGTTCAACAGTTGAGTTCAAAGATTTTTCCTTCAGTGAGTGTTCAGCGGAGAGGTCAGCCTCCTGAAGCATCGACCTGGAGTCCGAGATATGCGGAGTCGTTATCCTCGTCTATTCCCCGACTCAGGTACTTTTTTCTTTTATCCGTTCGAGGATGAACGTTTAGAGCGGAGAATGTGACGACCTAAAGGGTCTTCACCCGATTTCTCCCTTTTTCGTGCTTCTGAGGCCTTGAAAATCTTGATTTTAGTTGCCTTGATTTGTATGTGCATTCCGAACGCGTAGCCGGAAAGCATTCATGTTGAAAAATATGAATTCTGTGAAAAATTTGATGAATTTTGATAATATTGTTAAAGTTGACTTTGCTCAACATTTTGGGTAAAAGGACCCGGACCCATGATGTGACTGACCCAGAGGGTCCGTAGAAAAATATAGGACTCGGGCGTATTCCTGTAATAGAAATTCGAGGTCCCGAGCCCGAGAAATATATTTTTGAAAGAAATTGTTTTTCTGAAAATGATATGAAAATGAGTTAAAAAATATAGGTATTGGGCCCGTATTTTGGTTCCGGTACCTGGTACAGATCTTAAATATGTGTTAAGCGCTATATGTGAAATTTGGTCGAAATCGGATGTCGTTTGACGTGTTTCATACCTAAATATCTAAAGTTAAAAGTGTAAGAAGTTTTGAAATGAAAGTGATGATTTGGAGGCTTGATTCATTGATTTTTGATGTTGTTTTGGTTATTTGATCGATCGAGTAAGTCCGTAGGGTGTTGTTGAGTTAGTGTGTGTTTGGTTAGGAGCCCTGATGGCTCGGGAGTGACTCGGGGGTGGTTCGAGGTGTTTTAGAACTTAGGAAAGGATAATTTTTACTGCATTTTACACAGACCATTTGTTCTCGCGATCGCGGCCTAAGGCCCACGTTTGCACTACCTTGTGTCTCCCCTCCTTTGCGTTTGCGGTACCCTCCCCGCATTCGAATTGTTCTGGTAAGCCCCTTAACGCGTTCGCATATAGCCCATCGCATTCGCATAGGACAATCCCTGGACCCCCCCTCCCCAGTTTTCCTTCTTCGCATTCGCCTACTACCCTCCGCAAACGCATAGAGTAACAACCAGCCTTCTTCGCGAACGTGACCCATGCGTCGCGAACGCATAGAGTAAAACTCTTCAGTGATTTTTTTCTTAAAATCAGAAGACTAAACACGGGATTTCTTCATTTATTCACACGATCTCTCCTCTCTAACACCCGATAGACGAACTTCTTAGGTAAGTGTTATTAACTTCATTCTCTCTTAATTTCTTCATCTAATCACTAATTTCCTAGCCCTAAATCATGAATTAAAAGTTGAAATTGGGGGTTTTGGGAATTTCGGGTGATTCAACCTCAATTTGGGGTCGAATCTTGAAATAAATTATATATTTAAACTCGTGGGGTTATGGGTGAACGGGTTTTGGTCCGAGCCTCGAGTTTGGACCATGTAGGCCCGGGTCGTATTTTGGTTTTATTGGAAGAATAATAGGGACTTCATTTCTAGGCTATGAGATTATGTTTTTGAGCCTTTTATTGATATCATTGAATTAATTATCCCTAGATACCATTGTTTCGGAGTTGGATTCTGGAGGAAAGGCGGTATTAGCCAGTTGATTGCTATTCTTGGACCGATATAAGTGTTTGTTTTAAATTTGGTTTGAGGGAATATGATTAGGATATTATTTGCTAATTGCTAAATGTGGAGTACGATGTATAGGCATGGTGACAGTTATCTATGCACCGGAGTCTAGCATGACCGTGAGTCTTAAATGTGTTTGATTAGGACTTTGTGATACATCTTCCTTGTTTAATTGATAAGTTTCATATAATGTGAATGGCTGAGGAAGAATTGTGATTGGTATATTATTGGAGCGCTGGCTCGAACTAGAATTTGATAATTGAGAAAGGAGTGATTAAAAGAGGAAGTGTTGTGATTATTCCCTTGCCAGGACGCGTCGTCTATTACTGTTGATGCTCCCTTGCCAGGATTTAAGCATTATATGTATTCTCCCTTGCCGGAATATTTGGGCTATTAGTTGTACCCTTGCCGGGTTAAATCGTTATGTTGATGAATTCCCCTAATGGGGCCTCCTCTAGAAAGATTATATGTATTATTTATTATGAAATGGGATCGTGTGGCACGCTGTCCACTAATGAATTATGAAATAGGAATCGTATGGCATGCCGTCCACTTATGAATTATGAAATGGGATTGTGTGACACGCCGTCCACTTATAAATTATAAAATGGGATCATGTGACACGCCGTCCACTTATGAGTTATGAAATGGGATCGTGTGGCACGTCGACCACTTATATGAGTTATGGTATTGATGTTGTTTCATTGTTATATCCGTTGATCTGTTTTCATTCTATCTCCCCCGAGCATGGCCGTTTGATGTTTATGTTGTTATGTGTGTGTGTGTCTATATATATATATATATATATATATATATATAGAGAGAGAGAGAGAGAGAGGTTATTTTTGGTAGGTTTTGTCTAGCCTTGTCACTACTTCGCCGGGGATAGGCCAGGCACTTACCAGCACATGGTGTCGGTTGTGCTGATGCTATACTCTGTGCAGCTTTTTGCACAGATCAGGGAGTAGCTTTTGGACTGCAGCAGCAGAATTGAGCGAGAGCTGTCTTCAGTCCAGGGACTCATGAGGTAGCCTAGCTGGCGTTCGCAGGCCGAAGTCGCTTCTATGTTATTAGTTTGTTTTCTTTGTATCGAGACAAACATTATGTAATTTCATTTCAGACTTGTTTTTAGTACTCTATATCAGTCCATGAGCTAGTGACACCAGACTCTGGATAGAAATTTGTTTCAACTTTCGCATTTTATTTCAGTTATATAATCTTAAACTCTTCTACTTTATTTAATCGTTTTCATTTATTTATATTGCCAAAGATGTCATCAGAAAAATGTTCTAAATGTTTGTCTTGCCTAGCTCCGATAGTAGACGCCATCACGACTCCCGATGGTGGGAAATCCAAGTCGTGACACCCCGCCAGTCAAATCCGCATATGTTGGAGTTTCACTCACTTTCCAATTAAGAATGTGTGGCACATTTGTTCCAACATAAACAGCTAGATGCTTGTAAACCATAGAGCAAAACTCAAAAAACCATATTTGTAATGCAAGTGGCAAACCTCCAAGCCTATACATTGTCAAATAGTCACACTGTTTGTCCCTCATTGTCCTTAAATATCTTCAAATGACTTTTTTCCCCAAGCATACGTCTTATATTGACCACTTTAAGTGATATCAAAATTATCTTAGTTGATACCATGATTATTGGCATCTGAGAATATGAAATGATGGACAAAAACCATCAAGTCTATCTTGAACGCATCTTTGTCCGACTTCCAGTCCTTTTTCTTGAAGAGATCAAGAAGCTGCCCCCTCGTTATAGCCTTTTTTCCATCTCCTGGAAAGTACTTTTTTAGAAACCTATTAACATCTGGTTTGTCATAGAAAGTAGTGTCGTCTTCTACACACTTCAAACTAGTGATAACAGCAAACACTCTAATGCCAAAACGCAGCAAACAACCATTAATTTTCACCCACAGCTCCCTTTCCCATCCTTGGAAAACTTTCCTCAATAATATATAATGAATAAGTTGATTTTATATTTTAAATTGAGAGAGTTCCAAGAAGTACCCAAAATAACTAGCACGGAACATTTGAAGTTGCGTGTTAGTCAAACATTACTTAAAAATGATCACAATATCAGTTTCGGTATGGGAATTAATCATGTTGTGGAAATGATCTACTGGTTGTATATAGAATTCCCCAACCTTGCATATGGAAAAAATAACAAGAAATAGATCAGGAACAAAACTTATACTAAAATATTTTATAAAAATGTATAAATCAGTGTAGCGGTACTTATATAAAGATGTATAAACATATGTATACCTTTGTATAAAATTGTACAAGCATGTATAATTTAATAGCAACACAGGGAATACCTTCAACTTAGCTTTTCTCTCATTCAATTTGCAGCGATTTGCAAACCTTTGTTCTTTCGTTATGCAATCAAGACCACTCTCACCATAATCCTTGATCTTTATCCTTTTCTGTTTAACATTGGGGCCTACATCATCTTCATTGACCAAATCAACTGTCAGCTTTTCTTTTGATTTTTTAGGTCTCCCACATTTCTTACTCCTTATTCTAATGATGTTAAGCGAAGTAGGAGTATTACTTGTTTGCAAAATAGTCATTCGTCTGCTCTCTTGTTGCAACTCTTTTGTTGGAGCAAGAGACTCAAAATCATCAAAATCGGTATCCTAAATATGCCTATTCTCTTCAGAAGCAGGGGTTAAGGGCAAGTCCCTCGATAATTTAACTGGAGTGGGAGAATTCCTCGTTTGCGAACGAGTCATTCGACTGCTCTCTTGTTGCGAGTATTTAGGAGGAGCAGGAGACTCAAAATCATAAAAATATGGTGCCTGGACATTTAAATTATCTTCAGAATCAGGGCTTGAGGGCAAGTCCCTCAATCGTTTCGCATAATCGAACTTAACGCCTTTTCCAACAACCTTCATTTTTCTTTTAGTAGCATTAATTTTTGAACGCATTGTCTACAATAAACCAAACAAACAAAGCTTCAACAAAAGTGATGACAACTGAAGGAAAACACAAAAATCAAAATGTAAGAAAACTCAAAAGTGAACCAAAAATAAAGGCCATGAGCACAAAGCAGAGGCCAATTTTCCTAAATTGTAATAAAACTCAAAAAAAAAAAAATTCTACCCTAAAATTCGAAAACAAAGCATGCAAACTGAAACATCAAGTTTAATCCTAGAACGAAGATAGAAGGAACACAAAATCAAACGAAAAACACAACAACATTGTAAGAAACTAGGCATAATCAGAAAAGCAAAAAAAAAACTAAAACTAAAACAAAATTCAAAACAAAAATGTGGTAAAAGCATAAAATGAAACAAAAATTACCTGAAAATAAGATTGAAAGTTCGAAAAAGTACTTGAACCCAACAATGGAGGTCGGTTATGTCATCTCTGAGAAAAGGGTGAAGAAGAGAGAGAAAGAAAAACAAAGAAATTAAATTTAAAATATTAAAACCGTTGTTTTAAGTTGTGGGCTACCGGGAGAAAAGTAAATTTCATAACATATACAACATGGGCTAAGCCAGGTAAATACTTCAAATATGGGCTATTTTCGAATGGGTTGTATGGCCCAAGTGATATGTGATGTAATTTCTTCTAAAAGTTAAGTTCCCAAGAGAAAGAAACTATCGAACCAAATAATATGAACAAACTTTGTATTGAAAGAAACAACACAATTAAGAAAAATTAGATCGTTAATAAACAATGAAAAGACATGCATAAAGAGAAATAGTTGTATGGGTCAAAACTTGACCTAATGATAATGAATGAGATCAACGCATTTATTAAAGCCTATTTATAATTAATAAATGGAATGGTCATTTATTCACAAGATTATTGGGTAGTTATCCAATTTGACAACTAAGGCCACGGCCTGACCGTCCTCACGAGGGCGTCCCCTCTATGTGGTTCTAACCCCTTGGTGCCAGCTGGCGGATCTCTTAGCTATAAATACTAGGAGAAAGGCTTCTTCTTTTTCTTCACATCTCCTTCTAAAAGAAGAGAGAATACATCATTGTAAGGCTCTGAACCTCTCCATGGAGAGGCAGACGAACCATCATCATTAATAAAAGATCCTCATCCTTCTCCCTTTAATCTATAACTATTATCTTTTATAATTTATTCCTTTAGTCATTAGATTTATTACGATCTACTATGTTGTCCCTCCATTTATTTTTATTGTTTTATGCTTCTGTAGTAAATGAAAACTCTGAGCTAAATAATTTGGCTTCGTCTGTAGGGATTTCATAGTAGAATCACGTAGTTTATCCTTAGACCAAAAAAGGAAAATGAACAACCCATCTCGAACGAGCCCAAGCGGCATGTCGGATCATAGGAAGTCAAAAACCTCGAGATGAGCTTGCTTCCACATCCCCGCGTCTCCGAGAAAAGGAAAGAAGAAGTAGAAGAAGCAGATCCCCCATCACTATGGGGAAAATATGCCTAAGGTACCTCGCCCCCTGTCCACACAGGATACTGCCAAAGGAGGGAAAAAGCACAAAAGCATCTCTCGTACCGAGATCTATAAAGGGGTAACCCGCGCGAGCCAGTCGAAAAGACCACAAGCGTAAGTTAGGCAAGATCTGAAACTAGAAACAAATCCCAACCCCCAATACGAAGCGGGCTATGTGGGAAAACAAAAGGTTCAACTACGGTTGAACTGGGACTCAGGCTATGTGCCTTCGACTTCAAATATTACAAAAGTTCAACTACGGTTGGACGGAAATTCAGGCTAGGCGCCTTCAAATATTACAAAGGTTCAACTACGGTTGAACGTCAATTCAGGCTATGCGCCTTCACTCAAAAAGTTCAACTACGATTGAACTGGGACTCAGGCTATGTGCCTTCGCCTTCAAATATTACAAAAGTTCAACTACGGTTGAACGGCAATTCAGGCTACGCGCCTTCAAACATTACAAAGGTTCAACTACGGTTGAACGTCAATTCAGGTTATGCGCCTTCACCCATAAAGTTCAACTATGGTTGAACTGGGACTCAGGCTATGTGCCTTTTACTTCAAACATTACAAAAGCTCAACTACAATTGAACGGCAATTCAGTCTACGCGCCTTCAAATATTACAAAAGGTTCAACTACGGCTGAACATCGATTCAGGCTATGCGCCTTCACCCAAAAAGTTCAACTACGGTTGAACTGGGACTCAGGCTATGTGCCTTTGCCTTCAAATAATACAAAGTTCAACTACAGTTGAACGTCAATTCAGGCTATGCGCCTTCACCCAAAAAGTTCAACTATGGTTGAACTGGGACTCAGGCTATGTGCCTTCGCCTTCAAATATTACAAAAGTTCAACTACGGTTGGACGGCAATTCAGGCTACGCGCCTTCAAATATTACAAAGGTTCAACTACGGTTGAACGTGAATTTAGGCTATGCGCCTTCACCCAAAAAGTTCAACTACGGTTGAACTGGGACTCAGGCTATGTGACTTCGACTTTAAGCATTACAAAAGTTCAACTACAGTTGAACGACAATTCATGCTACGTGCCTTCAAATATTACAAAAATTTCAACTACGGTTGAAAGACAACTCAGGCTATGCGCCTTCACCCAAAAGGTTCAACTACGGTTGGATTGGGACTCAGGCTATGCGCCTTCAGATATCACAAAAGTTCAACTAGGGTTGAACGTCAATTCGGGCTACGCGCCTTCAAAAATTACAAAAGTTCAACTACGGTTGAATGACAACCCAGTCTATGCGCCTTCAAACATCATTAGGGTCCAACTGCGAATTGGACCAGAACTCATGTCAAGTGCCCTCGCCATTAGGAATTACAAAAGAATACAATTATGAGTTGAACCCGGGCTTAGGCTACATACCTCCACAAGAAAAGCCACAAACTCAACCATGGACGGATCAAAGCCAAGGACACACATCCACGAGGCCATGAGCCGGGTCGTGATCAGGCAAGGACAAATGCGTCCAAATACGCAACCACGAACGAACTCCGAGTCGGGCCCAACGCCCTCGCCATTCAAGTAAGTACGACTAACTAGAAACTAATGTATTAGCCTGCGTAAAGTTCGGCCCAAGTCAAAACTACAAGGCCGCATTTTTCGTTACCACGGCCAGTAGTTCGACTAAGCCCGAACAGGGACTAAGGCCATGTGCCGCCACTGCCCAGACACGGCTACAACCCACTACCCCAAGTGGAAGAAGGTGATAACCAAGAGCGTCTATCTATGGACAAGGCCATCCACATCAATCGCCTCCTAAGGCGAAGGGTCGATTATACAATGGTCGAAACCACCTAACCAGTCGAGATTATTAACATGACGGAATAGTCACATTTAGAGCTGTGGGACTTGAAGGAATAGAATGCCCCGTTAGAATGGGCAGGGACAGTCGATCATTGGCTTAATTTCCTAGTTTTGGTTTGTATATTCATAATGATACCATGAGCGCTTTAGGGCGTCCTCAAGATATGTTTTCAGATACCGCTATACAATTACAACCCGTTTTTGCTCAATGGATACAAAACACCCATGATTTAGCACCTGGTGCAACAGCAAGTACCAGTTTAACTTGGGGGGGGGGGGTGATTTAGTGGCAGTGGGCGGGAGAGATCTCAGATCAGGTTCAACCTAAAGTGAGTCATCATAGGGTTCCGTTCCTTGCTTTGAGGAAGGGACAGACAGTCGTGACTTTCTTAATCGCCTCTTTATGTTTATTGCCTGAGCCCGGGCTTCAAAGTCTGAGCCTTCCCTGCTTCACCCATGTTCTAATAGTAACCACAAGAAGAAAGCGTGGAGCATGGTCCCTAGTCTCGTTTTTGCCGAGCCTGATTCTCTATGGCATGGACGTCTTTGATTGGATGGAGACAGATATCCCACGTGGGAAACTCTAAAGCAAAGCATTTGCAAACTGGCACAAATATATATATATATATATATATATATATATATATATATAATGTATTCGACACAAAACAAACAGAAAAGAAGAAAACCCCATATATTTACAATCTTTACACAGGGTTACCCCCAATTACATTGGCCCAAGGCCGGCAAAGAAAAAACAGAAAAAGAGAACAAAAACTAAACAAACGTTACAAATTTTTTCATTTGTTCACTCGGCGCCCCCAGCACCCCCTTCAGCATTATCAGCGCCCTCACGCCCCCTTCAGCATTATCGGCGCCTTCGGCGCCATCATTACCCCCGGGCGTAGACGGGTCAAAACCATAGTCGAGACGGGCTTCACGAGCCTTTTGGCGTGCCTCCTCATAAGTGGCCTCAGACACGACGCCGACTTCCCACAACCGCCTGTACACATCGAGCTGGTCCTCGGCATACGTCCAAAGTTCACGAGCAGGACCAAAAGAAGCGGCATGGTCCCTCGGCGTTGGTTCTCGGCCTCCAAGGCCGCAGTCCGATCCCCTGCAGCACGGGCATCCCACACACAGACAGAAATTCGTCCCTCTAATGACCGCTCTCGAAAGGCAGCGGCGGGCCTCTCTAATCCACACTCCCTTTCCTAGGCACAGTTGGTCGCCTGCAGTGTTTCAACCCTCGCCAGGGCGTCCTCTGCCTGCTTCCTTGAAGTGGCGGCCTCAATCTCTCAGACAACCACTTGCCTAGTATAAGCCTCAGTGGCTTCTGCTACCGCAGCCAGATTTTGGCGCTCCCTCTCAGCAGTCGCCCTTCTCTCAGCATCCACCCCTTCGTTCGCTTGGCGGAGCTGCCCCTCAATGGCAGTTACCCTGCTTAAAGCTGTTGCATACGAAGCTCCCTCCGCGCCAGCTCTTCTACCAGCTCCCGGTTCCGCGGGTCGTTCCATATGCATTCCCGCAAGCCGCGTCACCGGTCACGGTAGCGGCGGTACTTCTCCAACAGCCGCACAAAAACCGCCGAACGGACATTAGCACACCAGATGCTCTCCACCTCTAGCAAAAGTGTCTACAACAAACAGAGCGACAGTTAATACAAGAAGACATGCTAAAAAAGAAAACAAACCAAAGTTTTATACATACCTTTATACTCAAGGCGGCCACCTCGCCCATCAACCCGACGTCCGAGATGCCCCACAGGGACGTGCTCTCCGCTTCCGAGCACAGGACCCCGAACAGCGTCACGAGGTTCTCCTCCTCGAGTAGTAGGTTTAGGTTGTTAGGGATGTCGAAATAACTGTAATCTCCTTTGGCCTACACCGCTGGGCGGGTATAACCCTCTTGAAAAAGACGGACGTCCTCGGGATCCATATCAGACTCCGAATCATCCCCCTCTCCTGAGACGCCCCTTCCTTCCTCCGCCCTGGAAGTCGAGGCCTCCGCCGCCCGAGACGTCGAAGCACCCGCATTCGCCACAACGTTGGCACCCGCAATCTCCACCAAAACAATTGCCGAGGAACTACCTTCCCTCTCAGCAACATGAATAGAAACTTGAATCGCCGAACCGATTGTGTCGCCTTGGCCTGAGCCAACTGGGGCAACCCCCACTAACCGCTCGCCCTCTAGGGCAAGGTCCGATGTTCCCCCTCCTCCGCAGATGTTGAAGAGTCTAAACTAATCACCACCGAAAGAGTCGGGGTGAATGCCACCCTGCGTCGAGCCAGCGGCCTTTCATCTTCTTCATCTTCATTCGATGATCGCTCCATCCTGGAACATACGGCCCTTAGAGACTCCTCAACTTGGGGCATGGTCCGTACCGGAGAGTGTGCAGCCAAGGATTCCACTGAAGCCGCCCTCCGGACCGGGCGAAGCGCCGGCATTGTAGTCAATCGGGCGGTCGCCCCTGACCTACGTAAAGCAAGCTGAGGAGCCCTCCTATGCCGTGGTCGTTCTGACCAACCAAAGAAGAAGGGTAAGCCAAAGAAACTAAAGACTACGAAAGAAGATTAATAACAGCAAATCGGACTCTCACCAGCAGCCGGCCTACGACTATGGACTTCCTAGAAAGACGCCCACGTACGAATCCCCGTCAAGACAGGGAGCACATCCTAAACCCACTAGCGGATGCTAGAGAATGGCTCACCTCCTGCTACGGCACAAAAAGAAGATCAGTACATACGAACATAGAGCAGAGCATTTGACCAAAGAAAATCAAGGCCAACATAAAAGAAACTTACGTGCATGGTTCTACTCCTCTGGGAAGTCAGTAGCGCAGGCCACCAGGTGCCGGTCCTGATGTAGAAGAAATGCTCCTAAGGACGGGTAGCGACCTCGTTATCGAGCTCCGCATTTAAGCCGTCGGTCCCATGAGAGACCAACCGAATCATGGTGCCACGTACCCTCTGAGGGTCCTACAGAGTCAACACACGCCCAAGTGTAATTTCCCTCCGTGTCAATTTCGAATATTTGATCAGCATCACTAATAATTTGTAACAAGAAGGGACGAGCTGACCAGGGCACACCCTGTAGTAGCGGCAAAAGTCCACCACCAGCATGGGGAGAGGAAGCCTAAATCCAAGCTTGAAAGGGTAGGCGTAAAAGACGCAGTAACCTCGGTGGTCGACGTGCACCCTGTCACCGCTCCTGGCCAGGATGATGTCACCGAAGCAAGGAATATCACATTGCTCCTTCAGCTGAGCAACGCCAACTTCCCCAATAAGTGGAGCCTCATCCACTTGATCTTCTCCCTCGGGGTCGGTAAAATCGGCGGTCGGACCACCGGGCAAGGAGAGAATGTCAGTCACCGACGGGAACCGATCAACATTCCGCGAATTGGTGGTTCCCACCACCGTAGATGGGACCTCAGCCGCCGCAACCGCCACTGGAGCTATATCAGAACGAGAACTGCTCGCCATTATCAGTATAACGAGAGATAAATGGCAAAATTCACCGGAAAAATAAGAGAATACGAAGATTCGACGAAAATAACGGAGAATGAATTAACGAGGAGTACAAGACTAGATAATCTGAAAGCAAGAACGGCTATCTCTCGCAAAATTCCACTTAGACAAATATCGAAAAAGTGAGAACTGAACGATATAACCTCTTATTTATAGACAAAGCATAAATGACCTTCACGAATCTCAAAGGTCACCATTAACTACCTAACCAACCGCAAAGCGGTTCAGGCCTACAATAACGAGCACCATTATGACATATACCATTGAACGGTCATTCAATCGTCATTGGCACGTCCCCCATGAAACGGTTATGATGACCTCAAGATACCATGGGCACGCCCCATACGTCACCATGCACATGATGTCCCCCTTATACATGGCAAGCGTGATCGTACTCTCTCCGAACACGCGTAAAAATGGCTACGGCCATCTCTAAATTAAAAATGGTTACGACCATCTCTAAATTAAAAATGGCTACGACCATCTCTAAAGTAAAAATGGCTATGGCCATCTCCATTTCCAAAGTAAAAATGGCTACGGCCATTTCCAAAGTAAAAATGGTCACGGCCATCTCCAAAAGATAAAAGGCCACTGGCACCTCTAAATTAACGATGGCTACGGCCTTCTCCGAATGATTGAAAAGACTACGGTCATCTCTAAAAGTAAAAACGGCTACGGGCGTCTACGAAGAATAAAGGACTACGATCGTCCCTAACACATAAACGGCTACGGTTATTGGCAGAATCCGCTCATCGAGCTCGACTAGAGCCCGACCTCAATAAGCGAAGGGACTATCTGTATGGGTCAAAACTTGACCTAATGATAATGAATGAGATCAACACATTTATTAAAGCATATTTATGATTAATAAATGGAATGACCATTTATTCACAAGATTATCGGATAGTTATCCAATTTGACAACTAAGGCCACGGCCTGGCCGTCCTCACGAGGGCGTCCCCTCTATGTGGTTCCAACCCCTTGGCGCCAACTGGCGGATCTCTTAGCTATAAATACTAGGAGAAAGAATCCTAAAAGGGGGGTTGCTTATTTTTCTTTGCATCTCCTTCTAAAAGAAGAGAGAATACATCATTGTAAGGCTCTGAACCTCTCCATGGAGAGGCAGACCGAACCGGCTTCATTAATAAAAGATCCTCATCCACCTCCCTTTAATCTAGAATTGTTATCTCTTATATTTTATTCCTTTAGTCTTTGGATTTATTATGATCTGGTATAATTGGTCCTCCATTAGTTTTGATTGTTTTATGCTTCTAAATTAAATGAAAACTTTAAGCTATTGTCATAAAAGCATGATTGTACTAGTACCTAACAAAAATTAGTCGTTGACATAAAAAAAAAAACTACTAATTCGGAAAGGATTGCATTGAAAGAAATAACACAATTTTTTTTAAAAAAAAATAGATCTAGCATTAACGTTGCTAGCTAATATAATAAAATGATAATAGCATGATCGAACAATAGTTCCGACTGAAATGGAAGTAACACCTCATAAATTGTAAAAAACACGAACGCTCCCTACCCGAATAAATCTACTAAACATGTTCGCTTTGTTGAAAATACTACACGGAGGGGTTCTCTATTTTCAAGCGTAACGACGTTTGATTTTATTTAAGAAAGACATTTAAATTAATAAAACGCCGTTGGTAAATATTGCTTTTGGTCTTCAATATGCGCAAATACTCTTTGGCGAAATATTAAAAATTCTATTTTAAGTGAAATAATGAACTGCAAATTCACACCCATAAATTTTCAACTTCTTTTACAAGTAAAATTCATTTTCAAACACGACATAAACTTTATCTCAACTTAAATTCCAATACTTTCTTTCGACTTCAACCAAATAGTCTAAACCAATTTAGTCATCAAAAAAATTTTCCAAAGTCCAAACTGTATAAAATTATAGGGGAACATAGATAATAGGCCGGCGTACATCCACCGTTCATGCAGAGGGGCCTTGGATATATTTCAAGGTGAGTAATCAATCACATGCTTATGAGAATTTGCCAAGCGAGAGATTTCAAACTCCAGTGCCAATAACGCCACTAATTACATCAAAAATAACTCCTGGCTTCAAATGGTCTTCAGCATCAGCGGGAACTTCAAATTGAGTTCCCAACTCCTCACAACTTAATACTATATGTTATTAACCAAGAATGTTTGGATCCCTCAACAAACCTCAAAAGGTACAAACTTCTCAACATTATTTGGCTTTTACAAAACTGGGAAAAGTAAGGGCATAAAACAAAGAAGCAGACAGCCGCCAAAGATGGAAACCTATATTATCACACAATCAATTAACTGCTCTGCGTCTAAGTCATGTTTCCCCTGAATCCAAGAAGAGAACCTTGGAGGGGAATAAAAGAAAAGCAAAGCAATCTCAATTTTAAAACATGATAGTTCTCATTTAAAATGGTGTGTTCACACTTGAGGGTGAGGATATCACTGAAAGAATGTCGGTCACAGAAGCCATGGCACTTAATGCAGCTTTCAGGACGTCTTGTGAGCATCCAGGCTTCACAATTGTACGCACCTGGGAAAGAAAATTGAAAATAAGATAACAAAGCATGCCATAAGATAGTCAGATAAGAGATAAGTTAAATGAAGAGCCAACAGAGTTGGTGAAAAGCAGATATGCTGTTTCAAAATTCAGCACCTTGTCCAGGTACTCCTGCAATTTCTTGATACGACCCATGTAATCCTGGTCTTCAACACAAAGAGTAACAGCCTTGGCATCTGCACCAGGGCCATCAAACTGGAGGGGTCCTGGGTTTCTGTAAACATCATCCAACAAGAACTTTGTCGCATTTTGACTCAACAGCCTGTACCAAAATGAAGAGAGAAATTAGGTACAGCAACAGGTTAAGTATTGATCCAGCTGTTTAGATGCAAAAAGAACGTTAAGAAAGATATCATTTTTATCTGATGCCTACTTCATTTATGCTGAAAATGTATACAAGCAACAAATCAGAAGTTTGACATACTCGTATGATTTGCCTTTCAAATCTACAGTAGCAGGATGCAAAGCAGGTACTCCAATTGATGCTTTGCCGGGGCCACGACCATAGCGCTTAACAGTCATCATGGCCTGCAGTAATGAAGCAATAAACATAGTAAATCATTTTTGAAGATGGATACTCAGAACTTCAAAAAAGTGGAAGCTTAGGGTGCATCTCCAGAAAAGTTTGAAGAGAAAGCTTACAGATATGGGAGCAGCACCACAGTGCCACTTGTTGACCGGATTTTTCAAGTTGGTCACAGTAGCCATGTAGCCATTAAGACCAGCAGCCAAAATATGGTAGCAAACATGGCCAAGTACCTGTATTTGGTTTTCTGAGAATTATGTATCTGAAAATGCAAATTAGAAAGAAAATACAGCTACTCCAACAAAACTTACATAGGCATAGTCACAATCAAATTTAGATGGCAATGAACCCCTTGCTTGATAACCAAAGAAATGGCAAATAGCATTAAATTTCTTTCCTTTGTAAGTTCCCTCTTTCTGTAAAATGACAGAAGAAAAAGGATGTTATTCTTAAAAGATCGGAATACTGATCAAGGCAGCAAGCGACTGCACTCTTTTTTTCTACTCTCTCCTAAGCACAGGAAGTTAAAGCAAAGTAACATCAAGGATCTGTAAGAAAATAAAACAAGAAAAGATCGACTGATCCTCAGGCAAGATCATTAGGGGCTGACTTCCATCCAAGGAAACCTTCACAATGGCTGAAAATGAAAATTTTGTGCAATGAGGAAACTTAATCGAACTGATTTTTGAGCTTTTTAGATATACATCATCTCATTATAGTTACCCAGCAGAACGGAGAAAAGTAACTTCCTAGAGCTTTTAGGATATTCCACAATATCTTTTAGCACAAACATCATCCCCAATCCTTACCACTTGTTAGAGATCCCGAAGAATCATCAGATGCAACATGTTGAATTCAAGAATACAAGGAAATAAAATTAACTTACCAATCGCTTGTTCATTTCTGTTTCAACGAGATGAGCTATAAGTTTCTCAGTCTCAATCTGTTAGGAAAGCATTAAAGACAATCATCCAACAGAGTTCATAAATGTCATCAAGCAGCACCATACTAACATTAAATTAGTTACCTGTGATAGCTGAGCAGAGTCATCTGATTCTGGGTGCAGGAGAAGCTGCAAAATCACAAGTCTTGGGTGTAAGCACTATCCTCATCAAAACAGAGTTGGTGCCATTTTTAACAGTCAATTCAAACACATACAGACACTGCACCTGCTTTCTGATAAAATACGGCAAGAACTCGAAAAGTGCAGAAGCCCATGGTGATAGTTGGGAGGAAATCTTATCAGCAGAAACACCTTGCCTGAGTAAACCATGAATTTCCTGGAATTCGTACAGTCAACCAGAAAAGGCAAAGTCACAACCAAATCGACATCCAGCAAAGCTTTCTAGCACCAAACACTAAACTTCAACGTGGAAGATTGCATCCCTTTGACTCTCATCTTGCGCCTCTGTTCTGCTTTTCCTTTACCTTTTCTTTTCTTTTTCTTTTTTTTTTTTGGGGGGGGGGGGGGGGGGGGGTATCAATAAGCGGTGCGAGGAAGGAACCTTAGAATGCAGATAAGATATTAAACAATTAATTTTGCATCATACCTGCAATAGAGCATATACTTCAGGAATACTTTCTATAAGCCCCTCTGGCAACAGGATAACACCATGGTTTTTATCTGAATGCAAAACCTTGATCAGCTGACTCCAAAACTCAAAAACTGACTCTACAGACAAATGGGGACATAGTAGTTTCAATACCATGTTCAGCCCTAGCCTGAACTGCATCACAAATTTGTTTTGTGATGTCAAAGAGGGTTAGCTTTGACGCAGCTACCTCCTCCCCAAGAATCACCTGCAGGAACGCTTAAAACTTTTAAGGAAGAACCAAGAACACTTGGAAAATGTAAGAAGCACCATGTCCTAACTGAAGCATCTGCTGATCAATCCAGAGATAAAACTAACCATATTAGGATGCGACTGCAGAGTGCATTCTAAGGCAACATGTGATGCCTTTCGCCCCATGAGTCTGATGAAATAGTAATACTGAAAAAAAGGAATGATCCCCCGGGGTATGTTAACAGAAGGACAAAAATAAAGGTGTAACATGAAACATGGGAAGAAATCACAATCATCTAATGTAAACAACCCTCTATAAAGATTTCATAACAGCAGATAGGTATATAAGGCTGTATATACAACACCCAACTATTTCAAAAGCAATGAAAAACATCTAAGGACATGAATAAAGTCGGTACCTTCTCTGCTGAGAGTGCATCAGTGCACATATTGCTAATGAGTTGGGAGTTAACCTGAGATGAAACCGCAGATAATGAGAATTCCAGAAATTAAGAAGTCAAAGATGCAATATCAGCTAGTTCAGAGCTTGAATTACACTAATACTTAATTAACATGCACAGCATCATGAGAAAGAAAAGGCCTTTCCACATTAACCTGCAAATTCAACACTACTATCACTGCAAAACCGTAAATCTACCAAATGGAATACAACATCAAAAGCAGAAAGAAGCAAGCAGAAATTCCACTAGAAAAAAAAAAGAAGAAAGAAAAAGAAAGAAGAAAAATAGAAGCTCCAGATCCAATGGAACTCTCGACCTACCTAGAAACGACAAGAAGAAACCTAAAGCAAGGGATAGGAAGCATCAAGAGGAACCTGCAGGATAATGCATTTCAAAGGGGAAAAAACTAGTTACGAGCTGATTCTGTGTTGTGTTTGTATTAGTACCTTGCATATTGTGTCAAAGCCAACATTTGCTTCAACAAACTGATTCTTGAGATCCCCATTTAATGTAACAGGAACACCAACCACCTAAGGATAAAAACAATTCAATCAGTATGTTACTGACACAATAAGATAATACACTGGATAAAAGAGCCAAAGTTTGGACTAAAGCAGGAAGATAAAGAAAATAAAATAGGACATTCATTACTATACATGAATCAACAGGAATAACACATACATGAATCAACAGGAATAACACATACTTTTGTAGGGCATTTTGCTTCTGCAAATTTTTCTGCCAGCTGAGCAGCATCAGTATTTGATGTCACTCCTTCAAGCCAATGCATATTTTTAGACTTTAGATGAAGGGAAATAGTGTATACTTGAAGGTTCATCATGTACAATTAACAGTAGCACTATGAATACCTCCAATAATGACAAGGCCATCCAATTTCAAAGCTTTGCATGCAGCCATTGCAGCATTTACTTGCTCAGTCGTTCTAATTTGATCTTTTGTCCGTCCCAGCATGTCATATCCACCTTAATAGGAAAAAAGGCAACAAAAATAAGCCCCCGAGAAAGGCAAAATGTAAATAAAAAATGAAACTTCATCCAGATGTAAATACCTTGATTCTTATATGTAGCAAGAACGTCAGTGGTGATCTCTAGAGTTTTCTGCGCAAATAAACCTTCAGAACCACCTATTGAGATTTGAAAAAGAGAGCTTCAGCACAAATGACTTCTTTGAGGAGAATCAGGTTTCTAAGAACTATAAATATTAGAGCATAACCAAAAAAAAAATTATCAGCATTAGCGCATGATGCTCAATATTAAACATGACACGTGCAAGAGTGTTAATCGTGGTAAAATAAATCTGCAAATAGACACTCTTGTTAGCTATTACTACAGCGTCCCAATAACTGCCATAAAGGAGATATCAAATGAAAAGCAATGAGAAATGTGTAAAGAACTTACAGCACTATCGTAAAGGAAATACTTACCCAAAAACCCAAGCAAGGTATTATTGGGGTTGTGAACCTTAAGAGCATCATGAAGACCCCATAGCACATTGTGTCCTCCAGGAGATTGTCTACCACAAAATAGCACCCCAACCCTAACAAAAGAAGAGGATAAACAGAGAGCACAGTTTTCGTTCCTATGGAAGAGACTTGGGATAAAGGTGAATACTGTGCACAAAAAATGCAATCAAGCTCATTTTAGTGCATAATGAAATGTGACGATACAGTTAGCAATCCCTTGGGTTAAGATTTTGAAGATGTAAGTAAAAGAGGAATTCAATCACAGACAAAATAAATTATCACATAATAATAATAACAACAACAACAACAACAACTACCCAGTATACTCCCACCAGGTGGGGTCTGGGGAGGGTAATATGTAGACAAGCCTTACCCCTACCCGAAAGGGCAGAGAGGCTGTTTCCAATCGACCCCGGCTCATAGGATAAAAGGAAAAACAGCAGTAAAACAAAACAAAGGCAAAAACAAAAACAATAGAGCATTAGTAACTCCAGCAATATATAATAATAATAACTATTATTATTATTATTATTATAATAATAATAATAATAGTAATAATAATAATAATAATAATAATAATAATAATAATAATAATAATAGTAACAACAACAACAAAGCCATACACCTAAGCATTAATTCAGCATAGAATTTGTTAGGAAGTATCTCCTGATTCCAATATTGATACAGTTTGCGAGTAAACTGTGGAATTATGAAGCAATCGTCAAATGCAATACCTAATTACAGGATGTTCAGTAATTATCTGAGCATCAGGGACCTTGGCAGTTGCCCTAAGAAAATGGGCTAACGGCTGACCATAAGTGTGTGGGAAGAACCGTTTAATTGTGTGTTCACCAGAGGGATCTGCTGCAGTGGTTGCATCACGGAGCTCTACCCGGACAGTAGTACCCTGTTCAAATAGGAGCAATTCGGAATAAAGCTAGGTCTGAAGATGTTTAAAGCAATAACATCAAAGGACAAATTGCTCAAGGATCTTGAATATCATAGGAAAATTTAAACAGAATAACCAAAACGTGGACAATAAAGCAAAGTGGCGATGCATTAACTACAAGAAATGGACACCAATAAATGAATCAATTGACCGAAAGCTGGCAATTACGCCAAAAGTATGATGAGTTGAACAAATGTCTCGGGACAGTCAGACAAACGTCTGAACAATCTAATTGTTATCATATAAAAGTTAACCAGCATTATTTCTGATAATTTGTTTTAAAAGACAGCTTATATGTGTTCATGACTTCCGCTGATATAAAGACGTGATTCTTTTCAGATGAAAAAAGTAAAGACATGATTTTTCGGCTAGCTACTAGTTAAAGGAAAAACATGCATATATCACAGTGAAAAATAACATGTTGGAGCTGAGCGAAATCTAGTAAAAATCTTTCAGAATAAAATCGAAAAGGATACTTTATAGTACATGAGGGAAGTCCTGTGTCCTTGCCTAAAAAAGAAAAACTTGCAAAAATTAAAGAGGTAAACGTTTTAACTAATTTTTGATTTTCTTAAATACACGATCAAGTTACTTGTAATTTGGACAAATAGAGTCTCCCCAGTTATTGGAGGGAAGGATGCCGGGGTCAACCTCTCTACCCATGGGTAGGCGTTCCCCAGAGCCCACTAAGTGGGATTATACTGGGTTGTTGTTGTAGAGTAGGAACACAGATGAATTGGACTCCCACAAAAATTAGATTGATGAACAAGACACATCTGATATGAATAAAATAATCCTAATAAACACACCACAAAACGGTACTCTGATGAAAGAAAACAGCATTATATGTGTGATCTACCACGTTAGATCTATTCTTCACGAGGCTGATATACCGAGAGAAACCAGGAACCCGAACATTTTGCAATAAACTACTTATGACTGGCAAAAGGCAAAAAAAAATACAACAGCGCGTTAAATCGATAGGAACAATTAGATTCAAGCGAGAAGGAATGGACGAGATGGCAAAAAGTATCATGCACAAAAGGCTTCAGAAGACATGAAGAGAAGTAGAAAGAGGAAGAGAGAAACCTGAAGACAAGGGGGAAGTTCAGGCTGGTATTGAGATCGAAGCTTTTGCAAATCAGAAAGTTCTCGAGGTATACCGTAGTCTGCATTCATTGTTTGTGTCGCTGCTATACTCAATCGCACCAACTTTTTTCAAGTTTTTTGTCAGTCTCCCAACTCTGAAAAGACCGTTTATATAGGACGGGGGCCAGTGAGGCGATACAACCAACCCAGCAACCAGTTTTACCTTCCGGGTTCCATGACTCTAACCCTATATTCCCTTGCTTTTCCACATTATTACGATGCAGCCATTTCCTTTTATTCTGCAGTGCCAATACGAAACCCCACAAACCAAATCATCAGCTGTAGTCAATTAAGTGCGCGTATAATGAATCCATTTGTCCCAGTGAAAAGGATCCAAACACCTGGCAACAACTTATCTCACCCATCTTCCTTCAAAGCATAATTTGTTTTAAGAAATGGGTTACACAATCCTCAGATTATATTGTCAAATCAATTTTTCTTTCTTATCTTTTAAAATTTACGCTAGTATCTTTTTTTATTATTATAATAGTTTTATCATCTCTCAATAATCCCATTACGCAAATAAGTTATGATTTTTAACGGAAAAGAATTAAAAATACCACTAAACTATTGGAAAATATTTAAACATCTTGCATTCACATATTAGGCTGAAAATACCCAATTTACCTTTTTAGTTCACTTATTCCCTTTGACTGTTAGGTTTTAAAAAAAAACCCCACAACCCGACCCTTATTTTCATTTTTTTTAACTTTCAGGTTTAAAAAATAAAAATATTTTTTTCAGATTTTACCCAAAAAAAAACAGTTTTTACAAAAAAGTAATTTATTTTTTAAATAACGAATGTTTTTTCTGTTTTTACAAGAAAAAAACAGTTTTTACAACAAAAAAAAATGAAAAAATTAAATTGTTTTTATAAAAAGACTGAAAAATAAAATAAAACAATACTTTACTAAATTAGTGGGACTACGGGTGCATTAATTTTAAAAATAAAAATATTTTGTAAAATATTTTTTTTAGTTTTACAAAAAAAATAATTATTATTTTTAATTCGATATTGACCTAACGGTCAAAGGACATAAGTGAACTAAAAAAGTGGATGAAGAGATATTTTTAACCCAATAAATAAATGATGGGTATTTTTAAGGGATTTTTACATATATATACCATAAAGCAAACATTATTACCTCCCATGTTTAAGGTTTGTGTTTATTACATTTAAGCATACTAAATTTCAATTTATGTACCATAATTCAAATTAAGGGTATAATTATTGCTTCATTTATTCTAAGCATGATTTTAGGAGCATATATTCCTTTTTCCTTTTTTTTTCCTCTTCTCTTTCCTAACGTGATTATTGCACAAAAACAGTGTACAATATTGTTGACTGGTAAAGTATCGCATGCCATTAAATGATTAAAACATTACAATTGTAAATGGTACATTTAATGGTGATTTTGAATTTCTTTACATGTGATTTATTCAATTCTTTTTTACCTATTAATCCTAAGAAGCCATTGCCACCTTTATTTAATAAAATTATGTGGCCCGCCAGGATTGCGCTCATTTTAATTGATTTGAAATGTTGAACATAAAAATAATAACAGAAAGATGATATCAATTTTATATCAAAGATTATTCAGTTTTCTTTATTACTATAAGAGAAATTAAATAACATAAATTGGGATATATGTGAAAACATAGTTAAATTTTTAGGACAATTTTGGTTTGCTATTGCACACTTTTATAGTTCTAATCATCCAACTTGTAATTCTATACTTATTTATTTGAATGACATAGCTTCATTATCAAAATTGAAATTTTGAATATTAAGAATTGATTAAATTTGGTACGCTTAAATTTTTTTGACACAAGATTGTAGTTTAATTGTAGTATAAATGAAACATACAATTAAACTACAATTTACAATTTATCTATAAATTATCTACATTTTATCTACAATTCTACAATTTAACTATATTTTAACTACAAATTCTGGAAAAATATGTCTTCTTCTTCTTCGACGAGTTTCAATCTGAAATTCAGTCAAAACGAAGTCTAATCTTCACCAAAACCCCTCAAAATTGAGATATAAACTCCTAAACATATTTCGAATTATTTACAACAACACCCAATCCAAACAAATAATGATTTTTGAAAATCCAAATTTGAATTCAAAGCTTTCAAGCTTTTTAATGGCTATCAATTGTGGAAAATATATGGAGAAGGAGAGAATTACGCTGCAATAGATTTTCTTCCGTTCTAAATTTCGAAATTAATGGTGATAGAATCGCCATTAAATGTGATTCCTACAAATTTGGAGCCTTTTTAGGGTAGGGTCTATCTATTTTTGGTTTGGTACAGTTTTTGTAAACTAAACATGGTATAGGTGGGTAAATACCAAACCATACACAATTTTGGTAATAAGGTTTGCTATATGATATATAAAATAGGTAAAAATCCCTATTCTTAAACCTTTTCTAATAGTTGTGGGGCATTTTTAACCCTTTTTCCTTTTTTTAAATTTGAAGACTTGATTGTTTTTGAGTAATAAAGTCCAGATAGGAATCCACAAAGGAATATGCCCTTCAGGATAATTAGGTAAATGCGGAGTTGGGATAGCAGGTAAAGCATGCGGATATTCACCTAAAATACCCTCACCTACTTTCGATGGGGAAACAGGAGCTTCTTTTCTTGTTTGAAGCTAGCAAAGTTGGATCTTTTTGGCCGTTTTGACGGCCTCAGGAGCCAGTTTTTTTTTCAACAGCGCCCCCAGTTTACTCTAACCCTTGAAAATTTTACCCATACCAAAGAAGAAAAGGAGTGCATACATTTGCGGAGATGCTTCTTTTCTCATTTGTCAATACACTTCCAGACTATCCAATTTTTCCGTTCCAAGCCATTATAGAGTAGAAAAAAAGAGGGAAAACACATACAGCCTCAATTCACCATCAAACTGAGAACATACTTGAAGATGCTAAATCGTTATATATCAAACTTAATAGAAATCTAACCATTCATCTTCACATCGATTTCATAATTTTGAAAATTTTGTAGCATCTTGTGGTGGCCTTGTAATCCTGCTACCATGCCACAACAACCACTCGGGCAGAAAGAATGAAGAAAAGAAAATGCAAAACAGAGACGAAACAAATTTAGGCTGGAACTGTTAAAAAGTTGCATAGATCTTAGTAAGCTCATACGTCATTAACTAAAACACTGAACGGCGTCCTTCAGATGTAAAAGCAAAGACTCATACAGAAAGCCTATGATACAAATTAAAGAACTCAAAGGAAGCAGGATCCACCAAGGGAAAGGATTTGATCACAATGAGTCACATAACAATTCCCAAAGAATGGGGATTGAACTTCATCCTCGATCTTGAAGCTTTGCATCTCTTGCCCATCATGAAGGACAGGAACTCAAAAATCCGACCAGCCTTATTTCCTCCCTTTATCGGAACCAGAAGACCGTGGTTTCTGCTTCGTTGATTTTCTTCTGGAATTAACCAGGGTTGGCTGGGAAGAATGAGCAGGCATATGATGCCCAGGAACCAAAGCAGGGAACCCAACAGCAGGGATTCTGCAGATTTCATATTGCATTAGTTAAAATAAAGGCTATATAAGCACCTGAGAGAAATTAATGGACCTCACTATAATACATAAGCATGGCAACCTACAAAAATTGCCAGCCAATCCAGCCTAAGACTTTCTGCAGGTGTTAATCAAAGCCAGGTCCAAAAATTTATGGCAGCAAAAAGTGATATGGAGAATGTATTTCAGTAAAATGACAAGCATTTTCTTATCCTTACCCAACAAGAGCACAGCAGACTCCTGCTTGGTCATACAAGCACCATTAGCATTGCCATTCTGCAAAGAGAAGCGCAAAGCTTGATTTTCTGCAAGACAGCACTGGAGAACTAACCCCAACCTCTTGCACTCTGATTCAAAGTATCTACTCTTCAACTCAAGATCCCTAACATACAACTTCTTCCGCTCTCGTGACCTGACAGCTGCATCTCTGTTTCTCAATTGCCTGGAATATCAAATATTAAGTTTTTTACTCAAATTTTCTTTAATCTGCCTATACATCACAGATTAGAGAAACGCAAACCTATTATCATCTTGAAGGAGAAGAGCAGAGGGATGCATTAAAGTAGTCTAGATAAGTGCACATGATGATATCTCCAATTTTAAGCATGATGAACTACACAATCTTTATGGAACACGGTTTCTTCTTCTAAGAGAAGGTCCAGCACCAGTTTGCTTTGTCAGCAAAGCTCCCCTCTAGGTGGTGTATATTCCCCTGCTTCAACTTCTCCTAGTACCCCAGGAAGGCGGTGTAGCTAAAATTCGCACAGTTCAGCATATCGCCATGTCTCACAAGTCGCAAATTAATGGAAACGTTGAACCATCATGTACTATAATAAAGAAGAATCATACTTTTGTTTCATAATCAACAAACACAGCACAAATGAACTCTAAACTGAATGGCTAATGCAGATTCAGCAATTACCACAATCAATGTACAATGTCAAATTACTGTAATCTTATAGAGAGAAACTCCTTCAGGAATCCGCTGAGAACACAATGTGGGGTGGCATAATCAGCTACTACCGATTGAAAAAAAGGAGAATTTTTTTTTTCTTTTTTGAAATAATAAGTATTATTGATGTCAAAACACACCTAAGAAAGTGTTGCGATTACATCTAAAAATAGAAAAAGTAAGTAAATCCTGGTTATCTATACAAAAGGATTGAAAAGAAGAAGAAGAATTGCAAAGGATTTTTGGGTCACCATGCATAATTCAAATTAAGACCAGTAAAAGAGGATCCTTTTATTTAATAAGCATGAGCTAAATAAATAGAGCCATTTTAATTTAAGGTAGAGGAAACTATGTTGAATAAATTACAAAAAAAAGTAAAGGAAAAAGACCAAAATTTTAGAGGGATACCTCTTACGCTTTTTATCGACGGGATCATCACAGTTTAGTTCGTCAGAGCCGTCCTTAGAGTCAATCCGCGACTGGGAAACCTTCTCCTTGTCTTTGTCGTCATCATCAACCTCTGAGCAACTTGAAACCTTGGAATCGGGGAATCCAATGACTTTATCAGAGTGAGAAAGATCGGACTGAACAGGAGAATCGGCTAGCACGTCGGAGAGAAAGTCGTCAGCAAGTTGAAAATCAGGCTCTCCGACAGCCACGTGACCGACGATTTCATCATCGTTCATGAGAAGCTGCTCGATCTCCTGGATAGACGGCGCGGACGGATCATGAGCAGAGAAGAGATTGTCGGCGGGATCCTCTAGAATGTTGTGGAAGAGGTCATCTACATCGTCCCAATTGATGTGTCCAACGATATCATCGATGTCATCCACCATCGCCTATTCTACAACCCAGATTGGGATGATTGAACCAAAATTCAACAAGAAATACGGGGTTTGGGGTGGGGGAACTACAGCTACAGCTACGATTTTGGGACCTGTGGATGGGGCCAATAAATAGTCACGTGATACACGCCGTATTTCTTAGAGGTTAAGGGTCCAAACTCCAAAGAGAAGGTAACCGAGGAAATAGCAAGGAAATTGTGAGTAACACGGATATTACTGCGTCATCCAACCAATAGGAATTCGAGTTTCCTTACTTTTCCACGTTTTCTCTCACCTTTCGGACCACGTACTAAATTACATAAGCCCTATTTTTTAGCTAAAAAATTATACTTAAATAGCTCTAAAACAATAAAAAATAATATGGGCTAATCGGAATCAAAAGTAATATGAACTGAAGATTATAATATGATCGAGATCTATATTTATAGTGTAAATAATTCGAGATATAAGAACAATAAAACAAGTAGTGAGCTTTACACAAAAGAGAAAGATAGAGAGTCTGATCTCGAGATAGCGAGAGAGAGTGTGTTGAATATTTCTAATAGAAAAATACATATGAGTATTTACAAAGGGAAGGTCCCCTTTATATACAAAGGGACCTTCGTCGAAATAATCAAAGAAAAGTACAAGGGTTGGTTGCCTCAGTATACGAGTGTCAGAGCTCGAAACGACATCGCAGTGAGTCATGTCACTCGATCCGTCTATTAGCTGAGGCCAGCCTTACTCGAGTCGACCATAATTAGGCCGCTTTCTTCACCGATGACGTATGTAGATAGCGTAGGAACATAGGGAACAAAATTTGCCCAATATAGATAGTCCCTCCGTTTGTTGGGGACGTAGTCGAGAGACGTCCTCAACAAACAGACATACATGCTTGACATTTTTGGAAATTTGGTGAAAAAAAATTCCTATGGATACCGTTGAAAAAGGCGTGCCTATATATGAAGATGTTAAGTCGTTGACATATTACCTCCTTTTTTGGGTTCCTTTTTAAGATGACGTCATCGATCACGTGCGTGATTATTACTTCTGATCCCGAGACAATTCAGGCTATGATGTGACGTTTGCGTTTTCTGCTCCGGTTTTCGAGTCATGCCTTTTCGATTTCCGTGTACCCTTTCTTACAAACAAAGGGAAAGTTGAACTTGATCCATCTTTCGAACCTTTTCTGAGAGTATTCCCCAAATCTTTTCCTTATTTCTTTCTGGTGCTCGTTGTTCTTTCTTTTCTGAAACTCTCGTTCTTAGGAATCGAACCCGCAACCAGAAGCTCCTTTTTCTTATAACTTTTGCTACGGCTAAACGTCGTCATGATGATACCAGGACTAAGGACGATGCTCCATTTAGGGCTTCGTCATCCTCAGATGATGGGGAGGCCGAGGAAGTTCTCGTTCCACTATCAACGGCTAACTTGCTCCATCTTGATATGGATAAAAGGAAGGACTTTAAGAACAAGTGTACACACCCTTCTTGGGAGCACAGTGATCTGATACCGTCTCACTTGGCTGCTCTCAGGAAATCGTATAATATTTCTTATTATGTTGAGATGGTCCCCGCTGGGCTAAACCATGCTAATGTGCACAAGCCCGGGTATTGTGTATTCTACGAGTGTGCCTTTCGAATCGCATATAGCCTCCTGCTTTACCCTTTAGCGGAAGTGCTCTGTCGCTAGTACGGGGCGTGTCTGGCCCAGCTTACTCCATACACGTTGAAGGTGTGTAGGGTCCCTACCACCTACGCAGAGAAGGCCGGGAAAGAGGTCACCGTTCATCACCTCCTACAAATGTTCGGTGCAAACTTTATGAGAGGCTCGATGCTTCAATTAATGAGTCGAGGCAAGAAGAGCTTTGTGTCGCAGGTTGACGACAAGGACAACCGCAAAATTTTGGACGATGTTCTTCTATGTGCGTACCGAGCACCTTGTGTCAAACCCTAAAGGGTTTCCAAATGTGTGGAACGACGCATGTAAGTATTACTGTGCGTAACTTTTACTACGGCAACCTTACCTTGTTGGTTTTCACCATCGTAAATTTCCCTTTGCTTTCATGCAGTGACAGCTCGCCCTCCTCGAAGGGTTGACGACATTAGGTCGTGGGTGCAAGCGTTGATACTGTTTGCAGAAGAATGTCGTTCCTGGCCTGAATTCCTTAATGACAGCTCGCCCTCCTCGAAGGGTTGACGACATTAGGTCGTGGGTGCAAGCGTTGATACTGTTTGCAGAAGAACGCCGTTCCTGGCCTGAATTCCTTAAGCTCTATGGCCCGGCAGGTAACGGCCTTGCCTAATTTTTCCTTCTGTTATGGTTTGGGGGTTCCCCATAATTTTCTTGCCCGTCTCATACATGCTTTGGTAGGTCGACACGCCTCTAAAAAGGCGCAGATGAAGGAGAAGAAGAAGAAAACCGTGGCCTCCCCTTCTAGGGCGGTATCTAACCTCGAGGAGGATATGATCCTCATTGGCATGTCTAGGGGCATCGTTTCACCCCTCTTAGCTAGCATCTGAGGCAATGCAGGGGGCCATACTTGAAACGACGCTTATGGAGATACCGACGACTGTTCCTGAGGCCGTTCCTGGGGTTGCCCCCATAGGGATGACCACTGTCGAAACGACTCCATTGAGCCCGTCCTGCATCCTACGGAGGGGGACCGTGAAGAGGTGGAGACATTGGAGAGGAGGAAGCGTCTAACTCTTACCGTCAAGGCTTTGGCCACTCAGACAGGGAAGGCTAAGCCATACCGTCCTGAATCTAGGTCGGTCTTTATGGCCGAGGCCATCCACTCGGGGAGGTCTGCCCTCAGAAGGGAGGCCACTGCAAGAAGGAGCAATGGCGTGGACGTGGCAGGCCCGTAGGTCTCCACAGAGGACTTGGGCAGAGAAAGCGGGTATTTGGACAAGTGGAGATGGTGGCCAGCCAGTCTTCCCGTCGCATAGTGATTCCAAGCCACTACAATTTATTGGAGAATTTCGAGGAGGTGGTCATCAGTATGACACTTTTGTGTGACGGTGCTGAGCGTGCTACCCTGGCGGAACTCAGCGATAAGGTCTTGGCCCGAAGGGTGGCGGGTGCGGCCTTGCAGGTATGCCTATGTCTTTATCGATGATATTTCTTTTTCATTAGTGGAGGGTGATTTTTCTCATACTTACTTTTAGGTTTCTTTTCCAGACTCTCATCTTAGAAGCGGAGAGGGGTCGACGCCAGAAGGAGAAGTTGTCCAAGTACAACTGGTGGGTGCAGAAGTACAACAGGACACATGAGGCTCATCAGACCTTGGCCGATATGTATAAACAGGACCCTAACTTCAGGGTGGTTCATGAGGGCCTCGTGCAATCCGAGGAGCAGTTGAAGAAGCGGGTGACCGAGCTGGAGAAGGTCGATGAACAGCTCATGGCCGGTGTTGCTCGGACTGCGAAAATGGAGATCTTCCTTCAAGCTAAGGATGAAGAGTTGCAGCTCTGCCACGTAGTGGCGGAGGAGGCGGCAGAATTGCGCACCCGGGTTGCGGCCTTAACGGCGGAACGTGATTCCAAAAAGTCCGAAGTGGAGGACCTCAAGCGAGCCCTTGCTCAGGCCGATGCGTCTCGTAACGCACACGAGATGTGGGCGTATGCGGAGGCCAGGCTGGTCGTTCTTGAAGAGTTTTTGGCGGGTGGTCGAGCGTTTGAGGCGGAGGTTGAGAGCCAGCGCCAATTGGTTAGGGTTTCTCATGAAGCGGCCGACTACAGTCCTAAATCGCCGGTCCGGGAGGGGGGAAACTCTGCAAACGTTAATCGTTTGGAATCCAGATCTTGGATTTCCAAGGCGTACCCTCCTGGAAATGAGGACGGGCCACCTGAAGGCCAGGCTGGGCAGGATAAGTAGTGGACTTTAGGATCCTTGTAAATATGCCTATAAATACTGACTTTTGTATCATGGGTGTTTGACCCTTTTGATAGAGACATATGATTTTTGTTGTAAGCAAGTGTTTCTATTCTTTTTGGCACGTTGTTTTATTTTTACCGTAGCTATGTAAAATTCAATTGCTTTAGCCGTGTAGAAACAATAGCCATAGCCGTGTAAAACAATGGCCGTAACCTTGTAAAACTCAACGGCCTTATCCACATAGAAATGATGGCTCTTAGCCTTATAAAATTCGATGACCTTAGTCGTTTAAACATGATGGCCCTAGACACATAAAAATAACAGCCTTAGCCTTAACAAAACGATGGCTTCAACCATGTAAAAGTGATGGTCTTATCCATGTAAAAATGGTGGTCGTAGCTTTATAAAAATGATGGTCGTAGCCGTTTAAAAACGATGGCCTTAGCCATGTGAAAATGATGGTCATAGCCATGTAAAAACGATGGCCTTAGCCATGTAAAAATGATGGCCGTAGCCGTATAAAAATGATGGTCGTATCCGTAAAAAATGTTGGAAATAACGCTTTACGCTAGAGGGGGGGGTGAATAGCGTTTTAAAATTATTAAGCGTTTTAGTGCGGAATTTAAAAACTTTGCAGAAATTAAGACAAGTGCAGTAAAATAAACTTACACAAAGATGTATCCTGGTTGGCCACAAACGTGGTTAGTCCAGTCCCCGAGAGACTCTCTCGAGATTTCCACTAAACTTGTCAAGCTTACGGGTGCTTAACAAACCGTTACAGCTGAGGACACAAGCCTCACCTAGGTGCTCGGGGATCACAATCCCAAAGACTTCAATTGCTCGGGGATACCAATCCCAAAGACTTCAATTGCTCGGGGATAACAATCCCAAAGACTTCAATTGCTCGGGGATAACAATCCCAAAGACTTCAATTGCTCGGGGATAACAATCCCAAAGACTTCAATTGCTCGGGGATAACAATCCCAAAGACTTCAATTGCTCGGGGATAACAATCCCAAAGACTTCAACCGAGGAAACACAAGTTCCTCAACAAACGAGAATCGCAATTCTCTTACAAACACAAAGACACACTCACTTTACAAAGTACTCCTCAATGAGTAGATATGAGTAGAAATAGTACGCTCAAGATCACAACAACTTAGCTCAATAGAATGGCTCTTCAAAAAGCTTTATAGATGAATGAAAATGATGATCAATGTAAGAAAGCTTTTAGCAATGAAAATACTTAAATTGTATGTGTTGTTGTTGTGAAAACACTGAGTTAAACCTGTATTTATAGGTGAAAAACTCAGTCTTACCGTTGTCTAATTGCCAATTAAGGATTGCTGAAATTACTCAGTGACAATCGATTGTCAGGACTAAACAAGCGATTGTTTGCCTATCAGATCAAAAAATCAATCCCAGATTTTACGTTAACAATCGATTACTTCAAATCAATAATCGATTAATTATAACGTTAAAAAATCCTTTCCAATTTTTGGCATAAAACATCGATTATCAGGAAATCAATAATCGATTATTTTAACAACGTTCAGAAAATCTTTTCCAGATTTTACGCTAAAACATCGATTGTTAAATATCACAATCGATTACCTGAAGGTAATTTGAAAAAAGTATGACAACGGTCAGCTTCAACAATCGATTATCAAATAGAACAATCGATTATTAATTAATTTCAAAACTTACTGTCTCATATATAATCGATTATCAGAAGCCACAATCGATTATTAATTAATGTCAAAACTTACTGTCTCATATATAATCGATTATCAAAAGCCACAATCGATTATTAATTAATTTCAAAACTTACTGTCTCATATATAATCGATTATCAAAAGCCACAATCGATTATTATTTTACTTAAAAACACTGGGAGACATTTTTCTCATTCCAATCGATTACCATTAGTTCATAATCGATTTTTATGAGTTTTGAAAACTTTGCCTCAGTTAACAATCGATTATCGAAAGTACACAATCGATTGTTATGCAGTTTGCAAAAACCTGATGTTAACTGGCTTACTCACAATCGATTATCATTATTTCACAATCGATTGTCATGCAGTCTTGGCTTAGAGATACTCGATTATCATAAGTACATAATCGATTATCTTAGCCCAGATTTTTGAGGCATGTTTGGAAAACATTTTAACAAATGTAAATATGCATAGTTTAAAATCATTTGACACTTACTTTAAATATGCATGATTTTGGAAAAATAATTTTAGTAGAGAAGCCATGTTATGAGCCAAGATTGAGGAATCAAGATCACAATTAATATTGACTCAATTATAACATTTCCAAGCATTGTCTTGAGCTTCTTGTAATGCATCCATTATGTGCTTGTCCTTGAGCACTGCTATATATCGCTTATTGCTTTGTTTGACATTCATCAAAACCTACAAAAGAACACACGTTTAGTATATTGCATTTGAAACGTGTTTCCAACAAAAAAATGATGGCCTTAGCCGTGTAAAAATGACGGTCGTAGATGTATAAAAACGATGGCCTTAGCCATGTAAAAATTATGGTCGTAGCCATATAAAAATGATGGCCGTAACCGTATAAAAATGATGGTCTTAGCCATGTAAGAATGATGGTCGTAGCCATGTAAAAATGATGGCCGTATCCATGTAAAAATGATGGCCATAGCCGTATAAAAATGATGGCCTTAGCCATGTAAAAATGATGGCCGTAGCCGTATAAAAATGATGGACGTTTAAATGATGGCCTTAGCCATGTAACAATGATGGTCGTAGCCATGTCAAAATGATGGTCGTAGCCGCTTAAACGATGGCCTTAGCCATGTAACAATGATGGTCGTAGCCATGTGAAAATGATGGCCGTAGCCGTATAAAAATGATGGTCGTAGCCATGTAAATGATGGTCGTAGCCGTATAAAAACGATGGCCTTAGCCATGTAAAAGCCGTAGCCGTATAAAAATGATGGTCATAGCCTTTTCATTCATTTGGAGATGGTCGTAGCCTTTTCATTCATTTGGAGATGGTCGTAGACTTTTCACTCATTTGGAGATGGCTGTAGCCTTTTCATTCATTTGGAGATGGCTGTAGCCTTTTCATACATTTGGCGATGGCCGTAGACTTTTCATTCATTTGGGGATGGTCGTAGCCTTTTCATCCATTTGGGGATGGTTGTAGCCTTTTCATACATTTGGGAATGGCCGTAGCCTTTTCATACATTTGGCGATGGCCGTAGCCTTTTCATTCATTTGGTGATGGTCGTAGCCTTTTCATTCATTTTGGGGATGGCCGTAGCCTTCTCATTCATTTGGCAATGGCCGTAGCCTTTTCATTCATTTGGAGATGGCCGTAGCCTTTTCATTCATTTGGAGATGGCCGTAGCCTTTTCATTCATTTGGAGATGGCCGTAGCCTTTTCATTCATTTGGAGATGGTCGTAGCCTTTCTATACATCTGGAGATGGCCATAGCCTTTCTATACATCTGGAGATGGCCGTAGCCTTTCTACACATCTGGATATGACACTAATCCAGTCCTTGTATCATGCCGGGCTTGGAGAGTACACGGAGAGGCGGACATGATGCACTTGTGCTGCGAACATCTCCAGGTGACCCCTTTGCCGCCTCGTTAAGAAACTTCCCGGGAAAACCCAATTGGGACAAAACTCGGGTAAGGGAAAAAGAGTACTACTCAGGTGACACCTTTTTAGAAGTGGAAATGTTTGAGGTGAGCGACGTTCCAGTTGTTCTGGAGTGTCTTTCCTTCCATTGTCTCTAGCTTGAATGCTCCTTTCCCGGGCACCGCCGTGATTTTGTAGGGTCCATCCCAATTTGTGCCAAATTTTCCTTCACTTGGGTCCTTTGAGGCCAAAGTGTTGGCTTTGAGGACGTAGTCCCCTACTTTGAGTGGACTTATTTTTTCCCTCTTGTTGTAATATCTTTCGATTTGTTGTTTTTGGTCTACCATCCTGATGTGGGCCATTTCTCTTCTTTCTTCGGCTTTATCAAGATCTTGCAGTCTGCTGCTGTATTTTTCTATCCCGTTGGTGTGTGAATATCTTAGGATGGGTTCGCCCACTTCGGCGGGTATGACCGCGTCGGTTCCATAAATCAGTGAGTATGGGGTTTCTCCGGTGCTGGACTTGGGTGTGGTTCTGTGCGCCCACAAGACTTAGGGTAGTAGTTCGGGCCATAACCCGTTGGCGTCTTCGAGCTTACTTTTTAATATGTTTAAGATTGTTTGTTGGAGGACTCTGCTTGGCCGTTGGCGGCGGGGTGGTATGGCGTGGATAGTATCCTTTTGATGTGCCATTTCTCAAAGAACTCGATTGTTTTCTGACCGATGAACAGGCGCCCATTGTCGTAGTTGATTTCTTTGGGGATGTCGAAGCGGCATATGATGTTTCTCCATATGAAGGTGATGACCTCTTGTTCGCGTATTTGCGCGTACGCACCTGATTCCACCCACTTGGAGGAATAGTCAATTAAAACAAGTAAAAAACGTCGTTTCCTCATCCCGTGGGTAGCGGCCGACTATATCCATTCCCCACTTTATGAACGGCCAGGGGGAGGTGACGGAATAGAGGGGTTCTTCTAGTTGGTGTATCATTGGGGCGTACTTTTGGCATTGCTCGCATCGGTGGACATATTCGGCTGCCTCTTTCTTCATGGTGGGCCAGTAGTAGCCGGCGCGTATGATGCATCGCACAAGGGCGCAATTGCCAGTGTGGGCGCCACGATGGCCTTCATGTACTTCTTCGAGTACTGTCCTTGTTTGTTGCGGCCCTAAGCACTTGGCTAAGGGGCCACCGAACGTCTTTTTATAAAGGTCGTTGTTGATCGTGCAGTATCGGACGGCCTATATGCGAAGCGTTTTCGCCTCCTTTTTATCGGGGTGTAGTGTTCCATCTTGCAAATAAGAACTACTACAAAAAAGACCTTTAGAAGCAATAAAAACAGTATTAGCGGCAGTAACAATAGCCGGTATATCATTTACCGACAACTGATCTTTAGCCGGTGATGCCGGGGTCGGTAAAGCCTTTAGCGGCATTTCTGTCAAAAGCTGGTAAAAGGTGTTGGAAACACGTTCTCAATGCAATATACTAAAACGTGTGTTCTTTTGCATAGGTTTTGATGAATGACAAACGAAGCGAAAATTGATATATGACGAAGTTCAAGAAACAAGCGCACAATTGATATATATCGAGATTCAAGCTCAAGACAAAGTTTTATAGTTTAATTGAGTCATTCTTAATTGTGATCTTGATCCTACAACTTGACTCGTAACATGGCTTCTCTCATAAAACTATTTTCCAAAATCACGCATATTTAATTTAATGCTAAATGATTTTAAATCATGCATCTTTTCATTAGTCAAAATGATTTTTAAATGCCTCTGAAAACTGGACTAAGATAATCGATTATGTACTAATGATAATCGATTGTTTTAAGCCAAGACTGCATGACAATCGATTGTGAACTAATGACAATCGATTGTGTTAAGGCAGTAAACATCAGGTTTCTTCAAACCTGCATGAGAATCGATTGTGAACCTTATGACAATCGATTGTGATGAGGCAGTGTCCATCAAAGTTTTTCAAAACTCAGAATAATCGATTGTGAAGCTAATGACAATCAATTGTGAAGAGACAGTGTCCTTCAGATTTTTCAAAGTCACAAAATAATCGATTGTGAACTAATGACAATCGATTGTGTTGAGGCAGTGACTTCCAGTGATTTTCAAATTTATTAAATAATCGATTGTGAGTATATAACAATCGATTGTCAAGAGGCAGTGTCTAAAATGTTTTTCAAAAACTGATAAGTAATCGATTGTTGACCTTGTGCAATCGATTGTGAAGCTGACCGTTGTCGTAAAGTTTTCAAATACCGTCAGGTAATCGATTATTGATTCTGTATAATTGATTGTTTTGATTAAAATCCGAAAAAGATTTTTTGAACGTTGTTGAGTAATCGATTGTTGATTCTGGACAATCGATTGTTTGTGGTAAAATCTGGAAAGGATTTTTTGAACGTTGCCAGTAATCGATTATGGATTGTAAGTAATCGATTATCAAGCGTAAAATCTGGGATTGAATTTTGATCTGACTGGCAGACAATCGATTGTTGGGGTTTGACAATCGATTGTCAGTGAGTAAAATCAGCAACTCTTAATTGGCAACTAGACAACGGTAATGCCAAGTTTTTCAACTATAAATACAGCTTCATTTCAGTGTTTTAAACACAACAACATACTACAACTGATCATTACATTGCTATAAGCTTGCATACTTTTGTTTATCATTTTATATTCAATTTCATAAAGCTTTTGAGAGCCATATTCTTGTCCAAAGTTGTTGTGATCCAGAGCTTACTTCTTTTACTCATATCTACTCATTAAGGAGTATTTTGTTTGAGTGTTTTAGTGTTGTATACACTTGTAAGAGAATTGTAATTCTCTTGTTGTAAGGAACTTGTGTTTCCTTGGTTGAAGTCTTGGAGTGTTGTAACTCCGAGCAAAGGTGTTGAGGCTTGCGTCCTCAAGTTGTAAAGATTTGTTAAGCACCCGGAAGCTTGACACATTAGTGGAAAATCTCGAGAGAGTCTCTCGGGGACTGGACTAGCCACACGTTGTGGAGAACCAGGATATATCTGTGTGTAAGTTATTATTTATCGCACTTATTTACTTCCTGCAAATTTTAATTTCCGCAAGTTTACGCTAAATTTTATTATAACGCTATTCACCCCCCTCTAGCGTTAAGCGTATTATCTAACAAAAGGTATGATTTATTGCCGCTAAAACTCATCTGCTTTAACGACAATTGTTTGCGGCAATTATTATGGCTGCTAAATACATTCTAAAAACGACTAATAATGTTCCTTTAACATCCACTTACATAGCCGCTAAATTCAAAATATTTGTCGCTAAAAGTCCATACCTTTAGCGGTAATTGTTTTGTGGCAATTAAATTGACAACAATATCTCTTCTAAAAACAAATTAGTATGCCCCCTTAGCGTCCATTTTAATGAATGGCAAAGTCAATTACCGCTAAAAGTCATCTTTAATAGCAATATAATGATTACAATATCCCTGTATAAATGTCTTAATCCTGTTAAATTGGCACTAAAATTCACAAGCTATAACGGTAAGTTTAGCCACCATTAATAATAGCTACTACATTCGACAAAAAAATAATGCAAATAACAAAACATATTAATATTAATTCATAAAACTATAATATATCTCGTTAAATCTTAATGAACACAAGGAAGTACTAGTCCAAAATATTAATATCACAAAATCTTAAAAAATAACTCATATTGTTTGAAGTAAATAACTAATGTCACTACATAACTGATCTTAACGAATAACAATCTTCAAATAATCTCTGAAACGCTTCGTCATATTGAAATCTTCCACCCACTAAATTATGGAACATCATACTGTATGACCTGAAATTATAAAATAACTATGTCAATAGGAAGTATATTTGCCAAACAACAAAGGTGATAATAGTTTGCGAGGGACAAACATGCTCGACCAAATGTTTCAAAGAAAAATCTGGTGGAGGAGCTTACAGGCAAACATGCTCACAAATCTAATGTTCAACACTGAGTGTGTGCATAAAATCTAAGGAATTGTGGCATATTATGCTGCATTCTCAGTGTTCCAGTCCTATATGGAGCGTAAGGAGGCTGCTGCTGATCGAGCTGTTACGCCAAATGAGCTGGTACAGCCTATGGATGGTTTTCCACAGGTTGGGAAGGCACGTTTGAATGCTTCTACTGCTGGGAATGCAGATGGTGTGAATGATACAATTAGTACAGGGAAATAGGCAATAGCTGGTGTGACAGATGGTGATAGACCTACTGCTACATTGGTTGAACCAGCTGATAAATCAATAGGTGTGGAAACTACTGTTGAGGTAAACCATATAGATGTTATGGAGTTGGAATATGCAGCTTCAACAGGGTATAATGTGGTGGGTGTAGAAACTAAAAAATCTAAAGTCTCAACTGAAATGGAGCAGGCTGAACCTGGGATTGTGAATCCTACTAGTTCATTAAACGCTACTGTGGATCGAACAACTCCTAGGATTGATCATTCAATGAGTAAAGGGGCTGGGCAGGTACCTCATACTCCAAGACAATCAGCTACAGCTGGAAGCAAAACTGATCCAAAGAATCAGACAACTGATGGTGCACTAGCTGGAGATCGTTTGGAGGCTGCTGGTGCATCAAAGGTAACTGGTGATCGAGCAGCTACTGCGGTTATTAAAGCTACTGCTGCACGTTCTGATTTAAATGAAAAATAATCAGGTCCAATAGCAGATTCTCAAGTATTGGATCAGTCAAAAGCAAGAGATTGGACAGTGGTAAATCGTACACAGCCCTCACCTAACAAAAACAATGTTTCAGTTCATAAAACTCAGACTAGTGCAGTAAAAAATGTTGTTGTTTCTAACTCATTTGAGGCTTTGATGAATGAACAAGTTCTGGAAGATGGTTGGAAGAAAGGGCAGCAGGTTCATCATGAGTCAAATATAAAATCTAGGCAATCTCCAGCCACTGGAAAACAACAGCAACAATCAATTTCAGTTTCCAGCTGTAACAAACAAGACCAAGGCAGTGGTAATGTGACGAAAGACTTGATTGTTTGAGAGGAGAAAACGGACAAGCAAGTTCATATTTCCAATACACCTAATTGCATTTTTCCAGTCCTCATGTGGAGAAAATAATCAAAGATGGCCAGGCTGCAATGGCAATGCATACCACTACGGTAAAACAACCATAGTAACTGTGAACACATCCGTGTTTGAAGTTCCGTCACAATCAGTGGATTCGTTTGGTGAGTATGAAGGTGAATCTGGGCGACTTATGATATCTAATGGAAATTAAAATGACGTTATACGAGCAAATGTGAGAGAAATAGCTATTAAATCCAAGTTTTCGGATAACCAACGCGAGGATGATGATGAAGAAGATGGGGGGCTGATTTACATCACTGGTTAGAGGCAAATACCAATGTGTACACAAGACACAAACAAAAATATTAATTTACAAACAACCATAATCATATGATCTCAACTGCTAGACTGAAAACATCACCGCAAAAACAATCTTCATTAAAGTAATGCTAAATAATCATTATCCAACCTTCATTGGATAGCGATGTGTTATCTACATCAGCGTAATTGACGAAACGTGGGGCAGCTGTGTTTAAAAATACGTGTGTTCTAATCAACTTAAGGTGTTTAGTAGGGAAATCGCCAAGTTAGACCAGGCTTACAAAACCATGCATGTGGAGGTGCCCATTAGTATATTATTTTCTAGAAAAAATTATCCAAGACGTATTAAAATCCAATAACTTGGTAATGGCTGACAAAAAACATGAAATACCAAAGCAGACGTACATGAAATGTTCAATTCAATTAATAAAATTTCAGAAAACAGCAGAACAAGGGAGACAAAAGAAAATACACTACTAGCACAAATTCTCCTGAACAGAACTAAGGAAGGAAAGTCACATATAGCGGTTGGCAGCGTGGCACTATAAAGTCCAGAAATGGCTTCCCCAAAAGACAACTCAACACCTCCCAAACAAGGGAGCCAACTTCATCATCCGAAAGAGTCTCCTTGAAAATACACAATATTTGGCTGGGTGATGGCAATGCTAGCACATTTGTAGCACGTCCTCTGACATTGATATCATTTCTGTTACCCACAAAGCAAGATACTAAGAACCATGAAAGTAGAGAGACAATGAGGTAATCAGAAAATGCATAATCAATTAACAATGTACACCTTCCAGTTTCTCTACTCTTAGCGATTGGAACCTTTGGTAACGGACTAGACACCTGCAGAAAGAGCACCGATGTGATTTATTGGTAAAAGCTAGATGAGACTAAAGCACACCCTTTCACCAAGAGCTAAATGTTGAAGCCACACGATCTATCAGTTTAGCATAGATGATCAGAAATAAACAAAAGTAAAATGCATTCACGTGATAATTACAAGTGACTATTACCAGAAATCTTAAGATTCAAATCCAAGGATGATTATTGAACACCAGCGAGAGATCCATTCCATGGCAAAAATCTCAAATCATGATTGCTGTGGTATCCAAAGACATCTGATAGGCAGCTAAAGGAGTTTCATTTTCCCCGGTCAGGCTACATCATTATGCAGGATGTATTCGGTTTGTTCTTTCCCACAAATCAATATCACTCTATTCCTTGGTACCATTTTCCAGTAAGGTAAATCTGTCAAATAGTACCTTTTTCCTTTCTCACGTCAAATTTTATCTGTTAGATGATGGATTTGCCGAGTTGTATAGCCACTTCTGTTTTCTTTGGAGAATTTTAAATCTCAATCCCAGGTTTTCTTCCCAATCATCAATGATGTCTAAATAAATATAAGGTACCTTTAAGTCCATTCAACCCATCATATCAAGAGAAAACTACATTGTAAGTGTTGAAGACGTAATTAAGAAATAAAAGCGTGCCATATCTAACAACTTAAGCTTTTAGATGAGTTGTTCGCACACTTCAACAGTAAGAGACAAATAAACTAAAGAATAAGCACCCTAGCACATCCGAGAAAAATACTTGGGACACCATTGTTACCTGTGTTGATCCAGCTAGAGAGGCTTTCTCTGTCAAACGATCAAATAACTTATCATTTTCTTCATGCAATTTCTGTCAAAAAGACACATTACTGACTGAAAAGAATAACAGGATATATCTAACCAGGAAGAAGCCCAAAAGGCTCAGAGTTCCATTTATGGAAGATACGAATTGAAAGTATAGATAAAATTTCTTTTATTTAAGTTATATGTGGCCCAGAAAGACTTATGCAAGGACCAAAGCCTGATCATCCTCATTGTCAATCCTTTTAACAAAACTTAACTAAAGAATACAAAAGCATATACTACTTTATACACAGTCAGCTTGAATACGCTACGTCAATAAGTGCGTCAGGCAAAGGTCCTCTTTTAGCCTCTTGGTAACAGCCACGAATCTAAAACTTTACGAAATTCATCTGTACTGGGGTTTTTCAAAAGTTGCACCTACATTTAGCAAATTATAAGTGGCGTAAGAAACTAGCTCACTAGCCAGGCCGATGATGAACCTCCCAACGAGAGGTATCAACCAAAAACATGTAAAACTAGATACTGTACAAAACAATCTAAGAATGATACCCACCTCCAAACGCCCTGATGATACAATCTCCGGGAAGCAATATCTCGGCTTACCATCTTTTACATCTGGCTCCTCATCATATTCAGCAGTTTTCCCACATACTACTGCAGAGGCTGCAACTTTGTCTAGAAGATCTTTGATTATGAAACATCACTTTTAACCTGGCTCTCCATTAATAAAATTATAAGATTCACACCTTCAAAGAGTAAATCACTACAGCAGCCAAAACTCATTCCACCATAATCTTGTACCCTTAATCTAAACCCTTTAGCAAACCCTGACCCTAAAAAACAAAAAACTATAGCTCTATTATACATGTGGAGAACATATTATTAAACCCAAGAGAGCAAAAGCACAAAGCATTTAATACATGCATAGATCAAAACAAGCTAACAAGAAACTGCAACATTTTAATCTCAAAAGTAACCATAACCCACTTGAAAAATCAAGCTTTTCATCTGAATAACAACCTAATTCATAAAATTACCCATACTCCACTTGAAAAAAATAATATTATGATTTCAAAAATAACCTTAATCCAGAAAATTACACATGCCCACTTCAAAACAGTCAAGATTTTGATGTCAAAGATAACCCTAATCCCCAAAATCAACGAATAACCAAACGAGCAGGGCAAAAAAAAAAAAAAAACCAAAAAAGAAAGAGAAAACTCGAACTAGGTATAAGCAAAGAAGGACTCACCGTGCCACTGCCTCCTTCCTCCACTCCACAAATATTATGTCTCAGATGATTAACCTATAACTTCTCCCACATCTAATCAACACATAATTTCTTTAAATTTATTTCAATTCCTTTCTACAAATACTCCATCAAAATCTTATCTAATCAAACATACATACATATATATATATAGATGAGCAGGGTTATCAGGGAAAGGTGGTCGGTGACGTCGGAGAAAGATGAGTTTGGCAGAGGCGATGGTGAGAGATAGATGAAAGACCTTTTGCTTATTTCTGCTGTCTATTATTTTCTTTTAAGTGAATCTATTCAATTTACATGAAAAATATTTAGAGGGACAACAACAACAACAACTACCCGGTACATTCCCACCAGGTGAGGTCTGGGTAGCGTAATATGTAGACGAGCCTTACCCCTGCCCGAAAGGGCAGAGAGGCTGTTTCCAATCGACCATCGGCGTGTAGGATACAAAAAAAAGAAAAGCTGCATTAAGAAACAAAGGCAAAATTAGGAACACAAGCAAGACAAAATAAAATAATAAAGCATAAGTAATCCCGCCGAAATAACGTAAATAATTATGAAAACATAAGCAACATAAATACAGTCGCCTGCAATACTAACAAGCAGTAACTACCACACTAACAACCATATGGGAACATAAGCTAAAACACTAATCACCTATGGTAACCCTACTATCCCACACCCAACCCCGGGCGAGGCGTACGAAGAACTCTATGAGCCCCTAGCCTACAATCCTGATTCTAGACCTCTAGACTCCCCTATCAAGGGTCATGTCTTCGGTAACCTGCATTCTGGTCATGTCCTCCCTAATCACCTCTCCCCAATGCTTCTTAGACCTCCCTCTCCCTCGACGACCACTAACAATCTCCAGCCGCTCGCAGCTCCTCACCGGGGCATCGGGGCCCCTCCTCCGAACATGCCCGAACCACCTCAGCCTCGCTTCCCGCATCTTCTCGTCCACCGGGGCCACCCCTACCTTCTGTCGAATAACTTCATTCTTGATCTTATCCAGCCTGGTGTGCTCACACATCCACCTAAGCATCCTCATTTCCGCAACCTTCATTCTCTGAACATGCGAGTTCTTCACGGGCCAGCACTCTGCCCCATACAACATCGCAGGTCTAACCACGACTCTGTAGAATTTCCCCTTGAGTTTGTGTGAAATTTTCTTGTCACACAGGACCCCTGAAGAGAGCCTCCACTTTGACCACCCCGCTCCTATCCGATGGGTGACGTCCCCGTCAATCTCTCCGTCCCCCTGAATCACAGACCCAAGATATCTTACACTGTCCCTCTTGGCGATGGCCTGAGAACCAAGCATCACTTCCCTGCCTACCCCACTCGGCTCGTCGCCAAACTTGCACTCCAGATATTCTGTCTTAGATCTGCTTATTTTGAAACCCTTAGACTCGAGGGTCTGTCTTCATATCTCTAACCTTTCACTAACACCGGCCCTCGTCTCGTCTATCAATATTATATCATCCGTAAAAAGCATATACCAAGGCACATCCCCTTGGATATGTCGGGTTAGAGCATCCATCACTAAGGCGAACAACAGGGGGCTCAGCGCCGATCCTTGATGGAGCCCCATTACCACAGGAAAATGGTCTGATTCGCCCCCCACCATCCTAACCCTAGTCTGAGCTCCATTGTACATGTCCTTGATTACTCTGATATAGGCTTCTGGCACACTCTTCGCCTCCAAGCACCTCCATAGCACCTCCCTCGGGACCTTGTCATACGCCTTCTCCAAGTCGATAAGCACCATATGAAGGTCCTTCTTCTTATCCCTGAATTGTTCCGCCATCCGCCTGACTAGGTGAATCGCCTCTATGGTGGAGCGTCCCGGCATGAAACCGAACTGGTTCCCAGATATAGTTGTCGCCTCCCTCACCCGCGCCTCAATCACCCTCTCCCAAACATTCATCGTGTGGCTTATTAATTTGATGCCCCTATAGTTGTTGCAGCACTGGATGTCCCCTTTGTTCTTGTACAAGGGCACCACTGTACTCCATCTCCACTCATCCGGCATCCTTTTAGTCCTGAAGATCGCATTGAACATCCTAGAGAGCCACTCCCCTCCAGATTTACCCATGCACTTCCAGAACTCCACCGGGATCTCGTCAGGCCCGGTCGCTCGACCCCTACTCATCCTACGCAACGCCCCTAAGACCTCCTCCACCCTAATGCGCCTGCAATACCCAAGGTCTCTATGACGCTCTGAATGCCCCAACTCCCCTAGCTCTATGCTCCGATCCCCCTCCTCGTTAAGAAGGTCCCGAAAGTACGCCTGCCACCTCTGTTTGATTTGCGATTCCCCCATCAGAACTCTACCATCCTCGTCCTTGATACACCTGACTTGGTCTAGATCACGTGCCTTCCTCTCCCTTGCTTTAGCCAACCGGAATAACTTCTTATCCCCACCTCTCTCCCCTAGTTCCTCATACATGCGACCGAACGCCGCGTTTTTAGCTTTCGTGACTGCCATCTTAGCTTCTCTTCTCGCCTCCCTGTAGACCAACCTGTTCGCTCTCCGCTCCTCCTCGCTTGTGCTCCCTGCCAACCTAGCGAACGCCGCCTTCTTCACCTCCACTTTCCTTTGACTACCTCGTTCCACCACCAATCACCCTGATGTCTGCCTGAATAACCCTTAGCTACCCCGAGCACGTCCCGTGCTGCCCCCCTAACCAAGCTCGCCCTCACTGTCCACATAGCGTCCACTTCCCCGTAACTTCTCCAAGCTCCGCCCTCCACTAACCTCCTTTCCAACTCCTGTGCTTTCTCCTTAGACAAAGCTCCCCATCTAATCCGCGGTTGACCCTGGGCGCCCCTCCGCTTCTTCTTCACCCAGAGATCGACATCCATCACTAGAAGTCTATGAAGAGTTGAAAGAGACTCTCCCGGAATAACCTTGCAGTCCTTGCACAAGCCCCTATCGCTCCTTCGGATGAGGATGTAATCAATCTGAGTCCTCGCCGCCGAACTCTTGAAGGTGACCAAATGCTCCTCCCTTTTCCGGAATGTCGAGTTCGCAATCAGGAGCTCGGAAGCCCTGGCGAAATCAAGCAGTGAAGTGCCTCCTTCGTTCCTGGCACCAAAGCCAAAGCCCCCGTGCACCTCGTCATATCCACCAGCCTCAGCCCCCAACAATGAAAATAGCTTTCAATTAAGGAACTGCACCAGCCATTCCTTTAAATTGCCGGTAAAGAGTAATTTTTCCTGGCAATTATTGATCTGCCGGGAACATTTCAATTTTAGGAATAATATACTGTCATTAAGTCTATTGCCGTTAAAAAATTGCCCCTAAAGGTCCTTTTTGCAGTACTGAAGATATGAACTGGTTGCGCCGGTCCCAAGTCAGGTTTAAAGAAAATACCTCGGTGTGATCAATGGATGAGTGGAGGAGTGTGACCACACTTTCTTTGTTGATATTTTTGGTGGCGGCGGCCAACTTTGCCAGGCCGTCAACTTCGATGTTCCGTGCTCTGGGAATTTGTTCGAAGTGACATTCGTCGAATGTGGCTATTAGTTTGCGTATTTCTGTTTGATACTTTTGCAGCCTCTACTCTTTGATTTGGTAAGTCCAAGTGATTTGGTTTACCACGAGTTGGGAGTCAAATTGGAGGAGTATTCGGCGAGCCCCATACTTGGAGGCCAATTTCATGCATGCAATAACGACCTCATACTCGGCCTCCTTGTTAGTCATTTCCGGGCATTGTATGGACTCCCGAATTATTTTGCCCATGTGGACCTCAAGAACGAGTCCCAGTCCCGATCCTGATGCGTTGGCGACTCCATCCGTATGAAGGACCCATAGGTAGTTTTCGGAGGATGCTCGTTGTGCCTCGAGTTCTGCCTTTGGCAGGACTTCCACGCTGAAGTCGGTGATAAAGTCAGCTAGGACCTACGACTTGATGGCGGTCCTTGGAAGGTACGTGATATCATACTCGCTGAGCTCAACAGCCCATCTTGTGAGTCGCCCTTAGAGTTCGGGTTTGTGGAGGACACTCCTTAAAGGGAAGGTCGTTACTACCCTTATGGTATGACATTGGAAATAGGGTCGTAGCTCTCGTGAAGCTACTACGAGTGCCAATGCTAGCCTCTCGAGGTGGGGGTACCGAGTTTCGGCATCCACCAATGTTTTGATAATATAATAAATAGGAGATTGCGTACCTTTATTTTCGCACACTAGGACGGCGCTGACTGCAACTTCTGATACGGCCAAATATACGAACAGCGGCTCGCCTGGGTTGGCTTTCACTAGTAGGGGTGGTGATGACAAATATGCTTTCAAGTTCTTCAGGGCCTCTACACATTCTTCGTTCCACTGTAGTCCCTGGTCTTTCTTCAATACACCGGAGAATTTATGGCACCTGTCGGCGGAGCGTGATATGAACCTGGAGAGGCGGCTATCTGACCCGTCAGCTTCTGCACTTGCTTTTGGCTGCTTAGCGTTTTTGGGATGGCTTCTATAGCCTTTATCTGGTCAGGGTTGACTTCGATGCCCCTTTGTGATACCAGAAATCCCAGGAACTTTCCCGAGGCTACGCCAAAAGCGCATTATTCGGGATTCAGTTTCATACAGTACCTCCTTAATATTTTGAAGGCTTCTTTCATGTGGGTGAGGTGGTCTTCCTTTTTTGATGATTTGACCATCATGTCGTCGATGTAGACCTACATCGTCTTGCGGAGTTGTTCTTTGAACATCATAGTCACCAACCTTTGGTAAGTGGCCCCCGCGTTCATAAGCCCAAAAAGGCATTACCTTATAGCAGTATGTCCCCTGGTGAGTGATGAAAGTTGTTTTCTCCTGATCCTCCTCGGCCATCATGATCTGATTGTAGCCGGAATGCGTATCAAGGAAGCTCAGCAGCTCATGTCCTGTCGTTGCATCTATCAGCTGATCGATGTGGGGGTAGTGAGAATGAGTCTTTTGGGCATGCTTTGTTTAGATCGGTGAAGTCTACACACATCCGCCACTTCCCATTTTTCTTTTTGACCATTACTATATTGGCGACCCACTCCGGGTACTTGGATTCTCTGATGGAGCCATTAGTCAGCAGCTTGTCTACTTCTTCACTCACCGCTTCATTGATGGCAGCGTTGAATTTTTTTCTTGCCTGCCGCGCGGGTGGATATAATGGGTCGACGTTTAATTTGTGAGAGGCAATTTCTCGTGGAATTCCTGGCATATCTGCATGGGAAAAAGCAAACACGTCCGCATGGTTAGATAAAAATTCACGGTACTTACTTGGATTTGATAGGCTGTGGCCTATGTAAGCTTTCTTCGTGGAGTCGCAATTTCTTAGCAGGACGGGGTCGAGATCCTCGACCGTAGCCTTGCTAGCCTCGGCGTCATCGGGATCTTTGATGGCTCTCTGTCGGGCGAACCTTAGTCCCCGACAAGGCTGATTGCTATGCTTCAGCACTTGCTTCCTTGAGTTGCTTGGTGTGTGTGTGATCTTGAGCTATTTTATAGCGTTCTTCAGCGGTGCGCGGCTCGCCCCGTATGCTCTGCACTCCCTATGTGGTTGGGAATTCTATCACTTGATAGAAACTGGAGGGGACTGCCCTCATGGCATGTATCCACGGGCGTCCTATAATGGCGTTGTATGCCGTTTCTTGGTTCATTACGTGGAAAGTGGTTTCCATCGTAACTCCTCCCGCCAGAACAGGCAGTGTTACCTCTTCAGAGGTTCTCTCTACTGCATTATTAAAACCAGTTAGTGTTATACATCGTGGAATCATCTTATCCTCGAGTCACATAAGTGCAAGGATTCTTGGATGAATGATACATGCACCGCTGCCGTCGTCAACCATGATCCTTCTAACATCAGTATCTACTATGCGTAAAGTAATAACTTAGGCATCATAATGAGGAAAACACAAACTGTCGGCATCGGGCTTATCGAAGGTGATACTATCTTTGAAGCCGTCATACCGTTCGTGAGCGATGGTTCGCTTTAACTTTTGAGTGGTGGTGAATTTGACGTTATTGATCACTGAATCATTGCCGTCCCCAATGATCATGTTGATGATACACGTTGATGAGGGCAGCCTTGGCGGACTGTGAGGTTGTTCCCGTCCGCGCGCGAAGTTGAGCTTCCCTTTGTCGCTGAGCAATTATTTCAAGAACCCTTGGTCCAAAATTTGGACCACCTCCTATCGGAGCCCAATGCAATCTTCTGTTCTGTGTCCCCTTTCCTGGTGGAACTCGCATGAGGCGTTTGATTTTCTGGTGGCGGGGTCGGACTTCATCTTTGCTGGACATTGTACTTTGTTGCCTAGCTTTTCCAGTACGTACACTACTTCTGAAGGAGACACACAAAAGTTATGTGCAGATAATAAAGGGGGCATACCTCTGTCGTTCCTTATTGGGGCGACATGTCGTTGTAAGGCGTATGCGTGACTTGGTGGTGGTGGATGCGAGGATCTGATGTATGGTTGGTGTTTTTCCCTATTGAGGCGTGGGACTTGTTCCCGTCGTCCCTCGCTGCGTCGGTCCTTTCGGATTTTGGGTGCACCATTGTCAACCGCCGGGTTGGGCCGTTAAGGTCATCATCATCTCCACCCACCTCGGCACAGTAGGCGTTGTGTATCTCTTCCCAGGTGGTGGGGGGATATTTCAGGAGACGGTTGAGCAGTTTCTTGGTTGCCCTTGAGCCGTCTCTGCTAAGTCCGTTCTGAAAGGCTGCGACTGCCATGACTTCGGACACGATTGGTAGGCTCGTTTTGACTCTATTAAACCTAGCTATGAACTCCCTCAGTCCTTCTCCTGGGGTCTGTCGTACAGTAAAAATGTCGTTGACCCGTCCTTCTACCTTCCTTGCTCCTGCATTGGCGGTGGCAAATTTATCCGCCATTTCCTCAAATGTGGATATGCATTGGGCAGGTAGCTGTGAGTACCACATTAGGGCCCCTCCTGTTAGCGTTTCACCGAACTTCTTCAGAAGTACAGATGGTACCTGCTCTTTTGATAGATCATTGCCTTTGACGGCTGCAACATTGTGAATCAAGTGGTCCTCGGGATCTGTGGTCCCATCATATACCTTCAAGTATGGGGGCATTTTGAAGGTCTTCAGGATGGGGTATGGCGCATCTCCTTCCGTGTAAGGTTGTTCAACGAACCTCCCTACGTCTCGCTTTGGCAGCAACTTAGGCGCACCTGGGATTTTATCCACCCTTTCTTGGTGCTCCTTCATTTGGTCGCGAAGTGACATATTCTCGTTTTCCATTTCTTCCATCTTTTTGAGGATGGCTGTGAGCGTGCCGCCGGTAGCTTGATCATCGACGTGCATGTTTTTCGTTCTTGTGACCTCGAGGTCATCTTTGGCTGCAACAGGATCTGTTTTTGGGGTGCATCTATCATTTTGATGAGGCTTTTTGTTTTGACTGCTCAGAGTGTTTGTCAGCCATTCTTCCAGTAACCTTTTTATCTCCGGGAGTGCTTTTTTAGTTGTAGATGTCGAAGCCTCACTTTCTCGTGGAACCACCAGATCTTCCGATGGGGAAGGTAGGTTTTCCAGCTTATCAAGGTACTGGGGGTTCTGTGCTGGGCATCTCCTTCAGCAGCCGCATTGAAAGGGTCAGTGAGATCTGTATTAACATCCAAGATAGCTTTCATTCTTGCGTTGTTCTCAGCCATTTTAGGTCGTAGAGAGTGATTTTTCGAAGGATCTCTAGAAGCAAACTACAACTTTGATTCTCGAAATCCCCACAGACGGCGCCAAATTATTTGGCTAAAAAGTTATGCAAATACTTAAATAGCTCTAAAATAATCAAAAATAATATGGGTTAATCGGAGTCAAAGGTAATATGAACTAGAGATTGTAATATGATCGAGATCTGTGTTTATGGTGTAAATAATTTTAGATATAAGAACAATAAGACAAGTAGTGAGCTTTACACAAGAGAGAAAGATAGAGAGCCTGATCTCGAGATAGAGAGAGAGAGTTGTGTATTTCTAATAGCAAAATACACATGAGTATTTATAAAAGGAAGTTCCCCTTTATATACTAAGGGAACTTCCTCGAAATAATCAAAGAAAAGTACAAGGGTTGGTGGCCTCAGTGTACGAGTGTCAGAGCTCAAAACGACATCGCAGTGAGTCATGTCACTCGATCCGTCTATTAGCTGAGTCCGGCCTTACTCGAGTCGACCATAATTAGACCGCTTTCTTCACCGAGGACGTATGTAGACAGCGAAGCAACGTAGGGAACCAAATTTTCCCAATACACCTATTGATTATATGTCCAGAAAACGTAAAAAAGAAGAAAAATCAGATGCACCAACTCTACTCTTTGCATGTTTTCATGAATCAATGGATAAGGTTTGCGACGTGAATCGAGGCTAGGTACGACCGATTCTTTAGTAGTAATTAGTCTATTTATAGATACCATTTATTATACTACGAATTATAGATACTTTTTTTGTGGTTATAAGATGTATTTAAGCTATTGTATTCGTGAATACAGTAACAAAAATAAGCGTGAATCTAGGAAGTCAAGATGTATTGGTAAATTTGGTTCCCTACATTCTTAGGTAATATATATGCACGCCTACTACGTAGGTAATGGCCTAATCGGGGACGACTCGAGTAACGGCAGCCTTAGCAAGCGGACGGACCGAGCGACATGACTCAAGACGACGTCGCTTAATGTTCTAACTTTCCCGTACACTGAGACCACCAACCCCTTGTGCTTTTTTTGTTTATTTTGAGGAAGGTCCCTTAATATATAAATGGGACCTTCCCTTTGTAAACGACTCAGGTGTATCTTATTATTGAGAATATACAACTCTCTTTCTCTCTCTCTTTTTTTCTAGTACAACAACTCTCTCTAGCTTTATTGCTCTTATCTATCAAGCTATCTTCAATATTATCTCAGATCTTAGCAAAGTAGTTTCCTCTAGTTCATATTACACTTGATTCCGATTAACTTATATTATTCTTTCGATTGTTTTCGAGCTTAACAAAGTACTTAACTTTTTAGCCAAATAATTTGGTGTCGTCTGTGGGAATTTCGTGAATCAAAGTTGTAGTTTGTTTCTAGAGATCTTTCAAAAAACCACCTCCTACAACCCAGAATGGCTGAAAACGACGCAAGAATAAAAGCTATCATGGATGCTAGATCCGATCTCATGGGTCCTTTCAACGCAGTTACTGAAGGAGATGTTCCACACGCAACCCCTAGCACCTTGATAAGCGTGGAAAACCTACCTTAACTCTCTGAAGACTTGGTGGTTCCACGGGAAAAAGAGGCCTCTACATCCACAACCAAAGAAGCACCCCCAAAGGTAAAGAGGCTCTTGGAAGAATGGTTAACAAGTGCTCTAAGCAGCATAGCCGGAAAACCATCCAACACCAGATGCACACCAACACCAGTGACAGACCACGCCATAACTGAAAGTGAGCTCGAGGTCACACGAACAAACAACGTGCCCAGCGATGCACCAGCTCATGAGGGGACGCTCACAGCCATCCTTAAAAAGATGGAAGAAATGGAAAACGAAAACAGGTCACTTCGCGACCAGATGAAGGAAAACCAAGAAAGAGTGGACAAGATCCCGGGGGAACCTAAAATGCTGCCGAAGCGAGATGTGGGGAGATTCGTTGAACAACCCTACACAAAAGGAGCTGCACCTTATCCTATCCAGAAAACCTTCAAAATGCCCCCTATTTGAAGGTATATGATGGGACATTAGATCCCTAGGACCACCTAATCCACTACGTTACAGTGGTCAAAGGTAATGATTTGTCAAAAGAATAGGTACCATATGTGCTTTTGAAGAATTTCGGCGAAACATTAATAGGAGGGGCCCTAACATGGTATTCCCAGTGCCGACCAAAAGCATCTCCACGTTCGAGGAACCCAAGCAGGAGCCAAGAAAGCAGAAGCTCGTATCAATGGCATCTTCGCTGTCCGACAAGTCTCAGTAGAGGGGCTCAGAGAATTCTTAGCCAGGTTCAATAGGGTTAGGTTCAGAACAGACTTAGCAGGGACGGCTCACGGGCGACCAGAAAATTTCTTAGCCATCTTATAAAAAATCCCCCACCACCTGGAAAGAATTCCACAACGCCTACTGCGCCGAGGTACGTGGAGACGATGACGACCTCAATGGCCCGACCAGGAGGCTAATAGCGGTAATCCCAGAAACCCGAAGGGACCGACGCAATGAGGGACGACAGGAACAAGTCCCATGCCTCAACAGGGAGAGACATCAACCCTACATCAAATCTTTACAACCAGTGAGACACGCGGATGCCTTGTAACAGCACGTTTCCCTATAAAGGAACGAAAGAGGTACGCCCCATTCATTGTCTGCACATAAATTTTGTGTGTCTCCTTCAGAAGTAGTGTACACACTGGAGAAGCTGGGCAACAAAGTGCAATGGCCAGCAAAGATGAAGTCCCACCCCGCCAACTGAAAATCAAACGCCCTATGTGAGTTCAACCAAGAACAAGGCCACAAGACTGAAGATTGCATAGGCCTCCGGCAGGAGGTGGTCCCGGTTCTGAACCAAGGGTTCTTGAAAGAGCTGCTCAGCGACAAGGGAAAGCTCAACTTCGCACGCGGGCGAGAACAACCTCACGGTCCACCGAGGCCGCCATCACCAACGCGCACCATCAACATGATCATTGCGGACCGCAATGACTCAGCGATCAACCATGTCAAATTCTCCACCACTCACAAATTGAAGCGAACTATCGCTCACGAACGGTATGACGACTTCAAAGATAGTATCACATTCAATAATTCTGATACCGACAATTTGTTTTTTCTTCACTATGATGCCCTAGTTATTACTTTACGCATAGTAGAAACTAATGTAAAAAGGATCATGGTCGATGACGGCAGCGGCGTGTGTATCATACATCCAAGAGTCCTCACATTAATGGGACTCGAGGGTAAAATAATTCTGCGTTGCATAACACTAACTGGTTTTAACAATGCAGTTGAAAGAACCTCCGGCGAAGTGACACTGCCATCTTGGCAGAAGGAGTTACGATGGAAACCATCTTCCACGTAATGAATCAAGAAATGACATACAATGCCATCATAGGACGTCCATGGATACATGTTATGAGGGCAGTCCCCCCCAGCTTCTATCAAGTGATCAAATTCCCAACTCCATAGGGAGTGTACTGTATACAGGGTGAGCCACGCACCGCCGAAGAATGTTACAAAATAGCCCAAGATTACATTCACACCAAAAAACTTAAAGGAGCAAGCGCGGAAGCATAGCAATCAGCATTGTCGGGGACTAAGGTCCATCTGACAGAAGATGCCATCAAAGATCCTGACAATGTCGAAGCTAGCAAGGCCACGATTAAATACCTCAGCCCCGTCCAGCTGAGCAGCTGCGACTCCACCAAGAAAGCGTACATAGGCCACGGTCTCTCAAATCCAAGTAAGTATCGTGAATTTGTATCTAAACACGCAGACTTGTTTGCCTTTTCCCATGCAGATATGCAAGGAATCCCATAAGAAATTGCCTCCCCCAAGATGAATGTCGACCCGCTTTGCCCACCAGTGCGACATGCGAGGGGAAAATTCAATGCCACGATCAATGAAGCGGTGAGCAAAGAAGTAGACAAGCTACTGGCTAATGGATCCATCAGGGAATCCAAGTATCCAGAGTGGGTCGCCAACATTGTAATGGTCAAAAAGAAGAATGGGAAGTGGCGGATGTGCGTTGATTTCACCGACTTGAATAAGGTATGTCCAAATGACTCATTCACGCTACCCCACATCAACCAATTGATAGATGCCATAGCTGGACATGAGCTGCTGAGCTTCCTCGATGCATATTAAGGCTACAATCAGATCATGATGGCCAAAGAATATCAGGAGAAGACGACCTTCATCACCCACCAAGGGACTTACTGCTACAGGGTAATGCCCTTCGGGCTCAAGAATGTAGGGGCTACATACCAAAGGCTGGTGACTACCATGTTAAAAGAGCAACTCGGCAAGACAATAAAGGTTTATATCGACGACATGCTAGTAAAGTCGTCGAAGAAATAGGATCACCTCGACCACCTGAAGGAAGCATTCGAAATACTAAGAAGATACGACATGAAGCTGAATCCCGAAAGTTGCGCCTTCGGCGTAGCCTTGGGAAAATTCTTGGGGATTCTGGTATCACAAAGGGGCATCGAAGTCAATCCAGACCAGATGAAGGCCATAGAAGCCATTCCGGAAATATTGAGTAGCAAAAATCAAGTACACAAGCTGACCGGTCGAATAGCCGCCCTCTCCAGGTTCATCTCGCGCTCCTCCGATAGGTACCACAAATTCTTCGGGGTATTGAAAAAGTACCAAGGACTACAATGGAATGAGGAATGCATCAACGCCTTAAGGAGTCTGAAGGCATACCTATCTTCGCCACCCTTGCTGGTCAAAGCTAGCCCAGGCGAGCCACTATTGGTTTATTTGGCTGTATCGGAAGTTGCCGTTAGCGTCGTCCTGGTGCGCAAAAATAACGGTACAAAATCTACTATCTATTACATTAGCAAAACCTTGGTGGACGCCAAAATCCGGTACCCACACCTTGAGAGGCTGGCATTGGTGCTCGTAGTAGCTTCATAAAAGGTTCGACCTATTTCCAGTGCCACCCCATAAGGGTAGTAATGACCTTCCCTTTAAGGAGCGTCTTACACAAACCCGAACTCCTAGGATAAATCGCTAGATGGGACGTTGAGCTCAGCGAGCATGATATCACATACCTCCCAAGGACCGCCATCAAGTCGCAATTCCTTGCCGACTTCAGCGTGGAAATCCTACCAAAAGCGAAACTCGAGGCGCAACGCGTATCCTCCAATAATGACCTATGGGTCCTATATACGGATGGCGCCACCAACGCATCGGGATCGGGACTGGGATTCGTTCTCGAGGTTCCTACGGGCAAAATAATTCACCAGTCCATGCGATGCCCGAAAATGACTAACAACAAGGCCGAGTACGCGGCCGTCATTGCAGGCATGAAACTGGCAGCCAAATACAGGGCTTGCCGAATCCTCCTCCACTGCGACTCCCAACTTGTGGTAAACCTGGTCACCTGGACTTATCAAGTCAAAGAGCAGAGGCTGCAAAAGTACCAGGCAGAAATTCACAAACTAACGGCTACATTCCACGAGTGCCGCTTCGAACAAATTCCTGAGCACGGAATGTCGAAGCAGACGGCCTGGAAAAATTGGCTGCGGCCATCAAAAATTTCAACAAAGAAAGTGTGGTCATGCTCCTCCACTCATCCAATTATCACACTGAGGTACTCTCCTTAAACCTGACTTGGGACTGGCGCAACCAGTTCATATCTTATTTGCAGGACGGGACATTGCCCCCCGATAAAAAGGAGGCGAAAAAGCTTCGCGTGCAGGTCGCCCGATACTGCATGATCAACAACGACCTTTATAAGAGGACGTTCGGTGGCCCCCTAGCCAAGTGTTTGGGGCCACATCAAACGAGGCCAGTACTTGAGGGAGTACATGAAGGTTATTGCGACGCTCACACTAGTAATCGCGCCCTCGTGCGGTGCATCATACGTGTCGGCCACTATTGGCCCACTATGAAAAAAGAGGCGGCCGAATATGTCCGACGATGCGAATAATGCCAAAAGTACACCCCAATGATACATCAATCTGGAGAACCCCTCCATTCCGTCACTTCACCCTGGCCATTCATCAAATGGGAGATGGATATAGTCGGCCCACTGCCAGCATGACGAGGAAAGGTACGATTCTTACTTGTTTTTACTGGCTATTTCTCTAAGTGGGTAGAAGCAGGTGCTTACGCGCAAATACGCGAACAAGAGGTCATCACCTTCATATGGAAGAACAACATATGTCGCTTCGGAATCCCCAAAGAAATAAGCTGTGACAACGGGCATCAATTCATCGGTCAGAAAATGACAGAGTTCTTCGAGAAATGGCGCATCAAAAGGATACTATCCACACCATACCACCCCGCCGCCAATGGCCAAGAAGAATCCTCCAACAAAACAATCCTAAGCATAATGAAGAAAAAGCTGGAAGACGCCAAAGGGTTTTGGCCCGAACTGCTACCTGAAGTCTTGTGGGCACATAGAACTACACCCAAGTCCAGCACTGGGGGAACCCCGTACTCACTGGTTTATGGAACCGACGTTGTCATACCCATCGAAGTAGGCGAACCCAGTGTAAGGTATTCACACACCAGTGGAATAGAAAACGACGCCAACAGACTCCAAGACCTTGACGAAGCCGAGGAAAGAAGTGAAATGGCCCATATCAAGATGGTAGCCCAAAAACAATTGAGAGGTATTACAACAAAAAGGAGAGAATAAGACCACTCAAAGTAGGAGACTACGTCCTCAAAGCCAAGACATTGGCCTCCAAAGACCCAAATGAAGGAAAATTGGGCACAAACTGGGAAGGACCCTACAAAATCACAGCGGCAGCCGGGAAGGGAGCATTCCAGCTCGAGACAATAGAGGGAAAAATGCTCCAGAATAACTGGAACGTCGCTCACCTTAAGCATTTCCACTTCTATAAGGCGTCTCCCGAGTCATACTCTTTTTCCCTTACCCGAGTTTTGTCCCAATTGGGTTTTCTCGGGAAGGTTTTTAACAAGACGAAAAAGGGTACACCTGGAGATATTTGCAGTGCAAGTGTATCACATTGGCCCCACCGAGTACTCTCCAAGCCCGACATGATACATGGACTAGATTAGTACCATCTCCATATGTATAAAAATGCTACGATCATCTCCAGATATAAAGAAAGGCTACGGCCATCTCCGGATATAAAGAAAGGCTACGGCCATCTCCAAATGAATGAGAAGGCTACGGCCATCTCCAAGTGAATGAAAAGGCTACGGCCATCTCCAAGTGAATGAAAAGGCTACGGCCACCTCCAAGCGAACGAAAAGGCTACGTCCATCTCCAAGTGAGTGAAGGCTACTGCCAACTCCAAACACACGAAGGGGCTAAGGCCATTATTTTAACACGGTTAAGGCTGTCAAGTTTTAACATGGCTAAGGCTGTTATTTTAACACGGATAAGGCCGTCAAGTTTTAACATGGCTAAGGCCATTATTTTAACATTGTTAAGGCCGTCAAGTTTTAACATGGCTAAGGCCATTATTTTAACACGGTTAAGGCCGTCAAGTTTTACATGGCTAAGGCCATTATTTTAACATGGTTAAGGCCGTCAAATTTTAACATGGCTAAGGCCATTATTTTAACACTGTTAAGGCCATCACCCTTATACGGATATGGCCTCAGAACCTTATTTGGCTACGGACATTACTTCCACGCGGTAGGCCGTCGAACGGCCCACTTGGCTTTAACTACGGCAAGGGAAAAATAAAAAGAAGGGAAGTATATAATGCTCCGAAAAAAATAGAAAGAATTGACTACGGCAAAAATCGTATATCTTTATCCACAAAAGGGTCAACGCCCACTATACAAAAATCAATATTTACAATCATATTTACAAAGGCCCTAAAGGCATCCGCCTCCCTGGTTCATCCTGCCCCGCCTGACCTCCATGCGGCCCATCTTCGTTCCCAGGGGGATACACCTTGGAAATCCAAGAACTGGACTCCAAACGGTTGACATCTACAGAGTTACCGTCCTCCCGGGGGTGGCGATTCAGGACTGTAGCCGGCCGCTTCACGGGAAACTCTAACCAGTTTGCATTGCCTCTCAACTTCAGCCTCAAATGCTTGCCCAGACACCAAAAACTCTTCAAGCACGACCAGCCGAGCCTCCGCAGAAACCCATATCTCGTGTGCCTCACGAGACACGTCGGCCTGCGCTAGGGTCTGCTTGAGGTCATCAACCTCAGCTTTTTTGGTATCAAGTTCCGTCGTTAAGGTCGTAACCCGAGCGCGCAACTCCGCCACCTCCTCTGCAACTACACGGCCAAGCTGCAACTCTTCACCCTTAGCCTGAATGAGGACCTCCGTCTCCGCAGTCCGAGCAACGTCGGCCATAAGTTGTTCGTCGACTTTCTCTAGCTCAGCCACCCTTCTCTTCAGCTGCTCCTCGGACTGTGCAAAGCCCTCGCGAGCCACTTTGAAGTTAGGGTCCTGCCTGTACATGTCTGCCAAGGTCCGGTACGCCTCACGTGTTCTATTATATTTTTGCACCAACCTATTGTATTTGGCCACCTTCTTCTTCAGGCGTCGACCCTTTTTCCGCCTCCAGGATAAGAGTCTAAACGAAAAAAAAATAAACAAGCGAAAAGTGAGTGCAAGGGAAATCTCTCTCCACTAACGCAAAAGAAAAATCACCAATTAAGGTAAAAGACGTACCTGCAAGACTGCGCTCGCAACTCTTCGGGCCAGGCCCTTGTCACTAAGCTCTGCCAAGGCCGCGCTCTCAGCGCCGACACAAAGGAGCGTCATGTTGGTAGACACCTCCTCATAGTTCTCCAACAAATTATAGTGACTAAGAATCACTATGCGATAGGAGGACCGGCCAACCACCATCTCCACTTGGTCCATGGACCAGGCTTCGGGCCCGCTGTGTCTGCACTGTAGTTTCTTATTTTCCCAGCCTCCCTCCTCAGAATAGACCTCCCCGAACGAATGGCCTCGTACATAAAAACCGGCCTATATTCGGGACGGGGTGGTTTAACCTTCTCTGCCTGAGTAACCACGACTTTGCCGGTCAAAATCCGACGTCTCCTCCTCTCGAGCGTCTCTTCCTCTTCAGCGTCTCCCTCTGTGGGATGCGAGACAGGCTCAGATGGGGACGGTTCGACAACTGACGCTCTTGTGAGGGCAACCCCGAGGACGGTTCCAGGCACAACCACTGTTATCTCTTCGGGCGCTGCTTCAGGCACGACCCCTGGCACTGTCTCATATTCCGAAGCCGCCTCTGGTGCGATCTCCTACCTTGAGAGGGGAGAAACACTACCCCTGGACGTGCCTACGAGGATCATATCCTCCTCACTAAGGCTTGGAGCAACAGAGGGGCCAGCCACAACTTTCTTCTTCTTCTGCGGCCTCTTGGAGGCGCCTTGACCTATCAAAACATGTATGAGATAGGTAAGAAAATTATACACCCCAAGTCAAAATGGAAAGGAAAAATCAAGCAAGACCATTACCTGACAGGCCGTAGAGCTTGAGGAAATCCGGCCAGTTACGACATTCCTCCGCAAACGGTATCAACGCCCGCACCCACGACCTAATGTCTTCAACCCTTCGAGGAGGGCGAGTTGTCAGTGCATGAATCCAAAGGGAAATTTACAATGGTGAAAACCAGCAAAATAAGAGTGTCGTAGTAAAATCTATGTATAATAATACTTACATGCATCGTTCCACACCTCCGGGAACCCTCTAGGGTTAGACACCAGGTGCTCGGTGCGCACATAGAAAAATCTCTTCCAAAATTTGTGGTTGGCCTCTTACGACACAAAGATTTTCTTGCCCTGGCATACTAACTGGAGCATTGAGCCTCTCATAAAGCTCATGCCGAACATTTGCAAGAAGTGATGAACGGTAACCTCTTTCTCAGCCTTCTCCGCATAGGTAGTGAGAATCCTACAGACCTTCAATGCGTACGGAGTAAATTGGGCCGGGCACGCCCCGTACCAGCGATAAAGCTCCTCCGCCAAAGCGTAAAGTAGGAGACTATACCCGATGCGGAAAGCGTATTCGTAGAACATGCAATACCCGGGCCTGTGTACGTTAGCATAGTCTGTCCCGGCGAGAACCGGCTCGATATAGTCAGGGATATTGTATGACTCCCTGAGAGTAGCCAGAAGAGAGTGCGTCAGTTCTCTGAGTTCCCAAGAGTCCCGAAGCAACTAACTTTTTAAAGTTAGAAATACAACATATTTTTTGTCTTCCAAAATAAATTTTTTGCCACAAAAAATTTCAATTTTGTAATGCTTTATTATAACATTAGTAAATAATTTGTTTTTTCACATTTTTCCTTCTTAGGATCAGGCTATATAACTCTGGATGCCATGGTCCCCACATTTTGAAAAATTTCAGGTTAAGGAGATAACTTTTTCACAACTCATAAAGAGTTCTGCTTTATAAATAAACAGCTAATAGCTTCACCCCGACGATTTTCTTGCATTTAGCTACATTATTAGCTTCAAAAGAATATGAAGATCTTATCTCATGCATTATTGCTGACCATATCACATCATCGTAGTAGTTTATTCGTATTAATTATTTTTCATACAAAAAAATCAAGACCTCATAGTACCTTAAGAGTAGCTAATATGTCATTTATAAATAGTTTTAAATGACTTTATTTTGAGGACAAAATTGATATTCTCGTGACTCAAGTAAATCTAGTTATGCCATACTTGAATAAATGTAAGACAAAAATATTAAGATCTCAAAATATTATGAACAACTGTCCATATTGGAAAATTTCAAGTTAAGCAATTTAGATTGCACCCAGACACAAGTGGCAAATCCTACTGTAGTAAATAAAGTATTCAAAACAAACATTCATATAGTGTTGTACAGTCCACTTCCAAATTATAAATTACTTAAAGTAGATCTTACCTTGACCTTCTCTAAAGAAAGAAAGATGGATGGAACATCTATGTGTCTATGGTTGAATTAGAACAATAGTTGGAATAGTTTGTGAATCAAGCGTAGGAGTATCGTCCAAAACATTGCAATCGGTATTCTCCGTAATAATAATGTGAAAATATTCTTAAGATTATGAGAAAATTATTGAATTGTGGCGAATAAGATTTAGCTTGAGGCATGTCAAAGACACTGTCCTTAAGAATATTTCGACCATACCGTGATAAATAAAATTATGCGTACCCCAAGCTCTTCTACTATAACTAGGAGTAGAAACAACAAAGATTATTGAATAAAAGAAACCCAACACAAAAGAAAAGGGAAGAAAAGTTTTAGCTCTGTTCACACTTTTTTTTTCTTCATCCTCCAAATAAAAAAACATATACTTATATATGAAATCCAAAAAGGACATGTAATTGTTGGCAAGAAAACCTTAGAAACCAAGGCCATTAAGGCTCTTAAATTGCCAATTGAATTTTTAACAGTAACCTTCAAATTAGCATTCAATATTCAGAATTATTTTGTCCCCATTGATTTCAAAATTAAACTAAGTTTCTATTACAAATATATTTAAATAATTATTATAATAATGACTTATTAATATCATAATAAAAAAATGAATGTAGACATAATTTTAGATATTTTTTTTTTGAGTTATCAAAATTATTTTTCTAATAGCTGCAAGTCCTTTTGTTGACAAATTAAACCCTGACATGATGCAATTTGCTACCTTCTAGCAGCTCAACTGGCATTTTAAATTTTAAGCTTAAATCAAATGGCTTTCAGCTGATTAAAGTTGTTTGTTATGTGGGATTTCATCTACCAGAAGATATTCGAATTCACCTTCAGTTACCTACTTAATTAATCAGTGAATTGTTTGTGCCCCAGCTGTTTCAAGATTGACGTAATATTCTGAAACTCTGTTCTAATACTCGTCTACAAAAAGAGCAATATATTTCTTTAATATTGGACGTAGCACATAACCATCAGAAAAGTCCCAAAAGCTTGATGGAAATTAGTACTACCAGAGAAGGTGTATAGGTGAGACGACAGAATTTATTGCCACTTGGGTAATTGTTAATTATTCCTTTCCTCCCCTTTCTCTAAAGCCCAAATCAAGGAAGCTCAATGAACCTTCAAGGAAATGAGTACAATCCAAAAAGGCCAAAGCATGGTCATCTTCAAAGAATCCAGTTATCGTTGCACATAAACGGGCGGACCTAAAAATTATAACTTAAATCACTCGCCTCATTTCAGATTCGTACATGCAGTTACACCTATATTCTCATGGCCATCAATGAGGCAGAGTTTCAATAAGCAGGAGTTGGGGTTATCTTGAGGTGAAGGGAAAAAACTGTACAACTCAGGACCGTAGCTACTACATAGGTGATTTACTTGTGCATAGAAACATAACGAATCGTGCATGCACTGGAAAGAAAACATTTAGAACCAGAACAAAAACTAGCTTTTTTCTATATTAAAACAACATGAGGAAAGAAAGCATAATAACAATATTAGCTTATTCACATCTTAACTGAGCATGCATAATTGTGTTCCTAGATGCAAACCAGAAACAGCATCCTATGACCCTGTGCTAGTATGATGTGCATCTGCAATAAAAAAAATCCCCAAGCAAACACGATCAAATAACAAAGCAGCTATATGGACCATGTCACCCAGAAAATCAGACTCTCCTCATATCCACAAACAAACATCAAAATCAGATAGTGTTCTATACCTTCAAAACTGGCCCTAAACAATGCATCAACACTGATTAGAAAGGAGATTCTATACAAATTTTGTGGGAACCAAAGAAAACACATCGATAGCAGCAACCTTCATCTTCTTCATATTACCACTATGTTCAGGAATACAAGACATCTTCCTTTAAATGGGTAGTTTTAACGCTCTTCAAGAGGTCAAATTAAGACCAAAACTATGTTCGATTTGACATCAATAAACTCTACCCATTTCCAACCTGAAATTTAATGTATCTCTTATAAACTTAAACTACTTTTTTCATGATAAGTTGGACTTAAACAACTTCATTTAATCTACTTGCTAGTCAAAATATACTAGCCATTATCATATGGAGGAAGTAATACTAAAGTTGGCTGATAAGAATTGCCACTTAAACCAGAGACTTTTTCTTTTTTCAATGAGAACTTAAACAAGAGAGACTTTTCTATTTGGGGCATTCAAATTCCTAATGCTCACCTACCTCTACCCCCCCCCCCCCCCCCCCCTTCTATGTTTAAAGTTTTTAAGGCAGATTTCTTTTTTTATGAAGTAAGGTGTTATATTGATTGCATCAAGAAGATGCAGAAATTACAAAAAGTTTGGACTATCTCTTGAGTACAAAAAAATAATTGAAGCAGGGAGCTAAATCCAAAGATCAAACAACTTGATTGTTAAACTAAAATAAGAGAACTAATGAAATCTACAAGGGAAATTGCATCATTTACAGGGGCTAAATTACTCCTACTGAAAAGATTCAGGGTATATTTCAACAACAACAACAACCCAATATAATCCCACTTAGTGAGGTCTGGGGAGGGTAGTGTGGACCTTACCCCTACCCTGGGGTAGAGAGGCTGTTTCCAAATAGACCCCCGGCATCCTTCCCTCCAAGAACTTCCCACCTTGCTCTTAGGGAGACTCGAACTCACAACCTCTCGGTTGGAAGTGGGGTTGCTTACCATCAGAGCAACCACTCTTGTCTACTCAGGGTATATTTCTACTATCCTAAATGCTCTCTTGACTGTTATCTTCCAATAGTAAATTCTCGACTTGCCAATTGGTCCACCTTAAAGGGTAAGAGAAACTTAATGTTCCTCTGACCAGAGAGCCTATTTTTGAAATTTTCTATAACCAAAGTCAACAGTGATAAGGCTTCGAACTTAGTCCCAAAAGGTAGTACCAAATAAGGAGAGGGGATTCACCAAATTTGCAACACAAAATGTCTTTAACTGGTGTATAACCATATATTGTCTACCTAATAACAATACATATGCAACTTCTAGCAGGATTTATGGTGAGGCTACAAACAGCCTCAAAGGCCAAAGAAGTATCATAAGATTCTCCAATTGTCTCTTTTATACGTTGCAGAATATTATTGCATCATCTGCATGAAGCACTTTTTTTTTTATGACCAATAAATCCATCCTTTGGACCAACCGCAGCCTTCGAAACTCGGTGGATGATGGGCCCGCCCCTCTACTCTTCTCCACTTAAATACCAGGCTTTTGCTTTACAGAGTGCGGAGGCTTGAACCTGTGACCTAAGACACAAATCCACCACCCTTTGCCACTTGAGCTAGGCCCTGGAGGCATCTGCATGAAGCATTTCATCACCGTGAATTATCGAAATATAAGAATTTGACCACAAAAGTTCCCCTTTTTCGTTTTTTGGATGATCAAGATGTCCACTGTTTTTCCCTCTGAAACTCAGGGATAATGGATGCGCATTGCCCATCTACCCATCTCCACTTGCATATAAGACTTGATTCAATAGCCAGGTTACGAACTCGTGATCCGTGCCTACCACGCATCCATGTTCTACTACCTTTGCTATTAAATCAAAGCCTAGAGGCAATTTGACCACAAAAGGTTGAAGCATATAACGAATAATACAAGTTAAAGAACAAGAAACTAAACATACTTTTCTTGTTAAGAGCAAACTTTTTTTTGTTGTGGGAACTCAACTTGCAAATCTGCATGCGGAAACTATGTTATAAAAAACCCTTCATTTCCTTTGACATGCTCGTGTAGAACAAGTGTGATTTCGGTATAGGTACTCTGTGTGGGTTCTTAAAAATTAGCAAGAAATTGTACGTACCTGTACCTCTACCGGATACTTGTACATTCTCATACCTCATAAGTACCCCTAAACAAAATCTATCTAGCATAGCATATCAAGATCCAATGAGAAGGACAATGGTATTATAGACTTTATATGATAACTTTTATTCAATAACTAAATGCAATGATGAAATTTTATAAAGTTTGAGCTGTTCATTTATTCAAATTATTCAGTTATTCAACATACCTCCAAAAATATAAAGAGAACATATGAGGAACTCAATCCCTGGGATCTTTCCTCCATCATGAAGTCCAATAAAGCTTCATAAATCAGCCATCATAAAATATAATTAAACATTTTGAAAATGGGCTCTTTTCAAACATAACTCTTCACATGCATTGTAAATGGGTGGATACTACCATTCAAAAGACTATCCACTTGTCACACGATATTGCCCATTTCTTAGAAAACTTTGAACGTAATAGAATTAACTTGTAGAAGACCCAGTTTGTAGAAATGACAAACTTCTTACTGTATTAGATGTTTTGAAACACTAAATCAAGTAGCTGAGCAGTAATCCACACATTTCGGAGATATGACTAGGTAGTCATTTCCAGCTATCCAGTAATATTATAATCATGCCACATCAAATTCAGATGCTCAAATTTTTGGTGGGGATGTCTAGAAACCAATACCTAAAAGCTACTACAACAATAACAATATATCCGATGTAATCCCATATAGTGGGATCTGAGGAGGGTAGTGTGTCCTTATCCTTATCCTTGTGGAGGTAAAGGGGTTGTTTCCAATAGACTCTAGACCCAAGGACAATATCTAAAAGCTACTGCAAAATAATTTGTTAATACAAGCATATGAAAGGCCAGGAATGTTGACCCGTTGTGTTCCCAGGTAGTTGTGGTCAGTAAGATATAATAATTAGGTCAAACAATTCAAATACTCTTGCAGCACCAGTATCTGTACGTGGTGCCAATAGAAGCCCATGAAAAGTAATCTGGTTGGCCCTTGAAAAATTAGATAAACGGAAAGGAAAGCATAGGGAGGTAGGTAATACACACAAATGCCAGAAGAGAACTAGAAGATGACATCAACCTCAAAAAAGCAAGCCATATACAGCATCTCAAAGTTGATATTGTGGAAATCCAAGACAGACAACATCAATGGATATTTGACCAAATAAAAAGAAAGCATTAAAAAAAAGAACTAATACCATGCAATGATCTGCATCAGAGCAGCAGCAGAAGTCAATGCTTCATATTCAATTTATTAATCCGATCCTGATAGGGTCTAAAATATAGCAAAATACTAAATTAAATATCAGTTTCATCATATTGCTTATGTGTCCCTAGACTAAATGCTCCAGCAATGCAGCAAGTTGTTCATGATTACATCTCCAATATATACTCCTACATTTGAAGCAAAGTGAGGCCTTTGGTGGAGACGGTATGGGGGCGATGAAATGCAAAAGCTGATACTATATATAGTTCAAATAACCAGCAAGCATACCATAGGTGAAGTCAACAAGCAGGGTACCACATCAGCATCCTTAACAACTACAACAACAACAACTACCCAGTATAGTCCCACATGTAGGGGCTTAACAACTACAACAAATACAATTAAACAGTCTAACAATTAGCTGCAGAAAGAAAAGAATAGCTACAAGAATACCATTATAATTCCACTAGATGACAGGGAGAAGATCTATCCTCTTCCGGAGTTTCCTTTTCGAACATCCTAGTATAGTGAAGAAGCATAACAAAACCTACAGTGATTACCACAAAGCAGCTTTAATTCCAAAATGGATGACAGAAGACATCAATCAGAGAAACATCAGCTTTGCCTCTCCTCTCTTTCTCGATTCCATTGTTCAATTCTAGCTCTGCGTTCCTCACTCCCTTCCCTAATAGGACTCCTGCTCCGCCTGGGACTCCTACTTCTCCTTCTCGGACCATAACTGTCGTACCTCCTGTGGCTTCTTCTACCACTGCGGTCACGTTCCCGGGAATCACGGTAGTCACGACGGTCAGGCCTGTCATAGTCCCTCCGGTGATGCGGGCTCAGACTCCTACTTCTGCTGCGGCTACCCCGACGTCGATGGTACTTTCCGAAAAGCTTCCTCCTGAGTTCCCTGTTAATCATTTTTACATGCATGAAATTACAATAACCTCCACGATTGCAGTCGTTCTCTTCATACTGGCGGCAGGTAGCCTCCCGGAAATCAGTGACCGGGGAGAAATCGGCAATAATAGGGCGGCCAGAGTAGAATCGGCCCTGGAGGGCCAGTAAAGCGGCAGCGGCGTGATCCTCCTCTTTAAATTGAACATAAACATTTCCGATCATGTGATCGGCGAGATTATCGCAGACATTGAGGTTCTCGATCTCACCGAACTTGCTGAGCTCCTCAAAAATATCCTCGTAAAAATCCTCGAAGTGTTCCTGGATCTTAAGGGGATCGAGAGGCTGGCCTTGGGGTTCGACGCCAGGAGTGATCATGTCGGGACGGTGGTACATGTTGGAGAGGAGGAGAGTGGGAGAAACGGTAGGTCTGGTGTGGAGGCGAGAACAACGGTCACCGTGACGGCAAGCACCAATTTTGAAGTAGAAAGGACAATTGACTCTGTCCTTCTCCGTGCCGAAGATGGAAGCTAAGTGCTCCGCCATGATCAATGGAAAGTATGTCGGTGGATTTTGGGGTTATGCTCTTACCCTTTAAAACCCTATACTCAACTCGATTTAAAACAAAGCAGAAACGCGACATGTAAATAACAATTAGTATATTATATCCTAATATATAACCACTTTCCCGAGAGATTGGAAGTTTGGAGATAAACTATTGAGTCCAAGGGTTCAAGCTAAGCATAACAAGATAGAATATCTTGAATGTAAGTTCGGTATCGGACCGGGGAAAATGGACGTGGATGCGAGGCTTGTGTCACAAATTATCCCAAATAGAGGCAGCTTCTAGTACCTGGGTTCGATTATCCGTGGAGGAGGAGAGATCGACGAGGATGTCGCACACCGCATTGGTGTAGGATGGATGAAGTGGAGGTTAGCATCTGGAGTCTTGTGTGATAAGAGAGTACCAACGATACTCAAAGGCAAGTTTTATAAAGCGGTGGTTAGACCGGCCACGTTGTATGGGGCTGAGTGTTGGCCTATTAAGAACGCATATATCTAAAAGATGAAAGTAGCAGAAATGAGTATGTTGAGGTGGATGTGTGGACACACTAAAAAGGAAAAGATTAGGTATGATGACATTTGGGAGAAGGTGCACGTGGCCCCTATTGATGGCAAAATGCGGAAGCGAGACTCCGATGGTTCGGGCATGTACAGAGGAGAAGCCCAGATGCTCCAGATATGAGGTGTGAGCGGTTGGTCGTGGAAGGCACGAGAAGAGGTAGAGGGCGGCCAAAGAAGTATTAGGGGTGAGGTGATCAGGCAGGATATGGCGAGGCTTCGAATCTCCGAGGACATAGCACTGGATAGGATGTCATGGAAGTCGTGTACTACTGTTGTAGGCTAGGAGGTAGTTGAGTCTTGCGTTTCTTCGTACCTTGGTGAGCCTCGTTCCGTAGGAATTTTGTCTAGGATTGCTAGGGGCAATGTCATGTCTTACTATTTTTGTATTTTTTATACAAGATCCATTTACAAACCATCATTTTTGCTTTGAAATTTTTTTCTTTTTCTTTCTTGCTTTCTATGTTCCTTTTTTCCTATGATTTTCGTGGTGAATCTAATACTCTCTTCTTTTGTCTTTTTCTTTTGTCTCTTTATTATCTTGAGTCGAGGATCTTTCAGAAACAGCCTCTCTACCCCTTCGGGATAGGGGTAAGGTTTGCGTACACACTACCCTCCCCATACCCACTTGTTGAATTTTATTGGATTGTTGTTGTTGTTATTACCAAAGCTGTCTATGACTAAAATGTTATCCACATTTAAATGAATTTTCTTTTAGTTTCATTTCAAAAGACAATGAGGAAAAGCGGTGGCGGAGGTAGGGAGTTCAAAAAAAAATTTCCAGCTAGTCGAATTGAAGCCGTGATCTTATGTCGATTTTGAACCCATTTACCACATATGTAGATTTCGGCGAAGGGTGTTTACGCCCCTAAATCCGACCCTGAGGACAAGCCCAAGATGCTCCAACTTCCAATCCAGGATATATTCATCCAATCGGATTATTACACCTTCTTTCATCATTGATATTTGCTTAAAGGTATAATCCAAATGTTTACACACTCATTCTTAATATATTCTTGCTTTTTTTAATTTCATTTTCAACAACGAATACTTTGACTAAACCATTATTATTTACAAACTAATTGAAGGTTGTATGGGTCAAAACTCGACTCGTGATAATTAATAAGATTAATTGGCTCTTAAACTTTATTTTGGCTAACAAATAACGTAATTATTCGTTAAGAATAGGAACTCGAGGATCACTCAGCGTAGTTAATAAAGCCACGACCTATTCACTATTGGTGGGCGTTCCCCCCGACATGACCATGGCCACCCAACGCCATCTGCAAGATACACTGCTATAAATACTAAGAGGAAGAACCCTAAAAAGGAGGGGCCTCTTCTTCTTCTTCAGGACTCTTCCCTAGAAAAAGAGAGAGCATCATTGTAAGGCTTTTGAACCTCTCCATGGAGAGGCAGACCAAATCGATATTATCAACAAAAATCTCTACCTTCCTCTCCTTAACAAATAACATTTGTCTCTTGCATTCTCCGTTTGGTCTTTTGATTATTACGATCTGCTATGACTGACCCTCATTTTAATTTAATTGTTTTATACTTGAAAAGTATGTGATAACTTAGAGCCAAATAATTTGGCGCCGTCTGTGGGGATTCATAGCAAAATCGCGTAGTTCATCCTCAGACAAAAGAAGAAAAAAACACCCGGAAGGGAAACCAACTAGCACGAGTGAGCCAAAGTAGCGCATTGGATGAAAGGAACTCGAAAGCTACGACAAGAGTCCGAAGCCCCGACTTCCCCCCCCCCCCCCCCCCCCCCCCCATTCTCCAGAAAGCAAAAGAAAAAAAAGAAGAAGAATAAGAAGAAGGAGGAGGAGGTCCCCCCCCCCCCGTATGCCCGTATGGGGAGAACACGGGCGAGAGACCCTCAGCCCCTCGACACGAGACGTGGTGGAAAGTGGCACGAAACCAAGATCCATAATGGAATGATCTCTACAAACTAGCCGAGAAGGCTACGTACAAGTCAGAAAAGGTCTCAAATGAAAACCTAACCCCCACCAAGAAAGCAGGTCAGGTGAAAAGGGTAAAATTTCAACTATGGGCTGAACCTTCAACTATGAGTTGAACTGGACTCTCGCTTTGTACCTTCGACAACAAAATTGCAAAGGTTCAACTACGGGCGAAAGACATCTCAAGCTACGTGCCCTCGCCCAAAATTTCAACTATGAGTTGAACTGAGACTCAGGCTATGTGCCTTTGACAGCAAAATGGCAAAGGCTCGACTACGGTTGAAAAACATCTCAGGCTACGTGCCCTGGCCCAAAATTTCAACTATGAGTTGAACTGGGACTCAGGCTATGTGCCTTCGACAGGAAAATTACAAAGGTTCAACTACGGTTGAACAACATCTCAGGCTACGCGCCCTCACCCAAAAGTTCAACTATGAGTTGAACTGGGACTCAGGCTATGTGCCTTCGACAGCAAAATTGCAAAGATTCAACTACGGTTGAACAACATCTCAGGCTACATGCCACTCGCCCAAAAGTTCAACTATGAGTTGAATTGGGACTCAAGCTATGTGCATTCGACAATAAAATTGCAAAGGTTCAACTACGATTGAACAACATCTCAGGCTACGTGCCCTCGCCCAAAAGTTCAATTATAAGTTGAACTAGGACTCAGGCTATGTACCTTCGACAAAAAAAATTGCGAAGGTTCAACTACGGTTGAACAACATCTCATGCTACGTGCCCTCACCCAAAAGTTCAACTATGAGTTGAACTGGGACTCAGGCTATGTGCCTTCGACAGCAAAATTGCAAAGGCTACGGTTGAACAACATCTCAGGCTACGTGCCCTCACCCAAAAGTTCAACTATAAGTTGAACTGGGACTCAGGCTATGTGCCTTCGACATCAAAACTGCAAAGATTTAACTACGGTTGAACAACATCTCAGGCTACGTTCCCTCGCCCAAAAGTTCAACTATGAGTTGAACTGGGACTCAGGCTATGTGCCTTCGACAGCAAAATTGCAAAGGTTCAACTATGGTTGAACAACATCTCAAGTTACGTGCCCTTGCCCAAAAGTTCAACTATGAGTTGAATTGGGACTCAGGCTATGTGCCTTCGACAACAAAATTGCAAAGATTCAACTACGGTTGAACAATATCTCAGGCTACGTGCCCTCGCCCAAAAGTTCAACTATGAATTGAATTGGGGCTCAGGCTATGTGCCTTCGACAACAAAAATGCAAAGATTCAACTACGGTCGAACAACATCTCAGGCTACGTGCCCTCGCCCAAAAGTTCAACTATGAGTTGAACTGGGACTCAGGCTATGTGCCTTCGACAACAAAATTGCAAAGGTTCAACTACGGTTGAACAACATCGCACGCTACGTGCCCTCACCCAAAAGTTAACTATGAGTTGAACTGGGACTCAGGCTATGTGTCTTCGACAACAAAATTGAAAAGTTTCAACTATGATTGAACAACACCTCCGGCTACGTGCCCTCACCCAAAAGTTGAACTAAGAGTTGAAATAGGTCTCAGGCTATGTACCTTTGACATCGAAAATGAAATGGTTCAACTATGGTTGAACAACAACTCAGGCTATGTGACCTCGACACGAGAATTGTAGAAGTTCAACTGCAGTTGAACAAAAACCCAGACCATGCAACCTCACACAAAGATTCAACAACACAATAAACAGAGGCTCATGCCGAGCTCCCTCACCGTTGGATGTTCCAAGGCTTGTTTCACTATGAAAGAAGGGACAAGCTAAGAACCCTAACCAATCAAGTATACGCCTAACTCAAACTAAAATTCAGGCCGCGATAAGCTCGGCCCCAGTCGAATTACGAGGATGCGGCCAACAATTCGACAACGCCTGAACTGGGACTAAGGCTACACACCACCCTCGCCAAATAACAACTACAACTTGCTCATGCTGAGTAAAGAAAAACGATAAATGAAAAGCGGTCAATCATGGCTAAGTCCATCAACGCTAGCAGCCCACCTAATTTTTGAATAGGCAAACAAATGACCCGACGACAGTCGAAATCACCCGACTAATCAAGACCGTCAGCATCGTCATGGCCAAGGCCACCGACGCTATCACGACTAAAGTCGTAGGGAAGTCAACACGCCCTCCCCCCTCCCCCCAAAAATCTCTAAAGGCGAAACCCCCTTGAATGAGTGAAAGAAAAACTCGGAAACAAATAGAAAAGAAGAACATAAAATTGCACATATATTCACAACTTCATTTACAACGGGCCATTCCCGCTTACCATAGAGCCAAGACAAGCGAACAAAGAAAAAAGCCAAACGGCAACAAAACAAAAACAAAACAAAACAGAATAAAAACTAACTCTATAAAAATCCCTTTTACTCAGCGCCACCCGCGCCATCGCCAGTGCCCTAAGCAACATCATTGGCCCCTGGAGTGGCCGGGTCGAAGCCACAACCAAGATGAGCATCCCGAGCCTTTTGGCGGGCCCCCTAATAAATAGCTTCAAGCACAACACTGGCCTCCCATAGTTTTTGGTACACATCAAGCTGGGCCTCAGCAAAAGACCAAAGATCACGAGTGAGGCCGCAAGAGGCAGCCTGGTCCCTTAGATGCTGATTCTCGACCTCCAAGGACGTGATCCGATCTGCTGCAACTTGGGCATCCCATTCGTAAATGCCAATGCGTTCCTCCAACCCCGCCACGCTGAAAGCCGCAGTAGACCTTTCCAGCTCCCGTTCCCTCTCGCAAACGCAGACCGCCGCCTTCAACACCCCAGCCTTCATCGAAGCGTCCTTGGCTTGCCGCCTCAACGCAGTGAGCTCCTCGTCCAGAGTGATCACCTGCCTAATCAGGGACTCAGAGGCCTCTGCCAAAGCCTCCTGACTCTGGTGCTCTTTCTCAGCTGCAGCACTCCTCCCGGCCTCCAACTCCTCGTTCCTACAACAAAGTTGCTCCTCGAGAGCACTAACCCTGCTCTAAGGTTGTTCCACTAGAAGCTCCCGCCTCGCCAACTCTTCAACCAACTCCCGACTGCAAGGGGCATTCCTCAGGCGCTCACGCATCACGCGACACTTATCCCGGTAGCGGCGATACTTCTCCAGGGCCCACAAGAAGAGTCCCGAGCGGAAGTTTGCCCGGCGCATGCTCTCTACCCACAAAAGAAAAGACTCGAAGACAAAAACAACGCTTAAGCTAAGAAGCAAACCAAGGCAAGAAAAAACAAAAGGAGATCGTCACACGTACCCTGAAACCCATCATGGCCACCTCGGTCATCAACCTGACGTCCGAGACGTCCCTCAGCGACCTGCTCTCCTCCTCCGAGCACAAGGGAGCAAACATCAGTATCAAGTTGTCCTCATCGAGCAGCAAGTTCTGGTCGGTAGGAATCTCAGCATAATGATATGGCCCATCTGCATGGCCGTCACGTTGGTAAGCCTTCATGTAGCCTGCAGACGTCATCGGTCTCCTTCGGAGTCTAACTACCCACCCGCAACATCCCTTCCTTCCTCGACCGGCTGAGAGGTCGAAGCTTCTTCCCCCACCAAAGGGTTAACACTTGCTTCCCTAACCAAAGCAGTTGCTGAGGCATCAACCTCCCTCTCAGCAGCTGGGAATGATAATGTAGCCGCCGAAGCGAGTGTTTCGCTACGGCCTAAGCCGACTGGGGCAACCCCCATTGTGTTTTCGCCCTCAGGGGCAGGCACAACTGCCTCCTTCCCCACAACATCTGATGGCGGAGAGTCTAAATGTACCACCTCCGCAGTAGGCGTAAAGGCGACCATTCGCCTAAACAACGGTCTCTCCTCTTCCTTCTCCTCCTCCTCGTCCAATGTTGGTTCCGCCCTGGGGAGAACAACCCCCGAAGACGCCTCGACCCGAGTTGTAGACCGCGCTGGGGAGTGAGCCGCTGATGAAATAGCTGAAGTCGCCCTCAAAACTGGTGTAATGTCGGCGCTATAGCCAACTAAGCAGTCGCACCCGGCCTGCGGAAAGCAAGCTGACGAGCCCTCACACGGCGCACCGCCCCTGACCAACAAAAGAAAAAGAATTAAGAGGAGAGCAATTCAGCACGGCTAAACAAGAACAATGCACTAACTATAACACTGACCCGAAGTAGGCCTCCGGCCGTGTTTTTCCCAGAAGGACGGCCATGTGCAAATCCCTGCTGTATGAGGAAGTATGGCCTCGACCCACTCACCAATGCCGGACAGAGGGGCTGGGGGAGCCCCCTCAGCTGCAAACACAAGATAAAGTTAACACTCATTAGAACAAAGAATAAGAAAAAGCGGAAGGCAGGACCCGACAAATAGGAAACTTACGTATATGGTTCCAAGTCTTTGGGAATTCCCTGACATTCCCCACCAAATGCTCGGACCTGATGTAGAAAAAGTTTTCGTAAGAGTGAGAGTTGACCGTGTCATCTAACTCAACAGTCAAACCCCTAACCCTACGATGGACCATTCGAATCATGGTACCACGGACCCTTTGAGGGACGTACAGAGTCAGCACGTGCCGCTGCTTTATTTCGCTTCGTGCCATTTCTGCATACTTGGCGAGCATGGCAAAGAGCTTGTAGAAGGAAGGGACGAGTTTCCCAGGGCACATTTCATAGTAACAACAAAAATCCGCTATCAACGCTAGAAGGGGGAGATTGAACCCTAATATGAAAGAGCAAGCATAGAAAACGCAATATCCAGGGTGGTCGATATGAACCCTCTCCTCGCTCCTAGCAAGAGAGATGTCGGCAGAGCGAGGAATACCCCATCGCTCCCTCAATTGGGCGAGGCTCACCTCACCCATTAGTGGGGCCTCATTAACATGGTCCTCCCCCTCATCGGTAGTGAATTCGGTTGTCGGACCCCTTGGCAGAGGAAGGATATCGACTGCCGACGGGATCCTATCGGTCTCCGCCGATTCGGTGGCCTTGCCACCACAGAAGACCCATCGATCGCGGGAGAGTCACCGGAGAAAACTCTATGTGAGAACTGCTTTCCATTGTTGATTACTGGACAATGAGCGAACGAGGTTCACCGAAGAAGGAGTAAAAATGAAGATTGAGTGAAAGAAGAGAGAAAACAACACAAACTGATGAAGAAAAAGAGTGGGAGAAGTTGCTTTTTCATAAATCTTACTCAGGAAAATACTGAAAAGTGAGAAACAGATAACATTACTCATTATTTATACTGCAAAGTGGCTTTCCCAAATTCCAAAAGCCACCATTAACTGCACAACCAACCGCAAAACGGTTCGAATCCACAAGTAACGGGTGTCATTATGACAGATATCACAAAATAGTTTTGCAACCGTCAATCGGCTCTTCGCCTTCGAAGCGGGTTTAACAACCTGACTATGTTGGCAGTGCGTCCAAAATGCCTTCATACGTCGAGCATCATTGCTGTGCACATCAAGTACACATGTATCCTCAGCGGCCGCCTACGGGAATACACGGCCCAAGATGAAAACATCAAGCGACCACCCCTAAGTACAAACGGCTATGGCCGTCCCCTAAGTATAACTGGCCACGGCCCTTCTCCAAGTGCGAATGGCTACGGCCATCTCCTAAATATAAATGGCTACGGCTATCCCCCAAGTATAAACGGCTATGGCCGCTCCCCAAAAATATAAAACAGTTACGGCCGTTCTCCAAATGAAAAATGGTTAAGGCCATTCTCCAGGTGTGCAGACGGCTACGACCATCTCCTAAAAATAGAAACAACCACGGACACTTTCAAGGCACATAATGACTACCACCGTTCTCAATAAGTAAAGCTGGCTACGACCGTGCTTCAAGTATTAGCAGCTACGGCCGTCTTCGAAGCATGAACAGCTACGCCCCCAGGTCACGACCGAAACAACATGCAGTACCCTCTTTCGAGTCTTTTTGAGTCGCATTCGATAAAGTCCGCTCATCGAGTTCGATCGGATCCCGACCTCAATAAGCGGAGGGACTAACTATATCGGTCAAAACTCGACTCGTGATAATTAACAAAATTAATTGGCTCTTAAGCATATTTTGGGCTAACAAATGGCGTAATTATTCGTTAAGAATAAGCACTCGAAGATCACTCAACTTAGTTAATAAGGCCACGACCTATTCACTATTGGCGGGCGTTCCCCCCGACATGACCGCGCCATCCAACGCCAGCTGGCAAGTCTTCCCTAGAAAAAGAGCGAGCATCATTATAAGGCTCTGAACCTCTCTATGGAGAGACTGACCAAATCGATATTATCTATAAAACATCTCTACCCTCCTCTCATTAACAAATAACATTTGTCTCTTGCATTCTCCGTTTCGTCTTTTGATTATTACGATCTGCTATGATTGATCCTCATTTTAATTTAATTATTTTATGCTTGCAAAGTATGTGATAACTTTGAGCCAAACCAAGCCAATTATATAAATTGCTTTTGTTCATTAATATACGTGTAGACAAAAGAAAACCACATTTGATGAGAACTTTCAGTATGTTCCTTCTTCTTTGTTAGTCTTTTGGGATACTAATCCTTTACTTATATGATCAAGCATAAAACAAAAGAGGAAACAGAAAAATGAAAGACAAATTAAAAGGAAAACAGAACTCTTCAATCAAGAGCAAAAGTATGATAAAGCACATTGAGCTACATCCATCGTAACTCTTGCAATCATATAAAACACTCCTCTAAGTCGTCAGGAGTTCTAAAGGATTTGGCTCAAGCCTGCCAAATCCAAAGATACATGTATTACAACCCATAATGCTTCTTTCAATTGCTTCACTCAATATCCTTAGAAAATTTGTAAAGTGCTTGCACTGGGGACAAGTTTGAGAATTTTGAGAAAAAGAAAATTCATAACACAAGAATGTGCATTTTTCTGTTCTGTCAGCTCATCTAGGTAAAGAGGTTGGAGGAAAATAACGCAGTGGGTTCTCCCTCAGCAACTCAGTTTCCCTGCAAACAAGTGACATAGTCAAAATGGGGCCTTCATGCTATTGGAATAAAGAACTACAATGAAACCAAGTTAATGCTTACTTTTTTATGTCTTTATCATCTCCTCGTCTAAGCTGTAAACTAGAAACGTTTCCACCAGCAGATTCCTTCTCATGTGTCCTATCAGAGATGGAGGGAAGAAGTCAACCCAAGATTCTGTTATTGTGCTAAAATATGAAACTACTACAATTACAACAGCCAAAAAATTTGATGTAAATTTTCAGCTATTGCAACACAGAAATCACGTATTCTAGATACTCAAGCTGAAAAGGCCTGTACTCACCTGGCACATTCCTCATCCACGAAGATCTCTAGGCATGCACCCGTGGTAGTAGCTCCTCGATTTCTAAGCCCGTGTCTTTGAGGAACCTGTAAGAAGATGTTTTTGTTAATGAGTTCCTGTTACTATCTGCTTGGAATAAAATATCATTGTACATAAAAACTTTCTGGACTCAAATTGACCTTATTAGATGTCCACTTTAAAGGAATTGCCTGATTCTCCTTGTTCCTTTCTGCTCGGGCACCAAGACAGTGCCATGATTTGTTCTCTAGCTTTGGTACTTCTGATTGAAGAGTTGATGACATTCCAGGATTTGTATCTTTGTAAATGGATAGCAGGCTACCTTGAGCTCTGCAAAATGGATAAGAATGAGCTAGTGCTTTTTACTGCACCAAGGCATTTACAAATTAAATATTTCCTGGCTTCCTGCAACCTTGTTATCGGCATCCTTACTCCTTTCCTTAAGTTATGGATTAAGCAGCAATATCTCCCCCGAAGTTCATTTCCAGGTGAATTACATACCCATGGTTATCAACATTGGAAAGAATTTTAGGTACTTAAAGCAAATACTTGTCGAACTCTGAGCTTTTGGCTGACATGGCAGCTGAACCAAGTGATGATAAGAATCAACAACACAAGTTTGGTTGCAGTTTTACTGAGATATAATGCAGGGACAAAAGTCACTTGTCCATAAAACAGAGGTGACTTGCTCTTACCTATCCTGTTTCATTTTCTTCCGAGACAAATCAGAAGTTCCTGTTGTTTGGTTTCCTGCAAAGGCAAGAAGAACGTTAGCAAAATAGCCAGCAGACACCCTGAATCTTCAACATAGAATGCACTTACGAGCTTCCCCCCTTGCCAACAGTGTCCCAAAGCTTCTCATTGGAAGCTGGTGTTCTGGTAGATCCTCCTGAAAATACAAAGTAAGTCACTACTAAAGCAAAACTAAGCAAACAATAAGGGACTTGAGAAGACGATAAGTCCGAAACAGTTGATACCTCTGCTGCTTTGGGGCGTCCCATTGAACGAATGACAAACTTCTTGTAGGATTCCTTCAATTTGTCTTCGGGTTTTGCATTCCTAATTCATCGGAGACAAAGCAATTTTAATCATAGGAGGTCAGTAAATAAATAGGGGGCCAGTCAATGGATGAGAACAGGCAGGATACATTACTTAGTATAACCCGTTTTTTGTACTAATATTAACTGCATCTTTAGAAATGATTCATGAACATTGTCTCGTGTGGACAACTATATTGACATACACTTTTGAGTTTAAGACCAGAAATTGATAATAGAAAATACTCGTTAATGGGTAAGAATATTGCCTATGGTATTAACAGCTTAAAAACCAATTGCTCTAGCAAAAATAACATGCCAAATATATTAGAACCTTCACCTGCTCTAGCATTACTCTGCCGACAATTTTATTTAGCATCATAAAATTTACATCCATCAGAAGTTAAACATGTAGAGAGATAATGTAAGAAGTCCTCCTCAAGAAGGTGACATGCGAACAAGAAATAGAGGTCACGAAATGTTCATTTGTATAAAATCATCTACATAAGTTATAAAATATTAGACCAGATTGTGTATTCTCAAGCAAAGTTCAATGAATTGTGGCTGTGGCTATTTTCGATGCTGCCATACCTGTCGTTTCTAGTCTATCTCTTCCCATTTCTATTTCTTTTCTATACATGGAAAGTTTAAAAATCATCATCATAATAATCCAGAAAATTGCAATAGAAAAGAAATAAGGGAGGTTTGTGATGATTTTTTAGTCTTTTCTACTAGGTAATCTAGTATCCTTATGCATGACAATAATCAATTTGGTCATTTTGGTCGGACTCTATAATGGATTTCTGACCACATTCTCCATAGGACACATCTATATCTTTAATAGTTACTTATCCATCACAGTGACCAGCTGATCAAATCAATTCGTTTTAGTGTTTCAGGGTACGGAAATTAGTTGGTCAATATTAATGCGACAACACAAAATCTTATGTGCCGCATCATACTTGCAACTGAACTCACTTTGGAGAAGCTTTAAGACCTTAATCCCCCACCCCGCCAATACACTATACTAGCACATAATTAAAGCAATCACAACTCTTGTAGCCATCATTAGGCTTAACACAACGTAAGCTACTTAACCAGCAATATTCGAGTACGGCTCAATAACCCATTTGAATAATAACACATCTCACATCATAGACAAGATACGACGCATAACTTCTCCATAACCAAACCATTTTCCCTTGACTGCCAACTGAAACGCAAATGTCAACTATGCAAGAACATAACGTAATGACTAAAATTAAACTAAGTGCCCAACGGGAACAGAGCTTACATGGATAGCCCTCGATTGAAGATCTCATTTGCTGTTTTAATTTTATTTTCAGACTCCAAGTGCAAAGCATAGGCTATGTAGAATGAAGAATGTGTCTGCCCAATTTTGTTAGCCTCCAAAAAGCTATAGATGACTTCAGCATCCATACAGTTTTCAGCCTGAACGATCCATCAGTAAGCAAACTCATATACCAAAATGAAGAGATATTAAGGGGCAAAAGAATGGATGTTAAGAAAGCAAACGGACATATTCCAGCCACGTTTTCAAATAACGGAGGTCATCCTTGTATCGTTCATCGTGCCAAAAGGTGCGGACACATTGTTCATAAATAACAATAAGTCCAGAACTGTCTCCGCCCGGAGGGAAAGACTCCTGCACCCACTTGATGCACCTAGGCAATTTTAATGAAAAAATTATGTCAGCAACTGAGTCAATGCAGAGTTCATAGAAGATTAGGAGGATAAACAGTTCAAAAAATGTTAAGGTGAAGAAAGGGATAATTGAAGTGTTTTAGAAAAGAATCAATCTTGTTGCATAAGAAGAGCACTCACTGGATCCAGGGCTGAAGAGGGTCTTCACCTTTGTATTGGTCAATTGCTTCGATCAAAGTCCTAATCATCCCGCAACGGAAAGAGTTGAGTTCGTAAACTAATAAAGGAACTTTGAAAATGCAGCAATAATAACTACTACTACATCGCAATCAAAATCCAGCAGGATCGGTCGGTATATAACTATATATGAATTATCAATATCCATTCCGCTCAAATTAGACATACAAATCACTAAACAAATCAAAATATGAACTGAAAATTCAAATTCAAAGGTAGAGAAGGGGAAAGGGTATAACCTTCGCTTGTCAAGAAGAGATTTCTTGAGTTGAAAATCAGTATTAGCCTTGAGGGCATTGTTGAGGAGTTGAACATTACGGCCTCTCTTCAAAGGTCTAACATTTTCCTTGAATAGTTCCCACTCGTGACCTGTATCTTGCTTTGACGCTAAGAACTCCGTCTCTGGATCCAATACGCATTCTCCTACCTTCTCCATTGCTTCTTCTTCTTCTTCTTCCTGTTTCCTTGCTGTGTCTGTGCGAGAGAGTGGGAACAAAAGCCTTCTTTCAAATTTTGAAATTGTCTTGTGAATCTGAAAACCCCCTTTCATAGCCGTTGAATTTAGGGCCGCCCCAGCCTTCATTAAATTCATTTTTTTTTCTGGTACTTTAAATTCCACTATAGTACATTTTGGTCCCACAATGAATGTAATTATAAGTATTTTGGATTTAGATTTTAGACCATAGCATTTTCACTTTAATTATGTATATAGTCCAAACCAATCAATTTAATTTTTTTTTTTAGCACAAACAAGCCAATTATCCGATAGTAAATCACTTTGATGGTCACGCAACTTACAAAAACATCATACCAAAGTTATTTCTGCTTCTTTTAGGACAACAAAGTCATATTAATGTGCAAACTCACATGTAATGCTGCTCTGTAGTCCGGTCTTGGGCTGGGACCGGGTCGGACCCGCGATCCTAACGGGTCTGGTGAGGCAATCCTAGTGTACCGGTCCTTAATGGTGCAAAAAGCCCGGGACGGGCTGGGTCACAAAAAATAGCATGCGAGCCCGGGAGTGCTAAGCCTGGGACCGGTTAGCGAGCCTGGGCCGGTCTTACCGGTCCTAACGGGCCTAACGACTACTTTTAAACAAAAAAAAAATGACGGTAAAAATTTTAATAGTAGTCGTTTGGGCTGCAATTTTGACCCTTGAAAGTTTCAAAAATAGTCATTTGCCCCCAAGCTTTATTTTAACCCCAAACTTTATATAATTATACTTTTTTTCCAAATCTCAACTATAAATGCTCCCTCATTCTTTTATTTTTACCAATTCATCAATCTCTCTTCTATAATTGCTTATTATCGTTGAAATTTCGTGTATGTATTTGTTATATTTATCATTTAATTGTCGATGATGGTATGAAAATTTTAAATTTAGAAATTGAAAAGGTTAGAATGGCTCTTAATTGTTTTTTTTAATTCAAACCGTAGAAGTAGACTTAGAGGATTTTATAAAAAATGTGATGAATATGGTATTAGAGAAAGAAAGGTTCCTAAAGCTTGCCAGACTAGATGGAATTGTATGTACGAAAGTTTAGTAGTTGCATATGAATATAAAAACCTAATTAATACAATATTTAACTCTATGATAGGTGGTGGGGATGATGATGAAATGCTTACTACTCAAGATTGGACGAATGTTAAAATTCTTTTAGATTTTTTAGAACATTTTCAAATTGCTACAAATGCATTTTCTGGGCAATATTACCCAGCTATTTCTAACTGTTTGGTTTTGTATTGCAGCACTATGTGATTTGTTTGTTGAATTTTCGGAGGGTGGGGAAATTTATAAGGCTGCTATAATTGCAATGAAAGAAAAGTTTAAAAAATATTTTTTTCCCTATCCCTCCTATTTATGGTGTTGCTGCAATATTAAATCTTACAATGAAATTAGGAGGGCCTCAATTTTAGTACTCAAATATTTATAAAGCTTTAGATCTTTCAAATGGGGAATTTGCTACACTTGCAGATGCAAAAGCCTTAATTAAAATTAATGCTCAAATAATTTATAATGCTTATCTAATTGCCTTAGATCATACTAGGCCAAATGTTCCAACCCCTACTTCGTCTAGTTCGCAATCGTCTAAAAGAGCTGCGGGCTTAAGAATACTTAAATCTTGGACGGAGTTTATGGGCTCTCAAGGTGATAATTATGATGAAACTTTACATCTAAATGAGCTTCAAGTTTATTTGTCGCAGGAACTTGAAAAGGAGAATTTAGACAACACTTTTGATCTTTTGGACTAGTGAAAGGTAAGAGAAAAATATTTTTCGGTTCTTGCAAGGATGGCTCGGGATATTTTAGCTATTCAAGCTTCAACTGTTGCATCAGAGAGCGCTTTCAGTCAAGCATGACTTAAAATATGTGATCATAGAGCATCTATGAAGGAGAGCTTGGAAAAATCAGTACAGTTCAGAGATTGGATCCGCTCGGAAAGAAGAAACTTTGGAATTGCAAAAACCGGATATAGATGAAGCTTATGGAAAAATAATGGTGGAACCTGCGGAGGATGTTGCTTCGCTCGGAAGTGGTGATGAACAAACTTCTTTTCCACCACCACCAACGCAGCCTCCTCCTAACCTTGAAGGATTTATGAGATTTGTTTGAGATACAATGTAGATTATGGTGTAACTTGTACTTTGGAACATCTTCTTTTAGTTTTTTTCCTTTTAATTGTGGTATTAGTACCTTGTCGTGCTCATTTCATTGGGGGAAAGAAGAGTAAGAAAGATATGTCATTTTTTGTAATCTATTAATATAGAACACGAGAAGCAAATTCATATTATTATGCCAAATGTCAAAACAATAATTGAACATGTGTTCACTTTTTGGACAAACCTCCAACTAACTTGGAGGTTAAAAAATAATTTAAAATAAAAATAATTTTAAGTAAAAAAATATTTACAAAGAAATAGGGGAAAATCCTCCAAAAAATAGGAGCTATAAAATTATTTAAAAAAAAAATCGTTCACAATTTCGGATTTCTTTATTTTTAAAAAATTAATTTATTTAAAAATATATTTTTTAACTCTTTAACTTTGAAGTTTGAACCATGAAGAGCTAGTTTTTTAATACAACTTTCTTTAATTCAAAATTTTAGCTCTATTGTTTTTTAAAGTTAACTAAGTTTAAAACATACATATTAAAGAAAAAATTAACACAACCTTATTTAATTCTAAATTTCAGCTTTGTTTTTTAAAAGTTAACTAAGGTTAAAATATACATTTTAAAAATTTATTTGATCATCTCCTTTTGAACTACGAAGAACGTAATTTTTTTTTAAAAAAAAGTGATTTATTTAATTTTTTTTTATATTTTATTAATTTTTAAAAACTAATTGATCAAACATTAGTTCGCTTCGAGAATGTAGTCAAATAATTTTTATATTTCAGGTTTCTTTGTTTTTAGTAAAATAAAATAAAAATTCTTTTATTTTTAAAAACAATTAACTAATTTTAAATATATATTTTTTAATCTTTAACTTTTAATAAATAAATCTGATTTACACCATTATTAAAAAATAAAAAATTAAAAGTTGTGTTATGAAATAATATAAGAACAAGAACAATAGAGAGAAAAGTAGAGAGAGGAGTATTCTTATTGATACTTTGGGGATGATTTACAATGGGAGAGAACCCCTTTATTTATAGGAAGAGAAAAGACTTAGCCTCAAAGTAGAACTCTTCTATAAGATAGACATTCACTCTAATGAGAGTTCTATTTATAACACTCCCCCTTGAATGTCTACTCAATAAATAATGTGCCTCGTTAAAACCTTAACTAAAATAAAACCCAATGGGAAAAAAAATTAAAGAAAAGGAAAAAGAGTACACATGTTTGAATATGCGCCTATTGGTTGCCTCGTTAAAAACCTTGCAAGGAAAACCCATGGGGACAAAACCTTGTAAGGAAAAAAGAGTGCAACGCGCATTAACTCTCCCTGAAAAGAGCATCAATTCACATCCTTGAGCATTTGCATTCCAATCTTGTGCACCATCTTCAAAACGATCTTTTGTAGAGATTTGATAAATAAATCAGCCATATTGATTTGAATAAATATTCCGCACCTTGAAATTATCTTTCTTGATAGATATGAACATCTTCATATAATGTCGTGGAATAACTCTTCAATATCTCCATAGATGTATTCTCGATGCCATCATGCTTATAGTTATAGCAATATACATATGTATACAAATTGCACTTAGGATGTGGTACTTCAGGACCAAGAATTGTATATGCTTCAAGCAACTTCAATCATTGACTTTATACTTTCAAGTTTTTGAACTACATGTCCAAAACTACATGTCTTTCATATGGAATCAATTCTGCTTGAATTGTATCTCTTCCATTTAGCCAATATTTTTGTTTGTATTCGACAAACATAAGATCCTCATCGATATTTAGCGCTATCATAGACGTCGTCGACGAATATTATATATCGGTTCCAGTAAATTTTCATAAAGACATAACATGGAGATCTCTTTATTCATATATTCAGGTACCTGAATCTCTCATGAGATTTTATGAAGTGTTATGTCATGTGATCTTCTGGATCACTTGCCTCCTTATTATGATCACTTTGATCATTTGCTCATCTTCTTTATTAAGAAGTTATTTTGAAATCGATTTGTCTATACGCTTTAAGCGTATCAAAGACTTTGTCCTTCTGGGACTTAATATGAGCATTTGCAGTGAGAATATAGTTACTTTCTTTGGGTCAGCAAATGCGTATAGCATGCTTTGCAATATGTTGCAATTGAATTATCCTTTTATGAACTTCAGGTTCATATTATGATAGTCGAGGATCTATATATGCAAATGATAATTCATCCCATGTAACCTTTTCTCAAGTGTTTATCATGTCTCCCCCTCATGTTAGAAAAGCTAACTTGTTTCCTCAACTTTGAGAGTCCATCTTTGTGCATTATGGTGTTAATGAAAATATACACCGCACATCAATAATAATAAGATGAAATTATTTGGTTCCTGACCCTGAACCATTTGCGAGGGGAGAATATAATATATTCTCGTATAGAACGTATATCAAACTGATATATATAACTTTGTTCTCATAAGAAACAGTTTAGCTATTAAGTGGAGGCACTCAATAATTATCTTGCTAAACCAATTATGATATAAACCAACTTATCAGATGAACTATCTTGAATAGAAAATCTGGAAATTATGCTCGAAGTTAAATTACTGAGCAATTTACCTTGCAAGCACCGGCCAGGCTGCGGGTTAATAACAATCGCACATGTAACCATATCATAGATGCATCATATGTGGTATACATGGCAGGTGAATGGGCCTATATTCACCTTTGATATTTCCAGAATTTATGGGATTCAACCCGAACTCTTTAGTTGGTCAATCAATTAATGAGAACAACTAATATAAGAGAATTCGTAAAGAACTTTCTAGTTCTTTAATATTTACCCATGTGAATTCTCTATTACTGCACATCATACTTAAAATGAGATGGCTAACCCGAATGCCAACTGAATAAATTATCAATATTGATAAACTTCAAATTTACACCATGACATGTGCGATTATCAATAAACTTCAAGTTTATTATGGTATGGGTTTTTATACCAATAAATATTCACTTTATTGTGGCATTCTTTTGTTTGTGTAGTACAAACTGGAGAATAAAGCGGGTAGCTTTTCATATACAAATTATCCCGCTACAAGTTGTAGTAATAGAAGATATCAAATCTTTCCTTTATTTATAGTCTCAATATAATCAATCGCTTTCGCATATACTTTGGAAACTGAATAAGTTTCTTTGAGACTTACTACAACACAATACCTTATTGGTAATCAATTGTGTTTCTCCAACATAGTAATAATTGGCTCTTCTAGAGCTCTCAATTAATTTTGTACTACCACAAATTCATCAACATCCATGTGGTGAATATCTCTTTTAAAGAGAAAGTTATACCATTATGGTCATGGTCAAAATTATATGCAAGATATGTTTCTTGCATTATCGTTGTCCTTTAATAGTCATATTTCCAAAATATTTTGGCGTACAATAGGTACGTGACCAACGATCATTCATGCCATGACATTATTTTCATATATCATCTCAAACCTCCTTCTAGGGGTGAGTATGGTATATTCAATACCAATTTCATGTTCATATTCTTCCAATAATGAATATGTATTCTTGAATCAGATGTTGTCACATTCACTGCGGGGATATGTGATTTTGTTATCCTTTTCAAATTTGTAAATGCGTCTGGCATTTGATTTGCTATTCTTTGCAAATGGATAACATTTTGCACCTCTTTTTCACAAATAGAGGTATGTGGATCAAGATGAGATAATGATGCATTTTTCCACAAAATTTCCCGTTTGGTTTCACCAACTTCTCCCCCTAATTTTGGGAAAAGTGTCTCATCGAATTGACAGTCTGCAAATCGTGCAGTGAACAAATCCCCTGTCAATGTTTCGAGGTAGCGAATAATGGAGGGTGATTCAAACTCAACATATATTCCTAACCTTCTTTGCAGACCCATTTTGGTGCAATATGGCGTGACCCCAAACCGAAGTGGGCAGCCTCGTTTTCATGAGGTATTCAAGATTATACTCATGTATTGTCTCAATCTGATATCCATTTTGAATGATATCTTTAAAACTCAACAAGTTCCTTTTAGACTTGGAGGAGAACATTGCATTCTCTAAAATGTTGTTCCTTTAGGCAGAGTTATAGTTGCTCTTTCGGAGCCTTTAATCAATTTACTACTACCAGAAATTGTAGTAACATCTGCCTTACACATACTTAAATGAGAGTAATATTTCTTCTCTTTGAATATCGTATGTGTGGTACATGAATCAATTAATCAAAAGAGATATACGAACATGATAATAAACAAATTTAATCCGTTGCTTCATAATTAAACAATATTTTTAAAATCTGCTGAGGTTATTCGAATAACTGAGTTGATATTCGACTATCTTGGGAAGCAGTCATTAGGTTATTCGAATAACTAAACCTGATATTCAACTAACTAGCCTTGCGGAAAAATTTAGTTTTAATGCGATTAGTTATTCGACTAACTTAGTAAACAGTCATCAGGTTATTCGAATAACTAAATCAGTTATTCGACTAACTTAGCTTGCGTAATATATCATAACCAACGTTTTTCTGCCTCTTTTTTTTTCTTTACATATTTCTCAGTTAACATGCTAATTAAAATCTTTTGTCAATAATTTATTTGTGTTGACTAATCTGTATAATTCAAATACACATTAATCTTTTTCGGACTATAAACCAATAATATAAACATATAAACACAAATACACTGCAGTTAAAACTATTACTTTCACAAATAATTGTAAACAACGTTATATTGTCTGTGTATTATGTGATTACAATTAAATTACCCACTACCACATTATGCTAAAAACAGATGTGCTAGAATTACCTTGCTTACGTATGCAGATATATAGACAAAGTAGTGTAAATAAACATACTCTTAATTAACAAATTGATGCAACTTCTATAAAACATACTCTTTGTCAACACTACTTAAAACATTCTTATGTGTGCAAACAATGTATTATCACTGAGAGTACCATTATGTTAAAACAATTTTACAACATACACATTATGCAAACTCACGTACAACATTCTGATGATATAGAATGCACTCAATTCTACATTGTAAAATTGGAAGTTATATATGTGTACAACTTGACCACATAACACTAGTGTAATGGTGTATATTACGTAAAATATAACTGTTTGACACATTGCACAACAGCAGAAGACAATTAATAGTTGAATGTTGAAACAAGCAACAACAAAAGTTAGATAACTTCACACACGTACAAACATATATACATGATGTTTTTCTAGTGATATTATAGTGATATTTTCTTCACAGGGTTTCAATTGAGAAGTAATTCTGAACATTGCAACATTATATTCAGAAACAGACTTAAAGTCTTGGAGCCTCAGATGAGCCCAATCATATCGTGCTTGTGGCAGAGTGACCAACTTCAGGTTGTCATATCTCTCCTTTAAGCCATTCCACAAGATAGGTGGATCTTTGACTGTGATATATTCAATTTTCAAACCTTCATCAAGATGATGGCGCAAGAAAATCAAGGCCTTAGCATAGTCTTGGGTGGATGCATTATTTCTGTCTTTAATGGCGTCTCCAGGACCCATTGCATCCAAATGGATTTCAGCATCCAACACCCATGTCATATAGTTCTTGCCCGAAATTTCAAGGGCAACGAACTTTCTTTTCATAATGTCAGACATGAAACAAAATTACATCAAGAGCGTGTTCATACTTACGGGCTTTATTACAATTATCACATTCACTTCAGGGAATGGATTATAATCATCTGTATGTGTTATATACAATCTCATGTCAAATATTACTTTCATAAAGTGAAAGATTATTTTGAGAATCTTTATTATTCTCATTATCATAATGATGACGATTATAATTCCGTCTATTGCCACTTCCACATTCATTGATACCTTCATGGTAATAATTTTGTCTTCTTTCAGACTTATCACATACTGCTACCACATTCTCTAAAGGGAATGGAGCAAATTCAATTGGACGGATTTTGTCTTCTTTCAGACTTATCACATACTGCTACCATATTCTCTAAAGGGAATGAAGCAAATTCAATTGGACGGATTTTTTAATTCTTTGCCCACAATCATACATGAATTTGATCATGGCAAGGCATAGAAATTTTACCACTTCATGTGAGTGTAATTTCTTACAAACTCCATTAGAGTTATAATCAAACTTTGTTGTCTTTGTTTGTATATGAAATCAAATCGTAGAATTTCAAGAATTTGAAAGAGAAAAGTAAAATACTTACCTTTAAGGTATACCAATAAATGTTGTGATATCAAATATACCTCTTGAGTTTTCCATCCCGTTGCATTACTTTATGATGATACCATCTCTTCTATTTTTCCGTATAGAAATTCTGGAAGAAGGAAGAAATCAAATTCAATTGGTTAGAGACTCGTGCTGATAACGTGTTATGAAATAATATAAGAACAAGAACAATAGAGAGAAAAGTAGAGAGACGAGTATTCTTATTGATACTTTGGGGATGATTTACAATGGGAGAGAACCCCTTATTTATAGGAAGAGAAAAGACTTAGCCTCAAAGTAAAACTCTTCTATAAGATAGACATTCACTCTAATTAGAGTTCTATTTATAACAAGTTGCACATTTTAAAAATACATTTTTTTACACTTTAGCTTTGAACCATGAAGAGCGAACTTTTCTTTAAAGAACTTCATTTAATTCAAAATTTCAGTTTTAAAATTCTATAACCTCCAACTGTTTAAATATATTGCCTTAATTTTGGCCATATTCTTTCCATGTGTATTTAAACTCCACACACACTGATATCCTTAATGTTATCTAGGTTGGCTTTCACTTTTTATTTTCACTGCATATTGACATATATGATTTATTGGGCATGTGATGTATTTTTTCTGTACTATCATACCAGCGTTTCTCCTTTAAACTTTGCATGTGGTAATTAATACTTCGCATTTTCTACTATTCATTTCTTCTCCTTTCTCTTTCACTTTAACAAAACATGAGGTTTGTGATGTATTTTAAATCTAAATTTTATCTACAAAACACAATCTAAGGATAACAGATAGTTGCTCAACCACATGAAACATACGCACATAAGACTCACAAAACAAAACTGCCGCCCAACTTTTATAGTGTTCTTAAATTCAAATCTTCCACTGCTATAAAAAATTCAAGAAACCATACGATTTCTGCAAAAATTGAATCAATTGAACAAAAAAAATTTCAATAATGCAATATTTTGAAAGAACCAGGTCGTTACAATTCAGACACTGCTTTCTCAATTTAATAGGTTATATATGATGGAAATGTATTAAAAATTTCTATCTTTTAATTTGTATGTATGTATTCATGGGATAATCAGTACCAAAACTCGATTGAAGAATTTATCACCAAGCATATTGTATCCTCAAATATGTTTCTCAGTGATTACTACAACATGTATCATGTTTGCTTCTACGTTTTTTAATTTTCAAATCTGAATTTTTTGATTTGCTCTTCGTGTATTTTTTTTTTAATTTCTATGTGCATATTCATGGGATAATCAATAGCAAAACCATTTAGTTAAGTTGCAGCTTTTTCAAACTCAATAATTATTTATATTTGTTAGGATCCTGACTCAACACTATTCAAGGCGTAAATGAAGAGAAGGAATGTGAGATAAATACATGCTTACTTTTAATCTATCCTTTAAGATGACACTTATTTTACTTGTATATATGGCTAAATATATTTGGTAATAAAATTTTAGATCCGGTCAAACCTGGATTCTTCGAATGATACGCTAAAGAACTTGATTATTAGAATTCAAGGATTTATATTCAGTAGTAATAAGTAGGCATATATGTGTATTAACACTTAATAAATTGCATTAGTGTTTGTATCATAAGATTGTGTTTTGTGATAAATTGCTTCTATTTCTGAAAGAATGATGAGTTAGTCAATTATTATCTGTTTCTTTATTCTAAGAGGGCACAATCAGGTTTGAAACATGTTTCTTTTGTATAAAATACATTGCATAATGGCTAATTGTGGTAATACTTAATTGTAATTATATAAACAACTCATACAATTATCAAATAACGTTTGAATGATACACAAATATTATAATTATATAGGACGTGCTAGCAATAATATGAATATATAAGATGATTCAAAACGAAAAAATTGTAAATAAATGAATCTAAAAAATTCTTTATTTACTAATTTTATAACTTCATTTGTTATTTATTCATCATCATCATTATAATATTCAATCCCTTCCTACTTATAACTCGTGATGAAAATCATAAAGAGCTTCATTGATAAATATATGTTTATTTAGAAATACCCGTATATGAAATATTAATTCTTCTCGACTTATAATGATGATAAAAGAATAATGTGATAGAAAGAACTAAAGTCATACTATATGGTTTGCTTAATTTAAAACATGAGAAACTGATGATTTAGCCACTATGGTATTCCCAATTTTCTCAAACTAACATAATTTACTAATTTTCGTTTCTTCTCGCGGCAATATCTTAGTGCCAAAAATGTAACAATTATGGTTATATCATTTCTTGACTAATATTTTAGAATCTTCTACAGAAAGATACATGTTCCTTTAGTTTACATTAAATCTATATGATGCTATCAATTAATGCTCCTTTATTTTTCAAATCAAACACCCAAAAGTTGGAATTCAATCTTCGCAGAGTTAACACTCCTCCATCGAATGAGATAAAGCTCAATGGCAATCACAACTAGATCTGGGACCCCTTCTCCCTCGGGCTAAAGCCCAGATATATATCCGATCTTATGGTGTGCTAAAGAGTGGGCCTATCAGTCCCGACGGTGAGGGCTATGGTACCAGGAGGATTTAGCCCAGAGGAGAAGAGAGGATCCGATTCTCGCTTTGCCCCCGAAAGAGTCAGAATCCATTCTAACTTCCATGCCATTTCATTCAACTGAAGCTAATTCTATTGCTACTGTAAGAGTTCCGGGTGAAGTTCATAGAAAGAGGTTCTCGAGATATGTTGAAGTTTCCAGTGCAGAAGAAGGGTCATGCTAGATCAGGTGTGCATGTGCATAAATCCCTGTCAGATTCCAAGATTTAGAATTAAGGTTGTTGGAGAAGGCCCTTGAGGCCCCACAATTGAGCTAACTTGCCTAGTTGATATAAAGTGAAAAATATTTGCTCAGTGAGCTCTCTTTCTTTTCTTCGTGGTTTCATGGCTATTGGTAAAAATCAATCTTACATATTTTTAGGAGCTTTTTATTCTTTTTTAAATTGGTTATCTCGAAGTGAACTAGAAAGTTTTTCTTTCAATTAAACAAAAGAACTAAAAAAGAAACGAGTGAATTTCTCATGTAATTTTTCAGAATTATTATGGTACTATTACTTTTATGCAAGTCAAGGATATGGTACTGTTTGTTTTATGCAAGTCAAGAATATTAGACGACGGCATATGATATGGAGCGTTTATGTAATATATTATTATAAAGAATATGGAAGAAAAGATTATGCCTAAACGTTCGAAACATACTTTCAAAGGAAAAAATAATACGCTTTTAATTGATGCAGCAATGGAGATGACTATGGTCTTTTCCGTGGCTAATGCTATATATACTTTTTTTCTATTATCTCGCTCATCTCTTTTTTCCTTTGAACTAATCCGCGCATCGCGCGGGCACGTGTACTAGTAAAAATTATAAGACATGCCATTGAATATCTTTTTACAATATTTTTTTGTCTTTAACTTGCAATTATTTATAAGTTATAATATATGTACATAACATACAATATATACTACAAGAGAATATATAAGGGAATATATATACTACAAGAAAATATATAAGGGAATATATATACATAACATACAATATATACTACAACAAAATATACAAGGTAATATATACATAACACACACACAAAAAACATTATAAGAAATTATATTTGGAAATATATATATAACATACTATATACATTATATATGCTATACTAGTATACTATATTATATATTACTTTTTCGTCAAGCACTTTAATAATTAGATTTCTACATATATATGTACTACATATATATATTTTTTATATAGCCATGATATGGTGATATGATTTACAAGAAATTATCTTAAACAAAAAAAGCCCGTTAGGCCCGCTAAGGCCACGAGCCCGGCCCGTTTAGTCCAGGACCATATGAGCTTAGGCCCGTCACAAGCTGGTTCCACCTGTTGAAGCCCGGGACCGCCAGAGCCCATGCTCGCTACCTATGCCCTTTAAGCCCGGTATGTTTGGCCTATTTTGGCCCAGGCCCAGGCCCAAAATACAATATTACTCACATGCATTTGGAAAATGGACATTTTAGGATGTTGTTAGCTTAAATTGCAAAGTCAACTTATAAAAGTTTTATACCACTAAATCACATAAGTACAACATGTATACAAAATCGCAATTCCTAAATGCGATTTATAAATTATAATAAAAGAATTATAAAATGCAATTTCAAATGTGACATAAAAAATACAATGTATAGAGTGCAATTTTCAAATGTAACATATAAATCGCGTTCAACAAATGAGACATATAAATCGCAATCTCCAGTTCAAAGGAAAAAAAATTCGGCAATTTTATTTATTGTGCTATCTTTCCTCTTTTTATGTTTGTTTTGTTTAAACTGGATTTGGATTCTTCAGTCTGATCCAGTTATTAAGACAATAAAAAAGGTGTTTCTTTGTTATGGGATCCTTTATCTTTGTTTTATTTCACATCATTGGGTTTAGACATTACTTCGGTAATATTTAATCCATTCAAAATTATAAATCTCAATCAACAACTGCGACTTATGTATGCATTCACCAAATAAGAACATATAAGTAGGAATGACTAACTGCTACATGTAAAATGCAATCACTAAATGCGACTTATAAAGCACATTATTCAAATGCAATATTATTGTGATTTGATTCATTTGTGAATGTCATTACAGATTGGGTTGTTAATAGTAGAGAGGTAGATGGTAATACTGGAACAAGGAATGATGTTGAGGTTCTTTTAGAGTAGACCCATTTTCTTATTGAGTAGATTAGATAGGGTATAAGGTATTTGACCAAAAAAGTTTTAGGCCCTTTTTGTTAAACTAATTTAATAAGTAGATAAAGGGTGAATCATAGTTAAATATAATAAATCTTAGATCTGAAGTTTGATAATTTTGATGGTACAGGACCGTGTTCAAATCAATGAATGCTAAGTTAATGCTCAATGATTATCAATAAATATGAGAATGAAAACATGCAAATGTGACAAATGACATTATATATAATAAAAAGGAATTTGTCACCTAAATATTGAGTGAGTTGGATGATTCTTTCTTCTGACTACAACGTGTGACAACAGACTATGGAAATGAACAAAGTGTTATTGGATCTTGTGAATAAAAGAGGAATGTTTAGTGATGGAACAAAGGAGACAAGACATATGTTTTTGTATATTCTTGTTAGTCAACTCTTTACAAGATGTTCTTATCAGAAAAGTCCATAAACCCCTTTTTTGTTCCCAATCTCCTCCTATTTATAAGGGAAATTCCTAGAAAATCCTAAAAAAGTACATTTTGGGGAATATTCAATGGAATATTCCTATTCATAATCCTAAGAATGTTCTAATCGTTGTTGCTACATGTTCTCTACTTGACCTTGACATTGGTCTCTCTCTCTAGGCGACTCCTCGCCGCTGTGTCGTGCTTGGCTTCGACCTTGGCCTCAGCTCGTCCATTTGCATTCACTAAACGCAATCTAGTTTTGTCTCATACAGTTAGGCTCTCTGCTTATTGAGGTCGTCCTTTTGGGAGTCCTTAATGAGCGGATTTTATCTGCATCTAATCATAAGAAATTTTGCCGTAGTGAATGAGATGAATTAGTCGATATCGAATTAATTAGGGATCGATTCAAAGGCTGTGGTTGGGTGGCTGACATAGGATGATGTCATGGCCACGCGCGTCATCGTTATGCATCTTCCAAATGCAATGTGTTGTTTCCAGTGCCTCTATTGCTTTGATTTTGGCATCACTGACGATATCTTGCATCGATTTGGGTGCCATAATATCCTATAAATAGAGGAAGGGGGATTCACAAATGAAACCTTTGCTCTTCATATTCCATTTTCACTTTGCTGGTTCTTCTGCTTCTTCTCTAATGCTTGTCTCCGATTTCCTTCTGCTTTTTAGCTCTAGCTTCTGGTTTCTTTTCCTGATGATACTCTTTTTTCGGCTCTACTGTATACACATTACCGCAAAGATGATAAACTCCCCTCACACTTCTGACATAGTTTCCGATATCACCCAATTTTCGATGGCTATGCCTTACAGTGGTGGTGAGCCCATGATGCAGAAGACAAAAGTTTTCCTACCGTGGAGGAGGTTGTTCCGCAGAACCCATCAGTCAAAAATGACTTCCCAAAAGATCCCACCCCCGCTCCTGAGTAGGTACTATCTGATATGGGGCCGAAACAAATATCCGTCCTCCGATCTAAATTCTGTATCCATGTTTACGTCGATATTGTTCTGGCAAAGAATGAAGTGATACAACTCCACTCGCTTGGGTATTGAGTTTTCTATGCCTACCCGTTTTTGGTGGATTACTCTATTTTTCTTCCCCCACTAGCTGAGGAGTTCTGTCGCTTTTATGGCATCTACATGACACAACTTTCCCCTTACGTATGTAAAGTCTTTTGATACAGGCGAAGTTCACAGAGTTGGGTGGCTGTGAAGTCTCTATCCGTCATCTGCTGTATCTTTTCTTGCCTATATTCTACAAAGGCGCGCTGATTCATCTCCACCACCGTGGGACTAAAGGATTGATGGCGGGGATGGATGACAAAGCGAACCGCCCATTCTGGTGCAATTACTTCTTCGTCAGGATCGAGCACATAGTGGCAGACCCAGCCAGGTTCCCCGAGCAGTAGAATTTCAACCGTAAGGGTCTTTTATCGTCTGTCATATATTTTTTTATCCCCCCTATTTTTTGTTTCTGCCTCGACCTTGGTCTCAACTCATCCATTTGCATTCACTAAACTCGATCTAATTTTGACTCATATAGTTAGTCTACCCGGTTATTGAGGTCGTCCTTTTAGAGTCCTCGATGAGCGGATTTTATCTGCATCTAATCATAAGAAATTTCGCCGTGGTGAATGAGATAAATTGGTTAATGTCGAATTAATGAGGGATCGACTCAAAGGTTGTGGTTGGCGTGGTTGACATAGGATGATGTCATGGCCACGCGCGTTATCATTATGCATCTTCCCGATGCAATGTGTTGTTTGTTTTGATTTTGGTGTCACTAAAGATTTTTTGCATCGATTTGGGTGCCATAATATCCTATAAATAGAGGAAGGGGGATTCACAAATGAAATTTTCACACTTCATATTCACTTTTCACTCCGCTTGTTTTCTGCTTCTTCTCTAATGCTTGTCTTCGATTTCCTTATGCTTTTTAGCTCTAGCTTCTGGTTTCTTTTCCCGTTGATACTCTTTTTTTAGCTCTACTATATACACATTACCGCAAATATGATAAACTCCCCTCACACTTCTGACATAGTCACCGATATCACCCAATTTTTGGTGGACATTCCTTTTGGTGGCGGTGAGCACACGGTTGCAAAAGACGAAAGTTTTCCCACCGTGGAGGAGGTTATTCCCCGGAACCCATCGATCAGAAATGACTTCCCAAAAGAGCCCACCCCTGCTCTTGAGTGGGTACTATCTGATATGGGGCCGAAACAAATATCCGTCCTCCGATCTAAATTTTGTATCCATGTTCACATTGATATTGTTCCTTCAAGGAACGACGTGATACAACTCTACCCGCTTGGGTATTGAGATTTCTATGCCTACCCATTTTTGATGGGTTACTCTCTTTCTCTTCCCCCAATAGCTGAGGTGTTCTGTCTCCTTTATGGCATCTGCACGATACAACTTTCCCCTTACTTCTATAAAGTCTTTTAATACTGGCGAAGTTCGCAGAGTTGGCGGCTGCGAAGTCTCTATCCATCATCTGATGTATCTTTTCTCGCCTAGTTTCTACAAAGGCACGCTTATTCATCTCCGCCACCGTGGGACAAAAGGATTGATGGCGGGGATGGATGATAAAGTGAACCGCCGATTCTGGTGCAGTTACTTCTTCGTCAGGACTGAGCACGTAGTGGCGGACCCAGCCAGGTTCCCCGAGGAGTGGAATTTCACCATAAGGGTCTTTTATCGTCTGTCATATATTTTTTTTTATCCCCCCTCTTTTTTTGTTTCTGACTTGCTCATATCTTTTTACTTTCAGCTGGTAGCGTCCACCTTCACTGGTTTTTGACATTGAAGACTGGGTAATTCCGTCTTATCTCATATTGTGGGACTTCGCAACTGGGCATCCTTTAACAAGCGGTTTGGGTTCAAGCCTTCGACTAGTAAGTTTGATTCTCACTTCTACGAACCTTTCGTCTTTGTTATACCTTATCACCGTATTGTCATTTTTTAACATGATTTTCTTTTTGTGCCAGGTTGGCAAGCTTCAAAAAAGGCAAAGGCGTCGGTTCCCACATTCCGCCAAGAATTTTCTTCGGCTGGAATGCAATTCATACTGGCTGAGTCTGAACGAGAGGGTCAAACTCTAGCTCCGTCGCTGGGCGATTCCGCCCCAAATGCGACCATTATGTTGACTGAGACCTCTGACTATTGGAGTTGGTACAATAATAGCCCACATCTCAAAAAATCTCCTCCACCCTCCCCCTTTAGCGTGCGTGCTTTAGTATTTTTCTTGTTCTTCTCATTATTTTTTTGACTTTGCACTCTATTTGAATAATCACTACAAACATCATTAACGTTTTATTTTCAGACAACCAAATTTTTTTTGTCACCAATGCTTGAAGTCATACAACTTTCAAAGACCCTGTTAGGCAAAAAAAAAATAATTAATTTTCATAAATTAAAATAAACTCACCCACATTCTAAGACCCTTTTCCTCCGTTTCTTTCTCCTCTTTCTTTTAAAAATTATTCCACAAACTAGAACTCTCATACACCCATTTTTTTCCCTAGGAAAACAAAGTTCTCTCGTATGGTTAATCACTTTCCTCTTCCTATTTCTTTATTAAATGTACACATCAATACTCCTATTTTTTTCCATCACAAAAATACCATTTATCAATAAATGTTCTCACTAAACTTTACTGCTTCATACAATAAGCTCAATCAAGTGTTTATTACAGTCACATTCACCAGTAAGTCGTATTCTCTCATATTCTCAGGCATATGATCTCAAATATTTCTCTTGATTTAACTGTTTTTTTTTAAAATTGGCGGTGTTGATATAACCTGAAGAGCATCTTCGTACAATAGCTTAATTTATGGACATGGTCGGATGTTCAGATTATGGGGAGCTAATAAAGAAGAAAAGGGTCGAGGTACGAGAAAAAACCAAATAAATCATTGGTATAATCAAAATTGGATGCAGAGTTTCAGGAAATATACAACAAAAAATATTGCAAATGCTCAATGATCATTACTATTGGCAGAAAAACAACATATTAAACCATAAAATCTCCCAATGAAGCATTAATTTCAAAGAGTACCTAATTTCACTCAGAAAATTAATTTAATAAATACTGTTAATTTAAAAATTAAATTAAGACCGAAAAATCTGAGATGGAGAGGGAGATCCGTGGTGTTGAAGGGTGAAAATCTAAGATGGAGTAGACTAATAAGTGGATGGGGTGAGGTTTTAATTTAAGCCAATAGAAAATTGACACATAATAAATAATAAATCTTTTTCTTAATCAAAATAGGGATGTTAGTTTTTAGGGTATGAGTGAGCCGAAAAGTTGATGTTAGGGGCATGAATGGGCCAGATATTTAAAAGTGAGGGCAATTTTTATAAAATAGGTGGACGGAGGGTGTTTTTAAACTTATTCAAATAGTTAGGGGCAGTTTTGGCTCTTTTTCCGTATTTTCAACACCCTATGTCCAAATCCTCAATTTACACCTCAAAAACATGTAATCTAGTCGGATTCTTTGGTGATAATTCAATATTATGGAGTAGAAATGATCAAAAGTAACTTACCTCAAGATTTCCCATGATTTCTTGCTGAAAAATCGCTCCAAGTCGTATTCTTTCACCAAAAACGTGAAAATGAGCAAAAAAAATAGAACAACATTAATAACCCGATTCTGGTCGCTAAAAGACCCATTTCGGTTGCTAAAAGTGACAAATCTGGTCGCTAAAAGTGCGCACCAGATCCTGCTGCACCAGAAGTATTTGTTTTCACAAAATATGCTCTAACTCTACCATACGAACTCAGAATTCGATGATTATTGTTCCTATGAGTCACAAATAATGATATGAATATTGTCCTTCAATCAAAACTCAATTCGGGGTGTTGGAAGCTTAGTGATGTTAAGGGCGGGAGTTCAGTTCTCACCAACAACACTTTTTGTTTCTTTTTCTTATATTCAAGGTTCTTCCTTCTTCTTCGTTCTTTTTTTGTATGAGTTTTCTCATCAACTTTTTTCACTGTCGTAGTGAAATAGTTATGTACTTTAGTAATATTATATAAAAAAAATTTGAACACCCAGAAACTTAATATCTTAGATACGCCACTGAGTTGGATCCGATTAAAACAACTAAAAAGGCAAAACCAACTCACATAAAATAATGTAGTAAACAGACTTTTCAAATAAAAGTAAGCACAGACTTTAAAATAGACATTATCAAACCAAACATATAGTAACAACTAGTACGCCTCGATTCCAAATAAGTTGGGTCGGCTTCATGAATCTTCACTGACTATGTTTCTCCATTTAAGCTCAACATATATTATCAAAATACTCTTAAAAAGTAATATGTTCAAAATCAATGTATTAACAAGAATAAAACATATTCCCATCTAATAGTTATCACTTATGTGGATCTTATTTTTCTATTGTTCCCTATAATCTATGCACAATAATTCATATATCAATAAACTCTATTACAATTCCAGCATTACTTATTCCTACATAATTTGCTTGCATCAAGATATAGTGGCCTTCGTGTACTTCTTCGAGGACACGCCTAGTTTGGTTTGGTCCTAGGCTTTTCCCGAAGGGATCGCCAAACGTTCTTGTCATGACCCCAACCCGGTCGTGATGGCGCCCGTCCGCGAGGCTAGGCAAGCCCGACCAAACCACAACCAAGAACGACATTCCAGCCCAAAGAGAAACAATTTAGGAATAACCAGCGAAATTCAATAACAAACTCCCAAACCAAGGGGTAATTCATACCAAAGAAGAACACAACTGAATAATAATTCTCCCAAAAAACCAAGGAGTCACGAGTATAGAGCCAACAAGTCTGAATGGAAATGATACAGAGTCTAACAAAGCAAGGAATACAAAGCAACACATGGAAAGCTATTCTCAACATCACACTGTTGCGGCGCGCAACCCGATCCAGATAACATACTCGTGGCGGCGTGCCACCCGATCCACATAACATGCTCACATAGGGAGGTGCACATTGAGCCAACTTTTCTCATAATAACAAAATATCAACCTCGGTCGAAGAAACTGAGTGCATCAAGATATCTAATTAGCGTTGTAAGCTACAAAATTCCACTTCCACTACTATGACTCTTGACGAAGCCGCACGACATGGTGCCCAGCACCAGATAGTTACTGAAATCCACAGTCTCGCTCGGCGACATGCCCGGCCACAAGGACGCATCTGAAAAGTCCCTCAATACTAGAACCGAAATCAATAGTAGAAACCTCTATACTGACATCCGCCTCGAAGGACCAATTAAAGAACGCAATTCTTCCCAGCTGACCGCTATTCTATGGAACACAATCATCCAGCTAGAACATAGTCCGATAAACCCCGCCACACAACCTGTGGCATTTCCCAACATGACTCGTAGCATAATCGTTTAGAATAATCCGACACTAAGAGAATCACTCTACATCCCTATAACATGTCCAGCATTTAATATACTAAGCAAGGAAAGATCCACTTGGTTTCCGAATTCCCAGTAGCCGCTGACAGTACCAATACAACACACACGATCCTCAATCACTGCATAGACTGCATTAGAGAACTCCCAGTCTCCGACTATTCACAGCATACGAATCAATGTGCCTGATCCAAATTCCCACAATGCGAAATACAGATTACACCTCAAGTACCCAACTATCCCACGAGGGATATTTTAAAACTCCCATGCGCCATCAACCAACTCAGATATCCGGAGTCGATCCCATAAGGAAATGCCGTAACACTACTGATGTATCATTCGTGGAATTACCCTCTTTCCGAAACTTATGCCATCGTCAAATCACTTCCAATTAACAGTACCAATTCCTTTGATTACCTGAAGCTACTCATTACCTAAGACATAGCCAAATTCACCATACCTTTCAGAACTGAGTCGAAAACTCGCACACGCCCATCTCGGTCCTTTACAACATACCGCATACCCAATATTCTCCAGGGATAACACGAGAACTTCCATCTCCCTCCTGCGCCGCATACATCGACGCACCCAACTCGTCTAGGACTTTCATTGATTCCCTTTAGAAGAAATTTTTTTATATATCTATGCTCCGCATGTCCATAGAAAATATACATCTCCAAATCACGATGAAACTCACAAGAATTCTCTCCCAATTCCATTTGCACAAGTTAAACTGCCAAGGACGGAATCTCTCTACCTGACCAAGCTAAGCAGACTTTCACTACTCAGGAGCTTCGCTGCCCAACGCTGGTAAGAACCCATTACCTCAACACATACCACGATTGATCATATCTTTACCATACTGATTCGGTCCCCAAACAAGTTACTCTATTTGACTCGATTTCCACCTGATTCATTTACAAATAGATATACTCTCTTGTTGCAGCACCACAATGTCTCAACCCAAACTCACTATACAAGACCCAACATCATCTAAGACCCATAGGCCACTGAATACTTCCTCAAACGTCCTCAGAAATACCCCATTCCAGAGTACCTTACCCGAAGAACTTCCGGCGACACTGAACTAGTTACCATAACTTTCCAAACGTTGATATATAGAACCCTGTAATTAACATAAAATTACCACAAGTCTTAACCTGTCCTAATGAAAACACTGACTTAGTCACATACTCAACCTTAAAACACATGCGTGATACACATAGACTCTTGAACACGTCAAAACCATTCTCCAAAGTCATCCACTCTTATATACACTGCAACACACTTGACTTAATGAATCGAACCACTCGTGCCTTATCAGCACTCTGACACCACAGGACGTGACCTCATTCCGATACAATCCAACAAATTCCTTCTCTTTTCATTAAGCATTCTTTATCCACAACTCAATACATTCCCTTATTTCCTCACATCTACGAAGCACCATATATCAGTTGGCAAAATTTTGCTTCACCCGTTCCACCCTCGGCTCACTTCCTGCAACTAGAACCGATTCTCTCACTTGCATCATATCGGAACTAACACAATACATAACCGTACAACTAGCTCATCAACAGCAACTTCGCCAACTTAGGTCGAAGCCATATACATCACAACACATATACTCTATTGCTATCGTAATATCATGGTGAGATTAAACTCACTCTTTCACAAGCTTGTGGAAACACGAATCATCAGATATTCTAACTTTTCCCCAATTCTTGTATTCATTCACACCACTGTTAAGCCCACCCTTAAGGCGTCAAAATTTCTACTAAGTCCCAAATTTCCAAAAATTTTGTCAGAGTTTCCTTTGTAATTGAGCTTATCCACCTGTCAGAGAACCACCAAAACCATTCTAACAACACGTCCACAACTTGACAAAACATCACACTGTATATCAATAATAGAAATCCCAATGCTACACTTATTATTTTATCAAAATTGATACCTGAATATGCGTTGCACCTGTTCGAATCATAACATATAGAAAATACCTTCTAATTATACATAAGATCTTCTAACATACACATAATGATCATATCACTTCAGAATAATCTGCAGGAGATACCTACATGCTTGCCTCAAAATAATATTTCGGTACATCATCCACCATCATACTCCTCACGCAATCAATTGGTCTTCCCGAGTGTGGACTCATACCACAACACACACACTCTCAGCTAGGAGACTCAAAAAGATTCTTCACACCCCCATAACTCGGGCCACATATCCATTTCACAATGAGAATCAAACATTTAATGGTTTGTCTACCACCTAGCAGGCCTTCTTCAACACTTCCAAGTCATATGGACACACTGCACGACACCAACATACACACCACGCAGCTATCCATCCGCCATCACCACAATTATGGACAATACTAAGCTCATAACACTCGCTCGCTCAATCAGCACATTGGTGCTCAAGCCATAGACAGAGATTCGGCCTCAAGTCCTCTAGGCTGGCCCAACATCAACTCATAGGAATCATAATTCACCCCTCGATCGGGGAACCACCATCCATCAAGGCACATATAATACTGGACGCTCCCGGATGCATACAAACGTGAGGAAGGAATTTCAAGGGTTACTCTTTCAAGCTGAATCAAGGACGCACGATAAGATTTCAAGAAAGTTTGGGGTGTTTCCTAAAGGTTTTGTAGCCTCCTGCTTTTAAGTGTGGTGCATGACACACCCATAAACAAGACTCTACTAAACCGGCTCATGACTCGTGAGGCCTAGTAACCTAGGCTCTGATACCAACTTGTTACGACCCCAAACCGGGTCGTGATGGCGCCCGACCGCGAGACTAGGCAAGCCCAACCAAACCATAACCAAGAATGACATTCCAGCCCAAAGAGAAACTATTGAGGAATAACCAGCGAAATTCAAAAACAAAATCCCAAACCAAGGGGTAATTCAGACCAAAGAAGAACACATCTGAATAATAATTCTCCCAAAAAACCGAGGAGTCATAAGTACAGAGCCTCTAACAAAATAGAATACAAGTCTGAACGGAAATGATTCAGAGTCTAACAAAATAGCAACAAGAACATGACTGATAGAGATAGAGTAAGTGGTCCTGCAGACGCTGAGCAGCTACCTCAATACTCTGAATAGCTCGAGGGAAATCAACAGCAGCAGCACTAGGTCTCTGGAGTACCTGGATCTGCACACAAGGTGCGCGGAGTATGGGGTGAGTCTACCAACTCAGCGAGATATAAACATGTATAAAAACCCGAAAGCAGGAAATCCACAATAAAGCACAGAGTAAAGCTAGTTAAACAGTTCTACACAGTACAAGTCTCAAATATATCCAAACAAAGCAACAGTAAATAAATGCATGAGATGCAATGCAATGCATGAACACTGCAGAACGTGCAGCCCGATCCATATGGGTACCCGCGCTCACTGTGGGGGTTCAGACTCCGGAGGGGCTCCTATAGCCCAAGCGCCATATCATACAGAGCCAATAGTTACCACTATTTCATCACAATACACGGTGTCCTTAGTTACCACCATTTTCATTACAACACGCGGTGTCCTTAGTTACCACCATTTTCATTAAAATATGCGGTGTCCTTAGTTACCACCGTTGCCATTTAAAATACGCGGTGTCCTTAGTTACCAGCGTTTCCATTTAAAATACGCGGTGTCCTTAGTTACCAACGTTTCCATTTAAAATAATATACAGTCCAAAAATAGCGAGATAGTACTCGTCAGCCCGAAATATCATTTAAAAATCATTTGAGTGCTCAAAACGTATAAATATGGCTGAGTTTGCAAAAATAACATTTAAACCTGGACTGATATCAAATAATATGCAAATCATGACAATTCTGAGATAACGATCCCTGAAAAATCCTACAAATCGGCTTAAGGCCCCAAACATGGCATCAAGCCCAGATATCATCAATATAGTATGCAAAGCAATCACCAACATAGTTCAATCTATACCTCGGATTGGGCCGAGTCACAATATTCAACATATAGGACCCCTCAATAACCATAAAGTGCGTGTCTAGCCTCATAATAGCGTCACAATGTGATATACCGAGGTTTCAATTCCTCAGATCATTATCTACACCCATTAATCACCTCGAACCGGGGAAATCTCAAGCTCGCGATGCCTTTGCTTCTCAGTTCGGCCTTCTCGCGCGTCGAATCTAGACAAAAACAGAGAGAATACATCACAATATGCAAATGGGACAATACCCAATCGAAAACAACCGAGAAATAGCCAAAATCTCGAAACTAGCAAAACCCGAGCACCGGGCCCGCTTCTCGAAAAATCTAGAAATTCACTTTTTCAGAATCCTCGTCTTGCCATGAGTCCATACATATCAAATTTACCAGAATCAGAGTCCTCTTGACCCCTCAATTCCTCACTTATATTTCAATAGGGTTTCAAGCCCTAACCACCATTTTGAAACCATGAAAACCTTGATTCCTTAGTTTTTAATCCATGATTTTACCCTATATTGATGTACTTTAGGTCCAAGAGATCATACCTGAAGAATCCCCTCGAACATCTCTCCAAAATCGCCCTCAATCGCCTAAGTCCGAAGTTCAATAGTTCTTCCTCTTTTTAAAAAATTATAAGAAACACTGCTGCACTAAAACAACCCGACTTCCGCTTTCGCGACTCCCCGACCGCTTACTTGGCTCCCGCTTCAGTGTCTAGTTGACCGCTTTCTCGGTCTTGCTCAATTCCTCAGCGACCGCTTCTGCGGTCTTTCACCGCTTTCGCGGCTTCCGCTTACGCGTTCACCGCACCGCTTTAGGGATCCCAGCCAGCTCCCCTTTGGTCACTTCTGTGGCTCCTTCGCCGCTGCAACGGACACCGCTTAGGCGGTCCTTCATCCGCTTCTGCGGAAATACCAGAAGGCAGACACCCAAAACTGAAACAAAACTCCAAAATCTTCGTTTAACCATCCGGAATCACCCTGGGGCCCCAACCAAAACCACCAACCTACTCCAAAACATCATCTGAACTTGTTCCAATCATAAAAACATGTCCTTAAACACAAAAATCATCAAATCATAGAGGATTCAAGCCTAAGTTTCAACCATAACTTCCAAAGCTAACATTCGATCAAAACCCAATCAAACGATGTCCGAATGACCTGAAAATTTGCAGACATATCCAAAATCACCTAACAAAGCTGCTGCAACTCTCAAAATTCCATTTCGACCCCCAGATCAAAATCTCACCTATCAACCGGAAATCTCCGAAATTCAACTTAGCCAATTCAAGCCTAATTCTACACCGGACCTCCAAATTCAATTCCGCCTTCTCTCCAAAGTCACAAATCTCCATCCAAAACTAGTCGAATCATCGAAAATCCATTCCGAGCCCTCTAACTCATAAGTCAACATCCAGTTGACTTTGCCAACTTAAGCTTTTCTTAAAGAGACTATTGGTCTCATTTCTAACCAAATTCAACCCAACACACTTCAAACTCACCAAACACATATATCAGTAATGGGGAAGCATAATACGGGAATAACGGGGCTAAAATACAAAATACGACGAGTCGAGTTGTCACTGTTCTTTTGTACTAGTCAAGGTTGATGATGTTATATCTGGCTTCCTGCATACGAAACTTCGTGGCTTCTTTTTTGTCGGGTGGGATCACTCCATCCTGGAAATATGACATAATACGGTTGCACGGGTGCCAAGTCAAGTTTATCAAGCATACCTCGATTTGGTCTATTAACGAACGAAGGAGGTGACCATGTTTTCTTTTCCGCTTATGTTCTTCGTGGATGTTTCTAATTTAGCAAGGCCATCTACTTTTATGTTTTTTGCTCGAGGTATCTGATCGAGTTGGCACTCGTCGAACTCGGGTAGTAGCTTATGAATTTCTTCCTGATATTTTTGTAGCCTCTGTTCTTTCATTTGGAAAATTCTTGTGACTTGATTGATGATGAGTTGTGAGTCACAACAGAGGATGACTCGCTGTGCTCTATACTTGAGAGCTAGTTTCTATCTTGCAATTACAGCCTCATACTCGGCCTCATTGTTAGTCATGTCGGGACACCATATGGACTAGCGAATGACTTCACCTGTTGGGACCTCGAGCACGAGTCCTAATCCAGATCCTGACGTGTTGGAGGCACCATCGGTGTGTAGGACCCATAGGTTGGATAACTTGGGGGAGGTACGGGAGGTTTCTTGCTAGCAGGCATTATTTTAGCACTGAAGCCAGCGATGAAGTTAGCGAGTACTTGTGACTTTATCGATGTTCGTGGCTGATATGTTATATTGTGCTTGCTTAATTCGATGGCCCATTTGGCCCAACTACCTGACAGCTCAGGTTTATGTATCATGACCACCGAGATGGGGTGGCATTGAAAATAAGGTCTAAGCTTTCTAGAGCTAATTTTTCGAGGTGGGGATATCTCGTTTCGACATCGACCATGGTTTTGCTTATGTAATAGATTGGATATTACGTACCTTTGTTTTCACAGACCAAGACTGCACTTACTGCAATATCCAGGTATTAAGAGATGTTCGCCAGGTTTACCTTTGCGAGTAGCAGGGACGAGGACAAATATGCCTTTAATTCTCTTAGGGCATTGATGCATTCGGTATTCCACTAGAGTCCATTGTCCTTTTTGAGTACCTTGAAAAATTTGTGGCATCTGTTAGAGGATCGCGAGATGAACCTTGAGAGGGCAGTTATAGGGTTGGTCAGCTTCTGCACCTATTTCTTGTTTGTCAAAATTCCAGGTATTCCTTCTATACCCTTGATTTGGTCGGGATTGACCTCAATGCCTCTCTGTGACAAAAAAACCGAGGAACTTTCCCAAGGTCACGCCGAAGGCGCACTTTTTGGGGTTCAGCTTCATGCTGTATTGCCTAAGTATGTCGAAGGCTTCCCTTAGGTGGTCGATGTGGTCCTCTTTTATTTTTGATTTGACCAACATGTCATCTATGTAGAGTTCCGTCATTTTGTGGAATTGCTCTTTGAACATCTTGGTGACTAGGCTCTGATAGGTCCTTCCTACAATTTCCAACCCGATGGCATGGCTGTAGCAGTTCGTTCCTTGGTAGGTGATGAAGGTTGTCTTTTCCTAGTCCTTCTCATCCATGAGGATTTTGTTGTTGCCTGATTAGGCGTCCAAAAAGCTTAATAACTCGTTCCCCGTTGTTGCATCGATGAGCTGATCGATGTGAGGCCACATGAAGAAGTATTTAGGGCAGGCTTGGTTTAGGTCCATAAACTCTATGCACATGCGCCATTTCCCGTTTTTGTTTTTCACCATGACCACGTTGGCGACCCATTGGGGGTACTTTGACTGTTGAATGTGTTGAAACACATTCTCAAGGCACTAAACTAAACGCGTGTTCATATTTGTAGGTTTTGATAAATGACAAACGATGCGCAATTGACATATGACGAGGTCCAAGCACAAGCACGCAAATGTCACGTAACGAAGTTCAAGCACAAGACAAACAAAGATCAAGATTAAACAAAGTTATACATGAGTCGCTCTTTAATTGTGATCTTGATCCGACAATTGACTCAAGACTTGGCTTCTCTCGTAAAATCATTTTTATCAAATCATGCATATTTAATTTAAAGCAAAATGATTTTAAATCATGCATATTTATGTTAGCCATAATGATTTTTAAACATGCCTCAAAAATATGGACAAAAATAATCGATTATGTACTTATGATAATCGATTATATTAAAGGCAGCTGCAAGACAATCGATTGTGTACCTTATGACAATCGATTGTGTTAAGGCAGTGTCCATCAGATTTTTGAAATCTGCATGACAATCGATTGTGTACCTTATGACAATCGATTGTGTTGAGACAGTGTCCATCAGATTTTTCAAAGCTACAAAATAATAGATTGTGAACCTTATGACAATCGATTGTGTTGAGGCAGTGTCTATCAGACTTTTCAAAGATACAAAATAATCGATTGTGAACCTTATGACAATCGATTGTGTTGAGGCAGTGTCTAATAGATTTTTCAAGACTGAAAAATAATCGATTGTCCATATAGCATAATCGATTATATAAATGACCGTTGCCAAAATATTTTCAAACTCCGTCAGATAATCGATTATAGGATTTTAATATCGATTGTTTGAAGTAAAATCTGAAAAAGATTTTTTGAACGTTGCCAAGTAATCGATTGTATATTTCTGATAATCGATTTTTTTAAGTAAAATCTGGAAATGATTTTTTGAACATTGCCAGTAATCGATTATACGTCTTAGATAATCGATTATGCTGCTTAAAATCTGGGAATGATTTTTGAAACGATTGGAAAACAATCGATTGTGCCAATTAGACAATCGATTGTCGTAGCACAAAATCAGCAATTCTTGATTGGCAATTAGGCAACGGTTATGCATGTTTTTGACACTATAAATACATCTTCAAATCAGTTTTCTAAGCACAACAACTGATCATATTATTGCTAAAGCTTGCATGCTCTCTTATTCAATCATTTTCTATTCATTACATAAGTTTTTGAGAGCCAAATTCTTGACGAAAGTTGTTGCGTTCTTGAGCGTATTTATTTTACTCATATCTACTCTTAAGGAGAGTCTTGTTCTGAGTGCAAAGTGTTTTTATACACTTGAAGGGAAGTGTTAATCCCTTGTATTGTAAGAAGGAACGTTGTGATTCCTTTGGTTGAAGTCTTGAAGTGTTGTATCTTCGAGCAAAGGTTGTTGAGGCTTGTGTGACTCAAGTTCTCAGTTTGTAACGGTTTGTTGAGCACCTGAAAGCTTAACGAAGTTAGTAGAAATCTCGAGAGAGTCTCTTCAATAAGAAGTGATCATGGGGGAGAGTTCGATCACAATCTCTTCGCGGATTTTTGTGACGAACTCGGTATCGAGCACACCTTCTCTACTCCACGCACACCACAACAAAATGGAGTGGTGGAAAGGAAAAATAGGTGTCTCGAAGAGATGGCTAGAACCATGCTCGATGAGGCTAAGATTCCCAAACATTTTTGGGCGGATGCCGTGAGTACCGCATGCTACGTTTTAAACAGAGTAGTCATAAGGCCAATACTCATGAAAACTCCCTATGAACTCTTCAAGGGAAGGAAACCAAATATCTCCCATCTTAGAGTATTCGGTTGTAAATGTTTTATTCATAACAATGGTAAAGATAATTTGGGAAAGTTTAATGCCAAATCCGATGAAGGAATTTTTATTGGTTACTCTTCACGTAGCAAAGCATATAGAGTATTCAATAATAGAATCGAAACTGTGGAGGAATCCCCTCATGTTGTGTTTTCCGAAAATAATGCTCGCTTGGCGAGAAAGGATTCTGGTTTTGAACTTGCAGGTAGTTTAAACTCAATGAGTCCTCAAGACAAAGTACAAGAGGAAACTCCTAAGGAAATTCAAGATGAAATCTTGGAACAATTATCGGAGGAAGCGCCACAATTGGAAAAAGAAACGTAACTGCCTAACGCGTGGAGGACAATCAAAGACCATCCTCTCGAACAGGTAATTGGCGACATTGAACAACAGGTAAGTACTCGAAACACTCTTAAGAACACCTAAGGACACACTTCTTAAGAGATCACGTTCTCAATTGGCCAACATCTTCACAAGGCCTTTTAGCGAAAAAGTTCTTTTCCGAATATATAGTAAACTCGGAACTCTTGACTTCACATTGATCTAAGTCATTATTTGTTTACAAATTACTAACTTGAGAGTCAGAGACGTCTAATTCTCTTTTGCAGGTATCGCCCTAAAGGCAGGGGGAATTTAAGGCAATGGTGTAGAACAATCGATAGTTACAGTCAATAATCGATTATCATTCCTTTATGTCTCATGCTTACTGTGCCGGAAAATCGATTAGCAAGTATCACTAATCGATTATTTACGTCTTATGCTTATTATGACAGAAAATCAACATATTGTTTAATCTTTTTTTTGCCTTGTAGGTTTTTGATGTTAATTAAATAATCGATTTTTTACTGTATAATCGATTACCGTCTCGGATATTCATTACTGCCTTTCTAAAACAATCAATTGTTTCATAAGTAAAATCAATTATTTTCCTAAGTCAGAAAATCACTGTGCACACTGTGTCAGAACAATCGATTACCATAATTCAACAATCGATTATCTTCAGTCAGTAATTCAAAATCTTTGTTACCTTTTGGGTCCTGCAAGATTCCCACAATCGATTTTGTGTCATTTCCGAGTACAATTCAAAAAACTCCATAACAATCGATTGTTTCTATTCCATAATCGATTGTGTAACGGACCGTGCAAATTTTTTTACCGTTTCTGACCGTTTTTTTGCCTCTTAAATTTCTGTAGATTGTTATCTTAAATGCAATGTCATCCCTCTCATTATAAATAGGTACCATATGTCTTCAACGTCTTCACTCAAGCATCAATCTTATCTCCCAAAATTTTCAAAAATCTCTCAAATTTCTTACAAAAGCTATTACTACTTATTTAAAATGACGAGCAGACACACCAAACGCCCTCGTTCCGGTAGACATGGTGCATCCTCTTCAGCTCCTCCTCCTCCTCCCAGTTTCCCTTACCAAGATGGGTCTCTTTTATGGTTTAACTCTGAAACCGAGCTAACTAGATTCTTGACAAAATTTGAAAAACGAGAAATTCTTCCTCCTCGTTATTCCACCAGCAAATATCTTGAATCCAGCGCCCCCGCTGCAACCGCAAACATACTTAGGGAATGCAAACTCCTTGATTTCCTATATCTTACCTATCCTCATATTAATCCTCTCTTGATTCAAGCGTTCTATTCAAATCTTCATGAGGACGCCGATGGTGATCTTGTGTCAAAAATAAATGGGGTTGAAATTCTTTTAACCAAGGAAAACTTACAATCTATTTCTCACCTTCCTCGAAATGGGGGAGACATTTCTCTCTACATTAGAGAAGCCGGCGCCTTATTTGATGAACGAATTCTCCTAAACCAAATAGGACTTGGAGCTTATGATCCTAATCTATCCAATCGTCGTCCTACCATTACGGGCATGCTCCCCGAATATCGTTTAATTTTCTACTTCATAACCCGAGTCCTCAAACCACGCAAACATAATCATACCACTCTCTCCCAAGAGGACGCAAAACTCATGCACGCCATTATCACCGGGGCTCGCATCAATTGGTGCAAGTTCGTCAAAATTCACATGCTTGATGCCATTGGGGACGATAGACCACTTCCCTATGCCCTCCTTATAATGAATTTTCTTGAAGCCTCCGGGTTCAACACCACTATCGGTCCTCTCAAAAAGAGCACCAAGAAATGGGAAATTTCCGAATCCTCCTTTCCCCATGACGGCGAACACGCGGCTCCTGCTCCTCCTCCAACTCCTCAAACGCGTCGTCCTCAAGATCCCACACTTCAAACTATTTCCGACCAACTTGCTTCTTTGTACACCTCCGTCAATCGATTGACATATGAGATCCATGGATATTTTGATCATATTCACTATCCATATGCTGGACTCGTTCCTTATGAAGCAGTGCCGGATGACGAGACAGAAAATGATAATAATGAATAATGTCTTTATTTGCTTTTCTAGCTTATTATTCTATCTTTTATTGTATCCTTTATGTAATCATATTTTTGATTAATCAATAAAACAAGTTATTTACTTATTCTATTTTTTTTTGCTAATGTCAAAAGGGGGAAGAATAAGGGCTATGCACTTAATACTTATTGGCACAAATTGAGGGGGAATTCATATGTTGAGGGGGAACTAATTGCATATATATATACTTGTCTTGGATCATCATTATGAATTACCTAATATGCATATCCCGATTAAGGTTTGCCATTATCAAAAAGGGGAAAATTGTTGAAACACGTTCTCAAGGCACTAAACTAAACGTGTGTTCATATTTGTAGGTTTTGATAAATGACAAACGATGCGCAATTGACATATGACGAGGTCCAAGCACAAGCACGCAAATGTCACGTAACGAAGTTCAAGCACAAGACAAACAAAGATCAAGATTAAACAAAGTTATACATGAGTCGCTCTTTAATTGTGATCTTGATCCGACAATTGACTCAAGACTTGGCTTCTCTCGTAAAATCATTTTTATCAAATCATGCATATTTAATTTAAAGCAAAATAATTTTAAATCATGCATATTTATGTTAGCCAAAATGATTTTTAAACATGCCTAAAAAATCTGGACAAAAATAATCGATTATGTACTTATGATAATCGAATATATTAAAGGCAGCTGCAAGACAATCGATTGTGTACCTTATGACAATCGATTGTGTTAAGGCAGTGTCCATCAGATTTTTGAAATCTGCATGACAATCGGTTGTGTACCTTATGACAATCGATTGTGTTGAGACAGTGTCCATCAGATTTTTCAAAGCTACAAAATAATCGATTGTGAACCTTATGACAATCGATTGTGTTGAGGCAGTGTCTATCAGACTTTTCAAAGATACAAAATAATTGATTGTGAACCTTATGACAATCGATTGTGTTGAGGCAGTGTCTATTAGATTTTGCAAGACTGAAAAATAATCGATTGTCCATATAGCATAATCGATTATGTAAATGACCGTTGCCAAAATATTTTCAAACTCCGTTAGATAATCGATTATAGGATTTTAATAATCGATTGTTTGAAGTAAAATCTGAAAAAGATTTTTTGAACGTTGCCAAGTAATCGATTGTATATTTCTGATAATCGATTATTTTAAGTAAAATCTGGAAATGATTTTTTGAACGTTGCCAGTAATCGATTATACGTCTTAGATAATCGATTATGCTGCGTAAAATCTGGGAATGATTTTTGGAACGATTGGAAAACAATCGATTGTGCCAATTAGACAATCGATTGTCGTAGCACAAAATCAGCAATTCTTGATTGGCAATTAGGCAACGGTTATGCATGTTTTTGACACTATAAATACATCTTCAAATCAGTCTTCTAAGCACAACAACTGATCATATTATTGCTAAAGCTTGCATACTCTCTTATTCATCGTTTTCTATTCATTACATATGTTTTTGAGAGCCAAATTCTTGACGAAAGTTGTTGCGTTCTTGATCGTATTTATTTTACTCATATCTACTCTTAAGGAGAGTCTTGTTTTGAGTGCAAAGTGTTTTTATACACTTGAAGGGAAGTGTTAATCCCTTGTATTGTAAGAAGGAACGTTGTGATTCCTTTGGTTGAAGTCTTGAAGTGTTGTATCTTCGAGCAAAGGTTGTTGAGGCTTGTGTGACTCAAGTTCTCAGTTTGTAACGGTTTGTTCAGCACCCGGAAGCTTAACGAAGTTAGTGGAAATCTCGAGAGAGTCTCTCGGGGACTGGACTAGCCACAGGTTGTGGTGAACCAGGATACATCGGTGCGTTCGTTCCTTATTATTTACTTATCGCACTTATTTCATTCCTGCAATTTTTAAATTCCGCAAGTTTACGCTGTTTTTTATTATAGCGCTATTCACCCCCCTCTAGCGTTAAGCGTATATTCTAACAGAATGGAACCGTTGGTGAACAATTTTTCTACCTCTTTGTGGATGGGCTTGTTGATTGCAACATTGAACTTTCTTTTAATTTTCCGTACCGGCGGGTAGAGTGGATCGACATTCAGCTTGTGTATTACAATGTCTTTTGGGATACCTGGCATATTTGCATGGGAGAAAGCAAACAGAAAAACGTTTTCAGTTAATAATTTATGGAATTTACCTAGTTCTGTGAGTTAGTGGCCGATGTGGGCATTTTTGTTGTGGTCGCTTATTTCCATCTGGACGGGATTGAGGTCTTCCACTCTTGAACATGTAGCTTCCACGACATCTGGGTCTTTGACAATGTATGTTTGTTTATCGGACTTGGGCCCTGACTTCGGTAATTTCTATGCTCCTAAGCCCTTCCCTCTAAACTGTTTCGTGTATGTGTAATCTTGGGCGATGAGGTAGCATTCTTGAGCTGTGCGATGTTCACCAAGGATGCTGAATATTTCCCATGAGGTAGAGAACTTGATGATCTGATATAAACTGGACGGGATGTCCCTCATGGCGTGTATCCATGGTCGCCCTATAATGGCGTTGTAGGTTGTGTCTTGGTTTATGACATGGAATGTTGTTTCCAGGGTTACGCCTTGCAATATTACGACGATATTACATTCGGCAACATTATATTATGATAATGTTATGCCCAACAGTATTAGATTACGGTGATATTACGCTTCACAATAATAAGTTACGACGATGTTGCGCCCTGCAGTAATGTACGTTGAATTTGCCGTGAGATAATTGACATTAGTCCAAGAAACAGATTTTTTAAGGATTATAAGGATTATAAGTGATGAGTAAATTCGTGACGGCAAGAGGGTAAGTAATATCGAAGAAAATGAAATTTTGTCGAAGTTTGGCATGTTGGGGTAAAACACGGCCCGAACTATATTACATGGTATTTGTGGACTAGTGCCATACAAGGTACTACATGGCCATGATAGAAAGATGTATAAGGTATGTGAAAAGTGAATACTATTTTTAGTAATTTGGGATATTTTTTTAAATTATGCGGGTAATAGATTGATTACCAAGTTACGAAAGTAATCCGGTTAACTAATAAGTGGATAAATTAAAATCACACCCTAAGATGGAACGTGGCAGCCCTTGATAAGTAGGATTTTAACGTGTTTTATGTCCCTACTTGCCTATGCTTTGAGTATATATTTCTACAAAACAGTCCCAAAATGCTCACAGGTTGTGCTTGATTGCAAGTTTGAGTGACAAAGCGATGAAATGCCAAAGATCGGCTCAAAATGGAGTGAAACCTGCTCAAGTATCAAAGACCAAGTGAAGTGAAGGAAAAAGAGTCTAGTGCGGACTGCATAGCTGTGACCGCGACCGCACTAGGAGGTTTAGAGAGATGACATCTTTAGGATGGAAGTCACGTGGCCGCCGTTGGATTCTCGGGGCTCGTGGCCATGCCTTACGGTCGCTTCATGCTTTTACGCGACCCGCATGAAGGAGATTCAGAGAACCTGTCATTTCCAAAGTCAAGCTACGTGGCCCGCGGTCATCATCGCGCGGTCAGCGTCAGACCTCCTTCGTTGCCGCATTACCCTTTTGCACGGTCCGCGTCCCTCGAGTTCATAGAGATAAATAGTGAAGTCCAAGAGCCAGTTTGGCCGCGATTGTGTTTGTGCGGCCCGCGTTGACCCCGCAGGGGTATTTTTGTCCAGTTCTTCCGGCCCGTTATTAATAGAACATTTTACTATTTTTAGGTTAAGTTTGAATTTTTGAAAGCAACTGTGCACCTGGAAACGAGTTTGTAGCCATTTTTGGCACTTTTGGTCTTCTTTAACAATAGATTATTGTAGTTTCTTCTTAGTAATTAATTAATATGTTTAGTTCTTCATCTATTTATTTAATTTTTTTGTTTAATTATGTCTAGCTAAACCCATTAGCTAGGGTTGTGGCTCAACCCTAGTGTAGGTAATTGATGGTTGTTGTCATTTAGGGATAGATTGATATTGGGTATCTGTTATTTGGGTTGATTTTATGTTTTATTAAGAATTGGTGGTTGCAAATACTGATTCTAGCTTTGTGGGTTTAACTCTTCTTTAGAAAGAGATACCATGACCCCAAAATTGACCCAATAAGGAATTGGGATGGACCAATGAGAAATGGTAGTCCTAATTAACGGGTTAAATATCGAGAGAGTAATCACCCTACTTTAGTTGCTTGGTCTAATTGGCCTACCCAATTGGTCTCAAGAGAGTCAATTAGGCAAAATCACTCTCTCTACCGAGAGGTGTGAGAGTGGGTACAAATGTGCAACGGTTATAGCATAGCCCCAATATGTTAATCTATTCTTAGTAACATCTACCCGTTAATTAGCCACCTAGGTGATGCCACGACCCTAGTGCCTTTCTCCCATTAATTACAAATTAGCAATATTTTATTAGAATAATTTAGCCTTAATCCTTAGTTCATAATAGTAGTTATAAATATGAAAACCCAAAAATGTTTGAAGTGCAATTAGAAGCACAAACACATCTCTAGGTTACACAGACAATATAACTCCACTACTAGCTCCCTGTGGGAATTCGATCCCAAACCACTATTCGGGTAAAAGCTGTTGTGACCCGCTCTTACTACATTCATGTAGCATTGAGTCGGTAGAGATCATTTTTGGCGCCGTTGCCGGGAAGCTTATGGTGTTGACTATCTACTTAGTTAGTTTTATATTTTGCTTCTCTTTCCTTCTTTTTACTAATTTTGTTGGTTTCAATCACTTAGGTACACATGGCTTTAAATGAAGATGACCTTCTTGGCAATGTGGTCGTGGGGGAGGAGGTTGAGGATGTTGAACAACAACGTATATTACCTCAAGCTCAAAGGAGAGTCGAAATGCCAATGCAAATGAGAACATTCCAGACCCTCCTCTGCCTCTACCAAGAGTGGCCCCAAGAGTTCTCCCAAATCAAGGGTACATGAATGCCACTATTCCTCCCCGAATTCGAGCGGGGAACTTTCAAATCACAAATGATATGTTGACCCTGCTCGAGCAAAGAGGATATTTTACGGGTGCCTCCGATCAAAATGCCTACAATCATTTGAAGGGGTTCGTAGATACATACTGGGGTAGTAAGCAGGCAAACGTGTCGGAGGATGTGTTGAGATTGAGGCTTTCTCCGTTCTCTCTTCAGGGTAAAGCGTAGGATTGGTTAGAAAGGCTCATCAATCATTCCATCATAACATGGGATGAATTGGCAGACAAATTCATTTCCAAGTTCTTTTCTCCAAGTCACATGGCGACGTTACGTGATGAAATTTTGGCTTTCAAACAAGATCCAACGGAATCCTTGCACGAAATATGGGAGATATTTAGAACTATGGTGAAAGAGTGCCCAAACAATGACATCAACGATGTGATGATTCAACAAACGTTCTATAGGGGCATCAACACCACAAACAAATGTATTTTGAATCAATTAGCTTGATGAAATATTATGAAGCTTCCCTACAATGAAGCTTGTGATGTTTTAGATGAAATGGATGATACTTCTTTGGCATGGCAAAGTCGAGCAAACGTTCCTCAAGGTGACTCTACGGTCATACATTTGCATATGTAGTTGCATGACCACGACCAAGCCATTGCCGAACTTACAATAACAATGAATCAATTGGTGAAGGCATAATTGCAACAATTCCAAAGCCCCCGCCAAGTCAATGCCATGGAAGGAGTGAATATGTTGAAAAGGAGGCAAAGAGGGCAACAACCTCAAGGAAATTGTGATAACTATGATGATGGGAATGGTTTTTTGAATGAGTGCTATGATGATCAAAGCGAGGAGGTTCAATATATAAATAATTACCAAGTCAATCGAAGCAACTCTTTGAACTAACAATGGCGACCCCAAGGAAATTGGGGCAATCAACAAGGTTGTAATTAGAACAATAATAACAATCAAGGTGGAAATTGGGGGAAAACAATTCGGGTAATCAAGAGAATTGGAATGGGAGCAACAACAACAACAATGGTCAATGTGGGTGGAATAAGAATGGTGGTCAAGGTAATCAGGGGCAAGGCTCTCAAAGGCATCAGATATATCAACAGCCGAACAAACCGCCGCCATTTCAATCGTTAGGGTCTAGTTCTTTGAGTAATGACATCGGTCGAATCAAAGTTATGTTCGAGCAAATAATGAAAAATAATCAAGACTTCGATGCTCAATTGGCTTCCCACAACACCTCTATCCGTAACTTGGAGGTGCAACTTGGCCAAAGCTCTCAATCTTTAAACACTCGCCCAAAGGGTGCTCTACCAAGTGATATGGTAGTAAACCCTAAGGGTGGGCACAATAATCATGTGATGGCAGTGACAACACGAAGTGGGAGAGGCGGTGATGTGCATGCCTCAAGAGGAAATCAAGTTATGGTTGATGAAGATGAGTTACGAGATGATGATATACCGTTAGTGGTTGAGGATGTAGTTGAACCCAATGTGAAAAATGATGTGCGGATTGATATTGATAAGGTTGAGGAGGATACACAAGAGACCGTGAACCCGTATAGGGAACACATGATTGATATGCTCGAGCTGATGGTTCCCAAATACAAGACACCCTTGCCAAGATCTCCTCTGCCCTATCCTCAATAGTTGGCCAAGCAAAACGGTGACAACCAATTCAAGAAATTCTTTGAGATGATGAAGAGTCTAACTATCAACGTGCCACTAGTGGATGCTCTCGAGCAAATACCAGGGTATGCAAAATTCGTGAAGGATTTGGTTACGAAAAAGAGGTCAATGGAGTGTGAGACAACCAAGATGACTCATCAAGTGAGCACAACCGTACATTCTATGGCTCCAAAACTTGAGGACCCAGGTGCATTTACTATCCCATGTACCATTGGAAGTGCCGACTTTGCCAAAGCTCTTTGTGACTTGGGGGCGACTATAAGCTTAATGCCATATTTGGTCTTCAAGACCTTGGGAATCAGAAAACCTCGCCTAACTTCAATGAGGCTCCAAATAGCGGATCGATCAATGAAGCGGCCTTTGGGTATAATTGATGACGTCCTTGTTCGTGTTGATAAATTCATCTTACCTGCCGACTTCGTTATATTGGATTGTGAAGTGGACTTTGAAGTCCCGATTATTCTTGGAAGACCTTTCCTAGCTATGGGGAAGTCTTTGGTTGATGTTGAGATGTGATAGTTGACTTTCTGTGTTGGTAATGAGAAGGTAGTGTTCCATGTGTGCAAGTCTATGAGGCAACCAAATAGCACCTATGTGTGCTTAATTGTGGACATTGTCACGACGGTGATAGTGGATGACACAAGCACGATGATTAATGTTGAAGATCCACTTGAGTCCATCCTTCTAAATATAGATGTCAATGATGATGCTGGGTGAGTAGAGTGCATAAATGTGTTGCATGGTATGGGTTCATATACATATGAGCCTATGAAGTTATCCTTGGATCTTGAGAATCGCAAAAATCCCCCAACTAAGACATCTATTGAGGAGCCACCGGTGTTGGAGTTGAAGCCACTTCTTCCTCACCTCAGGTATGAATACTTAGGCTCTAATTATACTTTGCCTGTTATTCTTTTGTCTTGCTTAACTAACATGTAGGTCGACGCCACTTTGGTAGTTCTTCAAAGCGCAAGAAGGTGATTGGATGGACATTGACCGATATTCGGGGTATAAGCCCCGCATTTTGCATGCATAAAGTCATTTTGGAGGAAGATGCTAGGCCTTGACTTGAGTATCAAATAAGACTAAAAGAGGCTATGCAAGAAGTGGTAAAGAAAGAAGTTATCAAGTGGATTGACACCGATGTGGTGTATCCCATTTCTAACAGTTCATGGACTTCTCCGGCGCAATGCGTATAGAAGAAGAATGGGATGATTGTGGTGGCCAATGCCAAAAATGAGCTTATTCCTACTCGGACAGTGATAGGATGGAGAGTGTCTATGGATTACTGTAAACTTAACAAGCTGACTAGAAAAGATCATTTCCTATTTTTGTTCCTTGACCAAATGCTTGATCGTCTTGCAGATCGGGCTTTCTATTGCTTTTTGGATGGTTACTCGGGGTACAATCATATGCTCATTTCCGTAGAGGACCAAGAGAAAATGACCTTTACATGTCCTTATGGCACATTTGTGTTCTCGAGGATGCCATTTGTATTGTGTAATGCTCCGACAACTTTCCAATGCTGTATGATGGCTATTTTTATCGACATGGTGGAAGATATATTGGAGGTCTTTATGGATGATTTTAGCGTGGATGGAGATTCTTTTGAGTAGTGCTTGGTAAATTTGGATCGAGTGTTGGCCCGATGTGAAGACACGAACCTAGTTCTCAATTGGGAAAACTGCCATTTAATGGTAGAAGATGGTATTGTGTTGGGTCACAAGATTTTGAAGTGGGGAATTGAAGTTGACAAAGCCAAGATCGAGGTTATTTCAAGGCTTCTTCCCCCTACTTCTGTCAAAGGGGTAAAGAGTTTTCTTGGGCACGTGGGTTTCTACCGAAGGTTCATCAAAGATTTTTCTAAGGTAGCTAACCCATTGTTCAAGTTGCTAGAGAAAGATGCCAAGTTTGTTTTTGATGAGAAATGCGTAGAGGCTTTCGAGCTTCTAAAACACAAGTTGACAACTACCCATATCATTATCGCACCAAATTGGAGCTTTCCCTTTGAGCTTATGCATGATGCTAGTAACGTTGTGGTAGGGGCAGTTTTAGGCTGAAGGATCAACAAGATGGTCCATCCGGTGTACTACTCAAGCAAGACCATGAATGAAGCTCAAAGGAATTACATAGTCACCGAGAAGGAATTGCTAGCTATTGTCTTTGCCATGGAAATATTCAGATCGGACCTTATGGGAGCCGAAGTGATTATCCATACCGATCATGTCGCCTTTAGGTATTTGATGACTAAGAAAGACTCCAAGGCGAGATTGATGATATGGGTGTTACTTATTCAAGAATTTGATCTAGAAATTATGGACCGGAAAGGGAGTGAAAATCAAGTGGAGGACCACTTATCCCGTTTGGAGGAGGAGGGGATGCCTTGTGATGGCCTTGAGATCAATAATTCATTTCCGGATGAACAACTCCTCGTGGTGTCAATGTATGATATGCCGTGGTTTGCCAACATCGCCAATTATCTTGTTACCGGTATAATCCCTTTTGAGCTCTCTTCTATCCAAAGGAAGAAGCTCAAGTGGCATAGCTTGGATTTTTATTAGGACGAGCCATATTTGTTCAAGATTTGCACCGATGGTGTGATTCATCAATGTGTCCCGGAAGAAGAACAATTGAATATTTTGGAGGCTTGTCATTCCTCTCCCTATGGTAGCCATCATGGCAGGGTGAGGACATACTTTAAGGTGCTTAGTTGCGGATTCTATTGGAATTCCTTGTTTAAAAAGGCTGGTGATTTTGTCAAGAGATGTGATGAATGCCAACGAGCCGGTGGGATTTCTAAAAAGGATGAGATGCCTCTCAATACAATTCTAGAGGTGGACATTTTTTATGTTTGGGGTATCGACTTCATGGGTCCATTGATGAGCTCTTTGTGGGAACACTTTACATTTTGGTGGCGGTGGATTATGTCTCAAAGTGGGTTGAAGCCGTGGCTTTTCCCAACAATGCAGCCCGAAGTGTGGTAGCATTTCTTAAAATAAGTATCTTCACAAGGTTTGGCACTCCCCATGCTGTCATTAGTGATAGAGGATCTTACTTTTGCAACAAGACTTTTGATTCATTGTTTGCAAAGTATTGAGTAAATCATAAAGTGACCACCCCATATCATCCTCAAGCTATTGGTCAAGTGGAAGTTTCCAACCGAGAATTAAGAGTATCTTGTCTAAAACTGTCAATGCCAATAGGACCGATTGGTCGAAGAAATTAGATGATGCTCTTTGGGATTATTGGATGGCTTACAAGACACTAATTGGTATGTCTCCGTATCAGTTGGTGTTTGGGAAAGCTTGTCATCTTCCGGTGGAATTGGAGCACGAGATGTCACACCCCTTTTTTATACAAACCTCACTAAACCCTATTAAATTAATAAAAGAATTTTAGTAAAGCTTGAAAAGGGTTTTCAATTTTGAATGTGACAAAAATTTATTTCAAAAGGAAATACTCAGAGTCGCCACCTGGCATTTGATTTCGGTGTGTCAGGTCACCGTTTTATAAATATTTTTCCTTTTAAAATGTTTCAGACTCTAAAACCAAGTCCGCACTAGAGATTCAGGTAAGGGGGTTCATTTGACTCGGGGAGAAGGTGTTAGGCACTCCCCATGTCCCGTAACTAGTACGGTTGCGTACCTGATCAAGTTGGCTTTTTTAAAACATTCAAATTGAGGTAAAACACACATGAATAAAATAATCACACAAGAGGCTCGAGGTTGTCTCCACCTAATAAAAGAAAAATAAAATAAAGTTAATAAAAAGTAAAATCCTAAGCTAACCTACATTATACTTCCTCCACGGTGTAGTTGCGGCCTCCAAATACAAGTACTTTGGGGCATTCCCCCGAATAAAATATACATAAGTCCTTCGGGGCATTCCCCAGATAAATTTAACTAAGGGAGGACCTCTCGCCTCGAAACTAAAAGCAAATAAAAAATTCTAAGATTTCCTACCCAAGTGTGGTCAGCCTAAAACATGCTCCTAACGATGAAGAAATGATGATATAAAAGTAAAATTGATATTAAACCCGATTCACATATGTAGACTATGACCAAATCTCAAACGCATTTAATTTTCAGTTAACCTAATTCCCATCTCATCCATATCCACTCCCACGTCCCAACTAGTGCCCATTTCTTTAACCTTCTTTAGTTAACTTGGTGCTATATCTTCAGTAACTACCAATCATATACACAGAGTTAAATGAATAGAATAATCAACCAACCATTTAAAAGCAAACCCAAGAGCTAAATAGTAATAAACAAAGAAGATGATTTCTACCCCTTTATCTTAGCTACTACAGTAGTGTTTTCAAATCCGAAATCAGTTGGATTTCCAGCAAAGAAGGAAAGTGAATAAGCAAAATTCAAAACAAATCTTCATTATCTTAAAATGAATCAACAACAAATTACATGAAAAAAGTAACCACATTCCCACAAAATAGCAAATCAACAGTCACAAGCTATCACTATTCACGTAATCCATTCTTAAAGGGTTTCTTGAAGCTATGTTTCATAACAATTCAGATTAAGATGAGGAAATAAAACATACCTGCTAAAGCCAAATCCTCCTTAATATTGATAAAAGAATTGTCAGATACAAAATTTCGACTCCAAAGGAAAAACACGGCAGAACCGCACCAAAACTTCGAGCAAAACCTCGGAGGTTGTAATCGACAAAAAATGATCAACTCAAATCCAACTTGACTCTATCAAACTCCACAATATTGAGATGAAAATCCAGTGGCAGAAGTAGACAACAGAAATGTTTCGCTCTTTTTTTTTAGATTTGTTTTTTTTTTGAAAGTGAAATAAATAAACGGAAAACAAAATAAAGAAGAAGAAGATCCCTGAAGTTCAAATTAAACCCCAGTTTTTCCTTCAAATCTCTCCAAATTTCCCGACCCTTTTCCTTCTTGATTCTGTCCATTCTTTCCCATGGGTGTATGCGCATTTGTCACTATAATTGGAGGGTGTTGAATTTTGAGATTTTCATTAGTCTTCACATGAATGCCATGAGAGAGAGAGAGAGAGAGAGAGCTGCTAGATTTGAGAATGGGAAATTCCCAAGTGAACGGTGCCACCCGTGATCTCTCTCCAGCGTAGGGATTTTTTTGTATTTTTATATTGTTTAGCTATATGGTGTTACGGGTTAAGGTTAATGTTGGGCCTTGACAGACTTGGGCCTTCCGCAAGATAAAATTGTGGTTAAATATGAGTCAGAACTCTCTTGAATTAGTTCAAAATTGGGCTCCTAAAATTCTACATTTCATTAATTAAGGCCCTAAGTTTTCCTTACTTAAAATTGTATATAGCATTTGTAAAAATGTATGAGTACTCCTAATTAACTAAATTAAAGTAAACTATTAAAGATAAACCTAAAATGAAACTCTTTTTTTTTCTTTCTTTTTTTTACATTTTTCCAAGATTAAAAATGACTATAAAACCTTAATGAAACTATATTTTTTTTGTAATTTTTATTTTCTTGTAATGAAATAAAGTAAAGAGTCATAATTAGCTGAAATAGCCATATTAGGCCTAAATTAAATATTTTACGCTCAAATGGGTGAAATTTCGGAGAAGGTAAAAAATCACGTGTCTACAGCTGCCCCTCTTTGACTGGAAATATGAAGTATTTTCAGACAAAGAACGACTAGACAGGCTTTTTGACCCAAACCTTATTTAAAAAGACCAAAAACCAAAAGAAAGAAGAATGTAGCCGAGCCCTAGTATCTGAGCTGCCTACATATCCTTGGCTATAAAGGAATCAGACCACGTGTATTTCAGAAGTGAATGAGATGATGGAGTGTACCGGGTGGAGATTCGATTGAGGTACCGTTCCATCGAGGTTCCGGTCCGCGGTCCTGTTATTACATCAAAATAAAAAAAATAAAAAGACTAACTAAGCCTGTCAACTATGAGTTACAAAATTCCTATCTTTATGTCTTCTGAAGCTTGATCTTGAGTCTTGAATGGTTCTTCATGCATACTTCAGATTTGAACCTCGACGCTCGCTAGCTGCAGGTGCTAGTTCATTCTTCTTCATCTTTTCAGATCAAGACCGGACATGTAGTGCTTGTGACTTCAGTCATATCTTGAGCAATCCACCTCTTGTCTTAGCTTATGTATTTGGATTCACTTCTTGCTTCTTCTTTTTCCTTTTTTTTCCTTTTAATTTTGGATTGAGATTACTTCTGTTGATCATCTCGGACTGTTGACTCGGATTCTTGTCGCGAGCTTCTGCTACTTCTAAGTTGAATTGGATTCTGAAATGACTTCTCTGTTTCTTCAGGTGGGCGCTTGCTACTGACTTTACATTTGAAGTGACTCTGAAAAGAACTTGAAATGGATTCCCATATTTTTTAGGTGGGTGTCTACAATCAAAACTACAAAACAAACAAAATTTTCTGCCCCAGTTTGCACTCGGGAGATTTGTGAGTTATTAGTAAAACTGTAAATCACTTATGCTATTGGTGCAATGATGAGATTAAGCTAAAGATTTGACTGGGATGTGTGTGTCCTGTGAGTAAAACCAAGAAAATTTGACCAGCAAGTGCGTCTGCTAAGAATAGAACCTGAATGACCTAAACTAGGAAGTGCGTCTCCTGGGGATAAAACTTGAATGAACCAAAAACTAGGAAGTGCGTCTCCTAGGGATAAAACTTGAATAACTCAAACTAGGAAGTGCGTATCCTAGGGGTGTAACTTGAATGAACCAAAACTAAGAAATGCATTTCCTAGGAGTAAAACTTGAATAACTTAAACTAGGAAGTGAGTCTCCTAGGGGTAAAACCTCAATTTAGGAAGTGCGTCTCCTAAAACAAAAATATAACCTGACAGACCCAGACTAGGAAGTGCGTCTCCTAGGGGTAAAACCTCAATTTAGGAAGTGCGTCTCCTAAAATAAAAATATAACCTAACAGACCCAAACTAATAAGTGTGTCTCCTAGGGGTGCAATTTCAATAACTCAAACTAGAAAGTGCGTCTCCTAGGAATAAACTTAAATGAACCAAATATGAAGAGCGTCTCCTAGTGGTAAAATCTCAATTTAGAAAGTGCGTCTCCTAAAACATAATATAACCAGAAGGACCCAAACTAGGAAGTGTGTCTCATATGGGTAAAACTTCAATTTAGGAAATGCGTCTCCTAAAATAAAAATATAACCTAACAGACCCAGGCTAGGAAGTGCGTCTCCTAGGGGTGAAATTTACTCAAACTGGGAAGTGTGTCTCCTAGGAATGAACTTACATGACCCGAACTAGGAAGTGCGCCTCCTAGGGGTAAAATTTTAATTTAGGAAGTGCATCTCCTAAAACACAATATATCCCACAAGACCCAAACTAGGAAGTGCATCTCCTAGGGGTGAAATCTCAATTTAGAAAGTGTGTCTCCTAAAACAAAATATAACCTGAAGTACCCAGACTAGAAAGTGCATCTCCTAAGGGTAAAATTTGAATAACTGAAACTAGGAAGTGCGTCTCCTAGGGGTAAAATCTCTATTTAGGAAGTGCGTCTCCTAAAATAAAATATAACCTCAACGCTCCAGACAAGGAAGTGCATCTCATAATGGGTAAAACTTCAATGACTCCAACTAGAACGTTCGTCTCCTAGGGATGAAAATTGAATAAACCAAAAACTAGGAAGTGCATCTCCTAGAGGTAAAACTTCAATGACTTGAACTAGGAAGTGTGTCTTCTAGGAACGAACTTAAATGGCCCAAGCTAGGAAGTGCGTCTCCTAGGGGTGAAAGTCAATTTAGGAAGTGCTTCTCCTAAAATAAAAATATAACCACAACGACCCAGACTAGGAAGTGCGTTTCCTATGGGGTAAAATTTCAATGACTCAAGCTAGGAAGTGCATCTCCTAGGAATAAACTTAAATGACTCAAACTAGGAGGTGCGTCTCCTAGGGGTAAAACCTCAATTTAGGGAGTGCGTCTCCTAGGGGTAAAACCTCAATTTAGGAAGTGCGTCTCCTAAAGCAAAAATATAACCCAACAGACCCAGACTAGGAAGTGCGTCTCCTAGGGGTGAAACTTCAATTAGTCAAACTAGGAAGTGCGTTTCCTAGGAGTGAAATTACATGACTCGAACAAGGAAGTGCGTCTCATGGGGGTAAAATTTTAATTTAGGAAGTGCATCTCCTAAAACACAATATATCCTGCAAGACCCAAACTAGGAAGTGCATCTCCTAAGGGTAAAATCTCACTTTAGGAAGTGTGTCTCCTAAAATAAAATATTACCTGACAGACCCAGATTAGGAAGTGCGTCTCCTAGGGGTGAAATTTAAATAAAACAAACTAGGAAGTGCGTCTCCTAAGAATAAAACTTAAATGAACCAAAATTAGGAAGTGCGTCGCATAGGGGTGAAACTCAATTTAGGAATTGCGTCTCCTAGGGGTAAAAATTTAATGACTAAAACAAGGAAGTGCATCTCCTAGGGGTGTAACTTGAATGAACCAATACTTGGAAGTGTGTCTCCTATGGGTAAAACTTGAATAACTCAAACTAGGAAGTGCGTCTCCTAGGGGTGTAACTTGAATGAACCAAAACTAGGAAGTGCATCTCCTAGGAAAAAAACTTGAATAACTCAAACTAATAAGTGCATCTCCTAGGGGTAAAACCTCAATTTAGGAAGTGCATCTCCTAAAACAAAGATATAACCTGACAGACCCAGACTAGGAAGTGCGTCTCCTAGAGCTGATGTGTGATCTTCTCAATAGCCTTCATGCAAGAGGAATTGGGACATTACACCTGGAAAATACAAGCTTTGTTATGAACATAGCCTTCATCCCTGTTTCAGACAAAGAAAACTTTTGAGTTTAAAACACGGTGGTTAGTTTGTGGCCTTGACCTTGAAGGCGACTGCTTCTGCACTTACCGAGGTAAATTTGATTTCAACTTGGATGACCTTGGATGTTGTCGACTACCCATTTTATTTCAAACCTTATCACAAAGAAATATTCATGATTCGTTCAAGTCCAATACCTTATGCCTGATGCATTGCACTAATGTTCTGTCATTCATCCAATCTTGGCATTTTACATCAATCCCAAAGAACATCTATTATCACCAACTCAGTGCACACACTATTATCCTGTATCCTATGCCATTTTTATGTGCTTTCCAGACTCGACTTTGTGCAATTGGAAAGCTAGTGGCAAATTTGAAGTCATTTCTCACTTGTTTCGATAAAACAATCTCAAAAGGGATTCAAACAAGACAAGAGGAACAAAATAAGGAACAAGGAAAAGAGATGATACCTAAAAAGAAAATTAGAAAGTCAAATACCTTATCACATATGGATACCAACTCTAAAGACCATGACATACGCCTTTGGATTAAGTGACTTAATCTCTCAAGCGAGTCTAATATTCAACTCTTGTTGTACCTCTTTGTTGTGAAACTGGGCTTCAGCGCTTCAATTGTCCCATATGATCTGCAATCCTCAATCGACTTGTAGTGCCCTGAAGGATTTTTACCATCAATTCTCTCTCATTTTGCTCTTTTTCTCGACTCACAGTCGCCTTACGGTTCCCCTGGGGGCTTTCACCTATAAGACTCACTCATTTATAATTTTCTCTCATTGTGCTGAGAACAAAGATGTTACCCATGATGCTGGAAGATCATACTCTCACCACTTCTTGATTTGGCATCCTCAAAGATTGGTTAGAAGATCTTTCTTTGGACCGTAATGTACGCTTTTGGACAGAGCTAGAAGAAAGGGTTGCATGAAGGCTCAAAATAATTTAAGATGAAAGGGTTTAAAATTACAACTTTTGGAATCAGGCCTTTTAGCAAAATTAAAACTTCTGCCCCAGTTTCTCGGAGTTTGGGGGGATTATTTTCTCTTTTTTGCTCTTTTTGATGGGTTTTCTGAGAAAATCTGCCCCAGTATTGATTTCGGGGAATTAAGAAATGTTTTATTTCGTATGACTGAACTGTGAGGCTGCCTACGTATCTTGTGGTGACAAGAATCAGGTCTAACGTAGTTCAAACACAAAGTTGTTGTTTTTTCTTTTCCTTTTCTTTCTTTTTCTCTTTTTTCCCCTTTTTTTCTCCCTTTTTTTCCTTTTTCTCTTTTCCCTTTTTCTTCTTTTTCTTTTCCTTTTCTAGTTCATAACTCTATTTCTGATTCCAAAAGAGGGGCATGAAAGTAAAAATTAGGGCTCAAAATGGGTAGCAAAAGATAAAAGTGTTTAGGTAGCAGAATAAAATGCCTTCGTCCTTCCAAACTTTTGAAATGCCTAGTGTAGACACGTGAGTTTGATCCTCTTCAAAATTTCACCAATTTTAGCGTAAATTTTTTAATTTAGGCCTAATATGGCTATTTCAACTAATTTTGGGTCTTTACTTTATTTTATTACAAGAAAATAAAAATTACAAAAAAATATAGTTTCATTAAGGTTTTATAGTCATTTTTAATCTTGGAAAAATGTAAAAAAGGAAAAAAAGAATTTTATTTTAGGTTTATCTTTAATAATTTATCTTAATTTAATTAATTAGGAGTACTGTTACAATTTTACAAATGCTTTATACTATTTTAAATAAGGAAAACTTAGGCCCTTAATTAATGAAATCTAGATTTTTGGGAGCCTAATTTTGAACTAATTCAAGAGAGTTCTAACCCATATTTAACCACAATTTTGTCTTGGAGAAGGCCCAAGTCTGTCAAGGCAAAAAATCAACTTTAATCCATAACCTATAGCTAAACAATATAAAAATACAAAAAAAAATCCCCCTAGTGGAGAGAGATCGGGGGCGGCCACCGTTTTCTTGGGAATTTCCCATTCACAAATCTAACAGCTCTCTCTCTCATGTCATTCATGTGAAGACAGATGAAAATCTCAAAATTAAACACCCTCAAATTATAGTGACAAAAACACATACACCCATGGGAAATAAAGGACAGAATTAAGAAGGAAAAGGGTCGGGAAATTTGGAGAGATTTGAAGGAAAAACTAGGGTTTAATTTGAACTTCAGGGATCTTCTTTATTTCGTTTCCCGTTTCTTTATTTCACTTTCGAAAAACAAACAAATCTAAAAAAAAGATCGAAGCATTTCTGTTGTCTACTTCTGCCTCTGTATTTTCATCTCAGTATTATGGAGTTTGATGGAGTCAAGTTGGATTTGAGTTGATGGCTGTTTGTCGATTACAACCTCCGAGGTTTTGCTCGAGTTACGGTGCGGTTCTGCCGTGTTTTTCCTTTGGAGTCAAAATTTTGTATCCGACGATTCTTTTATCAATATTAAGGAGGATTCGGCTTTAGAAGGTCTGTTTTCTTTCCTCATCTTAATCTGAATTGTTATGAAACATAACTTCAAGAAACCATTAAGAATGGATTAAGTGAATAAAGATAGCTTGTGACTGCTGATTTGTTGTTTCGTGTGAATGTGGTTACTTGTTTCATGTGATTTGCTGTTGATTCGTTTTAAGACCATGAAGATTTATTTTGAGTTTTTCTTATTCACTTGCCTTCTTCGCTGGAAATCCAACAGATCTCGGATTTGAAAACACTACTGTAGTAGCTAAGATAAAGGGGTAGAAATCATCTTCTCTATTATTTACTATTTAGCTCTTATATTTGCTTTTAAATGGTTGGTTGATTATTCTATTCATTTAACTCCATGTATATGATGGATAGTTACTGAAGATATAACAACAAGTTAATTAAAGAAGGTTAAAGAAATGGTCACTAGTTGGGACGTGGGAGTGGATATGGATGATATGGGAATTCGGTTAACTCAAAATTAAATGGGTTTGAGATTTGGTCATAGTCTACATATGTGAATCGAGTAATATTAATTTTTCTTTTATATCATCATTTCTTCATCGTTAGGGGTATGCTTTAGGCCGACCACACTTGTGTAGGCAATCTTAGGATTTCTTATTTACTTTTAATTTCGAGGTGAGAGGTCTTCCCTTAGTTAAATTTATCCGGGGAATGCCCCTAAGGATTTATGTATATTTTATTTCTGGGAATGCCCCGAAGTACTTGTATTTGGAGGCCGCAACTACACTGTGGAGGAAGTATAATGTAGGTTAACTTAGGAATTTACTTTTTATTATTTTTATTTATATTTTTCTTTTGTTAGGTGGGGATGACCTCGAGCCTCTTGTGTGTTTATTTTATTCCTTTGTGTTTTACCTCAATTTGAATGTTTTAAAAAGTCAACTTAATCATGTACATAACCGTACTAGTTACAGGACTTGGGGAGTGCCTAACACCTTCTCCCCAAGTCAAATGAACCCCCATAACCGAATCTCTGGCACGGACTTGGTTTTAGAGTCTGAAACGTTTTAAAAGGAAAAATCATTTTAAAAATCATCTTGTTGGTTTTGAGGATATTCAGTTGAGGTTTTTATGTGTTTTGTTTGCTTTTTGTTTTGTTTACGTTGTTTCATTATTTACTAGTTGCTTATTTGTTTACAGTATTGCTTTATGTGTTTACTGTTTTATAACTGTCATCATATGCATTACCCAGTCAATTCTTTTTGCAACAAGTCTCGGAGCACACATTGTGTGCACGGACTCTTTGTTGAGTCACCCTTAATTTAAGAGGGGGCCGTCGGGCGTATGGAGTGGGTGGAAAGCTTGAGCAGCCACTATCGACCATACACCTAGTAGGGCTCGGTCCTAGGTACCGTGTCCCTTTGTAGGGAGCTTGTCTAAATTTTGTCAAAATGGGCTCATGGCCCAAAATGACATCTAATCATCCTATGTGCTAAATGTTGTATCTTTGAGGGTAAAAAGGTTATTTGGCAGACCGATGTTTGGGAAAGAAGGGTGAAAAATAAAGAAAGTAGGGCCCACTCGCATTTTTCTTTCTTAGTTTTCCAAAAATTAAAAATATGGAAAATCCAAAAAGATTTTACACTTTTCCATTATTTTTCAAAAATTCAAAAAAAGTAGAAAATAAAAAATCCAAATTTTTTTTATACTTTTCCATTATTTTTTCCGAAAAAAAAACTCAAAAAAGCAGAAAATGAAAAATCCAAAAAGATATTGCACTTCCATCATTTTTTCGAGAAGACCAAAAAATAGTTTTTATTTCAATTAGATACATTTTTTTCTCTATCCTATATTTAATCCTTCCGAACTACGCGAACCTAATTCTCGTCTTTCGAGGCGAGATACGTAGACAACCCATATAGGGTCCGGTCTTCCAGTCTTAGGTTCTTGGCTTTGCGGGGTCTTAGCCAAATCTTGCATGTCTAGCCACTTTAGGCCACATAGGCCATTATTGCAAAATGGGATCATTTTTGCAAAAGTGGTTTGATTACCCATGTCTTAGGGTCCACAACTAGGTTTCATAGTACTTTGGGGTCCTTCCTTTTTGAGTTTGCATCCTTAGCCACATTTGGCCATTTTTGCAAAATGGACCATTTTCGCAAAGTAACTTTTTTAAGACCATGATTGTTGAGATGTTAGATTCATGCAAGCTTTAAATGGATTATTTTTCATGCATTAGGGGGTCAACTTTGTCAAGTTTGCACTAATAATCACTTTCAGTCACTCAAGTCATTTTGTAAAATATCGCCAAATCGTGTCTTACATTTGTCCACTAAGAAATGTTGTGGCGTCATAGTGTCTCGTGTCACTAATTTATTTGGTCTTTTTTTTATTCAAGTATGAATTCATTTACCACAGCTCGAGCATAACGGATATCCCACGACCACTGCATTCAGGAGCTACTTATGGAGTCTTTTTATATTTTGAGCCTTTTTTGAGTGTTTTAGGTGGTTTAAGAGTTTGACTAGTTATCATACTTCTTATGATGTTTTTGAAAACCAAATGAATTTACAAATAAAAAATCTAAAAAGATTTTTATTTTTAGTTTATATGTCCATTATTTTTCAGAACTACGCTTGATCTGATTCATGAGGGACATAATACGTAGGCAACCTACATGTGGTTCGATCTAATTATTTTTTGAAAAAAAAAACATAAAAAGAGAGTAAAGAAAAAAAGAGATCAAATTGTGCATATGAAAGATGAGAAAAAAAGCGATAATCAGAAAAAAGGGGAAAAAGATGAAAAACCAAAGGGTGTTAGAAAGGAAAATGAAGAGGGAAAGGGGCAAGAATAGTGAAATTGGGATGATGCCAAAAGACCTTGCGACTCTCGAAGCCATTCTAGAACCGTTAACTATGAATAGAGGGCATTGAACACAATATGATATTTATATATGTAAATGTTCTAACGCTGACATGTTGTCTTTGTTTTGTTCCTCCTTGTTACTTCCATCATTATTATTACAGAGGGTGGTTAGTTTATGGCACTTTGGTAGTTCGTCCATACAACACCAGAGCACAAGGCAGTCATGGCTAGCAAAGAAATCGACACTGGGATTGTTGACCAGCCGGGGAGATTGTTGAATCGGAGTCTGAGTTAAAAGAGGAGGTCCGAAGGTTGAAACATCAGATGGCAGAAATGTATCAGGCATGGATTAAGGAGCACCCTCGACCCTCATTCCGTACCAACTATACAGAAACCATGCCTCTATTCACCATTGTCCCAAGTCCATATGCCCAATACCGTTGATCTTTCCCCTCAACATGCACCAAACTTTACCCCTCTTCACAATTACCCTGGCACTTCCTCCCAAACTTCTCATGCTCAACCAGCCAAACCAACCTCATACCCTGCTCCAACCTCGGCTCCTATTTTTGTAGCTCCTCCACCAGCTACTCTTCCTCGATCCTCCAGCGAGACTGTGTTCAAAGTTTCCTATGCCCAAGGAAAGAAACCCAAGGAAGGATTTAGGGAGTTTTTGTTCAAATGGAGCGAACAAGTTGCTGCGATCAGTCCCTCCAATTAATAGAAAAGATGTTGTCGAGCCCGGCCAACGAAAAAATCTAGTGGGAATTCCTGCTAAATGCTTACAACCTCAATACCGACCCCATGAATGTCCTCGTGCTCCAGATAATGCACCGCCACATGCTCCACACCCACAAAACCCACAATAGCTTGCACCGCCTCCACAAATGTACTACCCACCTCTACAAGCATATCAACCCCCCATACGAAAGCGGTTCCAACCAAGGACGGTGTAAAAAATGAAAAGGTAGCAGCAAAGAGAAAAGTCGTTCACTCCTATTGGAGAATTATATGCCAGTGTGTACCAAAGGCTGAGGCAATTGGACATGTTGAAGCCGATTCAGATAAAAATGACGAAGCTCCTTTCAAAGAATTTTGATATTTCTCAAAGGTGTTCATATTGCTCTAATGCCTCGGGGCACGACATTGAAAAGTGTTGGCATCTAAAAAGAGCAATGCAGAAGCTTATTGATGCATGTGACATTACCGTGCAAAATTGAAATGCAGTAGATACTAGCCAAAGTCCATTACCTATTCATAATGAGACGCATGCGGTGGGCATGATTCGTGTGAAAAAGGAATATGAGAACTCTTCTGAATCACTTGGGGGACCACCTACTGCAAAGTTTTCAACGCTATTGGTCTCGATTCCAGAGGTTGATCTTAAGAACGAGTTGGCAAAAGGGACACAAAAGTTAGTTAATGAGGTTAACGTGATGGAGAATTGTGGAGGTTCTGGTAATATTGATGTGCAATCCAGTGGCTAAGATGTCAAGCAAGGCAATTGGAAATACACTCCTTTCATGGCTAGCCAGGGAGGAGTTTTGGTGATTTATTTTGTTGTCATTTCTGTTTGTCCGGGTTATTTCAGGATTGTAATTCGGACATTGTCTTGTGGTTAAAACTCTTCTTCTTTTTTCTTAGTTCGTTTTATTGTAGTAACTCGTCTAGTGTTATCTAGAATTGTTCCAGGGTTGTAACCCATGTCTATTTTGCTTGTTTTGTTCAAACCCTAACCATCTATCTAAGGCAATCTCTCATTTTCTGTTAGTTCTATTCAGTCTTTTGTTTAGGTCACTTTTCCTTTTATAGTTCTTTTCATTTTGACTCTAGTGACTATGACATGCACGCATAATTCTCAGCATGATCTTGAAAGTTAGTCTAACCATGAAGCAATGGAACAACTTTGAACATGATAAAAGGATGCATTTGAGGAAACAAGTAAAGATCATACATTCTGACTAAAGCTTGAATTGAGTGAAACTGAGGCAGTTAGTCTGGGAAATCGAGAGGTTGATAAGAGCATACAACAAGAAAATGCCTCTCAAGCAGTTTGAGGTAAATCAATCAGTGCTAAAAGGTATTCTTCCACATCAAGATAAGGTTGAGTCAAGTCTACTTCGAATTGGCCAGGGTAATTCATTGAGACAAAGGTATTGCCTATTGATACTATTGGTTTGTGTTGATGCTATCGATAGTTACTATGTGTGATTTGTTTGCTTATCTTCAATTGCATGTTTGTGCTTGACATTTTTAAGTTTGGTATGACGAAGGCGTTTTATTCTGCTACACAAACACTTTTATCCTTTGCTACCCATTTTAAGCATATTTTTTATTTCATACCCCTCTTTTGGAATAAAAAATAGAGTTAGTAATTAGAAAAAAAGGAAAGAAAAAATAATAAAAGGGAAAAGAGAAAAAGAAAAAAAAGAAAAAGAGAAAAAAGGGAAAAGACAAAAAGAAAAAAAGGAAAAAAGGAGAAAAGAAAAGAAAAGAAAAGAAAAGAAAAGAAAAAGAAAACAAAACTTTGTCTTTTGAACTACGTTCGACCTGATTCTTGTCACCACAAGATACGTAGGCAGCCTTATGGTTCGGTCACACCAAATAAAATGTTACATAATTCTCCGAAATCAATACTGGGGCAGATTTTCTTAGAAACCCTATAAAAAGAGCAGAAAAAAAGTAGAAGAAAATAATCCCCCCCCCCCCCCCCCCCAAACTCCGAGAAACTGGGGCAAAAGTTTTAGTTTTGCCAAAAGGCCTGATTCCAAAAGTTGTAATTTTGAACCAATTCATCTTAAATTATTTTGAGCCTTCATGCCACCCTTTCTTTCCAACCTTGTCCAAAAGCCTACATTGCGGTCCAAATAAAGACCTTCCGACCATTCTTTGAGGATGACACATCAAGTGGGTAGTGAAAGTATGATCTTCTTGCATCATGGGTAATACTTTGTTCTCAACACAAAGAGAGAAAATGATAAAATGAGAGAGTCTTATCGGTGAAAACCCTCATGGACACCGTAAGGCGATGGTGAGTTGAGAAAAGAACAAAATGAGAGAGGCTTGATGGTGAAAACCCTTCAGGGCACTACAAGTCGATTGAGGATTGTGGATCATATGGGACAATTGAAGCGCTGAAAGCCAGTTTCACAGCAAAGAGGTACAAAAAGAGTTGAATATTAGACTCGCTTGAGAGATTAAGCCACTTAATCCAAAGGTGCATGTCATAGTCCTTAGAGTTGGTATCTACACTTGATAAGTTTCAACTTTATTATTTTCTCGTTAGGTATCATCTCTTTCCCTTGTCCCTTATTTTGTTTCTTCTTGTTCTTTTTGTTTGAGTCCCTTTTTTAGTCTATTTTGTCAGAACAAGTAAAGGAATGACTACAAAATCTACTACCAACTTTCCAATTGCATGAAGTAGAGTCTGGCTAGCACATTAAAGTGGCATAAGTAAGGAAAGAACAATATGCACACTGAGTTGGTAACAATAAACATGCTTCGGGATTCATGTGAAATGCAAAGATTCAGTAAATGTCAATTCATGAGCACAATGCAATAGATAAAGGGTATTGGGTTTGAACGGACCAGATATATTCTTATGATGAGGATGAAATAAAATAGGAAGCCGACAACAGGCAAGATCTTGCAAGTTAAAATCAAAGTTATCCTGGCAAGTGCAGGAGCAATCGCCCTCAAAATCAAGGCCACAAACTAACCACCATGTTTAAACTCACGAGTTTTCTTTTTCTGAAACAGGGATGAATGATATGTTCATACAAAGCTTGAATTTTTCAGGTGTAATGCCCCAATTCTTCTTACTTAAAGGCTATTGAGAAGATCACAAATCCCCCCTAGGAGACGCACTTCCTAGTTTGAGTTATTCAAGTTTTACCCCTAGGAGAAGCACTTCCTCGTTTTGGTCAAGTTACACCCCTAGGATACGCACTTCCTAGTTTAAATTATTGAAGTTTTACCCCTACGAGAAGCACTTCCTAGTTTGGGCATGTTATATTTTTATTTAGGAGACGCACTTTCTAAATTGAGTTCACCCCTAGGAGACGCACTTCCTGGTTTTGGTTCATTTAAGTTTATTCCTAGGAGATGCACTTCCTAACCTAAGTCATTAATATTTTACCCGATAGGAGACACATTTTCTAGTCTGGTTCTTTCAGATTATACTTGTTAGGAGATACACTTCCTAGCTTTGGTCATTTAAATTTATTACTAGAAGACGCACTTCCTAGCTTGAGTCATTGAAATTTTACCCCCTAGGAGATGGACTTCCTAGTCTGGGTTTTCAGGTTATATTTTCATTTTAGGAGATGCACTTCCTAAATTGAGATTTTATCCCTAGGAGACACACTTCCTAGTTTGAGTCATTAAGGTCATTTCTAGGAGATGCACTTCATAGTTTGAATCATTGAAATTTACCCCATAGGAGACGCACTTCCTAGTCTGGGTCCTTCAAGTTATATTTTTGTTTTAGGAGACGCACTTCCTAAATTGAGGTTTTACCCCTAGGAGACACACTTCCTAGTTGGGTCATTTAAGTTCATTCCTAGGATACACACTTCCTAGTTTTAGTTATTGAAGTTTCACCCCTAGGATACGCACTTCCTAGTTTGGGTTTTTCAGGTTATATTTTTGTTTTAGGAGACACACTTCCTAAATTGAGGTTTTACCCCTAGGAGACGCACTTCCTAGTTGGGTCATTTAAGTTATTCCTAGGAGACGCACTTCCTAGTTTTTGTTATTGAAGTTTCACCCTTATGAGACACACTTCCTAGTTTGGGTTTTTCAGGTTATATTTTTATTTTAGGAGACGCACTTCCTAAATTAAGGTTTTACCCCTTGGAGATGCACTTCCTAGTTGGGTCATTTAAGTTTATTCCTAGGAGACGCACTTCCTAGTTTTAGTTATTGATGTTTCACCCCTAGGAGATGCACTTCCTAGTATGGGTCTGTCAGGTTATATTTTTGTTCTAGGAGACGCAGTTCCTAAATTAAATTTTAACCCTAGGAGACGCACTTCCTAGTTTGGGTCATGCAAGTTCATTCTCAGGAGACACACTTCCTAGTTTGAGTAATTGAAGTTTCATCCTTAGGATATGAACTTCCTAGTCTGGGTCTTTCAAATTATTTTTATTTTTAGGAGACGCACTTCCTAAATTGAGGTTTTACCCCCAGGACACGCACTTCCTAATTTGGATCATTTAGTTTCTATTCTTAGCAGACGCACTTGCTAGTCAAACTTTCTTGGTTTTACTCACAGGAGACACACATCCTAGTCGAGTCTTTAGCTTAGTCTCATCGTTGCATCAATAGAAAAATTGGTCTACTATTTTTCTAACAACTCATAAATCTTCCTAGTGCAAACTAGGGAAGAAAATTTTGTTTGTTTTGTTGTTTTGATTGTAGGCGCCCACCTGAAGAACAAGGGAGCACATTTCAAGTTCCAAGTCAGTAGTAGTCACCCACCTGGAGAACGAGGGAAGACATTTTAAAAGTCAATTCAAGTTAGAAGTAGCAACAGCTTGTAGCAAGAATACGAGTCAACAGCCCGAGATGGATCAGTAGAAGTAATTTCAATCCAGAATAGAAAAGAAAAACAAAAAAAGGGAAAGAGAAAAGAAAAAGGAAAGTGAATCCAAAATGCAGAAGCCGAGACCAGGGGTGGATTGCTCAAGACATGACTGAAGTCACAAGCATGGTTTGTTCGGTTTTGATCCGCAAAGCTGAAGCAGAATGAACTAGCACCTGCAACTAGCAAGCGTCAAGGTTCAAATCTAAAGTCTGCATGAATAACCATTCAAGACTCAAGATCAAGCTTCATAAGACTTATAGATAGGAAACTTGCAACTCATAGTTGACATGCTTAGTTATATTTTTCAGTGTTTGATTTTGATGTAATAATAGGACCGCAGACTAGAACCTTGAAGACACCTCAATCGGCTCTCCACCTCGGCATACTCCATCACTGTTCTCACTTGTGAACTACACGTGGCCTGATTTCTTTATAGCCAAGGATATGTAGGTAGCTCAAATACCAGGGCTCGGTCACAATCTTTTTAGCCATCTTCATTTTCTTTTGAATAAGCGTCGGGTCATAAATAAATTACGTTGCTTATTGTTCTTTGCTCCGAAAACTCTTCATGTTTACAAGCAAAGAGGGGCAGCTGTACGCACGTAATTTTTGACCAGCGCAAATTTTAAAAGTAGTATTTTGAAGATATTTACTTATTTCTATTTTATTGGGATTTAGCCTATTTTTCACTTTTAGTTTAATAGTAGAACATAAAATTCAAAAATACAAAAATATTTTCAATTTTATCTTTTGTCTTTCTGTTTAAGTCAATTACTAGTATTCTAGTAGTATTTTGCTATTTATTTTTATATTTGGAAATGTGAGTGAATTTTGATTTTATCTTGTCAATTTTAATTAGAAGAAATCATTTTCAGCTCATTTTAGGAGGTTTAGCCCATAAAATATGAGCCCAAAAATAATTGAGCCCAATCCTATGAACCCACTACCATTCTTCCTCATGAACTACAAGACACAATCCCTAGAGACTAAAAAAGGGAGGCAACCATCTTCAACTTGAGGACATTGAACAAGAACCCTAGAAGATAATAATGGACACCCATGGCTTTTTCATCTTCTTAACCTAGACAACAATGGAGAAAAAAGACTCCCATGGCAGCCATTAGCCTTGCATTAGAACAAGAAAAACCTAGGAGTCTCCCTTCTTCTTTAACCACAACAACACATGATGAAACCCTAAGACCTAAGGACTCCATAGCAGACCCCTAACACCTGCTCCAAACGATCCCATCGTCACATAACCACCCAACGTCGTACCTTTCCCTTCGTCTTCAACAGCCATCAGAACAGCCCCCACCACGAACCAGGCGATCCCAAACTCTGCTTCTTCTTCAACCTTCATAGCCATAAGCTTCTTCATTCTTCACGAGAAACAAAAACGGATCATGAATTGTATAACAAAATAATTCATCCCATAATAGAACGAAAACAATGACCCCTCAGTTTATGCCGTAAATGAAACAAAAACACCCTTGATTTTATCTTCCTCAATCAAACCAACAGCCCAGATCTACACAAAATCCGGAAAACTAGTGTTTTACAGTGAGTTTTGAATCAGTCGAGGATGGTTCCGGTTGAGTTCAGCGAGGTGCGACGTTTGGATTTGTCAAAGATTCGTTCGCCAGTCTTTGTATGAGTTTTAATCGGTAGAAAATAGAGAGAGAAAATGTTGCCATATTAAGATTTTTCGGCGAGTCTGTAGGTCCGTTGATTCCGGTGAATTTTTCTGCACAAAGGTTTTGAGTTTTTGTTTTCAAGTATGAAAATGTCGATCTACTAAGGATTAGAGCTTTGACCCGAGGTGTTTCTATTCGTCAATTCCCGTTTAAGTTTCCAGCGCCTCTGAAGTTTTCCGGTCCCGGCTTTTGATTGTATCACTGTCACTATAATTAAAAATCCCATCCCAGGTCCATTCTTCCCCTGTTATCTCTTTGTTATTTCCCTCAAATTTTCTTATGCATTATTCTACGTTTGTTTGCATACCATGCCTCAAGAGACTATTTGAATAGTAACATTAAATACCATAGGGAGGCATCGTGATTAAAGGGAATTTGGCTTTTGGAATTCTAATGGAATTAAAAGAATTAGACAGTAGTTGGTATGCTTCATTGCTATTTTGTAATTACTGGAATACTCGTGAACGCTAGGAGAATGCTAGGCCAACACCACTCGGGCAGGCATAGTATTTTTGTTAATTTTGAGGTAAGAGATCGCTCCCGTAGTTAAATTTATCCGGGAAATGCTCCGAATACTTTGTATATGTTTTATTCCGAGGAATGCCCCAAAGTTCTTGTATTTGGAGGCCTAAAGTGAAACTCATAGTATTTTTAGTTTTAGTTTTCTTTTCCTATTATTTGGTGGGAGCGACATCGAACCTCTTGTGTGTTTGTTTTTTCTTTTATATGTGTGTTTTTTTTATCTCAATTCGGATATCTTAAAAGTCAACTTGATTATGTACGCAACCGTGACCTTCACGGGACTTGGGGAGTGCCTAACACGTTCTCCTTGAGTCAAATGAACCCTCTTACCTGAATCTCTGGTGCAGACTTGGTTTTAGAGTCTGGAACGTTTTAAGAGGAGAAAATCATTGAAAAAAAGTGGTTACCTGGCACACCAAAATCAAATGCCAGGTGGCGACTCTGAGTTTATTTCCTTTTGAACAAATTTTGTCACTTTAAAAATTGAAAACCCTTTTCAAGCTTTATTTAAATCTTTTTATTTATTTAATAGGATTTAGTAGAGGTTTGTAAAAAAAGGGGTGTGACACCAAGTACAACTATGAAATTGAATATAAGCAAACAAATCATACATAAGTATCTATTCATGGCATCCACACAAACACAAAGTGCCAACGGGCAATACCTTTATCCCAATGAACGATCCTTGCCAGTTCGAAGCAGACTTGACTCAACCTTATCTTGATGTGGAAGAATGCCTTTTAGCACTGACTGATTTACCTCAAACTGCTTGAGAGACATTTCCTTGTTGTATGCTCTTATCAACATCTTCATTTTCCAAAATAACTGCCTCAATTTCACTCAATTCAAGCTCCAGCATTCTCAGAATACGTGAATATTTACTTTTTCCTCAAATTACTATTTTTATCATATTCAAAAATGTGCAATTGCTTCATGATAAGACTAACTTTCAAGATTAAGCTGGGAATTATCCGTGCATGTCATGTCACTAGAATTCGCATGAAGCAAACTATAAAAGGAAAAATGACCTAAACAAAACTGATTAAAATTAACAGAAAATAGGAGATTGCAATAGATAGATGATGAAAAGGGTTTGAACAAGACAAACAAAATAGACATGTGTTACATCCCTGGAACAACCCAAAATAACAATAGACGAATTATTACAAACTAAATGAACTAGACAAAATGAGAAGAAGAAGAGTTTAATCCACGAGACAATATCCAAATTACAATCCTGAAATTAACTGAACAAGAAAGAAATTACAACAAAATAAACTACCAAAACTCCTCGCTGGCTAGCCGAGAAAGGAGTGTATTTTCAATCGCCAAGCTCGACGTCTTAGCCACTGAATTGCATATCAAAATTGCTAGGACTTTCACCAATTCCATTTTCATTAACTTCACTCAGCAAGTTCCTAAAATAACTCTCATACTCCTTGTCACCATGCATCTCACCCACAAAGTATGCATCATCATGCGCAGGTAAAGTATTCTGTGCAATATTCTGGGTGCCACTGTCCTGGACCACAATTATCTCTTCTTGAATAATTCTTTCTACCTCCCTTTTCAAAGAACGACAATCTTCAATGCTACGCCCTTGGACGTTAGAGTGGTACATGCACCGCACAATAGGATCGAAACCTTTTGCATATGGGTCTGGGGTATAGACGAGGAGCGGCTCAATCAGGCCAGATTGTTTCAACTTTTCAAACAAACTTGTGTAGGATTCTCCGATTGGAGTGAAAAAATTTGTTTGCCGTTGCTCCACTCTATGCCCCTGTTTCCTAGAGTTTTTGGGTGCTCAAAATGTTGAGAAGGCGAAAGAGTATTATGCAGTGCTGGTGCTCTCCATAAGGAGTGACCCATTGGTTGAACAAATGACTGGGCATTGTTCGGAGGATAATGCTGAGATAGATTATGTGGAGCCTGAGGATAGGTTTGGATTTGGGGTAGGGGTCGAGGCTGAGTATATTGGTGAGGTGGACCCGTTGGGTTATGTCATGATCCTGAGACAACCATAGCAATATCATCATGTTTCTTCTGACCCAACAAGCTTCCTTTGTCGTTCTGAATCGCCTGTGTTGTGGTTTTCAAGGCAGAATAGCTCATGATCTTACTCGACTTGAGCCCTTCTTCCACCATTTCTCCCATCTTCAACACATCATTGAAAGACTTACCAATGGGTGAGATCAAGTGGCTGTAGTAAGTGGGCTCTAGAGCTCGAAGAAAGCATTTAACCATCTCGTTTTCCTCCATCATAGGAATGACTCGTACAGCTTGCTCCCTCAATCGGAACCCATATTCTCTAAAGCTTTCACTGGGTTTATTTCCGATGTTGGTCAGATATAAGCAATCCGGGACAATGTCTATATTGTATTGAAAGTGTCGGGCGAAGGCCTGAGCCATATCGTCCCATGTGTACCCTCCACCAGTGTCCTGGTAGGTGTACTATTCTAAAGCTGGCCCAATCAAGCTTTGGCTGAAATACGCCATCAGTAATTTGTCTTTTCCCCAGCGCCTCTCATATTACTGCAATAACCTCTCAGATGAGCTACAGGGTCCCCATGTCCGTCATACACGTAGAACTTAGGCATCTTGAACCCGACAGGCAGTTGGACATCGGGGAACAAACACAAATCCTTATAGGCCACACTCTGGTTTCCCAACCCTTGCATATTTTTCAATGATTGCTCCTGACTCTGTACCTTCCTAAACATCTCTTCTTGCTCTGCGTTCTGGGATGGTTTGTTAGTTTCAACATGAGGCTCCAATTGGGGAGTGTAAGGGCAAGTATCTAGGACTCTGAATGTGGGCTCCAGTGCATAGTAGTGGACATCTGTAGCGAGGAATGCAGGCTCACTAGAGGATCGATGGAGGGTAGCTTGTGGAGGGGGTACAAAAATAGGAGCAGATGTCGGAGCAGGGTACGAGGCTATTTTGGCTGGTGGAGCATGAAAAGTTTGGGCTGAAGGGCCCGGGGAAAGATAAACGGTAGTGGGAATCTGGGCTTGTCATAGTGGTGGGATAGTTGCAGGGTTTTCAGTGTAGTAAGCGGGGAATGAAGGTAGATGATGTCTCCTAATCCAAGACTGATACATTTCCTTCATCTGTTGTTTCAACCTTCAGACCTCTTCTTTCAATTCAGATTCCGACTTCTCAATCTCCCTCGATGGGTCAACAACTCTTGCGTCCAAGTCTTTGCTAGCCATGTGCACCTTACTCTTTGACCTCGTATTGTATGGATGACTCGCCAAAAGGCCACAAACCAACCACCCTCTATTATGATAACAATGAAAGTAACAAATATGACCAAAACAAAGCCAACATGTTAGCGTTAGGGCATTTATTAAATAGAAATATCACATTGCGTACAATGCACCTAGCAAAAAATCACGGTTCTAGAATAGCTTCGAGGGTCACCAGGTCATTTGGCATCATACCAATTTCACTTTTCTTAACCCCTTTCCTCTTCATTTTTCTCTTTAACCCTCCTTGGTTTTTCATTTTCTTTCCTCCCTTTTGCTTTGATTACCATTCCACTAATTTCTTAAATCCCACGATTTCATTCTCTTTTTTTTCCTTTTATTCTTTTTTTTTTAATAATGATTTGATCGAACCCTATGTAGGTTGCCTACGTATCATGCCCCTCATGAATCAGATCAACCGTAGTTCTTGAAAGGTGATGGAAAATAAATTAAGAGACAAAAATCTTTTTGAATTTTGCATTTGTAATTTTTTTTATTTTTCAAATACAAAAGAAGTACTAAAACAAAAGACTCGAAAATCTTAAGTAGATTGACAGTCTCGATACTATTGTACATGACTAAAAATTAAAATATAACATAAGATAGACTAAAAAAATAGAAAGTTTCCTCAAGCAGCCGGTGCCTGCAATGGTCTTGACTAGAATGATCATAGGTATTTGTCATGCTCAAACTCTAGAAAATTAATCCATAACTGAATGAGAAAAATAAGATCAAATAAAGTTAGTGACTCAAAACATATGCGACACCACGACATCTTCTATTGGACACATGCAAGACATGATTGGGCAACTTTTACAAAATTAACATATGTGGCCAAGAATGGCAATTGGTGCAAACTCAACAAATGTGACCTCAAATACATGATAATACCACACTAAGGCTTATTTAAAATACACAATAATCATGGCCCAAAATTAATTTGCAGAAATAACCTATTTCGCAAAAAATGGCCGATATGGCCAGAAGTGGCTAAAGATGCAAACTCAAAAGAGACAGTCCCTAAAGTAACATTATACCTAGTTATAGACACATGTTATTGAACCACTTCTGCGAAAATGACCCCATTTTGCAACAATGGCCGATATGGCCACATGTTGCTAGACATGCAAGATTTGGCTAAGACCCCGCAAAGCCAAGAACCTAAGACTAGGAAGACCGGACCCTATATGAGTTTCCTACATATCTCGCCCCAAAAGGCGAGAATCAGGTTTGCGTAGTTCGAGAAGATGCAACTAATTTGAAAAAGAAAACTATATTTTTGTCTTTTTGAAAAATAATGGAAATGTAAAATCTTTTTGGATTTTCTTTAAACTATATTCTTGTCTTTTTGAAAAATAATGAAAAAGTGTAAAATCTTTTTGGATTTTTTTTGAATTTTTGGAAAATAATAGAAAAATGTAAAATATTGTTGGATTTTTGTTTGAATTTTTGGAAAATAATAGAAAAGTGTAAAATCTTTTTGGATTTTTTCATTTTCATTTTTTGGATTTTTGGAAAACTACGAAAGCAAAATGCGAGTGGGCCCTACTTTCTTCATTTTCACCCTTCTTTCTCACATATTGGTTCGCCAAATGACCCTTTTACCCTCAAAGATGCAACATTTAGCACATAGGATGATTAGATGTCATTTTGGGCCATGGGCCCATTTTGACAGGCTCCCTACAAAGGGACACGATACCTTCGACCGAGCCATACTAGATGTAAATGAGATTATGCAAAGAAAAATGACCTAAGCTGACCTAAGTTTGAGGTTCACTAACAAGGCAATTCGGGGGAGCGTATGGTCGATAGTGGTTGCTCAAGCTTTCCACCCACTCCATACGTCCTACGGCCCCCTCCTAAATGAAGGGTGACTCAACAAAGAGTTCGTGCACGCGATGCGTGCTTCGATACTTGTTGTAGAAAGAATTGACCGGGTAATGCATATGATGACAGTTATAAAGCAGTAAACACATAAAGTAAAACTGTAAACAAATAAGCAACTAGCAAATAATAAAACGACGTAAACAAAATAAAAAGTAAACCTAAAACATAAAAACCTCAAGTGAATATCCTAAAAAACCAACAAGATAAAGTGGTAGCTCGAACCCGCAAGTCCCCAGTAGAGTCACCAGAGATGTCACACCATTATTTTACAAACCTCTACTAAATCCTCTTAAATAAATAAAAATATTTAAATAAAGCTTGAAAAGGATTTTCAATTTTGAAAGTGACAAAATTTATTCAAAAGGAAATAAACTCAGAGTCGCCGCCTGGCATTTGATTTCGGTGTGTCAGGTCACCATTTTTTTAAAATGATTTCCTCAGGACTCTAAAAATCAAGTCCGCACCAGAGATTCAGGTAACGGGTTTGACTCGGGGAGAAGGTGTTAGGCACTCCCCAAGTCCCGTGAAGGTCACAGTTGCGCACATAATCAAGTTGGCTTATAAGATATTCAAATTGAGATAAAAAACACACATAGAAAAGAAAAAACAAACACACAAGAAGTTCGAGGTCGCTCCCACCTAATAAAAGGAAAATTAAACTAAAACTAAAAATACTATGAGTTTCACTTTAGGCCTCCAAATACAAGTACTTTGGGGCATTATCCGGAATAAAACATATACAAAGTCTTCGGGGCATTCCCCGGATAAATTTAACTACGGGAACAGCCTATCACAGCAAAATTAACAAAAATACTAAGGCTTGCCTACACGAGTGGTATTGGACTAGCATGTTCCTAGCGTTCACGAGTGTTCCAGTAATTACGAAATAGCAATGAAGCATACCAACTACTGTCTAATTTTTTTAATTCCATTTGAATTCCAAAATCCAAATTTCCTTTAATCACGACGCCTCCTTACAGTATTTACTGTTCCTATTCAAATAGTCGCTTGTTAATGATTCAATTCAGATGGATCTAGAAGGGAGAAACCACAAACTAGTCATAAAGTACCAATTAAGGCATGGTGTGCAAACAAACATAGAATAATGCATAAGCAAATTCGAGGGAAATAAAAGAGAGATAACAGGGGAAGAATGGTCCTGGGATGGGATTTTTAATTACAGTGACAGTGATACGATCAAGAGTCGGGACAGAAAAACTTCACCGACGCCGAAAACTCAAATGGGAATTGACGAATAGAAACACCTCGAGTCAACTCTAAACCTCAGTAGATCTCCATTTTCATACTTGAAAACCAAAACTCAAAACCTTTGTGCAGAAAAATTTGTCGGAATTAACGGACCTACGGACTCGCCAAAAAATCTTAATATGGCAACGTTTTCTTTCTCTATTTTATTTAGATTAATACTTAGACAAAGACCAGTGAACAAAAACTTTGACAAATCCAAACATCGCACCTCGTTGAACTCAACCGGAACCATCCTCGACTGATTCAAAACTCACTGTAAAACACTGGTTTTCCGAATTTTGTGCAGATCTGGGCTGTTGGTCTGATTGGGGAAGATGAAATCAAGAGTGTTTTTGTTTATTTATGGCGTAAACTGAGGGGTCGTTGTTTTCATTATAATATGGGATGAATTATTTAGTTATACATTTCATGAGCCGTTTTGTTTCTCATAAAGAATGAAGAAACTTATGGCTATGAAGGTTGAAGAACAAGCAACGTTTTGGGTCAACTGGTTCGTGGTGGGGGGCTGGTCCGACGGCTGTAAAAGACGAAGGAAAAGGTGCGGCGGTGGGTGGTTATGTGACGATGGGGTCGTTTGGAGTTGGTTTTAGGGGTCTGCTATGGAGTCCTTAGGTCCTAGGGTTTCATCTTGTGTTATTGTGGTTAAAGAAGAAGGAAGCCTCCTAGGTTTTTCTTGTTCTTGTCCAAGGCTGATGGCTGCCATAGGAGTCTTTTTTCTCCATTGTTGTCTAGGTCATGAAGAAGATGAAGAAGCCATGGGTGTCCATTGTTATCTTCTAGGGTTCTTGTTCAATGTCCTCAAGTTGAAGATGGATGCCTCCCTTTTTCTAGTCTCTAGGGTTTGTGTCTAGTAGTTCATGAGGAAGAATGGTTAGTGGGTTCATAGGATTGGGCTATATTGTTTTTGGGCTCAAATTTTATGGGCTAGACCTCCTAAAATGAGCTGAAAATGGGTTTTTCTAATTAAAATAAGACAAGTTAAAATAAAAATTCACTCACATTTTCAAATATAAAAATAAATAGCAAAATACTACTACAATACTAGTAATTGACTTAATAGAAAGATAAAAGATAAAGTTGAAAATATTTTTGTATTTTTGAATTTTATGTCTACTATTAGACTAAAAGTGAAAAATAAGCTAAATCCTAATAAAATAGAAATAAGGAAATATCTTTAAAATACTACTTTTAAAGTTGCGGGGGTCAAAAATTATGTGCTTACAAAGGCTATGTGGGCCTTGAGGAAGTTGAACTTAGAATGGGATGTTGCGGCGAATCTCCAAGTTGAGCAACTCAATGAGCTTGACAAGATGAAGTATCTCCATGACAAATATGCCCGGGGAAAGGAATTCAAGATTGGTGATATGGTTCTTCTTTTGAACTCCCGGTTGAGGGTATTCCCGGAAAAGCACAAGTCGAAGTGGAGTGGTCTATTTGAAGTTGTTGGTGTGACCCCATTTTGTGCTATTCATCTCAAGAACAAAAATGGTGAAGTTTTTCTAGTCAATGGGCATCATGTCAAGCATTATTTGGGGAAGTTTGATGACAGCCATGTGGTGGCACTCATTCATTTGAAGCGATATGATGGAAACATACATCGTGTCGTGTCGTGTCGTTAAATCCGGCACTTTTTGGGAGGCAACCAATGTCTTTTTCTTTCTCTTTGATTTTTAGTAGCTTAGGATTTTGAGCTAATTATTTGTGAGATGTTGCAATGAATGTGTTGAAGCAGTGCAAAACAAAGTATAAAAAGTGTACAGTCTCTGAAGTTGCCAGTATGGCCGCGGTGCACTTTGTGCGGTCCACAGTGGCATCAGCTGAGTATGTATAGTCTTTGAGGTTCTCCACGCAGCCGCGTCATGTTAATGCGGTCCGCGGTGGACTCATGCGGCTGCGTCCCTTTTTGTGCGATCCGCATGAGAGTGAGGGCCTTCTACAAGGTTGTGTGAACAAAGCCAGCGCGGTCCGTGGTCGCTTTTGTGCGGCCGTGCTGGTAGGTAAGTAAGGGACCCACGCTTTTCTATAAATAGAGACCAAGGTCTTACTCTACCCTTTTCGCAAATTTGAAAGTCTTGATTGGATTTACTGCACTCATTCATCATCAATATGGTTATAGCTCGTGCACTCATGGTCATTAAATTCTTGTTTTTCATTTTATTTGTTGCCCAGTAGTGTAACTTCTGTTTTTCTTCCCTTTTTTGTTGGAACTCTAAGTTTAGGGTAGATTCTATGTTAGTTTTTGTGTGTTTAACGTAATTAACAATAGGGTAACTGAGTAGGGACAAGTAGGGGTTAAAATTTGAACAAAAATGGATGAATATGTGAAACCCTAACTTAGTCCCTAGGATTACCTCAGCACAGGCCACGGTCACTCTCACGTGGTCCGCGTAGTTAAAATGATTGAAAGCTAAACCTGCTCAATCGCGGTCGCGTGCCACATTGTGTGGTCCACGCTGGCCCAATGTGGTCGCACCCATTTTACGCGGAGCGTGTTGGGAGATTCTGAGAGGTGCTTTTTCTAGGTTTTGTTTAGTGCGGTCTGCGGTCACCTTCGCACGGCCCACGATGCTGTAACGTGGTCACACTCCTGATGGTGCGGTCTGCGGTGCCCTATTTTGCACTAGTGTCTGCAACCTTTTCATCTGATATTCTGCAATTGTTTTCAATAGCCGTTTCACTACCTGTGCCTAAACAAAAAATGTTAGACATGTTTGCTTGTAGAAAATGGTAACATTTCTATGATCCTTTCTAGCTTTAATCCATTATTTAGTAGTTAAATTCATCTTTTAAATTCGATTTAAGGATCAAAATATGGATGAAAATTTGGGGTGAAGTTCTTAGATCTAACTTTGATGATTTGAAGGGGCATTAAACCTCCGATTGGGGAGATTTTTATATGGTTGAACTCGTGAGAGTACAAGGTTTCTGAAAATGTGAAAATTATTTCATTCCGAGATATTGGCCTGAGGGTCATTTTGGTCATTTTACCTATTTCGCGCCTTTGCTCTAATTGTAACAGTGTAATTACTTAATTGCGATGTTATTTACAATGTGTAATTGGTTTGAATAGATTTTGGCCAATCAGAGTCGGATACTCGTGGCAAAGGCATTGTTTCTTAGCGGTTTTGTTCCAATTCGAGGTAAGTGGCTTGCCTAACTTTGTGTGGGGGACCTCTTTAGGATATCTTTGTCATTGATTAACAGCCTTGTGCACGAGGTGTCGGGCGTGTACTTGTGCTAGTTATTAAAAATTCACCTTACTTGGCTTATTTAGACTGTGTTTCTTCACATGTTAAATTGTTAAAAATGAAACTTCACTTGTTTTGTCTTAGGGAAAACATGTTAGTAACTTATTTTCTCTATTTGACTAATCGCAATAACCCTTTTTTTGGGAAGCATGCTAGTAATTTATTTGCTCTATTTGTCTAAATTGCCATATTTGTCTTTCTTATGAAGCATGTTAGACTCTTGACTTTACTTGTTGTTTGCATTTCGGTCCTTTCCGTTAAATATTGATTTGTTGGGGTATATTTACTTTTGGGACTATGGGTTAAATTCCCGGGAGATCCTCAGTTACTGGTATGCTCGACTACGGGTTCAATTCCCGGGAGATCCTTTGATTTTTACATGACGGACTACGGGTTAAATTCCCGAGAGATCCTCTGATATTGAAATGACGGACTACGGGTTAAATTCCCAGGAGATCCTCTGATATATACATGATGGAATACAGGCTCAACTACCGGGAGATCCTCTGATATTGACATGATGGACTACGGGTTCAATTCGCAGGAGATCCTTTGATATTGATATGATGGACTGCGGGTTCAATTCCCAGAGATCCTCTGTTATTGGAATGAAGGACTGTGGGTTCAATTCCCGGAGATCCTCTTTTATTGATATGATGGACTACGAGTTCGATTCCTAGGAAATCCTCCGATATTAGTATAAATGGACTGCGGGTTTAATTCCTATAGCTCCATGTGGTATCCTGACTTTTGAGTATTTTTCTTGTGTTCGTAGATTGTACTTGTAGCCATTCTGTTTTACTTACTGTCTTGCTAGATATTCGGGATTTACTTCATTATATATTGTTTATTTATTCTTATATTATTTCTTATGTTCGTCTCAGTAGGGCCTCGACCTTCCTCGTCTCTACTCCATCGAGGTTAGGCTTGGCACTTACTGAGTACCGTCGTGGTGTACTCATGTTACTATTCTGCACACTTTTGTTGTGCAGATCCAGGTACTACTGGTCGGGTGCACTATTTGTGATCTCGGAGCTACATTGGAGACTTAAGGTATGCATCTTCCGTGTCCGCAGAGGCGAAGAGTCTCCTTCTACTATACCTTTTTAGCTAGCAGTTTTGTTCTTGTACTCAGTGTTGTAGATACTTCTGGATATTAGAGCTGTAATTATGTTTTACTCTCAGCCTGTGTTGCCCGTGGGTTTCCGGGTCTTGGAGGTCTCACATTACTTTGAGTAGAAGTGCATGTAAGAGGCGACAACCTATACATTTTCTGATATTATTTAGTATTATTTATCGTTTTCATAAAGATTGTTGAATTTCGACAATGTCTTAGGCTTACCTTGTCGGGAGGACTGGGTGCTGCCATGACAGGTTCACAATTGGTGAACTAGGGTCGTGACAAGTTGATATCAGAGCTCTAGGTTCATAGGAGTCACGGGGCACATGCTGGTTTATTAGTGTTTTGCTGATCGGCACGGAGACGTCTGTACTTTTCTACGAGAGACTATGTAACTGTTTAGGAAAAATCTTCACTTCATTGAATTCCTTGTCGAGATATATTTTGACACTAATTCTAAACTTCCGTATTTTATTCTCTCACAGATGGTGAGGACACGCACGACCCGGGACGATCAGGCACCCGCACCTCTCCTGTTGCAGCTAGGGGCAGGGGTCAGGGCAGAGGTCGTGGACGTGCATGGGGTGCAGCTAGAGCACCTACGCGAGTAGCCGCCGAGGTGCCACCAGCGGACCCAGTCAGGACTCGGGTACCAGAGACGCCCACAACCACCGCTACTCCATTTGTTCAGGAGGCATTACACAGTTTATGAGCATGTATGCCACGCTATCACATGCTGGGTTGCTTCCACCTTATGCAGCTACATCCCAGGCCGGGGGAGGGGCCCAGACTCCTGCAGCCGGCACTCCAGAGTAGCGAGTGCACATGAGACCTATCCCAGATATTATTCCTGGCCAACATGCAGTACCGGTTCAACTTGAGGATGGGGCACCTGCTTCAGAGGATGAGCAACGTAGATTGGAGCGGTTCAAGAAGTATGACCCTCCTTTTTTCAGCTGACTAGCTATAGATGATGCTTTGGGGGTTTTTGGAGGATTGTCACCACATCTTTCGCACCATGGGTATTAGTGCTTCGAGTGGGGTTTCTTTTGCAGCTTTCCAGCTATGGGGAGCCGCTATGACTAGTGGCGCACTTTTGAGCTAGACAGTCCGGACGAGGCTGACACCCTGACTTGGACTAAGTTTTCATATATGTTTCAGAGGGAGTTTTTTCACCAGAGACTCCGAGATGCATGGCACGCAGAGTTGGAGCACTTGCGCCAGGGCCCTATGACTGTCTTTGGCTATGCCATCCGTTACACTAGGTTGGCCAGGCATGCGGCAGCTTTGGTGGCTACAGTTTGTGATAGGGTTCACAGGTTTATCGAGGGTCTCATTCCTTCCATCAGGTCTGGCATGGCGCGAGAGTTGGAGATGGATATACCCTATCAGCAGGTGGTGAGTATTGCTAGGAGGATAGAGGGTATGTATGCAAGAGAGCGAGAGGAGAGGGAGGCCAAGAGGTCTCGAGAGTCTGGTCATATTTTTGCTTCCCGTACGTCAGGAGCAGGACGTCATGGTAGGGGCTATACGAGTTGCCCAGTTCACTCAGCTCTTCTTTCATCCAGCAGTACTCTAGCTCCTCCCAGGTCTAGCGCGCCTTCTGCACAGGGTACCTCCAAGGGTCAGTTTAATAGGTCTGGGGCCAGTGAGTCACAGTCGCCGCGCCCTCCCATAGCTTGCTAAGAGTGCGGGGACACCCGCCACTTGGTTAGAGAGTGCCCCTGACGTGGGAGGGGTGTGCCTTCTCAGACTCCACAGGCTCATCATGCTCCACAAGGTCAGCAGGCCATTATTCCAGCTCCAGCTGCCACCCCACCTGCCCAGCCAGCCAGAGGCGGGGATTGGGAAGATAGAGGTCGCCCTCGAGGTAGGGGCCAAGCCAGATTTTACGCCATTCCTGGTCTTGCCGAGGCTGTCACCTCTGATTCTGTTACCACATATATTATTTTGGTTAGTCATAGAGAGGCATAAATTCTATTCGATCTAGGTGCTACTTCTTTTTATGTGTCATCTTATTTTGCTCCGTATTTCGTACAATCCGAGAGACCTTGAGCTCTCTTGTTTATGTTTCTACTCCCGTGGGAGATTCCCTTGTTGTGGACCATGTATATTTGTCGTGTTTGGTTACTATTCCTGGTTTTGAGACCAGTGCAGATCTTTTATTACTTGATATGGTTGATTTTGATATTGTCTTGGGCATGGACTGGTTGTCGCCCATTATGTTATTCTTGATTGTCACGCTAAGACCATGACGCTGGCTATGCCGGGTATTCCTCGTATTGATTGGAGTGGTACTTTTGATCACACTCCCAGTAGAGTTATATCCTTTCTTAAAGCTCAGCGTATGGTTGAGAAGGTGTGCACCGCATATTTATCCTATGTGAGAGATGTCAGTGCTGATATCCCTTCTACTGACTCTGTTCCAGTAGTACGGAATATTCCCGATATGTTCCCAGCTGATCTTCTGGGCATACCACCTGATCGGGACATTGACTTTGGTATTGATTTGTTGTCGGGCACTCAACCCATATCTATTCCTCCTTACCGTATGGCTCCTCCCAAGTTGAAGGATCAGTTACAGGAATTGCTTGATAAGGGTTTTATTCGACCCAGTCTTTAACCATGGGGTGCTCTCTGTCTTATTTGTGAAGAAAAAGGATGGTTTTATGCACATATGTATCGATTATTGTCAGTTGAACAAAGTTACAGTGAAGAACCGATATCCTTTTCCTCGTATAGATGATCTATTTGACCAGCTTCAGGGTGCACATGTGTTTTGTGAGATTGATATCCGCTAAGGTTATCATCGGCTAAAGATTCGGGAGCCGGATATCTCGAAGACTGCTTTCAGGACTCGGTATGGTCATTACGAGTTCCTTATCATTTTATTTGGGTTGACCAACACCCCATCAACTTTTATGCATTTGATGCACAATGATTTAAGGGCCTATCTCGACTCGTTTGTCATTGTTTTCATAGATGATATTCTTGTATGCTCCCGGAGTCAGGAAGATCATGAGCAGCACCTGAGGATAGTGCTTTTAACCCTGAGAGAAAAGCAATTATATGCAAAGTTTTCAAAATGAGAGTTTTGGTTGAGTTTTTTGGCATTCCTAGGCCACGTGGAATGGAGTGAGGGCATTTGGGTAGATCCGAAGAAGGTGGAGGCTGTGCAGAGTTGGCCCAGGACCTCCTCAGCTATAGAGATCCGCAGTTTCCTTAGCCTGGTGGGGTATTACCGTCGTTTGTGGAGGGGTTGTCGTCTATTGCACCCCCTATGACTAGATTGACCCAGAAGGGTGTTCCTTTTCAGTGGTCACACGAGTGTGAGGAGAGCTTCCAAAAGCTCAAGACAGCTTTGACTTCAGCCTCTATTCTTATTCTGCCTACTGGTTCAGGGTCCTATACGATTTATTGTGATGCCTCATGAGTTGGACTTGGAGAGGTGTTGATGCAAGATGGTAGGGTGATTGCATCCAGATAGTTGAAGGTGCATGAAAAGAACTATCATGTTCATGACCTTGAGTTAGCTGCTATTGTTCACGCCTTGAAGATCCAGCGTCATTATTTGTACGACGTGCCTTGTGAGATTTATATGGATCATCGGAGTTTTCAGCTTTTTTTCAAGCAGAAGGATTTGAACTTGCGCCAGAGGAGATAGTTGGAGCTACTGAAGAATTGTGACATTACTATTCTTTATCTCCCGGGCAAGGCCAATGTGGTAGCCGATGCCTTGATTCGCCGGGCAGAGAGTTTGGGGAGTTTTGGCATATTTACCAGCTTCAGAGAGACCTATGGCGATGGATGTTCAGGCTCTAGATAGTTAGTTCGTGAGATTGGACCTTTCGGAGCCCAGTCGGGTTCTAGCCTGTGTGGTTTCTCGATCTTCATTGTTTGCTCGTATCAGGCAGCGGCAGAATGATTACCCTCATTTACTTGTCCTCAGGGACACAGTTCAGCATGGCGATGCTAAGATGTGACTATTGTAGATGACGGGGTATTGAGGATGCATGGTTGGATTTGTGTACTCGATGTTGATGATATTCGGGAGTTGATATTGACTGAGGCCCATACCTCGCGGTACTCCATCCATCCAGGTGCCGCGAAGATGTATCAGGATCTGAGGCAGCATCACTGGTGGAGGCGGACGAAGAAGGACATAGTAGAGTTTGTAGCTAGATGCCTCAACTGTCAGCAGGTAAAGGCTGAGCACCAGAGACCGGGAGGGTTACTCCAGTAGATGGAGATTCCAGAGTGGAAATGGGAGAATATCACCATGGATTTGTGACTAGTCTCCCTCAGACGGCGAGGAAGTTTGATTCTATTTGGGTTATTGTGGATCGGCTGACCAAGTCCGCTCATTTCTTTCCAGTGTACACTTCTAACTCAGCGGAGTGGTTAGTAAGGATTTATATCATGAAGATTGTCCGTCTGTATAGCATTCTAGTTTCTATCATCTCAGACAGGAGTTCAGTGTATACGTAACGGTTTTGGAGAGCCGTCCAGCATGAGTTAGGTACTCGAGTGACCATGAGTACAACTTTTCACCCCCAAACGGACGGGAAGTCCGAGCGCACTATTAAGACTCTAGAGGATATGATCGGGGCGTGCACGATTGACTTTAAAGGGTCTTGGAATCAGTTCTTGCCATTGGATGACTTTGCATACAATAATTGTCATCAGTACAGTATTCAGATGGCGCCCTATGAGGCTTTATATGGTAGGAGATGCAGATCTTCGGTGTGTTGGTTCGAGCCGGGCGAGGCCAGGCTACTGGGCACAGATTTGGTTCAGGATGCGTTTGAGAAGGTTAAGGTGATTCAAGATAGACTCCGTGTGGACTGGAAGGTTTGTGATTTTTCCTTTATGGTTGGTGAGTGGGTTTTACTTCGGATCTCGCCTATGAAAGGCATAATGAGGTTTGGAAAGAAAGGAAAGTTGAGCCCGAGGTTCGTTGGACCATTTGAGATTTTGAAGCAGGTTGGGAAGGTTGCCTATGAGCTTGCTTTACCTCCCAGTTTGGCCGGGGTTCATCCAGTATTTCATATTTTGATTCTTTGGAGGTATCGCGGTGACCCGTCTCACGTGTTGGAGTTCACTTCAGTCCAGTTGAACAATGACGTGTCCTATGTTGAGGAGCCAGTGGCAATATTGGATAGGTAGGTACGAAAGCTCTAGTCAAAGGATATAGCTTCAGTAAAAGTTCTGTGGTGGGTTCAGCCGGCCAAGGAGGCGACTTGGGAGAGTAAGCGGGATATGCGCCGCCGATACCCTCATCTTTTTGCTACTTTAGGTATGTTCTCTATGCTCGTTCGAGGATGAATGAATGTTTAAGTGTAGGAGGATGTGACAACCCAGCCGGTCGTCCTTGGAATTTATGTCCCGTTCCTCCATTAACTGTTTCCCCTGAGTTCATTTCTGCTTTTTTGGTTTGCCGGGATGTTCGGTAACTGAATTCAGAGTGTTTTGGGACAGTTAGTCCCTAAAATGAGAGCTTAAGTGTTGAAAAATAGCCCATTATTAGAACAATGTCAAGACGATCTCGAAATGGAAAATCGGTGGTTCCGTTAGCTCCGTTAGGTGATTTCGGGGTTGGGTGCGTGTTCGGAATGTATTTTGGATGCTCGTAAATTTAGAATTTTGGAGTTTCCGGCCTGATAGTGATATTTTGATCCAAGGGTCGGAAAGGGATTTCGGAAATTGTTGTAGCACCGTCATGTCATTTGGGACGTGCGTGCAAAATTTCAAGTTAATCGGATGTGTTTTGGTTATGTTTTTGATCGAATGTTTTTGATCGAAAGCGAGTTTTGAAAGTTTTAATGGAACTTAGGCTTTAATTTGATGAAAAACGAGGATTTTGATGGTAATTGTTGAGCTTTGAGGATTCGAGCAAGTTCGAATGATGTGTTAGGTAGTATTGGTGCTTTTGGTTGGGGTCCCGGGGGCCTCGGGGTGAATTCGGGTGGCTAATCGGAGAAAATGGAAAGTTTTGCATGGGATGTGGCTGCTTCTTCTGTTGTTTCCGTGTCTGCGGAAGGGGAGCCGCGTAAGAGTTTTTCACAGACAAGGCGTTGGAGTCGTGGATGTGGTCTGAGGGGTTTGGTCTGTGACAGCTGACGCGGAAAGGGGTCCGCATAAGCGACAACCGCATAGGCGGTCCTGAGCCGCAGAAACGGTCCCTGGCATTGTTTGTCATACCGCATAATCGGTTGCTTGGCCGCATACGCGGCAACAGCGGTCGCGGTCATTTAGCCGCAGAAGCGGAAATCGCTGTGAGTTAAGCGGTTAATTCCAGGGTTTAATTTAATAAGTTGAAAAATCAAATTTGATCTCGGACCAAGGCGATTTTGAGAGGGATTTGAAGAGGAGATTTCTGGGTAATGTTTCTATGATCCTTTCTAGTTTTAATCCATCATTTAGTAGTTAAATTCATCTTTTAAATTTGAATTAAGGATAAAAAAATGGATGAAAATTTAGGGTAAAGTTTTTAGAGCTAACTTTGATGATTTAAAGGGGCATTTGACCTCCGATTTAGGAGATTTTTATATGGTTGAAATCGTGAGAGTACGAGGTTTTTGAAAATGTAAAAATTATTCGATTACAAGATGTTGGCATGAGGGGTATTTTGGTCATTTCAACTATTTTCGGGTCTTAGCTTTAATTTTAATAGTATAATTAGTTACTTGAGATGTTATTTATATTGTGTAGTTGGTTTGAATAGATTTGGGTCACTCGGAGTCGGATACTCGTGGCAAGGGCATTGTTTCTTAGCGGTTTTGTACCAATTCGAGGTAAGTGACTTGCCTAACTTTGTGTGGGGGACCTCTCCCCTTAGGATATCTTTGTCATTGTTTAAGAGCCTTGCGCGCGAGGTGACGGGCGTGTACTTGTGCTAGTTGTTGAAAATTCACCTTACTTGGTTTATTTAGACTGTGTTTCTTCACATATTTAATTGATAAAAATGAAACTTCACTTGTTTTGACATAGGAAAAACATGTTAGTAACTTATTTTCTCTATTTGACTAAATTGCAATATTCATTTTTTCTTGGGAAGCATGCTAGTAATTTATTTGCTATATTTGACTAAATTGCCATATTTGTCTTTCTTGTGAAACATGTTAGACTCTCGACTTTTCTTGTTGTTCGCATTTCGCTTCTTTTCCGTTAAATATTGATTTGTTGGGGTGTATTTAGTTTTGGGACTACAGGTTAAATTCCCGGTAGATCCTCTGTTATTCGTATGCTGGACTACGGGTTCAGTTTCCGGGAGATCCTATGATATTCACATGACGTACTACGGGTTCAATTCCCGGGAGATCCTCTGATATTGACATGACGGACAACGGGTTCAATTCTCGGGAGATCCACTGATATTGACATGACGGACTATGGGTTCAACTCCCGGGAGATCCTCTGATATTGACATGACGGACTACGGGTTTGATTCCGGGGAGATCCTCTGATATTGATATGATGGACTGCGGGTTCAATTCCTTGAGATCCTCTGTTATTGGTATGAAGGACTGCAGGTTCAATTTCCGGAGATCCTCTGTTATTGATATGATGGACTACGAGTTTGATTCCCGGGTGATCCTCCGATATTGGTATAAATGGACTGCGGGTTCAATTCCCGGAACTCCATGTGGCATCCTGACTTTTGAGTGATTTTTCTTGTGTTCGTGGACTGTACTTGTAGCCGCTCTTTTTTTACTTACTGTCTTGCTAGATATTCGGGATTTACTTCATTATCTATTGTTTATTGATTCTTTCATTTTTTTTTATGTTCGTCTCAGTGAGGCCTCAACCTTCCTCGTCACTACTCCACATATGTTAGGCTTGGCACTTACTGAGTACCGCCGTGGTGTACTCATGCTACTCTTCTGAATACTTTGTTGTGCAGATCTAGGTACTACTGGTCGGACGCGCTATTAGTGATCTCGAAGCTACATTGAAGATTTGAGGTATGCATCTGCCGCGTCCGCAGAGCCGAAGAGTCTCCTTCTACTCTACCTTTTTAGCTAGCAGCTTCGTTCTTATACTCAGTATTGTTGATAGTTCTGGATATTAGAGCCGTACATTTTGTTTTACTCTTAGCCTGTGTTGCCCGTGGGTTTCCGGGTGTTGGAGGTTTCGCATTACTTTGAGTTGAAGTGTATGTGCCAGGCGACAACCTATACATTTTCTTATACTATTCAATATTCTTTATCATTTTCATAAAGATTGTTGAATTTCTGCAATGTGTCAGGCTTACCTAGTCGCGAAGACTGGGTGCCGTCATGACAGATTCACAATTAGTGAATTAGGGCTGTGACAAATAAATTTATTACCGATTAATGAAATATTACCTGATTAACTAATAAGAGGATAAATTAAAATCACACCCCCAAGGAGGAATGTGGCAGCCCCCTTTCTTAAAGTGAGTCATTGATTAAACCTTACATGTGTCAAAAAGCTTAAAAATCAATGTCTTAGCAAGACCTTGATATGAGCTTTATTAATAAAAAAATGAGATAAAAGAAACTTTGGACTATCATCTATCCTTGCCCAAAGTTGAAAGCAGAAACATTTTCAAGCCATTCACACGTTCAAATCTCACCCCAAGAATTAGATCAACTCAACGTTAATCTTAAAGCCAAAACTTCGTTCATCCAGTTAAAAAGAAAACACAGACTCTTAACTTCAATTTCTGGGTGTAATTTCAATCCACAAAGGTTTCCAATGGGATAATTATATGGAGTTATACCTACCCAGGTATATTAATGCCCTCCCTTCTTTCTTTTAGCATGGTTCAGATTATATGAAAGAAACGAGCAAATACACAGTTTCTATAAATTATTCTATTCATAGAAATAGTAAGGGTGTCTATATTCTTCATTCCCATGAGAATTATTATTATCTTATGTTCATGGGTCTCAGAAAAATATGTAATTGGAATAGTTTATCCACAAGAAATATCGAGATTATTATGTATTTTTCATGCATTTTACCCATTTATACATGTGCATTGACCCATGACCAAATGGTGTTATATACGCGTATATATGTAAATATATGTATATGGAATATAGAAAAAGGTTAAGGCGTTATATACGCACCACCACCTAATCAGCTGATATATGATGATGACATTGCCCTCAGTGGCTAAAATATGATTCAAATGCGTTATATACGCTTATATATCTATGTGTTCAACCGACATTATATATATATATATATATATATATATATATATATATATATATATATATATATATATATATATATATATATATATATATATATATATATATATATATTACGGGCAAATATATCTCTCTGGAGGTTTGTTCAACATCATAGTTAAGACTTGTTAATGTTATGCAGCGTGGTACTATTTTATCCTCGAGTCTCATTTGTGTGAAAAATTCGGTAATACACGACCCTTTCCGTTGTCTACCATGATTCTTTTTACATCGATATTTGAAATTCGTAAAGTAATGACATGAGCATCAAAATAAGGAAAGGTCAAACCATGAGAATCTGACTTATCGAAGATGATACTGTCTTTGAGGTCATCATACCATTCATGGGTGATTGACCGCTTCATTTTGTGTGTGGTAGTGAATTTCACATGGTTGATTGTTGCTTTGTCACCTCCGCCAATGATCATTTGGATGGTGCAAATGGGGGAGGGTGGCTTTGGGGGGCCTTGATATTGTTCTCGTCCACGGGAAAAATTGTCTTTCCCTTAGTCGTTCATCAGCTCCCATAAATATCCTTGGTGGAGCATGTTCACTACTTTTTGTCATGTGTCTATGTAATCCTCGGTCTTGTGGCCCTATTCATGAGGGAACTCGTAGAGAGCATTGGACTTTCTGGAATTTGGGTTTGGCTTCATCTTTGTTCAACTTTTCACCTTGGGACTGAGCTTCTCTAGGGCATAAACTATTTCTCAAGGAGAAACACAAAAATTGTGAGCAGATAAAAGTGGAGGCACACCTCTTTCATTTTAGTGAGTCCTTGTTTGTGGTCTCGACGCCCCTTTGACTTGGCATGAAGGTAGTGGGACGGCCGCTCTGATGTAGGGTTGATGCCTTTCCTGATTGAGGCGTGGACCTACATGATCTCTTCGGCTGTTATGCCGATGATCTTTCCTTGATTTCATTTAGGCTGTCATTAACTGTTGAGTTGGACCACTAAGGTTGTCTTCGTATGCTCTTACCTCGGCACGATAAGTGTTGTGAATTTCTTTCAAGGTCATGGGAGGGTATTTCATGAGTCTGCTCTGTTTAACGCATTTTGAAAGGCCGCTACCACCACCCCCTAACATGTTTGGCAGGCTCATACTTACTCCGTTGAGCCGGGCGAGGAAGTCTCTGAGTCCTTTGCCAAGCGACTGTTTGATGGCGAATATGTCATTCACTCTAGCTTCTGCATTTTTGGCTCGGGCATAGGTGGTAATGAACTTGTTGTCCATTTCCTCAAGCGTCATTACAGAACATGCTGGTAATTGTGAGTACAATGTTAAGGCTCCACCTATTAGGATTTCATCGAACTTCTTCAGTAGCACTGATGGTACCTGCTCTTTCGAGAGGCCATTTTATTTTACCGCCGTGATGTAATGAATGATATGGTCTTCAGGGTCCGTTGTGAAATCGTATATTTTCAAATATTGTGGCATTTTGAAGGTTTTGGGTTTGGAATGTGGGCCTGCCTCCTTGTTGTATGGCTGTTCCACGAACCGGCTAACGTTCATTTTTGCAGAAGTTTCGGGGCACCTGATATCTTATAAACCCTTTCTTGGTGCTCCCTCATTTGGTCGCAGAGTGCTTTATTCTCATTCTCCATTTCATCCATTTTTCTCAAAATAGTTGTGAGGGCGTCGTTACGTGCATCAACAATGGTGTCAATGTTACCTATTGGGATAGGAGCGTGTTGCTTGTTGATGGTTGTTGGGATGTCAACTCATGCGGTGTTCCTGCTTGCCCCTTGAGCGGGTTTGTCGAGTATACTGTTTAGGGTACTTATGAGCCACGTATCAAATAACCTTTTTTTTTTACTGTGGGCGGCACTTCCTCCCTCGTGGATGTGGAAGCTCCCTTCTCATGTGAAGCGGTTACACTCACATAAGGAGGAGGTGAGTCACTTTGCCTGGGTGAGACGCTCGGCGTCACATTCTCCTTGTCTTCCCTGTCCACCTCGTTGATGGTGCCTAGGACGTTAGTAGTGACACCCATCACTCTTTTTAGTTTTTCCTCTCCTTTTCCTGCCATTGTTAGCTTGTGCAAAAAAGAAAAAGAAAGTTTTTTTATATCTAGAAGAAACTAAGCTTTTTAACTAGGAACTCCCCACAGATAACGCCAAATTGTTTGACCAAAAAAGTTTAAGCCCTTTTTTATTAAACCAATTTAATAAGTAGATAAAGGGTGAATTCTATTGAAATACTTATATATAATAATTCCTAGATCTAAAGTTCGATGATTTTGATAGTACGAGACCGTGTTCAAGTAAATGAATGCCAAATTAATGCTCAATGATTATCAATAAATTTGAAAATGAAAACATGCAATAAATGTGACAAATGAGATCAAATGTAATAATAAGGAATTTGTCACCCAAATATTAAATGAGTTGGATAATTCCTTCTTCTGACGATAGCATGTGACAACAGACTATGAAAATGAACAAAGTGTTCTTGGATTTTGTGAGTAAAAGAGGAATGTTTAGTAATAGAATCAAACAAAGGAGACAAGAAAAGCTTTTTTATATATTCTTGATAGTCAACTCTTTACAAGATGTTCTTATCTGAAAAGTCTAGAAGCCTCCTTTTTTATTCCCTAACTCTTCATATTTATAAGGGATATTCCTACAAAACCCTAGAAAAAGGTACAATTGGGGGAATATTCATATTAATAATCCTAAGAATATTCTAACTGTTGCTGTTGTTTGTTCTCTACTCGACCTTTGCACTGGTCTCTCTCTGGGCGCCTCCTTCCCACTTGGCCATGCTTGGCTTCGATATTGGCCTCAGCTAGTCCGTTTGCATTCACTAAACTAGACGTAAATTTGACTCATATATAAGGTTCATTCGTTAAATGGGTTTTATTATTTAAAAATAAGTTTTAAAACATGATATGACATGTTAAATAAAAATGGTATTTATTTTTTGAGTCAAAATTGTGACTTTGTTGTCCTAAAAAAATAAAAATGACTTTGGTTGGACATTTTCATAAGTATCCAAGGAATTTAATTCAATATCCGCTCATCCTCTAACTCTTTAAACTCAATACTAAAGTTTTAGGGGGCGCTTGGTCTGAAAATAAGTTATGTTGAAATTAGTTATATTATAATTAATTATACAGAAATTAATTATGCTGATATTAGTTATCATTAAATTATTTCTTATTAACTATTTGATATGTTATATTAATCCTAGAATTGTCAATTTTACTGCTTTAACGTGGAATAACTTATTCTGTGATTACTATTTCACCATCTGACAGCTACAAGTTATCCCAATACTATTTTTTAATCCTGAGATAAATTATCTCAGTATTAGTAACCAAATAAGAATAATGGGGTACTAAATTTTTATCCTAAAAATATTTTTACTTATCCATCATACCAGATGACCATTAATCTAAGCAAGGTTAACCTAACTTTTGCATAAAACTTAGGAAGAAAAAGTAGACAGAAGTTGCTGAATTTTGTGTTCTCGTTTTATTTCACCAACTGGAAAACAAGAAAACAAACATGCTCTTTTCATAAAACAATTTTTAACTGTGGTTAATAGAATTTTATTAATGGTAAATGTCTATATTTAGAGATATTCTAGGGTTTATTACATGGTGGCTAAGTCACTCTCTCCCAATAAATAGAGGGTTCTATTCCATTATAATTAATCCCAAAATTCAATAAGAATTTTCTTTATCTATTTCTTTGCAATATTGTTCTTGTTATTTTATTGTTTTAATCACACGTTATCAGAATGAGACTCTACCATCTCAAGAAGCTCTTTGAGAAGACTAAGGTATAACTTTTCTCCTCTTTTAATTATGACTGATATTATGTATAGAAAGTTCATTGCCCTTGAAATTTCGGGCAAGAACTATATGACATGGGCGTTGGATGCTGAAATCTATTTAGATGCAATGGGTCATGGAAACACCATTAAGAAAAAACTAAATCATCCACACAAGACTGTGCTATGCCTTGATTTTCTTGTGCCATCACCTTGATGAAGAGTTGAAAATAGAATATCTCACAGTCAAAGACCCACTTGTTTTGTGGAATGGCTTATAGGAAAGATATGACAGCTTAAAGTTGGTCACTCTTCTACAAGCATGATATGATTGGGCTCATCTGAGGCTCCAAGACTTTAGTCCATTTTTGAATATAATTTTGCAATGTTAAAAGTTACTTTTAAATCGAAACTCTGTTGAGATACTATCACTGACTATGATATGCTTGAAAAAACGTTTGTAACATTTTATGCCTTCAATATGGTCCTGCAACAGCAATATAGAGAGAAAGGTTTCATGAAGTACTCTAAGTTGATTTCTCTTCTCCTTGTGGCTGAACGAAACAACGATTTGCTCATGAGAAATAATGAAAATCGATCCACTGGGTCTACACCATTACCTGAAGTGGATGTGGTGTATTCCCATTATGATAAGTGTAGAAAAGGTCGTGACTCTATTCGTGGTCATGGTCGTTGTCGTGGCCGTAGACAAGGAAAAAATTTCTTGGTGTTAATCATCCCCCAAAGAGAAATAGCCACCAAAAGTGGAAAGGAAAAGATGAGAAGCCAAACACAAATGGTTCAGAAATAGAATACTATCGTTGCAGTGGAAAAAGGCATTGAGCAAATATTTATCCTGTACCAAGATATTTGGTGTAGCTTTATCAAGCATCTCTAAAGAGTAAAGGTCCTGAAGCCAATTTTGTCTCTGATTATAATTTTGATATTACCCACTTGGATGTGATAGGCTTCTTTGAGTACTCTGATGGAAGAAAAGACCACCTGATTGATGATTGATCTGTGGTTAAACATAATTGAGTAGTTTAATATTTATTTTGCCTGTTCGTAATATTTAATAAATAAATATCATGTAATTATAGTTCTTTACATGAGTAGTAGTTATTATTATCGGTTAGCATTATTTAATTTTTTAAAAAGTGTTAGTTCGTTTTAATTATATATAGTTCTAATATTTATTTTATACAATCAATTGAGCGTTTTAAAGTATTTACTCTTATATATAGCTCCCTTTAACAAACTCTCTTCACGGAAATTTGCTTCTGTTAAAGTAAATATTTGCACATATATCGTCTTCTTAACGTTGGAGTTAAAACAGAACGCAAAATTTTAGTTGCATTGGACAATGTATGTATATAAATGAAGACATGAGTGATCATGTAACGACCTGACCAGTCGTTTCGAGCCCTAGCATGTGGTTCAGTAGTCTGAGGCCATGAGTAGCTTCATTTTAGGTGTTATGACTTGTATGCGTGGTCAGAATTGAATTTTGGGAAGTTCGAAGTTGATTTGAAAAGAGAATTGTCATTTCGGAAGCTCAAAGTTGAAAGAATGAACTAGGATTGAGTTTTTGATTAAACGACCTCAAAATTGGGATTTGAGGTTTCAACAGGTTTGTATAATGATTTCAGACTTGGGCGTATGCCCAGATCTGGTTTTGGATGATCCGGGAGCATTATTGTGGAAGTTGACATTTTGAAAGAAATTTCATAAGTTGGTTTGAAGTGCATCTCAGTGTTATTGATGTGTGTTTGGAATACCGAGACTGAGTGTAGCTCCGTATGGTGAATCTGGAGTTGGGAGTGTGATCAGAAGTGAATTCGGAGGTCCGTAGGTCATTTTGAAGCCATTTGGCTAAAGATAGAAATTTGAAGGTTTTGAGAAGTTTCACCGGAAGTAGACTCTTTGATATCGGGGTTGGAATGCGATTCCGAAAGTTGTAGTAGGTCTGTAATGTCAAATATAACTGGTATGCAGAATTTGAGGTCAATCAGCCGTGAATTGATAGGTTTAAACATTAAAAATAGAAGTCGGAAAGTCCAAAGTTCATAAAGCTTCATCGCTAAACATTGGAAATAGAAGTCGGAAAGTTCAAAGTTCATAAAGCTTGAATCAGATGTAATTCATGGTTTTAGCGTTGTTTGATATGATTTGTGGCCTCGATCAAGTCCGTAACGTATTTTGGGATTGGTTGGTAGGTTTGATTAAAGTCCTGGGGGCCTCGGGTGGATTCCTGGTGGTTATGCCAAAAGGTCGCAGAAGGGAAGATAGCAGCCCAGGGAGGACCGCAGGAGCAGTCAAGTTTTTGCAGAAGCAGAACCGCTCCTGCGGAAGGAAGAACGCAGAAGCGGAAGAAGGCTAGCCCAGAGAGGACCGGAGATTAGGCCCAAAATCCGTAGAAGCGAAAACAGCTGGAGGCAGAGAGATTTATTTAAAATCGGGGTTTAAGTTTATTTCATCCATTTGTCAATTGGTGTGGTCAATTTTGGAGAGATTCAAGAGGGGGTTTTCATCATTAATGTTAAGGTAAGTCATCCCCACCTATCTTGAGTCAAATACATCAATTATGGAAAGATTTTAGCATGTAAATGGGTAGAAATTTGAGGGTTCGAGGAAGACTTAGGAAATTATTATTCTTGAAATTTAACCATAATTTCGGGTATGGAATTTAGAGAAAATTATATATTTGATTTCCTAAGGTCATGGGAAAAGTATATCTTCGAAAATTTTGATTCCGGGAACGTGGGCCTGAGGGAATTTTTGTCAACTTTCCAATAGGGTTTAGGAATTGTTATAAATATTATAATGAGTCCCTTTATATTAAAGGATTTATATAACCATTGTCTAGTTTTAGAGCATTGTGCATTGGTTCAAGCCTTCGGAAGAATGTAGAATGTCAGTCATGGGTCTTCAGAGCAAGGTGAGCCTCCTTTCTAACCTTGTGAGAGGGAATTGTCCCCTTAGGTGAGTTAATTTGTTAGGTGCTCTATTTATGGGGGCTATATACGCACGAGGTGACGAGAGTCCGTGCGTAGCTACTATTATGCTATTGTCCGGGTAACAGGACCCAAAAGCATGCAATACTTTAAATATCTGTAACACTAGGGACATTTGAATTTGTTAAATCAAAGTGAATTAATGAATGAATTTCTAGAAGGATTTAAACTTCATTTTCTCAAATTGTTAAAAGAGGATTGGAATTATTTGAATAATTACTCCCCGATAAATTCTTGATTTGCTATTTAAGCATGTATTCTATGTATACCTATGCCACATCTGTGATTCACGAACATGGTGATTGTTTATTTAAATTTTACCGAGTCACACGTATGATTCGCGAGCGAGATAATAGATGCATCTATGGTTCGGCCCATTTGACCCTCGGCAGTGCACAGTTTATATTTCTATTGGAGCGGGCCATCAACCTCGGCATGATATGCGCAAGTTTATATTGCTTACTTGAAATACTTGATGTTGATATTTCCTTTTGGCCTGACATAAATTGTTGAAAATAAATGAAAAGATATCTTGAAAATCCTTTAAATCCTTTGGTTGAGGTCCCGGGGGCCTCAGGTGGATTCAGGGTGGTTAATCAATCGAAATGGAAATTTTGGAAAGGGCTGAAGGTTCTGCCTCTGTCATAACTGCATCTGTGGTTCTAGGACAGTAGAAGCGGGACCGCAAATGCGGCCAGAAGATCATAGAAGCGAAGAGGGGCAGACCAGGGAGGACCGGAGGAGTGATATCTTTGAATTATATATGTTTTATACCGCCTCTTACCTGAGCTTTGTGCATAAACAGCTTCAAATTAGTCTTAAATTGCATACAAAGTACGTTTGATTGTAGGTTTGAGCGATGAGATGATGAATATCACAAATCAGCTCAAAAGAGGAATGAAACCTGCCCAACGTCAATAGATAACCAAAGTGGGAAGAAGGTCACCTATGCGGACTGCACTGTTTTGATGTGCGGCCGCACATATGAGTCTGCAAGAAGTCAAGTCAGAAGTGACCTATGCGGACCGCACTGTTTTGGTGTGCAACCACGTAGGATAGTTTAGAGAGTGACCAAGATAGAGGAGAACCCACGCAGACCACATCCATTTCCATGCGGTCCGCACTGACAAGAGAAAAAAGTTCAGAAAATCAAGGCAACAGACCTACGCGGCCGCACACCAAACCAGTGCGGTCCGCGTAGGAAACGTTCAGAGAACCAGCAAAATTGAGAAAGTCTCTTTTGCGGCCGCATTCCACTTTCACGCGGTCCGCATCACTGCAGTTGTGCGGCCGCATAACATTTCCACGGGGTCCGCGTACCATGACCTGTGCGGCCGCGTGTCATTTCCATGCAGTCCGCATCCTCAAGCCCAGAAGCCAGAACTGAAGACCGCAATCCCTATGCGGCCGCATGCCATTTTTACGCAGTCCGCAACAGACCCTCAGGGGCATTTTTGTCCGGTTATTATCTGTAGCATAAATATTACATTTTACTTTTTTTAGGTCATGTTTTATCATATTCTGCAGTAGCTGAGCTCTGACTCTCGTACTTAGCCTATTTTAGGAAATTTTCTTGAGTAATTAGTGTGGAATCAAGTAGATTAATATTAGAATTAATGATTATGTCAATCTCTTCTATTATTTTTTCTTTTCCTGCTTGTTCCATGTCTAGCTAAACTCATTAGTTAGGGTTGTGGCTCAACCCTAGTGTAGGTAATTAATGGGTATTGTTAATTAATGATTGGATGATATTGGGTGTTTGGTATTTTGGGTTGTTTGTATGATGTTATTTAGATTTGGTGGTTGCAAACACTAAATCAAGCTTAGTGGGTCTTGACTCTTCTTGGTAAAGAGAGTCTATGACCTCACATTCAACCCAACAAGAATTTGGGATGGACCCATAAGAATGGTAGTCCCAAGTAACGGGATAAATCTCGAGAGAGTAATCACCCTACTTGAACCTTGAGTTGCTTGGGAAAATTAGCCTACCCAATTGGTATCGAGAGAGTCAATTGGGAAAAATCACTTTCTCTACCGAGAGGTGTGAGAGTGAGTGCTAAAGTGCAAGGATTATCCATATTCCTCATAATTATCATCCTTGTGTTACAATTTAATACCCGTTAATTAGCCACCTAGGTGAGTGTCATGACCCTAGTGCCTTTCTCTTTTTGTGTAAATCTAATATTACATCTTAGAATAACATTAGCTTATAACCGTAGTGATAATTTTAATTGAAACAAATAGAAAACCCAAAAATGATAAGAAGACCAATTAGAAGTCAAACCGCATCTCGAGGCTAGCAAATATTTCAACTCCAAATTGCAGCTCCCTGTGGAATTATCGACCCCGATACACTATTGGGTTATTGTAATCGCGCCCACTCATACATAGGTGTGAGTCCGATCGATCAAGGAGCGGTCAAGTTTTTGCAGAAGCGGAGTCGCTCATGTGGAAGGAGGAACGCAGAAGCGGAAAAAGGCCAACCCAGAGAGGACCGCAGATGCGGCCCAAAACCCGCAGAACCGGAAAAGCTACAGGCAGAGAGATTTCTTTAAAATTTGGGTTTTAGTTAATTTCATCCATTATTCAATTGGCGTGGTCAATTTGGGAGAGCTTCAAGAGGGAATTTTCATTACCAATGATAAGGTAAGTCATCCCCACTTATCTTGACTTAAATACATCAATTATGGATAGATTTTAGCATGTAAATGGGTAGAATTTGAGGGTTAGAGGAAGACCTAGGAAATTATTGTTCTTGGAATTTAACCACGATTTTGGGTATGGAATTTAGAGAAAATTATATATTTGAGTTCCTAAGTCATGGGAAAAGTTAATCTTTGAAAAATTTCAGATTTTGGGCACGTGGGCCCGAGTGCCATTTTGTCAACTTTCCAATCGGGGTTAGGAATTATTATAAATCGGATTATAATGAGTACCTTTGCATACATTAATGGATTTGTATAACCATTGGCTAGTTTTGTAGCATTGTGCGTTGGTTCAAGCCTTCGGAAGAATGTAGAATGTCGATCATGGGTCTTCGGAGCGAGGTGAGTCTCCTTTCTAATCTTGTGAGACGGAATTGTCCCCTTAGGTGAGTTAATTGGTTATGTGCTCCTATTTGTGGGGTCTATGTATGCACGAGGTGACGAGAGTCCGTGCGTAGCTACTATTATGCTATTGTCCGGGTAGTCTAGGACCCAAAAGCATGCTATACTTGAAATATCTGTAATACTATGGACATTTGAGTTTGTTAAATCAAAGTGAATTGATGAATGAATCTGTAGACGGATTTAAACTTCATTTTCTCAAATTGTTAAAAGATAATTGGAATTATTTGAATAGTTATTCCCTGATAAATTCTTAATTTGCTATTTGAGCATGTATCCTATGTGTACCTGCGTCACATGTGTGATTGGCGAGCAGGGTGATTTTTTATTTAAATTTTACCATGTCACACGTATGATTCGCAACCGGAGTAGTAGATGCATCGATAGTTCGGGCCATTCAACCCTCGACAGTGCACATTTTACATTTCTGTTGGAGCACGCCGTCGACCTCGGCATGATATGCGCATGTTTCTATTGCTTACTTGAAATACTTGATGTTGATATTTCCTTTTGTTCTAACATAAATTGCTGAAGATAAATGAAAAGAAATCTTGAAAATCTTTTGTTACTTGTTAAAGGTGTTTACCTGTTTTACAGCTCTCTGAACTGGAGCATGCTATATAAATTCATGATTTCCTCACATTTTAGTATATTATTATTGGACCATTAGTAAGTGTCAAAGTTGACCATCTCGTCCCTTCTTCTTCGAGATTAGGCGGGATGCTCATTGGGTACACGTTATTTTCGTACTAATACTACACTTGTTGTGCATTTTTGTTGCACATGTTATTATATGTGGCTTGTGGCTTGTGGCTTAGTAGAGGCATGAAGGGCAGAGAGACTAGGTGAGCTATACTTCCTCGAGGCGATTCCACAACTTTTATAGTCTCTTTCAGTATTTTATTTACTTTGTGTCCAATTGTATTCTGGACAGTTATTTTACCTATTTGGTTTCTCTTAGAAATTGCTAATGTACTTGTGACACCAGGATCTGGGGATGTATTTGGATTTATTCGAAAATCATAAATGTTGTTTAAATATTTTATTATTCATTCAGAGGAATATACCGAGTCTTGTTAAAACTGTATAAAATAAGTGTTTTCAAAATTATTAAAACAAGAATTTAATTTAGTATTCTAGTTGGCTTGCCTGAAAACGGTGTCCAGTGCCACCACAACCCTTAGTGGATTTTATGTCGTGACAATATTGTATCAGAGCACTAGGTTCCCGTCGATCTCACGAGTCATGAGCAAGTCTATTAGAGTCTCGCGAATCGGTATGAAGACGTCTTTTCTTATTATCGGGAAGCTACATGGCTGTTAGGAGTACTTCCAATCTTGATTTCCTTATCGTGCGATTCAATTCCTTTGAGGCTTATGCCTTTGATTCCTTCCTATTCAATCTTATGCGAGCACTTGTTATAAATCGAAAATTGAAGGATCGTAATGGCCCTAAAAATATGGTGCGAGATGATTCTCTTGGTATAGTTGATTAGACTATTATAGTTGCCTAATATAAACATATTCTATTGTTTCAACTTAGTAACAGCACTTCTAAGAGCCTTGAGGCTAGGCACATGTTTCTAGGATGCTTATGATAGATTATTCTGCAGTATTGTTGTGATGGTAGGATGTTTATCCACGTATCGGGGCAGTGAATGACTTGAAAGGAGGTTTACTCGGTGTGTAATCTAGGGATTCAGTATTTTATTCTCGGTAATGGAAAGGAAGTCGGATTAAGGATGGTCAGATGTGGGCTGGTGGAAGTAATGGGACTTGTTATTTGCAAGCGTGGTGGAGCTTTCTTCTATGATGGGGTGTCGTGTACCTAATGGAACGTGCTAAGTTCATCGATGTTATAATCTGCTACAATTTGCCTTTATGGCAAGATATTGTGAAATACTATTGGAGATACAATTGTCAGATATCGCATGGTGCGATGGTTTAGGATTGAATCAGAATTTCTAATGTTGACGGTTTGATAGAGATGACCGTCAGAAAGGTTTAAAGGTTAGCAGCAATTGTGGGTTCAGTGCCGCGAAGATAGAGTTTATATAAGACAGCAAATGAGCAGCAAAGTTTGAGGAAAGACATGTGCGAAGAGTCAGGCGGTGTCTAAATTCCTAGAAGGCAAGGTGTATGAAGCAAAGGTCAAGTAGTGGATAAAAGAAGCAAGTTTTCCCAAAGTGGGAGAGTGGCGGATGTTGCATATGGGCTTGGTAGTAGGATGTTTATGCGCCTAAGGAGAGTTTGGAATGATCTGAGATTTTAGAGGCTAGCAATTGAAGTCTGCGGATGTAAATTGAAGTATGGGCCATTATGCGACAGAAGATTTGGTATAACGGAAGGAAGCTGCTTGAAAGGAAGAAGGAAGCAGCATAACTGTGAATTTGAAAAGGTGCTGCCGCACATTTAATTGATGTCCACGAGAAGTGAATGGACTAGTGCAGCTAGAGAGTGAGCTTGGACTCATGATTTGGTTATTGATGTCATAGTGATTCTATCCCATGCAGCAGCATTGGGAGGTGTCGGGAGCTGATTTCCACATGCAGGTTATTTCCCGTGAGCAAGTTAGCAGTCGCGCGGTTGGCGAAGCTTCTACAAATAATTATATTGGTTATCGAACAAAGAGATCGATTGTTTGAATGTGGACGATGATTCAGAATACTAAAGATGGGGATTTACAAAAAGATTCAGAGAATTTGCTATGGATGATTGCGTAATGTTATCTCAACAAGAGATAAAGGATTTTGGTGAGTTCCAGAGTTGTATAATAGTGGCTTCAAGCTAAGTGGAAGAGTCGCACCGCCTATGATTGGGTTGCACGGTTAACTACTTGCGGGCTAGTTATTTGTATGTTGATGTGTTATCTCAGCTACAGAAAAAGACCATAAGTGGTAAATTAACAAATGAATTGTTGAAAGCATTCCATGGTTGGCCTTATTGGCTCATGTTCGAACTTGGGAAAAGATTCAGGACTTATGCCTTATATAGATGCAGGTTTTAGAGGGAGTGATTTCGTCGGGTGCTTGTTTGAGAGGCTATTCGGGTGATATAAGATTTATGGAATGGATGATATTCGGGAACAAGTCAGAGTGGGTGGCTCTCAAAAATGGACCTAGTGAATTTAGAAGCTAAGTGTGATGCCCAACAATTTTGAGCCTATAGGTACGACTAAGAATCATGCTTTGAAAACAACTTATGAGAAGAGGACAGAATGTTCCGGGATCTTTTGGCTTGTGATGTGGCAATTGGGAGGTATGAAATGGTTCGTGGGATTTGAGACAGCATGGTCTCGTGATTCAAGGTCACTCGGGGTGAGTGTAGGTGAAGTATGTTATGTGTTGAATGAAGTTAATATTATTTCTAAGGCAAGCAAGGATAAATTGGAAGAAGGTAGATTGATTAGACATAGTTGAATTGGCATATTGGGGCCAGTGATCAGTTCATTCCGCATGATCAAGTTATGTGTATGATTTGTGGCAGTGCGTGTGAGGCTTGTTGGCCGCCGTAATTGATGTTATTCAGAAGCATTTTTCTGTTATGGCTTGTTAATTCGAAGCAGATTCTGGAAGGTCTATGGTGGTTGGGACCACAACTTGGAGATTTGCATATCCTACGTTTATGGGAATCTACCAGTGAGTTGCTATGGTTCTCCTGAAGTGAGTTAAGTAAAAAATTCTTATATGCTGAAGTGTTAAAACATTAATGATTTCAGAGTTACGATAAAAATCGTGTCCTATCGTATGTTGGCACGTTGGGTGCAGTGAGTAGCATAGAAATTTGAAGTGAGGATCGAGGTTGCAGCTTGGTGCTTGTAAGGATGTCATGAGCTCGGATGAGCAAGAAAAGGGTGGACTGTTAAAGCAAATTAGTATTGTATCCATCGTCACCTGAGATCGATGTGTTGTGAAAGAGGCTTTGCAACATGGTTAAGGATTCTTGATCACTTTTCAGCGTTAGTGTGGTCGATGGATTAGATGTGCGAACCTGTTATTTATTTCAGAAAGATTGTGGGAGGGTGTCCCACGTGAAGGCTGTATAGGTGTGACATGTAGTAACTTTATTGACTAAAGATTTAAACCAAGTATGAGGATTGTGGTAATATCATTAATTTAAGAATTTATGCCTGGAGGGAACTTTGTTTATTGGGTTATGAACTAAGAGGTTGCTCCAATTATGATGGTTGTTCTTATGTGTTATGAGGAAAAAGGGAGTAATTATGGACCTTTGAAAGGTTATTAGCCAAGTTGGTGCAATCAGAAATTTGTTTGAGATTAGTGGATTGATTTATATGTGAACAAGGCTTTATATCAGGCCAGTTGTGTTTGTTTTAGCGAGCGCTCCGCATAGAGGAACAGTCGGGGTGTTATTTTGTCATCAGCTATTCCATGTAATGATGTATTATGTCGTATGAGTTGTGAGACGGCTTGGTAAATTTTTATGTGTTGAGGTTCCGCGTGGCGATGATATTATATGAGCAGAATGGCTCTTGAGATTCAGATCTTGTATCGCACCTCAGTTGTGCCCGAGTTTGCGGATTATAGCGTTATATGTCTCCCTAAGGAATAGTCTGTTATGTTTATGACCGATATTCGGTATTTTTCTGTAATAAGCGATTTAGCTCGATTGGCATCTCCTTATATGAGTTCCATGTGTGGATCGGGTGGCACGCCGCCATAGGTATGTTATTTGGATCGGGTTGTACGCCACAACAGTGTGATGTTTATTATAGTTCCCCATACTTGTTTTATATGTTTCGTATTCTGTCTTCTGAGGAAAGCTCATATTAGATGTGATCCCGCGTCACATGTATGATTCGCGGGTGGGGTGTCTGTTCAGTATGTTGCCCGTGTCGCATGTATGATTCGCGAGCGGGGTAATTGAACTTCCTATTCAGATTTTATTTTTCTTTTGTATCACATCCTAATTGATAGCCTTTTGGAACATTATGGTATCATATGGGACTTTTGATCATGTTCGGGATGGCTTATTGCCAGAGCAGTTTGTACTGAGTGAGATGAGATTATTGGATTTAGGATCAGTGCAATCTGATTATATCAAGTATAATAAGGAGCAAAGATCATTATTTAGTTTAGAATGTTGTAATGTTTCTTGTCAGGAGTAAAGACTCAATGATTGGTTGACTCGGTAGTTGATTATGAATTTCGGCACATCTCATCCGTCGTGGCGGTATTGTAAGAGATAGAGTAAGACTTGCATGTGTCATGAGGTGCAATGGGAGCATCTGTTTCGTCGAATTTTGGCTAAGTTGATCAGAAAATATTATTGTGGTCCTGTGGATTAAGTGTTGCAAAGTAAGAATCCAGCAAAGTTATGCAGTCATGTTTGAGTACAACGTGTTGTGATTGATATGGTGATCGTATGTTTGAAATAGACCTTGCATAGAATTTCGGATGTTGGAATTTGTCTCTAAGGCTTATTTGCTTGAATAAAAGGGAATATATTTAAAATTTATCGAGTAATGTGCTCAACTAAGTTGTGGTAGCATGGGAAGGTGCATGAAGTGCTAAACAGTGAATTTAGGCTACTTCAGCGTAGTCCTCAACACGTTCGAAGATAAACATAATGTTTAAGTGGGAAAGAATGTAATGACCCGACCGGTCATTTCAATCCCTAGTGCGTCGTTCAGCAGTTTGAGGCCATGAGCAGCTTCACTTTAGGTGTTATGACTTGTACGCATGGTCGGAATTGAATTTTGGGAAGTTCGAAGTTGATTTGGGAAGAGAATTCTCATTTCAATGGCTTAGAGTTGAAAGAATGAACTAGGATTGGATTTTTGAGTAAACGACCTTGAAATCGGGATTTAAAGGTTCCAAGAGGTTCGTATGATGATATCGGACTTGGGCGTATGCGCATATCGAGTTTTAAATGATCCGGGAGCATTTCAGTGTTATCGATGTCCATTTGGAATTCCGAGACGGGGAATATCTCCGTATGGTGATTCTGGAGTTGGGAGCGCAATCAGAAGTGAATTCGTAGGTCCGTAGGTCATTTTGAAGCCAATTGGCTAAAGATTGAAATTTGAAGATTTTGAGAAGTTTGACCAGAAGTGGACTTTTTGATATTGGGGTCGGAATCTGATTCTGGAAGTTGGAGTAGGTCCGTAATGTTAAATATGACTGATGTGCAAAATTTGAGTTCAATCGACGTTAATTGATAAATTTAAACATCAGAAATAGATATCAGAAAGATCAAAGTTCATAAAGCTTAAATCGGGTTTAATAAATGGTTTTAGCGTTGTTTGATATTATTTGAGGCCTCGAGCAAGTCCGTAACGTGTTATGGGATTGGTTGGTAGGTTTGGTTGAGGTCCCGGGGGCCTCAGGTAGATTCAGAGTGGTTAATGGATCGAAAAGGAAATGTTGGAAAGGGCTGAAGGTTGTGCCTCTGTCATAACTGCATCTGTGGTTCTAGGACCGTAGAAGCAGGAACACAAATACGGCCAGAAGGTCACAGAAGCGAAGAGGGGCAGCCAGGGAGGACCGCAGGAGTGATATCTTTGAATTATATATGTTTTATACCCCCTCTTACATGAGCTTTGTGCATAAACTGCTTCAAATTAGTCTTAAATTGCATACAAAGTGCGTTTGATTGTAGGTTTGAGTGATGAGATGATGAATATCACAAATCAGCTCAAAAGAGAATTAAACCTGCCCAACGTCAACAGATAACCAAAGTGGGAAGAAGGTCACCTATGCGGACTGCACTGTTTTGATGTGCGGCCGCACAGATTAGTCTGCGAGAAGTCAAGTCAGAAGTGACCTATGCGGACCGCACTGTTTTGGTGTGCGGCCGCGTAGGATAGTTTTAGAGAGTGACCAAGATAGAGGAGAACCCACGCAGACCACATCCATTTCCATGCAGTGCGCACTGACAAGAGACTAAAGTTCAGAAACTCAAGGCAACAGACCTACGCGGCCGCACACCAAACCAGTGCGGTCCACGTAGGAAACGTTCAGAGAACCAGCAAAATTGAGAAAGTCTCTTGTGCGGCCGCATGCCACTTTCACGCGGTCCGCATCACTGTAGTTGTGCGGCCGCATAACATTTCCACGGGGTCTGCGTACCATGACCTGTACGGCCGCGTGTCATTTCCATGCTGTCCGAATCCTCAAGCCCAGAAGCCAGAACTGAAGACCGCAATCCCTATGTGGCCGCATGCCATTTATGCGGTTCGGAACAGACCCTCAGGGGCATTTTTGTCCGGTTTTTATGTGTAGCATAAATATAACATTTTACTTTTTTTAGGTCAAGTTTTATCATATTCTGCATCAGGTGAGCTCGTGACTCTCGTACTTAGCCTATTTTAGGCAATTTTCTTGAGTAATTAGTGTGGAATCAAGTAGATTAATATTAGAATTAATGATTATGTCAATCTCTTCTATTATTTCTTCTTGTCCTGCTTGTTCAAGGTCTAGATAAATCCATTAGCTAGGGTTGTGGCTCAACCCTAGTGTAGGTAATTAATGGGTATTCTTAATTAATGCTTGAATGATGTTGGGTGTTTGGTATTTGGGTTGTTTGTATGATGTTATTTAGATTTGGTGGTTGCAAACACTAAATCAAGCTTAGTGGGTCTTGACTCTTCTTGAGAAAGAGAGTCTATGACCTCACATTCAACCCAACAAGAATTTGGGATGGACCCATAAGAATGGTAGTCCCAAGTAACGGGTTAAATCTCGAGAGAGTAATCACCCTACTTGAACCATGAGTTGCTTGGGAAAATTAGCCTACCCAATTGGTCTCAAGAGAGTCAATTGGGCAAAATCACTTACTCTACCGAGAAGTGTGAGAGTGAGTGCTAAATTGCAAGGATTATCCATATTCCCCATAATTATCATCCTTGTGTTAGAATTTAATACCCGTTAATTAGCCACCTAGGTGAGTGTCATGACCCTAGTGCCTTTCTCTTATTGCGTAAATCTAATATTACATCTTAGCATAAATTTAGCTTATAATCGTAGTGATAATATTAGTTGAAACAAATAGAAAACCCAAAAATGATAAGAAGACCAATTAGAAGTCAAACCGCGTCTCTAGGCTAGCAAATATTTCAACTCCAAATTGAAGCTCCCTGTGGAATTATCGACCCCGATACACTATTGGGTTATTAGTAATCGCGCCCACTCATACTTAGGTGTGAGTCCGATCGATCAAGGAGCGGTCAAGTTTTTGCAGAAGCGGAGTCGCTCATGTGGAAGGAGGAACGCAGAAGCGGAAAAAGGCCAACCCAGAGAGGACTGCAGATGCGGCCCAAAACCCGCAGAACCGGAAAAGCTACAGGCAGAGAGATTTCTGTAAAATTGGGGTTTGAGTTCATTTCATCCATTATTCAATTGGCGTGGTCAATTTGGGAGAGCTTCAAGAGGGAATTTTCATTATCAATGTTAAGGTAAGTCATCCCCACTTATCTTGACTTAAATACATCAATTATGGATAGATTTTAGCATGTAAATAGGTAGAAATTTGAGGGTTAGAGGAAGACCTAGGAAATTGTTGTTCTTGGAATTTAGCCACGATTTTAGGAATGGAATTTAGAGAAAATTATAAATTTGAGTTCCTAAGGTCATGGGAAAAGTTTATCTTCGAAAAATTTCGGATTCTGGACACGTGGACCCGAGGGCCATTTTGTCAACTTTCCAATCGGGGTTAGGAATTATAAGAATCGGATTATAATGAGTACCTTTGCATATATTAATGGATTTGTATAACCATTGGCTAGTTTTGGAGCATTGTGCGTTGGTTCAAGCCTTCGGAAGAATGTAGAATGTCGATCATGAGTCTTCGGAGCGAGGTGAGTCTCTTTTCTAATTTCGTGAGAGGAAATTGTCCCCTTAGGTGAGTTAATTGGTTATGTGCTCCTATTTGTGGGGTCTATGTATGCACGAGGTGACGAGAGTCCGTGCGTAGCTACTATTATGCTATTGTCCGGGTAGTCTAGGACCCAAAAGCATGCTATACTTGAAATATCTGTAATACTATGGACATTTGAGTTTGTTAAATCAAAGTGAATTGATGAATGAATCTGTAGACGGATTTAAACTTCATTTTCTCAAATTGTTAAAAGATAATTGGAATTATTTGAATAGTTATTCCCTGATAAATTCTTAATTTGCTATTTGAGCATGTATCCTATGTGTACCTGCGTCACATGTGTGATTGGCGAGCAGGGTGATTTTTTATTTAAATTTTACCATGTCACACGTATGATTCGCAACCGGAGTAGTAGATGCATCGATAGTTCGGGCCATTCAACCCTCGACAGTGCACATTTTACATTTCTGTTGGAGCGCACCGTCGACCTCGGCATGATATGCGCATGTTTATATTGCTTACTTGAAATACTTGATGCTGATATTTCCTTTTGTTCTAACATATATTGCTGAGGATAAATGAAAAGAAATCTTGATAATCCTTTGTTACTTGTTAAAGGTGTTTACCAAGGAAACAATGGGGTCCCCTTTTTTATCAATTGCGGGTGCCTCTCCTAAATGTAGTCTCTCGGTTTAGGTATTAAAAGAACTAAGGTTTGGGTGTTGGGTCGGGTCGGGTTGACCCGTTTTGGAATGCGTTGGAAGAAAATTTGGTCTCTTAAAATATTTGGCCCAATTTCAATATAAGAACAAGCTTTTTCAATTCCTTTTCTCTTTTTGTTTTCCTTTCTTTATTTAATTAATTAAAACCTAAAATAAATTCCTAAGTCAATTCAAATTGTAAAATTACGCTAATCGTCTATGTAAAAATGACCATTTTTGTTATTTTTTGATTAATAACACAATTAACTCAATGTAATTAATTCCTAAATGCAAATTGAATCTAAGGTGACATGAAATTAAAATGTGACACTTTTTTATGGTTTTTCTATGATTTCAAAAAATTTAAATATGCATGAAATGCAACTAAATAAAGAAAAACCCTAAAAATTCATTAAAATTATTTTGGTCTATTTTTAGGAATTATTTTTATGTAGGGCAAAAATCACGTGACAACAAGTGGTGGATAGTGTCTTTGCATATAAAGTTGTATCTACCATTATGAAAGATAGTGAGGATATTGAACCGTAATCTATTGGAGAATATCGACAAAGACGTGGTTGGCCAAAATGGAAAAAAACAACCAGAACTGAATTTACTTGCAAAACGTGAAGTTTTTGGGCATGTTGTAGTCCAAACACCTAATGATATTAAGCCTGTTGGCCATAAATGGGTCTTCGTACGCAAGAAGAATGAGAAAAATAATGTAAAAAGATATAAAACACGCCTTGTTGCACAAGGATTTTCACAAAGGCCTGGTATCGATTATGAAGAAACATATATTCACCCGTTATGGATGCTATAACATTCCATTATCTCATTAGTTTTGTTGTCCATGAAAATCTTGACATACATTTAATGGATGTGATTACTGCCTACCTTTATGGCTCACTTGATAATGAGATATACATGAAAATTCCTGAGGGATTCAAAATGCCTAACGCAAGTAATCAAAGTCCCAGGAAATATTTTCAATCAAATTGCAAAGATCTTTGTATGGTCTAAAGAAATTAGAATGAATGTGGTATAATCGCCTTAGTGAGTATTTATTAAAGGATGCTTATATAAATGATTCCATTTGTCCATGTGTTTTTATAAAGAAAACAATATCGAAATTTGTTCTACTTGCCGTATATGCTGATGACATAAACCTTATTGGAATTCCTATAGAACTCCAAAAGGCAATTGATTATTTAAAGAAGGAATTCGAGATGAAAGATCTCGGAAAGACAAAATCATGTCTTGGTTTGCAAATTGAACATTTGGCAAATAGAATTTTTATTCATCAATCTGCATAGAAAATTTATTGATACTGTTTTACAAGGATGGAGCACATCATTAAGTACTCCGATGATTGCTCGGTCACTTGATGTAAGGAAGGATCCATTCCAACCTCAAGAAACAAATGAATATGTGACGACCCAAATGGTCATCACCGTAATTCTCCCTATCTCCATGCTTCCAAGGTCTTTAAAACCTCGTTTTTAGTTGCCTCGATTTGCATGCGCAATTCGGGACGAAGCCAGAAAATTTTTGTGTTAAAATATGTGAATTCTGCGGAAAATTTGAAGAACTTTGATATTAATATGGATATAGTTGGCTTTGCTCAATATTTTGGGTAAACGGACCCGGACCCGTGATGTGATGGTCTCGCGAGGTCCGCAGGAAAGTATGGGACTCTAGCGTATTCCCGAAATCAAAATCTGAGATCCCAAGCCCGAGTATGGAATTTTTGAAAGAAATTATTTTCCTGAAAATGATATGAAATTTTTTTAATGAAAATGAGTTACAAAATATAGGTATCGGGCTCGTATTTTGGTTCCGACGACCGGTACAGGTCTTAAATATGCGTTAAGCTTCCTGTAAAATTTGGTCGAAATCGAACGTCGTTTGACGTGTTTCAGATGTAAATATTTAAATTTAAGGGTTTATGAACTTTGAAAGGAAAAATTATGATTCTGAGGTGTAATTCGTTGATTTTTATGTTTATTGGCGATTTGATCGCTCGACTAAGTTTGTTGGAAGTTATTGAGGTAGTGTGTGTGTTTGGTTGGGAGCTTCGATGGCTCGGGAGTGTTTTGGAGGTGGTTCAGGGTTGCTTTGCACATAAAAACTAGCAGATTTTCTGCAATTTTTGCACAGACCCTTTACTCTATGCGAACGCACAGTAGTCTCGCGTTCGCAATGCCTTATGACCCCAGCTTCCTTTGCGTTCGTGGAAGCCCCTCGCATTCGCATTGTTCTGGCATCTTCTTCAACGTGTTCATATGCCTTCTATCGCGAACGCATAGACCACCCACCCCACCCCACCCCTACCCTCCCCCCCCAATCAATTTTCCTTCTATGCATTCGCATAGGTCCCCCGCAAAGGGATAAACTACCTAGCCTGCCCTCCTTCGTGAACGCAACCTTATGTCGCGAACGCATATAACAATTTTCCTTTAGTGAATTCATTTAAAACTAAAACTGTGTATTTCGGGATTGGACCATTTTTCTCATCAGCTCTCTTCTCCATCAAGCATTAGAACTCCATTGAAGCTCCCCTCTTCTAATACCTTTTGGATAAGCAATTCCCCACATAATTCCTTCACTTTTCTTCAAAAATTAGTAAATTCCTAAGCCTAAAACCATGAAATCAAGGTAGAAATTAGGGCTTTTGGGTAGAGTTAGGGCTTTTGGAATTTTGAGCGATTCAACCTCAATTTTGGGTCGAATCTTAAAATAAACTACATATTTGGACTCGTGGGGTTATGGGTTATTGGATTTTGGTCCAAGCCTCGAGTTTGGACCATGTGGACCCGGGTTTGGATTTTGGTACTTTTTGGAAGAAAGGAAATTCATTTCTAGGCTATGGAATTGTGTCTTTGAACCATTATTGATGGTATTGAACTAAATTGTGCCTAGATATCAGTGATTCGGAGTTTGATTCTAGAGAAAAGGCAGTGTTAGAGGCTTGATTTCTATTTTCGGGTCGAGGTAAGTGTTTGATCTAACTTTGGCTTGAGGGAATAGGATTAGAGTGTTTTGATTGCTATTTGCTAAATGATCGATTACGGTGTATATGCATGGTGAGGAGTATCTATACACTGGTGTGTAGCATGACCATGAGTCATAATTGCTTTTAATTTGAAAGATATGACATAGTTGTCCTGTTAAATCGATAAATTCCATGTAAAGTATTAGATAAGAATGGAATGAGTTAAAAGAGAATGTGATAAGATGATTCCTTTGTCGGGACGAGTAGAATACGACTGTTGTATTCTCCCTTGCAGGGATATTTGGGTTGTTTGTTGTACCCTTGCCGGGTTTAATTGATATGTTTTTGAATCTCCCTAATGGGACCTCCTTGGAGAGATTACTCTGCTATTCATTGTAATATTGGGATCGTGTGGCATGCCGTCCACTTATAAATTATAATATGGGGATCATGTGGCACGCCGACCAAAACTTATATTGATTTTGTTATTGGCCTCTGATGCTGGTGACATATTAAAAAAGGAAGCGAGTGGTAGGCCGACCACAGCTTATATTGATTATTGTTATTGGCCTTAGATGCTGGTGATATTGTGCACGGTGTAAAATTAGCGAATGGTATGCCTGCCACGTAATATATGAGATTGGGATCGTGTGGCACGCCGACCACGAGGTATTATGATTGGGATTGTGTGGCACGCTGACCATGAGATATTATGGTTGGGATCGAGTGGTACGCCTACCACAAATTATATTGATTATTGTTATTGGCCTTAGATGTTGGTGACATTGTGCATGGTGAAATGGGAGCAAATGGTACACCTACCATGTAATATATGAAATGGGATTGTGTGGCTCGCCGTCCACTTATATTCTACATTATGGGATCATGTGGCACAGCGTCCACTATAAATATATGTATTATGAAACCCGGAGTAGATCTGTTGTTTGTTTTTGATGTTCCATCATTCATCTAGTACTCCCCGATAGCATGTCCCTTCCCAGCTTTAGTTTGTATTATTTTGATATTGTTTTCTAACACTTGTATATTATATTTGCACATGTTAATTGTGGTATGTCCTTTCTAGTCTCGTTACTACATGGTCGGGGTTAGGCCAGACACTTACTAACATATGGGGCCGATTGTGCTGATTCTACACTCTGCTGTCATTAGCACAGATACAGGTTTCGGGCAGCGGTATCAGCAGTAGTGCGAGTGTTGGAATTCCTCTCCGCGAAACACCGAGGTAGCCTTGCAGGCGTTCGTGCAACCCGGCGTATCCTCTATTTCTTTATTCAGTCTGTTATCTCATGCATTCCAGACAAGCAATTATATATTTCTTTCGAACGGTTGTTTTTAGTAATTCTTAGCAGTTCGTGAGTAGTGACTCTAGATTTTGGGTAGAGATATATTTTAAACTTCCCCATTTATGATTTATTTTTTATTAACTTAAAGTCTTCACTTTTATTTAATTGTTTTCCGCATATTATATTGTTGAGATTTATCGGAGAATGTTTAAAGTTTGGCTGGCCTAGCTCCGTTAGTAAGCTCCATCATGGCTCCCAATGGTGGGAAATCCGGGTCATGACAAGTTGGTATTAGTGCACTAGGTTACTTAGGTCTCACAACTCACGGACAACCTCGGTAGCGTCTGAGGGATTGGTACGGAGACATCTGTATTTATCCCTCAGATGCTACAGAGTTAGGAATAATTTCACTTTGTTCATTCTTGTCGTGCGTTTCTGTTTCTCAAGCACCGATTGAATTTCGACTCTATTGCATCGCAGATGGAAAGAACACGCGCTTCTTCATCTACCGCTCAGCAGTCCGAGCCCCCAGCAGCAGTTTCAACGAGGGGCAGAGGCCGAGGCCGTGCTAGAGGTCGAGGAAGGGACAGTGCTCATCCCCTAATAGTAGTCCCAGTGTCAGAGTCTCAGATTGATCATGGCGAGGAGGTTCCGGCTCCAGCAGCTCCAGTGGGCCCACCTCAAGTACTAGGGGGGTTCAAAGCCACCTCAGTTCTTCAGGATGTTCTGGTCAGATTGGTGGGCTTTGTTGAGAGCATCATTCGAGCGGGTTTAGTTACAGTGGTTCAGCCAGTAGTTGTTGGTTAGTAGGGTGCAGTGGCTCAGACAGGGAGTGAGAACATTTTTCAGGAGGCGGCCGAAGTACACTATAGAGTTGAGATGGTAATGCCATAGGGAGGCGTTCATAGATCGGATAAGAGGCCCCCTCATGCAGGTAGATTCAGTGGTACCTCGTCTAGAGGTAGAGGTTCTTATGGTAGAGGCCATCCTTCCAAGCCCTTTCAGTCAGCTTCTCATGTCACTCATGGTACTTCAGGTGATCATTCCACTCGACAGGGCCTGCCGCAGTTTACTCATTTGCAGCATTTATTTAGATGTAATGAATATGGAGAATTGGGTCACAACAGGAGGGTTTGCCCAAGGCTGGGGGGTTCTCATCCACGTTATTCTGATCAGCAGTCTATTCACTCACCGTCAGCACCTGCCAGAGCACCACCACTTTGTTATTCCCAGCGGTCGAACATGAGGCACATTGCCAAGTGATAAGAGTTCGTATGATATGATTCAGGCACCAGAGGTTCCAAAGCCTACCCAGCCGGCTAGAGGTGGGGGTAGAGGTCTTTGAGGTAGAGGTTAGACCGCCAGAGGTAGGGGTCAAGCAGCAGCCAGTTTGGAGGTTGAGTCTTCTGATGCAGACGTCATAGGTACCATTCTAATTTGTATTAGAGATGCTTCAGTGCTATTTGAGCATGGATCTACGTATTCATATGTGTTTTCCTATTTTACACCCTATTTGGTTATGCCTAGTGAGGCCTTGGGTATTTCTGTATATTTGTCTACACCGGTGGGTGATTCTATAGTGGTCGACCGAGTGCATCATTCATGTGTGATAGTATTTGAGGGTCTTGATACTCGTGTCAACTTATTGCTCTAATATATGGTGGACTTCGACGTTATATTGGGGATGGATTGGTTATCCCCGTACCACACTATTTTGAATTATCACACCAAGATCGTGACCTTGGCTTTGCCAGATTTTCCCCATTTAGAGTGAAGAGAGACCCTAGATTATTCGACCCCAAGTGTGATATCGTATGCGAAGGCTCAACCCATGGTTAAGAAGGGGTGTTTAACTGATTTGGCGTATAATCGTGACTCCAGTGTAGAGGTTCCTTCCATTGGTTCTATTCCTATTATTTGGGAGTTTCCGGAGGTTTTCCTTTCAGAACTGTCCGGCATGCCGCCCGACATGGATTTTGATTTCTGTATTTATCTAGCTCTGGGTACTCAGCCTATTTCCATTCCGCCGTATCGCATGGCCCCACCAGAGTTGAAAGAGTTAAAATAGCAACTTCAGGACTTGCTTGATAAGGGTTTCATTAGACCCAGTGTCGCCTTGGGGTGCGGCACTGTTTTGTGTGAAGAAAAAGGACGGTTCGATTAGGATGTGAATTGATTACCGGCAATTGAACAAAGTGAAGATTGAGAAAAAGTATCCACTGCCGAGGATTTAGGATACTGTTCGATCAGCTTAGAGTGCCAAGGTGTTTTCAGGGATAGATTTGGAATCTGGTTACCATCAGTTGATGATTAGGGCATCTGATGTCCTTAAGATAGTTTTCCGCACTCGGTTCAGGCATTATGAGTTCTTGGTGATGTCATTTGGGTTGACAAATGCCCCAGCGGCTTTCATGGATCTGATAAACAGAGTGTTTAGGCCCTATTTGGATTTTTTCATGATTGTCTTCATCGATGATATTCTAATATACTCCCACAGTCAGGAAGAGCATGAGCAACACCTCAGAGTGGTTCTTCAGACTTTGAAGGATAGTCAGTTATACGCCAAGTTCTCGAAGTGCGAGTTTGGGTGAGTTCTGTTGTATTCATGGGTCACGTTGTTTTAGGAGAGGTATTCAGGTGGACCCGAAAAATATTGAGGCAATCAAGAACTGGCCTCGACCAACGTCAGCTATAGAGATTCGGAGTTTCTTGGGGTTAGTTGGTTACTGCCGACAGTTCATGGAGGGGTTTTCATCCATTAGATCCCTGATGACTAGATTGACCAAGAAGAATGCCCAATTCATATGGTCAGATGAGTGCAAAGCGACCTTTTAGAAGCTTAAGATAGCTCTTACTATGGCGCCGGTATGGGTTTTTCCCATGAGATCAGGGCCTTATCCTTTTATTGTGATGCTTCCCATATCGGGCTTGGCGTAGTGTTGATGCAGAATGGCAGCGTGATAGCGTATGCTTCGAGGCAGTTGCAGATCCACGAGAAAAATTATCCAGTTCATGACTTAGAGTTGGCATCCATTTTTCATGCCTTGAAGATCTGGATGTATTATTTATATGGTGTGACGTGTGAGGTGTACACGAATCACAAGAGCCTTCAGTACTTGTTCAAACAGAAGGAGTTGAAGTTGAGGAAGAGGAGGTGGTTGGACTTGTTGAAAGATTATGATGTTTCTATCTTATACAACCTGGGGAAGGCCAATGAGATGGCCGATGCATTGAGTAGGAAGTGCGCCATCATGGGTAGTCTTGCCTATATTCCGGTCAGCCAAAGACCTCTTGCTTTGGATGTTCAGGACTTGGCCAATAGATTTGTGAGATTGGATATTTCTGAGCCTAGCAGGGTGTTAGCTTGCATGGTTGCTCGTTCGTTGTTGATGGAGCGTATCCGGGAGCGGCAGTTTGATGATCCCCATTTGTGTGTCCTGAGAGACACGATGCAGCGGGGAGGTGCCAAGAAAAAAACCTTGGGAGATGATGGTGTATTGAGATTGCAGGAGCGAGTTTGTGCACCTAATGTTGATGGTATTCGGGAGTTGATCTTTGCGGAGGCCCATAGCTCTCAGTATTCTATTCATCCGGGCACCGCGAAGATGTATCAGGATTTGAGGCAACATTATTGGTGGCACAAAATGAAGAAAGACATTGTTGCATATGTGGCTTGTTTTCTAAACTATCAGCAGGTTAAGTACGAGCATCAGAGGCCCGGTGGTTTATTTTAGAGGATTGAGCTCCCTGAGTGGAAGTGGAAGAGAATTACCATGGATTTTTTACTGGCCTTCCGATGACTCGGAAGAAGTTTGATGCTATATGGGTTATTGTTGATAGGCTGACCAAGATAGTGAATTTTATTCTAGTGGCCACCACCTATTCGTTTGAGAGATTTGCTAAGATTTATATCAGGGAGATCGTTCTTTTGGAAACACGTTCTCAATGCAATATACTAAAACGTGTGTTCTTTTGTATAGGTTTTGATGAATGACAAACGAAGCGAAAATTGATATATGACGAAGTTCAAGAAACAAGCGCACAATTGATATACAACGAGATTCAAGCTCAAGACAAAGTTTTATAGTTTAATTGAGTCATTCTTAATTGTGATCTTGATCCTACAACTTGACTCGTAACATGGCTTCTCTCATAAAACTATTTTCCAAAATCATGCATATTTAATTTAATGTCAAATGATTTTAAATCATGCATATTTACAGTAGTCAAAATAATTTCTAGACATGCCTTAAAAATCTGGACTACGATAATCGATTATGTACTTATGATAATCGATTGTTTTAAGCCAAGACTGCATGACAATCAATTGTGAACTAATGACAATCGATTGTGAGTAAGATAGTGAGCATCAGGTTTTTCAAACCTGAATGATAATCGATTGTGAACTAATGACAATCGATTGTAACTGAGGCACTGTCCATCAAAGTTTTTCAAAACTCAGAATAATCGATTATGAACTAATGGTAATTGATTATGTTAAGACAGAGTCTTCCAGTGATTTTCAAATTTATTAAATAATCGATTGTTACATTGGATAATCGATTGTCAAAGAGATAGTGTCTAAAATATTTTTCAAAAACTGATAAGTAATCGATTGTTGACTTTGTGCAATCGATTGTGAAGCTGACCGTTGTCGTAAAGTTTTCAAATACCGTCAGGTAATCGATTATTGATTCTGTATAATCGATTGTTTTGATTAAAATCCGGAAAAGATTTTTTGAACGTTATTGGGTAATCGATTATTGATTTTGTATAATCGATTGTTTTGATTAAAATCCGAAAAAAAAATTTTTGAACGTTGCTGAGTAATCGATTGTTGATTCTGGACAATCGATTGTTTGTGGTAAAATCTGGAAAGGATTTTTTTAACGTTGCCAGTAATCGATTATGGATTGTAAGTAATCGATTATCAAGCGTAAAATCTTGGATTGAATTTTGATCTGACTGGCACACAATCGATTGTTGGGGTTTGACAATCGATTGTCAGTGAGTAAAATCAGCAACTCTTAATTGGCAATTAGGCAACGGTAATGCCAAGTTTTTCAACTATAAATACAGCTTCATTTCAGTGTTTTGAACACAACAACATATTACAATTGATCATTACATTGCTATAAGCTTGCATACTTTTGTTTATCATTTTATATTCAATTTCATAAAGGTTTTGAGAGCCATATTCTTGTCCAAAGTTGTTCTGATCTAGAGCTTACTTCTTTTACTCATATCTACTCATTAAGGAGTATTTTGTTTGAGTGTTTAGTGTTTTATACACTTGTAAGAGAATTGTAATTCTCTTGTTGTAAGGAACTTGTGTTTCCTTGGTTGAAGTCTTGGAGTGTTGTATCTCCGAGCAAAGGTGTTAAGTCTTGTGTCCTTAAGTTGTAAAGGTTTGTTGAGCACCCGTAAGCTAAACAAGTTAGTAGAAAATCTCGAGAGAGTCTCTCGGGGACTGGACTAGCCACGTGTTGTGGTGAACCAGAATATATCGGTGCGTTCTTTCCTTTTTGTTTATTTAACGCACTTATTTATTTCCTGCAAATTTTAATTTCCGCAAATTTACGCTAAATTTTATTATAACGCTATTCACCCCCCCCCCCTCTAGCGTTAAGCGCTTTATCTAACAATTGGTATCAGAGCCCAACTCTCTGAAAACTTAACAGTTTGAGAGAACCATCCATGGCTTCTACTCGTGATTCTTTTGCAGGAATTGATGAAGGACAGTGCTCCACACGACCACCTCTATTCAACGGTACAAATTACACGTACTGGAAGGAGAGGATGAAGATCTTCGTTCAGTCCAACAGCTTTCAACTCTGGAAGGTGATAATGAAGTTAAACCAAATTCCAACAAAGAAGGTGGAAAACGAATGGGTTCCCAAGTCCGAGGATGAGTATGACGCGGATGACATCCGAAAGGTTCAAAATAATGCTAAAGCAATTAATTTATTATATTGTGCTATTAATGCTGACGATTACAGGAAAATATCGTGTTGCACAACGGCAAAGGAGATGTGGACAAGCTAGAAGTTACGTACGAAGGTACGGACCAGGTAAGGGAAGCAAAAATTGATTTCCTAACCCATTCTTATGAATTATTTCACATGAAGGAAGGTGAAAAGGTGGACGAAATGTTTGAGCGATTTTCAATAATCATAAATGACCTACATGCTCTCAAGAAAACATTCACGGATAGAGAGCTAGTGCGAAAAATTCTTAGAAGTCTCACACCGGCATGGAGATCAAAGGCCGATGCAATTCAAGAATCCATTAGTGTTTCAAACGTCACCATCGACGCATTAAGAGTTAACCTTAAGACCTATGAATCTACTATTCTTAACCCTTTTGTTGATGATCAAAGGAGGCAAAGAATAGCTCTAAAGGCGAGCACAAGCCAACCGCAAATTGATGAGGAAGGAGACAACGAGTTTGGACTCGTTATCAAAAGATTTCAAAAGTTCATGCGCAAGGAGTATGAACGCAAGGGCAAAAAGCAAGGCGAACAAATCAAGTTCTATGAATGTGGTGAAACCGGGCACATCAAATCAAATTGCCCAAACATCAAAAAGGAGAAGAAACCTTTTAAAAAGCAACGTGCATACATTTCTTGGGGAGGCGACTCCGGAGATGAGTCAAGCGAAGGAGAAGAAGAGGAAGCAGCAAATCTTTGCCTTATGGCACAAGAAGACAACAAAGATGAGGTATGTCAAATTTCGTCTTAAAACTACTTTACTCTTGAAGAAATGCGAACTGCTTTTGATGAATTATATGCTGAGTTTATTAAGGCTTCAAAAACTGTTAAGGGCGTAAAAGAAAATGCTTCTCTAAAAGAAGGATGCATAACCCAAATGTGACTTGTCATTATTGTTGACGTATTGGTCATATTGCTCCTGCATGCTTTACACGTCATAGACATATTACTCAATCGCATCATTATAATATGCCTAACCCCCAAGGATCCAAGATGGCATGGGTACCTAAAGAACATTAATTTGTTTTGTAGGTGTGCTTGAAGGGATCAAGTGTACTATGGTACCTTGATAGTGGATGCTCCAAGCATATGACGGGAGATGAATCCAAATTCCTTCAATTAGAGCACAAAGAAGGAGGAAGTGTTATCTTCGGTGATAACAATAAAGGAAAGATCATCGGCATCGGCTCGGTCGGTAAGGATGAAAAATCCTCTATTAAGCATATATTACTTGTTAAAGGATTAAAGCATAATCTCTTGAGCATAAGCCAATTGTGTGACAAGGGAAATCTTGCTTTATTTGATTCGAATGAATGCTTAGTGTTCAGACGTAGTGATTTCAAAATTATCCTCCGTGGTTTTAGAGTGGATAATATTTATATGGTTGATCTTGCAAATTCCTCACCCGATTATGTTGATTGTCTAATGAGTAAAGAGGATGATACTTGGCTACGGCATCGTAGAGTAGCACATATCAATATGCTTCTTTTGAACAAATTGATTTCTCAAAACTTAGTTGTTGGTCTTCCCAATTTAAAATTTGAATGACTCTATTTGTGACTCGTGTCAAAAGGGGAAGCAAACAAAAGCATCTTTCAAATCTAAAAACATTGTTTCAACTTCAAGACCATTGCAATTGCTTCATATGGATTTATTTGGTCCCTCTCGCATTGAAAGTCTAGGAAGAAATAGATATGCTTTTGTGATTGTTGATGATTACTCTAGATTTACTTGGACTTTATTTCTTGCCAATAAAAGTGATGCTTTTCAAAATTTTAAATATTTTCTTAAGTGTGTTCAAAATGAGAAAGAAACAACCGTCACTTCAATTAGAAGTGATCATGGGGGAGAGTTTGATCACAATCTCTTTGCGGACTTTTGTGACGAACTCGGAATCGAGCATACCTTTTCCGCTCCACGTACACCACAACAAAATGGGGTGGTGGAAAGGAAAAATAGGTGTCTCGAAGAGATGGCTAGAACCATGCTCGACGAAGCTAAGATACCCAAACATTTTTGGGCGGACGCTGTGAGTACCGCTTGCTATGTTCTAAATAGAGTAGTAATTCGGCCGATACTCATGAAAACCCCCTATGAACTTTATAAGGGTAGAAAACCAAATATTTCCCATTTTAGAGTTTTTGGTTGCAAATGATTTGTTCATAACAATGGCAAAGACCAATTGGGTAAATTTGATGCTAAGTCGGATGAAGGTATTTTCATTGGATATTCCTCACGTAGTAAAGCATATAGGGTCTTTAATAAAAGAACCCAAATTGTGGAGGAATCCCCTCATGTTGTATTTTTTGAAAATAATGCTCGCTTGGCGAGAAAGGATTCCAGTTTTGATCTTGCAGGTATCTTAGATAGCTTGAAAGACAAAATACAAGAGGAACCACCCAAGGAAAACAAAGATGCAACTGAGGAACAACCAATGGAAGAAGCGCCACAATTGGAAAAAGAAATGAATATGCCTAACGAGTGGAGGACAATCAAAGATCACCCTCTCGAACAGGTAATTGGCAATGTTGGAAACAAGGTAAGTACCCGAAACTCTCTCAAAAATACCTTAGAACATACTGCTTTTGTTTCTCAAATTGAACCCAAAACCATCTCAGAAGCAATTGGGGATGAATTTTGGACCTTGGCAATGCAAGAGGAGCTTAACCAATTCGAAGGTCATACCATAATTGGTACGAAATGGGTTTTTTGCAATAAACTAGATGAAAATGGTATAATCACTAGAAACAGAGCTAGGCTTGTAGCAAAAGGCTATAATCAAGAAGAAGGTATTGACTATGAGGAAACATATGCTCCCGTAGCTAGATTAGAAGCTATTCGCTTATTGCTTGCATTTGCCTCTTCTATGAATTTCAATTTATATCAAATGGATGTGAAAAGTGCTTTCCTAAACGGTTTTATTCAAGAAGAAGTTATGTTGAACAACCCCCCGGTTTTGAAAACTTTAAATCTCTCGATCATGTTTTCAAACTCAAAAAGGCTCTTTATGGTTTAAAACAAGCTCCCCGAGCTTGGTATGAAAGATTAAGTAAGTTTCTTTTGGAAAATGATTTCATTAGGGGGAAAGTTGACACAACTCTCTTTGTTAAGCATAAAAACAATGATATTTTGTTAGTTCAAATATATGTAGATGATATTATATTTGGTGCTACTAACAATGTTTTATGCAAGGAATTTTCCGATTTAATGACAAGCGAATTTGAGATGTCTATGATGGGTGAGTTAACATTCTTTTTGGGATTACAAGTAAAGCAAATGAAAGAAGGTACATTCATTTGACAAGCGAAATATTGCAAAGAATTGCTGAAACGATTTGAGATGAACAATGCAAAAGAAATGGCAACTCCCATGAGCACATCAAAAAGTATCGAGGTATGATTGGCTCTCTTCTTTATCTTACTGCTAGTCATCCGGACATCATGTTTAGCGTGTGCTTGTGTGCTCATTATCAATCGTGTCCGAAGGAGTCTCACCTTACTCTGGTAAAACGGATTTTAAGGTATCTTGTTGGTACTACAAATGTGGGTCTATGGTACCCCAAAGGCTCTTCATGCCAACTTGTTGGCTACTCCGATTCCGATTTTGCTGGATGCAAATTGGACCGCAAGAGCACTAGTGGCACTTGCCATTTGCTCGGTAGCTCTCTCGTTTCTTGGTTTAGCAAGAAACAAGTAAGTGTTGCGTTGTCCACAACCGAGGCTGAATATGTAGCCGCGGGGAGTTGTTGCGCTCAAATCCTATGGGTGAAACAACAACTCTTGGACTATGGCCTAAGTCTGGATCATATCCCTCTTAGATGTGATAATACTAGTGCCATATGCTTGACGAAGAACCCCGTTCTTCATTCGCGAACGAAACACATTGAAATTAGACATCATTTTATTAGAGATCACGTTATCAAAGGTGATGTCGAAATTGAATTTGTTGAAACCAAAAACCAATTGGCAGACATCTTTACAAAGCCTTTAGAGAAAGAGTCCTTCTTCCGAATTCGCAGTGAACTCGGGATCCTTGACTCCACGTTGATCTAAGTCATGCATTGCATTTTCTTTGTTACATGATTTCTAACTTGAGCGTCGGAGACGTCTAACGATTTTTGCAGGTATCGCCCCAAAGGAAAGGGGAATTTTAAAGCTTGACGTACAACAATCGGTTTTCGTCGTCTAAAATCGATTATTTCGTATCAATAATCGATTATGTTGCTATTATTCGGGTTAATGTTGCTGTAATTTCTTTTAATAAATAAACAAGGTTTATTTCATCTTTGGCATCTTATTATTATGTTATTTTTGCTAATAGCAAAAGGGGGAAGATAACGGGTATGATGCACTCTCAAATTATAAGCTTAAATTGAGGGGGAATTCTCAAATTGAGGGGGAACAAATTGCATACTTGTTGCATGTATATACTTGTCTTGAATCGTCATTATAAATTGCTTGTCTTGCATATCCCGCTTAATGTTTGCCATTATCAAAAAGGGGGAAATTGTTGGAAACACGTTCTCAATGCAATATACTAAAACGTGTGTTTTTTTATAGGTTTTGATGAATGAAAAACGAAGCAAAAATTGATATATGACGAAGTTCAAGAAACAAGCGCACAATTGATATACAACGAGATTCAAGCTCAAGACAATGTTTTATAGTTTAATTGAGTCATTCTTAATTGTGATCTTGATCCTACAACTTGACTCGTAACATGGCTTCTCTCATAAAACTATTTTCCAAAATCATGCATATTTAATTCAATGTCAAATGATTTTAAATCATGCATATTTACAGTAGTCAAAATAATTTCTAGACATGTCTTAAAAATCTGGACTATGATAATCGATTATGTACTTATGATAATCGATTGTTTTAAGCCAAGACTGCATGACAATCGAATGTGAACTAATGACAATCGATTGTGAATAAGACAGTGAGCATCAGGTTTTTCAAACCTGCATGATAATCGATTGTGAACTAATGACAATCGATTGTAACTGAGGCAGTGTCCATCAAAGTTTTTCAAAACTCAGAATAATCGATTATGAACTAATGGTAATTGATTATGTTGAGACAGAGTCTTCCAGTGATTTTCAAATTTATTAAATAATCGATTGTTACATTGGATAATCGATTGTCAAAGAGATATTGTCTAAAATATTTTTCAAAAACTGATAAGTAATCGATTGTTGACTTTGTGCAATCGATTGTGAAGCTGACCGTTGTCGTAAAGTTTTCAAATACCGTCAGGTAATCGATTATTGATTCTGTATAATCGATTGTTTTGATTAAAATCCGGAAAAGATTTTTTGAACGTTATTGGGTAATCGATTATTGATTTTGTATAATCGATTGTTTTGATTAAAATCCGGAAAAGATTTTTTGAACGTTGCTGAGTAATCGATTGTTGATTCTGGACAATCGATTGTTTGTGGTAAAATCTAGAAAGGATTTTTTGAACGTTGCCAGTAATCGATTATGGATTGTAAGTAATCGATTATCAAGCGTAAAATCTGGGATTGAATTTTGATCTGACTGGCAGACAATCGATTGTTGGGGTTTGACAATCGATTGTCAGTGAGTAAAATCAGCAACTCTTAATTGGCAATTAGGCAACGGTAATGCCAAGTTTTTCAACTATAAATACAGCTTCATTTCAGTGTTTTGAACACAACAACATACTACAACTGATCATTACATTGCTCTAAGCTTGCATACTTTTGTTTATCATTTTATATTCAATTTCATAAAGCTTTTGAGAGCCATATTCTTGTCCAAAGTTGTTGTGATCTAAAGCTTACTTCTTTTACTCATATCTACTCATTAAGGAGTATTTCGTTTGAGTGTTTAGTGTTTTATACACTTGTAAGAGAATTGTAATTCTCTTGTTGTAAGGAACTTGTGTTTCCTTGGTTGAAGTCTTGGAGTGTTGTATCTCCGACCAAAGGTGTTAAGGCTTGTGTCCTTAAGTTGTAAAGGTTTTTTGAGCGCCCGTAAGCTTAACAAGTTAGTAGAAAATCTCGAGAGAGTCTCTCGGGGACTGGACTAGCCACGTGTTGTGGTGAACCAGAATATATCGGTGCGTTCTTTCCTTTTTGTTTATTTAACGCACTTATTTATTTCCTGCAAATTTTAATTTCTGCAAATTTACGCTAAATTTTATTATAAGCTAATCACCCCCCCCCCCCCTCTAGCGATAAGCGCTTTATCTAACACGTTCGCCTTCATGAGGTGCTGACATCTATCATTTCAGATCGGGGTTCACAGTTTACCTGGAATTTTTGCAGAGCGATAGGGTACCCAGGTTTAGTTGAGTATATCATTTCATCCCCTACCTGATGAAGAGCCCCGAAACCCTCTTTAAAAATCGCCCAAAATCTCCTTAGCCCGAAGTCCAAAATTTTTGTTCTTTCAAAATTTACGAAGAAGACTTAACTTATTATTCTGCCCAGATTTCCGCTTCTGCAGTTCGAACACCACACCCGCGGTTACCGCTTTTGCGCCCAATCCACCGCTTCTGCGGTTCAACTTAAAAGGTCCAAGACCGCTTCTGCGGCAAAGTATCTGCTCCTGCAGACCCGCTTCAGCGACCAGGATTCTACTTCTGCAGAACCTGCCCTGAGCACCATTTCCGCTTCTGCACTCCCATCGACCGCTTCTGCGAGACCGCACCTGCGTTCCCAAAACCGCAGGTGCCAAAATACCAGAACCTGCAACCTTAAACATGTAACTAACTTCACACCTCTCCGTTTAACCACCCGAATTCACCCCGAGGCCCCCCGGACCTCAACCAAAAGCACAAACATGATTTATTATCTTATTCAAACTTGCTCTAACCCTGAAAACACTATCGTTAACATTAAAATCATCAAATCGAAGCCTAAGTTAAATCAAAACTTCCAAAGCTCACATTTGATCAAAACCCGACCAAACGATGTCCGAATGACTGAAAATTTGCACACATATCCAAAATCACCCAACGAAGCTACAACAACTCTGGGAACTCCATTACGACCCTCGGATCAAAATCTCATCCATCAACCGAAATTCGCCAAAATACTAACTTCGTCAATTCAAGTCTAATTCTACACCGGACAACCAAAATCAATTTCGATCGCACTCCTAAGTCATAATCACCTCCCGAAGCTAACCGAATCCCCGAAAATCACATTCGAGCCTTATAACTCATAAGTCAATGTTCAGTTGACTTTTTCAAAACAAGCCTTCCTTAAAGAGACTAAGTGTCTCATTTTTCACCAATACTAATCCAAATCAACTCTAACACAACAGATACTGATAATGAAACATGAAGAAGCATAAAACGAGGAAGAACATAGCAGTAACGCATGAGACGACGGGTCGGGTTGTCACAAATAAATATTTAAACAATCATGTGCCATTATTAACGTGCAATGCATGTTTATAGATACTAGTTATAATAAAAGCATGAATACAATGTCGGTTTACTAATATAGCCTTAAAATATATATTTCATATTAAATAAAATTGCAATAACTAAACTTTTGCCTAATATCTCAACTTTGAGTTCAATTAAGATTTCTATTTAATGTTTGCAATGGAGTCCACTAAAAGAATCTTAGTTTGAATAGCCCTGCGACTGAGTTGATTACAATATGTATTTACTTCTATATGTGGTATTCCTTCAAATACGGTAAATCGTAAGGTAAACATGTTTTCTAAAACTAATACTTAGATTTCCAAAGTAAATTGTGAAATTATATGAATCATGAAAGAGTTGATAAAAACCTAGGAGACATAGTTGAACAAAACCAATTAAGCTAATGGATTATTTTCATATTTAGAGGTAGGTCTTGCACATAGGACAAAAACGTACATACTCTGGTGTATGTATCTCCAACTTAAACTATATTACTTGTTACTCCCTCCTTTCCAATTTATGTGAACCTATTTTTTTTTGTCTGTTTCAAAAAGAATGAACTCTTTTTAAATTTGGTAACAATTTAGCTTAAAGTTACAACTCTATCCTTAATGAGAAGCTTATATAACCACACAAATACTCTGGGCCCATTTGGACTTATTTAGGACCATAAATTTTCAAAGTCTTCATTTTTTTCTTAAACTCCGTGTCCCGTCAAACAGGTTCATCTAAATTGAATCGGAGGGAGTATTATATTGGTGTGTACTTCCTCTATTTTTGTGTGCTTCAACTAACATCTACGTAAAGTGTTTTCTTGCTACTTTCAGGAAATTTTTGTTGCATATACAATCTTTAAACTTTTAGCTTTTATTCCAAAGTTTGATTTTGCTAAAGACTCTATATTGATAAGATAAGAAAATTCAGTAAGTTGATAAGATGTTATTAATACTTTTTTTAATTGTTTTTCTTTTCTTCTGCATTCAAAGTTCTATGTTCATAGGAAAAATAATTTACTTTGACAGAAGTTGGTAAAGGGGAAACCAATATCCATTACGAAGTATTGTGTTTTTCCCCATCTTAACACTTTTATAGTTTCCTCCTTTGATTTGTTCTGTTGACCTTTTCCATATACTGGATCATGTTAATAAAATCAGTAGAATTAACATAACATTCATACAATAATAAAATATCACCTTATTCAAACTTGCCTTATTCAAATTTGTTTGAACCATCAAAACACTATTATTAATATCAAAATCCTCAAATATCACCAAATTAAAACCTAAATTTCTTAAAAACTTTCGATTTGCACATTATATCAAAAATCCGACCTAAACACTTTCGAATGACCTGAAACTTTGCACGCATATCCAAAATCGCCTAACGGAGCTACTGTAACTCTCGGAATTTTATTCGACCCCCGGATCGAAATTTCACCTATCCACCGGATTTCGTCAAAATTCTAACTTCGCCAATTCAAGCCTAATTTTACACCGGACCTCCAAAATCAATTCTGATCGCACTCCTATGTCACAAATCATCCCCCGAAGCTAACCGAATCATCAGAATTCACATCCGATCCCTCTAACTAGATCGTCAACTTCCGGTTGACTTTTTTAAAACAAACTTTCCTTCAAGAGACTAAGGGGTCGTTTGGTATGGGGTGTAAGTAAAAATAGCACCGGTATAGAAATTTAATACCAGCTTATACTTTGTTTGGTTATTAAATTTGGTATAAGTTATCCCGGTATTAAAATTAATACTGGGATAACTTATACCTCTCATGGGATAATTAATGATGGGATTATTATTACCCAACAAAATATGGAAATTCACCAAAATAACCCTAAAGTCCTCAAACCCGTATTCTTTCTTGTTATCGTTGATCGGCTTTTATGGCTTTAAAAATTATTTTACTTTATGACCTCTTCTTTTACTACTCCTGTGCAATAAAAGAAATTTGATGTCTCAGCTAATATATATATATATATATATATATATATATATATATATATATATATATATATATATATATATATATATATATATATATATATATACGATGTTAAGATTTATCCTTTACTGCTACCAACTATCAATTCTACCTTCACTTGAAAATGATTAAACTTTCTGTCTTTCCCTTTCGCACATAAAACGACATCTGGAGCCTTACAAGCAAAAGCTGTGATTATTTCAACTCTAGATAATTTCAATAATTTCAAGTAAAAGAATAAATCAGCATATATATTTCAAATAATTGTAAACTAGAGTCTTAAAAAATTATTTAGTACTTGCTAGAATTGGAAATTGACGTAGGTCAATTGGATAAAGGAGTAAGAAGAAGGAGGCTAAATAAGATGGAGGATATTTTTGTAAACAAACAACTTCTTCTTAAAAATTATGCAATGCATATCATTTTTAATACAACATACCAAACAGTGGATAAAAATAATCCCAGCATAACTAATCCCAGTGTAACTAATCCAGCATAACTTATCCCAGCATAACTTATCTCAGTACAAGGGGTATTCAAACCAAACGACCCCTAAGTGTCCCATTTCCATCTAAAACCAATCCAATTCTACTCGATCACCTCAAATACCGATAATGAAGCATAGAGAAACATAATATGGGAAAACGGGGCTGTAACTCGAGTGACGACGGGTCGGGTCGTCACAGGCATATAGAAGTTTTGAAAATAATATCATACATGCACAACTTATGATATTGTCATTGTGCTTCTAAGTATTTTTTTTCCTCAACCTTCATCTTCCGAAACTAAACAATATCCTTTTAAATTTGTGTGAAAATAATTTTTAATATGTTTATGTTTTATAATAATAATAAATAAAGCACAATGACAAACATCTTAAATAGTGGACTATATTTATCACAATATATTTTATTACACAAATAACTATATGTTTCACTTTCAAGAGAGATAATATCAATAACAAGAGTTCTGGTTATGACAGAGTAACCAAAGCATTAGAAAAAAAACATATAAAAAAAATATTGTCCATAAAGAAGTGTTCGGTAAGATACCATCACATTAAATACCTTTAAACTACAACACATAATTATCTACTTAGCATGACTAAAATTGATCATTTATGTAAGTTCTGATAATTCTTTCATTTTGAATTCACGCATTATGCTAATATAACAATATTTTTTTTGGTATTTATATGATTGTTGTAGTATTATATATATAAAAAATTTATTAATAAAATTTTATTATTCCTTCATACAAATAAATATTTAAACAATCACGTTCTATAATTAACGTGCAACGCACATTTATAGATAATAGTATATATATATATATATATATATATATATATATATATATATATATATATATATATGTGTGTGTGTGTGTGTGTGTGTGTGTGTGTGTGAAATTTTTTACATGGATCGGCCAGGATCCTACACAATAATCCAGAAAAAGGAAATATCTAAGTGCTTAATTTTCTTCGGGAGCTGCGTCTTCGTCATCAGAATCCCCCCCCCCCCCACTCTCGGATCCACTCGCGCTCCTAGAGTCATCATCAGAAGAATAAAGAAACGCTTTAGCTTTAGCCTCGAGTACTTTCGCATTCTCGATATCGACATCAAGGTCACAACTACGAGCATAGATCTCCTCGAAAGTCTCTCTTCCATACTGGTACTAGGCATGCTTAACAACCCAGTATGATCGAGTATGAGCAGTGCCAACCACTTCTCTTGCTCGAGCTTGAGCATCTTCAGCATCAGCTCAGTAGAAGGCCACGATCGCCTCCGCCTTAGCCTTTACTCTTTCTGCCTTAGATGTGGTCTTTTCAAGATCGACAGCTAATCGAGCCTCAAGCTTCTCAATTTTCTTGGCTCGAGCCAATCCTTCCTCATTCATGCTTTGGAGTTGGCATTTGGCTGATGACAGTTGGGCTCGTATAGTATCCTTCTCTGAGGAAAGGCGGTCCATGTTTTGCTTCAACCCCAAAGTTTTCTCCTTCATCATGTTGGCCTCCTCGCTGAGTTGCTCGATCTTTTCAGCCTTCTGTTGAACCTGCATGATCAGAGTATTAGTCATTGTTCCCGAATTGATACATCAAACTACTAAGAAAATTCTTCATTACCTGCTCAATCAGGTCGGCTTTATTTTTATGAGTTGTGGCTAGTTCAGCTTGGAGGTCCTTGATCTCCTCTCTTTTTTGCCACTAAGAAGTTTGAGGGCATCTCTCTCCTCTGTGAGCCATTTAAGATCGGCCTCGCACTAGTTCAGCTCTACCCGGAATTTAGAAAATGCTTTCCGATAAAGGGAGAAAAAAGAAAAGAAATCAAGCAAGAGGAAATAAAGGCAAACATAATATTGATAAAGGGAGCCGAGGCTTACCTGGCTTAGGAGTGGCTAAGACTCATCAAAGATACTCGATACATCACCCATATCAGAAGCATATTCGACTCCTATGAAGCAACCGTGAAAAAGGTCCTCCCCTTCGTGGGCCATTCCCACATCAGGGGTCTCCAAAGTCTGGGATTCCTGAATTTGCCCCTCGAAAAATGTGGGGAGGGGCGGCGAATGGTCAACTATTGGCCCAAGCAAGTCACTTGGGGCGTTCCCTTCTTTCGAAGGTCCTCGGAAGCAACTCATCATGGCGGGAGGCAATCTTCAGCCTCCGAGGACTCGGGGACTTTTCTTGGGCCACCCTTCAAGATTTCCGCGGTTCGAGGCTGAACCCTTCGATCATCACCAGCTCAACAACCTTCGGGGCCTCGACGCTCCTCTTCGTTCGAGCAACTAGCTCGAAGTTAGCATCTTCATCTTCCTCTTCTTCCACCCTTAGGTGTTCAGCTACATCAGCAAGCAGGGCATCATTGTCCTTTTTCGACCTACGAGCCTTGCTCTTCTTGGACTTTGGAGTATCGAAGGGCAAGACCCTTTTTCTTTTCTTTTCCTTCGATAGCTTCGGGATAGGGGGAGGAACCTCCTGCTCCCCGGACGGGGGCCTCATGACAGCATCTCTCCCAAGGCATATATGAAAGGAAATCAAGTAAGTATAAGAGGGAAACATTTTAAGTCCATCAGATACGTATAGAAAAGGCTTACCATGATTTTTGGCCTCCCATCGGCCCTTCGCTCAACATACGAGAAGGTCGAAGCTAGGGTCTGAACCCGGCTCTCGAGGTCCGGAATTGCACCAGGCTTCCAAGAGATCGCTACATCATAGAAAAGGATGTCAGTGAAAAAAAGTAAAGAAAACTAAACGGTAAATAAAAGCTAAAGGAAGGATCAAACTTATGCTCCATTTTCCATTTTTCGGGAAATGGCATCTTCTCGGCCGGAATTAGGTCGGAAGTTTTCACTTGAAAAAACCGACCATCCACCCTCGATCTTTGCCCTCGTCTATGCTCAAGAAAATACCTTGGTGGCCCGATGCTGAAGCTTTATCAACCCACCTCGAAAAAGACAGGGCCTATACAGCCTGATGAGGTGGTCGAGGGTGAAAGGCATCCCTTTTTTTTACTCGAAAAAAATTGGAACAAAATGATAATCCGCCAAATAGAAAGTTCGATCTGGCCTAGGGTTATTTGGTATTGGGGGCAGAAGTCGATGATGACGGGATCAACAGGACCCAAAGTGAAAGGATAAGTGTAAACACTTAGAAACCCTTCCACGTGGGTAATGATATCTTCCTCAGGAGACGAAATCACAACATCTTTCTTCTCCCAATGGCGGTCTTTCTTGACCTGCTCAAGGTCGCTCAGTTATTGAGCACATGTACCTAGAAATTGGCTCTCATCGGCCAGGGACAAAAGAAGTTTTATAGACCTTGAAGTCAGAAGAAAGATCACACCCCATCTCGGGAACGCACTCCTTAGGGTGCGGCTCCACCGGTGTTTTATTGCTAGCCGACCGCGACGAAGATGTTTTTTCCTTTGGAGGAACAACTTTTGTTGTCTTCGCCCTTTTTGTGTAAAGAAAGAAGAAGAGGATAAGGTTTGGTATTTTAAGGAAGGGTTGGTAACGGAGCCTAGGAGACTGTGCAGAGCAGGAAGGCTTAAAAAAAGTAAAAAGCTTTGAAGATTTGCAAATAGACTTGAAGAACTCAAAGGGATCTTGGAAGATTAGTACAAGAAAAATTTAAAGTAAAGTTTGAGGAAGTGAGAACAAGACCTATTTAAGAATTCACAGCGAAGGTTCAAAGGCACCAGTGGCCGACCGCCAACTGACACTCATTAATGATTTTGGGAACTTTTTCGACGGGACGTTTCGGTCTCTTCTGTCTCTTACTTCACTAGGATGATGTCATGATAAATCGAGGTACAAAATTGAAGGCTCAATTTGTTTCTTATCATTATATTCCAGAAACGAGGGGATTATCTGTATACGGTTAAAACGAGGCTTACCCGATTGTGATATTTGATCGAGACCAGGGGACTGCATCGAGGGTTAGCCTCGTAATGGATCATACAAGAATACGAAGATGAGATATCGAGTCCAAGGGTCGAGGTGCTTGTCGAGATCGAGACCAACAATGATCGAGACCAAATATGACAGACTTCGAGCAAAGCGCGATAACGGAAAAGCGAGATATTTGTTACCAGTCGGAGATCATGATGTAAATCTCGGAACATAGCAAATCAGTGGTAGTTATTTAGCTAATCATGAGATTTACTTCTGAAATTAGAATTGTACAATAAATAGGATGCCTCTACTATATAAAGAGGATCTTAATCATCTTATAACCACCTTACATTCACGCAGATCATAGCAATACAATATTCTCTCTTCAATATATATCCCGTTATTTATCAGTTTATTGCATTTTGACAGTACTTGCACAACTAGCTCGAGGGTATTCGAGCTTAGAGGCTAAGCTCTGTTCAAATAGTGGTTCGCCTCATATTATTGTTAATTCCTATTATTACTCTTTGTATTTGTTAATTAGTACCAGGTAAATTCATGTATCCTTAAAATTATATTATGAGTTTAATTATTATCCGAATTTTAGGATAAATAATTTTTGAAAAAAAAGCACTTCCCACAATAAGTTTGGACAAAGAGACATTGTATTATATTAGGACTTATATATCACATTGTCTTATTCCGACCGGTCTTCCTTTGCGTTTTGAGGTACGGAAGGAACCACGTCAGGATCGCACACAAAAGTAAACGTAATGAATCTGAAGGGATGAAGCAAAGGGTAGAAGCCATGACTCTGCTCCAGCTTCCGCATCTTTCATCCTCCACTTTCATAACCCTCCCAAAGTTTTTTCCCAGTCGAAGTATACTCAATCCCTTTTCGCGCCACAAAGCTTCATGGCAAGAGGTCTGTGTGTTTTGTTGTTTTTTGCTTCTTCTGGTTGCAAATAGGCAGCTAACCCGTTTTATTGAATTGAAGCTCGCCGGCGTTTTGGTATTCTCAGCGATTCCATTCACCGCCGTCAAAGCTATCGCCAACAGTTCCTTGGGCGAAACACTCCGTAAACGCTTGGAAGAGAAAAAGAAGGCAGCAATAGAGAATTCCGCAAAGTTCAGGGCACTTGCACAAACGGCGAGAAACGATAGGTAATCATCCTATCCCTATGTCGTGGTAAGCCATGCCCCTTTGTTTTCTACTCTTACATTTTACTGTATGTACTTATTTTGCCAAGAGTTATTTCCTGCTGGAAGTGAATTATCAACTGTATTAAAAGCATAGTACAATTTGGTGGAGAAAACCATGAAAAGGAAGATGCAGACTTTCTTAAATGTGACAGTAGTACATTTACTGCGTCCAGCCGTGTACTTTTCAGGACTATGATAACCAAACTTTTGTTAGATATACTGTATAAATCTCTCTGCCCATGCTTAGAATTTTTTGTCTGCCTACATTAGATACATATCCGCTTTGTTTTTACAACTGCAAGGACTTCACTAACCTGTAAATCTATTATCTCTACTTTGCAGTATCTGGTATGGAGAAGATCGCCCCCGCTGGCTTGGTCCAATTTCTTATGACTACCCTGCTTATCTTACCGGGGAGCTACCGGGAGACTATGCATTTGACATCTGGGGGTTGAGCAAGGATCCCGTGGCCCTCCAGAAGTACTTTAAGTATAGAATTAGCCTTTTGCTTCTATTAGTTGGTTCGGAATTGCTTTTGTGTCGAGTAGATACTGATGATACAGTATTTTTATCAACAAGAGCAGCTGCATATTTCATAAGTTGAATTTTGACCTTTTACTCTTAGCTTCCCATTAAAGAAATGAACATTGTCAGTGCTTTCAATAAGCTATTAAGAAGTATCCATGATAGTTAGCGATTAGGTGATTGGTACAATTTCCTACCCTCTTTTAGTCGAAATAAAGTAGACATGTTTCTTAAGAAAAAATTGTAGCCAAAACATGTGAGAGATTGAATATTTTCCAGCGTGGATGTTTAGCAGAGTTCTCGGTTTATAACCCTTTAGCATTCTCGAAATATCAATAAACACACACTCACACAAACTATTCTTGTTCAGTAACCATGGAAAAGCTTGGATCTCGGGTCATAGCCAAGAGGGACAGTTTCAGATATCTTGGGTCGGTGATTCAAGCGGACAGAGTGATCGACGAGAATGTCACTCATCGTATAGGAGCGGGGTGGTTGAAGTGGAGGCTTGCATCAGGAGTCTTGTGTGACAAGAAAGTTCCACAGAAAGTCAAGGGGAAGTTTTATCGAGCGGTGGTTAGACCTTCCATGTTGTATGGGGCGGAGTGCTGGCCTGTGAAGAACTCTTATGTTCAGAGAATGAAAGTTGCGGAGATGAGGATGCTCAGGTGGATGTGCGGGCTCACCAGGTTAGATAAGATTAATGAGGTTATTCGGGAGAAGGTGGGGGTGGCCCCAGTGGATGAGAAGATGCGAGAAGCGAGACTCAGGTGGTTTGGGCATGTGCAAAGGAGAAGGCCTGATACCCTGGTGAGGAGTTGTGAGCGACTGGCGATGGTTGGCGCGAGTCGAGGCAGAGGGAGGCCTAAGAGGTATTGGAGTGAGGTGATTAGGCAGGATATGGCTAGAATGAGAATTTTCGAGGACATGGCTCTTGATAGAAAAGTCTGGAGGTCTAGTATTAGGGTTGTAGGATAGGGGCTTCTAGAATTTTTAGTACTTCTGCCCGAGGCTGGGTGGGGTTTGGTAGGGCTCTCTATAGTTAATTTATGTATTGTATTGTGCCTCTTATGGTAGTGACTAATTGGTATTATTGCATGTCATTTTATTCTTGGTTTTATATTTAGATAATTATTAATGTGATTTATGCCGTATTTACTAATGCTGTTTGGCTTTGTTTGATTTTCTCTCCCTTTCTCTTAGCCGAGGGTCGGTCGGAAATAGTCTTTTTACCCTTTCGGGTAGGGTAAGGCCTGTGTACGTATTACCCTTCCCAGACCCCACTTTGTGGGAATATACTGGGTTGTTGTTGTTGTTAACCATGGAAAAGCTCTGTTAAATTGCTCTTGGAACTTATTTCAGTTGTCATGGTTACTTCACAGTTACGAATTATTACACGCCCGGTGGGCTATGCTGGCTGCTCTTGGTGCTTTGATTCCAGAACTGTTAAACCTGACAGGACTCTTTCAGTTCGTGGAACCTGTTTGGTGGCGTGTGGGATATTCAAAGCTTAAGGTTGGTATCTTTTATGTATCTACTGATGCTAGACTTCCCTAGGTTAACAGGTGATGCTATCATTAGCTATTATTAAGAGTCCCGATACCCCCATGATTAAGCTTTGGCCTGCTAAATTAAGGACCAAATGATCACCCTTTCTCCTACAAACAATTTGCTAAAGTGTGATGCAAAGTATAATTCTGGTAGTTGTAACATATTTTACACAATGTTTAGCGATGAAACAGTTGTTAGACTCTTTACTTGTCTTTTTCTCCAAATAGTCTAAAGTTTCCTTTAGTTTTGATGTACTCAAATGGTCCAAGCCAAATTTCTCTTTACAAGTTTGGGTACACTTCTCGCTACTTATCATGCACTTTTTATTTTGACTGCTGAAAGGATAAACCATCTTTCTTCTGCTGAGAGGATGAAGAATTTCATTAGCAGCTAGGGGAATGGGAAAACAGGAGAATAGGTGAGGAGAAGAGTCTGAAGGAAGGAGATGAGGAGTACCAGAAAAAAGGAAAGTGATAACTGAAGGCACTAAGTTCCTTAAAAGTTAACCTATTGAATCTACAGTTTATATATATCATAGAAGTAGCAAAACTATGTTGGGATTTTCCGTTGTAAAAATACTATAACAAAGAATTAGATTGTGGTTGTGTCTAGACTTGTATTAGGTGTGACATACTAGGACCAAACGCCCTCTCCAGTTAAAGGACCTTTGTATGTCGTCCCAAACAACTCATGTCTAATGTGCAAGTAGGTGAGAATCAGATGACTAGACAATGATATAATCATTCAACACGTAAGATAACAACTAGAGTAACATATTCCAAAAAAATATCTTAATTTCTTCCCTACTATTTGTATGGAATGGTTTTGTTTTATGATGAGCCAAAGGTCCACTGGAGATTGCTTTTCTTGGAAAAATTATTATTCAACGCTTCCTTGTTCTGGGTCATGAGTAACATAATTTAAAGAGATCTCGCAGAAGTTTTGTTCTAGCAAGTATAAAAAATTTCACTTTATAGTTCTGTTCAAGTTCTAGGAATTTAGTGGTTAACATGCAAGTACTCATTGCAATAATTAATATCTATCATCCACCTTCATATAAGTTGGCATTTGGCAAACTTTGAGGTGTCTGTTTGTGCCTTAAGAATGGACAAACTTTTGTTAATCTAATTTGTGCATATCATTGTTTTATACTGAGATATATCCGTGGGACTGGGACCTGATTCTGGTGATTGCTTGCTATTTTATCAATATCCGTTGGATTATTGAACCCCTAATTACCTGATGAATTCAGTATCCAGAACTTATGGCGTGTGCCTTTTCTCTTATTTGCTGCTCTCCATCTTTTTCCAGGGAGATACACTTGACTACCTAGGGATCCCTGGACTCCATTTAGCTGGAAGTCAAGGAGTCATTGTCATAGCCATTTGCCAAGCCCTTTTGATGGTGAGTATAAATACTTGGGTGTATCTTTCTAGTAACAATTTTGATGCCTAATGCTTATCAGTGGCGTGCTCAATTTACTGCACTGCAAGTCCGCAATTAGCTGCCAGGAATAGAAGTTCGGTTTAGATAATTCTGTTGATTCATGAAAACCTTTTAATACGCATAATACTCCAGCCTAAGGTAATTTTCCTAATTTCTGTTTCGATTGTTCCAAAAACGTTTCCTCTTTTCGAGATGGTCTCCCTACAATGCTTTTGCAACAACTTATTTGTTTAAAAAGTAATATGGGATTTGCTTTAAAACTAAATCAGTTAAACTCTTCTAAGGGTTAGTTCGAAATTAACTTTTTTAAGGTCTACTTCAAGTTATATACAGTAATTACTTGTGACCTCAAGTACGCTGTCTAGTAAAAGCAGGATACTTGGAAATGGGACAATCCCAAACCCCCTTTGTGGGATTTCACTGGGTTTTTTTTTCCGGTTGTGTTGTTGTTGGATATGGGACACAGAGTAGTTAATTGTTTGCACAACTCCATCCGAAGTCTTTATCCATGCGAAACTTTGCGCAATTTTATCTACCAAGGCATATACGACACAAGATTTTATCAAACCCTAAGTGAGGAAGAATGATAGAGATCGGCTTCAATGCAATAATTGGCAGTTTCTGGTGGTTAAACCTTTCTATTTCTTTGATAGTTGAGGTTTGTAGACTCTTATCTGGCAAGGGGTATCGGTGGAGTCTTATTTTCTTTTCAATATCTATTTTCTGGTTGCCTGTTGCCTAGGTTCATTTTCTAAACTTTGATGTAATCTCTTGGCTTCTTTTATCCACAATATTTTTTTTGAACTAGTGTTTCAGATTACCTCGAAAAACCTGCTTCACATTGCTAGACCCAGCTTTGTGGATGAAAGTTTGAGTGGAAAAAAAGGTTTTCTGGTTATCTTAATTCTTCATGTCAAAGGTGCAGTCTGTTTTGCAATGCACTCAATGCGTTAAAAGGTAGGCATTTTGCTGTCACGGAGATGATTGATAGTACAGTGAATCTATGAGCCGATGGTAACCTGAGCTTTTGGCTCATGTTACTATTCTCCAAGATTAAGATATCAACCCTATAGATCAAGCTCTTTCTAGAAAGGGAAGTACATTATAGCTTCATGTTCAAATGTCATTCATACAGCTGATACTTGATTGGTTACAATGATTGATGAATCGCTGCTTTCTTCTGCCATATTTGTCATGATAATTTAATTGCGCCAGTCTCAACCAATGCAGCTGGTTGAGAGAGTGAAGATTCTGTTGAAAACTTTTAGTGCTGCGTTGACATAAAGGAGAAATGTTGACCTTAAGTTCCAATTGAATATGTCTCCGTTTTTGCATTCAAGGAACAATTTGATACTTATTTCCCTTAAAATCCTATCTCCTAGTGCCTGATGACATATTGGATATTTACATGTTTGCCATAGCTGGTGACCATGTTGAAACAATTTTCATGGAGATAATCCCGCGCCCAGGGAAGAATTTAAAGGACGATAAATTTTTATAGTTGATAGTTTGGAAATTTCTACTCAGAAGAAACCACTATCTGTAGGAACTGGACTTGAGAAGTGGCTTTTTTCACATTACTAATGGGGAATCTGACTTGACTTTCTTCTTGCCTTTTGTAATTGCCTGTTCTTTTCATACTTTTGCGTGCATAGGTTGGACCAGAATATGCAAGATATTGTGGGATTGAGGCTTTGGAACCCCTAGGGATTTACCTGCCTGGTGATATCAATTATCCTGGAGGTGTTCTTTTTGATCCACTGAATCTCTCTGAAGATCCAATGGCTTTTGAAGAACTAAAGGTGAAAGAAATAAAAAATGGTCGCCTTGCTATGGTTGCCTGGTTAGGCTTTTATGTCCAAGCGGCTCTTACAGGTAAAGGCCCTGTGCAAAACCTTCTGGAGCATATTTCAGATCCATTTCACAATAACTTGCTCTCTCTTCTAAAGTCTCTGTAGATATTTTAGAGTTCACTTACCCAAGTTGACAGTGGGGATTAATCCTATACCCTCCCAGCTATATTTGTTTTGTCTTATTCGTATTGCAACACTGTAATACATGAGCTCCCTAGTTTATCTAAACTATCTTCTAAAAGTAACATCGTACATTGAAAATGTAAAAACATTTTGCACCAGAAGAGTATTCGAGGTTGTCCGTATCCAGCCCAATTAACCTTATATGATCTTGTTTGTAATGGGGTGTAGAAAAGATTCTTCTGGAGTTAACCATATAGCTTCTGTTTATGATGTGATGTAAATGATAGGGAAGAAAATATACTTCTTTTACATGGGTGGCACGAATTTTCTCATTCTGTATCACTTGAAAGTTTCAATAAGTTAACTTACTAAACAATTTAATGAATTATTTTTTTCAAGTGCTTTAAGAAGAATATTAAGGAATTTTTAATTTGCATTTTTCCCACTTTCTTGAGAGTGAAAGAAAATGGGAAAGGGAAAAAGGGGGAAGGGGTTTGGAAATATTAGTTGGGAAATAAGGGGGCTCCCTATCATGCAATCCTTCTTCTGCTAGTGCTTCTCCTTCCTCTCCCGATGTTCTGAACCAGAGCTTCTCCGACCCCTTCTCCTAATCCTTCAATAAGACCTCCAATAAATTCAATAACAACTTGAGAAGCAAGACGAGCAGCAGTCCCAAGCACATTGGGCTTTTCAGGAGGCTTGATTCCATATTCTTGGAGGCCGTTGATCATGGATTTAGCACACATTGCATGAAGATGGTAGTCACAGACTGTGCAGCTGTACACTCTACCTGATGATCTTTTCTTCTTGCACGCACCGCACACCATTCCTGATTGATCATTACCACCTCCAGCCCCACCTGATAAAGCATTTCCTGGTGGTAAGACTTTAAGTGGGTGTGGGTGAATGGGAAGTTTAACCTCAGTGGAAAGCATGGCACAACATGGATGCATTTGGAAATTGCAGGAGTTGACTCTGCATCTAAATGTGAACCCTTTGGTGGATTTGCCGCAGACATCACACCTTGGCCACGTTATTCCAGCTTTAACTGATTTGTTTAGGAAAAGAAGATATGGAATTCTGGGGATGAGAAAAGTATACCAAAGAATATATAACGCATTTAAGCTTGTAGAAGCATGTATCTCAACAGATAATGCACTACTTTGTTTAGGAAGCATGTGTACCTTGTTTTGGTTTAGCATGGAAGACGAGTTGGTGTTGGCCATGGAAAGGATGAGCCTTAAGAGAGGGTGGAGACAAGGCACAAAAGTGATGAAGCTGAAAATCACAATCTTGGCATGCATACCTTCGGCCAGCGCCAAACTCCTTGCAACCGGAGCAAGTAAACAGTTCCGAGAGAGTAATCTCAGCAAGTGGGTGCTTTGAGTGAGTATGATGAACAATGGTTCCATTGTGATTAGCATGAAGCCCGTCGTGATCATCAGGTGGCTGGGGCGATGTTGGGAAATCTATGTAGGTTGGAGTGGGAGATGGCTGGTTACCACCCTTGGTCTTTGCAGCCGAGGAATGAGCAGAGGCAGCTGGGAGTGGAGCTTGTGTCAACGAGAACGAAGAGGTATTATTGAATCTTTTCATTGCTACTAGAGATGTCCCTGATCTCCTCAGTGGCTTTATGTTGGTGTTCTTCATCATGTTTTTGTTTGGTTCCAAAAGCGAAATTCTGAAGAACCTTAATGAGTTGAGTGTGAGCTAGCTCATATATTTATGCTTGGTCAGATACCTGGCTACAGAGAATTTCTCTTGGCGTATCAAGTTATATTACTCGTGGATACAGTAGGTTGATTGACAACGTAAAAATAATCTAATTACGACGAATCATTTGAATGAATAGATATAGATGAATCATAAAGTTGATACAACTCATTTAGAGTTGGGGCATAAGGACTGATTTATCAGGTGAAACCAAAATGAAGCGACAATTACATTTGGTCGATAAAGTCAAAGATTAGCATTTAAGGATTTCTTTGGTAGTGGACAAGTTTGAATTTTGAGGGAAAATGAGGCCCTCTACCTAGTCCCTCTTATTCTCTGCAACAACAGGAGCAATACTTTCCAATCAAGCCTGTCTTCTTTTTCCTTTTTCTGTCTTCCTTACTACACCAGTAGACAACAAGAGCCATGGCACGAATCAAAATCACTTTCTGGGAAGATACTTATTCTGGTATAAAGTAGAGGTGTTGAAAATGTTCACTAAGCTGCCTTCTTAATTTTCTTTCCGGGAATTGCTTAAAAGAGGTGGCCACGTTCAACAAGGGGATTTCGCATATAATCAAACCTCTTTATAATAGTTTCGTTTGTTCCAGATTTTTTTTGATGTCATAGCGAATTGTTATTATAGAAAAAACAGAACATGAAATTTGATTTCGAAGAAACTTGGTTTTATAATAAAGTGTTGTTATATAAGGATGTTGTTATAAAGAAATTTGACGGTATATTGTAAATTACGGATCAAATTTTTTATCCTATTCCAATTTGCATAAAAGCTAAAATCTACTATTGTTGATGGTAGATTTTAGCGGTCTTTCCTCCGTTGTCGAATCTATAATTTTATATGATTAATAATTTACTGCAGTTGGTTGGACTTTGTGTTCCTATGATACCCAATTGTAGATAATTCCATTCAGGATGCTTAAAAATTAATACTGCTACTTTCTCATACATACATACACACCAATAGCAAACTAACAGCATATATCTTTTTTCTTTGTTTTCCTTTTTAGTTACTTGATTTGAAGATAATATACGACATTTAATTATGTCGTATGTACTCCCAATATATCTGCATAATGTTACTGTAAGGATCAGGAGTTTTAATAGTATTAATCTTTTCAAAGTTGTATTATTCGCAATTTATCCCTCTTTCTTCCATTGTTAATTGTCATCTCTCATTCCTACTTTGGTTACGTATTTGTGTCATTTGGTTCTTACATATGTGAATGTCTGATCTCGTCCAAGTTTACACCTCAAATCGAGGTTATGAAATTGCAATAATAATACCAAATAAGAAGTCAGAGTCGAATTCCACGGAAGCTATGAATGGGACTTAGGAGTACATATTGTGGTATATAAGCTTCAATTATCTCAATTTACACTTTCACAAACTTGGGTTGTTTCTATAGCCATCACATAGGTGTTTACCTAATGAGATATAAACCGTAATGCTTGTTTTGTTGGTCGGGGTGTATTATAGCTATCGACACTCGATTACCCACTAAATACTTGTCGGTCAGAGAGTGAGTTTGCCCAATTTGGCTTTCTCAAGTCCAAATGGGTGCACAGAACGGTTGATAAAAGCTCAAGTCAAGTTGTTACTATATCTAAGTTGAACCCTTTAATTAGGACTATCAATCTCTCGATGACCCAATTTCTTGTAAGCCAAGTTTTCCTAGATTAAGTCTCTTTTTCTCAAGTAGAGATAAGTCAAATAGGTACGAACTAATATTTGCAACCATTAATTCCACAAATTATAGCATGAATAAGGCTAAATAATAAATACCCAACCAACCATTAATTTCACAAATTATTGCATGAATAAGGCTAAATAATAAATACCCAACCATAAAACAAACACTAAATTAAACACCCATAAAGTTTACACACTAGGGCTGGGTCACAGCCCTAGTAAAAATCTAGTTACTCATGCTTGAAATTGAAGAAAGAGAAAAAGAGATGCTAATTAAACTCATATTGTTAAATCAAAATGACAAAATCTATGTTTAAATATCCCAAAATATGAAAAACTACTAAAAGAATTAAAGAGAAGCGGCTGATGTAGCTGCTCATGTCAAAAGTTGGCCTAAAAATGTGAAATTAGCCTATTTATATAGGGTTGACAATTTCGGACAAAAATGCCCTTTCAGAGGTTCTACGACCGCATAATTCTATGTGCGGTACACACTTTTCTTCAACTTGACAGGATTGGAAATTTGTCGCCGTATAATTCTGGACTGCGGCCGCACTACAATCTTTTTACGGTCCGCAGATTTGTAACTGTGGTGTGCACAATTGTAACTCCGGACGCATAGCTCTTCTTCTGGCGGTCGCACAATACAATCTGCAGTTTTGATGGTCTTGAGATGCAGACTCTCTGAACTTTGCTCCTGGCCCAACTTCTGCGGTCGCACAATTCATGTGCGGGCCGCACTTTGCAACTTTTTCTGCTAGCATTTCCTTCACAGTCTACGGCCGAAGATGATATTCTGCGGTCCGCACTTATGAGTTTATATGCCTTTGTGTCCTTGAGTTCATATTACTCCTTTTCGAGTTGGATTTTTCATCTCAGAAGCTCGCTTTCCAATATTCCTGCAATTAAGCATATTTCGTTTGTTTTCGAGAACATAATTGACGCTTTTAGACTAAAACAAAAGCTAAAAGGCGCTAATAAATAGTCAAAATTTCACTTATCAACTCTCCTCCCCCCCACCCTCCCACACACACACATAAACCTAAGTTTTTTCTTAGCCAGCCATGGGTGAATCATTTACATCTCAGTTGGGACCAACAATTATCTACACTACTCATGCATTATTGACAAGCAACAAGTTATACATTTATGCACACGTAGCTCTAACGTTATATTCAAGCATCAAGGACTTCCGTTCTATCTTGTAGATCATAGTGGATCCCAAACTCCTCCTCCTATACTCTTCATTTGACATGCTCACTTAAGAATTTAGCGCTCATTCAATAATATTACAAATGGTTCACTAAATAGTTCACTCATTTTTCTCAAGAGAATGTCACAAGTACGAATTTCGGTACCATAAGCTTTCCCCTCACGTAGATCGCCACTAATGTAAGATCACTCGACTTGAAATCACGTAAGGCTCTTTCGAAATGTAATGAAGGCTTTTAGACTAAGGTTGAATATGCTATAATAGAAAGGGCTCATCTTTGCTTAAGCACTCCATTTTTTTGTCTCGGCTCATGCTTTGCCAATTTTTTGAGGCATTTTCTTTTCCTTAGGGGAACTAGAGAGACTTAACATTACTCTTTCTGAGTCCGAAACCTTTTTATTGTCTTTTTGGATAAATGTAATATTAATAAGTATAAAAAAAGGATACATTTTTATATGTAACGTCGAAATTGAAAACACTATACCGTAACAATATTTTTCACCGTTAGAGTATAGCGTAAAGAATAATCACGACATACCCTTGACGATTTGACTGCCAAGTTTAGCGTACAAAATCCATACGCTATAGCTATAGCGTTAATTCTTAACACGCTGTACCACTGAAACTCTTCTTTTGGTTACTTTATCTTGTTGATTTTTTACTATATGCTACAGTAATATTTTTTATTACTTATAGGCACAAACCGGGATGTATATGTTAGAAACACGTTCTCAATGCAATATACTAAACGTGTACTCTTTTGTAGGTTTTGATGAATGACAAACGAAGCAAAAATTGATATATGACGGAATTCAAGTACAAGCGCACAATGGTTGCGAATAAGATTGAAGTTCAAGATATAGCTTTTAATTGTTATTGAGTTATTCTAAACTGTAATCTCGATCCTATAACTTGACTCATAGTATGGCCTCTCTCATAAAACAATTTTCCAAAATCATGCATATTTAATTCTGTGTCAAAAAGATTTTAAATCATGCATATTGACATTAGACAAAATGTTTTCTAAACATGCCTAAAAAATCTGGGCTAAAATAATCGATTATGAACTTATGATAATCGATTGTTTCTGAGCCAAGACTGCATGACAATCGATTATGAATTAATGGTAATCGATTGTGAGTAAGACAGTGAACATCAAGTTTTTCCAAATCTGCATGATAATCGATTGTGATCAAATGCCAATCGATTGTTGTTGAGGTAAAGTTTTTCAATACTCAAAATAATCGATTATGAACTAATGGTGATCGATTATGTTGAGACAGTGTCTTCCAGTGATTTTAAATTTAATTAAGTAATCGATTATGTCTTTAAATAATCGATTATCACTGAGACAGTAAGTTTTAGGATTTTCAGAAAATAACAAGTAATCGATTATGTCTTTAGATAATCGATTATCACTGAGACAGTAAGTTTTATGATTTTCAGAAAATAACAAGTAATCGACTGTTGCAAAGGACAATCGATTGTTGAAGCTGACCGTTGTCAAATGATTTTCAAATACCATAAGGTAACCGATTATAGATTTCATATAATCGATGTTTTGCTTAAAATCTGGAAATAATTTTTAGAACGTTGCTGAAGTAATCGATTATAGATTTTATATAATCGATGTTTTGCTTAAAATCCGGAAATGATTTTTAGAACGTTGCCAAAGTAATCGATTATGGATTTGGTGTAATCGATTATCTGTTTTTGAATATTGCCAGTAATCGATTATAGATTATGTATAATCGATTGTGAAGCGTTAAATCTGGGATTGATTTTTAAACTGACTGGCAGATAATCGATTATGTGGTCTTAATAATCGATTATCACTGAGTAATTTCAGCAATTCTTAATTGGCAATTAGGCAACGGTAATGCCAAGTTTTTCAACTATAAATACAGCTTCACTTCAGTGTTTTAACAACAACAACATACACAAACTGATCATTACATTGCTATAAGCTTTCATTCAATTATTCTTCATTTTCTACTCATTTCATAAAGCTTTTGAGAGCCATACTATTGCTTAAAGTTGTTGTGATCTTGAACATATTCTTTTACTCATATCTACTCAATAAGGAGTACTTTAGTTAAGTGAGTGTCCAAGTATTTGATATACTTGTAAGAGAATTGCGATTCTCTTGTTTCAAGGAACTTGCGTTTCCTTGGGTGAAGTCTTTGAGATTGCGATCTCCGAGCAACTGTTTGAGGCTTGTGTCCTCAAGTGTGTAACGGTTTGTTGAGCACCCGTAAGCTTAACAAAATAGTGAAAAATCTCGAGAGAGTCTCTCGGGGACTGGACTAACCACGTTGGTGGCCAACCAGTATACATCCTTGTGTAAGTTTATTTTTCTGCATTTATTTTACTTCCTGCAAAGTTTAAATTCCGCAAGAAAATGCTAAATTTTATTAATACGCTATTCACCCCCCCTCTAGCGTAAAGCATAGTTACTAACAGTATAGGCACAAACACAAACGGCTATTATTGTCAAAATATTTTGGATTATATCCCTGAAGTAAAAAAGTGCAACCCGGTATAATCCCACTTAGTGGAGTTTGGGGAGGGTAGTATGTACGCAGACCTTACCCCTACCCTGGGGTAGAGAGGCTGTGTCCAAACAGACCCCCGGCATCCTTCCCTCCAAGAACTACCCACCTTTGCTCTTGGGAAGACTCGAACTCACAACCTCTCGGTTGGAAGTAATAAAAAATATTTCAAAATATATTTTAAAATGTTTTGAAAAGGCTAAAATAACTTATGAAAAGGCTAAGATATTTTGAAATATCTTTTATTACTTATATTAATATTTCTATATTAATTATAGAGAATATTATTGTATAGCCGTTATTAAAATAATAGTCAAAATATATATATTTTTTGTATATATATATATATATATATATATATATATATATATATATATATATATATATATATATATATATATATATATATATAATGTATGTTATATACAAAAATTATATGAATTTTATATACCTTTTTAGCTATCATATGTTAATAGTTTCTGACGCGGGTTAAAAGTGAAAAAACCTAATATTTGAGATCTATGTTTTGAAAAAAAGAGAGAAAAAAGTAAGTTATTTATATTTGTGTGTGTATATATATATATATATACACTTAATTGGCTCTCCATTTCATAACACCTAGAAAAACCTCACCCAATCAATACAAATTATTTCACCTTCTTACAGTGTCTCTTTAATTAATTTAAATAATCTTACTCTTAGTTGCGTATGTTTAGCTCAAAGTATTCGTTTACTTTATAAGCATAAAACAATAAAAACAAATAGAAGGCCAATCATATCGTAATAAATTCAAAAACCAAAACAATAAAATGCAATAGACAATAGATATTAAGTAAATGGAGGAGGATGAGAATCTTTTATTAATAATATGGATTTGGTCTGCCTCTCCATGGAGAGGTTCAGAGCCTTACAATTGAGTATTTTATCCTCTTTAGAAGTAGATGTGAAGAAGAAGAAGAAGCCCCCTTTTAGGGTTCTTTCTCTTAGTATTTATAGCCAGGAGATCTGCCAGCTGGCACCATAGGGTTGGGACCACTCAGAGGGGACGCCCTCGTAAGGACGGCCTGGCCGTGGCCTTAGTTGTCAAACGGGATGACCGCTCGATAATCTTGTGAGTAAATGGTCATACCATTTATTAATTACAAATAGGCTTTAATAAATGCGCTGATCTCATTCATCATCATAAGGTCAAGTTTCGACCCAAAGAGATAATCCCTTCGCTTATTGAGGTCGTGCTCAGGGCGAGCTCGATGAGCGGATTCCGCCAACAACCATAACCGTTTATGCGTTGGGGACGATCGTGGCCTTTTATTCTTCGGAGATGGCCGTAACCATTCGTACTTTTAGAGCTGGCCGTAGCCTTTTCGTTTTTTGGAGAAGGCCGTAACCTTTTTACTTCAGAGATGGCCGTAGCCGTTTTCACATTAGAGATGGTCGTAGCCATTTTTACTTTGGAGATGGCCGTAACCATGTTTACTTAGGAGATGGCCGTAGCCATTTTTACTTAAGAGGTGGCCGTAGCCATTTTTACTCAGGAGATGGCCGTAGCCATATTTATTTAGGAGATGGCCGTAGCCATTTTTACTTTGGGGATGGCCAGCCATATTTACTTAGGGGATGGCCGTAGCCATTTTTACTTAAGAGATGTCCGTAACCATATTTACTTAGGAGATGGCCGTAACTATATTTACTTAAGAGATGGCCGTAGCCAGTTTTCCTCAGGAGATGGCCGTAGCCATATTTATTCAGGAGATGGTCGTAGCCATATTTATTTAGGAGATGGTCGTAGTCATTTTTGCTTAAGAGATGGCCGTAGCTATTTTTACTTAGGAGATGCTCGTAGCCGTATTTATTTAGAAGATGGCCGTTACCATTTTTATTTAGGAGATAGCCGTAGACATTTTTACTTAAGAGATGGCCGTAGCCATTTAGGCATGCCTTACGAGAGTGCGGTTATGTTTGCCGTGTATAAAGGAGACCTCACGTGCATGGTAATGCACGAGGCGTGACCGTGGTATCTCGAGGTCGTTACAACCGCTTCTTGGGAGACACGCCGATTGACGGTTGACTGACCGCTCTGAGGCTCCTGTCATAATGGTGCCCATTACAGTAGATCCGAACCGCTCTGCGGTTGGTCAGGTAGTTAATGCTGACCTTCGAGATTCGTGAAGGTCATTTGTGCTTTGCCTATAAATAGGGGGCCATATCGTTCAGTTCTCACCTTTCTACTATTCTACTTTAGTGAAGTTCTAAGAGATAGTCTTTCTTGCCAATTCATTCTCCTTCGTTCATCGTCCGATTTTTGTCTCTTCTTGTTTTTTCATCGAATTTCACCACTTCTCTTCCTTTTTACCATCAACGGCGAGTGGTTCTCGATCTGATATTATTCCGGCGGCGGTTGTGGCGGCTGAGGGGCCACTGACGGTGGTGGAAACCACCAATTTGCAGAACGTCGATCGGTTTCCGTCGGTGACCGATATTCTTTCCCTTCCCGGCGGTCCGACCATCGATTTCACTTACCCCGAGGGAGAAGATCAAATAGATGAGGCCCCACTGATGGGAGAAGTTGGCCTTGCTCAACTGAGGGAGAAATGTAGTATCCCTCGCTTCACCGATATTGCCCTTGCCGGGAACGGCGACAGGGTGCACCTTGACCGCCGAGGTTATTGTGTTTTCTACGCCTACCCTTTTAGGTTGGGATTCGGGATTCCTCCTCTCTTTGTGGTGGTATATTTTTGCCGCTACTACAGGGTGTGTCCTGGTCAGCTCGTCCCCTCTTGTTATAAATTATTAGCGATGCTGATAAGATATGAGGAGTTGGCGCGGAGAGAACTCACGCTTGGCCACGTGCTTACTCTGTACGCCCCTCAGAGGGTGCACGGTACTACAATTTGGTTGGTCCCTCGTGGGATCGATGGCGACCCACCCATACGAGTATTTCTTCTATATCAGGACCAGACACTTGGTAGCCTGTGCTACTGATTTCCCAGAGGAGTGGAATCATGCACGTAAGTTTCTTATATGCTGGCTTTATTTTCTTTGGTTAAGTGCTTTTGTTTACGCTTTCGCGTACTGATCTCCTTCTCGTGCCGTAGCGGAAGGTGCACTACCGGTGTTGTTCGCTGGCATTCGTGAGTGGATCGAGGCCGTGCTCCCTGTTACGACGGGGATTCCTACGTGGGAGTCTTTATGGGAGGCTCATGGACGTAGGCCGACTGCTGGTAAGAATATGTTTTGCGGTCGTTGTTATTTCCTTGCAGACTTTAGTTTCTTTGGCTTAACCTTTCTTCTCTGGTTTGCCAGGACAACCCCAACACAGGAGGGCTCCTCATTTTGCTTTCTGCAGGCCCGGGACGACTGCCCAATTAATTACAATGCCGGAGCCTCGTCTGGTCCCGAGGGCGACTTCAATGGATTCTTCGGCAGTGCATTCTTTGACACGGTCTGGGCCCCGAGTTGAGGATTCTCCAGGGGTCGCGCGTTCCTGAGCGCAACGATTTCCGAATGGATATGAAGAAGAGGACGAGAGGCCACTGGTTCGGCGCAGGGTAGCGTTTACCCAGGCTCTTCCTGAGGTGATCAGTTTAGATTCTTTGCCGTCGGCGGAAGAGGGGGGTTCAGCGGACGTTGCCCCGAAGGGTGAGAACTTGGTGGGGGTTGACCCGGTTGGCTTAGGCCAAGGTGATACAATCGCTTCGACGTATCGGGCGGCGGAGGCCTCGACTTCAAGGGCGCCAGAAGAAAGGGGCCCCTCAGGAGAGGGGGATGATTCTGAATTCGATATGGAATCTGATGACCACCGCACCTTTCAGGATGGCTTCACTCGACCAGCAGTGCAGGCCGAAGGGGATTTTTGTTATTAGCAGATCCCTAACGACTAGAACCTACTGCTCGAAGAGGATAACCTGGTAACGCTATTTGGGTTCTGTGCTCCGATGCGGAGAGCACGTCCTTGAGGAATATCTCGGACATCGGGTTGATGGGTGAGGTGGCCGCCTAGAGTATAAATGTATGTATAAATCTTCAGTTGTTTTTCTTTCTCAATACGCTTTCTCGTACTAATCGTTGCTTTTGTTTATGGTAGTCGTTTCTGTTGGAGGTAGAGAGCATCAGGTGAGCTAGCGCCCGCTCGGCAGTTTGTACGCGGCTGTTGGCAAAGTACCGCCATTATAGCGACCGGTGCCGCAATCTGCGCGAATGCATGAGGGGCGATCTGCGGAACCGGGATCTAGTAGAGGAGTTGGCACGAAGGGAGTTCCATATGCAGCAGACTATCAACAGGATAAACGTTCTTGAGGGGCAGCTCCGTCACAGGGGCGAAGAGATGGACGCCGAGAGGAGGGAGGCCGCTTAATCTTTAACTAGGCAGGTGGTTGTCCTAAAAGATGAGGTAGCTGCTTCAAGGAAGCGAGAAGAGGATGCTCTAGTGAGGGTTGAAATGTTGCAGGCGGCCAACCGTGCCCAAGAGAGGGAGCGTGGATTGGAGAGGGCTGCTGCTAACTTTCGAGAGCGGTCGTTGGAGGGGCACATTGCTGTTTGTGAGCAGGACGCCCATGCTGTAGCGGATCGGATACCGGCCTTGGAGGCTGAGAATCAATGCCTGAGAGATCGTGCCGCTTCTTGTGGTCCCACTTGTGAGATTTGTACATTTGCCGAGGCCTAGCTCGATGTGCATAGGCGGTTGTGGGAGGCCGGCGTCGTGTCTGATGACACTTATGAGGAGGCAAATCACAAGGCTCGTGAAGCCCGCCTAGACTGCGTCTTTGACCCATCCACGCCTGGGGGCGATGATAGCGCCGAGGGCGCTAATAGTGCTGAAGGGGGCGCCGAGTGAATAGATTGGAAAATTTGTAATGTTTGTTTAGTTTTCATTTTCTCTTTCTCTTTTTTTTGTTTTCTATGCTGGCCTTGGGCCAATGTAATTGGGGGCAGCCCTGTGTAAATGTTGTAAATATACTTTCTTCTTTTCCGTTTGCTTTGTGTCGAGTGCATTGTTTTATATATAGGTATGTATATTTTTGTGTGTGTCCGTTCACGAGGGCCTTGCTTCATAGCTTCCCCTGTGAGCGTGTTTAATGGTCTCGACTTGTTAGGTGGTTTCGACCATTGTGTAATTGACCCTTTGCCTTAAGAGGCAAGTGGCACGGATGGCCTTGGCCGTAGATAAAATCTTCTAGTCGTCACCTTCTTCCGCGTGATGGGAGTTGGTTATAGCTGCGTTTGGGTAGTGGCGGCACATAGCCTTAGTCCCAGTTCGGGCTTAGTCGAACTACTGGCCATGTTAACGAAATACACAACCTTGTAGTTCGACTTGGGCCGAACTTTATGTGGGCCGACATTTTTGTTGTGATTTAGTCGTACTTACTTGAATGGCGGGGGCACTTGGCCCGACCTAGGGTTTGTCCGTGCTTGGACATTTGGGAGCGATCGTCCTCTCCTGATTGCGGCCCGGCTTGTAGCCTTGGGGACGTGCGTCTTTGATTTTGATCCGTTCGTGGTTGAGTTGTGGCTTTTGTGACGGAGGCGTGTAGCCTGAGTCTTGGTTCACCTCCTAGTTGAATTTTTGTAGTAATAATTTTTTTGAAGGCGCGTATCCTGGGCTACTGTTCAACCCTAGTTGAATCTTTCAGATATTTGATGTCGAAGGCGCATGGACTGAGCCCCATTTCAACCGTAGCTGAACTTTTTGGTGAAGGCACGTATCTTGAGTTGTCATTCGACCGTAGTCGAACCTTTGTAATATTTGAAGGCGCACAGCCTGAGTCGATGGCACATAGCCTGAGTCCCAGTTCAATCGTAGCTAAACTTTCGGGTGAAGGCACGTAGCCTGAGCTGTCGTTCGACCATAGTCGAACTTTGGTAATATTTGAAGGCACGTAGCCTGAGTCAAAGGCACATAGCCTGAGTTGTCGTTCGACTGTAGTCAATCTTTTGCAATATTTGAAGGCGCGTAGCCTGAGTCGAAGGTACATAGCCTGAGTCCCAGTTCAATCGTAGCTGAACTTTTGGGTGAAGGCACGTAGCCTGAGCTGTCGTTCGACCATAGTCGAACGTTTGGTAATATTTGAAGGCGCGTAGCCTGAGTCGAAGGCATATATCCTAATTTGAAGGCACATATCCTGAGTTGTCGTTCGACCGTAGTCGATCTTTTGTAATATTTGAAGACGCGTAGCCTGAGTGGAAGGCACATAGCCTGAGTCCTAGTTCAATCGTAGCCGAACTTTTAGGTGAAGGCACATAGCCTGAGCTGTCGTTCGACCGTAGTCAAACCTTTTGTAATATTTGAAGGCGCGTAGCCTGAGTCGAAGGCACATAGCCTGAATTGAAGGCACATAGTCTGAATTGAAGGCATATAACCTGAGTTGTCGTTCGACCGTAGTCGATCTTTTGTAATATTTGAAGGCGGGTAGCCTGAGTCGAAGGCACATAGGCTGAGTCCCAGTTCAACTGTAGCTGAACTTTTGGGTGAAGGTACGTAGCCTGAGCTTTCGATCGACCGTAGTCGAACTTTTTGTAATATTTGAAGGCGCGTAGCCTGAGTCGAAGGCACATAGCTTGAATTGACGTTCAACCATAGTTGAAACTTCGTAATATTTGAAGGCGCGTAGCCTGAGTCAAAGGAACATAGCCTGAATTGACGTTCAACCGTAGTTTAATTTTTGTAATATTTGAAGGCGCACAGCCTGATTCGAAGGCACATAGCCTGAGTCCTAGTTCAACCGTAGCTGAACTTTGTAATATTTGAAGGCGCACAGCCTGAGTCAAAGGCACATAGCTTGAGTCCCAGTTCAACCATAGCTGAACTTTTGGATGTAGGCACGTAGTCTGAGCTGTTGTTCGACCGTAGTCGAACCTTTTGTAATATTTGAAGGAGCGTAGCCTGAGTCGAAGTCACATAGCCTGAATTGACGTTCAACCGTGGTATAAATTTTGTAATATTTGAAGGCGCATAGCCTGAGTCGAAGGCACATAGCAAGAATTGACATTCAACCGTAGTTGAAACTTCGTAATGTTGCGCCTAGCATGAGTTGAAGGCACATAGCTTGTATTGACGTTCAACCGTAGTTGAGTTTTTGTAATATTTGAAGGCGCACAGCTTGAGTCGAAGGCACATAGCCTGAGTCCCAGTTCAACCATAGCTGATCTTTTGGGTGAAGGCACGTAGCCTGAGTTGTCGTTCGACCGTAGCCAAACTTTTTGTAATATTTGAAGGGGCGTAGCCTGAGTCGACGGCACACAGCCTGAATTGATGTTCAACTGTAGTTAAATTTTTGTAATATTTGAAGGCGCACAGCCTGAGTCGAAGGCACATAGCCTGAGTCCCAGTTCAACCGTAGCTGAACTTTTGGGTGAAGGCACGTAGCCTGTGTTGTCGTTCAACCGTAGTTGGATCTTAGTAATTTTTTCTGCACAACCGCCTCGTGCTGGAGTTTGGGGCTTGCTTCTGGTTTTAGATCTGGCCTAACTTGCCCTTGCGTTCTTTTCGACTGGCTCACTCGGGTCACCCCGTCACAGATCTTGGTCTGTGAGGTACTTTCATGCTGTCTCCCCTTTTGGCAGGAACCCGTGTGGAAAGGGGTGAGGTATCTTAGGCCTATTTTCCCCATAGGGATGGGGGATCTGCTTCTTCTTCTTCTTCTTCCCTTTGCTCGGAGATGCGGGGATATGGAAGCAAGCTCATCTCGAGGTTTTTGACTTCCTACGATTCGATATACCGCTTAGGCTAGTTCGAGCTGGGTCGCTTTCTTTCCTCTTTTTGGTCTAAGGATGAACTACTCGATTCTTCTATGAAATCCCCCCAGACGATGCCAAACTGTTTAGCTCAAAGTATTCGTTTACTTTATAAGCATAAAAAATAAAAACAAATAGAGAGCCAATCATAGCAGATCATAATAAATCCAAAGACCAAAAGAATAAAATGCAAGAGGCAATAGATATTAAGTAAAGGGAGGAGGATGAAGATCTTTTATTAATAATATGGATTTGGTCTGCCTCTCCATGGAGAGGTTCAGAGCCTTTCAATGGAGTATTTTCTCCTCTTTAGAAGTAGATGTGAAGAAGAGGAAGAAGCCCCCTTTTAGGGTTCTTTCTCTTAGTATTTATATCCAGGAGATCTGCCAGCTGGCACCAAAGGGTTGGGAACACTCAGAGGGGATGTCGTTGTAAGGCCGGCCTGGCCGTGGCCTTAGCTGTCAAACAGGATGACTGCTCGATAATCTTGTGAGTAAATGACCATACCATTTATTAATTAAAAATAGGCTTTAATAAATGCGTTGATCTCATTCACCATCATAAGGTCAAGTTTCGACCCATACAGCCTAAACATAGAGTACTAGGATCTTTTATAAAGCAAAGTGTAAAAGAGATTCCATTATTCTAATACGGTTTAGGTCTCTCTGATTTCAAGTCCAAGACCAACTAATAATGCCATAAGAGCAAGAAAGGGGGACAGGCCATCAACAGTACTGTAGCATATAGTAAAGAATTAACAAGATAAAGTAACCAAAAGTAGAGTTTCACTGGTATAGCGTGTTAAGAATTAACTCTATAGCTATAGCGTATGGATTTTATACGCTAAACTTGGTAGTCAAATCGTCAGGGGTATATCGTGATTATTATTTACGCTATTCTCTAACGGTAGAAGTTACCGTTAAGGTATAGCGTTTTCAATTTCGACGTTATATAGAAAATGTCTTTTTTTAAACTTATTAATATTACATTTGTCCAAAAAGACAATAAAATGGTTCCGAACTCCACTCTTTCTTGGGCATAATATTCATTTTTTCTTCTTTATTTCTCCAAGCTTTGCATCATTACTTTTCTTCGAATCCCTTCAACTCTTCAACTTATTCACTTTTTTTTTGCAATTTTCTTTTTGTTCGCCTTTCCTTATCATCATTTCTTTTCTTTTTTTTTGTTTTATACTTTTTTTAGTTTCCTAATCTTTTCCCCAAATTTATGATTTTGGCCAATTGTTTCACAAAAGTGTTAAGGAAAGCTCGGGTGTCAATAGAGGGTCACAATAAACGGGTAAAGGCTTGTAACATGGTTATCAAATGAGAAAAGTTTTAGGCTCAAATGGAGACAACAACATTGGTGAGCAATGAAAAATTTTAGGCGGGTCAAAGATAGCGTACAATCACCTCTCAAGCCAAGCAAAACTTAAAATTTTGCCTAGATACACATTCGGGGCAAGTCCTAGACCTTCCGCACAAGTACTCAAACTAGTAAAAGAAAATCTCACCCCTCTCGCAACTAGATTGTTAAAGATGATAGAGTCGAGGGTCCACAATGGCCACATTCAAGATTGTAGATCACTACGATCCAATTAGACCAATCGACAGTGTTAAAGTCAACACAAGAGTCACAAAGTCACTAACTAGAGCTGTTTTCTTTTAACAATCTTTGTCTCTATCCATAAGCATGTAGTTAAATGTGTTGGTGCCAAATGAAGCATGTTTGACTTTTCGAGTTTGAATTAATCATATCTTTTTATTTATTATTACTACTATTACTACCTAGACACAAAAGGCGGACACAATCCCTTAAGAAGGTTGTACTTCCGCTGAGAGCGCTGATGGAAGTTCAGAGACTCTACAAGTTGAGCTTGACAGTGGAGCACGGTCCGCATCCAAACTACGTGACCACGGTTGAAGCTTATGTGGAGGTGGTGATTTTTACGAAGTCCGCAAAATCAAGTCCAAACCAAGCAGAATATTGAAGAAATGCGGCCCGCGCTAGTTTTTGAACGGCTACAAAAGTTCATGCATTGAGGCGCCCAGTATTTCGCTGATAGCGGAACCTCCATAGGGATATTTTTGTCCAGTAATTTCAGTTGTGTATGGATAGATCTTTTTCACATTTTAGGTTATCTTTTGTATCGTGGGAGCTCGTGAACAGTCGTACTTTACCATTTAGAATAATTTTAGAGCAGCTTTAGCTTATATTCTTAGGTTTTATCTTGTAACCAATTTTTATGGCTTATATTTCATCTCCATCTTTTATTTCTATCTTTATTATGAGTAGCTACCCAATAGCTAGGGTAGTGACCCAACCCTAGTATGAGTATTTGATGGGTCTTCAATTTTATGGCTTAATTGTTTATGGATTAGTGGTATTTAGCTTTATTTATGACTTAATTGTAGAATTGGTAGTTGTAAATATTGATTCGTGCCTTTATGACTTAAACTCTTCTTGTGAAAGAGGAACTAAGTCTAGGAAAATTAGGCTAACAAAAAATTGGGGTGCATTCTAGAGATTGATAGCCCCAATTAAAGAATTAAACCTAGAGATAGTAATACCCGATCTGAGCTAATTTTATTTGCATTGTTTGAACACCCAATTTGGCTTGAGAAAGACAATTAGGTCAAAGTTACTCAAACTACCGAGAGGCATATAGTGAGTAATTATGTGTAAAGGGTATATCACATTCCCAAATATAACAAGCCTGTCCTAAATTTTAGACCCCATTATATATTCGCCTAGGTGTAGGTCCCTTCCCTAGTGCTTTTTAACAATTGAGAAAACTCTTACAAAAATATAGTACTTGGATTAATTTCATCAATCAATAGCATTTAACATAGTATAGAAACAAATCCAAGCATGGTTAGAAGTACAATTATAAGCAATACGCGTAGCTAGATTAGATACAAACCCAACTCCCAACCAATATTAACTTCCTATGGATATCGATCCCGACCTTTCGTGTAAAAGCTGCATCGACAACTCCTCGCCATTATATAGTAGTGCATGGTTGGAGTTGATCAGCAGACATCACGACACCCACATTGATCGGGTATCCGACCATAATAGAGGCGAGTAGCACTGCCCACATGGAATCAGCAAATTTATTTTTATTTTGGCACGGGTCTAGTCTGCTGCACACGAATGTCTGCTATCCCTTTGACTCAAAGTTTAGGGTATTCAGCTGATTAGGAACCCTTGCTGTGATCCATGGTGGAGTCAGTCCCGGAGGTGCAAGAATTTCAGCTAGCCATGGGCGAGCTCCATCTCCCAATGCTAGCTTTTCCAGGTATTGCATAAGCTCAAAATCCACAAATCATAAATAAGTGTTCAGGGTGCTCTAGTCGAATCTAACCTTCAAACTTCCCACTTTTGTTACCTTGATCACTTTCTTTATAAGCGCCACAATGGCGTAAAATTCGCGGACCAGGTATTCCTTCGCATCTACCACACTCTAGGTGAACCATATCCACCCATTTCGCTCCCGGAACTGTCTCAACAGTGTTAGGTTGTATTTATCAAGGTCATTCAAATTGAACTAATGCTTAAGAGTGAGCGATCTCACCGGCCACCACTCTCGAAAACTCGTGAAGGCAGCTAGAATAACGAACCTATCACCCACTCAGCTATTATTCAGAATATCATCAACAGACGTCGGTGGTGCCTCAAGAGCAGTGTAGAAGAAGGCACCAGAGCCTGACTAGCACTCTCCAAGCCCTCAAAGGTGGTTTGTAATGTAGAAGGCTCATCCCGGAGTTGGAATCTCCCGGATAGCTTTGATTGGACAGTCGGCTGCTCTTCAACCGAGCTTCCCTCCGATGCTTCCCGAGACGGGACATAAGAACCAAATTCAGCGGGCTCGGCATTTCTTCCTTGACCAGCTGTAGTCTTCTTGTTCATAATTTTTTGAAGGAGAGGGGTAAGCCACTTCTACCTCGGCCCTTGGAAGGTTCACCACTCCCCTTTGAAATATCCCCGCAGCCTCGTGATCTAACCATTTTTAATAACAAGTGGTATTAGGATTAAGTTACAATTCAGGTTCAAAACAGACAGTCAACACAGTGTGAAATATGATTGCAAGTTGGGGAAGTGCGGTCCGCACGATTACAAGTGCAGCCACAGACTGGGTTGTGTGGACCGCACAATTACAAGTGCGGCCGTAGGACATGAACTGCGTTCCGCACAATTGTAAGTGCGAACGCAGAACTTGAGTGCGTCCTGCACCTTTATCATTGTGGCAGCACATAAGACATCCCAAAAGTTCAACTCTCTGAAGATAGAGATGTGGTTGTTTTTGGACCACATTCACTTTCTGCAGCCACAATGGAACTTCTAGGGTCATCACAATTTTAAGTGTTGTTCGCAGATTCATGGTTGACCAGTTGTTGATGTCCAAAGTTGACCAAAACATGTGAAGTTCGCCTATTTATAGAGGGCTGAAAATTTTAGACAATATACCCTTTCAATGGTTCTGCGTTCGCACAATTTCATGTGTGGTCTGCACTTTTCAACTTGATAGGATTAGAAATCTATGGCCGCATAATTCTGGACTGCGGCCACACTACACTCTTTCTGCGTTACTCACAATTGTAACTGCGGCCGAATAACTCTTCTTCTGTGGCCGCACAATAATTGTGCGGTCCGCACTTTTGATGGTCTTGAGATGCAAGCTCTCTGAACTTTGCTCCTGACCCAGCTTCTGCGGCCGCACAATTCATGAGCGGGCCGTACTTTGCAACTTTTTTTGCTGGCCTTTCCTTAAGTTCAGATTACTCTTTCTTGAGTTGGATTTCATCTCCGAAGTTCACTTTTCAATATTCGTGCAATTAAGCACATTTCATCAGTTTTCGGGAATACAATGGAACGCTTTTAGACTAAAACAAAAGCTAAAATACGCTAATAAATAGTCAAAATCCCTACTTATTAATGTCTGAGGGCCAAAACTGTCGATCACTCTCTCTCTTAAACGTCCAACCAGCTCCCCCTAGGCCCCAACCCCCATCCCCCACTCGTTACCACAAAAATGGGGAAAAAAGACTATTGTATGTGTATTTTATCTCTTTTCTTATTCACATGTTTTTCTAGTCCCTGCATCTGTTTTGACTTTATACTAACTTAGTACAAAGTTTAAATATTAATTAATTTTTTATTGTATTAATAATAGTAGAAGAAAACATAAAATTGTTTTTTACAAACTAGTTTAACAAGGGAACATCGCATTAAAATAATTAACTAGATGTAAAGGTTTTAAATCAGAGTTAGGGGTCAATCCATAATTTCTCTCTTTTCCTCTGGATTAGGCAAACACGAAATTTGCCTCCGTAATGAAGGCATTCTAGTCTTTGGTCAAGCCTAGTTTGTGTAATCAAGAGTATTTCTTGTAAATGATAAGTAAAATGCGTCAGTTACTCCCTAACTTTTCAAATAAAGTTATATGTTTCGTAATTAACTTCTAATAAATTTATGATTTATCTACAGGTCCGCTCAAATTGTGATCAATCACAATCAGGTGTTCCTACTTAAACTTTAGGGAGGTCACCAGTCTCCAAAATGCTATCAACATAGCTTTTTGAAACACTATAGTATTCATGTTATCACACATTGTAGATTGAAAATATTATTTTGGTTTAGAAAGTAATTACATTGTAAGAGCACAACGGTACCTTTTATATTTTCTTAAAGCAAATAATAGAGCCCAAACACGATATTCGAAATTGAGGGAATACCTGAGGCTGAGGGAGAGAACATATAGTATCATATACTATTCGAAGTAATGACTGAAAATTGATTCAATTACATAGACTAATTACGTTACAATCACATAACAGTATTTAAGAGTTGGTAATGATATGTAATTGTATGAGTCCAAATTTGACCGACCACGACTTATGACGAGTACGATAAACATCGGGTATCTTCGAGTTGACGTCCCGAGGGAGACGGCATTAGAGTAAAAGAAGAGACTGTACGACCCTTATAGTAGTGTAAGCCCCTTACGGGGATATTAAGAATATTCCGTCGAATATTCCTTGTATTTTGTTTTTTACAATGTAGAATGGTTTCTCTCTAGTATATTAGGGGGACAAAGACCTTGTAGTAGGGCATGGAGACTCTGCAAAATCACTCTTTTGAGAGCGAAAAGAAACTTATTGACAATCATCTCTTTATTTCTTATTTCTTCTCGAGTTTATTATATTCAGCTAAGGTCTACCAATTCATTTTTGATTGATTTGTACAAAAAAAATTTTACTATCTTTTGAGTCAAATAATTTGGCATCGTCTGTGGGGATTTCAATAGCTGAAATTATAGTTTTCATCTAGATTCCTGAAAGTGATAACCACTTTTCTTCAAACTTCATAAAAACTAACAATGGCGAGGAAAGGGGAAGCGAGGCTAAAGGCAGTAGCAGATGTCTCGAATAATCTCCTGAATTCCCTCAACGAAGCCGGTAGAGAAGACAATGAAAATACAATGCACTACACCGGAGGAGGAGATCTTACCTATTCCACATGGGGATCTAACGATTTTGCGCGAAAGGGGAGCCTCAACATCCGCGGAAGGAAAAGCGCTACCAGAGTCAAAAGGCTACTAGAAGAATGGTTAACAAGTGCCTTGAGAAACCCACTTAAGGAGATGTCGAAGACGTGCCACCAACAGAAATCGCGGCTGCCGCCGATGAGCCAAGCGCTACACGAACAGGTAATACCCGTACTGTTACTAATGCAGGTGACGATGCACTTCTGGCCATCTTACAGAAAATGGAAGAGATGGAAAATAAGAACAAATCACTCCGCGACCAGATGAAGGAACATCGGGAGAGGGTTGAAAAAATACCGGGCGCTCCGAAGCTATTACCAAAACGCGATGTGGGCCGATTCGTCGAACAACCATACAACAAAGGGGCACCTCCCTATTCTATTCAAAAGACCTTCTAAATGCCGACATACATGAAAATATATTACGGGACCATGGACCCAGAGGACCACTTAATCCGTTATGTTACTATAGTAAAGGGCAATGATCTGTCAAAAGAACATGCATGGTCTATGCTGCTAAAAAAGTTCGATGAGACTTTGACGCGGGGCATTGACATGGTACTCCCAACTACCAACACGATTGATATCAATGTTCGAAGAGATGGCAGATAAATTCGCCACCGCTCATGCGGGAGCGAAGAAGGTCGAGGGTAGGGTCAATGATATCTTCGCTGTCAGGCAAGCGACGGGTCAGGGACTTTGGAATTTCCTGGCATGATTCAATAGATTAAGGATGACTCTACTGAACGTGTCAGAAGGGATGGAAGAAGCAGCCTATCAAAATGCGTTAAACAGGAACGGATCAAAGGAACCCAAAAAATTGCTCAGTAGACTCATGAAGTACCCCTTACAACATGGGAAGAGATCCACATTGCCTATTGTGCCGAGGTGAGGGCAGACGAGGATAACCTGAACGGCCCGCTTCAGCAATTAAAGACAAGGAGAGATCGATACAACGACAAGCGAAAGGATCAACCACAAAATTTCAATCGAGAAAGTCATCAGCCCTATATTCGAACACCACACCCGCCCCCTCTACAATATGTGGATGTCATGCCTCGACACACTGTACCCCTTCAAAACGAAAGAGGTATGCTTCCACTGCTATCCGCTCATAAATTTTGTGTTTCCCCTACAAAGATAGTGTACGCACCAGAAATATTGGGTATGAAGGTCCAGTGGCCGCAGAAGATGAAATCGGATCCAAGCACTAGGAGGTCGAACGTCCTATATGAATTCCACCAAGAAAGGGGACACAAGACCAAAGATTGCATAGGTCTGCGGCAAGAAGTAGTTCGGATGTTAAACCAGAGGTGCCTGAAAGAACTGCTAAGCGATAAAGGAGGGCCAACTTCGCTCGAGGGCGGGATCCACCTCAAAGACCTCCAAAGCCACCATCACCAACGCGTACCATACAAATGATCATTGGCGGCAGCAACGACACAGTAATCAACCATGTGAAGTTCACCACCACACATAAACTCAAAAAGACAATTGCCCACGAACGGTATGACGACCTCGAATATACTATAATCTTCGATAAGTCAGATATCGATGGTTTATCTTTTCCTCACTATGATGATTTGGTTATAAACTTATGCATTGTTGTTACCGATTTAAAAAGAATAATGGTGGATGACAAAAGTGGTGCATGTATTGTTCCCCCACGAGTTCTCATGCAAATGAGGCTCGAGGATAAAATAATACCGCATTGCATAACACTAACAAGTTTTAATAATGCAGTAGAGCGAAAATCTGGAGAGCTACCCGTCCTGGCAGGAGGGATTACTCTCAAAACGGCATTCCACGTCATGAACAAAGAAACAACCTACAACACCATCATAGGGAGACCATGGATACACGCCATGCGAGACGTCCCTTCAAGCTTCTATCAAGTAATCAAATTTCCCATCCCATGGGGGACATTCAGCATCCGAGGCGAAACGCTTATTTCCCAAGAATACTACTAGATTGTCAAAGATTGCACACACACCAGGCAACTAAAAGAGGCAAACACGGAAACAGAGCAGTCAGCCATGTCAGGGCACCAAACCCGATGTACAAGTAGAGGCCATCAAAGACCCGGACATTGTAAAAGCTTGCAAGGAAACTGTAAGTATTTTAATTTTATCGAATTTAAATCGATAAAATAAGGCAGACTATGTTATAAATATGTTAGTCCAAATAATTTATTGGGCTAATATAATTAGATTAATTACAAGTCCAATACATATGGATAAAATAAAGAAGTCTTAATACATTGGGCTAGTCCATTTAATTAGGTTAAAGTAATTAGCCCACTTCATTAAGCCCAAGATGTCAGTTTCCTAGAGGCGTAGTTTTGTGCCACGTATCAAATGGCGTGGCATTCCAAGTCAAATGGAAGAGCCAATAGGATCATGCAACATGTCGAAATGACAATGCATGCCCAGTCATACTGAAAGGCCAATGAAATCGCGCCATGTGTGCAAGTGACATGTTCTGACCAATCAAATGCGGTCATGTCACACTTTAATTTGATTGGTTGGAAATAGTTTGTTCTTATCACAACTCCTCCCTTCTACAACTATAAGTAGCGGTCTTCATAACTCAGAAAAGACACTAGAAGTTATAACAAGAAGCAAGAAAGAGCTCGTGGATCAAACGTTGCAAATTCCTCCACAAGATACAAGCTTCAAGTTTAGTTTCAAGAAATCAAGTTCAAGCTCAAGAATAAAGAACAAATCAAGTTCAAGTCCAAGCAATCAAGCTCAAATCTCAAGAACAAGATAATCGTGCATGGCAACAAACATTGATTCAAGATCAAGCTCAAAGACCATTGAATTTGTTTACTATTGAAAAGAAGATTCAGGGGATTCATAGAGATTGTAACACTCATATATTTGAAATAAAATATTATGATTGTTGCAATATTTTCGGTCTTGATTTTGTTTTCTTGATGTAATTTATTGTCTATAAATTCTGGCACGCCCAGTAGGACCATCTCTACCTCTCATCTCAACTTTTCAATCACCAAAGTTCAAGAACATTGAAATGGCTTTAAAGAAAATCAACTTTGTTTCAACTTCCACCAAGGCTTCTAACTCTAGGTTCTATGCTAATGTGGAAAACATCCCCGGTGTCAAATTTGGAAGCTTCGGACCAGTTACGAGGAGCAAAGAAAGCTCTTTAGGACTACAAGCACCCCAAGTGTCATCCGCATCAACCTCTATTTTCGGATCTTCATCCTCAAAAAGAGCAAGATCTGTCACAAATGCATCTGAAGGAGGAAGCGATGTTTCTGAAAAGATTAAGAAAACGCTTGCTCTGCTTGACCTCTCCGGCTCCAAGCACTCTGCTATGAAGGATGATGATGATGCTTCAAGTGATGTATCCTCCCCACGCTACTCTCCATCATCCACGACAATCATGCAAGACATGGTGACAAAACTTCATCTATGGAGGAGCAGTTGGGCAAACCTGACGGAAGCAATTGCTAGCTTGACCAAATGCATGCAGCCCCAAATACAAAACATGCTTAGTGAAGCTTAAGGCATAGAGATATGCATCCAAGGCATGCATTGGGGATTGCGCTAAATCTTCTAGGGTAGCAAGCCTGGCACATTTGAAGAACTTGCCACTCATGCCCATGACATGGAATTGAGCATGGCCTCCGCTGGAAATGAAAGGCTGCCTATCTATGAACCTCGCAAAGTGAATGACAAACAAGAAGTCAGGAAGTGGGGCAAGTTTGTATCCAAGTCTAAAATCAAAGAAGCTGTGAATGTCAATACGTCACCGTTGAAGTTCAAGAAGAAGGTGAGCAAAAAGCAGAGTATGAAATCTACTTCTTTTCAAGACAAGCCAAGTGGAAAGTTAACTCTAAAAGAAATGCAGGAGAAAGAGTACCCATACCTAGATTCGGATGTGCTAGCCATTTTCGAAGACTCCTCGAGTTAAGCATCATTGAGCTTCCGAAGATGAAGAGACAAAATAAAGCTGGGAAAACAAATGATCTAAACTACTGCAAATATCACCGACTTGTAAGCCACCCTCTAGAGAAGTGCTTTGTCTTCAAGGAAAAAGTCATGAACTTGGCTCACGAAAGAAAGATCGTGCTTGAATATGAGAAAGCAAGCACAAACCAATTCTCTATCACATTTGTCTCATTTAGTCCGGATTAATTATGCGGTTTTAAAGAAAGTAAAGACGAAGAATTACTGGACAACAGCAAAGTCAAAGACGATCAACCTAATGATGATGAATGTTGGACATTGGTGACTCGTCGTATGCGCCACAAAAGGAGCCCATGAAAAGAATCAGTAGAACAACCAACAAGGAAAATGATGGTAAAAAGACCAATGAGAAAGAATCCAATTAGGCATTTGAAGAAAGAAAAAGTGGAGATGCACCACCCTCAAAAGGAACGACATACAGTGACTTTGGAGGATTTCTTGCCATCTTGGTTTCGCATGAAGATTTTCTGTGATCGTGTTGAGGCCTCTTGTTGACATGCTGACAAAAGGGAAGAAAAGAGTGACAACCTACCGTTGGCGACATTTTCAAAAAAGCCCATTGAGTCCACTCCTCAAGAAGTTAATGCTTGTGAGGAAAAGGTCACGTTCACAAATGACAATCTTTTGCTAGGTGAAACTCCTCATAACCGCCCATTGTACCTGGTTTGCTAGATGCGCGATGAAAGGGTAAATCGGATTTTGGTTGATGGAGGATACTCACTGAACATTTTGCCAATCCAAACTGTGAAAGAACTTGGTATTCCCATGAATTAAGTCTCAAAAAGTCTTGTATGATCCAAGGATTCATCCAAGAGGGGAAAAGATCCATATGCGTGATCCGGCTGGGAATAACTATTGAAGATATGCAGTCAAGTGCATGGCTGCATGCGATCAATGCGAAAACTTCATACAATGTTTTGCTTGGGAGGCCTTGGATACATGCGAATAAATTTTTTCCATCTACCTACCATCAATATTGAAAATATTACGAGGGTGAAGTCGAGAAGACAGTAGTTGCTGATGATGAGCCATTCACCGATGCTGAGTCACACTTCGCCGATGCAAAGTTCTACTTCAAGAACCGTGTCGTGAAGGACTTGAAAAATGAAGATGGCATGAAAAGCAAGAAAAAAGAGCCCCCAACTAAAAGAGAAGAGGTGACTATTGGTGAAGCTAAAGCTATTAATAAGGAGGTACAACCTAATGCAAGTAAATCTTGTAGAGGGAATATTACGTCTTATGGCAAAAAAGTAAGTCTGATGCTTCAATATGTCCCTAAAAAGAAGAAAGACAAAGGCAAACCATCTAATCGCCAAGCTAACATGCTAAAAGAGTTAACTCTTTCGGTTAAACAAATCGAGGTAGTAAATTCGTCCTCAATGCCGCTTGCAGGGTTTATAGCCCAAAATCATTTGAAGGATGTGGCACTCCCTACAAAGAGAACGATGAAGGTTTTGACCCTAACGCTTATAAGCTATTCACAAAAGCTGGATACAATCCTAATGAGCCATCAAAGTTAGGGAAGATCCCATCAGAAGCTGCAATTAAACAACCACGTGAAGGTTTGGGATACAAGTAATCATCACCAGTGCACATCTCAATAAGAAGGGCGAACAAAAATTATATCACTGTAGAAGATGAATCAGCCGCTTCTAACAAGCTTTCTTTCTTTGATCGACTTGGAAAATCACATGCGAGGACCTCCGTGTTTGAAAGATTGGGTCCACTAAAGAAGGGGAACAAATTCTGGAGAAATTCTCAAAGCATAAAAACATCCACTTCACCCAAAATTCAGGAGATCTCTAAGGATTTCCAAAGTTTTGTTCCTTCTAGAATGAGGCGACAAACAAAACTTGTGGTTTCATGTAAAGAAGTACTGCAATAAATCCATATAGTGTGGTTTATCTAAGGAACGTGAGAAGATGAAGAAAGTGTGGGTTCTTCGTATCATGTTACTATACAAGTCGAGAATGGAATTCCATCTTCAATGGAAAATAATGTGGAATTGGAGGATGTTTTGACTTGTTATCACATATCCTTCAATGATAGAGACCCTCAAGAAGATGAAGATGCGAAAGATGCTCTACCTGAACTTGAAGAAGGAATGAAGACGACAGTTGATGTCTTAAAAGAAGTTAACCTTGGCACCGATGAAGAACCAAGACTCACATACCTAAGTGCTTTACTAGAACCCGATGAAGAGAGAACTTATATTGAGTTTCTCTAAGAATTTAGGGATGTCGTTGCTTGGAGTTGCAAAAAGATGCCTGGCTTGGACCTGAAAGTAGAAGTACATCATCTTGCAGTCAACAAGGTAATGCTTTTTGGCTAGGAGAATACTGGTACTACTTACTAAAGGGCTATGCAGAATATTTTTGACGATCTTCTCCACAAGAATGTCGAATGCTATGTTGATGACTTGGTAGTGAAATAAAGAGAGAAGGGAGACCATATGAAAGACTTGAGGATGGTATTTGAATTGCTCCAGAGGTACCAACTTAAGATGAATCCATTAAAATGTGCCTGTGGAGTTACTTCTAGAAAGTTCCTTGGTTTCATTGTCCGACATCGAGGGATCGAAATTGATCAGGTCAAAGTGGATGCTATTTTGAAAATGACTGAGCCTCGAGATATCCATGAATTGAAAAGTCTGCAAGGAAAGCTAACATACCTTAGAAGATTCATATCAAACCTGGCTGAGAGGTTCCAACCATTTAGTCGCCTCATGAAGAAAGGCGTTCCTTTCAACTGGGACCAAGCTTGTAGCAATGCCTTCGAAAGTACCAAAACCTACTTGATGAAGCCTCCGGTTTTAGCAGCTCCTATACCTTCAAAGCCATTGATACTATAATTGCGGCGCAGGAAAGGTCTCTTGGAGCATTGTTAGCCCAAGAAAATAATGAGGGGAAAGAAAACTCTCTTTACTACTTGAGCAGGATGATGACACCTATCGAGTTGAATTATTCACCAATTGAAAAGTTTTGTTTGGCGATAGTCTTCTCAATTCAAAAGTTGAAGCACTACTTCAAGCTCATGTTATCCGTCTTGATTCTAAAGAAAATCCCATCAAGTTCGTAATGTCAAAAACTATTCTTAGTGATCGACTAGCGAGATGGTACCTCTAATTTCAACAACTCGAGATTTCATACATCCCTAAAAAGGCTGTAAAAGGACAAGTATTGGCAGACTTCTTGGAAGATCATCCGATACTTGATGACCAGGGGCTAACTGATGAACTACCTGATTAGAATGCAATGGTCATTGAAGTTCAACCTCCATGAAAGATGTAATTTGATGGTGCTGTGCATCGTATGGGAGCTGGGCTGGCGTTGTATTTGTCACTCCCAAGGTGAAGTCTTGCCCTACTCCTTTACCTTGACACAACTCTGTTCCAACAATGTTGCTGAGTATCAAGCATTAATACTTGGGCACGAAATGGCCATTGATATGAAGAAATTGCAATTGCAAGTCTTTGGTGACTCCAGTTAGTGGTCAATTAGCTTTTGGGTAGTTACCAGGTTAAGAAGCCTGAACTACGCCCATATCATGATTATGCTAAAAAGCTTATGGGGTGGCTCACTGATGTGACTATTCATCATGTGCTAAGGAAAGAAAATAAGAAGGCTGATGCTTTAGCTGCTCTAGCTTCATCTTAGCCTTGCTTGACCGAACACAAGTTACCGTATGCCAAAAATGGGTAGTACTGCCCCTAAATGAGGCTGAAGGTGAAGAAAATGAACTCAAACATCTTGTTGCTGTTTCTGAAGTTGAGAAAGAATAATGGAGAAAACCCATTATCGACTACTTATGCTATGGGATACTTCCAGAAAATTTAAGAAGAAGGACTGAAATGCGTCGTCCTGCACCTCGCTTCCTTTACTACAAGGATAATCTATACAGAATGTCATTCGAGGGAGTAGTCTTATGATTCCTAGGAGAAGAAGAAGCTCTCCAAACTTTGCAAATGGCACATTCTGGGGTATGTAGGTCACACCAGTCCGGACCAAAGCTCCATTTCCATATAAAAAGGATGGGATATTATTGGCCAACGATGGTAAAAGATTGCTTGGACTACGCTCGAAGATGCAATGCTTGTCAATTCCATGCAAATTTATTCATCAACCTCCTGAAGTGTTGCACCTGGATGTTGTTGGACCACTACCAAAGTTCTCTGGTGGGCACCAATACATATTGGTTACAACTAACTACTTCTAAAAATGGGCTAATATCGTCGCTCTTTAAAAAAATAAAGAAGGAAAATGTTGCAAGTTTCATCTGAGTAAACATTATTTATCGCTTTGGCATTCCTCGTTACATAATAATGGATAATGGAAAGCCAAATGATAATAGGTTAATGAATAAGATTTATGATCTCTTTGGCTTCAAGCAACACAACTCTTCGATGTATAATGCTCCCGCCAATGGTCTAGCGAAGCATTCAACAAAACTTTACGCAACTTGTTAAAGAAAGTCGTCTCCAAATCCAAATGAGATTGAAATGACCATATGGAAGAAGCTCTATGGGCATATAGGACGACTCACTGCACGCCAACATAGGCGACTCCTTATTCACTCATTTATGGAGTCGAAGCCGTCTTGCCATGTGAGCGTCAAATACATTTGTTACGACTGGCTATTCAAGAAGGGATCACTGATGAAGAAAATGCTCAACTTCAATTAGAAGAGTTGGAAGCTCTTGGTGAAAAGAGATTGGAAGCTCAATATAGTCTTGAATGTTATCAAGCCGATTATATTGTGCCTTCAATAAAAGAGTTCGCCCGAGATCATTTCAAGTAGGAGATCAAGTCCTTGCTGTACAAAGACCCATAATTACTTTTCATAAACCTGTAGGGAAGTTCACTTCAAAGTGGGATGGGCCATATGTCGTACAAGAGGCTTACTCAAGTGGGGCTTACAAGCTGGTAGATGATGATGGTATGAGGATCGGCCTTATCAATGGCTAGTTTTTGAAGAAGTATTATCCTTGATGTTACAACTCTCCTTGACGCATGAGCTTAAACTGCATGTTGCTACACTCCTAGCCCACTAGGGTATAAACTGTGTATGGCCCCTCCAAAAAAAGAAGTCCGCTAGGTTGAAAACCTCGAAAGAGGCGGCCTAGGCAAAAGTTAGGACGTAAAAAAATCTACCCAGTCTGAACTACGCTATGACTTGAATGTATTCACCGAGGTACGTAGGCAGCTTAACGTTTCATTCTAAGTTTAGTCTCATAAGTTTAAAAGATACATATTGCCCCAATTGTTGTCCGAGTGAAGTATGGAGGAATGCAAAATCAAGCTGAAATGCCATCCTCTTGTCGAACTTTGATCTCATTTTATTTAAAAGGGGCAGACTCCATGGTAAATCGATATCTTTAAGTCCATCATTACTCAAGTTGAAGTCCCCAAGTTGAAATCTTCAACTCTGTCGGTCTTCAAGTTGAATTTTCCAAAATCGCCAATCTTAGAGTTGAATTGTTAAGCCCAATGAATCTTCGAGTTAAAGTCTACAAAGTCCGCCAAATTTGTAAAGTTTTCCAAGTATTAAAGTCGATGTCGTCTTCAAGTTGAAGCTTTATAACTTTCCAATCTTAAGGTGGACATATAAGTCCCTTTGCACCTTAAGTTGGCCTTTTCGTAGGTTTTTTCTTAAAAGGAACTACAACTTTCCAATATTAAGGTGGTCACATCAGTCTCTTTGCACCTTAAGTTGGCATCGCCGATAGTTTGGGCCACATTGAGAGTAATCTCTTCAGTAGTCGGGACATTTTGAGAGTAATCTCTCAAAGAATTGGTCCACATTGAGAGTAATCTCTCGGTAGTTGGGCTATTTTAAGAGTAATCTCTCCAAGAATTAGGTCACATTAAGAGTAAGCTCTCCGGTAGTTGGGCCAATTTGAGAGCAATCTCTCCAAGAATTGGACCACATTGAGAGTAATCTTTCCGATAGTCAGAAAAGGATGAGTACTCATCCCCTCACACCCCAAGATTATCTTATTCATGCATGGATCATATCTTTCTCGCTTGACCTACAAAAAAGAAAAAAAAGGAGAACAAAATAAGAACTAAAAAAGAAGAAAAAATTACCTTCACATCGATTCTTCCGAGTTAAAGGTGTCAACCGGGCCGGGTTGACCCGGGACCGGCACGGACCGGCCCGGTCAAAACCGGCCCGGACCGGACCGGTTTAGCGCGGGGGGGGGGGGGGGAGGGGGCGGACTGGGTTAGGGGGGGGAAGGGGGTTGGGACGTAAGGCCTTACCGGGCAATTAACCCGGACCGGCCCGGCCCGGGAAGAGAAATACCGGCCGAACCGGCCAACCCGGACCGGCCCGGACCGGTTATAACGGTAAAATTTTTTTTTTTAAAAAAAATTTTTTTTTAACTGCTGGGGCCCACTTGCCTGTTGGCAACGGTCCAGAACCGTTGGCCAACGGGTCTTTTTGCATTTTTGGCCCTTTTTTGTTTTTTTTTTGTTTTTATTAAATTACATTAATAACCCTTCTAAAAATCTATAAATACCCTCCCCTCTTCTTCATTTCCTCACTCAAAATTATCTATCTCTCTCTCAATTCTCAAATTAGCAAATATCAATCACTCTCTTCTCTTCAATTTTCAAGAATTCATATTCTACTTTCATAATTTTATTGTCTTTATTTTCCCGAATTTAATTTATCGTAATTTCTTATTTGGAAATCGGCATTCGAAGCTTGATTCTTGAAGTTCAAGTGTTCAACATTCTTGAAGTTCAACTGTTCAAGTGCTCAATTTATTGTCGAATTCGGTGCACTCTCTCCAACTCTTTCTCTTATTTAATATTTTAATTGCATATTTGATTTTAGCTTATATATTAAATTTTCCAATATGTTGAATGCTGCTAAAAGAGCGTGTAGAAAAGTTACTGGTAGGAGTGGAAGTGGTAGTGGAAGTAGTAAAAAAAGTCCTATAGCTTCTGGTAGTAATAGTAATAATGAACCAATAACACATGTTTCTGAATCATCGCCTAATTTGCAAGATGTAAATATTGATTATGAACAATTACACCAAGATTTCGGAATAGAAGATAACGAAATTGGAATAGAAGATGAGATACCACCTACACCTACTAGTGCAAATGTTGGTAGTATTGGAGTTGGAGTTGCTAGTGCAACAAGGGGTAGAAGACCACCAGTCGCTCCAACTTCTAAATCTAATCGTAGAAAAAGAAGTCCTGTTTGAAAATTTTTTGATGAGATAGAAGATAGTGATAGAGTTAAGTGCAGACTTTGTAACGAAACGTTTAAACATTTGACCGGAGGTAATTTAGGGGGGACTGGCACACTAATTAGACATATGCAAAATTATCATCCTATAGAATGGGGGGTTAATGGGGATGGAAGTCAAACAACCCGTAACCCTACTACTGCAGGTCTCCTAAAATATGATAAAATGAGGGATCGAGAGGAATTAGCGAAAATGATCGCTTTGGGTTGTCTACCTTTTTCTTTTGCTTCTTCCTCTTATCTTGTTACGTATATTCAAAGGATATACAACCCTATGTTTAAAGGTATCCCTAGAAGTACCTGTAGATCTGACATCTTTAGACTTCACGGCCAATATCAAACATACATACGTTATTTGTTTAGTCACCTTCCTTCTAGAGTATGTCTAACTTCTGATATTGGCCATGCTGTAAATGGAAATGATTATTTAACAATTACATGTCATTGGATAGATGACAATACTTGTATGCAAAAACGTATTATTGCTTTTAAATATGATGAAGATCAGAGTCATACTGCAACATTTATTAGTAGTACAATTGTTGAAGTTGTCGAATTTTATAATCTAAACCAAAAAGTTTTGTGTATGTCTTTTGTTAAAAGTGGGCTCGATTTATTTTCAACTGAGATTACTCTAGTTAGAAGAGCTGTTGGAGTAATTCAGGGAAATAATAGACAATCTAGAATAAGAGAATTTAAGAACAAGTGTATGCAATATAACCTTACACCTAGATTCATGCCCGACGAAGTAGTTACTAGATGGAATTATACGTATATATTTTTAAAATGTTGCTACAAATATAGATTTCCAATAACAGAAGTTGCTAATGCACATTGTATTGATCCTAGGCGTATGTTAACCGGTGATACCTGGGAGGTCATTAGTGATGTGATTAAATTTTTACATAAATTTTATACTGCTACTGTTGTGTTTTCTGGGGCATATTACCCAACTATTACTTTGGCTTTAGTACATATAGCTGAAATTTCTTTGCTACTATTTGAATTTAAGAAGAAAGATAGATATACGGATGCTGTTGCAAGTATGCAAGCAAAATTTAAAAAATATTTCTTTCCAATTCCTCCTGTTTACTTAATTGGTGCAGTTTTAAATCCTTCAATTAAAATGTCTGATTGTCAACAATTAATGAATGCTTTATACAATTATATGGAGATTGGGCCCACTGAAAGCCCAAATTTGTATGAATCTATGAACCAACTAAATGAACATTTACAATATCTATATACTTATTATGCAACTCAATGTGATAATGCTCGTGCTTCAACTGCTGCAAATCCCACTATGCAATGTAGCACTTCTAATGTAGTCGGAGATGATGATGAAGGCTTTGATAGTTTTAATATTTTTTCAACTTTTTCTAACACTCAAAGTAGTAGTAGGAATATAGATGAACTGCAATTTTACTTGCAGAAGCAAAAGGAGCCTCGCACCAAGGAATTTTCACCGTTAGGCTGGTGGCAGGAAAATTCAAAGCAATTTCCCGTTCTTTACGCTATGGCGCGGGATGTCCTGAATGTCCCAATTTCCACTGTTGCATCCGAGAGTGCATTTAGCCAAGCAAGACAACAACTTGGAGACACGCGGCACTCATTGGGAAGCAATGCTTTGGAAGTCTTAGTGTGTCTAAGAGATTGGATAAGATCTGAACGAAGAAATCAAGGAAAGGAAGATCTTGATAGCCCGGAAGACGAAGAACTTGGAGATATATTAACGGAAACCCATCCGAATTTAACACTCCAGAAGAAGGTCCAGAGGTTCATATTAATATGGAAGAACTTGCTATTGCAATGCAAGCCATTTGATGTAAATTGTAAACTAATTATGATACATTTTAGTTTTTCAGTTTGAAATTTTGAATTTAAGAAATAAAGTAGCACTTGCAATAAGTGCAATTTTTTCCCCATCTTTTGTTGTGTTCATTCAATTATTACAAAGTATTAATATAACTTAATATTTATACTATACGTAATTCAAAAAAAAAAAAAAAAAAAAGATAAACCCGGCCCGGCCCGGACCGAATCAACCCAGCCCAATTGCAACCCGCCCCCAATTGAACCCGGACCGGACCGGCCCGGACCCGGACGGGTCATAAAATTTGGACCCGGACCCGGCCCACCCGTTGGTCACCTATATTCCGAGTCCACAAAACTAGACTTTTAAGTAGCTTACAAACAATGTAATTGATGCTAATAGAATTAACACCCTACGGTTTATATAGATATTTGAAAGAGGGCTTTGGGAAGTTATTGTCGATGTGGTACACTACTACAAACTGTTTCCTACCAGTATTTGGCTGACGGAGGCGGCGACTGTTAGTGAACTCGAAGTAGGAGTCTCGCTGGAAAGGATGTCAAGGTTGATTTTTACGTAAATGAATTAAGAATACAACATTTAACTTATTCAACCCTAACCGCTTGACCACTACTGCTTTAGTCTTTTGCTAATAAAGGAAACAATGAATTCTTTGGCAATGGTGGTTCAAATGCCAAGAACTATATGCCTACATAATTTAGCATTATTCTTATTTGATGAACTGATATTCATAATCTCAAGGAATAAACTGTTGGCATAGTTCCTACTTGACTCAGAACTCCGAATTCAATGCTCCGTAAATACTTCATGTTTAGTCTGTAAAAAGTTTAACCACCCCGACAAACCTTGAAGTAGAGGCCATTTGTAAGTATTTAAATTTTATCGAATTTAAATCGATAAAATAATGTGGACTATGTTTTAAATATGTTCAAATAAACTTATTGGGCCAATATAATTGAGTTAATTACAAGTCCAATACATATGGATTAAATAAATAAGTTTTAATTCATTGGGCTAGCCCATTTAATTGGGCTAGCCCATTTAATTGGGCTAGCCCATTTAATTGGGCTAAAGTAATGAGCCCACTTTATTTGGCCTAAGATGTCATTTTCCTAGAGGCTCAGTTTGGTGCCATGTATCAAATGACGTGGCACGCCAAGTCAAATGAAAGAGCCAATAAGATCATGCCACCCGTCAAAAATGATAATGCATACCCAGTCATACTGAATGCCAATGAAATTGCGCCGCATATGCAAGTGACATGTTCTAGCCAATCAATTACGGCCATGTCACACTTCAATTTGATTGGTCGGAAAGAGTGTGTTCTTATCACAACTCCTCCCTTTCACAACTATAAATAGTGGTCTTCATAACTCCCGAGAGACACCAAAAGTTATAACAAGAAGCAAGAAAGAGCTTATGGATCAAATGTTGCAAATTCCTCCACAAAATTCAAGCTTCAAGTTCAAGTTCAAGAAATCAAGTTCAAGCTCAAGAACGAAGAACAAATCAAGTTCAAGTCCAAGAAATCAAGCTCAAAGCTCAACAACAAGATCATCGTTCATGGCAATAAACATGTATTCAAGATCAAGCTCTAAGGCCCTTGAATTTATTTACTGTTGAAAAGAAGAATCAGATGATTCATAGAAATTATAACACTCAAATATTTTAATAAAAATACTATGATTTTTGTGATATTTTCAATCTTGATTTTATTTTCTTGACGCAATTTATTATCTACAGAAACCATAGAAGATCTCAACCCCGTCCAATTAGGTAACACCGACTGCACCAAAAAGACTTATGTTGGACACAACCTCTCGGAGCCAAGTGAGTATCATGAATTTTTAACTAACAACGCCGATTTGTTTGCTTTTTTCTACTCAGATATGCTAGGAATCCTAAGGGAGATCGCCATGCACAAGTTGAATGTCGATCCACTTTATCCGCCTGTATGACAAATAAGGAGAAAGTTCAATGTCGCAATCAATAAGGTGGTCAGCAAGGAGGTTGATAAATTACTCGCCAACGGTTCCATCAGAAAATCGATATACCCTCAATGATTCGCTAATGTGGTCATGGTCAAAAAGAAGAACAGGAAATGGCGAATGTGTGTTGACTTCACCGATTTAAACAAAGCATGCTCGAAGGACTCTTTCTCGTTACCCCACATAGACAAACTTATCGATGCAAAAACGGGGCACGAACTGCTGAGTTTCTTGGATGCCTACTCCGGTTATAACAAATTCTAATGGCTGAGGAGGATAAAGAAAACACCACCTTCATCACTCATCAAGGAACGTACTGTTATAAGGTGATGTCGTTCGAACTTAAGAATGCGGGGCCCATGTATTAACAGTTAGTCACCAAATTTTCAAAGAAAAAATCAGTAAGACAGTGGAGGTTTACATCGATGAGTAAAGTCGACAAAGAACGAATATCACATCGGTCATTTGAAGGAAGCCTTCGAAATACTAAGGCGGTACGGGATGAAACTGAATCCTGAAAAGTGCACCTTCGGTGTAACATCTGGAACGTTCCTCGTTTTCCTATTGTCACAAAGGGGTATCGAGGTCAACCCAGATCAAATCTGGGCCATCGATGCAATACCGGAGATATTGACCAGCAAAAAGCAGGTGCAGAAATAAACAGGATGGAACGATGAATGTTTCGACGCCCCGAGAAATCCAAAAGCGTATCTGTCCTTGCCACCATTGCTCATCAAAGAGGACCCAGGAGAATGCCTACTTGTGTATCTAGCAGTTTCTGAAGTTGCAAAGCAGTCTTGGTCCGTGAAAATAAAGGTACGTAATATCTGATTTACTATATCAGAAAAACTTTAATCAATTCCTAGACAAGGTACCCTTACCTTGAAAATTAGCTCTAGCATTGGTGGTAGCTTCACGGAAGCTTAGACCGTACTTTCAACGTCATCCCATAAAAGTGGTGACAACCTTCCCCATAAGGGGCATCCAACAAAAACCCGAACAATCGGGAAGACGAGCCAAATGGGCCATAGAACTAAGTGAGTACGACAATAACGTACCAATCGCAAACTTCTATCAAGTCACAGGTGCTCGCCTACTTCGTTGCTGATTTCAGCACGAAAATATTGCTCGAGGTAGAACAGGAACCACTCCGCACTTCTACATATATCGACCTCTTGGTCCTCTACATCGACGGTGCCTCTAATGCCTCAGGATCAAGACTGGGACTCGTCCTCGAGGTCCCTACAGGTAAAGTAATTTTCCAGTCCATACGATGCCCCGATATGACTAACAACGAGGCCGAGTATGAAGCTGTGACTGCAGGTTTGAAGTTAGCCCTCAAATATAGAGCTCGACGACTCGTCCTACACTATGACTCTAAACTCGTAGTGAATCAGGTCACCGAGACTTTCAAATCAAAGAGTAGAGACTATAAATATAGCAGTCGGAAATCCACAAATTACTGCCAAAATTCAATGAATGTCGCCTCAACCAAATATCCCATGCACAAAATATCAAAGCAGATGACCTCACTAAAATAGTTGTGGCCACCAAGAATATCAACAAGGAAAAAATGGTCACCCTCCTTCATTCTGCAATAGACCACGTCGAGGTACATTCTATGAACTTAACTTGGGACTGGTGTAACCGTTTTGTAGCCTATTTGCAGGATGGAACGCTCCCGCAAGATAAAAAAGAAGCCAAAAAGCTCCGGGTGCAGGCAGCTCGGTACAACCTAGTAAATAGTGATCTTTATAAAAGAATGTTCGGTTTCCCCCTATCCAAATATCTTGGTCCATATCAAACAAGGAGAGTTTCGACGCCCCCTTTTTGACTAAAAGAAGCAAAATTGGGTTTACGACATTATGGGCAGAACAACGCTTAATCCTGTTTGGGAATCAGGTTATGGAATTTGAAGAATCGCCACCTAATGAATATAGTGCATTAGGACACTTTTAAGAAGAAAAGAGTATTTTGAAGGCAAACCAAAGTTCAGGTAAGGGCTATTGATTATCTCGAGGGGAAAGTGTTAGGTACCCCTCAAGATCCACTAGTGTGGTTCCAGGCTGTGTTAATTGTGACTTTATAGGAGATGAAGCAAGTAAACAAATAAGGTTCACGTATAAAGCATTCAAACAACTTGAGAATTTTGAAAAGGAAAAGGCATAATTTAAATAAAAGCAGAAGGAGAATTAATTTGAAAAAGCATTACTTTAGAAAGACGTTTAAGTAAAGCAAGCAACAGAGAAAGAGGTCCTAGGTTTGACTATAATATGGATCATTCAATACAATATCTAGCACATATTCCCAAAGAGGGGTCGCTTTATGATATTATTGCATCATCATCATCTCCATATTATACCCTTCCTACTCCGTTAAGGTATTTAAACGCATTTGGTCTTGTTTACTTATTGCATGCTAGTACCCGTCCCAACCTATGAGTCCCGGGTATTAGGACTTCTAATCTTAAGAGGGGGAGAGAAGCATAGGACATATATGGATTTTTCAAAGTTAAAAATACTAAGCGTCAATCAAAACAAAAAACATATAAAGGTATACAAATCATACATTCAAAGGCTCATACTAAAACCTCGTAAACCATAACAACAATTAGTCTAGCATGACTTACAAATATTGATTTGGTCTTAATATTAAAGTTGATCGAATAGATTAGTTAAACACATAAAGCTAGCTAATAAATCTGCTTTGAGCCCCTCGGGTCCGGTTATTAGAACTTGAAATGATTTAAAACAAGTAATTTCTGAGAAAAAAACATTAGTTTTGGACATAGGTCTGTAAAGACGGATTTAGAGTATGCAGAAAGTTCACAAATGGTTTACAACTAGCCGGACTGCTTAAAGAAAATATTCAAAATAGCCTTGAGGCGTATACTTAGGCAGGCAAAGTTAATCCTTAAAACTGTAAGTTTGGCCTTTTAAAAAGACTCTATAGGTTCGGATTGACATAAAAGGGCAGACTTGGCCCGATTTAAAAATAGACAGATTTAGGGCAAACTGTATTAACACGTTTAAACACATCAGGCGAGTTTGAACCTTATAGGTATGATTTCTATATGAGATGCAATATTGAAAGCCTTATATGCATGATTTCCATATGAGATGCAATATTGAAAACCTATGGGCATGCTTTCTACCCATTGATTGATGCAATGATGTAAACCCCCCACATACCTTTTCACTGTATTCCCAAGTTCTTTTTACAAAGCTGGTTTACATAAATGAAAGGAAATTACTAAGGAAATAAGTACATCAAAGCTAAACAGACCCGAAGAAGCCCAAAGCAACCTTAATGTCCAACATACGCATTTTCCAAATCCAGACTCCTAAATTCCAAGACTTTCGCTTAGAGTGTTTCAAAGTTCCAAGGGCTCTCAGGCGAAACCCAGGCAATGCTTACACCCTAAATGATTAGAGTAGTGCAAAGTGTGGAATTACCAGCCCTCAAGCATCCAAGTTCAGAGGAGACTCGAGGGTCCCTAAGTATGGCTTACCAGAGGGGGGGGGGGGTAGGACTTAAAGAACTAGGAACAAGTGCAAAAGTGAGGGATTAGAGGAAGACCAATGCAAAGGGTGGTCATACCTAGCCATGAATGATACTGGCACACCCATGAACCTTTACATAGTTTAACAAATAAGAGCAGACTAGAAATACGTCAGACTTAGGTATGTATGGTGATTAGGACACCAACAAACCTGAGTCAAAGCTCAACACATAATGGGGGTTAAGTGAGTAGGATTACTTTGAGTATAGGTTGATAGCAACCTGGTTCTAAACTAGGAATAGCAATGGAGTGACATCCTAGTCTAATACACAACTCCTACACAAACATGGGTTAAGGGATTAGGGGTCACATAAGAACATTTGCAACAATCAGAATTAAACTAGAGGGATTTTTGAAAGGGATATACATGAATATAATCATACACATATATAGCATCAAAAGAATGGGGATATGGGGTAGGGATGTGTATGCTGAAATTTAACTACATATTGAACATAATAAGACATGGGGGAAGGGGTAAGTAAACATATAGTTTAGAGTTAATATGTATATTAGGAACCTACCAGTTGCAGGCTCGAACAGTAAAGCAAACAGAGTCGATGAGACCTTATTGATTAGCCTTGACTTTAAGCCGGCTAAACTCTAGCAATAGAACAAGTAACAGAGAAGAAAAGAGAAGAGAAGATAGAGTTTTAGGTGAGTTAAACTTAGGATTGTTCATGTGTTGAAGTGAAAAGAGGTGGGGGATTTTATAGCTTGAAAGTAAGCAGCCCATAAGGCAAGAAAATAATTTAACATCAATTATAAGCAATTAGGAAAATGGTTTCCTCTAATTAAGGAACTAGACTTGAGGTAAATAAATCAAGCTTTATTTTACGAAAATCAAGAATAAGTCATAAAATACAGGGTAAATGCGTATAAGGGTTTTGAAATTCACAAGGTTTCACACATAAGGCAAGTCAATCAAATAGAGAATCAAGGAATTTGAGATACGAATTGATACTGAACTTAGTCAAGGAGCAGGTCCAAACTAATGAATCAAATAAGTTTGTAAGAAACTAATTTTAAAAAATTAGGGTTATTCAGAAAAGGGGGAAAAGTATGACTATAAAAAGAGGTGCACAAAGTCGTACATGCAAGACTGAAATTAGTAGAGCAAATCATGTAATCAAATAGCAGAAGCACAAAAGTAAGAAATCAAAAGCAGTTAGGGTTTAAACATGTAGCAAACAATTACACCGAGAAAAACGAAAAACTCCTAAAACCTAGGGTTTTCATCACATGTCGAGCACAGATGAAGATAAATTTAGGAAGAATAACATAAGGAAAACCAGAGAACCTAGTAAAATTTACTCGAAAACCCTAGAAATAACACAGTAAAGAAAATACATAGGAGACATAGCAAAAAATACTCAGAAATCACATTAATGTTTAAAAGAAATCACAATAGAGCAAATAAAGCAAAGAAATTGAACAAACCCTAAATTTTAGGAAGACGAACAGTTTGAAAACAAAGTCGGCGAAGAAATGTGAGAAATACTTTGAAACTTTAGAAAATAACTACGATCTAAAGAAGATCGTAAAGATAAACACAGAGAAAACCTTGAAAATTAGGGTTTTCGAGAGAGAGAGCCATAGAGACACGAGAAAGCTTGGAATGGACTGATTCTGTGTCATCAATAGACTCACAACATCAAGGCTTGCTGGAGAGAGACCAGTAACGACCGTTAAACTCAAGTCGAAGGACCTCTGAGTCGATAATCTCTGAGATAGGGCTTCAATCTTTCGAACAAAAGAGCCATATAAGGTAGGGAAAGGTGAATACAGGTGCCTTAGAGCTTGAAAAGCCATAGTCGCCGGTGAAATGGAGCCGGAGAAGGGCTAGGTTTCAGAAGGGGTTGAGGGCATTTTGGGGCGGCGAGGGACACAAGGGCGGATGAATGTAGAAAATGAGTAGGGTTTGGAGGGTCCGTTGGATTAATTATGGAAGGGTTATTATGGACCGTTGATCTGAGTGATCAACGGTCACGATTTAAGAGAGTGAATGGGGCGGGTTAATTTGGACGGGTCTGGGTCGGGTAAAATTTAAAATTGAGTTGTGTAAATGGGGTTGAATTGGAAGCTGAAATTGGGTTATAATTGAAATAAAAGGGGCTACAATTTAAATAGCCATTTTCCCCAATTTAAAATTTATAAAATAGTAAATGGTACTGTAAAAATCAAATTAAAATACTGGATTAATAAATAATGTATAAGTATTAAATTAAAAATATTAGGAACAATTTTGTAGTTAAAATACTTATTAAATCGAGAAATAGGCTAAAATTATAATTTCATGCAATTTTAGTTTAGAAATACCTAATGAACTTGTAAAATGTATTTTTATGTAAATGAGAGGATAAAATATATTACTCACAAAAAAAACAAGTTTTGTGACTAAATATTGGATTTTAAAGCGAAAATAAGTTATAAATTGATTTTAAAATTTTGAAAAAATGTAGAAAAATGCCAAAATCTTTGTGGATGCTTATATATGCATCTACATGCTATTTTGGTAATATTTTGAGTATAGAAATATATGGGGAAAATTGAGTATCAACAGCTGCACCTCTTTACCCGAGGAGGATAAAAGAGTTGTCAGGTAAAGACAAGATGGTCAATTTTGACCGAAAACGGCGACTGTAAGAGAATTTTGACCGTGCTCCAGCTTCTGAGATGTCTACATATCTCTGGATTTAAAAGAATCAGGCCATATGTTGTTTAGGAACCATTGGCTAAATATGCTGATAGAGGTCCGGAAAAGACGGACGCAACGGGGTTTGATTTGATAGGAGTTTGGAGGTCCGACGGGCTGCAAAAAACTAGAGCTGGATCGCTCCTGCTGAGACGGCCGTGATTTATCCAGTGTACCTGCAAACGAACGATGTGCGTATATATTGCATAATTTAAACATGATGCAAGTTCCCATTGGACCGTGAATGTTGTCTTCGGACGGTATGATGGCGTCCTTAAACTATGACATCCAGGGCTATGAAGAGCATAAAAGTAAAGATTCGCAGGCCATAAAATGGTGGTCTTGGGCTATGCAGATGGTGCCTCCGAACTATGACGCCTTTGAATAAGTTGGCGATATTTCAGCCCATGAGAAGGTGGCAATATTTCAGCCGAATGAATGCGAGGGTGGCGATGTTTCAGCCAAAGCGCGATTTTAAAATGCAGGGTGACGATATTTCAGCCAAATGAGACAGGGTGGCAATTTTTCAGCCAAGTGCAAAATAAAGGGGGTAGAGCTTAGCCTCGAAAGGCAGAGAAATAGCCTTATGCAATGCAGGATGGAGACAGAGCTTAGTCTCAAAAGGCAACGAATAACCTTATGCATGATGGAGGTACAGCTTAACCTTGGAAAGTAGAGAATAGCCTTATGCAATGCAAGCTGGAGACAGAGCTTAGTCTCGAAAGGGAGAGAATAGCCTTATGCAAGATGGATGTAGAGCTTAACATCGAAAGGCATAGAATATCCTTATGCAGGATGAAGGTAGAGCTTAACCTCGGAAGGCAGGTAATAGACTTTTGCAGGATGGAGGTAGAGCTTAACCTCGGAAGGCAGAGAGTAGCCTTATGCAAAAATGCAATAATGAGACAGAGCTTAGTCTCAAAAGGCAGCGAATAGACTTATGCATTATGGAGGTAGAGCTTAACCTCGGAAGGTAGAGAATAGCCTTATACAATGCAAAAACGTAAAGGAGAAGATAGTAATGATTTTCTTAGCTGGTAGATGGTTGCGATATCATGACTACTGGGGCAATGTTGGATGTAAGTAGTAAGCTTTTGCGAAATAAGTAGTTGTTTCGGGAGTTTCAGTCCTGTAAAGCACATGCGTTGCCCATTTGTATCCTGAATTCCTGCATTCAAAGAAAAAGCGTGAGTTCTATATAGGGGAGGTTTATTCATATCCATCGGCTCCTGACGTCCTATGCCATTTGGGGTAGTGTTGCTGAACGATATTGATCTGAATGATTTCTTGCAAAAGATTTGGCAAACACGATGCAAATGTAAACATAAGTAAAGAAAATAATAATTTTTGCTTTATGATGAACCAACAACTGCAATGTGGTTTAAGACACGGCAACCTTGCTCGCTCCGAAATTTTGAGGGTCCTTCTCAAAATTCTACCCCAATTTACTGGGTTGGCGCTGTTGACGGCGGTGCTGAATGACTGAAAACGGAATCCTCACTATTATGAGGGTCCTCCTCAAAATTCTACCCCAATTTATTGGGTCTATGCTAATGCGAATGCTTGGTAAATTGACCTCGGAATTTTTAGGGTCCTCCTAAAAATTCTATCCCAGTTCCAAATGCGGGGGGAAATGATATTTCATTAAAAATGTGACCGAACCCATAGGGCTGTCTATGTATCCCCTCTTAAAAGGGAATCAGGTTAGGCGTAGTTCAAATTACATCATAAAAGAAAGCATGTGATCAAATAGTATCTCTTTACTGTGTATGAGTTGATAGGCTTCGTTCAGACTTCTCTATCCATTTCCGCAAGAATGAGGGATCCTCCAGTCAGAACCCGGTGAACCATGTACGGACCCTGCCAGTTGGGAGAGAATTTCCCTTTGGCTTCATATTGATGTGGAAATATACTCTTCAATACCAGCTGCCCTGGTGAAAACTTTATTGGTCGAACTCTCTTGTTGAAGGCTCTGGACGTTCTGTTCTGATATAATTGACCGTGGCAGACATCATTCATTCTCTTTCTGTCGATGAGGGCTAACTTCTCGTAGCGACTTTTGATCCATTCCGCATCATCTAATTCAGCTTCTTGTATGACCCTTAAGGATGGGATTTCTACCTTGGCGAGAATGACTGCCTCTGTTCCATAAACCAGCATGTAAGGAGTGGCCTCGGTTGATGTGCCGACTGTGGTGCGGTAACCTAATAAAGCAAACAAAAATTTCTCATGCCACTGCTTGTGTTTTTCAATCATTATCCTTAGTATCTTCTTGATGTTCTTATTGGCTGCTTCTACAGCTCCGTTCATTTGAGGTCTGGAAGTCGTAGAATTCTTATATCTGATTTTGAATGTTTCACACATTGCTTTCATTAGGTTGCTATTGAGGTTAGAGCCATTATCGGTGATGATTGACTCTGGAACCCTGAACTGACAAACCATACGATCTCGAACGAAATCTGCGACTACCTTCTTACTGACTGCCTTGTATGATGCTGCTTCAACTCATTTGGTAAGGTAATCGATTGCCACTAGGAAGAACCTGTGCCCATTTGACGCGGCTGGCTCAATTGGTCCAATGACGTCCATCCCCCAAGTGGCTAACAACCATGGCGAGCTTGTTGCAGTAAGCTCATTTTGAGGCACCTTTATCATATCTGCATGTACTTGACATCGGTGGCATTTTCGGACGTACTGAATGCAATCTGTCTCCACAGTCATCCAAAAATAACTTGCTCGAAGTATCTTATTCGCCAACACAAAACCATTCATATGTGGTCCACAAGTCCGAGCATGTACTTCTTCCAATAGTTTGATTGCTTCTTTTGCCTCGACATACCTTAATTGTCCTAAAGCAGGAGTCCTCCTATATAGGATTCCTCCACTCTGAAAGAAATTATTGGACAACCTCCAAAGTGTTCGTTTCAGAGAAGCATGGCAAGCTCCGAGTACCCTCCCGTTGTCAAGTATTCCCTGATATCATGGAACCAAGGTTTCCCGTCGGCTTCTTCCTTGACGTGAGCACAATAAGCTGGATGGTCCTGGATCTTGACCGGAATGGCATCAATAAAATTTGTATCCGGATGCTGGATCATGGACGATAAAGTGGCTAAAACATCGGCGAAGTCGTTCTATGTTCTGGGAACATGTTGGAACTCCGTCTTTATGATTCTTTCTCAACTCATGCACATGGTATAGATAGGGGAGTATCTTGGAATTTTTGGTTGCCCATTCTTCTCGGACCTGATTTATGAGTAAGTCCGAATCTCCGATCACTAGCAGTTCATAAACATTCATGTCAATGGCTAGCTTGAGCCCTAAGATGCAGGCTTCGTACTCGGCCATATTGTTGGTACAGGGGAATCTGAGCTTGGCGGACACCGGGTAATGCTGGTTAGTTTTCGATACCAAAACTGCTCCTATACCCACTCCTCTGAAGTTTGCGGCTCCGTCGAAAAACATCCTCCAACCATCATAGGATTCTGCAATATCTTCTCCTATGAAGGCTATGTCTTCATCAGGAAAATATGTTTTTAGTGGTTCGTATTCTCCTCCTACAGGATTCTCGGCGAGGTGATCTTCTAGGGCCTGGCCTTTGACCGTCTTCTGGGCGATATAGACAATGTCGAATTCGCTTAATAAAATTTTCCATTTGGCGAGCTTTCTAGTAGGCATGGGCTTCTAGAAAATATACTTCAATGGATCCATCCTGGATATGAGATGAGTGGTGTAAGCACAAAAATAATGCCTCAATTTCTTAGCTACCCAGGTTAAAGCACAACAAGTGCGCTCTAATAAGGAATACCGAGCCTCGTAAGGGGTAAACTTCTTCCCGAATATTAGATGGCCTGCTGCTTCCTCCGTGTTTCTTCATGTTGCCCCAATACACAACCAAATGCCCCATCCAATACTGCAAGATAAAGCAACAGAGGTCTCCTTGGCTCGGGTGGAACCAGGATTGGCGGCGTTTGACAAGTATTCCATGATTCTGTTGAAGGCCATTTGACAATCAAGGATAGGTTCACAAAGGACAGTGGATGTCGATGAATCGGCTGATGTAGTTGAGCCTCCTCAGAAAGCTCATTACCTCTTTCTTGTTCTTTGGCGATGGAAACTCTTGAATGGTTCTGACATTTAATGGATCCCGTTCTATTCCTCATTGACTCACAATGAAACCCAATAATTTTCCGACCGGGACCGCAAATGCAGACTTGGCGGGGTTCAATTTCAGGTTGTTTCTCCTTAGTCTGTTGAATAATTTTCTCAAATCTTCCATGTGACCTGCAGCTTTTCTATATTTAATGATGACGTCGTCCACATATACCTTGATCTCCTTGTGCATCATATTATGAAATATTGTGGTCATGGCTCTCATGTAAGTAGCACCCGCATTCTTCAGACCGAAAGGCATCATTCTATATAATACATTACTCATGCGTGAATGATGTTTTCTCTGCATCCTCTTCATCCATCCATATCTGATGGTACCCAGCAAAATAATCGACGAACGAGTGCAGCTCATGTTTGGCGCATTTGTCGATCAATATGTGTATATTTGGAAAAGAAAAGTCATCTTTAGGACTGGCCTAGTTGGATCCCGGTAGTCGACACAGACTCTAACCTTCCCGTCCTTCTTTGGCGCCGGCACACCATTGGCTAACCATGTTGGATACTCCACTACTCTGAGAACCCTGGCTTTGTGACTTCTTCTTTGATTTCAAACTCATGTCTGGCTTGAATTTTCGAGTTTCTGCTTGGCCGCCGGGCATGTCGGATATCTCAGCAACTTGTGAGCCACAATAGACATGCTGAGGCCGGTCATATCATCATACGACCAGGCGAATATTTCCTCATACTCTTTCAAAAACTCTGTATATTCTTCCTGTTTTGACGGTGACAAGTGTACACTGATTCGTGATTCCTTGATATTTTCTACATCTCCCAGATTAATGACCTCAGTTTCGTCTAAATTGGACTTAGGTCTGTTCTTAAATTTTTCAACCTCTTAAACAACCTCTTCTGGTATTTCATCCTCTTCTGAATCTATGTCCGTTTGTCGCATTGTCTCGTTGCAGGTTACAGTCATGGGTTCATCATCAAGATATGTAATAGTAATGCTGTGTTAAATAAAGTAAACGGTAGAGAAAATAAATAAGAGAGAAATATAAAGATAAACTTGGAAAATGCTTTAATTAAATTCATAATTGTTTGAAACATCAGAGCTCATTTTTAAAAGTAAAGACAATTCTGAGAAGTAAAAAATCAACTAAAAGTAAAGTGCGATGCATATGTGTCGTGTAGCCTTGCTATCCCGAGGCTCTACGAGCAGTGGTGGTCCTGATTGACCAATTGGTGAGGCGCTCCCCTCGGTTCACAGCTTTAATGGAAGGGCTTTCCTCCCCTTCCTCCTCGAAGGTAACACAACAATCCATATCATCCTCCAGAAACAGGTTCTTCATGGCTGCTAGCGTCTCATCTTCCTCTGATATGGCATCAGCAGGCTGAAAGGTCTGCTCTAACTGAGGTATAGGGTGATCTAGTGGGTAGTAGGGACCGTGCCATGGTGGCGACCAATGCTGGAACTCCTCCCAAGTGTATTCATAACCCAGACCAAAAGTGGTCCCATGCTTCTTCAAATGGATGGGCTTGGCGATACCCTGGAGATTCCTGCCAAACCCCTTTCCGGGTTCGTATCCGCTCAAATTCAGAATGCTCTCGATTTTGCTATCCCACCACTTATCATTGTCTATGGAATTGACTCGCTCGATGTGGAGGTATGTTTCTCCACCTATTCTCCTTCTTCCTCCGATCATCGGGATACTTGGCAACTGTATATGGGGTTGCTACCGCCACTATGAATGATTACTTCTTGATGATTCCAGACAAACTTCACGGCTTGATGCAATGTTGACGCCACAGCCCCAGGGGCGTGGATCCAAGGTCGTCCTAGAAATAGGTTGTAGGATGTCGGTACGCCAATGACTTGGAACTCAACATTGAACCAGGTGGGCCCCATCTGCAGGCACAAAGTGATTTCTCCAATGGTGGACCACTGAGATCCATCAAAAGCTTTCACATTGATAGCCCCGTATTTGATCTCGTACAATCTTTTTCCCAATGTCCTGAAAGTCACCAACGGACAAATGTTGAGGCTGGAACCCACGTCGAGTAGAATCCTGGTGATAAAATGATCCTCACATTGTGCAGTCTTGTGCAATGCTTTGTTGTGACGAAGCCTTTCCGACGGAAATTCATCTTCGTGGAAGGTGATCTTATGGCTTTCCAGTATCTGTCCCACCATGTTTGCCATTTCGCCTCCTGTTATGTTGATGGTAACATAAGCTTCACTTAGTATCTTCGTCAAGGCATTGTTATGTGCCTCGGAGCTTTGTAAGAGGGCCAGAATAGAAATTTGCGCCGGCATCTTGTTCAACTACTCAACGACCGAGTACTCCTTGGCATGACCTTTATCCATAGGTCATCGGGTCCAGTTTCAACAGCTCGCCCGGAAGCTTTCTTGCTAGACTCAGCCAAATGTTACGCGGTATAGATCCTGCCTGTCTTAGTCATGCCTTGTGCGGCGGTTGCTTCTCCAGCATATGTCTTTCCTTTTCTTCTAGCCTCAGCGGTGTAATCCCAAGGTATAGTATTTGATTGGAATGGGGTCATATATGTCATGGAGACTGGAATAGGTACCTTGGGAGGCAACATAGGAACTTCAAATGGTGTAGGTGGTTTCGGAACTCTAAACTCAACCTCAATCGGTTTTGGTGCCTTTGCGGAAGGTATTTCAAATTCGAGTGGCATGGATACATTTACCATGTCGTCAGAGGGCTGAATCTGGATGATGATGGGATTGAGAGTAACCGTTGGCTTTTTAGGCTCATTTCCTTCAGCTATCAAACAGATTGAACCCTTGGGGTCCCAATCATCTTCGATCTCAATCATGTGGATACCTCCACCATTGTGATCAGGCAGAGGGTTGTTGCGGACATTAGGAGCGGGCTCCTTTCCTATAATAATCTTGTTGTCAATCAGGTTCTGAATTTTGTCTTTTAACGAGCAACACTCGTCAATGGTATGGACCTTCATCTCGGAATGGTATGCGCAAGTCTTGCTTGGGTTGATCCACTGGGAAGGCTTTCATGGAGTTACAGCTGGGATAAGGGTGACGTAACCTGCTGCTTTGAGTTTCTTATATAATTGGTCAATCGGCTCGGCTATGGCGGTGTATTGTCTAGGGTGTTTGCGGTCGAAATTTGGTCTAGGTCGAGGGAAATTTTGGCGAGTAGGTGGGGATGGGTAGTGAGAAGGTTGGGAGTTATATGCTTGGTATACGGGTGCAAATTGGGAATATCGGGGTGAAGTGGGTTGATATGTGGGTGGTGGAGGTGATTGGTAAGTAGGTGGTGGAGTTTGGTAAGTAGGTGGTGGTGTTGGGTAATTTGGGGTAGGCTGGTATGTTAGTGGAGCTGATGGATAGGTTTGGTACTTCATGGGAGAGTTGTTTCTTTGCGTAGCCATTACAGAGTTTACATCATTCTTCTTTGTCGAGCCACCAGATTGTACAGCCTTATTGGTGGCTTGCAATGTCTCTAGTTTAGTGACCATACCGTTCTTGATGCCTTCTTCGATCCTTTCTCTCAATTTGATGATATCGCAGAACTTTAGACCCTCAATCAGCATCAACCTTTCATTGTACTGTGGGTCTTAAGCACAGACAAAAAATCTATTCATTTGTTCTTCCTCCAAGGCCGGTCTGATCTTAGCAGCTTCTGACCTCCAACGAGTAGCATACTCGTGAAAGGTCTCCTTAGGCTTCTTCTTAAGATTCTGGATATAGAACATACCTGGTACATTCTCAGTGTTGAACATGAATCGATCAATAAAATTAGATGACATGCTTACCCAACTAGTCCATTTCTTCGCATCCTGGCTAATATACCAAGATAAGGAGTCACCCTTCAAACTCCTCATAAATAGCTTCATACTGATCTTTTCGTCCCTACCGACTCCAACTAGCTTGTCAAAATACATCCTTAAATGAACCCTGGGATCCCCAGTACCGTCGAACAGTTCAAACTTGGGAGGTTTGTAACCCTCCGGGAGCTTAATATCTGGTTGAACACAAAGATCTTCATAATTCAAACCTTCAACACCCTTGTTACCTTCGAAACCCAAAACCCGATTAGTCAACTTCTTAATCTCAGCGGTCAAATTTTGAATGTGGGAGCTTTTGTCGTCCGACTCGGCTACATTTGTGACTGGCTGACCGTAATATGGTACTGTATCCACAAAGACAGGAGCGTTCTGGTTATCTGTGGTTTTTTGGCTCTAGGACAAGCAGCGGAGCATTGTTGCCTGTGTTGCGGACTTGGGTCTGAGCAGGATGGGTTGGTGGAGGCGGTGGTGATTTGTTAGCATCAGCAGGAGCAAGAGTGATCGACAGGCTCTCCAAGTTTTGGACTTCTTCCAACTCTTCTCGAAGCCTGAGCAAAGTTTTCTCAAGATGAGCAGCAGTTTCTTTGGTGATAGAAGCCTCTCTGACTTCCTTTCTAGCATTGGTATCTTCCATTTTGTTCTTGTTCCTGTTTCTGGGAGGACTCGGAAGAGGAGGAGGTGGAGGACCCTTTGATCTTGTGGAGTATGTTGATAGTGCCAGAATGCACGAACTAACCTCTGGGAAAGGGGAATAAAAATAAAAGAAAAACAAAAGGTAAAAAGTTAGTGCTGATTCGGAGAAAGAAAATATTGTAGTATTTAAACACATTGTTCAAGAATATAAGTCATTTCATATTTGGGTGCCCCGTTGTGCCCGAGGTAGGCCTAGCGACAGATAGAATTTGGATAACTTATAACACCAAGTGCCTCATTTTTATCGATAAAAAATAGAACGAGTCAAAACAAACTGAAATAAGGAGAGACTGTTACTAATGGCCAGTGGCCTTATTACATCAGGAAAGCAGTAAAAATCCTAACTACTTGGTCCCAGAAGGACCTTCCCCAGATTCAGTATCTTTGCCACCCTCGTACAACTGCATCAACTCCCGCAGTCCCAGCAACAATTAAGCCCGAGCCAAGTGCCCACATTTGTTACCTTCAGCTTCCTGACAGTCATTGATCCTTTTTAGAAATTTGCCTTCCAGCTCCACTAAACCCCGCTCCAAGTACCCTAAACGGTTGTTTGCGTGGACAGCCATGTCCTTCCATTCATTGATTAGCTTCTCTTGGGCCTCTTGTATTTCCTGATGCTCACTTCGCACTCTCGCATCCGTTTGCGTAGCTGATTGTACTTGACCTTTGCTGCAGTCTTCTCATTAATAAGCCTGTGACCCTGGATAAAACCTGGCTTTCCCAAGCTAATGTTATCATCTTCTAACCATCCCGGATAAGGCGGTGTATGCCCCTCCTGATACCTATCCGGTTCCATAGATTTCTTTTCCAAGATGAGTTTGGAATGCCACATATGCTGAGCCCGACACCTGTGTGGGCTATCGTCATCTTGGAAGTCAGACTTGTAGTGACTCATCTTTTCTACCCTTGGTATAATCTGCTTTCTTTCCGTTTGCCTCATGACTCAGAGAGGGACATAAGGGTAAGTTTCTCTTAAGCCCATGAGTACAACGAATGGCGCATCTCTAGACTGAATGATAAAAACCCTAGTTGGAAACAACTCGTACATCCATTATACCTGCTCTTCTTTCAGATTCTCCAATAGTTTCTACCCATCCACTAGCATCTTCCGAGTGAACGAACATATCCGGCATGAAGTGCATTCGCTTTGGATGATAGAAAGCGATATGGTCATCCCAGTCTCAGCGTATGATCTCCTGTCTATAATGTCCCTTCTGAAGATGTTCAATGAGCCAGAGTTGTAGTAGAAAATTGCACCCTTCAAAGTGTGGTGCCCGTTGTTGACATTTCTCTAAGGCTCGGTACAGTTTGGTGAGGATCATGGGTGCTATGCTGAATTTCTGCCCGTCGATACCCTCCATTATGGCTTTGGTTACCATGGCTAGTCTTGTATGGATTCTCGCCTTCTTCATTGGAAAGACTTTCATGCCCAGGAAACAGAAATGAATACGAAGGCTCTCCTATGTATGTGCCCCAAATAGGCGAGGGGGAACTCGTCTATGTGAGTGCGGTAAGATTTGCTATGTCAGAACCTTTCATACATGATGTCGAAGGATATGTAGGAGTCCTTCGGGCTGGTCAGATAATGATTCTTCTTGAGCCCCATCATTTTCAGGAACCCTCTACCTTTGCGGTTCTCTGGCATAAGCAGACACGGGCTATCCCAGGGAATTCCGGCTAGACCCCCAATTTCTTCCAACAGCAGAGTCATTTCAACACCCCCAAAGCGGAAGACAGAGCGTTCACTGTCCCAAAACAGAGTAGCATCTTCAACAATCTTGTTATCTGGCCTAACTTCCAGGAGATAAGGGAGATTCCATAAGTGCTTGCGGACAAGAACTCGATCACTACCATGCAGATCCTTCCACCAGCTTAGTAACTTTGGGTAAATGTGTGATACCATACCGAATCTGGGGATCTCGTGCCTCATTTCTACAAAAAAAGTGTTAGGCCCTACCCCACCGGACTCGACTATTTAAATTGATAACTAGCAGTAAAGATCAAGAGGGTACCTTGTCGACTACACCGTTGATCGACTGGTTTTACCGCAAATATGCCTTTGCCAAATTTAGAGGTTTATAATATTGGAAGAGTGCAACCATTGATTATAAGCGTTGCTATGGGATTTGTTTGGCACGAGTGGAAAATGATGTTGAAGGATGCAGTTACAACAATGAAATAAATACATGTATTTTCATGATCATAAAATAATAATTACAATAGCTTCTCAGAATTTAAGACGGAATTGAAACAAAGTAAAAGCATTAAAGCAATAAAGCATTAAAGAAAAAGAAAAACACAAAGAATCAAGTTAGTAATTATGAAGAAATGATTAAAGCGATAAATAAAGGAAGTAAAGAAAGCAATAAAGTCACAAAGCACGTAATGGTAAAAGCCTTAAAGAAATCCCCAACAGAGTCTCCATTCTGTCGATGCCCCCTTTTTCGACTAAAAGAATTGAAATCGGGTTTACGATATTATGGGCAAAACAACTCTTATTCCCGTTTGGGAATCGGGTTATGCAATTTGAAGAGTCGCCACCTAATGTTTATAGTGCATTAGGAACTTTTAAGAAGAAGAGAGTATTTTGAAGGAAAATCAAGTTCGGGTTAGGGCTAGAGATTATCTCGAGGGGAAGGTGTTAGGAACCCCTCAAGATCCACTAGTGTGGTTCCCGGCCGTATTAATTGTGACCTTATAGGAGATGAAGCAAGTAAACAAATAAGGTTCACGTATAAAGCATTCAAACAACTTGAGAATTCTTAAAAGGGGAAAGGCATAATTTAAATAAAAGGAGAAAGGAGAATTAATTTGAAAAAGCATTACTTTAGGAAGACGTTTAAGTAAAGCAAGCAAAGGAGAAAGAGGTCCTAGGTTTGACTATAATATGGATCATTCGATACAATATCCCGCACATATTCCAAAAGAGGGGTCGCTTTATGATATTATCACATCGTCATCATCTCAATATTCTACTATTCCCACCACGTTAAGGTATTTAAACACGTTTGGTCTCGTTTACTTATTGCATGCTAGTACCCGTCCCAACCTATTAGTCTCGTGGTATTAGGACTTCTAATCTTAAGAGGGGAAGAGAAGGATAGGACATATGTGGAGTTTTAAAAGGTAACACTACTAAGCGTCAATCAAAACAATCATATAAAGGTAAACAAATCAGACATTCAAAGGCTCATACAAAAACCCCGTAAACCATAACAGCAATTAGTCTACCATGAGTTACAAAATACTGATTTTCTCTTAATATTAAAGCTTATCAAATAGATTAGTGAAACACATAAAGCTGGCTAATAAATCTGCTTCGAGCCCCTCGGGTCTGGTTATTAGAACTTGAAATAATTTAAAACCAGTAATTTCTGAGAAAAAACATTAGTTTTGGACATAGGTCTATAAAGAGGGATTTAGAGTCTGCATAAATTCAGAAATGGTTTACAACTAGCCGGACTGATTAAAGAAAATTTTCAAAAGAGCCTTGAGGCGTAAACTTAGGCAGGCAAAGTTAATCCTTAAAACTGTAGGTTTGGCCTTTTAAAAAGACTCTATAGGTTCGGAATGACATAAAAGGGAAGACTTGGCCCGATTTAAAAAGACTCTATAGGCATGATTTCTAAGTGAGAAGCAATGTTGAAAACCTTATAGGCATGATTTATATATAAGATGCAACATTGAAAGCTTTATAGGCATGATTTCTACATGAGATGCAATACTAGAAACCTATGGGCATGCTTTATAAGTGAGAAGCAATGTTGAAAACCTTATAGGCATGATTTCTATATGAGATGCAATATGGAAAGCCTTATAGGCATGATTTCTAAGTGAGAAGCAATGTTGAAAACCTTATAGGCATGATTTCTATATGAGATGCAATATTGAAAGCCTTATAGGCATGATTTCTATATGAGATGCAATATTGAAAACCTATGGGCATGCTTTCTACCCATTGATTGATGCAATGATGTAAACCCCTCCCATACCCTTTCACCATATCCCCAAGTTCTTCTTACAAAGCTGGTTTACATAAATGAAAGGAAATTACTAAGGAAATAAATACATCAAAGCTAAACAGACCCGAGGAAGCCCAAAGCAACATTAATGTCCAACATATGCATTTTCCAAATCCAGGCTCCTAATTTCCAAGTCTTTCTCTTAGAGTGTTTCAAAGTTCCAAGGGCTCTCAGGCGAAACCCAGAAAATGCTTACACCCTAAATGATTAGAGTAGTGCAAAGTGTGGAATTACCAACCCTCAGGCATCCAAGTTGAGAGGAGACTCGAGGGTCCCTAAGCATGGCTTACCAGAGGGGGGTAGGACTTAAAGAACTAGGAACAAGTGCAAAAGTGAGGGATTAGAGGAAGACCAATGCAAAGGGTGGTCATACCTAGCCATGAATGAGGATGGCACACCCTTGGTCCTATACATGGTTTAACAAATAAGAGTAGACTTGACATAAGTCAGACTTAGGTCTGTATAGTGATTAGGACACCAACAGACCTGAGTCAAAGCTCAACAAATAATGGGGGTTAAGGGAGTGGGATTACTTTGAGTATAGGTTGAGAGAAACCTGGTTCTAAACTAGGAATAGATATGGAGTGACATGCTAGTCTAAAACACAACTCATACACAAACAGGGGTTAAGGGAACAGGGGTCACATAAGAACATTTACAACAATCAGAATTGAACTAGAGGGATTTGGGAAAGTGATGTACAGGAATGTAATCACACACATATATAGCATCAAAAACATGGGGATATGGGGTAGGGATGTGCATGCTGAAATTTAACTACATACTAAACATAAACAGACACGCGTGAAAGGGTAAGTAAACATATAGTTTGGAGTTAATATGTAAATCAGGAACCTACCAGTTGCAGGCTCGAACATTAAAGTAAACGGGGACGATGAGACCTTATTGTTTAGCCTTGGCTTTCAGCCGGCTTAACTCTAGCAATAGAACAAGTAACAGAGAAGAACAGAGAAGAGAAGAGAGAGTTTTAGATGAGTGAAACTTAGGATTGTTCATATGTTGAAGTGAAAAGAGGTGGGGGATTTTATACCTTGAAACTAAGCAGCCAATAAGGCAAGAAAATAATTTAACATCAACCATAATCAATTACGGAAAGGGTTTCCTCTAATTAAGGAACCGAACTTGAGGTAAATAAACCAATCTTTATTTTTGGGAAAAAAATCAAGAATAAGTCATAAAATACAGGGTAAATGCGTAAAAGGGTTTTGAAATTCACAAGGTTTCACACATAGGGAAAGTCAATCATATAGAGAATCAAGGAATTTGAGATACGAATGAATACTGAACTTAGTCAAAGAGCAGGTCCAAATTAAAGAATCAAATAAGTTTGTAAGAAATCAATTTCCCAAAATTAGGGTTATTCAGAAAATAGGGGAAAATATGACTATAAAAAGAGGTGCACAAATTCGAATACGCAAGACTGGAATTAGTAGAACAAATCATGTATTCAAAGAGCAAAAGCACACATGTAAGAAATCAGAAGCAGTTAGGGTTTAAACATGTAGCAAACAATTACACCGAGAGAAACGAAAAACTCCTAAAACCTAGATTTTTCATCACATGTCGAGCACATATGAAGATAAGTTTAGGAAGAACAGCATAAGGAAAAACAGAGAACCTAGTAAAATTTACTCGGAAACCATGGAAATAACACATTAAAGAAAATACATAGGAGACATAGCAGAAAATACTCAGAAATCACAGTAAAGTTTAAAAGAAATCACAATAGAGCAAATAAAGCAAATAAATTGAAGAAACCCTAAATTTTAGGAAGACGAGAACAGTTTGAAAACAAAGTCGGCGAAGAAATGTGAGAAATACTTTGAAACTTTAGAAAATAACTAGAGTCTAGAGAAGATCGTAAAGATAAACACAGAAAAAACCTTGAAAATTAGGGTTTCAGAGAGAGAGAGAGAGAGAGAGCCATAGAGACACGGGAAAGCCTGGAATGGACTGATTCTGTGTCATCAATGGACTCACAGCATCAAGTCTTGCCGGAGAGAGACCGGTCACGGCCGTAAAACACAAGTCGAAGGACCTCTGAGTCGATAATCTCTGAGATGGGGCTTCAATCTTTCGAACAAAGGAGCCATATAAGGTAGGGAAAGGTGAATACAGGTGCCTTAGAGCTTGAAAATCCATAGTCGCCGGTGAAATGGAGCCGAAGAAGGCCTAGGTTTCAGAAGGGGTTGAGGGCATTTTGGGGGGGCGAGGGACATAAGGGCGGATGAATGTAGAAAATGAGTAGGGTTTGGGGGGTCCGTTGGATTAATTATGGAAGGGTTATTATGGACCGTTGATCTGAGTGATCAACGGTCACGATTTAAGAGAGTGAATGGGGCGGGTTAAATTGGAGGGGTCTGGGTCGGGTAAAATTTAAAATTGGGTTGTGTAAATGGGGTTGAATTGGAAGCTGAAATTGGGTTATAATTGAAATAAAAGGGGCTGCGATTTAAATAGCCATTTTCCCTAATTTGAATTTTATAAAATAGTAAATGATATTGTAAAAATCAAATTAAAACACTGAGTTAATAAATAATGTATAAGTATTAATTTAAAAATGTTAGGAAGGATTTTGTTGTTAAAATACTTATTAAATAGAGAAATAGGCTAAAATTGTAATTTCATGCAATTTTAGTTTAGAGGATAAAATTGCAAGTTATGTAAAAATTATGTAAATTATATTTTAATGTAAATGAGAGGATAAAATACATTACTCACAAAAGTAACAAGTTTTGGGACTAAATATTGGATTTATAGTGCAAAATAAGTCATAAATTGATTTTAAAATCTTGAAAAAATGTAGAAAAATGCCAACCCTTTGTGGATGCTTATATATGCATCTACATGCTATATTGGAGATATTTTGAGTATAGATATATATGGGGGAAAATTGGGTATAAATTGAGAGTACTAGAAGAAGTACACGAAAGTCACTACAGTGCCCACACGGGAAACCGCTCCGTCGTACAATGTTTCATCCGTGCCGGGTACTACTGGCCCATCATGAAAAAAGAAGCCATGGATTATGTTCGAAGATGTGAAAAATGCCAAAAGTACATCCCTATGATTCATCAAGCAGGAGAACTCCTTCATTCTGTCACTTCTCTATGACCATTCATAAAGCGGGGAATGGACATAGTCGGGCCCCTCCTAGAAGGATGGGGTAAGGTACATTTCCTTTTGTTTTTGACTGACTACTTCTCTATATGGGTGGAAGCAGGTGCATACACTCAGATACGTAACCAGGAGGTCATCGCCTTCATATGGAAAAACATTATATGCCGTCTTGGCATCCTAAAATAAATCAGCTGCGACAACAAACCTCAGTTCGTCAGAAAAAGAATGACTGAGTTTTTCGAAAAATGGTGCATCAAACGAATACTCTCTATACCATATCACCAGGTCGCCAATGGTCAAGCCAAATCCTCCAACAAAGTAATATTGTTGAGGAAGCTAAAGCACTATGGCATGAACTACTACCAGAAGTATTATGGGCATACCACACTACGCCAAAAACCAACACAGTAGAAACACCATATTCACTGGTCTATGGGACCGACACCGTTATACCCGTCGAGATTGGGGAGCCCAATTTGAGATACTCCAATGAGAGCGGACGGGCCAACGATGAAAGTAGGCTACAAGACCTCGATGAAGTCGAAGAACGAAGAGACATGGCCCACATAAGAATGCTACCCTAGACGCATCAAGTAGAAATACAATACAACAAGAGAGCCAAAGTGCGACAAGTCAAAGTCGAGGACTACGTCCTCAAGGCCAAAACACAAGCATCAAAAGACCCTAATGAGGGAAAACTGGGAATGAACTGGGACGGACCATACAAAATTGTAGCTGCAGCAAACAAAAGAGCATTCCAGCTAGAAAAAATGGAGGGAAAATTACTCCAAAACAATTAAAATATCGCCCACCTCAAGTACTTCCACTTCTAACAGAAGAAGTAACCTAAGCCGTACTCTTTTTCCCTCATCGGGGTTTTGTCCCAATCAGATTTTCACGGGGAAGTATTTAATGAGGTGGCAAGGCAGATGTCTCAAGGATCAAAGTGTTGTTCATTAACTCGACCCGTTGACATGGTCTCTGAAACGAAGTAATGAAGGGACTGGATATAGATATTTGAATCTCCATTGTATGTGTAGAGCCGACATGTGATTCTCACAAGAATTTTATCAAATCTCCATTCTATGTGCAGAGCCGACATTTGATTCTCACAAGAATTTAATCGAACCTCCATTGTATGCATAGAGCTGACGTGTGATTCTCACAAAAAATTTAATCAAATCTCCAATGTATGTGTAGAGCCGATATGCAATTCTCACAAGAATTTAATCAAACCTCCCAACGCCCAAGGCAACATCCCAACGTCCAAGGCCATTGATGAAAATATAGGTTCAACCTCATTCGAACTATGATGGGATTCGACTTCGACAATAGTTCAAAGCAACATCCCAATGGCCAAGGCCATCGACGAAAGTATGAGTTCGACGTCATTCGAACTACGACAGAATTCCACTTCGATGACAGTTCGAAGCAACATCCCAATGGCCAAGACCATCGACAAAAATATGAGTTCGACCTTGTTCGAACTACGACGGGATTCTACTTTGATGATAGTTCGAAGCAACATCCCAATTGCCAAGGCCATCGACGAAAATATGAGTTCGACCATGTTCGAACTATGATGGAATTTTACTTCGACGAAAGTTTGAAGCAACATCCCAATGGCCAAGGCCATCGACGAAAATATGAGTTTAACTTTGTTAAAAATACGACAGAATTCTACTTTCACGATAGTTCGAAGCAAAATCCCAATGGCCAAGGCCATCGATGAAAATATGAGTTCGACCTCGTTCGAACTACGACCGGATTCTACTTCGACGATAGTTCGAAGCAACATCCCAATGGCCAAGGCCATCGTCAAAAATATGAGTTTGACCTTGTTCGAACTACGACGTGATCCTGCTAGGCCATCGACGAAAACATAAGTTCGACCTTGTTCAAACCACTACACGATCTCGCTCCGACGATAGTTCGAAGCAACATCCCAATAGCCAAGGGCGTCAATGATATCATGGGTGCGATAAATACAAGAAAAAACATGTCGACAAAGTCAATTTTACAATACAGCAAAATATTATTTACACTTGCCCCTACAAACGGGCCCAAGTATGCCTCGTGCAAAAACCCCTAAAAAAAGCAAGTACAAATAAAGACTACACATCATCCCCAATGGGGTAAGCGTCTTCGTACCACGAATTTGAAGCAAGGAGGTTCGCATCATCAGAGTTGATATCATCCCTGTTAGGTGTGAGGGGTTCGTACCCGCATGCCTCACAAGCTGCACGAGCTTCAGTGTGCACAATCTGAAACTCAACCTCAGTAACCCTTCCCTCGGCGTGAAAAGCCTTATACACATCAAGTCGAGCCTTCGCGTGGACCCACAACTCATATAAATGACGGGGCACGACCGGATTGACTGAGGCACGAGATGTAAAAGGCTAGGAGCATCGACTCGCATCCTCTACCCTCACCGAGGCCATTTGTCCATTTAGTTCAGCCAGCTTCGCCTCCAGCTCTTTGACATGCCCTGCAACCTGACGACCAGAGGCTTCCCTCTCTTCAGTCAACTCCGACATAAAAATTCGTAGGGCATCTTCCAAAGATACTGATTCAGAAATAGCCGCCGCCAGCTTGTCATACGTCCAGCTCGCCTTTAAGTGTCACATCCCAAATTCAAGAGACATGACCAGCACTTGACCGGGCATCCCCAGTCAAGCGGACATGGGTGCCTTTCCTACCCCGCATATTACCTCGTGTTCTCATTACTCATTAATCAAAGGTTTTTGCCATTTATAATTAAAACACCCTTTTACAAACATACATAGTCACTTAATGAAGTTTACAACTTACATCACCCAATACGTAAAACAATACCCAGTTCGCAACCCACATTTACTGTCTACGGAGCCTCTAAAAATACAGAAGGATGATACAATACTTGCCGGTAACAAGGCTCCAGCTATACCTTTCATAACAAGACCAAAACAATATTTCCAAAATAAAGAGCATCATGAGCCACGCAAGGCCCCGAGAGGAAAGGGGCTCACCAATATATCTGATGGAAAGTGGAGGGGAGCTATGATCAGTAGACCGGAGTATCTGCTATAGATCCACCTACATTCATAACACGAATGTAGCGCCCCCGGCAAAAGGGACGTCAGCACATCTGAATTGTACTGATATGTATGAACAAACACAAGTAGCAAGCAGTAACAGAATCAACAATTGAATACACATTTAAGGAACAATCAAACCAAACAAGTTTACCATCTCTCATTCTTCCTCTTCAACATTATCACATCAAAGATTTCACATTTCTTTCTCAGTAATAGAATCAACAATCAAATATACATGAAAGGTACAATCAAGTCAAACAAGTTTACAACCTCTCATTCTTCCTCTCCAACATTATCACATCAAAGATTTCACATTTCTTTCTCGGTAATAGAATCAACAATCAAATATACATGAAAGGTACAATCAAGTCAAACAATTTTACAACCTCTCCCATTTTCCCTTCAACATTTTCACATTAATAACTTCACAATCTTCTTCATAATTTCATTTCAGTAGTGATTTCGATCACTTTTCCACCCTTATAACCTCGGCCAGCCTTATTACCTCGGCCACCCTTATCACCACAATCCAAACCTTATTTCTCCGTGTTACGGCGCGCAACCAAACCCCGCCGCACCGTTTCCAATTCACAAACATCACAACAACAACAATTCACATAGAAAAACAACAATGACTCTCAAAGAGAAACCACAACAAATCACCAGAATTTCTGTAGCCATCAATATAATTTCCATCATATTCAACAACTCATGTGCAATTTAAGTCACCACAATAATTATCCACAACAAGCCAAATATGATATTACCACCGTTGTTCCAATTGCAAAATTTACGACATCCTTCCATCACTTGTTTCTCAGCTCTTATCACATAACACTTTCACGATCAAACATTTAGTTTATTGCCGATCACTTGCACCATTATATCGGGAGTCTTAACCACAAACACTCAAACCAATCCAATCACAAGAATTTTACAAATAGTCCACATAGACATCACATACCATATAGTCGTACACCGAACTAACTCTACAAAGGTCAAAGTTAGCCATACATACCTTTCTTGAGCTTTCCTTTAATTACAATGATATTCCGGAAACTCTAGCAACTTCAATCTATTTTGAGACATAACAAAATTAACACAAATTAGGAAGGTATTCATGGTTTCAGCTCATTTGAGCATTTCATCAAACACTAGTGGAGCATCTTGATTATCAACTCTCTTTTACACGATTTCCTTCTTTCGTTAACCCAATTTTTACCTAGTTATGTTCATCAATCATCCCACAATCCTAATTTACACATAAATGTATACATAACACTATTATACCAAGACTCATACCCCAAAAACCCATCTCATAATCTCTACAATAGCAACACAACCTAGGTTAGGAACCTATGGCTTTCAATCAGAACCCCAAGGGTTCTAATATGTATATCATACATAAATAATCACCATAGAGTAGTTAGAGATGATAGAGAAAAAAATACAGAACAATGATCACCGCAAGGGAGAAGTTAGAAACAAAATACAGAACAATGATCACCGCAAACCCAACAAAGAAATGAAAAGAAAAGGCACCTACATGCAAAGCCATATCAGCGACCTTCTGAGACAACTCCACGTTGCTCATCTCCTTAAGAAAAGGCACCTACCTACAAATCCATACCGGCAAACATGATGACCATCTCCCATTGGCCATGTCGTAACATTTCAACAGGCCAAATTTCTCCAAAAGAGTGCTCGTCGAGGATGTATCCGGTCGCAACCCGTACAAGTGGAGGGACTAACTGTATGGGTCCAAATTTATCCGATTATGACCTCTGAAGAGTACGACAAACGATTGGGTATCTTCGAGTCGACGTCCCGGGGGAGACAACCTTAGGGCAAAAGAAGAGGCTATACGACCCTTGTAGTAGTGTAATCCTATTAAGGGACATTAAGAATATTCCGTCGAATATTTCTCGTATTTTATTTCTTAAAATTTAGAAGGGTTTCTCTCTAGTATATAATGGGAACAAAGACCTTGTAATAGGGCATGGAGACTCTCACAAAATCACTTTTTTGAAAACGAAAAGAAACTTATTGACGATCTTCTCTTTATTTCTTATTTCTTCTAGAGTTTATTATATTTAGCTCAGTTGTACCCCTTCATTATTGACTGATTTGTTCAAAAACGTTTAATATATTTTGAGTCAAACAATAACTAGGGAAAAAAAGAAACAGGTAAAGAAGTGAATTCAAGTAAGTAGTGTAGTAGAAGTACAAGAGGGAAGAGCTATTAATTTCAGCTGCATAAGTACTCTCTAGAAGGGTTGGCGTTCCGGCAGTTCGGGTTGCGTATGAAAGTTCACTTTTCGGATTGAAGAACTGATAATCCAAATTCAATTCAAATAAATTCGGATTGGATCGCATTTTTAAGTTCGGTTTCAGATTAATCGGTTTGGATATTTAAGATTTTAGTTTTTGAGCTTATAAGTTGAGGTGTTTCTTGTTTTTACAAAAATAAATTTTCAAATGAAGTGCTCATGTTAAATTACCTGAAAAGTTTTCAATTTTTATCGCAATCATCAAATGAAATATTTAAGTAGTGAAATTACGATAAAAAAATACAGTAGAGACACGAATATAACTGATAAGGAGTAGAAATAGTAAAATTATGTCCGAATAGAAAGTATACTCTCACATTAACTTAGTAGTATAGGTAGGGTATTGAACTTATTAATATTGACATATGGATAATGAACTAAATATAAAGTATATGAATTTCGGATTTTTAGATATCCAAAACTTTGAACTACCAAATCCAATATCCAATTAAAAATTTTTAAAATTAAATTCAAAATTCAAACCAAAAATTTTAAAATTTTAAATTTTGGGTTTGCCCGTACTCCGGCGAACCTAATGCGTTTATGTCGTAGATCAGGAACGAGAAATGGCAAAACCGGTAATAAAGTAAAGATCCAAGGGTCAAGTGGTAAGAGGAGGAAAGCGTGGACAGAAATGTTGATTGCATAGACGACAACTCAATACAGTCTCACACTCGCTCAATTAAGTGCAGTCCACCATCCCGTTAGACCCTTGTCTTTCTGTCTCTTCCACTTCACTTTCCTCTGTTTTCAGCTTCAATGGCTAAAGACCCAACTCTCTCCCCACGGAAAATGTCCTTCTGCTTCGACACCAAGCCTTTAATAGCCACATTGCTCGCCTTCACACTAGTTATGCTCATCTGGAATCTTCAGCCTTACTACGATACCATCATTAATTCCCCTCCCTCTCCCACTCCCTCTTCTTCTAAACTCTCCATTTCCGACCCTAACAAACTAACCTTCCGTGCCTACGGCAATGCCGCCTCTCTCTTCGTTCAGATGGGCGCCTATCGCGGCGGTCCTACCACTTTCGCTGTTGTCGGTCTTGCTTCCAAGCCCCTTCACGTCTTTGGCCGCCCTTGGTATAAATGCGAGTGGATCCCCAACAGCAATGGAAATTCCAATGCCAATGCCTCCTCCTCTGCTTCTAAGAACCTTAAAGCCAAAGCCATTAAGATCCTCCCTGACTGGGGCTACGGCCGTGTCTACACTGTAGTCGTTGTAAACTGCACATTTGCCGTGAATCCTAACATCGATAACAAGGGAGGGAAGCTCATTCTTTACGCTTACTACAGGGAGTCACCTAAAAGATATGAGAAAATCACAGCATTGGAGGAAGCACCGGGGTCTTACGATGAGTCCAAGTTCAGCCCGCCAAATCCCTACGAGTACTTGTATTGTGGTTCATCCTTGTATGGCAATGTGAGTGCGTCCAGGATGAGGGAGTGGATGGCCTATCACGCCTGGTTTTTCGGGCCCAGCTCCCATTTCGTGTTTCACGATGCCGGTGGGGTGTCGCCGGAGGTAAGGGCGGTGCTAGAGCCATGGATACATGCTGGCAGGGTCACGCTTCAGGACATTAGGGACCAGTCGGAGTTCGATGGCTACTATTACAACCAGTTTTTGGTGGTGAATGATTGCCTCCATCGCTACCGACACGCTGCCAATTGGACCTTCTACTTTGATGTGGACGAATACATTTATCTTCCTGATGGCAATACTCTAGAATCCGTGTTAACAGAGTTCTCCAACAATACTCAGTTCACAATTGAGCAAAATGCCATGTCCAGCATGCTTTGCTTCAACGATTCCTCTCAGGACTATTCCAGGTATACATTCCACAGATTCCAACTTCTCATTTCTCTACTTGTGCTACTCCATAGACTTCATCACTGAGCTGATTAATATTTTGCGTATTTTCAAATTATATGTCTTTAGTCATTGTTGTTCTTGTTATCCTAATAACTGTTGCTACTGTTAGTAAGTCGCTTCATTAGTTGCTTCCAATTTCCTCTCTTGGGCAACTAAGTAAGTGTATTGGAGCTAATCAGGAACTAAGACTTTATTGATCTTTTAATACCTATTCGTTTATTAGATAAGAGTCCTTTTTGTTCTTCTTTGGCGTCATCAAATTTAGGAGTTGTTGATATAGTTTCGTACCATCAATGCCTGTTTTATTTGACCTTGAGTTTTTCTGATCGTCCATTTGACATTTTGGACGAATGTACAAGTATCTGAAGCTTTCCTTACTTAATCTTCAGTGCATTTGGTCTTTGCATTTAGAAAATAAAGGATGCAGTAAATAGCATTGTTCAAGTAGTCACACTTCTTTCTAGGACTGACCATCAAGCCAGCAATGAAACTAAAAATCATAAGACATTTTTGTGCTCATACATAACATCCATTTGATAACCCTGAGTTGGTTTTTCTTTCCTTTTCTCATGTATGGCGGTTGTTACAGGCAATGGGGCTTCGAGAAGTTGCTCTTTAGGGACTCAAGAACTAACATTAGGAGAGACCGGAAGTATGCCATTCAGGCAAAGAATGCATATGCAACAGGTGTACACATGTCCGAAAATGTAATTGGGGGGACGTTGCACCAGACAGAAACCAAGATCCGCTACTATCACTATCACAACTCCATCACTGTACACGAGGAGCTCTGTCGTGAGTTTGTACCCTTGTCTTCTAAGCATAACATTACCTGGTTTGATAAGCGACCTTTTGTATACGATGACAACATGAAGAAGCTCGCCCAAACCATCAAGGATTTTGAGCGCCATACCATCAATGTAGCTCCCAACCATACCACCAACTCATAGGAGTACATTATTTCTTTCTTTCAACATCACATACAATATATCCTAAATGATTTAGTCTGATTATAGGTTTTTTCCACAACGAAGAGAAGGAACAACCTTGAATTACAAATCCCGATTGGTGAAAAGTATTACGTAGTAGAGTAACTTTGTGGCTTGAGTGTGTCTGTCTCACCTGGAGTGCTGTTGAAGCGTGCCCTACTCTTCAATGTTGTCGGTAGTTGGTTCTTGCCAGCAAAGAAACAGTCCCCTCCTCCTGTGGCTCGATTGGTTTGGAATATGAAATAATTTGTATCCACAAATTGCCAAAAGGGAAAGAGTTTGGTCTATTTGTTGATTTGGGATAAAGAGGGAGATCAGGGGCCGCCAAATCCCCACCAGGATTTGTCTGTAAATGGTAAGCGTTCTCGTTTCTTATATTACTATTATGTATTGAACTCTTCCTTGTTAAACTTGTCCAGATATCTCATATAGCCACTGAAGTTGTTATTGTAGTGACTATTTTCACTCATTTAAGTAGCAGTTTGTAGATTTAAACAAGTTACTTTAAGCATAAATGTCACTGCTACACAAGGAAATTCCGATGTAAAGAAGCTCTCACCAGTTGGCCTTTTGTCTGTTTGCAGTTAAGGGAGTATTATTTCTGTGTAGTAAAGTACTGAAAATATAATTGGTAAACATGAATATGCAAAACTCGCAGCATTATGCATTATTCTTATGTCTTTCATTTTTAGGGAACCGCTATTATGATCATTATTGTTTAATTAGGGAAAAAGCTGCTCCATTTGTTATGTACTACTAATGGATTGTAATGATTGATAATGGGTCGGCGATCTACTCTTTCTTAAAATAAAATAAAATAAATTATATGGGTCCAACAAATGATGAAGGCGCACATGTCCTTTTGCATAATTAGTTCTCTAATCTTTCCAATCGAAATGATGCAACCAATTTGCCCCACTTCCAGATAGCGGACGATCCCCTGGCATGACACAACTCCTAAATTTTGTGGTTAATAAGTGTAAGCCTATAAAGCTTTAGCCTCTTGGTTAAGACAAGACTATACTCTCTTGCTCTGGAGTTCAGATGTCATAATATAATTATATCTCTCCCAATATATTAATTCGAGTATATAATTGTACGGGTCTATATTTGAAGAATCACAACCGTCGATGAATACGGCGAACAGAATCATGACCGTCGACGAATACGGCGAACGACAAGATCCTCGTAATTTGACGTCTTGCGAAAAACGACCTTAAGATAAACAAGAGATTGTATGACCCTTGTAATAGAGCAGACCTATTAAGAGAATTAGGAATATTCCCTCGAATATTCCCTATAACCTGTCTTTTACAGCTTAGAAAAGTTTCGCTACTTATATATATATCTATATATATATATATATATATATAGCGAACAACCACCTTGTAAAGGAAAATTGCTTGGAATCCATAATACTTGTTGTAAATTAACTGACATAAACTTTTTGAGAAGATTTATTGTTACAGGTTTCTTTTGGTCCAGATGAGATAACACATTCTTATCTAAGGGTACAAAGTGGCTCGGGCCCGGGCCTAAAAGGGCTTCGCGGGCCGGCCTTCGCGGTCCCGGGCTCTGACAGTCCCGGGCCTGGGGGTCCCGGTCTTCGTGGGCTCAATGGGTGAGACCAGTCCGTGACGGGCCTAAGCCCATGTGGTCCTAGGCTTAGCGGGTCGGGCATGGCGGGCTTTTTTTGAAATTTTTTAAGGCAATATCTTGTATAATAGTTATTAGTATAGTATATAATATACTAGTATAGAATATATTTATATAGTATACTAGTTATTAGTATAGTATATAATATATATATTCCATTGTATATTGTATTGTAGTAATTATTATATATTGTATATTATGTATATCCTTGTATATTTTCTTGTATGTTATGTATATATATTATCTTATATAGTTATATATTTTGTTGTAATATATATATTGTATCTCTTATGTATAATGTATATTTCTTCTCTTATATATATATTGTACCTTATGTATATATGTTATTACTTATATATTTTCTTATAGTTTAGGTTGTATGTTATGTATATATATTCTCGTATATATATATATATATATATATATATATATATATATATATATATATATATATATATATATATATATATATATATATATATATATATATATATATATATATATATATATATATATATTGTAGCTTACAAATAATTCGAATTAAAGACAAAGAAATATTGAGAAAAAAGATATTCAACGGTATGTCTTATAATTTTTATTACCCAAAATGGCATATCTTTCTTAGTCTTCCTTCCCCCAATGGAATGAGCACAACAAAGTACTAATACCACCATTAAAAGAAAAACAAAACTAAAAGAAGATGTGCCAAAGTACATGTTACATCATAATCTACATTGTATCTCTAACAAATCTCATAAATCCGTCAAGGTTGGGAGGAGGTTGTGTTGGTGGTGGTGGAAACGAAGCTTGTTCATCACCACTTCCGGGTGAAGCCGAATCCTCCGAAAGTTCCGCTATCATTTCTTCATAAGCTTCATCTATCGCCGGTTGTGATTCTGCAATTCCAAAGTTTCATCTTTCCGCGCGGATCCAATCTCTAAAAAGCACCGATTTTTCCAAGCTATCCCTCATCGCAGCTCTATGATCACCTATTTGCAGTCTTGCTTGACTGAAAGCGTTCTCCGATGCAACAGTTGAAGCTTGAATTGATAAAATATCCCGAGCCATCCTTTCAAGAACCAGAAAATATTTTTCCTTGACTTCTACCATTCCAAAAGATCAAAAAAGCCGTCTGGATTCTCCTTTTCAAGTCCCTAAGACAAGTAAACTTGAAGCTCATTTTGATGTGAAGTTTCATCATAATTATCATCTTGAGAACCCCATAACTCCGTCCAAGTTTTAAGAGCTGTTAAGCCCGCAGCTCTTTTAGAAGATTGTGAGCTAGACGAAGTAGGGGTCGGAATATTTGGCCTAGCATGCTCTAAGGCAAGTTGATATGCATTAGAAACTGTTTGAGCATTAATTTTAATTGATGCGTTTCCATCTGCAAGTATAGCAGCTTCCTCGTTTGAAAGATTTAAAGCCTTATAAATATTTGAATAACAAAAATGAGGACCTCCCAATTTCATTGTAGGATTTAAAGTTGCAGCAACACCAAAAATATGAGGGACAGGGAAAAACTATTTTTTAAATTTTTGTTTCATTTCATTTATAGCAAGTTCATAAATATCCCCACACTCGCCAAATTCAACAAACAAATCAACTAGTGCGGCAATATTAACTAAACAGTTTGAAATAGTAAGATAACATTGCCCAGAAAATGCATTTGTAGCAACTTGAAAATATTCTAAAAAATCTAAAAGAATTTTAACATTCGTCCAATCTTGGGTAGTAAGCATTTCATCATCATCCTCACCACCTACCCGAGAATTAAACGTTGTGTTAATTGAGTTTCTATATTCATATGCAATTACTAAACTTTCGTACATACAATTCCATCAACTTGGGCAAGGTTTAGGAACCTTTCTTTCTCTAAGGCCATATTCGTCACATTTTTTAAAATGCTCTCTAAGTCTAGTTCTACGGTTTGAATAAAAAAGCCAATTAAGAACCGTTTGAACCTTTTCAATTTCAATGTTTAAAGTTCGCATACCATCACCGACAATTAAATAATAAATATGATTAATACATCTAACATGGAAAATATTAGTAAATGCATGATTTAGTGTTTCTGTAAGCATGCCTATAGCACTAGTGTTACTAGAAGCATTATCCATAGAAATCGCCATTACTTTATCGCTAAAGCAATAATATCTACAAATATCTGAAACAGTGTTAGCTATAAATTTACCTGTGTGACGTGAATTAATTATTCTATACACAATTATACGTTTTTGCATTGTCCAGTCCTCATCTATCCAATGACTTGTAATAGTTAGATAATCACAATCATTAGCACTTCTACCAATATCAGTAGTAATAGAAATCCGATTAGGTATATGAGTAATTAAATAGCGCAAACATTGTTCATATTCATGTTTGAATTTATAAATATCGGCCTTAACTGTTGCGCGAGGCCAACCTTTATAAGTAGGATTAAAAACTCTTCTAATATAATGAATCCAATTAGGATTAGAAGTAAAAGTATAAGGTAAGCACATAACAGTAATCATCTTTGCTAATTCTTCACGATCTCTATTTGGATCGTAATATAAAATACCTCCGGTGACAGTGTTAATTCCTGATTGAACTAGATTTGAACCTGTACTAGGGTTAACCGCAGAATCTACACTTGTCCCCTCTTACTGCGCTTGCATTTGAAAAAAATTAGCCCTATCTGTAGGGTGTGTTTTATGTGCCTAGTCAAACTACCAGTGCCGCTACGGTCTCCAGTAAATTTATGAACCAGTAATTTCCCACAAGTTTTACACTTAGCCTTATTTAGTTCTCTTACTTGAGTAAAAAAAATCCAAACTAATGATGTTTCTTGACGTTTAGCAGGTTGTCTATTAAAAGTTGGAGTTTCTACAGGTGGGTCAGCCGGTGCATTACTTGAGTTATGAACAGGAATAGTATGTGTATTATCTAAATCTGGTGCTTGGGTTTCATCATCATCATCCTCATTTTCCTCTAAGATAGGTTCATTAGGATAAAGAGAATTCATAATTTCATCATATAATCTATCACCTACTACAACATCATGTAGAAATTCACTATCGGTAAATTGAAAACAAGGGTGATCACTATCAAGAATTATGGGAGGAGGAGGACGTCTAGGTTGGCGACTACTTTCAACTTGCTTATCTTTTGTAGGTCGAGGAGCCGGGGGAAGGGTAGTATTATGGCCACTACTTTTACCTCCTTTACCGAATATTTTTTTCAAAGAAAATGCCATATTAATTATAACTATGCAAACTAAACCACACAAAAATATATTATTAAAACGTAAGAGTTAAAATGAGTTTACCGGATTGCCAACTTCTTGAAAATTGAAAATCGTTGAACACTTGAAAACTTCAATTCAACAACTTCACAATGTTTCACGAATTTTCAACAATAAATTAAGCAATTGTAGACTTGTAGTAGAAAGATTGAGAGATATTGATGAATTGGTGAATAAAAATGAAAGAATGAGGGGGTATTTATAGTTGAGAAATGGAAAAAGTTTGTAATTATATAAAGTTCGGGGTTAAATTAAAGTTTGGGGACCAAATGGCCATTTTATAAACTTCCAAACGGCCATATTTTCAGCCCAAACGACTATATTTTAAATATGGCCGTTACTGTTTTTTTTTTTTGAAAAAAAATTTTGAAAAAAATCTGTTGGGCCCGTTTAGGCCCGCAAGGCCCGGCCCAGGCCCGGTTGACGGTCCCGGACTCACGTTCTAATGGACTCGAACCGGCCCATTACAGTCCTACATGTAACACGAGGCCCAGGACCACCAAAACCGGCCCGCCAGGACCGCGGGCCCGGTCCGGTTCAGGCCCAGGCCACTTTGCACCCTTATTCTTATCACTCAAATTCTCCTTATCTATCATTCGTTCCTGAGATTATTAAACTTAGCTAAGATTTACTCCTTCATTTTCTTCGATTGATTTGTTAAAAAAGGTTCTGATATCTTTTGAGTCAAACAATTTGTTGCCGTCTGTGGGGATTTCTATATATGAGATCTTAGTTTCCTCTCGGTTATTAAAAGAAATAATCACCTATTTTAAAGCCTCACAAACGCCAACAGTGGCAGGAAAGGGAGAAGCGAGGCTAAAGGCAATCGTTGATGTCACGAACAACCTCCTGAATTCCCTCAATGAAGCGGTGGGGAAATCAACGAAGACGCAACTCCAAGTGCTACACTTGAGGGAGAGATCTCACCCCCTCCATGCGCACGAGGGCTTAACTATCTCGCGCGAGAGGGAAACCTCAACATCCGCAGCAGGAGAAGCACCACCGGGTATGAAAAGGCTATTAGAAGAATGGTTTACAAACACCTTGAGCAACATGCTCTAGAAGCCCATTTAGAGGAATATCGAAGGCACAATACCTACAGAAACCGCAACAGTCGCTGATGAGCCAGAAACTCCATGAACAAGTAACACACATACTGTCATTGATGCAGGCAACGATGCACTTGCGTCCATCTTAAATAAAATGGAAGAGATGGAAAATAAGAACAAAACACTCTGCGACCAGATGAAAGCGAAACTCTGACAGGGGGAGCGTTGACATAGTATTCCAATTACCAGCACGATCGATATTGACATTCGAAGAAATGGAAGATAATTTTATCACCGCTCACGCGGGAGAAAAAAATTCAAAGGCCAGGGTAATGATATCTTTGCCGTCAGGCAGACGAAAGGCGAGGGACTTCAGGATTTCCTAGCCCGGTTCAATAGGGTAAGAATGAGCATACCAAACGTGTTAGAAGGGATGGCGGTAGCAGCCTTCCAAAATGGGTTTAACAGAAACGGATCAAAAACAACTAAAGAGCTGCTAAGTAGACTCATGAAGTATCCCCTAACCGCATGGGAAGAGATCCACAATGCCTATTGCACCGAAGTAAAGGCAGACAAGGATGACCTGAACGACCCGATCCAACGGCTAATATCGGTCCAAATTGAAACAAGAAGAGATCTCCGCAATGGCAGACGACAGGATCAACCACCCCGTTTTAATCGAGAAAGGCACCAGCCCTATATTCGCACATCCAACCCATCTTTTCCGCGATATGTAGATACCGCACCTCGACACGCCGCACCATCCCAAAAACGAAAGAGGTGTGCCTCCACTGTTATCTGCTCATAACTTTTGTGTTTCTCCTTCAAAAATAGTGTACGCACTAGAGAAGCTCGACACAAAGGTGTAGTGGCTGCAAAAGATCATGTCGGATACGAGCACCAGGAAATCAAACGTTATGTGTGAATTTCACCAGGAAAGGGGACACAAGACTGATGACTGCATAGGTCTACGACAAGAGGTAGTAAGAATGTTAAATTAGGGTCACTGAAATAACTGTTAAGCGGTTGAGGACAGGCTAACTCCGCTCGTGGACGTGACCAATCTCAGGGACCTCCAAAACCACCATCAGTAGCTTACAACATACAAATGATCATTGGAAGCGGCAATGACACGATAATCAACCATATGAAATTAACCACCTCACACAAACTCAAGCGGACAGTCGCCCACGAACGATATGACGAACTCAAAGATAGTATCATCTTCGATAAGATGGATACCAACAGTTTGTCTTTCTATCACTATGATGCTTTGGTTATAACTTTACGCATTGAGGATACCGACGTAAAGAGAATAATGGTGGATGATGGAAGCGGCACGTGTATTATTCACCCACGAGTTCTCATGCAGATGAGACTCGGGGATAAAATAATACCACGTTGCATGACACTATTGGGTTTTATAATGCAGCGGAACAAACCTCTGGAAAGATAGCGCTACACGTTTTGGAAGGAAGAGTCACCCTATAAACGATGTTCCACGTCATGGACCAGGAAACAACCTACAATACCATCATAGGGCGTCCATGGGTAGATTCCATGCGAGCCGTTCCATCAAGTTTCTATCAAGTAATCAAATTTCCAACCTCGTGGGGGATATTCAGCATCCGAGACGAGCAACGCACCACCCAAGACTGCTATCGGATCGCCTAAAATTTCACACACACCAAGCAACTAAAAGGGGCAAGTGTGGAAGCATAGCAATCAGCAATATCGAAAACCAAATCCAATATACAAATAGAGGCCATCAAAGACCCGGATGACGTAAAGGCTTGCAAATCAACCATAGAAGACCTCGACCTCGTCCAACTAGATAACACTGATAGCGCAAAAAGGCTTATTTCATACACAACCTCTCAGAACCATGTAGATATCATGAGTTCTTAACTAACAAAGCCGACTTGTTTGCCTTTTCCCATTCAGATATGCCAGGAATCCCAAGGGACATAGCCACACAGACAATGTATGTTGATCCTCTTTACTCGCTAGTACGACAAATGAGGAGAAAATTCAACGCCACCATCAATAAGGTGGTCATCGAAGAAGTTGGTAAATTTCTCACTAATAGGTCAATCCGAGAGTTGAAATATCCCCAACGGGTCGCTAATGTTGTCATGGTCAAAACGAAGAATGAGAAATGGCTGATGTGTGTCGGCTTCACCAATCTAAACAAAGCATGCCCAAAAGATTCCTTTCCATTACCACATATCGATAAGCTCATTGACGCAATAGTAGGACATAAACTACTGAGCTTCTTAATCGCCTATTCTGGTTATAACCAAATCCTAATGGCTGAAAAACACCAAGAAAAGACCAGTTTCATCACTCACCAAGGTACATACTGCTACAAGGTTTTGCCATTCGGCCTCAAGAACGCAGGGCGACGTATCAAAGGTTAGTTACCAAGATGTTCAAAGAACAGCTCGGTAAGACCATGGAGGTTTACATCATCGTTATGATAGTAACGTCGAAAAGAAAGGAGGATTACATTAACCACCTGAAGGAAGCCTTCGACATATTAAGGTGGAATGAAACTGAATCTCAAAAATTGCGCATTCAGCGTAATTTCAAGAAAGTTCGTTGATTTTTTGGTGGCACAATGGGGTATCGAAGTCAACCCGGATCAGATCAGGGCCATCAAATGAATACTGGAGACACTAACCAGCAAAAAGCAGGTGCAAAAATTAACAGGATGGATAGCACCCTGTCAAGGTTTATTTTGCGATTGTCGGACATGTGCCATAAATTCTTCAGTATGTTGAGGAAAGACCACAACTATAGTGGAATTCGGAATGCGTCGATGTTTTGAGAAATTTTAAAGCATACCTATATTTTCCACCCCTACTCGTCAAAGCAGACACGGGAAAATGCCTATTGGTATACCTAGCGGTCTCCGAAGTACCGGTAAATGCAGTCTTGATCCGCGAAAATAAAGGTACGCAATCTATGATTTACTATATCAGCAAAACCTTAATTGATGTTGAAACAAGGTACCCTAACCATGAGGAACTAGCTTTGGCATTAGTCGTTGCTTCATGAAAGCTTAGACCGTATTTTTAGTGTCACCCCATAAAAGTAGTGGAAACCTTTCCCCTCAGTGCCATCATACACAAACTAGAACTACCGGGCATATTGGCCAAGGTTGTTGAATTAAGCGAGCACGACATACAATACCAATCGTGAACTGCTATTAAGTCGCAGGTGCTCACCGATTTCATCGTTGATTTTAGCACAAAAATATTGCACGAAGTAGAGCAGGAGGTGCTCCGCGCCTCCGCGCATTTCGACCTCTGGGTCCTTTACACTGATAGCGCGTCTAATGCATTGGGATCGGGACTGGGACTCATCCTCGAAGTTCCTATAGGCAAAGTAATTTTCCAGTCCATACAACAACAATGAGGCTGAGTATGAAGTTGTGACTGCAGGATTGAAATTAGCCCTCAAATATGGCGCTTAACGGTTTGTCCTCCATTGCGATTCTCAACTCGTGGTGAACCAAGTCACTAGGACTTCCGAAATAAAATAACAGAGACTACAGAAGTACCAATCAGAATCACAAACTCCTGCCAGAACTCGATGAATGCCGCCTTGACCAAATACCCAGGGCACAAAATATCAAAGCAGACATCCTTGCCAAGCTAGCGGCAACCACTAAAAATATCAACAAGGAAAATGCGGTCACTCTTCTCCATTCCGCACTAGACCAAGTCGAGGTAAATTCCGTAAACCTAACTTGGGACTGACGCAACCATCTCGTACCGTATTTTGAGGATGGACCGCTCCTACAAGATAATAAAGAAGCAAAAAAACATCGAATACAGGTAGCCAAATACAACCTCGTAAACTGTGATCTTTACAAGAGAACGTTCGACGGCCCCCTAGCCAAGTGTCTCGGACCCAACAACACCACTAGAAGGGTACAAGAGACTTTTTTCCAATTAAAGGACACTCGAAATGGAATTTATTATTAAAAGATTCAGAGTAACCACTTGGGAGATTTATGGTGTCCCAAGTTACCTGTTTTATATCCCGAATTGAGGAAAATATTAACTCTGTTTAACAGTCTGCAAGACAAAAATCCGGGTAAGGAATTCTGTTAACCCGGGATAAGCCAATTTCCGTGGTTCTAGCACAGTCGCTCAACTGTTATATTCGGCTTAATTATATAATTTTAAGACATTTTATGCCTATGTGCATTTTAACTTTAAACCGCTTTATTTCATTTTTAGGAAGATTTCAGCGTCGTCTAAAACATGTCTTTAGATCGCGCCACATGAAATACACCCGCAATTTTAAACACGTTTTATTTAACGTTATGAAGATTTGGATTTGGGTCACATAAAATGCACACACGAGTTTAGGAAGGTAAGTTATTAAAATAACGCGCCTAAAGAAGCTACGCGTTTGCAACTTTGCGAGGGCCATGAAAATTATCTAAATGGCGTGCCTCAAATTCTAAGAATTAAAAATTAATTAAAACGAGGGTCATGCAATTGTTATTTTTGCATGGCGTACCTCGAACTATTCTAACCAAGTTTCTAAATTAGTTCATGAGGGCCATAAATTAATCGTTTAGCTATCATGGCTCTCTTGGTGCTCCTTAGTTAAACTATGATCCATGTTAATGCAAGATAAACTCCCCCCCCCCCCCCCCCACAAACGACCTTCCATAATACTGTACTCATCCATATATGTGATGCCTTATTGGGCTTGGGGAGATGGTTTCTGCCTTGACCCTGACTTTGAAAACCAAGATCTCTTAAAAGAATAACTAGACTAGAGGGACAGCCAGAAGTTTGCTTCCCACAAGAAAGACTTAAGGACCAAATTGGGCTAACGAGGGTCGAGCCCAAATACGAAATTACGCCCAGCATGCCTACATTTTAGATTAACGTGAAAGAAAGAAGAAGAGGCTGAGAACTGAACACGTTTTGAGTAAACTAACATGAAACAAGGCCTATTTTGAATCTGAGCCCAAAACATATGCACAAATTGCCATTCGAATTCCAGATTTACATTTGTTCTATCATGGAGTAATAGACAAGTAATTTGATCAAATACTCCCAAATGGATTTCAAACACATAAAATGGTCCATATTCGATTCAAAACGACCATGAATGCCCATTTTGTTTTCAACATTAATTATTTTGAAATGGAATGAACAAATAAACATGAGTGAGAGCTCAAAACTAAGTAACCATCATATAATCATGCCAAACTCTATTTTTCAAAACTGATGAGATAAACTTTCGCAGAAATCATTGCAAAAGAAACAACTAGCTGGAGCCCTGAGTAACTCATCAATATCAGAATCGTGTGAACCCAAGCAGACACACTTTGTACTATGCCCTTTTATTTAATAAAACTGAACACCCATGATTCCCAGCAGAATTCAAACGTAACTATATCATACAAAGCTTCAAACAAACCTTTACTACAACAATATTTACAGTAAATTCATGTGAGTAAAGTTCAAACAACATTACAACATCCAATACTTTGAAATTGCACATTAAATCTAGAGAACTAAACTACCTTAAGTTATTGACATACACCAGAAATTAAAAAAACTGAAGCATTTAATCACATATAATGGTATAACTGACAGTAACCACATCAACATTTTAAGATTTCTATTCAAACTTCAACTTGCATTTCCAACTTTTCATACATGCTATTCTATGCTTAATTTATGATAGGTTTTGATGGTGTACTTGGAGATTGCAAAAGGAAAAGAGGTGAGTGCAGTAAACAGCAACTACAGTAGCACTCAACACCCAACAATGAACCAATAGACCAGTTTTTCAAAATACAACAGATGAGATATAATAATGCAAACACTAATTTCAATCACTCAATGAACGAGCAAACCTCAAAACAAACTCGACCTTAACCCATTTTAATATCAGCTAACCATAAATTGTTTCGACACTAGAAAACTTCAGAAAACACCAAAAAGAGCTCAATGAAACAATGTTTTTTCCTAAAATTTTTCAGCTGTTTTGATTTTCTAATTACTATCTCTGAATTTCTCTCAAAAATCAAAACATTTCCGCCCTCAGATAGATCAGTATGCATTTCAGGAGTTGAAAACCTAAAATATCATAAAGAAACACTCAATGAAATAGTGAAATTTAGTGGAATTCTTAGCCATTTAAGAAATTTCTATTCTCTATCTGTTAGGTCTTCATTGAATAGAAAGATAGGGTGCTTTTATAGGCAAGGGAAGTAGGGTAGCCTAGACAATTCAGTTTTGCAAAAAAGCCCTTTTCCAATTTTTTTTTAGCTTAAAAAACCTTATCCAATTATGTGTTTTTCTCAAAAATCCCAACTCAAAAGTCCTAATTCACTCCAGTCCCTTAGCCAGCTTCCGAGAATCTTCTATTTTCTGTTACAACAAACATTCTTCAAGCCAAATTCCTAAAAACTACCTCACACAATCCCTAAAATTACCCCTAACCATTTACCTGGGTCAAGCTGACCCAATGGCCAATGCAATATGAACGGGCTGCTCTTTGTCAATTGAATCAAAGGCAGCCCAACTTCTAAACAATAGACTTAGTTAAAAATTATGTGAACTCTGAAATGGTTTAACAGATCAAACAACCTAAAACGACTCAGCGACTAATTAACTAAACTAACAAATCTAGATAAACCAATTAACAAACCAAGAACAAATTAAAATACTAACCCAAAAATAACATGCATAGAAAGGCAATCCAGGAAAACAAAATAACAGAGGGGTTGAGAAAATGAGAAGCAGAAAAATAGAAAAAGAAAATGAAAGCTAGATGAAATCAAAAGAAGAATAGAATATGCCTACTAAAATATGAACGATTTGAGGAGAAGAGCTTGAACTTTTGAATTCTTGAATTTTCTGGCCAACTCTGATATTAATCGTGTGTTTTTAATAAGAACACATGAGTAACATCACAATAAACCCAAATCTTCAAAAAAAACTCGAACCAAGAGCTTTTGAGAATTAGGGTTCATCCCTTCAATCTACAATTCTAGGGATTCTGGAGTGATTCAAGGGAAATAGAGTTGATATTCGGAATAAAGGGAGGGAAAGGGTCCTAGGATGTTAATTTTTGGGGTTATTTGGTAGTGGTGTCGCCAACTTGAGGTGGTGGGAATGGGAGCGGCATGCTAGGGTTTTGGAGGGTCTCTGGGATAGAGTGGAAGTGAAGGAGACGATGGAGGGGGAGGGGAGGGGGGAGCGATTGAGACACTTAAATAGTAAGTGTCCTCCACTTCATATACGTTAGATCTGGGAAACCTGGACGGCTAGGATCGATCTTAGCCTGGACGGTGTCATTTTGCTTAGTAAGGGAATTAGACCAGGTAGGAGTGGGTATGGACTTGGTTTAGGTGGGTATTCGGAGGGGGAAAGATTTGGGTTGGGTGTTTTAAATAAAGACTGACCCAAATTTCATTTTTCAATTCCCTCTTTTTTCCCAAATCAATTCCTTCTCTTATTTTTCTTTTCTTTTTCTTTTCAAAATTAAAGAAAAGCTACATTAATTCTTATATCATAATTAACCAAAAAAATTAATTAAACCTAAATAATAATTAACACAATTAATAGAAAACAATTAAAATAAAACTATTTAAAATTAAAAATTAAAATTAAAAAGTGCAAATTAAATTATTTTTTTTGATTTTAGTAATTATTTAATTAATCTTAAAATGTTAAATTAAATCTTTAATGCAAATGCATATAATTTTGTATTTTCATTTATTAAATAAAGCAAATATGCACATAAATATGCAAATAATTAACAAAAAATGCCACAATAATTCACAAAATTACAAATAATGAAAATAAAATTATTTTCTTGAATTTATGGGAGTAATTCATATAGAGCAAAAGTTATGTGGTCACAGCTGCCCCTCTTTGCTCGAAAACAGGAAGAGTTTTCGGGCAAAGATAAAGTGAGCGGATACGCGCGATTTTTTTTCGTTTGAATACTCCTTGGGAAGCATTTTTGAAAGATTTGACCACACCCTGCTTCCGAGGTTGCCTACATAGCTTTGGCTAAAAAGGAATCAGTTCAGTGTAGTTCAGGAATGTTTGGTAGCTGGGATTACCGTGAAGCTGTGACTTCACTGTTTTTGCTACTGCTACTACTTACTGAACTCTTATTACACCATGATAAAATAAATGAAGCTAGACTAAACTATGATCTATGATTTACAAGAATCCTATCTATATCCTCAAACTTGATCTTGCAGCTCTTATTGCCATGTTGACTTGTATTCTTCCAGTAGAATTCCTTTTTTGTCGAATTGAATTTGAATCTGAGATACTTTCCCTTTCTCGAGGTAGATGCCTGACTGCCGAAAACTTGAACTGTACTCTGAGATGCTTTCCCATTCTCCAGGTGGATGCCTGACTGCTGAACTTGAATTGTATTCCCGTGCTCTCCAGCTGGGCTCCTGACTACTGAACTTGAATGTATTCCCGTGATCTCCAGGTGCGCGCCTGACCACTGAACTTGAATTGTATTCCCTTGCTCTCCAGGTGGGCACCTGATTGCAGAACATTAATTGTATTCCCTTGCTCTCCAGGTGGGCGCATGATTGCTGAACTTGAATTGTATTCCCTTGCTCTCCAGGTGGGCGCCTGATTGCTGAACTTAAATTGTATTCCCTTGCTCTCTAAGTGTGTCACGACCTAGATCACCAATCGTGAACCTGTCTTGACGGCATCCAGTCTTCGCGACTAGGTAAGCCTTGCACGTTGCGGAAATTCAACAACCTTCATGAAAATGATAAACAATACTGAATAGCACAAAAAATTGTATAGGGTGCCGCCTAGCACATACACTTCAACTCAAAACAATGCAACAACCTCCAAGAACCGGAAACCCACAGGCAACACATGCTAAGAGTAAAAATATAATATACAGCTCTAACATCTGGAAGTGTCTATAACAACTGAATACATGAAAGGGAACTGCTAGCTAAAAGGTAGAGTAGAAGGAGACTCTTTCGGATCTGCGGATGCAACAAATGTATATCTCCAGTCTCCAAGTGAAGCTCCAAACTCACTGATAGCGCGTTCGACCAGAAGTACCTGGATCTGCACAACAAAAAGTGTGCAGAAGAGTAACATGAGAATACCACGGCGGTGCCCATTAAGTATCATGACTAACCTCGATGGAGTAGTGACGAGAAACAGTCGAGACACCTACCGGTCAATAAACAGTATAATAGAGATAATAGAGATGATATGTAATATGTAAAGACTGCACGGATAACTAATAAATGCTACAATCACAATAAGGCTAACGGGCAATAAGTAATAACGATATATACAACAAATGATGATAATAAAATGACGGTAGACATTACATTCCAAATCCTGAAGTCGCAACACAACAAGGAAAGACAAGTCTCTAACTCATTATTCTGCAATGATCTTACATCAGGTCTTCCCAACTCTCTCCACAATTCTACCACAACTCTCAAACCAGCCACAACTCACGAAAACCCAGCATCCGAGGTGTAACACTTGGCATCTTGTGCCCCATCAGTAACACGGACATGTTGACAACTGACTAGTCAACTAGGGTCAGTCTAACTTATAAAATGGGTAAAAGAAGTCACATCCCCACCCCTAGCCAAGCAGGAGGGATTCATCTCTAATAGGAAGGTCCAACTACGTTTATGCTTGTGCAAGTGTATCTAACTAGAATCCTACTAACTAGTAAGTATAAGAAATGGATCGATTAGCACCCGACTTATTCATACCCGGATAGAATCAATGAAAATATCAATTCAGAACACAACGAGATTAATGGGGATCTCCCGAGAATCGAACCCGTAGTCCATCATATCAATAACACAGGATCTCTCGGGAATTGAACCCGTAGTCCATCATACCAATAATAGACAAAATAGAAAAAAAATGCCTCCACGGGCCTTCACAATTCATCACAATCAGCCCCTGACATAGCCCACCTTATTTCGCCACGTGTGCAACCAATAACAATGTAGAAAGTACCGCCTTATTTCGCCACACGTGCATCAAAATATTCCTACCTTTTTCCGCCACATGAGAAAATCGACATATAAGCATATAACATATTCCGCCTTATGACGCCGCATGTGCAAAAACATCAATAGCAACAATAACACGGCAAAAACCTCGTGCAACTCTCCAACAACAACCGCACGGCAGATACCTCGTGCATCACAGTACCAACAGCCGCACAATAAATGACAATATATATATACAGGAGCAAAGCAAGGGAATCAACAATGGAAACGATAATTTCCCGGCAAGGGAATCAACAACAGAACCAATAACGTCCCGGCAAGAGAATCAACAACAGAAACAATAACGTCCCTGTAAGGGAAATCAATGATACCTACTAAGGCCACGGAACACCAAGGAAAAGCACAATAACCTCAACGACAAACAAGAAATAATAAGTGCATAATAACTACACCGATACCACAACAGTTGGACAAGTAATATAATTGCACGAAGTTACAGATGAGCTTACAACCAAGGAGTAACCAACAGCAAGAAGTCAACATGAATCAAATAATTATAATTTAAGGAAATAACAACTAATCATAAGATAACTATCTTCTTTCCATTTAAGTCCAATTAATTACATGAGATATAATATTTATGATTTTCACTTAAAGGTGAGTAGTTAGGGCGGGTAATCTGACTATAGAAGGATAATTATCTTCAGTTAAGCACGTAAAGGTCCATTAAACTGCAAGAATAAATCAAGAAGGGGAAACAAATGTCAAGTAAGACATGTAGAGGTGAAACTAATAACAGGGAACACAATCGTATCAATATCATCTTCATACTTGGTGATTTCAAGAGTTTAGTAGCCTAAAAGGGACAATTTACCACAAATAAATCTGAGCACACACTCATTACCTTGCGTACAAAGAATACAAGCAACAGGTATGACTCAATCCTAAGGGGAAGTCCCCCACACAAGGTTAGGCCAGATACTTACCTCAAAACCGGCTAAAATAAATTAGCATTCTTGATACGAGTACTCGACTCCAAATGGCCCAAATATATTCAAATAAATCACACACTGTAGATAATATCTCAAGCAACTAATTCTATAATTTAATTCAAAGCTAAAGCGCGAAATTAGGTAAATGACCAAAACGTCCGTCGGGCCAACATCTCAAGCAATTGATTCTATAATTTATTTGTTCTATGCGATCGCAAGAGGAGGAACACGATCGCATAGAGTAAACTTGGAAGCCAGGAAAAGAAGCCTATGGGATCGCAGGAAGGATAATGCGATCGCAGAAGAGGGAGATATATAACTATGCGATCGCAAACAAGGCTATGCGATCACATAGAAGGAATTGGAGCCCTTCTGGAAAAACACTAAGTGATCATATAGGTGATGATGCGATCTCATAGAAGAAATTGATGCTGCCCAAAATTTGTGTTATTCGATCACGGGAGAAGCAATGCGATCGCATAGAAGGAAATACCAAATAGCATATCAGCAGTGTAAAAAGGAGGAAAAAGGACCCGTAGCCCATCCGAAGCACACCCGATGCCCCCGAGACCCCGTCTAATCACACACACAAGTCTTGTAACCTAACACAGACTCGCTCGAAGTTTCAAATCAAATAAAACAACATCGAAATGATGAATCAAACCAAAAATCAAGCTTATGAACTTTTAAACCTTCAAATAACAAATATCATGCTGAAACCTATCAATTCAACTCGGAATGATGCCGAATTTTGCAGACATGTCCAAAATGACATAAGGGAGTAGTTCCAACTATCGGAATTGTATTTTGACCTCAATTGTCAAAAAGTCAAATGTGAGTCAAACTTCTTCATTTTCCAACTTCAACTTTCGTCGAATGCCTCAATTTACTCTACGGACCTCGAAATCTGAATCCGGATGCGTTGCCTAAGTCCAAAATTACCATGCAAAGCTGTTGAGATCATCCACGACTCATTTTGGGGTCGTTTACACAAAAGTCCAATTTCGGTCAAATTTTCATCGGTCTAACCCCCAAAATAAGGTTTCTTCTCTAAAATTGACTCTAAACCATCCGAAAATTAAATTCCACCATGCATGCAAGTCGATACTCATGTTTTGAAGTTGCTCCATACCTTATGCCACTGAACAGACCTTAATATCTCTAAGCGATCGGTCGGGTCGTTACATCCTCCCCCTTTTAAAACCAAGGTTCGTCCTCTAACGTGCTAAGATTCATCTCGAAGTCCTCAAGTCACTGAGTGGAAACTTCCAACATACATCCGTGGGTGGCCCCAGGTCACCTCAGTCCATTTTGGCACGACGACACCATCTTAACTGAAATTTAACCCTTCTAGCAATACCATTAAGCCTTCAAACCAGATTCCTCAACTTCTATCCATTTCCAAAAGACCTGATTCCAAGTTCTTATATGGTATCAGTCTCAACCAGCTAATTCAACATAAGCCAACACACACAGGGTTAAACCACACAACATGACACACCACACATAGTCCTTTAATAATATTTCTGATAGCAATAAATGCCTGAAATCAAATCTGCACTGGCCTTAAGCCTCATATTCAATAGGAACTCTTTTCAACCACCCATAACACTGGAGATGATACAACAACAACGAAAACCACATGGAGGAACACACGATTAACCCAATATCAGCCAACACCAACGGGTACACACCCCACAAACTAAAACTCAAGGAGCATAGAATGAAAACGAATGAATATGGGAAAGGAAACACATAAGAGAACTACCAAAAAATTAAAATAGCACAAAAGTCTTCTGAAACACAAATCTACAAGACATCTAACAAGAAAGAATGAAAGCATATAATGGACTCACAAAGATCTTATACTGATATAACTCTCACCGTAGTACACAGCCTTGTATCAATATAACAAATCACCTGATATCACGAGGGTCTCTCCCTCAACACTGGATCACAAGTAGGGTACACATCAACCTATCTAGAGACTCTCGCTAGATCAATTCCGTCTAGAACTTACAACATAGGCTAGCTCCCATATCGGTGGAGCATAAAAATCACAGCTGATAACCAAGAATGCTCGGAAATCACATCAAGCCTACCAGAACAGACAACAGGAAAATACCACTAGTCTCATAACTCTCGACAATGGCTAAACAAGACGATAGACACGACTCTCACTCATAAAACCTCCCAAGGGAATAATAACACAGACAGAGTACAAATCAAGAAACACTTCCATAAATGGAACAACAAGCAAGGAACTCAACCCGATAAGTAGAATTGTGATGAACTACAAATAGTGCCTTTATGTAACAAACTGAATTCGTACCTGAGTGACATTAGTTGGCGCATCGGCCTCAAACATACTATATGAAACACATCAACGAGATGGGCCTCCCCCTCTTGGGTGCCCTCACCGCGACACATCGGTCCGAAGTTTGGGACAATCTCTCTCATGTGGCTAATATAGTTTACATAACATTTATGAGTTAAACAATTAATACAATATTTCAATCATCCCAGAATCCGGAGTCACAGTTACATGAGCATCTACTGATAAAAGGAATAAAAACACCACCTCCGTCCGGAATACAATGAATGGAGAGTAAATATAGTGCTGGAAAGGGACTACCCTAGCTGCGGTTGCCTCGAATGATGCAGCTCACCTAGTCCCGGGATCGTACGTGCTGCTACGTCCAGTAGACCACTGAAATCACATATACCTGTGCAACAAAATGCATAACAACTGTAATATGAGTACTGAAACAACGTGTACCCAATGAGTGTCCCGCCTAATCCCGAAGGAGTAGAGACGAGATGGTTAATTCTGACACTCACTAGCAGTCCAATGACTATTTATCCTTAATAGATATATTCAAGTAGTGGATTTGTTTTATAAACATGATTCTAATCAAGATATGGCAAAACAAGTAGTCCTATAATTGTTTCATTCCTTTAGTTTTTGTTGTTATTGTTAATAGAATGATCTCGATCCATGATGTGGTATAAAAAACCTCAAATGAGTTCAAGACAACAGCACAAACATGCGCAAATAATGCCGAGGTCGACGGCCCGCTCCAACAAAAATGTAAAGTGTGCATTGCCGAGGGTCGACGACTCGTTCCAACAGAAATAGAAACACATGCAGACATATAATCAGTCAAGAAGTCATCATGGAATAGATATCCTAGAAAGGCCATTTCTCTTTAATAATTTGAGAAAAACAGAGCTTTAGTCTTTTAGAAACCTGTTTATTAATTTAATGTGATTAAAGCATTCAAGCCATCGGTGATTTACAAATAATTCAAGTATAATATGCTTTTGGGTCCTAGACTATCCGGACAATAGCGTAATAGTAGCTACGCACGGACTCTCGTCACCTCGTGCGTACGCAGCCCCCATAAATAGGAGCACATAATCAACTTAACTCACCTATGGGGTAGATCCCCCTCACAAGATTGGAAAGGAGACTCACCACGCTCCGAAGACTCACAACGGGCATTCTACATCCTTCCGAAGGCTTTAACCAATGCACAATGGACCAAAACTAGCCAATGATCACACAAATCCATTAATATATGCTCAACAATACTCCGCAACCCAATTTATAATAATTCCCAACTTCGAACAAAAGGTTGACAAAATTTCTCTCGGGCACCACGTGCTCGAAATCTGAAATTTTTCGAAGGTATAGATTACCCATAACCTTAGGAACTCAAATTTATAATTTTCTCCTAATTCCATACTCAAAATTTTGGCTAAAATCCAAGATTTATAATTTTCTACGGTTCCATCAAAACCCCCAATATTTACTCTAATTTCCATTCTTATATCCATATATAATTGATATATTTAACTCAAAAGTGATAGGGATGACTTACGTTAATCATTGATGATAAAATCCTCTCTTGAAGCTCCCCCAAAATTCCCCACGCCATGGAGACATGTGATAGAAATGGTCAATCCCCGACATTAAAATGACATTTTTCCATCCTGGGATTTTCGCTTCTGCGGAAGAATCCCGCTTCTGCGTACCATCTTCGTTTCAGCGGAAGCCAAACAGCATTGGCGATTCCGCTTAAGCAGTAAAATGTCGCTTCTGCGGCCACCTGGGCTTGACCCCCTTTCCGCTTCTGTGGAATACGCGCCGCTTTTGTGGATCTTGATCATGCCCCACCTTTTCTCTCCCGCGGGCCTGTGACCGCATCTGCGATCCAGGAATAGCAGATGCGTTTATGACAGAAGCAGCTCACTCAGCCTTCCAAACTTCCAAATTTTGATCCGTTAACCACCCGAATTCCATCGGAGACCCCGGTTCCTTGACCAAACCTACCTACCATTCCTCAAACACATTAAGGACTTTCCCGAGGCCTCAAATCACATCAAACAATGCCGAAATCATGAATTACACCTCAATTCAAGCTTTATGAACTTTGAAATTTTCAACTTCTATTTCCAATGTTTAGAACTATCAAATCATGTCCGATTGACCTCAAAATTTGTGCACAAGTTATTTTTGACATTACAGACCTACTCCAACTTTTGGAATAGGATTTTGACTCCGGTATCAAAAGTCAACCACCGATCAAAATTCTTAAAAACCTGTAAATTTCTAGCCAAATGGCTTCAAAATGACCTAGGAACCTCCGAATTCACTTTCGATCGCGCTCCCAACTCCAGAATCACCATACGGAGCTACTCCCAGCCTCGGAATTCCAAGAGGGCATTGGTAACACTGAAATGCACTCCTAGCCGAACATAAGAGATTCCTTCAAAATGCTAACTTCCACAATGGGCGCCAAAACGCTCCCAGGTTATCCAAAACCCGAACCATGCATACGCCTGAGTCCGATATCATCATAGAAACCTGATGGAACCTCTAGATCCTGATTTTGATGTTTTTTACTCAAACATCCAATACTAGTTCATTCTTTCAACTTTAAGCTTCTCGAATGAGAATTCTCATCTAAATTTAACTTCAATTTTCCTGAATTTAAATTCCGACCATGCGAACAAGTCATAATAACCGAAATGAAGTTGTTCATGACCTCTGACAGCTGAACGAAGCGCTGGTTCTCAAAATGACTTGTCGGGTTGTTACATTCTCTCCTACTTAAACATACGCTCGTCCTTGAACATGCTAAGAACTACACTAGAGTAGTCTGAAATAACTGTTTAGCACCTCATGCACCTTCTTGTGCTATCACAACTCAGTTGAGCACATTAGATCGATAAATTCTGAAGATATTCCCTTTTATTCAAACAAATAAGCCTTAGAGCACAATTCCAACATTCGAAATTCTATGTCAAGCCTATTTCCAACATACGATCACCGTATCAATCACTATACACTGTACTCAAACAAGACTGCATAACTCTGCTGAATTCACACATTGCATTACTTTTCTTATAGGACCATAATAACATTTTTGTTTGATTTAATCAAAATTCCACGAAGTCGATTCTCCGATAGCACCTTCTGACCTAGATGGGTCTTTCTCTAACCTTTACAACACCGACACGGCAGAACAGAGGATGCCGAAATTCATAATCAACTGTTGATTCAACAAATCACTCGGTCTATCCCCTTACGCGAGTCATTACCTCTTTCTGAACCATCTAATGGTCTTAGCTCCTTAATTCACTTCACAAAATCCAATTACATTGGTCCTAATTCCAATAATCTTGTCTCACTCAGTACGAACTATTCAGGTAATAATCCACTCTGAATGCGATAACAATCTCATAGGACACCACAATGTGCCAATAGGCCACAAATCTGAACACAACACCAACAGGAAATCCAACTCTGGAAGGAATTAACTAACCCCCACACTAATACATACCTTCCTTAGAAAATAGGAAGCAGGACATACAGATTGGCATATAGAAAACTACACATCATCATTACAATGTTGTGGCGTGCAACCCAATCCACACAGCATGGCCATGGCAACGTGCCATCTAATTATCACAATATAACCATGGAGCGTGCCACCCGATCCTCACAATATAAACATGGCGGCGTGCCACCCGATCCTCAATATAACCATGGCGGCATGCCACCAGATGCACAGGTAGACTCATATAAGGAGATACACATCGAGCTAATTTGCACATTGCAATAAAGTATCGAGTCTAGGTCACAATCAAGCTAAGTGCATAATGCAAACCTTGAGGGGACATATAACGCGATAAGCTACAAATTCAAGCACATATGAGGTACGATACAAGATCTAAATCTCAAGAGCCATCCTGCTCACATAACACCATTGCAACGTGGAACCTCAACACATACATAATTTCTCAGGCCGTCTCAAAACTCACACGGTGCAATGTACCACTTCATGAAATATCTGACAACGAGATGACACCTTGACTACTCCATAAGGAGCACCCTACTGTAATGAACACGGCTAGCCTACTATACAACCCAAATTCACATTTAAGTCCATCCAACAACCTCAAGTTGACCCTGATCATATCAAATTAAGCCAATGACCTTTCGAAGGTCCATACTAATTTCCTTCTTCTCATAATACCTAAGAACAACAGTCATAATCGGAGTACAATCCACGACTCAAAATCTAAGTGTCCTTCAGATATAGATTCTCAAATTGATGACATTACCACAATCCTCACACTTGCTTAAATCTTTAGTTAATCAAGCAACTACATGTCACACTAACACAATCTTCTCGGAGGTACGCTCCTAGAATCTTCTGAAATAAGTATCGAGTCCGCACGTTTAAAGCTTCGAATACTCTAACATTGAAAAGCGATCACACTGAAGACAATACCAATTTACTTTAATCATTCAACCACTTCCTTGCTCATCCGAGCCCGTGATATCCTTGCCAGCCCAAGCTGCAACATTGATCTTTACTTCGACTTTCCATGCTACTCGCTGCACCCAATGTGCCAACATTTGATAGAACACGATTTTCATCATAACCCCCGAAATCGTTGATACTTTACACTTTGTCATATAAGAGCTTTGCACTTTACTCACTTTAGGGGAACCATAGTAACACAAAGGTAAATTCCAATAACAGTAAGATATGCAAATCTGCAAGTAGTGGTCCAAGCCACCATCGCCCTTTCAAAATCCGCTTTTACTTAATGAGCCATAAAAAAAGAATGCCCATGATAAATCATCAATCACGGTGGCTGACAAACCTTGCACGTACCGCCAAAAATCAAATGCATAACTCAATCACGCTGAATGAACGGACCATAGGTTCCAACATGCCAAGTTCAACTATGGCTAATCAATCCCTTTCCCTCTAATTTATCCTTGATTGCTTTGGAAATAATAATCATTCTCTTCAACGCATAACATACTCCCTCTACACTCACCCTGAGTGACCATGAATTACGAGTCCATGCTATCTCAAATCTCACAAATTATTTCATATTTTTCAAACGCCATACCACAAGGTAGCACATCATAGAACATTCTGGGCACTTTCTCAATAGCTGCTACAGAGCTTGATTCTTAATAGTACTTATAGGCTTGAAATCATCGGGCACCACACTTTAACTTCTGAATTCACTGGGACCATTATTGAGAGCCACCCGCTTTGACTTGGTCCCGAACATATCTCACTCCATAGATCTTATAACACATGAATACTCCCTTGGCGAGGCACCTGGAGAAAATCACTTTATCTGAAATTTATATCCATACGAGGCAAAAATCTTGAACCTTTTTCCAAGTCCGGTGATGAGCCGATAAGTCCAACCATCGCATGCCTCCAACAATTCATTTTCACGAATTACCACTTATGGTCTTTTCTCATAGCTGAAATAATCCATGAATATGCTAATAACCAGAAATCATGCAAGTAGTTAATAATATAGCCCAATCACGAGCGGTGGGACACTCCCACTTAGCTTGAAGACATTACTTCACCATTCTTGAGTTCGCTCGACCTTTTACCTCTTATTGACATAACCTCGCGCCATAAGTTATCAAAATTTATCGGAATCTTCCTATAAATCCCCCTCTTTCGTATTCTGAATCATCATCCATATTCGCACGGCCGATCTATTTATTGAACAACCAATATAAGTCTTCGTAGAAGCTTTGCAAACCACGTGACCACTAACCTGCAAATGGGGAATATCCAGAAATCACCTCCTGACATCTTCCCACGCCGCTGCACGGGTACATTCATTACGACACCAATAGCCCACCTTGGGTCCAAGCTCACCTTCCAGTTGCACAAGTCCATTCGCCCTTCACGAACATCCATTAAGTGTGCGGTAACGTCCATAAAATTTCAGGGGTATGCTGCACCCTTCTCCCTTTCAAGCAGCTCATTCCCGCCATATCATTCTTCTGCTGCAAAATAGCACATACTTCACGTCATACCCATAGGCTTCAATCACCAATCATTAGAATCCCCAATTCGATCCACCTCTCCTTAAGGTGCGTACTCTTCCTACTACCAAGCCCATATGCACACCCGCCACTCTTACACTTAGGCGGAACTCATATCCTTAATCGGTCACTCGACCTTGCCGCTCCTACCCAGACTTCTAGAAATTTTAATCATTGCCTGGAACTTCCCACATGTCCTTCCTCATACTTTGCTGCTCAATTGTTGACTCAAATAAAATCTATCTTCGTGGCACTTGAATCCACCAGTACCGCTAACTTCATAACCTTTCCAAATGTCATCTTTATCGAGCCGTCAATATTAGAAATTCTGATTCGATCTTAAACCACCGCATCATGCGATATCTGACAATTGTACCTCTAATATTATTTCACAATACCCTACAATAAAGGCGAATTGCAGTAGATTATAACATCGAGGAACTTGGTACGTTCCATTAGGACTATGACACCCCATCATAGAAGAAAAGATCCACCACGCTTGCAAATACCAGGTCTCAATACTTCCACCAGCCCAAATCTGACCATCCTTAGTCTGACCCCCTTTCCCTTACCGGGAATAAATTATTGGATCCCTTGATTACACACTGAGTAAAATTCCGTTCAAATCATCCACTGCCCTAACACGGGGGCAAACATCCTATCATCACATCAACACTGCAGAATAATAGATCCTAAGCATCATGGTAACCTGTATCTAGCCTCAAGGCTCTTAGAAGTCCTGTTACTGAGCTGAATAATAGAACATCCTTCCATAAAGCGACTGTTGTAATCCAATTAACTATACCGGGAAAATCATCCCGCACCACATCTGTCGTTCCATTTCAATTCTTCAAATTCTTGATTTCTAGCAAGTGCCAACGTCACGTATGATTGAGTAGGAAGAAATCAAAGGCATAAGCCTCAAAAGAATAGAACCGAACAATAAGGAAATTAAAAAGGGAACTATTCCTAACAGTCTTGAAGCCTCCCGAGGATAAGTACAAACGTCTCTGTACCGATCCGCGAGACTCTACTAGACTTGCTCATGACTCGTGAGACCGACGAGAACCTAGTGCTCTGATACCATATTTTCACGACCCAAAATCCACTAATGGTCGTGACGGCGCCGGACACTGCTATCAGGCAAGCCAACAAGATTACTTAATCAAATCTCATTTTAACACTTTTTGAAATACATGATTTTTCTTTCATATTTAGAAATTTAAAAAAATTTAGTTTACATAACATTCAAGTGTTAAATAATTAATACAATATTTCAACCATCCCAGAACCCGGGGTCATAAGTACATGAACATATACTACTAAGAGGAATAAAAACACCACCTCCGTCCGGAATACAATGAATGGAGAGTAAATACAGTGCAGGAAAGGGACTACCCTAGCTGCAGTCGCCTCGAATGATGCAACTCACCTAATCCTGGGATCGTCTCTGCTGCTACGTCCAGTAGACCACATGAATCACATATACCTGTGCAAAAAAATGCACAGCAAGTGTATTATGAGTACAAAAATAATGTGTACCCAAATAGTGTCCCGCCTAATCCCGAAGGAGTAGAGACGAGATGGTCAATTCTGACACTCACTAGCAGTCCAATGACTATTTATCCTTAATAGATATATTCAAGTAGTGGATTTGTTTTATAAACATGATTCTAATCCAGTTATGGAAAAACAAGTAGTCATATAATTCTTTCATGGGAAATTCCATTAGTTTTTCTTGTTATTATTAATAGAATGATCTCGAGCCATGATGTGGCATAAAACAACTCAAATGAGTTCAAGACAACATCACAAACATGCGCAAATCATGCCGAGGTCGACGGCCAGCTCCAACAGAAAACTAATGTGTGCACTGCTGAGGGTTGAGCGGCCCATACCATAGATGCATCCATTTCACTAAGGCAATCGGCATGTTCCAAAAGAAATATAAACACACGTAGATAGATAATCAGTCAAGAGGTCATCATGGAACAGATATCCAAGAAAGGCCAATTCTCTTCAATAATTTGAGAAAAACAGAGCTCAAGTCTTTTAGAAATCCGTTTATTAATTTAATGTGATTAAAGCATTCGAGCCATCAGTGACATACAAATAATTCAAGTATAATATGCTTTTGGGTCCTACATGTTAGAAACACGTTCTAAATGCAATATACTAAACGTGTACTCTTTTGTAGGTTTTGATGAATGACAAACGAAGCAAAAATTGATATATGACGGAATTCAAGTACAAGCGCACAATGGTTGCAAATAAGATTGAAGCTCAAGATATAGCTTTTAATTGTTATTGAGTTGTTCTAAAACTGTAATCTCGATCCTATAACTTGACTCATAGTATGGCCTCTCTCGTAAAACTATTTTCCAAAATCATGCATATTTAATTCTGTGTCAAAAAGATTTTAAATCATGCATATTTACATTAGACAAAATGTTTTCTAAACATGCCTCAAAAATCTGGGCTAAAATAATCGATTATGTACTTATGATAATCGATTGTTTCTGAGCCAAGACTGCATGACAATCGATTATGAATTAATGGTAATCGATTGTGAGTAAGACAGTAAACATCAGGTTTTTCCAAATCTGCATGATAATCGATTGTGAACAAATGACAATCGATTGTTGTTGAGGTAAAGTTTTTCAATACTCAAAATAATCGATTATGAACTAATGGTGATCGATTGTGTTGAGTTGATGTCTTCCAGTGATTTTAAATTTAATTAAGTAATCGATTATGTCTTTAGATAATCGATTATCACTGAGACAGTAAGTTTTATGTTTTTCAGAAAATAACAAGTAATCGATTGTTGCAAAGGACAATCGATTGTTGAAGCTGGCCGTTGTCAAATGATTTTCAAATACCATAAGGTAATCGATTATTGATTTTATATAATCGATTGTTTTGCTTAAAATCCAGAAATGATTTTTAGAACGTTGCTGAAGTAATCGATTATGGATTTTATATAATCGATGTTTTGCTTAAAATCCGGAAATGATTTTTAGAACGTTGCTAAAGTAATCGATTATGAACTTAGTGTAATCGATTATCTGATTTTGAATATTGCCAGTAATCGATTATAGATTATGTATAATCGATTGTGAAGCGTAAAATCTGGGATTGAATTTTGATCTGACTGGCAGACAATCGATTGTTGGGGTTTGACAATCGATTGTCAGTGAGTAAAATCAGCAACTCTTAATTGGCAATTAGGCAACGGTAATGCCAAGTTTTTCAACTATAAATACAGCTTCATTTCAGTGTTTTAACAACAACAACATACACAAACTGATCATTACATTGCTATAAGCTTTCATTCAATTGTTCTTCATTTTCTACTCATTTCATAAAGCTTTTGAGAGCCATATTATTGCCTAAAGTTGTTGTGATCTTGAACATATTCTTTTACTCATATCTACACAATAAGGAGTACTTTAGTTAAGTGAGTGTCCAAGTATTTGATATACTTGTAAGAGAATTGCGATTCTCTTGTTTCAAGGAACTTGTGTTTCCTTGGGTGAAGTCTTTGAGATTGCGATCTCCGAGCAACTGTTTGAGGCTTGTGTCCTCAAGTGTGTAACGGTTTGTTGAGCACCCGTAAGCTTAACAAGATAGTGAAAAATCTCGAGAGAGTCTCTCGGGGACTGGACTAACCACGTTGGTGGCCAACCAGTATACATCCTTGTGTAAGTTTATTTTTCTGCATTTATTTTACTTCCTGCAAAGTTTAAATTCCGCAAGAAAACGCTAAATTCTATTAATACGCTATTCACCCCCCCTCTAGCGTAAAGCGTAGTTTCTAACAATTGGTATCAGAGCCCAACTCTCTGAAAACTTAACCGTTTGAGAGAACCATCCATGGCTTCTACTCTTGACTCTTTTGCAGGAATTGAAGAAGGACAATGCTCTACACGACCTCCTCTATTCAACGGCACAAACTACTCATACTGGAAGGAGAGGATGCAAATCTTTGTGCAATCAAATAGCTTTCATTTGTGGAAAGTATTCACCAATGGAAACCAAATTCCAACCAAGAAGGTGGAAGATGAATGGGTTCCAAAGACCGAAGAGGAATATACCGCGGAGGATATTCGTAAGGTTCAAAATAATGCAAAAGCTATAAACTTATTATATTGTGCTGTTAATGCTAACGACTACAGGAAGATATCATGTTGCAAAACAGCAAAAGAAATGTGGGATAAGCTTGAAGTGACATACGAAGGAACCGACCAGGTACGAGAAGCTAAAATTGATTTCTTAACTCACTCTTATGAACTATTCCACATGAAGGAAGGAGAGAAAGTAGACGAAATGTTTGAGCGATTCTCAATGATCGTGAATGATCTACACGCCCTCAAAAAGACGTTTATGGATAGAGAACTTGTCCGGAAGATCCTCAGAAGACTCACTCCGGCATGGTGATCAAAGGCCGATGCAATCCAAGAATCCATTGGCATCACAAATGTCACAATTGACGCATTAAGAGGTAATCTCAAAACCTATGAATCAACTATACTTAACCCGTTTGTTGATGATCAAAGAAGGCAAAGGATTGCTCTAAAGGCTAGCCAACCACAAATTGATGAGGAAGGTGACAACGAGTTTGGACTCGTTATCAAAAGGTTTCAAAAATTCATGCGCAAAGAGTATGAACGCAAGAACAAAAAGCAAGGCGATCAACTAAAATGCTATGAATGCGGAGAAACCGGGCACATAAAATCAAATTGCCCTAACATCAAAAAGGAGAAGAAACCCTTCAAAAAGCAACGTGCATACATCTCTTGGGGAGGAGATTCCGGAGATGAAGCAAGCGAAGAAGAAGACGATGAAGCAGCAAATTTATGTCTCATGGCTCAAGAAGACGGCAAAGACGAGGTAAGTCAAATCTCTTCTCAAAATTTCTTTACTCTTGATGAAATGAGAAATGCTTTTGATGAACTATATGCTGAATTTATCAAAGCTTCAAAAACTGTCAAAAGTGTTAAAGAAAGTGCTTCTCTAAAAGAAAAAGATTTTCAAACACAGCTTTCATTAAAAGAAAGAATTAGAAAAACTGGTTTTCGAAAATGAGAAGCTAAAAGAGGAAAACAAGTTTTATGGAAAAAGAAGTGCTGATAAACCTGAAGGTTCTACTAGAAACTGTTCTTCTTGTGTGCTTCTTAAGAATGAAGTAGCTAGACTTAAAGGCACATTAGATAAGTTTAATTCTTCGCATAAAAACTTGAATGATGTGCTTGTTAATCTAAAATCAACTAAACATGGAATAGGATTCAAGAATGAAGAAAAGGTTGGTGCTAAACCACAACAACCTAGAGCTCAACCTAGGACTAATAACCAAAATGCTTATCCTAGAAGTAGAAATCCTAGAAATAACTTGCATGTTAGACCAAATAGTGAAAATGCTAGAAGACCTAGAAATGATGCATATTTTAGGCCAAACCTTGAACAATTTAGAAGACCAAGAAATGACCCTCCACCTAGAAATAGATATTCTAGAAATGATGCATATTTTAGACAAACTTGTGAACCTCCTAGAGCTCATAATAGGAGAAACAATAGTGTTCAAAGTAGAGTAAGCAACCTTCATTCATCTAGTTACTATGTACCTAGAAAAATGCATAATCCCAACGTGACTTGTCATTATTGTAGGCGTATTGGTCATATTGCTCCCGCTTGCTTTACTCGTCATAGACATATAAATCAATTGCATCATTATAACATGCCTAACCCTCAAGGACCCAAGATGGCATGGGTACCTAAAGAACATTAATTTGTTTTGTAGGTGTGCTTGAAGGGATCAAGTGTACTATGGTACCTTGATAGTGGATACTCCAAACACATGACGGGAGATGAATCCAAATTCCTTCAACTAGAGCACAAAGAAGGAGGAAGTGTCACATTTGGTGATAACAATAAAGGAAAAATCATCGGCATTGGTTCGGTCGGTAAGGACGAAAACTCCTCTATTAAACATATACTACTTGTGAAAGGTTTGAAGCATAATCTCTTGAGCATAAGCCAATTATGTGACAAGGGAAATTTTGCTCTATTTGATTCGGATGAATGTCTTGTATTTAGACGTAGTGATTTCAAGATCATACTTCGTGGTTTTAGAATTGATAATATCTATATGGTTGATCTTGCAAACTCCTCACCCGAATATGTTGATTGTTTAATAAGCAAAGAGGATAACTCTTGGCTATGGCATCGTAGAGTAGCACACATGAACATGCATCTTTTGAACAAGCTTCTTTCTCAAAACTTAGTAGTTGGTCTTCCCAGTTTAAAGTTTGAAAATGATTCTATTTGCGATTCTTGTCAAAAAGGGAAGCAAACCAAAGCATCTTTTAAATCCAAGAATATTGTTTCAACGTCTAGACCTTTGCAATTACTTCACATGGATTTATTTGGTCCCTCTCGTATTGAAAGTCTTGGTAAAAATAAATATGTTTTTGTAATTGTTGATGACTTTTCTAGATTTACTTGGACTCTATTTCTTGCAAATAAAAGTGATGCTTTTCAAAATTTCAAGTATTTCCTTAAGCGTGTTCAAAACGAAAAGGAATCGACCGTCACTTCGATTAGAAGTGATCATGGGGGAGAGTTTGATCACAATCTCTTTGCGGACTTTTGTGACAAACTCGGAATCGAACACACCTTTTCCGCTCCACGGACACCACAACAAAATGGGGTGGTGGAAAGGAAAAATAGGTGTCTCGAAGAGATGGCAAGAACCATGCTCGACGGAGCTAAGATTCCCAAATACTTTTGGGCGGACGCCGTGAGTACCGCTTGCTATGTTTTAAATAGAGTAGCAATTCGGCCGATACTCATGAAAACCCCATATGAACTTTATAAGGGTAGAAAACCCAACATTTCTCATTTACGTTTTTTGGTTGTAAATTTTTTGTTCATAATAATGGCAAGGACCAATTGGGTAAGTTTGATGCTAAATCGGATGAAGGTATTTTCATTGGTTATTCCTCACGTAGCAAAGCATATAGGATCTTTAACAAAAGAACCCAAATTGTGGAAGAATCCCCTCATGTTGTGTTTTCCGAAGATAATACTCGCTTGGCGAGAAAGGAATCCAGTTTTGATCTTGCAGGTATCTTGGATAGCTTGAAAGATAAAATCCAAGAAGAACCTTCAAAGGAAAACAAAAATGAAATTGGGGAACAACCAACGGAAGAAGCGCCACAATTAGAAAAAGGAATAAATACGCCTAACGAGTGGAGAACGATCAAGGATCATCCTCTCGAACAGGTAATTGGCGATGTTGGAGAAAAGGTAAGTACCCGAAACTCCCTCAAAAACACTTTAGAACTTACTGCTTTTGTTTCTCAAATTGAACCTAAAACCATCTCCGAAGCAATTGGGGATGAATTTTGGACCTTGGCAATGCAAGAGGAGCTTAACCAATTCGAACGCAATAACGTTTGGGATTTGGTGCCAAGACCCGAAGGTCATTCTATAATTGGTACGAAATGGGTTTTTCGCAATAAACTAGATGAAAATGGTATAATCACTAGAAACAAAGCTAGGCTTGTGGCAAAAGGCTATAGTCAAGAAGAAGGTATTGATTATGAGGAAACCTATGCTCCCGTAGCTAGATTAGAAGCTATTCGTCTATTACTTGCTTTCGCCTCTTCAATGAATTTTATTCTATATCAAATGGATGTGAAAAGTGCTTTTCTAAATGGTTTTATTGAAGAAGAAGTTTATGTCAAACAACCCCCCGGCTTTAAAGATTTTAAATATCCCGATCATGTTTTCAAACTCAAAAAGACTCTTTATGGTTTAAAACAAGCTCCTCGAGCTTGGTATGAAAGGTTGAGTAACTTTCTTTTGGAAAATGATTTCATTAGGGGAAAAGTTGACACAACCCTCTTTGTCAAGCACAAAAACAATGATATTTTATTAGTTCAAATATATGTAGACGATATTATATTTGGTGCTACTAACAATGTTTTATGCAAGGAATTTTCCGATCTAATGACTAGCGAATTTGAAATGTCTATGATGGGCGAGTTAACATTCTTTTTGGGGTTACAAGTGAAACAAATGAAAGAAGGTACATTCATATGCCAAGCCAAATATTGCAAAGAACTACTAAAACGCTTTGAGATGAACAATGCAAAAGAAATGGCTACTCCCATGAGCACATCCGATCATCTAGAAAAAGATGAAAAAGGTAAGGAAGTCGACACTAAAAAGTATCGAGGTATGATTGGCTCTCTTATTTATCTTACCGCTAGTCGTCCGGACATCATGTTTAGCGTGTGTTTATGTGCTCGCTATCAGTCATGTCCGAAGGAGTCTCACCTTACTGCGGTGAAACGGATACTAAGGTATCTCATTGGTACTACAAATGTGGGTCTATGGTACCCCAAAGGCTCTTCATGCCAACTTATTGGATATTCCGATTCCGATTTTGCTGGATGCAAATTGGACCGCAAGAGCACAAGTGGCACTTGCCATTTGCTCGGTAGCTCTCTTGTCTCTTGGTTTAGTAAGAAACAAGTAAGTGTTGCGTTGTCTACCACCGAGGCTGAATATGTAGCCGCGGGGAGTTGCTGTGCTCAAATCCTATGGATGAAACAACAACTCTTGGACTATGGCCTAAGTCTTGATCACATTCCTCTTAGATGTGATAACACTAGCGCCATATGCTTGACGAAGAACCCCGTTCTTCATTCGCGAACAAAACACATCGAAATTAGACATCATTTTATTAGAGATCATGTACTCAAAGGCGATGTCGAAATTGAATTTGTTGAAACCAAAAGCCAATTGGCAGACATCTTTACCAAGCCTTTAGAGAAAGAGTCCTTCTTCCGAATTCGCAGTGAACTCGGGATCCTTGACTCCACTTTGATCTAAGTCATGCATTGCATTTTCTTTCCTACATGATTTCTAACTTGAGCGTCGGAGGCGTCTAACTTCTTTTTGCAGGTATCACCCTAGAGATAAGAGCATTTCTTAAGCAAACCGCGAATCTGCAGCAACGTCCCTATAAAAATCGATTATCCCGTATCAATAATCGACTACCCTTCCTTTTTTTAATAAATAAACCTTGTTTATTTCATCTTTTTGCATCTTTCCTCACTATTGTTTGCTAATGGCAAAAGGGGGAAGAAAACGGGATATCGGGTATGCACCACCTCTTAATTTCATTGATTGCTTATAAGCTAAAATTGAGGGGGAACTCTTAAATTGAGGGGGAACAAGAACAAAATTGCATAATTGTTACTTGTCTTGAATTGTCAATATCTTTTGCTTAAATTGCATATCCCGCTTAATGTTTGCCATTATCAAAAAGGGGGAAATTGTTAGAAACACGTTCTCAATGCAATATACTAAACGTGTACTCTTTTGTAGGTTTTGATGAATGACAAACGAAGCAAAAATTGATATATGACGGAATTCAAGTACAAGCGCACAATGGTTGCAAATAAGATTGAAGCTCAAGATATAGCTTTTAATTGTTATTGAGTTGTTCTAAAACTGTAATCTCGATCCTATAACTTGACTCATAGTATGGCCTCTCTCGTAAAACTATTTTCCAAAATCATGCATATTTAATTCTGTGTCAAAAAGATTTTAAATCATGCATATTTACATTAGACAAAATGTTTTCTAAACATGCCTCAAAAATCCGGGCTAAAATAATCGATTATGTACTTATGATAATCGATTGTTTCTGAGCCAAGACTGCATGACAATCGATTATGAATTAATGGTAATCGATTGTGAGTAAGACAGTGAACATCAGGTTTTTCCAAATCTGCATGATAATCGATTGTGAACAAATGACAATCGATTGTTGTTGAGGTAAAGTTTTTCAATACTCAAAATAATCGATTATGAACTAATGGTGATCGATTGTGTTGAGTTGATGTCTTCCAGTGATTTTAAATTTAATTAAGTAATCGATTATGTCTTTAGATAATCGATTATCACTGAGACAGTAAGTTTTATGTTTTTCAGAAAATAACAAGTAATCGATTGTTGCAAAGGACAATCGATTGTTGAAGCTGGCCGTTGTCAAATGATTTTCAAATACCATAAGGTAATCGATTATTGATTTTATATAATCGATTGTTTTGCATAAAATCCGGAAATGATTTTTAGAACGTTGCTGAAGTAATCGATTATGGATTTTATATAATCGATGTTTTGCTTAAAATCCGGAAATGACTTTTAGAACGTTGCTAAAGTAATCGATTATGAACTTAGTGTAATCGATTATCTGATTTTGAATATTGCCAGTAATCGATTATAGATTATGTATAATCGATTGTGAAGCGTAAAATCTGGGATTGAATTTTGATCTGACTGGCAGACAATCGATTGTTGGGGTTTGACAATCGATTGTCAGTGAGTAAAATCAGCAACTCTTAATTGGCAATTAGGCAACGGTAATGCCAAGTTTTTCAACTATAAATACAGCTTCATTTCAGTGTTTTAACAACAACAACATACACAAACTGATCATTACATTGCTATAAGCTTTCATTCAATTGTTCTTCATTTTCTACTCATTTCATAAAGCTTTTGAGAGCCATATTATTGCCTAAAGTTGTTGTGATCTTGAACATATTCTTTTACTCATATCTACTCAATAAGGAGTACTTTAGTTAAGTGAGTGTCCAAGTATTTGATATACTTGTAAGAGAATTGCGATTCTCTTGTTTCAAGGAACTTGCGTTTCCTTGGGTGAAGTCTTTGAGATTGCGATCTCCGAGCAACTGTTTGAGGCTTGTGTCCTCAAGTGTGTAACGGTTTGTTGAGCACCCGTAAGCTTAACAAGATAGTGAAAAATCTCGAGAGAGTTTCTCGGGGACTGGACTAACCACGTTGGTGGCCAACCAGTATACATCCTTGTGTAAGTTTATTTTTCTGCATTTATTTTACTTCCTGCAAAGTTTAAATTCCGCAAGAAAACGCTAAATTCTATTAATACGCTATTCACCCCCCCTCTAGCGTAAAGCGTAGTTTCTAACACTACAGTACCCGGTAATAGCATAATAGTAGCTACACATGGACTCTCGTCACCTCGTGCGTACGTAGCCCCCACAAATAGGAGCACATAATCAACTTAACTCACCCATGAGGTAATTCCCCCTCACAACATTAGAAAGGCGACTCACCTCGCTTTGAAGACTCGCAACCGGCATTCTACATCCTTCCAAAGGCTTGAACCAACACACAATGCACCAAAACTAGCCGATGATCACACAAATCCATTAATATATGCTCAACTATACTCCGCAACCTAATTTATAACAATTCCCAACTCCGAACGAAAGGTTGACCAAAATGCGCTCGGGCCCACGTGCCCCTGAATCAAAAAATTTTTGAAGGTAAAGATTACTTATAGCCTCATGAACTCAAAATATAAAATTTTCTCCTAATTCTATAGTCAAAATCGTGGCTAAAATCCAAGATTTATAATTTTCTAGGGTTCCATCCAAAACCCCAATATTTACTCCAATTTCCATTCTTAAATCCATATATAATTGATACTCAAAGTGATAGGGATGACTTACCTTAATCATTGACGACAAGATTCCACTTGAAGCCCCCCAAAAAAATCGCCCACGCCATGGAGAAATGTGATAGAAGTGGTCAATTCCCGACCTTAAAATGACATTCTGCCATCCGGGGATTTCCGCTTCTGAGGAAGAATACCGCTTCTGCGAAACCCAATTCAGCGAAAAATGATCCACTTTTGCGGTCCTTGGCTTCAGACCATCTTCACTTCAGCGAAAGCCAAACTGCATCAGCAGTTCCGCTTAAGCGACCAAAAAGCCACATCTGCGGCCACTTGGGCCGGACCCCCTTTCCGCTTCAATGAAATATGTGCTGCTTTTGCGGCTCTTCCTCATGCCCTACTTTTTCGCTCCCCTGGGCCTCAAACCGCATCTGCTGTCTCGCTTCTGCAGTCCAGGAATCGCAGATGCGATTATGACAGAAACAGCTCACTCAGCCATCCAAATTTCCAAATTTCGATTCGTTAACCACAAGAATTCTACCCGAGGCCCCCGAGACCTCAAAACAAATCCTCTAACACATTACAAACTTACCAAAGGTCTCAAATCACATCAAACAACGTCGAAATCTTGAATTACACCTCAATTAAAGCTTTAAGAACTTTGAAATTTCCAACTTCTATTTCCAATGTTTAGATCTATCAAATCACATCCGATTGACCTCAAAATTTGCGCACAAGTGGTATTTGACATTACAGACCTACTCCAGCTTTTGAAATTAGATTCTGACTCTGATATGAAAAAGTCAACTTCCGGTCAACTTCTCAAAAACCTTCAAATTTATATCTTTAGCCAAATCGCTTCAAAATGACCTAAGAACCTTCAAATTCACTTCCGATCGTGCTCCCAACTCCAGAATCACCATACAGAGCTACTCCCAGTCTCGGAATTCCAAGCGGGCATTGGTATTGCTAATATGCACTCCAAGCCAAACTTAAGAGATTTCTTCAAAATGCTAACTTCCACAATGGGAGCCAAAATGCTCCCAGATTATCCAAAACTCAAACCGGGCATACGGCCAAGTCCTATACCATGATACGAACCTGTTGGAACCTCCAGATCTCGATTTTGAGGCCATTTACTCAAAAATCCAATCCTAGTTAATTCTTTCAACTTTAAGCTTCTCAAATGAGAATTCTCATCTAAATTTAACTCCGATTTTCCTGAATTTAAATTTCGACCATGCGAAAAAGTCATAATACCCGAAATGAAGCTGTTCATGGCCTTCGACAGCTGAACGGAGCGCTGATACTCAAAATTGTCGGTCGGGTCATTACACTTTTTATCTAAGAGGGTATTAAACTACTCCCCATCATCTAGGAGGGTCCTAACAACTTCTAGTTAAAAGACAGTTTTAAACCAAGTTATATCTACTGAAGGTACGACTTCCACTATGTCTTGTTATCTAAGCAAACCTTAAAAATACGTCCCATTATCCAAGAGGGTCCTGAAAATCAAAATTCAAGTCTTATCTTAAGTGTGACAATTTTACGACTGAATTATACCACCCTACAACAGTACCTACGCTAAATCTTGTTATCTAGGGGAAAAAACTATGTCCCATTATTTAGGAAGGTCCTGAAAACTCCTAATTGAATCCTATATTAAATATGAAAACTTTGAAACCAACTTATATTCCTTGGGGTACATTTACGCTAGATTTTGCTACTTATGATTGTTTCGATTTTTAAACTAGGTCCCATTTTCAGGAGGGTCCTAACGACTCCTAACTGAATTCTATCTCCAGCATGAAAATTTTGAAACCAACTTATATTCTTTTGGGGTACCTATATGCTAGATCTTACTACTCATGATTGTTTTCAATTTTAAACTAGGTTCCATTTTTCTATGAGGGTCCTGAGAACTTTAAATTAAATCATATTATCCAGGTGAGTCCTAGGAGTTTATGATCAAACCTGTCTGGTGATTGCCTTTCTTCATGGAGGGTTTCCCAAAAATGACAGAAATTTCCTGCCCCTGTTTCAATCAAAGAAAAGTTCTGTAAGTTTAAAATCTGGTGGTTAGTTGATGACATTCTTGCTGAATGTCTCCCAAGTGCCGTGTTTTGCTTTGACTGACTACCCCGAACTAGCCCTGAATCGCTTGACTTTCTGACCAACTTTTAAACCCCATGACCTTGGATGACCCGAGTGTTCTATACCCAAATTGTTGCTTGAAATCTCTGACCCCTTTATCTGAACCTTTGCATCTCCCATAAAATTTCCAAATTACTCCACCGATGACACTTCCAATGACTCCTTATATCCTACTTTACATCATGCTATCTTTGATATGCTCTGGCCAAATTGCACTTTGCAATTCTGAAAGTTGGTAGTGAGCTTTGAAATCCCTTCTTTTTTTCTTTGAACAAGGATGAAATTGAAACATCCTAGAGAAATAAACCCTAAAATAAATAAAATGCAATGACTTTGAAATCTAAGCATAAAGAAAATTCAAAATTGGATGATTTTCTAAAAAGATTAAAATGAAAAAAGACTTATCTGAGTGGAAGAGCTGGTACCAATGATCATGACATGAATTTCGGATTAATCTGCCTAATCTATCCAACCAATCAACTTTCAGTTGCCATACTTTGCTGCCCCTGAATTTCCATAACCTGATTTCGTCACCCAGACCTTGACCTTGAGCATCCTGCAGTGTCTTGAAAGGTTTTCACCAACAGAACTCTCTTATTTGTTCATCTCTCAGCTCACTTTCGCCTCAAGGCGCCCGTGAAGGTTTTCACCAATAAGACTCTCTCATTTTGATTTCTCTCTACATCATGTCACCTTACGATTCCTGTGAGGGTTTTTACCAATAATATTCTATCATTTTTTATTTCTCTCGACTCTCGTCACCTTACAATGCACGTGAAGGTCTTCACCAATAAGACTCTCTCATTTTCATTATTTTCTACTTAGAATAGAGTGTTTCCGTTGAAACAAATCACCTCTACCTACTTGTGTTGGTATTTCCTGAAGACTGATCAGAAGGTCTTCCTTTAGACCATATCGTGGGCTTTTGGACAGGGTTAGAAAGAAATGGTATAAAAGGCTCAAAACAATTCAAATGGGTTCAAATTTACAACTTTCGAAATCAGATTTCTTACGACAACCATAAATTCTGCCCCAGTTTCTTGCTTGGGAACTTTTGGATTTTTATTTTGATGGGACTGAACTGTGAGGTAGCCTACGTATCCGTAAGAGGAATCAGGTTGAACGTAGTTGATGTCATAGAAATTACTATGTTGTTGTGATTTTCTCTTCTCTCTTTCTTTTCTTTTCGTTTCTTTTTGCTTTCTTTTCTCTTTTGTTGTTTTGTTGTTGTTTTTTTTAATCTTTTTTCTTTAGTTATCCTTTATGCTTGTGCTTCTGACCTTTTTCTACTGATTCTGAAAGAGGGGTATCAAAGAAAATAGATAAGGCTCAAAGGGGGTAACAAAGGATAAAGTATTTAGATAGCAGAACAAAAGGCCTTCGTCATTCCAATCTTAAAAAATATGCCAAGTACAAACAAATACAAATTAACCAAAGAAAATACTATATATTATCTTGACCACATCGGAATTGATGACAATTTCTACACACTTGCCTTTTATATCAATTAAATAGAAAACGCCATTTGACAACACTCTAGTTACGTTGAATGGCCCCTACCAGTTTAGAGCGAACTTGCCTTTGGCCTCAGCCTAATGTGGAAGGATACGTCTCAACACTTGCTGAACCACTTCAAACTTCCATGGGCATGCCTTTTTATTATATGCTCAGGCCACTCTCTGTTGATATAATTGGATATGACTCAACGCTGCCAATTTTTTCTCATCGATCAAACTCAATTGTTCCTGGCGCGTTTTGACCCACTCGTCATCATCAATTTCAGCCTCCGTGATAATTTGAAGGTATTGGATTTCTACTTCTGCGGGTATCACTGCTTTGGTTCCATACACCAGCAAATAAGGATTTGCCCCTACTAAAGTACGATCAGTAGTGCGATAACCCAGCAATGAAAAAGGTAGCTTTTCATGACACTATCTAGAACCTTCCACCATTTTCCGAAGTATCTTCTTTATATTCTTGTTGGCCGCCTCAACTGCTCCGTTTGCCCTGGGCCGATAAGGGGTGTAATTGCAATGTGTAATCTTGAACTGCTGACGTACCTCTTTTATCAGATGACTATTGAGATTAGCCCCATTGCCTGTAATGATTAACTTTGGTATCCCATATCGACAAATGATGTTTGAGTGCACAAAATCGACCACCTCTTTCTTCGTTACTGACGTGAACGTTTTAACCTCTGCCCACTTGGTGAAATAGTCTATGGCAACCAGAATGAACCTATGCCCATTTGATGCTACTGGCTCAATTGGCCCAATGATATCCATGGCCCACGCAACAAAAAGCCATGGTACAGACATCGTGTGCAGTTCCAATGGTGGAGAGTGAATCAAATATCCATGCACTTAGCACTGATGACTTTTACGCACGAAACTGATACAATCTCGCTCCATAGTGAGCCAATAATAACCTCTCGGAGAATCTTCTTTGCCAGCATGTACCCACTCATGTGTGGTCCACAAACTCCATAATGTACTTAGGTCATAATAGTTGTGGACTGTCTATCATCTATGCATCTCAACATTCCAAGATTTAGAGTCCTTTTGTACAAAACCCTCTGCTGAAGAAAAAGCTGCTTGCCAACTGTCTAATTGTTTTATTTTGATCACCTGTGGCTTGTACTGGATACACCCCCATCATGATATATTCCTTGATATTGTGAAACCATGGCTCATCATTAAGTTCTTCTTCTACCATATTACAGTAAGCATGCTGATCGCGGACCTGAATCTGCAAAGGGTCCACATAGGCCTTATCTAGATGATACAACATTGACGCCAATGTAGCCAAAGCATCGCCAACTTCATTATAGATCCTTGGAACATGCCTGAAATCTATTGATTTAAACCATTGACAAAGATCATGCAAAAATTATCGGTACGGTATGAGCTTTAAATCCCTTATCTCCCATTTTCCTTGAATCTGGTGCACCAGAAGGTTCGAGTCACCCAAGACCAAGACTTCCTGGACACCCATATCTGCAGCCATCCTCAAACCCAGAATGCATGCCTCGTATTCAGCCATGTAATTGGTACAGTAGAACTGAAGCTGAGCCGTATCAGGGTAGTGATGCCTTGTTTCAGAAATAAGTGCCACTCCTATTCCAACGCTTTTCATGTTGGCGGCCCCATCAAAGAAACGTTTCCATCTTGGCTTCTTAACCTATTCCAACTCATCAATGTATATCACCTCCTCATTAGGGAAATAAGTCTTCAAAGTCTCAGATTCTTCATCCACTGGGTTCTTAGCCAAATGGTCGGCCAATGCTTGTGCTTTCATCGCAGTCCGAGTCACATAGATGATGTCAAATTTTGTGAGCAAGATCTGCCACTTTGCGAGCCTCCCCGTGGGCATAGACTTTTGAAAGATATATTTCAGCGGATCAAGGCGAGAGATGAGGTAAGTAGTATAAGATGACAAATAATGTTTCAAATTTTGTGCTACCCAAGTTAAGGCGCAACATGTCCTCTCAAGATGAGTGTACTTAACCTCGTAAGATGTGAACTTCATACTGAGATAATATATGGCTTGCTCCTTCCGGCCAGTCATGTCATGCTGACCCAATAAAAAGGCAAATGAATTGTCCAAGACCGTCAAATACCGAATAAAAGGTCTCCCCCGTTCTGGTGGGACAAACACATGTGGGTTGACAAGTACCCCTTTATCGTATCAAATGCTTCTTGACATTCCTCCATCCACTTGACCACAACATCCTTTTTCAATACTTGAAGATAGGCTCACAAGTTGTCGCGAGCAGAGAATAAACCTGCTAATGTAATTCAATCTCCCTAACATACTCATCACCTCAGTCTTGTTCCTTGGGGGTGGCAATTCTTGGATAGCTTTAATCTTTGACGGGTCCAATTCAATACCTCGGCGGCTGACTATGAATCCCAACAATTTTCTAGAGGGCACAATGAATGCACATTTTGCAGGATTGAGCTTTAGATTGTACCTGCGAAGCCTTTGGAAGAACTTTCTCAAATCTCGGACATGGTCAGACTGCCTTCTAGACTTTATGATCACATCATCCACATATACCTCGATCTCTTTGTGTATCATGTCGTGGAATATTATTGTCATTGCCCTCATGTATGTTGCCCTAACATTCTTCAAACCGAAAGGCATGACCCTATAGTAGTATGTTCCCCATGGCGTGATGAATGCTATCTTTTTTGCATCATCCGTATCCATTAGAATCTGATGATATCCCATATAGCAATCCACGAAAGATCCAATCTCATGTTTGGCACAATTATCAATCAAAATGCAGATATTTGGAAATGGGAAGTTATCCTTTGGGCTTGCCTTGTTGAGATCTAGATAAGCAACACACACCCTGGTCTTACCATCCTTCTTTGGCACAAGCACAACATTGGCTAACCAAGTGGGATATTGCATGACCCTAATAACTTTTTCATCAAACTATTTGGTGACCTCTTCTTTGATATTTACACTTATATCAGTTTTAAATTTCCTCAGCTTCTGCTTGACAGGAGGGAATGCCAGGTCAGTGGGTAATTTGTGAACCACCAATTCAGTGCTTAGACCCGGTATCATCATATGAACACGCAAAAACTTTTGTAATCGAATAGTGCTTTGATTAGCTCCTCTCTGAGTTGTGGTTCAATATGAACACTTATTTTAGTTTCCAGGACATTATCTCGATCCCCTAAATTGATTTCTTCTATATCATTCAGATTAAGCTTGGGTTTTTCTTCGAATAGCTTACTTCTTTACTAATCTCTTCAAAGGCATCATCATCATGTTCAAATTCATCGCACTTAATTTATTGTATTATTATTTCAGAATTAGATTGACTTTTAAGACTGGGCCGGGGATTCCTCATACATGTTATGTCATTGAAACTAGCATAAAACGAACTGTACAAGAAAGAAATGAAAAACAAAAATAAAACTATCTAGAATGAAGAAGAAGGGAAATTGCATTTCATTGAAATTAAAGAAAACAAGGTTTAACACATCCAAATGGACGGAACAAAGAATCTGAGTTACAACCCTTGAATAATCCAGATAAACTAAAAGAAAAATCAAAGCCAACTACCAAAACTCCCTCCGGGTAGGAAGAGGAGTAGCTTCCCAATTGTTAATCTTTGCACTTGGCCCAATGAACTGCAGATTTGATGAGGATTTGGATAAGGGGTTTGATCCCTCTCCAGCTTCCACCACGTTAACATCATTGAACAACCTCTCAAACCCCTTATCCAAATCTTTATCAACATTAATCAATGAACTGGGAACCATTGATAGTGGGAGCTTTCTGGAACTAGGCCTGACAAATAATCTGGACAGCCGTGGGATGGGCTTTGGAAGGACCCACGCCCTTTGCTTCAACTTTCTGGCTCTTCTTACATCCGCAACTGTGGGCTTAAATCCCAAACCAAAGGTATCCAAGTTTTTAGGAAGATACACTAGCTGTACAATGCGTTGCAGAGAATCACCCAAACTCTTTCCAGGTACGAAGCCATTCTTCAACATCTCAGAAGCCACCATAACTAATGCGGTTGTTACTTTAGTAACCAGAATGCTTTTCCCCTCTGGGATCTTCTCAACTGATACTGTGTCAAAGACTTGATAGACCCATGGCCTTTTGTCTTCTTCAACCTCAATGAAAGGTACGATGGAATCACTCTAGGCACGCAGGTTATCCTCACTGTGCACAACAATTTCCTGTCTGTCCCTTTCAAATTGAACCATATGGTGCAGGGTAGATGGCACTGCCTTGGCGGCATGAATCCAGGGTCGCCCCAAGAAAACATTGTAAGAAACTACTACATCCAGCACTTGGGATTCCATAGTGAACTCAATGGGCCTTATCGTTAGCTTCGGCACTATATCCCCGATTGAATGTTTGCCTCCGCTGTCGAACCCCCGAATGCAAATACTATTCTTGTGGATTCTGTTATCATCCACTTTCAGTTTGTTCAATGTAGAGAAAGGGAAAACGTTTGAACTAGACCATTGTCAAACAAAACTTGAGTAACCACAGAATCTTTGCACTTTACCGTAAGATAAAGGGCCTTGCTATGCTCAGTACCCTCCACGAGCAACTCATTATCGGAAAAAGTAACTCTGTTTACCTCAAATATCCTGTTTGCTATCTTTTCCAAGTGTTTTACTGAGATATTTTTGGGAACATGAGCCTCGTTCAAAATTTTCATCAACGCTCGGCAGTGCTCGTCTGAATGGATTAACAATGGGATCAATGAAATTTGAGTATGCGTCTTCCTCAATTCCTCTACAATAAAATAGTCCTGCACTTTCTTCCACAAAAACTCTTCTGCTTCCTCTTTGGTCACAACTTTCTTTATGAGCACTGGTTATCCTTTGGGGTCGTGGCTTTTCTTAACTCTTTGGGGGCAAAGCATCTCCTCGAGCAAGAAAAACTATGGGCTTGACAGACTTCTTCTCTAACTTCTTTCCCTTTATATGTATCGATCACTCGTTCGTAATTCCAAGGAACAACCTTGATGTTGACTATTAGCAGCTGAGTTACCGATTTTATAATGACAAGCTCTGTGCGAGCACCCTCTATGACTAAAATAGGCTTATTTTCTATCCATGGTACCATCACTTTTGCCTTCTCTGGTTTCACTGCAACAATACTTGACGACCCCTTCTCGACTACCACAGATGGTTAATTGTCTGTCCCTTTCAACTTGATTACTGACTTCTCATTTGTTGGCTTTTCACCCTGCCCGAATTCACTGGAACGGATCATCATTACCGTCTATGAGGGCTTCTTAGGCTCCCCTTTTATGAATCAACTCGATCATATTGGTCTCATGATGGGCCGGTAACAGATTTTGATTGATATTAGGTGCCTTTGAGGCTTGGACCTCGATCTGATTAGTCTTGATGAGCTCCTGAATAGCTGTTTTAAAGTGCCACCATTTCTCTGTGTCGTGCTATGGAGCACCTGAACAATATTCTCAACTCACCGAGTGATCAAGATTTCTCGGGGGAGGATTTGGAAGTTTACGCTCAATCGGATTCAACATACCTAATTTTCTCAACCTGTGGAATAGACTAGAATAAGATTCTCCCAGTTGAGTGAAAGTCTTCTTCTTCTGCAACCTCTCATTCTTGAAGGCATAATTGCGCCAGAAACTTTTTCCAGGGGGATTTTGGTAGGGTCTTGGGAGTGGATAGGCATTTTGTGGAGCTGGGTAGTTATTTTGTGGAGCTGGTGCACGCCATTGCGCGTGGATAGGAGGTTGAGCGTATGTTTGTGTGTGATGGAAAGAAAAATAGGGATCTGGTAGTGGGTAGTAGTGTTGTGGTGTGCTATATGGAGTGTGGGGGTAGGTTTGGTGGTGGGGATGAGGTTGATAATAGTAAGGTGATGGTCCCCTAGATCCGAACAATGCTTCCGACACAATTGTCGCAACATCCTCTTTCTTCTTCTTCCCAAGTACACTCCCAGTACTATTTTGAATGGCCTGGTGGTTGCCTTAATTGCTAATTAGCTCATGATAATATTGGACTTGAGTCCCTCTTCTACCATGCCCCCCATTTTCACCACTTTATTGAAGGACTTGCCTATCACCAACACCAAATGACCGAAATAAGTGGGCTCTAAAGCCTGCAAGAAGTAATCCACCATCTCACTTTCTTTCATCAGAGAGTTAACCCTCGCTGCTTTCTCTCTCCAACGGAATCTATACTCTCTAAAACTCTCACTGGGATTTTCTCAATCTTGATCAATGACAGACGATCTGGAACAATTTCAAGATTGTATTGAAAATGGCAGGCGAATACTTGGTCTAGATCATCCCATGTGGACCACCTACTGTGATCTTGTCGGGTATTCCACTCCAACGCTGATTTACTCAGACTTTTGCTGAAATATGCCATCAATAACTCATCTCTTCCGTTAGCTCCTCTTCTCTTGCTACAAAAACTCTCAAGTGCGCTACGGGATCACCATGCCCGTCGTACAGATCAAACTTGGGAATCTTAAACCCTGCTAGTAACTGAACATATGGGAACAAACATAAATCCTTATAAGCCACGCTTACTTGATCTCCCACCCCCGCATGTCTCTATATGACCATCCTAAGCTTTTAACTTTCCTCAACATCTCCTCCTATTCGGGATTTTTGGGTGGCTTCTCAGTTTCCGCTGGGAGATCAAAATGAGGAGTGTAGGAATATGGTTCTGGAACATTGAAGGTAGGCTTGGGGGAGTAATAATGGTTGTTATGAATCTGGAATAGAGACCCACTGTAAGATCAGCGTAATGCGGCAGGTGGACGTGCCACAAAGACATGAGTGACTGGTGGAGGAGGGTATGGGACATTTTTGGGTGGTGGAGCTTGTGAGGTATGGGAACTAGTGCCATAGTGTTGTTGGTAGAGGGGAAATACTAGAGATGAGTTCACAGTAGGAGGCTCCTGAAGTTGAGCCAATGGTGGGATATAAGCAGGGTTGGCGTGGTAAACCGGTGGCGTGCCCTTTTGCCCAGGCCTGGTACATTTCAACCATTTGCTGCTTCAGCTTATATAACTTATCTTTCAAATTAACCTCTGATTCATCCATCTCATTTGACGGATCGACAATACTTGCCTCTAGTTCTTGGTTGGCCATGTTCAGCTTTTCTGTGGAACGGGTGTTGTAGGAATGAGTTTCCAGAATGACAATCAACTAACCACCTGCTTGAACTAGTATGTCATTAACAACAAAATTTTTATCAATTAGGGCTTTAACAGATTGGACGCACATTTTGGGGCATGAATGCACCTAAGCAGTTAACCATTTCTATTATGCATTTGATCGGCTACTTGTGTCATCCCGGCTTTTCCTTATTTCCGTTTGCAACTTCTCTCTTGTTTTCTTTTCATTCTTGCCTTTGATTCCTCCTTTTTTATTCTCTCATTTCTCTCTCTTGTTTTGCCATTGTTTCTTTCTCCCGGTTTCTTATTTTCTCTCTTGTTTTACCTCTATTTTTTCTTTTCTCTTTTTATTTGGTTACGGCCGAATCCTATGGAGATTTTCTATGTATCATGACCCCACATGAATCAGACCAAGCATAGTTCTTGGAAAATAATGTAAAAATAAATAACAAAATTTTGGGATTTTCAATTTTATATAAAAAGCAAATGCTTTGATTACAACCACAGAAAAAACTAACAGACTCAATAAAAAACTAACAGACTTTGATCTGAAGATTAAAATACAAACTCAAAAATAAACATACTTCAACAGAAAGCAAATACATACTCAAATATAAACTGACAGACTTCAACATAAAGAAAATACAGACTCAATGAAAAATCACGAATACATTAGTGACTCAAATGCTCTTGGGGCCCGTGGGACATCATTCGGTCTCACCACGGGCCTATATGCAAGATCCTTTTAGAGCCTCTCCAAGTCGCTCATTAATTGTCGGATAAATGCCATCAGTGCTGCTAAGAAGGTGGTCGCGAGTCATATCCTCACATGCTTGGAATTTCACAACAATGTAGTCAGCAATGGTTCTGATCCTCTCTCGGATTCTACCCTTTTCTTGAAGAAGACGCCCAACATGCTTATTCTGGGCTTCTAACACCTAAGTGTCGTGGAGATGTTGATTTTGCAATTGTTGCATTCTTCCTCCATCTGAGCCATTAGATCATAACAGTGTTCCCTATCACCTTTAAAGACTTTGGCCTAATTGGTTGCCTTATTCTCAAGAGTAGTTACTTTTCTCTTCAGGCAGGTGATTATTCCTTCATAGTTCCTTTACAATTATTCCACAAACCGTGCCCACTATTCTGCCTTCTTTTCCCATTGTGCCAAGACTTTTGCTAGACTGGCTTAATACTTTTCCAGGTGTTCTTGACACTCGAGGGCTTTCTTATTCAGACTGCAAATAAGCCTTTCATCCGCCGGCTTCTTTCCGAATTTCTAATAGCTATTTTCATCTTCCGGATCTGAGCTTTAAGGGCTTCATTTTCCTGAGTTAGTTTTTTCTTTTCTCCCTCATCTGCGGCGGCTTGCAAACCATTTTCAAACTGAATCTCCATGACTTTCCTTTCCAACTTGCTCATAGCAGCCCTGTACTCGTTTTCTTTGGTCAACCAATCTCGTTGCACTTGTGCTTCATCAGTGAACTATTGGACATGGGGTCTCTTTGCGGGCGTTTCGAGCTCATGATAAACTCAGGATCTTTTACCATACCAAGCAATGTAACTAGGCTCCTCCTGCCTCTGGATAGATCTCGTACATGAGTTATAGTCTCTAAGAATCTGCACTGATTCCAAATCCGACACACTTTTTCTTCTAGAAAAGTGACTTTTTGTTCTATCTCAAGGACATGCCGACTCAAATCTTCATCATATGGGATGGTCTGGTATCGGCCTAACTGATGTAGGACTCTTTGCGGAGCATAAGGCTCGATACTTCGAAGACCCATCAACAATAGAAAATACACCTCAGCAGACATATAGATTACTTTACCGACCGAGAGCCACCCAAACGTCCATTCAATTTTGTTTGCAGTCAAGGATCTCAAGTGGGCATGCCATGCTTTTGTACCCTCTGATAACTCATAACCCCCTACCCGCTTTTCATGTTTTTCAATGCACTCGAGGCCAGTCATGCCACAATTCAAATATCAGGGACGTGTCAAAGATGTTCTTCCATCCATAGTTGTAACAGCATATTGCACCCTTCAAAGAACTATTCTCCTTCTCGGAAAAGGGTCATAGCTCGGTAAATTTCTGCCAAGATCAATGGCACTATGGTACAATTTGCCTTTTTCATCATATAGTCAGCTATCCCCATGAGTCCTAACTCTATATTCCCGTCTTTTTGGGGGGTAAATCAAAATACCCAGGAATGCCGTTATAAAAGCTAATCCTCTCCAAGCTTCCCACTTATCTTGGTTTCCTGCGTGAGTAAGACCATTATCTAGTGTCTCGAAGCCAGGGGATTCCCGTGATGTCCGTACAGAAAGTAGAAAGTACAAAATCCATTGGCCAAATTTCCGTCTCTAACATCCCAAGGGATGTTTAACAAGTACAAAAATTTGTGAGGGGTTACTGTTCTAGGTGCCACCGGGTATTGATTTCTTAGATTCCCATTAAAAACAGTGTAGCCTGTTATCTCTTCCAGTGTAGGAGTCAACTCGAAATCAGCAAAGTGGAATACATTATGTGTTGGGTCCCAAAATGGTATCAAGCCCCCAATTATATTCTTTCTTGGCTTAACCTTCAGAAACCCGATAAGACCACCCAACGCTTTTGTCACAACTTTCCTGTTGTCGTCCCCCAAATCATGCCACCACATATGCAGCTCCAAAGGTATCTCTTCACGGACCGAGAAGGTTTATTTTTATTTATGCTCATCCTGCACATTTATTATGGTGGTTTTAATTAAAAAAAATTATGACTCATTTTGACTCAAGAAAAATGGCCATTTTTTTCAAAATTTTCATAAAAATATCTAGTTTTGCCAATACGGCCTTTTAGCACTTCGAAAATGAAGATTTTAAGGCTGTGTCGATTAACCGCCCAAAACCTTGAAAAATGACTAAAGATGACTGTTTTTGCAAAAACAACCTTCCGGCGCCCTTTTGAGGGACATTCAGCTATTTTTGAAAAGAATGACATCGCTTACTTATATACAATAAAAAATAAAATTTTCTTCTTTTTGGGCTATTATAAGAAGAAAGTTGGATCTGATGGGGGTTTCCTACGTATCCCACACCCTATGAGAATCAAACTGGAAACTATTTTGGAAAACGAGACTCTTTTTTCATTTCATTTTTCTCAAAACGGGTAATTATCTCACTCACCCTCACACTGCTATTCTCTTTTCCCAACTTTCTCCCATTGTTCATGAGCCAGTCAGCATGCAAATTTGAAGCAAATAAATGCACAAGTAGCAAGTAAGATGCAACAAGATGGTCTTTTTTTAGTTTTGGTACACCTGCCATAGACAAACCCAACCCTTGTGTTGAGTCTCAAAAGTCAAATGCACGTTATGCAAGTAAACGTTCCAGGAATGAGGTCTTGTTATACTAGGTTTAAAACCTGGATTTATTGTTCTAGACGTGGATTATCCGAGTGGACAACTCGAGCTGGAGGGAGGTAGCGTACCGGGAATACAGAAGTTTCACCAGCTTTGCAACTTGTCCGAACCTCGTTCTAAATTTGGGATATGACTTTAACAGAAGAGAAGTCACACGAAGTGCACACTTCTCCATGATTTAGAAGACTCAGAGAGAAGAAGGGTTTCGTAGCAGTTTATATACAATTCACAGAATATCAAAGCGGTAAAAGAAACACTTAGCACATTAGGCGCAAACATGTAACAAAAATAAGATAAAAAATAAATCCAACTATAACAATTCATCTAAGCTCGAATTCTGAAACCTGAACCAAAAGTTATGGGTGTTTGTCCCCACTAGAGTCGCTAGAGTTGTTATACCTTCTTTTTCCTACACCCTCGGAAGGGTACAAGGGAGCTTTTTTCCAATTAAATGGCAATCGAAATAAGATTTATTATTAAAAGATTCAGAGTTTTATTTATGGTGTCCCAAGTCACCGATTTTAAATCCTGAATCGAGGAAAAGATTGACTTTGTTTAACAGACCGCGAGACAGAAAGCCGATTAAGGAATTCTGTCAATCCGGGAGATGACGTTAGGCATTCCAGAGTTCTGTGGTTCTAGAACGGTCGCTCAACTGTTATATTCAACTTTATTATCTGATTTTAAAACATTTTAAACCTTTGTGCATTTTAACTTTAAACCACTTTATTTAATTTTTAAAAAGATTTCAACGTCGTCTAAAATATTTCTTTGGATAGTACCACATGAAATACACCCGAAATCATAAACATGTTTTATTCAACGCTATGAAGATTTGAATTTGGGTCACATGAAATGCACACCCGAGTATAGGAAGGTAAGTTATTAAAATAATTCACCTAAAGCAACTACGTGTTTGCAACTTTTCAAGGGCCATAAAAACTCACTAAATGGTGCGCCTCGAATTCTAAGAATTAAAACAAAATTAACTAAAATGAGGGTCATGCAATCGTCATTTTTTCTTGGCATGGAGCACCTCGAATTATTCTAACCAAGTTTCTAAATTAGTTCATGAGGGCCATAAATTAATTGTTTAGCTATCATGGCTCTCCTTAGTTAAACTATGATCCATTTTAATGCAAGATAAATCCCCCCCCCCCCCCATACGACCTTCCATTATGTTTTACTCATCCATATACGTGATGCCTTATTGGGCTTGGGGAGATGGTTTGGGTCTTGACCCTGACTTTGAAAACCAAGATCTCTTAAAAGAACAAGTGCCTACTTGGACATCCCGAAGTCAGATTCCCACAAGAAAGCCTCAAGGACCAAATTAGGCTAATGAGGGTCGGGCCCAAATATGAAATTACACCCATCATACCCACAATTGAGATTAATGTGAAAGCAAGAAGTGGAGGCAGAGAAGTGAACACATTTTTAGTAAACTAACATGAAGCAAGGCCTATTTTGAATCTGAGCCCAAAACATATGCACAAATTGCCACTCGAATTCCAGATTGATAAGTAATTGATCAAATACTCCCAAATTGATTTCAAACACATAAAATGGTCCATATTCGATTCAAAATGACCATGAATTCCCATTTAGTTTTCAACATTAATTATTTCAAAATGGTGAACAGAAAACATGAGTGAGAGCTCAGAACTAAGTAACCGTCATATAATCATGCCAAACTATGTTTTTCAATACTGGTTTATTAAACTTTAGTAGAAATCATTGCAAAAGAAACAACTAGTTGGAGACCTGAGTAACTCATCAATATCAGAATTGTGTAAACCCAAGCATACACACTTAGTGCTAAGCCTTTTGTTAACAAAACTGAACACCTATGATTCCCAGCAGTATTGAAACATAACTATATCATACACAACGTCAAACCTTTACTACAGCGGTATTAACAGTCCATTCATCCGAGTAAAGTTCAAACAACATTACAACATCCAATACTCTGAAATTGCACATTTAATATCAACAACTAAACTACCTTAAGCTATTGACATGAACCAACAACTCAATACAAACCATAAACTGAAAAAACTGAAGCATTTAATCACATATAATGGTAATAACTGACAGTAACCATATCAGAATTTTAGGAATTCTATTCAAACTTCAACTTGCATTTCCAACTCTTCATACATGCTAGTCAATGCTCAATTATATGACAGGTTTTGATGTTGTACCTGGATATTGCAAAAGGAAAAGAGGTGAATGCAGTAAACAACAACAATAGTAGCACTCAACACCCAAACAATGAACCTGTAGACCAGCTTTTCAAAACCCACTAGATGAGATACAATAATCCAAACACTAATTTCAGTCACTCAATGAACCACCAAACCTCAAAACAGACTCGACCTTAACCTATTTTAATATTAGCTAACCAAAAATTGTTTCAACACCAGAAAACTTCAGAAAAACACCAAAAGGAGCTCAATGAAACAATGTTTTTTCCTAAATTTTTTCAGCTGTTTTGATTTTCTTATTTCTATCTCTTAAGTCCTCTCAATATCAAAGCATTTCAGCCCTCAGATAAATCAGTATGCATTTCAGGAGTTGAAAACCTAAGAAATCACAAAGAAACACTTATTGAAACAACGAAATTTAGTGGAATTCTTAGCCGTTTCAGAAATTTTCTATTCTCTATCTCATAGGTTTGCCTTGAATGGCAAGACATGGTTCCTTTATAGGAAAGGGAAGTAGGGCAGCATAGACAATTTAGTTTTGCAAAAATTTCCTTTTCCAATTTTTGTTTTAGCTTAAAAAACCTTAGCCAATTTTGTGTTTTTTCTCAAAATCCCCCAACTCAAAAGTCCTAATTCACTTCAGTCCCTCAGCCAGCTTCTAAGAAGCTTCTATTTTCTTGCATAACAAAGATTCTTCAAGCCAAATTCCTAAACTACCTCACACAATCCCTGAAATTACCCCCAACCATTTACCTGGGTCAAGCTGACCCAATGGCCCAATGGAATATGAACGGGCTCCTCTTTGTCAATTGAATAGGCAGACCAACTTCTAAACAATATATTCAGTTAAAATTATGTGAACTCCGAAATGGTTTAAAGGATCAAAAAACCTAAAACGACTCAATGACCAATTAACTAAACTAACGAATCTAGAGTAAATCAATTAGCAAACCGAGAACAAATTAAAATACTAACCTAAAATTAACATGCACAGAAAGGCAATCCAAGAAAACAAAATTACAGAGGGGTTGTGAAAATGAGAAGAAGTTAGAAAAATAGAAAAAGAAAATGAAATCTAGATAAAACCAAAAGAAGAATAGAAAATACCTACTAAAATATGAACGATTTGAGGAAAAGAGTCTGAACCTTTAGCTTCTTGAATTTTCCGGCCAACTGTGATGTTAATCATGTGTTCTTAATAAGAACACATGAATAACATCACAATAAACCCAAATCATCAAAAAAAAAAACTCGAATCAGGAGCTTTTGACAATTAGGGTTCATCCGTTCGATCAAATATACGAGGGATTTTGGAGTGATTCGAGGGAAATGGAGTTGTTATTCGGAATGAGGGCAGGGAAAGGGTCCTAGGGTGTTAATTTGAGGTTGTTTGGTGGTGGTGCCGCCACCTTGAGGTGGTGGAAATGGGGGCGGTGGGCTAGGGTTTTGGAGGGTCTCTGGGATAGTGATGTAGTGAAGGAGACGATAGAGGAAGGAGAGCGATTCAGACACTTAAATATTAAGTGTCCCCCACTTTAGAGTCGTTAGATCAGAGAAACATCGATGGGTAGGATCGATCTTAGCCTAGACGGTGTCGTTTTGCTTAGTAAGGGGATTGGAATGGGTAGGAGCGGGTATGGGCTTGGGTTAGGCAGGTATTCAGAGGAGGTATGGTTTGGGCTGGGTGTTTTAAATAAAAACTAGCCCAAATTTCATTTTTCAATTACCTCTTTTTTTCCAAATCAATTTCTTTTTGTCTTTTTTCTTTTCTGTTTTTTTCAAAATTAAACAAAACCTAAATTACTTCTTAGATCCTAATTAACCAATAATATTAATTAAACCTAAATAATAATAAAAACAATTAATAGAAAAACAAAGTAAAAGAAAACTACTCAAAATTCAAAATTAAAATTAAAAAGTGCAAATTAAACTATTTTTGCAATTTTTTTCATTTGTATAAAACAACTTAAATATTTAATTAATCCTAAAATATTAAATTAAATCATAACTGTAAATGCACATAATTTTTATATTTTTCATTAATTAAATAAAGCGAACATCCACATACAATATGCAAACAATTAACAAAAAAAACCACTTAAAATCCATAAAATGGTCAATAATGAAAAGAAACTTATTTTCTTGAATTTATGGGAGTAATTCATATAGGGAATAATCACGTGCTCACAGTGCCCACATGGGAAATATCACCCTTGTCCGATGCCTCATCCACGTCGGATACTACTGGCCTACCATGAAAACACAAGCCACAAACTATGTTAGAAAGTGTGAGCAGTGTGAATGCTGGCAGGATGAGGCAAGGTACGCTTCCTTGTGGTTGACTATTTTTCTAAGTGGGGTGGAAGAAGGTGCATACATTCAAATACGTGAGCAAGAGGTCATCGCGTTCATATGAAAAATATAATATTCCGCTTCGGCATTCCCAACGAAATCAGCTACGACAACGGACCTCAGTTCGTCGGAAAGAAAACGTACAAGTGTTTTGGAAAATGGCATTTCAAGCGAATACTCTACATATCATAACATCTCGCTGGCAATGGCCAAGACGAATCCTCCGATAAAGTAAAAATGAATATATTGAAAAAGTAGCTCGAGGACACCAAATGTCTACGACCCGAACTATTACCAAAAGTACTATGGGCATACCGTACTATGCCAAAAACTAGCATAGGTGAGACGCCGTATTCACTAGTCTATGAGACTGACGCAGTTATACTCGTCAAGGTCAGAGAGACAGCTTGAGATACTCCAATGAAAACGGACCAAACAACAAAGAAAGTAGGCTACAAGATCTGGATAAAGTCGAAGAACAAAGAGATATGGCCCACATAAGAATGGTAGCCCAAAAACAACAAGTAAAATGTACTACAACAAGAAGGCCAAAGTACGACCGCTCATGGTCGGAGATTACGTTCTCAAAGCTAAAACACAAGAAGCAAAAGATCCTAATGAAGGAAAATTGGGATCCAATTACGACGAGCCATACAAAATCATGTTGGCAACAAACAAAGAAGAATTCCAGTTAGAGACAATGGAAGTAAAGCTACTCCAAAAGAAAATAGAATGTTGCCTATCTCAAATACTTTCAACTAAAAAGTCCCCACAGACGGCATCATATAATTTGAGCAAATAACTGCTAAAAGAATTAATAACAAATTAATGGGGGGTGAATCTTAGTTGAGCTTAATAAATTTCAGACCAAATAGAATGAGATTCTTGTGCAGTGGGAAGAATATAAAAGCATTAATTAGTGCGTTCAATATACTATGATAGACGAAAAATGTAATATCATAAATGTGCAATAGATGCAAGAAACAACAGTGGTTATAGTGTAAATGACATGTCACCCAATGATTGTATGATTGGGTGTCTCTTCCTTCTATTGACGTACAAAGATGCTTCACTGATATCAATTTATGGATAGAGATCAAATAGCATATGCTTGAATAAAGTGAATGAGACAATTCCTTCGTATATCTCTCTCTTGACTTTACAATGTATATCTTAGTTTACAAAAGGCATATTCCTCTCTTGTTCACTATCACTCCCTATTTATAAGGGACATTTCCCAAAAAATCCTTAAAAGTACAACATAAGGAATATCCAAAAGGTGTTATAAAATAATAAAAGTAAAAGAACAATATTGCAGAGTAGAGTAGAGAGAGGGAATTCTTATTGATATGTGATGAATTACAAGTAGAACCCTCTATTTATAGGGAAAGAGTGACTTTGCCACCAAGTAGTAATCTCTAGAATCTCTCTAAATAAGGACATTCACCATAAATATAATTCTATTTATAATACTCCTACTAAATATCTATTCAACAGATAATGTACCTCGTTAAAACCTTAACTAAATAAAACCCAATGAAAAAAAATCTAGAAAAGGAAAAAGAGTACACATATCTAACAATACGCCTTTTTGTTTTCTCATTAAAACCCTTGCAAGGAAAACCCAGTAGGACAAAATCTTGTAAGGGAAAAAGAGTACAACGCATATTAACCCCCCCTGATGAGAGTATCAATTTACATCATTGAGTCATCTCATTCAAATCTTGTATACCATCTTCAAAAGATTGTTGGTAGAGATTTGATAAATAAATCAACCATATTAACTTGAATGAATATGTTGAACCTTGAAATCATCATTATTAATAGATGTATTGTCTTCATATGATCTTGTTGGAATCATCAGTTCAATATCTTCACATAGAGGTGAAAACTCTTACTATCATATTATCATGCTTATAGTTATAGCAAGATACATTTGTGCACAAATTGCACAGAGAAAGCGATACTTCAAGATCAAGAATTGTATTGCTTCAAGCAGTATAAATCCTTTGGGGATTGTCATATAAGTATAGTCATATAAGCCATATAATAGACTATATATGCATATCAAATTTTTACGTCATTCTAGACATATAAGATATCAAAAACTGATTGCACATAGCATTGACTTTATACTTTCAAGTATTTAACAACATCGACAAAATTACATGTCTTTCATATGAAACCAATTCTATTGAAATTGTCTCTTCTATTTGGCCAATATTTTTGTATCTGTAGGTGACAGACTTAAGATCCTCATCTATATTTAACGCTATGATAGATGTCATCGACGAACATTTTATATCGGTTCCAATAATTTTTCATAAAGACATAACAAAATGATCTCTTCATTCATATATTCAGGTACCTGAATCTCTCACAAGATTTTATGAAGTGTTATGTCATGTGATCTTCTTGATCACTTGCCTCCTTATTATGATCACTTTGATCATTTGCTCAATTTCTTTATCGAGAAGTTTATTTGAAATCGATTTGTATATACGCTTTAATCGTACCATAAACTTTGTCCTTCTAGGACTTAATATGAGCATTTGCAATAAAAATATTGTTACTTTCTTTGGATTAATAATGCGTATGGCATGTTTTGCAATATATTGCAAACAAATTATCTTTTTATGAACTTCAAGTTTATATTATGATATTCAAGGATCTATACATACAAATGATAATCCGTTCAGCGTAACTTTTTCTCAACTGTTTATCATGTCTCCCCCTCATGTTAGAAAAACTAACTTGTTTCCTCAACTTTGAAAGCTCATCTTTGTGTGTTATGGTGTTAATCAAAATATACACTGTACATCAATAATAATAAGATAAAATTATTTGGTTCCTGACCCTGAACCACTTGTGAGGGTAGAATATGATATATTTTTGCATATAACACATATCAAATTGATATATATATAAATTTTTTCTCATAAGAAATAGGTTATCTATTAAGTGGAGAAACTCAATAAATTATTTTGTTAAACCATCTGTGATATAAACCAACTTATCAAGATAAACTATCTTGAATAAAAAATCTGAAATTATGCTCTAATCAAATTATTGAGCAAGTTACCTCGCAAACAACATGATGCAGGTTAATAATAATCACACATGTAATCATCTCATAGATACATCTTATGTGGTATACATAGCAGGTGAATGGGCTTATATTCCCCTTTTATATTTCCAGCATTCATGGGATTCAATCCCAATTCTAGTTGGTCAGTTAATTAATGAGAACAAGCAATATAAGAGAAACCGTAAAGAACTTTCTAGTTCTTTAATATTTACCCATGTAAATTCTCTTTTATTTTTGCACATCATACTTAAATTAATATGGCTAAACTAATTATACCAACTGAATAAATTATCGATATTGATAAGTTCAGGTTTACACCATGACATGTGCAATTATCAATAAAGTCCAAGTTTGTTATTATATGGGTTTTTATATCAATAACCATCCACTTTAGTGTGGTGCTCTTTTATTTGTGTAGTACAAACTGGAGAATAAAGTGGTAGCTTATCACATATATATTATCCCGCTACAAGTTGTAGTAATAGAAGATATTAAATCTTTCCTTTATTTATAGTCTCAATATAATCAACCGCTTTCGCGTGTACTTTAGAAACTGAGTAAGTTTCTTTGAGACTTGCTACAACATAATAAATTGACATGATAATCAATTGTATTCCTCCAAAATAGTAATAATTGGCTCTTCCATAGCTCTCAATTAAATTTGTACTACCACAGATTCATCAACATCCATACAATGAATATCTCTTTTAAAGAAAAAGTTAAACCATTGTGGTCATGGTCAAATTATATGCAAGATCTGTTTCTTGCATTACCATTGTCTTTTAATAATCTTATTGCCATAATATTTTGGCGTACAATAAGTACGTGACTAGTGATCATTCATTCCATAATAATGACATTATTTTTTTATTTCATCTCAAACCTCCATCTAGAGGTGAGTATTGTATATTCACTACCACTAGCACGTTCATATTCTGGTAGAAACTACGCTTAACGCTAGAGGGGGGTGAATAGCGTTTTAATGAAATTTAGCGTTTTCTTGCGGAATTTAAATTTTACAGGAAGTAAATAAGTGCAATAAAAATAACTTACACAAGGATATATCCTGGTTGGCCACAACAGTGGTTAGTCCAGTCCCCGAGAGACTCTCTCGAGATTTTCTACTAACTTGTTAAGCTTACGGGTGCTTAACAAACCTTTACAGTTGCTCGGAGATACAACCTCAAAGACTTCACTTGCTCGGAGGTTCCTCACCTCAAAGACTTCACTTGCTCGGGGATACAATCCCAAAGACTTCACTTGCTCGGGGATACAATCCCAAAGACTTCACTTGCTCGGGGATACAATCCCAAAGACTTCAACAGAGGAAGCACAAGTTCCTCAACACAAGAGAATCAAAATTCTCTTACAAGTATTTGAAATACTTGAACACTCACTTAACAAAGGTACTCCTTGATGAGTAGATATGAGTAAAACAATACGCTCAAGATCACAACAACTTTGAACAATAATATGGCTCTCAAAAGCTTTATGAAATGAGTAGAAAATGATGAACAATTGAATGAAAGCTTAAAGCAATGTAATGATCAGTTAATGTATGTTGTTGTGTTTAAAACACTGAGTTGAAGCTGTATTTATAGGTGCAAAACTTGGTCTTACCGTCGTCTAATTGCCAATTAAGAATTGCTGAATTTACTCAGTGATAATCGATTGTCATGACCGAACAATCGATTATCTGCCAGTCAGATCAAAAATCAATCCTAGATTTTACGCTTCATAATCGATTACTTACAATCCATAATCGATTACTGGCAAAATTCAAAAACAGATAATCGATTATACCAAATCCATAATCGATTACATTGGCAACGTTCTAAAAATCATTTCCGGATTTTAAGCACAACATCGATTATATAAAATCTATAATCGATTACTTCAGCAACGTTCTAAAAATCATGACAACGGTCAGCTTCAACAATCGATTGTCCTTTGCAACAATCGATTACTTGTTATTTTCTGAAAATCATGAAACTTACTGTCTCAGTGATAATCGATTATCTAAAGCCATAATCGATTACTTGATTAAATTTAAAATCACTGGAAGACATTGTCTCAACATAATCGATCACCATTAGTTCATAATCGATTATTTTGAGTATTGAAAAACTTTACCTCAACAACAATCGATTGGCGTTTGATCACAATCGATTATCATGCAGATTTGGAAAAACCTGATGTTCACTGTCTTACTCACAATCGATTACCATTAATTCATAATCGATTGTCATGCAGTCTTGGCTCAGAAACAATCGATTATCATAAGTTCATAATCGATTATTTTAGCCCAGATTTTTGAGGCATGTTTAGAAAACATTTTGTCTAATGTAAATATGCATCATTTGAAATTATTTGATACAGAAATAAGTATGCATGATTTTGGAAAATAGTTTTATGAGAGAAGCCATGTTATGGAGTCAAGTTATAGGATCAAGATCACATTTAAGAATAATTAAAAACAACGTCTTGAGCTTCAATCTCAACATTTGTGCTCTTGTACTTGAACTCCGTCATATATCAATTTGTGCTTTGTTTGTCATTCATCAAAACCTACAAAAGAATACACGTTTAGTATATCGCATTGAGAACGTGTTTCCAACATATTCTTCAAAGAATGAATATGTATTCATAAGTTAGATTTTGTCACATTCACATCATGAATGGACCATAATCATCTATATGTTCTTTATAAATTTTCATGTCAAATCAATGACAAATATTCCTTTCACAGAGTGAATGATTATTTTGAGAATCCTTATTATTCTCAATATCACAATAATGACGATTATATTTTCATCTATTATCACGTCCACATCCACTGATACATTCATAGTAGTAATTTTGTCTTCTTTCAGACTTATCACATACTGCTATCACATTGTCTAAAGGGAATGAGATTGGAGCAAATTTAATTGGACGGTTTTCAATTCTTTGCCCACAATCATACATGAATTCGATCATGCCATGGCATAGAAAATTTACTACTTTGGGTGGTTATAATTTCTTTCAAACTCCATTAGAGTTGCAATCAAAATTTATCGTCTTTGCTTGTATTTAAAATCAAATTATAGAATATCAAGAATTTGAAAGAGAAAAGTAAAATATTTACCTTTAATCCAGAATTTAATCAAAGTTGATAGAATAATTAACAATCATTATGCTCAATCCCAAAGCTTCTACTCAATTGGTTAGAGTCTCGTGCTGATAACGTGTTATAAAATAATAAAAGTAGAAGAACAACATTGCAGAGCAAAGTAGAGAGAGAAGGAATTCTTATTGATATGTGATGAATTACAATAGAATTGAACCCTCTATTTATAAGGAAAAAGTAACTTAGCCACCAAGTAGTAATCTTTCTAAGCTTAAACTATCATTGCTATCTTATTTCACCTGCCCGCTTTCGGTCGTCATCCTTTGTCACAATGACCTTTAGTCGTTGTTTTGTGGTGACCCTGTCCCATATCTTGCTTATCCGTTATCGTGGTCGCCAAATTTGGACCTATACAAAAATAACAAAATTAAACACACATATATTTTGGCAATCTATGATGTAGTAAAGATAATCAAACCATAATTACTTATTGAAACACAGTTTTATATTATTTTAACCAACAGTAGTTAGGAAAGACAAAATTTATTGAACTAATCACCAAATTGTTCATTATGGTGTTTCCTGGTACGTTAGTATCAACATGATAGTACAATCGCGTACTTGTTGTTCATAGGATAACAAATATCTTCGACTTCATCTAAACAAATGCTGGAAAAATAAAACCCATTATTGAACATTCACTCCAAACTTTAACATTACAAGTTATTTTGCATAATTGATAAACAAACGAAAAAAAACATCGGATACTCGAAATCGAAATTGATAATTTAAGATCCTGTTTTCTTTGGGGTAGGATGCTCGTTTAGGGAAAGAGAGCAAGCCCATGACGACATGGATAGCTTTTTTAGCAAGTCCAAAAGATTTCGGGTTGTGATCCACCCAAATAAAATACCTAGTTGGACATCTTCTGACCAATTATAAAAAACAAAAAATGGAATGACAATTATTGTCAATGATCGTTTGGTTAGTAGGGGTAGGAAAGCAAATGATTTATCCTTCAAAGTAATTTTTATATATAGTTGGAAGGGAAAACAAATGCTAAATTATTCACTTTAAATCAATACATTGACCTCCCCTCTATACTGACTACAATTAAAGAGACCTCCCTTTTAGTTAAAAAAAAGATTTTCTGAGCTTCCCTCCATTTTAACCTTGGTTGATATAGAGTATCAAATTTTTTCTGAAAAAATAAACAATATAGTATTAATTTATTATCGGATTGAAAGAGTATAGAACATACTATACATTGTCACCATATTGAAAATATATGGTAATCGTCGACTATCTACTTAAAAATTGGGAATATTTATTTCACAAAACATTACTAGTATTTGTTTGTTCATTTATTATGGGAAGCAATGGATGATGCGATGATATCACTATCCTTTTTCTTTTTATGAGGCGATCATTATCCTTTTCATTTTTAAATTTAGTATGAATTATTACATGGTGCTTAATAAATAGGAGGAATAGTAGAATAAGCATATTTCTAATTTGTGACCGCCTTACAATTGTCTTTCAGTCGTTTTCCTTCTAGTCTTTCCCTCTTCCCTCACCAGTCACCACCGTCTCTACCTTTCATTTTCCCTTAATTAACAGCTGAGGCGTTTTTGTTCTTCTTTTAGCTCTCTGCACCCAACTCTTATCCATCTCTTGCTCGCTCAAGGTTCTTTCCTAATCCTCTCCTCTCTTTCTTGTTTTACTTCTTCTTGAAACTAGCCAAGTATTAATCTAGCTTTGCTTCTCATCCCCCAAACCAATTTTCCTTTGACTAATTGAAGCTACAATCACCAACCATAACATTATTATCAAAGTATCATGGTAATTAATTTTGATTTTTCTGCCTCATGGTCCGTAGGAATTTTTGTAAAGGTTTTCAAATTTGAAATAAGTGTAAAAAATTTCTAATAAAAAGTATTTAATATGTGTTATATACCTCTTTTACTCATATACATGCTGTAATTTTTCGACGAACCGTGATGACCACTGCTCATGGTGAAAACAGTGTGGATATGCAAATTTTTTGTGCGACTACTATCTTTAATCCTGTGTATTTCTTTTGTTTTTTTGGTTTGCTACAACCAATATTTGTACTGGTACGGAATAGTTTTAGCTTGTTCTGGTGCATTTGGGTTCTCTCTAATAAGTTGTGTTTGAGTTTCCAATAGGTGAGTGAAGTGGTTGGAATGAGGAATGATGATTTTGGACCGCCATGGTTGAAGCCGCTGCTCAAGTCTAACTACTTCCATACTTGTCCAGTTCATGAGGATTCAAATAAAAGCGAATGCAATATGTATTGCTTGGACTGCATGGGAACTGCTCTCTGCTCGTACTGTTTAAGCAATCACAAAGACCATCGCCTTGTTCAAGTCAGTAGTTACTCATGAGCCATGGTTTGCTGTTAAGTTAAATTACTAGTATAAATGTTTTAATGCTGTGTCCAACTGTAATTTTTACCCCTCTATATTTCTGTGTAGATAAGAAGATCGTCGTACCATAATGTGGTGAGGGTGAATGAAATTCAGAGATACATTGACATTTCATGCATTCAGACATACATTATCAACAGCGCCAAGATTGTGTTTCTCAATGAGCGGCCGCAGCCCAGACCTGGAAAAGGTGTAACCAATACTTGTGATATCTGTGGCCGCAGCCTACTTGACTCATTCAGATTCTGTTCCCTAGGTTGCAAGGTAAAAATATTTTGTCTCGTAAATCGATGTTCTATACTTGCTGTGCATTTCGTACATTTTTATATATGGACAATTTTGCTTATAGCTGATTCAGTTTGACATTAATCTGGAAACTGGAAAGTTGGAAGCAGTTATGGTTTCTGTTTTCCCTGTTTCATATGGCCCCAAACTTAAATAGTGTAAATGTTACAGCATGCTCCCTAGCTCATCCAAGATGACTCTTCGTCAAGATTTCCATATTCAGTTTTGTTCTAAATTAGTTATGTATTGAAACATTTTGGTTAATTAAGAACGTTATTTTACTCCCTACCTGTTATATATTCTCTTTCGCAGCTCACCTGTATTATTTTGGTGGGCTAGAGTGTTTCAGTATTACTAATAATAACTAATTTTAATGCGATTTTGGGTTGGAGCAGCTGAATGGTATAAAGCAAGGTGATGAAGAGTTGACATTTACAGCGAAGGTGAAGCCTAATGAAGGGTTTGAATCCGATGAATCATGGACCCCTAAGAAGAGGCAACGCAGAGTATTTGGGTTTCGTCATCTGATTGCATGTTCCGATCCCCTTGAGACGGACAACAAATCGTTTGGTTCTAATTCTGGAGATGAAGAAGCATTCCACATCTACAATATGTCTCCTGATACGCCGCCTATCTACAACCACAGGAATTCAAGCCGGAGGAAAGGCATCCCTCATCGTGCCCCTTTTTAATACACAGCAAAACAATAAGCCCTGTCACATATATACCTTAACTATACATACAAGTATGTGCATAATTAGGTAGCTAGGAGAAAGTATATATTTGTTATGCATGGGTGTTTTATTGAATCCTTTTATGTTAGTTTACTAGCACCGAAGATCAACACAAGTAACAAGATGATATACGTAGAAAATTAATGATGTATATATATACATGTTGGTGTATATTGTGCCTGCTAGAAGAATATTTGTACATCTCTATGATCAATTCTTCTTTGCCCTCATGGAAATGATGAATCTTGGTAATACTAGAAGTTGGGGGATGTTGCTGTTTCATTAGAAATTTTATTACTTTCTTTGTGAATTTATTTTTCGTGAAAAAAAGAATAACTCATTTATTTATTTTAAAATAATTTATTTTTACGCAATAATTTATAATTAAATAAGTTTATATAAATTGAAATGTGGCTTAAGTTCCTAAATGGCTTAGTTAATCGGAGTAGAAAGGCCTTGAGAATCGCGCGAGAAGAAACAGAGACACATGTATGAGTGAGGATTAAAATGAGATGGCAGCGAACGGCTTTGACATGAAGGGAAAAAGCAAACAGGCCGTCTGACCGCTTAACTGTGGCTGCGGACGTGCAACTTAAACGTTTGACCACTTCACAGTTGATGGCGCAGCTTAGAATAGATTACAAGACATGAAGACAAAAGAGTTCGGTTAATTAGTGTACTCGTAATTGGCTCGGCAGCTGATTTTTTGTTCATAATTGTATCATTAGAAATAGTAACAACTGACAGATGGAATGCTCGAGCGGTGTAAAATGCGAAGAGGGAAAGAAAAAGAGTGATGGCATCAAATTAAAATTGCTATAGTGTTGAGATGTGTATCCAACCATTGTCATACAGTTGTCCATAATGAAGAATTGATACAAAACTAAATATGTAGGGAAGTACGTGAAACGTGAAAATGACACTTTTTAAAAGCAAAGATGGATTAGGGGAAAGTAGTACAGTAGAAGACAGTGGGGGCCTACTATATATACATTCATGTCAAATTAAGAGAAGCTTACGTTACGGCACCGAGGTGGAGTGGGGGATGACTATTTCGAGTCTGCGGACAACGACTTGGCGCTTTGTCCTCATCCGCATGTATCCGTAAAAGGCCAAATATCAACCAAAAAAAATACTGCAGTTAATTTTTATATAACAGTTTTATTTGTTTTGATATTTTCTGGTAAAATACTATCATAAAAAATATATATACATAAATAATATTGGTTCTAGATAAAATATGACTTTTTATAAAAAAATTATAATATAAAATATTATAGAGAAGTTTGATTTTATATAATTCTATAATGCAACTATAGTACTTTCTGGCTAACTCCGGTACAGCAAGCTACTACCTGATTGGAATCTTACAGGAACTGGTCACAAGTGGACACAAGAGCCGTGAGGAATCTGCTAACTCTTTTCAATTCATTAGAATTGAAAGGCTGATCATATTTATGTTTCACAATTAAAGTAGACTATTATTTTGCACCCTCATTATTTTCGTCTACGGATTATGAAGCGTTGAAAGTTTTGGATAAAAGCATGAGTCGGCATAAGGGCTTATTCCAAATTTCCAGCTCCATCACCCTTTTCGTCATGGGTGACCTTTTGTTATAAGCATCTCTCGTCACTGGAGCCCACAGGTTATTTTCTGTTTCAATACTTAAAGCCACGCGAGCTAGTAGTTATATATTTGACTCAAAGATATTAAAATGTTTTTGAGCAAATCAATCAAAGATAAAAAAGTTAAATTTTAATCGGACATAACTAATTTCAAGTTAAAAAGCTAAGAGTAAGAATTGCACATGGGATAAAAGAAATATAAATGATCTTATTAAGATTCAATGTTGTATTTCTCATCAATAGACGAGGAGGTATGTTTACATATTTTCCTAGAGGTCATTTCTTCTGTCTTCGAAATACACGAGGGCTTTTCCTGGCTATATATAGTTAGGGCATCCTTGCCTGTGGATTGACTCGACGTCCTCTGTCGGGCTCAGCAGACAGATCATGATCGTTACGAATTCGAAAAATCTAACCTACGACTCTCCGTTCCTTAGTCACATTTTATGGGTTTTTAGCGGAGTGGCGGCGTTCTTTCGATCCCCACGGATCGTTAAAGCGGTATCGGAACCGAAATGTTATTTGGTATTGAAACGTTGTTTCGTGGTTATTGCCAATATGATAGACATTTCTGGGAGACTGAAACGTTTCGTGCCCTATCAGATTCGATTGGCGACTCTTGAGATTCGTGCTTGCTGAATTAATGTCTCTTATAAATAGAGGTAGATTGTCATTCGATTGACACACTTCTTTATCTTTCACTTGGGAGAATCCTGCTAATATACTTTCTTTCTGGTACCTCAAATTTCTACGTACCCCCTTGTTCACTGAAAAAGATCATCTCTTCTTTATGTTATTTCTTTGGCATATTCTCGGATAAAAATGGCTGATGATTCTTCTCGTTACAATCTCCATGCTGTTGATCCGGTACCGAAAATGCTGCCCAGATCATCGGAGGGGCAGATGTGGTAGAGGATGAGGAGGTCCTATCAGTAATTGAGATCTTGCCCCGCCCTGGGAGAAAACTGACTGACTTCACTGCTCCCGACGAGGTCTAATCAGAACATGTTCACTCTGTTCTGAGGAAGAGAGATATTGCAGAGATGAAAGAAAGGTGGGGGATCCCTAGTTATGTTGATATGCAACCGACAGTGGGAAAGGACATAGTTCATTTCTCTTACGCCGCATTATTAAGTTGATGTTACGCTTTGTAGTACTGTATTACGATGATGTTACGCCTTACATTATTACATTACGATGATTCTACGTTTCACAGTATTAAGTTACGATAATATTGTACCCTACAGTATTATATTACGGTGATGTTATGCTTCGCAGTATTAAGTTACGACGATGTTGTACCCTGAAGTATTGTACGTTGAATTTGTCGTAAGGTAATTGACATCAGTCCGAATAAAATATTATTTGGAGATTATAAGGATTATGCTATGTCACAAGTGATTGATAAATTCATGAAGGTGAAAGGGGAAGCAAGTCAAAGAAAATAAATTTTGTCCAAATTTGATATTTTGGGGTATAATATGGCCCGAGCTAAAATACCCGATATTTATGGACATACAAGATACTATATGACCATGCTAGTAAGGTGTATACTGAATATAAAAAGTGAATAATATTTTAAGTAACTAAAAATAATTTTTAATTATATGAATAATTGATTAATTATTGGATAATAAGAGATTACCTAATTCATTAAAGAATTATTAAATAATTAATTAAACACATTTGAATAAACATAAAACTCAAAGGTGGCAGAATATTAAACCCAAATTGATGACTCATTAGTCATTAGAATAGGTGGCACTAAGGAGTATTTGGGCAACCTATCAGGATAACACATGGAAAGTAAACTTTGCCATTAAACACGTATAAGGAATTAAAGTTAGTCAACTTTACAAATTAGGTTCAATTGATATCGAATTCAGTTTGGAGGAGATTTTGGAAGCTCACATGAGACTTCATGCTACAATAAGCCACGTCAAGTCTTATATTAGAAAAAAAGTTCATACGAAATTGCACTGTGTAATAACTATGAGATTCTTTTATTCTAAGGAAGAACGGTGTAATCCTTCTAAAAAATATTATATAAACTTTTTACTATTTCAGATATGTTAAGATTAAGTTCTTTCTTCATTTTGCATGATCTTGTCATTACACAAGTTTGATAACGAAGCATAAAGAAAAATTTATATCGAAATTTACGTATATTTTGCTAATCTAACAAGTTATAATATTCTCTTTATCGGGACTTCATATTTATTTGAGTATTTCATTCTTCCATTCAAGAGAAAAGAGAGTTTATACACACACACACGCGCGCACACACACACACACACACACACACACACACACACACATATATATATATATATATATATATATAAATATAGTATTATATGGACAGACCCATATTGGGCAACCTCTGATCAGATGGTTAAGTTATATTCCGAGCTTACTGTGGCCGAGCGCTTATTAGCGAGCCCGGTTGGTCGCGATACAGAGCTTAGTATGGCCGAGAGCCTACGAGCGAGCCTACTACGACAGAGAAGTTATATATATACCGACGATGCTATGACCGAGCTCTTATGAGCGAGCCTAGTTGGTCGAGATACAGAGCCTAGTATCACCAAGAGCCTATGAGCGAGCCTACTATTTAATATATATATATATATATATATATATATATATGCCGATACTTATAGGACCGGACAACTATTTTACTTACTATGTTTAGAGAGTTGAGTCACTACTAGCAGGTAAGCATATCTTCATATTATCTTTGACTTTCACCTATTTGCAGTTATAATATTATCAGATCCGTTTCAGCTTCCAGTATATTACCTTACATACTCGGTACAATATCTCATACTGACGTCCCTTTTGCCTGGGAATGCAACATTTCATGCACACTAGTCCAGAAAGACAGGTTGAGAGCCCTCCAAGTAAGCGATCAGCTCAGCGGATGATGTTGGTGTGCTCCATTTGCTTTGAAGATACATATTTGGTTAGTATGATTTAGACGTGTATTTGGCATGGCAGGACTGTGTTCCGACTTTTATGATATTCATGTACTCTTAGAGGCTTGTAGACATATGTCGTGTACGTGAAATATTGTACGGCCTTGTCGGCCTATGTTTTGGAATTTATAAATAATCATGCTGGCCTATTAGGCACGTATGTCACATGTATATGATGATGTAACGAGAAGATTCATTACGTTGGTACTCGGTTGAGTAAGGTACTGGGTGTCAGTCACGGTCCATCGGTTTGGGTCATGATCAAAGTGGTAACAGAGCAGTTCAATCCTAGGGAATCTACAAGCCGTGTCTAGTCGAGTCTTATTTATGGGTGTACCGTACACCACACTTATTAGCAGGAGGCTACATGACATTTAAGATTGTCACTCTTTCTTCTTACTCTAGATCATGTGGTACTCAGTCATAGGAATTCAAATTCCTAAATCCTATTCGTAATAAGACGATACATATATCCGAAAAAAGGTTGAAAAGAGAAATTATTATGGAAAAGCTTAGTCAGAGGAATTGGACTTTTGTATGATACCCACAATAATGTGAGGTCTTCAGAAGATCATGGGTGTACTAAAAGGTGTAAGGTTCCTGATAAGAAGCCTTAAGCAAAGAATGCTTATCCATCTTTATGGTGAAAGACAATGAGAGATTAAGAAGATAAATACAAGTTTCAACAAGCAAAAGAAGCAAGATCAAGAAGGGTACGAGGCGCCCAGTTAATAAAAGTTAACAATGTTCATAATTTAGGCAGAGAAACATAATCTTTTTGAGTTATATTCAATAGCAACAAAGGTATGTACAATTGGTCACGCTCATTTTAGTTATGCCCTATAGAGGCTAACATGCATAGTTAAAAGAAAGACGGGATATAAAGATCCGGCCGGGGTTAGAGTAAGCCAAAATAGTGAACGGATTACTTGTGTTAGTTGATATTTTCGAAGGGTATTACAAATATGCCAATAAATCTTCTTGTGAGACACCCAGATGGTGCACTCAAGAATATTACGATTAGATGTGAATACTAGCATTCAGAAGATAGGCACTGAAATCCTGGATGGAATAATTATTACCTTAAGTGTGGCTCTCATCCCTAGTCGAGCGAGGATGTTGAGCAACCCAAAGAGCCGATGACTAAACCAAGCAGAAGAATGTTGTGTTGATGTTTTCTCAAAAAAGGGGATATGCAGAAATATTAGAAGAGTAATGGGAAGAGAGATAATAAAGCATTAGAGTAAGATGTGATACATGGATGGCAGCGATAGGTCAAAAAGATGACGGTACTACTGAGTCTAGAGTCAAGTAAAGGAAAAGTAGAAAGGTGACAGGCCTTGAGACAACAAAAGAGAATATGCCATAAATTTGTATCCTCATTTCGAGAAATGAGTCCGTGACTCCAATGCAACTACAAACAGGAAACGTTTGACCCCAGAATAATAGAAATCAGTATGGGCTGGTGAACAAGTTAAACTATACGTGAATCAGGGATGAAGTGATTGGATAATACTCGATACCATGAGAGTTTCAGATTTCATTCCGACGATAATAGAATAGACAACAGAAGAAGATTCATGAGAAATTTAGAGAATGGTCATTCAGGAAGACGCTTCCCTAAAGCAAGCAATGTGAGCAAAGTTAAGCTTAAGGGACTATGTCTGCCAGTTACACTAAGTGCCACCCTCGCGAGTAAGGAATTTATATAGTCGATACAAAAGAATTACCGCAAGGCGAGTAAGGGTCATCGGTAATGGGAGAACGAGACAATGATGAAGAGGTAAACCATCTATAGGTAGATCGTTGTAGTGCTAAATATTAGTACTTCCCTTAAGGGGGAATGTGGTGAGGTGGCATTAAGTCAGAAATAAGATGTTCTAGCAATATGGAATGATAAATAAAGAATGCGATAAAAATGAGAAAGGGATGAGGTTGCACTTATCTAAATGTTACATATATGCTATGATTCCAGAATGTTGCACAACGTCAAAAAAAGGAAGTAAGGGTTCCTGCACGGGTTGTTATTAATAGATAAGCAGCCAGTACGTAAGGTAAGTTAAAACAAGAAAATAACCCAAGAAAGGTTACGCAGAATATGGCTATGAGAGTAGGCCGACGAGTAATTAGTAGTTGACTCATGAAGATCCTAGTCATGACTAGACAAGAAGTTACAGATAAATCAGCAGATCATGCAAGATAAATATAGTAAACCCCAACATGGAGAATTCAACCTGGATATAATGTCATTCTAATACTTGAGATATATTCAAGAGTCAGGGTAATTAAAGGTACCGTATGAGTGTTACGGGGATAAAAAAAGTGCCACTGGGAATCCAGTCAAAATATCAGTTCAGAAGCAACCCTACAAGCATAAGGGCAGAACAGTAAGCAACTACGGATGATTATAGGCAAGGAAGGATATCAAAAGGTCCGTAATAAGCTCACAGCTTTAGGAGAGTCAAGGATTCTCCCTAAGTACTACAATGAGAGACTAGCTGAGGAAATAAGAAAGAAGGCTTCAACCTATGCACAATGACCTAAAGAGAAAATGGCCGTATAACAACAGTTTTGCAACAACATTGTAAGAACTCCAAAGGAAAGTGGTACCTACCGTGGCTAATAAACGGGAAGTAAAGTAAAAAGTAATATCCGAGATCATATGAGTTATATGAAAACTCCGGCATGTGTGAACACTAAGATATGCTAAGAATGGACGCAACAAGGGGGCAGAAAGACTAGGAAAAGTAATATCTTACATTGAAAGAAATCTAAGATGGAACGAAAAAATTATTCGATCAATGATCCAGAGTTGGTTGCATTAATTACTCACTTAAGGGTTTGCAGTTTTATACATGAAGCATATACAACCGTGAAAGATTCCGGTATAAGTTAAAAGAAATAATTGAGCCCAGGTCATAAATGAAGGATTAAATTACTAAAGGATTGTATCATGCATATTTCTCAATCCTATAAAGGCTAGAAGGGGTAACTAATACCATGAACCATAGATCTGAAGATTACTTAAGCCTACATAAAGGTTGATCAGAGGGAAAAGAAAACTAAAGAGTGACATCACTAAGTAATCAAGAGTCTGATTATTGGACCCAGAAGTTATAGGAATCATGATTGATAACATAGCAGAATCACTCTTAATATTAGAAGTGCAATAGAGATAGCACAACAACTATATTCTATAATGGCTTTACGATAAAGCCAGTTAGAAGATGTATCAGGCCAATTAGAAGTCATTATGGAGCTCCCACTAGATTATATAGGCACCAAAGGTGCAAGTATTATAATAGAGCTTCAAATGGTGGATGTATTTTATACCTATGTGAGAGGAAGGTTATGAAGGAAAGATAGAAGAATGTATGGTGATATTTTAAAGTAAGTAAGGTAAAGGTGAACAATGTATGAAATACTCAAGTATATAAGGATGAGAGTGGTCCATACTTCAGGTAAAAAAAATCTAGAAGCGCTAGATTCAATATCCAAGAATGATAGAGGCATCGTTGGTGGCATATCTTCTAGTCAATGATTTCTAGGTACTGAGAGGTCTAGTTAAGAAAGTAAGGAAGAGTTAGAGACGAAGTGAAGTATCGCTTGATGTTCTAAAATAAGACAAGGAAATTCAAGCAAGTTGAAGGAAGATTATGATTAGTATAAATAGATATGTATATGTCAAAAGCTAAAGTATGGTAAAGCGACAAGGTTTTAGGAGGACATGAATATGGATATGAAAGTGTAGTGAGAAGGTGAAGAGAATGGATTAGTCCTTAGGGTTAGGCTCATGATAAATAGGGAACTAATGGCTTCTCTATATTATAGTAAGCTCAGTATAGCCTGATTGGATCAAAGAAGTTACTCTTCATAAGTAGCATTTAGAAGAGATGGGATGTTTCCCTAATAGTAGAATAAGGTTGTAATTGTGATAGATAAAGGATGACATTTGGGCCTTCGATTGAGTAATGATTCAAAAAAGTGGATTCGTGAATTGTATGAGATTAAAATACCCACCTTGGGATGCTATACAATATGGTTATTGCATTACAGTATCGCCGCTAAGTGGATCAGGAAAATTACTCGAGTATTCCTTAATATAATGTAAGACCTAGTGGAAAAGTATTACGTAAAAGGTTTCAAATTATCAGTGGTATATTGTAGACCAATATTAAGGTGATTCTACAATAGATTGACAAAAGTCACAAAGTATGAGATGAGATTAGACCGTCATTCTAAACATGAGCGGTAACGCGGAAGCTTAAAACGACTTAATTTATTCATATGGAATAAGCAACGAGGGTAAGCTATTATTTGGTAGAAGACCTTAACAATGATAAATTAAAGTAAGAGTTATGCAGTAAATCCATACGGTTGGCTAAACGGACCTATGCAATAAAATATAGCAATATTCGTGAATTTAAAAAGTACCGAGCAAAGAACTTCTGTATACTCATAGATGTCCAAAGGGACATCATACCAAGCTCTAAATGTGAAGCCTAGAGGTTGGGGACACTTACAAGGTCAAAATTGTACAAGCTGCACGATAAAATGTAGCAACAGTTACGAGATTAAAAGGATTCCGACTACAAGTGTGGTGTGAGAAGGAGGCCTAAGGGGGGAATGACCTGGACTTTGGATTTATTCACAGAACAGTTGCCTAGATGGAAAGGGAAGTTCTAATATATTCGGAAGATATAAGTTATGATAATGATAAGTGCATCAGTCAACATTCGAGAACGAATGTTCCAAAGGGGGGGGGGGGGAATAATATTATGCCATGCAGTATTACGTCGATGTTATGCTCTGTAGGAATATATTACGATGATGTTACCCTGTGCAGTAATATATTACGATGATGTTACGCCTTGCGATATTATATTACGGTGATGTTACACTACAATATTAAGTTACGATATTATTGCACCCATCAGTATTATATTACGGTGATATTACACTTTGCAGTATTAAGTTACAACGATGTTGCACTCTGAAGTGTTGTACATTAAATTTTTCGTAAGGTTATTGACAACAGTTCAAGTAAAATATTGTTTAGAGATTAAGGATTATGCTATTTCACAAGTGATTAATAAATTCGTGAAGGTGAAAGGGGAGCAAGTCAAAAAAAAAATTTGTTCAAGTTTGGCATTTTGGAGTATAATACGGGCCGAGCTAAAATACCCGATATTTATGGACTAGTTTCATTCAAGGTACTATATGAAAATACTAGTAAGGTGTATAAGGTATGTGAAAAGTAAGTAATATTTTAAGTAAATGAGATAATTCTTAATTATATGGGTAATAAGTTAATTATTAGATAATTAGATATTATCAAGTTAATTCAGGAAATATTGGGTAATTAATTAAACACATTTAAATAAGCATTAAACTCAAAGGTGGTAGCAAATTAAACACAAATTGATGACTCGTTAGTCATTAGGATAGGTGGCATTAAGGGATCTTTGGGAAACCTATCAAGTTAACACATGAAAAGTAAACTTTGGCATTAAACATGTACAAGGAATTAAAGTTAGTCATCTTTACAAATTAGGTTCGATTGATATAAAATTCAGTTTAGAGTTGATTTTGGAAACTCACATGAGACTTCATGTTACAATAAGCCACGACAAGTCTTATATTAGAAGAAATTCATACGAAATTGCAGTGCGTAATAACCGGAATTTTCTATTCTAAAGGATAATAGTGCAATCCTTCCCAAGAATATTACACAAATTTTGTCTACTCTAAATATGTTAAGGCTAAGCTCTTCCTTTATATTGGTATGATCTTGTCATTACACAAGTTTTATAACGAAGCATAAAGAAAAATTAATATCCCGAAATTTACGTATATTTTGCTAATCTCCCAAGTTACAATATTCTCATTATCGGGACTTCATATGCATTTGAATATTTCATACTTCCATTTAAGAGAGCAAAAAGTATATATACATATATATATATATATATATATATATATATATATATATATATATATATATATATATATATATATATATATATATATACATATATATATATATATATATGTATATATACATATATATATGTATATATATATATATACAGTATTAAAAGTATTTTCATTACCATCGAGCTATAATCGACGGGCAGGCCCCTATTGAGCAACCTCTGATCAGATGGTAAGTTATATTTCGAGCCTATTGTCGCTGAGCTCTTATGAGCGAGCCCAGTTGGTCGAGATACATAGCCTAGCCTAGTATGGCCGAGAACCTACGAGCGAGCCTACTATGGCAAAGAATTTATAAATATACCGAGCCTACTGTGGCCGAACGCTTATGAGCGAGTTAAGTTGGTCAATATAAAGAGCCTAGTATGGCCAAGCATCGATGAGCGAGCCTACTACGGCAGAGCAGTTACATATATATATATATATATATATATATAATGAGCCTTATAGGGCAGGACAACTATTTTACTTACTATGTTGGGAGAGTTGAGTCAGTATCAGCAGGTGAGCATATCTTGAGATTATCTTTGGCTTTCAGGTATTTGCAGTTATAATATTATTAGTTCTGTTTTAGCTTTTAGTATACTGCCTTACATACTCGGTACATTATTTTATACTGACGTCCTTTTTTCTGGGAACGCTGCGTTTTATGCCCCCAGGTGTAGACAGACAGGTCAAGAGTTCTCAAAGTAGGCTATCAGCTCAGCGGAAGATGTTGATGCACTCAATTTTCTTTGGAGTTGCGTGTTTGGTTAGTATGATTTAGACGTGTATTGTTTGTCATGGCGGAACTCTGTCCCGAACTATATGAAATTTATTGACTCTTAGAGGCTTATAGACATACGTCGTGTACGTGAAAGATTGTATGGCTTTGTCGGCCTATGTTTTGAAATTTATAAGATCATGTTGGCCTATTAGGCTCTTATATCACGTGTATATGATGATGTAATAAGAAATTTATGTTACGTTGGTACTTGAGTAAGGTACCGAGAGCCCGTCACAGCCCATCGGTTGGGTCGTTACAATTTCGACCGCCCTGGGTACTGTGTGTTCTAAGCCTACCCCTTTATTGTAGGGTACACACTTCCTCCTCCCCTGTTGGTAGTGGATTTTTGCCGTTTCTAAGTATGCCCCACCCTACTTTCGCCTTATTTGTACAAGATCTTATGTTGCTCAAGTATACTGAACTCGCCGGTCGCGAGTTCACTTTGGACCATATGCTCTGTATCTTTTCTTGTCAACTTATTCATGGTTCGATGATTCACATGCATCCTCGGGGGTCGAGGGGTCTAGTGGTGAAGATAGACAACAAGACCAACTGTCATTTCTATGAGAATTACTTTTATGTACGGACTAAGCATATTGTGGCAGACCCAACGGGATTCCCTAAGAAATGGAACTTTACACGTCAGTTTGTATTTTTAGTCGTTAAAATTATCAATCATTTTCTATGGGTTCTAAACATTATCACGTCTTTGCAACTGAAAGATTGCCCCCTCCGACCGTCGAAGGTATATGTAAATGGGTTACGCCATACTTTCCAATACAATGGGGATTCGCACATGGTCGACCTTCATGAGAGGTTCGGGTGCAGGCGCCTTACAGGTGAAATGGAGTCTTTGTCTACTATTATTTCTCTTTTCATTTAACCTCTTATGCGTCGTTTGTCATTGTCAAGGAGAGTGCAAAGAGCAAGGGCCCCTCCATTAGATTTTCGCCAGTCGGCCGCATCTGCTCAATCAATCACAATACCCATTACTTGACCTTCACTAAGGGCTGCTTAGTTGAGTCTGGGACCTTGGTTACTCATGCAAGGTCCATTAATCTCATAATGAGGTTTTGATCGATGTCGTTAGGCCGACGGGTGTCACCATTTACTGGAGAAGATGAGAGGTCATCAAAGAGATGGAGATTGGAGTTTGAGACGGCGCCCCAACATTAATTTATCTGGACGACTCTCCCCGACGGGCCCTAGGGAGGGCGTTGAAGCGGCTTCACCCATAGGGACGGAGCTGACCGTCATAATTATTGATATCCGTGATCGACAATTAGAGACTCCTACTACTACCACAACTCAATTAGAAATCCATGCTGTTGTTGGTGATGAATAACATGTCGTGATAGAGCATCAGACTTCTGGAGCCACCGTCGTGATTTCAGACGTTCCCTCATCTTCTACAATGGGTCGTGCTCCCTCTTCAGTAGCAGAAAAGGGAAAATATATGGTGATTGATGACTATGAGTTTGAGTCAGACCTGAAGCCCGATGATGTCAGGATGTTTGAAGAGGGTCTTACTTATTTGGTGGTTAATGCGGGGGGCTCGGCTCGCATTTTTCAGATACCTTTTGGCATCAATCTCTTGGGGAAAGGGGAGGATCTGCTGCCGCAATTTAGCATGTTATGCTCCGAGGCCGAGAATGAGTCCCTTCGGTCTATTTTTTATGCTAATTTGATGGACGAGGTGGCCGCCATGGACTTAAAGGTACATTGCATTTTTGTTTTGCTTTCTTCTTTCACCCTTCTCGGAAGTACTATTCTAACCCCGTCTTTACATTTTCCAGACATATATGGTTGAAGTGGAAAGCATTCGTAGGGTCAACATCAGGGAAAATATTTTCCTGAAGATGATGGAGAAGTCTCGTCGCTAGCGCGACAGGTGTCGCAAGATGCATGAGCGGCTGGCGACAGACCCCCGTAATCAGGCCCTTTGTGGGGAGTTGGAAAAAAAGTACTAGGAATTGATGCAAACTATCCGCAACAAGAGCGCACTCGAGAAACAACTTCGAATTAAGGACGAGGAGCTCGAGTAGGTTGAGGTCGATGCAGTCAGAGATGGATCATAACTTGGTCAAGGTCGAGGCAATGAGCGTGGAGTGGCTGAGAAAATTGACTACTCTGGAAAGCAAAGTCACTGGGTTAGAGAGAATTGAGAGTGCTTGGTCCGAGGCTTCGGTGAGGGCAAAAGCCCTGGAGAATACCATCTGCATCCTCCAATTCAAATAGGAGTCGAAGAGAGCGACAACTACCCATAGGGAGGCAAGGATCGAGGAGCGCATCGGCGTGATTGCTCAAGAGGCATCGATTCTCGGAGACCGGGTCGCGACTCTGGAGGAAGAAAATGAGCGATTGTTAGCTCAGGTTGAGTCCTCCTCGGTTACCGTCCCCAGCCATATGCACGAGCTCTAGGTTTATGCCGAAGCTCAGCGTGATATATATAAGAGTTTGTGAGTGGTGGGTACCGTGGTTGAGGCTTCTTATGAAGAAGTGCAAGAGAAAGATCGGGAGGCTCACATCAACTGTGGATGTGACGCGACGATGCCCGAAGCTAATGGGGATGCAGATGATGTAAGGGACAGCCTCTTGGAGATGGTTATGATGATGGTGATGGTGATGGTACTGGTGGTGGCGGTCATTGATCACAGCAAACCCAATTTTACACAATGGTAGGAAGGGCGGGCGCTAAAACGTTTACCCGAATAGTGATGTCTGGGTTGATTTTTCACAAGGAGCTTGGAATGGAGTTGCGTATTTTTCTAGACTAGGAATGCATTTGTGCTCCTAATTGCACTCCTAAAATTGTTGGGTTTTCATTTATCAACTTTATCAACAACATATTAAGAATAATTTATGCTAAAAGGACATTTTCTAAGTGTTAATTAATATAGAGAAAGGCACTAGGGTCGTGGCATCACTTAGGTGGTTAACTAAAGGGTTGAAACTGCTAATAATAGATTGACATATTTGGGATCAATGTTATTACTTTTGCACAATTTTACTCATTCTCACAGCTCTCTGTAGACAGAGCGATTTTGCTCAATTGACTCTCTCGAGACCAATTGGGTAGACAAATTAGATAAAACAACTAAGGTTCAAGTAGGGTTATTACTCTCTCGAGGTTTAACCCATTAATTGGGACTACCATTTCTCATGGTTCCATCCCAATTCCTTGTTGGATAAATTTTTGGGGCATAGACTCTCTTTCTCAAGAAAAATCAAGAACCACTAAGCTAGAATCAATTTTTGCAACCACAATAATTAAAGCATAAAATCAACCCAAATAACAAACACTCAATATCAATATATCATTAAAAAGCAACACCCATCAATTACCACACTAGGGTTGTGCCACAACCCTAGCTAATGGATTTAGCTAGGCATAATTAAAGAAGAAACTGAAGAAATAGAAGAAGAAACAACCATATTAATTTATTACTAATGATAAACTACAATAATCTACGAAGAAATAAAGCTAAAATTCCCAAAATAGGCTAAAACACATGTCACACGAGCGCAACAGCTATCTGATATTCAAAACTTAACCTAAAATGGTAAAATATTCGATTTGTAGTTGGCTGGAAAAACTAGACAAAAATGCCCCTGCGGGATCGGTGCGGGCTGCACAAACATGACCGCGGCCGCACCGGCTAAATTTACGCCCAAGTATCTCTCTGAAGTTGATGGTACGGGCCGCGTAAGTTAGTGTTGCGGCCGCATGAGGTTCTGGCGCGGACCGCGCAAGACGAAGCGCGGTCGCGTGGCTGAACTTGCCAAAAATTCCACCTTCTCTGAACTATATAGTGCGGACCGCGTGACACGATGGAGCGGCCGCGCGAGCTGGACGTGGACCGCGTAAAGTCTACCGCGGCCGTGTGGTTGCAGTCTCAAATATTGCCCTCTCTCAACTCTGTGGTGTGGCTGCATGCACAGTTGTGCGAACCACACCAGGCTTTACTTCCACCACTTCATTGGACTTGACACTTGAGCAGGTATCACTTCATTTTGAGCCAATCTTTGACATTCCACCACTTTTTCGCTCAAACCTGCAATCAAGCACAACCTGTAAGCATTTTAGGATTATTTTTTAGCAAATTATACTCAAAGCATAGGCAAGTATGGGCATAAAACATGTTAAAATCCTAGTTATCAACTCCCCCAAACATAAATATTTGCTTGTCCTCAAGCAAACAAAATAAGACTCACCCCAGAAAGGAAACATCAAAGTCATTCCAGCTTATCCTGAAGTAACCTCAACAAGCATCAATTGGGACTAACAATTTCCCTCAATACAAATGTAGTACTAACACATTTTAAACTTAGAAAACTTGTGGATCAAGTATGACACAAGAGCATCAAGGGTTGACACATTTCATCAAGGAACTTCTCTCAATTACTTCGGTCATAATGTAACCCAAACTCACACATCCTCAACTCTCCACAAGCAAACCTCACCTTTTTGAATATTGACACACAAACCGAGGTTGACAGATTTTCACTCATCTCTCACAAGAAGAAGGTCACAAGTCCCGCTCTAAGTACCATATGCTTGCCCCTTATGTAAGTATCCACTAATATAGGTTCCCTTCAACTCAAGATCATATAGGGCGTTTGTGGAGTCATTATGAAGGCTTTTGGGTAAGGGTAGGACATGTTTTTGTTCAAGTGGGTTCAATCTTCCCTTAAACACTTCTTTTGATTCATTTTGGCACACTTTCTTGACTCATTTGAGTATTCACTTCTTTTTCAAGAGGTTAGAGAGACACACTATCACTCTTTCTTTTAAAATTCAACACATTTCTCCTCTTTCTACTTTTTCCACACCCTTTTTTTCACTTTTGTTTTCTTTGAATCCCCTTTTTAACGTTATTCAATTTGGTCTTCCTTTTTGTCTTGTCTTTCTTTCTTTTTCATTGCCTTCCTTTTCTTTTAGTACCTTTTACCCTATTGTTTCTTTTCCTGTCTCCCCCCCCCCCCCCAAAACTTAGACATTTGCCATTTACTCAAGGGAAGATTTGGATGCCAAGAGAGGGTATCATTAAGAACGGGTATAGGCTTGTAGCGTTGGTTCTTGAAAGAAGAAGGTTCAAGTCTCAAAAGGGTTAACTAGGGATCATTTCATTGATAGATCATGGAATCTATCTTAGTATTTTGGATCAAGGAGAGCCTATAAATCGCTTCTCAAGCAAAATTTCACCTAGGATTTTGCCTCAACAAACATTCGGGGCAAGTTCTATACCATCGGCTCGGGACTTGGACTCGCAAATCGAATTCTCACTACACACACTCAAGGACTGCTAAAGATATCGAGTCAAGGGCCCACAATGACCTTCGTTATGATTCAAGCATACAATGGTCCCACACAACCACATGATTACTGTTTGGTCAACACAAGAGTCTCAAGGCCACGACTTTCACCATCCTAAGCACAACATTATACCTTTGACCATGGGATCAAAGGAAAATGTGCTAGTCACAAGTGGAGCTTTGCCTGAGGTATCCTTAGCTACGAAATATGAAAAATCAAAAGTAGAAAATCAAAAACAGACTCAAACCCTTAAGAAGGTTGTCACAGCATCTATCATTGGAAAGAGCCACCCAGTTCGCACAACACTATACCCTTGGAAAGAACCGTGGCATTAAAATCCAGGAGCTTTTTTAAAATGCCAAATCCAAAACAAAGGCTTCAAGCCTACTATGAAGCTAAAAACAAATATTTTTAATGAAAATAGAAAAATCAAATGAATATGTACAATAGGAGAGCAGAATATACAACAGGCGATGAATATATACATGAAGTAGAAACGTAGCCAAAATTATATACTAACCAACTATCAAATTTAAAAACAAAAACCGAGTATCAACAATATATACAGTCATCTAAATATATCAAATAAGTAGGGCGCACCCCCACGAATAAGAGCTAGCATTGTCCCCAATGCTAACTACCAAAATAAGCATAAAAGCATATAAAGGATATAGAGGGCTCCCAAAGCTTGGTCAGTCTGCATCGGATCCTTTGTGGTCCCCTGGTCCTTTATACGGGCGGGAACCTCAGACTGGTTCTCGGCTTGCTGCTACCCCACTACTAGGACAGGGTCGTACGGTTGATCTACTGTTGGGAGCTGCTGAACCGATGGAACATCTGGTACATCACAGAAAGGAGTGACCTGAATCTCACGCTAACTCAATTACGACCCCCTCTGTGTTGGGCATCTTCCTCTTCTTCCTCGGTGGCCCTGCTGTTGGAGGGTCTGACTCTCCAAATAACAAGACTAACGACAACTGATCCACCAGTATCTTGTTCACATCTGCTCGTAGTACCTTTACAGACTCCTTTGATGCCCTGGACTTCCTCATCTTCTTATGCTCCCGGGGCAACTTCTCCAAAGCTGTGTTGTGTGCCCAACTGCCTTAGTCAAGGCAGCCTGAGTCTCAATCATCTTCTCCTGGTTGGCCAAGAGCATCTTTAGTGTTTTCTCAATAGACGGAGGAACCTGGACAGTGGCTGGTGCAGACTAGGCCTCAACTTAAGTGGCCAATATGGACAACTTTGATGTCGCAACTGGCATCCAGTTATTTAAACTGGCCAATGTCATAGCTAACTGCTGAGCTGTAAATGGGTTGGTTTGGGAAACGGGAACTGTAGGGCCAACTGAAGAACTAGAACCCGCGGAAGAGGAGGGCACATCAACTACGACAAAAACAACTGGAATGGATGGAAGCTTTGTAGACGGCTCGTCAGAAGTCTCTACCTCAACTGGCTCTTCAGACTGGCAAGTCGGGACAGAAGTGGATGCTTTGCTTTTCTTGTCCCCATTTGGGTTGTCCGGCCCTTGAACACTAAACCAGGAGAACGGGGTCACTAGGTGCACCAACACATCCTAGGGCTTTTTCTTCACCTTCAAGTCCCTAAAGTGTATCATCACAGTGTTGGGTAATAGGTAGTTCCACACACTGTCAATCCTAATAGCAGTAATTTCCCTGTACATAACATTCCCTATATTGATAGGGGGAAACCGGACATAATGGAAGCAATGAGCACAGCCCGGGAAAGGGATGGTCTGGTCATGTGAAGTAGGATCCAGCCTGTTGCAAACAAATGTGAGCAACCCTCTCACCTCAAAGTTCAAGTTTTTCTTATGATTTTGACTCCCGCCTGCACCAAATTCGGAATAACACCCGGATGAGCCAAATAAGCTACCATCCACGGGCGAGCCTCCTCCTTCATCGCCAGCTTCTCCAATTATTAGCTCTCGTCTTCATCATTGAAACCCAAATATTCATTAAATGCTTTGCCCAAGAACACAACACTCTTGTTCCTCACTTTGGTCGCAGTGAGTCCTTTTTGGTGTAGGCTACATTGGTAAAGAACTCCTTGATCATGTGTTCATTTGCGTCTATCAACCCATCACTAAAGTGTTCCCACCGGACTCTCGTTTGAAACTGTTCATAGGCTTGGGGTAGGAATGGCAATAAGTCCTTGGTTATTTTGATTCTCTCAGGGATTAGGTGTCTTTTAGACTACATTTCCCGGAATTTGTGAAAGGCCACTTGACTAACAAAGTGGTCATCCCACACTCCTGCTCTCCTCGTTTGTTCCACTCCACCAACCTCGGGTACCCCACTACCCTGGACCTCATTATCACTGTCAGCACTCTTCCCAGATATTGAAGTTGTAGGGTAGGTGGAGTACTCCCCGCTACCCGCTGTTGAGCCATCAGGTGACTCAGACTGTATAACGTGTGGAGCTCGGGCTCGGACTGAGAGGGCTTGCCCCGAATATGCTGATAAGTCCTGAGAGGGAAGGTACTTACTCCCCGATTGCTCCTCGCCACTAATAATTAGTTTTCTAGTCATTGGTTTTGGTCGGGAGTGAGTTTGGTCAATGGGAGGGTCCACCTTGTCTGGGTTGTTTGGCACCGCGTCCTGTTTGTTTAACCATTTTGTGCACACAAACAAATCTAACATTGTTAGTATAGGCACATGCATAGTTTTAGTTTGACAAATATTGCAGCAGATAACAGATAAGAAGAATTCAGGATCATGCCACAGACCATGTCAGCGCGGACCGCACAAGCAGGGGCATGGCCGCGTGAGGGGCGCCGCAGGCTGTGAGGTCAGGATTTGAGGGCCACACAAATATTCACAAAAGAAATGTGCTTCTCTGAATCCAACCGGAACGGGCCGCGTGAAGGAGGGAGCAGCCGCGCGGTACTAGCGCGAACCGTTCAAATAGGGATGTGGCCGTGCTGGGACTGCCTTAGCTTTCAGAATCAAGAACAATATGGACGGTGTGAACGAAGGACGCGGCCGCGTCAAGGGCATGCGGACTGCGAGATCATGACTGTGGCCATGCTGGATACGAGTTCAGGGACAATTAGGGTTTAACACTTTTAGGGCTAAGAGAAGGATTTGGAAAAAAGTTCTCAATGCAGCCTTAGGGGTCTATTTATAGAAGAAAATAAAGGGCCCATGTCTTACCCTCCAGCGCGGCCGCGTGAACACGAGCGCGGCCGCGTGGGTAATTTCAGACACTAACCATTCTCAGACCAAGCTGGTGCAGACCACACAAGAAGGGACGCGGCCGCACTGGCACTGTTCAGAGACTATGCATTCTTTTTGCACTGGTTCAACTCAAGTCTTGCAACATCTCTCAAACAGTTAGCTAAAAAATCCTAATCTACAACAGAAAATAAAGAGAAAAAAAAGACATGCATTTCCTCCAAAGAAGCGCTTCATTTAACATCGCGGCACGACGCATGTTACCATCAATATTACTTTAAATGTATGAGTGCCACCATATGGCTGTCATCAAACTTCCCCAAGTAAGGCTTAACACGATGCCCATTGACCCAGAAAAATTTACCATTCTTGTTCTTGAGATCAATAACACCAAATGGGGTTATAACAACAACTTCAAATGGACCACTCCACTTAGACTTGAGCTTTACCAGGAATAACCTCAACCTGGAGTTGAAAAGAAGAACCATGTCACCAATTTTAAATTCATTTCCCCGAACATACTTGTCGTGAAGGTACTTCATCTTGTCCTTGTACAAGGATGATCTGGAGTAGGCATGAAATCTAAATTTGTCAAGCTCATTGAGTTTCTCAACCCAGAGATTTGCCGCAATATCCCATTCCAAGTTCAACTTTCTCAAGGCCCACATAGCCTTATGATCTAATTTCACAGGAAGATGAAAAACTTTCCCAAACACCAACCGGTGCGGAGGCATACCAATTGGGTCTTGTAAGCCGCCTGATAGGCCCAAAGAGCATCATCTAATTTTTTCTACCAGTCGGTCTTATTGGCATTGACAGTTTTGGATAAGATACTCTTAATCTCTTAGTGGAAACTTCTACCTAACCACTAGCTTGAGGATGATAAGGGGTGGTCACTTTGTGATTTACTCCATACTTGGTAAGTAATGAATCAAAGTCCTTGTTGCAAAAATAAGACCCCCATCACTAATGATAGCACGGGGGTTGCCAAACCTTGTAAAGATACACTTTTTCAGAAATGCCACCACATTGTGAGCCTCATTGTTGGGCAAAGCCACAGCTTCGACCCACTTTGACACATAATCTACTACCACCAAAATATAAGTGTTCCTACAAGAGCTCACGAAAGGAGCCATAAAGTCAATACCCCACACATAAAAAATGTCCATCTCTAGAATTGTGTTGAGAGGCGTCTCATCCTTTTTAGAAATCCCACCCGCTCGTTGGCATTCATCACTTCTCTTGACAAACTCACAAGAATCTTTAAACAAGGAGGGCCAATAGACACCGCAACTGAGCACCTTAGAAGCCATCCTCACCCCGCCATGATGGCCACCATAGGGAGAGGAATGACAAGCCTCCAAAATACTCAATTGTTCTTCTTCTGGTACATATTGGCGAATCACACCATCGGTGAAAATCTTGAACAAATATGGCTCAACCCAATAATAATCCAAACTATCCCTCTTGAGCTTCTTCCTTTGGTTAGAAGAGAGCTCATACGCGACTATACCGGTCACAAGATAATTGGCCGCATCGGCAAACCGCGGCATATCATGCATAAACACTGTAAGGAGTTGTTCATCCGAGAGCGCATCATTGATCTCAAGGCAATCAGAAGGCCTCCCCTCTTCCTCCAAGCGGGACAAGTGGTTCGCCACTTGATTTTCACTTCATTTCCAATCCACAATTTCTAGATCAAATTTTTGAAGAAGTAGCACCCATCTCATCAACCTTGCCTTTGAATCTTTCTTGGTCATCAGATACCCAAGGGCGGCATGATCGGTATAAATAATTACTTTGGCCCTAATAAGGTATGGTTGGAACTTTTCCATGGCAAACACAATAGAATTCCTTCTCGCTGACTGTATAGTTTCTTTGGGCTTCATTCATCGTCTTACTTGAGTAGTACACCTGATGGAACATCTTGTTTATTCTTTGTCCCAAGATCGCCCCTTCCGCAACATCACTAGCATCACACATGAGCTCGAAAGGCAAGATCCAATTGGGTGTGATAATGATAGGGGTTGTTGTCAACTTGTGTTTTAGAATCTCAAAAGCCTCCAGCATTTCTCATCAAAGAAAAACTTGGCCTTCTTCCTTAACAACTTGTACAACAGATTAACTACCTTCGAGAAGTCTTTGATGAACCTTCGGTAGAAACACGCGTGCGCCCAGAAAACTCCTAACCCCTTTGACAGAATTAGGGGGAAGTAGCCTTGAGATGACTTTGATCTTGGCTTTGTCAATTTCAATAACTCTTTTTGAAATCTTGTGACCCAATACAATACCTTCTTCCACCATAAAATAACAATTTCCCAATTGAGAACTACGTTTGTATCTTCACATCGGGCCAACACATGTTCCAAATTTTTCAAGCACTCCTCAAACGAATACCCAACTATGCTAAAATCATCCATGAAGAACTCCAATATATCTTCCACCATGTCAGTAAAAATTGCAATCATACATCATTGGAAGGTCGCTAGGGCAATACACCATCCAAACGGCATCCTCGAAAATGCAAATGTTCCATAGGGACAAGTAAAGGTCGTTTTTTCTTGGTCTTCCGGGGCAATGAGAATATGATTGTACCCCGATCACCTATCTAAAAGAAGTAGAATGACCGACCTGCAAGACGATCAAGTATTTGGCCGAGGAACAAAAGCGGGAAATGGTCTTTTCGAGTCAACTTGTTAAGATTTCTATAATCCGTACAAACTCTCCATCCCGTCACTGTCCGAGTAGGAATCAACTCATTGTTAGCATTGGTCACCACAGTCATCCCGCCCTTCTTTGGTAAGCATTGCACCAGAAAGTCCATGAGCTGTCAGAAATAGGATAACTTCCTTCTTAACCACTTATTGCATAGCTTCGTTGAGTCTCCTTTGGTGCTCAAGTGAAGGACTCACATCCTCCTCCAAAATGATCTTATGCTTGTAAAAGGCGGGTCTTATACCCCGAATATCCACCAATGTCCATCCAATCGCCCTTTTGCACTTTTGTAGATCCGCCAAAGTGGCGTCAACCTGCATGTTAGTCAAGTAAGACGGAAGAATAATAGGAAAAGTGAAACTAAAGCCCACATATTCATACCTGAGGTGAGTAGGAAGTGGTTTCAACTCCAACACCTGCAGAACCTCAATAGATGGCTTGGTTGGGCGATTTTTGCATTTCTCAATATCACGGGATAACTTCCAAGGTTCATAAGAATACGAGCTCATGCCATGCAAAGCGTTTACACATTCAATTCCCCCAGCATCATCATTAGCATCCATGTTCAAAATCACAACTTCAAGTGGATCTTCAACATTGATCATTACGCTTGTGTCATCAACTATCACCGCTGTGACAATGTCAATGAATGAGCACGCCTCGTTGCTATTTGGTTGCCTCGTAGACTTGCACACATGGAACACCACCTTTTTGTCACCAACACGGAAGGTCAACTCTCCCACCTCAACATCAACCAAAGCCTTCCCCGTAGCTAGGAAAGGTCTTCCAAGGATAATTGGGACTTCAAAATCCACCTCACAATCTAGTACCACGAAGTCGGCCAGCAAGATGAATTTATCAACACAAACAAGGACATCATCGTTTGTTCCCAAAGGTCGCTTCATTGACCTATCCTCCATTTGGAGCCTCGTTGAAGTGGGGCGAGGTTGTCCGATTCCCAAGGTCTTGAAGACCGAATATGGCATTAAGTTTATACTTGCCGCCAAGTCACAAAGGGCTTTTCCAAATTCGGCACTTCCAATGGTACACAGGATGGAGAATGTACCGGGGTCCTCAAGTATTAGAGCTATAGAATGTAAAATTGTGCTCACTTGATGGGTCATCTTGATTGTCTCACACTTCATTGATCTCTTTTTTGTAACTAAATCTTTCATGAAACTTTGCGTACCCTGGAATTTTCTTGAGTACCTCCCCCATAGGCACATTGATAGTCAAACTGTTCAACATCTCAATGAATTTCTTGAATTTGTTGTCACCTTTTTGCTTGGCCAGCCATTGAGGATAGGGTGGAGGAGGCCTAGGCGATGGTACCTTGGCTTTGGGCACCATCGGCTCGGGTATATCAATCACGTCTTACCTAGATGGGTTCACAGCCTCTTGTGTCACCTCCTCACCCTCATAAATATCAATCCGCACATCATTGCTAACACTTGGTTCTACTACATCTTCAACCACCAAAGGCATATCATCATCTTGTAGCTCATCTTCATCCACCATAACTTGGTTTCCTCTTAAGACATGCACATGACCACCTCTTCCACTTCGCGTTGTCACCGCCATCACATGATTGTTGTGCCCACCCTTGGGGTTCACTACCACTTGGTAGAGCACCCTTTGGGCGAATATTTAAAGATTGAGAAATTTGGCCAAGTTGTACTTCCAAGTTACGGATAGAAGTGTTGTGGGAGGCCAATTGAGCATCGGAGTCTTGGTTCTTCTTCATCATTTTCTCAAACATAACTTCAATTCTACCAAAATTACCCCGAAGAACTATACCCTTGATTTTGAAATGGCGGCGGGTTGTTCGGTTGCTGAAACATCGTAGGCCTTTGAAATCCTTGCCCCCAATTTCCTTGACCACCATTGTTATTCAAGCCACCTTTCCCATTGTTGTTGTTCCAATTGTTGTTATTGTTTCCGTTCCAATTCACTTGATTACCCGAATTGTTGTTCCCCCAATTTCCACCTTGGTTGTTGTTATTGTTCCTATTTCCACCTTGTTAATTGCTCCAATTTCCTTGGGGTCACCATTTTTGGTTCCCTTGATTACCTCTATTCCCTTGATAGTTGTTGACATATTGGACTTCCTCACTTTGATCATCATAGCACTCATTCGAATAGCCACCACCATTATCATAGTTATCAAAATTTCCTCGAGGTTGTTGCCCTCTTTGCCTCCTTTTTATCAAATTCACTCTTTCCATGGCATTGACTTGGTGCGGTTTTGGACTTGTTGTATTTGCGCCTTCACCAATTGATTCGTTGTTGCTTTTAAGTTCGGCAATGTCTTGGCCATGATCATGTAGCACCTTATGCAAATATATGACATTAGGATCACCTTAAGGAAGATTAGCTCGGCTTTGCCATGCCGACGATGTATCGGCCATCTCATCTAACACATTACAAGCTTCATTGTATGGAAGCTTCATAAAATTTCCTCTTGCCAGTTGGTTCACAATACATTGGTTGGTTGTGTTTATGCCCCTATAGAACATTTGTTGGATCATCACATCATTCATATCATTGTTAGGGCACTCTTTCACCATCGTTCTAAACCTCTCCCATAACTCATGTAACGGTTCAGTCGACTCTTGCTTGAAGGGTAGAATCTCATCAGAGCCGCCATGTGACTTGGTGAGAAAAACGTAGCGGTGAACTTTTCCACAAACTCATCCCATATAGTATTGGAATGATTCAGGAGCCTCTCCAACCAATCTACCGCCTTTCCCCAAAGTGAGAACGGAAAAGTCTAAGTCTCAATACATCCTCCGAATCTACTTGCTACCCCCAACAAGTATCCAAGAATCCTTTCAAGTGTTTATAAGCATTCTGATTAGTGGCACCCATGAAATAACCTCATTGTTCGAGCAAGGTGAGCATCACATTTGTAATCTGGAAGTTCCCTGCCCGGATTCGGGGAGAAACTATTGCACTTGCGTACCTTTGATTAGGAAGAACTCTTGGGACCGCTCTTGGTGGAGGTGAAGGAGGGTCTGGTATGTTTTCATTTGCATTTGCATTGGCATTTCGACCTCTCCTTGGAGCTTGAGGTAAAACATCTTCTTGTTCTAGATCCTCAACCTCCTCCCCCATGACCATATTGCGAAGAGGGTCATTTGCCTTTAAAGTCATGTGTACCTAAGTGATTGACACAAATAAAGTTAGTAAAAAGAAGGAAAGAGAAGCAAAACACAAAACTAGCTACACAAATAGTCAACACCGTAAGCTCACCGGCAACGGCGCCAAAAATTGATCACAGCAAACCCAACCTTACACAATGGTAGGAAGAGCGGGCACTAATACATTTACCCGAATAGTGATATCGGGGTAGATTTTTCACAGAAAGCTTGGAATGGAGTTGCGTATTTGTCTAGACTAGGAATGCGTTTGTGCTCCTAATTGCACTCCTATCATTTTTGGGTTTTTGTTTATCAACTACAGATTAAGACTAATTTATGCTAAAGGGATATTTTCTATGTTGTAATTAATATAGAGAAAGGAACTATGGTCATGGCATCACCTAGGTGGTTAACTAACGGGTAGAAACTACTAATAATAGATTGACATATTTGGGATCAATGTTATACTCGTTGCACAATTGTACCCACTCTCACACCTCTCGGCAAAGAGAGCGATTTTGCCCAATTGACTCTCTCGAGACCAATTGGTAGGCTAATTAGACCAAGCAACTAGGGTTCAAGTAGGGTGATTACACTCTCAAGGTTTAACCCGTTAATTGGGACTACCATTTCTCTTGGGTCCATCCCAATTCCTTGTTGGGTCAATTTTGGGGGCATAGACTCTCTTTCTCAAGAAGAGTCAAGACCCACTAAGCTAAATTTAATGTTTGCAACCACCAATCCTTATTTAAAGCATAAAATTAACCCAAATAACAAACATACAATATCAATCTATCATTAAAAAGCAACACCCATCAATTACCCACTCTAGGGTTGAGCCACAACCCTAGCTAATGGGTTTAGCTAGACATAATTAAAGAAAAACCGAAGAAATAGAAGAAGAAACGACCATATTAATTAATTGCTAATGTTAAACTACAATAATCTATGAAGAAATAAAGCTAATATGCCCAAAATAGGCTAAAACACATGGCTCACGAGCGCAACAGCTATCTGATATTCAAAACTTAATCTAAAAATGGTAAAATATTTTATTTATATTGGGCTAGAAAAACTGGATACAGGGTCTGTGCGGGTAGCACAAACATGACTCCGGTTGCACCGGCTAAATAGACAACCAAGTCTATCTCTCTAAATTTGATGGTGCATACCGCGTAATTGTGTGGTGCGGCCACGTGACACGATGGAGAAGGCCCGCAAGCTGTACGCGGACCGCGTAAAGCTACAGTGTCCGCGTGGTTGTAGTCTCAAATATTTTCTTCTCTGAACTCTGTGGTGTGGCCGCATGCAGAGTTGTGCGGTCCACACCAGGCTTGACTTCCACCACTTTATTGGTCCTTTGACACTTGAGTAGGTTTCACTCCGTTTTGAGCCAATCTTTGACATTCCGTCACTTTATCACTCAAACCTGCAATCAAGAACAAGCTATAAACATTTTGGAACTATTTTGTAGCAAATTATACTCAAAGTATAGGCAAGTATGGGCATAAAACTTGTTTAAATCATAGTTATCACTGATGACGCCGAATGAAGAACAGTGTCCTTGTTTGTTTTTATTTTCAATTATTCATCCATTGTCGTTTGTTTTTTATTTGTTTGGATTGGCTTGGGCCGTATGTAAGCGGCAATAGCCTCCACTGTGACTTTGTATAAAGGAGAGTTCTTTTCTTAGTTATTTATCTTGTACCTTATCTTTATTTCAACTGTTTACGGCTCCGATGCAAGATAGACTCCTGTATGGCGAGTCCCAATTTTTCTTTCCTTTCGATGGTTTTTGGCCTTAGGATTATTTTGATCGAGGTCAAAGCCTTCTCCTATTGGAAAAGGCCCTTGTCCATAAAGGATGTTATTTTGAACTAATCAAATTAACAACCCATCATCGTTCGATCGAGGTCGAACTTCTCTTTTTTGGAAAAGGCCCCGGTCCATCGTCGTTCGATCGAGGTCGAACCCCTCTCTTTTTTGGCAAAGGCCATTGGCCTTAAAGGGTATTATTTCAAACTTATCGAAATAACAGCCCGTTGTCGTTCGATCGATGTCGAAGGCGAAGGCCCTTGGCCTTAAAGGATGTTATTTTGAACTTATCAAAATAACATCCCATCATCATTCGATCGAGTTTGAACCCCTCTCTTTTTTGGCGAAGGCCCTTGGCCTTAAAGGGTGTTATTTCAAACTCAACAAAATAACAACTCGTCATCGTTCGATCGAGGTCGTACCCCTCTCTTTTTTGGCGAAGGCTCTTGGCCTTAAAGTATGTTATTTCGAATTTATCGAAACAAAAGAACGTCGTTGTTCGATTGAGATCAATCTCTTCTCTTTTTTGGCGAAGGCCCTTACCCTTAAAGGATATTATTTCAAACTTATCAAAATTACAGCTCCTTGCCGTTCGATTGAGGTCGAACCCCTATCTTTTTTGGTGAAGGCCCTTGCCCTTAAAGTGTGTCATTTCAAATTTATTGAAATAATATCATCGTTCAATCGAGGTCAAACTCTTCTTTTTTTTTTTGGTGAAGGCCCATGCCTTAAAGGGTGTTATTTCAAACTTATCGAAATGACAGCCCGTCGTCGTTTGATCGAGGTTGAACCCTTTTCTTTTTTGGCGAAGGACCTTGGCCTTAAAGGGTGTTATTTCAAACTTATCGAAATAACAGCCCGTCATTGTTAGATCGAGGTTTAACCCTTCTCTTTTTTGGTGAAGTCCTTTGGCCTTTAAGGGGTTATTTCAAACTTATCGAAATAACAGCCCATTGTCATTCGATCGAGGTCAAACTCTTCTCTTTCTTGGCAAAGGCCCTTAGCCTTAAAGGATGTTATTTTGTACTTATCGAAATAACATCCCATCATCGTTCGATCGAGGTTGAACCCCTCTCTTTTTTGGCAAAGGCCCTTGGCCTTAAAGGGTGTTATTTAGAACTCATCGAAATAACAGCACGCCGTCGTTAGATCGAGGTCAAACCCCTCTTTTTTTAGGACGAAGGCCCTTGGCCTTTAAGGATGTTATTTCAAACTAATCGTAATAGCAGCATGTCGTTGTTTGAGTTTTTGGAGAGTCAGACATCTCCGGTGGGAGTCCTAGTCCGTTTGATATTGCTTGCATTAGGGGGTACAGTGTTGGTGAATATGATACGTTGACGTTTTTCTTAGGTTCGTGTTGTGTACGCATTATAGTTTTCTTGTCTGACTCCTGCCACCCGGCTCGAAGATATCGTCGGCAGGAAGTATTTCGGCTGTGCTGAAGCAATTATTTGTTCTTCAATAAAGATGTTTCTTTGTGCTTTCACCCACGCAAGTCTTATGTTCTTTCTTGGACAAAAACTCTACGGTGAGAATCATATTTTCCTCACTCCCGCTGGTTGGTCCGGTGGGAAAGAACAAGTTGGTAACACTGTTTTCCTTGTTTGAAATTCGATGCTTAATGGGGCGAGGATTTCTAAGCTTGGTAATTCTACTTGGCTCTCCTTCCCCTACTACACTGCTCCCCTATTGTTGATACTCAATTTTTTCCTATGTATTTTTATACTCAAAATACTTCTAAAATAGCATACATAAGCATCCACAAAGGTTTGGTATTTTTTCCCAATTTTTAAAACCAATTTATGGCCTATTTTGCAATATAAAAACCAATAGTTATTCCCAAAACTTGTTATTTTGGAGAATAATTTATTTTATTCTCACATTTAAACAAAAATATATTTTACATTATTTTTACATAATTTTACAAGCCCATTTGGTATTTTATAAACTAAAATTGCATGAAATTATAATTTTAGCCTATTTGTCGATTTAAAAGCATTTGTAATCACAAAATCATTTCTAATATTTTTAAATTATTACTTACGCATTTTTTTATTAACTCAGTACTTTTAATTTGATTTTTGAACATCATTTACTATTTTATAAAAATCAAAAATGGGAAAATTAGCTATTTAAATTGTAGCCCTTTTAATTTTGATTTTAGCCCTTATTTCAGCCCCCAATCTAACCCCCAATTACACTACCCAATTTAAAAATTACCCGACCCATACCCTATTAACTAACCCGCTCAGAACATCATCTTTAAATCATGACCATTGATTGTTTTAATCAACGGTCCACATTTCTCCTTCTATAATTAAACCAAACCCCAACCCTAATCCCCGTCATTATCTATTTAGCAGCCGCTTTTGAACCCCCTTTTGCCTCCCAAATGCTCTCAACCACCCTCTGAAACCCTAGCCTTCTCCGACCAATTTTTGACCTTGTTTCACCGGAAACCATGGCTTCCCAGGCCCTCTGTAATCCATATCCACCCCCACTCACCCTTATCCTCTCTTTATTCAAATATCCAAGGCCTGACCTTGAAGATCCCCGGTGTAGAGGTCCTCCGATTTGAGTTTTTATGGCCATTTCCGGCCCATTTCCGGCAAGTCCTAGCTGTGAGTCCACCTCCGACTCAGGACCGGCCCTTTCCATGGACTTTCTCATCTCTAGGGTTTTCTCTGAACCCCTACGTCTCCGAGGCTTTTCTTCTTTGTTTCTATTTAAGAACTACTTCATATCTATGTTATTTTCTAAGATTTCAAAGTATTTTCCACATTTTTCCCATTTTGTTTTTGAACTGTTCATCTTCTTAAAACTTAGTGTTTCTCCTATTTTCTATTTTATTTGCTCTACTGTGATTTCTTTTACTTTTATTGTAATTCCTTATTATTCCTACTATGATTCCTATGTATTTTCTTTACCGTATTTTTTCTAGGGTTTCCAAGTAGCTTCTTATTGTGTTCTTTGCTTTACTTATGCTTTTCGTGAAAGTTTATGTTCTTTCTAAGTTCATCTTCACCTATGCTTTCTTCTTTACATTCGAAATATGATGAAAACCCTAGATTTTGGGGGTTTTCCGATTTTTGTGTGTGATTGTCTGCTGCCTTTCTAATTTTAGAACCCTTATTGTCTAAACTCGTCTCATGCTTCTGATTCTTGCTAAACTTTGCAAGAACTTCTAATTCCATTCATGGCTACGTTCTTCTACTCTTTGATTACGTGACTACTCAGTTTAATTTAGCCTCGCAAGTTTAAGTTTGTGCATCTCTTTATAGTTAGACTTCTCCTTTCAAAATAACCCTAATTTTGGGGGTTGATTCCCTATGAATCTATTTTGATTCTCTCTTTGACCGACTTGGACCTATTTTCTGACTGAATTCAATACTGAGTTTGAATCCTTGATTCCTTGATTTACTATGTGATTAGTGATACTATTCTTGCCTTATTTGCTTAAATTCGTGTATTTTTAAAACTTTCTATGTATTTACCCTTTATTTTACAAAGTTTTCTTGATTTTCTTTCCATAAATAGAACTCTGTTTTTATTACTAAGTCCGACTCCTTAATTAAAAGAAGTCCTTTCTCCTAATTGATTGTGATTTGGAACTCAAATTATTTTCTGCCTTAGTAACTGTTTTTAAAAATTATAAATACCCCCACTTTTCTTCTTCAAAGCACAAGAACAATTCAGTTCAACACAATAACTAAACTCTCTCTTCTCTTTTCTACTACTTGTGTTGTTGCTTGTGTTTAGCCGGCTGAAAGACAAGGCTAAACAACAGAACTCTACTTGCTTGATCTGTTGTTTGACACTTGCAACTGGTAATTCTTCACCATTTCAATATCGTTCTCTAAAACTATGTTTTTACTTCTCCCTTCTACATGACCTCTCAATTACATGTTTTTCTGGTACTTAAATATGTCATACCCCAGGCTCTTGCATTTTTAAGTTCTGTTATGCTTTTTCGTGAATGTTTTCATGTGATCCCCTTCCCTTTAATCTCTTTGTGTGTGAGTATATCTAAGTTGAGGTAGCATCTCATTTCTACCCTTGACTTAGGATCAGGTTCTTTTGAACCTTCACTAAAATCAATCCCATTCCCTTAACCCCTTTTATGTGTTGAGCCTGGACTAGGGTCTGGTAGTGTCCTAATCACCATTAAGACACATGTCTGACTTCTGAAAGTCTTCTCTTTTATTTTCTTGAATCAAGTCAAGGATTAGGGATTTCCCAGTCCCATTCATGACTAGGTGTGACCGTCCTTTGCTTTGGTCTCCTCTAATCCCCTCACTATACACTTATTCTTAGTCCTTTAAGTCCTACCCCCTATGGTAAGCAATGCTTGGGGACCCTAGAGTTCCCTCTGAACTTGGATGCCTAAGGGCTGGTAATTCCACACATTGCACTATTCTAATCAATATTTAGGGTGTAAGCATTGCCTGGGCTTCCTGAAAGCCCTTGGAACATTGAAACCTTCTAAGAGAAGGCCTTGGAATCTGGAGCCTGGATTTGGTAAAATACATGTGTTCAACATTTAGTTTGCTTTGGGTTTCCTCGGGTCCATTTTTTTTTTGTTTTGATACATATATTTCCCTTTTAGTTTTGTAATAACTTTGTAAAAGAATTTGGAGTATATAGTAAAAGGGTGAGGGAGGGTTTTATGTTGTTTGCATCAATCAAGGGGTAGAAATCATGCCTATAGGATTTCAATATTGTAAATCATCTTGAAATTGTGCCTGTAGGACCTTAACATTGCAAATCACTTAGAAACCATGCCTATAGGACGTTAATATTGCATAACATTCAGAAATTATGCCTATAGGATTTTGTATTGCAAGCATAATAGAGATCATGTCTATAGGAACTGCATATGCGTTTGGCAAACTGTATGATAATTACGTTCATCTTTTATTAGTGCTTTAAACAACCCACTTTAAAATCGAAATGTAGATGTCATGCTTATAGGACTAATTTCAACTCGTCTCATTCGTTTAAGTAACAGCAGTCTGTGAATTGGTTCTTAACATTTTTTTAAATAATGTTTTCAACAAACCATTTTTGCAAACCATGTGTGCTTTCAAATTATGCAAATCTTCATTCTTTTCCATGAACAGTCTTTTAAAATAATTCTGCTTAATCATTTTAATCAGTCTAAGAAACTGCCTTTAAAACAGTCATGCAACCAACTTTTTTCTCAAAATACTCCTGCCATCGAACTCTTGCATAACTCGACTGCATTTTTACTCAAACAGTCTGATGCTTTCAAAATTTGCTGATAAACTTACTGCAATCTCTACTTTCCTTTAAAGCTCTTCTGCATTTGACTACCTTTTCAAAAACCAGTATTTTCTAAATCATTTGCCGGAAATGTTTTGATTTCTAAGAAACCGGACCCGAGGGGCTCAAAGTAGACTTATTATCCAACTCTATGTGTTAAAATAATCTGTCCACTGTTAGTTTAAGCGTAAGACCAAATCAGTAATTGCAAGTCATGCTAAACTAGTTGTTGTATGGCTTAAGGAAGCTTATGTGCAGCCTTTGTATGTTTGTTTATTCCTCTTATGTGCTATTTGTTTTTTGATTGATGCCTTAGCATTTTTACCTTTAAACTCCATATATGCCCTCATCACATTTCTTCCCTTCTAGGATTAGAACAAAATACCCCGGAACTGATAGGTCGGGACGGGTACTAGCATGCAATAAGTAAACGAGACTAAACACGCTTAAATACCTTAACGGGGTGGGAAGGGTAGAATGTAGAGATGATGACGTACGGTAATATCGTAAGGCGACCCCCTCTTTGGGAACATATGTGGGATATTGCATCGAATGATCCATATTATAGTTAAACCTAGGAACCTCTTAACTTTTCCTTTATTTAAATGTTTTCTTTAAAACTCCCTTTTACTTGTGCCATCCTTCTTTCAAAATTATCAACTTTCTTGCATTTCTTGGGTGCAAACTTTGCTTGTCTATTTTTATTCTTCTTAAAGTCACATATAAGCAAGGCTGGAAACCAAACTAGTGGATCTTAAAGGGTGCCTAACACCTTCCCCTCGAGTTAATCTCAAGCCCTTACCCAAACTATGGTTTTCCTTCGAATCTTTCTTCTTTTCTTAAAATGTATCCCAGTGGACTATAATCATTAGGTGGCGACTCTTGAAACTCCGTAGCCCAAATTTCCCAAAAGGGAATATAAAATTCATTACACCCATAATGTCGTAAACCCGATTTCTTTCCCTCGGGAGAGAAAAAAGGGGGCGGTCGACAATATGGCGACTCTTCTGGGGATTCTTCTAGGATTTTATCATTACTTACTTTTGTGACTTTATTGCTTACTTAATCGAATTCATTTTCTTCCTTGATTATTTCATCACAACTACTAACTTGGCTCTTTATGTCTTTTCTTTCCTTTAACTGCTATCTTTACTGCTTTATTATTTCAATATTGTTGTAATTTCGAGCAATCATTATAATCATTTATCTTATGAACGTGAAAATACATGTAATTTGTTTCATTATTGTAATTGCATCTCTTAACATCATATTTTACTCGTGCCAAAACAAATCCTACAGCAACGCCTATAATGAGTGGTTGTGCCCTTCCGATATTATAAACCCCCTAAATGTGGCAAGGCATATTTGCGGTAAAATCAGTCGATCAACAGCATAGTCGACGGTTCTGCGCCTTTCCCTTTTGAGTTATCCACTGAAAGGTACCTTGTGTAGCACTTCAAAAGTAGAAACCTTACTCCTTTAAACTGTTCATGCATCATGGTCAGCCTAGCCGAGTCAGTTATGTTATTCGCATAATGACTCATTAAGACAGCCTAAACCAAAGTCCATCGGGTTTCCTGAAACTCAAATAGACATATTCACGTTATATGCATTTATATGAAGAAATAAATACCTTTTGCTAATTATTGATTTAAATAGTTGAGTCTGGTGGGGTTAAGGGCCTAACACTTTGTTTTGCAGAAAATGAAGCACGATATCCCCAGATTCGGTATGGTATCAAACATCCACCTAAGGTTGCTAAGCAGGTGGAAAGATCTGCATGGTAGAGATCAAATCCTTGTCCGCAAGTACTTAGGTAATTTGCCCTCACTTCTGGAAATCCAACCCAACAACAAAATCATTGGGGCTGCCATTTTATTTTGGGATGTTGATCGATTGGTGTTCCTTTTGGGGGATTTGGAAATGACCCGTTTGCTAGAAAAAATAGCGGACTTAGCTGGCATCCCTTGGGAGACTCCGGGTTTGCTTATGCCGGAGAATCGCAAAAGTAGAGGCTTTCTTAAGATGATGGGACTCAAGAAAAATCCCGACCTTTCTTGCTTGAAGGACTCCTACATACCATTCAACTTCTTATGCGAGAGATGTGGCCATAGTAAATCCAATCGTACCTACATAGAAGAATTCTCCCTCACCTCTTTCGGACATATACATAGAAGGGTGTTTATGTTCATGTTCGGTTTCTTGGGCATGGTAATTTTCCCTATGAAGAAGGCTAGGATCCACACCAGACTAGCCATGGTTACCAAGACTTCAATGGAAGGGATCGACAGGTAGTCCTTCAGCATAGTACCTATGATCCTCGTTGAAATCTATCGAGCTATGGGAAAATGTCAACAAGGGGCTCCACATTTTGAGGGTTGTAATTTGCTACTTCAACTATGGCTCATAGAACACCTTCAAAAAGGCGACTACAGACAGGAAATCATACGCAGGGATTGGGATGACCATATAGCTTTTCATCACCCAAAGTGAATGAACTTCATTCCCAACATGTTCGCTCAGCCAACGGACGCCAGCGGATGGGTAGAGTTGTTTGAGAATCTAAAAAAGAGCAAATTCAGTGGATGTTCAAGTGGTTCTCAGTAGGGGAGTTCATTGTCCGTTCTTGAGACGCACCATTCCTCATACTCATCGAACTGAGGGGAACTCATCCTTACGTCCCCCTCTTAGCCATGAGGCAAGCCGGAAGGAAACAAATCATACCCGGGATAGAAAAAATGAGTCATTTTAGGGATGACTTTCAAAATGATGATAGCCCGCACAGGTGTCACACTCATCATATGTGGCACAGGAAGCTCGTTCTAGGGAAGGAGTCTATTGAACAAGATAGGTATCATGCCGGGTGTGTGCCTCACTACACATATTGGTTGGAAGATGATCACATTGGTTTAGGTCATCCAGGGTTCATCCACGCTCACAAGATTATTGACAAGAAAACTGAAGCACAAGTCAAATACAATCAACTGCGCAAGTGGATGAGAGAATGTGAGAACAAACATCGGGAAATACAGGAAGCCCACGAGAAGCTAATCAACGAGTGGAAGGATATGGCTGTCAACTCCAACAATCGTTTGGGTATTTGGAGCGAGGTCTAGTGGAGTTGGAAGGGAAGTTCTTAAGAAGGATTGAAGACTGTCAGAATGCTCAGGGGAGCGCAGGCGGACATCTGGCTCGAGCCTACCTACTGCTAAGGATGCGCGAGTTGATGCAGTTATGCGATGGAGGAAAGAATACCGAATCTGGGGAAGGACCTTCTGGGACCAAGTAGTTATGGTTTTTACTCTTCTACTTTGATGTAATAAGGCCACTAGCCATTAGTGACATCTTTTATCATTTAGTTGTTTTAGACTCATTTTGTTTTATCAATAAAATGAGGTATTTAGAATTATAAGTTCTCCAAATTTTATTTGTCGCTAGGCCTACCTCGGGCACAACGAGGCACCCAAATTAGGAAGCGATTTATATTCCCGCACAATGTGTTTAAATATTGCAATATTATTTATTAGAATCCTCACTAACTTTTTACCTTTTTTGTCTTTCTTTTATATTTATTCCCCTCCTAAAAGGTTAGTTCGTCCATTCTGGCACCATGAGCATACTGCACAAGATCCAAAGATCCTCCACCTCCTCCTCCTCCTAGTCCTACCAGAAACAGGAACAAAGGCAAAATGGGAGATACAAGCGCTAGAAAGAAACTTGAAGAAACTTCTCAGGATGTTGCAATCACCAAAGAGACTACTGCTCAACTGAGCAAACTTTGCTGAGATTCCGAGAGGAATTGGACCAAGTTAGAAACCTGGCAAGCCTGTCAATCACTCTTGTTGCTCCTGATGTTAAACCTAGAACCTCTCACCACCACAAAACATCCCACAATATCCAATGCAACCCACTCATAAGAGTCCACTGCACATTCCTGAACCACAAAACACCAAAAAAGACCATAACATTCCAATCTTTGTGGACATTATGCCACATTATAGTCAGCCTATCACCAGTGCTATCGGGGAAGAGGACAAGAGTTCCCTCATTCCGAATTTGGCCGATGAGATCAAGAAGTTGACTAGCCGGGTCCAGGATTTCGAAGGTAACAAGGTGTTGAAGGGTTGAGTTATGAAGATCTTTGTGTTCAGCCAGATGTTGAGCTCCCGGAGGGATAAAAACCTCCCAAGTTCGAACTATTCGATGGCACAGGTGACCCAGGGTCCACTTGAGAATGTATTGTGACAAGTTAGTAGGAGTCGGAAGGGACGAGAAAACATGAAGCTATTCATGAGGAGCTTCAAGGGTGATGCTTTATCCTGGTATATTAGCCAAGATGCGAAGAAATAGGTAAACATGGAGTTTGACTTTATGGATCTGTTTAGGTTCAACATTGAGAACGCACCAGATGTGTTCTATATCTAGAATCTCAAGAATAAACCCACAGAGACCTTTCGCGAGTATGCTACTCGTTGGAGGTCTGAAGCTGCTAAAGTTAGACCAGTCTCGGAAGAAGAACAAATGAACAGGTTCTTTGTCCGTGCGCAAGATCCACAGTATTATGAGTGACTGATACTAATTGAGGGTCAAAAGTTTTCCGACATCATCAAATTGGGAGAAAGGATCGAAAAAGGCATCAAAAATAGTATGGTTACTAACCTCGACGAATTGCAAGCCACCAACAAGGCTTTACAGTCTGGTGGCTCATCAAAGAAAAAGGATGTAAATTCTGTAATGGTTGCGCGAAGAAACAACTCCCTATGAAGTAGCAATCCTATCCCTCAGCTCCTCTCACATATCAGCCTACCCTAAATTACCAAGCACCATCACCCACTTACCAAATTCCACCACCTACTTACCAATCACCTCCACCACCTACATATCAACCCACTTCACCCAGATATTCCCAATCTGCACCCGTATACCAAGTATACTCCCAACTTTCTCACTACCCATCACCGCTTGCCCGTCAAAATTTCCCTTGACCTAGACAATATACCTCCATAGCCAAACCAGTTGACCAATTATTTGAGAAACTCAAAGCAGCCGATTACGTTACCCTTATCCCATTCGTAACTCCAGAAAACCGTTCCCAATAGATCAACCCAAACAATACTTGCGCATACCATTTCGGGATGAAAGGCCATACCATCGACGAGTGTTGCTTGTTGAAAGACAAGATTCAGAATCTGACGCAAGACATGATCATTATAGAAAAGGATACCACTCCTAATGTCCGCGACAACCCTCTGCCTGACCCCAAGGGTGAAGGCATCCACATGATCGAGATCGAAGATGATTGGGACCCTAATGGGTCAATCGGCTTGATAGCTGAATGAGACGAGCCTAAGAAGCCAATAGTTACTCTCAATCCCTTTGTTGTCCAGATTCAGCCCTCTGACGCGATGTGGTAAATATGTCCATACCACTTGAGTTTGAAGCACCTCCTACAAAAGCGCCAAAACCAATTGAGATCGAGTTCGGGGTTCCAAAGGCACCTACACTGTTTGAAGTTATTGTGTTGCCTCCCAGGGTACCAATTCCAGTCTCCATGACAGATGTGACCTCGTTCCAAACAAATGTTATACCTTGGGATTACATCGCTGAACTAGAAGGAAATGAAACATATATACTGGAAAAGCAATTGCCGCATAGGGCATCACCAGGACAGGCAGGGTATACACCCCCAGAGCATTTGCCTAAGTCTAGCAAGCAGGACTCCGAGCGGGCTATTGAAACTAGTCCCGATGACCTTTGGAGAAAGGTACATGCCAAAGAGTACTCAGTCGTCGAGCAACTAAACAAAACGCAAGCATAGATTTCTATTATGGCTCTTCTGCAAAGCTCTGAGGCACATAAAGACGCCTTAATGAAAATACTTAGTGAAGCTTACGTTCCCAACAACATAACAGGAGGCGAAATAGCAAACATGATGGGACAGTTACTGGAAAGCCATATGATCACCTTCCACGAAGATGAATTACCACCAGAAGGGCTTGGTTACAACAAAGCGTTGCACATCACTACCCAATGCAAGGATCACTTTATGACCAGGATTCTAGTTGACGGAGGATCCAGCCTCAACATTTGTCTACTGGTAACTCTTAGGACATCGGGCAAGGGATTGCACGAAATCAAAGACGGGGCTATTCATGTCAAAGCTTTTGATGTATCTCAGAGATCCACCATTGGAGAAAATAGCTTATGCCTGCAGATAGGACCCACCTGGTTCGATGTCGAGTTCCAAGTCATTGACGTGCCTGCATCCTACAAATATTGCTATGACGACCCTGGATCTATGTCGCTGGGGATGTGGCGTCAACTTTGCATCAGGATGTAAAATTTGAATGGAATCATCAGGAAGTAATCATGCATGGCGACGGAAGCAGCCCCATATATAGTATCCAGGCCATCCCGATGATTGGAGAAAGAAGGAAAATCGGTGTAGAAACATACCATCACATCGAGTGAGTCAACACCGTAGACAAAGACAAGTGGTCTGAGAACAAAATTGAGAGCATTCTGAATTGGAGTGGATACGAGCCCGGAAAGGGGCTTGGCAAGAATCTCCGGGGTATAACCAAGCCTATCTAGTTGAAGAATCATGGGAACCACTTTTGGCCTGGGTTATGAATACACTTGGGAGGAGTTCAATCACTAGTCGCCACCATGGCGCGGTCCCTACTACCCACTGGAGCACCTTCTACCCCAACTGGAGAAAACTTTTCAACCGGCGGATGTTATATACGAATCAAAGGAAGATGAGACACTGGCAGCAATGAAGAACCTATTTCTGGAGGATGATATGGATTGCTGTGTTATCTTCGAGGAGGAAGGGGAGGAAGGCCCTTCCATTCAAGCTGTGAGCTGGGGAGAACACCTCACCAATTGGACAATCAGGACCACCAGCGCCTAGAGAGCCTCGATGTAGCAAGGCTAAATGGCGCATATGCATCACACTTTACTTTTAGTTAATTTTACTTTTTAGCATTGTTTTTACTTTCAAAAAGAGCTCCGATGTTTCACACAATTATGTATTTAATTAAAAGCATTTTCAAATTTATCTTTATATTTTGCTCTTATTCATTTTCTCTACCATTTACTTTATTTTACACATGATTACTATTACATATCTTGATGATGAACCGACGACTATAACTTGCAATGAGACAATGCGACAAACGGACATAGATTTACAAGAGGACGAAATACTAGAAGAGGTTGTCAGGGAGGTCGAGAATCTTGAGAACAGGCCTAAGTCTAACTTAGACAAACTGAGGTTGTTAATTTGGGAGACGCATGGAATGTCAAGGAAACACGCATCAGCATACACTTGTCACCATTGAGAAAGGAAGAATACACAGAGTTTTTGAAATAATACAAGGATATATTCACCTGGTCGTATGATGATATGACCGGTCTCAGCATGTCCATTGTGGCTCACAAACTGCTGACAGATCTTGCATGCCCACCAGTCAAATAGAAACTCAAAAAGTTCAAACCAGCCATGAGTTTGAAAATCAAAGAAGAAGTCACCAAGCAAGTTAAAGCCAGGGTTCTCGGAGTAGTGGAGTATCCAACATGGTTAGCCAACGTTGTGCCAGTGTCAAAGAAGGATGGAAAGGTTATATTCTGTGTCGACAACCGAGATCTCAGCCGGGCCAATCCAAAAGATGTCTTCCCTTTGAAAAATATACATATATTAATCGGCAACTACGCCAAACTTGAGCTGCAGTCATTTGTCGACTGCTTTGCCGGATACCATCAGATCTGGATGGACGAAGAGGATGCAGAGAAAACGGCATTCATTATGCTGTGGGGAATGTACTGTTATAGAATGATACCATTTGGTTTGAAGAATGCTAGTGCTACCTACATGAGGGACATGACCACAATCTTTCATGATATCATACACAAACAGATCGAGGTATATGTGGACGACATCATCATTAAATCCAGGAAAGTTGTAGATCACATGGGAGATTCTATAAAATTCTTCAACAAACTTAGGAGATACAACTTGAAACTGAACCTCGCCAAGTGTACGCTCGGGGTCCCAGTCGGAAAGTTATTGGGTTTCATTGTGTGTCGCCGGGGTATAGAGTTGGACCCTTCAAAGGTTAAATCCATTCAAGAGTTGCCACCGCCAAAGAACAAGAAAGACGTAATGAGTTTTCTAGGGAGGCTCAACAATATCAGCCAATTCATAGCTCTGTCCACTATCATTTGTGAACCCATCCTCAAGATGATAAAGAACGATGCCGCCACTAAATGGAATGAGGACTGTCACAAGGCTTTGACAGAATAAAGGAATACTTGTCCACACCGCCAGTCTTGGTTCCACCTGAGCCAGGGAGACCTCTATTGCTTTATCTTGCAATATTGGATGGGGCATTTGGTTGTGTTTTGGGGAAACATGACAAAACAGGAAGAAAGGAGCACGTCATCTACTACCTTAGCAAGAAGTTTACCCCGTACGAAGCTCGGTATTCCTTATTAGAGCGCACTTGTGATGCTCTAAACTGGGTAGCACAGAAATTGAGGCACTATTTCTATGCTTACACCACTCATCCCATATCCAGGATGGATCCATTTAAGTACATATTTCAGAAGCCCATGACTACCGGCAAGCTCGCCAAGTGGCAAATATTGTTTAGAGAATTTGAGATCATTTATGTCACCCAGAAGGCAGTCAAAGGACAAGCCTTGGAAGATCACCTCGCTGAGAATCCTTTAGGAGGAGAATACGAACCCCTTATGACATATTTTCCTGATGAATAGATAGCCTTCATAGGATAAGACATTGCAGAATCCTATGATGGTTGGAGGATCTTTTTCGATGGCCGCAAACTTTAAAGGAGTCGGTATAGGAGCAGTTATAGTATCAGAAACCGGTCAGCATTACCCAAAATCCCCAAGCTCAAATTCCCGTGCTCCAACAATATGGCTGAGTACCAAGACTGCATCTTAGGGATCAAGCTGGCCATTGACATGAACATTCAGGAACTATTAGTGATTGGAGACTCGGACCTACTCATACATAATGTTTAAGAAGAATGGGAAACCAAGAATTCCAATATACTCCCCTATCTACACCATGTACAGGAGTTGAGGAAAAGATTCAGAAGGACAGAATTCCAGCATGTTCCCAGAACACAGAATAAGTTCGCCGATGCCTTAGCCACTTTATCATCTATGATCCAGCATCCAGATACAAACTTTATTTATCCTATCCAAGTTAAGATTCACGACTAGCCAGCTTATTGTGCTCATGTCGAGGAAGAAGCCGATGGGAAGCCTTGGTTCCATGATATCAGAGAATACTTGACAATAGGAGAGTACCTAGAGATTTCCAATACTACTCAGAAACGAACACTTCGGAGATTGTCCAACAATTTCTTTCACAGCGGAAGAATAATGTATAGGAGGACTCCTGATTTGGGATTATTAAGATGTGTCGAGGCAAAAGAAGCAACCAGAGTATTGGAGGAAGTGCATGCAGGGACATGAGGACCGCATATGAATGGTTTCGGTTTGGAAAAGAGGATGCTCCGAGCAGGGTGTTTTTGGATGACTATGGAAACGGACTGCATTCAGTACGTTTGGAAATGCCAGCGTTGTCAAATACATGTAGATATGATAAAGGTGCCTCCAAACGAGCTTACTGCAACAACCTCACCATGGCCGTTTACCGCTTGGGGAATGGATGTCATTGGACCAATTGAACCAGCCGTGTCAAATGGGCACAGGTTCATCCTAGTGGCAATTGATTACTTTACCAATGGGTTGAATCAGCATCATAAAAGGCTTTCACCAAGAAAGTAGTGGTAGACTTCGTCAGAGATCGTATGGTTTGTTAGTTAGGGGTTCCTGAATCAATCATCACCGACAATGGTTCTAATCTCAACAGCGACCTGATGAAGGCGATGTGCAAAACACTCAAGATTAAACACAAGAACCCTACGGCTTACAAACCTCTAATGAATGGAGCTGTAGCAGCAGCCAATAAGAACATCAAGAAGATACTAAGTAAGATGATTGAAAAGCACAAACAGTGGAATGAGAAGTTTTCATTCGCTTTACTGGGTTATCGTACCACGGTCCGCACATCAACTGGGGACACTCCTTACATGTTGGTTTATAGAACAGAGGAGGTCATCCTGTCGAGGAAGAAATCCCCTCCTTAAGGGTCATACAAGAAGCAGAATTAGATGATGCAGAATGGGTTAAGAGTCCCTCCGAGCAGTTAGCCCTCATAGACGGAAAGAGAATGAATGTTGTCTGTCACGATCAAATATATCAGAACAAAATGTCCAGATCCTTCAACAAGAGAGTCAAACCAAGGAAGTTCGCGCCATGACAGTTGATATTAAAGAAAATATTCTGCACCAAGATGAAGCCAAATGGAAATTCTCTCCCAATTGGCAGGGTCCGTACATGGTACATCGAAATCTAACTGGAGGAGCCCTTGTTCTCGCATAAATGAGAAGTCTGGCTTAAGCCTATCAACTCAGACGCAGTGAAAAGATACTACATTTGATCATATGCTTTTCTTTCATAATGTAATTTTGAACTAAGCCTGACTTGATTCCCGTTTAAGAGGGGATACGTAGGCAGCCCTATGGGTTTGGTCACATTTTAATAAAAATTCCATTCCCCACCCCCCCTCCCCAACATTGGAACTGGGGCAGAATTTTAGGAGGACCCTCAAAATTCCAAAGAAAGTTTTTCAGTCTTTTCATCAGCACCAACAGTAAACTGGGACAAAATTTTGAGGAGGGCCCTCAAAATTCTGGGATCGTTCCGCGTTCAGTTATCTAGCACAACCGCCAGTAGCGATAGCCCAGTAATCTGAGGCAGAATTTTGAGGAGAACCCTCAACATTCCGAAACAAGCGAGGTCACCATGTCTTGAACCACGTTGTAGTCGTCGGTTCATCCGAAATAAAATCATTTTTTATATATACATACTTGCATTATATTTAATAAGTCATGCATAAATATTATTTGCACCACCATCGTTTAGCAATGCTACCCCTGTGATACACGGCGCCAAGAGATGGAGGATACGAACTAACCTCCCCCTACAGAACTCACGATTTTTCTTTGGTTGAAGGAACTCAGGTTACAGATCAAAGCACATTCGCTTTTTAGGGTCAAAACCCTCATAGGATCACTATCCGTAGTCCCCAGCAGTCCTAATCTTGCAAACCGTCTATCAGCTAAGAAAACCTACTACTATTCACTCTTTTACATTTCTGCATTGCATAAGGCCGCTCTCTGCCTTCCGAGGTTAAACCCTACCTCCATCCTGCGTAAGAATATCATCTGCCTTTCGAGACTAAGCTCTGTCTCCATCTGCATTTTAGATAGGGCTACTCTCTGCCTTCCGAGGTTAAGCCCTACCTCCATCCTGCATAAGGTTATCATCTCCCTTTCAAGACTAAGTTATGTCTCCATCTACATTGCATAAGGCTAATCTCTGCCTTCCGAGGTTAAACTCTAACTCCATCCTGCATAAGGCTATCATCTGCCTTACGAGACTAAGCTCTGTCTCCATCTGCATTTTGGCATAAGGCTATTCTCTGCCTTTCAAGGTTAATCCCTACCTCCATCCTACATAAGGCTATCATCTGCCTTTCGAGACTAAGCTCTGTCTCCATCTGCATTTTTGCATAAGGCTATTCTCTGCCTTCCATGACTAAGCTCTGTCTCTATATTGCATAAGGCTATTCTATGCCTTCCGAGACTAAGCTCTGTCTCCATCTGCATTTTTGCATAAGGCTACTCTCTTCCTTCCGAGGATAAGCTCTACCTCCGTATTGCATAAGGCCATTATCCGCCTTTCGAGACTAGGCATTTTCTCCACCTTGCATGGATGAAATATCGCCGCTTTATTTTTCGATTGGCAGAAACATCGCCCCCTGCATTTTAAATTCTCATTCGGCTGAAAGATTGCCACCTTCTCATGGGCTGAAAGATCGCCAACTCGTTCAATGGCGTCATAGTTTGAAGGCACCATCTGCATAGCTCAAGAACATCATTTCATGGCCTGCGAACCCTTACTTTTATGCTTTTCATGGCCCAGGACATCATCGTCTGAGGACATCATCCACATTCATGGTCCAACGAAAATTTACATCACGTTTAAATTGCGCAATATATACGCACATAGCCCATTTGCAAGGTCTCGCGGTGGCTCACGACCGTCTTAGCAGGAGCGATCCCTCTTCGTTTCTCCACAGTTTGTCCGATTCCAAGCGCCCTCCCAGATCTAACCATCGGATCCGTTTCTCCGAATTCCCATTGGCATGTTCCGTCAATGGTTCCTAAACTACATATGGCATGATTCCTGTAAAATCAAGGATATGTTGGCAGCTCAGAAACCGAAGCGCGGTCAATATCCTTTACAATCGCCGTCTCCGGTCAAAATTGGTCATCTTATCTTTACCCGACAACTCTTTAATCCTCCTCGGATAAACGAGGGCAGATGCTGATACCCAATATTTTCCTATGTATTTTTATGCTCAAAATACTTCCAAAATAGCATATATAAGCATCCAAAAAGGTTTGGTATTTTTTTCCCAATTTTTAATGATTTTTAAAACCAATTTATGGCCTATTTTGCACTATAAAAACTAATAACTATTCCCAAAACTATTCATTTTGGTTAATTACTTATTTTATTCTCACATTTACACAAAAATATATTTACATGATTTTTACATAATTTTACAATCCCATTTGGTATTTTTTAGACCAAAATTTCGTGATATTGAAATTTTAGCCTATTTCTCAATTTAATAGCATTTGTTATCACAAAATCATTTCTAATATTCTTAAATTAGCACCTATGCAGCCTGGATTAAGGTGTTGTGGCTACACCGAGGGAGAAATATCAAGTGGATGATGAATAAAAAGAGCAATTTGACAGACAGAATAGCTTGAAAATAGACCAAATCGGTTGTAGCCCTTTTAATTTTGATTTTAGCCCTAATTTCAGCCCCCAATCTAACCCCCAATTACATTACCTAATTTCAAAATTACCCGACCCATACCCTATTAAATAACCCACCCGGAACCCCATCTTTAAATCAGGACTGTTGATTGTTTTAATCAACGGTCCACATTTCCCCTTCCATAATTAAACCAAACCCCAAACCTAATTCCCCTCATTCTCTCTTCACCAGCCGCCTTTGAACCCTCTTTTGCTTCCCAAATGCTCTTAACCACCCTCTGAAACCCTAACCTTCTCCCACCTTGTTTCACTAGAAACCAACGCTTCCCAGGCCCTGTGCAACCCATATCCACCCCCACTCACCCTTATCCTCTCTTTAATCAAAGATCCAAGGCCTTCCTTGAAGATACCCCATTCAGAGGTCCTCCAATTTGAGTTTTTATGTCCATTTCCGGCAAGTCCTAGCCTATGAGTCCACCTCCGACTCAGGACCAACCCTTTCCATGGCCTTTCTCATTCTCTAGGGTTTTATCTGAAACACTAAGTCTCCGAGGTTTTTCTTATTTATTGCTCTTTAAGATCTACTTCAGATCTATGTTATTTTCTAAGATTTCAAAGTGTTTTCCACATTTTTTGCCGATTTCGTTTTCCAACTGTTCATCTTCTTAAAACTTAGGGTTCTCCAATTTTCTATTTTATTTGCTCTACTGTGATTTCTTTTACTTTTTCTATAATTCCTAAGTATTTCTACAATGATTCCTATGTATTTTCTTTATCGTGTTGTTTTTAGGGTTTCCGAGTAGCTTCGTTACTGTGTTCTTTGCTTTCCTTATGCTTTTCGTGAATGTTTATGTTCTTTCTAAGTTCATCTTCGCCTATGCTTTCTTCTTTACATTTGAAATGAGATGAAAACCCTAGATTTTGGGGGTTTTCCGAGTTTTATTTGTGATTGTCTGTTGCTTTTTGAATTTCAAAACCCTAACTGTCTAAACTCGTCTCCTACTTCTAATTCTTGCTAAGCTTTGCAAGAACTTCTAATTCCATTCATGGCTATGTTCTTCTGCTCTTAGATTACATGACTACTCAGTTTATGTTATCCTCGCATGTCTAAGTTTGTGCATCTCTTTATAACTAGACTTTCCCTTTTAAAATAACCCTTATTTTGGGGGTTGATTCCCTATGAATCTATTTTGATTCTCTCTTTGACTGACTTGGATCTATTTTCTGACTAAATTCAATACTGATTTTGAATCCCTGATTCCTTGATTTACTATGTGATTAGTGATTCTTTTCTTGATTATCTTAAAGCCGTGTATTTTCAATACTTTCTATGTATTTACCCTTTATTTTACAATGTGTTCTTGATTTTCTTTCCATAAATAGAACTCTATTTTTATTAATAAATCCGACTCCTTAATTAAAGGAAGTCCTTTCTCCTAATTGATTGTGATTTGGTACTGAAATTATTTTCTGCCTTACTTACTACCTGTTTTCAAAAACTATAAATACCCCCAATTTTCTTCTTCAAAGCACACGAACAATTCAGTTCAACACACACACACACACTAAACTCTCTCTTCTCTTTTCTGCTACTTGTGCTACTGCTTGTGTTTAGCTGGCTGAAAGCCAAGGTTAAACTATAGAACTCTACTTGCTTGTTCTGATGTTTGACACTTGCAACTGGTAGGTCTTCACAATTTAAATATCGTTCTCTAAAACTCTGTGTTTACTTCTCCATGTGATCCCCTTCCCTTTAATCCCGTTATGTGTGAGTATGTCCAAGTTGAGGTAGCATCTCTTTGCTACCCTTGACTTATGATCATGTTCTTTTGAACCTTCATTCAAATAAATCCCATTCCCTTAACCCATTTTATGTGTTGATCCTGGACTAGGGCCTGGTAGTGTCCTAATCACCACTCAGACCTCATCTGACTTCTGAAAGTTTGCTCTTTTATTTGCTTGAATCAAGTAAAGGCCTAGGGGTGTGTCAGTCCCATTCATGACTAGGTATGGTCATCATTTGCTTTGGTCTCCTCTAATCCCATCACTTTACGCTTATTTTTAGTCATTTAAGTGCTACCCCCTATGGTAAGCCATGCTTAGAGACCCTAGAGTTTCATTTGAACTTTGATGCCTAAGGGCTGGTAATTCCACACATTGCACTACTCTAATCAATCTTTAGAGTGTAAGCATTTTCTGGGCTTCCTAAAAGCCCTTGGAACTTTGAAACTCTCTAAGAGAAGGCCTTGGAATCTGGAACCTGGATTTGGTAAAATACATGTGTTGGACATTAAGTTTGCTTTGGGCTTCCTCGGGTCCGTTTTTTTGGGTACTTTGTTAATGAATTTGGGGGATATAGTAAAAGGGTGTGGGAGGGGTTTATGTTTTTTTCATCAGTCAAGAGGTAGAAATCATGCCTATAGGATTTCAATATTGCAAATCATCTAGAAATCATGCCTGTAGGACCTTAACTTTGCAAATAACTTAGAAACCATGCCTATAGGATGTTAATATTGCATATCATTTAGAAATCATGCCTATAGGATTTTGTATTGCAAGCATAATAGAGATCATGTATATAGGAACCGCATATGCGTTAGGCAAACAATAGGATATTACGCTCATCTTTTATCAATTCTTTAAACAACCCCCTTTAAAAATCAAAACGTAGATGTCATGCTTATAGGACTAATTTCAACTCGCCTGATCCGTTTATGTAACAGTAGTCTGTCAATTGGTTCTTAGCGTTTATTTAAGTAATGTTTTCAACAAACCATTTTTGTAAACCATGTGTGCTTTCAAATTCTACAAATATGCATTCTTTTAAATGAACAGTCTTTTATAATAATTCTGCCTAAGTATTTTAATCAGTCTCTGAAACTGCCTTTAAAACAGTCCTGCAACCAACTTTTTTCTCAAAATACTCCTACCTTCAAAACTCTTGCATAACTCGTCTCCATTTTTACTCAAACAGTCTGATGCTTTCAAAATCTGCTGATAAACTTACTATAATCTCTACATTCCTTTAAATCTCTTCTGCATCTGACTACCTTTTCTAAAAGCAGTATTTTCTAAATCATTCGTCTAAAGTGTTTTGATTTCTAACAAACCGCACCCGAGGGGATCAAAGTAGACTTATTATCCAACTCTCTTTGTTAAACTAATGTGTCCACTGTCAGTTTTAAGCATAAGACCAAATTAGTAATTGCAAGTCATGCTAAACTAATTATTATATAGCTTAAGGGGTCTTATGTGCAGCTTTGTATGTTTGCTTATTCACCTTATGTGCTATTTGTGTTTTGATTGACTCCTTAGCATTGTTACCTTTAAACTCCATATAAGCCCTCATCCCCTTTCTTTCCTTCTAGGATTAGAAGTCCAAATACCCCAGGACTGGTAGGTCGGGACGGGTACTAGCATACAATAAGTAAATGAGACTAAACGTACTTAAATACCTTAACGGGGTGGGAAGGGTTGAATATGGAGATGATGACGATGCGCTATTATCATAAAGCGTCCCCCTCTTTGGGAACATGGGTGGGATGTTGAATCGAATGATCCATATTATAGTTAAACCTATGACCCTCTTTACTTTTCATTTATTTAAATGTTTTCTTAAAAATTCCCTTTGACTTGTGACATCATTCTTTCAAAATTGTTAACTTGCTTGCATTTCTTATGTGCAAACTTTGCTTGTCTATTTCTATTCTTCTTAATGTCACATCTAAGCAAGGCCGGGAACCACACTAGTAAATCTTGAGGGGTGCCTAACACCTTCCCCTCGAGATAATCTCAAGCCCTTACCTAAACTCTGGTTTTCCTTCGAATCCTTCTTCTTTTCTCAAAAAGTGTCCTCATGCACTATAATCATTAGGTGGCGACTCTACAAACTCCATAGCCCAAATTCACCCAAAAGGGGATAAAAGAGCCATTCCACCCATAATGTCTCAAACCCGATTTCTTTCCCTCGGGAGAGAGAAAAGGGGGGCGTTGACACCTGTCTCGCGTGAGTTGGATTTTCCCTTTGTGCTTCTTTTGGTGGATCATTGTGTTTCTTGGCTTCGATCTTGGATAAACTATGAAATTTCACTAGGAAATATCCACAATTGGCGCCAAATTGTTTGACTCAAAAGATATTAAAACCTTTTTGAGCTAATCAATCAAAGATGAATGGGTAATTCTTAGTCTGACATTATTCATTCTAGATAGAAAAGCTAAGAGTAAGGATCGCACATGGGATGAAAAAAATATGAATAATCTTATTGAGATTCAATCTTGTATCTCTCATCAATCGATGAGGAGGTAGGTATACATATTTTCCTAGAGGCCAATTCTTCTTCCCAAAATACACGAAGAGATCTTTTCATGTTTTAGAGAGGAGGTAGGAGGAGCACCGCCCACTGTTGATGGATTTCACTGGATATATATAGTCAGGGCATCCTTGACCTTGGCTTGACTCGACGTCCTCTTGCCACCGATGAGTCTTAGTCATGATTTTTAGGCGCCAGTCTTATCGACTCGTCGGATGTCAAAGAGGAGAAATGGAGTGAGCTCTATTAATTTTCACTGCCCGATCACTTAGGCGGGCCATCGGTCAACTTGGTCATGACGGTCAGACTTTGACCAATACAGTTATATATCCTCATTTGTTTCTTTCCTCTTCGTATGTACAAATCAGAAATTATTATTAAATTATTTAATTATGTATAACATCCACACCTCATATCTGCATCGCTCCTGGAGTTTATTCTTTTATTTTACAAATTATGTAATTATCAGACTATTTGTTTGACCAAATGATATTAAAACATTTTTGATTAAATCATTTAAAGAAGTTGAATGAGTAAATCTCAGCCAGGTATAATATAATCTAGCTTCAAAGATGCAAAGAATGAATAATTGATGCTTTTTTATACCTCAAAATCAAAGTAAATATGACAACTTTAAATGTGGAAAGATTTCGCAAATTGATGTTCTTAGCCAAAAGTAAAAACTATATGTATTTCTCAAAATTGTGTTAAGTCCCGAATCCCCTTTTTACAGAGTGTTCTCTCCCCTTTTATAGGAGATAATCCCCCCTTTTATCCAATTGAAAAGTACAACACAAGGAATATTAGAATGGCATATTCCTATTGTTTCCAATCATGCCTACACGACCACAGACGTCGTGCATTCTCTAGTCACTGTTAGTTGTCACAAACATAACGATGTCGTGGGGACCTCGCTCCCTGCTAAACTTGGTAATGGTCCTAGTCGCCTAAATTTTGACCTATACAGTTTGTCCTCCGCTTGTCAAGATCGCAACCTGGGTGTCCTTGATAAGCGGACGTTGCCCATGCTTATGAAGAAATTTTATCTGCAAACCATGACGAGTTCGGTTGTTGACGAAAGAATGATGCACTTCGCTATACCTTGGGCAGTGGGTTCTGTCTGTGGAGTGACGTCACTTCCACGTGCATCATCATGGCGCATCTTCCCGAGGTAGAGATTGATGGCATGTAGCTTTGGTTTTGTTGCCATGGGAAGCCTTTCCGCTTCGATTCTAGTGCCACCCAACCCTATAATAGGGGAAGGGTTTGTTTTTTCGATAACCTTTGGTCAGTCTCTTCTGATCATTCTCTTTCGCATTTTTAGCTTTTCTTATGCGAATTTCTTCGTCTCCTATTTCTTGTTCATTTTTATTGGTCTCCCTCATTTAGTTAGCACATCTACTTCCAGAGACATGCCTAGAACACACCAATCCCGTGAGGAAATTTTAGATGCCACTCTGCTATCTGTGGCGCTCCCTTCCGGTGGCTAGGACATGGCAGTGGAGGAAGCGGACAACTTTCCCACCGTGGATGAGTTACTGTCGAGACACCATATATCTCGAAGTGACCTTCTTAAAGAACATGCTCCTACTCCTGCTTCGGTAGGATCTAAAACTAAGCATGCCCACATAGACCCTCTCCGTACCAAATACAACATATCCCCTTATATTGAGATGGTTCCCGTGGGAAGGGACTTCATGGAAGTCCATAGACCGGGATATTGTGCCTTTTATGAGTACCCCTTCGTGATTGGTCATATCTTTCCCCTTCTCCCATTAGCAGAAAAATTCTGTCGATTCTACCTAGTTTGCCCGGCATAACTTTCTCCATACACGTACAAGATACTTTTGGTGTTGATAAAATACACAAAGCTGGCGGGGTGTGAAGTTAATATTCAATATCTCTTGCACCTGTTTTCCCTAGTATTCACAGGGTTACCATGGTACATTAGAGGCACTGTGGGACCAAAGGGCTAGTGATCACAACTGATGAATGGGCGAACCGTAAATTTTTGGAAAAGTATTTCTTCGTCAGAACTGAACATGTTGTGTCAGACCCTGCTAGATTCCCGAAGTAGTGGAATGAGAGTTGTAAGTGTCATAACTTGTTTACTATTTTTTCTCTTTTTTTGTGCCCAACTTGGCATTTGTTTGTGGCTCTATTTTGAAGCTATGGGGCGTCCATCCCATCCCATCGCTGGTATAAGGGATTAGCTAGCCCATTTGATGCTTCAGGCAGTGGAGACTCGAGATTTTCTCGCTTTTGTGAAACACTTTGGGCTGAAGGTCTCATCCGATAAGTATCTTCCTCTACACCGCCCTTCGGTTGTTTGCCATTGTCTACTGATACGGCTCTCTATGATGACAGGTCGTCGCCTCCACGGGAATGCAATTCACTTTGGATGAGACCGTCCATGAAGGTCGTGCTCAGCTGGTACAGGTGAGAGACTCCTATCGGGATATGGTCGTGAAGGAAGACATCTCTTTGTTATCGATCCATCACTACGTGGATGAGTCCACTAATGGAGATGAATCCTCTTTGAGAAAAAGGAGAAGGGTAGAGCTCATGAAAGGTGTGGATGTTGATACAGGTAAGAGTGGGACGGGTGGGTCGGAGATGGCACCGGTGCCCATTTTTATGGCCGATGCCATCATGCAGGGAGGTCTCCCCAAACAGAAGGGGACTACCAAGGAGGGGGTCTGTACTTTATGCTGAGGGCGGCACGTCATCTACTATCGGAAGGGGATTGCATGACGAGGAGATGACTCAGGATCCGACATTGATCCGAGGGATGTTCACAAGCTTTTGGAGGGCCACACTCACGTACAGGTCAAAATGTAGGGTTCTGATCGACACATAGTCATTCCTACGGACTACGACTTGCTGTCGAACTATGATCAGGTGGCGTCAATTTTTACCCCTTTATGTGTTGCCCCTGAGAGCGAGGCAGTTAGATCAATGAGTGATGCGGAGGTGCCTCAGAGCTTTTCTCGCATGGCTGTGCGGGTAATATCTCTCTTTTCATTTCGTCGTTAGATATATGTTACTATATTTAGCCCATTCTTTCATTTTAACTTTATTTTTCGTGCTAGACCCTCATCATGGAGATTGAGCGTGAGCTTCAGAAAATGAGGATGCGAACTATCAATGGAAATATGTCTTCAAAGTATCAAGAATATTGCACAAGGAACGTGAAATGGTCGACATCTACAATCAGGATCACGACTTCCAACTGTTCCGCGAAAGTGTCCAGCAGTGGGATGATCAATTGGCACGTAGTGTTGAAGAGTTGAAAGAACGAGATGAGGACCTTATGAAGGTCGTGGCCAATGGTAGTGAGTTCGAGGCAGCCCATAAAGTCAGGGAAGATAGGCTTGATCAAAGTAGGGGGTAGTGGCCGAAAATGCCCACATCCAAGCAAAGGTGGCCAATTTATTTGCCAAACTGGATATGAAGACGGTGGGGGTCGATGATATTAGAGGTGGATTGAGCATGTTCACTGATAGATTGCCCCATGCCGAGAGGGAGAGGGCGATTGCCAATTTTGAGGAGACGGTTTTCGAAGACTCCATCCGTGTTGTAGGTTGGAGTGGACCAAGGAGATGGAGGCGTATACACTTGAGATAGTAGGACTTGAGGGGTGTATTCAATGGTTGGAGGCGGAACTGTTTGCATTTAATGAGAAAGTGGCTTCTTTGAAAATAGAGGACGCACGATGATGGTCGCAGCCTTCTACATCTCATGCTTTGGCTGACTCTGTCATTCCTCGACATTTGTATGAGTTATGGTTCACACTGAAGCCCAGCTTTATGTGTACAAGTCTCTTAATGTTGGGGAGGGCGTCTGACGTAGAGCTTCAGGATGTACGTGCCAAGGCCCGTGATACTCGTATGGCATATGGGTACGACCCTCTCATGCCTAACGGGGATGATATTAATTCTAATGATGCGAACAGATGTGCCTCCGACTCTTGGTACCAAGACGTAAATGCCACCGGAAATGATGTGTAGTATTTGGTTTGCATTTGCTTTTGTTTCACAATTTTTTTGTAAGGGTGTCTTTGAGCCCTTTATAAAGACATGCACCTGTAATATTTTTGCTGTAATGAAAAATTATTTTGTCGATTTGGTCATAACCTCTCCTACATTCATGTTATTTTGAACCTTTGCTGAAATATTTAAACCAATCATGTTTTGAGTGAAGTCGAACTAATTTCACTGATGATGGCCTTAGCCATAGGAATTTTACTTTCGAGGTGGTGCCAAAGTAGTGTCCTGTCATGGTTCCAATGATGTCGAACTCATTCTTTTGTCAATGGCCTTAGCCATTGGGATGTCACTTTCGAGCTGGTGCGGAAGTAGTATCCCGTCGTGGTTCAAATGATGTCGAACTCATTCTTTTATCAATGGCCTTGGCCTGGTGCTGAAGTAGTATCTCGTCGTGGTTCGGATGATATAAAGCTCATTCTTTTATCGATAGCCTTGGACATTGGGATGTTACTTTCCAGCTGGTGCCGAAATAGTATCGTGTCATGATTTAAATGATGTCGAACTCATTCTTTTGTCGATGATCTTAGCCATCGGGATGTTACTTTCGAGCTGGTGCCAAAGTAGTATCCCGTCGTGAGGGTGGCGTTCTATTTTATTTGTTAGAGTGTCATAGGTGCCGGTTTTATTCATGCACTGGAGACACGTGTTGATTGTGTGTACATAACAGAGTGATTTTATTCGTATGTTGGATATACATGTCAACTTTGCTCGTACAATGGCGGTACATGTCGATTTTGTACATATAATCGAGATTCTTTATATCTAGTCCCTTCATTGCTCAGCTTATATATGTAATTAGTAGGAGGGGCAATGAACAATACTTAAAACCTCGAGACGTCCCCCTCATCATCTCATTAAAAACCTCCTAGATAAAACCCGATTGGGACAAAACCCGGGCAAGGGAAAAAGAGTACGACTTTGGTGGTGTCTCTTTTCAGAAGTGGAAGTATTTTTGGTGGGAAACATTCAAGTTATTTTGTAGTAGTTTTTCTTCAATTGTTTCTAGTTGAAATGCTCCTTTGCTTACTGCTGTTATGATTTATATGGCCCATCCCAGTTTTTTCCTAATTTCCCTTCATTCCGATCTTTCACTGCTTGCGTTTTGGCTCTTAGTACGACATGGAGTGGTCGTACTTTGGCCTTCTTGTTATAGTAGCTTTCTGCTTGTTTTTTTTTTTTTGGCCACCATCCTTATATGTGCCATATCCCTTTGTATTCTAATCTGCTTTCATTGTTGCTTGGCCCGCTCTCATTGGTGTATCTCAGGCTAGGTTCCCCGACCTCAACGAGTATGAGTGCATCAGTATCATAGACCAGTGAATATGGCATCTCACTTGTACTGGTTTTCAGCATTGTGCAGTAATCCCATAGCACTTCTGGTAGCAATTTCGGCCATAGCACTTTGGCGTCCTCAAGCTTTTTCTTTAATATGTTCAATATTTTTTTATTGGAGGATTTCGCTTGACCGTTGCCGATAGGATGATATGACGGGGAGAGTATATACTTGATGTGCGAACGTACTTGCTTGTACATATGTAATTAGTGCCACTCTTGTGTCAGCCTTGCCGATGATAGGTCAGATCAGAGTTCAGTAATGAGTCTAGGCAAATCCCATGCGGTGGGGCAAACTCAGCGAGGATGCTGATTCTATAACAAGGGGTGTATGTAACACCCCAGACTATAGATAGAGTCCCACATTGTCAAACACAAGAGGGATGCTGGGTATATAAGTTAACAAGCCTTAGATCCTAGTGATGCGTTTTAAACCCGTGAGGGCCTAGGCCTAGAGAGGACAATATTACCCGTGAGGGACTAGGCCCAAAGCGAACACACTTGCTTCTACCCATTTGGAAAAGTCAGTTAAAACCAAAAAGAAGTGTATCTTACCTCGCCTTGCTGGGAGGGGCCCGACGATGTCCATCCCCCACTTTATAAACGATCATGGAGAAGTGACGGAATGTAGTAGTTCCCCCTCCTGGTGTATCATAAGGGCGTATTTCTAGCATTGCTCATATTTCTGGATGTACTCCATGTCCTCTTTTTTCATAGTGGACCAACAGTATCCTGCACGGATAAGACACCTAACGAGAGCCCGGTTGCCTGTATGGGCACCATAGTGGCCTTTTGTACCTCTTCGAGCATACGCCTTTCTGATTAGGCCTAATGCATTTGGCTAAAGGGTCACCGAACGTCCTTTTGTAAAATTCTTGGTTTTTTAGGTTGTATCTAGCTGCTTGTATTAAGAACTTTTTGGTTTCTTTTTTATCTTGTGGGAGTGTTCCCTCCTGCAGATATGATATTATGCGATTACGCCAGTCCCAAGTTAAATTTATAGAATGTACCTCGACTTGGTCTATTGATGAGTGGAGGAGGGTGACCACATTCTCCTTGGTGATGGTTTTAGTTGTTGCCTCCAGCTTGGCGATACCGTCTGCTTCTATGTTTTGTGTTTGGTATATTTGGTCGAGTAAGCATTCATCGAATTCTGGCAGCAACATGTGGATTTTGGTCTCATATTTCTGCAACCTATGTTCCTTAATCTGGAAAGTCCCAGTAACTTGATTCAGAACAAGTTAAGAGTCGCAGTGGAGTATAGAGCATCATATTTGAGGGCCAATTTTAGTCCTGCGATTATAACCTCAAGCTCAGCCTCATTGTTAGTAATTTTAGGGCATCGTATGGATTGGCGAATTACTTCGCCAGTTAGGACTATGACTACGAGTCCCAGTCCCTATCCCGACATGTTGGATGCACGTTACGGTATAGAGGACCCAGAGGTTGGGTTGTCAAGTGAAGTGCGAAGCACTTCTTGCTTGACTTCGGACAATGTCTCTACACTGATATCAGTCACAAAATTAGCGAGCACTTACGACTTTGTTATAGTTTGCGGCTGATAAGTTATATCGTGCTCACTTAATTGAATGGCCCATTTGACCAACCTACCCGATAATTCATGTTTGTGCAGGATACTCCTGAGAGGAAATATTGTCACCACCTTTATGGGGTGGCACTGAAAATATGTTCTAAGCTTGCGTAAAGATACGACTAATGCTAGATCCAGTTTTTCAAGGTGGGGGTACCTTGTTTTGGTATCAATCAAGGTTTTGCTGATATACACATTGGAGATTGCGTACCTTTGTTTTCTCGGACTAGAACTGCACTTACCGCAACTTTGGATATAGCTAGGTAGACTAAAAGGCACTCGCTTGGATATTCCATGGCGAGTAAGGGTGGTGAAGACAAGTATGCTTTTAGTTTCCTTAGGGAGTTGACACGTTATTAATTCCACTGAAGTTTGTTTTCTTTCCTTAATATATTAAAGAATTTATGGCATATGTTCGATGACCGTGAGATGAACCTTAACAAGGCATCAATCTGTCCCCGTCAATTAATATATCTGCTTTTTGTTGGTTAATGTTTTAGGTATTCCTTAGATGGCTTAATCTATTCCAGGTTGATCTCGATGCCTCTTTTTGATACAAGGAAACCGAGGAACTTACCTGAGCTTACTCCGAAGGCGCATTTTTTGGGGTTCAGTTTCATGTTGTAACGTCTTAATATGTCGAAGGCTTCCTTCAGATGATCGATATGATCTTCTTTCCTTTTCGACTTAACCAGCATTCGTCCATGTAGACTTTCATTGTTTCATTGAGTTGGTTTTCGAACATTTTGGTGACCAATCTCTGGTACGTTGCCCTTGCATTTTTTAGTCTGAACGAAATAACCCTATAGCAGTACATTCCTTGGTGAGTGATGAAAGTAGTTTTCTCCTGGTCTTCTTCTTCCATGAGGATGTGGAATTATCCTGAGTAGGCATCCAGGAAACCTAGTAACTCGTGTCCTATTGTCGCATCGATAAGCTGGTCAATGTGTGGCAGTGGAAAGGAATCTATTGGACATGCCTTGTTTAGGTCCGTGAAATCTACTCGTATCCGTCACTTTCTATTTTTCTTTTTCACCATGACCATGTTAGCGATCCACTAAGGATACTTTGATTATCGGACGGAGCCATTTGTGAGGAGCTTATCAACCCCTTTGTTGGCAGCTTTGTTGATCGTGGCATTGAACTTCCCTTTTATTTATCGTACTGGCGGGCATAGGGGGTCGACATTTAGCTTGTGTGTGGCAATATCCTTTGGGATTCCTGGCATATCTACATGGGAGAAGGAAAAAAGATCGGCACTGTTACAACCCATATTCACGTACGTTAGTTCATGCCATAAGGTAGTCAACGTAAATCCATGAAGATATTATATTTAAGATGATAATAAGTTAATCCTATTGGTATTAAATGATACAAAGGTGTATAAGGGTGGTTAACAAGTATTAGAAGTTAAACGAATCAAGGATGTTGTCAGCCATATTTTGGGTAAACCTAAAGGTGCTTAATACACTCAAGAGGTTGTGTTTTAAGGTATTTGAATCATATAATATCCGTATCATTTGTGTTGAAGTTAAACGAGTTATGAAACAAAAGTTGTCGCAATTTAGGTTCATAATTTTACTTAAACATTAGGTCCAATGTTACTAAACTTTTCTCGCAATTTACTAAGAATTACGAGGTGATATACCCATATTTATGGTGGGGTACGTTTTTATCGAGCCCTATTTGAGGCCGGGTATGATAAGATGATGATAATGCCCACAGAGGCATATGTTTTAAAAGTTTATGTATATATGTGTGTCTGTATCATGCATTTCATTTCAGTAACCCTCAGAGGTACCCAAATATTTTAGGTTTTACATTCGCAATCCTTAATCACATTACTGTTCACACTTATGCTTTCCTGCCTTGCATACTGAGTACTTTATTTGTACTGATGCCCTTTCTATTCATGGACGCTCCATGTCATGCTGCAGGTCCTGATAGGCAGGTAGATGGAGCTGCCCCACCACAGTAGGTTGTCCAGTTCAGTGGTTATTTGCGAGATCCCTTCTCCTGACTTGCCGTGGTCTTGGTATGCATTTTCGTTACAGATAATATAGGTATGTCGGGGTCCTGTTCTAGCAATATTTTAGAACCTATGTTCCTTTAGAGGCTCATAGACATGTGTTGACTCATGTATAGTTTGGTATGCCTTATTGGCTGATTTTGGTTGTATAGCCTTTTATGGCAGCATGGTAGCTCACACCTTATATATAGTTTCTTGACAGTCTTGTCCTCCTATGTTATGCACGTTCATGTCATTACCTTTCATTATTAGTTGTTTCTGACCATGTCCACCATTTATATGGAACTCGTCTGTCTTTAAAGATAGTAAGGAATGTCAGACAAAATATACATTGGCGCTCAGCAAAGTATGGCGCGGGTGCTAGTAATGACCCCAATTTGGGTCGTGACAAGCACTGTCATTCAAGAACGTGTGAAACTTACCTGTTTTCGAGAGTTTGTGCCCGATATAAGCCTTTTTTGTGTTGTCTTTGCCGTATAGTAGTACGGGATTGAAATTTTCTATCGTTGACCCAGATGCTTCCACGAAATCGGGTCCTTGATAATGTATGTTTGTTCGTCAAGTTTGGCTCCCGACATAGCTGGTTGTTATGCTTTCGCATTTGTCCCTTTGAGTTGTTGGGTGTGGGCGCAATCTTCGGCGATGCGATTGCATTCATGTGCGGTGCGGTGCTCGCCTCAAATGCTAAATACTCCCCATAGGGTAGGAAACTTAATCACTTGACAGGGACGGGAAGGGAATTCTCGTATGGCATGTATCCACGGGCGCCCTATGATGGAGTTGTAGGTTGTTTATTTGTTTATGATGTGAAACATCGTTCAAGGGTGACTCCCCCGGCTAGAACGGGTAGCACTATCTCTCCAGAAGTCTGTTCAACTGCATTATTAATACATATCAGCGTTATGTAGTGTGATATTATCTTGTCTTTGAGTCTCATCTATATGAGGAATCGAGGAGGGATATTACACACACCGCTCCATTCATCTACCATTATTCTTTTTACATCGGTATCTGCAATATGTAAAGTGATAACAACTAGTGAGGGAAAGACAAATTATCGGCATCTGACTTATCGAAGATGATACTGTCTTCGAGGTCATCATATTGTTCGTCGATTATTGATCGTTTGCGTTTATGTGTGGTGGTAAATTTTACATGATTGATTGTTGTTCCCTCACCCCAGCCGATGATCATATGCGTAGTGCGAGTGGGAGAAGACACGTTTGGAGGTCCATGGGGTTGTTCGCGTCCACGAACAAAGTTAGCATGTCCTCGATCGCTCAACAACTCTTTTTGGTGTCCCTGGCCTAGCATTCGCACTATTTCCTGTTGCATTCCTATGCAATTTTTGGTTTTATGACCCCTTTCGTGGTGAAATTCGCAGAAAGCGCTCGAGTTCTAGGTGATGGGGTCTAACCTCATTTTTTGTGGCAATTGCACCTTTGGACGGAGCTTCTCCGGTACGTACAGTATTTCTGAAGGAGAAACACAAAAATTGTGAGCAGATAGGAGTGGAGGCATACCTTTTTCATGCCAATATGGTGTTGTATGTCGATGGAGGAGCATTTGTGTGCCGTGGTGGAGGCGGGGTAGACGTCCTGACGTAAGGCTGATGCATTTCTCGATCGAGGAGGGGGCCCAACTGATTTTTTCGATCGTCGTTGTGTGGATCTTTCCTTGCTTCAGTTTAAAGTGACGTCAACCGTTGGGTCGGACCGTTGAGGTCATCCTGGTCGGCTCGTACCTCGGCACGTTAGCAATTTTATGATTGCTCTCAACATGTTCCTATTTAGTCCGTTCTGGAAGGCTGCTACTGCCATTCCTTCTGACACATTCGGCAGGTTCATTCTCACCCTGTTGAACCAAGCTAAGATGTCCCTGGGTCCCTCTCCATGTATCTGCCTCACGGCAAATATATCATTTACCCTAGCTTCTGCCTTTTTGGCTCCTGTCTGGGCGGTGACAAATTTGTCTGCTATTTTCTCGAATGTTTCTACCGAGCACGAGGGCAGTTGAGAGTACCATGTCAAGGCTCCCCCTATTAGGGTTTCGCCGAGCTTTTTTAATAGCACCGATGGCACCTTCTCTTTTGAAAGATCGTTACCTTTTGCGGCTATGACGTAATAGATGATATGATCTTCTGGATCGATGGTACCATCATATATCTTTAGGTAGGGCGGCATCTTGAAGGTCTTTGGGATGGCGTAGGAGGCCACTTCTTCACTGTATGGTTGCTCGAAGAATCGACCAACGTCGCATTTTGGCAGCAGCTTTGGAGCGCCTGGTATTTTGTCCCCCCTCTCCTAGTGTTCCTTCATTTGGTCATGGAGTGCCTTATTCTCGTTTTCCGTCTCCTCATTTTCTTTAAATCAGCTTCAAGTGTGTCATAACCTGGATCATTAGTGACATGAGTGTTACCTGTACGAGGGTGATCTTGTTCATCAGCGTTTATGTGACTTCTGCATGTATAATATCCATGTTATCCCTTTGGGCGGGATTATCAAGTATGGTGTTAAGAGTACTTGTTAGCCATTCTTCCAGCAGTCTTCAAACTACAGGTGTGGAGGCTTCCTTCTCGCGCGAAGCAGTTACGCTTTTGTGCGGGGGAGGTGAAGCGTCTCCCCTTGGTGTGATATCTGGTGTCTCATTTTCGTTGTCTTCCCTGCTATCTTCGTTGATGGCGTTTAGGAGGTTGGTTGTGACACCTACTATTGCTTTTTGCCTTGCATTTCCTTTTCCTGCCATTGTTAGTTTGTACGAAGTTAGGAAGAGGTGTTTATCCCTTTCAAGAGTCTAGATGAGACTAAAATTTTAGTTAAAGAAATTCCCACATATGGTGCCAAATTGTTTGACCAAAAAATATTGAAATCTTTTTTATTAAGTCATTTAAAGAAGTTGAAGGAATAAATCTCAGTCAAGTATAATAAGATCTAGCTTGAAAGATGCAAAGAATGAACAAGATGAACGATGTTTTTTTAATACCTCAAAACCGAATGATTAAACGTAAATATGATAACTTTGAATGTAGAAAGATTTCACAAATTGATGTTCTTAGCCAAAAGAAAAAACCATATATAGTTCTCAGAATTATTATAAGTCTCGAATTCCCTTTTTTACGGAGTGTTCGCTCCCCAAAAAAGTACAACACAAAGAATATTCGAAAGGCATATTCCCATTATTTTCTATCATGCTAACACAATCACAGACGTCGTGCATTTTCTAGTCACTGTTAGTTATCACCCATCATAACAATCTTAAGACGCGACATCGACGTGGGGAGCTCGCTCTCTGCTATACTTGATAATGGTCGTAGTCGCCCAAATTTCGACCTATACACTATTTAGATTACCTAATTGGGAGATCAGAGAATGAAACTTTGTAAGAAAATTGATGTTTGGAACTTGCATGCGAGGCAGCAGCCTGGTTAATTAGGTTAAGCAAAGACGTCCACGCTGCTTCGTCCAAGCTCTACCACTCCGTTTCATGTTATTTTATACTCTTACGGCTGTTGAACGTAAAGGAACTAGGAAAAAACAAGAAAACAACAAACATTTTAAAGCGATTTTGGTATAATTTGGACCGGCTTAAAACTGTGGTTTATCAGTAAATAGAAGCATAATGTGACATTATCATTCCCTTCACTTTGTAGAATAATCATAACAGTCTTACTCCAAATTATATCCTCTCTTTGATACACCTTCACAAAATGTTTAGGTGTACGGCAAATTTGTGTTCAATGAATTTTTTGTACCTCATTGATGATATTGCTTTCTTTCATCAACTATCCCATATTTTATAGATACTAATTTCTTTATACGTGCATGCACGTGTATATCGAATCATGTAGTACACGATATAAAATATTATTAATATTATTGAAATAAAATTTAGCACATAATTATACATGAAAGAATAAAGCACAAATTTTATAAATGATCAAAATGATCGTATATCTTTGAGCTTATAAAGATTAATAATTAAAGTTTAATTAGATACCTATGACATTTAAACTTACTTTGATTTTATGAGGTTACAAACATGTGACGAAGCATAGATAGAGGCGGATTTAGGATTTTTAGCACATGGGTGCACTATTAAAATAAACAAATGAGGAAAAAATATATTAAGTGGTAATAGATCCTTATTCCTCCTGATAATTAATTCAACCTTCAACCAAGTGCACCATTCAAACTTTTTAAAGCATGAGTGTCAACAGTTAATATTATAGAAATTTTAGAAAATATCCACATAAAATATCTAATTTTACAGATAGACCATGGGTTCGTGCCCATATAATGTCTGCTGTCAATATAATCAGAAATCATATATAGTGGATAGAAAATATGTGATACTTTTGTACTGAATATTTGTTGTTCTCATGTATGGTATAGAGTTACTCTATTTTTTAATGTATGGAATCACATTCACTTGTATGCTAAATTATGTTATAGAAACCAATCAAATGGAGTTTCAAATAAGAACCATATGTATAGTCTTTTATCATTTCATGTACTTTAATAACATTGTAAATAACTTTATTCTACGTATATTGTGGCAGTGTTTAAATCATTTTATTTAAATAGGCAAGGTTTTTTCCTTTCATAAAGTACTGGTTGTAAACTTTCAAAGAAAAAGATATGTTAGTATACAATTGAAACGACACCAACATTTTAAAGAAAAGACATCAAATAATTTTCTGCTCTTTACTCTTTATTTTGTACACATATATATACACAACATAAGAGAAAGAAGCTATTGATCTGGGTCAGATGTATTCATTACTAATATGAAGTATTCTAAGAGACACAACCTTTCAGAATAATACTCCTCCTTTTATTTAAATATTATTGTTAGTATATTATTAACTTTTGTGAATAAATAGGGTATTTAAATTTTTAAAATGTTATTTTGGTAATTTAACTTTTTAGTTAAGGCCTTGCTAATTTTAATATAGATATAGATATAGATATAGATATAGATTACAAAAACTTCAGTGTTAGTCATTATTTTTCTTTTGTTGGCGTCCAACTTAGCACTTAATTTTCTCTCATTGGGTTCATATATAGGGCTTCAATTCTATAGATTAGTGCTCTTCTGCATTATAGGGAGATTTGGTTTTACGTTTCACTACAATTGTTATTTAGGTTTCATAACAAGAGGGGTTGCTCTGATGATAAGCAATTCCTATTTTCAATCGGGAGGTTATGATTTCGAGTCTCCCCAAGAGCAAGGTGGGAAGTTCTTGGAGGGAAGGATACCGGGAGTCTATTTGGAAATAATCTCTCTACCCCAAAGTAAGGGTAAGGTCTGCGTACACACTACCTCTCCAAACCCTACTAAGTGAAATTATACTGAATTATTATTATTATTGTTGTATTGACTCTTTTCACAGAAATCTAGATCTGTAGAAAATTACACTAGGGAGTCGATTAGTAAAACACAAGAGATCGTTCACGAGATCATTTCCTTCTATTCAAATTGTAATTAATCATATATGCGTAGATATATTATTAATTATCTATGGCTGCTCTTTAGTCCAGAGACAAACGTAACGTACAACTCTTGGCAATATTTGTTGGAAATTGTTGTACACCCTATTTATTATAAACCAAAATTATTTTGAAATATTATTTTCTACGGCTACCTTTTATATAGTAAAATATGGTATATATTACTATTGAGGCATGAAATACATTTTATATGTTTTTCTTCTCTCTGTCCTGCCCAGATTTTAAGCACTTTTTATTGCTGTATTCATGAATACATAGCGTGAATACATGTGAATACATGCGGGTACAACTGAACTGCCCTGATTTTTAAGTGCTTTTTACTGTTGTATTTATGAATACTACAGCGCAAATACAGTTAATACACTACCTTAACAATAGCGTCTATAGGAAATAATCATATATATGATAGCTATAAAAAATTAATAACCAGGTTTCTGAAAATTGTTCATATTTGTTCTCAGGTCAAATATCGCTTGCATTTTCCCTTCTAATTTGTGGGACGAACAGGCCTAAAGTGCCCTGGAGCTCAAGAATGGTATTCTAGGTCAGCCCAGTTTCATATGTGGGCCTTAAGTAATTTGGATCAAGTGTATCTCGCTAAATTTGTATAGGTATGACGCAGTCCTTTACAAAATTTCTTGAACAAATACTCCGTGAAATAAACACTGGTAAATTTTGTAATTCAGGGTTTAAGTTGGAGAAATAAAAGTAAAATCAAAAGCTTGCTTGATGATATAAACCCCTGTTTGCCTTGCCTTTTCACTTTCACTTCTTCCACCCTTTACCAGAGTAAAATTATCTTACTATTATTTGACTTGTTTAATAGTAGCAATAACAATTACGAAGAACAGTTGGCAATACAGATATTAAATTTATGGCCTCAACATAGTTTACATAATTTGGCATTGTTTAATCTAAATTTTTGTTGTTAAGGATAGATAAATGATTTATGTATACACAATCTTTCTATCAAACCACTAAATCGAATGTGTACCTATGAAATATACTCGCAATGGAAATTCCAAAAGAATAAACACATTGGCCAATTCTTGCGGCTTTTATAATAAATTAAGCTATTTAATGCAATTCCTTTACACCTCTAGAAGATCCATGATTAAACAACTAGCCTTTGCGTTTTACTGTGTATTGAGGAGAGACGTCATATATATTCGGCTCCTGAGACAAATTGCGATACAGTATATATATATAATCGAGATAGTGACTGAGTTGAATGGAATAAAACGATTCCGACAAGAAAACGCCTGTCCAAATGTTACTCCTACTTATTATTGCAGGATTGGAGATTCAAAGAGCCATATTGTTTATTCTGAATTACTCTATACATTCAGCTTGTGTCCTTGCTATAATTAATACATCTCGCACCGCACGTACAAAGAATTATTTGATTAAAACCTGCTTGTAATCGTTTTTTCAAACCTAACATGTGAAGAGGTGTGTAAACAGCAGAACATTAATATGATAGGGGTGGGTACATGTGTGTGTTAGGGAACAAGAACAAGCAGAGCGTCGTGGGTAGATCTTAATGGATTTGCAAGACCAACTCTGCCAAAGGTGCTAGGTAAAATGGAATAATGTTTACTTTTACTTATAAATTTTAAATTAGACCGGCCAAACCGGCCAATCCACGCCCTCGGTTCCCGCCGAGGCCTCAACAACCCTTCCCGTGCCACCCGGCAATGATTCATATTTTTCGTTCTTGGATGTAAATGATTCAATATAAGCTAAAACAGAAATCTATGTTATGCACGATACACTACTTATACTAAAAGAGCGTATGACAATTCCATTTCATTAGATCCATTTAAAATCAAAGACAATCGAATCAAATAAAAAATGTGCTAATTTATTGTGACGACCCAAAGGGTCATCATCGGATTCCTTCCTTTTTTCGTGCTTTCAAGATTTAGAAAACTTCGCTTTTAGTTGCCTCAACTTGCATGTGCAGTCCGGGTACATAGCCTAAAAGCTTTTATGTTGAAATATGTGAATTATGTGAAAAATTTGATGAATTTTGATGTTAATATTGTTAAAGTTGACTTTGGTCAACATATTAGGTAATCGGACCCAGACCGTGATGTGACGGTCCCGGAGGGTCCGTAAGAAAAAATGGGACTCGAGCGTATTCCCGGAACCGAAATCCGAGGTCCCGAGCCCGAGTATAGAATTTTTGAAAGAAATTATTTTTCTGAAAATGAATTAAAAATTTGAAATGAAAATGAGTTAGAAAATATAGGTATCGAGCCTGTATTTTGGTTCCGGCTCTCGGTACAGGTCTTAAATATGCGTTAAGCGTTTTCTGTGAAGTTTGATCTAAATCGGACGTCGTTTGACGTGTTTCAGACCTTAATGTCTAAAGTTAGAAGTTTAAAAAGTTTGAAATGCAGAATGATGATTTGAGGTTTGATTCGTTGATTTAGATGTTATTTTAGCGATTTGATCGCTCGACTAAGTTCGTAGGATGTTGTTGAGTTAGTCTGTATGTTTGGTTAGGAGCTCGATGGCTCGGGAGTGTTTTCGGAGGTTTTTCGGAGAGGTTTTAGACATAAAAATATTGCAGATGTGTTCAGTTATAGTATGATGCAGTGCTATGTGATCGCAGAGGTCTCCCGCGACCGCATAGGGTTAAAATTTCACGTGTCGCATTTGTTCAATGCAACCACATATAGCCTTCTGCGATCGCGTAGAGTAGCCACCCTCATTCAATGCAATCGCATTACTGCCTCATGATCGCACAGTGCAACGGCCCAATCTGGAACAGCACCTGTATTTCCTATATGCGAACGCACCTTCCCTTCTGCGATCGCAGTGACCAGCCGCCCTATCTCTATACAATCGCAACCCCCTCCTGCGATCACATAGGCTAATTTTCGCCCAGTTATTATTTAATTCCAGAATCATTCCATTACGGGATTCCCTTAAATTTTTGACACGAGCTCTTCTCCCTAACACTCCATAGACGAATTTTGAGGGCTTTTTCCTCCATAGCTTCTTAGGTAAGTGTTCTTAACTTCATTCTCTCTTAATTTCTACATCCAATCACTAATTTCCTAGCCCTAAATCATGAATTCAATGTATAAATTTGGGGTTTTGGGTAGAGTTAGAGTTTTGGGAATTTCGGGTGATTCAACCTCAATTTGGGGTCGAATCATGAAATAAATTATATATTTGAACTCGTGGGGTTATGGGTGATTGGGTTTGGTTCCGAGCCTCGGGTTTGGACCATGTGGGCCCGGGGTCGAATTTTGGTATTTTTAAAAGAATGCTAGGGACTTCACTTCTAGGCTATGAGATTTTATTTTTGAGTCTTTATTGATATTATTGAATTGATTATGCTTAAATATCGTTGTTTCGGATTCTAATTGTAGAGGAAAAGCGGTAGTGGAGAGTTGATTGCTATTCTTGGGCCGAGGTAAGTGCTTGTTCTAACTTTGTCTTGAGGGAGTAGGATTAGGATGTTATTTGCTAATTGCTAAATGTGGAATACGATATATAGGCATGGTGAAGAGTATCTATACACTGGTGTCAAGCATGACCGTGGTCCTTACTTGTACTTATACTGATATTGTTGTGACTCGTCCATGTACAATCGATGATCTTTATCCAATGTCAAGAGTATGAGAAATAATTATGAACTGTAAAACCTTGGGAGTGCTGGCTCAAACGATAAAAGAACTAATGAATAAGACATGAAAGAAATAGAAAGAGACGTGATAGATCCCTTGCCAGGATGTGAAGGTTATTGTTGTTGCTCACTTGCCGGGAGGTTTTATTGGAATTATAGATTTACTCCCTTGCCGGGATTTAGTTGAGTTGATATGTTCCCTTGCCGGGATATCTCCACTGGTTATTCTTCTCTTGCTCCGTAGTTGTGACTGACGTTTGGATGAGGAAGTATGATTTTAGTGGGTTGGGTTGAGTGCCGCAACAATGATAAATAATATCCGCACGGTACAGGTTGCACGCCGCAACAAGGATAAATGTTATCCATACGGATCGGGTTGCACGTCGTAACACTATCATATGTAAGTGGATCGGGTTGCACGCCGGAACAGTGATACAATATATGGGATAAATGTGTTATTTCTGGACTTGAGTATTGTTGGTGGATTTACTTTTATTTAGATTCCTTATTTACAACGGTTTTCCCCCAGCATGTTTATCCTTCCTTGTATAAATTGATTATCTCCTGCTTTTTTTTTCCGACAAAGTATACTTTATATCTATACAGGTTTCTCTGGTAGTCGGGTCTAGCCTCGTCACTATCTCGCCAGGGTTAGGCCAGGCACTTATCAGCACATGGGGTCGACTGTGCTAATGCTACACTTCTGTAATTTTTGCACAGATTACGGTACCGGAGCAGCTTTTGGGCCACAACAGTAGCTTATTGATCGGGAGCTGACTTCAGTCCAAGAACTTACGAGGTAGCCTAGCTGGCATTCGCAGGCCGGAGTCTCTTTTCATGTTTTAGTTTCTTTTCATTGTACCGAGACAGGCACTATGTATTTTCTATTCGGACTTGATTGTAGCACTCTTTAGTAGTCCCTGAGCTAGTGACACCATACTCTGGGTAGAGAGTTGTTTTAAACTTCCACATTTCAATTTCAGTTATACAAACTTAAAGTCTTCCGTTTTTATTTAATTGTTTTCATATACTGATATTGTTGTGAAATTATCAGAGAATGTTTAAAGTTTGGCTAGCTTAGCTCCGTTATTAGGTGCTATCCTGACTCCCAATGGTGGGAAATCTGGGTCGTGACAAGTTGGTATCAGAGCACTAGGTTACATAGGTCTCACAACTCACGGACAAACTCGGTAGAGTCTGAGGGATCTGTACGGAGAGGTCTGTATTTATCCCTAGAGGCTATAGAGTTAGGAAATTTCACTTTGTTCTTTCTTTTCGTCTGATTCTGTTTCTCAATACTGATTTTTGTTTTACTCTATTCTTTTACAGATGGCGAGAACACATGCTTCCTCTTCTATCGCACAGCAGCCCGAGACCCCAGCAGCAGCTCCTATCAGAGGCAGAGGGCAAGGCCGTGCCAGAGGCCGAGGCGGGGGCAAAGCTCATCCCCGGGAAGCAGTCCCAGAGGTGGAGCCTCATGTTGACTCCAGTACTCCAGGACGCTTTGGTCCGACTGGTAGGCTTTATAGAGAGCATTTTTAGAGCGGGTTTGCTTCCGTAGCACCAGCCACATCTCAAGCTGGGGGAGGAGTTAAGACTCCCGCTATGCGTACACCAGAGCAGGTATCTCCTCAGGCTCAGGTTCCAGCAGTTCACCCAACTATGGAAGTCCAGCCAGGTATTCTAGCTCAGACCGGCGATTGTACGGTGATGTCCGCGGATGCTTTGTGGAGGCTTGATAGGTTCACCAAGCTCTTCACCACCACCTTCAGTGTTGCCACTACAGAGGACCCCCAGGACTTCTTATTCAGCTGCCATGAGGTTCTCTGGACTATGGGTACTATGGAGACCAATAGGGTCGCCTTCATCACTTTTCGGCTTGCGGGATCCGCCAAGACTTGGTGGAGGGACTATTGTTTATCCAGGCCACCAGGGTCGCCATTATTGACTTGAGATCTGTTTGCATAGTTGTTCTTGGAGAAGTTTCTCCCAGTGACTGAGCGAGAGGCTCTACACAGGAAATTTGAGCGTCTTCATCAAGGTAATATGTCACACAGTACGAGACTCGTTTTATTAATATGGCACGCCATGATACTGTTATACTCCCCACCGAGAGTGAGAGTGTGTGGAGGTTTATTTATAGGTTGATCTAGACGATCCATCTCCAGATGTCTATAAGAGTCGGGAGCGAGATTTCTTTTCAGGAGGCGGCCAATGCGGTTCGTAGAGTTGAGATGGCTCTTGCACGAGGAGGTGGTCAGGGGTCAGATAAGAGGCCTCGTCATTCTGGTAGGTTCAGTGGTACCTCATCTGGAGGTACGAATTCATATGGTAGAAGACATACTCTGAGGCCCTTTCTGTCAGCACTCCAGGTCTCTCATGGTACTTCGGGCGGTAGTGGTTATCAGCAGCACTATTTTGATTAGCAGCCTATCAATGCACCACCGCTTCAGAGCTTACGAGGAGGTCATTCAGGTCGACAAGGTTAGTCTCATCCCTCTCCGGTGCAGCATTTAGGCGGGTGCTATGAGTGTGGTGAGTATGGTCACATCAGGAGAGCTTGCCCGAGATTGAGGGGTACACAACTGCAGTAGCGGGGTCCTCGAGCTATGATCCAGGCACCAGAGGCTTCACAGCCCGCCCAGCCAACTAGAGGCGGGGGTAGAGGCCATAGAGGTAGAGGTAGGGAGCATGGAGGTAGAGCTCAGACCGCCAGAAGCAGGGGTCAGCCAGTAGCCGATCGTCCCAGAAACATAATTCAGAGGGTGGGGCCCAACCCCTTTGTTATGCTTTGCCAGCCAGGCTAGAGGCTGAGTCTTTTGATGTTGTCATTAAAAGTACTATTCTGGTCTGTGATAGAGGTGCTTCAGTGCCATTTGACCCCGGATCTACGTATTCATATGTGTCGTCCTATTTTGCACCCTACTTGGATATGCCTAGTGATGCCTTGAGTTTTCCTGTTTATGTATCTATACCGGTTGGTGATTTTATAGTGGTAGACCGAGTGCATCACTCTTTTGTGGTAGTATTTGAGGGTTTTGAGACCCGTGTTTACTTATTGCTCTTAAATATGGTGGACTTCGATGTTATATTGGGGATGGATTGGTTGTCCCCGTATCATGCTATTTTGGACTGTCACGCCAAGAGCTTGACTTTGGCTTTGCCAGACTTGCCCCAACTTGAGTGGAGAGGAACCCCAGATGATACCACCCACAGTGTTATTTTATATGTTAAGGCTCAACGCATGGTCGATGAGGGGTGTCTAGCGTATCTGGCATATGTTCGCAACTCCAACGCAGAGGTTCCTTCCATTGATTTTGTTCCTAGTGTTCGGTAGTTTCCCGAGGTTTTCCCTTTTGACCTGTCGGGTATGCCTCCCGACAGGGACATTGATTTTTGTACTGATCCGTCTTCGGGCACTCAGCCTATTTCCATTTTGTCGTATCGTATGGCCCCGCCAGAGTTCAAAGAGTTAAAGGAGCAGCTTCAGGATTTGCTTGATAATGGTTTCATTAGACCTAGTGTGTCGCCTTGGGGTGCGTCGGTGTTATTTGTGAAAAAGAAGAATGGTCGATGAGGATGTGCATTGATTACCGGTAGTTGAACAAGGTGGCGATAAAGAACAAGTATCCACTGCTGAGGATTGACAATTTATTTGACCAGCTTCAGGGTGCTAGGATATTCTCAAAGATAGACATGAGATATGGTTATCATCAGCTAAGTATTTGGGCGTCTGATGTCCCTAAGACTGCATTTCGCACTCAGTATTTCCATTATGAGTTTTTTCTCATATAATTTGGGTTGATCAATGCCCCAACAGCATTTATGGAGTTTATAAACCGAGTGTTCAGGCCCTATTTGGATTTTTTTGTGACTGTTTTCATTGACGATATTCTGATATACTCCCGCAGTCAGGAGGAGCATGAGCAGCACCTTAGAGTGGTTCTCCAGACAATGAAGGATATTCAGTTATACGCCAAGTTCTCGAAGTGCGAGTTCTGGTTGAGTTCTGTTGCATTCCTAGGTCACGTTGTTTTAGCAGTAGGTATTCAGGTGGACCTAAAGAAGATTGAGGCAGTCAAGAACTGGCCTCGACCAGCATCAGCTACAGAGATCCGGAGTTTCTTGGGGTTAGCAGGTTACTACCTCCGATTCGTGGAGGGGTTTTCATCCATTGCAGCCCCGATGACCAGATTGACCCAGAAGGGTGCCCAGTTCAGATGTTTAGACGAGTGCGAGGCGAGCTTCCAGAGGCTCAAGATAGCTCTTACTAGGGCATCGGTATTGGTGTTGCCCACGGGATCAGGACCTTATACCGTTTATTCAGATGCTTCCCGTATTGGGCTTGGCACAGTATTGATGCAGGATGGTAGAGTCATAGCCTATGCTTCGAGGCAGCTAAAGATCCACGAGAAGAATTATCCAGTTCATGATCTAGATTTGGCAGCCATTGTTCATGCTTTGAATATTTGGAGACATTATCTATATTGTGCGACGAGTGAGGTATACACGGATCACAAGAGCCTTCAATACTTGTTCAAGCAAAAAGAGTTGAATTTTAGGCAGAGGAGGTGGTTGGAGTAGTTGAAAGACTATGATGTCTCTATCTTATACCCCCTGGGGAAGGACAATATGGTGGCTGATGTATTGAGTAGGAAGTCCTCCAGCATAGGTAGTCTTGCTTATATTCCGGTCAGCCAGAGACCACTTACTTTGGACGTTCAGGCCTTGGCCAATAAATTTGTGAGGTTGGACATTTCTGAGCCTAGAGAGTGTTAGCTTGCACGGTCGCTCGTTCATCGTTGTTGGAGCGTATCCGTGAGCGGCAGTTTGATGATCCTCATTTCTGTGTCCTAAGAGACACCGTGTATCGTGGAGGTGCCAAGAAAGTGACCTTGGGAGATGAAGGTGTATTGATATTACAGGGGGCGAGTTTATAAGCCCAATGTCGATGGTATTCGGGAGTTTGTCTTAGCGGAGGCCCACAGTTCTCGGTATTCTATTCATCTGGGAATCACGAAGATGTATCAGGATTTGAGGTAGCATTATTGGTGGCGCAGAATGAATAAATACATTTTTGCATATGTGGCTCGTTGTTTGAACTATCATCAAGTTAAGTACGTGCATCAGAGGCCCGGTGGTTTATTTCAGAGGATTGAGCTTCCCGAGTGGAAGTGGGGGAGGATTACTATGGATTTTTTTACTGGAGTTCCGATGACTCGGAAGAAGTTCGATGCTATATGGGTCATTGTTGATAGGCTGACCAAGTCAGCACACTTTATTCCCATTACAGCCACTTATCCTTCAGAGAGGTTAGACGAGCTCTACATTAGAGAGATTGTCCGCCTTCATGGGGTGCCAGTATTTATCATTTTGGACCGGGGTATGCAGTTTACCTCGCCCTTCTGGAGAGCAATCCAGCAGGAGTTGGGCACCCAGGTTACATTGAGCACACATTTCATCCTTAGACGGAGGGACAGTCCGAGCAAACGATTCAGATATTGGAGGATATGCTCCGAGCCTGTGTCATTGATTTCGTAGGCTCGTGGGACTAGTTCTTGCCTTTAGCAGAGTTTTCCTACAACAACAGCTACCAATCCATCATTCAGATGGCTCCATATGAGGCGTTTTATGGTAAGCGTTGTATAGATGGCTCCATCATTCAGGAGGCCTGGGATAAGGTCAATATCATTCAGGAAAGGCTTCGGACACCTCAGTCTAGGACGAAGAGTTATGCAGACCGCAAGGTTCGAGATATTGCTTTCATGGTTGGTGAGCGAGTGTTGCTCCGAGTGTTGCCTATGAAGGGCGTGATGTGATTCGAGAAGAAGGGCAAGCTTAGCCCTAGGTTCATTGGCCGATTTGAGATTCTTGATCATGTGGGAGGGATTGCTTATAGACTTGCCTTGTCGCCTAGCTTGTTAGCCGTGCATCCAGTTTTTCACGTATCCATGCTTCGGAGGTATCACGGTGATCCGGCCCACGTGTTAAATTTCAGTACTGTCCAATTGGACAAGGATCTGTCTTATGAGGAATAGTCGGTAGCTATTTTATATAGGCAAGTTCGACAGTTGAGGTCAAAGAGCTTTATTCAGTGCATGTTCAATGGAGTGGTCAGCCTCCTGAGGCATCGACCAGGGAGACCAAGTCTGATATGCGGAGCCGTTATCCTTATTTATTCCATGACTTAGGTGTCTTTCCTTTGTCCGTTCGAGGATAACGGTTGCTTTAAAGGTGGAGGATATGATGAACCAAAGGTCATCACCGGATTTCTTCCTTTTTCCGTGCTTTCGAGGCTTTGAAAACCTCTCTATTAGTTGCCTCGACTTGCGTTCGCAGTCAGGGCGCGTAGCCGAAAAGCTTTTAGTTGAAATATGTGAATTATGTGAAAATATTGATGAATTTTGATGTTAATATTGTTAGAGTTGACTTTGGTCAATATTTTGGGTAAACTGACCCAGATCCGTAATATGACGGTCCCGGAGGGTCCGTAAGAAAATAGGGGACTTGGGCATATTCCCAAAATAAAAATTCGAGGTCCCGAGCCCGAGTATAGAATTTTTGAAAGAAATTGTTTTTCTGAAGATCAATTAAAAATTTGAAATAAAAATGAGTTAGAAAATATTGGCACCGAGCCCGTATTTTGTACCGGTGTCCGGTACAAGTCTTATATATGCATTAAGCATTTTCTTTGAAGATTGGTCGAAATCGGACGTCGTTTGACGTGTTTCGTACCTTAATGTCTAAAGTTAGAAGTTTAAGAAGTTTGAAATGCAAAATGATGATTTGAAGCTTGATTCATTGACTTTGATATTATTTTAGCAATTTGATCGCTCGACTAAGTTCGTAAGATATTTTTGAGTTAGTGTGTATGTTTGGTTATTCGGAGGTGTTTCAGAGAGGTTTTAGACTTAAAAACATTGCAGATGTGTTAAGTTCTGGTATGCTATTACGCAGTTCTATGCGATCGCATAGGTCTCCTGCGATTGCATAGGGTTAAAGTTTCAGATGTCTCGTTTGTTCAATGCGATCGCATATACCCTTCTGTGATCGCGTAGAGTAGCCACTCTCATTCAATGCGACCGCATTACTCCCTCACGATCGAACATTGCACAGACCCAATCTGGAACAGCACCTGTATTTCCTCTATGCGAACGCTGCTTCCCTTCTGCGATCGTAGTGACCAGCCGCCCTATCTCTATGCGATCGCATAGGCCAATTTCCACCCAGCTATTATTTAATTCCAGAAATAGTCCATTATGGGATTCCCTTAAATTTTTCACACGAGCTCTTCTCCCTAAAACTCCATAGAAAAATTTTGAAGGCCTTTTCCTCCGTAGCTTCTTAGGTAAGTTTTCTTAACGTCATTCCCACTAAATTTCTTCATCTAATCACTAATTTCCTAGTCCTAAATCATAAATTCAAAGTAGAAATTCGGGGTTTTGGATAGAGTTAGGGTTTTGAGGATTTTGGGTGATTCAACCTCAATTTTAAGTCGAATCTTGAAATAAATTATATATTTGAACTCGTGGGGTTATGGGTGATTGGGTTTGGTTCCGAGCCTCAAGTTTGGACCATGTGGGCCCAGGGTCGAATTTTTGTTGGAAGAATGCTAGGGACTTCAGTTCTAGGCTATGGGATTTTGTTTTTGAATCTTTATTGATATTATTGAATTGATTATGCCTAGATGTAGTTGTTTCAGAGTCTGATTGTAGAGGAAAGGCAGTAGTGGAGAGTTTACTGATATTCTTGGACCGAGGTAAGTGTTTGTTCTAACTTTGGCTTGAGGGAATAGAAGTAGGATGTTATTTGCTAATTGCTAAATGTGTTGTCAAGCATGACCGTGGGTCCTTACTTGTACTTATACTGATATTCTCGTGACTCATCCATGTGCAATCGATGATCTTTATCCAATGCGAAGAGTGAGAAATAATTATGTGTAAAACTTTGGGAGCGCTGGCTCAAACGATAAAAGAACTAGTGAATATGAAATGAAAGAAATAGAAAGAGATGTGATAGATCCCTTGCCGAGATGTGAAGTTTATTGTTGTTACTCCCTTGGCGGGAGGTTTTATTGGAATTATAGATTTACTCCCTTGCCGGGATTTAGTTGAGTTGATATGTTCCCTTGCCGGGATTTCCCCACTGGTTATTCTTATCTTGTTCTGTAGTTGTAACTGGCGTTTGGATGAGGAAGTATGATCTTAGTGGGTCGGGTTGTGCGTCGCCACAAGGATAAATAATATCTTCACGGGTCGGGTTGCGTGCCGCAATAAGGATACATAATATCCGCACGGATCGAGTTGCATGGCGCAACAAGGATAAATAATATCCATACGGATCGGGTTACACGCCGCAACACTGCCATAAGTAAGTGGATCGGGTTGCACGCTGCAACAGTGATACAATATATGGGATAAATGTGTTATTTTTGGACTTGAGTTTTGTTGGTGGATTTATTTTTATTTAGATTCCTTGTTTACAACTGTTTTCCCCCAGTATGTTTCTCCCTCCTTGTATAAACTATTTATCTCCTGCTTATTATTTTTTTTCCGCAAAGTATACTTCATATCTATACAAGTTTATCTGGTAGCCAGGCCTAATCCCGGCGAGGTAATGACGAAGCTAGGCCATGCACTTACCAGCACATGGGGCCGGTTGTGCTGATGCTACACTTCTGTGCTTTTTACACAGATTAAGGTACCGGAGCAGCTTTTGGGCCACAATAGTAGCTTATTGATCGAAAGCTGACTTCAGTCTAGGGACTTACGAGGTAGCCTAGCTGACGTTCGCAGGCCGAAGTCCCTTTTCATGTTTTAGTTTATTTTTATTGTACCGAGACAGATGCTATGTATTTTCTATTCGAACTTGATTTTAGTACTCTTTAGTAGTCCATGAGCTAGTGACACCAGACTCTGGGTAGATACTTGTTTTAAACTTCCGTATTTCGATTTCAGTTATACAAACTTAAAGTCTTCCATTTTTTACTTATATTTATATTGTTGTGAATTGCCTGAAAATGTATAAAGTTTAGCTGGCCTAGCTCCGTTAGTAGGCGCCATCACAACTTCTGATGGTAAGAAATTCGGATCGTGACATTTATATAACTACCACCATGGAAAAATAGAAAGGAAAAAAAACATGTTTCAAATCTTTGTAAACAAAAGACTGAACGAATTATATTCCAAACCTGTCTTTAATTTAGAATTTAGAATAAAACTAAAACGGAAATTTAAATGCAGCGGTAGAAGAAGAATAATCTACTACTGTAGAATTTAGTATTTAGTCTTCGCACTGTTTTTGGTACTATCGTATAATAGGTTGAGGTTAATAGGATTGAGCGTCATCAGTGATTCTATAGGTTTACTTGGTGGAATGTTCCCTCCAACTTTTCTTTTTTCCGTTACAGCCTTTTTGTTTTGTTCTGTAATTCATATTGTATGGGTCAAAATTTGATCTCATGATAATGAATGAGATTAACGTATTTATTAAAGTCTATTTATGACTAATAAATGAGCCGTCCATTTATTCATTATGTTCACTGTCTGGCCGTCCTCACGAGGGTGTCCCCTTTATGTGGTCTCAACTCTTTGGCGCCAGCTGGCGATCTCCTATCTATAAATACAAAGAGAAAGAACCCTAAAGAGGGGTTGCTTCATTTAAGGCTGTGAACCTCTCCATGGAGAGGCAGACCAAACCAACATCATTAATAAAATATCTTCATCCTCCTCCCTTTAATCTATAACTATTGTCTCTCATATTTTATTTCTTTGGTCTTTTGTTTTATTAAGATTTGCTATTATTGGCCCTCCATTTATTTTGATCGTTTTATGCTTATAAAGAAAATAAAAACTTTGGGCTAAACAATTTGGCGCCGTCTATGGGGATTTCATAGCAGAATCGCGTAGTTTATCCTTAAACCGAAAGAGGAAAATAAACAACTCAGCTCGAACCAGCCCAAGCGGCATAGCGGATCGTAGGAAGTCAGAAACCTCGAGATGAGCTTGCTTTCACATCCACGTGTCTCCGAGCAAAGGGAAGAAGAAGAAGAAGGAGCAGATCCCCCATCCCTATGGGGAAAACAGGCCTAAGGTACCTCACCTCCTTTCCACACGGGACCTTGCCAAATGGGAGGACAACACAAAAGCATCTCTCCAACCAAGATCCGCGATGGGGTGACCCATGCGAACCAGTCAAAAGACCACAAGCACCAGTTAGGCAAGATCTAAAACCAGAAGCAATCCCAATCCCCAGCACGAAGCGGGTTATGTAAGAAAAACCACAAGGTTCAACTACGGTTGAACGGAAGTTCAGGCTACGTGCCTTCGACTCAGGCTACGCGCCTTCAAATCTTACAAAAGTTCAACTACCTTCGACTCAGGCTACGCGCCTTCAAATATTACAATGGATCAACTATGGTTGAACGGCAGTTCAGGCTATGTGCCTTCGACTGAGGTTACGCGCCTTCAAATATTACAAAAGTTCAACTACGGTTGAACCCAAAAGTTCAACTATGGTTGAACTGGGACTATGGCTACACACCTTCAAATCTTACAAAAGTTCAACTACGGTTGAACGGCAGTTCAGGCTACGTGCCTTCGACTCATGCTACGCGCCTTCCAATCTTACAAAAGTTCAACTACGGTTGAATGGAAGTTCAGGATATGTGCCCTCGACTCAAGCTACGCGACTTCAAATCTTAAAAAATTTCAACTACGGTTGAATGGCAGTTCAGGCTACGTGCCATCGACTCAGGCTACGCGCCTTCAAATATTACAATGGTTCAACTACGGTTGAACCGCAGTTCAGGCTATGCGCCTTAAAAAATTACATAAGTTCAACTACGGTTGAACGTCAGCTCAGGCTACGTGCCTTCACCAAAAGTTCAACTACGGCTGAACTGGGACTCAGGCTATGCGCCTTCAAAAATTACATAAGTTAAACTACGGTTGAACATCAGCTCAGGCTACGTGCCTTCACCCAAAAGTTCAACTATGGCTGAACTGGGACTCAGGCTATGCGCCTTCAAAAATTACATAAGTTCAACTACGATTGAACGTCAGCTCATGCTACGTGCCTTCACCCAAAATTTCAACTACGGCTGAACTCGGACTCAGGCTATGCGCCTTCAAAAATTACATAAGTTCAACTACGGTTGAACATCAGCTCAGGCTACGTGCCTTCATCCAAAAGTTCAACTACGGCTGAACTGGGACTCAAGCTATGCGCCTTCAAAAATTATATAAGTTCAACTACGGTTGAACGTCAGCTAAGGCTGCGTGCCTTCACCCAAAAGTTCAACTGTAGTTGAACTGGACTCAGTCTACGCGCCTTCAAATCACATAAGATAAACTACGGTTGAACATCATCTCAGGCTACGTGCCTTCACCCAAAAGTTCAACTACGGTTGAACTGGGACTCAAGTTACGCGCCATTAAAAACTACAAAGGTTCAACTACGGTTAAAGGACAACTCGTGCTACGTGCCTTCACCTAAAAGTTCGACTATGAGTTTGACTAGGGTTCGGGCTAAGTGCTTCCACCATTATGAATTGCAAAATAATTCAACTATGAGGCGAACCAGAGCTCAGGCTACACGCCTCCGTCGCGTAACCACAAAACTCAACCACGGATGAATCAAAGCCAAGGACACACGTCCCCAAGTCTGTAGGCCGGGTTTGCAATCAAACGAGAACAAGCGCCCCCAAATGTCCAACCACGGAAGAACCCCAGGTCGGGCCAAGCGCCCCGCCGTTCAAGTAAGTACGACTAACTCAAACTAAAGTGTTGAACCGCGCAAAGTTCGGCCCAAGTCAAACTACAAGGCTGTGCTTTTCATTATCACGGCCAGTAGTTTGACTAAGCCCAAACTGGGACTAAGGCTATGTGCCGCCACTGCCCGAATGCGGCTACAACCCACTCCTAACAAGTGGAGGAAGGTGACAACCAAAAGCGTAGGCCATCTACACTATTTTTCCTTAAGGCAAGGAATCAGTTCGACAATGGTCAAAATCACCTAACCGGTTGAGACTGTTAACATGCTCACTAGAAAAACTCTAAGGCAAGGCCCTCCCAAACAAGCAAAAAAAACATATATAATGTTTTTGACACAAAACAAACAGAAAAGAAGAAAACTCCATATATTCAAAATATTTACACGGGGTTACCCCCAATTACATTGGCCCAAGTCCGGCCAAGAAAAAGAGAAAAAGAGAATAGAAACTAAGCAAACATTACTAATTTTTCCATTTGTTTACTCAGGGCCCCCAGCGCCCCCTTCAGCATTATCAGCGCCCTCGGCGCCATCCTCGCCCCCGGGCGTAGACGGGTCAAAACTGAAGTCGAGGAAGGCTTCACGAGCCTTTTGGCGTGCCTCCTCATAAGTGTCCTCAGACACGACGCCGGCTTCCTACAGCCGCCTATACACATCGATCTGGGCCTCGACATACGTCCAAAGCTCACGATCAGGACCGAAAGAAGCGGCCTGGTCCCTCAGGCGCTGGTTCTTGGCCTCCAAGGCCACAATCTGGTCCGCTGCAGCACTGGCGTCCCTCTCACAGACGGCAATGTGCCCCTCCAACGACCGCTATAGAAAGGCAGCGGCATCCCTCTCTAATCCATGCTCCCTTTCTTGGGCACGGTTGGTCGCCTGCAATGTTTCAGCCCTGGACTGGATGTCCTCTACCTGCTTCCTTGAAGTGGCGGCCTCAGTCTCCAGGGCGGCCACTTGCCTAGTATAAGCCTCAGAGGCCTCTGGTACCACAACCAGATCTTCGCTCCCTCTCAGCAGCCGCCCTTCTCTCAGCATCCACCCCTTCGTTCGCTTGGCGGAGCTACCCCTCAAGGGCAGTTACCCTGCTAAGGGTCTGTTGCATATGAAGATATCTCCGCGCCAACTCTTCTACAAGCTCCCAGTTTCGCGGGGTCGTTCCTTATGCATTCACGCAAGCCACGGCACCGGTCACGGTAGAGGGGGTACTTCTCCAACAGCTGCACAAAAATCGCCAAGCGGACGTTAACCCGCCTGATGCTCTCCATTTCCAACAAAAATGTCAATAACAAACGAAGCGACAGTTAATACAAGAAGACATGCTAAGAAAGAAAACGAACCAAAGTTTTATAAATACCTTTATACTGAGGGCGTCCACCTCGCCCATCAACCCGACGTCCGAGATGCCCCTCAGGGCGTGCTCTCCGCTTCCGAGCACAGGACCCCGAACAGCGTCACCAGGTTCTCCTCCTCGAGCAGTAGGTTCAGGTCGTTAGGGATCTCCAAATAACGGTAATACCCTCAGCTTGCACTACTGGGCGGGTATAACCCTTCTGAAAAAGAAGGACGTCCTCGGGAACCATATCAGACTCTGAATCGTCCCCCCTCACTTGAGACGCCCCTTCCTTCCGCCGCCCTGGAAGTCGAGGCCTCCGCCGCCCGAGACGTCAAAGCGCCCGCATTCGCCACGACGTCCGTGCCTGCAACCTCCACCAAAACAGTTGCCAAGGAACTACCTTCCCTCTCAGCAATAGGAACAGAAAGTTGAATCGCCGAAGAGATTGTGTCGCCTTGGCCTGAGCCAACCGGGGCAACCCTCACTGAGCGCTCGCCCTCTGGGGCAAGGTCTGATGCGCCCGCCTCCTCCGCTGATGGAGAAGAGTATAAACTAATCACCATCGGAAGAGCCAGGGTAAAAGCCACCCTGCGCCGAGCCAGCGGCCTCTCATCTTCTTCTTCAACTTCACTTGGTGATCGCTCCGCCCTGGAACGCACGACACTTGGAGACTGCTCAACTCGGGGCACGGGCGGTACCGGAGAGTGTGCAGCCGAGGATTTCACTGAAGCCGCCCTCAGGACCGGGCGAGGCGTCGGCATTGTAATAAATTGGGCAGTCGCCCCCGTCCTGCGGAAAGCAAGATGAGGAGCCCTCCTGCGCCGTGGTCGTCCTAACCAACCAAAGAAGAAGGGTAAGCCAAAGAAACTAAAGACTATGAAAGAAGATTGATAACAGCAAATCGAACTCACACCAACACTCGGCCTACGGCCATGGACCTCCCAAATAGACGCCAACGAACGAAACCCCATCGTGATAGGGAGCACGGCCTCAACCCACTTGCGGATGACAGAGAATGGCGCCGGTGGACCTCCTGCTACGGCACAAAAAGAAGATCAGTATGTACAAATATAAAACAAGGCATTTGAACAAAGGAAATCAAGGCCAGCGTAAAAGAAACTTACGTGCATGGTTCCACTCCTCTGGGAAGTCAGTAGCGCAGGCCACCAGGTGTCCGGTCCTGATGTAGAATAAATGCTTGTAAGGACGGGTAGCGACCTCGTCATCGAGCTCCGAAGTTAAGTCGTCGGTCCTACGAGGGACCAACCGAATAATGGTGTCGCACACCCTCTAAGGGGCGTATAGAGTCAACACGTGCCCAAGTGTAATTTCCCTTCGTTCCAACTCCGCATATTTGATCAGCATCGCCAATAATTTGTAACAAGAAGGGACGAGCTGACCAGGGCACACGCTGTAGTAGCGGCAAAAGTCCACCACCAGCATGGCGAGAGGAAGCCTAAATCCCAGCTTGAAAGGGTAGGCGTAAAAGACGTAGTAACCTTGGTGGTCGACGCGCACCCTATCATCGCTCCTGGCCAGGACGATGTCAGCGAAGCGAGGAATATCACGTTGCTCCTTCAGCTGAGCAATGCCAACTTCCCCCATCAGTGGAGCGTCATCCACTTGATCTTCTCCCTCGGGGTCGGTAAAGTCAGTAGTCGGACCGCCGATCAGGAAAAGAATGTCAGTCACCGACGGGAATCGATCGACATTCAGTGAATCGGTGGTTCCCACCTCCATAGATGGACCCCTAGCCACCGCAACCGCCGCCGGAGCTATATCAGAACGAGAATTGCTCGCCATTATCAGTGTAACAAGAGATAAATGGCAAAATTCACCGGAAAAATAAGAGAATGCGAAGATCCGACGAAAATGACATAGAATGAATTAACGGGGAGTAAAAGACAAGATAATCTGAAAGCAAGAAGGGCTATCTCTCTCAGAATTCCACTTAGACAAATATCAGAAAAGTGAGAACTGAACGAGAAACCCCCTTATTTATAGACAAAGCATAAATGACCTTCACGAATCCCAAAGGTCACCATTAACTACCCGACCAACCGCAAAACGGTTCAGGCCTATAGTAACGGGCACCATTATGACAGATACCATTGAACGGTCATTCAACCGTCAATCGGCACCTCCCCCATGAAACAGTGATGACGACCTCGAGATACCATGGGCACGCCCCATGCGTTACGATGCACATGGTGCCCCCTTATACGCGGCAAGCGTGATCGTACTCTCTCCGAGCACGCGTAAATGGTCACGGCCGAGTAAAAATGGTCACGGTCATCTCCAAAAGAAAAAAGGCTACGGCCATATCTAAATTAAAAATGGCTACGGCCATCTCTAAAGATAAAATGGCTACGGCCATCTCCAAAGTAAAAATGGCTATGGCCATCTCTAAAAGTAAAAAAACGGCTACGGTCCTCTCCGAAGAATAAAGGGCTACGATCTTCCCTAACGCATAAGCGGCTACGGTTATTGGCGGAATTCGCTCATCGAGCTCGACATGAGCCCGACCTCAATAAGCAGAGGGACTATCTGTATGAGTCAAAACTTGACCTCATGATAGAGATCAACGCATTTATTAAAGTCTATTTATGACTAATAAATGGTACGGACATTTATTCACAAGATTATCGGGTAGTTATCAAGTTTGACAACTATGGCCACGGCCTAGCCGTCCTCACGAGGGTGTCCCCTCTATGCGGTCCCAACTCCTTGGCGCCACTCGCAGATCTCCTAGCTATAAATACAAAGAGAAAGAAACATAAAAGGGGGGCTGCTTCTTCTTCTTTACATCTCCTTCTAAAAGAAGAGAGAATACATCATTGTAAGGCTCTGAAGGTAGATCAAACCAACATCATTAATAAAAGATTTTTATCCTCCTCCCTTTAATCTATAATTATTGTCTCTCATATTTTATTCCTTTGGTCTTTGAATTTTTTACGATTTGTTGTGATTGGCCTTCCATTTATTTTGATTGTTTTATAAATATAAAGTAAATGAAAACTTTGAGCTAAACACATATATTATAATTAACTATAATCAGTAATGATTAGAATTCATCAAGCACATTCGAGTTAGGTAGTAATTCTGTCTAGATCATACCATTTCACTTTTACCTTTTCATTTTACTAAGGCAGGTTTGCTTCATCGTGAAAAAAGACAAGTTAACAGTCTTCTTTAGATGCTACAAATTGGGAAAACTCGTGGAGTCAACTCTTATTTCCAAGCCTAAATCGTTTGAGATGGTTCTGCGTAAGAGCTGACACAACCATGTACACACATACGCGTCACACAAATCTAAAATTTGCACGTGTTCCACTTGAATCTTCTACCCACAGAATAGCCAATCTTAACCCTTTGGCCCGTAAAATTAGTGGTGTCTTGCTCTCCGCAGTGAGGGCGTCACTTCCGTCACCACCCTCTCATTTTCACTTTATCTTAATTCAGTTATGAATGATCCCAAAAAACATTAAACAAAAACAAAGAGAGACAGAGAAGAGTTATTAGGGGACAAAGTCGTCGTGGACCCCACGTCACAATTAGTTGAAGAAAAAGGGAGGAAAACGCGAGCTCTTGAATCTTTAAAAGGCTGGTTACCGCCTCATTTGCACCCACATCTTTCACATTATACTTGTCTTCCTCCTCCATCCAATTACGTGAACGGAATATATTGTCATACATAGATAGATGGGTGCCTGCTTGTCTTCCTCTTCCGTCGTTGATTCAAAAGATCAGAAGCCCTCCTCCACCTACGTGATCTCAACCAACGGAGAGCTCCGTCAATACACAGTTCCCATCAACGTCTCTCAAGTTCTTCAGTCTGATATGCCTTCTGAGGCTTCCTTCATCTGCAATTCCGACCGCCTTTACTTCGACGATTTCATACCTCGTTTGGATTCTGAATACCAGCTTCAGCCCGGTCAGATCTATTTCGTGCTCCCTACTTCCAAGCTTCAGTATCGCCTGAGTGCGTCTGAAATGGCAGCTCTTGCCGTTAAAGCTAGCGCTGCTCTCGAGGACCTCAATAAAAACAATCGTCGCCATTCTAAGAAGTTTATAAGGAAGAATAAGAAGAGCAATTCTCGTATTTCACCAATGCTTCTCCAAGTGGAAGATGAATCTCGAGATAATTATACTCAAAGTCAAAGCAATTATAAGGCTCCGTCCATGGGGCTTGGGGTTTCCATGAGATCTGCTTCTGTCAGAAAATTGCAGCGAATATCTTCGCGGCGGGCAAAGATGGCTGTGCGCTCCTTCAGGAAGCTTATGACCATTCAAGAAGGATCCGTTCTCTTGTTTACTTGACCATTTAATTGAGTACTTCATTATATTTTTCTTTTTTTCTCCTCAATTTCATGACTTTCCATGGGCATGCAGTAACATGCTATAGGTTGTAACGCGCCCTCATCTTCTCTCGCTCTCGGCATGTAAATAAAAATATGTGGGAGTTGCAGATCAAATTCGGCTGTTTGTAAACTTACTTGTTTAAGAAGAAATATACGTTAGTAATTAACCTTTTTGTGCAATTCCTTATTTTCTTGTGAATTGTAATAGTAAATGATCAAAATTAAACTCAGTCGCATCGGCAAAAAACATGGTCGCCAAGATTTAATCATCATCTGCAAATGGGGAATACTTCTTCTTATCTGGAAAGAAACATCATGTACTGTTTGAATTGTAATAAACTCGGATTGGAATATGAAACAATATATACATATATTAAATGAGCTTTTTAAAGATAAAAAGTTAAATGCAAAATGTAAATTTAAATTTTTTTTTTTTATAGTAAACTGTAGATTTCATTGATTTCAAAAGATATGTACAATGTATTCCTATGGTAGTAGTATGGACTCCTACTACTCATTTACATTTAAACTCTAACTACACATTCTCATATAAACAATACTAATATGTAGTTATTAATCAAAACTAAGGATAGCAATTGAGTTTATGTAGCCCTTCCTGCCACCTTTTACATTTCCTACTTCTTGTATGTATTAACACTGCCACTTCTTTGCAAAATTGATCTTCATCAGAAGTCTTGTTATCAAATCTGATCGAGTTCCTGTTCCTCCATATCAATGCAATAGTAGTAACAAAAGCAGTTGCAGTGATTGCCTGCTGCCAGTTTTTACTTTTAGCCTTGCTGCATATCCATGCAACTCATCCTCCCAAGTGTTAACTGCTCGTTGGTATCCCATCCAGTGACAGATTCTAAGCCATAATCTGTTAGTGACTGGACATGCAAAGAAAAGGTGTTCAAATCTTTCATCTTGTGTTTTACAGAAAGCACATGTAGTAGGTATATCAACTCCAATCTTGTGCAATCTTTCAATGGTAGGTAATCTGTGTTGGGCTGCTAGCCACACTGTAAACCTATGTCTTGGCAGTACATTTGCAGTGAGCATCACATTCCTCCAATCAACCTTACTATAATTAGGAAGCATAGCAAGGTATAACTGGTGAATTTGAAATTTGTCCATCTTACACAATGATTTCAGTCTGCAGTAGAGGGTACCTTGCAATTGTTGGTTCTCCATGACTTCAGTCCTACAATCCAATATTTTCCTAATGATCCAGGAAGCATTTTTTGGCAAAGGCACATAGCTTATATCATTCTGTTTTATGTAGTAGCATTTGAGCCATTTGATCCATAGGCAGTCTTTTTTCCTAGCAATGTCCCAAAGTAGTTTTGTTATGGCTGCCTTATTCCAGGTAGCCATATCTATATGTTTAGACCTACATATTCTCTCCCATGAAACCAAAGCTTTTTTAGATACAGAAGCACTACCTGTCCATAAGAAGGACCTGCAGATTGCCTCAATAGCCTTCAGTACCTTCTTTGGTATTATGAAAATATGTGCCCAATATGTCTGGATGCCAAAAATAACTGCTTTTATCAATTGGCATCTCCCTGCATAAGATAATATTCTGGCAGACCAACATGTGATTCTAGCAATTCTTTTCTCAATCAAAGGAGAGTATTGGTGTATAGCAAGTTTCTTTGAGCTAAGTGGAATCCCAAGGTACTTAAAAGGAAGCTGCCCCTCACTGAATCCCAGCTGCTCCAAAAGTTCATTTCTAATAGCCTGTTGTACACCAGCCAAATATATAGCACTTTTGTTGTTATTTGCTTTCAATCCTGATGCTGCAGAAAACTTATGAAAAGCTTCCTGTAATAACTGAATAGAGATTCTATCAGCTCTGCAAAACATGAGAAGATCATCAGCAAAGCAAATATGCACACAGTTTAACTTTCTGCATTTAGGATGGAAATTAAAATCTCCATTCCTATGAAGTTGTTGCATCAGTCTGTTAAGATACTCCATTGCAATCACAAATAAGTAGGGGGACATAGGATCCCCTTGCCTAATCCCTCTCCTAGCCTTGAAAGGTTTAGTGAATCCTCCATTTAGCATCAAGGAATATGAAACAGTAGAAACACATGCCATAATCCAGTTGAGGAACTTTGCAGGAAATCCAATATCAATAAGAACCTGTTGAAGAAAGCCCCATTCAAAAGTATCATATGCCTTCTTTAAGTCCATCTTAAGGACACATCTAGGAGACACACCTTTCCTTGTATATCCCTTGAAAATTTCATGACTGAGTTGGATATTATCAATGATACTCCTTCCTTCAATAAATGCTGATTGGGACTGGCCAACTATATTGCCAATTACAGTTTTCATTCTCTTTGTAATTATCTTGGCAATAATTTTGTATACTGTTGTACAACAGGCAATAGGCCTATAATCTTTGACAGTGGTAGGATTAGCATTCTTAGGCACCAGTGCAATTGCTGTAGTATTTATCATACTAGGCATATTGCAAGTAGTAAAGAAATCCATAGTAGAAGCAACTATGTCCTCTTGCACTATCTTCCAGTTTCTTTTGAAGAATTCCACAGGAAAACCATCCACACCAGGGGCTTTATCAGTTGGCATCTCCTTTATAGCTTCTACAATCTCCTCCACTGTGACTTCTTGTATTAATTCTCTCCGTTGTACTGCAGTGAGGCAAGTACCTTCTTTCATAACAGTAGTGTTAATACAAGGAATTTTCTCAGCACACTCCCCCATCAGTGATTTGAATACTTGGATAAATTCCTGCTCCACAGCTAATGGCTCTGTCACCTAGTTCAGTATATATAGAGCTGTGTTATTCTGGCTGGTTCTGATCTTCCATTGAGCATGAAAATACTTTGTGTTGGCATCTCCACATTCAATCTAGTTAGCTTTGGATTTATGTCTCATAATCTATTCCTCCACCTTGCTCCATTTTTCAATTTCAGACAGTGCATTCCTCTCAGCAATGAGTAGATTCTGTGCAAAAGGATCCTGCTGCATTTGGCTTTGAACAATCTCCAATGTTTCTTTTGCTTGTACAAGTTTCTGCTTATAGGCTGCCATCTGTCTATTGATATCTTTCAGTTGTTACTTCAATATTTTCAGCTTAGTCCATACCTTTTGCATAGGAAGTCCTTCACATTGCTGTGCCCATACCTTTTCCAGAATAGGTTTGAACTGAGGCTCCTCCATAACTACATTGTAGAATCTGAAAGGTTTAGGGTGTAATAGCCTTTGACTGCCAAATTTGATAAGTATAGGAGAATGATCAGATACAGAAGGGTTCAAGTATTCTGCCTCAAGGTGCCCATAATGTTGGATCCATTGAAAGTTACCAAGTGCCCAGTCAATTTTACTATATACTCTTGTATTAGCATCCTGCTTGTTTGACCAAGTATAATACCATCCTTTAGCTTTGAGAGGAGTGAGTTGAATTACATCTACAGCCTCTTTGAAATCCTTGATTTCAGCATCAGTGACAGGAGATCCAATTCTATCTTCAAAGTTCAGCATAGTATTGAAATCCCCACGGAGCAACCAAGGATCCTGGCTGGGAATACTTTCTGCCTTTAAATCACACCATAGTCTTTCCCTATTGCCTGCAGTATTATGAGCATATACTACACTCAAATGGAATCTGTTTGAAGCTTGTGTGTCCTCCACCATATATTGAATGAATTGATCAGTCACTGTAGATATGGTTACTTGAATATGAGGTTTCCATAGCAACCATATCCTACCATTGACAGCCTTTGTATAGTTACATTGAACCTTCCATCCTTTAGCCACTCTTGCCAGTATTCTTTTTGCTTTATGCTCCTTTACTCTAGTTTCAAGAACTCCAATAATGTCTACTTTATTTACAGACAGGAAGCTTTTGCGTTCCTCCTGTTTATGGGCTTGATTAAGCCCTCTAATATTCCAAGTAGTAACAATCATGAAGTATTAGATCTAATACTCCAAGAAGGTCCTGGATCCACTTGGAATCCCCTTCTATCATCAGCCATAATAGTTGCCACAGCCTTCCCTTTTTCTGCAATTGCATTTATGTCCTCACTGGTTACAGGAAGATCCCCTAAAACTGCTGTAATTCTGCTATGTTCATCTAATATCTGCTGATGTCCAGTAGTATTCACCATCTGCATATCTTCAGTATGTCCACTTGAATTTACCTCCACTTGATTGGTTTCAGTAACAATTTTATCTGCCCCAGTATCTGCTACATATGCAGTGGCTTTTGGTATCCACTCTTGCCTTGGATATTGTCTTGGTCTCCTAGTTCTTTTCCTTTCCTCTTTCACCTGTTCATCCCTTTCCAATTCTGCATCATTTTTGATATTGTGCCAGCACTCAATTGCATCATGTCCAAACTTAAGACAATTGTTGCAAAATCTTGGCCTCCGGTCATATTCTATTTGTTGCACTTTCATACCATAGGGTGTTTCAATTTCAATCTCATCGGGCAAGGAATAGGCAGCATCAACTTCTACTAAAACTCTTGCAAATGAGATTTTCTCAAAGTGTGCTGTGAATTTATCTGTGTACAGTGGTTTACCCACTGCACTGGCCAATTTGCTCAAGACATCCACTGACCAATAGCCCACTGGGAGGCCTGGGAATCTGATCCATACAGGAACAGTGCTGAGCACAGCATTTTGAAAAGAGAAGTCAATCTCCCATGGTTTCAGTACCATAGGCTTATTCCTGTACGAGTATGGTCCAGATTGTATCACCAACTCCTTATCCTCCTTGCTATTGAATCTAAAAATACAGTATCCCTCAGCATGCAACAGGATCTGAGGCTTGGATACAAAGTTCCAAGCATGCAACACAAAGTTCTCAATTGATTTAACATTTGGATTATCACCTATAACATATCCTATTAAAGCATTTGCTCAATAATCTACCTGTGATTGTAGATCTTCAGCACTGAGTTGAACCACTTTTTGTCCATTTCTTTCAATCCGAGGCATGAATGAAAGAGTCTTACCCATATGTGCATCTCTATTTCCTCTGACAACTTCAGCAATTGTTGGTACTGATTTTGCAGGTTCAATTACTTCAGAAAATTGTAATCTCCTCGCAGTTGACTCAATCATCTCTTCATTTCCCTTCGAACGAGTATTAGCTGCTTCTTCAACCTCTGCATGTGAAATTTCCTTCAATTGGTACTTCTGTGGGAGGAAGTTACCAAATGTTAGGGGTTCAAGCGTCGTGGTAATACCATGAGCAGGTGTAACTAGTTGAGGAGGTGCTAAGGTAACAGTCGGAGCAACATTTCGCCGTCGTCTGGCCATTTCCGGCGACAATCGCACCGTGCTATTGTGCACCGAAAAGAACACTGTTCTATTGGTTTGCAAAGTAGCGCCGAGAGCGTTCATGCCTTTTTTTGTCTCTTCATTTTAATTTGTAATTTTAAATTTTTGTATTATTCTTCATTGACATTTGTTATTTGCATGGATATTATGGAACGAACTTGAATGCCGTCAGACGACTTTATAAATATGTGAATCCAATTATCTTTTTTCTGAAAAGCCGTTTTGTTCAGAATATTAAAATGTCATTTAAAAATATTTGAAATAATAAAAGAAATATGTGTCGTAAGCCAAAATTTCAAAGAAGTAAATGCACCTATCCCTAAAACTTATTGCGACATTTTCTTTATGAGTGACCGAACAATTTTGCGTTAAGTGATGAATGATATTCTTATAACGAGTACTGAAAGAGACCTTATTATAGCTTTATGAGTGCAATAATAAACGTTCTTGAAAGACCATTATATTATAGGAATATATTCCTATACCACACAACAAACTTTTTTATCCTTAATATATAAAAATTGACTTAATTATAGTATACCAAATTATTATTTCTATATTATAATTAATTAAGATTTTAATTAATGAGCTCCTTAATTGAAGGATTTCTGGTTAATTTCAATATCTCCACTCCTCCCCTACTTTCTCTGTCCTAACTAGTGGTAACAGTCAAAAAATATTTTATGGAGTCAAAGGAGTTTGAACCCAATACTTCTTACATAATACTTGAAGTTAACAACCACGAGACTGCAAGTGGTGTCACTTTTAATGATTTTATCTTGTATTTCTGTTTTACTTTTTATTTTTATAAGTATAAATAGTAAAAAATTTCGACGAAGCGGTGTCCCGTGACACTGCTTGCCAGCATATAAATCCGCCCCTACTCCTAACCCTCCCATACCCACGTTTTTCTTCTTCATTTTCATATTTTGAAACTTGCGCGTTCTTACTCTAATATTAGCGAAATGTTAAGAAACCCTTCAAACAAATTGGTTCCCCATTTTGCTCCAGTTGAATTCCTCAATGAAGAACACCAAAGCTTCAAAAAAATCTCCTAAACAATCAGCAGTAGCCGATATACTCTCCTTTGATTTGGGTTCTTTATTCCCAAATTCACCCAAAAAGCAAAGCAAATCTCCACAGACAATTGCAGAGATTACACATAATTCCTCTCCCTGATAAATCAGAGCCGAGATGAGAACAAAACAAAAATACAATGTAGATGCTGGAGAAACTTCAACACCAGTCAAACAAGTCAAACAAAAAGGAGAAGAGATTTCTGTAGACAACGACTTTGTAGAAGAGGTCCCTAATCTTCAATCAGTAAAGAAATAAAAAGGTCTATCCTATTGCGAAAAATCTAGAAACATTCAAAAAACACCCTAAAAATTGGTCGAAACAAATTATTGGCGAAGGTAAACATTTGTTGGTTTCATTTCTAATTTTTTTATTTGGTTTATGATGGTAAAATCTGTGTACTATATATTTTAGACCATTATAGATTAATTGTCTTAATTTTAAAAATTATTTTGTAGTTGTGATGTTCTGCCTTAATACTTGTAAATATTTTATAATTTTTTTGTAGTTTTAATGTTAGGTAATTTGTACTATTTGAAGCAGAACTTTAGTTATGTTTCATTGCTGCATTTTTTTTTTATAGAAAATGCTTTAAATTGTATATATTATTTAATTATTTGTAGTTTTTTGTTAATCAGTGTTCTACATGTTTTATACAAATGTAGATTAATTGTCTTACTTTTGAAGATTATTTGTAGTTGTGATATTCTGGTTTTATATTTTTAGATATTTTTGTATTTTTTTGTAGTTAACTAGTATGTCACTTGTAACATTTGAAACAGACTTGTAATTATCTTTTTTTACTGCCCTTTTGTAGAAAACGCTTTAAATTGTTGATATTATGTAATTATTTCCAGTTATATTGTAGATAATTGTAGATGAATTTATCCGTTTTATGCAATTTATTAATGTGGATTAATTTATTATATGTGTAGAATATACAGTTTTTTGCCCCACATAATATTAATTATGGGGTGCTTAGATCCCACTCTTTATGTGATCCTAGCATTCCTAGCCAGATTAAAGATCTTTTATCCTCAAACAGTTTGAATCTTTTAAAAAAGACTTGTTTTGAATACTTACTGTCTCTTCCCACCATATGCATGCAAAACCAAGCTATTCATCTTCTGATGAAGTATGAATTGAAAAAATACAATGAATTATATTTTTTGTGCAGTTAAATGGTGAAACATTAAATTTTGAATTGCGTGAGTTTGCATTAATTACTGGTTTGAGATGTGTTACGCATGTTACTGATTTTGGTTATACTCCGACTTATGTCAGCAAGATTATGAACAATTATTTTCCTAACAAATTAAGAGTAGAGAAGTCTTATTTGAAACAGATAGTAACTACTAAATCATGGGTAAACAATGAGGATGTGATGAAGTTGTGCATCCTTTATCTTTTAGAATTTTCATTTGTCCTTCGGATGAAGATCATGTGTCTTTTGTAGATCATTTTAGGTTCTATTTGGTAGAATCTGGGCAGTATGAGTCATACCCATGGGGTATTAAATCTTTCACCCAGTTGATGGAATCTGTTTGACACAGACTAAATTCGTATTTACATTCTTATCTCATACGGGAATGCTCAATAGCATTGCAAGTATGGCTTTATAAGTGTTGCTCTACTGTCAGCAGCGATCTAGCTACGAGGTCTTCTAACTCAATACCTCTCATACAAAGATGGTCAGCTCCTAAGGGGCATATTTGATTAGTTGCCTTTGAAGAGAAGATGATAAACCCTGAGTGGAAAAATGTATAGTTTCTTTTATTACGAATGTACATTTAACTTTAAAATATCTACAAATATTCTACATTTTATATATCATCATAATACTAATTTATTTTCCTCATTCAGTTTATCAACATAGTTGAATCTGGAAAAGAGATTATAGTGCTGATTTTGCCTGACAAAGTTGAGTACAAAGTTCAAGAAGGTGAACAAACATCTGAGGTTTCTAATGCTTATCCTCACAAATTTCAAGAAGGTGAACAAACAAAATTGAGTACCTTGGAACTCAAACAAATAGTTGGTGAAGAGGACGAGGAGTCTATTGATGAGAAGATGAGTAAATTGGAAAAAGGAATTGAGCATGTAATGCATATAAACTACAATATATCTACATTTTATCTATAATATATCTACATTGTATAAATTGAGAACCAAATATCTAGAAATTTGTAAATTTTGATATATCTTTATATAATTGAATATATTTTTCCATTGTATGTTTCTACACATTTATGAATTTAACAACTTACTGTATTGTAACTTGTAGTTTGATAAAAAGCTTGAAGATTTTAGGAAAGCTGTATTTGTAGAGCTCGATAGCTTTCGAGTGTTTATAAATGATTACGTTTAGTATGTCTTGCAAATGATAAACGTTAGAAATGTGCAAGATGATGCAAAGGTAAGATCTGAATTTTATTTTTCATAGCAAAACAATTTAGACAATGAAAATATATATAAAAACTAACCTAAAACGTTCAGTTTGATGGCGGCTCCACAAAAAACAATGACCAACAGAACGACTTGAACAATCATCATTTTTAGTTCAATATTGGGGAACAAGTGCAGGAAAGTACCAGCAAAATAGGTATCTACAAAATACCTACAATATATCTACAATTTGTGTCAGTATATAATTGACATATCTACACTTATCTACAAAATATCTACAAATTGTTGGCACACATATGCTACACTTTTCAAGACACCATTATCCAATATTATTTACCATTTTTAATTATAAAATAGAACATGTTGAAGCTGCAATTGGTCAAGAAAATCTTCCAACCCAAGGTGATTTAGAAGCGCATTTTGCAAGTTGAAGCTGATGAAGACAAAGTAGGTATCATATTATCACTAAGAGATATTGTCTTGTTGATTTTATATTGTAACATTCTTGTTGAAATTGATATGAATCGTGTTACAGCTACGGAAGATATCAATGCACAGTCCCCAATTCACGGAGTGACAGTAGTAGGTCAGTCAAAATATGTCATTGAGGAATCTGACAATGAAGGTACAGATGCACAATATATGGATCTAGGTGATTCAGAAGGATCCGGAGTTGAGAAGAATGGGGTCAGATATATGATTTTGAGTTACCCGAAAACTTTTCTCAGTTGGCTATGTTTGCGGATTCTATACCCGGTGATGCAACACCTATGCATCCCGGTAGAACAAGGCATCCGGAAAAGCATACTCAATCACCATTTATTCCTCTATACAGTTCTGACGGCAGCAGCTCCGTTGGACCTAAAATTTCCTACCTCAGGCACCCTTTTACTACTGTTATTAGTGAAAATGTAGATCCGGATGTCTTAGAAAACTTCAACAAGTGGTTATACCAGTCTAGCGATAAAGGTTCAAAGAGGTATGAATGCATAATTTGACACTTTTATTTCAGCATTTATCTTTTACATATCTAATTCAATCTACAATTTTTTGTTGATATTTATTTGTTGTTACAGGAGGAAGGCTCCGTTTTCCATAAAGGATAACCAAATTAATCCTTGGTTAGACCTTGAAGTTGAAAAGGTTGATAAGAAGGAATGATTCTTTTTGCTGACTCACCCCGGACAAGTCCTCAATGACTCGATAAGTATCATGGAGTTTATTCCCAAGATATTATTTGTGGATATTTTGTCTTCTGTTTTGTAGAAAATATATGAAGATGACTTGTAGTATAAAGTGTAGACATGATTGTAAATATTGTCTTTCTTGTAAGTAGTGTAATTAATATTTAGGTTTCATGTTATGTATCATATTTGAAGATTATTCATAGTATAAATTCTATATGTATTTTGTTGACAGAATGGTTTTATTGCTGTATTTACTGTATGTAGTGTAATTGTAGTTATTTTGTAGTTTATGTAGGACATTACAAGATAAAATGTAGTCCTAAATGTAGATATACTATAGATATCATTGTAGTTGTTGTGTTACTTGTTTGCGCAGGAACTATAGGTAAATTATAGTTATTTTAGATTTAGTACTTAAAATGTAGATAAATTGCATATTTAATGTAGGTAAATTGTAGGTAAGTTTGTTTAAATTGTAGAGCTATTTTTAGACATAATTGTAAATATTTTTTATTTCTGTTTTTGTAGTTATATTGTAGTTATAATGTAGGTTTCATGTAGATTATTTGAAGTTGAGCTGTTGTTTATATGCCAACTATTTTTGGGTGCAGCACAATAATGTAATAATGTATTATTTGAGAAAAAGAGGCAAGTATTGCCCCATAACAAGACCAGGTTTACCACAACTGATTGTGTGTTCAAGATCAGGAAAGAACAAATTTATGAAAAGTTCATAAATGCAGCTACACAAGAGAAATATTCGGTTGTTAAACCTCAAGATGTTGTTGAAGAATATATTTTGGGTTATAGACTACTTGCTAATATTTCTTGGGATGAAGTTGACTATGTCATCATGCCCTCAATATTAAAGAAAATTTTCATTGGGTGTTGGTCGTTTTCGACATTGCTGACAGGCAACTTTACGCGTATGATTCCATGGTCTCTTCACACAACTATCATGTTGTTAATCCTGTGTCGAAAGATTTTCTGTTATTATCCCTTTGTATTTGTCATGCACTAATTTCTAGGGAAGCATAAGGACATTAATTTCATGAAACAAAGGCATATATCGAGAAACCTATTATCGGCCCTCTTAACATTCAGCGGATGGTTGCAGAGATTCCACAGCAAAAAGAAGGGTCACTGTAAAAATTTTATTCTCTCTTTCTATACATTTATTCTTTTTTTATTTCTAAGTATTTGGTAAATATTTTTAAAAAAATTGTTTATGCAGCGATTGTGGTGTATTTGTTACTGCATTTGCTGAGTATGTTAGCCTTGGAGATTTGTCAATTCCCGCAGAAGACCTTTCTGATATTTACACACATCGTAGACGCTATGCAACGCTCCTATGAGACTATGTTACAAAGAAGCAGGAAGATGGTTCAATCAGTGAAAGTAAGGTAAGAGGCAGACTAGCAAGGACAAAGGGTGCACCTGCATTGAATGAGAAAACAAGAGTCCAGAGAAAGAAGAAGTTGTGTCATGTCTATGTAATCTAGTTGATGCTAGTTTGTAGGAGAAGTATAGTACACAACTTTCTGAATATTTATTTTGTGTTTTAATTGTAGCAGACCTTTCGTTTTGTTAATTTCCATCCAGTTTAGTAGTTCACTTGAGAATGGCTTGGTTGTTTCATCTCCGGTTGTTTAATATTTAAAGCACTTGTTCTTTATTATGTTAAAAGTAATTATTATGTTGTTTCAATACAATTTATCTACAAAAAACTTCAAATTATTTACAACTTGAAAACACTGAATTTTGATATTGTAGATAATTTTATAGCATTATATATATATATATATATATATATATATATATATATATATATATATATATATATATATATATATATATATATATATATATATATATATATATATATATATATATATATATATATATATATATATATATATATATATATATATATATATATATATATATATATATATATATATATATATATATATATATATATATATAATTTGTAGGGAATACCTCCAGTTGTATTTACTTACTGTATATAACTGTCAGTTCAACTCACATTACTTTTTAAACTTGTAGTTATATTGTAGATAATAAATATTAATTGATATGTACAGAATGTAAAAAATTAAGGTAGATGATTGACACAATAAAGAAAAACATGTTAACAAATACAGAAAAGAATTAAAGTTAAGTACATTATGATCTTTCAAAACTTAAAGGATTACACATAGAATTCTGTTTGCTTGAACATATTAACAATTATTTTGAAATACTATTCTAACTACATGATATTTATTTCTTTTTTGGTGCATTCTTGCAAGATATTTTGTTATGCCCTTCACCTCCATAGTTTCCACATGACACCTTGTACTCTTTGACTTTAGTTCATCATATGTGTTGTATCTTTCCTTTTGAGGTTTTTCTGGCTGCTTTTTCTCTTCCGTAGGTGGTTTTGCTACTTTATCAAATATATGTCGTGGCACATTCCATTTGCTTTCATCAGGAAGTGGATTTACTGGTATTTCATATGTATGCAGCAGGCTCTCTCTTGTGTAATATGGAGAGCAGTAGTTTTCATAAGTTTCATTCCTATGCCTTAGAGCTGCCAAAGCATGCGGACATGGAAGTTCATCATGTTGGAACTGGCCACAACTACATTTCTTGCTTTCAAGACACACAATGTACCACTTCAAACCATCTATCACAGTATAGATATGATCTATTAAAGCTCTAACCTACAATTATATAACAAACAGAAAGAAAATATTTACAATCTTAATAGTAAATTATCTACAATTTATCTACAATGTATATACAATTGAATATACAAATTATCTACAATCTACAAATTAACTATAATTTATCTACAAATTATCTATAAATTAAATAATTATTTTTTGCACCAAATAAACATATCTTACCCTAAGTTTCTGAGATAATATTTTATTTTTCTCCAATTCTTTGTTGAATTTGTATCCAAGGTATGTAAAAGTACCATTTGTCTTCAATAACTTCTCTTTCGTCCAACGTTCAAGAAGTGTCCTCATATGCTCTAATAGATCAAATATTGGCAGCTCTCTTGCCTCTTTTGTTATAGCATTCAACGATTCAGTAATGTTTGATCTCATAGTCCAAGTTCTATTCACTGTTGCATGTACTCTTGACCATCTATGGTAGCCAATATCATAGAGGTATGATTTAACACGTAAGTCTATCTCTTCAATATTCGACATCCTTTCATTAAATTCATCCAGAGTGTATGACCTGCTGTAGCAAAGTACAATTCATTTATTTGTAGATGACCCTTCTTGAACTTTGCCCTTATATTTGTCCAAATATGCTACACGCAAGAGTAGTGTGGCATGCCCGGATAGACAATTGATGTTGCCTTCAGGATACTCTCATTCCTATATGAAACAACACACATTGAAGTTCTTTCACCATATGCTTGTTTGAATTACTCAAAAAACCACTTCCATGATGTGTCGTTTTCTGAATCAACCACAACATATGCCAAATACAATATTTTACCTACATTATTAATAAAAAATAATTAACTGAAAGCTTTGAAAGTGCATATAAAAACACAAATACATATAAACAAAAATATATCTACAAGTATCTACAATTTATAATCTGCCTACAAAATAACTACAATTTTACCTACTGTATCCATTGTGCTTATGTCAGCATAATCTCCCTGTAGGCTGTCTTTAATAATGCCTCATCAACCACTACTACTGGTCTATAATATTCCCGACCACTTATTGATGTACAAAGAGCAAAAAATGCATATAAGAAACATTCATCTGTTGTCTTCTTCAATTTAACAACTGAACCAGGATACATCTTCTCAAGAATATAAAAATATTTTGGTAATTTGTTGTAGGAGTCAGCCGGATGACCTCTCAATAACTGTAAAGCCTTTTTCTTTGCCCTCCATGATTGCATGTAGCTTAGGTTCACTAGTGTTGGGACAACATGTCAGTTTGTATGTCTTTTGATGTGTACACTGCCTTAGGATCACAATACTTTGGCATGACCATGCTACCAACTACAACTGGAGTTCATTTGCACTGTATGAATGTATCGTCCATTAAGCTGCATGTCTGTTGTCGGTTGAAACTCCTGATCTTAAACATTGTAGAATCATTAATTGATGTTGTCTTAAAGTGCCAATTACAGTTTTCTGCAATGCTTATAAGCTAGTAGCTACAAAATACATTTATAATACAGGTTATCAAGCAATTGATTCATTCAAGCAAGCTTCATCTATATATCACATGAAAAATACTATACAATATAACTACCTTTCATCTACATGTTACATGGAAAATACTATTTATAATGATCTTTTCACCATTAGTATATTCATACCTTCTGTGGCTAGATCTTTTAATCCTGAATTGGAACTTGTGTATGACAGAATAGGTCCTCATTGCAGTTGTAATTATTTGTTTGTCTTGATACACTTGTCCTTCTTCGATAACACTTTGTATACCTTCAGTTATTATTTCACTTGATATTCATCTATGATGGGAGAGGCTGACATATCAAGTAACTATATTGTCCCAGTCGAACCTGCATTAAAATAAAGATAAACAGTGTCATTATAATTTTGTAGAATCTTTGTAGATAAATTATCGATGAATAAAAAAAACATTAGTCATTTTTTAAATACATGGATTGTAGCTTAATTGTAGTATAAATATAATAGTTTTGTTGATAAGCATAAAAAAAAATTGCTTTTATGTATCCTAAAACTGATTTGTAATTAATTTGTAGATAAATATAGAATTTTGTAGATATTATCATAAAATAAAACTATCATAGAATTTGAAACATAACAAACCTGCACTTGTGTTCTCGTTTGTAATAGACCCGTCAACCGGACCGGGTTGACCCGGGACCGGCCCGGACCTGACTGATACAACCCGGGACCGGACCGGACCGGTAGGGGGCCGGGCTGGGTTGGGTTCAATGGGGGTAGGGGGTTGTTCCGTTAAAATTTTTTTTATTCGGAACCGGACCGGACTGGCCCGGTATGGTGAACAGTACCGTGAACCGGTACAGCCCGGACAGGACCGGCCCGGTTCAACGGTAACATTTTTTTTAAATTTTGAATTGATGGGGCCCACATGTCCGTTGGCAACGGCTACAGATCCGTTGGCCAACGGATTTCTTTGCAAAAATGGCCATTTTTTATTTTTTTGTATTTATTAAATTACAATATTAACCCTTCTTAAAATCTATAAATACCCCTCATCTCTTCTTCATTTCTTCACTCAAAATTCTTATCTCAATCTCGATTCTCAAATTATTAATCTATCTCTTCCCTTCAATTTGCAAGATTACATATTTTATTTGTTACTCTTTTCCCGAATTTAATTTATCGCAATTTGTCATTCGGAATTTGAAGTTTGAAGTTCAAAATTGAAATACTTGCTTGACGTTTGTTCGTGGTAACACCGGATTTGCGTAATCAAGTGGTCAATTTATTGTCGAATTCGGTGCACTCCCTCCAACTCTTTCTCTTATTTAATATTTTAATTGTATATTTGATTTTAGCTTATATTTTAATTTTTACAATATGTTTAATGCTGCTTAAAGAGCGTGTAGAAAAGTTACTGGTAGGGGTGGAAGTAAAAAAAGAGGTAGTCCTGTAGCTTCTGATAGTAATAGTAATGACCCAATAACACATGTTTCTGAATCATTGCCTACTTTGCAAGATGTAGAGATTGATTATGAACAATTACAAGAAGATTATGGAATAGAAGATAATGAAATTGTAATAGAAGATGAGATACCACCTACACCTAGTAGTGGAAATGTTGGTAGTATTGGAATTGGAGTTGCTAGTGCTAAAGGGGTAGAAGACCACCAGCGGCTCCAACTTCTACTCGTAAAAAAAGAAGTCCGGTTTGGAAATTTTTTGAAATAATAGAAGGTACTGATAGAGTTAAGTGCAAACTTTGTAATGAAACTTTTAAACATTTGACCGGAGGTAATTTAGGGGGGACTGGGACACTTACTAGACATATGTCGGGTATCCATCCTATAGAATGGGGAGTTAATAGGGATGGAATTCAAACAACTATTAACCCTACTACTGGAGGTCTATTAAAGTATGATAAAATGAGGGATCGGGAGGAACTAGCAAAAATAATTACTTTGGGTTGTTTACCTTTTTCTTTTGCTTCTTCATCGTATCTTATTACGTATATTCAAAGGATTTACAATCCTTTATTTAAAGGTATCCCTAGAAGTACTTGTAGAGCAGATATCTTTAGACTTCATGGACAATATCAAACATACATACGTTATTTGTTTAGTCACCTTCCTTCTAGAGTATGTCTAACTTCTGATATTGGTCATGCTGTTAATGGAAATGATTATTTGACAATTACATGTCATTGGATAGATGATAATACTTGTATGCAAAATTGTATTATCGCTTTTAAATATGATGAAGATCAGAGTCATACTGCTACGTTTATAAGTAGTACAATTGTTGACGTTGTTGAATTTTATAATCTAAACCAAAAAGTTTTGTGTATGTCTTTTGATAATGCTTCCAACAATAATGCTGCAGTTTCAATTTTAAAATTGCATTTGCAACCACCAATTGACAATATTTTTCATGTTAGGCGTGCATGTCATGTTTATAATTTAATTGTTAAAAGTGGCCTTGATTTATTTTCAGTTGAATTACTCATGTTAGAAGAGCAGTTAGTGTTATTTAGGGAAATAATAGACAATCTAGAATAAAAGAATTTAAGACAAAGTGTATACAGTATAACCTTACACCTAGATTCATGCCAGGCGAAGTTGTTACTAGATGGAATTATACATATATATTTTTAAAATGTTGCTATAAATATAGATTTCCTATAACTGAAGTTGCTAATGCACATTGTACTGATCCTAGGCGTATGTTAACAAGTGATACTTGGGATGTCATTAATGATGTTGTTAAATTTTTACATAAATTTTATACTGCTACTGTTGTATTTTCTGGCGCATATTATCCAACTGTTACTAGGGCTTTAGTACATATAGCTGAAATTTCTTTGCTACTATATGAATTTAAGAAGAAAGAAAAATATATGGATGTTATTGTAAATATGCAAGCGAAATTCAAAAAATATTTCTTTCCAATTCCTCCAGTTTACTTAATTTGTGCAGTTTTAATTCATTCTATTAAAGATTGTCACCAATTAATGAATGCTTTATATACTTATATGGAGATTGGAGAATCTGAAACCCCAACTTTATATGATTCTATGAACAAACTAAATGAATATTTGCAACAACTATATAATTATTAATCAAATGAATGTGATAATACTGCTCGTGCTTCTGACAATGTTAATCCCGCTATGCAATGTAGCAGTTCTTCTAGTGTGGATGATGAAGGCCTTGATAGTTTTAATATTTTTTTTACATTTTCTAACACTCAAACCAGTAGCAGGAATATTGATGAGCTTCAATTCTACTTGCAGAAGCAAAAGGAGCGTCGCACAAAGGACTTTTCACCGTTGGGATGGTGGCATGAAAATGCAAAGCAATTTCCTGCTCATTTCACTATGGCTCGTGACGTGCTGAATGTGCCAATTTCTACCGTTGCATCGGAGAGTGCATTTAGCCAAGCAAGACAACAACTTGGAGACACCCGCCACTCATTGGGAAGCAATGCTTTGGAAGTTTTAGTATGTTTAAGAGATTGGATTAGATCGGAACGAAGAAATCAAGGAAAGGAAGATGTTGATAGCCCAGAAGACGAAGAAATTGGAGATATATTAACCCATAGAAACCCTTCGGAATTTAACTCCCCAGAAGAAGGTCAATCAGTTCATATTGATTATGATGAACTTGCTAAGGCGATGCAAAACATTTGAAATTACTACTTCACTAGTTTACTTGTTAGAAAAAATGTAAACATTTTATTTTCTACTTATTAATTTGAAATTGAGAAATAAAGTAGCACTTGCAATAAGTGCAAATTTTTCCCATCTTACTTGTATTCATGATTTCATTCAATGATTACAAAGTATTAATATAATTATAACTTAATAGTTATACTTAATTTTTAAAAAAATTGAAAATATACTAAACCCGACCCGGCCCGGCCCCTTTCAACCCGTAACCCGTATGGTTCAATTTAACCCGAACCAACCCGGCCCCTTAAAAACCCGATACTGTTCAACCTTCCCGGCCCAAACCGGAACCCGGACGGGTCAAACGAAATCCGACCCGGCCCGGACCGGTTGAACCGTTAGCCACCTTTAGTTTGTAATAGCCAATTCTATATTGAAATCTCGTACACTTATGAGTAACGGATACAATCCTAAGTTGTTATTCTCCTTTTTTGTCTCTGTATTCACACTAACACCCATATTGTTCCTAATTTCCATTGGAGGACAATTCTCATTCACAATGTATTGATTTCTACAATTTTTCCGAAGTATCAATTATTAATTGCTTTGCAATTGTAGAAATCAACATATTGTAACTTGCATCCTCATTGAGCACAATGCCATCAATTTGAAAATCTCTAAATTTGCCATAGGTATCCCAATTCCCATTAAAATATAGCATGATTGGGATTCTGGACATGCTTGCGTGTCATTGCTGATGTATTACTAAACTATTGGTCGCTTTTTTGATATTTTGGATTAAGAAAAAAAAAAGACGAAAAACGGAGTGCTTTTTATATTTTGGACAAACTTTTGGTCTCTTTTATTTCTACAATATGAAATTGCGATTTTGATTTCGAAAAACTGCAATCTTGATTTGTAGCGACTGTGAGAATATCGAAGAATATAATTTGATTAAAATTTGAAGATAAAGGATTTCAGCAAAGAACAGAGTTTTGCATAAAATTAAGATTTTGATATCAACGAAAATACTGTGATATGATTTGATCTGATTTTGCGCAAAATCTGCATAGAATATACTGTTCCTGAAATTTAGCTCAACAACTTAAGAAGATTCAGCTACTATTAATGAATATTTAATGATTGATATAATAAATGTAGAAAAAATGTGGACAGACCGGGTAAATTATAAACTGTACACATTTTTGGTAATAAGATTCCATATATGGTATAGGAAAGAAAAAATATCTATATTATTACAGAAACTCTACAAATTCAAACTTCTAACGAACAAGAATACAATATCAGAATTCAACAAAATGATAGACTACTAAAAAACAAATTGCTTGAGGCAAGTAAATCAGCATACACTTTCAGTTTTCTTCTTTTCACTTGACCAACACCAGATTTTTCTTACTAATGGAATATCAAACCAAATGCAACGCCAGGTACACGTACAAAATCAAGTACTGTAAATATTAGCTTGTTTGATCCTCATATTTAAACCAAGCGTGGGCTCGCGCACACACACACACTAGCTTTATTCTCTTCCTTTAATCTTATTAACTTCCAGCTGGTTTACTTTTCTTGTTGCTAATACAGGGAAGCAAATAGCTTTATAAATATCAATTTCCAACAGCAACATTCTCAAGCTGCAGTTTTGCATTAATAGTTTGGCCTGGCCAAAACCTTAACACTTGATCTTCTTGAACAAAGAGGATGTGATCCATGGTTGGACTGGAGATAAAACTCAGTATGTTGCAGAAACATATACTTCTGATAACCAATATATTAAAAGGAATACCCTCTTGCAAAAGTTCCTACCGTTGTCAATACCTGTAACACTAACCTGCAGTCTGAACTAAACTACAATTCTCGGGTAAAACCATCGGTTTGGTAAATCCCCCACCGCACTTAAAAATCTATACAAGGCAAAATTGAATCCTTCTTGGCCATCCTTTACGCTTGAAAATTTGAAGGATAAGAATTTAACACCAAATATGGGATTCACCGTCTGTAACCATCACATTCTGATTTACATCAATAGGGCAAGATCCAATCCAGAATAATGTAACAAAGTGATGGCACGGGGAGAGAATGAGAGTTACACCATTGCCTGCAACTCTGTAACCAGCAAAATTTCAAACTTCCAACTATACGAAGATGGCTTCAAATTTTGCACATGGGTGGCTTTGAATGTAATTCTTAAACTCAGTATCCCCGTTGAATCTGAAGGAAAACAATGCTTGTCTCTGTGTCAAGCCAACAGGATATACTTAGTAAAGTTTGAGTTCATCACCACCTCGTAGTACTTGAGGTCTTTCCTCCCTCCAAACAGGAACATGTTTAACAGACTTGAACCTCGAGAGAATAGCAGATTCAAACGCCTTTAAAGACAAATCACTCGACCTGCACAGATACAGAAATTAGGGTGATTCAAAGTTTATATCAGAGAGACAAGGAAAGCTCTGACGAGAAAACATTAAAAAAAGGAAGGATGCTTTGCAATTTAGCAGGAGAGAATTCTAGGACAGAATTCAAAAGATATAATGGGGGTGCAGGAAGTCCACATAATGAAGAAAATTTGAAGAATTTTCGAAAAATGAAAAGGGTTCAATGTCCTTTTCCTTTAGTTTCGTTACTCCGATAAATACAGAAGCAACTACCCACTACAACAACTTTCAAGATTGTCCTGCTTCAGTCTATGAATCAATCAGAAATGATTATACACAGATTGAGAGGTCTCTATGGTGTTATCCAACCACAATACTCTTTTCCTCTTTCATGTTCAAACACTTTTCAACCCCTTAGACTATCGACTCTTGGCCAAGATATCATGTAGTATTTCACATGCATTCATCGTAAATAAGAGCTCCGCTTTCAGCTTACTTGTCGGAATCTCTAAGAGAAAAAGAGGAATTATTTGATCACACAGTTGTACAGATGGAGGAGACTGGAAGGCCCAGCAGAAGCTGCAAACTATCGGGGTTCTACTTTTACCTCTTGAACATGAAAATAATCACGCAGCTTGGTAAGAGGGAACAGACAAAGGTAAATGTAGATGATAGCTTTTCAAGTTTCTTGGACAAGAAGACAACGGATATATGGACAGAGAAATAGTCTACCCCATCCCAAATGAATTGAAGGAAAAGCACAGAAAATTTTCCGATCTAGACATCTCAAATGTTATTTCCTCATTAAAAAATCTAGAACATTGTTCTTTGTCAGGTAGAATTCAGGAGAACATATCTCAAAAATTGTCATCCACTGAGTGATTGAGTGCAAAACAACAGCAAAAGAAGCTAAAACAAATAATAGTATAAAGCAGTTGAACTGATGGGAAAAAGTAGATGCATATCTGCCTCGAACAGATTCAGAAAATATACTTTGATATTCTTTTAACAAGTCAGGAAAATTTTGCTTAGACATTCACGGTCAGAACTCAGTAACTGGAGATTAAAAATACCTTAAGAAAATGGAATCCATCTCAAACCTCCCTCTTTCACGTACATATACATGATAGACAGTTTCAGTCTCTCTGGTACATTTGCAGGGGCGCTTCGTAAATTTTGGACTATGCTCTTCTCTTTCCTGGATCCTACTTGCCAAGAAGATGCACAAACGGCAAGATGAATGAACTGCTGCCATATCAACCAGGGCTTTGAAGGCATCAAATGGGCCCTCAAACTTCCACCTGAACAATGAAAGCAAATCATTTGTTAGATGTCCAGTAAATTTAAGAAACATTAAGTAAATCTTGAAAGGGAAAAAATGTCTTGTAACTACAGAAAAACAGAAAGAGATCCATTGTGTTTTAGTTCAATTCAGTTATCCACCTAACATCAAAAGGCAATATCCATATACAAATTGGTCAAAAACTGGAAATACAGTAGTGAAAACATTTTAGTGAAATGGGTCTGTACTATTTTTCTTCGTAATTCTATGATCAAAAGGAACCGGATGACTTAAAAAAGAGAGATGTGGACAGTGTATAATTGCAACGACAGGAATTCGAACAATTAAGAAGAGTACCATCCCATTATCAAAAACAACTGGAGTAACCAGAAAAAACAGAACAAAAAAATGACGATAACAACAATTTTTATTGATACATACCTTAATGACTCATTAGATGCAATAGGGTTTTGAGCAAGGTACGTCATGGTATTGGCAATTAATTCAGCATCTTTTATCTCTTTAATGTGTAAAACTGAATTAGGAGAAGGCGCAAAGTCTTGGATGTTTGGAGCACCAACCACCACAGGGATTGACCCTACAAGTTTTATAGACTTACTTTTATCAGCAAGTTGAAACCTTAAATCTCAATCCAGAACTATAAAATTATCAAAATCTTAAACATAGGATAAACCTCGAAAAAAGAGAATTTAGTCTTAGAGCATAAAGAAAATGCTCAACTAAAATGATACCCCCAAAATCATTTCAACAAAATTCCAAAAATATTTGAGCCATCTCAGTGTAGACTATAGAGCACATTGTGCATTCTACAGAAATGCAAGTCTAGATCCAAACCATCGTAGAATGTGTCAAGAGTTTATCAGAATTCAGAAGTTTGTCCTTCCTGCAACTTCTATAAATAATTGTACGCTTTAGATACTACAATTCCAAGGTCTGCTAGTAAACCCAGAAAATCTTCCCAAAACCACATCAAATACAACTAGGAACAAATGTATCTATCATGTTGAGGGATCGACTGAGCTATAATAGATGCTCTCAATTCTGAAAATCCAAGTCTATAAATCCAATAAGAAAAAACAAATGTGATTACCAGCTACCAGAGACTGAAAGAATTTTTCGGTTACATAGTCCTCCTCATTAGAATTCTCAAAAGCCAAGCTAAACTTGTAACGCTTCAGTGCTGCCACTTTGTCTACTGCCATCAAATTGAGAACAGAAACCAGAAGTTAGATTTAATTGGATACTTTTTGTTGACAAGTAACGTGATTCAATTAGATATTAGCCTAAACCTACACCAAATGCATGTATAAAATACACCGCATTCAGAAAGATGATTTGTCCACCACACCTTTTCTGGCTATACTTCTCTCTTCAACAAATCACAGTCTAACTTCCTCATAATGAATTTGAACTATTTAAATGTTGTATTCCAAATTTATTCTTATCAGGTGGAAAATTGTAACTCAATTTTTAAACAATAAAAAGAGCAAAATAATCCATTGAGAAGCAATCATTGGACTAGCATAAATTCGAATCACTATAAAAACCACGAAATGCATGCTCACATTAGCCAGGAGAAAAAACATAAGGTTTGCACTGGTAGTGAAATCCTGTCTCCTGGAGGAAGGTGTGATACCCAAGGAAGAGTCAATCAAAAACATAATACTACTCTATGGACAAGAATTAGCTCCCTAGTGGCGCTTCTTAGAAGATGCACCATCCATATTCTATCCTCTAATTCTTCAGTAAGTTTGGATATTTGAAATATACTAACCTCTTCCATCCCTGTTATGATGACAACTGCCATAAGAGTCAATTCTGATATTTGCCCTTTCAAGGGCTTCTAAAGCTTGCAAACGGAAGTTGCGAGCACCGCAATTAGAAATGAAAGCGGCTGCCAAGGCATTCTCTGTTTTAGGTTCTACTGGAGCCATGATATCATACTCAGCCCAAGAGAAGTATCCAACAGGAACATCTGAAGAGAGGCTTGTTGTCATTACAACATCATATCCCCTTCTGGTATGTGAGCGGAAAAAAGAAAATAGGTTAGCAAGCTTATGCAAATAAAACTCAACCACGCAATGGTCCTTAAGAACTTTGGCTTCATAAATTAATCTTGTGACTCAATCTCACGAAGAGCACTAACCAACTAACCAAGGTAATTGTAGACTCCATCAAGGCAACTGGCATAGCTTTAAATATCTCTGTCTATATGCTAAGCAAATTTTGTAAGCAAGATGATGCTAAAATCTCAACTACAATAAAATTCAAAGATTTTGTGGTAAAAAAATTAACTTTGTATTTCAACTTTTTTTAAGTTTATGATAACTGAAATCCCTAAGGACTAGTGACGCACGGTTCGAAATTCGATCGGTAATACGCCCAGCCCTCTACCCTTCTCCACTTAAATACTAGGACTTTGTCTGCGATAGGGTTCGAACTTGTGACATGCACCTAATCCACACATCAAAAATTGTGCTCTTACTCAACTTTGTCTTTCAACTTCTGTTAGACGCAGTTGGCATAGCTTTAAGTATCTGGTGGCGGCGTGGCGCTCAACTAATTCTGCAAGTTTTCAATTTTTCATTTTGTTGAATAGGCATGGTTGGACATCATATTACAGATGGCTCCGTAAAATATCATGAAATTTGACCGATGGTTTATTGATAATGAAAAGTCAATCCAATAACAACTCAAACATTAAACTAGATTAGATGTGCTCATTGACCATTAGTTGGTGCATAATCCTGTGCAAACACTGAACATGGGTTCTGATCATGTCCTTAATATGTCATTACAATCCTTGCTGGAGTTCTAATCACCTCTTAGCTCATATAGCATACCCAGAGACCCCCAAGAGTAGACAATATATTAATCATCTTATACCCTTTACAAAGTAAACAAAAGGAGAAGAGCTTCTATATAAGTAAAATAGGAAGAGACTTATACCACGTCGAAACTAAGTCCAGTTTGATTTCTTCGGTCAAATAACCAAAGCTAGTAATTCACAATATGATTTATGACTAATCAAAAAGGTACTTTAGCATCTTTATCTCTAAATTAGCTTCAATAAGTATGGTTCGTGGTCCACTCCATACCCAAACTCCCAATTGAAAAGCAGATTTCCCATTTTGTGTCCTACAGGAATGAAGAAAAAGAGAAAGGAAACCCAACAAGATTAAAACGACAAAAAGCAGGGTCAGGGATGATTCAGTCAAGGTGAATAACAACAAAAACAACATCAAAAACCCAATGTAATCCCACAAGTGGGGTTTAGAGAGGGTAGTATGTACGCAGACCTTGCCCCCATCTTGAAGGTAGAGAGGTTATTTCCGATAGAAGTGAATCTTAACTATTTTCTACAGGAAATATATTTTGTGACTAAAGGGAAAGAATTCATGTCATCAGTTTTAAAATATCTTGTCTATGACAAAATTTTGACAAGGACCTATAGCTTCCAATACGCTTATAATGCAAAAGTTCTTATCTAAAACTAAGAGCAATACATAACTTAAATAAGAATGTGATAAAAATGAAAGAGAATGACATCAAATATTGAAAAGAAATTTGCCAATAAAGGCAGGGAATGAAATAAGACTTCTTTCATAGAGTGCTTACCCACCGTCGTGCCAAAGTAATGTTGTTCTCTGCATAGTATTGAGCTGACTCCATGGACCGTAGCACACTAGCTGTGCCAGCTTGTTGTGGTAGCCGAAATGCTGCATCAGGCTTCTTATTGGAATCTGTTCCAAACTTACATCCTATGGAACAAGATTTCAATTCCTGTATAGTGATTGAATAGACATCAGAATTCCGTACAGGATGGGACATTCATAAAGTCAGAGGTGAGTAGGGAATATGTAACAAGCGCATAGCATGGGAGACCACCAACAATAAGAAGTGGTATTTGCGTTATGATAAATTGATTTCTGATTATTCCATTAGAGTTTTATTTTTTGTGATGAAATAAATAAAGGAATGCTGAATGAATATATGCTTCAAAAGGCAAATCAATATGAAAATTCACCAAAGCTTCTCTGCTATTTCCCCACTTTTAAATAAAAGGATTAGAATCCTTATTAAAATCTCACAGCAAATGAAGCTGAAAAACTAAAATCTATCAACTAAGCAAACCTCTCTTGCTATGAGCCAGCTACAATAATAGCCAAAAGACTGAAATCAATCATGCACCTAAAGTGTACTGAGATGCCAATACATTTTTTGAGACAACAACAACTACTACTACTAATCCTCTATCCCAAACTAGTTGGAGTAGGCTGTATGAATCCTCAATATCATAAATGCTCTGTTTGAGTCCATAATAATTCAATACCCCGTATTTAAGGATTATCTAACACTAGGATTGCGATAAAATCCACAAAAATAAACAAATACATTATCTAAAGAAATTTAGGCATATCACTAACAACGATCCAAAAAAAGAAATAGCACACTAATAAATAGAAGTGGATATAACCTGTCCAGGCCCATGAACAAAAATTGGTTCATTATCAAAATCCCTCGCATAAGCCACATAATCTTCCCTTTCCAACCACTCCTCGCAACTCCAAGGTAGGAAGCCCTGATCAAACTCACCACTCAAAACACCCAACAGGACCTCATCAACATCGCCGCCGTCAACAGCCAGTTTGGAGGTTGACCAAGACGCCGTGGTGAACTGATAAAACGACTCAGCCCAAGAGTTGGCTTTTTCAGCCACGTCGAGTCGAACCAGAAAAGAAATTTCTGCTATAACAACTAGGGCAACGAACAGAGGCAACCAATTGCGCCATTGTTTATCGGGTGCGTTTGAATTTGACGACGATCTCATTGAGGTGGGTGCTTCGTCTGCTCTAGGAAAGATGTGTTCATGCCCACAGGTACGGATAGACAGGGCGGCGTGCTCATCAGTAGGACCCCCGGGATCAGCATTGGGCGTCGCACTCCACTTCTTCAGAGTTGCTGATTCTAAGTTCATAGGTACTATTACAGTTGTATATATGTAATTTTGGGTATGTCGAGGGCCTTGTCCCGGCCGTTGAGGCTTGTAGACTAGCTGTTATATATATATATATATATGTGTATGTGTCGTGTTGGGCTCTTTTGCCTATAGGTTATTACATTTCAGATCATATCTCATGGTTGGTTCGCTCGCGGCTTCGGGCATTGGGTGCCGGTCACACTTCCAAAAATTGGGGTGTGACATTTTTTTTTTGAATTTTTATGAGTGATCTGAGTAAAAATTTTAAAAAATAATTTTTTGAAGTTTTTTAAATTTTCAAAAAAATTCGAAATTCATCCCTAAGTGAAAATTTAAAATTATGGCAAAACACTAATTTAGAAAAAAAAGTAAATTTTTTTTTCGCCAAGCGGGCTCTAAGTTTATTTCCATCAAGAGTTAATTATTTTTCCTTTAGGGGAGACGAAGTTTCTTGTGAGGTGCGACATCTTCTATATTCTTTTTTAATATAGTGGTTTAATTTCAGGTTCCGAGCAATATGATAATTTAATTTCGTTCATGTTAGGGATATTTTTCATCTTGTCGTAAAAAAACACACATTTGAACAAAATGATGCTCGAAAGCTTAAAAATTACACTTAATATTGCACAAGTAGAGTCTAAAAGTAGCAAACTCAATCCATTTTTAGTGATCCACCTAACAACTCCAAGTTTAATCCTTTATTGAACTTACCTAACGGATCGAACCTGAAGTAACGCATTAAACTATTGGGTGAAAAGTACAATTATGAAAATTTCAAGGAATGTATCCAATTGATATAGGATTATAGCTTGTTTGGCCAAGCTTCTTCAAGTCAAAAGTATTTTTTTCCAAAAAAATGTGTTTTTTTTTTTTCTAAAATTGAAGTGTTTGGCAAACTTATAGAGTGAAAAAAGTACTTTTGAGGAGAAGCGAAAAAAAAATATTTCTCCCCAAAAATACTTTTTTAAAAAGTATTTTTGAGAAAAAAATACAATTAGAAGTACTTTTTAAAAAGTTTGATCAAACACTAATTGTTGCTCAGAAGTATTTTTCAAATTAATAGCCAAACACAAATTGCTTCTTATCAAAAGTACTTTGAAGAAAAAACACTATTGAGAAAAAGCATTTCCGAAATAAGCTAACTTTTGCAGCTTGGCCAAACAACATTTTCGAAAAAAATACTTTTGCAGCTTGGTCAAACAGGCTATTAGTCTGATATGGGAATTTCAAGTGAAATCTCCACGAGTTACTAATACACACCCTGTCAAACAATTTAGTTCTCTATTCCATTTGTATATCAAGTCAGAAGTCATGCTGAATTGATTACTCCAACTAGTTGGTCTCATCTCTATTTTGTGACAAAGCAACTCATTCTGCAAACAAAGAGCAAAGCGAGCAAACAGCGTGTAACAAGAGAAGAAAAAAGTCGAACACACTACAAATAATCGAAAAAGTTCCTTTTGATTATGTATACATGAAACTGTATGGGGTTCAACATCAAACGCAAGGGAAAAAAAGAATGAAAACAAACGAATCAGATACATTCTCCAGCTGAAGTTCATAGAGACATCTACTCTATAGATAGATCACAGAGATCTCAAAATCGACAAAATTAATGATTTTCTGCTTTTTCCCTGCTTTTTCTCGCAAGATACTTGTGCTTTGTATAGATAATTATCTACTACTACTATCATTTACATTTGTAGTGCAATACTGCAAACCTCTGCAAATATATGCTATACTTTTTCCTACTCTATATTAGTAACCAAATTTGATACGCCAACGCTACCAACTTTCTTGTAACAAATCTAGTCTTCCGAATGTTATCCTTTCGAGACCCCCCCAGCAAATACCAACTACTTGTCTTTGTGACTCAGTGTTCTCCAGCTTTACCCAACCCTCAGCTGCATTTCAATAACAGCTCGTACCACGTCTGAGGACACTCAAATCCATCAGTCTCCTGATGAACTTTCGGATTTTACTTGATCATTTCTCTGGAACATGGAATTAGGTCCTACCGTTGTTTTCTGAGGAACTTCCAAGCTTTACATGGTTACTTCTCTGGGACATGGAACTAGCAACTCCTGGACTCCCAAATACCTTGTTGGAACGATCTGAAGTACACATCTAATGATTAGAATGGGGTTCTCAGAACCTTAGATCATTTTCTCAAAGTAATGGGAAGAAGTTGATGCACATTACTTGCTCTTGGTCTGTAGTGTCCACCAAAGCTATCTTCATCTTTTTGCAGCTTGAGTTTTCTTCAAAATCTTCATCCACAAAGTTTTGACCAGAACCTTCTGTACAAATTTTAACATATTCAAAAAAAAATAAAAATACTAACAAATAGAATTAAAACAAGCTCAAATTTCCTGTTGCTGCATTTCAGCCTCAAGTACGTTTCCATACCTCTACTCTAGCATTTCTCAACCATTTCAACTGATACATACTTACAAAAGAAAGCCTAAAACAAATCCATGCTAAGGAAATAAATATTGGCTAACTGATAATTTGCACGTATTTCTCTAACATGCTTTCTGAATAGCACTAAACTTGGCACGAGAAAAATAAAATTGGAAATCAAAGACTAGAGCACTTGAATAGAGTAAGAGGAGATAACTCTTCAGTTAACAGCCCTTCATTCCGGGTATCTTCTGTTAGCAACAGTTATGATACCACTGCCTCTATTTCCCCAAGTCCCTATCCATATCAGTTATTGAAAAGGCACTGAATGCTTACTTAAGAGCTTGTTCATGCACCAATTCTGGAAAAATACCAATGATACGACACAAGAAAAACCGGGAGAGTGGAAGAGACAGAATGTTACATGGCCTCCAGAGTTACCTTGACAACTAGTCTAGGACGGGTTTTACCATTAATATGGTACTCTAACCGGATCTTTGAAACACTAAAACTTTTGAATGTACCAATACCAAATTATTCACACCCATACTGGATATTTACCATACTGCGCATATAACATGGAGAAGCGAGAGTGAAAGAGAGGGAATGGGGCTGCAACGGGAACAAATAATTGTCGCAGCTGGCACAAGAAAAATGCAGGCACATCTTCAACCAGCAAGAATAGTCAATAGCATAACAGGAAAATGGTGGTTAGCGTATGCTTTAAACATAAAAAATACCTTTTATTCTCACAATCCTATAACCACTTTCATTTCCACAAGACTAGTATTATGCTCAATATCAGTTAGCGTCCCTATCACAGTTCTGCGCCTATGCAAATTTAGCATATAACAGGCCGGAGCCGACTGTACGAGGACTGTAGAAGTAAAACATAACAGAATATGATATACTAATTAACTAGATCCTTCAACACCTGAATTATGAAAAAGGATTTCACAACTTATCAAAGTGCTTACCAGTAAGTCTACAAACGTTTTTCCGAAGTTCTGCAGATTCAGAAAGGATTGAATGTGATCTTGTTTTGTGTCCACAAGATGAAGACCTCTTATCTCTTGTTCGTTTCTCCTTGCTATGGAGTTTACAACAAAATTGGATATCCAGAATGTGATGCTGTCCATCAGTGCGTAGATTTTTTGGACAATCATGAGAATCAGCTGTGATATACACAACAGGTGGGTTCCTCACAGTATTCATCTTCTTCCAGTGGACATCATGCAGAGCAGGAAACTGGAAGAGAAGGGAAAATACGATCAAGCAAGATCCACCAAAAGGTTTACTGGTTTTCTTTTTAAGAAGGTCATGGTGCTGTTTTCATTTTCATGCACAGAGAACGAGTGGAGCAAGAAGGGGCAATTTTGTGCAGATCCCTCCGTGCACTTCAAAGGGAACTAAAAGAGAAGGTCAACAATACAGTTATTTTTTTTTTGTGGGTGAATGGGAAACACTACAGTTTTATATTCTACCAGGACTCCAATAAAAAGCATGAAACCTACTAATAAGTTTTCATTTTTGAAATGAAGCAGAATATCTTCCTAAACAAGAAAGGATATCCTGTAAAATAGGAATTTAATAGTTAACTTCCCCAATTAAAAGGAAATACAACACTCTCCGAGTAATGGCAATATCTGATGTTAATTTGTCCCATTCATTTCTTGAATTTTGGCATCTAAACTTAACAAAACAAGAAACCAAAATTTGTTCTTCTGAACTTCATAAGTCATTCACTAAAAGACAAAAAATCAATATCAAATCTTGACATGTATTTTTCATGATCGCAATTTCTTATGTTCTTTTGGTTGGACATGCTAATCATATATATGGAATGAGAGCCTAAGCGTAACCGATAAAATTGCTGCCATCTGATTAGAGGTCATGGGTTCGAGCCGTGGAAACATCCTCTTGCAAAAATTGCAGGATAAGCTACGTACAATAGACCATTGTGGTCCAGCAGCCTTGCACATAGCAGGAGCTTAGTACACTGGGCTGCCCTTTTATACCAATCATATATACTTATTTAGATCTATTAATTTTTTAGTTAACAAAGTTCATTTGAATTTCTAAGACTATAGAACTAATGATCGTAATTTATTTTGGTTGGACATGCTATATGATCGCATTAAATCAATGTTTAAGCTATTTCTCACACAGCATAAATTTTCACTAAAGAAATTGTAGAAAGCTAAATATATGTATACATATATATAGATAGACACACAAGAAACATATATGTGTAAAATGGGCACAGATGTGCACCAAAAAGGAAGGAAAAAATTTAGAAAATGAGCCATGCATTCTTAAATTTCTTTTCTTCTTGATGGTGCATGATTTAAAATTATTGTTAGATTGGTGTCAGTATGACGAGTGTTTGGTTTGAGAAAATACTGCCTTGCTCAAAACATACGGCTGCCTGTGCCCCGGTCATTGTCGAAGAGCGAAAAAACAGGTTGTTATTATAGCTCTAGAAATAGAGAAATGAACTAAAATTAGGCTCCTCACCTGCTTCGGAGCGTTGTTGACATGTGCAAATAACTTTTCAGACAAATCGCTGCAGCTCTTGTCACGCAATGCCATGGATCTTTGTAACTGCTTTACAAATGATGCTTCAAGACAGTCTAGAAAAGTATTGTGCTTCTCATTTGTCCATCCTGTGTTCTTGTCCTGAAGTCAAACGTGAAATATGCAAGCATTATTATCCTAAATTTTGGCAGGTTAGTGGAAAAGAGGCATGTCAATTTCAATTTTAAGCTTCCTTGTTTTGGTCTGTGAGTTCCATGCAGCTTAGGATAAAATTGCTGCAGGAGGCTAAATGATATTGAAGAATGTGTAAGATTAAACCTCCAAGATCCATCAATCAGAAATCAGCTAAACTGAGAATGCACACTAAGGAAAAATAAGAAAATATATCAAGAAATATGCATGCCATACAGCTTTTACAGATGATCATTTCAAGGACCAACATGAAGGTATAAATAATGGATCCAACATTCTACTATATAATATGTAGAAGCAAAGTAGAAAAAGGAGAACTTTGGGGTGCTACTTCAGATAACCGGACATGAAAGAACTGATCACATGCAGGAGCCTGGGAAGATCTGATGAATTTCACGTGCATTAAGGAGGTTGCACAGATCCATCCATATGCAAATTTCACGTGCATTAAGGATGTTGTGGAGGACAACGGTCTCCCATGTCTTATCCCAGGAAGAATCTAATGATTTTTTGAAACCTCATTAAGTAGCAATGCAAGTAATAAATAAACAGGATACAAATCAGGAATACCTTTTTTTGATAAAGTAAGTTGCTTCATTGGAAGGCATCAAAATGATGCAATGACTACAAAAATAGATATGCTAGCTCCATTACAAGATGTTATGACAGGATCTTGGAGCTAGCCAAACCAAGAAAATATACCTCAAAGAGGTGCAAATCAGGAATACCTCCAGTCGACATAATTGGCAATAACTATATAAAGACAAAAGTACCTTGCTCACCACAAGGCAAACTCCAAACCCTTAGTAAAATTTAAAGCTCCATTTTTGTTCATTCTTTAATTCACTAGCTCCCCCCCCCCCCCCCCAACACCCCCCAAACAACCCCCACACACAAATGCCACATGACCTGCAAGGATGAACCCAAAAACAAGAGTGTAACAATATCACTAATGGCATTTCCCTTGTTTGCTTGAATGGGTATATTTACCTTTATTAGCACTCCAATATAATGCCCGAGGAGTTTACGCAAAAAGTATTCAATTACACGCAGCACATTTGCACACATACATGAGTTTCATTTTAACACATGAATTGCGCACTCATGCACTGGGACAGTTAAATACGACTGACACATCAAGTAGGTATGATGGCAAAAGGTCTACTTTTAAAAGAAAGCTATCAAAATTATCATGGTTACGAAACAAGGAGCATGAAATTTTAATCAGGAAAAGGACAACTTCTTTTCTTCTTTTGTGGGTGGGGTAGGAAACAGCATTCAGAATCTAGAAGAGGCTAACTTAGTAGTTATGTGCAATTCAATGAAAATCGTCATCACTGAAAAAGTTTTAAAGAATTGAAATTGTCAAGCCCGATTGACCTCATGACTCTTCTGATAGATGTCAACATGGAAGGAAAGGATTTTACTTCGATTTATGTCAAATTCTAGTTTATTAGATGAAACCATGCCTCATTTAGAGGCTAATGCAGCAATTCTTGATCATTCTGGGAAAAGAAAACGTGAAAACCAAAAAAGGCATGTCAGTAAATAAGGGTCGATTACTTTAGTTCCATTTATAACAAGAGGTCTCCAAGAAACCTAATCCTTTCTTCTTTTCTTTTTTTTGGTTCTTCTTTTTCCTAAATATCTAAGACGCCTAGTTCCTGTTAATATATCAAGTACCAAAAAGGATAAAAAGGCATACACTGATACAAGTTTAAACAACCATAAATCATAAAATGGAAATTGATCAGAATAAATAACCAGTGACTAAAGTCCAGAACTAAAAGGATGACGATGATACAAAAAGCCACTTAGTTTCACATGAACAGTACTTATGTAGACGGTTTTATGAACCATGCTGAAGAAAAGTACTTTAGCTGTCTCCTTATTTTGGCATGCTATCCAGATTGGCTCCATCATTATGCTTGTGCCAACCGAAGTTTCTTCACATCCAATTCTTCCAATATGAATCTGATTATTTCTATATCAGAAGTTTCTTCCAGTAGATGATTTTTTTTTTAAAATGCGAGCTATCCTAGACCGTATCATGAATAATTCACTAGTAGCATTTTTTGTAAATCCAACTTTTCTTCAAAAGGAGTCATAAGTTTTCAGCAATAGCCGAGAAATGTGTTCTTAGAATCAAAAATTCCAAAATCTGAGAAATTCAGCGCCAAGAAAAGAGGACACTAATCCCAAATCTGCAAAACAAAGTGACTAATATAGTCTCCAAGAACTTTGAAATTAGACTTCAATTATTGCATGTAATTATTTAATCCTGTGCGTAAGCTTACAATAAGGATATCTCCATCAGGAAATCTGGAAGCATCAAATTTGAAATATAATAAAGCTGTAAGAAATATGTTGGTGAACTTCAATCATCCTATAGAGACACACTTAATTAGAAATACACTTAATAATAGAGAGTCATTTCCACGCTTGAACCAAAAACTCTGTAACTCAGTTGTTCCCCTACCTTGCAGTTACCCTTTTGCATGCTTGATGTCAAACTTTATCACAGCAGTTGGAACCAACCAAGTATCTGCTAAGGAGTGCTCAATAGATCAATGTTGTGGATTCACTATATGCAAACAATGCGCAAAACTTGCAAGCACTATCAGATTAATGGCTAAATGAACGCCTAGAGGCTTAGGGGGTCTAAAATCTCTGAGAAGAAAGGTAGTCACAGAAGAGCACCTTTTAGAAGAACAAATTCCACAAGCACTGTAAAGGAAATGCTATATAGCTGGGCCGGTTTCCGTAGAAGAAGAAAGCAAAAGGCGTGGAAGTTCGCCCCGCATGTGGATAGTTTGGAGGGAGAGAAATAGGAGAGCTTTTGAGGGAATTGAGTCTCCTTTTTTACATCTTAAGAATACTCTTTTATCTTTGATTGCTTTTTGGTGCACTCATATAGCCCCTATTTGTATAGAAGATTGAGCATCTTTCGTAGAGAATCATGTTCTGATGTAAATTCTCTACCTTTTGGTATACTTCTTGTATACGGGAATTCTCTCACTTTTGATTAATACAATTTACCTTATTAAAAAAAACAAATTCTTTTCTCAAAATTTATAATATATAATCATTTATAAGACAATACATATTGCAGTGTCGACGAAAATATTCAATAAGTTTTCAGATTATTAAATATTAACTGCGTCTGTAGGATTAATGCATGAGTAACCAAGAAGTGTGACAAAATTTTTGAGCATTCAATAGCTGCATATTTAGTAATGGCTTTAAAGAAAATTGGGTTCTAAAAGTGACAATGTAGTAACCTCTTTTTTTAAGGCGTCCGAGCCAATTTGCACGTACCTCAACTGTTCCACTGGGTACTTTCTATCTCCCATCAAGTACCAGAACTTACTAACTGCAATTCTTTTTACTAGTAACAGCTGATTAACCATTAGGTCCATCACTGAGAATACATACAGAATCTGATATTCCCAAAAACAACTAGCACAAGACAGTTTCAGCCAGATACACCAAGTTTACCCTAATGACATCTCAACATGTTTTAGGCAAGCCTTCATAGGGTAGTTGAATCTAAAGGTGGATGTGTCCACTAATACCCTGACAACAGAGTGTCAATTAATGCTCAAGAGGGTAAAATTCTTTTTAAGGAGACATGAAAATAGTTATTTTGGAATGACAAGCTAAATATTCATGATTGATCATCTAGACATCTACAACCTCTAATGTTTATCTTCAGGACTATGTTGCTCGGACTCTCCGAAAATGTTACCGGGTGCATGTCGGATCCTCCAAGTTAAAGTATATTTGGAGGATCCGACACGGGTGCGGCATCATTTTGGAGAGTCCGTGCAACATAGCTTGCTCATTTTACAGAAAATCCCATAAACAAGCATTAAGCAACATCTGCGTGTGTTTTTAATGAACGACAACCCTCTCCCTCTTTCTCCACACGATAGAAGAGGTGGATCCGAACGGAGAAATATAAAGGCTCAGCTGAGAAAGAAGTGCACAAACCGTAGTCTGCAGGTTAAACGAACCCTTGCCACAAAAACTATTCATTTTTCCTTATCCACCAGAACTAAACACCACTCCACTTTTTCCAACACTAAAAAGCACTTAGATCATGCTAGGTATTCCCTTAACCAGATAAAATAAAACAGAGTTAATTAAGCACAAACATCACGCATAAAACCCCAACCTGATCTCTAAATTAGTGAACCTTTTTATTTAATTTCTTCCTCCAATCCTTCTCAGTAACAAAATAATTGTAGCTACATAGTCTTTCATCTAGCTATAAAGATCACATCGGAAAATTGAAACAAATAAATAGCAGTCAAATATTTATATTTTATAAGTTACGGGTACTACAGGTAAAGTATAAGCAGATTTTCCGCTGCATCACAAAATTTCTAAGCAAATGCATAAATATACACGGCCGCAGAATCGGGAAAAAAGGAAATATTACCATGGTAGCATTTCCACTCGGCAGCAAAGTGTCGTTGTAATTGGCAACAGTTAAAGATGACGCGCCTGAATTCGACCGGGTCAACTCATTAGTGCAACTCCCTGGCGGCCTGTAGCTGTCTTCCATTTTAAAATCTCCGATAATGCCAGATTTAAAAATCAAAAAATATCTCTATACTAACACGCAGGTGAATAAGCGTGAATTTTGGGGTATAAGAGGGGTGGGCTTTGGGAGTGGGTGGGGGCTAGGGTCTCAGAGGAGGCAGTTTTTATGAAGCGGAGGGGTAGTGGTGATTGTTTCCGTGGGGGGCCAAGCTCCACATGGCGACGCTTTTACACGTGTCGGACAATGGCGTTTTGCCATGTCAGCAGTGGGCGATAATATCTTCAGCAAATGTCAACCAGATATTTTGTAAGGAGAGAACGAAAATGGTGTGTGGGTTAAGTCAGGTACTTTTGTAACCGTGACATGGCATGTCTTAACCGGATGGTGCTGATCACGCGCCACGTGACTGACAGCTACTCGGTGAAGGGCCACAGGTGACAGGTCAAGACGTCAAGTACCAAGATAAGAGTAGGGTCCCCTTGCACTTTTCCTTTTTACCATTTTATTTCTTTTTCAATTTTTTTCTTTATTCACCTCCAGATTTTTACCTCTTTTTGTCCAATAATTTTCACGTGTATTTACAGTTTGTTACAGTCATTACTCATTTCTCATATTAAAATTAAACTACTACATAAGCGACGTGATATTTATTAACTGAAACAGCATCACTACATAGCTGCGCCATTTATTAAATAATAGGTACCGTTAATGTAAATTATTGGCCACTAGTATTTAAATAGTTTTTGGGGAAGATAATTAAAACAATTGATAGTGAGTTGTGGAGTAGTGAACAGTATAATAGACAAAGTGATGAATTTTTGAGTAGAATAGGAGAGACAAATATCTCGTCAGATATTTTGGGTTGTTTTCATTCATATCTATTTGAACAAATTAAATTCAGTCACTTTTCTTATCTATTAGCCGAAGCCGATCACAACGGCAAAAAGAATTATGTTCTCTTCACATCAATTTAGTACTTGATGTGAACTACTCTACAGTTAAAATTAGTTATTATTAGTGCTAATTGTAGTTAGTCCATGTATTAGCTTAGATATTCAACAGCGTAGTTAGTTAGTTACATGTGAGGCCCAGTGACTAAGTTAATACATGTATATAATGTATTTCTTTGTTCATTTTTTTTACACAATAAAAAAATAAGAAAATTATTTTTCTCAACTGCCAATCGCTTTCTCTCTCGTGTTCATCTTCATCTCAGATCCAATCTCAATTACTTGACGAATCTGAGATCAAAACTCAGATTCATCAAGCTCACATGGTATTATAGCAGTGAAGAATTATAATCCACAACTTTAGTTCAATTCAGTTAAGATCTCATAGTCGTCTTCCTCGCGAAGCTGCGATAGACAGTCATCAATGGCGGCTGAAAAAATTGACCACATCCGTTATTTGTTCATCCTTCGGTAATATGTAATGCTTATTGATCATAAACACAGTTTCTCCGGATCTACTTAGCAGGATTGTCTATGCATCTAATGCACACCTAGTGTGGGAAGATCTGAGAGAGAGAGATTTGACAAGGTGAATCGTGTGCGAATTTTTCAGTTACATAGAGAAATTGCCACAATTGCACAAGGAACGGAGTTAGTTTCTACATATTTCACCAGGTTGAAGGAACTATAGGCTGAGTATGATGCCATAATGCCCGTACCTAATTCGAAAGACTATGTTGAACATTTGCAGCAACAGAGGTTGATGCAGTTTCTGAGTGGTCTTAATGACACATATGAACGAGCGAGGCGTCAGATCTTAATGAAGACTGGAGCCAACACTAAATCAAGCTTATGTGTTGATTATAGAAGATGAGATCAAAATGCTAGCACTCATACAATCTTGCCAAATAGAGGAGATCCAATTGCAATGCAAGCAGGTAGAGGACAAGCACCTATGCAGAACATCAGAGGACAGTACAAGGGAAAGAAGTTCATTTATGAAATGTGATTACTTCAACAAGTATGGACATTCCAAAGAAAACTGTTATAAGTTGGTTGGCTAACCAACTGATTTCAAAGCCAAGCGACCATATGCAGCAAACATGACAAATGGTGGTTAGAAGAATGGAAAGCAGACAAGTCAGGATGAAGAAGGAAGTAGCTGTGATGGATTGAAAGTAGGATCATATTTCACTAAAGATTAATACAGACAGATTTTGAACATGTTGAACATGGAGACCCCAGAGCATCAAGCTAACATGGGAGGTATTGCAACCTCCTTAATGACAAGTTTTACTTGTAAGGAATAGGTGATTGATTCTGGAGCTACGCATCACATAGCTGGTGAGTTAGACATATTAGGCATTAAGAACAAAGTAAACAGATGTAATAAAGATCAAGTGCATTTGCCCACAGGAGAAAAGTCTAGTATAACACATATTGGAGAGGCCATCATAAGTGATGAATTGATGCTGGAAGATGATAGCATTTATGGCAGCTCCAAAGGAGAAGGATGAGGCTCTGGAAACTCCAAGAAGGCTCATGACAAGGTCTCAATTAAAAAAATTTCAAGACAAGCTTAATGTTCTTCAATTAGCAATTAAAAAGTGTCTTATAATAGAAGAAGAGCTCCAACACAAGGGGGATCTTTGAACCAAGTCTTACAACTATTTGTAGGCCCAAAGTTCAAGAGGAGATGGAATGAGGCCCAAATATTTCCCAAAAGAGAGGAATTTTCCGCAGCCCAAATAAGCCCAAAAATAGTTTCTAGAATATATATTTAATAGTTGGTTTAAACTATGTTTGACTTTCATTGGTCTATGTGTATGTTGAATACATTGGTCTTAGTGTGGGTAGTCTTCTATGCTTCTAGGGAATATAATTTTCATTTATTGAAGTCTTGACTAGCTCCTTCATTATTACTATATAAAGGGGTACTTGTCTTCCATTGTAGGGATATTGAAGATTAATATTATTATTATTATTGTGAGTTCTTTTGAACCTTTGTGAATTTTACTTTGAGATTTATCTTGCAACCCTACCTAGTTCATAGCTTAAGGTAGTAAGATAATTTTCTTTCTTGTGATATCTTTGGTTTCTTTTGATATTCTTCAAAGGCGATTACTTTCTTTTACTAGTTACTGTCGTAATCTATTCAAACTAGAAGTCAAGATCCGAATCTAGTTCTTGATTAGCTTATCTCTTGTGAAGGCAATTGGTTTCACAACCAACTTATTGTCATTAGGATCTTGTCAAAATATAGATTAACATAAGCTTGGAGTTCTTGGACATTTCCTTGAATTTTGACATATCTAGCTTATTTTTCTTGCTTTTCTTAATCCGCTTGCATTTCTTTACTGCTTTCGCATTTCATCAACTTATTTTATTTAAGTTCTTAGATCTCCCAATCTTTGTGTTATCAGAAGATTTCCTATTTGTACATGAGTTTAAGTTCAATCTAATCTCTGTGTTCAAACTAACAAGACAACTGTGTTGCTCAGTGAATTTTTTCCCTAATTTCTGTTTATTTCAGGATTTCTACAATGGCAAGGTGAAGGGGATTGGTAGAGAGAGGTGGTCTATATATATTGAAGAAAAATTTCAAAGGAGATTTGAGAAGATTTGTCAAGGAAGTAAAGAGGTTTGCATCAGCTGCAACTACACAAAACAATATAAAAGATGGAGTTTTGTGGTACAAAAGGCTAGGCCATGCTTCAGTTAGTACTATGAAGAAATTAGATTTGTTTCATAATAATTCTGTAGAAGCAGTAATGAATAACGATTGCCCTATATGCCCATTAGCAAAGCAAACTAGACTGGTATTCCCAAGAAGTATGAGTAGAAGTGAAAATCCCTTATCTCTTTTGCATATGGATGTTTGTGGACCACATAAGTTTCCCACATATGATAAAAAGCATTTTTTCCTGACAGTAATAGATGATAATACAAGATACACCTGGGTGCATTTGCTTCACCTGAAGAGTGATGTCGTAGTAGTATTAAATAAATTTCTTGCCATGTTGCACACTCAATTTCAGTCTAAAGTGAAGGTAGTTAGAATATATAATAGCACAGAATTCATAACAGACACATGAATGAACTGGTTGATGCATATGGTATAGTTCATCAAAGTAGTTGTGTTTACTCTCTACAACAAAATAGAATAGTGGAAAGGAAACATAGACACATTTTGGATACGGCTAGGGTACTCATACAACATTCTGGGGTGAATGCATTAAAACAATAGTGTATGTGATAAACAGACTGAGCACTGATCTGTTGAATGGAAAGGCTCCATATGAACTTCTCCACAATAGGACATCTTCACTGACTCATCTTAGAGTGTTTGGATGTCTTTGCTATGCAACTAGCTTGGTTAAGTAAGACAAGTTCTCACCAAGAGCAATAGCAGTTGTATTCCATAGTTATGCAGAGACACAAAAGGGGTACAAACTAATAGATTTAAATACTAACAAGTTTTTTGTCTGCAGAGATGTCATATTCAAGGAAAGTGTGTTTCCTTTTCACAATGCAAAGGGACAAATAACTACTGTTGATACTCTAGCTCAATCAAAACCCTTACAAGGTTCCTATGGGAATATGCGTCAACATCCAGAAGTAGCTGCAGAGAGTAATTTGGAAGAGCCTACTGAAAAAGGTGGTATTGATGACACTACAAGGATCTATGTTGCAGGACATGAAGCTGATGATGGTGACCCTATGCCAAGATGGTAACTGTGAGATCAATCATTGCTTTGGCAACTTCTAAAGGATGGTCTATATCACAAATGGATATATATAATGTATTCTTACAAGGGGATCTGTATGAACAAGTATATATGGAACTCCCTCAAGATTTTAGGAGACAGGGAAGACAAAAGTCTGCAAGTTATTGAAGTCATTGTATGGGCTTAAACATGTTTCTCGCCATTGGAACATTAAGCTTAGTGAAGCACTAACAACTGCATGGTATGTTCAAAGTTTACATGATTATTTACTATTCACTAATAGGAAATGGGATGATTTTGTAGCAGTGTCGATATATGTGGATGTCCTATTGATTACTAGAAACTGTGAGAGTTAATTAATGAGATCAAACTTGTGCTTCACCAGAAGTTTAAGGTGAAAGATCTTGGTGAACTCAAATATTTTCTGGGAATTGAAGTTATGAGGTCCAAGGAAGGGATATTGTTGAAACAAAGAAAATATTGTCTTCAACTCATTTCTGATTTGGGATTAAGTGGTGCTAAGGCAATTTTCACTCCAATAGATCTCAACCAAAAATTCACTTCTGTGGAGTTTGACAGACATACTGGGACTGTAGGAGATGAAGTTATAGAATATGCAAGTGAATATCAAAGACTTATTGGTCGATTGATCTGTTTGACTGTCACATGACCAGATATTGTATTTCAGTTCAGACGCTCAGTCAGTTCATGCAGGAGCCCAAAAGGTCTCGTTGGGATGCAACTATGAGAGTAGTCAAATATTTGATGCATGAGACAGGCATATGAATACTTCTAAGCAGTACTTAAGCATATTGTCGTGTTTTTGTGATGCAGATTAGGTGAATTGTCCAAATACAAGGAGGTCTATAACAGGATACTTAGTCAAATTTGGGAATTCACTTATCTCATGGAAATCCAAGAAGCAACACACAGTATCAAGAAGCTATGTAGAAGCAAAGTATTAAAGTCTGGCAGCTGTGACAGCAGAAGTAGTTTGGTTATTGGGATTGTTTGCTGAACTTGGAGTGCCCGTCAAGCAGCCTGTAGAAGTATATTGTGATAGCAAAGCTGCTCTTCAGATTGCAGCCAATTCCATCTTCCATGAACATACCAAAAATATTAAAATCGATTGTCATTTTGTACGCGACAAGATTGAACACGGAGTTTTTTGCATGCAGTATGTGAGGACTAAAGATCAGCCCAGCTAATCTTCTTACCAAAGGCCTTAGACAATCACAACATACATTTTTACTAGGCAAGCTGGGAGTGCTCAATATTTTGCACCCTCCAGCTTGAGGGGGAATGTGAACTACTCTACAGTTAGAATTAGTTATCATTAATGCTAATAGTAGTTAGTTCGTGTACTAGCTTAGATATTCAACAGAGTAGTTAGTTAGATACATGTGGGGCCAAGTGGCTAAGTTGATACATGTATTAGTGTATTTCTCTGTTAGTTTTTACACAATAAGAAAATCATTTCTCTCAATTGCCAATCGTCTTTTCTCTCGTGTTCATCTTCATCTCAGATCCAATCTCAATTACTTGATGAATCTGGAGTTTGATCTCAGATTCATCAAGCTCACACTTGATATATTACTATTGGCCAAAACTCACTTGTGGGATTATACTAGGTTGTTATTGTTATATTTCTATTAGAGTTAGTGTGGAAATAAAAAACAAATGGTGATTAAAATATATTTTTTGGGCTTTTAATATAAAAAGATTTTTAAAATTTAAACAATTCAATAGCATTCCAATGTAATATGATTTCCTTCAATTTGGATACTATAGCTACCTCTAAATTAAACTTATTCGGGCCAACAAGCTTGTGTTGAAGCTTCTCTTTAGTCTAGAGAGAGAAAGCTTGAGATTTCTAGCTCCAATGGCTTAAATCCCTCATTTGCTTTCATCTCAATTTTAATCCCAAAAGAACGCCTTTCCTCTCATAAACAATTCCCAACTGGTTTTACATCCTTTCCTATAAGCTTTTGATCCAGATCTTAATTCCAAAAATCCGGTTTACTGTAGCAGTGTCTTCTTCAGCATAATCTAGATTTTCTAAGCACTTCTTTAGTATACAATTGTTTGGTTTCATTAACTATTTTGGTCTCAACAAGAACGACTTTCTGTTCCTCAAGCTACTACGTTTTCAGCTGAGAAACTATCTAGATCTTCATCCATTGAAGCACTGTTCCGTCGTATTTCATTTACGTACAGATCATTTTGGCTAATCTACCAAAGCTGCTGTACCTATGTATCACATCGTCGTTGATAACAGTTGCACACAGCTCTTAAACATCTGTATAGTTTCTGTCCAAAAACAACGTTTTGTTTGGAAATCTGTATAGTTTTTGTCTGGCAGGTTTGGCATTAATTTAACGTCGTTAATGGCCTCCATGGCCGGCGACCAGTCGTCTCCAATGGCTGGTCAACCCTCTCAAGTGACATCCCCAAACCCTAACAACGCCTCAACAATTCCCAAGCCTTTAGATTATTCAAATATCCTAAAACCAGCCACAATCAACACTCCAGTCCAAGGTCTATGTAATGTCGAGCCTATTATGATGCGCCGTCCAGTTTTATTACAAGGACAACCTATGGTACGTTTCACTAAAGCTGAGGTAGATCGAATGAACAAGATTGAAAATCTACATTATGCTGTCGTATGCAAATTTTCATATGGTTGGCCTGAGCTTAATGAGTTACGTCAAATTTTCCCGATTCAATGTGGTATTAAAGGCGAGTATACTATTGGTAACCTTCGTGACTAACATGTATTGATAAGATTGACGTTATGGCAAGATTTTGTGGCTTTCTCATCAAAAAACGTTTATTACGTAAAAGACAGGGCAGGGAATGAATACCAATTGAAAACTTTGATATATGATTCTAAATTCAAAGTCGATGAGGAAGCACCTAAAGTTATGGCTTGGATTTCTTTTCCAAATATAGTGCCAACTTATTTCGCAAAAGAATGTTTGTTTTCGTTCGCATATGCAGTAGGAAAGCCAATACATCTTGATTTGGCTACTGTTAACAAGACAAGGCCAAGTTGTGCACGTGTTAAGGTGTTAGTTGGTTTATTAACTGATTTACCTAAAAAAGTGCGCATGGATATTGTTAATGAGCCAACAGGGGAAGTGAGGACTGAGTGAGTGACCATTAAATATGATACCTACCAAAATACTGCAAAGAATGCAAATTACAAGGACATGAAAACTTTGAATGTTGGAGAATTAATCCAGAGTTAAGGGAAAAGAAAAATGTCCATGAACAAGAATGTGTTGAAACTGTGCAACAACGCAATAAGAATCCTGCAAAACATGATGCTCCCATAATGACTCTTACCAGCGGCAAGGTGGTTGGTAATGTAGGCCCTCAATGGAAGGAAGTCCGTGACAATATGTTCTTTAACAAAGAAAAACAAACTGAAGTTTCTGCTGCACAAGGTAAAGAAATAGTTCTTGGTAACAATTCCAATGTCAGAAAACAAATCCAATCTACCAAACAATTTGCAGTGTTACAAAAGGAAAATGGTGAGGATAATGTCGGTAACCAACTGGCAGTTGTAGAGGAATCTCCAGTTCAAAAATCCAAAAGCAACAATAAGATTCAGCAAATAGTTGTGGCAAATGTTTTAAAGGAACATGAATTTTATGCTTCAACTACACAAATGGTACAAAAGATAACTTCTCATAGCTCTTCCAAAAGACTACCAGCCAACACTCAACCAAAGAAACTAAACTATGCAGACCTTAATTCAATCAGAAAGCAAAAAGACATCTTGAACAGAATAGGGAATCAACCAGTTTGTGTACAACAAGAGTTGGGGAAGAGCACCATCTTCACAATTACTCAACTGCCCAATGGGTTCAGGAAGTTTTCAAAAATAATGCAGTTCAAGGCAATACCTTATGTCAAGACATTCCTTCACAGGACACAAAAGATGAATAACAATTAGCAAACAACAAAGAAAATGAATTTGTAGAAGATGCAGATTTTGACAAATTCAGGGCCAATGAAAAAGAAAAATGGGCAGCAGGAAAATTATGGCTCAACCAAACAGAGGAAGTCTAAGAAGATGGTCAGATTCCAGATACGATGCATAGTGATGATGAAATTGGAGGAAATGAATTGGAAAATGAGGACCAAAGGGTTAGTGGTAATGTCAATGCAAATGATATACAAATCATAAGGGAAAGCGCAAATACAGTAGCAGAAAAGACAACAGAGGGAAACATCAATATCATAGATCCAGGAGGGACTTTGCATAATGATGAGATTCATGTATTGAATGAAGTAGAAAATGCAGATACAAATCAAGAGCAATTTTTAGACAAAAACCAAGAGAACACATTGCAAGTCTATGCAAGAAGTGCTGTAACATTAAACACAATGAAGGGAGTAGCAGAAAGTATTATTCTTTCCAACAATACACAGTCATTCACCAATGATAATGAAGAAACTGCTGCTGAAGTTTCCAATCAGGAAAATAATGCTGACCTTACCAATCAACCATATGATGTTGTCACAACAAAAGAACCAGTAGGAACACATGACCTAGCTGCCCATGCAGAACTTTGAGATGTAGATATGGATGAGGAATCCACTGCTCAAAATTTCCTTAATGTTGCCAAGCATAGGGATCTGTCACCAAGGCATATTGAACCTGTAAAATCTCCAGCAAAAGGAAAAAAGAAATAGTCAAAAGAGAACTCAAAGGTACATGTCACTGGAGTACAAACAAGGAGTACACTGTCCAAACCTAAAAACATTTAATGGATTCCATTATATGGAATATGAGGTCAGTAAACACAATGCAAGCAATTCAAAGGTTGATTACAATGCATCAAAAACATCAATTTCAGTTCATAGGAATCATTGAGCCTATGCAGCAGTCTCACAAAATGGAGAGGTATAGAGCAAGAATTGGTTTGGCTCAGGCGGTGGTGAATGTGTCAAACAAGATTTGGGCTTTTATTGATGAAATTTTTTCAGTTACTATTCTGTATAACATGACTCAACAGCTGACTTTGACATTATTGAACACTGAAACACATGCAGAGCTCATCCTTACACTAGTCTACGCCAAATGTGATCGCATTGAAAGAATTGATCTATGGGATTCTTTCTATGCAATGGCATCCCATATGACAGTACCATGGCTGGTTGAAGGAGACTTTAACGTGATATGGGACGAGGAGGAGAAGTGTGGAGGCTTGCCAGTTTCTCTCCTTGAAGTATATGACTTTAGATATTGCATAAACACCTGCACTTTGAATGATTTGGGATTTAAAGGAAGCATATTTACATGGTGGAACGGAAGATCAGAAGAGGACTGTTATTCAAAAAATTGGATAGATGTTTAGGCAATGACGAATTGCAACAGACCTTTCCTGGATTGGAGGTAACTCACATGTCCAAAATCGGCTCTGATCATTGCCCGATGCTGCTAAAATGTAATATAAAAACTCCCCCAATTAAGAAGTCGTTCAGATTTCTTAATTTCTGGACAAAGCATGAATCTTTTAAAGATGTAGTGAAGGAGAATTGGAATGCTGATTTTAGTGCTAACCCTTTCAGCATTTTTAACTACAAGTTAAAGAAGCTTAAACATGCACTATCTACCTGGAGCAGAGCTACATATGGGGACATTTTCCAGAAGATTGCAAGTCTTGAGGAGGTGGTCCTGGTTCATGAAAGACAATTTGAAGTTAATCCTACACAGATAAACAGACAAAGATTACGACTGGTCCAAGATGAAATGCTTAAATATCTTGCATTAGAAGATTTTGGAGACAAAAAGCAGGCATGTTATGGTTCAAATATGGTGATAGAAACAAAAAAAATTTCCATGCTCAAGTTAATGGGAGAAGGAAGAGACTGAAATTAACACGGATCCAGAATAGCCTTGGTAACTGGATTGAAGAAGATCACGTAATAGCAGAAGAAGCAGTAAAATTTTATAAGGAACTATTTACTGAGAGTTCACTTCCTAATGCTTTTGATATTCTAAATCAAGTACCGTCAATGGTAGATAATGATCAACAAAAGCTTATGATAGGTTATCATGTCTATTCCTGACTAAATTGGTAAGGAAGATGGTATTGGTTTGATATTTGATTTGATTGGGAATAATTGGTACTCTATTCTAATAAATGGTCTGCCAAATGGCTTTTTCAAATCATCTATGGGAGTTAAGCAGGGAGACCCTCTGTCACCGACCCTATTCATTATAGTAGCAGAAGCACTGTCTCGAGGTTTGAACTCACTGCATACTAACCTGTACTTCTGTGGATTTAGACTACCAAAATGGAGCCCAAAAATAAACCACCTGGCTTATGCGGATGATACAATCATTTTCTGCTCATCTGATGCAACTTCATTGAGACTTGTGATGGAGGTTCTGCAAGCTTATGAATCAGCATCTGGTCAACTGGTGAACAAAGCCAAATCAGCCATATATCTGCATCATTTAACGAATAATGAGGTGATTAACAAGGTGGAAAGTATTACTGGTATAGGAAAACAATGTTTCCCAATGACCTATCTTGGATGTCCTATATTTTATGCCAGAAGAAGGAGTGATTACTACCAGGGATTAATTACAAAGGTTATGGACAAACTGCAGTCGTGGAAAGGCAAACTCCTTTCTGTATGAGGCAGGGATGTATTGATCGCAAATGTTCTGCAAAGTATCCCAATTCATATGTTGTCAGCAGTTAATTCTCCAAGCTATGTGATCAACAAATTACATAGCATTTTTGGAAACTTTTTCTGGATCAGCAATGTGGGAGGAAGCTCAAGACATTGGTCATCATGGACTAACCTGTGTATGCCTTATGAGGAAGGGGGTATAGGTTTCAGATCCCTTCATGATGTATCCAAGGCACTTTTCTGCAAATTGTGGTGGAACTTTAGGACAAAACCCAGTTTATGAAGTGCATTTATGTGTCAAAAGTATTGCAAGAAATTAAATCCTGTAATTGTACCGTGGAAGGGTGGATCCCACGTTTGGTGGAAAATGCTTCAATGCAGGGACTTGATTGAGCATCAAATCTACTGGAAATTGAGAATGGGATCGGTCCAATTCTGGTATGATAATTGGACCGAGATGGGAGCATTATATTTCCAAATGCCAGCACAGTTTGCCATTGATGAAGACATTCACAATGTCAATGATATGGTTGAGAATGGTATATAGAACTTGGAAAGTTTATTTCAAACTCTACCTGAAGAGTGGGCTAACCACATAGTGTAGAATATTAGACCACCAAAAGAATGTGCAGAGTTAGATACACCATTCTGGATGCTTGAAGCAAGGGGACATTTTTCAATGAAAACTGCATGGTATTACTTACGAAGAAGAGAAATTCCAAGGATAGCTTACAAGAAGATATGGGTCAAAGGCTTACCATTCAAGATATCTTTCTTCCTGTGGAAGGTGTGGAAAGCAAAACTGCCACTTGATGATTTCTTGCGTAGAATAGGATACTCCATCGCATCTAAATGCTGTGTTGATCCTAAGGAGGAGTCTTTAGTACATTATTCACATCAAATGCAGCTACGAGTGCTTGGAGTTACTTCTTGATAAGAGCAGGAATTCAATTAGAAGGGTTGTCTTTACAACAAGCAATTACAAAGTGCTGGACGACATCAATTATACCTAGATTGAAGTCAGTCTTCCAAGCTTTACCTGCATGCATTGTATGGGAGTTATGGAAGAGATGAAATAGTTTGAAATATGGAGAAGCAGTGTAAGTAAGAAGAATTATTTACCAAGTTTCATCAATGCTGCAGTCACTAGTACAACTGAAAAAACCAGGACTACATGTGCCTCACAAGTGGCTCGACTTACTAACAATGATGGAGCAATACACACCTCGATTGAAGTTCGATAAAGAGCTATGGGAATTTCCCCCAAGAGGATGGATAAAAGTGAATACTGATGGAGCATGCAGAAGGAATCCAGCGTGAAATTCAATTGATTTTTGTTTAAGAGATGATATAGGTGATTTGATATAAGCAGAAGGAAGAGAAATTAAGGAGGGTTCTAACAATGAAGCTGAGACAACATCAATAATAGAGGCAATGAGAATGTGCAAAATAATAAACCTCAACAATGTTTGGCTTCAGACAGATTCAATGATGCTCCAAAAGATAATAGATGGACAATGGAAACCGCCTTGGAATATTATGTATGCGGTGGAGGAAATCAATATACTCAAAGAGGGGTGTAATTTCAAGGTATCTCACATTTTCAGAGAGGGAAACAATCTAGCAGACCACCTTGCAAACCAAGCTCTCGACAGTGGTAACATCGAGTGTTTTGAATTTTCGGAACTTGATGTCTTGAGTAGAAGGATTGTAAATGATGATAAGCTACAATGTACAAAACTGAGAATAAGAGTGGCTAGAAATTAGGGAAGGAAAAGGAAGGAACCAATGGCAACATGGAAATAAACGTTTTCACTAACTTTTCTTTCCTTTTTGCAGGTAAAAGAGTTGTACCGCTGTTCTTTATCCTCACGACATGTCCACTGGTAGTTTTCATTCCACTGGATATAATTTGCATCTGAACAGAGGTACAACCTATGGAAGCGTCATCAAATAAGAAAGCATTGTACTTATATCAAGGTTATACAAAAGAATAGAAGAAACATGGAGATTAAGCATTGGAATATACTGTGAAGATTTCTCAATGATCTTAATTGAGACACGGACATCTGGGAGTTCAACTACAAATGTATAGCTTCAGTTTTACAAGTTGTGCGTCAGTTTGGCTATGCAACTCAATAACATTAATGTTGAGCACATGCATAAGATGGAGGAACAGAAAACGAGAGCTGGACACAACTTTTCAAGTTTCATGCGTGTGTTTGCATGCTGCCAAACATGAAGCAGGGTACAGTTCATGCTGTAATGGATTTGCACGCCTTATTGCATGGGGACACCAACTTTTTTTAATGCACTATCGTCGGTCAGCTCATGGGCCAAAGTGAAGCTTGGTCATTTTTAAATTAACGCATGGGCCAAACTGCACAGTCAGCAGCATGCTGCTTTCTTGCGTGGGAATCTCCAGCTAGCTATTTGCTCGATAATGTTGTTATGAAGCAGTCTCGAACGCTACTTGTTTAGGGAATTGGAGTCCTTGCTCTAAGCAATTTCGAGACAAGTGAATCAAACAGTTTTTATCCATTACTGGAGAATTGAACGCATAGTTCTTCAGTCAAACGTTGTATTCGAATGATTCCATTACTGGGGAATCATTTCTCAAGCATGCCTCTTCAGTCAAACGTGGGAAACTCTAGACAGCATGTCAAAATCTTGGTCGAAATCGCTGGATATAGAGCAGTTACGCACGCTGCTTTCTTCGATTCTTGAGGAGTTCACGTGAATGTCCTTCGGAATATTGACATAATATGATCAAAACATTCAATTATGTGTATCTTGATATGGCTCATTAAGCAGTAATGAGTTCGCAGCCTTCTTGGGCAAATGCAGCAAATTATACAATTCAATTTCACAGGTCGCAGTCGCATAATATTGCAATGACACTCATTACGAACTCTATGGGTGGTATTAGCACATTCTGCTCATTCCCTTGAGGAAGGAAAGGTGACATTGCACGGGCATGACGGCAAGATTTGGAGCTAATGCCAATTAAGTGGATTGCTATTACAGTTTCTATTATAGTTTGCAATTACTGATACAAAGTTTAAGAATAACACTTAACTTTGTTATTAGGAAGAATGTAACTGTCAAATTTTAGTCCCTTTTTTCGCATATCTTTCGGACCTTGTAAATTTATTTTTATTCTTTTTCTTTAATAATATAAAATTTAACCCTAGGCGCTTGCCTAGCGGATTGCAAAAAAAAAAAAAATAGCTGCCTCCAACAGCATATTTACTTCATTCTAGTTCTAGAACGATAGACAGGTTTAGGTTTTTTTGGTTACCTTGCCTTTTGTTTTTCCTTTCCTATTTCTACTATTAATAATTACGTAAACGCACTTTAGGTTATACGCAATCATGCGTTCAAAAAATTATAATTAACACATCAAAATGAAATCGGTAGTGATCAACAAATTGTAGCTCGAAAATATCTTATGCTACAGCACCATTCAGATATTTTAATTCCTTTATATGCAACTAAAGTAATTAATCACGATACTGCCTGCAGCGCTACACTATTTTTTTTCTTTAATATAAAGAATGGTGTGGGCGAACATAATAGTTGCGTCATCATTTATAGTATTGATACTACTACTCTTTTTCTTTTTCTTTGTTAGTAAAAAATTGGATTAAATTTGCGGCGGCGGATAAAGCAATCTTTGGCGGCTCCGAGCAATCGTCAAGAATAATTCATTGGATATAGTAACATTGCTAAGCACGTTGTATATATGTTGACGATGAAGTTTTTATTAAACTATCAGTATAGAGTAATTGAATGTATCAGGTTTTCTTTTTAGATATCATATCAAGCTTGTGATTATGGCCAAAAACATATATCTTTTTGGTGTACTTTTATCTTTTAAATTGTGTGGTTACGATTATTTAAGCAAATAAATATTAAACCAATTAGTAATAAGTTAATAAGGTGAATCTCAAATGAACTTAATTAATCCTAGACCAAATAGAACAAAACTCTTGTATAGCGAGAAGAGTTTGAGAGCATTAATAAATGAGCTTAATATGCTATGATTGACAAAAATGTAATATCATAACATGCAATTAATGCAAGAAACGACAAGTGTTATAGTGTAAAGGAATTGTCAACCAATGATTGTGTGATTGGGTACTTTCTTTCTCTGACGACGTAAAAAGGTAAGCAGTTGATATAAATATGGAATCTTGAGATTTATGGATGAAAGTTGAACAACATGTGCTTGAATAAAGTGAACAAGACAACTCTTTTGTATATTCTTCTCTCAATTTTACAATGTGTCTCAGTTCTTAAAAAGGTTGATCTCCTCATTGTTCACTATCTCCTCCTATTTATAAGGGACATTTCCTAAAAACCCCTAAAAAGTACAACATATAGAATATCCAAAGGGATATTCTTCCTTTTTCTTTCTGTGTTTAAGTTACCGTTATTATCTTATCTCAACTGCCCGCTTATGTTCATCGGCGTTCATTTGGACGACCGTCAGTCGCTGTATCGTGGTTGACCCCATACTATGTCTTGCTTATATATTATCGTAGTTACCAAATTTGAATCTACACAGTTAGTCCCTCCGCTTGTTGAGGTCGTAGCCCTGCAGGTCCTCGATAAGCGGACATTATTCGTTTCCGTTGTGGGAGAACTTGACTATTGAATTACGCCAGGTTGACCAAGATCAAGAGAGCGACACAACCTGTGGAATCCTGATTGATGTGGTTATCAAGATGTGACATCACTACCACGCACGTCATCATTACACATCTTCCCGAGACAATATCTGTGTGCTTGTCGCTTTGGTTTTAGCGCCATTGGCAGTCTTCTGCTTCGATCATCGCACCACCCTACCCTATAAATAGGTGAGGGTTTCATTTTTTTTTCAGAAAATTTTCGCCATTTACTTCTTTTTGTATACATTATTCTCCTTTGATCATCTTTCTCAATTGTTAGCTCTGTTTCTGTGATTCTGCTTCCCATCTTCTCATTCAGTCACCGTTCCTCCCTTCAGGTTTACTAGCACACCCTGTATTATCGAGATGCCCCGAACCTTTCATGCACATGATGAAGTTTCGGACGTCAATCCGTTGTCAGTTGTCCCTCCTTCCAGTGGTAAGGATATAACGGATGAGGAGGATGACAGTTTCCCTACTGTAGAAGAGATACTTCCCAAAAATCTGTTGTCCAGGAAAGATTTTCATAAGGAACCTGCTCCTTCTACCGTTCCAGTGACCTCTAAAATCGGGCTATCTAAGATAAATAAACTCTGGTCTATGTACCATATTTCTCCTCGTGTCGAGATAGTTTCTGCTAGGGGGAGGGGGACATCGTGGAGGTCCACAGACCGGGATATTGTGCTTTTTATATGTATCCTTTCGTGATTGGTCATACCCTCCCTCTTCTTTCGTTGTCAGAAGAGTTCTGTCGATTTTACTAAGTTAGCCCAACACACCTGTTTCCGTACTTATACAAAATCTTTCTGATGTTGACGAAGTATACGGAGTTGGATGGGTGTGAGGTTGGCATTTACCATCTTTTATATTTATTTTCCCCGAGCTTTCATAGGGATTCCATGATACATTTGCGACATCGTAGGACCAGGGGGTTGGTGGTTGGACCGGATGATAGGGCAAGCCAAAAGTTTTGGCATAAGTATTTTTTCATCAAAACGGAGAACTTGGTGTCGGACCCTGCTGGATTTCCAGAGTAGTGGAATCATAATCGTAGGTGTCGATGATGCACACTTGTTATCTACTTTCGATCTTTCTAATTTTTATTCACCTGTGATTTTTCTGTGCAGCTGAGAGACGTGCACCTTTTCCTGTCGTTGGCATTACGGATTGGGTAGCTCACGTGCTACCTCACTTGGTGGGGTTTCGAGATTGGACTGCTCTCCTCAAATGCTTTAGACCGAAGGTTCCGTCTGGTAAGTGTTACTTTTGCTCCGACCTTCGGTTGTTTACTTTTTGTTTATTGATACGACCTTTTTATGGTGACAAGCCGACATATTTCCAAAAGAAGGCTCCAATCCCGGCATTTCGCCAGGCCGTTGCATCAGTGGGGATGAAATTTACTTTAGTCGACTCCGTCCGCGGAGGTCGTACTCAGACTGTACCAACAAGGGACCCTCCCCGAGATGTCACTGTACGTGACGAGATCTCTTCTCGGCCTACCTATCATCTTGTAGAATAGTCTTCCAAAGGAGATGAACTACCGTCGAGAAAGAGGAGGAGGGTGGAGCTTGGGAAGGTCGTCGTCACCGATGTTGAGAGGAGAAAAATTGTTGCTTCGAGAGTGGCATCTTCTGTTATATATATATATATATATATATATATATATATATATATATATATGTGTGTGTGTGTGTGTGTGTGTGTGTGTGTGTGTGTGTGTGTGTGTGTGTGTGTGTATGGTATTTTGAGTGGAACATTTTTTTAAATAAAAAAATAGATGGTTTAAAAAATATGATTTTATATTTTTATTAATATTACTACTTTCAAATTTTTTTAAAATTATACTCATAATATAAGAAAGTTTATGAGATTTTCTTTATTATAAAGATTCAAATTATTTTCTCGCAAGAAAAAAAGGTTATCTTTTTACTATTTTAAGAATTAAGCGTACGAAAATTTTACTCTTTATATGAGATTAGAAAATTATAAGTTGAGAAAATATGTATTTTTACATGAATATTTTAAGAAAATAATAGTATATGTATGAATTTTATATGTGACCACATAACCATATTAGTAACGTGTATAAAATATATTAAAAATAAATAAAATTTTAAGTAATTTAAGATAATTTTTAATTATGCGAGCAATTAATTAATTATTAATTAATAAAGAATTATCAAGTTAAAAAAAAATTGGTAATTATCTAAGATATTTTGGGTGCGTCTTGGAATTTAACGTGACAGCAACACATCTTATATGTGATGACTCTTAATTTACTTTGAAAAGGTGGCAAAGTAACGTATTAAGTAGAAGACACTTCATTTCTCATTTTAAAAAGCAAGACTTGTAAAAGCAATTTGAATAAAAAGTCTTCACAACTTAGCAACACTTGATTTTTTTTGAAAACAACACTTCATTCTCTATATTTTGTATACATTCCTATAATCAACATGTTAACCATTCCTACAATTAGCCAAGCCTAGGAATGTTACTGCTCAAAGTCACTATCTAATCCAAGATTTTCTTTCCAAATAGCAAATCTTGGATAGAAACATAAGCAACGTTATTTCAACTTTCCAAATAGCAACATTGTTGCTAAGTTCTTAAGGAAAGGCTTCGATCAAGATTTTCTTTGCATAGCTATGTGATTACTTTGAGCTTTTCATACGACTTGTTCCCTACTTTATCACAATTATTGTGTGTTAGAGGAATTGTCAAGAGAATCGTCTTAGGTATGTTAAGGTTATTCCTTCTTTCTTTTTGGCATAATCTATACGACACGAATGAAACGAGCAAATGTACAAATTCCATAAATGACTCAATTCATATAAGTATTAGAGATATTTATGTTCTTGAATTTTCATATGTCTTATTATTCTATCATCTGTTAATGAGTCTCAAAATTACGTAAGTTGATAAAGTTTATTTCATGATATTGATCAGAGGTATAATGGTCTTATGACGTCCCAAAAGATTTTATTAACGTACTTCTCATGCATTGCATTTATTTACATGTACATTGACGCACGATCAGATGGTGTTATATACGCGTATATATGTATGCATATATATGTATATGAGATAGGGAAAAATGTTACGACGTTATATACGCACCACCACATGATCAACTGGTATACATTGATGATTTGTCCATAGTGGCCGAGATAATATGATGGGGTTCACTCAGAGGCTTGATGACGTTATGAACACATGTACCGATGCACGACATGACATATTTACGCATATGCATGACACTGTGAGTATTTCATTATTTGCAGACTTATTCAGACTTACGTGTCGAGTCCTTTACTCCATGTTTCTCTCATATCTATTATTTACTGATTTTCATTTCTTACATAATCGGCATATTATTTGTACTGACGTCCCTTTTGCTTGGGGATACTGCGTTTTATGCCCACATGTCTCGATAAACAGGTCGAGAGCCCTCCAAGTAGTCTATTAGCTCAGCAGAATATGTTGGTGCACTCCATTTGCTCCGGAGTTGCTTGGTTGGTTAGTATGATTTAGACGCGTATTGTTTGGTATGGCGGGGCCCTGTCCTAACCTTTATGTTAAGTGTGTACTCCTAGAGGCTTGTAGACATATATCATGTATACGAATGCTTGTATGGCCTTGTCGACCTATATTTCGAGTTTACAAATGATCATCTTTACTTTATAGGCCCGTATATCATATGTATAAGTTTTTATATCAGGTTAGGTCGTCCTATATTGAGTATTCCTCTATGTTTATTCTGCTTAGCCCATGATGGTCCGTTTGGACCATTTGCCAATGATAGTACAATATAAAAGATATGTTATGTTGGTACTCAGTTGAGTAAGGTACCGGGTGCCTGTCGCGGTCCATCGATTTGAGTTGTGATAAAAGTGGTATTAGAGTAGTTTTGTCCTAGGGAGTCTATGAGCTGCCACCTCACAGGAGTCATGATAATAAAATAGTCTTGAAGGAGGCAGTTTCTCCCGTTAATAGACCCCATCGATATCTAGCCTCTCAGAAGGATGAGATTGAGAAAATAGTACAAGAATTGTTGCAAACAGGTGTAAATAGACCAAGTTTGAGTCCTTATTCATTATCGATAGTCATGGTTAAGAAGAAAGATGGTCCGTGGAGGATGTGTATTGACTATAGAGAATTGAATAGGGCCACCATCAAAGACAATTTTCTAACGCCTGTCATTGCAAAATTATTGGATGAATTGGGAGGTGCTCAGTTTTTCTCTAAGCTGGACCTTAGAGCGCGATACCACCAGATCAGGATGTGCCTTGCTGATATTGCGAAGACAACCTTTAGGTCATACCATGGACATATGAGTTTGTGGTAATGCCATTCAGACTCACAAATGCACCATCTACTTTTCAAAGTCTAATGAACCACATCTTCCAGCCACACTTGAGAAAGTTTATTTTGGTTTTCTTCGATGATATCCTTATATACAGTCCTTCATGGTCCAGCCATTTAAATTATTTAGAAATAGCTTTTCAGAACCTACAATCAAATAGCCTATATGTAAAGATGAGTAAATGCTCTTTTTCAACAAACGAGGTTTAGTACTTGGGGCATGTAATCAATGGTAGCGGAGTGTTTGCTAATCCTAAGAAGCTGGAAGCTATGCTTAAGTGGCCCCTCCGAAGAAAGTGAAAGAGCCTAGGGGTTTCCTGGGGCTCACTGGATACTATATGAGGTTTATAAGAGCATATGGACTGTTGTCTATACCTCTTAGCAATCTATTAAAAAGGGAATATTTCAGTGGACCAAAATAGCTAAGAATGCTTTCAACAAGTTAAAGAAAGTCATGTCTTCACCACCAGTTTTAGCATTGCCTAACTTTTCTGAAGAATTTGTGATCATGATAGATGCTTGTGATGATGGTATTGGGGCTATTTTAATGCAGTCAGTACATCCATTGGAATTCTTTAGCAAGTCTTTAGGAGTCAAACATAGTAGGTTATCTGTGTATGAGAAGGAGATGATGGCAGTAATAGCTGTAGTGCAGAAGTGGAGGCCTTATTTGTTCGGGAAGCATTTTACTATCACAATTGATCATCAGAGTTTGAAATACTTAATGGAATAGAAGATATCTACCTACAGTCAACAGAAGTGGATAGCTACGCTTTTGGGATATGATTTCACTGTTGTATACAAGAAAGGGAAGGAGAATTTAGTAGCAAATGCATTGTCTCAAATGGCCAAGTTATACTCCATGACTGTTGTAATTGGTCAGTTTGTACAGCAGATCAAGGATTCTTACAAGGATGAAAGAAAGATTTCTGAATTGATTCAACAACTTCAGTTAAACCCCAACAGTAGGCCAGGATATGTTTATAAATATGGGTTGCTATACAGGAAGGGCAAGGTGTTTGTTGGTAGAAATGCAGAATTGAGGAAGGAGCTACTTAAGCTGCACCATGACAGTGCTTAAGGGGCCATTCGGGTATCATTGCTGCTCTGCACAGGCTAAAAAATGTTTACTACTGAAACGGTATTAGAAATAATATGTACAAACATGTTCAAGAGTGTGAGATTTTCCAGAAGAACAAGGTGGAGAATGTGGCCTATCTAGGACTACTCCAACCTCTACCAATTCCTGAGAGAGTGTGGCAGGATATCATCATAGATTTCATTGAGGAATTACCTAATTATTCAGGCAAAACAACTATTCTGGTGGTAGTAGAAAGGTTGAGCAAGTATGCTCACTTTATGGCATTGAAACATATCCGTTTACAGCAGAAAGGGTGGCACAAGTTTTCATGGAAAATTTCTACAAACTCCATGGATTGCTGCAGACAATTGTGTCTGACAGAGATACTATATTCTTGAGTAATTTTGGCAGGAGCTCTTTGGCCTTCAAGGAGTCACCTTGCATCATTCTGCAACCTACCATCCTCAAAGTGATGGGCAAACGGAGGCTGTTAACAAGTGTCTAGAAGGATATTTGACATGTATGTGTGGAGATAGATCAAAGAATTGGGCAGTTTGGTTGCCACTTGCTGGATGGTGGTACAACACCAACTTTCACAGCTCTACTAGAACTACGCCTTATGAAGTATTGTATGATAGAACCCTCCTCTCCATCTCCCCTATTTACCTTAGAGTTCAATGATGGAGGCTATTGACAGAAGTTTACAAGCAAGGGAATCGACAATCAGGGTGTTGAAGCATTATTTGAATTTGTCTCGTGACAGGATGAAAATACAAGCAGATAAAAGAAGATCAGAGGGGTCCTTCCTAGTCAATGATTGGGTGTACATTAAATTGCAACCTTGTAGACAAATTTTGATACATGGGGATGATTATTCTAAGCTCAGTCCAAAGTATTATTGTCCATTTCGGGTGATCAAGAAGATCGGGCAGGTTGCATATCAGCTAGATCTTCCCCCTAATGCCAAAATTCACCATACTTTTCATGTGTTGCAGTTGAAAAAGAAGTTGGGAGATAAGCCAGTGCTTCCTTACCTTCCTATTTCATTATCTTCTAATGGTCACATTCTGTTGGAACTTGAGGCTATTGTGGAAAGAAGAATGATCCAGAAACACCACCAACCAATCACTCAATTTCTTGTCAAGTGGTTCAATTGCTAAGCTGCTGATAACACCTCGATGGATCTACAAGCCTTGCAGCAACAATTTCGTCATTTCAATCCTTGAGGACAAGGATCATTTCGAGGGGAGAATAGTTGTTATATTCATTTTACACAAGAGGGTACTTTTGTCACTGCAATAATAAGTAAGGGATATAGTTGTCAATTACTATATTGCTAATATGGATTAGTTAGTCGATTAAGTGGAAGGTCAGTCTGCTATTAGTTTGTTATTAGATACAAGATATATAGGGATGGGTTGTACCAGTTAGGGGTTATGATAATAAAATCGATGTTCTTTCTCTCTTCTCTATTCTCTGAAGTCTCAATTTATCCTCTGCAAATACTTGTTCAAAAACTATTCTCTTCATTGGTTTCTTAGAGATTTGCTTACTATTCCTTTTTGGTTGTACCATTATCACTTACTGCAATTATTAGATCCAGCTCTAGGTAGAAGGAAAACGGAAAAAAAGGACTTTCGGGTTCCCAAGCAGCTATTTTATTGATTCAATACTAGAAAATGCAAAACGTGATGTAATGAATAAATTAGTTAAAGTGAACATCGATCAGAAAAACAACTTGTCTAGCCTGATTTTTATTCACAGACGTTCGCGTTTAATCTTTCTTTCGTAAGAGGATGACAATGACAACCAAAACTAGTTGAAAGGGAAGAGGATTTTGCATTATTTAAGCTGGCATAAAAATTAATTAATCATATATTCACCATTACTTTGTTAGCAATCAAATAACTCTAATTTACTGCTAAATACAGACAAGCCTTTATAGGAGATATTTATTTACTTTTTTCTCGTAGGACCATGAATTACGTACGTGCTATCACGTCCTTAGACTTAAACTAAGAGCACGTACAACATTTGACAATTTGCTCACGATCTTGCGCAATTTGCTCACGATCTTATTATGCCAAATCAACCTTAGTATATTCAAAATTGTTAAGAGAATGTTAGATAAGAAAAATAAGAGAAATTTGACAAAGGAAGCATTTTATTATGGTGAACTTGATTATTTTTCTTGATGAGTTACAAATGAATAACATCCTTTATATACTAATTTCATGGGGGCTAGTGAGTAAATAATAATTATTACACAAGGCCTTTATTATCTACAACTAAGTCCCTTCTCTAGAATATTCTACATAGATAGAATCTTCTAAGAACCTTCATAGCAATTTCATAGGATTTTAAGGTCTTCCATGAGAAATCTTCATATTTCTTTAGAACCTTCCCACATGTACTAGTCTATTTTATATGTAAGCTTCCATATAGAAAAAATAAATGCCAAATGGCACCTACATGGCATAATGATGTGGCAGGTCATGACACTCTCCCCACCCAATTTTGTGCCACCTTAACACAAAGCATCGACACATACGCGTGTACCTCGCCTTGGCGTCGCTAGAGATTTTTGTCCATTAGTGATGCTCTGTGGAGCGGTTCGCCTTTCCATGTCACAAGGTACCAGTTACCTTTTTCCCCCATTTGTACTTTGGACGGCTAGCACTAATAGCCTTGATATTTCGCCATCGGATGCCTCTCCTTGCTCTTTACCTGAATCTCCCCATGACTCAATCAAGTCTAGTAGCTTTTGAAGCATAGGGTCCATGCTTCCACTCCCTCTTTGGCTGCCCTCCATGGTCACAACCTTGCTAGAAAATTTAACTCCTCTTCCTGTTGCTTCGTCCAAGTCTGATAACATGCCATCATTTTGTAACTCGTCATCTTCTTCAACTATGTCTACCAAATATTTGTTGTTGCCACCATGATCCATTTTCATGTTGCAATGATAAGCTTTGGAATTCCCTACTTTCGGCTTAGATTCCAAGTGAACCCCCTCAATAGAAGCGGTCCCTCCTATGTCACCCTTGTGTGCTTGAGAAAAGTTCCCGATCATTGATGCAAGGCTCCCTAAATCTGGGCATTCACTTGCCCTATGTTATCCTTAACAGAAGTAGCATCCTCCCTTAGACATGTACTCCTTACCGTTTTTCGGCGACTTACTGTCATGCCCCGAACCGGGTGGAGGGGGGATGGTACCTGATGCTTCTCCTATCCTTGCGTACCAACTTGCGACTAAGGAAATTTGAACATATGATGTCATACTTTGGCTATGGACCATATTGCAAGACAATTGCGAATGCTGACTAAATATAAATATATAGCTGCGCCAACAAGGCTATCATATTTACTACAACTGACAAACCAACTGAATATACATACAAGGCCTACAAGTCTAACATGTTGCACTAACTGACAAAATATTTCTGCAAGCCTCTACTGATGGATACACTATGATCAGAACAGCTCCCCAACCTACTCACAACGTATATACATATATATACAAGATATAGATAAAGCTCTAGACCCAGCAACTCCAAAAGGCATGGAGCCTACCAATCAAGCCGAGCTTAGGCAACACTTAATGAGGAACTCTACCTATCCGTTTGTCTAAACCTGCGCACATAAAATGCAGCGCCCCAGAACAAGGGACGTCAGTACGAAATAATGTACCGATATGTAAGGCAATATACTGAAAGCTGAAACTGAGCTGATAATATAATAACTGAAAGTAACTGGGAGTCAAAGATAATTTGAAGATATGCTTACCTGCTGATACTGACTCAACTCTCTCAATATAGTAAGTAAAATAGTTGTTTGACCCAATAAGGCTCGATATATATACACACACATATACACACACACACTCTGCTGCATTAGGCTCACTCATAGGTGCTCGTCCATACTAGGCTCTATATCTCGGCCAACTGGGCTCGCTTATAATCGCTCGACCACAGTAGGCTCGTTATATAACATACCATCTGATATGAGGTTGTCCAATAGGGGCCTGCTTACCGATTATAGCTCGATGGTGGTGAAAATACTATAATACTATATATATATATATATATATATATATATATATATATATATATATATATATATATATATATATAGAACCTCTTCTCTCTTGACTGGAAGAAGACAATACTTAAATGAATATAAAGTCCCGGTAAGGGAGACTACCGTAATTTTTGAGACTGGCATAATATACATAAGTTCGGGAGTATGAACTTCTATTTATGCTTCATCATCAAACACATGTAGTTACGAGATCATGTCAAAATGAAGAAAGGGCTTATTCTTAACTTACCTGGAGTAGGGAAAAATTTCGTCTGCTACAACTCAAAAAATTAGCTAGAATTGTTGAAATTGTAGAAATCGCGCTGCATTAAGGTATAAAATGTGATCTTTAAGTGTTCTGAGAATGGAATATTAATGGAGTTATAAGAATGGCTATGTTTTTTACTTTTCTTTAATTGACAAGTCTTTGATATGGAAAGTCTTGGAAACGTAGGAATGTGTAACTCTATGAAACCTAATAAGAAATGACTTTTAGTCATTTCTTTAAGGTTTGTCTTACTGCCACGTGGGTATGGATGATAATTTTTAATCTTATCCAATTAATTAATTAACTAATTAGGTAATATCTCGCTACCAGGTAATTAACCAATTACTCACATAATTAAGAATCATCTTAATTTACTTAAAGTTCTACTCATTTTAATATACTTTACACATCCTACTACCATGATCATATGGTACCTTGTATGGTACTAGTCTATAAACATCGGGTATTACCACTCGGCCCGCATTTTACTCTACTATGCCAAACTTGGACAAAAAAATTATTTTTTGACTTGCTTCCCCTCTCACCTTCACGAATTTACTCATTACTTGTTTGAAATAGCATAATGCTTATAATATTAATATAATCTCATTTTCGAACTTACATTGATTAACTTACAATAAAACTTTAACATATGAAAATGCGAGAAGTAATATCATTTTCCTCTTTGGAACATTTATCCTCGAATGTTGAAGGATGCTCTTATCATTTTCATAATCCATAGATCTTACGAGTAATTTAGTTCTCCTCTTGCCATCTAGGCAACAATTCTGTGAATAAGTCCAAAGGTATGGGTATTCCTCCCTTTAGTCCTTTTTCCCATACCACGGCTTGTGGCCGGGATAATTTTAATTTTGTAACTGTTTCTACCTTCTGTCATGCAGCATGTATGACTTTGTCCAGTAAGTGCGCCTATGCAACTCTTCTCCCCTTTTTCCTCAAGGTTCTAGCCAATCTCTAGGCCTCACTTCTCAAACATATACAGAGCTTGATGAGCTGTCTCTCTAGGCATTTGTAGGTATACTAAAGTTCTTTGCTTGGTATTTTGTTGAAATTACAATTATTGCTACATCTTGTTTCATAGAACCAGTTATCTAACTGCGTGATTTTATTGCATCTAGATAGGCCATACGGTACCAGAAATCTTACTTAAATTCATTGTTGCCGAGGTCTGCTTCCAACTCCAGGTTACTCTCGTTGCTCATCCCATATGTGTAAGTCTAAGTCATTTAATTCTTCCTCATTATTGTTCATCTTAAGAATGACAACTTGATCTCATATCATACTGTTCAACTTATATGCATATATTGTTGATTTACCCTAATATTGTTCCATCATCTACCACTGATAACTTGACCTCTTGTATTGCACTGCCTCTAGGGCTCATGTCTCATCGGGGAACATCTAAAGCAACTAAAGTGATCCACTTGGGGCTATACCATGATTATATTATCATATTGCATCCCAATGTGATTCACCTTACGTATGTATTTTACTTCTGTACAATTCATGAAATCCTTTTTTTCAAATGATTACTCAATCGAAGGCCCAAACATCATCATTTATTTATCAAAATTATATCCTCATTCCATTATCGGGGCAACATTTTATTTCTTTCTAAATGCTATTAATCTTAGATTCCTTTGGGTTCATCCCAGCTATACTGGACTTTTTATAACTTAGAGAAACTATTAGTTCTCTCGTTCTCATAAGCTTAATCCCGACGACTTATCTATTCTTGTAACCTTCTCATTCGCCCTTTCTTTTCCTTACTCTTTTCTTCCTAGAACTCTTTCGCTTTACTATACTTTAGCTCGGGACTTACACATATATATTTATACTACTTGCAACCTTCCTTTAACTTGTTGCGCCATAAATTTCCTTGTGTTATTCTGGAACAGCAAGCGAGACATCAGGTCGTCCCTAACTCTTCTTTACTCTCTTGACTAGCCCTATCGATACCTAGAAACTACAGGCTAGAAGATTGCCACTAACAATGCAGCTATCATTTCTAGATACTGAATCCCCACGCTTCTAGCCTTCTATCCATAGTACGAACTATTCATAACCTTCTGTATTTGAGTATCTCGTATGTTTTTCCCCTTTACCTTCTTACCTTTAAAACGTGTATCGTATATTCTATATCTTTCACGACATCCCTTCCATATACGTATAATTCACATTCACAACTTGAAGCTTTATTATAATACTTGCATCTCTAGGCATATACAATTCGGTGAGAGCTTCATACTGACTTCTTATGAGACTGGTACTTCTTCTAACTGGTTTTATCGTAGAGCCATTATAGAATATGGTTGTTGTACTATCTCTCTTGTACCTCTTATATTAAGAGTAATTCTGCAATATTCTTAATTACGATTTCTATAATTTTATGGGTTTAATAATCAGACTCTTGATTTACTTCATTGATGTAACTCTTTAGTTTACTCCTTCTTCTAGTCAGCCTTTATGTAGGCTTAATCTGTCTCAAGATATGAGGTTCATGGTATTAGTTACTAATTAGCCTTTCATGGGTGCTATCGAACATCCATGATACAATCCTTTAACAATCCAATCCTTCATTTATGGCCTGGGCTCAATTCTTTCTATTAACTTATATTGGAATCTTCCAAGGCTGTATATGTTGCATGTATAAAACTCCAAACTCTTAAGTGTGTTTATAACGCAAATAACTCTAGATAATTGATCAAATAATTCTTTGTATTCCATCTTAGCTTTCCTTAAACGTAAGCAATTGCTTTTCCTAGTTTTTTGCCACCCCATTGCATGCATACCTAGCTTTCCTTAGAGCCCATACATATTGGAACTCCATACAACTCATATGATCTTGAATATTACATTTGATTTTACTCCCCGTTCATTAGCCGAGGTGATTGCCACTTTCTTATAGAGTGCATGCAATGTTGTGTGGAGACTTGTTATTACAAGACCATTTCCTCTTTTACTGTGCTTAGGTTGAAGTTTTCTTACTTATTTTCTCAACTAGTCTTTCATTGTAGTACTTAGGGAGGACCCTCTGACTCTTGTAAAGCAGCGAGCTTATAATGTTGTATACTCGACGGAATTTTTGATGTCCTTCCTTGCCTATAATTAACCGCAGTTACTTACCTCCATGCCCTTGTACTTGTAGGGTTGCTTTTGAACTAATATTTCGACTATCTTCCGAGTGGCATTCTCTTTTATTTCCATAATACTCATATGATACCTTTTTAACTTCCCCAACTTTTATATGAATATATCTCAAGTATTACAATGTCATAACTACGAGACTGAATTCCCAATATTGGGGTTCCCAATGTTAATCTTGCATTGATTTGTTAATTTATCTTTACCCTCTTGTCTAGCCATAACTGGGCTCTTCATGAATCAACTACTAACTACTCGTTGGCCCATTCTCATATCAATATTTTGTGTAATCTTTCTTGGGTTATTTCTTTTGTCTTAACTTACCTCACGTACTGACTCCTTATCTATCAATAACATCTCAGGTAGGAATCTTTACCTCCTTTCTTTGACATTGTGTTTGCATAATGTTCTGGAATCGTAGCATATATGTAGGATTTGAATAAGTGAAATCTTATCCCTTTCTCATTCTTATCACATCCTCCCTTTATCATTCCATATTTACTAGAACTACTTAATTCTGACTTAATGCCACATCACACCATATTTTCCTTTTTAGGGGAGCACTAAGATTTAGTGCTATGATGACCTACGTATAGATGTTTTACCCTCTCATCTTTGGCATCTTTCACATCGTTGATGATCCCTACTCACATCGCGGTAACCCTTATGTACCAAGCATAACGAAATTCCTCACTCACGAGGGTGATACTAAGTATAACTGGAACATACCGTCCCTTAAGCTTAACTTTACTCACCTTTCTTGCTTTAGAGAAGTGTCTTCCTGAATGACCATTCTCTGAATTTATCATGAATCCTCTTCTATTTTCCACTCTATTATCGCCGGAACAAAATATGAAATTTTTATGATGCTGACTATTATCCAATTTCTCAGTCTCTAATTCATGTTTAGTTTATTTTGTTCACCAAACCATACTGATTTCTATTGTTCTTGGGTCTAACTTTTCCTTCCGGTAGTCGCGTTGGAGTCACAAACTTATTTCTTAAAATGAGGATGTGACTTTATGGCCTATACTCTTTTTTTGTCTCAAGGCCTATCATCTCTCAGATTTTCCTTCAATTGACTATAGACTCTGTAATACTGTCATCTTTTCAATCTACCGTTGTCATCCATATATCATATCTTACTCATAATACTTCAGTAACTCTTTTCTTATTTCCCACTAACATTTATGTCTATCGCTTTATTAGAAAAACTTGAACAAGATATTCTTTTGCTTTTGGCTCCCCTTGATCCATCCAGTGGCTCTTCGGGTTGCTTAACGTTTTCGCTCTACTAGGGATGCGAGCCACACTAAAGTAATATTTATCCCTTCCAGGCTTTCCGTGCCAATTTTCTGATTTTTCCTAAATTTTTGTATGCTAATATTCACATCTAATTGTAATATTCTAGAGTTCATCATTTGGGTGCCTCACAAGGAGATCTATTAGCACCTTTGTAATATCCTTCAGAAATGTCAACCAACAAACAATCCATTTACTATTGTGGGTTACTCTAACCCAGCCTAATCCTAATATCCTATCTTTTTCTTATACTACACATGTTAGCCCCCAATAGGGTATAACTAAAATGGGTGTGATAAATTCTACATACATCTGTTACTGTTGAAGATAAGTCACAATGCTTATACCTTTCTGCCAAGGTTGAAAATACCGATAATCTTCATTAACTAGGTACCTCATACCCTTCTCATTTTGCTCCTTTTACTTGTTGGAGCTTGTATCTATCTTCTGAATCTCTCATATCCTTTCACCATGGAGGTTGATAGATATTCTTTCCTTAAGGTTCCTTATCAAGAAGCTTACACGTAAGGTACATGCATGTTCTGCTGAAGACCTTACATTTAACCACCATAGGAATGATGCAAGCTCGAGTTCCTCTAACTCAACTCTTCCACAACTATATCTCTTACCAAACATCATTTTGGATGTAGGTATCGTCGTATTATGAATAAGATAGAGATTAGGAAATTGAGTTCTTACAACTGAGCTCTACCACATGATCTAGATTAAGAAGAAAGAGTGGCAATGTTAAATGTCATGCAGCCTCATGCTTATAATTGTGGTGCATGTCACACCCATAAATAAGACTCTACTAGACATGACTTGTAGATTCTCTAGGATAGAACTTCTATGATACCACTTTTGTCATGCCCCGAAAGAGAGGGGGGGAGGGGAGGGACCGGCACCAGGTGCCTCACCTATCCTTGCGTACCAATTTGTCACTAAAGAACTCTGAACATATGATGTCATAATTTGGCTATGGGCCACATTTCTAGACAATTGTAAATGCTGACTAAATATCAATATATAGCTGGACCGACCAGGCCGTCATAATTACTACAACTGACAAATAAACCAAATATACATACAAGGTCTATAAGCCCAACATGATGCACTAACTGACAGGATATGTCTATAAGCATCTACTGGTGGATATACTGTGATTAGTACTGTTTAACGGGTGGGCCAGTCCTGGCCAAATTTTTTTGACCCGTCCGGGTTCCGGGCCAGGCTGGGCTGGGTTGCACATTAATGGGTTCGTAGCGGGCTGGGTTAGTTCGGGTAAAGATTGAACCATAAGGGTTACAGGTTGAGGGGGCCAGGCCGGGCCGAGTTTAGTATATTTTAACTTTTTTTTTGGAATTATGTATAGTAGAACTATTAAGTTATATTAATATTTTGTAATAGTTTAATGAATACAAGTAAGATGGGAAAAAATTGCACTTATTGCAAGTGCTATTTTATTTCTTAATTTCAAATTGAAAAAGTAGAAAATGAAATGTTTACATTTTTTCTAACAAGTAAACTAGTAAAGTAGTAATTTCAAATGTTTTGCATCGCCCTAAAAAGTTCATCATAATCAATATGAACCGATTGACCTTCTTCTGGTGTGTTAAATTCTGATGGGTTTCCATGTGTTAATATATCTCCAAGTTCCTCGTCTTCTAGGCTATCAACATCTTCCTTTCCTTGATTTCTTCGTTCCGATCTAATCCAATCTCTGAAACATACTAAAACTTCCAAACCATTGCTTCCAATGAGTGGCGGGTGTCTCCAAGTTGTTGTCTTGCTTGGCTAAATGCACTCTCCGATGCAACAGTAGAAATTGGCACATTCAGCACGTCCCGAGCCATAGCGAAAAGAACAGGAAATTGCTTTTTATTTCCATGCCACCATCCCAATGGTGAAAATTCCTTTGTGCGAGGCTCCTTTTGCTTGTGCAAGTAGAATTGAAGTTCATCAATATTCCTGCTACTGGTTTGAGTGTTAGAAAATGTAGAAAAAATATTAAAACTATCAAGGGCTTCTTCATCATCCACAGTAGCTGAACTGCTACATTGCATAGCGGGATTAACATTGTCAGAAGCACGAGCAGCATTATCACATTCATTTGCATAATAATTATATAGTTGTTGTAAATATTCATTTAGCTTGTTCATAGAAACATATAAATTTGGGGTTTCAGTTTCTCCAATCTCCATATAAGTATATAAAGCATTCATTAATTGGTGACAATCAGACATTTTAATAGAAGGATTTAAAACTGCACCAATTAAGTAAATAAGAGGAATTGGGAAGAAATATTTTTTGAATTTTGCTTGCATTTTTTCAACAACATCCTTATATTTTTCTTTCTTCTTAAATTCAGATAGTAGAAAAGATATTTCAGCTATATGTACTAAAGCTATAGTAACAGTGAGGTAATATGCGCCAGAAAACACAACAGTAGCAGTATAAAATTTATGTAAAAATTTAACAACGTCATTTATGACCTCCCAAGTATCACTTGTTAACATACGTCTAGGATCAGTACAATGTGCATTAGCAACTTCAGTTATTGGAAATCTATATTTGTAGCAACATTTTAAAAATATATATGTATAATTCCATCTAGTAACAATTTCGTCTGGCATGAATCTAGATTTAAGGTTATACTAGATACACGTAGTCTTAAATTCTTTTATTCTAGATTGTCTATTATTTTCTTGAATAACACCAACTGCTCTTCTAACATGAGTAATCTCAACTGAAAATAAATCAAGGCCACTTTTAACAATTAAATTATAAACATGACATGCACACCTAACATGAAAAATATCATCAAGAGGTGGTTGCAAATGCAATTTTAAAATTGAAATTGCAGTATTATCGTTTGAAGCATTATCAAAAGGCATACACAAAACTTTTTGGTTTAGATTATAAAATTCAACAACTTCAACAATAGTACTACTTATAAACGTAGCAGTATGACTCTGATCTTCATCATATTTAAAAGCGGTAATACGTTTTTGCATACAAGTATTATCATCTATCCAATGGCATGTAATTGTCAAATAATCATTTCCATTAACAACATGGCCAATATCAGAAGTTAGACATACTCTAGAAGGAAAGTGGCTAAACAAGTAACGTATGTATGTTTGATATTGTCCATGAAGTCTAAGGATATCTGCTCTACAAGTACTTCTAGGGATACCTTTAAATAAAGGATTGTAAATCCTTTGAATATAAACAATAAGATACGATAAAGAAGCAAAAGAAAAAGGTAGATAACCCAAAGCAATCATTTTTGCTAATTCCTCACGATCCCTCATTTTATCATATTTTACTAGACCTCCAGTAGTAAGGTTAATAGTCGTTTGACTTCCATACCCATTATTGCCTCGTTCTATGGGATGGTCAGATCTCATATGTCTACTAAGTGTCCCAGTCCCTCCTAAATTTCCTCCGGTCAAATGTTTAAAAGTTTCGTTATAAAGTTTGCACTTAACTCTATTAGTACCTTCTATTATTTCAAAAAATTTCCATACCGGACTTCTTCTTTTACGATTAGAAGTCGGAGCCACTGGTGGTCTACCCCTTGTAGCACTAGCAGCTCCAACTCCAACACTACCAACATTTCCATTGGTAGGTGTAGGTGGTATCTCATCTTCTATTCCAATTTCATTATCTTCTATTCCAAAATCTTCTTGTAATTGTTCATAATCTATCTCTACATTATCATTAGGCGATGATTCAGAAACATGTGTTATTGGGTCATTACTATTACTATCGGAAGCTACAGGACTACCTCTTTTTTTATTTCCACCCATACCAGTAATTTATCTACACGCTCTTTTAGCAGCACTAAATATATTTTGAAAAATTAAAGTATAAGCTAAAATTAAATATGCAACTAAAATATTAAGTAAGAGAAAGAGTTGGAGGGAGTGCACCGAATTCGATAATAAAATTGAGCACTTGATTACGTAATTTCAGTGTTACCACGAATAATCATCAAGCAAGTATATTAACTTTGAACTTCAAACTTCGAATTTCAATTTCCAAATGACAATTTTCGGTAAATTAAACTCAAGAAAAGAGAGCCGAATAAAAATTATAAAATTAGAATATGAAATCTTGCAAATTGAAGGGAAGAGAGAAATTGAGAATTTGAGAACTGAGATTGAGATAAGAATTTTGAGTGAAGAAATGAAGAAGAGGGGGAGGGTATTTATAGATTCTAAGAAGGGTTAATATTGTAAATTAATAAATACAAATAAACAAAAAATGGCCAATTTTGCAAATAAATCTGTTGGCCAACAGATCTGAAGCATTTCTGACCGTTGCCAACGGTCTTATGTGACCCACAAAGTCAGAAATTAAAAATCCCCGTTGGTACCGGGCCGGGCCGGGCATGTTTAACCGGTACAGGCCACTGTTTATTCGAAACGGGTCGGACCGGTCTGGTTACACGTTAAAAAAAACAAACGAACCAAATCCCTCCCCCCACGAACCCAGCCCACCCGGCCCCTTGGTAACCGGGCCGGTCCGGTCCCGATTTACTCCGGTCCGGGTCTGTCCGGAACCGATCCTACCCGGCCCATTAGACAGGTTTAACTGTGATCAGAGCAGCTCCCCTGCCTACTCACAAAGATTACCATTCAAGCTGAGCTCGGGAAACACTTAATGAGGTGGCCTACCCATCTGTCTGTCTGAACCTGCACGCATAAAATGCAGTGCCTAAGGAAAAGGGACGTTAGTACGAAATAATGTATCGGTATGTAAGGCAATATATTGAAAGCTCAAACTGAGCTAATAATATAATAACTGGAAGTAACTGGGAGTAAAAGATAATCTAAAGATATGCTTACCTGTTGATACTGACTCAACTCTCTCAATATATTAAGTCAAAATAGTTGTCCGGCCCTAATAAGGCTCGGTATATATACATATAACTATTCTGCCGTAGTAGGCTCACTCATATGCACTCGGCCATACTAGGCTTTGTATCTCCGCCAACTGGGCTCGCTCATAGGCGCTCGTCCATGGTAGGCTCGTTATATAACTTACTATATGAAGATAATATACCGATATGCAAGACAATATACTGAAAGCTAAAACTTATATGATAATATAATAACTGAAAGCAACTGAGATTCAAAGATAATTTGAAGATATGGTTACCTACTGATACTGACTCAATCTTTCAATATAGTAAGAAAAATAATTGTCCGGCACTATAAGGCTCGGTATATATATATATATATATATATATATATATATATATATATATATATATATATATATATATATATATATATATATATATATATATATATATATATATATATATATATATATATATATCTTAGTAGGCTCACTCATAGGCTCTCAGCTAACTGGGCTTGCTCATAGGCGCTCGGCCACTATAGGCTCGTTATATAACTTACCATCTGAAGATAATATACCGGTATGTAAGGCAATATACTGAAAGTTGAAACAGAGCTGATAATGTCATAACTGAAAGTAACTGGGATTCAAAAATAATCTGAAGATATGATTACCTGCTGATACTGACTTAACTCTCTCAATATAGTAAGTAAAATAGTGTCCGACCCTATAAGACTTGGTATATATATATTATTGTTCTGCCGTAGTAGGCTCGCTCATAGGCGCTCGACCATACTAGGCTCTATATCTCGGTCATCTGGGCTCGCTCGTAGGCGCTCAACCATAGTAGCTAATTATATAACTTACCATCTAATTAGAGGTTGCCCAATAGGGGCCTGGACGCCAATTATAGTTCGATGGTGGTGAAATTACTGTAATACTTTCTCTCTCTCTCTCTCTCTCTCTCTCTCTCTCTATATATATATATATATATATATATATATATATATATATATATATATATAACCTCTTTTCTCTTGACTGGAAGAAGACAATACTCAATTACTCAATTTAATATAAAGTCCCGATAAGGGAGACTAATGTAATTTATGTGATTGGGATAATGTACAGAAGTTCGGGAGTATGAACTTCTATTTATGTTTCGTCATCAAACACATGTAGTTACAAGATTATGCCAAAATGAAGGAAGGGCTTAGCCTTAACTTACTTGAAGAAGGGAAAATTTCACATGATATTCTTGAAAAAGGTTGCACCGGCCTCCGTTAGAACTGCAAAATTTCTCCGTTACTGAAACTCTAAAAATTCACTGGAATTGTTGAAATTGTGGAAATCATATTGTATTATGGTATAAAATTTGATCTTAAGTTTTTTGAGAATAGAATGTTGAAGGAGTTATAAGAATGGCTGCGTTTTTCACCTTTTTAATTGACAAGTCTTTATTATGGAAAGTCTTAAAAAAGTAGGAATGTGTAACTATATGATACCTAATAAGAAATGACTCTTAGTTATTTCTTCAAGGCTTGGCTTACTGCCACGTGGGGATGGGGGTGAGGATTTTTAATCTTGTCCAATTAATTAATTAACTAATTAGGTAATATCTCGCTACCCAGTAAATAACCAATCACCCGCATAATTCAAAATAATCTCAAATTACTTAAAATTATATTTATTTTTAATATACTTTATACATCCTACTACCATGGTCATATGGTACCTTGTATGGTACTAGCCATAAATATCGGGTATTACCCCTCGACCCGCATCTTACCCTACTAATACCACACTTGAACAAAAATTTATTTTCTTTGACTTGCTTCCCCTCTCACATTCACGAATTTACTCATCACTTGTCTGAAATAGCATGATGCTTATAATCTAAAAATAATCTCATTCCCGAAGTTACATCGATTAACTTACGACAAAACTTTAACATACGAAAATGCGAGATGTAACACTTGCCGTTTCGCTTGGACCCCAATCCGTTATGGGATGACCCCTTGTGATTGCCTTCTATATCTCAGCTATGCCCTTTCCCGTTGTCTTTGTCATGATATCCCCCACCCTTCTCGGCGTTGCCTTCTTTGAACTTGGCAGGCTCCATCTTGAAGTCAATGAGCAACTCGGCTACTGCTATGGCCTCATCCACGTTAGCTATTTAATGTCTTCTTAACTATGTTTTGCCCAATTTTGTAACCCATCCATGAAGTAGAAGAGCGAATCTTTCTCTAATAATTATGAGGTTTGCAGCATTAAGGTAGTGAACTCGCGCACATACTCTCAAATTGTGGCCGTATGTCAGAGCTCCCTTAGCTTCTGCCTAGCCTTATACACTACATTCACCGGGTAAATTGCTTCTACTTCTTCTTAAACTGCTCAGACGTCTCAAACTTGCATATACCTTGTCTATATCAACACACTTTCAATACCACCACAACACGACAATCTCTGAGAGGTACAACACAACTATGTTGATCTTGGCGTCTTCGTGTTTCACTTTGCCGAATTTCTAGAAGAAGATGACATTCGTTTGATGAGAAATAAAAAGGAATATCGAAAACTCGAGTGGCTGAAGCTGAAGCAGCTACTTTCAAAGTAACAGAAAGAAAAGCACCGACTGGAGTGGGAGAGTTAGAGTCGAAAAGAGGATTCCTCACTTCTTTCTCTCATTCAAAACGTGCATGAGACTTTCATCTCACACGGCTAGAAAAACCCATTTTCTTTCTTTTTTGATTACCTTCCTCGCGTATGTATAAGACCGAATCCATTCGATTTCTAAAAAGGATTACTAATCCTTAACTTTTCGAGGATGCTTGAAGTAGTTCTCTAAGTACCAAAGAAAATTTTTCACTTCTTGTGCATCACGAATACCTTTGAACACTAACGGTTTGGGAGTCTTGATCTTGGCCTCCCTCGCCACAATAACATTATAGTCTACCTCGATTACGCCAACATTGACATGTTCCTCAAGTAATACTATCTTTGCCTTTATAGTATCGATACTACTCAAAACCTCCATGAGTCTAAATTACAAGGCAGAGGTGGTTTGCCTTAGCTCTATCTTAGTCTGTGTACGTTCCTCCAAGTCACTTTGGATACTCTCAATCTCCTCAAGAGTGTGTCCTTCAAGAACCATTGGCCAAAGATCTTGACGGCGTCCAACCCCACGTTCACCTTAATCCCCCACTCTTTACTGAGCGAGACGTCTTCTGGTAGGACCTGCACTTCATTCTCGCTCGCTTTACTGGCAGATGGTTCTTGGAATGTAAGCCCTTAGTTTGGTACAATCTCGGGTGGCTCCTCCTGGCTCTTGTTGGTGGCATTCCTCTTTTTGTTACAACTCTGCTTGCCAGCAGTATCCTGGATGATGTTGGCTTGGGTGTTGGCTGCGTTAATTTCTCTATCATTTTCCATCCCTTAGTTGCAACCTTTACTATAATACCATGTTGTCACGTCCTTACACTTAAACTACGTGCACATATGGCACTTGACAGTTTGTTTATCTTGAACAACTTGCTTACGATTTTATTATGCCAAGTTAGCCTTGCTACACTCAAGATTGCCAAGGGAATGTTAGATAAGAAAGATAAGAAAAATTTTCTAAAGAAAGCAGAACTTGATTATTTTGCTTGATGAGTTATAAATGAATAACTCCTTTTACATACTAGTTTAATAGGGACTAAGGAGTAAATAATAATTATACAAGGCTCTTATTATCTACAACTAAGTCCCTTCTTTAGAATATTGTACATAGCTAGATTCTTCTAAGGACTTCTCTAGCAGTTTCATAGTATTCTAAGGTCTTACATGAGAAATCTCCATATTTTTTTAGAACTTTTTTATATGTGCTAAGTCTATTTCATATGTAAGCTTTTATATGCTAAAAATATATACCAAATAATACTTACTTGACACGATGATGTGACGGGTCATGATAGTACACTCGGCTTTACTCAATCACAAAACTACAGTTCCTTGTCAGATATTTAGTTCTTTTTAAGTTATATTTATAGTGAATACGTGGGTCAAGTAAAGGATAAATCACAACGTGAACTACTTTTTGTTGCGCAATCTTGTAATAATTCTAAAGAAGCTTTAACTCCCAAGCAGGTTCTTTATAAAAAACCATGAGTAATTGTAATGGAAGAATGACCGAACTGTACCAGTTGTTAATTCTTCAGTTCACATAAATTTTGATTATATAACTCTTTTTATTTCCACCCTTTTTTGTGCATAACGACAGTCACAAAAGAAAAAGAAAGAAGTACTACTTGGTAACTGTTGGCACATGCCCGAGAGATAGATGAAGGAAGCAGACAACTGTGTATAAAGTGTAGAGGCAGAGTTAGATTTTAAGATTTATTAGTTCAAAACTTATAAATTGGGTTGCTCTAATGGAAAGCACATTCCGTTATTAACTTAAAAGTTCTGAGTTCGAGTTACCCTAAGAGTAAGATGGACAATTTTTAGAGAGAATGATGCTGAGTGTCTATTTTAATAACCACAATATTTATACATATTCTATAAATTTTCTAATACAAATATATAAATTCAAATAAAAGTTACTGTATTCGTCCTATCCCACATAATTTACTTCTTTACTCTGCCACTGATAAAGTCTGCCATAAAACTTGAAGAGTTCTAATGGATTGAGGAAAAAGAAGCTAACTCTCTCTATTTCATATATTTATACATACACACAGTGAATAAAGTAGAGTAACTTTATCGTTATTTTGGTAGATAAAGTCAACTGATTAAATATCAAAAAAATGTTTTACAAATATATTGTTCTAGTAAATTGTTGGATTTTATTATTAATAACAAAAGAAATATGAATGAAAAATGGTAGGAAAAGAAATAAGGGGAAGTGAAATTTTAAATGAGTTCATTTTACTAATGCATTTTGTTCCTCATTGGTAGAAAGAAAGAAAATATTTGTGTATATGTAGAGAAGCTATCTTTTAGCTCTTAAAAAATTAAGAAATAGGCAAGTTTCGCGCCGACGTCCCCGTAGCTCTCTTGGCTCGGCTTCAGCTTTGATCAAAGATTGATTGATTAATCTTTTTGGATACAATTATTTTCAAATCTTTAATTAATTGATTAAATTAATTAACAAAAATTCAATCCGGAATAACCCATGACCCGCGACCCGGTTTTGTTTGGCTCGTTTTCTTTCTCGGATTATTTTAAATCCATTTTAATTTTCCCGAAAAATTTCCAACAGCTATAGACCTGCTCCAATAGCTATGACTGTTCCGAAAGGTTGCAAACCTTTTCAGAAACAATCCCAAATTGGCTATAAATATACCTTCTAATCCCAAAATATTTACTTATGAAATTTTCATCTTCTTCTTCTTCTTCTGCACAAAAACTCCAGTGTGTTTTGCAGCCTTTGAGTGGTTCGCTGTTCATCGGCGTTTTTGATACCAATACTCTAGTGAGTTAAATCGTTCTATTCTGGGAAGTAATCAAGAACCTCGGGTACTTGAGAGGAATAATTTCTTTAAGAATATATTGTGTATTTAGTGGGCTCGATTTGTTCCTATAATGTTTCAAAATTTATTTTGAAGTTCAAGTACTGTTTTTGGAATTTATTTCTACTAACTTTCTGTTTCTGTTTTCAGAAAGATTATTGTTTTATTTATTTACAGCAATACAGATTAATAACAATCTTAAAGAAATTATATTTATTATATTCTATATTCTGTCTGGATTTTACTATTCTGATTTGAAGATATAAAAACTTCATTAGAGTATTGAAATTTAGAAAACGATTTGAATAACATAAAAACTTCATCGTTTTTCTATAAAATAGTATGTAAAAACTTCAGTTGTTTTTATTACATATTCTTTATTGATTACACTATTATTTACTATTATAATTTTCCTATTAATTGATCTCTTCTGTTGTTGACAGTAAGAAATGGCAAATGATAACATAAATCGTTCTGCGATTGTTGGTGCAACGACGATAGTCTCGTCGAGCAGTAATGCTGTTCCTCCGGCCGAGAAACTGGAGAAATATTTTGGAACTAACTTCAAATGATGACAACAAAGGGTGTTCTTCTGGCATACCACACTTGGTATGCAGAAATTCACTAGTGAAGAGCCTCTAGTGCCTGCTGCGGATATGACGGACAATGAAAAGTTCATGGTTGTTAAGCCGTGAAAGCATGCAAATTTTCTTTGCAAAAGGCTATATCTTAAGTACTTTAGAGGATGACTTGTACAATGTGTACATTGCAATGAATACTTCGAAAGATTTATGGGGCGCACTTGAAAAGAAGTACAAGACAGAAGATACATGCTCGAAGAAGTTCGTAGTTGCCAAGTTTCTAGACTATAAAATGATAGACAGCAAAACTGTGGGAACCCAAGTTCAGGAGCTTCAACTTATTTTTCACGACCTTATTGCTGAAGGTATGATAGTGAATGAAGCATCTCAAGTAGCTACTATGATTGAAAAATTTCCCCTTCGTGGAGAGATTTCAAGAACTATCTTAAGCACAAGCACAACGAAATGAAGTTGGAAGATCTTGTGGTACATCTAAAGATCGAGTAAGACAACAAAATAGCCGAGAAGAAGCCTCGAGGAAATTCAACGATCATGGGAGCTAATATCGTTGAGGAAACTGCTCCAAAAAGTAAGAAGAGGAAGAGGTCCACTGGACAAACTAAGGAGCAGAACAAAAAGAAATTCAAGGGTAGCTGCTACAACTGTGGAAAAGTTGGTCATAAAACCCCTGATAATCATCTCCCAGAAACTAGTAATAAGAAGGTACAAGACAACATAGTGGAGAAGAATGATGATATTGATGATCTTTGTGCAATGCCTTTGGAATTCAACCTAGTTGGAAATTCGAAGGAGTGATAGATTGACTCACGATACACTCGACATATTTGTACTATCAAAGAAGCATTTATGACATACTCTACTGCTGGTCCCGTAGAAGAAATTTCCATAGAAAATAATGCAACAGCCAAGATTGAAAGTTATGGGAAGATATTCCTGAAGAGGACTTCCAGCAAGGTGTTAATGCTCAATAACATTCTTTCATGTTCCTAATATTCGAAAGAATTCAGTTTCTACTTCTTTATTTGTAATGAATGAATTCAAATGTGTATTTGTTTATGATAAAGTTATTGTAAGCAAGAACGAAACGTATGTTGGAAAAGGCTACCTCATAGAGGGCCTTTTCAAACTCAATGTAATGATTGCTGACAATATGAATATAATTTCAGCTTCTTTTTACTTATTGGAGTCAAATTATCTATGGCATATTTGTTTAGGATATGTCAATTATAAAACCTTGCGAAAGTTAATTAATTTAGAAGTATTACCTAAAATTCGAGTTTAAGAAATCGAAATGTCAAATATGTGTTAAATATAAGTTTGTAAAACATCCTTATAAGTCTGTTGAAAGTTTCAAATCCTTTAGACTTAATTCATACTGACATTTTCGATATGAAGTCGACACCATCTCGAGGTGGAAAAAAGTATTTTATTACTTTTATTGACGATTGCATTAGATATTGTTATGTTTATTTGCTTTATAGTAATGATGAAACAATTGAAGCATTTAAGCAATACAAGAATGGTGTAGAAAATCAATTGAATAAAAAGATCAAAATGATAAGAAGTGATATAGGTGGAGAATATGAATCTCCGTTTGCAGAAATATGTCTAGAATATGGAATTATCCATCAAACTACTGCACCTTACACACCTCAATCTAACAAAATTGGGGGAAAAAGATTAGACATTAAAAGAAATGATGAGTTCTTTACTAATAAGTTCCGGATTACCATAGATTTTGTTGGGGGAAGCTACCCTTACAGCTAATCGAATACTCAACAGAGTACGCTAGAGCAAAACGCAATCTATTCCATAAGGAAAATGGAAAGGAAGAAAATCCAACTTGAAATATTTTAAAGTGTGGGGGTGTCTAGCAAAGGTACATGCTCCTTTACCTAAAAGGGTGAAAATTAGACCAAGAACAGTAGATTGCGTTTTCATTGGATATGGTACAAACAGTAAAGCATGTTGGTTTTTGGTTCATAAATTCGATAATCCCGAGATTCATGTTAATAAGATAATGGAATCAAATATTGATGAATTTTGAAAGCATCTATCCGTATAAAGCTGAATGCGAGTCTTTAAGTGGAAGACCTAACCAAAGTAAAATACTTCAAGTATAGAAGATCCAAGGCGTAGCAAACGTCAAAGAATAGCTACTTCCTTTGGACCAGATTTTGTGACATTCTTGCTTGAAAATTAGCCTCAAACTTTTAAAGTAGCTATGTCGTCTTCTAATTCAACATTTTGAAAAGAGCCAGTCAATAGTGAGATTCAATCAATTTTGGATAACCATACATGGAAATTGGTTGATCTTCCTCCGGGATATAAGCCTTTAGGTTCGAAATGGATGTTTAAACGAAAAATAAAGCTGATGGCACTATTGAAAAATATAAGGCAAAACTTGTTGTCAAAGGTTATAGACAAAAAGAAGACCTTGATTACTTTGCCACTTACTCGCCAGTAACAAGGATAACATCTATTAGGGTGTTAGTGGCATTATAGGCCGTGTATGATCTTGAAATCCATCAAATGGATGTTAGCACATCTTTCTTAAATGGAGAATTAGAGGAAGAGATTTACAAGAAACAACCTGGGGGTTTTGTGATTTATGGTAAAGAAAAGAAAGTATGCAAACTTGTTAAGTCGCTTTATGGACTTAAACAAGCACCCAAATAATGGCATGTAAAATTAGACCAAACAATGTTGCCAAAGGGATTTAAAGTCAACGGGTATGACAAATGTGTTTTCATTAAAAATACTCTAGGTCATGAAGTCATTGTTTGTTTATATGTTGATAATGAGCAAAAGTATGATAAGTATAAATGCTATAAAACGCATGTTGGCTAGAAAATTCGACATAAATGATTTAGGAGTTTCTGATATGATCATAAGAATAAGAATTCACAAGACTCCACAAGGTATTGCATTATCACAGTCTCATTACATTGAAAAGGTACTTGACAAGTTCAAGTATTTGGATTTCAAAATTGCCAAGAATCCAATTGACGTGAGTTATGCACTTCAAAAGAATGAAGGTGAAAGTGACTCACAAATGGACTATGCAAGAGTATTGGAAAGTTTGATGTATATCATCAATAGTACGCGACCAGATATAACATGTGCTATTAGAAAACTGAGTCGGTTTACAAGTAATCCCAATCAAATACATTGGATGGCAATGAAACGAGTTTGGAATCTTAAACATACCCAAAATTATACTTTGAATTATAACAAATACCTTCCGTGATCGAGGGATACAGTAATGCAAATTAGATCACTGGATCATCTGAAGTTAAATCCACGAGTGGATATGTTTTCACAATTGGGGGTGGAGCAGTGTCCTGGAAATCATCCAAACAAACGTGTATCACCCGTTTTACAATGGAATTTGAATTTATAGCTTTAGATAAGGCCGGTGAAGAAGCTGAATGGCTCCGAAATTTCTTGAAAGATATTTTATTTTGGCCCAAATCTTTGGCACCTCTTTATATACATTGTGATAGTCAAGCGACAATAGGTAGGGCAGGGAGCGTTATGTATAATAGAAAATCTCGTCATATTTGATGGAGACACAATATCGTTAGACAATTATGCTCTAGTGGTGTTATTACAATTGACTATGTAAAGTCAAGAGATAACGTGTCGGATCCACTTACAAAAAGGTTTATCTAGAGAGGTAGTTGAAAGATCATCAAAGGGAATGGGGTTAAAGGCTTAGGACAAGTCATCATGGCAGTAACTTTACCTAGTAGACTGGAGATCCCAAGAGCTAGGTTCAAAGAGATCAAACAAAGTTATGAATGGCAGTTCGACATTGTCAAATAACTCAACTCATTCTCGTGATGAAGACAATGTTAAAAAACGAGGTAAAGCATTAAGGTTTTTGATGAGTTAATAAAATTTAAAGCTTTTTGATGATTTGCTAAGTCTGGCAGGATATGACCAGATAACGTGTCGTTAGGATTACACATTTAGAAATCACCTATGTGAGTGTTAAGTGTAAGCCGCTTCAAGGGGAATGAAAGTAAAGGCACATTCTTTAAACACTCATTAAATCAGGCGGTGCTTATGGCTAAGACAAACATAACCGTGAGAACCATAGATGGTTAAGGATTGGTGACTTATGTTGTTTAGGAATACAACATAGCTTGATGGTTCGAAGATATCAAATCTACCGGTTGACCGAGTATATTTAATGTAAGTTCACTACGGAAAGTTCAAAGGGAAACCTACTTATCCAGATATAATTAATTCTTGCATGTGCAGCACACACACGTCCGTGCAATTCTTTAAGTTTATAGCCATTCACCATTCATGTGGGGGATGGTTGGATTTTGTTATTAATAACAAAAGAAGTGTGAATGGAAAATAGTGGGAAAAGAAATAGAGCGAAGTGAAATTTTGAATGGCTTCACTTACCAATACACTTTGTCCTTCATTGGTAGAAGGAAAGAAATTTTTTGTGTATTTATAGAGAAGCTCATCTTTTAGCTCTTAAAGAGTAAGAAGAAGGCAAGCCTCCCGCCTTTGTCATCATCGTCGTTTGCTCGGCTTCGATTTTGGCTTCGGATTCGGATTAAGATTTGATCAAATCAAAGATCGATTGGTTGATGAACCTTTTTGGACAAAATTCTTTTCAAATCTTTAATTAATTAATTAACGAAAATTCAATCCAGAATAACCCATGACCCGTGACCCAGTCTGGTTTCGCCCGTTTTCTTTCCCGGATTATTTTAAATCCATTTTAATTTTCTCGAAAAATTTCCAACAGCTATGGACCTGTTCCAACATCTATGGTTGTTCTGAAAGGTTGCAAACCTTTTCAGAAACAGTACCAAATTGGCTATAAATATACCTTCTAATCCCCGAATATTTACTTACGAAATTTTATGATAATCTTCTTCTTCTTCTGCATAAAAATTCCAGTGTGTTTTGCAGCCTTCGAGTGGTTCGCTGTTCATTGGCGTTTTTGGTACCAACGCTCCGGTGAGTTAAATCGTTCTATCCTGGGAGGATATATTCCAGAACCTCGAGCACCTAAGGAGAATAATTTCCTTAAGGACATACTGTATATTCAGTGGGCTCGATTTATTCCTATAACATTTAAAAATTTATTTTGAAGTTCAAATACTGTTTTCAAAGTTTATTTCTACTAATTTTCTATTTCTATTTTCAGAAAAATAACTATTTTATTTATTTACATCAATACAGATTAATAACAACAAATGCTTAGCCCTTTTTGTAAATCATAATGATATATTAATTCTCGAGGACTACATTAATAATCTTAGACCCTAATAACTTTCTTCACGAAAGCATCAAAATATCTTGAAGAGAGTTAATTTTAGCCAAATATGGTACTTCTTCAGATTAAGGAAAAGAGAATAATATGCTCCCTCCGTCTCATTTAATTTTAATTTTTGCTTTAGCTCTTTTTATTATGTCCAATAAGAAAATAATAAATATAAGTTGTAATGTACTATTAATAATTATATCTATTACAGTAAATGCTTTTTTTGAGAATTATGGTTTATATAAAAGAGAACTACTCTTTCTTTAATAGTAGGGGTATAGTTGGAACAATAAACAAATTTAGTTGTGAATTCCTAAAGTACAATTATCTGCAACAATTCTTTGGCTAAAACTACAGCTAAAATGAAACGAAGGGAGTAGCAGATTTAGCCTCTAAATTACTCATTAGTCTTTTCTATGTGAAAAAACCAACCTTTTCTATGTGAATAGAAAATAATTTTTTCACCTTTTCGGAGTAGGGGTAAATTTTACGTATATACTATCTTTTTTATATTCCACTTGTGAAATTAATTATTTTCGTCTTATATGTGTGACTCTATCTTGCAATTTTAAGAAAATCAGTTTGCTATTGACTTCTTAATCTCAGTGTCAACATTATCCCTAATCAAGAGTGAATTACACTGTAAATATTTTTTAAATGGTAACTGCACTCTATATAATATCGACATTAATATATACTCCTGAGAGTATTATAAATAATGTGCATACATGCATGGAATCTTTATAAATAAGACGTTCATAACATCATAGCCCAGACATGTCATTGTAGCAATACAATATATCTTTTTATATGAATTCGTTTTAAGGAAACATCAGACTGAAGTTTCAAGGTCATTTTAGATGATGCGAATGATTGGTGACTTTTTCATAAAAAACACTAGAACATTCCAGAATCCATACAAAAGATCACAAGAAATTTGCATTGTCATTATATTACTAACATCTGACAGATAATTAGTGGTATAAAAAATATTCCAATAGAGCATACCACTCTTTTCAGGATTGTGTATCACGCACTTCTCCCAACAAGAATCTGTAATTAGATTAATAACCAAATACTCACAGAATTTAATTATATTTGTAAATCAAGCTCAAAAGTTGAGGTATATAGTAGTAATATTTCAGTTTTAGAAAACATGTATTTCAATTCTAAAATAAGAGAATTAGGGAGAGATTAATTTAGAAAAATACTTATTATTTGTTTATATATCAATAAGACTTATTAAAAATTGTCTAGGCAAGTTGCCCTTAAATTCACTTTATACCTTGTAGTTTATAGTGATTCTATTAGTCAAAGTGTTTCACGTTATAATTGTGCATTAAGTTTCACTATTTCGTGGTTTCGTCCCGTTGGCCTTTTCCCATATAATAAAAGTTTTAAGAAGAAAATCTAAATGAACTCCTCCTTCCATTATTTGATGATTAATCAAGATATAAAACAAGTAAAAGAATTTCTAATAGCTAGGGTATAGACAGATGTAGTAAATAAGCATTCAGTTCCATTTATATGTAACTGAGAAATTTCAAACAGATATATATAGTTTGCACCTACTCTTACGACAGAATTTTGAGCTTTAACTTAAATTAATTTCTTCCTCCCGAAGTAACCAGAAAAGGAAGAACTAAAACGATGGTGATCTTCGCACTGAAAGAGCCACTACTTGTGCCCACTGTTTCAATCTCATCTTCGCTGTCTCCGCATCATCACCTTCATCCCAAAAAAAAAAAAAAGTAAAAAACATGAACAGCTACAATCACGTGAGTTAAATTCTGTGTGAATTTTGTAATTTTTTTTACCTGGTTCAACAATGGAGACGGAGCTTTCACCTGACGACGGAGCTTCACATGAATCGGAAGCTATCGTCGAAACAGAAGAAGAAGATCTGGATAACTTATTAACAGCTTGATAAAGCTCCAAAGCGGGAAAAGCTTTTGTAAGCTTCGGATCCAAATCATCCGACGGATCAAACCCGAATCCTAATTCAAAACAAGCACGGAGTTCTTCGACGTCCTCGTCGGTGATGTTCGTTGAACGACGGTCGTCAGCGGCAGCAGCGGCGGGGAGGCTCATGGAACGGCGGATGGCGGCGAGGCGCATACGGTTAGTTCTCTTACGTTTGAGCCAAACTTCTTCACGTTGAATGTCAGGAGACCATGATTTGTATTTGAATAGAGCTTTTTTGGGTTTTTCTGACATTTGGCCCACAGCACCACTCTCAACTGGCGCCGCCGTTTTTTTTTTTTTTTGTGGTCTGAAGAGGGAGGCTGAGTGAAGAAAAGGAGTTGATTGCTTAAATATATATAAGTGTGGGGGGCCTGGGTGGGCTGGGCTGACCAGGGTCTCTCATAATCTTTCTAGGATTTCAGTATATTCGATTCTTATGTGGGTCCACGTCATCAGGGGTCAACTTTCTTCATCCTTGATTTCTTTCACAAACGGACTGACATACATTGTTTGATTAAATTTTAAATATTTATTATTAAATTAAAATTTTAATATATATTAGCTTAAATAAAAAAATTAATATAATTACAATATCTGAACAAAAATTACTAGGATCGAACCCGTAGCTGGACTTTCACCTCTACCCATGAATCATGATTGCAGAACTGTAGAAAGAGTTGTATGAAAGAAAAAAGATTTTGAAAGAAAAGGTTGGACGTGTTGGATAGTTTATAAACTTCATAAATATTTGTGAGTGTTCTATGAGTGAATAATAATTGTTTTAGATTTTAAAAAAAGTTTCATACCTATTCTTCACTACACTTTTTCTCCCTTTTAATTAAAATAGTTTTGAAACTTTTTTTTGAATAAACATCTTCAAACACACAACACTAATTAAAGGCCTCTTATCTTAACCCCTTAGCACGTCAATGTAGTCTTAAAGATAGATATTAAAAAGAATATAACAGTATAATTCCATCCATTCTCAATGATATTTGACTGAACATAAAACATAAGGAATTTTAAAAAAACTTGTACCATGTATCAAAAGTTTATTAAATATAGTATGGCATTTGTAATTATAGGAACATGGTTAAAAGAACCGTATATATAACATTTATACATGATTAAGAATAAAGTAGTAGGGTTTCTAATGATAATATAACAAGTTAACATCATATTGTTGGAAGGTTACGTTGTTTACTTGACTTATAGATCATGACTTTCTTCATTCCAAATATATTGTACAGTAGCTGGTTGCTCAAAATGTATACAGTGGAGTCATTATTTTAATGTAAGGAATGAACCGTCGTTCTCATGTCACTGCATCTTTGTTTTATATCCTGCGTATTCATTATTGTATGATATTTTTGGACAAGGTAATATCTTCTCACATGTGTGTTCTTTTAGTGCAATAGAATGATTTTCTATATAATAGAAAAGGTAAAAGAAAGAGGTAAATCATCATTAGCGATAATATTTTTTCTTATATTATTATATAAACTGAATTTTTACTTGTGATAAGATTAACAAAAAAGAATATTAATGGTATTATTACTGATGTAACATTTTATAGCACAAGAAGATATGGGATTACAGGTAAATGATTCTACGTACAATACAAATTATTTAGGGTAAATTTATTTGCTTAACATATTAAAGATTTGATGACGTTGAAAATTTTAAAAAATTGCAGACAACAAAATAGATCTTAAATAAAGAATCTCTATATTTTTATTTTTATTTTTTTCTCTTTTCTTTTATTAGTACTTATCATTATTGGATTATTCATTATTTAGTATTTTTCTATCTTCATGGTACATTTTATTATTTTACTATTACGCAAAATATAAAGAGTATAATACAAATTTATACTACTCCTGAAAATTTAATTTATTGACCTTTTATTTCATTGCTAAAAAATGTTCATGTATTATTTAAATTTTTGAGTATTATTAAAATACTCAAAAATTGCAGACAACAAAATAGATCTTAAATAAAGAATCTCTATATTTTTATTTTTATTTTTTTCTCTTTTCTTTTATTAGTACTTATCATTATTGGATTATTCATTATTTAGTATCATAATCTTTCTAGGATTTCAGTATATTCGATTCTTATGTGGGTCCACGTCATCAGGGGTCAACTTTCTTCATCCTTGATTTCAGACAACAAAATAGATCTTAAATAAAGAATCTCTATAATGAATAATCCAATAATGATAAGTACTAATAAAAGAAAAGAGAAAAAAATAAAAATAAAAATATAGAAGGATGAGACTTATTTAATTTGAGATGAAAAAGTGCCTTTCTAATTATGATGAGAAACATCATATAATATATAATACGACACAACTGAGCCACAACCACCGTTGGGTATACCAAGAATATTTTCAGGTTCTACTCATAGGAATTGGTCCTCCCGTTTTCCTGTTTCCCTCTATTATGTTAGTGGAATTGTTGTAGTCTGAGTTCTTATTAGTATGACTGGAGGGACATTTTGTCTTTTTTAGTTTTTTGTTGTTGTGTGTGTTAGTGATTCCCCTTAGTTCGTCGGAGGTATAGTGATTGTGGTTTGGGATAATCGAGTGTGCTCATTTCCTCGGGGGGTGCAGGGGGTGGGTCGGGAGCTGGGTGGGGGTTAAGGGGTGGATTGGGAGGCAAGAGAGGTAAAGGGAACAAAGGTGCTTACCGGTTGCGAATTGGGTCATGGAACATAGGTACATTGACAAGTAAGTCTATAGAGTTGGTGAAGATCCTCCAGAAGAGAAGTGTCAATATAGCATGTGTCCAAGAGACAAGGTGGGCAGGGTCAAATGCGAGGGACACGGACGGGTATAAACTTTGGTACTCAGGAACCCAGAAGGGTAAGAATGGAGTGGGTATTTTGGTAGATAGGGAACTCCGAGAGTCTGTGGTTGAGGTTAGACGAGTGAATGGTAGATTGATGATTATTAAGTTGGTGGTAGGTCAGTGCACCCTAAACGTCGTTAGCACCTATGTGCCTCATATGGGCCTAGATGCGGAGATTAAACGACATTTTTGGGAGGGGTTAGATGAGATTGTTCGTCAGGTACCACGTGCTGAGAAGGTATATAAGAGGAGATTTCAATGGTCATATTGGATCAAACGCAGATGGATATGTTGGATTGCACGGAGGCTTCGATTTTGGGGAGAGAAATAGAGAAGGAACCTCGTTACCGGACTTCGCTAAGGATTTTGGGTTGGTGATTGCGAACTCTAGCTTTCCGAAGAGGGAGGAGAATTTGGTTACTTTTCACAACATAGTGGCACAAACTCAGATTGACTATCTCCTCCTCAAGAGGCGTGATAGAGGGTTGTCCAAGGATTGCAAGGTGATCCCACGTGAGATACTCGTGACGCGATATAGACTCGTGGTAATGGACTTTGGTATTATGGTGAAGAGGAGGAAAATGTCTGCTCGAGGAAGACCGAGAATCAGGTGGGGAGCGTTAACTAAGGATAAAGCCCAAGAGGTAGACATGCGGTTGTCCGCTATAGGAGCTTGAAGAAGTAGTGGTGACGCGAGCACTATGTGGTCAAAAACAGCTGACTGTATAAGAGAGGATGCGAAAGAGGTATTAGAGGTCTCGACAGGCATCACCAGAAAGCACAAAGGTGGCTGGCTAGTGGAATGAAGTGGTACAAGGTAAAGTGGAAGCGAAGATGGAGGCGTACTGGATGTTAGTGGGGAGCATAGGTGAGGAGGAGAGGCGAGCGTGCATGGATAGGTGTAAGGTAGCTAGAAAGGACGTGAAACTGGCGGTCAGAGAGGCTAAAACTATGGCTTATAGTTGTATGTACGAGGAACTAGGGGAAAGGCGGGGAGAAGAAGTTATTTAGGCTAGCCAAGCTGAGAAAGATAGGAAAGCTCGAGATTTAGACCGAGTGAGATGCATCAAGGACGACGATGGTAGAGTATTGATGGAAGATTCCCAAATTAAGAGGAGATGGAAGACTTACTTTCAAAAACTTCTTAACGAAGTAGGGGTTCGGGATATTGTGCTTGGTGAATTGGAGTATTCCAAGAGTCATAATGACTCTTGGTAGTGCAGACGCACCAAGGTTGAGGAGGTCACCGGAGCTATGAGTAATATGAGTAAGGACAAAGCGACCGGGCCTGACGAGATTCTGGTAGAATTGTGGAAGTGTGTGAGGAAAGCAAGTTTGGAGTGGTTGACTAGGTTGTTGAATGTTATTTTTAAGGCGAAGAAGATGCCTTAAAGAGTGGCGGTGGAGTACGGTGGTCCCACTGTATAAGAATATGGGTGATATCCAAAGCTGTAATAATTATAAGGGTATCAAATTACTGAGTCATACTATGAAAATATGGAAGAAGGTGTTTGAAGCGAGGTTGAGGATGACGGCGTCCGTTTCCGACAACCAGTCTGGTTTCATGCTAGGTCGTTCTACTACAGAAGCTATACACCTTGTTAGGAGGTTGTTTGAACAACATAAGGATAGGAAGAAAGATCTGCACATGGTGTTTATTGACCTAGAAAAATCTTATGATATGATTCCTAGAGAAGTTCTTTCGAGAAGCTTGAAGTCAAAATGCGTGTCGGTTCCCTACATTATAGCAATTAAGGACATGTGTGATGGGGTAAAGATTCAGGTTAGGATAGTAGAAGGTGACCCTGAGGATTTTTCAGTTGTTATGGGGTTACACCAAGGTTCTGCGCTCAGCCCTTTCCTATTCGCCCTGGTGATGGACGCATTGACATATCACATTCAAGGGGATGTGCCATGGTGCATGCTATTCATCGATGAGATAGTTTTGATTGATGAGTCGTGAACCGGTGTCAATAAGAGGCTGGAGTTTAGAGACAGACCCTTGAATATACCGTTTCAATCTTAGCAGGACAAAGACAGAATACCTGGAGTGTAAGTTCAGTACTGAGCAGAGGGAAGTGGGCGTGGATGTGAGGCTTGAATCATAGGTCATCCCGAGTAAAGGCAGCTTCAAGTACCTTGGGTCGGTTATCCAGGGGGGAAGGGAGATCGACGAGGATGTTACACACCATATTTGGGTAGGATGGATGAAGTGAAGATTAACATCTGGAGTATTGTGTGACAAGAGAGTGCCACTGATACTCAAAGGTAAGTTCTATAAAGCGGTGGTTAGGCCGGCCATGATGTATGGGCAGAGTGTTGGCCGGTTAAGAAATCATATATCCAGAGGATGAAGGTAGTAGACATGAGGATGTTGAGGTGCATGTACGGGCATATTAGGATGGATAATATTAGAATGATGATATTCGGGAGAAGGTATGTGTGGCTCACATTGATGACAAGATGAGGGAAGCAAGGCTCGTATGGTTCGGGCATATTCAGCGGAGAAGCCCAGATACTCCGGTAAGGAGGTCCAAATGGCTGGTTGTGGAGGGTAGGAGAAGAGGTAGAGGGCGACCAAAGAAGTACCGGGGAGAGGTGATTAGGCAGGATATGGAGAAGTTGCAGATTTTCGAGGAAATGGCACTTGATAGGAACGTATGAAGTTCGAGTATTAGGTTTGTAGGTTAGGGGATAGTTGAGTCTTATCTTATACCATATCTTTGTGAGACTAGTTTGGTAGGATACTATTTTGCTTTTGCTTTGCTTTGTGTCGTTCTTCTTGATTTCATATCGTTCCTATTTGTCATATTTGTCATGTTTGTCATATTTGTTTCATATTATTTTGGTGGTGTTACTAATATTGTCTTCTTTGTCTTTTTGTCTTCTAGAGCCGAGGGTCTTCCGGAAATAGCCTATTTTCTCCTTCGGGGTAGGGGTAAGGTCTGAGTACACACTACCCTTCTCAGACCCTACTAGTGGGATTTCACTAGGTTGTTATTGTTGTAGTAAAAAATATTAAACAATGAAAATTTTTGAGTAACGAGTAAATAAGCTTACCCAAAAATGAAAGGCGCAATATATAAAATACCTCTTTAAGTTGTCCCCAACGATCATTTGAACACCTTAACTTGCCATATGACCTGTGATGACCCAAAAAGTCATCTTTTATTTTAGAATCTATTTTCGTGTTCCAAGGCTTTGAAAACCTCCTTTTATCTTTCCTCGATTCATGCGCGTAGTTCGGGCACAATACCGGAAAGTTATTGTGTGAAAAATTTAAAACATAATAATTTTTGGCTTAAAAAGAAGATTTTAGTTGACTTCGGTCAATATTTTGGGTAAACAAACTCAGACCCGTATTCCGACGGTCGCGGAGGGTCCGATTAAAATATGAGACTAGGGCATATTCAGCATTGTTGCTGGCACTCAAGGAAGAAGACGAGGATGACTGTAGCTCGTGATATTTGGAAAATGGTTTAAAAAATCATATGTTGGATGTAAAGAGAGGTTTGTGGAGATCAATCAAATGGTAAGAGGTAATGTGTTCTTTGGAGATACATTAAAGCTTCAAATGGAAGGGATAAGTACGGTTCTAATATCTTATTAAGATAGTAGTCACAAGCTAATTCAAGATATTTATTACGTGCCAAAATTTAAAAGTAATATTTTGAGTTTGGATCAACTTCTTGAAAAGAAATATGATATCCACATGAAAAATATGCATCTTTGGATTAGACATTCAAGTGAAATTCTAATTGCTAAAGAGCATATGGCGAATAATAGATTATTTTCTGTGAATCTTTAGACAACTGATGCAAATTCTTTGAAGATTAATGTGCAAGATGAATCATGGTGTTGGCATATGCGATTTGGGAACTTGAATTTGAAACACTCGAATCAATGGAGAAATGAACATGGTACACGGGATACCATCAATCAATCATCCCAATCAATTGTGTGAAGCTCGCCTTCTTGAAAAATATGTATGGAGGAGTTTTCCAAAAGAGGTCATGTCAAGATCAATTAAACCGCTTCAGCTTGTTCACATTGATGTGTGTGGACCAGCAATCCATATTTCTTTGGTAAAAGTAAATACTTTCTACTTTTCGTTGATGACTTTAGTATAAAGACTTGGGTTTATTTCACTACTAAAAATTCAGGTTTTAGCAACCACAAAAAATGACCAACGTTGGTCTGTTTATGTAAAATACGGACCAAAACCCGTCCAAATAGGTTTGGTCGCTACTTTTGTGACCGCTTTTGTATACTGACCAAAGTTGGTCGCTAATTACCAACTAAAGTTGGTCACAAAATAAAAGGACCAACTGTGCAATTTAAAGCACATACTGACAACTTTGGTCGGTAACATATTTTGATAATTTAATTTTACCGACCAAAGGTCGTTAGTGTATGTAAATTACGTTATATTATTAATTATTAAAATTTAAAGATTAGCGACCAAAGTTGGACAGTAAATTAAAATATACTATATTTTTTTAAAAATTAGCGGCCAATGTTGGTCAGCAAATGTGAAATCTGGGTAATCCTTGCTCATTAACAGACCAACTTTGGTCGCTAATCAGAAGATTTAAAAAAAAATTAAATACTGAATAACTTTGGTCGGTTTTCTGTGTTTTAATTTTCGCATAAAATGCTTGTTTTGGCAGTTACACCACCTGCCAGCATACCAAAATCCCTAAACAAGCATTTTATGCCAACAACACCAACAATAATAATAAATAACAACAACAACAACAATACAATTCAATAAATATATTAAAACTAACAAATTAAAGTTCAATAGAACAAAAAATCCAAAACTAAGTTAATACTTATTGCAACTAGTTCAGAACCTGTTCTATTTGTCTAGTTCAAAGTATATACAAGTCAATGAATGTTTTGTACAAATTCATCATCACCGTTTGAAGAACTTTTGTCTAAAAGACGGTGTCGAGAAGGGTCTTGTAGAGGACGTGAAGAACAACCACGGAGAGGATAGGAGGAATGTTTATGGGAAGGATGGAAGGAACGCTTACGTTCAAGTCGAGCCATTGGAAATGACTCGCGAGACCGGGACAACGGAAAATCAATAGTAGATAGGAGATTTCTGATCTAAGCTTGCATGCCAAGGAATTGAGCATCTCTAACCCTTTCTCTTTCCCTGGTCGATTCTAGCTCGGATATGAGCTTTATCACAGTCTCCGGCATAGCAGAGAGGCTCTCCCCATCAAGTTGCTCGCCTTGCGAGGAAGTCCTTATTCCTTGTATTCCACACTTATAGCGATGGAACCTTTTAGTAGGAAGACCGTGTACCTTTTCTCATTTTTGATCGCTAGCAGACTCCATCCATATTCTTTCAGCATCCTCGTTCGAAGATTGGATTGGCTCGCCTGATTCACTAGTTGGGTGAGTGCAGATGAACTCCTCCACATTAGTTTGGTAGTGATCCTATTCAAAAATTTAAATTGAATTCGTATTCAAAATTTATATAAAATTAAATTAAAATACCTAAAGAAAAGTGATAGCTTACATATACAGTCGAGGCCCGGTCCTCGATCCAGCTTTCTTGATCCGTCTCTTTTTTCGTATTTACAATATGCATCTCTTTGAATAGCTCATCATGGTTTATTGGATGCACCAACTTCTTTTCCTAAAAACAAATTAATTTAGTTAATAAACTGAATAGATATACTTTGAAAATTAAAATAATTTAAGCAATTACGTATCAATCTTCTTTTTAATGTCCCTAGGCTGACCACACCTTTAGTATGCAATGAGCCTTCCTTCTCAGATGCGCAAGATTTGTTTCCTTTTTTACTCTTCTCCAAGAACTTTGCGGTAAACTATTGCCTTCGCAAATCTTCCCATAAATTTTGAAGTAATCGGTCATGCTTCTTGTTTTTCTTTCTAGATTTGGAAAAAGAATGCAACAATAGCTTGCGAGCTTTGTGATTAAAATTTGCAGCTACTTCTGTGCAATATCAGTGTTCCCATATACACTTGCTCTGTATTTTAAAAATTAAATATTAAACAAGAAATATCATAAATATAAATTATTAAACTGCTTAAAGAACATTTATACCTTAAATTGATTGAAAATTTACTCATTCAGCGAGAATGAGAAATCAGACCAAGCCACATAAGGGTCATCATAAAGCTTTCTGATAGCTTTGGTGATTATCCTTGTAGTCCTATTACTTAAGATGAACCTGCAATTTAACAACAAAAACATATTAATATCTTATTAAAAAACTTTACAAAATAATAAACGTAAAAATAACAAATAACTCTTACCTATCACCCTCAGGGACTATGATGATCTTGCTATATTGATCATAATGCACCTCCTCGTCATCATCAACACCATCTTCTGGACCATGAACATCAGAGGCATGTGTGGACAGTATGGGGGTTCAAAGATACTACCTCGCAGGCGAAGTCATGAAATAGATGGAGCCGCCGATGAAGACGGTTGCGATCTCTATGATTGCGACATAGCGGGATGGACCTCAAGTGGCTGTGATACTGATGTTTATGACCCGAGTAGCTATGATTCATGTGGTTGTGACATGGATGGATGCCATACATGTGATTCATATGATTGCGATCCACGTGGTTGTGAGGTAGTTGGACTATATGTCGGATGTACAGTACTATGGCCGTATGATGAAAGACCTGGTGTCTGCATGAAGGTTAGGGCTCGTGATGCTGTGGTAGCTCAGTATAGTCGTGGGGTGGAAGGATAAGACATAGGCATCTCTTTGTAGAGGATGGAAATGAGGGAGTATCATTAACTACCCTCCTCTTTTCCTTCCTAGCCTTTCCTCGACTCCAAGAACCAGTAGGGTCTTTCTTACCTTGACCCTTGTCTATCACCTGCATAATATAATACATATTTAGATTGAAACATATAAAAAACTAGCTATACAACAAGAGTTATTTAAAAACCAATTTTTTAAAGTTCATCGACGTATTATCCCTCGTCCGAGAATTCTTTGTCTTCACTTGTTTGAGCTTCATCAGTTGGTTCTTTATCCTCATTTTCTATAATTGTTAGTTTATTTATATCAGTTTCTTCCAATATGTGTTAAGGATTTTCCAAATCATTTTCTAGCTGATCCTCCACTATTTGGTGAATATTGGAGATATCGTTTTGATATGCAACATCTAACACATTCTCGAATTCCACACTACCTACAAGCTTAGTTTTTATTAGAACCCACCAATCGAACTTATTTCGCCGCAATGGATAAGGAGCATAATACACTTACCTAACATTATATGCAATTATGAGAGGATCATAACGATGATACTCCCTTGTATGATTAACCTCAATTATGTTGTATTGATCGTGTACTCTTGTACCTCTTGTTGGATTTGGGTCAAACCACTTGCATCTAAAGAATATCAATTTCTTAAATGGCCAACTTGTATATTCTAATTCTATTATTTCTTTGAGCACACTATAATAATCAATATATCCAACTTGGTTGCCATCATCACCTTGAACTCGCACCCCGCTATTGTTGCTATTTTTATTTTTAGAGCAATCTTCTATATGGAACTTATAACCATTCACTACGTACTTAGACAATATTGTGACCTCAAGCCCAGGTCTCCAAGATATATCTTTCAAAATTGATTTACACCATTATTTGGATTATTTACCTACATAATGTTAAAAAAATTCATAATTTACTATAACTTACAAATATTACTTACCTACATAGTGTTAGAACATTATGAGGATAAACTTACAAATTGTTTGAACCACGTGTCAAATCTCGTATATACAATATCATGGTCAAATTGACCCATGAAGTGATTGTGACACATCAAATATTTTCAGTAGTTGAATCAAGATGTAATCACAGTAAATTTTATATATCAAAACTTACTTGAGAAATAGTACAACTTCGAGACAATTTAGCAACACATGAAGTATAGCCGACTTGTACTCCATATCACTCAAACTTCTCTTTCTAACATCCTTAGAACATTGACCTGGTTGATTGAATATGGACAATGGTGGATATAATGGATCATTCACACATTCGACCGTGTGCCTATTGGGACTATTCTTATAACATGGCATGTTACTCTAAAAATAATAAGAACAAAAAATGTGATGTTTCTTTTGCAAGATAAGCTTCGCATATAGATACTTCAATCTTATTCCTATACTTAACAAATTATTTTCATTTGCCAATTGTCCTACATAATGTTATGTTAGCCAAGAACATTCAAATAAAATAGAAAATTACATCAAACTTATAATATTACCTCTCAAAGGGATACATCCATCTATATTGAACATGCCCTCTAAGTCATGCCTCGTGTACAAGGTGGATTGGGAGGTGTTCCATCATATAAGAAAAATCACATGGAAATATCTTTTCCATCTTACTAGAAGTTACATGAATGTTCTAATCCATACTGAGTAGGTTTCTTCCCTTAGTGTGGTAGAACACAAGTCCTTGAAAAATAAACTAATCACCGTGATGGGTTTTCCTATTCTTTCAGGAAATCTGCAAAATGCAGGCACTAAGGTCTCCATGAAAACATGACAGTCAAGACTTTTCAAATGGCTCAATTCCCCTACCTCCATATTTACTTTTTTTCCAAGATTCGACGCATAACCCTCATGCATCGTCAATTTTGTAAACCCAATCACAAATTTGCCATCTTTCCTCCAAGTGAATGTGTAACTTGCTTTGGGCTTGAATACCTTACCATTATTTGTTGTCTGCAAGTATAATTCAGGCCACCTGCAATATTCTAGTAATTCTATTATAGCCTTTGGGTTATACTTTGTCTTACTTGTAACATCCATCACTATGTTGAAAAAGTTATCAAAATAATTTTTCTCAATACGCATGACATCAAGGTTGTGACAGAGAAAATTATCCTTCCAATAAGGCAACTCCCAAAATATACTCTGTTTCGTCCAATTATAAGTAACACCATATCTAGGAAATGTATAGGGGGGGGGGGGGGTTCAGTAACTTTACTGAAATTCTTGACCCTCTTCCAAATTTCCTCACATGAAAGTATCGGAATTGGAGAATCATATTCAATTCATTCTTTTTGAATGCATTTTTCATCATTCTAAACTCATGATCATGAGGCAAGAATTGACGATGACAATCAAACCATGATTTCTTTCGGCCATGTTTAAAGTGAACACTTTACTATTTTCCATGCATTAAGGACAAGCTAGCTTCCCACCAGTCATCCACCCAGACAACATTCTATACGCAGGAAAATTATTAATAGTCCACATTAAATTAGCACGCAAATTAAAATTCTGTTTGGTTGATATGTCATATGTTTCAACACTATTATACCACAATTGTTTTAGCTCATCAATCAAAGGTTGTAAATATACATCAATCATACTTTTCGGGTTCCGTGGACTAAAGATAATACAATTTAAGAATATATATGGACTAGCCATAGACAACTTGGGTAGTGGATTAAAAGGTGTAAGAAAGACATGCCAACATGAATATGGTGTCGCGGATATAGAAAAAGGCGTGAAGCCATCTGCACACAAACTTAACCTAATATTCCTTGATTCACTAGAAAAATCTGGATATGTCCTATTAAAGTTCTTCCAAGTTTCTCCATCTGAAGGATGACACACAAACCTAACCGAATATTCCTTGATTCACTAGCAAAATTTGGATATGTCATGTGAAGGTGCTTCCAAGGTTCTCCATCTGAAGGATGACACATAACACCAGGTGGTCTTCTCTTTTCAAAGTGACATCTCATATGAGGAGCAGAATTCATCGATGCATATAACCTCTTTAACCTAGGTATAAGAGGTAAATAATGCATCACCTTGATAGCGACCATATTCCGCTAGAAAGCCTTTTGAAATGAGGCTTTTTGCAAAATTTACAACTGTCTAAAGTTGCATCATCTTTATAGAATAACATGCAATCATCTTCACAACAATCAATCATCATTGACTAAATCCCTAACTTAGAAACTAATCTCTTTTCCTTATAGAAAGCACTAAGTAATTTGATATTAGGATCAACTAGTTCACTGATAAGGTCAATGAAAGAGTCCATGGCTTCTTGAGAAATATTCCCATCAGATTTGATACTTAGTAATCTAACTGCAACAGACAGCTCAAAGTGTAGATTTCCTTTACGTAGTTGACGACTAACTTCCTCTAACTGTTCATAAAAATATTTTGTGTCATCATCTGTAGCTTGTTCAACATTTTCATTGGTCTCACCCTCGAAGTGTTTCCCAAAAGCATCCGTAACCATATCATGAATTCTAGAATCACGATTTGTATTTTTCATGGACCTACTACTTTCACCAACAATCATATTATGAAATATCCCACGGCTACCATCAATCTCTCCATGATTAGTCCACACAAATTAATTCTCTATAAATCCCTTCCTATAAAGATGAAGCTTAACTTCCTCCTGTTTTCAAACTTCATACAGTCACATCTAACACAAGGACACCTAATTACTCCTTGACTTTGGTATGGTGGAAATGACATTGCATGTCTAATAAAGTCATCAACCCCTTCTACAAAATTCACTCGCAATCTCTGCCGATTAGAATAATTCCTATTGTACATCCAAGTACGATGTCCATCTATACAAATAAAATAAGAACAAATTAATTTAGTTATTTCATATCATAATCTTTTTTATAAACTAAAATTTCAACTACAAACCCTAAAAGTTCAATTCATATCCTAAAATTTTAATTTATAAACTTAAAGTTCCACTCATATACAAAAATTTCAATTTATAAACTAAAATTTAATGTAATATCCAAAAGGCCTAATTCATAAACTAAAAGCTCAACTATAAATCCTAAAAGTTCAATTCATATCCTACAGTTTTAGTTTATAAACTAAAAGTTTAATTCATAAACTAATAGTCCAATTCATATCCAAAAATTTAATTTATAAATTAAAAATTCAATTTAACATCCAAAAGATCCAATTCACAAGCTAAAAGTTCAACTACAAATTCTAAAATTTCAATTTATATCCTAAAATTTCAATTCATAAACTAAAAGTTCAACTACTACTACTACTAAACCCTATATTCTAACTAAAATATTCAAGACTGTACAAAGTATATTTCAAATCTTACTAAATTATTCAAGATTAAAAAAACTAATTAGTTAATAAAATTAATAAACAAAGCTAATTAAAACAAGACCTAAACCCTAGTCATCAATAATATACAATGTTCAAAGAATTAAAATACTAATTGAAACAATAAAATTCAAATAATTAAAACAAAACTAGAAATAACAAAGAAATGGGTTTTAATTCAAACCTTGATTTTTTAGGGTTTAGGAGAGGGGTGGAGCAGTGACAGTGGCAGCTCCGGCGATGGGAACGGCATTGAGCGGTGGCTACATGGGGTGGGGAATGGGATTTGTGTGGGGGAAATAGAAAGGGAAATAGGGGGGAGTTAGAAAAATTTGGGGAAGAAAATAAGAGAAATGGGGAAACCCCCGTTTTTAGTTTTTGATTTTCAAAAATACCGACCAATTGGTCACTACATTAAGTGTTGACCATTTGACCAAATACTGACCAACCGCGGTCTGTTTTCTTAAAAAAACTAATTTTTTTTGTTTTTATTTTTTAACATATTATAAGCTATAAAAAATTATTAATAACAATAAATATTTATTTTCTTTAACTGCAATTATTATAAATAACTATGAACTATAAGCATAATTTTTACAAAAAATTATATTAACTAGATAATTACTTTTAATAGTTTACAGTAGCATCTATGTAAGTAAATTTTTAAGTTATGTTTAAGTATATGAGTAATTTCTCACACACACATAAATTATATTATAATTGATGACCAATCTTATACTACGTACGAATAATTATTTAATTTATAGGTGAGACGTTTTGTTTTTAATATTCAATGATGCATCTGAGTAAGTTATAAGTTGATGAATCAATTTATAAACAGATATATTTGATGATAAATTATATATACTAACTATGATCTTCACAAGTCTATTAATTCCTAAAAGAACTCGACCCTTATCCATATACACACACACATATATATATATAGGTAAGACGTTTTATTTTTAGTATTCAACGATGCATCTAAGTAAGTTATAGTCAATAAATCAATTTACAAACAAATATAATTGATAATAAATTATAAAATATACTAATTAGGATCTTCACAAGTCTATCATTACGTAAAAAGAGGAAATGTTGTTGGAATGATGCACCAAAGAACTCGAGCTGATAATATAGAATCGTTCCATAAAATCAGTGGTTGATTGCTCAGATGAGACATACTGCTCTAATCATAAGAGTCTTCTTTCTGCTAAGTCGAAGGTTAGAATGAGTCTTTCATTTTTCTTTATGATGTAATGTAGTGTGATTCCCTCCTCGAAACAGATATACTAGTTTGGTCATGAATGGAATGCAAGAAAGAGAGATAAGTAGTTGGCGGAGACCATCCGTTATCGATCCATATTAGATAGATCTACCTTACTCATCATCTGATCCTAATTTATCTACCGTTCAGTCTGTTAATTTAATTTCTTCTCGACCTGCCTATCAGCAGACATGATTCCTTTAAGTAACACGTCTAATATCATTATGCATGTGCCTCCATACGTGTGATTTGATATTTTCCCTCACAAACTAATAAACTTTACTAAAAAAGGAATGCACATGATTAGATACTTTATTAGTCTACTTGAATATATTAAATATAGAATCTGTTTCATTCTGTCTTTTTGACATAGCACTTCAATCACCAATAGAGGCAAAACCCATGATTTTGGAAGTCTTTTTTTATTATCAATTTTCCTTATCTTAACTAGAGTCAACATCTGGAGCGTCTCCACTTGGTTTAATCGTTGATGAAACAATCCTATTTATATGCTTGGCGACGAACTTAAAGAACTAGCAATGGTTGTACATCTTAATTATAAATTCTCTCTCTCTCTGCATTTGTATATAACACATTTACATAAATACTTTGGTAGAAATCCACAAATTAAAAGAGTTGCCACGGTGATATTGTTTGAAGATTTATAATTTTGACTTTAACTGAACTTCAATAAAATGATAATCAGACTGTAATATTTAATGTATATCCTGAAAATTTTTAGAACTTTGGTTTTTCCATTTGTTGTCCCAAAGTAAAGATTTGGACAACTTGAGTTGTTTAGTTAGCCCTTTTGGCGGAGTATAAACAAGAGTATCTATGAATGTCTCAAATTAAAACAAACAATTTGGACTAAACACTGGCTTCCAGCAGGTTACATGAGTGACTCATTGTCTATTCATAAACTAATTTATATATTTTTTTAAATTTCTTTTGAAAGATACGTGTAAATTTAATGTAGTCTCCTTGACCTGTATATTTTAATATGGGTAGGTGCAAAATCAGTGAAGGTGGAGTTAAAGCAACAGAAAACTTCTAGTGCATCCATGGAGATATCGCATATGGTGCCCTGCATTGTGCCAAAGGTTTGCAATTCTGAATCCACAAGATCCAAGTATGTGCATGGCCTTGGAGTTTGTTCCATCTAGCCAAACTCTCAAGTTGGTTTCCATTTATGAAGATGAATATTTACTCGCTTATGTAATTCTTGCTCTTGGGATTGGGATTTGTAAAACTACTTATACTGGCAAGCTTTTAAGGTACCACCACTACCTAATTTGCAAAATCAGAACAGTGAGCCATGTGGAAAGAGGAAGAAAATTATTAGGATATACTACCCACTCCTAATTAGTATTAGGTCCACATTTTGTTTTGTTATTATTTGTATTGGGCTAGGCCCACTTTTCTTTTGTTTGTAATTATTGTCTGACATGTTATTTTTTCATTCTTTTCAGTTTAGACAATAAAAAAGCTCTATTCTCTCACTATCAAACCCTAGATCGGACTGAATTCACCTCCATTAACGCTACTAACATGGTATCAGAGCCCGAAATCTCGTAGATCCAGTGTTCCTCTTTCTTTCGAGGTTACTTTCATCGGATTCCATCACCGTTATGATTTTCGATGAAACTGTGAAAATTGAAAATGTTTTCTTACTGATCGAGCTTTATTGTGTTATTTTTCTTCTGCACAACATGGTGATTGTCACTTCTTCGCTGGTTATTGCTTCAATTCTACGCATCAAGGTTCAAACAACATATATTAGGGTTTGCTGGTGATTTTCTTTCATTTCAAGGACGTACCTTCTCTGGTTGCAAGAAGAGTTGGTATTCTCTTTCATTTCCTCCTACCGTTTTGTGATTCTTCATTAGGATTACTATTTTTAGTATTTTTTTGTTCAATGGCAATATTTGCTATCTTCATCTCCATTTGTTTCTAATATTACAAGTGTTACACTGCCCGTCCTCCCTTCCTGATGATTATACTCACCCATGCCATCCCTTATATGTTCACCCTTATGATTTTTTGGATAGTTTTTTAGTCTCCGAGCCCTTTAATGGGACTTGTTATGGGAGTTGGCGACGATCTCTATCGGTTGCCCTTTTCGTTAGAATTAAGCTGGATTTTATCCATGGAACTATAGAGAAACCTCCTAAGGTATCTCCTCTCATGTGAAAGTGGTAGAGATGCAATGATTTAGTTGTTGCATGGCTTTCTAACTCTGTCACTAAGCAAATCCATCACACAGTCGTGTATTCTGAATATGCTAAGGACATTTGGATGGAATTAGAGACTAGGTATGGGCATGTTGATGGTGGTAGAGTTGTTTTAGCAAAATAAAGAATTAGCTCAAATTTTTCAAGGTGCTCTTGACATTGCCTCTTATTTCAACAAAATAAAGCAACTCTGGGAAGAGTTGGCTTCTATTTCTGAGAGTAAGTCTACCTGTGGTGGCAGTGTCAAGGCAGAGGAGGAAGAACATGTTTACCACTTTTTGATGGGGCTAAATGATGTGTGTGTTCAGGTGCGCAGCAACATCATTATGCTAAAGTCCCCCCTCCCTCCTAAGTGATGAGAAACAGAGACAAGTGTCCTATACCTCTCACTTTATTTTCAGAATTTGCCTCCTTTAATGCTGGTATTTCTAAACCTGCTTATGCACACCGGGTGAATTTTGAGTCTCCAAAGTCCCTTATTTGAAAATATGGCAAAAAATCTAGACACGGCATTGAAAAATTCTACAAGCTCCATGATTTTCCACCCAATTTCAAATTCACAAAGAATGATGCACCTCGAAGAGCATCTGCCAATGCTGATATTGAGAGTTCCTCTGCTTCAATCATTTCCAGCTTTAGTCCCAACACTGTTCCTTCAAATGATGCATCTGATCAACACTCTAGAGTGTTAGGGTTGACCAAGGAGCAATATTCTCAATTGATGATGCTTCTGTAACAGTCTCATGTAAGCACAGATTCTTCTCATTCTCTCATGGCCTCTGCTATTTTGCTAGAAGGATTGCTACTCACAGCGTGTTACTTAAACTTCATTTATTTTCACAAGTAGATAGTTCAGATTGGATTTTTATTTTGGGAAATCTGATCATATGACTTCTCAAAAGTCTCTTCTCTTTAATGCACAACCTCTTACTATTCCTTGTCTTGTATCTCTTCCTAATGGATATAAAGTTAAGGTTACACTTACTGGATATTTGACTTTGTTTTCCAATTTCACTCTTCACAATGTCCTCTATGTTCTAACTTTCCAGTATAACCTTATTTCTGTTTATTAGCTAGTGGCACAGTTTGATGGTATTGCTCAGTTTTCTAAGGTTGTGTGTCTTACACGGCCCTTCTCTGAAATAGCCATTGGCTCTTGGTAAATTGGACAAATGCCTATACAAGTTTACATTAATCAATCAACATCCATGACATGTTCATCTCATTCCGTTGTATCTTTTCTTATTATTGATGTGTGTTCAACTGATTTTATTTTTTTTATTAGTTTTGTTTGTAGTTCATCTCATTCCACTATTAATAAAATGAATGTTCTTTGGAATTTTAGACTTGGACATGTACCCTTTTCTAAGATGAAACTTATTTCTGATATTAGTTCTTGTCTTTCCCCTAAGAAACTCTTCCCTTGTTCTATCTATCCCTTGGCCAAGCAAACTAGGTTACCCTTTCCTGATAGTTCCATCCAATCTTCTTCCCCTTTTCAACTAATCCATATTGATACTTGGGGTCCCTACCATCCGGGTAGTCAAAATTGGGCCTGGTAGTCAGTTCCCCGAAGCAATGGTTCGCAAAATCTGGAATGAATGCCAATATCTAACCACTGACAGTTGTGTATAGGATCCTGCCAGAGATGAAGTGTCACTGGGATACCTCGCCTGGTACAGGAGAGAAATTAAGTTTGAGAGACCACCCAAAAGGCCTCGCCTCCAAGAGTTCATTGGAACATCGCAAGAGCAATGGGATTGGTTAGCAAAAGAAAATGAATATCGTGCTACTATAGGAACGCTGGGAAAGAAAATTCAAGAATTGCATTTGAAAATAGTCTGCAAGGCGCAGCAAGTGAGGGAGAAAAGAAGGTATTGACTAAAGAAAATGAAGCCCTACGAGCCCAGATCCAGAAAATAAAGGTAGCTGCAGAAAATCCTCCGAGGAGTACAAAAGATGAAAAGCTCATAGAGAACTTGCGATGAAATGTAACTGAATACGGTTTCGACCTGAATAAGGCGGAGGGTGAACTGGCTAGAGCTCGGAAGCAATTAATTAAAAGTGCAGAGGAAAGAGCCCGCATACTGGAGCAGTTAAAAGAAGGAAGTGGCAATGAAAGCGCTGGTTTAAAGCAGAGTGTTGTCCTAGCTGAAAACAAAATGGCCAAACAAGCCAGGGATTTCAAAGCCGAGAGAGAGCATTGCTATGCGGTAATAGCAGGATTGGAAAGAGATTTGCGGCAACTCCAAAAGCTGAATCAAGCAGCTGAACGGACTTTAGAAGCACGGGCTGAGCAAATAGGGCGTCTATTACAAGAAAATGGGGTTATCAGAGAAAAGGTACGGACAATCGCAGAATATATTACCACGAAGTGCAATCACTGTGAGGACATGGCAAAATGATGGTTTTCATCGCTGCTATGACATTTGTCCGTCAAGTGATGGAAGATCTCCACTATCTCCAGGGAAGTTTAGCGCGCAAACCTGCGGCAAGGCCGGACGATGCCCGCAAACTCCAAAAGCATTTGAGTTTTAATGTATTCATAAACTTGTATCTTTCTTATAAAAAAAGAAGTAAGGTTGTATGTTTTGTTACTTACCTTTCGAGTCTGTAAGATTATTAAGTCCCAGTTTGGTAGTTGCCTTTTATTTTGCTAGCGTATATAATCAAAGTTTATGTCTTTATAAAGATTGAAAATTCCAATAAATACCTTGTTGTGTACATAACATTTTCTCATGAACTACGCTCGGTCTGGTTCATGCAAAGTCATGATACGTAGGCAATCTCTGTAGGACTCGACCATATTCTTTAAAAAAAAGAAAAAAAAGAAGAGAGAAAAAAGAAGAAGGGGAATAAGAGGTAGGTACCAAAAAGGAAATTGGGAATAAATGTCGGGATGACACATGCGACCATTTCAAGCACATAGAAACCCGTTATCTGCATAGGTGCATCATTCTCAACGTGTGATTTCCTATTTGTTATCTGCCTCGAACTAACTGCTGAATTCCAGTGTCCAGTTTAGGTGTTTTAAGAACAGTGATTGGTTTGCGGTAAGTTGGCTTCACACGGATTCTTTACTAGGTCAAAGGGAAGCACAAAGATGGCGACTGAAATGACTCTATCAGCGGTCCCTATCCTAGAGGACAACCCAATCACAGGAGTACCAACCTCTGAATCCGCAGCGGCTGAAGATAACAGGATCATGCGGCTCCGAGTCATGGAGACGTGGGATGCCCGGACAAATGGGAAAGAACCTCCAAACGCTATCCCTGGATTTCCCGAACTTTTTCCAAGGTCAGGGGGTACCTCCACCATCCCTATCATCCACCCAAGTATTCTCCTGGGGCAGCCCACCATATCAACAAATTTTGTCGGGGCGCCCTCTGAAACCCGCCCTCCAATGTTTACATCCGGGCCAGTTCCCAACATCTTTACAGCCCCTCCGTGCGCAGCTACTACACAACCTGCGGTACCAAGGCCCATGGTTGACCCCACAACTTTTACATTCCAGACTCCTAACTACCAAACAGAGCCTCCCCCTATCCCACATACAACTACCCTCAGCCAGCATATGAACTTACCCCTGTGCAAGAAAAAACCTCCAAAACGCCTAAACAAGATGAAATCACAAGGAGAATGAAGAGTCTTAAACAAAGCCTAAAGAACATGCAAGGACTAAGGCGACAAAAGAGTGTATCTTACTCAGACCTATGCATGTTCCTACACGTACATCTTCCTTTGTGGTTTAAAACGCCGAAGTTCGAAAAATACAATGGCCACAGCGACCCCATCGCCCATTTGAAAAAGTATTGCAATAAACTACGTGGAGCCGATGGGAAGGAAGAAGTCTTGATGGCTTATTTTAGGGAAAATGTAGTGGGTATTGCATCCAAATGGTACATAGACCATGACATTACTAGATGGCACATCATGGATGACCTCGCCCGGGACTTTGTAAGGCAATTCCAGCACAACATCGACATCGCCCCGGATAGGAATTCCCTAGCCAACTTGAAAACGAAACCTGTTGAAAGCTTCAGAGAATATGCTATTAAATGGCGCAAGCAACCATCGAGAGTAAAGCCTCCTATGGACGAGGCGGAGATGGTCACCATCTTTCTGCAAGCGCAAGAGGCAGACTATTTTCAAAATATGATGTCGGCCATGGATAAACCTTTTGCAGAGGCAATTAAGAATGGGGAGATGGTAGAGAATGGCCTCAAAACAGGGAGGATTCTGAGTTAACCCGCCATAAGAGCCACTTCCCAGGCCATATAAGGAGGGGCGGGAGGACTCCCAAGAAACAAGAAGAAAGAGGAAGCATCCATGGCAGCCTCAAGGATGAGGAAACATCATGCTCACAGGCATGCATTCTCTGAAAGGGAACCTCAACATTACTATCCTCACCAAGACATGCACTATGTCCCTCAACCCTATGCAGTTATGAATGCTCGGCCCTTTGCTCGGCCACAACAGCAGAACAATAGAAACCAATCCCCAAGAAATCGGCCTCCTCAGAATCACTAAAATCCCCACCATCCGTAAATAAATTATCGTCCCAAGGAGCCATCCAGGAGATAGAACTTCACTCCAATAGGAGAATCCTACGCTAGCCTGTTCCTAAAGTTGGTCCACATGGGTCTCTTGCAGCCTGTGCCCCCAAATAGACAAAATCCCGAATCACATTCTTATTAGAGGGGCGTACATTTTGCTTGCCACTCTGGGGCAGAAGGACATGATACCGAAAATTGTTGGACCCTAAAACGAGCAATGGAGGATTTGATAGACCAAATAAGATAGTACTAAGAGATGAAGAGGTCCCCAATGTAACTGATAACCCGTTACCGGCTCATAATAACGAGCCGGTCATCGGAATGATCTGCGAGGATAAAGAATTTGATCATGCTCTGAAAGACATCATAGCCATCACCGAGGCAGATAGAAATCCAAAAGCCACCCCAAAAAAGATTGAAGAAAAGAAAATAAATGAAGCCAAATGCCCAGAAGCAGAGAAGAAGGCTGAAGTCAAAGCTGGGACGACCCCGACCAATGAAACAATACTCTACATCCCACGAGGACGTAAAGAATAGCAGCCCACTTTGAGCCCCCCAAAAAGGTTTGAGCTGAACAAAACCATGTATATACCCAAGAAAGCCTATGTGGTACGGGGACCGATTAAACCACAAGTGCTAAATGAGCCTGTGGTTATCGGTCGCACGCCGCAGAATCCCATGACCAACCCTTCAGTCCTCCCTTGGAATTATCAGGAATTTATCATTACATACAAGGGCAATGAAGTCCTCGGAGAAGCTCAAAAAGATTATCCCACAAAGAAATACTCAGATATGGAAGAGGTGAACGATGCTACCAAACGGAGATTTCAACCTAAGAGGCCAGTGAATGCTGAGGAAGCAGAAACCTTCTTTCAGAAAATGAAAATGCCAGAGTACAAGGTGATAGACCAGCTCCAAAAATCCCCTGAGCAGATTTCTTTATTGTCACTCTTGATGAAATCTCCCGAGAATCAGTAGGTGTTGGCCAAAACATTGAACGAAGCTTATGTACCAACTGAGACCTCTGTAGAGCAACTAGAGAAAATGGCGGAGAGATTCTTTTAACCAGGTCTCATTCAATAAGAATGACTTACCTCCGGCGGGAGCTGCTCACAACAAGGCTTTGAACCTCACTGTCAAGTGTGAGGGATATTATGTAAAAAGAGTGATGGTCGACGGCGGTTCCGGAGTAGGCATATGCCCACTGTCTACCTTGCAGAGAATGGAGATTGGGACACAGAGGATTCGTCCTAACAACGTATGTGTCCGAGCCTTCGATGGAATCAAAAGGGACACTAGGGACACCATAGGTGAAATTGATTTGGTGCTCACCATTGGTCCAGTCGACTTCGAAGTAACATTTCAGGTGTTGGACATGGACACCTCCTATAACTACCTCCTAGGAAGGCCGTGGATTCATGCAGCAGGAGCAGTGCCTTCTACCCTGCACCAAATTCTGAAATTTTGAGTATGAAAACCAGGAGAGTGTAGTTCATGGAGAGGATGAACAATCGATTTACCGGGACCCCTCTGTCCCTTATCTAGAAGCCAAGGAAGGGAGTGAGCACATAGTCTATCAAGATTTTGAAGTCGTAGTAGCTGATCAACATAACAAGGGAAAGCCGCTCCCCCAGCCTTTCCTCTCAAATGCTTCAATTATGGTGGCGAGGGAAATGACGCGCCAAGGTTTCAAGCCAGGCAAGGGACTCGGAAGCTCCCTACAAGGCATAGCCGAGCCGGTTTCCTTGCCTGCCATAGAAAAGTTCTTTGGACTGGGATTTCATCCAACCTCACAAGATATCACCTGGGCCAATCGCAGAAAGCGCCAGGGATGGGCCTTACCACGACCCCTACCCCACTTATACAAAACCTTTGTAAAACCAAAGTACAGTGAGGAGGAGGAAGAAGAAACTTTCACGGCATAAGAAATTGATGAGATATGCAGAGCTATGAGAGAGTTTTTGTACGAAGTAAACATGGTCCAAGCGGGAGAAGGTTCAAGCGCCGCCGAAGTACTCTATATAGGGCCAGATGCCAAACTTCAAAACTGGAAGGCCACACCTTTTCCAGTTAGGCGGGAGACCCGGTAGTCTCGCCTTGCTACCTCTTCCCACATCACTAGCTATTTCAGGGTGTAGCTAGGGTGTTTTCTTTGGTGTTTTTGATCTTTAAATCTCAATTGTAAACCCGGTTATCTTACAAGTTCAAAGAAATAAAATCAATTTTTTTTCATTCACACCTCTTTGTCTTTCTCTGATTTTTGTCTTTCTTTTATTTTTCATCTTTCTTTCAGTCCCAATAATATGGCTTTAAATAGAAGGACATTCTTGCAGACTTCATGCTACGACCCAAACTTGCTGCCCATCTGTGAAATAATGAACCAGGAACCAGAATACGATGAAGAAGAGGCTTTTAGGGAAATCAACCGAGAGTTGGAACACTTTGAAAACAAACCTAAGCCTAACTTAAATGATACTGAACCGGTTAACTTGGGCAATCTCGATGATATCAAAGAAACTAAAATAAGCATCAACATGAATATAGAAATACGGGATTCATTGGTTCAACTCCTCTGGGAATTCAAAGATGTAATTACGTGGTCCTGAGATGACATGCCTAGTTTAAGTATGGATTTGGTGGTTCATAAGTTGCCCACATACCCTGAATGCCCTCCAGTCCAACAAAAACAAAGGAAGTTCAAGCCTGATATCAGCGACAAAATCAAAGAGGAGATTACAAAACAGCTTGAAGCTGGGGTAATCCAAGTGGTTTGGTACACCACATGGTTGGCCAATGTGGTATCGGTGCCAACGAAGGACGAAAAAAAATCGAGTGTGTGTGGATTACAAAGACTTCAACAAGTCGAGTCCCAAGGATAACTTCTTTCTTCCCAATATCAACATCCTTGTCGATAACTGTGCGAAGCAAGAGATTCAATCCTTCGTAAACTGCTACGCAAGGTGTCACCAAGTGTTGATGGATAAGGAAGATGCTGAAAAAACCGCCTTTACCACACCTTGGGGAACCTATTGTTACAGAGTTATTCCTTTTGGATTGAAAAATGCCGGGGCAACATACATGAGGGATATGACCACCATCTTCCATGACATGATGCATCAAGAAATAGAGGTGTATGTGGACGACGTGATTATCAAATCCAAGACTCAAGGCGATCATGTAAAGGACCTGAGGAAAGTCTTCGAAAGGCTCCGCAAATATGATTTGAAATTAAATCCAGCAAAGTGCGCATTTGGAGTCCCGTCGGGCAAACTTTTGGGGTTCATCGTCATCTGGAGAGGCATCGAATTGGATACAACCAAGATCAAATCCATTCGGGAGCTGCCCCCGCCAAGAACCAAAAAGGATGTAATGAGTCTATTGGGAAGATTGAATTACATCAGCTGATTCATCGCCCATTTGACCTCCAATTTTGAGCCCATATTAATCTACTGAAAAAGGATGCGGCAGTTAAGTGGATAGTTGAGTGCCAGGAAGCTTTTGACAGAATCAAACAATACTTGTCAAATCCACCAATTTTAGTTCCGCCAGAACCAGGAAGGCCACTATTTCTCTATATGACAATCTTGGAAGGCTCTTTTGGTTGCATTCTCGGGCAGCATGACGCCACGAGAAAGAAAGAGCAGGCCATTTATTATCTGAGAAAAAATTTTACCAGTTACAAGACCAAGTACACACTGTTAGAAAGAACTTGTTGCGCGTTGACGTGGGTGGCTTAGAAGTTAAGGCATTATTTTCAAGCTCATACCACGTACCTCATCACCAGGCCGGATCCACTAAGGTACATATTCCAAAAACCAATGCCCATAGGACGACTAGTCAAATGGCATTTGCTCACCGAGTTCAACATTATTTATGTCACTCGTACTGCGATAAAAGCTCAAGCATTGGCAGACCATCTGGCTGAGAACCCTGTTGATGACGAATATCAGCCTTTAAACACCTACTTCCCTGATGAAGAAGTGAATTCCTTGGAAGTAGCAGTCGAAGACACCCTCGTCTGGAAAATGTTCTTCGATGGAGCAGTAAACGCAAAAGGCGTGGGGATTGGGGAAATTTAAATCTCACCCACACGCCAGCATTATCCGGCTACAACCAGGCTCCGATTTTTCTGCACCAATAATATAGCTGAATAAGAGGCTTTCATCATGGGCATGAACATGGCTATTAACCAAGATGTCGAAGAATTGCTAATCATGGGAGATTCCGATCTGATCATCCAACAGGCTCAGGGAGAATGGGAGACAAGAGACATTAAGCTCCTCCAATACAGACAACATGTAGAAGACCTCAGCAAACGGTTTGGGTTGGTACAATTCAGATATATTCCCCGTTGCCACAATGAGTTAGCAGATGCACTTGCAACCTTGTCCTCCATGTTACCATACCCTAGGAACGCTAATGTTGATCCTTTACAAATCCAAATCAAAGAAAGGCGTGGGTATTGTAATGAGACCAAAGCAGAGCCCAGCACACAGCCTTGGTATTATGACATCTTGAGATTCTTGAAAACGCAGGAGTACCCTGAGCAATCCACTGGAGAGCAAAAGAAAACCATTCAACGGCATGCAAGCAATTTCTTCTTGAGCGATGACACTTTGTATAAAAGGACTCCAGATCTTAATTTATTGAGATGTGTGGATACTGAGGAAGCTGGGAGAATTATGCACGAAGTATATGCGGGAGTGTGTGGGCCCCATGTGAACGACTATGTACTGGCAAAGAAGATACTCCGAACTGGCTATTATTGGATGACCATGGAGAAAGACTGCTTCAGCTTCGTCCGAAAATGTCATCAATGCAGGTGCACGGTGATTTGATTCATGCACCACCAAATGAACTGCATCCTATGTCAGCACCCTGGCCATTTGCCGCCTGGGGCATGGATGTCATCGGGCCGATTGAGCCAAAAGCCTCAAACGGACACAGATTCATATTGGTCTTCGGTGACTACTTCACAAAGTGGGTTAAGGCCATCACCCTTATGTCTGTTACCAAGAAGGAGGTGGTGGATTTCGTGCATTCCAACATCATTTGTCGTTTTGGGATCCCCGCTACTATCATTATAGACAATGCAGCTAATTTAAATAGTCGACTGATGGGAGAGATATGTGACCAGTTCAAGATAACACATAGAAACTCCACTCATTACCGGCCCTAATCTAGTGGTGCAGTCGAAGCGGCCAACAAGAACGTCAAGAAGATCTTGAGGAAAATGATTCAAAGCTTGAGGTAATGGCACGAAAAATTGCCTTTCGCACTAATGGGATACCGTACCACAGTACGTACATCAGTAGAGGCAACCCCCTATTTGATGGTCTATGGGACTGAGGCTGTCATACTCGCCGAGGTAGAAATCCCTTCGCTCCGAGTGATTGTTGAAGCAGAAATTGAAGATAATGAATGGGTCAAAACTCGTTTGGAGCAGCTGGCATTAATCGATGAAAAATGAATGGTCGCGGTACTCCACGGGCAGTTGTACCAACAAAGAATGGCCCGTGCTTACAACAAGAAAGTGCTCCCCGGGAATTTCGAAGTCGGGCAATCGGTATTGAGACGGATACTTCCTCATCATCAGGAAGCCAAAGGTAAATTCGCTCCAAATTGGAAAGGGCCATACATTATTAGAAAGATATTACCTAAAGGAGCATTGTACCTGGGCGATGTTGAAGGAGACGAGCCCGAGGTGGCAGTAAATGGAGATGCAGTAAAAAGGTATTATGTTTGAAACCCTTACAACAATGACCCCAGTTGATTGAAATGACAAGGGATTTGCTTTCCCGCTACCCTCACCCTCTTTGTAACCCGGAAATTCTATTCAAAAATAAATAAAAATAAAATAAAAAGAAAAGAAGAAAGAAAATAAAAAAAAAGAAAAAAAAAGAAAAAGAAGAATACAAACAAATAAGTTTAGGAAAAACTTTCCTGAACTACGTCTGACTTGATTCCGAAAGGATACTTAGGCAGCCTCTCCCTGAGGTTCAGTCATATCAAAATAAAAACCCCATTTACCCATAAAATCAAAACTAGAGCAGAAAGGTATTGGTTCGGTTACAAATCCGTGCGAATGGTTATAAAGTTATAGATCCCCGGGGATGTGAAAAAATACCGTTGTTGGAATTCGGCACCAATCAAATTTTTGAGAGAAATAAAATGAGAGAGTCTTATCGGTGAAAATCTCTAGGCACCATAAGCGATAGCGAGCAGAGAAAAACAAAATGAGAGAGTACGTTTATCGAATGCTCACAAAGAGCGCTATCGGGCGACGGGAGAAGAGAAATGAGAGAGGCCGATTGGCGAAAACCCAAAAAGGGTGCCGTCGGCCGAAAAGAGGAAATATTGCTGCCCAGGTCTGAATAAGTTTCTTTGGTTTTGGAAAAGTTGAAGTTAGAAAAAAGAAATGGATCTGGGCCGGCTATCCAGTCCAAGAAGCATGTCGTTGCCGTTTAAAGCCGATTCATACTTCCAGATAAGTTCCCTCTTTTCCCTCAAAAGAACATGCCTCTCTAAAATTCATGCTTCACTCCTTTCCACTTTAATTTTGATGTCCTGACCATTCCTTAAGAAAGGTAGTAGGGTCGGCCTTGCGGGTTTCTCCTGTCAAGAACTAAGGGAATGCCCGACATCGTCAAGTGCGCTTAGCCAATCCCGGTTGATCATGACGGTTAATGCCTTAAAATCAGGGAAATAAAAGAAAGGAAATTCAATATTAAAGGTCCATGAAGGTGAAGCAAAATTGGAGGGTTTTAAGCCAAACAGGATGTTGATTCTTATCAAAAATCCTAAAAGCAAGCCCAAAATCAAAGTCGGGACAAAACTCATAACCCAAGGCCTGGGAAACAAAAACCAATCCAACATGAGGACCCCCTGGTCAATCAATCGAGTAAGGATTAGAAGTCAAGGGTTTGTCCTTGGATATAAAGAAGCTGAAATCAAGCGTGACAAGGCCGTAAAACCAATCACTGTTCAAACTAACAATTTGTTTTGTTTTTAAACTAAATTAGATGCAGGTGCAACCAAGGAAAACAGAAGGACATGGGGGCAAAAACAACCAAAGAATTGGCGCAGGGACCAAAGATGGTGTTGCGTCAAAAACAAAAGGGAAGTTTTCTTTTCATTTTCCTGCAAACTCGTAAATAAGCATGATAGCACGGGATTCCAATCACTAGTTTCCCCTTGTTCAGCTTGTGGATTTCCTAGGAATGACCCAAGGATTGCATTCCACCCTCTCCAGCATAAACCAAGAAGTCTCCTTCCTTCACATCCCGGCATAACCCGGGAAATTCCTCTCAACATCCCCAGCATAACCTGAGGATTCCTTCCCTACACTTTCTACTCCCAAGCATAGTCTAAAGGTTGACGCTACCCGATCCTTAACATATCTTAATGGTTCTTCCTTCCCCTCTACCCCCAGCATAGTCAAAAGGATCTCTCTGGTCCATCACTTCCTGGTAAATCCCCTAGCATACTCAGGAATTTTCATTTATCCGGGCATAACCCGTGTATCTCCCCAGACCTAGGAATTTCCATTCATCTCGGCATAACCCGCGGACTTCCCCTAGCATAACCCAGGAATTTTTATTTATCCCGGCATAACCCATGGATCTCACTAGCATAACCTAGGAATTTTCATTCGTCCCGGCATAACCGGTGGATTCCCCAGGCATAACCCAGGAATTTTCATTTATCCCGGCATAACCCGTGGATCTCCCTAGCATAACCTAGGAGTCTTCTTTTAAATCCCGGCATAACCCGTGGATCTCCCTAGCATAACCTAGGAATTTACATTCATCCCGGCATAACCCGCGGATTTCCCCTAGCATAACCTAGGAATTTTCATCTTATCCAGACATAACCCGAGGATCTCCCTAGCATAACCTAGGAATTTCCATTCATCCCGGCATAACCCCGCGTATTTCCCCTAGCATAACCTAGGAATTTTTATTTATCCCGGCATAACCCGTGGATCTCCCTAGCATAACCTAGGAATTTTCATTCGTCCCGGCATAACCCGCGGATTCCCCTGGCTTAACCCAGGAATTTTCATTTATCCCGGCATAACCCGTGGATCCCCCTAGCATAATCTAGGAATTTTCATCTTATCCCGGCATAACCTGTGGATCTCCCTAGCATAACCTAGGAATTTTCTTTGTCCCGGCATAACACGCGGATTCCCCTGGCAAAACCAAGGAATTTTCATTTATCTCGGCATAACCCGTGGATCCCCTGACATAACCCAGACTTCTTCATAACACATGGCTTTATTTCCTTCCCCAGCAGGGACCTTCTTCTTCCTATCGCGGCATAACCCATGGATCATTTCTTACCCCCCCCCCCCAGCAGGGACTTTTTCATTCATATCCCAGCATAACCCGTGGACCCTCCTCTTATCCCCACCAGGGACCCTTTCTCCTTACTAGCATAACCTGGCGACTTTTCCAAGGGACACACAATCCCGAATTTTATTGTTTTCAATTAAAAAATTATCTTAGATGTGTGTTGCAAATAACTCACGAAATATTCCAGTGAAACCTGGGGCAGAAAATTTTGTTCGTTTGTTTTTGTTGGTGTTTGAGCAGGTTTCACCTTAAGGCACAAGATTCAAAATGACTGAAAGTATGAGTCTCAATTCAGAACAGAAGAAAAGAAGAAAAGGACAAGAAAACTGAATTCAAAATGATGAAGCGGACAAAGACACGGACTGCTCAAAATTTAATTGAAGTCACAAGCTTCACATGTCCTGCTTTATTCCAAAACTGAAGAGTAAACCAGTGGCTGCAGCTAACGCGCATCAAGATTCACATCAGAGTCTGCTATAAGAGCTAGCCAAGACTCAAGACCAAGCTTCAAGAGACTCATAGATAGGAACCTTGTAACTCGTAGTTGATAGGCTTAGCTAGCTTAGATTTTGATTTTCCTTTGGTATAATAAGGAGCTCAGCAAGTAGCAACAGCAGTGAAATCACAACTCCTCGATAGTCCCAGCTACCAAAACTTCCAGAACTACACTGACCTGATTCCTTTATAGCCAAGGATATATATGCAAACTTTGAAGCAAGGTTCGGTCAGAAATTTTTCAAAATGCTTCACACGGAGTACTCAGTTGGACGAAAATCTCTCATGCTTGCTCATTTGTCTTTGCACGAAAACTCTTCGTGTTCCCGCGCAAAGAGGGCAGTTGTGAGCATGTGATTTTTGCCCTGTTAAGAAGACTCCCATAGGACTCTCAGGTTCAAGATTTTCCTTTTAATATTTGCTTTAGGATTTAATTTTAGGATTAAATTGTGTGTGCCCCTGTGTTTTAACTTAGGATTTAGTTTCATATTTTTGCTAAAATAATCGTTAACTAGGTTTATTTTTTCAAAAAATAAAATACAAAAAATATACATACGCGAGTAGTATTTTTGGCATTTTAATCATCTTTGTTTAAATTTGTTGAATTTTTGTTTGTGTTAATTAGGAATTTTCAAGTAGAATTAGGAATTAAATAATAAAAATAAAAAAGAGAAGAAAGAAAACAAAGCAAAATATACACATATATACAGCCACTCATGCTGGCCAAATTGGGCCAGACCTGAGTGGCCCAAATAATTTTACCCTTTTAAACACACAACACTCAGCCCAAACACCATTCCCCGACCCAGTCCACATATAACCTGCCCAAAATGACGCCGTTCCAGGAAGATCCATCACAGGGTTGATCAGCATCATCCAACGGCCATGAAACTCCCACCAAAATTGAATAAATATGTTTGAATCTCTGTATAGATACAGAGACAAACTTATCACCCTCCTCGAACCAAAATACACTGGTGTATTCCCTCCCCTTAACCGCCTTATGACCATCCTTGACCACCCTTGACCATCCAGCAGCCACCATTACGCCGCTGCTGGAAATCGCCTCATGACGGCGGCCTGCTACCAAACCCCCCCCCCCCCACTTTACACCACCATACTACTAAAACCTCCTCTTCCCCGTCCTGCAATCAGCTTCCTTCGAACAACCATCCTCCATCTCGAATATTCAAAAAAGGGTCATCGGAACCCCCGTCTCCGGCGACCCAGTCCCAAACCACCCCAAGTTTACATTGTAAGACCACGAAGACCTCCATTTCCCCGTCCTACAACCCGTTCCCTTCAAACAACTCCCCATCATCGAATCTTCAATAGAAGGATAGCCGGAACCACCATCTCCGGCGACCCAACCCCAAACCCATCCAAAATTACACCCCTGAAACACCTCATCTTCCTCTTTCCAACCGTGCATGTCACACCCTTTGAATCTGGTTGAAACGCCTTGAATATCGATTTGAAGGCTAACCCTAAAACTCAAACCCCATCGAATTTTGGTCAAACTCACCTCAGACAGTTCCCCTCCGTTCCCCTTCCCAACCATGTAAACCATAGCCCTCAAATACCACTAACCACCAAGGAAATCCAGATCTGAGACCTCACTTGGTCCCAGAATCACAAAATCCCATTCCTGAACTCCTAAATCCATTATTCAAAGAACGAGTTGCCCTAGAAGGTTAGAAGCCTCCACATAAGAGGTCAGAAACCAATGGAATGATTTCAAATTAGAGTTGCATGTGTAAAAGCTAAGTATTTTGTGTCCCTTTCGTTGTTGTATGTTCATTTGCTTTGTTCTCTTTACAATTTTAGTTGTTTTCCACTAATAGTCTTCTTTGCTTGTTCTTTGGTGTATTACTGGTTGGACAACATCGTCTATAATGGTCTGATGTTATATTGACTTATCAGTTTGCTCTCACCTCTAAATCTTTACATGATATGTAGTTTCATCTTTTAAATTAACATGTCTCGTTGATATTCATCTTTTGATTTTCATTTTTCCCCCCTGAGATCTTGAGTAGTTTTGGTAAATACCTTTTGGATCCTACTTGTGTTGCGTCATGATTTTCAGAATATTCATTCTTGTTAGTTACCATTAGTTCTATCGATGATTTGAGTAGCATGATCTTGAATGCACTTTTAGGTTTATTTGATCATATCTGAAAGTCTTGGAAATAATCATTTTGGCCTGCTTCATACCATGCTGGAAATTCTAGTTAGGATTCTTTGCTTAATTTGCATTTGTTGAGGCTAAGTTTGTGTTTATTTCTGATATTAGTCCTGTTCTCATCTCCTTTTCTTGCTTTTAAGCTTTATTGAGTTCTTGTAATTGGGTAACTTTTATAAGTCTTACACTAGTTGATTAGTGTCATCTCCTGGTTGATTTCATCCATTTGTTTTGACATAAAGATGCCCGAACATTTATATGATCCTAAAGTATAATAATTGTCGATTGATCAGTCCACATTAGGATATTTAGTTGTATGGGCTAATTCTTAAACTTATCCAATGAGCCTGTTAATCCAGACCAAAATTTGCCCAAAACTAAAACACAATTGACCTGGGTCAGTTTTGACCAAACCAAATGATAGACCAAGGTTAAAACTACAGGTTAGTTAATTAGGAAAAGAAATAGGGGTATAAGGGATATTTGAGCTTGAAAGAATCTTGTAACAACCCCGAGAACATTCTAGTGGGGGACTTAGGAAAAAGTGTTGCCCTAAGGCTTCACTATAAAAGGGGGTAATCTGAACATTTAGAAGGGATTTTAGGATATTCTCGAGCAAAATTTTTCCCTTAAAAGCCTTGTAGTCGAATTAAAAATACAAAAAAAAAGGATACACATATTAGTTTTCTCTACATTCTTCAGAATTTTGAATGTTATCCCATTCCTGTTGAAGTTTTTCTTTTCAAAACCTTTATAAAATTTGGGTGCTCACTATTCAATCGGTTGCTGCTTGCTTGTTGAGTGTTTTCATTTATTCATAGGCTTGTCCTTTGCTGAATTCCATGTACACTTCGATATTCATTGACGTATGGAGCTTGAGTTGAATATATTCCAAGATTTGAAGATTTTTATGCATTATTTTCTCCTCGAACCCCCAATCATGTTTTCCTTTTCTTTTAGCTTTAATATATTTTATGTTAGAGATAGTCACCTCGTAATAACTAGACATTTGGACTGATTTATTTTGTAATAACTGAACGTTTGGACTGATTTACCTTGTAATAATTGGACATTTGGACTGATATTTTAAACATGTACCATTAATAGTAAGGTTAACCAGTGGTATGGCCAGTTCAGGTGTTTGTTTCCTGTTTTGTTTAAAAAATTGGATTTAGAAGATATTAGCTTGATAATTATTCAAAGATCAAAACATTGTGTAGCTTTTTAATTCATTTAAGTTTCAGTACATTTAGAAATAATCTGTTTTTGGATTCTTCTAGCATATTGTAACCATATTTCTAAGTAAAGTTTTGGAAGCTGAATATACGTACTCTGGCTGATGAGTATTGAATTGTTTGGTGCAAATTTAAGGCTGAAATCTGATACAAAAATCATCCTCAGCATCTTCCTTGTGAATATGGTTGATATATTTAATAGTAATCATTTATAATATTTCAGTAATTAAGATATAAATCGAGAACTAAGTGTTGAGACTTATTTATGATGGGCTTATTAGTCCAAATATCTTTGGGCCTAATTAAAAGGCCTAGCAGCTGCCAGATGCAATATAGTATTCCACGTTCCTGGACTGACTGGAAATGAAAACCCAAATCAGTCATGAACAGGCCCAATAAATTCCATTTATGGCATAAACAACGCAAACTCCTGGGTTAGTTAAGCGAAGCCCAACGTATAGTTAGCCATGAATGAGGCTAAAATATAAGTACTGAATTTCCCAAAACCTTTGAATAAATGACTAGGATATTTTAGATCCAAGAATAATAGAAATTTGATATGCTCTAGGATGCCCACATAAAAGATAATGTGAGTTTTGTTAACTAAATCAAACACCACGAGGCTCCATAAATTGATAAAATATTTAGAAAATTAGAAGTGTTGTTTAGCGAATTTCACGGCCCTCCATGAACTTTAAAGACGTGGTTGCTATAGGCACGAGTTTGTTAATAAATATCTTCCTAAACTTGGGTGTGCATTTATGTGACCCAAATCCCACTCTCAATGGAATTAAAATATGTCTAAAATTGTGTGCACATTTATGTGACATGATGCGCGATGTGTTTTGATAACATTGCAAATTTTCCTAAAATATATATTAAAAATGGTTAATAATTAAAAATTGCATTACATGTTTAAACAGGTATAACAAATCAGATTTATTGCCACTTATAATCAGGTTAAGAGACCGTGCTAGAACCACGGGATCCGATGGTGCCTAATACCTTCCCTCGGGTCAACAGAATTCCTTACTCAAGAATTTTTGGTTCGCAGACTTCTAAAGGAAAGTCGAATTTTCCTCGATTTGGGATCTAAATAAACCGGTGACTTGGGACACCAAAAGCCAAACCTATCCCAAGTGGCGACTCTACATAAATAAATAATCCTATTTCGAATAATGTCACTTTAATTGAAAAAATTCCCTTATCCACTATCCTTTAGAGTAGTGTGTAAAAAAGGAGGTGTGATAGGGCCTGATTACCAAAACTTTGAATCATGTTCCCTTGTTCTCCGGGTGGGCTCCTAACAACCAAAACTTGAACTGTATTCCCTTGTTCTTCAGTTGGGCGCCTGATTGCCAAAAACTTGGATTGTATTCCCTTGTTCTCCAGGTGGTGCCTCATTGCCGAAACTCTGGATTGTATTCCCCTGTTCTCCAAGTGGGCTCCTGATTGCCAAAAACTTGAACTATATTCCGTTGTTCTCCAAGTGGTCGCCTAATTGCCAAAAACTTGATATATATTCCATTTATTCTCCAGGTGGGCTCCTTATTACCGAAACTTTGAATTATGTTTCCTTGTTCTCCAGGTGGGTACCTGATTTCAACAAAAATAGATAAACACAAAGAAAATTGTCTGCCCCAGTTTGGTAGCTGGATACATATGTGAGTGTTAAACTGAATCATGTTGCCACATATTCTAAGAATTTGCAAGCCAGATCCCATTATCCATGAAGGTCCTGACAACTCTTAGTAAAACTGCATTATGTTTTCTAATGGTGTGACTTCCTCCAGATCTGGTTATCTAGGAAGGTATTAAAGTTACATCCCATTATCCAAGAGGGTCCGGACAACTCTTAACTAACAATAGTTTTGACACTAAGCTATATCTTCTAAAGGTATTACTTCCGCTATGTCTTGTTGTCCAAGAAAATATTAAGGCTACGTCCTATTATCCAAGAGGGTCCTGGAAACTCTTAACAAACAACAATTTTAACACTAAGCTATATCTTCTAAATGTACAACTTTCACTACATCTTGTTATCCCAACCGACCTTCAAACTACGTCCCATTATCCAGGAGGGTCTTGAAAACTCCTCCTCCCTCCTTTCCAATTTATGTGAACCTGTTTGAATGGGTGCAGAGTTTAAGAAAAAAATGAATACTTTTGAAATTTGTGGTCCTAAACAAGTCCAAATGGGGCCTAGAGTATTTGTGTAGTTATAAAAGCTTCTCATTAAGGGTATAGTTGTAAGTTAAAGCTAAATTATTACCAAATATAGAAAGGGTTCATTCTTTTTGGAATGAACCAAAAAGGAAAAAGGTTCACATAAACTGGAATAGAGGAATTTGTTAAAAGACTGTATTAACCTAAGTTATATCTACTGAAGGACGACTTCCACTACCTCTTGTTATCTAAGCAGACCCTGAAACTATGTCCCATTATCTAGGAGGGTCCTGAAAAATCAAAATCAAGTTGTACCATACTTCCCTATGACAGGACTTACCGCTAAATTCATTTTCTAATGGAAATCTTAAAGCTAAGTCCCATTATTCAGGAGGACCCTGACAACTCTTAATTTATGTCTGCTAGCGACTGCCAATTAAAACTACATCCCATTATCCAGGAGGATCCTAACAATCCAAAGTCAAATTTCATCCTAAGAGTGACAATTCTTTACGGATGAATAGTACTATCCTATAGCAGAACTTGCGCTAAATATTATTATCTAATGGAGAATTTAAAGCTGAGTCCCATTATTCATGAGGGTCCTGAAAACTCCCGACTGAATCCTATCTTGAAACATGTGAACTTTGAGACCAATTTATACTCCTTTGGGGTTCATTCATCCTATATTTTGCTAATTATGTTTAAACTAGGTCCCATTCTCCAGGAGAGTCCTGACAACTCCTACATGAATCCTATCTCTAGAAACAAAATAAAACCAACTTATATTCTTTGAGGAACATTTATGCTAGATTATGCTATTCGTGACTGTAAATTGAATTTTAAACTAACTCTCATTTTCCAGGAGGGTCCTGACAACTATTGACTGAATCCTATTTCAAACATGCAAACCTTTAAGTTCACTTATGCTCTTTTTGCTTTTCCCGATTATTTGGACTTTAACTAGGTCTCATTTTCCAGGAGGGTCCTGAAATTTACAGTCATACCTACTTGGTACTTGCTTCTCCCCTACGGAGGATTTCTCCGAGACATTCGGAATTTTCTGCCCCTGTTTCAATCAAAGAAAAATCTTGTCAATTTAAAATTTGGTGGTTAGCTTGTGGCATTCTTGCTGAAGATGGCCTTCCTGCTATCATGCTCCGTTGTGGCCAGCTTTCCCGAACTGACTATGAACCGCCTGATTTTCTGGCCGACCTTTAAACCCTATGGCCTTAGATGAACCAAGTGTTCTGTACCCAAACTGTTGTGTTACATGTCTGACCCTTCTATCGGAATCTTTGCATCTTTCCTGAAATTACCGAATCATTCCACTAACAAAGCTTTTAGTGATTCTTTATATCCCACTTTACCTCATGCTGTCTTTGGTATGTTCTGGCCACACTGTGCTTTGCAATTCGGAAGCTGGTAATATGCTTTGAAGCTCTTTCTTATTTGCTACAAAATTAACCCTGAAAATAACTTATAGAAATGGAAACCCGAAAGAAAATGAAATGCAATGACTTTGAGTTGTTTTAGAATAAAAAGAATCCAAAATTGGATGATTGCTAAAAGGGATAAAGAAAAGAGACTTATTTGTGTGGAACAACTGGTCCCAATGATCATGACATGCACTTTGACTTAGTTGGCCCGGTCTGTCCAACCAATCGACTTTTAGTCGCCGCGCTTTATTGCCCCGGATTTTCGTAACCCAATTTCTTCAACCCAAACCTTGACCTTGCTCATCATGTGATGCTCCGAACATGTCTTTATCACTAGACCTCTTTCAATTGTTCATTTCTCGACTATTCTACCCTTAAGGTGCCCGTGAGGGTTTTTACCAATAAGAGACTCTCACTTTGATTTTCTCTCAACTCCCGTCGCCTTACGGTTCCCTTGAGGGTTTTCATCAATAAGACTCTCTCATTTTCACTTTTCCTGCTTGTACCGGAGTGTTGCCCCTGACATGAATCAACTCTACTTACTCGACTTGGCATCTCTCGAAGACTGATTGGAAAGTCTTTCTTTGGACCGTAATGTGGGCTTTTGGATAGGATTAGAAAGTAAGGGTATTAGAGGCTCAACATAATTCAAATAGGTTAAAAATTACAACTTTCGGAATCAGATTTCTTACAACAACCACAACTTTTGCCCCAGTTTCTTGCTTGGGGACTTTTGAATTATTCTTTTAATGGGACCGAACCGTGAGGCTGCCTACGTATCCTTAAAAGGAATCAGGTCGAACATAGTACATGATAGAAATTGCTTTGTTGTTGTGATATTTCTTTCTCTTCTTTTTTTCTTTCTTCTTTTCTTTTCTTTCTTCCCTTTCTTTTTGTTGTTTTACTATTTGTTGTTTCTTTTCTTTTCTTTTCTTTTCTTTTTCTTTTCTCTTTTTTTTCTTTTTTACTCTCTTTTTTTTCTTTCTCCTTTTCTTCTCTTTTGTTTTTCTCTTCCCTTTACTCATCTCTCACGCTTGCGCTTCTGATTTTGTTACTAATTGTAAAAGAGCAGTATAAAAGAAAATAATTAAAGGTAAAAAGGGGTAACAAAGGATAAAGTATTTAGATATCAGAACAAAATGCCTGCGTCATTCCAATCTCTGAAACATGACAAGTACAAACAAATACAATTTAACCAAAGAAAAATTATACATAGTATCTTTTAACTGCATCAGAATGGACAATCATTTCTACACACGTGCCTTCTACATCTGTAAAATACAAGGCCCCATTGGACAACACTCTTGAGACGATGAACGACCCTTGCCAATTTGGGGCGAACTTGCCCTTTTCCTCCGCCTGATAGGGGAGGATACCTCTCAATACCAACTGACTCACTTCAAACCTTCGTGGGCGTACATTCTTGTTATATGCACTGGCCATTCTCTGTTGATACAACTAGCCATTGCACACTGCTACTAGTCTTTTCTCGTCAATCAAACTCAATTGCTCTAGGCGGGTTTTGGCCCACTCATCGTCATTAATTTTTTCTTCAGTGATAATCCGAAAGGATGGGATTTCAACCTCTGTTGGTATCACTGCTTCTGTGCTATACACCAACAAATATGGAGTTGCCCCTACTGAAGTACGAACAATAGTGTGATAACCCAACAATGCGAAGGGCAGTTTCTTGTGCCATTGCCTGGAACCCTCTACCATTTTTCGAAGTATCTTCTATATGTTCTTGTTGGCTGCCTCAACTGCTCCGTTTGCCTTAGGGCGGTATGGGGTGGAATTGCGATGAGTAATCTTAAACTGCTAACATACCTCTTTCATCAAATGATTGTTGGGATCCCGAACTGGCAAATGATATTTCAATGCATAAAGTCGACCAAAACTTTCTTGGTTACAGACTTGAAAGTTTTATCTTCAACCCTCTTGGTGAAATAATCAATAGCCACAAGGATGAACCTATGCCCATTGGATGTTGCTGGCTTGATGGGCCTAATGACATCTATGCTCCAAGCACTGAAGGGCCATAGTGTGGACATTGTATGTAATTTAGATGGGGGGGAGTGAATCAAATCTCCATGCACCTGACATTGTAGGCATTTTTCCAACAAAACTGATACAATCTCGCTCCATGGTGAGCCAATAATAACCTATCTGGAGAATCTTCTTTACCAAAACAAACCCGCTTATATGAGGTCCACAAACTCCAGAATGTACCTCGGTCATGATGGATGTGGCCTGTCTAGCATCTATGCATCTCAACAACCCAAGATCCAGCGTTCTTTTGTATAACACCCCTCCACTAAAGAAAAACCCGGTTGATAAGTGATGAATTATTCTCTTTTGATCACTTGTGGCTTGTACTGGGTACACACCCATCCTGATATATTCTTTGATATCGTGAAACCAAGGTTCACCATCAAGCTCCTCTTCCACCACATTACAGTAAGCATGTTGATCATGGACTTGGATATGCGGTGGGTCAAAATAAGCCTTATTTGAATGATGTAACATCGATTCCATGGTAGCCAAAGTATCAGCAACCTCGTTGTGGATTCTTGGGTTATGCCTGAACTCTACTAACCGAAATCATTGACAAAGATCATACAGAAATTACCTGTATGGTGTGATCTTCAAATCTCAGGTTTCCTATTCCCCTTGAATCTAGTGTACCAGAAGGTTCGAGTTCCCCAAGACCAAGACTTCCTAGACACCCATGTCTACAGCTAACCTCAGACCCAAAATGCATACTTCATATTCTTCCATATTTTTAGTGCAATAGAAACGGAGCTAAGTTGTAACGGGGTAGTGATGACCCGTTTCAGAAATAAGTATTGCTCCTATCCGAATGACTTTCATGTTTGCAGTCCCATCCAAGAATAGTTTCCATTCTGGTTTCTCGATCTGTTCCACTTCATCGATATGCATCACCTCCTAATCCGGGAAGTATGCCTTTAGAGGTTCATATTCCTCATCCACCAGATTCTCGGCCAAATGGTCAAACAAATCCTTTGCTTTCATCATAGTCTAAGTCACATAGACGATGTTGAACTCTATGAGCAGGATCTGCCACTTTGCAAGCCTCCTTGTATGCTTGGGCTTCTAAAAGATGTACTTCAACGGGTCCAGGCTCGAGATGAGATAACTAGTATAAGACGATAAGTAATGTTTGAACTTCTGTGCTACCCAAGTTAGGGCACAACATGTCCTCTCCAGATGAGTATACTCAACCTTATAAGCTGTGAATTTCTTGCTAAGGTAGTATATGGCATGCTCCTTCCTTCCGGTGATATCGTGGTGACCCAACACACACCCAAATAAGTTGTCCAGGACCGTCAGATAAAAAATCAATGGCCTCCCTGGTTTCGGTGGGACCAATACAGGTGGGTTTGACAAGTACCCCTTTATTTAATCAAACGCCTCCTGGCATTCCTACGTCTATTAAACCGCAACGTTCTTTTTCAACAGTTTAAATATAGGCTCACAAGTTGTCGTGAGCTGAGCAATAAATCTACTAATATAATTTAATCTCCCTCACAGAATTATCACCTCAGTTTTTTTCCTCGAAGGTGGTAGTTTTTGTATGGCTTTAATCTTTGATGGATCTAGCTCAATGCCCTGACACCTGACTATAAATCCTAGAAACTTCCCCAAGGGCACACCAACACGCATTTTGCAGGATTAAGCTTGAGATTGTACCTACGGAGTCTCTGGAAGAACTTTCTCAAGTCTCTGACATGGTCAGATGGCTTCCTGGATTTTACAATTACATCATCCATATAGACCTCAATCTCTTTATGCATCATGTGGTGGATTATGGTGTCATCTCCCTCATATAAGTTGCCCCAGCATTCTTCAGACCGAAAGGCATGACCCTGTAGCAGTATGTTCCCTAGGGCGTGATGAATGTCGCCTTCTCCGCATCCTCTTCATCCATTAGGATCTAGTGATAGCCTGCATAACAATCCACAAAAGAACCAATCTCATGTTTTGTGCAATAGTCAATTAGTATGTGGATGTTTGGTAGTGGAAAGTTGTCCTTTGGAATCGCCTTTTTGAGGTCACGATAATCGATACACACCCTGGTTTTACCATCCTTCTTTGGCACATGCACAACATTGGCAAACCAGGTGGGATACCGCGTGACTCGAATGACCTTTGCCTCAAACTGATTTGTAACTTCCTCTTAGATCTTTACGCTTATGTCAGTTTTAAAATTTCTCAACTTTTGTTTGACAGGAGGGCATGCCGGTTTAGTGGACAATTTTTGAATCACCAAGTCAGTGCACAGCCCTGGCATGTCGTCATAAGACCACGCAAAAATATCAATGTGTTCAAGCAGCTCCTTGATTATTTCTTCCCTAAGTTGCGACTCAAGATGAACACTTATTTTAGTTTCTCTGATATTATCTAGGTCCCCTAGACTGATTGCTTCTGTATCGCTCAAGTTTGGCTTGGGTTTTTCCTCAAAGTGTCTTACTTTTTTACTAATTTCTTCAAACTCCCTTTCCTCATAATACTCTGGTTCATCCTCATATTCTATCTCTTGAATTATTATTTCAAAATTAGATTGGCTTTCGAGACCGCGCCGAAGATTCCTTATGCATGTCATATCATTGGAGCCAGCATAAAAAGCACTGTACAAGAAGGAAAATAAAAGCAAAGAAAAATAAAAACTATTAGTATTGATGAAAAAGGAAATTGCATTTCATTTAAATTGAAAGATACCAAGGTTTGTACATCCAAACGGACAGAACATAGACTCTGAATTACAACCCTGGAATAATCTAGAGAAATTGAAAGAAACTCAAAGCAAACTAACAAAACTCCTTCATGGTCGGGAGAGGAGTAGCCTCCCGATGGTTTACTTTTGCATAGGGCCCAACAAATTGCACATATATCTTGCTAGAGCCCTCTCCTACTTCTACTATATTCACATCTTCAAACAATTTTTTGAACCTTTGAAGCAATTCCTTATTAGGACCAACCACAAGACTGGGACTTATTGTTGTCGGGCACTTCTTGGTGCTGGGCCTCAGAGATGATCGAAAGAGATATGACACGGGCTTGGGAAGGACCCATGCTTTCTGTTTTATTTTTCTGGCTCTCTTTAAGTCTTCAGTGGGCTTGAACCCCAAACCAAAGGTGTCCATGTTTTTGGGGAGAGACTACGATTGTATGACACCTTGAAGTGACGCCCCCAAACCCTTTCCTGGAACAAACCCATTTCTCAATATTTCAACAGCCACAGTGACTGATGCAGCGACTACCTTCGGCATTAGAACGCACTTCCATTCTGGAACTTTCTTCACTAATACCGTGTCATTAACCTAATATACCTAAGGCCTCTTGTCATCATCCGCCTCAATGAATGGCACAGTGGCATCACTATGAACATACAGATTTTCCTCGTCGTGCACAACTATTTCTTGTTTGTCCCATTCAAATTTCACCATTTGATGCAAAGTAGAGGGGACCGCTTTAGCGGTATGGATCCAGGGTTGCCCCAGCAGCAGATTATAAGAGACAGTCACATCTAACACCTGGAATTCCATGGTAAAATCAATTGGTCTGATTGTCAGCTCGAGTACTATGTCACCGGCTGAATCTTTTCCCCTGCCGTCGAACCCTCGCACACAAATATTGTTCTTGTGAATTCTGTGATCATCCACCTTATCTTGTACATGGTAGAAAGAGGGAAATATTTGCACTTGAACCATTGTCAACCAACGCTCGCGTAACCACAGAATGTTGGTACTTCACCGCAAGGTAAAGGGCCCTATTGTGTTCAATACCCTCTACGGGAAATTCATCATCATAAAAAGTGACTATGTTTACCTCGAAAATCTTGTTGGCTATCTTTTCCAAGTGATTGACTGAGATTTTATCAGGAACGTGGACCCCATTCAGGATCTTCATTAGTGCCCAACGGTGCTCGTCCGAATGAATCAACAACGATAATAGTGAGATTTGAGCAGGCGTCTTCCTCAATTGTTGAACAATAGAATAATCTTGCACTTTTGTCTTTTTTAGAAACTCTTATGCTTACTCTTCACTCACAGCTTTCTTCACCAGTACTAAGTTATCCTTGGTCAGTTTGGGTTTTCTCAGTTCCTCAGGGGCAAAGAACCTCCCCGATTGGGTCAATCCATGGGTCTCACAAACGTCTTCTCTAACCTCTTTCCTTTTGTAAGTCACTGTTACTCGGTCATAATTCGAAGGGATATCCTTGTTGTTGATTATTGGTAGATGAGTTATAGGATTGATAATGACAAGCTTTGTGCGAGCACCTTTCACGACCACAACGGGCTTTCTTGTCACCCCTGGTACCACCACTTTTGCATTTTCTTGTTTCACCATCCTATCTCCCGGGGATCCCTTCTTGACTACAGCGAAAGGCTCACTACTTGTTCCACTCAACTTAAGCAGTGATATCTCGCTTGTTAGTTATTCAACCAGCTTCCGCTCACTGGCTCGAATCATCATGACAGTTTGCAAAGGCTTTTTGGGCTCACCCTCTTTTTGCACTATCTCAATCATGTTCGTTTCTAGATGGGCAAGCAGTAGGTTCTGATTAATATTGGCTGCTTCCAGAGCTTGCACCTTAATCTGATGTGAATCAATGAGCTCTTGGATAGCATTCTTCAGATGCCAACATTTCTCTGTGTCATGACTCGGGGTACCAGAAAAATACTCATAACTGACAGAAAAATCAAGATTTCTCAGTGGAGGATTCGGCAACTTTGCTTCAATCGGCCTCAACATATCTAACTCTCTCAACCTATGGAATAAGCTAGTATCAGATTCTCCCAATGGAGCCAAAGTTTTCTTCTCCTAGAATCTCTCATTCTTAAAAGCTTGATTGGCCCGAAAAGCTGGTCTCAGGGGTTTTGTTAGGCTCTTGGAGGTGGATAAGCACTTTGTGGAGCAGGGTAATTATTTTTTCGGGTTGCTGTGCGCCATTATGCGTGGACGGGAGGTTGAGCATATATTTGTGCATGATGGACGAAACAACGGGGGTCTAGTGGTGGGTAATAGTGTTGTGGTGGGCTATATGGAGTGAGGGGATAGGTTTGGTAATGAGGTCGAGGCTGGTTGTAATGTGGTGAACCCCGAGGCCCAAACTACATTCCTGATTCGATTGTTGCTACCTCCTCCTTTTTCTTTCCGATTGCTCCCCCGCTTCCACTTTGGATAGCATGGGTGGTTGCTTTGATTGCTGAATAACTCATAATCTTATTAGATTTGAATCCCTCCTCTACCATGCTCCCCATTTTTACTACCTCATTAAAGGACTTGCCCACTGCCGATACCAGGCGACCAAAATAAGTAGGATCCAAGGCTTGCAATAAGTAATCTACCATTTCACTTTCCTTCATGGGCGGGTCGACCCTTGCTGCCTGCTCCCTTTAACGGAAGCCATACTCTCTAAATCTTTCATAGTGCTTCTTTTCCAGTTTCATCAAGGATAAGCGATCCAGAATAATTTCAAGATTATACTGAAAATGGCAGGCGAATGCTTGGTCTAGATTGTCCCATGTGTATCGCCGATCATAATATTTTCAATTGTACCATTCCAAAGCTGAGTCATTTAACTTTGACTGAAGTACGCAATCAGTAATTCATCCCCCCCCCTCCTCTCATCTTGCTGCAAAACCCCCTCAGGTGTGCCACTGGTTCACCATGCCCGTCGTACAAATCAAATTTGGGCATCATAAAGCATGTTGGCAATTGTACCTTTGGGAACAAACACAGGTCTTTGTATGCCACACTTACTTGGCCACCCAGGCCCCGCATATCTCTCAATGACTGCTCTAGACTTTTGACTTTCTTGAGCATCTCCTCTTGCTCGGGATTTTTGGCTAGTTTCTCAGCCTCTACAAGGATTTCAAAATGAGGAGTGTATGAATAAGGTTCCAGAGCTTTGAAAGTGGCCTTTGGGGGTAATACTGGTTGTCATGGGTTTGGAACAAAGATTTGCTATATGATATATAGAGTGTAGGGTGGAGGTGCCATAAAGATAGGAGCAACTGGTGGAGGGGGTGTTGAACAGGTTTGGGTGGTAGAGCCGGGGGTGTTTAAGAAGTTGTGCCCTAGTATTATTGATAAAGCTTGGAGGCGGATCAATGGTAGGGTGATCATAGACTGGACTAATGGCGGGATGAAGGTTGGGTTGGCGGGATAGGCTGGTGGTGGTTGCCCTTTTACCCACGCTTGATACATTTCAGCCATCTGTTCCTTCAATTTATACACCTCTTCTTCCATTGCGTTTACATCCGACTCTTCCACCTCTCTTGAGGGGTCAATGATACTTGCGTCAGGTTCTTGATTAGCCATAGTCAGCTTGCTTTTGGAACGAGTATTGCAAGGATGGGTTGCCAAAATGCCGCAAAACTAACCAATTGGCTGTAGTGGATAAATGACATTAAAACTTGTTAGCGCTTAGGCTTTAACATATAGGCAATCACATATTCGGGGATGAATGCACCTAAGCAGTTATCGATTTCTATTATGCAGTGGATTGGCTGCTTGCGTCATCTCGGCTTTGATCATATGCCACTTTTTCTTTTTCTCTCTTGCTTTCTTCTTCTTCTTTTATCTTTTATTCAGCTTGTTTTTCTTGCTTTCTTTTGTTTCATTATTCTCTCCCTTATTTTGCCGTTGTTTCTCTCTCACGATTTCTTATTTTCTCTTTTTCCTTATTTTGGTTATGGTCAAATCCTATGGAGATTTCCTACGTATCATGACCCAGTATGAATTAGATCGAGCGTAGTTTTGGAAGATAAGTACCGAAACAAAATATTTTGGGAATTTCAATTTTCATAAAATAAACATTTTTTTATTACAACTACCAAACTAACCGAACCGAGAAAAGAAACTAACAGGCTCTGACTCAAAATAAAACCAACAGACTCTGACATGAAAGGGAAAACAACAGACTCAACAAACATATACAGACTCAAATAAAAGAAATTACAGACTCGAGTGACAATCATGAATACATTAATGCCTCTAAAGCTCATGGGGCCTATGGGACATCATTAGGCCTCGCCGCAGGCCTGCGTGCTAAATCCCCTTGGAGGTGGTGGAGGTCTTCCATCACTTGACGAACGAAGGTCATTGTGGTGGCAAAAGATATGGATCTCGTCATATCTTCACAGTTGCTACACCTTATTGTGATGTAATCAGCGATCCTCCAGACCCTCTATCATATAACACTCTTTTATAGCAACAATCGCCCGATCTGATAGGCCATCGCTTCTAATGTTTGTTCGGCACCCGATTCAGTTCTTGAAATTGATGCAAAACTCTTTCTAGTTGCGCTATTACTGTGTAACAGTACTCTCTTTCAACCTTGAACTCCTTTGCCTGTTTGACCATTTTGCTTTCAACAATGATGACCCTTTTCCTCAATCCTGCAACCTCATCGTCACACCTTTCTTTCAACTGTTCAATCATGCGTGCTCGTTCTTCTGCATTTTTGGCCAATTGCTTTCAAGCCCTGGCTAGCTCACCCTCTGCTTTGTTCAAGCCAAAACCATATTCTCCTACTTTCTGCCTTAGGTTGTCTATGAGTTTCTCATCCTTCGCACTTCTGGTAGGATTCTCTGCGGCTATTTTCATTTTCTGAATTTGGGCTCGCAAGGCTTCATTTTCTTTGGCTAGTCTTTTCTTTACTCCCTCGTCTATTGCGGCTTGTAAACCATTCTCGAATTTAAGGTCTTTGACTTGTTTTTCCAACTTTTCTATTATGGCCCGGTATTCATTTTCCTTGGCTAACCAATCCCACTATTCTTGTGACGCCTCAGCCAATTCCTGAAGATGTGGTCTTTTGGCTGGCCTTCCGAACTCTACTTCCCTTTTATACCTAGCAAGGTACCTGGTGCAACATCACCTTTGGACAGGTCACGTACTCAAGTGTTCGCCATCAAGTACTGGCATTCGCTCGAAATTTTCCGGATCCTGCTTCATGAAACTAACCATTAGGACCAATCTCGACCACGTGTCGACTAAGGTCTTCATCCCGGGGAACCATTTGGCATCTCCCTAACTGTATCAACACCCAGTATGTGGCATAAGTTTGGATGCTACTGAGATCCATCAAAAGGAAATAAGGCCCGGTAGCTGGCATGTATATAACTTCATTGACAGGGAGCCACCCAAATGTCCACTTTATTTGACTTGCACCTATGGCACGGAGATATGATACCTATTCTGTGACCCCCCCCCCTGGTAACCTAAACCCATTAACCCTGGCATAGGATTCCTCTATGTAGCTCTTTTTTGACGACCCATAACTCATGAATTGAAGACGATGGCACAGGTGTTCAATCATCCACATATGTAACAACAAGTTGCATTCTTCAAAGAATTCTCCTCCGGATTTACAGGCTGTGTGGGCACGAAAGACTTCAGATCATATCATGGGTGCAAGAGTACTCTTAGCCTGAGCATGCAAAGTGCTGACAACCCCTGATATCCATATATCAATATTCTCATATTTCCAGGGAAACACCAAGAGGCCCAAGAAGAATACCATAAATGCAAAACATATGTGTTCTTCCCATTTGATTCGGTTTCCTTTACTACAAAGTTTATTTTCCAGTTCGTTAAACCCCCCTATATGTCTGTACCTCTTATAGATAAACTGTGGAGTAAAAAAAAGCCGGTCGACAAATCTGGGTTGTGAACCCCCTTCTTAACTTTAGTGAATCTAAGAATTTGTGTACAGCGACGGCCCTTGGCGCAATCAAGAGCTGGTGTCTCAGAGGAATTTTGGGACACACAATATATCCGACTATTTCTTCCAAGGTTGAGGTGAGTTCAAAGTCTGAGAAATGAAATGCATTGTAGGTCGGGTCCCATAATGTAACCAACACCTTTATGATACCCCTCTAGGATTAATTTTTAACAACCTGGTGAGACCTCCCAAGTACGAATTGACCTTGTCTTGCCCTAATTCACCTAGATCATTCCACCATAGATGCAGCTTCAAAGGGATCTTATTCATAACTGTTATTGGTAAATTTTGATTCTTGCTCATTCTGCACATTTATTAGGGTGATTAAGCAAAAATCATGATTTATTTAACTCAAAACAAAACAAAGATAATATTTTTTCAGATTTTTCATTTCAAGAGTACGAGTCTGGCTTAGTAAATACAGTCTTTCAGCATTTCCGGGGGAAGATTTTAAGGTTGTGCTTGCCAACGACCAAAAATTTGCAAAAGAATCCAAGGCGGCTGTTCTTGCAAAAGCAGCCTTCCGGAGCCCTTTTGGGGACATTCGGCTAACTTTGACAAGAATTTCCTTATTTATTTATCACAAACAAGATTTGGTTCTTTTGACGCAATTTTTGCAAGATGAAGTTGGGCCCCATGGGGGTTGCCTACGTATCTCATGCCCTGTGAGAATCAAACCGACGTAGTTCGGGCAATTTTCACAAAATTGAAAACCAATTTTTCTTTTCTTCTTGAAAAAAATAACAAACTTTTTTTGGTTTTATCTTTTCCAAAACTTGGCAAAATTTCAGTAATGATTTGGGACATCGATTTTTCGAAACAGGTAATCACCTCCGTTATCCCTCATACTATTATTTTCTTTGCCAAATTCTCCCTTTTTATTCAAAATCCGGTTAGCATGCAAATCTGAAATAAATGCACAAGTAGCACACAAGATGCATCAAGATGGTCTGTTATTTTTGGTACACCTGTCCTAGACAGAATCAACCCTTGTGTTGAGCCCTCTAAGTTAAATGCATGATGCAAATAAGCATTCCTACTAGAACTCTGGAAAGTGGCTAAGTTATTCTAGGTTTAGAACCTGGTATATGTTCTAGACTGTGCACCCGAGCGGACAACTCGAGTCGAGGAGGGGGCTACGTATCGGGAACCAAAAGGCCATCCGGCTTAGTAACTTGTCTGAGCCTCTTTCTTATTCCAAGGTATTACACTAACAAAATAGAGAGTCTCATCCAGCGAGCACATCCCCGAAGATGAGAAGAGAAGGATTTCGCAGCAATTTATATACAGTTCAAATTATATGAAAGCGGTAAAAAGCAACACAGAGCACATTAGGCTCAAACATGTAACAAAACTAGATAATAAAGCCAAATATAACAATTATTTTGAGCTCGAATTCTTGAACCCTGAACCAGAGATTCTGGGTTTCGGTCACCGGCAGAATCGCCAGAGCTCTCACACCTCTTTTTTACACTACAACCCCGGAAATGGCGTAGAAGGGAGTTTTTCAATTAAAGGACAATCAAAACGGGATTATTTATTTATGAAAAATTCAGAGTCGCCACTTGGGATAATTAATGGTGTCCCAAGTCATCGGTTTAAATCCCGAGTCAAGGAAAAGGTTTACTCTGTAATAAAGTTTGCGATTCAGAAATTCGGGTTAGGAATTCTGTTAACCCGGGAGAAGGTGTTAGGCATTCCCGAGTTTTGTGGTTCTAGCACGGTCGCTCAACTGTTATATTTGGCTTAATTATCTTATTTTAGTAAATTTTGAACCTAGGTACAATTTTATACTTTTAAACCGCTTTCATTATTTATAGGAGAATTGTGATGCTGTTAAAAACATCTCTAACCACGTCACATAAATGCACCTGTAGTCTTTGACATATTTTAACATTGTTAGGATTTAGATTTGGGTCACCTAAATACGCACCCGAATTGAGGAAGCTAGATTTTTAACTAACATGCCTAAAGATATTACACATTTTTAAATTTGCGAGGGCCATGGGAATTTGCTAAATGACGTGCCTCGAATTTCTAAGAGTTTTATGAGAAATAATTAAATGGGGCCACGCGATTGTTGTTTTTCATTTGGCATGGTGCACCCCAAGTTGATTTAACAAAAGCATTCAAAACTAAAATTCAGAGAACCATAGGCTATTATCTATTATGGCATGACTCCATAATTGGGGAAAATTATCCAATCAAAAATAACAGGAGAGAGTTCTACCACAGTTTATGCTAATAGCATAAGATTTAAGGCCTAGCGTGAGGCATCGCAAACCCATTTCCAAATTCCCTGTAGCAAACAAAACTAAACGGCCCCAAGCCCCTTTCAATGAGACGAGTACAAATAATAAAACAAACCACTGAACTTTCCACTTTCGATTTTAAAAAAGATACGTCTGAATCATAATCTTCAAGAATTAAATATCCCATGCATGGAAAATGAGCAACACTAAGCTAACATGCTATTAAAATTAATAAACCATAATTCAGACATTGTGCATAAGTTAACTCGACCATGTAATGTTCGAAACCAAACTCTGTCTCAACTTATAAGCTTTGATGAATCCTCAGGCCCAATATAAGAGGTCCATACTCAAATTTGAGTCTCTGCCAAACATATGTGATGCACCTTAAAATGGTAAACCTCTTCACATACATGTTGAACTTCAATTGTACCAATTTCGCAACAAACGGCATACTCACATGAGCTGGATGTTATAAATACATCTGGGATTCAAAACCAACTAACAGTAAAGCTTCATAAATAGCATTTAATAGCATCTAAGTGGTCGAATGCATGGAGATCCATAAGTCTAATAATAACTCTATTATAATGCAAATGTAAAGCTTCAGAAAAACCAATTTCACATCAAACGTACTAAGCTAAGGAATTAACATTATCATTTGGGAAGTAAAACTGAATTTAAGAAGAAAATCTAACATCTAACAAAGATAACATGATCGTCATATATTTCATCACAAACACTTCACTAGCCATTTTGACATGCCTAGAGTCGAAAGTGTGTACCTAGAGAGTAAAACAAAGAAGGAAAAATATGAGACCAATGGAGTGGAGTCAGCAAACAACACCAGCAATACCACAGCCCTAGATTCAGGAAATTAGACTTGCAGAATCAGTGTGAACCAAATGAAACAGTGATTTCAAACACTACTCGACCCAAAACTTTCCAAAAGCAAACATTAAAGCATTTTTCAATCTATGTGAGCCCTAAAGCTATTTTCAGAATTTCCCAGATGTTTCAAAGTTCAGTGCAGCTCAATGAAACAGTAACTTTTGATATTTTAGATGATTTCTTTTTTTTCGAGAAATGTTCGCCCCTTTTCTAGCCTAAGCTTTCAATGCTTTTTATAGGCCAACCACTAGGGCAAACTTAAAATTTTATTTTACCCCTTTAGTGCCTGATTTTATGACTTGTTAGCCAAGTCAAAGCATCAAAATTAAAAGCCAACCCCTACTAGAAGGTTCTAGGAGCTTCTTAAATAGTTAGCACAAGATTCTCTAAGCAGCCTACCTAATTTACCCTTCAATGCCCCTAGATTTTATATTCTATTAACCAGCTAGGGGTCAAATAACCTTGGCTGGCCCATTGGAAACCAGCCCAATATTTGGGCTTAAAAGTGTACCCCCAAGCCCGCAAAAAATTTAAACCTAATTTTCTGGATTAAAATAAAAATAGGCAACCATTCCGGCTAGCTTTTCGTGAAGTCTAATTAGTGTAACTACACTTAATAAAGTAAAATTAAATTGATAACAAGTCAAAAATGAAATACTAAAAAAATGTGAAACTTAGACAATTGAAAACACGCTGGACACCCTAACATTTCAAAGTAATTATACCAAGAAGTAAATAGAAACTTCATTACCAATTCATCGTGATTAAGCTAAACGAGGATTTAAGTAAACTTAAACTCAATATATTATTGTGAGATAACCTAGGGTATGAGCATGCATGTGACTTGAAGGAGAGAAGAGGAGAAGGAGGATGAATTCATAAAATAAAATCATAAGGAATTAAATAAAACTTATCTAATTGAGAAGAATCGAACCACAGACTCGATCATTGGCTTCGTCCCCAATAACATCACCCATTTGTTCTTAGCAAGAACAAATAAGTAGCGTTATTGAGGGACAAAACCAATCAAACTTGGAAAAAATGAAACCCTCACGCATCAGTTGGTCTTAGACCTCTTGACCCTAGATCTATTATTCGAACAATTTGGGAGGTGTCTAAGAGAAATTGAATAGAGATTGGTAGAAAGGAGGTGGTGGGGGTTCAGGGGCGTGATTTTGGTAGGGTTTGGTGGTGGCGCCGCCACCAGAGAAACTATGGCGGTGCTAAGGTTCATAACTTCAAATCGATATTTGAGGAATTTGAGTAGGTTTCAGGGGAGCTGATTGTGGATTCGAGATGAGGAGGCAAAACAGGGGCTATGATGTTAATCTCACGTCAATTGAGTGCCATCCGCTGCCGTAGGCAATTTCCGACAATGGCAAGCAGTGTCTCAGGGGCGGAGTGTGGGAGACGGTTCATGGGGGTTATGGGGACGGGGGTAGAGCGTTAAGACACTTATATATTTGGGAGTCCTCACTTCTGAGCTGTCAGATCAGCTGATCTTGACGGCTCAAATTTCCCCATGAAACGATGTCGTTTGGTTATAGTTGGGGCTGGACCAGGTTAAAATGGGGTCTAGGCCAGATTTAAAGGTGGGTTTTGGACGAGTTTTCAGACTGGTTGAGGGGTAGGGCATGTTTGGGAATGGGGCTGGTTGGGGCTAATGTAAATTTGGACCAAAACCACCATTTCAATTTCATTTTTTCTTTCTTTTTTTTTCTATTTCAAATCAATTTTTTTTCAAAAACTCTTTTCTCTCCTTTTCAAAATTAAATTAAAATCTAAATCTAATCCTAGAACCTAATTAACCAACAAACATTAATAAAATCTAAATAATAATTAACACAATTAATAGAAAAATAAAACTACTCAAAAATTTAAACAAAAAATTAAAAAATACAAATTAAAACTTTTTTTTGTGATTTTTCTTTCCTTATAAAACTACTAATTTACTACTAAATCCAAAAAACGATAAAAATTAAATCCTATGTGCAAATGCAACATATTTTATATTTTTTATTAATTTGAATAAAATAAACATGCACAAAAAATATGCAAACAATAATTGGAAATGCCAAAAAATTTCAAAATTTGCAAATAATGGAAAATTTGTTTTATTTTGGATTTGTTGAAGTGATTCATATAAAGCAAAAATAACGTGCACATTTGGCTTTTCTTTTTTTTTTCTTTTTTTTTCTTTTGCTTTCCCTTTTCTTCCGTTTGTACTTTTTATCACTTTTTCATTGGTCATCTCTTCTCCCAGACTTATACTTTTGCCAATTTGTGCTACGAAAAGATCGGGTGCCTAGAAAGGATCATCTTAGAACGCATAAAGGCTTATATCATGGCTATTTAAAGAACAAGGGTTGTGGCTCAATAAGGTTGACTAGGGATATCATTTTTTATGGGATATGGATGTTTTCAAGTCTCAATTTGGATCAAGGAGAACCTATAATCAGTTCTCATGTCGAACTACACTTAGGATTTCGACTAGACAAATATTTAGGGCAAGCTCGAGACTTATTAGCACGAGACTTGGACTTGCAAATCAATACCTTACCTTACAAGCTATTAGATTGATAAAGAGACAGAGTCTAGTCCCCACAACAACCTTAGCTAAGATTTGAGCAACACAAATGGTCTCTAAAAAAAGCACTCGATGATTGTTTAGTCAACACAAGAGTCTAAAGGTCACAACTATCATCATACTTTATACATCAATTTGTTTTTAACTATAAGGTAAAACGTAAATGTGTTAGGCCCAAGTATATCTTTGTGTGAGTCACTATTGTTCACTAGATACTATTTACACAAAAATGAAAAGAAAGCAGACTCAAAGCTTTAAGAAGGTTGCCATGCCATCCATCACAGGGAAGAGCCACCAGGTTCACACAAACTCCACCTTTGGAAAGAACGGTGAAATTAAGAAAATCAAAGGCTCATTGATTACAATAACTTGTAAAAATAAGAAGCTACGAACTGAAAAAAGAAGCTACTAAATGAAATAAGAAGCTATGCTATTAAAGAAAAATGCAGAAGCTATGAAGTAAAATACGGAAAGTAAATTGAATATGTACTATAGGGTACTGAGACGAATATACATAAGAGGGAATATATATATATATATATATATATGTGTGTGTGTGTGTGTAACTTTATATACATACCGAAATTGAAAAATAATTAAAAAAATGAAGAATAAATGGTAAAAGGATATACATACCAAAAGTGCAAAATAACAATAACGAAAAATCAGTATCATAATCACAATTCAATTATCAAATCATCAAAATAGGACCATCCCACAAATAAAAACTAGCATTTCCCTCAATGTTAATAGCAAAAATAAGATCAAAGAGGGGTTAGAGAGTAAAGAAAACTCCCTATGGGTCCTATGTCTACATGGGGTCCTACGGATGGATCCCTAAGTCACCTCCATCGGGGTCCTGTGGTTGGCCTGAGGCACCTTCCTCAGGGTCCTCCAGCTCAATCTCCAAGTCAATAGCCTGGGGAATCAGTCGTCTCCTCCTAGGCTCTCCATCAGCCTCTCGCTCTGATATCTGCCCTGACTGAGTTGATGGAATTGGGTCCTCTAATAATAGCTCCAATGGCATGTTGCCAACTGATTTCATCTTTTCCACCTCTCCTCTCAACAGCTTCACTGACTCCTTTGAGGACCGAGTCATTTCAACTTCTTCGTCTGCTTGCTCAGGTCCTTAATTGATTTTCCTTGAACTGCCATAGCATCCATGATGAGCTTTTGGTTGTCCAGGAGCTTCTTCTGGTTGTCCAAAAGCTTCTTGAGAGGTTCCTTCACTAAAGCTAGCAACTGGGGCTGTACGAGAACTGACTGGGTTGCCACTGAGTTGGATAGTACAGACTACTTTGATGTTGTTGCCTGCATCCAGTTGTTGATACTGGAGAGAGTCTGGTTCAACCTATATGTAGTCAACGGGTATGCTAATGAGGAGGGCACCGAGGAAGGCATGTAAGTAGATGATCCGGGGGAGGATGTAGTATGGTAGTGGGAGACTCAAAAGAAGTGGCCACAATTGCTGGCTCTTTATACTGGCCAGTAGAAGTAGTAGCTTTGTCCTTAGATTTGGGGTTGTCTGTACCATGCAGGTTGTACCATGATAATGGCCTTTTTGGCTTCAGTTTGGTGTCGAAGTCCCTTTTCTCAAACTCCTGATCCTCCAGGTACATGGTGAGGAAGTTCGGGAAAGGGAAGGATTTCTCATCCTTGCTGACCACTCTAGTGATCACCCTGGACATGATATTCCCAACATTAATCAGGTACCACGCCATAATGGCCGCCACTATAATCAACCAGGAAATCAACATTTAACTATCATGAGTAGTGGTTTCTAGTCAGCTGCATGCAAATGTCTCCCAACCCTTCGCCTCAAAGCTCAGGGTGTTTCTATAGATTAGGACCCATACTATCAACCAAGCTGGACTAGTACCCGGGATAGCAAGTATTGATGTCAACCACGGGCAGGCCGACTCATCCATGGCCATATTCTCTAAGTAGAATGACTCATCCTCATCATTGAATAGAGCATAGTCATTCAGAATCTTCCCATCAAACTTAATCTTCAAGTTTCGCACCTTGTTCACAAATGTGCCCTTTTTGATATAGGTGATATTGGTATAAAACTCTTTCACTAGGCGCTCATTGGCATCCGAAAGCTTGCTTTTAAAGTTTTTCCACCAAAATTGTCATCAAATTGCCGCTTTACATTGGGGTTGTGGGGCAAGAAACCCCTTTCTATAAACTGACGCTCATGTACGAGTGACTTGTGAGGCCATCGCTCTTGAAATTTGTGGTAGGCCTGCTCACTAGCAAATCTTTGCTGCCATACCACCAGATTTCTTGTTCCTGCCAACCCTCCAATCTGGGTGTCACCACCCCTCCCCTCATCAAGGATCTCAGTATCTATATCTATCGGGTCATGTCCAGGTAAAGAAGCTGGAGTAGCTGGATGTGAAGTTGATGTTGAGGACTCACTACTCTCCGCCGAGCCATCAAATGACTCAGAAGAAGCAGGAGAAATAGGAGAAGTTGGGGGTGTAGACACGTCTCTCAATCGAAATCACCCTGGGAAGCCTGGTACATGAGTGGGCACAGAATCACACTCTAAGCCTCCCGGGAGGGAACATAATCACTTCCCTCAAAGTGGGATGCATCTCTGATATCCTTCTGGTTTTTCCTAATGGATTGTGGTACTGCTAGAGGTAACTTGATTTAGCCTCGTCCCCTACCCCAGGAGGACTCTGTTTTCCCTTTTTGTTTCTCACCGCCATCTCTTGAGTTAACCAGTGTCTGCATACACAATCAATTCCGAGGGTCACTTCTCTTAAGACATGCCTTGGAGAAAGATTGTTAGTATTGGTGCAAGAAGAAGCAATAAAGAAAAGCAAATGAACAATTGACTGTGTTTTAGAAACTCTTAGACCCATTGACAGCGGATAAAGAAGGCAGGCAACAGAATGAATACCACTAAGAGCGAAAAAGGGGTTATGGTCGCGGAGGCATGGGGCAGACTACCCATCCTCTAATTCTAAAGACCCACTGAGTGCGAAATGTTGGACGCGGCCGCGAAAGTTGTACTGCTGTCCACTAAAAACAATCGTGCGGTCGCAGACCCATTTTTGTACTTCTCTGAACGTAGGTATCGCTGACCGCGAAAAAGAAATATGGCTGCGTAAAACTATCCACCGTCAGCCGTATTTTCCTTTGTTGACCGTGAAACTCAAAACATTCCAAACTCAAATTTTGCGCATGAACGCTGCCCACGGGAATCAAAACTAGGCTATCCTAGGGTTTCACTTTTTTCTAGATATTAACGAGTATTTTGAATATTTACTAATATCTACTAGGCATCACTAATCTCTAACCTATTAACCCTAACTAATTGTAGCATCATATAATAAATATAATAACACTCAAGAACCCTAGTTAAAATTAAAAAGAAAAGAGGAGCAAGATATAAAAGTACAATGAGTGAAATACAAATTGAAGAAAAATAATGTAGTGAAATTACCAGTTGTGTAATGAGTGATGAGAGTGGACTTCTAATTTGGTGTTTGTGCAGAGGGCTTAGATAAACAGTAAAAATGTGCTTAAGAAGTCAAAGAGAAAAAAAGATAAAAGGTCTCTTGACCGTCTATTACTAACATATTGGGACCCAGCGAGCTTATTTGGCATGACAACGGAATTTTACCGCGGTCCGCGCTTTTGAATTACAACAAGGGATGCTTTTGTAAAACTTCCGGTGAGAGCAAAAAATGGGGCACGCCACGAAACTTTACCGCTGACCACGAAAAATCCTCCGCGGATGCGGATGAAACTTCAGAGAAGTCTCATTTTAGAATTTTCAAGTCCGCGTCCTCTACCAAATTACGCCTCCGCGAACTGTCCTCCGATGACAATGAAATTTGGAATGCTCTGAGCGGTCCAACTTTAGACTTTGCCAACTTTTTCAAGCTTTGCCCTATACTGCATCAAACATTTCTACACACATCTCACAACAAGTTCCTCCAAAATAAATCCTACACTAAGAAGAAATTCAAAAAGAAGAAAAACACTTGAGTTGCCTCCCAAAAACGCCTGATTTAACATCGCGGCACGATGCAGGTTGCCATCAATCATTTGAGATGGATCATTGCCACCACGTGACTATCATCAAGCTTTCCAAGATAGTGCTTGACTCTGCTCCCATTAATTCTGAAGATTTCACTATTTATTTTCAAAACTAATAGCACCAAACGGAGTTACATGCACCATCGTAAAATTACCACTTCATTTTGACTTGAGCTTTCCCGAAAACAGTCATAACTGAGAGTTGAATAAGAGAACCAAGTCATCTTCCTTGAATTCCTTGCTACAGGCATACTTTTCATGTAATTACTCCATCTTGTCCTTATATGGAATAGGCATGAAACTGGAACTCATCAAGCTCATTGAACTGCTCTACCAGAGATTTGCTGCAACATCCCATTCTAGATTTAACTTTTTTCAAAGCCCACATGGGCTTGTGCTCTAACTCAACCGAAAGATGGAAAGCTTTCTCAAATACCAACTGTCACGGGAACATACTAATTAGAGTCTTGTAAGCAGTCCTATAAGCCCACAAAGTATCATCAAGTTCTTTGACCAGTTAGTCCCATTTGCATTGAGAGTTTTGACAATATGCTCTTATCTCCCTATTGAAGACCTCAACTTGCCCACTAGCCTAAGGATGGTAAGGGGTTGAAACCTTGCGAAGGGCACTATACTTTGGAAGCAAAGTGTTAAATGCCTTATTGCAGAAATGAGAACCCTCATCACTGATGAATGCTCTAGGAGTGCCAAACCGAGTAAAGATATTCTTCTTAAGAAAATCCACCACACTCCGAGCCTCGTTGTTGAGTAAAGCCACGGCCTAAACCTACTTAGAAACATAATCAACGGCCACCAGAATGTATGTGTTGCCACATGAACTCACAAAAGGTCCCATGAATTCAATGCCCCAGGCGACAATATATCGACCTCAATAATAGTGGTGAGAGTCATTTCGTCCCTCTTTGAAATTCCACCAACTCTATGACACTCATCACATCTCTTCACAAGCTCACCCGCATTCTTAAACAATGTAGGCCAATAAAAAGTACAGCTAAGCACCTATGAAGTTGTCCTCGCCCCACCATGATGACCACCATAGGAAAAGGAATGACAAGCATCGAGAATATATATTTTCTCCTCTTCCAGAACACATCTCCATATCACACCATCATTACAAATTTTGAACAAATATGGATCATCCCAGTAAAAGTCCAAGCTATCTCGTTTAAGCTTCTTACTTTGGTTAGAAGAACTCACGTGGAACAAAGCAGGTCATAAGAAAGTTGGCAACATCCGCGAACCAAGGCATGTTATTCATAGATACAGAGAGGAGTTGCTCATCAAGGAATAAATCATTAATTTTGAGGGTATCACGGGGCCTCCCCTCCTTCTCCAAGCGGGACAAGTGGGCCACTACTTGGTATTCACACCCTTTTCGATCAACAATCTGAAGGTTAAGCTCTTGAAGCAATAGAACCCAACTCATTAACCGAGCTTTAGAATCTTTCTTTCTCATTAAGCAGCGGAGTGATGCATGGTTAGTATGAACTATCACTTTGGCATCCATGATATAAGGCCTAAACTTCTCCATTGCAAACACAATTTCTAGCAACTATTTTTTCGTCACCGTGTAATTTATCTAAGCATCATTCATTTTTTTGCTTGAATAATACACTGGGTGAAATATCTTGTTTACTCTTTGACCCAAGACAACTCATACCGCAACATCAGTTGCATTACACATGATCTCAAAAGGTAAGCTCCAATTGGGTGCGGTAATAATGGGAATGGTTGTCAATTTTTACTTGAGAAGTTCAAAAGCTTTCATGCATTTATCATTAAATACAAACTTTGCATCATTTTCCAATAATTTGCACTTCGCTACCTTAGAGAAGTCTTTGATGAATCTTCAGTAGAACCCTACATGCCCAAGAAAACTCCTAAACCCTTTAACTGAAGTAGGAGGAGGAAGCTTTGAAACCACTTCAATATTCGCCTTGTCCAACTCTCTACCGCAATTTGAGATCTTATGGCCGAGGACAATGCCCTCCTCGACTATAAAGTGTCATTTTTCCTAGTTAAGCACTAGATTTGTCTCTTCATACCGGGCTAGCACTTTGTCAAGAATACTCAAACACTCATCAAAGGAGTCACCTACAACACTAAAATCATCCATGAATACTTCCAAGAAATCCTCCACCATGTCCATAAAGATAACTATCATACACCGCTGGAAGGTAGCTGGTGCATTACACAAACCGAATAACATCCAGGAAATGCAAAGGTCTCGTACATGCATGTGAATGTGGTTTTCTCTTGATCTTCCAGAGCAACCAAAATCTGGTTGTAACCTGAGTACCCATCAAAAAAGCAGTAGAAGGAACGCCAAGCAAGTTTATCCACCATCTATTCAAGAAAGGGCAATGAAAAATGATCTTTGCAGGTCACTTTATTCAGCTTTTGGTAGTCCATGCACACGCTCCATCCGGTGACAGTCCTGGTGGGAATTAACCCATTCTACTCATTGGAGACCATAGTCATTCAACCTTTATTTGGCACACATTGCACTGGTGAAGTCCAAGAACTATCCGAGATGGGGTACACAACCCTTGTATCTAGCCACTTGATCACCTCCTTTTTGACAACCTTTTGCATAGCCTCGTTCAACCTCTTTTGATGTTCCATAGAGATTTTGACATCATTTTTTAGAATAATATTGTGCATGAAAAAGCAGGGGCTTATTCCCCGAATATCAACTAGAGTCCATCCAATTGCCTTCTTCCTTCTTTCAAGCACCTCTAGTATGGTATCTACTTGCATGTTAGTAAGACACAAAGAAAGAATAATAGGTAAAGTGGAACTAGGGCCCAAGAATTCATACATGAAATATGAAGTCAAAGGCTTTAGCTCTAATACAGAAGGTTCCTCAATTGAGGCCTTTATTGGTGGGGTATTTCTACTCTCAAGATCCAAAGAAAGCTTACGGGGCTCATAAGAGTAAGAACCCATAATGTGCAAAGCATTGACACACTCTACCCTACTTTCATCCTCATTCACATCTTGGTTCAACAATATCGCTTCTAAAGGATCCTCCACATTGACCATGGAACTCGTGTCATCAACTATCACTTCTATTACAAGATCCATAAAAGAGAAAACTTCATTACTATTTGGCTGCCTCATTGATATGCACACATGAAAGATAACTTTTTCTTCACCCACCCGGAAGGTGAACTCCTCTGCGTCCACATCAACTAATGTCTTCCCCATTTCTAGGAAATGCCTTTCCAATATTATGGGCACCTCATAGTCGACTTTATAGTCAAGAATTACAAAATTAGCAAGCAAATTAATTTTTCCACTTAGACAAGAACATCATCAATAATACCAAGCGGCCTCTTCATTGTTCTATCGGCCATTTGCAATCACATTGAAGTAGCTCTCGGTTGATCAATACCCAAAGTTTTGAATACAGAGTAAGGCATCAGATTTATACTAGCTCCAAAATCACATAATGGCTTTGCAAAATCTTCACTCTCAATTGTACATGGAATGGTAAATGCATCGGGATCTTCAAGCTTTGGATCCATCGAGTGCATAATAGAACTCACTTGATGATTCATATTTTTTGTCTCACAATCCATATATCTCTTATTAGTTACCAAGTCTTTCATAAAATTGGTGTATCCCGGAATTTGCTCAAGAGCTTCCACCAATGGCACATTGATTGACAAACTTTTTATCATCTCAATCAACTTTTTGAACTGGTTTTCATTTTTCTTCTTTGGAAGTCTTTGTGGGTAAGGTGGAGGAGGCCTTGGTAAAGGAGCCTTGGCTTTAGGCATAACCATTTTCGGCATGTCTATCACGTGTTCCCTAGACGGGTTCACGTCATTTTGAGTCTCCTCCTCAATATCCTGAATATTAATTATCACCTCACCATCCAACTTTTCTTCATCACTTGCTCAATAACAATGCAATCATCATCATTTTTCACTCCAACATCATCACTCACAATCCCCTGTTGCTTAGAGGTACTTTCTTCATCACCTCTACCTGTCCTAGTGGTCTCTTCCATTGCATGTTCGGTATTGTCCCCACTCTTCCGATTTACTGCCATATCACTAGGTAGGTGCCCCTTTAGGGCAAATGTCTAAAGATTGCGAAATCTGGCCAAGTTGGACCTCTAAATTGCGAATAGAAGTATTATAGGATGCCAATTGGCCATCAAAGTCGGTGTTCTTTTTCATCAATTTTTTCAAACATCGACTCAATCCTTCCCTTCTCATTTTTTGACGAACTTGGACCTTAGGATAGAAAAGGAAGCAGATTGTTAGGTTGTTGAAACATTGGAGGCCTTTGAAAACCTGACCCCCGATTACATTGATAGCCATTATTCCAACCTCCTTGGTTCTTTTTGCCACCCCAGTTGTTGTTGTTGCCCCAATTCTCATTATTGTTCCCCCACTTGTTGGAATTGTTGTTGTTATTGTTCCAATAACCTTGGCCTTGGTTTCCCCAATTCTAGTTATTCCCTTGAGATCTCCATTATAGATTTGGAGCATTACCGTGTTGTCCTTGATAGTTGTTGGCATACAAAACCTTTTCACATTACTCACAATAACCATCAAAACCTATTCACTTTACTCACAATCACTATCATCTTATTTGTAACCACTGCTACCTTACTCAAATTGATCTTGATTGCTTTGCATTTGTTGACCAGACTGTCTCCTCTTGTTGACCAACATGTTTACCCCTTCCATGGAATTCACTTGCCTTGGCACTTGAACTTGTTGCAATTGAGCTTTTGAACACTAGTTCATTGTTGTAGTTAACCCTACTATTTATTGGCCATGGTCGTGGAGCTCTTTGTACATGTGAATGACAGTGGGATCACCTTGTGGCACATTAGCTCGACTTTGCATAGCCAAGGAAGTATCTGCCATATCATCCAAAATCTCACACGCCTGAGCATAATGTGTGTTCATAAATTTTCCCTTTTCTAATTGGTTCACAACACACTGATTGGTCATGTTAATGCCACAGCAGAATGTTTGATGGGTCATTTCTTTGGTCATGTCATTGCTCGGACATTCTTTCACCATCGTTCTATATCTTTCCTAGATCTCATGAAATGGCTCAGTAGGTTCTTGTTTGAAGGCCAGGATCTCATCTCTCAATGTCGTCATGAGCCCCGGCGAGAAAAACTTAGCTATAAACCTGTCGGCTAATTCATCCCACTTAGTGATGGAATGGTTGGGAAGTCTTCCAAGCTAGTCTAACGCTTTCCCTCAAAGTGAAAAGGGGAACAATCTCAATCCCAATACGTCCTCCACGCATTTGTTTATTTGCTTCCCCAACAGGTATCCACAAAGCCTTTAAGATGTTTATATGCATTCTGATGGGTAGCACCTAAGAAATACCCTCGTTTCTCCAATAAAGTCAGCATAACATTTGTAATCTGGAAATTGCTCGCCTGGATCTAGGGTCGGACAATTGCACTTGTGTATCCTTCATTTGGAAGCACCTGGGGAGTGACTCTTGGAGGGACTTGGGGAGGTTCTAGAATGTTTTCATTGGCCTGACGGCCTCTTCTTTGACCTTTGAAGTACTAGATGCACCTCATCTTCACCATTATCATCTAACTCCTCCGCTGGGATAACATTTTCGAGAGGATCATTGTTTTCCATTTTGTACCTGAATCGATTAACTCACACAAGTTAGTAAAATAGAAGAAAAGAAAAACAAGACACAACACTAGTCAGATAGATAGCCAAAATTGTTTAGCTCCGCGGCAATGGCGCTAAAAATGATTGGTTCCAACCCTATTCCACTATAGAATGACAAGAGGGATCGATGCAGCTTTTACCTGAGGGGACGGGATCGATTTCCACAGAGAGCTAATCTAGCTATGTGAGATGTTCTTGATTGCACTTCCAATCATGCTTTGTGTTGGTTACTATTCTACTTTTAACACTAATGAAGAATGAAAATAAGCTAAGTATGATATTTTTGTAGAGGTTTTCTCAATTTGTAAAAAGGCACTATGGAAGTGACTTGCGCCTAGGTGAGTATCTAATGGGGTCTAAAACTTAGGGGAAACTTGTTATAATTGGGATCATGATATAACCATTGCAAATAATTACTCACTCTATACCTCTCGGTAGTTTGAGTGACATTGCCCTAATTGGCTTTCTCAAGCCCAATTGGGTGTTCAAATAATGCAAGAAAAATTGGCTCAAGTCGAGTATTACTATCTCTAGGTTTAACCCTTTAATTCGGGCTATCAATCTCTTGAATGCACCCAAATTCCTTGTTAGCCTAAATTTCCTAGACTTAGTCTCTCTTTCTCAAGAAGAGCATAAGTAAAAAAGGCACAAATCATTGTTTGCAACCACTAATTCAAGAATTAAAGCATGAATCAAGCTAAATATTATTAACACATAAACATTTAAGCCCTAAGATTGAAGACCCACCAAATATCCATATTACGGTTAAGTCACAACCCTAGCAAATTGGTTTGGCTACTCATAATCAAAGAAGAAATCAAAGATTAAGATAAAATACAACCCATAAGAAGTAATTACAAGAGTAGAATGTAAGATTAATGGTTAACAAAGCCCTAAGATTACTCAAAAGAGGAAAAAGCGGTTGTTCACGTGCTCCACAAAATAACAGATGCCTTAAAAATCTGAAAAAGAACTATTTATACATAGCTAAATTTTTCCGACAAAATTGCACCAATGGAGATTCCGCTGACAGCGGAAAACTGGTCCTCTCACCGTTTGGAATTCCGTAGCCACGCAAAAGCAAGCACGCACCACGGTTCTTCTCTTCATAACTTTGTCTGATCTTGAGTTCGTTGGGAGCAGAAAATCACCCGCCTCAGCGCTACCTTCCATCGCGGCCACAAAATATGTTTACGGACGACGCTTTTCAATTTGAGCTCCAAACTGTAGTCCTCTAATTCTCAATTCCACTGAGGGAGAGAATTGGATTGTGTCCGCATCTGAGTATTTCGCTGCTGCACAATTTAACCGCGGGCAATGATGACTGTTAAACCCAAAAAAATGACTCTCTGAACCTCAATTCATTGAGAGTGTAATCAATAATGCCTCAGCGGTGGACCATCCTTGTCCACTCTAATTGTTTCTTGCCAGCGCCTTTGACACAGCTTTGAATTTGTGCAGGTTTCGCTCTTTTATGAGCTGGTTATGACTTTCTTCTCTCTTTTTGACCAAACACTGCAAACTAGCACAATAAGTTAGCTTTGAGGAATACTGGTACACATTTTTAATCCAAAACTTAATAAAAAAGGAGCATCAAATAGGCTAGAATCCCTAGTTATCACGCGCCATGTTTGATTTGGGCCAAGTATTTCGCTAGGGGGCCTATGTACGTCCTCGTACGTAGATCATTGTAAATGATGTTGTATCTGGCCGCTTGTATCCAAAGTTTCTTGGCTTTCTCTTTGCCATCTAAGAGTAAGCTATCCTTCAAGTATGTAATAATATGGTTGCACTATTCATAGGTTAGATTTATAATCCTTACTCAATCTGATCTATCAACGACTGAAGGAGGGTGACCACGTTTCCTTTGCCGGTTATGTTTTTAGTGGTTGCCGCTAATTTGGTGAGGCCGTCGACTTTGATGTTTTGTGCCTGAGGGATTTGGTCGAGCTGGCATTCATCAAAATTGGAACGTAATTTGCAGCTTTTGGCCAAGTATTTTTCTAGTCTTTGCTCTTTCATCTGGAAATTCTCTATGACTTGGTTGATAACGAGTCGAGAGTCGTACCATAAGACGACCCACCTCACCATGTACTTTAGTGCTAGCCTTAATCCTGCAATCATGACCTTCTACTTGGCCTTATTGTTAGTCATGTCTGAACACCTTATGGACTGAAAAATTACTTCACCTATCGGGACCTCTAGCACGAGTCCAAGTTCGGACCCTGATTCGTTAGAAGCGCCCTCGGTGTACAAAATCCATTGATCTTGTGATTGCGGAGAAGCGTGGGTGGCTTCTTTTTCGACTTCAAGCATAATAGTAGCGCTAAAGTCAGCAACGAAGTCAATGAGGACTTGTGATTTTATCGTCGTTCATGGTTGATATGTGATATCAGGGTCACTTACTTCTATGGCCCACTTAGTTAATATTCCCGAGCTTATGTAAAATACTTCTCAAGGAAAGGTTGTGACTACTGAGATGGGGTGACACCGGAAGTAACGTCTAAGCTTTCATGAAGCTACGACCAAGGCCAGTGCCAGTTTTTTTAGGTGAGGATACCGCGTCTCTGTGTCGATTAAGGTTTTGCCAATGTAATAGATGGGAGATTACATACCTTTTTCTTCTCAAATCAGTACTGCACACTGCTACTTCAGATGCGACGAGGTAAATGAGGAGACATTCCCCATGTTTTTCTTTGGCAAGCAATAGTGTTGATTATAGATAAGCATTTAACTCCTTCAGGGCTAGAACGCACTCGAAAGACCATAAGAGACTGTTGTCCTTATTGAGTACGCCGAAAAACTTATGACACATGTCAAATGATCGCGAGATGAATCGTAACAAGGTGGCGATGTGGCCAGTCAACTTTTGAACCTACTTTTTGCTTGTTAAGTGTTTTGGTATTCCCTTTATGGTTTTGATTTGGTCGGGATTGACCTTTATGCCTCTTTGTGATACTAGGAAGCCCAAGAATTTTCCTGAGGTTACGCCATACGCACACTTCTCAAGGTTTAGTTTTATCCTATATTGCCTGAGTATATCGAAGGCCTCTTTCAGATGGTCCATGTGATCTTTTTTCCTTCTAGACTTGACCAACATATCATCTATGTAGACCTTCATGGCCTTGCCGAGTTAGTTTTTGAACATTCTCATCACCAACCTTTGGTGTGACGCCCCAGCATTTTTCAGTTCGAAAGGCATCACATTGTAGCAATGCATTCCTTGGTGGGATGATGAAGTTGATCTTCTCCTGATCCTCCTCTTACATGAGGATTTGCTTATATCCCAAGTATATATATAAAAAGCTCAACAATTTTTGCCTAGCTGTTGCGTCAATGACCTGGTCGATATGAGGTAGTTGGAATGAGTCTTTTGGACATACTTTTTTCAAATCTGTAAAGTCTTCGCACATTCGCCATTTTCTGTTCTTCTTTTTCACAATGACCACATTGGCGACCCATTGGGATATTTTGATTCCTCGATGGAGTCGTTTCCTATCAATTTTTCAACATTCTTGCGGACTATATTATTTATTGCGGAGTTAAACTTCTGCCTAACTTACCTTATCAGGTAGAGTGGGTCGATGTTCAACTTGTGTGTCACGACCTCCTTCAAGATACCTGGCATGTCTGCACAGGAAAAAGAAAACAAGTATGCGGTATTAGTTAAAAAATGACGGAATTTCAGAAGTGAATGCTTTAGAATATTCTATTCTATTCTACCATTTTACGCCCCATATTCTGGGTCTGCCATGGGGGAATATTGATGCGATAATGGAATACACGCATTAATAATCTATGATGGGCTTTTCTTTTTGCTAAAGATTCCAAAGACTCTATCTTCGAACATCAAATTCTTGGCGGGTCTTTCCTTTATCCCTTCCTTGCCTCATCTCCCTAATCTCTCCTATAAATAACAAGGCCCTTGCGCAGGTTTTACCTAGTTCCTAATGCTTGCGGCCGATGTAGGCTTTCTTGTTGTGGTCGTTATCATCAAGTTGGACAGGGTCCAGGTCTTCTACGGTTGATCCCTTGGCCTCTATTATTGCGGTGTCTTTAATGACGTTTGCCCTTTCATCGCTGCTCGACCTCAACCCTGCTAATTGCTATACGTCTTTTACTTTGCCCTTCATTTGTTAGGTATATGTGCAATCATGGGCGATTTGATAGCATTCTCGGTATGTGCATTATTCTCTTTGTATGTTGAACACTCCCCGTAGGGTGGAAATTTAATAACTTGGTACAAGCTGGAGGGTATGAACTTCATGCCATGTATCTAGGATCATCCTATTATGGTGTTATACGTTGTTTCCAAGTCCATGATATTGAATGTGATTTCCAAAGTGACGTTATTGGCTAACACGGGAGTGTGATTTCTCCAGATGTTCATTCAACTACATTGTTAAAACCAGATAGTGTGATGCAACTGGCACTATCTTATCCTTGAGTTTCATCTGTGCAAGTACTAGAGGGTGAATAATGCATGTGTTGCTCCTATCATCCATCATAATGTGCTTTACATATGTATCTAATATTCGTAAAGTGATAACAAGAGTATCATAGTGAGGGAAAACCAAATCGTGGGTATTTGACTTATCAAAGATGGTACTTTCTTTGAGTTTGTTGTACCTTTCATGAGTGATCGACATTTGAGTTTGTGGGTCATAGTGAACTTTACGCTATTGATTGATGCGTCATCGTCGCCTCTGATGATCACTTGGATGGTGCGAGTTGGTGAGGGTGGTTTTGGCGGCGTTTGGTGTTTTTCATGTCCTTGGTCAAAATTGGCCCGTCCTCGGTCACTCAGCAACTCTTTTAAGTGCCCTTGGTGAAGCATATTCATGGCATCCTACCTTAGAGCAATGCGGTCCTTGGTTGTATGACCTCGCTCCTGGTGGAATTTACAGAGGGCGTTGACGTTGTGGTGATTAGGTCAGACCTCATCTTTTTTGGGTACTTCACTTTTAGGCCGAGTTTTTCCAATGCGTAGACTATTTCTGAAAGTGAAACACAAAAATTGTGAGCAAATAATAAATGAGACATACCTCTCTTGCTCCGGTGAGTCCCTATTCTTGGCCTAGATGGACATTTATCATGACGGGAGGGGAGCATGATGACGCCCCTAATATATAGTTGAGACCTTTCTTAGTTGGGTTGTTGAGCTGCTAGATCTCTTCTGGATTCCTTCGGCCTTTCTTGGACACAGCCTATACTGAGGTCAATCGTTGGGTCGACCCATTCAGGTCGTCTTTGTCAGCTCAAACTTCAGCATAATAGGCATTGTGTATTTTGTCAAGTAGATGGGGGATATTTTGTAAGGCGACTCAACAACTTTCTGGTCACCCTCAAACTATTTCTGTTCGGCCCATTTTGGAAAGCTGCTACAACCATACGTTCTGATACATTTGGTAATGTCATCCTAACATGGTTAAATCGAGCGAGGAAGTCCCTATGTCCCTCTCGGAGGGGTTGTTTGATGGCAAATATATCGTTCTCCCTTGTCTCCGCCTTTTTAGCTCCAGCATGTGTCACTACAAACTTGTCAGCCATCTCTTTGAATATTGCAATTGAGTGCATGGGAAGCTGTGAATATCAAGTTAATGCACATCCAGTGAGGATTTTGCAAAACTTTTTCAACAAGATGAAGGATACTTGTTCTTTGGTGAGCTCATTGACCTTTACTGTGGTAACATAACGAGTTACATGATCTTTAAGGTCTGTCGTACCGTTGTATATTTTTAAGTAAGGCGGCATTTTGAAGGTCTTGGGTATGGCATGCGGGGCGACTTCATCACTATAGAGTTGTTCCACAAACCGACCAGCATCTCTTTTTGGTAAGAGTTTTAGGGCACCTGGTATTTTGTCTACCCTTTCTTAATGCTCTTTCATTTGGTCTCGAAGAATTTTGTTTTCATTTTTCATTTCTTCCATCTTCCTCAGAATAGTTGTGATGGTGTCATCACTTGCATTACTAACATTGTGAGTGATACCTGTTATTAGAGGGAAGGGACTGTGCTGATCGGCCATTATGGGTGCAACGCAAGTCTTTGCATTTTCTCTGGTTGCTTTTCGGGCGGGTTTGTCGAGGATGCCAATCAGTGTATTTGTCAGTCAATTCTCAAGTAGTTTCTTCACTGCTGGTGGCTCCTCTTTCTTTGTGGACATAGAAGTCCCTTTACCCCAGAACATTGTGATACTACCATAAGGGAGGGGTGAGCCACTTCGCCCGGGGGAGCATTTTGCGTTACATATTCACCCTCCATTTCAGAAACCTTGTTGATGGAGTTTAAGAGGTTGGTGGTGAGATCAGCCACTGCCTTCCTCCATTCTTCTCTGTTACCTGCCATGTTAGATCTGTGTGTACAAGAGAGTGGGCGTTTTGCATTTTTTTTGTGTGCTAGTTATAGATCTTGAAGAAACTAAAATTTTAACTAAGAAATCCATACAGACTGCACCAAAATATTTGACCATAAAATATAGATCTTTGATTATACTAATTAAATTTATATAATGAGGGGTTAAACCTAGTTAATGGTAATAACTTCAGATCTATAATCGGTTAATATGAATAATGCAGAGCAGCACTGAAAGAAGATTAAATAAAATGTGCATTTATATTTTCAAGACCATTAATAAGGAGGGAATGTCAAGCAATAAGTAACAATAAATAGCATTAGAGTAAATAAGGAGAATGATTAACCCAATATTAAATGAGGTGGATGATTCCTCCTTCTGATAATGATGAATGATAGACAAATACTAGAATATTGGGACCTTTCTCGGATCTGATGGAAAAGGTATGGAATAATAGACAATCAAATCTCTTTAGAAAGGTAATGTTTGTATTTTATCTAGAGAGAAAGTCTGATTTTCAAAGAATGTTATTATCTGAGAGTATTATATGCCTTTTACCTTTTCTCTCTTTCTATTTATAGGGACATGCCCCCAATTAATCCTAAAAGTACAAGTATTAAGAATATTCAACGGACTGCTCGGCAGTGAGTCATATTGGTTAGTAGTTGACCTCGGCCAAATTACTTTTGATAATACTACTTCATCTTGAATATCCTTAGGTAGATGTTTACCCATACAATCGCCTCCCTTCCTTTACCAGTACACTCCTTTCCTTTTTCCTCAATCACCTCCCATTCTCCCCTTGTCTTCCACTAAAAACCCATTTTTTTCCTTTTACCTCTAAATTGAACCCGACAATTTTTTACTGTCAAAAACATCCTTCAATCTTCTCCCAAACTATTCTTTCACTAAAATTCAAGGGAATAGTTGAGAAGGAAGATTAAGAACCCAAAAGTTGTATGCCAATTTTTGAATTTTACATTAGTTTACATCACCGTGGTCATAATTTGGAAAGAACACAAAAAAATAATTTTGGAACTTTAGAAGAAATCAATGATGGTTTCAAAGTGGGGGAGCATTCTGTTTCACCACTAAATTCATCTCCTCCTTCACGTCTAAACCAAGCACTATTTGATGAAGAACTTTTCAGAATATCTATGGTAACTTTCAATGTATTCTTGTTTGATTTGGGTTCTTAATATTTAATTGAAGAATAGGTTTCTTGATGAATATTTAAGAACACTATTATGGAAAGGCTTCCGATCATTTTAATTTGGGGTCCAGTCGAGACTTTATAGGCAATATATTCTTTTATTGATTGTTTGGAGGGTGGGGTGGGGCGGGGGAAGGGGGTGTTTAGATGGAGAAGAAAAGTAAATGATAGGAGAAATACATAAAGTGCCCCATTAAGTTGTCCACAATGGTCATTTGAACACCTCAACTCAGACTCTTTTCACTTAAACTTATCACGTGACTAAAAATTAAGCTCAATAAACACCCGACTTCACCAGCCCTTGTTGTGTGTGTTACACTTGCGGCGTCTATTATCAGAACAAATTACAAGCTGACACGTGGACAAAAAAATAAGAAATAAAGAATTAAAAATAAAACATAAAACATAAAGGTAAAATTCATCATTTCTTCTCTCTACACCCTTTCTCTCTCTCTTTCACCGTATTCCACCCGTCTTCATCTCTTTGATTAAGCTTGGTTCAATCGACATTTTTGTTACAAAATTAAAAATTTATTTCACTTACTAAGTATTATTAGTTGTGGTTTGTTTGACTTGTAGCTTGCTTCAAGATTTATCACCTGAAGGGAGGTCGTCCTAGGGTTTTGACAGTGGAGTTTTTGTGAAAAGTGGAGTCAGCTATAAAGCGGCTTCGATTATTGCATAAAGTTATGTGTAGATCATGCATTTTTTTTATGGCTATATGTCTATTATGGTGCTATTAGAATTTGTTTCTTCTGGAAATTGAAAATGTTAGGGAATATTGACTGGTTTTATTTTGTCATTTTCAGTACCGAGTCAAATTGGTGAAAAAATAGGGCATGTGGTGGACAAATACCATTCCTCTTTGACCGGGCTTGTGTCCTACAAAAAAGAAACCCCAGAAATGCGCTACAACTCAGTTGATGGATTATTTGTTCAATGTCCTAAAACTCAGAAGTTCTTTCTAATTGAAAATGACTACCAACTACTAAATTTGATTAAAGACCTAAAGTATGGGGATCCCTTTGATGTCTATGTGAGTCATGTAATATATAATTTAAAGGTTGCGGAGCAAGATACACCTGTGGAATATTTACTTTCCTCACAGGTTGGTGATAATGACCAAGCTACGGAAATTAGGGGTGGTCCAGGGGTTAATGTACATGTTGGTGAGGGCATTGGTGTAAATGTTGATGAGGGAATTGGTATAAATTGTGATGAGGGTATTAATATAAGTGTTGATAAGGGTATTGGATTAAATGTTGATGAGGGTGTTGGAGTAAGTGTGGTTGAGATATAAAAGTAAATACTACTAGGGTAGTGCTGTAAATACATAACAAACTAGGTCTATATTTTTAGACGAGGATATAAATGCTGAAGAGAGTGCAGCTGCAAAGCATGACAACCATGAAATAGATACAAATCTTGAAGATGACCTTGAATATTTTGGCGAAAATGACCTTGAAGATATTCCAAAAGAATATTACAGCGAGATAAATGATGAGTTAAGATTTACGAAGAATGCTACCTGGGAAGTAAAGAGAAACAAGTTGAAGAAAAAGATGAATGATGTTGGATCACAATGTAAGAGGAAACAGAAGAAAAAACATACTTTTACATAAGAGGTAATTCTTGGTGAGGCTGGAATTGATAAGGGGTTTGAATATATAGGGATAAATAAGAAGGATAAATATGTCGGAAAGTTAGGTGGGGATGAAGAGTATTCAAACAGCTCAGATGTTGGGAGTGTAGACAGTGATGAAGAGTTAGACCCACTTGTTGAACTTAGTGTCGATCTTCCTCCTAGAAGAAGAAGTCAAAAGACCAGGTATGACGTTGACGATAAAATTCCTCTATTCGAGTTAGGCATGATCTTTGATAATGTAGAAGATTTTAGGAAAGTTATTGTTGACTATGTTATTCAATATGAAGTGTCTGTAAAGCTTAGACCTAATGAGAAAGATAGAATAAGAGCTAAGTGTAGGCATAAAAAATGTAAGTGGCAAATATTTGCTAGTAAGGATAAGGATTTAGGGAACTTTACTGTGAAGACTTATATGCATGTCCATATATGCCCAACAAAGAACAAGAACAAACTTTGCACAACCAAGTACATTGCAAGAAAGGTCCAAGATAGAATTATCTCAACTACAGTGCATGAGTTGCAATAGGTTATAATGGTTAAATAGGGTTTGTATGTAGGAAGATCACTTGTATATAAATCCAAGATGAAGGTAATTAGTTAGTTTATGGGTGACTGGAACCTTAAATTTTCTAGGTCGATAGACTATGTTGACATGATTAAGTCCACCAATCCTGGAAGTTCATATTGGGTGAGAACTGATATAGAAATAGTTCGTGGGAAACATCTGTTTTAATATTTTTATGTATGCTTTGAGGATATGAAGAAGGGATGGATGACAGGTTGTGGAAGAATCATAGGTTTTGATGGTTGTTTCCTAATGGGAGCTAGCAAAGGTGAATTGTTAGTAGCTGTTGGGAAAAATGAAAGCAGTCAGATGTATCCCATTGCTTGGGATTTGGTAGATCAAGAGGCTACACATTTATGAAGTTGGTTCATCAACTATCTCACTACGGATTTAGAGTTGAGAAAAGAAGATTTAACAGTCATATCTGACATGCAAACGATATTGCAATCCATTAGAAGAGCTTTTTGGATTTGAAAAAAACAACAACTTTGCTGACAATTACATATTTTTTATTTTGTCAGAAGAGTCCTCCGAATATTTTGGTCTTACATTAGTTTCGATATCTTTTTGGAATTTCAAATTCGGGTGTCGCCTGATCAACAAAAAACTCGAAATCTCTTTTTTTCTTCTGTTCTGTTGATATAACCCACCGAATGATTCCCCAGCAGAGGCAGAGAAAGCATACTGTTGATACTTGATAAGAAACCGCATTTTTACTTCATGAAATGAAAAACTTGAATCCCCGTTCGATTCACTGGTCAAACTTGGAGAAAAATAGGCCTATTTCAAAAGAGACTAGTAATTAATCCCTTTCATATCATTTGACCAATTGTAACTTCTTGATTTCAATAGTTGTTAGCAAAGACTCAGAATAAGTAAGAATAGAAAATTCGATATTATGTTGTTTGTTTTTTTACCATTATTATTCTTGTTATTGTTGTATCATACTAATATTACATGTTGTTATTGTATTGAGAAGTGACGGTCATTTGCTGTTGCTGATTTGCTACCTCTTGCTGAAAGAAGAATGTGTGCAAGACACATTTGGGAAAACTGGCAGAAATCTTGGATGGGGGAGGAGAGAATGAAGCAATTTTGGAGATGTGCTAAGGCTCCTTTTCAGGTAAAGTTAAAAGAAAAAATGAAGAAATTGGATGAATTAGGAAATTGTATTTGTGAAAGTATTTTGTCCTATGATAAAAAATATTGGTGTAGGGCATATTTCAATAAAAAGATGAGATGTGATATTGTATAAATTACATGTGTGAAACATTCAGTTGCTGGATATTAAGTCCTAGGCATAAATCTGTCATCACTATTCTTGAAGAAATTAGGCACAAAATAATGAGTAGGAAAGTTGAAATGATCAAGTTTGTTGAAACATGGGCTTCTGGTATATCACATGTGGCAAGGCTAGTTTTAGAGGAAAACAAAAAAATAGGAAAGAAGATGAAAGTACAGTGGAATGCTGGCACTGGATTTGAAGTGAATGAAGGCATGTATAGGCACCCTTTTTGATATACAAAAAAGAGAATGCAACTGCAGATTATGGCAGTTAAAAGGTATACCATGTTAACATGCAATATATGCCTTTTGTAAGATTGGGAAGGAAGCAGAAGACTATGTTGAATACTGGCATAGGAAAGACACTTTCCTAGTTGCTTACCAATACTATATTCAGCCAATTCCAAGCATACAAATGTGGACTGAGTTTACCAATCCATCAATTGAGCGTCCTGAAGTTAAAACGAATGCCTGGTAGGACAAAAAAATACATAAGAAAGGACAAGGATGAACCAAAGAAGTGGGAAAACTGTCAAAGAAGGTGATAAGATGTCATGGTCAATTTTCCATCAAGTTGGTCACAACAAGTCAGGTGCAGTTTAAGGGTAAGCTTGATGACTTTCAATTCCATTTGTTTTCATTGTTTTCATAATACTTTGATTAGTGACTTAGCAATCATATACCAGGGACAAATAAGCACACAATCAAGCACATAAGTTGGTAGTCAAAGTAATACAACCCAAGCTGCAGGTACATCAACTACCACAACCCAAACTCCAAGAGCCTCATCTTCCTTGTGTGCTGAAACATCAAAGATAAGAAGGAACACACCATCACTAAGAGGTAAAGGAACTGTAGGAAGTGGTGGTAGAGGAAGAGGTGGATGAGCTGGTAGGGGAAGAGGTAGAATATCAGTTGTTGGTTTTGTTACATCTGGTGTAGCTATTTCTGCTACTGCCAGATCACTTGTTGCTTCTGTTAGGAAGAAAAAAAAACTAAAAATTCTAGGTTTGGTTTGTACACTGACACATAAACAGGAACTAGTATCCTTAATGTAATCGTAAGAAGTAATTCATTAACTTTATTTTCTATCCTTATGTTTCGGCATGATTCATTACTGACTAAGTGTATTTTCTGATATGTAGGTCAAATGAAAGAGTTATTTCAACCGGTGCAAACTTGATGAATGTTTCACAAACTAATGTAGATCTTGGATTTAGACCAAATGGTCTCAAATGGAAAAGGGAAAAGAGTTGTGATAGGGAATCAACTTCAAAAGCAAAATGATGATGCAGTTTCTAACAAAAAGATGAAAATTGGAACCTCTACTTCATCTATGCCAGTTGACTCTTGTTAAAATCAAATTTAGGAAGAAGTTTCTTATATTTTGTTAGTATGTGTATGAACCATATTTTGTGAAGTATTTTGAACCTACTAATGTTGGTCATTTGGTCATATGTATGAACCTTACTTTCGTATGGGATATATATGCATATGCTTTTGTTGCTTAAATACATTTCAGATTATTGAATCTACTTTCGTTGGCACTATAATTTATTGCTATTATGAGATCGGATTAGTCCACCTTTGCTTCGGTAGTCTAATTTTCTTTTTCAGAAACTAAAATACATTCGATTATTGAAAGTTCATCATACACATTGTAAATTTCAACTACATTGAATAGGCAACATTGGCCATAAATCAAAAATAATATTTGCAGTAAAATAAATAGGGTTACATGCTCATATACATATACCATACACCTAGATAATAAAAGATTTCCTAAAAAATCAAGTCACAAATACAATACAAGCAGTCAAACCAAAATCCTTTGTTTCTTCATCAACTTCAACTTTTCTTCTTCATGATTGTTTATCCTCTTTAATAATCCATACATGACTTTGGTATAGTATTGGGTAATTCAACATCATAACAACGACAAAAATCTCGTCCATATTGGTTGCTTTCCCAAATCTACAGCAATAGAATCTTCTATCCGGATTAAATGGTGACCACGAAAGTTTAAAGGAGCAATTTGACCATATTTGCAATTAACAACAGGTTCCATTAAATAGAAGAAGTAGAGAGAGAAGAAAAGAAATTTTGTTACTTTGCTAACGAGGAAGAAGATATACGAGTGAAACAAAGTTGAGGATTGGGTTTGGGTATTTAAATTGGGGAGTTCATTAAGGTATTTTTTGAAATTTCACTAAAAAAAATTATTACATTACCGTTGGGATTACTTACACACACGCGAATCCGGAGGTGTAACAGATGCGACGGGGTTGGTGAAGTTGGATGTTTATTGAGTTCAATTTTTAGTCACGTGATATGTTTAAGTGAAAAGGTCTCTGTTAAGGTGTTCAAATGACCGTTGTGGACTACTTAAAGGGACGCTTTATGTATTTCGCCTAAAAGATATAATAAAATTTTGATAAATAATTTTAAAAATGAACCAATAAATAACACATGTCAAGCAATACATAGTTTAACATATAGTGTGGTGTACATATTAATGTAATTGATATACACGCTTTGTGAGATGTGCTTATCATCCCTTATTCTATTAAAATTGAAGTGTTCAAATACGAAAATTATACGTTCATTTATGGGGTTGATAATCAGATATAAATTTAAATGGCCACAAGGTTATTTTCTTTTTTATTTATTTTATTTTATACAGATTAAAATCTTCTCATCAAACCCGCCAAATATTCCTAAAGAAATAGGACTATCTCGTAGATCAATATTACCTTTTTATTGTTCACTCCTTACGACCTCCTCTGCGTTTTTTAGATTAAACCCAAAGTCGTGTACGTTTCTATCTATTATTTATTATCTGCTGAGGCGCGTCCACGGAGGATTGGATATGCATTAACAGCAGCACCCAAAGCTCTCCTCTTACTCTCCCACTAATAAAAAGCTTTGAATGCACACACAAAAAAGAAGAATTAAGACGATCAAGTGGAAAGAATGCTGCGAATTTGGACAAGGAGATTAGCTTCAGAATGCTCCATTTCACGGCGGATATACCCGGGTAGTTTCATTTCGACCCGAAATAGCTCCATGGGAATCCTACCCGACACTCTCGACCGTAGCTCCGAGTCGTATTCTCGCAACTCTAAAGTCATGGATGGACTTGTTTCCCAGCTTCATTCTCACATTCGAAAGGTCACTTTTCTATTTTAAATTTTCCCCAGATTTTCTAGTTACTTTGACTGTTTTAAGTACAGAGCAATTGTGAATTGTTTTATGTTGTTAGGTTATGGAAGGAGGAGGGGCAGAAGCAGTGAAGAGACATAGGAGTAGGGATAAGCTTCTCCCTAGAGAGAGGATTGAACGGCTTATTGACCCTGGCTCTTCTTTCCTTGAGCTTTCTCAGGTTAACTTCTTCCATTTTCTTTCCCAGCTCTTACTCTTTCAACTAATTATAATTTTGATTGCTAGAAGCACTGTTTGTCATCATTGTGGGAGTTATGGACCTAATTTTTGTTATTAATCTTGTTATGATACATTGTTACCAGCATGTTAACTAGACTATAGATTGTAGATAAATGACATTTAACAAATGGTTTTACAGATTGTTTCCAAGCAGAAGAAAAACTATGAAGACAAGTCTTTCTTAATAATTAAAAAACTATAAAGAGAAGTCATATATTTTAGGAGAAATGTCAATATCCTTGAATGCTAGGAACTCAAGAAACTGCCGCAACCCTACCTTTGAGCCCTACATTGGCCCATCAAGGTGAAACATTTAAGAGAAATGTATATTTTTAGCCGCTTCGAAAAATAATAGAAGACATAATGATATTTTTTTCCGTATATTTGTGTATTATATACATATAATATAGTACCTATTTTATACTGGTCCGGGCACGTGCGGAGTAGAAATCCAGAAGCCCCGGTAAGGAGGTGTGAGCTGTTGGCTTTGACTAGTAGTAGAAAAGGTAGAGGATGATCTAAGAAGTATTGGGGAGAGGTGATCAGGACATGGCGTGACTTCAGATTTTCGAGGAGATGTCCCTTAATAGGAAGGTATGGAGGTTGACATTAGAGTTGTAGGTTAGGAGGCAGTTGGACATTTTTCTACATGTTTTGGGTGAGAGACTAGTCTAATAGGGTTTTGTCTTAGACTGCTAGTGGTTAAGGTTATGTTCATACTATTCTTCCTTTTTTCATGGTACAGGGCCTATATCTACTTGTTATGTTATTGATTTTCATCTATTTTCTAGTCCTTATGTTGCTGATATTATTTTTGTAATTTCTATTGATGGTGCTGATTTATTGTCTCTGATCGTCTTCTTGAGCTGACGGTCTTTCAGAAACACCCTCTCTACTCCCTCAGGGTAGGAGTAAGGTCTGCGTATTCACTACCTTACCCTGACCCACTTGTAGGATTACATTGGGTTGTTGTTGCTGTTGTTTATACACTTTTTGGCTAGCGAATGCAATTAGTTTTGGCTGACCGGCCAATTTTGTATTTTGCCCGACATTTTACATGTATTTGTTCCAACTTCTCTTATATTGTCCAAACCTCCCACATTCTTGAACGAGCGTACTTCACATGATTTTTTAAATAAATTCTTTGAGAACTACAGCTTTCCACCTTTGAATAAAATTACTAGAAAAAGTGACTATCTACTTTTCTTCCCTATACTTAATTGCAGGACACCGACTTTTACTACCACTCTTACAAAATCATCTCATTTGTACATTTGCTTTCTTACTTTTCAATTGGCAAAAGGAATCAAAAAAAAAAAAAAAAGAATTTGATGAGTGCACAGAAAAATTTTCGCTCCAGAACTAACCTTCATATGACATATAACCACTAGATTTGTAAAAAGTTGAATTGTCTTTTTGATTTGTCTATATTTCATAGGAATAATCTTCCCAAACATTCATCTTTATTTGATTCTTTTGTTTATTGTTTAATAAAATATTTGCCTGTGAAATACTTTAACAAGTCAATTGCCTTTGTTGATAGGATTCACATAAGCAAAAGACATGTAAATTCTACAAGTTAATATATTGATATTGTATATCATATGAAGCTATTTACTGTTCATTTCTTTTACTTACCCAATGTAGGGATGAGGGTGGCATTAGTAATCTTAAAATTTAAATATAGGATGGTATAACACCGAACAAACTTTCCATATTCATAGTGAAGTAGAAGGCGCAGAACTTGTGAATGAGTAAACACGTTGCCTGCTTATAGTGTTAAAGAGCCGTTACCAGATCTCCATGTGGAGCTTTCTCTTTCCTTCTAGGTGAAAGTTGGATTCAGTGCACCAGTTTTGCAGTTTGTTGGGTGCTAGGTTTCTATCATTATCTGAGCATAGAAAATTGTGAAAGGAACCTGATGGAAAAATTCATTGCGGACCTCAACTAGTTTAAGACTAAGACAAGAGGGGTTGCTCTGATGGTAAGCAACCCCCACTTCCAACCGAGAGGTTGTGAGTTCGAGTCTCCCCAAGAGCAAGGTGGGAAGTTCTTGGAGGGAAGGATGCCGGGGGTCTATTTGGAAACAGTCTCTCTCTACCCAAGGGTAGGGGTAAGGTCTGCGTACATACTACCATCCCCAGACCCCACTAAGTGGGATTATCCTGGGTTGTTGTTGTTGTTGTTGTTGTTGTTATTGTTACCTGATGGAAAAATTATTGTTTGTGCGATTAGCATCATTCAGCTCGTATACTTGATCCAGCTTGTGTCTACCAGCCATTCTTGTTCATAGCGGTTGAGAGAGTCCTCTTCATGCCACTAGGTCAAGAATTCGAGCCTGGTACATTGCCAAACAAAAAAACTTGAGCTGGCAAGTCAATCAATTTATTTGATTCATTTGTTTATCTCAATATCTGCCTGTGAATTACTCAAAGTTGATAGCATTTGCATAAGCAAAAGACTGGTAAATTCTAAAGTTAGTATATCGATATTGTGAATAATATGATGCTACTTACTGTTCATTTCTTTTAGTTACACAATGTAGGATTGAGGCTGACGTCAGTAATTTTAAAATTTAAAGATAGGATATTATGACACTGAACAAACATTTTATATTGTGAAGTAGAAGGCGCAGAACTTATTAATAACTACATAGGTTGCCTATTTATAGGGTTGAAGAGCCCTTTCCAGACCCTTTCAATGTGGAGCTTTCCCTTCCCTTCCCTTCTAGATGAAAATTGGATGCAATGCACCAGTTTTGCAGTTTTTTGGGTGCTAGGTTTCTGTCATGATCTGAGCATAGAAAATTGTGAAAGGAATCCGATGGAAAAATTACTGTTTGTGCGTTTCTCATCATTCAGCTAGTATTCATTATCAAGTTATCTTGAGTTGAATCATGAATTTCTTAAGATATGTATGGTAATTGCTCATTGTCTTGAGGAACTAATGTACTTAAGTTTATGCAAAATATTTGAGAATACGTGGCTACTATAATCTCTTTTCTGATAAATTCGGTACTTGAGAATGCTGCCTGAATTTCAAGCACAAAAATACCATTTCCTGGTCCCTCTGGTCGGGCTGAGTAAACTTGTTTTTTGTTATAAATTCCTTTCAGAAAAATATCCCAATATGTGTTTTCTTAATCTAAATCATTGTCTGGTAAATATAGCTTGCGGGTCATGAATTGTACCAAGAATCATTACCTTCTGGTGGGATAATTATTGGAATTGGAACAATACACGGGAGACTGTGTATGTTGGTGGCAAATGATCCTACTGTCAAAGGTGGAAGTTACTTTCCAATAACTGTCAAGAAACATCTCAGGGCACAAGAGATTGCTGCTCAATGCAACCTACCGTGTATATATCTTGTTGATAGTGGTGGAGCTTTTCTTCCAAAGCAAGCCGAGGTTTTTCCAGACAAAGAAAATTTTGGGAGAGTATTTTACAATCAAGCTGTGATGTCTTCAGAAGGTATTCCTCAAATCGCACTGGTGCTAGGTTCTTGTACTGCCGGAGGAGCTTACATTCCTGCAATGGCTGATGAGAGCGTAATGGTCAAAGGGAATGGTACGATATTTTTGGCTGGACCTCCTCTTGTAAAGGTTAGCAGTTGACCTTCTTGTTCTCTGTAAAACATTGATATCTTTCATCATAATTAAGAATAATAGAGCATTAGAGATTTTACTGGTTCAGTTAAATGCTTCTCTGAGCATAATGTCTATCTGATAGAAAACTTTTATCAGGCAGCAACTGGTGAGGAAGTTTCTGCAGAAGACCTTGGAGGTGCAACTGTGCATTGTAAGACATCAGGGGTTTCAGACTACTTTGCGCATGGTAAAATCCTCTCGTGCTATTCAGCTTTCAGATTGTATTTCCATTTCCTGGATTAATAGTTTTGATTTAGCCTCTCTGCCCTTAGAGCCTCTCTGCCCTTTCGGGCAGGGGTAAGGCTCGTCTACATATTACCCTCCCCAGACCCCACCTGGTGGGAGTATACTGGGTAGTTGTTGTTGTTGTTGTTGTTGTTGGATTAATAGTTTTGATTTATGCTTGTGGGGGTGTCTTCTGCCGATCTTGATGTTTCCTGACACAATGATGGCATCTAACATCCTATGTTGTAGATGAATTGCATGCGCTTGCTATAGGAAGGAATATTGTTAAGAACTTGCACATGGCTGGTGGTCCAGAAGCATCTGGACAAACTAGAGCTGATTATAAAGAACCATTATATGATGTGAAAGAACTTCGCACTATTGCACCAACAGACCTCAAACAGCCCTTTGATGTTAGATCAGTTATTGCTCGCATTGTTGATGGAAGTGAATTTGATGAATTCAAGAAACTGTATGGCACTGTGAGGCCCTTTTATTCCTTAACAACTCACAACTGTCTCTAATTTATTTTCTACTAGTCATTCATTTGTTTTCTGAATGTGCTTGTTGACACATACAGACACTTGTGACTGGCTTTGGAAGAATTTGTGGACAGCCAGTAGGGATCCTTGGAAACAACGGGATACTGTTTAATGAATCTGCTCAGAAAGGGGCACACTTTATTGAATTATGTGCTCAACGTAACATTCCTCTGATCTTTCTTCAGAATATTACTGGATTTATGGTAAGCGTTATAGTGTTCTCCTTCTGTGATATAAATGTTTGATACAATTTGCTTTAATCAATTGCTATTAACTATAATGAGGAGGAAAAACAAATAAACTTAATTCAACCAGCTCAAGTTCCTCATGACAGTTTGCAGTAGGAGTGACAAACGGGCAGGTCTGATATAATTCGCGTCGAAAACGAGTAATGAAAAAACGGATCAATTATCCGACCCGACTCATATTTAATACGGATAAAAAACGGGTTAACTGACTGATAATATGGGTTGCCCATATTATCCATGACTTCTTGTATATGATCACTTTTGGGAGAATTTTTAGCCTCCCTAACTTGAGGAACCCCCAATTTGAGGCTTTACAAATGTAAAAGTTAGACCCATTGGTTATACATTTTCTAAATGGATAATATGATTCTTATCCATATTTGACCCGCTTTTAAAAAGTTCATTATCTAACCCATTTTTTAGTGGATAACATTGGGTGGTTAACTGTTTTGTTTGAACCATTTTGCCACCCCTAGTTTGCAGTAGTTGATTAGTCATATGGAGGTGGGTTGCTCTAGCGGTGAGCACCCTCCACTTTCAACCAAGAGATTGTGAGTTTGAGTCACCCCAAGAGCAAGGTGGAAAGTTCTTGGAGGAAGGGAGCCAAGGGTCCATCGGAAACAACCTCTCTACCTCAGAGTAAGGGTAAGGTCTGCGTACACGCTACCCTCCCAGACCCCACTTGTGGGATGGGTTGTTGTTGTTGTTGATTAGTCATATGGAATAACTACTTATTGATATCCCATAGATGGATTTATGGTACATCTCGAAACACATTATGATGAATTATTGAGAGAATCTTGCAAGGATTTAGCAATTTTCTAGAAAGATTCATCAAAATATTTGTTCTTTTTACATGACCTTTCAGTTTTTTAGCCTATGTACCTCTAAGCCATGTTTCACATGTGATTTGAAAGCCATTACTTCCTACAAAAGAACAAAAGGAACAGAACTAGAAAAAGGAAAATTAATCCAAAATAGAGTTAGACTGACTTATAAAATTCCATCAGCATCTTGAAACACATTCAGTTGGTTGCGCAAATCGAATGATATAGGGAGGAATATGTGGTTTTTGTGGTTTCAGGGGTATTTCTGGTCAGCATCCCTCATTGGGTTTTGATTCTGAAATCTGAATGTGCTTCTTAGCCATGTTACAGACTGTCATGAAAATAAGGTAATGATGTTCATTAATTTGGTAGGTTGGGTCCAAATCTGAGGCAAGCGGTATTGCCAAAGCTGGAGCTAAAATGGTGATGGCAGTCTCTTGTGCGAAGGTAAGCTTTAACTTAGAAAATGTCATAAAATTCGAATTTCTTTTGGCCTTTGAACTCAAGCTGGTAAAGCATCATCAGAACTACATTTTCTGGCACTCCAAGTCTTCATAGAAACTTCCCACACTCTATGATTCAATTTATCAGTAGTTTGATCATTTAAGCTTTCCTTTTCTTTTATACTAATTATTTCATTTTCACTAGTGAGGATTATACTGAAGAAACTCATTCTCAAAAAAGAATATACTGATGAAACTAAC